>CM073583.1:60099789-62599789 GCA_037074715.1 Magnolia kwangsiensis | reverse complement strand
CGGACTGGGTATCCAAAACAATAAAATCTATTAGATATTAGAATTTATTGACTTGGACTAACATGTCCTCTATCATTCCTCTTGTTATACAAACTGAACGATCAACAATTTAAAGTGTGGTCCTGGTGGGTTTTAATTCACCAAGGCCAACTTGTTCGTAAACCTAGTATGGAATAAGATTCACATTCTCTCCCAAGTCAAGTAGTACATGTTCTATCCGGTGATTTCCAATTGCACAAGAGATAGTTGAGCTACTGAGATCTTTATATTTCTAAGGCACATCTTGCTTAAGGATAAGACTGACTTTTTCTGTTAGAAAATTTTTCCTTTGAATGTTTTGTCGTCTCCTAGTTGTACAAAGATCTTTCATAAACTTGGCATATGATGAGATTTATTTTATGACATCTAACAAGAGAATATTGATCTTCACCTACTTAAGCACCTCTAAGATATCCTGAGTGTTAAACAAAGATTTTGGTGAATTCAACCTTTGAGAGAATAGAGCAACTGACTTGTATTCTTTTTTTCAATTTCTTTCTTGTGCATAACATGACTAGGTCTATCACTCCTCTCAGATTCTTTCGAGTCCTTATGCTTCTCAGCCTCTTCAAGATGTTTTTAACAATTATCTTACCACTTCTAATAGTGGTGATAGATTTAGTTTACTCCACATGGTGGTTTGAAGAGCTTGGGTTACTTAATTTACATTATTGTTTTGGGTTAGGTAGAGGTTGGGCTAGAAGAGTCCCTTTATCCTTAACAGTTAGTTGTAACTCTATTCTTTGGATAAAAGATGCAAACACTCCCAAGGATGTTTTGATGTCCTGTAATGCTTGTTGTGTATTTTGATTGAATTGCTCTTGAGATTTTTTCTGATTTAATGCATTAAAATTTGATGGAAAAGCTCCTGGAGGATCTCTTTGTATAACGGTTTGCCCATTCCTCCTGCTGAAGTTAGGATGGTTCTCCCTATTCGTACTCATTTCGGCTGTAACATGCCTCGACCAATCAGTGTCAATTACGTGAGGATTTCCTGTGGATATGTACGATGAATCCTTAAAAAGTGAAATTATAATGTATCAATTGTCGTCTAATGTTATTAGAGCGATCGAGAAGAGAAACAACTGAGCTTAGATTTTTGCATGATATAAGAGAAATCGAGTTCGTACGGTCGCATAACAGGTGGCTAAAGGAGAAACAATGGAAGTAGAACGTGGGAAGCATCCAAAAGACAAGTAGTTAAAAATGGTTATGAGGACCATCAGAATGTGGGAATGATCCAGAACAACTTAATTAAAGCTGTAAATAAAGGAAGATTGCAGTGAAGAATATTATCTCATCCCAAACCTAACAAACCCAACATTATCTTTTAATTGTCTCGTCGATTTATGTTTCATAGTGTAATCCTTTACTTGCTCTATTAAGCAAATTACATTCTTTAGCGTAATCATTTACTTTTCAATCTTTTGATTTACATTTTGTAGTGTATTATAAGTGATAATCAAGTAGTTGATAATCTTATCTATAATTGGAGTCTATGCTTATATGCTGGATTTAATTCTACATCGGAGAGGCGTCCTTAAGTAGTTTATTGCGACCCACTGTAAGGATTTCTTTCTCATTTCATTTACTTTGTATTAAAAAGTCATTTTGTATGGAAGGTAAAAGAGTAACCCATCATTAAAAGACGAACCCCACCCTCTGAATATCATCTTATTCAATTTACAAATTAAACGGGTGGCCAAATAGGCGACTGAACTCAGTCGTACACTACGTGTCTGCCTATCTTGTTGCTCGAGGTCATTGTTGTTCAGTTTGAATTAAAGCTACAAATACAATTCTGGCACGCTATTACACTGTGTGAGAAAACAATGACAAATAATTTTTAGGTACGCTCGATGGGACCCTGTTTATTAACTACCGGTTTGACCTTTGTTGAAAATGCAGAGAAGAAGTGCCCGAATTGCTGGGGCTGAACCCTCAATGCCAACCATGCCATTTCCAGGGGAGGACATGCCAATCCATATGCCTCTTGAGGCTTCGAATCCAAATACTAACCCAATCGGGAATCATGTTAGACCATCTATGTTTCAAGTCGTACTCCTAGATGAGGTATCGGTGGTGCTTCAAGATGTTTAGATGAGCATCCATATGGTATAGAAGAGCCCATGCTGAACAATTCTAGATCCATGATGAAACTACAAATCTTTATATGGCCAATCAGATTGAGGCCATGTAATATTTTTTAGCTAACGGAGCGAACATCGTTGTCGCCATAACACACTATCAATGGAAGCTCGATTGTCAATGTGGCTCCATTGCCACATATACCACCTTTGCAATGCAATCCATTGCCGATTCCTCCTCCAGATGTTAGGAATAGGTCACCTCCTATGGAAGTCAGGAAGCCTAAATGGGAGGTTAGGAATTTCGCACCCAATAATAGGAATCATGTACCACCAACTGGATTTAAGCCAGAACAGGGCCTCAGATTTCCTAACAATCTTAACATACTTGCTTCGTATCATCCACCAGCTGTGGAACCTCAGTGGGTTGATCGGGACCAGTTAGTACAACTTATTCAAGAGGTTACTGACTAAGTACTTGGCCATAACACCATTCATGTGTATCACAAGCCCTACCCTGAATGGGTAGATAGGAAATATCCCTTGCCGAGAAATTATCGACTTGAGTTTGCCCTGTTCTCGGGAGATCCTGGTCAATTGACCATTGAGCATGTCAGTCATTTCACGATGCAATGTGGTGAATTATCTAACAATGATTACCGTAAATTACAACTGTTCAGTCACTCATTGACCGTTGCAGCCTTCACCTAGTATTCAAACCTACAACCAGATTTAGTACACACTTGACAGGAAATAGAAGAGAAATTCCATGCTCAATTTTTCTTCAGAAATTGGGAGATAACCATGGCTAATCTTGCATGATTCTAACAATTGCCAGAGGAATCATGCGAGAATTATATTATATGATTCAAGTGGGCAAAGAATCATTATAAAGTGGTCATGACCGATACCAAATTTGTGCAACTCGTACAAGATGGATAGGAATATAAGCTTTGCAAAAATTTCATTGGCACGGAGTTTATCATTTGTATGACCTTGAAATTGCGGTTTGCACTGCACTAGTAGAAGTATGGAACTGTCCTTATAGTCCTAGAGGGGTGTGAATAGGACTTTTTCAAATGATCGTACCAAATGAAAACTTTTATTGCTAACTTAAATGATTTACAAATAAACTTAACAAGGCAATATAACTTTAATGGCTTCCAAGCTAGTTAGAGGGTCCAATCACATAGGCAGCTTAAGATATACCAATGGAGCAACTAGCATATATCATAGTGAGCTTGTGTATGGGAAGTGCTTTTTATTAATCAAATAACATTTATTCAATCATGTATACGAATTTAAACATTCAGCATATATAAGCATGATTAATTAGATGCGCAAATGACAATCTCAAACACAAGTATATATAGTGGTTTGGCCACGTGCCTACTCCACTCTCAACATCCACACTCATCCCTGAGTGCACCAGATTTCACTATTGATGGTTTTAAATTAGGTTCACCAATAACCTTTACAGTCATACACTAAGGACACCAATTTATGTTCTCCGTAAGAGCAAAGGTCCTACACCTAGAAACCATGTTTAGGTCCACCGGCCAAGGTCCCACACAAGGCACCCACTGTTTAGGCCCACTAGCTAAGGTCTCACACAAGGCACTCACTGTTTAGGCCCACCGGCCAAGGTCCCACAGAAGGCACCTAAGTTTAGGCTCACCGGCCAAGGTCCCACACAAGGAACCTAAACAAGTTTATTGATAAAAAAATCTTAGCTTCAATCCTACATGAAGAAAAAGATTAAAATTTTGAACTCTTAAAATGAAATTTACTTATTGGATTGAGGTATCTTTTGTAGGTCATCTTGGGATAGTTAATCTTTCTGCTTTCTTGCTTGAATCAACTTCCCGGTGCTCCCCCGATCATGTCACTTAGATTTACCTATTGGCTTAGCTTCATGATCTAGAAAAACCTTGCATATGATATACCTATAAAGGTGACCAAGGTTATGGGAGTTGATTAAATCTCTAATGAAGGTTATGAGTGGGTTTCTTAAGAGATTCAATTGATGAATACACCAGAGTATGATTAAGATCAAGGATATACCTATAGGTTTGGTCTCAATACTCTAGTGAATGCTTGAGATCGTGTTCTTCATAAGATCGAGCTTTGAATGCTCTTAAGATGATGAATCATAATGAAGAGAATGTGAATCTCATATGGATAGAGTCTAGGTAGGCTAAGATAAGCACGAGTTGCACTGGGGACTCTTAATAGCCTTAATCCATACTTTTTACAATTTCCTAAACCCATATTTATAGATAAAAGCTTGCAATGGATAAAAAGTGGCTATAAAACCACTAGTTTACGGTGCTACTGAAGTGACCTTCGGTATCATTGAACTTGCTCAGTAGTACCAAATTATCTGTCCGTAGTACCGAATTAAATTCCCAAGTTGCTGATTAAAAACAGTCTCTTTCGGTGACATCAAACTTTGTTCGTCAGTGACAGTCGGTGTCACCAAAATATCTAGTCGGTGACACTGAATTATCATTGTAATCTTTCTAGACTGTTTTGAGCCCCTTCGGTAACACCGAAAGTATCTTCAGTGGTACCAAAGGTGATTTTTGGTGGCACTTTTGTCTTACCGACAATGGACAAATTTTTTTATTTTTCCTGTTTTGTCCAATAAATCTTTCACCAACTTGGGACTTGCTTAAGCCAAGACTATAGGATATAAAATATGGACTAGAGATTGGCTTAGAATAGATTACCTAGGTGGGTTTTCCTATTTGGGTTGGGATCATCTATTTGCAAGGTTTAAGATCGTAGAAGCAATCATCTATCTTCGATGTGGCTTTGATGCTTCTGATCCAGTTGCGTTGCTGGTCTTCATTTGTTTAGAACTCATCTGACTTTAAGACACAATGATTCATCTAATTGACAAACATGAGTGTAAATAAGTGCACTAACAAGCTTCCCCTTTGTCAATTATGTGATAAAAATAACCTAACCTACAACCATGTCATGGTCCATACTAAAGACATACCAAAACAATAAAGATTACATATCAAAAATAAAATTTATAACTCTAGACTTGACATGTAATACAGAATCATGATGCTCCCTCCTAGTGTTTACCAAGACTAACTTGCAATAAGGGAAACAAATAATTTCTGCAAGAGACAAACATTGTTTTGGTGGGAACGCTTCTTCTCCCCCATTTTGTCAATTATTGGCAAAAAATTAATTAAGAAATATTCCAATAACATGTGAGAATGGATAAAATAGAGGGTAAGAGAACATATAATGATATAACTGCAAAGATCATCATCCAGGCAAGGAATATATCATCATAAGCAAGCAACTCATATGTTAGATAGAAAAGATAGCAATATAAAGAGTATTTAATATGAGCAAAAAAGATAATATAAAAACTCCATCAAAATTACTACCCCAAGATTGGGTAGATTAAGCCATTATCTAAAAACCAACAAAGAGCCCTTAAGGGCATAAATATCTAAAAACAAATGTACTATGATTCAGCAATAACATAGTAAAGATCATCAGGACAATTCACCCTCATATAGAGGGATATAGGAACGGTGAGTCAGAAGCAATTCAGTGATGTGCTCCCCAGTATATTGAAGAGCGTTAAGATGCAGTTCAATCATGGAGAGTCAATTTTCACACTGTCGGAGATGAGCTTCTATATTTGACTGCTATTCTAGGAGTTAACGAACTAGATCGTTCTGACATAGGAGGCGCTCAGTGCTGACAGATAATGGATTTGGTCCAGGTACTAAGGTGCGACAAGAGTCCTAGCCAGTGGCCATGGGAGTTTCTCGAGCATCTTCACCGTTACTCCATTCTTGTTGAGTTTTGACGATTTTGAGTAAATTTTTCTTGGTAAGATATACTGTTGGATATATTGTATCATAGTAGGGGGTAGTGCAATAAACTTGGAGAGTACGTAGATGATACTGGGAAAGGGAAGAATTGTGTGGTCAATGCCTTTGACAACTTGAATTAACTATCCCACAATTAGAGTGGGTAAACATATTTCGGTTCTTTGATAGATATCACATAGGGTATTTAGAGCAACTGGTGAGAGTGTCTCAAGAAACTTCATAGGGATATGCATTGGTACTCAATATGTCGTGAAGTACTTTTGTGGTAGAGTCCATATACAATGAAGAGACATAGTTTTTTCTGTTTCTGGATATCATTGACTTATCACACAGTGTTCTTGTTACTTCTTTCAAGACACTTGGATCATTTAAGTAATGATTAGTTGGTGAGATATGTGTGACTAGAAGATTCAGAAGTTCTCCTAGCATCAAAGGAGTGATCTCCTTAGTTTGGTTCATGAAATTGATGTTGACCAATGGAGGATCATCTCGAGTATTATGAAAAAAATTCAGAAATTGATAAACAAGGTCATATTGTATTTCTCCTCCTAAATAAAGGACGTTGTCTCAGCCCATTGATTTTAGATATATATTTATCCTATATGACTTTATGAGATTAGGTCTGATAAATCGACCTGTAACACCCCGGATTTTTTTCAACCTGGGATTAGACGTCCTTAGGCTATGGGTCAACCTTATCACTTTCAGAGCTCAATCCCAAAGCCAAAGAAATCGCTTTTCAATCCATTTCCTTCAAAACTCACCTTTCACCACCTCATTCTTCAAATTTCTCCAAGTACTTTCATATTAAACACGACTCCTCAAGTTTACATAGTAAAGAACACCAATCCTAGGGTATTAACGATGAAGAACAATACCGAAGCTAAAAATTATCATGAATAGTAAATAAATGGGTAAAATGGGTTTATACCCTTAACCTTTTGGAATCTAACAAAATAGATAGGTTAGTTGGATAGATTAGCATCTCCTACCCCAAAATCATATGCTATACACCATAGAAATTCATTCCGGTTAGCAAACTGGCCCCGAAATGCCTTAAACAGAGTCGTGGGCTCACCCACGCTAATCCACAATGATCCAAGGTGGGCCCCACATATTTTTAGGACCTAGGGGACAGGGGGACCACGCCCCATGTGGCTAGCATCACCGGTTTACAGTTTGACTGGCGAGGACCTCGTCGGTTCGGCGAGGGCTCACCGTACAGTGGGCCCCACTTAGGCCGGCCTTCTGGCCGGAGGTGTTTGGGGGTTAGGGTAGCCCCCTGGTATGTGGGCCGTCCCTTATAACCTCCCCGATCAGGTACTTCCTTAACAAAGTGACCCTCCAAGCTCTCCTTTCTCACCAAAACGCCTGATTTTTGGCAAAAACCACCCCTCCAAACTCTTTCTTCTTCCGTTTCCAAACACCCTCGCTCCACCCTTCAAATCTCATCTCAAAAAAAAATCAATAAAGGCTACTTCCTTTAGAAATCCAACGAGAATCAACTAGCGCTGCACTAGATGACCTGTGAAATTCTCACCAATCACTTTCAATACGATCTGCTAGAGTCAAAACGTATAGGATAGGTGACGCTACAATACCGTAAAACCTAGGATCAAAATCTATTCCCAATTGCTCTCGGGAGCACCTTGAAACTTTGTATCGGCTCTGGACCGCACGTCGGAAGTCCGATTACCCCGAACTTAGACAATCCTGACCGCCTAGTTGCACTTGACAATCACCTCAAGTCTAAATGATATCCCATGATGATTTTCTTGAGTCCAAAGTGAAGAGTGTGAGAAATGTTAGAAATTAATAAAATTTATGAAATCTGGCACGTGTCGCTTGCGCGACATTTTCTAAGCATTCTGACCGTCAAAATTCGATCAAATTTTATCCTCGGATCAGGATAGGTGGCCCTTACATGTCAATGCACTTGTGGCCCTGATCGAGTATCGGTAGCCGTTGAACTGAAACTGGTCCGCCACGTGCGATCTGGGAACACTACCGGACTGAAAACTTGATGTGAGCAGGATCCAGTATCCATGAGTTTAAGTCCGACCACATTCAGTCAGGGGACCTCCAGAAATGCTCTGTTGAGATGGAACAGTCTGTATTTGGACATAAAATAAGTATACTTTGGCCCTAAGTCTATTTTCGTCACTTTTGGACTTATAAAAAGGGCTTAGACCCTTACTCTTTCATTCCATACGAATTTGGAGAGAGAAGAGAGAAAAGAGAGGGAGAAAGAGAGAAAGGGAGGAAGATTTGGAGCTCTCTCCTGGGATTCTTCCCTGCTGCTCCATGTTTCATAGCCTCCGCTTCTACACCGCCATTCCGATGTTTTCAGCTCCATTCTTAGGTAAGAAATCCTAACCCTAACCTGATTTGAAGCTTAGAATAGTTGTAGTGTTGGTATAGTTAACCCATTTCATGCCATAGGTACCGTACCCGCCGCTGACGAAGATTATCGTCTGAATCAACTCCGTTTCATAATTTCTGGTTTAAGGTGCGGATCTTAGATGCTTAGATTACCTGTTTTCAAAGCTTTCAATGCCGTTTAATGGTAGATTGTTGACAAGAATGCTATTTGACCTGTACAACATGCTGTCCATTTTTCATTCCGAATACGTACGAAGAATATGAGATTTAGGGTATTTTAGGTATTTATAGAAAATACTGTATACGTATGTATTTTTTTGATATGATTGTCATGGGTATTTGTCGTATATTTATACTAGTCATGGATGTATGATCTATTTGGCGAAGAGATTCGCCCTAATGCACATATTGGCCAACATATGCTATGTAGACTAATGTGTGTAGACTAAGTGTTTGTGGAAATGCCTAAATCAATATGATTTATGCTTGCCACATGTTTTGAATGTAAGAACATGATTGTTGTGTATTAGACATCTCCTTGATATAAGGATCTGTCATATTATATGTTGAAATCAACATACGTCAAGTACGTTGGAGTTGTGTAGTCTAAGTGTTTGTATAAATGTTTGTATAAGTAAGTATTGAGTAAATGAGGGTGTTGATAAGCGTTGAGATATGATTCTCAACTCTTTGGGTGAAGTATATGATTTTCTCCATGTTTGTTTATTTGAATTGATTACCTTATATATATGAAATGCTTGTGTATGGTTAAATTGCATATGTTGTATCTTATAACATGTTGCTAACATGCTTGAATCACTTGTTATTCAATTCTGTCTATCTCATATGATTACTGATTCACATTTCATGTGCTTGGGGCTATACTCTAATCCAGACAGTCGGTAACAGTTTAGAATTCATGGTCGGATTCTATTCACCACGAAGGATGTGTATGACGAACTCGAGTCGTACTAGAGTCGTCGACAGTGGTTAGGCCACATGAAGTGCTTGTGCACTTCATGTAGGTCGATTCGACGTGCGATCGCGCTAGACGGACTCATCAAGTAACCCGACTGACCATTGTATGTTCACCTTGTATTCGTCATAACTGCTTGAACCTAGGGTACTAAACTTACCATTGGAAAGCCCCTCTAACCTTGGTACCTCGATCCCCTAAGACTTATGAGCCAGGCTTGGTGGTATGGGACACCGTGGTCA
This sequence comes from Magnolia kwangsiensis, assembly GCA_037074715.1. Lineage (NCBI taxonomy): Eukaryota > Viridiplantae > Streptophyta > Magnoliopsida > Magnoliales > Magnoliaceae > Magnolia > Magnolia kwangsiensis. The sequence continues at coordinate 62,590,194 of CM073583.1, read as the reverse complement.
AGCTATCGACCTATGCTGGGGCCACAAACCTCCCCGTAGTGACCAGTGAGCACCCTACTCTGAGCAAATTATGGTGGTATGGGACACTATATTCTTGCTGTCGGCCTACATTGATAAGGTGATGGGGGAGTGGAGCAACGAGTGCGAGCAACAGCCCTGACAGCCCTTTATAGTGACCTTGAGTTTATCCTGACACCGTATGGGGACGACGAGTCCTGATGTAGTCTTAAGGATATAAACTAGGCCTGTATTGATAAGGTGATGGGGGAGCGGTGCAACGAGTGCGTGCAACAGCCCTGGCAGCCCTTGCAGCGACGTAGAAATATATCATCGTATAAGATTACTAGGAGTGACGACCCTAGACGGGATCATTGTTTGGGTATTGATATAAGGAAGGTACCTTAGTTTCCCAATCCTGCTGTATGAAAAGGACTAATAACAACTTGGTAATCATTATCCATATCGCATTGCATGTGCCTGGAAGATGTGGAGCACTGCGGGAAGAAAGCATGCCGCGGACGCAGATGGTGCCGCATGAGGGAGTATGTCAGTGAGGGCATCCATCATGTCATTTCATGCATGCATTAACAACAGTATCTAGGAATGTTTGATTGTTTGCTTTACTATTAACGCGTGATTGATTTGATAACATGCTAATCTTTGCTCTATTATTCCACTGAGTTGATCACTCACTCCCACGTTACGGGACAGTGTTTTCGGACACCCACCAGACCTGGTTGTAGTTACAGATGATGGTGTTGCTTGTGAAGCAGAGCCGGACTTGTATGATGATGAGGAGGACTTCTCCTCCGTGTTCTGATCGACGGGATTACAGGGAGGTTGATTAGACGCCTTGACACTTGTCATTTTATATTTTTGGAGCACTCATGTATATTCTTTTCTTTTCATTTTTGGAGTATACATGTATTTAATTAACCTGGTAACATGTTCACACTCTGGAGACTTACAATCAATTATATATTTTATATATTTATCACAGCCTTTCGCTTGCCAATTTAACTGTCTCTAGAGTATGATATGCTGTTTTGGCTTAGTCTCAATCTTGTTTAATGCCATTCTACAGAAAACATGCATTTATCATTATCTATGTTGCATAAGTGACGTTCTGGAACACGGGAGTTGGGTTTCTACCCGACCCCTGATTTTCGAGATGTTACATGACCAAAGGTGAATTCTTTTGCCCTGGCATTAGAGTGTGGATAAGGAGTATAGGGTCTGATTTTTCCAGACGAGGTTTCTCCTTTTGCATCTTCCTTTCCTTTGTTCTTAACCACGCTGTGCTGAAATCGTAGGATAAATTAATAAGTACAAGTAAAAAAATAGTTAATTTGAAAATGATGTTTCTATCTTATAAGTAAATACGCACATATAGATCATATAGTGAGTTCTTTTTAAAAACACCCTCTTTTGATTTTGTGTATTTGTAGTTTAGTGGGTTGTCTTAGAAAAAAAATAAATGGTATCCTCCAATGCGTTGATATACGGTATGGAGCGGTTTGACTATTGCAATCAACATCATAACCCCCAGATAGTATGTGATAAGACAAGGTTAATCGGGCCAAGTTTTCATTGACATTTTTTCACACACACAATATTTTATAAGATATATATATATATATATATATATATATATATATATATATATATATATATATATATATATATATATATATATATATATATATATATATATATATATATATATATATATATATATATATATATATATATATACAGTAATGGGCCTGAAAGGATTAGGATTTATGCCCAGTTCCAATTGATCCTTCAATGACATGTTTCTTCTCGGATCGACTTTTCTCTAGATGGGGATAACTCCATTATGCAAGGTGAGGTAAAATGGCAAATGACTTGGCAAATGATCCTAGTTTAGAGATGTATAGAGAAGGCAATAGGATTTACCTTGGTTTTTGCTGATTTTGGTTGTACAACCCTTCACATGAACTTTGGAGAAAATAAGAAATGGTCTAGTAGAACTGGGCAATGAAGGATATGAATAACTTGACACGGCTCGATTTAGGTGGCACCAAAGGTAAGTTCATTGTTACCAAAGTCTTCTTAGAACTTAAAAAAATCTCTAGGACTGAATTTCCTACTATGCACAATTCTAAAATGGGATTCCATGGTATGATTGAGAGGAAAATTCAGCATGAAATTATCAAAATGTTTGGAGGCCAAGAATCCTTGGATTTAACATTTACACCAAGCATCAGGCTTAATCCTTTGGTTTGACTCTAATGCAAATATAGGAGGCATGATCCTTAGATATATCAATATAGTCCAAATGAACTAATAATCATTTGTTAGAAATGGTTGATCAATAGGTTATGAGTATTGTAATATGTGTATCAACCTTTTTCGGTTCAAGGAAAGTATCATATTATACATGACATTTCAAAAGATATGCATGATACTTGTTATGAAAGTACTTTATATCAAACTCCATGGATGATCAAGAATTTGTATGTAAATTGATGCAAAAATAATATGCCTTTTAAAAGTCTAGAATCAATTTTAAGTAACTATGATTTACTTCTTGATCATTTTTTTTTAAAAATATATTTTTATTAACATCTCCCCTTTTTAAAGTTCCTGACCCATTGACAAATATATTAAAAGATGGGTCAAGGAAACTTGTTGATTTACATGGACCAAATGTTACAAGGGCTTGAGCCATTTTTAGGGCACTTGTGTTTGTTTTGTGTTACCTATTTGGCGACCATTTTCTTTAAGCTAGAGGAGTATTTCTCTAAGTGACTTCCAAATGATTTAAATGTGACTTTGTGATTTGAAGTAACATCAGATTTCTTGACCATAGGACATTCCCATTTGTAATGTCCTATATTTTCACAGTGATGACAATCAACCAGATCTTTCTGAATAGTTGAATTTGTTATCAGTGATGAGGTGGAGGAGGATTCCGATTCATATCCTAGGCCTGTCATATTTTTGGATTTTCTTTCCATGCCTACAAGTTTCTCAAAATTTTTGTTGATTTGAGTAAACTTTTGGTTTAGTTCAGCAGTCTAATCAGAATATTTTACTTCCATTTTTAGTTTCTTGTTTTTTCTTTTCAAATTTTCAACTTTGAATTCTAAAAGTTCAATTTTCTTGATCAGATTGTCAAAATTTATGCTTCTAACTCTAATTCCTCTCCCCTTTTTAATTTCCTCAAGATCAAGTTCATCTTCCTCATCCAAATTTTTGGGAATGGCTGTACTGGTGGAGGCTGTAGAATCATCAGTGACTTTGTGTCTCCATCACTACTTGACGCATCTGAATCTGAATTTGAGTCATCAGCGTCATCCCAAGTGGCCGCTATAGCTTTTCCTTTGGACTTCTTTGTAGGACATTCAGTGGATATGTGTTTAAATTTTTTGCAGTTATAACATTCGAGATCTTTGGACTTTCTAAAAGATTTGCCCATCTGGCATTTATTGTCTAATTGTTTCCCATTAAAGGATTTTCCGTGGTTCTTGTTAAAGAATCTTTTGAACCTTTTAGTCAGAAGAGCCACTTCCTCACCATCTTCTTGATTTTTAGATTCTTCATCTTCCATTATCGTTTTAGAGTTTTCGAGGACATTTTGTTTTGATTTTGTAGGAGGTTTGAAATGTAGCTCAAAGGTTTGTAATGATCCCATTAGTTCTTCAACTTTCATCTCATCAATGTTCCTACATTCCTCTATTGTGGTGACTTTAGAGTTGAACCTTTCCAGTAGGGATCTTAAGATTTTCCTACAGATTTTGGGTACTGAAACTTTTTCACCTAGTCCTCCCATAGAATTGCATATGAAATTCAATTTCATGAAAAATTCCATGAAGGTTTCATGTTCCTCCATTCTTATGCTTTTGGATTGGGAGGTTAGCAGCTGTAACCTCGATCTTTTTACAGTATTGGTTCCTTCATGGGTGGCTTGCAATAAATCCCATTCTTCTTTCGAAGTTCCACACATAATAATTTGATTGAACACTTCTTGTGAAACTCCATAATAAATAGCATTCATGGCTTTAGCTTCAGTAATTTCATTTCTTTATCATATGTAATCCATTTCTCTTTTGGTTTTGGTTTGGAGACAGTTGTAATGTTGTCTAGTACCACTTGTTCAGTTAGAGGTACATATCCATTCTTAACAACTTTCCAAACTTCAGTATCTAAATCTTGTAGAAAATATGACATCCTGGACTTCTAATAAGAGTAATCTGAGCCATCAAAGAGAGGAGACCGAGAGACAGTTGGTCCTTCTTTACTCATTGTTTCAACTTCTTGTTTGGATCTTCTTCTAGGTTGTTAAGCCTTTCAAGAGGAACCTGCTCTGATGCCAATTGAAATTTCTATTTGCACCGCACTAATAGAAGTATGGAACTATTTTTATAGTCCTAGAGGGGGGTGAATAGGACTTTTTTAAATGATTGTACCAAATAAAAACTTTTATTGCCTAATTTAAACGATTTACAAATAAACATAGCAAGACAATGTAACTCTAATGGTAGGAGACCCGTATCCTTGCCTGTACCGTTCCATATGCTTCCGCGGTCCTCCCATTCGAATTTCAGTGACTCACGATCTGTTATCAGTGTTTGCGCGCAATCTCGAGTCATGTCCCGTATATCAGAGTCGGCTCGACCTGAGACTTGTATCCCTGTAACCGTACCTTCGCCGCAGTTCTGATGTCCCGTCTTGCGCGCTTAGGCGATACCCGGACTAGGAGATGTGGGCCCGCGTTTAATTCGAGAAAAATGTCACGCATTGCTAATTCTAAGAGAATCCATCACATCAATCCCATCAATCATTCAATCAAGTACACATCACTCCTATCACTCATACCCATCCCCAAAGTCAACTCTCTCTCTCCACCCATCACTCCCAATCACTCACTCATCACTCACCCATCACTCTCTCTCTCTCTCTAACAACCCTTTCTTTCTCATCTCCCTCTCTCTCTCTCTCTCCCTTATTCTCTAAGCAACATGTAAAAACTATCTCAACCATTGAAATGCATCCCTTGGAGCTCTAGGATGCGTTGATCGAAGAAGAAGTCCATGATCAAAGGCGGGTGATCTACCGTTGTTTTTTATTTTAAGGGCCCACTTGTTGTGGGACCCACTTAATGCATGCCTTGTATAAGGGAGGGCCCAATAGTGGCGGGGTCCCTCCCCTTCACATCTCTCTCTTTCTCTATCTTTTTATTGATGACCCACCTTGGTGGTGGATGTATTCTATCCACACCGTCCACCACATGTGGACCCACCTGGCAGTCCATTCGAACGGGTTTGATTGAAGGAAAACTCATATATCATCTTGATAAGTGGAGTGGCCCATTGGTGTGGACCCCACCATAAATGTGTTGATTAGGCAAAACACAAACGTCGATTGGCCTAGATCTCTAGTGGGCCACACCACGTGGACCACCCTGCTGCATGTGATACCCAAAATGTCCATCCAGCATCCAGACTCTCTGGAGCTAGGTGAGTTAAGGTTATAATATAATATTATAATATATTATATTATATATATATGTCAGTAAGTTATAGTATAATATAATATAATATTATATTATATATATCAGATTGATTCAAGACCAGGTGGGCCACACTGACGTGGACCCACCTGATGTATGTGCTTCATCCATGTTGTCCACCATACAATAAAGGATGGTGGAGCCCACTTGGTTTGTGTTGCATATTCACCACCAGTAGCAGGCGCTGCTGAGGGAAAAATAACAACTTAATCCATAAATTTTGGTGGTCCACTCAAGTGGACCTTACCTTGATGTATGTAGCTGATCCACACCGTCCACCCTCTTTCCCAGCTCATTTTAAGCATTGAACAAAAAAACAAAGCCAATCCGAATCTCTGGCAGCCCATAATGTAGAAAATAATGGTTTTGGGTGATTTGAATTGTTAAGGCCCGCTGTGATGTTTTTATACACCGAAAAATGTTGTATATTAGGCTTGTTAGATCTGTGTTATGAGCCGAGGAGACCAATAGTCGGCATGAATCCCCCTGATGTGGGCCTCACCTATGAAGAACCTAAAAAAAATAAAATAAGATAAAATAAAATGGGACGTTATTGCTGCCAGCGTCCTCTAAACACTGCAGCAAGTAGCGTCCTTGTTGCTCATTTAAGGGTGGGATGGTGGGCTCCACCACAGGCCCCACCACTATGTATGTTGTATATCTACATCGTGCATTTGATGGGCCCCCTTTGGGAACTGGGATTCCTCAAAAATCAGCCGTACATGGGGCTCATGTGGTCAACACCACTAAAAATAGTAGTGGATTGAACGTCTACCATTGAAACCTTTTTTTGGTCACAGAAGTTTTGGATCTTTATGAAATTTGTTTTTCCTCTTATTTTAGGACCTTATGGTCAGATTGGATGGAAAATAACGTTATGGTGGGCCCCACGTGGGACCCACCTATGTGAAAACGGATTGGCTAGTGTACCTTACACTAGATATATAGCTACTGTACTGACACAGGAAGTTCTATGGGTTTGACCCTGACTGTCCATCTATCCCTCTGGTGGGCCACATGTGTGGGACCCACCCTGATACATGTATTGTATCATTTATGTTGTCCACGTGGGACCACCTTGATATTGTGGTCCATCCACACTGACGTCCGTGGCCCCCACAATAATGTATGTATTTTAGCCACACCATCCATCTATATGGGACCCACCAAACTACATGATTTATCCACACCATCCGGCTATCTGGACGGTGGATACCCATTGTGATGTATGACTTATTTACATCACCCATCCATTTAACTGGGACAGGCAGAAGCTTTGAGTAACCACCTTGATGTATCAATTCTATATTCACTTCATCCATGTGCCGGATGGGTGAGGCCCACTTGGAGATATGTGTATATCCATACCGTTCACATGGAAATCTCACCTGTGATGCATATTTGATGCCCAATTACGATGTATTGAGGCCCATGTTTAGGGCCCACCTGTTGCGTATTTAAAGCCCGTGGGTCATGGCCTGATGTGATGTATGTGTGGCCCATGTAATGCAGCCCACTTGATGTATATGTAGCCCAGGCATAAGGTCTAGTGTGACGTATATGAGACCCATTGGTGTGGCCCATGTGAGCGGCCCATAGTGATGTGTATTAGGCCCATGTGATGTTGCGCGACGTGTTGTATATGAGACCCATATGTAGTGGCCCATTGTTGCAGCCCATCATGATATAATTCTAGTGCATATGGCAAGGCCCAACATGTTGTATATGTAGCCCATGAGTGAGGCCCATCATGAGGTGTATTAGGCACTTGAGAGAGAGGCCCATGGTGATGTATATTGGGCCATTGTTGAGGCCTTGGGCCCATTATATGTTTAGCTCTATGTGGGCCACTCCTTGGTAGCAATGTTGGTCAAATATCCACATTAATGGGCAATGATGGTTTAATGTCCTCATCGTGACATTCCTTTTATCACGCCCCAAATTAGGAAACCGGGCTCACAAAATTTCTGACTGCTAAATCCGGCGCCGATAGCCTCCGTAGTACACCATTCTTGGCTCTCAGCACCCATACACTAGGTTCTGATCCTGAGATCTACAAGGAAGATTTTTAACATCAATTTGATTCATAATGAGTATAACCAAAGGCATAACCCATAAGTAATAACCACAAGAACACCATCACAAAATCCACTATGATAAAAAAAACTTTGAAGTATAATGCGCATGAAGGGAAATATATGATAATAATAACGGAAACTCCTGAAGCTTGACTGCATACTCCCACTGCGGTGAAGCTATGGCTGCGTCCTGGTGTCACCTGCATGCATTAATCGTGCATAAACTTATAGAAAGCTTAGAGCGTGGTGTAAATGTGTGCGCAATAAGAGCGTGCTCAGAATACAATGTCGGAGTAATGCAGAATCATGCTGATGAGTACATGAATGCAATCAGTTGTACCAAGGCTATGCAGTGTAAGATATGAATGTTATCAGCCATATCAAGACCATGTGATGCGAGATGCAACTTAAGTATGTCAATCCTCATCCAAATCCACATATCAATGCAGCTGATCACTAGAGCATCAAGTATCAGTACAGTTCTCATTCTGGATAATCACTGGAGTTTAGTACACTCCAAATGGCACTACCCCTTTCCCAGGTGCATAATCCAAGTGAGTGCAAGAAACCTCACTATATGCCTGGCCAATAGTCTGCCAATACTTATTGGCACATCGATACTGGACCCATTCACGAGCTGGTCAAACTCAGCCTAATAATGCCCCTACCTTCGGGTGAGTAAAGCCACATCCCTTTTTAACCGACCATGACACAGTGGGAGACACGACCTCCTGGTATTTGGCCCTCATGCGCTCATATATCCACTCGGTCTCGATGTTGGAGTCATCCTCTAGTACCATTGGGTTTAGGGATTTTCACCCAGGGACATCTATGACGCTCCGATGCTTAGTAACAATATTTCCAGTGTCCTATCCTGCCATCCACGATGTGTCTGTGGAGGAAATAGCCTTGATGTCACTAGGGCATATAGAAATCATGTCATATAAATGTAAAGTGCATGAATCACACTACCAGTCATGCAACAATCTTGCACGATTGCACCCTCATGAAGGGCAAGTCCGCCTATTAGAGAGCCCTGCCCGAAGGCATATACTATGATCAGTCACTCCTTATCTCAAGCATACATATGATGCGTATGAGCATGAATCATGGAACTATATTAAACATGTTATGTGGTGATGAGTTCTGTTCATAATGAAGAAGGGCCTAGATGGCCTACACACTATAAGTATGGACCTATCAATGGGCCCCTAGGTAGAGTTATAATGCAGACATTTAACCATCATTGGTCTTACAATGTGGACGTCAAACCATCATTGCTCCCAAGGCATGGTTGTCAAAGCATCATTACATACATCGTGGTGGAATCTCACATCGTAATGGGCCTCATATACATCACAGTCGGCCCACAAAAAGGCCTCACATATGTCTCATTGGGCCTCATATATATCAAATGGGCCAAATCAAATGAGCCAATTAAATGGGTTGAATCAAATGGGCCGAATCAATGAGACAATTCAAATGGGCCGATTTAATGGGTCGAATCAATGGGCCGAATCGAAGGACCGAATCAATGGGCCGAATCAATAGGACAATTCAAATGGGCTAATTCAATGGGTCGAATCAATGGGATGAATCAAAGGACCAAATCGATGAGCTGAATTAATGGGCCAAGTCGAATAGGCCGAGTCGAATGGCCGAGTCGAATAGGCCAAGTCGAATAGGCCGAGTCAAATGGGCCGAGTCGGATGGCCAAGTCGATTAGTCCGAGTTGAATGGGCCAAGTCAAATGGTTGAGTTGAATAGTCCGAGTCCAATACACCATTCAACTACTGCTAGAGATCATTTTAGAGCATTATTTCAAAAGAATGAATCATATCCAAGGATCATCTAGACCATTCCACAAATGGCAACGGTGATGATGATTGCCATAACTATATTTCCAGTGGGCCCACCATAGTATTTGTTTTCTACCCAATTTGTGCATAAGGTCATGAGGACCTAGATAGAGAAAAAATAAATATCATAATGGTCCAAAACTTCTGTAATCCCAAAAAGGGGTTTCAATGACAGACGTTCAACTCCACTATTTTCTATAGTGTGGTCCACTTGATACTAGACCTGTCTAATTTTTAGCCTCATGCCTTAGATGAGCTGTCAAATTGATGGACGGTTCACATACATCAGTGGGTAAGACCCACTGTCCAGCCATTTGGACGGTGCAGTTAAGACCCTTACATCATGGTGGTCCCCATGAAATGGATGGATGATTTGGATGTAATACAAATATCAGGGGGTGGGGCGCTGACCATCCAGTAGATGGACGGTCTTGATTTATCAGATGGATGGACAGTTTGGATGGAAAACTTCCATCATGGTGAGCGCACGTGGCACCGTCTAGATGGATGGTGTAGATGAAACACATACATGATCGGTGGGTCCCACTAACACCTGTTGACGTGAATCCTCACAACAATAGTTGCTGTGTGAGGTTCACTAGCCAATCCACTCATCAAGTGGGTCCCACGCACGTGGGCCACCCACCCTGCTATCTCTCATTATATATAATATAATATAATATAATATAATATAATATAATATATAAATTACAAAAAAAAACCAATCGTCCAGACCCTTGGATGTTCTGAACGGTGCAGATCTAGCACATATGCCATGGTGGGTCCACACATGTGGCTCACCTCTCATTACATATATATATATATATATATATATATATATATATATATATATATATATATATATATATATATATTGTATAATATATTATATTAATATATATTATAGTTTCTTTTCTTTTTTATGTTTTATTTTTTATTTTTAAAGTTAGTTGGTTGGTACACTCCAGCGTCAGTTCACATTTCACTGTTAGCCACACCCCATTACTGGCCACGTCCAGCGTCCTTAGATGTTAGACGGTATGGATACAACACAGGCACCATGGTGGATCCCACATGGACGTGGCGCAGTTGTTTAGATCGACCTGATATTTGTGTTTTTCCTTCCGTAAAGACCCGCTAACGGGATGGACAACGTAGATCCAACACATCCATCAGGTGGGTCCCATGAAGGTGAATGGCATGGATAAAATATATACTTCATGGTGGGCCACACATAAAAACACACCATCATCCATACAAGAGAGAGAGAGAAACAATGAGATAAAGGGACCCCACCACTATAAGCCCCTCTCTATATTGCATACATCAATGTGTGTCCCACAACAAGTGGGCCCTAAAATTGAAATCAACGGTGGATCACCCACCCATTTCATTCCTCCTTAATCTCTTGGACTCCTATGCTCCTTGTCTTCAATTTTAATGGAGGTAGATGATGAATGAATGGTTGAGATGGGAGATGAGAGAGTGGAAAGTGGGCCACACTTGGCTTTGGGGGAGAGAGAGCTTGGTCGTTCGAATTTTTTTGTTGTTTGGGAGATTTTTTTGAGAAATGAGGGAGAGAGAGAAGTGATGGGATGATAAGAGATGGAGTGATGAACAATGGGTGATAGTTGGAGTGATGGATGAAGTGATGTAAGGGTTGACTTTGGGGTAGCTTATATGAGAGAGAGGTAAGGGTAGGGTATGGGTTACTTGTACTTAACTTAAGGTATGATGTGTACTTGATTGATTGATTGATGGGACATATTATAGAGATTCTCTCAGAATTTGTAATGCGTGGCGCTTCTTCAGAATAAAAGTGAGCCCACATCTCCTGACATGGGTTTCAAGTCGGTGCGCGAGTCGTGGTGTTGGAACTGCAGTGACGGTGAAGTCGCTGAGGTACAAGTTTCGAGTCGAGTCGACTTCGATATGCAGGACTCGACTTAGGATCACGCGCAAAAGTCGGAGACAGGTCGAGGGTTGCTAGAATTTGACTGTGAGGAACGAGGAAGCCTACAGAATGGTACGAACTAAGATACGGGGTCTTACAGCTCTCCCCTCCAAATAAAAATTTCATTCTCAAAATTCACACTATCATTGTATGTAAACTTGACTCATAATAGAAGAGGAAACAAAGCATCATCATACAAAATTAGAGATAGCATAAAAGATAAAATATATAATCAATCATCAAAGAAATAGGGATAGTGCTCTTGAATCTCGACCTTACGCTCCCAAGACACCTCATCAACAGAATGGTGACCCCACTGAACGTTCACCAAGGGAATGACCCTGGTCCGGAGGACCCGTTCCTTCCGATCAAGAATACGAACTGGCTGCTTAATGTAAGAAGCGTCTTCACAAACCTCTAGCGGCTATCAATTGATAACAAGAGCGATGTCTGACCCACACTTCCTCAACATAAAGACATAGAAAATGTTGTGGACACCAGACAACTAAGATGGCAAGGAAAGCCGATAGGCCACGACACCAACGCACCCAGTCATCTTGAAAGGTTGTATGAATCTTGAGGCAAGCTTGCCTTTCATTGTGACACCCTCCCTCATCACCATGTGACCAATGAACTTCACCTCTTCCTGTCAGAACTCTCACTTCTCCAGCTTTGCATATAGTTGGTGGGCACGAAGGGTCTGTAGTGCAATCTCCAAATGCTACTCATGCTCCTCACGAGTCCTCGAATAGATCAGAATGTCGTCGATGAATACCACAACAAACTGATCGAGATTGGGACGGAAGACCTCGTTCGTCAACTGCATGAAGACTGCGAGTGCATTGGTCATTCCAAAGGATATGACTTGAAACTCAAAATAACTATAACGCGTCCTGAAAGCCATCTTTGGGATGTCCTCCTCTCGAACCCGAATCTGATGATAACCAGAACGTAGGTCAATCTTCGAAAAGAACTGTGCACCCTGCAGTTGATCAAATAAATCATCTATCCTCGGGAGCGGGTACTTGTTGTTGATTGTGATTGGGTTGAGTTTGCAGTAATCCACGCAGAGCTTCAACAAGCCATCTTTCTTCCTAATGAAGAGTACCGATGCTCCCTAAGGCAAACTACTTTGATGAATGAATCCCAACTCACGCAACTCTTCAAATTGTCGCTGCATCTCTCTCAACTCCATCGGTGAGATACGATACGAGGCCTTCGAGATAGGCGTGGTACGGGGCACAAGATTAATTTGGAACTCAATATGCTGGTGAAGCGACAATCCCGAAATCTCCTAGAATACATTAGGAAAATCATAGACAACTGGTAATTGGTCAATACACAAAGCAACGGGCTCCTCAACTGCGTAGGACATGAGACAAGATAACGACTCTCCTCTGGGCTCGGCAATGAACTGGAAGTGAGGTAATCCGGGTATACAGAATGTGACGGTTCTTGCTGAACAGTCCATCATAGCGTGGTACTTGGCAAGTCAATCCATGCCCATGATGAAGTCAAAATCTGACATTAACAGCACAAATAAATCAGCGGGCAAAAGGATATCATCGACCAAAACTGGGCAAGATGAATAGAAACGGCCTAACACTGTGGTCTTCCCTAAGGGTGTCGATATGGTCAACCCCTTGAGAGAAGACTCTATTGGTAATCCAGTCAAATGATAAAAATTCTCGGACATGAATGAATGCGATGCACCATAATCAAATAGTACATGTGCGATACATGCGAAGACAGAAAGAATACCCTCAACGACTCCTCCAGATGACTGTAGGTCCTGCTGAGCCACGTAAAACCTAGCTTGAGCTGGCTGGGGGGTGCTTGTCCCTCTGAGGTCCCTAGTGTTATAGATACCTTTGCAGTGACCTGTACTACTGTCTCTGCTGCTGCTGGGGCCTCGGCAGCTGAGGTGGTTGCGGTCGCTGCTACGCTGGAGGCTATTGTGGTCCTCTCGGCTGCTGCAGATGAGGGCGGGGGCACTCATACAATCGGTGCCCTGTCTCACCACATCTAAAATAAGTCCTTGTATACGACTGCTGGGCTGGCACTGGAGGTGCTGCTGGTGCTTTAGCAGATGGGTGGTTCATATACCTCTATGGCTGGTGATGCTGCTGGGAGCTACTGGAGGGGGCCTGCCTCTTCCAGCCTCTCCTATGATCTCAATCGCTCTGCATGCCGGCCCACTCAGTCTAATAAATCTGAGCCCTCTACACTACCTCTTGAAAATTCGGGAGCTCATGCCCAATAACACGGCCTCGAAGACCGTAATGCAAGCCGTTCTCAAAACAGTGGGCCTTTCGCCCCTCATCATCAACCAAATATGGCACGAATATCGATAGTGCTATGAAATGATCTGCGTACTATGCCACAGACATGTCTCCCTGCACCAACGTTTCAAACTCTAACGCTCTTTGATGACAAATGTGGTTGGGGAAATACTGTTGTTCGAATCGGTCTATAAAATCATCCCATGTCCAGACGAAGTCGGGCCCTGCAACACGGATAATAGAGGTCCACCAGTGCTTGGCCTTAATCTAGATAAGAAATACAACCAATCGAACTCACTGTTGGGTCGTACATGCCATAGTGTCAAAAATCTTCTTCACATCAGAGCACCATCTCTCAGCTGCAGTCGGATCTGGCTCGCCCTGGAAACATGAGGGATCGAGCTATCTGAACTCTTGAAGAAGGGCACTCGCATACCCCTGCTCTACCTGGGCTGGTGAAATAACAGGACACCTGCCCTGTCCCTGAAGCGCAACCATCACAGCCTGCAACATACGCTGTAACTGGGAGGTACTCACAGGTACAGTCGAATCTACACCAGTCTCAAGTCGAGGAGCGACATCCTCAGGCTGGGGAGCAGAGATTTCTAGGGGTGGACCGAAAGTCATAGGTGGCAAAGCGGTAGTCGCTCGGGCCTCTCTCCTGAGCAGCATGTCCTATAAAAATGAATAAAGGCATGTCCTATCAATCTTTGAAAACTCTCGAAGGCACGTTAGGGGACTAAATTAGAAGGTTATACACTTGGAACCTAATTGAATTAAACTCATATTAGATATGTGATATTGTTCTCACTTATTCCCAAGTTATACTCTGATACCAACTTCTGTTACGCCCCAAACTTGGAAACCGGGCTCACAAAATTTTTGATTGTCGAATCCGATGCCGAAAGCCTCCATAGTACCTCGTTCTTAGCTCCCAACACCCATACACTAGGTTTTGATCCTAGGATCCTATTAGGAGGATTTTTAACATTAATTTGATTCATAATGAGCATAACCCATGAGCAATAACCACAAGAACACCATCACAAAATCTATTATGATAAAAAACTTTAAAGTACAATTCGCATGAAGGGAAATACAAGATAATGATAATGGAAACTCCTGAAGCTCGACTGCACACTCCCACTGCCGCGAAGCTACGACTGCGTTGTGGTATCACTTACACACATCAATTATGCATAAGCTTATAGGAAGCTTAGAGGGTGGTGTAAGTGTGTGTATAATAAAAGCATGCTCAGAATATAATGTCAGAGTAATGCAGAATTATGCTAATGAGTACATGAATGCAATCAGTTGTACCAAGGTCATGCGGTGCAAGATATGAATGCTATCAGCCATATTAAGACCATGCGATGTGAGATACAACTCAAGCATGCCAATCCTCATCTAAATCCACATATTAATATAGCTCATCACTAGATCATCAAGTATCAGTAAGTTCTCATTCTAGATAATCACTGGGGTTTAATACATTCTAAATGATACTACCCCTTTCCCAGGCATGCAATCCAAGTGAGCGTAAGAAACTTCACTATCCACCTAGCCAATAGTCTGCTAATACCTATCCGACACGTTAATAGCTGACCCATTCACGAGCTGGTCAAACTTAGCCTAGTAATGCCCCTAACCCTTGGGAGAATAAGGCCACACTCTTTTCCAATCGACCATGACACAGAGGGAGATGCGACCTCCTAGTATTCGACCCTCATGCACTCATATATCCACTCGGTCTCAACGTTGGAGTCATCCTTTGGTACTATCGGGTTTAAGGTTTTTCACCCAGGGACATCTATGGTGCCCCGGTGCTTAGTAACAATATTTTTGGTGTCTGATCCTGTCATCCACGATGTGTCTATGGAGGTCATAACCCTAATGTCTCTAGGGCGTATAGAAATTATGTCATACAAATGTAAAGTGCATGAATCACACTACCAGGCATGCAACAATCTTGCGCGTGTTGCGCCCTCATAAGGGCAACTCCACCTATCAGGGAGCCCATAAACAATCTGCCCAAAGGCATATGTTTTGATCAGTCACTCCTCATCTCAAGCATACATATGATGCATATGAGCATGAATTATGGAACTATAATAAATATGTTATGTGGTGATGAGTTCTGTTCATAACGAAGAAGGGCCTAGATGGCCTACACACTACAAGTATGGGCCTATCAATGGGTCCTTAGGGAGAGTTACAATGCAGACATTTAACCATCATTGCTCTTACAATGTGGATGTCAAACAATCATTGCTCCCAAGGCATGGCCGCCAAAACATCATTAGATACATCGTGGTGGAATCTCACATCGCAATGAGCCTCATATACATCACAGTCGGCCCACACAAAGGCCTCACATATGTCTCATTGGGCCTTATATACATCACAGTCAGCCTACATAAAGGCTCACATATGTCTCATTGGGCCTCATATACATCACAGTCGACCCACACAAAGGCTTCACTTACGTCTCATTGGGCCTCATATATATCAAATGATCCGATCAAATGGGCCAAATCAAATGGGCTGATCAAATAGGCCGAATCAAATGGGCCAAATCAATGGGTCGATTCAAATACGCCAAATCAATAGGTCGAATCAATGGGCCAAATCAAAGGACTGAATTAATGGGCCAAGTCGAATAGGCCAAGTTGAATAGGTCGAGTTGAATCTGTCGAGTCGAATGGGCCAAGTCGAATAGGTCGAGTTGAATCTGTCGAGTCGAATGGGCCGAGTCGAATAGTCCGAGTCGAATGGGCTAAGTCAAATGGCTGAGTTGAATAGGCCGAGTCCAATACACCATTCAACTACTACTAGAGATCATTTTAGAGCATTATTTTAAAAGAATGAATAATAGCCAAGGATCATCTTGACCATACCACAAATGATAGCAATGATACTGATTTGCACAGCTATATTTCCAGTGGGCCCACCATAGTATTTATTTCCTGCCCAATCTGTGTATAAGGTCACAAGGACCTGGATAGAGGAAAAACAAATATCATAATGCTTCAAAACTTCTATAATCCCGAAAAGGGATTTCAATAGTAGATGTTCAACTCCACTGCTTTCTGTAGTGTGGTCCACTTGATACTAGACCTATCTTATTTTTAATCTCAAGCCTTAGATGAGCTGCCAAATGGATGGACAGTTCACGTACATCAGTGGGTAAGACCCACCGTCCAGCCATTTGGATGGTGTGGCTAAGACCCTTACATCATGGTGGTCCCCACGAAATGGATGGATAGTTTGGATGTAATATAAATATCAAGGGGTGGGCTATTGAATGTTTACCAGATGGATGGTCCTGATTTATCAAATGGATGGATAGTTTGGATGGAAAACTTCCATCATGGTGGACGCACGTGGCACCGTCCAGATGGATGGTGCAGTTGAAACACATACATGATCGGTGGGTCCCACCAGCACCCACTGACGTGAATCTCACAACAGCCGTTGCTGTGTGAGGTTCACCAGCCAATCCCCTCGTCAGGTGGGTCCCATACACGTGGGCCACCCTAGCCTCCTCTCTCTCATTATGTATATAATATAATATAATATAATATATATATATATATATATATATATATATATATATATATATATATATATATATATATAAATTACAAAATAAAAAAACTAACCGTCTAGACCCTTGGATGTTCTGGACGGTGCAAATCTGGCGCATATGCCATGGTGGGTCCACACGTGTGGTTCACCTCTCATTGCATATATATACCGTATAATATATTATATTAATATATATTATACTTTCTTTTCTTTTCTTTTTTTTTTTTTTTTTTAAAGTTAGCTGGTTAGTACACTCTAGCATCAGTTCACATTTCAGTGTTAGCCACCCCCCATTGCTCGCCATGTCCAACGTCCTTAGACGCTAGACGGTATGGATACAAGACAGGCACCATGGTGGGTCCCACATGGATGTGGCCCACCTGTTTAGATCAACTTGATATTTATGTTTTTCCTTCCGTACAGGCACACTAACGGGCTGGACAGCGTAGATCCAACACATCCATCAGGTGGGTCCCATGAAGGTGAATGACATGGATTAAATATATACTTCATGGTGGGCCCCACACACAAACACACCATGATCCATACAAGAGAGAGAGAGAGACGGTGAGATAGAGGGACCCCGCCACTATGAGCCCCTTTCTACATTGCATACATCAATGTGGGTCCCACAATAAGTGGACCCTAAAATTGAAATCAATGGCGGATCACCCACCTATTGCATTCCTCCTTGATCTCTTGGACTCCCATGATCCTTAGCTTTAATTTTGATGGAGGTAAATGATGAATGGATGGTTGAGATGGGAGATGAGAGAGTGAAAAAGTGGGCCACACTTGGCTTTAGGAGAGAGAGCTTAGACGTTGGAATTTTTTTGTTGCTTGGGAGATTTTTTTAAGAAATGAGGGAGAGAGAGAAGTGATGGGATAATAAGAGATGGAGTGATGGGTGATGGGTGGAGTGATGGATGAAGTGATGTAAGGGTTGATTTTGGAGTAGCTTATGTAAGAGAGAGAGGTAAGGGTAGGGTATGGTTTGCTTGTACTTAACTTGAGGTGTGATGTGTACTTGATTGATGGGATTGATTAATTGATTGATGAGTCATATTGTAAAGATTCTCTCAAAATTCACAACACGTGGAGTTTCTTCAAAATGAACGCTAGCCCGCATCTCCTGGTCTGGGTATCGGGTCGGTGCTCGAGTCGCGGCGTTGGAACCACAACGACGACGTGGTCATAGGAGTATAAGTTTCGAGTTGAGTCGACTCTGAAATGCAGGACTAGGCTTAGAATCTCACACAAATGTTGAATATAGGTCGAGGGTTGCCATAATTGGACTGAGAGGATCGTGGAAGCCTATAAAATGGTATGAACTAGGATACGGGTCTTTATTAGGCCGATTCTGATTGTTGAGGCCGATCGTTGAGACTGATTCGGATTGTTAGGCCAATTTCGACTTTCAAGGCCGATTCTGATTGTTAGGCCAATTCTGACTATTGAGGTCGATTCTGATTGTAGAGGCCAATTCTAATTATCGAGGCCAATTTCGATTGTTGAGGTTGATTGTCAAGGCCGATTCTGATTGTTGGGTTGATTCTGACTATCGAGGCCAATTTCGATTGTTAGGCCGATTCCAATTATCGAGGCCGGTCCCAATTATCGAGGTCGATTCTGATTGTCGAGGCCAATTCTGACTATCAAGGCCGATTTCGATTGTCGAGGCAGATCCCGATTGGTGAGGCCGATTGTCGAGGCCGATTCCGATTATCAAGGTCGATTCTGATTGTCGAGGCCGATCCCGATTGGTGAGGTCAATTGTCGAGGCCGATTCTAATTGGTGAGGCTGATTGTCGAGGCCAATTAAGATTATTGAGGCCAATTCTAATTATAAAGGCTGATTCTGATTATTGAGGCCAATTCTAACTATCGAGACTGATTCCGATTGTCGAGGTCGATTCCGATTATCGAGTCGATTTCGATTATCGGTGCCTGTTATCGATACAGATTATAAGTATATGACAACATAACATCATGTACATGCTCATACGCATCATCTGCATGTTTATTATGAGAATTGGTTGACTACTGCATATGTCATTGGGCAGATTGTTATGAGACTTCCTGATGGGCGGAGATTGTCTCACATGAGCGCACGGTATGTGCAGGATGGATGCATGACTGGATTGTATGACTCATGCATCTTGCATTGTGTGTTGTGATTACTATACGCCCTAGCAACATCAGATCTGTAGCCTCCACATGCATGTCATAGATGGCTAGATGGGACACCAAAAATGTTTGGTTCGAGCATCTTGGCACTTCAGATATCCATGGGTGAAATTCCTTAAACCTATGTAGCCAAGAGACACCCCAATGTCTAGACTGAGTGAATACATGAGCGCCTAAGAGGGGAATACCAGTAGGCCGTGTCTCCCACTGTGTCATGGTCGGTTGGAAGGGGATGTGGCCTTATCCGTCAGAGTGAGGGGGCTGTAAGCTAGGATGAGTTTGACCCGCTCCCAAATGGGTCGACTATCGATGAGCTGGGTAGGCATTGGTATACTACTGGTAGGCGGATAGTGAGGTCTTTTCCACTTGCTGGGCTACACGGCCGGCCAGGGTGTGTAATGTCTCAAAAAAATCCATATAAAGACTCGAGTGCCACCTCAGACAGAAATCCTTAGGGACTAGGGGTGTGGCCTTATCTGTCGGAGTGAGGGAGCTGTAAGCTAGGCTAAGTTTGACCCACTCCCAAATGGGTCTGCTATCGATGAGCCGGGTAAGCATTGGTATACTACTGGTAGGCGGATAGTGAGGTCTTTTCCACTTACTGGGCTACGCGGCTGGCCAGGGTGTGTAATGTCTCGAAAAAATCCATATAAAGACTCGAGTGCTACCTCAGACAGAAATCCTTAGGGACTGTACCCTATAGAAATTAGATGAAAATTTAGTTAAGTATTAAACTAAATAATCGGTAGATTTATCTTGAACCACTATTTATACAAATGGTAAGACCCAAATCTATCAAAAGCACTGACTCAACGTTACTTAAAATTCTAAGAGTAATCCCAAAAGCTAGTTGCTCTCGGGAGCACATTGAAACTCTGTATTAGACCTGGACCACACGTCGAAAGTCTGATGACGGCGAAACTATAGTGTGACTTGACAACCATCACGAGAATTGAGCCCAAATAGTATCCAAAACCGCACAACTTGAGCCTTGAGCAAAGTGTTTGAGAAACACGAATGCCTTTGAAAAATGCACTGAAACTTAAGTGAATTGGGTCATTAGCTTACGGGCAAAATTGAAGACTTCAGACCGTCAGATTCTGACTGAACTTCACCTGTGGATCAGGAAAATTTTCTTGCACGTATCCGTATACTTATGGCCCCGATCGAGTAACAACGATCATTGATCTGATATTGGTCCTCCACGGTCGATCCAATAATCCGATCAAACCGAAATCATAACATGGCTTAAATCCATGGTCAGGGAACTTGCTCTATGATGCAGGTGAGAAATGGACCTTCCTAAGGGCCTTGTTTGTCGAAAACAGGCACCCTTTGGTTATAACCTAAGTATACCATGGCCTTGGGGCCATTGACATCAGTTTTGGGCCTATTTAAAGGCCTTAAACCACCCCACCCCTCTCATATGAATTTGCTCCAAACCCTAAGAGAGAGAAGAGAGAAAAGAGTGAGGAGAGAAGAGAAAGTTTGGAAGATTATGGTAGTGTTTCTCTCCCATGACTACACACACTAGATCGTCTTTCCACATCACTATACGACCCATTTCAACTATGATTTGGATAAGAAATCCTAACCCTAATCTTGTTTTAGAAATTCAAATAGAGTAATCGATGAAATAGCTAACCCATTTCATTGTTTAGGTGTCGTCTTTCCATTTTCGGAAACGTTGTGTTGGAATCGAGTTCAAATCGGGTATTTTGATGAAATGTGCGAACTATAAATATTTAGGTTATGGTTTTCAAGACTTTCAATGTCAGCAATGATTTATGTCTAATTTAATTGTTGTCATATGATCTTAGTTATGACATTTTCGATAAACTATACGTGTGTGTGTGAACTATATTGAAATAAGATGCATTCCATGTGTTTATTAAAATGTTTGAATGGGTATGAAATCCTGATTTGTGCTTGTCATGATTTCTAATTTACAATCCATGTATGTTTTATGCTTTATAACAGATGTTGGGTAATGAATTGAGATAGTACATGCTGTAACTAATTTAGTCTATGTATTTAGTAAAGTGTAGTCTAAGTGTTTGATAAAAGGTTTGAATGAGAATTTGTTGATCGATTGTATATATCAAGGGTATTGAGATAAGACCCTCAATTACCTTATATATATATATATATATATATATATATATATATATATATATATATATATATATATATATATATATATATATATATATATATATATATATATATATATAGCTTCCGTCATGTAATCATAATTTCGATTACGCAAATTTATTGATGAAATGCAAGTATCTGGTAACATGTTCAATGTATTGACAAAATGCTCAAATGAGTGTTGTATCTGGATTGTTTGTTAAATACTGTTATGAGTATCACATGTGTTCTACCTATTGCACTTGAGTAAGATTGGGGCCATACCCTGGCCTAGGCAATCGATAATAATTTTTGTTTGAGGACGGAATTAGTCTCGCCACATTTGATACGTCCAGTGAATTCGAGTTGTATGATGATTGTCGACAGTGGTTAGGCTACGTGGAGTGCGTATGCACTCCATATCGATTAATTCAACGTGTGCTCATACTAATCAAACTTATCCAACAAAACTAATTGGCTTATTGTGTGTTTACAATATATGGACATCCCTGCTTGAATCTAAGGTACCACTTACCTATGTAAAGACCCGTTTCAATAATGGTACCTTGATTTGCTAAGACTCATGAGCCGGGTATAGTGGTATGAGACAGTGGTCGAGCTGTCAGCCTACGCTGAGGTAACGAGCTTCCCCGTAGTGACCAGTGATTAACCCAAACTTGTGAGATGAATATGGTGGTATGGGATACCATATTCGAGCTGTTGGCCTACACTAAGGTGACGATCCTCCCCGTAGTGACCTTGAGTATAAACTTTTAAATTTGTCATCCACTGCTTTACATTAAGGGGTGATGCCCTACAACTTGCCAATCGTATGTGGTTAACTAGGATTGACGACCCTAGATGGATCCTTTATTTAGGTAAATGATTTAAATGGAGGTACCTTAACTTTTCAAATCTGTTGTATGAATAAGCCTAATTAAGAACCTGGCTAACACGTCCATGCACCGCATTGCATGTGCCTTTGTAGATGAAGGGCACAATTAGGGAGTTGGACATGCGCGAATGGTTAATGTTGTCGCTTGTGAGGGAGCTTTGTGTGAGTAGATGCATCATTACTGCACTTCATTCTTGCATTAACCAAAGTATTTAGGAAGTGATTGTTGTATTGCTTTATCATTACTTCTTTATTGAATTGATAACATGTTAACTTTGGCCTTATAGCACCACTGAGTTGATCACTCACTCCCACTCTGGGATGGTGTTTTAAAACACCAACCAGACTCTGTTATAGATGTAGGTAATGGGGATATATTATAACGGATCTGGACTTCGTAGATGAGGAGGAAGAGTTCTCCTATGTCCAGCTCTCTGGAAGGTCTATGTAGACTTCGTGCTGCTTTGATGGGATTACATGGATACATGGATTAGTCAGACATTTACCTTTTGAAGTTTTGTATATTTTGAAACAACACTTATATATATTCAGCCCGGTACATATTCATACTCCATTTTGTGAAACACTTTCATGTGTTAACACACGTACTTAAGACTTCCACTTGCTTAATTTAATTACACCTGGAGTATGATATGCTGATTTAGTATAATCCCTCTCATTTTTAATACATTAATATGGACAACATTTAAACATCATTATCTATATTGCATAAGTGATGCGTTGGATCTCGGGAGTTGAGCCTTGCTCGACCCTCGAAATCTGGGGCATTACAGGGCGATAGCCAACTTGGAGTGTAATAGATTCTGGTGATGATCCTAGAGATGTACAATACTGATACATAGACTTTTTGATCTGGAGTTGTATACTCATTTATTCATTCATTCATTCACTATCCACTTGGGCTGCTGGTGCACAACTAATTGTTGTGTACCTTCACAATGACAAGGATTTCGGTTGGGGCAGGTGACTAACCTGAGGTCAGGGGTTTACCATATTAAGTCTGGCTATCCAAAATTAAGTATGGGACTAGTTTGGATAGAAGTCCTTTGTGATAGACCTCATAGCCTGCGATACTACATGCTATCATCCCGACTTCACTGCAGCTTAATCATTTCATTCGCACCACATTGCATTACATTAGTAACATTTAATATTTTGGAATACTATGATTCTGCATTTATATGGCTTAGATGAGGTTGAGGGTATTCGTGGCTCATCAGGATTTATATATTGTATTAGATACTCGGCATCCGATATTTGGCTCATTTTGATCTGCATTTTGTACTTTGATATTGCATGACTCATGGACTTACCAGTATGTTTTCACTTACTCTGATATCATATGATTCATGATCTTGCCAGTATTTCTAACATTTCATGATTATGGCATTGTATTTATGTGCTTGACACTTATCTTGCGCACACACTTTCACCACGCTCTAAGCTTTTTATAAGCTTATGCATGATAGATGCGTGCAGGTGGCGTTAGGTTATAGTAGTGTTGAGCTTGGAGCATGTAGCTGTCTTCTGGAGCTTTGATTTTGATATATATATTTTTATTTCAACATTGTATTTAAATATTTATATTAGTGAATATGTGATGATAATGTTGCCTTTGTGATTTGGGTAAACTTGTGGTTATACTCATTACGAGTTAAATGTACATTGAAAAATCCTCCTTGTAGCATCTCAGGATTGGAATCTGTTGTATACGTGCTGGTGTTGAGACTCAAATATTACATAATTTTCCCCATTTACATCTTGATTTTATGAACATGAATCAACTTAATGGTCTATTTTACTCATGTATGTGTTACAAGGTGAATTTAAGAGCTTAGATTGAAAAGAGGTGCTAAAAAGTATGAATTTGATGCTCAAGAATCACCAAGGTAAGAGATGGATCTTAGGAGATGGAGATTGAAGAATTTACATGCCAAAGATCCCAGAAAACCAAGTGAGGAATGAAGAGAATCGAAGATTTGAAGTATTGAATCCTGAAATCATCCTGAAAAGTGTATTCTGAAGCTCTGAAGTCTATTTTGAAAAACTGTGCAGTGTAAAGATTATTTTAATGAAACTGTGCAATGAGAAGTCTATTTTGGAAAACTACATAATTTTGAGGTGGTTTCTAGAGTTTTCCAACTCTGTACGAAAATTGGACTTCCCCACTTATAAATAGGCCTTCCTAGGGCATTCTTAAGCATCATTCAAGGCATCTCAAAGCAAAACTTAGGATTTTTAAAAAGTTTTTAGTTCTATTAAATCTTTATAAGTTATTTTTTTAAGAACTTTTTATTTGCATTTTTTCTTTATTGTTGCTTTTTATTTCTATAATTTAATTATGTTTTTCAAAATTCCTTCTAGCCCAAGCTAGAAGGGAAGCACATGGGTTTAATAATTCTTTAAGTTATGATGATTGATTGTTTTAATGATGAGAAGAATGGCGTATGCATGTTATCTATTGTTTAAGTTTAGTTTTTTTATCCTCTTGTGAGATCCATATGTTTCCATCATATGAGATCCACATTGATGGATAGGCTTACCCTATATCAATCAGATTTCCTAGATAGGAGAGGTTCTCAACCTGTTATATTTCTTTGATTTTCATTATTTTATGGATATTGAATACTTAAAATCACTGACGCTTGAGAATATATATCAATGGTGCAAATCCATGATTTTTTAATATTTTATATCACTTATTAAAATATTTAAACTATTTTATTTTCTGATTAGGCTGACCATAGTGCTCAGATCCTGGTTGTGTTATCCAAGTTATCATGATTCTAGAACATTAACCTATGTGTTAAACTTTGAAGCTTGGGTGTTATTTTATTCAGTTGATTTACATCCATTCAAAAATCTCAAAATCAAATCATCAGTTTAGTTTTTATTACTTAGTTTGTTTTGCATTTGATTTTTTCCTTCTCACAATTCATATCCCTGTTCGACCCTGTATTCATGGGATACTACTTGCGAACCTCTGCACTTGGAGGAAAGCAACTAAGTTCTCGGAGCCTTTGTCGGGCAGAGACTGATATAGATCAGATTCATGTAAGATAGATAAGGTAAGTTTTCTTCTAAACCCTCCAAATTTTCTGTAGTTTTTTTCCTTTTTCTTTGAAAGTAAATTCAGTTGGGTCTTTCAAGCACTAACTATGACATAAGGTTTTTCTGCTTGGGATTTTATCACTTAAGTGCTATGGTTGTCTTACAGTTGTTGTTTGATCATAAAGATCATCCGCTGAATCTATTTTCCAGCTTAGCATAGTTTAATTTCTACACTAGTTTTACCTTTATTGATTTATTTATTTATTTTTTCATGGACTGAACCCTCATGGTAGGCCCTACCGCCTGGGTTGTTGATTTAATTTTGCTGTGGACTGAACCCTCATGGTCGACCCTTCCGCCTGGGTTGTTGATTTATTTTTACTTTGTGGACTGAACCCTCATGGTCGACCCTGTCGCCTGAGTTGTTGATTTATTTTTGCTTTGTGGACTGAACTCTCATGGTCGGCCCTGCCGCCTAGGTTGTTGATTTATTTTACTTTGTGGATTGAACCCTCATGGTTGACCCTACGGCCTGGGTTGTTGATTTATTTTGCTTTATGGATTGAACTCTCATGGTCGGCCCTGCCACCTGGGTTGTTGGTTAAGTTTTTATTTTTATTTTAAGTATCATACTTTCTATTTGAATTAATGGTATTTGTTGTGTGGTATGAATGATTAATATCCTGTTGGAGTAGGGATCAAAACAATCGAGTCTCCTCCTAAGGCAGACTAGTTTCAGGCCTTGATAATTCACTTAGAAGAGGCACTCAACATCACTTGGATTCCATGGCAGACCCAGTTAATAATCCAAATCCAAATTTTCCAGATCCAACTATAAATCAAAATCGAGAAAATCAACCTAATCCTCCTCTTGAGGATGAAAATGAAGTTCATAGGAATGTGTTAAACCAACCACGGACTTTACGTGAACATTTATACCCTCAGAGATCAACTTTACCATCTTGCATAGTGTTCCTTGCTCACACAGGGAACATTGATTTTAAACCAGGTATGATTCAATTAATTCCTAAATTTCATGGCTTAGATTCTGAAAGCCTCTACTTTCACCTCAAGGACTTTGAGGAAGTAATTGCAACGTTACAAGTAAATAATGGCAATATAGACGTACTTAACCTTAGGTTATTTTCATTTTCTCTAAAGGATCGGTCCAAATCATGGCTCAACTCTCTAAGCCCTTATACCATTACTTCATGGCAAGCCTTAAGTAGAGAGTTTTTTGAAAAAGTTCTTTCCCGAGCACAAAACAAATGCACTAAAATAAGAAATCATGTCATTCTCCCAAAACGGGAATGAACTATTTTTTTAAGCTTGGGAGCGCATCAAAGACCTTCTAATTACTTGTCCACATCATGGTTATGAACCATGACACGTGATTGATGCTTTTCGAAAGAGGCTCACCATGGATACCCGTTAGTTCATACAGATGATGTGTGGTGGAACCTTTCTTGACGAAGATCATAATGAGGTTTGGGTTTTCTAGATATGTTAGTAGAAAATACACAGACATAGGATGTCTCTGCTAAATTAGACCAAACTAGACCCATTCCTAGAGAGAAAGCAGGGATGTATATCCTAAGATAGGAAGACAACCTTAATGCAAAATTCTTTGCATTAGTTAGAGAGGTCGAAGCCTTGAAAATTAAGAATGTTGATATGGTAAAAGAAAATACTTCCTTAGGTAATTTTTGTAGCATTTGTGGTGGTACAGACCATGACACAAAGGATTGTCCAATAATCTCAGTTGTACAAAATATCACTTATGAGCATGAGCAAGCAAATGCTATAAATAACTTCCAATGGTCAGTTATGCAACCAATGGGAAACACGTATAATCCAAATTGGCGTAACCATCCTAATCTTAGTTGGAAGAATGGACCACAGATTAATGCTCCCAATGCACCTCAAATGCCTCCACAAAACAACTTCTTTGGGGCACCTAACGATGCACCATATATACTCCCACCAAATCGATCATCTGTGGAGGATGCATTAACCGCATTCATGAACTCTCAAGTACAAATGAATCAGTCTCTAATCTAATCAAATCAAGAATAAAAGACGGCCGTGGCTAGGATTGAGACTCAACTAAATTCTACGGAAAAAAGCACCTTTCCTTCTCAACCTGTGCCAAACCCTAGAAACACACATTTCATTGGAGGCTCAAATCCAAGTGAGCTACATCATGAACAAGCTAAGGCCATTATTTCCTTGAGAAGTGAAAAATAGGTCAACAACAGAATAATACAACCGGTAGAAATACCGAATAATGAGCCATTATCGTAAGAGAATGATGAATCGGCTATGATTCAAGAGTCGCAGTAGTAAAAGAATAAAGAGACTAAGTCATATGAGCCTCCAGTTCTGTTTCCATCTAGACTTCAGAATCCAACTGTCCCTATGAAATATTAAGAGGTGTTGGATGTGCTCCAAAAGGTTACTCTCAATATTCCTCTGTTTGATGCCATTAGATAAATTTCATCATATGCTAAATATCTCAAGGACTTGTGCACTGTAAAGAGGAAATTAAATGTGCACAAAAAGGCCTTACTGAGAAAGTAGCGCTATCATTTAACAAAGGGTTGTACACAAATACAAGGACACAGGAAGTCCCACTATTCCTTGTATTATTAGGAATTTTCAAATTGAGCATGCTTTGCTAGATTTGGGTGCAAGTGTCAACTTAGTACCTTATTCAGTTTACAAATAAATGGGGTTAAGAGAGTTTAAACCAACCACGATTGCATTTCAACTCACAGACTGCTCTATTAAGGTACCAAGGAAAATTGTAAAGGATGTGCTAGTTCAAGTGTAAAAATTCTATTTCCTCGTAGATTTTATTGTACTAGACACTAGACCATGTGCAAATGCTAGTGCTCAAGTTCCCATCATTTTATGCCACTCATTCTTAGCAACTTCAAATGCAATCGTAAATTGCAGGAATGGAATGATGAACTTATTTTTTGGTAACATGACTATAGAGCTAAATATTTTCAATCTATGTAAGCAGCCCATTAATAATAATGAGATCCATGAGCTGAATTTCATGGACTGATTGATAGAAGAAGACGAATTGGAACCTAGTTTGACTGAGGAATTGATTCAAGTCATTTCGGGGACTTGAAAAATTTTGATTTAGAAAAAGTGTTTACTGAAATTTGTGATGATAATGAGAGCACTACCACCCAGGACATTGGTGTGTACCAATGGAGACAACACACTCAAATCCTATCCATCAAGGACTCACGACCTCTGTCATCACCAACTAATGTTCCAAAACTTGATTTAAAACCACTACCAAATGAGCTGAAGTATGTATACTTAGGTAAAAATAAAACTTATCTTGTGGTGATCTCTTCATTTTTAGAGAAGGATCAAGAGATTAAATTGTTGAAAGTTCTAAGGGACCACAAAGGAGCCTTGGGCTGGACCATTTTTAACATCAAGGGTATAGGCCCTTCCATATGCACCCATCAGATCCACCTTGATGAGGACGCCAAACCAATTAGACAACCTTAAAGGCATCTCAATCCAAACATGATGGAAGTGTTTCGAACAGAAACAAATGCGTTTGATTTGGGAATTATCTTATTTAAATATTAACAGAAAGAGTATTTTGGAACAATCATCATATTTCATTGATACTGAGTTCATTTACATCCTCGTTACATCCCTTGATTCTAAGATAGATCAACTTGAGAAAGTAAAGTATTATAAATGAAGCTTAATATATCAAATCTGGAATTCGGCAGCCTTTCGATAGCTATTTTGATCATCTCCTAAGACTTGGGAGGAATGTCGATTTGGTCAACTCGGCTTCACTTTTGAGCTCATCCTTTAGGCAGAGGAGAGAGTTTGAAGTGATGAAGAGTGAACTTGAATACTTTTAGGAGATCTGACAGCATTCCTTCCTCCATTCAAGACAAGTCATTTAGTGCTTCTGCATATACGCACAACCTGTAAACAGGTTGCGTGACCCCGTGCAATGGAGCATGGGCAACGCGTCCACCCGCAACCAGGACTTGTGTTACGTTTTTACGCGCAATGAGTACTTACATTGCCTGCATGTACCCACATAATGAAGATTGTGTGGAGACCACGCGCAATGGAGACCTTGCTCCTCACCTTTCGATGCTCTGCTCTTCCAAAACCTTCAATCCTCCAAATGAAGGGAGTGAGGGGGTATTTATAGGACCCCTAAACATGCGTGCAATGGAGACCACGCGCAATGGAGACCTTGCTCCTCACCTTTCGATGCTCCGATCTTCCAAAATCTTCAATCCCCCAAATAAAGGGAGTGAGGGGGTATTTATAGGACCCCTACACATGCCACACCTTAATATTTGTGCCATGGCCCACTCTCGCATCTGATCTGAACCGTTCATTGTAACCACTCTCTCTTGATCACGCATCCATGTGATATGGGAATTCGTTACGCCTACACACGCAACAGAACATTGCCTGTGTGTACCCACACAATGAAGATTGTCTACGCGACTACGCGCAATAAGGTATTCATCAATTCCTTTGTAAGTGTTGCGCTCCTATGCGCAACGCATAGATGTTGCGCATCCACGCGCATCGAATAGGCATTGCGCATCCACGCGCAACTTATTTTATGCTCCGACAGATGCCCCCTTGATCTGTTCTTTGTTCTCTTGAATCAAAGATTCAGGATCAATCATCTTGCGTGACCACACGTAAATATATTTCCCAGTCATCATCTTGCACGACCACGCAGAACAGAGTGCCTTGCAAGTCCATGCACAACTCATGACCGAGTACCGTACTCGCCCTCTTTTCCCTATAAATACCCGCAACTGCTTCATTTATTCACTTCCATCTGCTACAGCGGAGCTCTGACAATTTTTTTCTGAACAATACCTTGCACGAGCACGCGCAAAGCACAAGGTGAAAATCCCTTGTGCATCCTCGCGCAACATACTTTGTTTTGAAACTGTTAATTCGATTGCACATACACGTGCAACGAACACTTGTCTTGATTCATGTTTACCAGGTTGCGTGTATACGCGCAACGATCTTCTATCTGCATGCATGCGCAACGACTACTTATCTTTCTCCATGCTTATCTCTGTTCACTCTGTACTGACTCTCCCAACTTCTCTCTTTTTCAGGTTCTGATCTTCTCTAGTCATGGCTCGTACTAAGAGAACCTTCATCGCTATTAATCCTCCTACCGATCAGCCTTCTCATCAAGACCTCCCTAATGTTGATCCTTTCATCATGCCCCAAGCCATGGAATCTCCAACGTCTCCTACTCAACCCCTTCGCAAACGTTTCAAGACAACCGCCAAGCGCCCTGCCTACATAAAGGAGCCAATGTTGCCAACATTCGACTTCTCCAATCGCATCGAGGCTTTACCATCTCTTATCCAAAAGGCTATCATCATGGGAAACCTCCAAAGGCTGCCAACACATGGTCGAGATTACGATTGGGATAAATGGCTAAAAACAACGGTGCATTTTCATACAAGCAGTGAAAGACCACCTACCAGAGAAGATACTCCTCCCCCCTCCAGAACGAAGAGAGTTCGCAGAAACAAGTGAAAGAATTCCAAGAGAAGACTAAAGAACATAATAGGAAGAGGCTCTATAACTCCTGGGAATTAGTCCGCCTAGTCCAAAGTACCATAGAATTTGACAACCCTTACAGACGAGGCACCGTCTTAATCCCCATCAAGATTCATCGTCATCATTTGATGTTAATCTGTGAGCTTAGGGACTTCTTAACCTCAGAGTGACTATCTTACTCAGAGTCTTGGTCGTTTAAAGAATCGAAAATACTGGAAGGCATCCTGCAACCTCCAAAACCAAGGTAACAGATCGGCAGTGTGCACCCCATGATCTTCCTCGTGCCTTCTTATGACCTCCACAGCTTGTACCCCACTTGCTTTTACGAGACGCTTCAACAAAATTTCAGTTATCGTCGACTTATCTGGCTCCCAGAGGAGTTCAGAACGAGAGGCTCTTTGACTCCTCAAAATTACTATTCGGAGTGGGCTGCTGCAGTTATGAAAAAACCTGCAGACACTCTATTGAAGATTGATGTTTTCGCCGCCATTGAAGCAACGTTGCAACCTTTTTACAAGGAACCTTCTATTTTGAAGGCTTTCCTTAACTACTGGTGTCCCTCCACCAACTCTTTTCATTTTCCCGAAGGTGAAATGAGCATCACTCTTTGGGACATTCACAGAATTGCCGGCTTACCGATAATAGGGAAAATCTACGACGAATTCATCCCTACTAATGAAGAATTTGCCTTCATTTCTTCACCCGACCGCATACCTTTCATTTTAGAATCAACTACAGAACTTTTCAAGGAAATGTCTAAATTTCCGAACATTCACAAAATTCATCCCATGCAATGGCTGGCCCATTTCAGCCAAGGTTTCAAGTAATTCTCTTTCTTCCCTTATCTCTCTTTTCGTACTGTGGCTTGTTATATATATATATATATATATATATATATATATATATATATATATATATGCTCTTGATTTCACCTACTCATTTTTCAGATTTGAGGGAAATTATTCACGGGAACTTGAACGCCTTCGAAAAGGTATCAAAGGTCGAGTCGAATATTCCGTCTATGGAGAATTTGTGACATTTCTGGCTTATTGTCTAAGCATAGTAGTTCTCCCAAGTTCAAAGTCAGTAGATGTCATTAGCCCCTCCTTATTTGTGATAGCAGGTGCCATGGCTGAAGGAGTCAGGTATTCTCTTGCACCTCCCGTCCTCTACTCGATCTACAGAGGCTTTGGGGAAATTTCTTCTCATGTGAAGAGCCCTTCTGTTGGTTCCACTTTAACCTTCATTCCATGGCATTATTTCCTCGGCTAGCTCAGCGTTTACTTCCCATGGACTTTCGACGTGCCGGAAAAGGCTTATGTTCATCCCTCGAAACTTCCCCTCTGCTTCTTCCATAAGAGATCTATGGCGAAGAGATCTTATGATTGGGCAAGAGATGCTATTTCCTCCGATGAAAAGATAGATTACTTTCATTTTAGCCTTCCCTATTATATTGAAGACACAGAGAGGACAGGCACATCTCCACTTACCGTAGCAGAAAGGGGATTCTTTATATCTATCAAATCGTGCAGCCTCCCATTGAGGGAAGGGACAGAATTCTGGTGGGAGCCATATTATCCGAGCCATTTTTCTCGTCAATTTGGTTTTGACCAAGCAGTGCCGGAAGACTGCGGGCTAGTTACCAGGAGAATGCGAAGCTATGACACTGGTCCATTTAACTGGGCAATGGTTTGGAAGCAACTACTATGCCGAGTGAATTCTTCTTTTATTATTCCAGGTTGTGATCATACCCCAAGAACATCATACAATCACATGAGGTGGTGGGTACATCAATCCCACTTAGCTAGAAAAAGCCTGTCGGTGGATAAACCTGTGTGGCTTCCTCCTCTCAAGCTTAAGGGTCGTGTCATTGAATCAGGAGTTGGTTTCATTTTGGAAACTAGCCATGCCCCTTCTACTGGTCATCGCTGTGTTAGGATATTAGACGAACCTATTAGCAAGATAAAACCTGACAACACCCTGGAAGGTTGGGTAGCGTATGGCAAGACTTGCGAGTTTGAACCAGTTTCTCTTCATCAAAGAGGAAGGGTTACAACAGACATTCCCCTTCATCCAGAGGATGCTACTAATCACCAAGATGAACCGTCTCCACCCACTCCTCTCTAGCAACAGCCGACCACCTCTCCTACTTTTAGGATTGCTCAATCTCCATAGCAGCCAATTTCTTCCCCCACTTCTAAGACCTCTCAACATCGACAGCAACCAACTTCTTCTCCCTTTACCAAATCTTGAGCACGTGCCCAAGCTTCCCCTCAGGAAAGGACTATCGGTATTACCTTTTTGACAGTGACTACGGCAATCACTCAACTAGAAGGCCAGCAACTTCCTTCCAAAGGAAAACAAGTCATTGTTGAAGAATCGAGTGAAGAAGATCTGAGCAGTGGAAGCTCAACTTCCTCATCTAGTGATACTGTCTCTGATGAAGATAACACAAAGGGGGAAAGCCAAGATAGTGATTATGAAGAGGGAAAGTTAACATCAGTAGTGGAGAAGAAATAGCAACAGAAGATATTCCTGTGGCTGAGGGAGACATACTCCCCTCTTCTGAGGCTATTCCCTCAAAAGTTTCATCTGTAAGAGGGGAAAGGGAAGAAGAACCCCTAGTCCATAGAGGATACAGATATTCGTCTTGTAAGAAAATTTTACTATCGTTATCTGTTCTTTTTCTTTTCCCTCTTCTTCTCTTACACGTTCTATTTCAGTTTATCAAACCTCCTCTCAGGATTTACCCCCCAATAGCCTCGCCAAGATTTTTGTTGCCCCTGAAAGCAGCAGCGCGTAAGATTCCTTTTCCACCAGAGCCAATTGTTTTTCCTGCTCATAATATTGTTGTTCCGAGTATTGAACACGAAATGGCTTCTCCGGCGGAGCCGACTGATTTGCTTACCCCCACTACCATTGCCTCAAGTACTGAAAATAGGGCTCCATCTCTTGCAGAGATGGTGGAACCTACTCCTTCTCTTTCCAGGGAGACACAAGTGTTCACTATTTCGGTGCCAGCGAGAGGTGGTTCCTTCCCTTTGTTCACACTTTTTATGTTACTTGTTCATAAAACTTTTACTATAACTTTTTATTTCTTAACAGAGGATTTACCTCAAAATGGTGCAGCGAGTTCTAGCTCTATTGGTACTTCATTGAATGCACTATCATTCGAGAAGGTTTCCGCACATAGATTAGCCCTAATCAAGAATTCTATATGGCTGTTGTCAAAATCTTCAAAGACCCCGATCAATGGTCCAATTTAGTTAGCTTTAACTGTCTTAGATGGTGCTTCTCAGATGGCTAAAGTTGATGTTTCATCTGTTCGTAATGCTCTCTTAAGATTTCATAATTCAATAACTGCCTTGTCCTCAGCTGAAACTGTGACTGTTCCTCTTGAAATCCTGGAGTACAGTAAACATCTTACGTATTCCAAGGAGAAAGTTTCTCAGATCTCATCCATTATCTCTCACCATGATCAAGAGCAATCATCTTTGCAAGAGCAATTGAAAACCTTTGTGACGAGAAGAAATCTATCGAGGATCATATTGTTCTTCTGAAGCAAGAGATCACTCAGTTAGAGCGACAAAGTTCAGAAGTAAGTTTAAACATTGAAAGAGTCTAAGAACAGATAGAGTGTAGCTGTCATTCTATGGATCCCAAAAGATCCAAATTGGCAAAAAATGAGAAATTGATCGCTTCCTTAGAGAAAAAAATAGCCGATACCCCAGATCCTACTAGAATTATTTCAAATGCCAGATTAGAACATGCTGCAGCTCAAGTTAATCTTCAAGATAATTTACAACAGTATTTAGCAGCATTAGGTATCACAAGAGAGCTATGAAATGTATAATTTTGATGTATTTACATGCTTTCACAATTGTAAGTTGTACTAGTGACTTATGATATTTCAAATGTCATTTTGATTGGTGTGTTATGGTGCAATAAATTTTCTCTTACTTAATTTTTATCATACTGTATCTTTTTATACATACATACATACATACATATATATATATATATATATATATATATATATATATATATATATATATATATATATATATATATACACGTTGTTAGTAAGGGTCTCCTAAATGATCTTCGTCTTAATTGGCGGTACTATGTTTCAGTTTAGTTAGTCACACACAGTTTAAGCTCTTGAGTAGTGGAGCATACTCAGTTTAAGCTCTTGAGTAGTGGAGCTGGGTCTCACGTGATGGCCTCTATAACTCTTAGGAGTTCACTTGGCTTCTTACTGCGTAAGGAGTTCCCAAACTGCGATCCATCAGAGGGGCCCATTGAAGCAACCGGGGCGGTGAACTCGGTTGGTTTTACGTATAGGGTTGGCCGTGGTAACTCTCTAGAGTTCACAGAGCTCGCAAGGCTACCTTTGGGGTACCAAATCCATGGTTGTCGGTCCGTCAATGAGTAGGTTTAAGCCCTTTCTCATGATTTAGTACCAGAATTGAACCATAAATCTGGGGGGTCTTATGCATGGTTGGCCTATGTAAAGCTCGTACTGCAGCCCTCATTTTATTTATCTGCAAGGTCAAGTGCATTCACGGGAGGGCACTTTCCTTCGTTCTCCATGACGCTGCCAAAAAGCTGTACAGACGACATGGGGGTTATGCATGACTGGCCATTGGAGACTTTTAGTCACTGGCTCCATCAGCTGCCCTCATGGGTATGCATACGATGGCCTTCACGGGATTTTTAGGGCCACTGGCTTCTCGCTGCTTCCTAAATGGTGATCTTGAAATGTCTTATGCATGGCCGACCCTTCTAGAGCTTGATCCTTTTGGTCCTTTCGAGCTTGATCCTTTTTAGAGCTCCTGGATTTTTTAGAGCTTGATCCTTTTAGGGTTTAGCTCTTTTTTATGATTTTGCCCTTCTTTAGGATCTGGACCCTTTTAAGGATTTTGGGTAGATTGCCTTAAAATATCTTGATAGATAATAGTGGGTAGTAGGTGCGATCGTTGTCATCGTGAGAATAATAGCCATCTCTGAGTGCAATCATTGTCGTCGCGAGAATAATAGCCACCTCTGACTAAAATTGATATGTCATCACCTTTGCTAATATCTTCAAGAATATCCATCTGTGCTTGTTAGTAATGTATCAGCTTGGTGATGATATCGATTTCGACAGAGTTCTGGAGAGCTCGCTTGATGATAACAATTTTTCTTTGTAATACCGATGGAATATAGTCTCGATATGCTCGTAAATTTCTCCTTTTATTCATTTAATGATACATAGACATGATCTTGTCCATTCTTGTCCCCTTTTGATGCAGAATCATTATGCCGATAATATTCTGGATCAAAATCAACAATGTCGCTAGGGACAATATCTTTTGATGAAGCGAGCATTGACCGGTACATTGATACCTTGTCCATCTTGATTTACTACTCTGTATGCCCCATTGGAGTATACTTCGCTTATTATATATGGCCTATCCCATTTGGGCTCGAACTTGCCCCCTGTTCTATGGGTGATCACTATCGGTCTTTTCAACATAAGCACCATGTCCTCCTTTTTGAAAGAACGGTATTCAACCCGTTTATCAAAAGTAGCTGATATTCTTGCTTGATATGATTGCAATCGCTGTTGCGCGGCTATGCGTTTCTCATCGAGCAAGTCTAACTCTTTCAACCTTATCTTTTAATTCTCATCCTCCCTTATGGACTGGCACCTCCACCCTGAGCGATGCTACTTGTATTTCAATCGGGATGACTGCCGCAACGCCATAGACCAGTGAATATGGTGTTTCTCTTGTTGCTGTGCGATGAGTAGTTCTGTATGCCCATAATGCTTCTTGTAATTTGTCATCCCAATCGCGTTTGTTTCCTGTCACTGTCTTTTTCAGTATTTTGACATTCGTTTTATTAAACGCCTCTGCTAATCCGTTGGCCGATGGATAGTAAGGAGTTGAAAATGAATGCTGAATGCTGAATTTCTGACATAACTTTTCCATGCCTCTGTTTTTGAAGGGAGTGCCATTATCCGTAACGATTTTCTTTGGAATACCACGCTAGTATATTATAGCATGGCGAATGAAATTAACCACATCCTTTTCCTTAACATTACGCAAAGCAACTGCTTCAGTCCATTTGGAGAAATAATCTGTTGCCGCCAGAATATACTACTTTCCTTTGGATGAAGGCGGGTTTATAGGACCAATTACGTCAAGTCCCCAAGCAGAGAAAGGCCAAGAAGTAATGGACTGGTGCAAGTCTTCCGGGGGAATGTGTATAACATCTCCATGAATTTGGCATTCATGACATCGCATAATCTATTACATCTTTGAACATGGTGGGCCAATAATAACCCATTCGATGTATTCTGTGGAATAGATTTCTGCCTGCTTGACGTGCTCCGCATTCACCAGAGTGCGCTTCCTGCAATATTTGATCTGCATCTTTTTTGTCTAAACAACGTTGCAACATCCCATTATATGATTTTTTGTACAACACTTCACTGCATATGATGAACCTGTTCGACCGCTGCTTGATCTGCTATTTCTGCACCTAATCTTCCAGCAAGATATTATACTTGAGGTAATCAATGAAAGGTTGACGCCAATCATCCATCGTTATTTCTAAACATGACACTGGAAGTGTCTCGATGACTTCTTCAATGACCTCTGAAGAGGGTAAAAAATCTTCTTTCTTCAATAGTTACTTGGAGAGGGCTCCGATTAGGGTAGGACAGAGCTGCTACCAAACTAGCTAACGCATCTACTTTTACGTTTTCAGACCGCGGGATGTGTTTGATTTCTACATGACCGAACTGTTCTAGCAGCTGTTGTGCTTTCCGGCAATAGGGTAAGAGTTCCTGCTTTCTCACCTCGAATTCCGTTGTCAACTGATTTATAATCAATTTGGAATCCCCGAAGATATGCAAAATCTTTATCCCCATCTGTTGAGCCATTTCCATCCTAATAATGAGGGCTCTATATTCAGCCTCATTATTCATGCACACAGTGCATATCATGAAAGAGTATGGTAATAAGTCACCTTGAGGAGTAATGAATATCACCCCTGCACCTGCTCCTGATGCTCATACGGCGCCGTCGAAGTACATTTTTCATGAGCTTTGCGACTCGGCCAGCATAACCTACTTGTCTGAAAAATCGTCAGCAATAGTCTCGCATTTTATAATGGGGTGTGCTGCGAGGAAATTCACCACTGCTTGTCCCTTTATGGCTTTGGCGGGTTCATAAGTAATACTGTATTCTGAAAGCAACAGCATCCATTTGGCCAGTCTTCCCGATAACATTGGCCTTGTCATTAAAAACTTGATCGGATCTGCTCTTGAGATCAAGGTTATATCATAGGAGAGACAATAATGTCTTAGCTTTTGGGTTGCGAATACTAGCGCTAGACATTCCTTCTCAACCGGAGAATAATTGCATTTAGCCCCCATCAATGTTCGACTAAGATAATAGAGAGCGGCCTCTTTCTCGACTTCATTTACTTGAGCCAACAAAGTACCTAAGGAATTCTCAGCTGCAGATATGTATAAAATAAGCGGCTTCCCTCTTATCGGAGCTGTGAGTACCGGTGACCGCTTCAACAATTCCTTTATCGAGTCAAATGCATTCTGACAAGCTTGATCCCATACAAACTCTACATCTTTCTTCATCAAATGAGAGAATAGCTAGCATCTTCCTACTAGGTTTGAGATGAAATGGCGAATATACGCCAATTTTTCTTGTAAACTTTTCAATTCTTTTATCGTTGTCGGCGGTGGCATATTTTGAATGGCTTTGACTTTCTCAGGATCGCTTTCGATACCCCTGTCCCATATAACGAAACCAAGAAATTTTTCTGAGGATACTCCGAAAGCGCATTTGGCTGGATTCATCTTCAACTGCTTCTTTCTTAATCGACGGAAAACTGATGCCAAATGTTCACGATGCTCCTGATGGTCCCTTGATCTGACCACCAAGTCATCGACGTAGCACTCAACATGTTTGTGCATCATGTCTTGGAAGATATTCTACATTGCTCTTTGATATGTTGTCCCGACATTTTTGAGACCGAACGACATGACTTTATAGCAATAAATTCCAAGCGGTGTTCTAAATGCTGTCGCTTCTTCATCTTTAGGTGCCATTCTAATCTGATTGTATCCTGCATAACCATCCATAAAGGACATAACAGCATACTGAGTTATGCTATCAATCAATAACTCTGTTATAGGGAGAGGAAAATCATCTTTTGGACAAGCCTCATTCAAATCTCTGAAGTCAATGCACACTCTGACTTGTCCATTTTTCTTTTTTATGGGGACAATGTTCGATATCCACCTAAGATACTTGACTTCTCTGATAAACCCCACTTTAATCAGCTTGCTGACCTCTTCTTCGATCAATGGAATTAGGTCCGGGTGAAATCGCATTTGTGCCTGTTTAACCAGCCTTTTCTCCTTAGAAATATTTAATCGGTGCATTGCTACAGAAGGTTCTAAACCTGGCATCTCGGCATACGTCCAGGCGAAGACATCTTTATTTTCTTTAAGCAATTGGAAATATTTCTCAGATTCTTATTCAGAGAGACTACTACTGACAAATGTATTCCGGAGTTCTTCTTATATACCCAAGTTTGCTTCTTGTAAGCTATTTATCGTTGGCTACCCCCCGTCTTCCATATGCTTCAGAGCTGCTTCAGGATATTTGACTATCTCAGAATCTTCTTCTGATGCTTGCGCGGTCATAATCATATTTACCGATGATTCTACCCCCAATCCTTAGAATTTTCTTCGCTTTTCCTGATCAACCCTAAGGGGGATCTGAATTCCCCTCCCATGATTTAGTCTCATGGGTTCTTCACAGTCAAAACCCATGCTTCTCATGATTTTCTTGCTTACCAAGCTGTATCTTTCTAGATTTTTTGGAGTCAACTTACCGTAGTGTACGTTATTTTCAACTTCCTCTTTTACCCTTGTTTTTACTGCGGTGTAGAATTCTATTGGCTCGGGGTATCTTGCACTGGACTTAACTTGAAACCTTCCCGCGGCTATTGAGAACAGCTTACACCTTTTAATGCTAGGCAATGACACTGTATAATTAGGCTGTAAAATTTTTAATTGCTCTGGTGATAACAAGGTTAGTGGCAGCTGTCCTGGTTGCATCAAACGCTTTGGTACAAAATAGAATTTCTTCTTTATGTCTGCAGTTTTGGAGGATTCAGCCCTTTCTCCCCTAACATCATTTGCTTGAATGTCTTTCAACACTATATTCTCTTTATTATTTCCCGCTTCTTCTGTGAACCCTTTATAGTAATTAGCTTCTGCAAAGAAAGACTCTGCTTTTGTATATGGCCTCGCATCAGCGATTACTTTATACTGTCTCCCATCCTTCCAGTATTTGAAGTATTAATACAAAGTGGAAGGTATAATGTTGTACTGATGTATCCATGGCCTTCCCAGGAGAAGGTTGTATGTTGTCATGGTGTTTATAACGTGGCATACAACATCGGTAATTAGTTCTCCTATTTCTAGTATCACTATAATCTTTCCAAGCGCCCGTTGCCATCTTGATTAAAGCCTTATATCATCATTCCGCTAGGGCGCAGATCGGAGTGGCGATAGCCCAGCTTACATAACATCGAAAGCAGTAAGAGATTCACTGCGGATCCGTTATCTATCATAATCTGTTTAACCTTCTTCCCACCAGTATGGCCTTCTATCATTAGTGGCCTATTATGCTCCATCTCGCAGATCAAATCCTTATCAGAGAATGAGATGACTGGCAGGCTATTTGCTTGTTTGCCGTGCTCTTCGCATCTCATTTCTGTCAGTAAATTTTTTTTAACATCATGGTCAGACAGTGCTTGGACCAAACTCTGTTGAAATTCTTCCAACAACTTGAGCGCATCATAGATGCTTAACCATGCCGATATACCTTTCAAATGATTGACCACATCGTAAGTCACTCTCGCTGTTTCACCTCTCTCATCATTTCTATCACCATTGATTTGTCTTTCAGCAGCTTCTTTTCTTATGACCTCTACCTTTTGCTTCACAGGGCTTGTCGTCTTCTTTTCCGATCATAACGTAATTACTGCTACCTTCTTTGTTTCCTTTCGGTCTTCCTTTTCTCTTGCCTTTTGGGCCCCTTCTCGGGCGGTGAGCATGTTAACTGTGGCCCCCGTGCTATTGTCTTTCCCCTTGTCGGTCACTATCTCACCCTTGTCTATCAGTCATTGTATTATACATTTTAGTGTATAGCAATTCTCCGTCGAATGTCCCAACAAGCGATGGTAACGGTAAAAATCTCTTTCTCTAGTCTTTGTCACATATTCGGGACGCTTGTGCTCTGGTAATTCTATCGTGCTGGATTTTAGCAGTTGTTTCATCATATGAACGACATCTTCTTTATCAAAATCGAACCCTTCATGTGAATTAAGCATTCAAGGTCTTTTCCCATTATTTCTACTCCTTAACTGGCTCCATCCTCCTCTTCGTTCCGACCTCCTCTCCCTTGAATCCCTTGCATTTTTACTCTTATTATTATGATCAACAGTATTCACATTCATCCTGCTGGGCGCCTTTCTGGCTATCTCGTGGTGAAATACTGGCATTTTACAAGTCATTAATTCCAAGGCATGGGCTTTAGTAGCTAGATCACGGAACGTCCTGATATCAGCACTGGTCAGTCCGAACGCGATTCCCATTTCCATAGAATTCAGACACATTCTGACCTGTTCCTTTTTCTCTAGTAGCTGTCTACACGAGGCACCCAATATTTTTCATCTGTCTATGAACTTCGCTACTGGTTCTCCTTCTCTCTGCCGTATGGAGGCCAATTGTGTAATATTAACATCACGTTCTGAAGAGAAGAAGTTTGACATAAAGGCGTCCTGCATTTGCTCCCAAGTTTTTATCGACCCCGGTGCCAGGTTGGAATACCACTGAAATGCTTTGTGCGTCAGCGATGATCCGAACAACCTCAAGAAATACTGCGAAATCGTAGAAAAATTTCCCATGCTGGTAATGAAGTGCATCAGATGTTCCTTCGGTGATCCTTCTCCATTAAACTTCTAAAAATTTGGGTGTTTAAAGTTGGCTGGGAACGGGACATCCTCTACCTCCCTCGGGTATGGTGTTCAGTATGGGAAGCGGCCAATAATTTCACGTTCTCTCTCTACTCTCACTGCTTCTTTGACGACTTGTCTTATATCATCCTGTGTTATGGTTCTCGTGGCTGGAATAGACCCTCGTGATCTTACCCCTGGCGGATGAGAGCCTTTAGGCTGGTTTCCCTGTCCATTCGTCGTGCCCATCATTGGTGGGGGTACCATCTGAGCTACATTGTATGCAAGGGCTGCCAGGGCCTCCTTAAGGTGTCTATATTCTTCCATCAGTGCTCTTTGGCCTGCTGCCATCTCGTTGATACGATCTTCCGTGGTTGGCATATTGTTCTGATTTGTCTCAGTCATGTGTATCGCGACTTCCCCACTCTTAGA
Organism: Magnolia kwangsiensis; assembly: GCA_037074715.1. NCBI lineage: Eukaryota > Viridiplantae > Streptophyta > Magnoliopsida > Magnoliales > Magnoliaceae > Magnolia > Magnolia kwangsiensis. The sequence continues at coordinate 62,547,504 of CM073583.1, read as the reverse complement.
CGAAACTGTAGCTGGAGTGCGGTGAGAGTATAACGGTGTAACAGGACTCATGAAGAGAGGGGAAGATGGAGTCCCGTTCGACTTTGCCACATTTCTGGTGCTATCGATCGATTGGGGCGGTGCGGACGTCGGCGAATTTATATGCGGGGACCCGGATACTGGTGAACTTGCCATTACAGCTTTGCCTTTCTGTTCTTTCGTCCATCTAGTCCTTGGGGCAACTAAAGCTAAAAATTTATGAGAGTCGAATTTCGGAGACGTCCACTCGGGATATATCTTAGGAGGAGAAAGTTCGGGATACTTCTTAGTTGCATTGTGAGTAACCGGCCCTCTGACCTTTGACGAAATTAGATTTACTCGAGAGTTTCTTGCATTTTGTACTCTCATTTTGTGAGACACCATGACAATCCAGCCGTTATCGCCGTCCATCGATTGGGGTAAAATAGACACAACCCCAGCTGTTGTTCAGGTCATGTTATTCTTGCTAGTGGAAAGTTGAGTCATGCACGCGGTGGCTTGGTTCGGCACATACTCTATCAGAAATCCAGTTGAAGTGAAACGGAAGCTCACTTTTCTTGTGGGAATCGCCATTTGATTGTACCTTGCAATTGAATCCGAATACCTTCCATCATGAAATAGATTTATGTTTAGTATTTGAAGAATAAGGTGATCTACCTTATAGATGAAGGGGTGGATGTTCCCACTGAGAGTCACCATTTTGGCGTCAGAAAGACGCCAAACTATGATGAAGGTTCCATAACTATCTCAATGTTAATATTAAATAAGATAAAAAAAAAGTCTCCAGTGGAGTCGCCATTTTGTTTCGAATAGAAAGAAATGCGTTTGATTTGGGAATTATCTTATTTAAATATTAACAGAAAGAGTATTTTGGAAAAATCATCATATTTCATTGATATTGAGTTCATTTACATCCTCGTTACATCCCTTGATTCTAAGATAGATCAACTTGAGAAAGTAAAGTATTATAAATGAAGCTTAATATATCAAATCTGGAATTCAGCATCCTTTCGGCAGCTATTTTGATCATCTCCAAAGACTTAGGAGGAATGTCGATTTGGTCAATACGCTTCACTTTTGAGCTCATCCTTTAGGAAGAGGAGAGAGTTTGAAGTGATGAAGAGTGAACTTGAATGCTTTCAGGAGATCCGACGGCATTCCGTCCTCCATTCAAGACAAGTCATTCATTGCATCTGCGTATACGTGCAACCTGCAAATAGGTTGCGCGACCTCGCGCAATGGAGCAGTGGGCAACGCATCCACGTGCAACCGGGACTTGTGTTGTGCGTCTGCGCTCAACGAGTACTTACGTTGCACATCCCTGTGCAATGGTAAAGGGACTATGCGCAACGAAGACCACGCACAATGGAGACCTTGCTCCTCACCTTCCGATGCTCTGCTCTTCCAAAATATTCAATCCCCCAAATGAAGGGAGTGAGGGGGTATTTATAGGACCCCCACACTTGCCACACCTCGATATTTGTGCCATGGCCCACTCTCGCATCTGATCTGAACCGTTCATTGTAACCACTCGCTCTTGATCGCGCATCCATTTGATATGAGAATTCGTTACGCCTACACACATAACAGAACATTGCTTGCGCGTACCCGCACAATGAAGATTGTCTATGTAACTACGCATAATAAGGTATTCATCAATTCCTTTGTAAGTGTTGCGCTCCTATGCGCAATGCATAGATGTTGAGCGTCCACGCGCATCGAATAGGCATTGCGCGTCCACACGCAACTTATTTTATGGTCCAACAGGAAGTTATAAAAAATGAGGTGATCAAATTATTAGATGTGGGAATCATCTACCCAATATCTGATAGTGTTTGGGTGAGTCCAACTCAAGTAGTCCTAAAGAAATCTGGAATAACTATTGTGTAGAATTCTAATAATGAACTCATACCAACACGTGTCACCACAGGTTGGCGTGTTTGCATTAACTATAGAAAATTGAACCAAGTCACAAAGAATGACCATTTTCCTCTACCATTCATTAATCTAGTTTTAGAGAGGGTAGCAGGTCACTCCTATAGTTTTCTTGATGGATATTCTGAATATAACCAAATAGAGATAGCCCTAGAAGACCAAGAGAAAACCACATTCACTTGTCCATTTAACACGTTTGCTTTCAAATGGATGCCATTTGAATTGTGTAATGCCCCACAACTTTCCAACGGTGCATGTTAAGTATTTTTTTCAAATATGGTTGGGAAGTTTCTTGAGGTTTTCATAGACGACTTCTCTATATTTGGGAGTAGTTTTGAGAAATGTCTCAACAATTTATCTCTTATCTTTTTTAGGTGTGAAGAGAAGCACCTTGTCTTAAATTAGGAGAAATATCATTTCATGGTTTAAAAGGGAATTATTTTGGGCCATGTTATCTACAAAAATGGAATCGAGGTAGATCGCTCAAAACTCGACATTATAGCTAATCTACCTATCCCCTAAACTGTTAAAGATATTAGATCACTTATAGGGCATACTGGTTTTTATAGAAGATTTATCAAGGACTTTAGTGCCATTTCTAGACCCTTGACTAATCTTCTTCAAAAGGATGTTCCATTTAAGTGGACAGATGAGTGTACAAGTGTCTTTAATAAAATTAAATCATCCCTTACCACTGCATCTATCATGCATCCACCAGATTGGACACTTCCTCTTGAACTAATGTGAGATGCAAGTGATTATGTCATAGGGGCTGTTTTGGGCCAAAGGAAAAATAAATGGCCCTACATTATTCACTATGCGAGTAGAACTCTAAACTCGACCCGAGTTAACTACTCAACAACTGAAAAAGAGTTACTTAAAGTAGTTTTTACTTTGAATAAGTTTAGGTCCAACTTGTTGGAATCTAAAGTGGTCATTTTCACGGATCATTTGGCTTTGAAATATTTGCTATCTAAGAAGGATGTAAAGCCGAGACTTTTGAGATGGATCCTTATACTTCAAGAATTTGACTTAGAGATAAAAGATAAGAAAGGAGTAGAAAACGTAATGGCTGATCATCTTTCCAGATTGATGTTAGATGATTCCACTGAGAAAATGCATATTCAGGACACTTTCCCTTATGAACAATTATTTATAATCTCCAAATTGCCTTGGTATGCAGATATAGGGAACTATTTTGTAACAAAAAAAATGTCATATCATTGGAAGTCACAAGATAGGAAGCGTTTTGAAACTGAGGTTAAGAACTTCTTCTGAAATGACCCGTATTTATATAAATATTGGACTGATTAAATTTTTAGACGTTGTGTCCCAGAGGATGAAGTTCAAAGTGTTATTTTTTTTTTCCACATGAAAGCATGTGGTGGCCATTTTTCTGCTAAGAAAACCACTGCAAAAATCCTATAGCATGGTTTTTACTGGCCCACCATATTTAAAGACACTCATGCTTTTTGTGTTGCTTGTGATATATGTCAAAGGTTGAGAAGAGTGTCCCGGCGCAACATGATGCCTTTATCCCCAATTTTACCATTGGAGATTTTTTATTATTAGGGTATTGATTTTATGGGCCCATTTCCATCTTCTTTTGGATTTCTTTATATATTGGTTGGTGTGGAATATGTTACAAAGTTGATTAAGGCAGTTCCAAGTAGGACCAATGACAACAAAGTGGTCATAGGATTCCTCAAGGAAAATATTTTTTCTATATTTGGAACTCCAAAGGACATCATTAGTGATGGCGGGTCTCACTTTTGCAATAGGACATTTAATACTTTGATAAAGAAATATGGCATCAAACATAAAGTGAACACCCCATACCACCCATAAATGAGTGGGCAAGTTGAGATTTCTAATCGAAAAATCAAACACATTTTAGAGAAAACTATAAAGCCGGATAGGAAGGATTGGTCCCTCAGAGTATCTGACGCTTTATAGGATTATAGGATTGCTTATAAGACTCCGAATGGAATGTCTGCATACAGATTGGTGTATGGGAATGCTTGTCACTTGCTTGTGGAATTGGAACATAGAGCCTACTGGGCAATAAAGAAATTAAACTTTAATATGGACCAAGCAAGTGAACAAAGGAAATTAGAGTTAAATGAATTAGAGGAGCTAAGGAGAGAATCCTATGAAAGATCTAAAATCTACAAAGAGATGACCAAAACTTTTCATGACAAAAACATCATAAGGAAAATTTTGAACCTCAGTAAAAGGTCCTATTATACAATTCCTGTCTCCAGTTCTTTACTTCTTTCTGTGAAAGTTAAGATTAAGATGGACATGCCGCTTCATTGTGAAGAATGTTTATACTCATAAGGCTATTGAAATTGAGAATCTACATAATGAAAATGTGTACAAGGTTAATGGTCAGAGATTGAAGCCTTATGTGGAAAACTTTCATTTGGGAGAGGAGTCCATCCCTCTTCATGAGCCAAAATATTCAATTTGATGTTCCTAGTCTGACGGAGCATTTGTGTAGGATTTGTATCATATTCAATTCTTTTTAGTGTCACATAGCAGGTGATTTTTTCATATTAGGTACTATCCACCCTTTCTTTTATTTTTATTATTTTCTACATTACATTATTAGTACATTGGGGACAATGTAGATTTTAGGTTGGGGGTGTGGATAGTCATCCATGTGAAGGTTTTTTTTAGGGGGTTTCAGTTTATTTTATTATTACCTTTATTATTTTTAGGTTTAATTTTATTTTTTAAGGTTCATAGGAAAAAAAATTTTAACATTTTCAAAATAATATTTTTATATACAAGAATGTGAACATGATATTTTACAAATTTCAAATACAAAGTTAGTACTTAGTCTAGGTCGATAGTAGTTAGAAATCTGATAACTAAAAATTATAGACTTGAATTCAATTATCTAATCACTAGTTTAAAGTAAGTTGTAATTTGATGTACTGAATTCACAATACACCTTAGCTAATTAAATGAAGAATATGATATGTGAACTAGAATAACAAATTTTGATTTAAACAAAGTTGAATGAACTAATACCATTGATATATGCTTAAAAGAGAGAATATTAAAGGAAAAAGTGATGGAAATTTTTTTTTTTATTATAGAGCTTGAATGCAATCACCATAACAATCGTGTCAGTAATTCGGAGTAAGGATACCTAAGTATCTATTACTGTTACTATTACAAGTGTGATACCTTATGTTATGAAGCAAACCTGGTGAGAATCTTCATCTAAGGGTGGTCTATAATAATGAGGATATGATGATAAAAGAAGAAATGTCATGAAGAAAATGAGATAACTAGAGATTTCATATTCATGGAATGATTGAAAGGAGTTAGGATAGAGAATATGCATATTTCTCAAAGTTAGACTAGTGTCACGGAGCACCTAAGTATATTGGATCATAACTATTCTAAATTTTGAATAGGTCTCTGAACGCAAGGATATAATGGATTAAGAAATTGAGATTCTAACTAACTTCAGATTTTCAGTAAGTATTGTTTTGTTTTAGAATTCATATAATGAATGGAGGCATAATTGTATAAAATTTTGAGTGTTGAATTATTATTTATGTTTTCAATGTTTATGGGTAACATTTCTTGAAACTCTCAAGAGATTATAACTCATTCATAGGAGAAACCTAAAGGTTTAAAGGCTTGTTGCATATGATAAATGCAATCGAGATTTCTTATGAAAGTGGTATAGTTAGAATTTTATTTTCATTTTAATTTTGTTTCTAAAATTATTTTTTATTTTTCTTTGGTTATTTTGCTCGGGACTAGAAAAATGCTTGGGGGGTGTGTTGAGACTCAAATATTGCATAATTTCCCCCATTTACATCTTGGTTTTATGAACATGAATCAACGTAATGTTCTATTTTACTCATGTATGTGTTACAAGGTGAATTTAAGAGCTTGGATTGAAAATGGGTGCTAGTAAATATGAATTCGATCCTCAAGAATCACCAAGGCAAGAGATGGATCTTAGGAGACCAAGATTAAAGAATTCGCATGCCAAAGATCCAAGAAAACCAAGTGAGGAACGAAGAGAATCGAAGATTTGAAGTGAAGAATTCTGAAATCGTCCTAAAAAGTGTATTCTAAAGCTCTGAAGTCTATTTTGAAAAAATGTACAGCGTAAAGACTATTTTAATGAAATTATGTAGCGAGAAGTCTATTTTGAAAAACCGCATAAGTTTGAGGTGGTTTCTTGAGTTTTTCAACTCTATACGAAAATTGGACTTCCCCACATATAAATAGGGCTCCCTAGGGCATTCTTAAGCATCATTCAAGGCATCCCAAAGTAAAATTTAAGGTTTTTAAAGAGTTTTTAGTTTTATTAAAGCTTTATAAGTTGTTTTTTTTAAAAAAAATTTAGATCTTTTCTATTTGCATTTTTTCTTTATTGTTGCTTTTTATTTCTGCAATTTAATCATATTTTTCTAAGTTCCTTCTAGCCCGAGTTAGAAGGAAAGCACATGGGTTTAATAATTCTTTAAGTTATGATGATTGATTGTTTTAATGATGAGAAAAATGGTGTATGTATGTTATCTATTGTTTAGGTTTAGTTTTTTTTATCCTCTCATGAGATCCATATGTTTCCATCATATGAGATCCACATTGATGGATAGGCTTACCCTATATCAATCAGATTTTCTAGATAGGAGAGGTTCTTAACCTGCTATATTTCTTTGATTTTCATTATCTCATGGATATTAAATACTTAAAATCACTGACGCTTAAGAATATATATCAATGGTGCAAATCCATAATTTTTTTTAATATTTTATATCACTTATTGAAATATTTAAACTGTTTTATTTTCCAATTAGGCTAACCATAGTACTCAGATCCTGGTTGTGTTATCCAAGTTATCATGATTTTGAAATATTAACCTATGTGTTAAACTTTTAAGCTTGGGTGTTATTTTATTCAGTTGAATTACATCCATTCAAAAATCCCAAAATCAAATCATCAATTTAGTTTTTATTTCTTAGTTTATTTTGCATTTGATTTTTTCCTTCTCACAATTTATCTCCCTGTGGGATCAACCCTGTATTCACAGGATACTATTTGCGAACCTTTGCACTTGGAGGTAAGCAATCAGCTGGGAGCCGAGAATGGGGTACTATGGAGGCTGTAGGCACTAAATTTGACCATCGAAAATTTTGTGAGCCAGATTTCCAGGTTTGGGGTGTGACAAATGGCTTCCAAGCCAATTAGAGGTTCCAGTCACATAGGTAACTTAAGATATACCAATGGAGCAACTAGCACTACCAGAAAACTGGGCAAAGGCTACAGATAAAAGCCGTAGCTAAATTCCTAAGGCTACGGTTATAGTCCGTAGCACGACCGTAGCCATTGATGTTGTAGCCATAGGTCTTAAAGATATGGCTACGAATTTAATCCATAACCATAGAAACAATAGGTATAGATTAAATCCATAGCAATACTTTCTATAGCTCTAAAGTATATACAACTACAGATTATATCTGTAGCTGAAAGTAGAACGAGAACAGTAGCGATAGGCAAAAATTAACAACAACTATGGTTTCCAGATAAAGAGCTACTGTTAATAACCATAGCTAGTGCCTTTTTTTAAAAAAATAATTAAAGAAAATATAATAATGGCATCTCTTACCACTATACTACATGCTCTGATAGATCAACTCACATAAGCTAATATAGATAACTATTTCATGGCTAAATTATTCATTCATTCAATCAAACACAATCATTCATTCATTCAATCGAATACAATCATTCATTTTAATCCATTCACAAAAGTACAATGCCAACATAATAGTTATATCTCTATTTAAAGTTCTCATTGACAGCAAGATCCAATGCCTTCTCGCAGCCAAATAGCTTCTCAACAATCGCAAGCAAGAACTCCATGGATGTGCCTCTACTGGTTATCAATTTGCCATCAACTAACGTCCTATTCTCAGCTTCGCTTTGATCCGAAAGCTTACTACACATGACTGAAAATCAATTTATCATACAAATAATATAGTCATATGAAAAAGCTATCCCTCGAAACTAAAGAACTAAATTATAGAGAAAGACGATGACGAGATGACATAAAAAAGCAAGACAATACTCAGGAGCATACACTGATCTTCTCATTTCTGAACAAGCAAAATATGTAAATAAATTGAATACCTTCTTTTTTGAAGAAAATTTAACTCATTCAGCATTATGGGAGTTCATCCCTCTCCTTAACTACACGGTCTCTGTCATTGCTGTCAATAACAAAAATGAATCCCTATGTGTTTTGGAAATAGTGCCTCCATAATGGTCTGATCTGTTTTCAGAGAATTCACAACACCATATCATCAGTGAAATATAGTATGAAAATGCTGCAACAATCAAAGTAGGCATGGATTATTAAACAAAACAGATAATGGTGGTGGAGCCCTACCTTGTCCTAACCCCTGACATCCTAAACAGCGAAGCTGATATTCTTGTACTCCACCATATCAACATTAAAACCCGTATTCCAAAACCCCAACAGGAATCATGGTATTACTAAAGACCCTTTTCTAAAAAAAATAAAGGCAGTGGGGTCCACTCCCATCACATAGACTACAAATGGATGAACTTAGTAAATGAGAGAAATTGTAATTTAAACCAAACATAACTTGAAAAACTCACATCTGCATCAATAATAGGTGTTTTCCAATGGTGGATGGAATAGTACCAGAAAGCATATTGTTTCTTAGGACTCTATAGAGAAAAGCACAAATCAGATATTTATGAGTATCTTGTTTTAAGTTTTTGAGGCATGGATGAAAAAAAAAAAAAAACAAAAGATCTAATATATTAGCATTACTGTATATGATGAGATCATATGGTCTTACAAGTTGGTTAAAGATGTCATATTCTCAATAAAATTCAACGATGAGCTCCCAATAGACACGTCACTGAGCCTCCTACATGATTACACAATTATTTAAGACTGTTTGGAGAAAAATAATTTGCAATTCTCAAGAGTTTAACTTTAAAATCAAAATGATATTCATGTAGATACATATGAGTAATTTCCTTTTTTATCATGGTTGCACATCATCAAAGTTAAATTGAACCAGCAAGTAGCAGGGATATGATCAAATCTACATGGTTGCATTGCAAAAGTCCAACACAAACAATCTACAACTGAACGTAGCTAGTGGAAAGATGATGGGAAGAATTTCAACAAACACAATGAACGTCTAAAAAGAGTTATCAATCAGGATAACTAGCGAATTTGGATTCTTGAATTAAATAGAAGACACACCTCCAGAAAAATTGGTGTGAAAAATCTTGAAAAGTACTGGCGGAATGTTGTTTTCCCCTGCTTGGCTTCCAAATTTTCTTCTACCTACATATATTTGGCGATGGACAATCCAATCAGCATAAATTTTTTCACTCCCATCTTTTAGAAAAACAAATTTTCATTCTCCAAATTTCTCCTGTTTCCATATCTTTGACCATATCAAAAGTGAACATTTCCTGTATTTCTTCTCTGCAATATGTAATTTTTCTATGGTTAGAGAACATAGAACATGGTCTAATATAAATAGGGAAAGTTAAATCAATTGACAGATTGGATCGCCCGAATAAATTTGATAAAAAGTAAATAGGCAAAGGTGTAGCTCAGATCAGCCAATGAAAGATTATCTACAGTTAATAGGAAAAGTTGTGGCTTGGATCATCCAATGAAAGATTCAACAATAAATAGGAAAAGGAGTGGTTAGGATCATCCATGGGTCAAACCTTAGCCTGTGCTTGGCCCACTTACATTCATGGAATGGTCCAACTGCATTGTGTAGACAGGTCCATTTTGTTGAGATCCTAAGATTGACCAGAATTATATTTTCATGATGCACTTAGAGAGCTTGAGTAAATATCTGGCATTAATGTGGTAAGAAATGAGCATGAAAGAAAATGGAAATTGCAAGAATATCAAGTAAGAGAGTTGGTATAGATGATTTACCAGTGCAACCTCTTCATAGTTATCAATTAATAAAGATAGCTTCTTCAATCCACCACTTGAAGTCAAAGCAACTTCCCCTGCTACACCATGTTAGTTTCGAGTTGGACTTGAAAAGAAAGAAACTCAATTTGAAGAAGACTTCCTCATTATGAATATACTTGAGAAAGTAGTTGTAACTTCAAGATTTTCATCTCTCCTGGATTAGTTATTTCAATTCAATTCATTAGTACCGATGTCATAACAGTGGTAAGAAATCCAAACAATGCCCTTTTGGTGATATTATCTGGATTCTTTCATTTATATATTTGGAATTTTAATAGAAAATTCTTTGGCTTCTTATGCTGCTTGATCTTTTTAGTTGGTTTGTGGGGCATCCAAACCGTGCATCAGGTGGGCTCCCACCATGTGGATGACATGGCGCATAAATTAGGCCACTAAAACAAATCGGTTGTGCTACTCATGTACAATACAATGGATGGTACGAGAATTGTAAACAATTCACTTGTGTGGCCTACTAGATGAGTGGACAGGATGCTTTTGGTCCACAATTCAAACAATAACTGATATGACTCAAAAAATATAGAGTTGTACTGGTTGATCATTTAAACCATGGTGCCATTAATGAGAATGCTTCTATTCACAGTAAAAACCAGATAAATTCCACCACTAGTGGAAATCTAAGGCTGTGTTTGGATTCACTAATGAATTAAATTGTAATATGTAACGCCCTGAAAATCGGGGGTTGAGCATAACTCAGCTCTCGAGTTTCAAAACATCACTTATGCAACATTTTCAATGATGGATGAATGTTTTCTGTATTAGTGCATAAAACATGAAGTAAATTAAGCCAAATCAGCAAACATAATGTAGGGACAGATATAACATGCAAGCAGAAGACTGAAATGAATATATAAGCCAATACAAATCCCCAAAGTATGTATGCTCTGCCAGGTCATAAGTTATAAGTCTTGTTTCATAATACAAATAACAAAATGTGATAGTCCTCTATAAAGTGTGAACCCTGAAGCCCCATCGATTCAGAACGGTCTAAGTGAACCCGCCTGAATACTGCATACACGAGAATGCCTCCTCGTCATCCTTGAACTCTGGCTCAGCCTCGAGAGTCGCGTCATCATCTGCAGCTAAGACAGAGTCTGGTTAGTGTTTAAGCACCGTCCCAGAATGTGGGAGTGAGTGATTAACTCAGTGGAATTATGCAACAAAGGTTAACATGTTATCAATTCAGTTAAGCAGTAATGATAAAATAATACAATCAAACATCCCTAATTACTCTGGTTAATGAAAAAATGTATGAAGAAATGATGCATGCCCTCACCTGCACTCCCTCTGTGATCTTCATCTTATGGTCGCGCATGTCAGTCACTTCCTCAGTGCTCTGCCTAACGTCAAACGGCACATGCAGTGCAGTGCATGTACATGATTACCAAGTTCTTATTAGCCCTTTTCATACAGCAGGATTGGGAAGCTAAGGTACCTCCCTTATATCAATACCCAAATAATGATCCATTCTAGGGTCGTTAGTCCTAGTAAATCTCATATGATGTTACGGTTCTAGGTCACTGCAAAGGCCTCGTTACCAATCAATGCAGGCCTAGTTATAGCTTAGTTACTAAAAAAAGGCTCGTCGCCTCCATGCAGTGTCAAGGTATGCTCGAGGTCACTACAAAGGGCTCGTCACCAATCAATGTAAGCCGTCAGTATGAATACAGTGTCCCATACCACTATATTCACCTCACGAGTCTAGGTTGCTCACTGGTCACTACAGGGAGGCTCGTCGTCCCAGCGTAGGCCGATAGCTCGACCACAGTGTCCCATACTACCATGTCCAGCTTATGACTCTTAGCGGATCGAGGTACCAAGGTTATCAGGGTTTCACTGATGAGTTTGGTACCTTAGATTTAAGCAGTGACATCTAAACATGGTGAACATACATCGGTTAATCGGGTTAATTGATAAGCTTGACTAGGACGATCGCATGTTGAGTTGATCGACATTAAATGCATAAACACTTTGTGTGGCCCAACCACTGTCAAACATCCCACGTGCGGCTCAGATTCGTCGAACACATCCTGCGTGGCGTAAACAATCTCAGCCACCAGTTTGAGGACTGTTACCGATTACCTGGACTATGGCATAGCCCCAACAATGTGCATTCATCACAAGTAAGCATATGAGATATTCAAGCAGTAATAAACACTTAAGTCAATCTCTACAATCATGTGAGCATATTATGGAATGCATACATGGAGGAAATCATACACATAGTTAAACATGAATAAGTAAATTGTATCGTACATGGAGGAAATCATACACATAGTTAAGGTAGTTAGGATTCATATCCCAATTCCCTTAGAAATCACACTTTACTAATTCATAACTCATTCAGGCATTTTTTTTACAAACACTTAGACTATACTTTTCAACGTACATCACGTATGTCGGCCATATTACGTATTAGGGCAAATCCTTTTGCAAGGAGTTGTCGCATACTTAACAACCATGTTCCTACGACAATTAATCATGGCAATCACAACATCAGATTCCAAGTGCATACAAACATTTCAACAAACACATGAAATACTCTATTTACAACATAGGTTATACATATATGTAAAGCAAAACAAATAGCACATTTAGCATGTGTAATGGCACCCATGTCAGTAATAAATCATTATCTGACATTGAAAGTCTTGAAAACCATAACCTATACATATATAGTCCGCACCTTAAACCGATAAACACGTAACAGATTTGATTTAGACGATAAGTCTTTGTCAACGACGGATTGACAACCTAAGGCATGAATTTGGTTAGCTATATTATCACTTAAACTATACTAAGTTCTAAAATAGGTTAGGGTTTGATTTTCTTACCCAAATATGGAATTAGAATCGCCCGGATAGCGATATGATTAGGTGGAATAGGCACGTAGAGTAGCTGGGAAGAATCCCAGGATGAATCACCAACTTCTCTCTCACTTTCTCTCTTTACTCTCTATTTTTCTTAGCTAGGCTTTGGAATTCGTATGGAATATGTGAGATAGGGTTTAAGGCCCTTATATAAGCCTAGAACTGACGAAAATAGTCCCAGGGCCATGGTATACTTAGGTTATAACCAAATCGGGCTTATTCCGATCCAACGGAGCATTTCTGGAGGTCCCTTTGCTAAATGCGGTCAGACTTAAGCTCCCTGATATTGGATCAAGGTCAAGCTAAGTTTTCAGTCTGATCGGGTTTACAGATCGACTGTGGCGGTCCAATTTTAATTCAACGGTCATCGATACTCGATCAAGGCCATAAATATTTTGGCATGTGTTGGATATCTTCCCTAATCTGAGGGTGTATTTGGGTCACATTCTGACAGTTAGAATGCTTATAATCGGTTCGCAAGTGACACGACTCAAATTACTTAAATTCATATTTAATTTCTAAATATATTCACTTTTCTCACACATTTCACTTCAGACTCAAGAAAATAGTCTCAGGACATCATCTAGACTTGAATTTTGTGGTGATAGTCAAGTCTAACTAGGCGGTCATAATTGTCTAAGTTTGTCGCTATCGGACTTTTGATGTGCAGTCCAGGTCCGATACGGAGTTTCATTGTGCTCCCGAGAGCAACTGGGTTTAGACTTTGATCCTAGCTTTCAGGGTAATGTAGCGTTAACAATTCTATAAGTTTTGAGTCTTGCAGATTGTATTTAAAGAGATTGGTGATAATTTCACAGGTAATCTAGTTCAGCGCTGGTTAATTCTCGTTAAATTTCTAAAGGATTTAGTTCTAAGTGATTTCTGCTCGAGGTGGTACTCGGGTTTTCGTACGGATTTTTCCAGGACGTTACACAATAACTAGGACAATATATTGGAAGTGGCCAAATTATAATTTCATTGATTGTTTATTGTGAGGGACTCCACTCCCAATTGTGATTTCATTATTGCCAAGTTAGAGTCTAAAGGAAACAAACTACGATTTGAGGGTAAATCCTCCTTCTAAGTACTCAGAAGGTAATTACAACTCCACCATTTCCACTCTATCGAACTAGTCATCACAATCCAATTCCTTAATGCATTCAAATAGAGCCAAAAGTAGGCAAATCACCTAAGGAGAAGGGATTGCCTCATTTACATGGTCTACTTACCTTACCTCCTTCACAGATTATCGACTACATTAAGAACTCTCACTAAATTTAGACAAGTTGCCTTACATTAAGTATACAACAATCCATGCATGCAACAAAACTAACAACAAGCGTTGGAAACTAGTCCTTAAACACAAACCCATTGAATTACAAATTCAGCCAACTCTCAACTCCCTATTGTTGTTGTAGATGTTAACAAAGTTTTGAAAACAGAAAGTCTAGTATATAAAGAGAAAATAGAATTTAAGTGATAATTAATATTTTAATTCATGGAAAAATTTTAAGCAATAAAGAAACTGATTCAATCCTACAGCCCAGGTTCACCAGAACCACCACATCATAGCTTGTCCCAGTTATTTGGGGTCTCTTTTCATTATAGGAACACACATACAACATAAAAATTCAGAAACTGTCTGCTCCTCCCCTAGATCTCACCAACATCTTCTCTTTTCATCACAGGAATACACATACAATAAGAAATTCAGGAACTGTCTGCCTCCCTCCCTATGATCTCACCAATATCTTCTCATTATGGAAAAACACAAAAAATAAATAAATAAAAAATCACCATCCTAAATTTCACCAAATATCCTCCCTCTCTCCCCACTTCCATGAATTGATTCATGTTCTAAAATGCAGAGAGACCACCTTTGCATTATTTATTTTATTTTTTTTAAAAAAAAGGCTAAAAGATTAAATATGAAAAACACCCACTAGATGTTCTCCGGACCTCTACAATGGCTATCAAAATTCATTCACTAGATTCTAAAAGAAACAATGCTAACAAAATCTACACAAACATCTACAGCTCACTTAAAACTTAGGAATGTCTCTGAAGACGATGAATATTCTGCTCAAGTAATGATCAGTGGCCTAGAGTTGTCCAATGGCAGAAGTGTGATTTAGTGCAAGGAAAGACATAAGAACAAAAGAATGCACATTAGATATCTATGTGACAAGGATGCGCTCCACATGTTGTTCATTAGTGACGAAGTAAAATAGGTGTAGCCCCCTGAAGAAAAAAAATCCTTCATGTGATCCACTCCTAAGCACAAGTGACATCAAAAGGTTGAAGTGCCTGTAGGCCTAAATTTACGTGCAATTGATCAAAATCTTGCACACATAAGGAATAAAAAGTAAAAAAGTAGCATTCCATGGGGATAGAATATATGAATTAAAAAATAAGCCATTAATTGCAATGTTGAAACAATATAACAGATCTATCAATAGCTAGATGGGTCATTCAACATACAACATTCAACAATTAAATATTTGTTTAAACTACTCATCCATTTATTCAATCCACTAATGAAACAATCAATCATGAAAGCACAATACCAACAAAACAGTTAACACCTGTCTATTTATTCAATCCTTATAAATGTCCACAAAGAAAGGATATTTGTGTTTACTTGAACTACACGACTGTTAGAAGAAAAACCATGTATTGCTAGCCTTGAATGTATAAATTAAGAATATTTCAAAAGAAACTAATGAAAATTCTCACTACCTGTTTTGGGGAAAAATAGCAGAAGAATGCAAGGATAGGTAGTAGATACTAATATTTATAAATTCCAGTCTTAATTCAATTTATGACCCACATATCTATGCATTTGACACATTGATACTGATTTAATAAAGGAAGATGCCACTAATATGTTTGAATTTAACTCTCCATTCAGATTATGGCCCAATGGAAGTCATCCTACTAGTCAATCTTACACAACACTTCTAAATGCAACACCAGTCAACCAGTAAACATTTTCCTTACCAATGCTTAAAATTATAAAATAGAAATGTAGTATAGCATCACGGTATAAAACCACAATTCCAAAACCCATGAAAAGAAAAGTAGCAGATATATGTTATATTCATATCATACCATTAACTAGCGTCTTTAACAAAATCAGGTAGATAACTTCAGCCATGATCTGCACAGTTTTCTCAATCGTATCAGCATGGCAGCTAAGACCACTTCTCATCACATTATTGTTGAACTGTGCAACATTCGCTACAATGAACATAAAAAATATAGTCGTAATGACTGGAAGGAAGTTTAAAAATTATATAACAGGTGTGTTCATAACTAGTAGACTGATAAATGAATGCTGAAGCGAACCAGTAACCATGGATATATCATAAACTGTAAAAAAAAAGGTTCTTCTAACATCAAAATGCAACCACTAAATAACAAAAGAAACTTCTTGAATATTATGCATGATCCTAGGACATCCATCTTTCCATTACAGCCTTTACAACTTATCAATTCAGAAAGATTAACAGCTATGAGATAGTCAGTAACCAAATTGTTTGGACTCCTATTTCAAAAGAAACGTGATAGGTTATGAGAAGGAGTTCATTACTCTGTTGAGGATTAGATCTCTCAAGACAGGACAAAATGATATAGAAATGGCTGTCTTCTGGGATTTTTTCATAAAATCCATCTATGGGAAATTGGATGGAAGGGGATACCCTGCATTAAGAAGGCATCATGTTTGGAAATGCAAAGAAAGAAAATTTGGCAATAAAGAGGACTATTCATTTTCCGTCAAAGGGAACCAAAATCGTAATTCCACTTGTTGATGTGAATGCGATAGCAATTTCTGGATGAAATCAAATCCACCGGACTATGATTTCAAGACTCCCAAACACATACAATATTGGTGCAGCCAAATGGGTATTAAAAAATAAAAATAAATAAATAAAGAGGAAAAAACAAATAAATAGAAGAAATTAAATAGGTTGCAGCATACCAAAATCCTCTCTGATGATGCAATCTAACGAATGCACTGATGATGATTTTTATGTTTGGAACAATGGTGCGGGAGATCGAGAGAGAGAAAAGGGGCACAGAAGATCGATAGAGAGAGAGAGAGGGACGGGAACAATGGTGCGGGAGATCGAGAGAGAGAGAGAGAGAGAGAGAGAGAGAGAGAGAGAGGGACGAACGTAAGAGGGAATGGGGTTTTTCCCTAAGGAGGGGAAGGAAAGAATGAAACATTTCGTGAGAGGGGGAAAAGAAAAAGGAGCGTGATTTCTACATTTTGTACATGCTACGGCCCTGCTACGGTCTAAAACCGTAGCTAAAATCGCCTTGGCCATAGCCATTGTGTCGTTCGTCGTAGCCCCTCCGCGTGCACACGTCTGGCGGGTCTTGATGGATGAATTTTTTAAGGGCTTTGTGGGGTCCATCTTGATGTATTTGATATATCCACTTCGTCCATTAATTTTTTAATTTTTTTATATGGAATGACCCTAAAATTTAGGAAAATCAAAGGTCTAATTGAACCACACCATCAATCAATGGTAGGTATTAATCTCCACTATTTCCTAACGTGTGGTCCACTTGAGCATTCAATCTACTTCCTTTTTTAGACTCCTGCCCTAACATTCTCTTTCAAAACGGATAGACGTATTAGATGGAATACATAAATTTTAATGGGCCTTGTAGAGTCCCTTATGGGGCTATCCCATGTTGGATGAACGGGTGAAGGTGGTAGCTTTTAGCTACAGTTTAGGACTTTTTAGCTACGGTTTTAAGCCGTAGCAACATAGCTATGGTTTATATCCATAGCTAAAAGCTAGGATGGTCCATAGCCTTTGGTCATTTTTTTTTTTTTGGTAGTGTAGCCTATATCATAATGAGCTTGTGTGTGGGAAGTGCTTCTTATTAAGCAAGTAGTATTCATTCAATCATGTATACGAATTTAAACATTCAAGTATATATAAGTATGATTAATTAGATGCGCAAAAGATAATCCCAAACACAAGCAAATATAGTGGTTCGCCTACGTGCCTACTCCACTCCGACATCTATACTCAATCTCATAGTGCACCGGATTTCACTATTGATGGTTTTAAATTAAGTTCACTAATAACCTTTACAGTCTTACACTAAGGACACCAATTTATGTTCTTCGCAAGAGCAAAGGTCCGACACCTAAAACCCATGTTTAGGTCCACCAGACAAGGTCTCACAAAAGGCACCCACTGTTTAGGCCGACTAGCCAAGGTCCCACACAAGGCACTCACTGTTTAGGTCCACTGACCAAGGCTCCACACAAGACACCGAAGTTTAGGCTCACTGGCCAAGGTCCCACACAAGGAACCTAAACGAGTTTATTAATAGCAAACTCTTAACTTCAATCTTACACAAGGAAAGAAACTAAACTTTTGAACTCTTAAAACAACACTTATTGTGTAACACCCTGAAAATCGGGGGTCGTGTATAAACTCAACTCCCGAGTTCCAGACCGTCACTTATGCAACAAAAATGATTATGATTCAATGTTGTCTGAGTTAAAGCATTCACATGAGTAAAAGCATACCAAAACTGCAATTCATACTTCAGATCTAGTGATAAAAGCAAGTGGAAGACTAAAGAGTATATATATCACTGTATGGAAAAACAAGGTAGATCTCAACTGTCACTAAAGTATGAATACATCACTGAGTCTCATATACATGTAAATGACAGAAATAAATGTAAAAAAGAGTCCCACTATGAAGTCCCGTCAACCCAGGTCACCTAAGCAAAGTCATCATAGTACTGCATGTATGAGAACTCGTTCTGGTCCTCATCAAAGTCTAGCTCTGCCTCCTGGATCTCAGCATCACCTGCATCTACAACAGGGTCTGGTGGGTGTTGCAAACACCATCCCGTAACGTGGAAATGAGTAGCTAACTCAGTGGAATAATAGAGCAAGGATTTACATGTTCTCAAATTAATCATGTGATAATAGTAAAGTAGTAAATCAGACAATCCTAATACTGTTATTAATGCAATATGACATGACGTGATGTATGCCCTCACCGACGATCTCCCTCATACGGCACCATCTTACGACCGCGGCATGCAATCGTCCCTCAAGTGCTCCACATCTTCCAGGTACATGTAATGTTATGGTGATATGATTTTCGAGTTGTTATTAGTCCATTCAAACAGCAGGATTGGGAAACTAAGGTACTTCCCTTGTATCAATCGCAACACAGATCCTATCTAGGGTCGTCACTCCTAGTAATCTCATACGATGTATATTTTGTAGGTCGCTGCAAGGGCTGCCAGGGCTGTTGTACGCACTCGTTGCTCCGCTCCCCCATCACCTTATGAATACAGGCCTACTGTACTCTACTGCTACTGAAGGGTCGTCGCCTCCCGTAGACTCAGAATATGCTCGCGGTCACTACAAAGGACTCGTCGCCTGATCAGTGTAGACCGACAGCAATAATATAGTGTCCCATACCACCATAATCTGCTCACGAGACTAGGTGCTCACTGGTCACTACGGGGAGGTTTGTGGCCCCAGCGTAGGTCGACAGCTCGACCACGGTGTCCCATACCACCATGCCTGGCTCATGAGTCTTCGTGGATCAAGGTACCATGGTTAACGGGTTTACAATGGTAAGTTCAGTACCCTAGGTTCAAGCAGTTATGACTCATGCAGGGTGAACATACAACGGCCAGTCGGGTTACTTGACGGGCTCGACTAGCGCGATCGCATCTCAAGTCGAACGACATGAAGTGCGTAAAACACTTCGTGTGGCCTAACCACTGCCGCCAACTCCAGAACACGGCTCGCGTTCATCGACGCGTCGTTCATGGCCAAGATAAGCCAACCACCAATTCGCTCAGTTACCAACTGCCTGGACTAAGCATAGTCCCAAACAATTATGGAATCACATCAGCAAATCATATGAGAGTATTGGAATTGAAATGCAACCATGTGAGCATGTTAACACATGTTATAACATACAACTTAAGTAAATCATCAAGCACATACATTTCATGCATATAATGAAATCATGCATATAGTCAACATGTAGGAAATCATTTACGTCAGCATATTAATTGAGAAATCCATCTCAAACTAATTCATAACATCATTTAATTCAATACATACTAATACAAACATTTATACAAACACTTACACTACACACTTAAGTCTACATATAGTATGTCGACCCGAAGTGCGCATTTAGGAGAATCTCTTCGCCAAACTAATTATGCACGCATTCCTAACATCCTAATGTGACAAGAAGCCATGTCAATCACATCAGCAAAATATGAATGAAATCTGTACTTCCTACAAATGACTAAAATGCCCTAAATCTCATATTCTTCGTTGATTTACGAAACAGGAAACGGACAGCATGTTGTACATGTCAAACGGCGTTGCCGTCGATAATCTACTATTAAACGACATTGAAAGCTTTGGAAACAGTCAATCAAAATGTCTAAAATCCGCACCTTGTCTCTTATGGATGTGTAAATTCGAACGGAGCGTATACGCTTCGTCTACGGCTACTAGAGGACCTGTTTTACAAGATCTATTAACTATCAAGCTATGGAACGAAAGAAACATCAAATCAGCAACTTTCTAGGGTTATTTCTTACCTGAAAACGTGGAGAAATCACCGGTTGAATGATGGAAGCGTATTGCTAAAACACGTGCAAGAGGCGGTGCAAAGACAGGAAAATTCTCCCCTAATCTCTCTCACAAACTCTCACCTTTTCTCTCTCTCAATCTAAGGTTTCTCTCAAATTCGGATGGGAGAGAGGAGTGAGGGTTTCAACCCCTTTTATAAGCCCAAAAATGCCCAAAATAGGCTCAGGAACAAAGTTCACTTAGTGCATAACCAAATCGGGGCCGTTTCAATCCAAAAGATGCTTTCTGGTGGTCCCCTGGCCGAATGCGATCGGACTTAAGCTCATGCATACCAGATCTAGCACGTGTTAAGTTTTCAGTCCTGCAGGGTTCGTAGATCGCCCGTGGTGGTCCAGTTTCAGTTCAGCGGTCACCGCACGTAGATCAGGGCTGCAAGTCTCATGATATGAAATAGAAATTTTTTCTAATCCGAGGGTGTAATCTGACTGAATTCTAATGGTCAGAACGCTTAATACTGACACGTCAAGTCGTGTACCAGATTTGAATTTCAAATTCTAAATCTGTCCCTATTCGCACTCTCTTCAGTCCAGGCTCAATGAAATAGCCTGTGATTATCGGTTGGACTTGATTTTTGAAATGATTGTCAAGTCCAGCTAGGCGGTTCTAACGGTCTAAGATAGGAGGTATCGGACTTTCGACGCGCGGTCTAGATCCAATACAAAGATTCAAAGTGGTCCAGAGAACAAACCTGCTTAGAGTTTGATCCGAGGTTATAGAGTATTATAGAGTCATTGGTTCTACTCGATTTGGGTCTTGTAGAACGTATTTAAAGTGATCAGGGACTATTTCCCAGCTACTCTAGCGTTGCGCTAGCTAACTTACGCTTAATTTCCATAGGAATTAATCCTACGCAATTTCTTTGGCTATAGAATTGGGTTCTGAGCGATTTTCCAGGTGTTTTAGTTGACCCACTGCCTAAGGACGTCAAATCCCAGATTGGCCAAAATTCGGGGTGTTACAATCTACCCCCCTTAAAACACAATTTCATCCCCGAAATTGGCGAAGGGTAAAGAGCATCTAGTAAGACTTTAGTATTGACATTCTAAGAAAGGGTCAATCCTATTTATTGACCTAACCGTACGTACATCCTAAGGCGATTGTTTCGATCCTGGGCCAGTAGGAAAGAGGACAAGCACTCTTCTGCTGCGCCACTCTGACCGGACGGCAGCGTTGACTAACCTAACTGGATTGGACTCATTACGTTCTACGCCCCTTAAAACTTAGTTTTACTGAAGGTTGAAGAATCTTTGCATCGATCCGTATATCGGAACGAGGCGCAACTTAGGGGCTATCCTTAACCAAAAATGAAAACAACCTTTCTCTACAGGGTTTTCCTTGCTAATGATGCGTTCTATGGCATTGGTACCTATGATCATAGAGATGAGCCTAATCTCTATTGTGGTTAAGTTTAGGGGCAGGTATGAGTTGGTGGCAAGATATCGAATTCTCTACTGGCTTTAAGTCCTCCCCATTTCTCAAAGACAAAGCAATAACTTTTGGTTATATGTGGTCGAGCCAACGCGGAAGAAAAGTTGTGTAGTGGGTCTGAGCCGGATACATAGACTTTCTGCCTAGAACAGAAATTTACTATATCAGTTCTTAATCCTAAACGATGTCGATCTTCTGCTTGATCAGAGCATTGGATTTATTGGCAACTACCAGGATTGAGAAGTCAATTCAAACCGCGAATACTTCGCTGATAATTACATTTCCTTTACTCCGCGTTCCCGAATGCAATAAGCCCTTTGGGGAAGGCAATTCTAAGGGGCGTGCTATTACATTCTAAGTTCAATCTGAGGGATTTATAAATATTCCCTGAGAGTGAATGGTTCTTTCCTATAGGCAACAACATAAGTCTATAAGTCATAAAGGGATTTATCGAAGGAATAATGTTCTACTTCAACCAAATCTAACCTACGATTCCTTAGCATATACAGGCTTTACACTACTTAAAGTAACTAGTAGGCTAGTCTGTAGCTCAGTAGCTATAATCTAAAGCCTAAGATTATACGTTAAATGGTTCCATACCATTTCTACTACAGGGAATTCTTCTATTGCTTAGGGTCAAGATTGTCTAAATGGAATTGGATTTCTTATGTCGTCAGACCCTTCAATCTGCGTCCTCAACTCCTCCATCTCACACGGTGTCATGCGATACGTCGGCAGTGAGACGGGCGAGGAACCAGGAACCAGATCGATAGTGAAATCGATCTCTCGTCGGGGCGGCAAACCAAGGATCTTCTTGAACAGATCCCCAAACTCGCAAACGACTGGCGTATGCTCAAGTATTTGGGCACCAGCGTCTCGCAATAAGGTGGCGTAACTAAGTATGCGGAAAGGAAGATTTACCCGCACTGGAAACGTGAAGGATGCTCCCTCTGGCTCTAGGATGTCACTATACGAGTCTCGCAGTCAATTTCGGCCCTCGCTGCAGTCAACCAGTCCATGCCAAGAATGACATCGAGATAAACCAGAGCGGGATCGACGACGAGATCTAGAGCCATCGTCTTGCCCCCCAGATCCACCAAGCAACCCTCACACATCTGGGTGGCATCTGTAAAGGGCCCGTGAGCTGTATAAACTCGCATCCCATCCATAGTAATAGTCTGTAGCCCAAGACGCCTGACTATAGCACGTGTTATCAAAGAAATCATGGAACCAGTGTCCACCATCACGAGAATAGGAGTACTTCCAATATGGGCAGTGACCTCGAAGGCCTAATGCTGAGAAGTCTCCGTCGCAACTACATCAGCTGTCAATGCATGAACCCGTGCCTACTGTGGCCGGTTCGGCCGCTGCGCCATGGGCCTTGAAAGCTGCCTAATCTGCGATACCAGAGGTCTGAAAGAAGGGTGCGCAGGAGCCAACCGTATAGGCGGTGCTGATATCGCCTGTGGACGTGTACGGTCGATCTTCTACGGGGGCGAGAACCCACTGTCCCGCATCCTAGAAAAATAACTCTACGCCAAGTGGCCCTCTCTCCCACAATATGTGCATAGTAAATCAGAGCGCCGCATCGGGGGTACTGGCATGGTAGCCCTAGTAGGAGGGTCGACGCGAGGCCTCTTGCCCGCAAAGGGCCTGTCCTGCACCTCTGGTCGTGGCCTAGGAGCAACAGGGCCACGAGATCACGCAAGTCGGTCCACATCCTACTCTGCCCGCATGGACATGTGAATCAACTACGCATAGGAGGGAATGCTCATGCAGCATATCTTCGACCGAATATCCAGTCGCAAACCCTTCGAAAAGCGCCGCATGCGCATCTGCTCATCAGCCCAAATAGTCAGGACGTATCTGCCCAACTCCGTGAACCGATGCTCATACTCCGTAACTGTCATGGCTCCCTGTCTGAGGTGGAGAAACTCATTCTCTCAGTCATGCCTGTACATCTGGGGATAATACTTCTCGTGGAAGCGGAACTCAAACGCTGCCCATGTCCATACAAAGTCGGCGGCAACGGTCCCAATACGCTGTCCCACCACAAGCTGGCCTCTCTCTCAAACAGGAACGTAGCCAACTCTACCTGCTCAGCCTCTGTACAATGAAGCATCCGCAATATCTTCGACACACGGTCGAGCCAATACTCGGCCTCCTCGGGTCTATGAGAACCCGTAAAAGTGGGAGGCCGTAAGCGCTGGAATCGCTCTAACAAGCCCCGTGTATCTGCGGCATTCCCCGCAGGGTAAGAAGGTGGTACAGGATGAGCCATGCCCTCATCCTGGGCATATGTATCAGCATCCTCAGCTGGATGCGCAGGTGGTGTAGGTAGAGTCACACCCTCGCCCTGGGCTAGTGTCCCCACAATAGTAGTCAGGAGCTGCTGCTGCTGCAGCATCATGGCCATCATCTGCTCAAATCTGTCGGGAGGTGGAGCAGGCTGTGGCGTGTGCTGTGCTGAAGAAGATGCGCGATACGGCTCTCTGACTGGCGGTGTGAACGGCGGTGGTCCAACTGTAGGACCAGCAGTAGGCTGAGACGCCCACGCTGTCTCAGGAATCGGGCCCACAGCAGGGTCCGCATGGGTATCAGACTGCGAAGGAGCCTGATCCATAGGCTCACTCAATGTAAGCCGAGTCGTGCTCCGTGTAGTCTTCGACGGCATTCCCTATATTCAAAATACGGCGCAACCTTGTCAGTCTCAATAGCACAGACACCGCAATCATTCACAAAAGAGCCATAAGCATTCCATGCATTTCATTTAATCAAAATTGTCACAATACAAGGGATATATCCTTACAAGCATCATGACGAGAAATACATGGGAACTAAGACAGTAAAAATTACAACAGCAACATAAGCAAAGCACTAGCCTTAACAGGCTTATAAAACACAACTTAAAGCAGGAAATGACTAACTACTAACAACAACATCAACGATCTCATCGCTAGTCTGAGTCGGGTGACGGAGGAGGAGCACCCTTATCCTGCAAGCAACACAGGATCGTCTTCAACGTGCGAGTCACCTTACCGAATTTCCTCTTCGTAACGGCCTTGGCATCCTTGACTTTAGCGCGAAGTTCCTGAACTTCTCTTCGTAAGGCGACCTGACTCTCCTCAATCCGGGTGATGCGATCATCGCCAGTAGCCTGCGCAGAAGGAGGAGGGCTCTCATCTGTATCCTGAGCCTCCTCTTCTGCCTCTTCCTGGACCTCTTCCTCAACTTCTGCTCCAGGTTCTCCTTCACTTGGATCCTCTTCATCATCAAAGTCATCCTCGCTATCCTCCTCAAGCTGATTCTCACGGTACTGAGACCCAATCTTCATCTTGACCATAGTTGACTCATCAATGCTGTGAATCAGAACCGGCAATTTCGGCCCAAGTCTGTAAGCAAACTCAAGCACGATCTTGCATATCAGTCGGCCAAAAGGAAGCGATTCGGACGTTCTTCTCGATTTTACTATGAGGATTATCTGTCGCAAGATGAAAGTGGCCATACACACATTCTCTCCCTGGGCCACCAGATACAGAAAATCAACCATAAGGCGTGTACACTCAATGCGATTTGTCGACCTGGGATACACATTGAACGTGCAGATATGGTGCAGCAGGCACAAATCATCAGACATATGAGTCACCTTGAGGCTATTATTAGGCTGCCATGGAACCAGTTTACCGTATAGAAACCTGGTACGGCGATCTCGCTCACACCTACTCCTCAGATTCTTCTCACTAGGATGAACATCACCAAGAGGCACGTTCAGAAGTCGCGCAATTAACCGAACATTGATCGTAGCCATCCGATCTCTACCAAAAGGGATTTTAAACTACAATGGCTCCAAGGTAGGATTCTGGATACGAGCGTAGAAGGCACGAACGGTGCTCACATTAGCACGAGCGTGAGCTTCAAAGATCGGACCCCAATGCGCAGCTTCAATGAGCTCGAACAATAAAAATTTACCAAATAGTCATCCTTCCACATCCACCTCAAACAACACTTTGTGATCAGTGTATTGGCCATGAGGCATCTCAGCTAGAATCACTCGCCCGAGTTGAGTATGGGGATCCAAATCCCGCTTTGTATGGAACTCTCGGGCTGTGGTTGGACCTGCGGCGGCGCTTGAACTTGCGGCACCACCCCGCGGTCTTCTCGATTGAGCAGGGCAACTTGGCCCAGCCTCATCCACTGCGGTTTTTCTTTTATCCATCAAAGATAGGATGGTGGAGAGTGACAAAAGGCCTAAAATGGCTTCCACAAAAGCCATGAAAAATGGAGAAAATGTGAAGAAGTGGCTATCCAAAATGAAAAAGGGAGATCTAGGCATTGTAGAGGGATGCTTCAAGCTTCCCTAGAATGTATTTTCAAGGAGAAATGAAAATGAAAAAGGAGAATGGAGCACCTCACGATTTCAGCTTGATTTGGGGGTTTTTAGAGCTCCAAAAGATGAAATCTTCAAGAGGGAGGGCTTCCAACTTCAAAGGAACGATGGAGTGTGGTCGTTTTTGGCCAAGGATGGATTTAGGAGTGGTTTGGAATCATGAATTTTGGACATAGCAGCTGGAAAATGAGAATGGAGCTATGGGAAGGGATGTTTGTGAAGGAAATGCATGATTTTGAAGTTTTCTACACACGAACTACACATGGGGGGTGTGTAGTACCCAAAATACCCCCACCTAACAAAACACACCTCAAATGGACGATGGTGGTCAGCGATGCATCGCTGGATCGGCAATGGCATCGCCGACCATCTCCCTGGTCGGGTGATGGGACCACAAGGGTTTGGTCCCCCATGGTCCAGGGACCCAAAATAACTATGGGCCCCACCTTAGTTCATTGTATTTTGACCTATATAGGCCGAAACATGAGTTCGGAGCCTTCTGGGGCCAATCTGCAATCCCGAATACAAAACTCTATCATGCAACATATGATTTTAAGGTAGAAGGAGCTAGTACATCCATCTAGCCCATTAGTTGCTAAAGAAAGAGAAGTTAGAATGGCCTTATGGCCATTTTTCATAAAATTTTACTATTCACTATAAAATTTTGTGAAAGTATGATTTTATGTTATTTTCACATTAGGATTGATGCCTAACATGAAAAGGATAAGAAGTAATTAAAGATTGGAGTGGTGAGAGGTAGAATTTTGAAGATTTTAGGTGAAACGGGATTTTTAAGCCCTGACGATTGAATACAGGGGTCGTGGTTGTCTCGCGGCCCAAGGATTCACATTTATGGGTTTAGAATCATTCAAAGAACATCTCAACCCACTCACCTACAACCTAAAAACTATTCGGATTGCTTCACGCGACCCTAGATGCGTTACGGACTCGATCACGTGATCGATTCGAATAGTCTTCGCCTATTGGCGAATCTGTAATCCTAGAAGTATTTCTAGACCCTTCTCGCACCCACCTAAGTCAAAAGAAGTGACAGTGTACGTCGCGTGACCATAACCCAGGCCCAGTATACTTTTATTCATGCTCTGATACCAACTTATAACACCTTGAAAATCGGGGGTCGTGTATAAACTCAACTCCTGAGTTCCAGACCGTCACTTATGCAACAAAAATGATTATGATTCAATGTTGTCTGAGTTAAAGCATTCACATGAGTAAAAGTATACCAAAATTGTAATTCATACTTCAGATCCAGTGATAAAAGCAAGCGGAAGACTAAAGAGTATATATATCACTGTATGGAAAAACAAAATAGATCTCAACTGTCACTAAAGTATGAATACATCACTGAGTCTCATATACATGTAAATGACAGAAATAAATGTCAAAAAGAGTCTCACTATGAAGTCCCGTCAACCCAGGTCACCTAAGCAAAGCCATCATGGTACTGCATGTATGAGAACTCGTCTTGGTACTCATTAAAGTCTGGCTCTGCCTCCTGGATCTCAGCATCACCTGCATCTATAACAGGGTCTGGTGGGTGTTGCAAACACCATCCCATGACGTGGGAATGAGTAGCTAACTTAGTGGAATAATAGAGCAAGGATTTACATGTTCTCAAATCAATCATGCGATAATAGTAAAGTAGTAAATCAGACAATCCTAATACTGTTATTAATGCAATATGACATGACGTGATGTATGCCCTCACCGACGATCTCCCTCATACGGCACCATCTTACGACCGCAGCATGTAATCGTCCCTCAAGTGCTCCACATCTTCCAGGCACATGCAATGTTATGGTGATATGATTTTCGAGTTGTTATTAGTCCATTCAAACAGCAGGATTGAGAAACTAAGATACTTCCCTTGTATCAATCCCAACACAGATCCTGTCTAGGGTCGTCACTCCTAGTAATCTCATACGATGTATATTTTGTAGGTCACTACAAGGGCTGTCATGGCTGTTGCACGCACTCGTTGCTCCGCTCCCCCATCACCTTATCAATACAGGCCTACTGTACTCTACTGCTACTGAAGGGTCTTCACCTCCCGTAGACTCAGAATACGCTCGCGGTCACTACAAAGGACTCGTCGCCTGATCAGTGTAGGCCGACAGCAAGAATATAGTGTCCCATACCACCATAATTTGCTGACGAGACTAGGTGCTCACTGGTCACTACGGGGAGGTTTGTGGCCCCAGCGTAGGCCGACAGCTTGACCACGGTGTCCCATACCACCATGCCCAGCTCATGAGTCTTCGTGGATCAAGGTACCATAGTTAACAGGGTTTACAATGGTAAGTTCAGTACCCTAGGTTCAAGCAGTTATGACTCATGCAGGGTGAACATACAACGGCCAGTCGGGTTACTTGACGGGCTCGACTAGCGCGATCGCATCTCAAGTCGAACGACGTGAAGTGCGTAAAACACTTCGTGTGGCATAACCACTGCCGCCAACTCCAGAACACGGCTCGCGTTCATCGACGTGTCGTTCGTGGCCAAGATAAGCCAACCACGAATTCGCTCGGTTACCGACTGCCTGGACTAAGCACAGTCCCAAACAATTATGGAATCACATCAGTAAATCATATGAGAGTATTGGAATTGAAATGCAACCATGTGAGCATGTTAACACATGTTATAACATACAACTTAAGTAAATCATCAAGCACATACATTTCATGCATATAATGAAATCATGCATATAGTCAACATGTAGGAAATCATTTACGTCAGCATATTAATTGAGAAATCTATCTCAAACTAATTCATAACATCATTTAATTCAATACATACTAATACAAACATTTATACAAACACTTACACTATACACTTAAGTCTACATATAGTATGTCGACCCAAAGTGCGCATTTAGGCAAATCTCTTTGCCAAACTAATTATGCACGCATTCCTAACATTCTAATGCGACAACAAATCATGTCAATCACATCAAAAAAATATGAATGAAATCTGTACTTCCTACGAATGACTAAAATGCCCTAAATCTCATATTCTTCGTTGATTTACGAAACAGGAAACAGACAGCATGTTGTACATGTCAAACGGCGTTACTGTCGATAATCTACTATTAAAGGATATTGAAAGCTTTGAAAACAGTCAATCAAAGAGTCTAAAATCCGCACCTTGTCTCTTATGGATGTGTAAATTCGAACGGAGCGTATACGCTTCGTCTACGGCTACTAGAGGACCTGTTTTACAAGATCTATTAACTATCAAGCTATGGAACGAAAGAAACATCAAATCAACAACTTTTTAGGGTTATTTCTTACCTAAAAATGTGGAGAAATCACCGGCTGAATGATGGAAGCGTGTTGCTAAAACACGTGCAACAGGCGGTGCAAAGACAGGAAAATTCTCCCCTAATCTCTCTTACAAACTCTCACCTTTTCTCTCTCCCAATCTAGGGTTTCTCTCAAATTCGGATGGGAGAGAGGAGTGAGGGTTTCAACCCCTTTATAAGCCCAAAAATGCCCAAAATAGGCTCAGGAACAAAGTTCACTTAGTGCATAACCAAATCGGGGCCGTTTCGGTCCAAAAGATGCTTTCTGGTGGTCCCTTGGCCAAATGCGATCGGACTTAAGCTCATGCGTACCAGATCTAGCATGCATTAATTTTTCAGTCCGGCAGGGTTCATAGATCGCCCGTGGCGGTCTAGTTTCAGTTCAGCGGTCACCACACGTAGATCAGGGGTGCAAGTCTCATGATATGAAATAAAAATTTTTCTTGATTCGAGGGTGTAATCTGACTGAATTCTGACGGTCAGAATGCTTAATACTGATACGTCAAGTCGTGTGCCAGATTTGAATTTCAAATTTCAAATCTGTCCCTATTCGCACTCTCTTCAGTCCGGGCTCAATGAAATAGCCTGTGATTATCGGTTGGACTTGATTTTTGAAATGATTGTCAAGTCCATCTAGGTGGTTCTAATGGTCTAAGATAGGAGGTATCGGACTTTCGACGCGCGTTCTAGATCTAATACAAAGATTCAAAGTGGTCCAAAGAACAAACCTGCTTAGAGTTTGATCCGAGGTTATAGAGTATTATAGAGTCATTGGTTCTACTCGATTTGGGTCTTGTAGAACATATTTAAAGTGATCAGGGACTATTTCCCAACTACTCTAGCGTTGCGCTAGCTAACTTACGCTTAATTTCCAGAGGAATTAATCCTACGCGATTTCTTTGGCTATGGAATTGGGTTCTGAGCGATTTTCCAGGTGTTTTAGTTGACCCACTGCCTAAGGACGTCAAATCCCAGATTGGCCAAAATTTGGGGTGTTACATATTGGATTGAAGTATCTTTTGTAACTCATCTTGGGATGCTCGATCTTTCCGCTTTCGTGCTTAAATCAAATTCTCGGTGCTCCCTCGATCGTGTCTCTTAGATTTAGCTGTTGGCTCAACTTCACGATATAAAAAACCTTACATATGATATACCTATAAAGGTGACCAAGGTTATGGGAGTTAGTTAAATCTCTAATGAAGGTGATGAGTGGGTTTCTTAAGAGATTCAATTGATGGATACACTGAATTATGATTGAGATCAAGGAAGGTTTGGTCTCAATACTCTAGTGAATGCTTGAGATCATGTTCTTCATAAGTTTGAACTTTGAATGCTCTTAAGATGATGATTCACAATGAAGAGAACATGAATCTCATATGGATAGAATCTAGGTAGGCTAAGATAAGAATGTGTTGCACGAGGGACTCTTAATAGCCTTAATTCATACTTTTTGCAAGTTCTTAAAGCCATTTTTGTAGATAAAAGCTTGCAAGGGATAGAAAATAACTATAAAACCGCTAGTTTACGGTGCTACCGAAGTGACCTTCGATACCACCGAACTTACTTTAGTAGTATCGAATTATCTATCGGTAGTACCGAATTAAATTTCCAAGTTGGTGATTGAAAACAATCTCTTTAGGTGGCACCGAACTTTGTTCGTCGGTGGCAGTTGGTGTCACCGAAATATCCAGTCGATGACACCGAATTATTGATGTAAGCTTGCTAGACTACTTTGAGCCCTTCCAGTAACACCAAAGGTATCTTCGGTGGTACTGAAGGTGCTTTTCGGTGGTACTGTAATACCCGTATCCTAGTCGGTACTTTTCCTTCAACTCTCGCGATCCTTCCCATCAAATTTTGACAACCGGCGACATATATTCGATGTTTGCGTTCGACCCTAAGTCGTATCCCATAGATTTGAGTCGGTTCAATCCGAGATTTGTACCATTGCGACCGCACCATCACCGCGGTTCCGACACCGCGTCTTGCATATCGATCTGATACCTTGGCAGGGAGATGTGGACCCGCGTTCAGTGCGAGGAAAAACACCACGTGTTGCAAATCTCAAGAGAATCTCTACAATATGTCCCATCAATCCCATCAATCACCTCATGTCAAGTACACATCACCTTTCACCCTATCCCCAAGCAACTACCAAGTCAACTCTTTCTCACCTTCTCTCTTACACAACCATACTTGTCAAGTACACATCACACATCACTCACCCTTTCACCCATCACACCCATCCCTCACTTCTCTTACAACTCTCTCTCTCTTTCTTATTTTCTCATCTCAACTCCCAACTAGCAAGAGCATCACACGTCCAAGGTTTTTCCAAGAGAGAGTGTGATTTTGGTGGCCCACTTCCCATCCCAAATCTCTCATCCTAGCCATCCATTCTCCATCTTCCACCATGAAAGTGAAGCATAAGGAGATAGGCTTTCCAACGGACCGAGAAGATCGATAGGTGGGTGCTTCTATAGGTGTAGATTTCTTATTTTAATAATGGGCCAAGTGAGGCCTACCGATCAATGGTATGGATCTCATTTTAGACCCTAAATGTGGCCAATGGCTCACTTTGATTTCAAGATCAATCCATGATGGGGCCATCCTCCATGGATCCCATCATGATGTTTAATTTCTTTGCATAAATGGTCATTTAGATCGTCCATTTCAATGGAGAAAGGATCTCCACCGTTGATTTTGATTGGTGGGCCCATATGAAATGGGACCCACTTAATGTATGTTGTAGATCATGCAACGGAGGGCCCATAGTGTCGGGGTCCCCCCATCACATGTGTCCCACTCCTTTTCTCTCTCTCTCTCTCCCCCTCTCTTTTTATTTCTCTTCATGTAATTGATGTGGCTGTGTGGTCCACTTGGATGGACCCCACTTTGATGTATGTATTTCCCATGCCCTCTAACCCCTTCCTTGGTGGCTCACATCCATAGGTGGGGGCCCACCTCAATGTATGTATTATGTCCAGACTGTCCAGCATCTGTGGACGCTGGACGTTGAATGGAAAACTCAAAAATGAGCTTGGTTTAAGTCATTTTGAGGTGGGCCGCTTGTATAGGCCCCACCTTGATGTATGTGTTTAATCCACGCCGTCCATTCCATTATCCAGGTTACTTTAGGCATTGGGACCAAAAATGAAGGTGATCTGAATTTCTGGTGGGCCATGGCATGACAAACGATATTTTTTTTACTGTTGAAATTCACCTGAGTTTTTCCATACACCAAAACACATTCAATATTGGACTCGTTTGGTTGGTCTCAAGCCGTAGAATTCAATGGATAGGGTGGATTTCACTGAGGCGGGCCCTACACTTGAAAAAACTTGAGAAATCAGGTTTTTTTTTTAAAAAAAATAAAATAAAGCATGCAGACGCTGCTGCAGAGGCGCAGGCAGCGCCTGCACCGGTGGCGAGTGACGGTTAGGCAGGGACCCATGGTCCCAGCCGTGGGCCCCACCATGATGTGTATTTATCATCCAACCCGTTCATTAGGTGGACCACCTCCTGAGGTGAGCCCCCTTTAAATATCAGGTCTATTTAATGCTTAGGTGGCCCACATCATAGGAAAAGCGGTGATTGTATGTCTGCCATTGAAAGACTTTTGGGGTACTGCAGAAGTTTTGGGTCAATAGGACATTTGTTTCCATTCATCCAGGTATGCGTGGTCTCATCAACAGGCAGGATGGAAAACAAACGCTATGGTGGGCCCCACGTGGGACCCACAACGATATATGTGCTTTATTCCCACCGTGCAGGCAGATGGTGGAGCACACAATGATGTATGTGTTCTATTCACACTGTCCAGTAGACAGTGGAAACCCCCCACCATGACGTACGCTGTCCATCTATATGGAGTCCACCATGATGCATGTGATGCATCCAAGCCATGCAACCCCCTTTGAAAGCTCATTTGGTGGCATGGGCTAAAGAATTAGTCAGATACATAGTTCAAGTGGACCCCACCACTTAAGTAGTGGACAATGACATACACCGTTCAAAAATTCTAAGCGCCATAGCAGTTCCCTATTAAGTTGACATTTGTTTCCCTTCATCTATCACTATGTTAATATATGAGCAGGTTGGATAGGAAACATATGTTATGGTGGGCCTTAGGAACTTTAAATGGTGGAAATTATTATCACTACTCTTATTTGGTTGTGGCCCATTTGATGTATTTATGAGGCCTAATGGGTGTGGCCCATCTGATATACAAAAGGCCCATGTGATTAGGCCCACCTTGATATATATAAAACCATGTTATGAGGCCCACTAGATGTATTGGAGGCCCATGGGTCGAGGTCTAATGGGATATACATAAGGCCCATTATGCGGTATTTTGAGCCCATGGGTTAAGGCCCATTGTGATGTATTAGGGCACATGGATTGAGGCTCATCTTGATTTAATTGAGGCCCACCTTGGCATGAGATGAGGCCCATTTTGATTTATTTGGGGCCATTGTTGAGGCCCACCTTGATATGAACGTAAGGCCCATGTTATGAGACCCATCTTGATTTATTTTTAGTTATCCATTGATGCCCACCTTGGTATATATATATAAGGCCCATATGATTAGGCCCATTTTAATGTAGTTATGGCCCATCCGTTGAGACCCATTGTACTGTATTTTGAGCCCATGGGTTAAGGCCCATTGTGATGTATAAGGGCCCATGGGTTAAGGCCTAATGTGATGTATTTGGAGCCCATGGGTTAAGGCCCATTATGATGTGTTTCTGGCTCATACGTTGTGACCTATTTGATATATTTTCAACCCATGTGATGAGGCCCATCTTGAGGTATTTGTGACCTACATGGCTAGGCCTGATGTGGTGTACATGCGGCTTAAGGCAAAGAATGTGCACCCGATGTAATGTGTGATTTCACTATAATGCAGACAATGATATTTATGGCAGGCTGTGTCTGGGGAGCAATGTTGGTTTGACCTCCACATTATAAGAATAATGTTGGTTAAATGTCTGCATTATGACTCTCCCTAAGGCCTATTGATAGGCCCATACTTGTTATGTGTAGGCCGTCTAGGCCCATCTTCATTGTGAGAGTAGTTCATCACCTTATAACATGCTTAGTGTAACTCTATGATTCATGCCCATACGTATCATATGTATGTCTGATATGAGGATTTTTGATCATAGCATATGCCATTGGGTAGACTATTTACGGGACTCCTTATGAGACAGAGTGTCCACATTATCGCATCGTACGCGCAGGATTATTGCATGACTGGAGTGTGTGACTCATGCATCCCGCATATATGTGACTTGATCATTATACGCCCTAGTGACATCAGGGTCATGGCCTCCACAGACACATCATGGATGGCTAAATGGGACACTGGAAATAATTAGTTCTAGCACTGTGGGCACTTAGGATGTCCTTGGGTGAAAATCTCAGAACCTCCTTAGTACCAGGAGTTGCTCCAACGTCTAGACCGAGTGGAATATAAGCGTCGGTGCTTATACCATGAGGTCGTGTCTCCCACTGTGTCGTGGTCGGTTGGAAGGGGGTGTGGCCTTATCCGCCCGAGTGAGGGGGCTATAAGCTAGGCTGAGTATGACCAGCTCGTAAATGGGTCCGCTATCTATAAGCTGAGTAAGTATTGACAGACTGCTGGTTAGGGAGATAGTGAGGTCTCTTCCA
Organism: Magnolia kwangsiensis; assembly: GCA_037074715.1. NCBI lineage: Eukaryota > Viridiplantae > Streptophyta > Magnoliopsida > Magnoliales > Magnoliaceae > Magnolia > Magnolia kwangsiensis. The sequence goes on along the minus strand of CM073583.1, from coordinate 62,512,154 downwards.
CTCGCAGGGCTGTGCAGCTAGGGAGGAGGCAGTCGGTGTGGAGTGTAATAGACCCCGGTGATTTCCCCAGAGAGTAATCGTACTGATATGTGGACTTATTGAGCAGGAATTGTATATTCATTCATTCATTCATTCACTATCCACTTAGGCTGGCGGTGCGTAACTATTTGTTACATGTACCTTCGCATGGCCAGGATTTCGGTTGGGCGCGTGACTAAGCTGAGATCAGGAGTTTACCACATTGTGGCTGACTATCTAAATTTAGGTATGGGACTGGTTTGGATAGAAGTCCCTTGTGATGGACCCCATAGCCTGTGATACCTCGTACTATCATCCCGACTTCACATTCCAGCATAGTCATTTCATTTGCACCTTATATTACATTGTGTTCGCCGTACTTAGTATTTTAGGTTACGATGTTTTGCACTTATATGGCCTAGATGAGATTGATGGTATTTATGGCTCATCTGGAATTGCATATTGCATTGCATCCTCAGCATCTGTTATTGTCTTATTAAGTTTTGCATTGCATGGCCTTGGTATGGCTAATAGTATTCATGCCTTGCATCATATAGCTTTGGTACAACTGATTGTATTCATGGACTTACCGCATATTTTCACATCACTCTGATATCGTATGATTCATGATCTTGTCAGTATTTCTGTTTATCCCAATGATGTATGATTTATGAGCTTTATTGTGTACCTGATACTTACCTTACATACACTTACACCACCCTCTAAGCTTTTATAAGCTTATACACGATAGATGCGTGCAGGTGGTGTTAGGTTGCAGCAGCGTTGAGCTTAGAGCATGCAGCAATTTTCAGGAGTTTTGATTTTGATGCATATGTATTTTCTTCCAGTATTGTATTAAACTGTTTATATTAGTGGATATGTGATGATGATGTTGCCTTTATGATTTGGGTAAACTTGTAGTTATGCTTATTACAAGACAAACGTACGTTGAAAAATCCTCCTTGTAGGATCCCAGGATCAGAATCTGTCATATATTGCGCTGGGAGATGAAAATGGGGTACTACGGAGGCTGTCGGTACTGGATTCAGCAATCAAAATTCCTGTGAATCAGATTTTTGGGTTTGGGGCGTGACAGGTACCTTCATCCTACTGACAATGGACAAATTTTCCTATTTTTCTTGTTTTATCCAATAAATCTTTCACCAACTTGGGACTTGCTTAAGCTAACACTATACGATATAAAACATGGACTAGGGATTGGCTTAGAATAGATAACCTAGGTGGGTTTTCCTATTTGAGTTGGGATCATCTATTTGCAAGGTTTAAGTTCGTATAAGCAATCATTTGTCTTCAATATGGCTTTGATGCTTTTGATGCAGTTGCGTCATCGGTCTTCATTTTTTTAGAAGTACTCATCTGACTTCAAGACACAACAATTCATGTAATTAACAAACATGAGTGTAAATAAGTGCACTAATAGACCCAACTAAGAAGGTTTCTCGTTATGAAGAACTCTTACAAGAAGGAGCTAAGCAAATGAATTCATCATTGGGTACATATTACAATGATGTTAATTACGAAATTATGATTGCCGAAGTAGTTGCTAAGAAGCCATTGGTATGTGCAGCATTGGTAAAAGCGGAATTGACTGCTTCCACCACATAAAAGGCTCGGAAGGTGTATACCTTTGATATTACCTGAGCCAAGGAAATATTTGATATCGTGTTGGCTAGAAAATTTATTAAAGTCCCTATCAACCATAAAGTGCCTCTGGCTGATGAATTACAGAGGATCGAGTACTGCAAATGGCATAGATCTTGATCCCACTCAACTAACAAATATGTTATTTTTAAGAACGTCATTTAGGACCATATTGACCGTGGGCTGTTAAAGTTCCTAGAAAAGGATAAGGAAGAAATGCTAATTGACACTGATCCATTTTCAGCTAATATCGAGGTGAACATGGTCACTGCCAATCTGAGGGACCATTTAAACCCGAAGATTGATCTCAGCTCCAATTATCCACGGAGAATGTTTGGTTGACCTGTACAAGGACGTTGTTAGATTCCTTGTATTCAAGATGATTGGTCAATCACAGTCTGAAGAAGACACCAAGGTCCTCAAATCAGTGACTAATGTGCTAAGAAAATTGTATCACGAAAAAGGGATTATAATGACTATTTCGACTGTTATCGATCGACACATTCATCCCTCGATCATTGTTCGAGATGAGGACATCCTTTGTCAAGGATGGTTAAACCTCCTAGTATAAATATGGAAATGGGTCGTTCACCTAAAGTTCCCCATGATACCGAAAGCTTTGATAAAGACCCAAAAATGTCGATGGTAAAGACAAAGGACTACTGCGAGGAGAGAAGTGAAAGGGAAAGAAACACTCCTTTGATTGGAGGATAAATTGCCCCATCTATTTTGGAAGGTTCCTGCTCTCAATGAGCAAGTGACAATAAATACGGTCGAGGTTGTGCTACTAGTTACAACAAAAGAAGACCCAAATACCCTTGATAGCATGACTTGGTTAGAGGACCTCAAAGAGGAAGATAGTTGAGATAATTTATCAGATCATCTCAGCAAAGATTACATTCTGACAGAGGAATGGCTAGCCAACGAACTCTCATTGACCGCATACATCCTGGAAGGTTCCTCACATGTGTACCATTCAGCCGAACCCGTGGCTAATGAATACCCTAGTCAGATCAAAGAAATTGGATTTAAAACACTAGGGGGGAAAGTTTGAGTGGTAAAATTGTGTTTGGTTCATTGCCGTCAGTAATATTTCATTATAATATGGTGTTCACGTTGCCTTTTAGCTTTTAGGAAAGGCCCACTCAACCAAACACAATGCCTGGAGATGTGGTGGAATATGCTCCTCCACTAATCATACAACATGCTTCTTGTCCATTGGAAGAAGGTAAGGAAGATGAAATCAGGATGAATAAAGCATCACATGTCGACATGGTCACCTTCACGATAGGGAGTGTCACAGCCCAGACCCAATAGTCTTAGAATATCGCTATATCTGTCAGGTCTGGTGCGCGACAGGCCGAACTCCAGGATTGGTACCCGATGCTTACACACTAAGTCTCAGTCTCGGCGTCTGGCAAGGTAATGTAAAGGATAAATCTCACCATTCATTCTTCACAAAAGAATCACCAAAGATAACTCATCATAGATAAGATAAGTAACATCTGCATACAAGTAAACTGGATACTACAAAATTTCAAAAGTACATCATCTGTTTGCGCAATATATATCCACATCATGTACAATTCAAAATTTTAAAAGTCAAATCAATTCCCTTGACGTGGCACCAAACTTGTAGTCACTACTTGTTTTTCTTCTTTTGATCCTTTAGCTGAGTGGTTAAAAGACAAGTCTTAAAACTTAACAAGTGCAAAGACCTCATAGTGAATACACAAGATAGATTAACATAAAAGATATAATTAACAAGTGCAAAGTCCTCATGATAAGTACGTAAGATAAATTAATACAAAGGATATAATGAAAGAACGGCCAAAACTAATAAACTGTGCAAAGCGATGTCTTTAATGAATGATGGATTGTGACCATCTGTGAAATGCATAAAATAACTGTATGCTAACTGTAGAAACACTTTCCAATTAGTCCTCTCACCACGGACTTGACCGCACTACTCCTGAACATCATTATATCGACTATGATCAATATATTGTTGGAACTTAAGATCCACTGGGGTCGATGCCCATGCACCAAACACCAGTAATCGACCTCACTATCCACCAATGAGGTTACAACCAACATTGTGTACACGAGTAGCGGACCTCTTTCAAGCTTCTCCTCGCCGGCGGGTCAATCTGGTCCCCGTTTTCCACCTCAGCCCTAAGGCGGGTTGGACATACCCCTTCTCAACCTGGCCTCGTCAGTGGGAGTCAAATCCATGGCACATGTATCCACCCAGCCCAACGGTGAAGCATCCCAAGGTACCATTGGGGTTTAGGGTCTCTCAACCCAAGGGGCACATCATCCCCTACTGTTTTCATATTTTCGGTGTCCATGATTCAATATCATCATCCTTATCGTAACACGGTCAATCCGTGATGTTGTAGAGAATCCGGTTACTATTTTTCATCATATATCATGCCATGAAATGCATAGTGATGCTAATGACAAGAGACTCAAGGATAACTAGAACTTAATGTATATCGATATGTAGGGTGCAAGATTATTAAAGAGCCACGTACCTGGGTAAACCAATTCTTACATGTTGTTGTCAACTTGTGGCCTCGTAGCTTAGTACTTTCAACTACAAAATACTTTTCTCTTCTTGTTTAATCATGACTAATCGAATTGTAGTCCTTGTAATTTCTAAACTATGGTACTTGATCGTAAATTTAGTTATGATTCATTTTTACAAATTAACATCCCTTCTTATGTATGAATATCCTACTAACAATCTAATTGTATACTTCACGATTTGATCATTGAATTGTATTGGATGATTTAGATGCCTAGTATGACTATGTAAGATAATTATGAAATTGGACCACAAATTTTTGTCATATAGGGTGACTATAAGTCCAATACACAACAAAGTATTCATGGTGGGCTTATATGGGCTTTGGATTGGGCGTTGATAGGGAGAACATGTAGTTATTGAGAGGGCCAAAATTTAGTTCCACCATATATATATTATGTATATACACCCTGATCCATAGCACCGGTGGTAGACTGAGTGAAAGATACCTCATTTCAACACTTAAATATTGGTATGGATCCCTAGTGGGGGTGGCTAACAGTGAAGTGTGAACTAATTATGGGGAGTACTAATCAGCTAACAATTTTATACATGATGTGTGCTGAACATGTTCCCCATCAGTTAGATACACCATTCCATGGTAGGCCCAGGGTTTAAAATTAAGTCAATCACTGACTTGTGTGGGCCAAACTATAACTGTTGAGAGGTTTACCCTCCATAAAAATGTTCATAATCATTTGTTGGGCCCTCATGGTGTGGATTACAAATCCAGCCCATCCATTATGTGTGTCCCACTTGGTTGAGGGGTCAAACCAAGGTTCAGATACGTCCAAATTTTAGGTGGAACGGTTCAAGGAGATCAAAGTTACATGGGTTCCAAAGTGATGTATTTATTATACCTGCACCGTTCATCTATTTTTAGAAATTGGTTTAGAGATCTCACCAAATGAATGGACGGCTTGGATACCATGCATACCTCATGATCTGACCTACAAAGCTTTTTATTTTATTTTTATTTCATTTTATCTTTACATGGTTTTAGATGGTGTGGGCCACCTGAGTTCCATTTACGGCTGAATTTTGGGATGACCTAATTTTTAAGGGGAACTCATCAAATGAACGGTGTAGATAATCGACATACATCAAGGTGGGACCAATGGTGGGACCCACCCTTCCTCCAGTGTCCAGCTGTAGGACGCTGCTGGCTGATGTGTCCTGAGGACGCTGGCAGCAGCAGCGTCTGTTGTATTTTTTTTGTTTTTCATGGTTTTTCAGTGGTGGGGCCTACATCAGGATGATCTAACCCATCTACTGGGTTCTCTAGCTCGGGACGGGTCAAATGAGTACAATATTCAACATTTTTGTGAAGTGTAGAAACATTATCGTGGGCCCTAACAGACTTTAACCATAATTATTATTGTTTTCTATAATGTGGCCCGCCAGCAATTCTGATTGGCTTCATTTTCTAATTCAACGCTAAAATGATGTGAAAAATTAGATGGACGGTGTGGATTAAATACATACATCATGGGGGTGTCATAGTGAGCCTCACATCCATTTGCAAGAAAAGGACTGGGCATCACAACATCCAGAAAGGACGTCCTTTACCCCTCTCTCTCCCTCCCTGTGTTTATAGATTTCCAATTGTGGCATCCAATCACTATCGGTTCAACAGCACAACCCACTCATATTTGGATTTGATCATCTTTGGCCTCATGTTCTAAAATAACTTGGGAAAAGGGATGGCAGGTGTGGATCTAACGCATATACTTTGGTGTGGCCTTATGTGGGTCCACACTTTTCATTTGTCTCCACGGTACAGTAGCATTGATATGGGATGCTGCAACGTCATTATATATATACACATAATAGGTGTGGCGTGTGTAGGTTCTGGACAAACAGAGACATCAAGTGGGCCGTTGGGTAACCCTGTAGATAGGTTGGATGGCTGTTAGACATTAAGCTGGGGCCATGGTTCTTAGATCCCACACAAACTCCAAATCAGGTTGATATTTGTGTTTTTCCATCATCTAACCCATTAATTGCTACAAACGGTGTACATGATGTGTAGTCTCCAAAATAGGGCCCACATCCATGAGCCCTACACCCACATCATATAAAAGAAAAGAAAGAAATCAAAGAGAAGGGAATTTGAAGGGGTTGTACTCACCTTGAAGAACTAGATGGACGGTTGAGATGGATGGGAAGGATGAAATTGATGGTTGAGATAGATGGAAGAGATGGGATTGATGGCCCACCAAGATCACTCCTCTCTCTCTCTCTCTAGTTGTAGAAAAAAATGGTGAAAAGGCTAAGGGGTGGAGGGGTTTATGTAGAGAAATGGATAAGAATATGGTTAGGTTAGACTAATGTGATTAATCTTAGCTTAGGCTAAGATTATAAGAATTTGTACATGATTAAGAATTAATGTAGATTAAAGGGGCATGGGATAACATGGTGTGATGATGTCATGTATGCGATATGGTAAGGAGGAGAGTTGACTTTGAAGTGTACATGAGAGATGGGAGGTATGGGTGTGTGACATCACACACATGGGTAGAGATTCTCTCACCCATGTGTGGCATGTGCATGTGTGTATGACATGTATTGTGCACATGTGTGGAGTGGAGTACATTGTGCCTTGCGCGCATAATACACTAATTATTCTTCACAGCATATGTCACAAACGGAGTATCGTATAGACGCATGGGTGGTACCTATGCGATCGCAGCGACGGGGCGGTCGATATGAGATACGTTTCGCGGTCTTGGGGTTCCGGTTAGCCGGGTGTGTACTATGCACAACCGATCTAGGTCTGACAAAAAATGTCGAGCATCATGCACATAGGCATAAAAAATGGCATTAAATGGTCAGAGTGGTCATCATGGTATCAATTTCAGTTATTTATGGTCACATTATGAGGGGTGCACTATAAGGGGTTCTTTTGAGTATTTAAATTGTACATGTAGGTATTATCGAGTTTTATTTTGGAAGGTGAGTTTCACCTACTAACTAGTCAGTTATACTTATAGGATGGATCGGGTGTTATAATTCTCCTCTCCTTATAAAAATTTCATCCTCAAAATTTTTAATATATAGGGTAAAATGCAGGCTTCATGATAAAAAGTGAAATGACAAAAAACCCATTTTTATTACAAAAAGGATATCATACATTGGTGATGTTTTTACAATGTTTATAAAGTTCATTGAAACAAGTGGGGATATATCTTTCGAATGTCCTCCTCGCGTTCCCACGGGGCCTCTGCTTCGTTATGGTGTCCCCATTGAACTTTCACCAATGGAATCGTCTTTGACCGAAGGACCTGCTCTTTTTGATCCAAGATACAAATCGGATGTTCTATGTATGACACGTCCTCACGGATTTCGATCGGTTGCTAGTCGATAATGTTCTCTGTCCCCGGCTCACACTTTCTCAACATGGATACATGAAATACATTGTGAACACCTGACAACTGGTAGGTAAGGCTAGTCGATATGCCACTTGGCCAATCCGCTTTACTATCTCGAAGGGACCTATAAAACGCGAGGCGAGCTTCCCTTGCTTGCCAAATCGAAATATGCCCTTCACGGACGAGACCTTGAGGTAGACAAAATCTCTGACAGTAAATTCTAATTCCCTATGCCAACGATCAGCATAACTCTTCTGTCGGCTTTGAGCGGTGCGCATAATCTTTCTGAGATGCTCCATCCTTTGCGAGGTTTGCTGAATGATTTTAGGCCAGAGCAAACTCCGCTCTCCAACTTCTATCCAACAATTGGGTGACCTACAAGGTCAGCCATACAAGGCCTCATACGGAGCCATGCCAATGGTTGCTTGATAACTATTATTATATGCAAATTCGGCCGGTGGCAAATGAGTATCCCAACTACCCTGGAAATCTAGCACACACGCTCTAAGCATATCCTCCAGAATCTGATTGACTCTCTTAGTCTGCCCATCTGTCTGGGGGTGCTAGGCGGTGTTGTACTTCAAAGTCACACCCAAGGCTCGCTGAAAGCTTTTCCAGAATTGTGGCGTGAACCTCGGGTCACGGTTGGATACTATTGATACCGGCACTCCATGCAGCTTGACGATCTCACTAACAAATAATTGAGCAAGTGGGTCCATGGAGTCGGTAGCACATATAGGTAGGAAATGCGCTGACTTTTTCGGTCGATTAATGATGACACAGATGGCATCATGACCTTGAGGAGTCGGTGGTAATCCCATAATGAAATCCATTATAATGTGTTCCCACTTCCACTGAGGAATCTCCAGTTATTGCAAGGTACCATAGGGTCGTTGATGCTCTGTTTTGACCCTTTTACATGTATCACATTAAGCGACAAATTAGGCAATGTGACGCTTCATCCCTGGCTACCAATATTGCCTTTTAACATCGCGGTACATCTTTGTACTGCCTGGGTGGATCGTAAATTTGGATCGGTGTACATCGGTCAATATTTCTTGCCTCAACTCTGCATCTTCTGGCACCTGCAGTCGCCCTTTATAGCAAAGTCCACCATCTACACTGACTTACCACTTGGATGAACCATCATCAGTCATTTCCTTCTGGCGATTGATGATTGCGGGGTTAGCCTGTTTTGCCTCAATGACTCGGGATATGAGTGATGGTTGAATGGATAAGCTTGCAAAATGCATGGTAGCTGACTGTAAGCTCCACTCAAAGTCAAAGTCCCATATTTCTTCCAACATTTGCCACTGTCAAACCATAAGGTGAGAAATGATTCCTCGTGGCTAGCGACTAAGGGAATTAGCTACAACATTGGCCTTACCTGGGTGGTATTGAAGAGAAAAATCATAATCCTTTAATAACTCTAACCACCTTCTCTGCTGCAGATTAAGCTCCTTCTGAGAGAATAAATATTTAAGGCTCTTGTGGTCTATGAACAGTTGAAATCTGACCCCATATAGATAATGTCGCCATATCTTTACTACAAACACTACTGCGGCGAACTCTAAGTCATGTGTGGGGTAATTCTTCTCATAAGCCTTCAACTGTCGAGAAGCGTATGCTATAACTTTGTCATGCTGCATCAGCACACAACCCAATCCAATCCGTGAGGCATCTGTGTATACTACGAACCCTTCATTGCCAGATGGTAGGGTGAGAACTGGTGTCGTTGTCAACTTATCTTTCAACTCCGCAAATGCCTTCTCGCAGGCCTCACTCCAATCAAAAGGTGCTCCTTTATGGGTTAGTCGTGTCAGAGGTGCCGCTATACGAGAAAACCCTCGAATAAACCGCCGTAGTATCCCGCTAGACCCAGAAAGCTTCGAATTTTCGTGACATTAGTGGGTTGTTACCACTTAAGCACAGCCTCAACTTTAGAAGGATCTACGGACACTCCTTCTCTAGTAATGACGTGGCCAAGAAACTTCACTTCTTCCTGCAAAAATTCACACTTCTCCAATTTGGCATATAATTGATGATTACGAAGCATCTGTAGAGCAGTGCGTAGATGATGCTCATGCTCCTCCCGGGTCCGTGAATAAATCAGAATATCGTCTATGAATACTACCACAAACTGGTCCAGATAAGGGCGAAATACCTCATTCATCAATTGCATAAATAAGGCCGAGGCGTTCGTCAGTCTGAATGACATGACTAGGAACTCGAAGTGGCCATATCTGGTGCCAAAAGCCGTCTTAGGGATGTCCTCCTCTCGAACTCGTACTTGATGGTATCTAGAACATAGGTCGATCTTCGAAAAGAACTACGCCTCCCTAAGCTGATCGAACAGATCGTCAATCCTGGGTAATGGATACTTATTCTTGATGGTCACTTTATTTAGTTCCCTGTAATCCACACAAAGTCTCAATGACCCGTCCTTCTTCTTGACGAATAGGACTGGCGCTCCGCAAGAACAACTACTTAGGTGAATGAAGCCCAAAGCCCGAAGTTCCTCCAACTGTTTCTTCAATTCTTCCAACTCTATGGGTGTCATGCGATACGGTGCCTTTGAGATGGGTGCAGTACCTGGCATCAGGTCAATACAGAACTCCACTGCCCTTTAAGGAGGTAAGTCGGGGATGTCTTGAAAGACATCGAGATATTCGCATATGATTGGGATCTCCTCGATCTTTAGGGTCCTTTCTTCTCTACTAGGTAGACCAAGGATGTCCCTATCTGCTCTACTGGTAGAATCTTGAACCGGAACTGTGGCTGGCCAATTATAGAGAAGGTGATTGTCCTTTCGAAACAATCTAATGATGCATGATATGCAGCCATCCAATCCATACCCAAAATGACATCCAGCTTCGACATCTTCATAACAAATAATTTGACGGGTAAGATGTGATCTCCAATCATCACTGGGCAATCCTTGCAGATAAGGCTTAGGTTTGAATGCTCACCTAATGGTGTGATTACTGATAACTCTTCTACTACCCTTTCTGGCTCTAACCCCAACGTATTTACGAGTGATGATGATATGAATGAATGGGATGCACCTGAGTCGAATAAGGTGTGTGCAAATGATGAGAATAGAGTAGTCGTAGCCTCGAGTATCGTTGCTGATGATTGAGGATTAGCCTGTTGAATAGCATATACACGAGGTTGGGCAGTCGCTGCAAATCTTGTCTGTTGTTTTTGGGGCGGTCTCTGGTATTGCTGAGAGTGGTCTCGACCTTGGGGTGGCTGCTGCTGTTGATGTTGTTGAGGTTGTTATTGAGGCCAATACTGTTGAGTCTGTTGTTGAGGATGGTATTGTTGAGTCTGGTGTTGTTGAAAAGGTCTTTGCTGGGGGTGACCATGAGGCTGCTGTCTGTAAGAAGACCTATCCTTCCACTCTACAGAGACATCTGTTGGATTAGGGCAAGACCTGACTTAATGGCTTACTCCACCGCACCTAAAACATGTCCCTTGAAATAGTAATCGCTGCGAATCTCGCTGGGGTTCTCGAACGGCTGGTCCTTGCCTAGCGAGCCTTTTCGATGGACGAAACTACTGAGTTGGGCCTCCCTTCCTCTTGTTCTTATTATCCTGTCTCCGAAGCGGTTGTTCACGAGTCTTGTTCATCTCTTCAAAATCTGCTTCTGTGATCTTAGCTCGGTCCGTCACCTCTTCAAATGTAGGAGTCGCAAAGGTACTACCCTACTCCTCAAGCCAGGACGAAGTCCCTTCTCAAATTTACAAGCTTTCATACTGGGGGTTGAAATCAGATATGATGCGAAACGGGATAGCTCAACGAATCTGGCCTCGTATTGGGCCACAGATAAAGTTCCTTGCTCAAGAGATATAAATTCTGACACCATCTTTTCTCGAATACTATCAGGAAAATATTTTTTGTCAAACTTGTCGCTAAACATGCTCCAACTCCATACTATACTCAACCCAGCTTCCTTCTTAACTAACTGCCAACATAACTCTGCTTCTCCCTCTAGTGTGAAAGTAGCAAGAGACACTCTCTGGGAATCAGGACACCCCATCACATCTAAAATCTTGATAACCTGTGTCCTCCATTGGTCGGCCTCAAGCAGATCTAGGTGCCCTTTAAATCGAGGGGGTCACAAAGCCTGGAATTTCTGAATCAAAGCTAACTGCTCTGATATGGAAGATGCCTCTGCAGACCTCCTCTCCTGACGTTCCATCAGAGATTCCATGGAACGAAGGATTTCCTGAATTGAAGTGGCATCCTGAGGAGTATCTGATGCCTTGGCCTGATGATCCTCGGATGGCTCATGCTCTACTGTTGTTTTCATATTAGTAGCCTTCTTAGGCGCCATGATCTACAATAGAAAATGGATGCATCAGTTAGTTACAGCCTAAAATAGTCTCTTAAGGTCAAATAATAAAGAGTGTATCTTCCTAACTGCTTATATAAGTAACTTTTCTAAGTTCCTTAAAGGGAAACCTAGTGTTATCTAAGTTGTTATGTTAGTTTTGAAGTTTTAGAACTCTAACTTTCTCCTAAATAGTTACTTGTCCATAGGTAATCCCTTATCTCATGCTCTGATACTAAATATGCCACAGCCCAGACCCAATAGTCTTAGAATACTGCTATATCTATCAGGTCTGGCGCGCGACAAGCCGAACTCCGAGATTGGTACCCGATGCTTACACACTAAGTCTCAGTCTCGGCGTCCGGCAAGGTAATGTAAAGGATAAATCTCACCATTCATTCTTTACAAAAGAATCACCAAAGATAACTCATCATAGATAAGATAAGTAACATCTGCATACAAGTAAACTGGGTACTACAAAATTTCAAAAGTACAACATCTGTTTGCGCAATATATATCTACATCATGTACAATTCAAAATTTCAAAATTCAAATGAATTCCCTTGACGTGGCACCTAACTCGTAGTTGCTACTTATTTTTCTTCTTTTGATCCTTTACCTGAGTGGTTAAAAGACAAGTCTTATAACTTAACAAGTGCAAAGACTTCATAGTGAGTACAAAAGATAGATTAACATAAAAGATATAATTAACAAGTGCAAAGTGCTCATGATAAGTACGCAAGATAAATTAATATAAAGGATATAATGAAAGAACTGCCAAAAGTAATAAACTGTGCAAAGTGATGTCTTTAATGAATGATAGAGTGTGATCATCTGTGAAATGCATAAAATAATTGAATGCTAACTGTAGAAACACTTGCCAATTAGTCCTCTCACCACGGACCTGACCGCACTACTCCTGAACATCATCATATCAACTATGATCAATATATTGTTGGAACTTAGGATCCACCAGGGTCAATGCCCATGCACTAGACACCAGCAATCGACCTCACTACCCACCAATGAGGTTAAAACCAACATTGTGTACACGAGTAGCGGACCTCTTTCGTGCTTCTCCTCACCTGCGGGTCAAACTGGTCCCCGTTTGCCACCTCAGCCCTAAGGCGGGTCGGACATACCCCTTCTCAACCTGGCCTCGTCAGTGGGAGTCAAATCTATGGCCCATGTATCCACCCAGGCCAACGGCGAGGCATCCCAAGGTATCATTGGGGCACATCATCCCCTACTGTTTCATATTTTCTGTGTCCATGATTCAATATCATCATCCTTATTGTAACACGGTCAATCTGTGATGTTGTAGAGAATCTGGTTACTATTTCTTATCATATATCATGTCATGGAATGCATAGTGATGCTAATGACAAGCGACTCAAGGATAACTAGAACTTAATGTATATTGATATGTAGGGCGCAAGATTATTAAAGAGCCGCGTACCTAGGTAAACCAATTCCTTCATGTTGCTGTCAACTTGTGTCCTCGTAGCTTGGTACTTTCAACTACAAAATATTTTTTTCTTGTTTAATCATGACTAATCGAATTGTAATCCTTGTAATTTCTAAACTATGGTACTTGATCGTAAATTTAGTTATGATTCATTTTTACAAATTAACATCCCTTCTTATGTATGAATATCCTACTAACAAATTAATTGTATACTTCACGATTTGATCATTGCATTGTATTGGATGATTTAGATGCCTAGTATGACCATGTAAGATAGTTATGAAATTGGGCTACAAATTTTTGTCATATAGGGTGACTATAAGTCCAATACACAACAAAGTATTCATGGTGGGCTTATATGGGTTTTGGATTGGGCTTTGATGGGGAGAACATATAGTTATTAAGGAGGTCAAAATTTAGTTCCACCATACATGTATTATGTATATATACCCTGATCCATAGCACGGGTGGTAGACTGAGTGAACTAATTATGGGGAGTACTAATCAGCTAACAAATTTATATATCAGTTAGATACACCATTCCATGGTACGCCCAGGGTTTAAAATTAAGTCAATCACTGACTTGTGTGGGCCAAACTATAACTGTTGAGAGGTTTACCCTCCATAAAATTGTTCATAATCATTTGTTGGGCCCTCATGGTGTGGATCACAAATCCAGCCCATCCATTATGTGTGTCCCACTTGGTTGAGGGGTCAAACCAAGGTTCAGATACGTCCAAATTTTAGGTGTAACGGTTCAAGGAGATCAAAGTTACATGGGTTCCAAAGTGATGTATTTATTATACCTGCACCGTTCATCTATTTTTAGAAATTGGTTTAGGGATCTCACCAAATGAATGGACGGCTTGGATACCATTCATACCTCGTGATCTGACCTACAAAGCGTTTTATTTTATTTTTATTTCATTTTATCTTTACATGGTTTTAGATGGTGTGGGCCACTTGAGTTCCGTTTATGGCTGAATTTTGGGATGACCCAATTTTTAAGAGGAACTCATCAAATGAACGGTGTAGATAATCGACATACATCAAGGTGGGACCAATGGTAGGACCCACCCTTCCTCCAGCGTCCAGCCGCAAGACGCTGCTGGCTGCAGCGTCCTGAGGACGCTGACAGCATAGGCGTCTGTTGTATTTTTTTTTTTGTATTTTTTCTTTTTTTTGTTTTTCATAGTTTTTCAGTGGTTGGGCCTACATCAGGATGATCTAACCCATCTACTGGGTTTTCTAACTCGGGACAGGTCGAATGAGTACAATATTCAACATTTTTGTGAAGTGTAGAAACATTACCGTGGGCCCTAACAGACTTTAACCATAATTATTAATGTTTTCTATAATGTAGCCCACCTGCAATTCTGATTGGCTTAATTTTCTACTTCAACGCTAAAATGATGTGAAAAATTAGATGGACGGTGTGGATTAAATACATACATCATAGGGGTGTCATAGTGAGCTTCACATCCATTTACAAGAAAAGGGCTAGGCATCACAACGTCCAAAAAGGACGTCCTTTACCCCTCTCTCTCCCTCCCTGTGTGTCTAGATTTCCAAGGGCGGCATCCAATCACTATCGTTTCAACAGCGCGGCCCACTCATATTTGGATATGATCATCTTTGGCCTCATGTTCTAAAATAACTTGGGAAAACGGACGGCAGGTGTGGATCTAACGCATATACTTTGGTGTGGCCTTATGTGGGCCCACACTTTTCATTTGTCTCCACGGTACAGTAGCATTGATATGGGATGCTGCAACGTCATTATATATATATATATATATATATATATATATATATATATATATACATAATAGGTGTGGCGTGTGTAGGTTCTGGACAAAAAGAGGGTAACCCTGTAGACAGGTTGGATGGCTGTTAGGCATTAAGGTGGGGTCATGGTTCGTGGATCCCACACAAACTCCAAATCATGTTGATATTTGTGTTTTTCCATCATCTAACCCATTAATTGCTACAAACGGTGTACATGATGTGTAGTCTCCAAAATAGGGCCCACAACCATGAGCCCTACACCTACATCATATAGAAGAAAAGAAAGAAATCAAAGAGAAGGGAAGTTGAAGGGGTTGTACTCACCTTGAAGAACTAGATGGACGGTTGAGATGGATGGGAATGATGAAATTAATGGTTGAGATAGATGGAAGAGATGAGATTGATGGCCCACCAAGATCACTCCTCTCTCTCTCTAGTTGTAGAAAAAAATGGTGAAAAGGCTAAGGGGTGAAGAGGTTTATGTAGAGAAATGGATAAGAATATGGTTAGATTAGGCTAATATGATTAATCTTAGCTTAGGAAAAGATTATGAGAATTTGTACATGATTAAGAATTAATGTGGATTAAAGGGGTATGGGATAGCATGGTGTGATGATGTCATGCATGAGATATGCTAAGGAGGAGAGTTGACTTTGGAGTGTACATGAGAGATGGGAGGTATGGGTGTGTGACATCACACACATGGGTAGAGATTCTCTCACCCATGTGTGGCATGTGCATGTGTGTATGACATGTATTGTGCACATGTGTGGAGTAGAGTACATTGCGCCTTGCGCACATAATACAATAATTATTCTTCACAGCGTATGTCACAAACAGAGTATCGTATAGACGCACGGGTGATACCTACACGATCACAGCGACGGGGCGGTCGATATAAGATAGGTTTCGAGGTCTTGGGGTTCCGGTCAGCCGGGTGTGTACTATGCACAGCCGATCTAGGTCTGGCAAAAAGCGTCGATCATCATGCACATAGGCATAAAAAATGGTATGAAATAGTCAAGGTGGTCATCATGCTATCGGTTTCAGTTATTTATGGTCGCATTATGAGAGGTGCACTATAAGGGGTTCTTTTGAGTATTTAAATTCTACATGTAGGTATTATCGAGTTTTATTTCGGAAGGTGATTCTCACCTACTAACTAGTCAGTCGTACTTGTAGGATGGATCGGGTGTTATAGGGAGTGCATCCGAAAGGGTGATTATTGACTAACTCACTAGTGATATGACACAACACCTTAAACCATTGTACATATTGGCCCACCTGGATGGGTGCCCTATTACTAGAATTTTGGTTGATAATGGGGTTGTAGAGAATTTGTTACTAAAGAAAATGATGGGCAAGTTGGGAAAGACCACGACTAATCTGATTCTGTCTGAAGAGACCACCAGCGATTTCACTGGCCATGTCACAAATACACACGGTGTCTTAATGGTTGATTTGACCATGGTTACCAAGACAATTCTGGTGCCATTTTTTGTGGTGGACACTTTATCGAGCTACAATGCATTATTAGGAAAGGATTGGATCCAATCTTTTGCATGCATCCCATCATCTCTCCATCAGTTTGTGATTTTTTGGAATTAGAACAAGGTTGATCTTTCTTTTCTACATCGAATACCAATGATGCTTATAACTATGATGAGGAGGTAGGGCCTATTAGATTTACCAGGAAGAATACTACAAGGATCACAGTAAAAAAAAGAAAGAAAAAAGAAAAAATTAGATAGCATTGTGCAAGCTATCCTAGAAGTCACCCCAGCCAATGATGCTCGGCCGAAGGATATAATCCTCTATCGACCGGCGTCTCATTGTGTTATCGAAGAGGTCCCATAATCAGGACACTAAAGATTAAGGTATGTCACGCCCCAAACCCGAAAATCGGATTCACAGGAATCCCAATCGTCGAATTCGGTGCCGACAACTTCCGTAGTACTCCATTCTCGGCTCATAGCATTCATATGCCAGATTTCTGATCCTGGGATCCTACAAGGAGGATTTTTTTTTGTACATTTAACTAGTAATAAGCATAACCACAAGTTTACCCAAATCATAAAGGCAACATCATCATCACATATTCACTAATATAATCATTTAAATACAATGCTGAAAGGAAAATATATATGTCAAAATCAAAGCTCCAGAAAACAGCTGCACGCTCCAATCTCAATGCTGCTGCAACCTAACATCACCTACACGCATCTATCGTGCATAAGCTTAAAATCTAGACTGTCCACCTCACTTGGACCACACCTTTGGGACCCCAATGAAGGTGTAACATCCTGAAAATCGGGGGTCGTGTATAAACTCAACTTCCGAGTTCCAGACCGTCACTTATGCAACAAAAATGGTTATGATTCAATGTTGTCTGATTTAAAGCATTCACATGAGTAAAAGTATACCAAAACTGCAATTCATACTTCAGATCCAGTGATAAAAGCAAGCGGAAGACTAAACAATATATATATCACTGTATGGAAAAATAAAGTAAATCTCATCTGTCTCCAAAGTATGACTACATCTCTGAGTCTCATATACATATACATAAACAAAAGAATAATGTTCAAAAAAAATCCCACTGATGTCCCCTCGATCCAGGTCGCCTACGGGAAGCCGTCGTGATACTGCATATACGAGAACTCATCCTGGTCCTCGTCGATCTTTGTCTCCACCTCCTGGATCTCGGCCTCACCTGCATCTACAACAGGGTCTGGTGGGTGTTGCAAACACCATCCCGTAACGTGGGAATGAGTGATCAACTCAGTGGAATCATAGAGCAAAGATTAGCATGTTCACAATTCAATCACGCGATAATAGTAAAGCAGTAAATCAGACAATCCTAATACTGTTGTTAATGCAAGATGATATGACGTGATGTATGCCCTCACCGACGATCACCCTCATGCGGCAACATCTTACGACCGCGGCATGCCACACTCCCTAGAGTGCTCCACATCTTCCAGGCACATGCAATGCTATGGTGATATGATTTCTAAGTTGTTATTATTCCATTCAAATAGTAGGATTGGGAAACTAAGGTACTTTCCTTGTATCAATCCCAACACAGATCCTGTCTAGGTTCGTCACTCCTAGTAATCTCATACGATGTGTATTTCGTAGGTCACTGCAAGGGCTGCCAGGGCTGTTGCTCGCACTCGTTGCACCGCTCCCCCATCACCTTATCAATACAGGCCTACCGTACTCTACTGCAACGGAAGGGCCGTCGCCTCCCGTGGACTCAGAATACGCTCGCGGTCACTACAAAGGGCTCGTCGCCTGATCAGTGTAGGCCGACAGCTAGAATATAGTATCCCATACCACCATAATCTGCTCACGAGTCTAGGTGCTCACTGGTCACTACGGGGAGGTTTGTGGCCCCAGCGTAGGCCGACAGCTCGACCACGGTGTCCCATACCACCATGCCCGGCTCATGAGTCTTCGTGGATCAAGGTACCATGGTTAACAGGGTTTACAATGGTAAGTTCAGTACCCTAGGTTCAAGCAGTTATGACTCATACAAGGTGAACATACATCGGCCAGTCGGGTTACTTGACGGGCTCGACTAGCGCGATCGCATCTCAAGTCGAACGACATGAAGTGGGTAAAACACTTCGCGTGGCCTAACCACTGCCGCAAACTCTAAACACGAATCACGTTCATCGACGAGTCGTTCGTGGCTATGACCAGTCAGCCACGAATTCGCTCGGTTACCGACTGCCTGGACTAAGTCTAGTCCCAAACAATTATGGAATCACATCAGCACTATATGCAAAGGTATTGGAATTGAATACAATCATGTGAGCATGTTAACACATGTTATAATATTCAACTTAAGCAAATCTTCAAGGCATACTTTCCATGCATGTAATGCAATCATGCATAAGGTCAACATGTAGGAAATCATTTAGGTCAGCATATTAATCAAGAAATCAATCTCAAACTACTACCTAACATCATTTAATTCAATACATACTAATACAAGCATTTATACAAACACATACACTACACACTTAAGTCTACATATAGTATGTCGACCCAAAGTGCGCGACTAGGCGAATCTCTTCGCCAAACTGATTATGCAAGCATTCCTAACTCCCTAATGTGGCAACAAACCATGTCAATCACGTCAGCAAAATATGCATGTAGACAGTACTTCCTACAAATGACTAAAATGCCCTAAATCTCATATTCTTCGTTAATTTACGAAACAGGAAACGGAGAGCATGTTGTACATGTCAAACGGCGATGCCGTCGATAATCTACTATTAAACGACATTAAAAGCGTTGTAAACCGTCAATCAAAGCGTCTAAAATCCTCACCTAGTCTCTTACGGTTGCGGGATTTTGAACGGAGCGTGTACGCTTCGTCTACGGCAGTAGGAGAACCTGATTTATGAAATACGTTAGCTAACATGCTATGAATCTAGGTAAACCCTAAATCAGCAAGTTCTAGGGTTATTTTATACCTGAAAAAGTGGAGAAATCACCAGCCAGGTGATTGGGAAGAAGTGCTGAAGCAGCAGCAATCGGCGGCTCGGAAGCGGGAAAAATCCCTTCCAATCTCTCTCTCAAACTCTCTCTCCTTTTCTCCTAGGGTTATAATTTTCGAATGGGAGAGGGAAATGAGGGTTTCAACCCCTTTTATAAGCTTAAAAATGCTGGAAATAGGCTCTGGAACGAAGTTTACTTAGTGCCTATCCATTTCGGGGCTGTTTCGGTTCAAAAACTGCTTTCTGGTGGTCCCCTGGTCGATTGCAATCGGACTTAAGCTCATGTGTACCAGATGTAGCTCGTATTAAGTTTTCAGTCTGGCAGGGTTCGCAGATCGCACGTGGCGGACCAGTTTCAGTTCAGCGGTCACCGCACGTAGATCAGGGCTGAAAGTCTCTTGATAATAAATAGAAATTTTTTCTGATCCGATGGTCTAATCTGGATGAATTCCGACGGTCAGAACGCTTAATACTGACGCATCAAGTCGTGTGCCAGATTTGAATTTGAAATTCCAAATCCGTCCCTATTCGCGGTCGCTTCAGTCCGGGTTCAACGAAATAGTCTGTGATTATCGGTTTGACTTGATTTTCGAGATGATTGTCAAGTCCAGCTGGGCGGTTCTAACGGTCTAAGATAGGAGGTATCGGACCTTCGACGCGCGGTCTAGATCCAATTCAAGAATTCAATGTGGTCCAGAGAACAGACCTGCTTAGAGTTTGATCCGAGGTTATAGAGTATTGTAGAGTTGTTTGTTCTACTCGATTTGGGTCTTGCAGAACGTATTTAAAGTGATCAGGGACTATTTCCCAGCTACTCTAGCGTTGCGCTAGCTGACTTACGCTTAATTTCCATGGAAATTAATTCTACGCGATTTCGGGTCGAGTTGGTACTCGAGCCCAAGTACGGATTTTTCACGGGCATTACAGAAGGTCAGTTGGAGCTGAAATTTGGGAGACATCAAGATAAGATCCTCACCTTTCAGAAAAGTATATTTAATAGGTATGAATAGTCCCCCAAACAGTCCCAAAATCTTGTCTAAAAACAACCAGAAACTGTTTAGAAAATTCTGGACAGCAACATGTACTTAGATAAAATCTATTGTATAAGTTAAATAAAAAGAGAAATACATTAATGGGCCACACACATCTGGAAATAAAATGAGGGAAAAGAGAGATAGAAGGACAATCCGGCCATAGGGAAAGGGGCTCCGCCACTATTGAGCCCTCCCAAGATCAATCACACCCGCACATCATACCTAGATCTACATTTACAATAAGGATCTTACACATGCATGATCTTACACATGCATGACGTATAATTAAAATGCAAGGTGAGGATGTCATCCCCACCATGGTTATAAGGTCTAGATGACCCAAACATAATATGATATGAAATAAAACTACCATGATGGGGCCCATAGAGAAAGGCCCCATGCATGGATCATGCATGCATAAGGTAGGCCATTAGGCCACAACCATGGGATTGTGTGGGATCTCCACCATTGATTGGTGGGTCCTACACTTTCCTCATGAAAGAAAGAAAACATCTAGGCTATAGAAATCAGATTTTTTACATCTAGAGGAGCACCCACCGTTCGATCTTCTTGCTCCTATGAGTTCCTTAGCACCTTAGCTTTGATTCCAATAGAGGAGATGGAGAATGGATGGTTAGGATGGGAGATCATGGGGTAGGAAAGTGGGTCATACTTGAAGTTTTGAAAGAGAGGGAGAGGCTTGGAGAATTCTCATACGTATGGGATTTCTCTCCTTAGATTTTTTTGAGTTTGAAAATGAGAAAGAGAGAGAGAGAGAGTTGTAAAGGGAGAGAGAGATGGGTGATGGATGTGGTGAGTGATGGGTGTAAGAAAATCTTGACTTTTGTGGCCATTTGTGTAAGAAAAGCATGGGTGGTGTAAGAACTTTTTGACTTTGAGGGCTTTTAGTGTAAGAGAGGTATGGGCTTATAAGAGATTCTTGACTTTTGTAGTTGCTTGGGAATGGGTGAAAGTTGATGTGTACTTGACAGGTACTTGACATGTGATGGATTGATGGATTGATGGGATTGACGTGACACCAAGTAGAGATTCTCTTGGGTTTCACAACACACGGTGTGTTCTTCGCACCGAACGTTGGCCCACATCTCTTGACCAGGGTATCGCCTCGGCGCGCAAGTCGCAGCATCGGAACCACTGCGACGGCGCGGTAGCTATGATAAAGGTCTTGGGTTGAGTCGATACGGGTTGACAGCATACGAATCAGGGTCTCACGCAAATATTGGTTAAGGGTCGAAGGTTGCCGGAATTCGACCGGTAAGACCGCGGAAGTCTATGGAATGGTACGGTCTATGATACGGGGCTTACAGCTCTCTCCTCCTAATAAAAATTTTATCCTCAAAATTTAAAATACAACATAACCAATACAGAGCTTACCAAGGGAGGAAAATCCTATCCGAACACAACATGCCAACATAATCAAACACCTAAGAGATGGGAACAATGCATCTGAATTCCAATCCCCTGCTCCCAAAACGCCTCGCCAACACTATCATGATCCAACAGAACTTCAAATCCTGGATTAGAAACGATTGAACTGGAACACTATACAGCCTCAATCTCAACGGTAGGGAACTATATCAAAAAATCTCTAAGTTATTCGAACTCGAGGATCTAATCATTCTAAGTTCTCAACAATCATAGAGTAAAGGATAGCTATTAGCAGATATGTGATGTTATCTCCAGGTATTCCCAAGTTATGCTCTGATACCAACTTCTGTCAAGCCCCAAACCCGAAAATCGGATTCACAGGAATCCCGATCGCCGAATCCGATGCCGACAGCCTCCGTAGTACTCCATTCTCGGTTCCTATCATTCATATGCCAGATTTTCGATCCTGGGATCCTACAAGGAGGATTTTTTTTTGTACATTTAAATAGTAATAAGCATAACCACAAGTTTACCTAAATCATAAAGGCAACATCATCATCACATATCCACTAATATAATCATTTGAATACAATGATGCAAGGGAAATATATTTGTCAAAATCAAAGCTCCAGAAAATAGCTGCACGCTCCAAGCTCAATGCTGCTGCAACCTAACATCACCTGCACGCATCTATCATGCATAAGCTTATAGAAAGCTTAGAGGGTGGTGTAAGTGTGTGAACGAGATAAGTGTCAAGTATTCAATACAATATCATAATCATACAATACCGGAAAGCTATTAATCTATAAATCATACAATGCCTGAATAAGCAGAAACACTGATAAGAGCAGGAATTATCAGCGTAAACAGAAATACTGACAAGATTATAATCATGCGATAACAGAATAAGCGGAAGTATGAACAAGTCCATAAGTTAATCAATATCAGAATACGCAATATAGGACAACTATGCAAATGA
The DNA here is from genome assembly GCA_037074715.1 of Magnolia kwangsiensis. Taxonomy (NCBI): domain Eukaryota; kingdom Viridiplantae; phylum Streptophyta; class Magnoliopsida; order Magnoliales; family Magnoliaceae; genus Magnolia; species Magnolia kwangsiensis. The sequence goes on along the minus strand of CM073583.1, from coordinate 62,489,007 downwards.
TGAGTCATAGATAATCAAATGTCGAATGACAAGGATATAATGTAATACACAATTCGAAAGAGCTAACAAATATCATCACTCTCATCTAAGTTACAGGAATACAGAAACATAATAACCCACAATGCCACACGCCGAAGATGTAATGGAATATACAGTATATGGTGCTAATGGAATGACCATGCTGGAGTGTGATGTCGGGATGATAGTACGTAGTATCGCAGGCTACAGGGTCCACCACAAGGAACCTCTATCCAAACCAGTCTCATATGTAAATTTGGATAGTCTGACTCAACGTGGTAAACTCCTAATCTCAGGTTAGTCGCGCGCCCAACAGAAATCATTACCATAACGAAGATACACAACAATTAGTTACGCACCACCAGCCCGAGTGGATAGTGAATGGATGAATGAATGAGTATGCAACTCCTACTCAATTTCCTGCCAGCACAGTATCCTGCCAACTGCTGGTAGCTCGCCCAGTGTGGTAGCTTGCCCAGGCCTCAGCCCCGCCCACATCACACTCGCCCACATCAGCGTCCTCCCACGTGCGCCCGCCCACATGCACAACAGTCACGGGGTGTCATAATATCATGTCTGTCACGGCCCAAACCTAAAAATTGAATTCACAGAAATTCCGATCACCGAATCTGGTCCCGACAGCCTCTGTAGTACCCCATTCTCGGCTCCTCGCATTCATATGCCAGATTTTTTTATCCCAAGAGCCTACAAGGAGGTTTTTTTTTTGTACATTTAACTAGTAATAAGCATAACCACAAGTTTACCTAAATCATAAAGGAAACATCATCATCACATATCCACTAATATAATCATTTGAATACAATGCTGAAAGGAAAATATATATGTCAAAAATCAAAGCTGCAGAAAATAGCTGCACGCTCCAAGCTCAATGCTGCTGCAACCTAACATTACCTGCACGCATCTATCGTGCATAAGCTTATAGAAAGGTTAGAGGGTGGTGCAAGTGTGTGAACGAGATAAGTACCAAGTATTCAATACAATATTATAATCATACAATATCGTAAAGCTATTAATCTATAAACCATACAATGACTGAATAAGCAGAAACACTGATAAGAGCAGGAATTATCAGTGTAAACAGAAATACTGACAAGATTATAATCATGCGATAACAGAATAAGCGGAAGTATGAAAAAGTCCATAAGTTAATCAATATCAGAATACGCAATATAGGACAGCTATGCAAATGATGAGTCATAGATAATCAAATGTCGAATGACAAGGATATAATGTAATACACAATTTGAAAGAGCTAACAAATATCATCACTCTCATCTAAGTCACAGGAATACAGAAACATAACAACCCACAATGCCACACGCCGAAGATGTAATGGAATATGCAGTATATGGTGCTAATGGAATGACCATGCTAGAGTGTGATGTCGGGATGATAGTACTTAGTATCGCAGGCTACAGGGTCCACCACAAGGAACCTCTATCCAAACCAGTCTCATACCTAAATTTGGATAGTCTAACTCAACGTGGTAAACTCCTGATCTCAGGTTAGTCATGTGCCCAACTGAAATCCTTGACATAACGAAGATACGCAACAATTAGTTGCGCACCACCAGCCCGAGTGGATAGTGAATGGATGAATGAATGAGTATGCAACTCCTACTCAGTAGCCTATCAGCACAGTAGCCTGTCAACTGCTGGTAGCTCGCCCAGTGTGGTAGCTCGCTCAGGGCTCAGCCTCACCCACGTCAGCGTCCGCCCACGTGCGCCCGTCCACATGCACAACAGTGACGGGGTGTCATAATATCATGTCAGTCCTCATATCAGTACGGTTCCTCTCTAGAAAAATCACCGAGGTCTATTACACTTCACACCACCTGCTGCCCTAATCAAGCGCACAGCTAGGTAAGTGGAAAAGACCTCACTATCCGCCTGTCAGTAGTTTGCCAATACCTACCCGGCTCACCGATAGTGGACCCATTCCTCGAGCTGGTCAAACTCAGCCTAGCCATGCCTACTCCCTTGAGCGGGTAAGGCCGCACCCCCTTCTAACCGACCACGACACAGTGGAGAGCGCAGCCATCTGATAATCGGCACTCAACACTCTTCTACCCACTCGGTCTAGAAGTTGGAGCATCCTATGGAACCAAGAGGGTGTTTATGGATTTTCACCCAGGGCCATTTATGGCGGCTCGATGCTCGAATAGATTTTTGGTGTCCCATCTGGCCATCCAAGATATGCATGTGGAGGCTACGACCCTGATGTCACTGAGGCGTACAGTAATCACAACACAATGCAAGATGCATGAGTCATACAATCCAATCATGCATCAATCCTGCACATGTCATGCGCTCATGTGAGATAATCTCCACCTATCAGGGAGTTTCACATCATCCTGCTCAATGACATATGCAATGGTCAATCACATCTCATAACAAGCATGCATATGATGCGAATGGGCATCTATCATGATGTTATGATGTCACATACTCATAAACGATATCAATAACTGGCGTCGACAATCTGGACTTTTAACCAACATTGCCCCCAAGGAATGGCCCACATAGAATCAAATATATAATGGGCACATGGCCTCACACAAGGGCCAAATATACGAAACAGGTGGGCCCTGGTCATGGGCCTAACACATATCACAATGGGCCTTGCCCATAGGCCTCAAATACATCTGGATGGGTCGCACCCATGGGCCTCAGATATATCACAATGGGCCTCAAATAAACTTCGCAGGTGAGTCACATACCTAGGTCTAATAGACATCAGTATGGGCTACATCACATAGGCCTGATATACATCACTATGGCCACAACCCATGGGCTTTAAATACATAATAGGTGGGCCCTATCCATGGGCCTCAAATATATACCACGGGTGAGCCTCAATGGATGGGTCACCAATATAACAGGATGGGCCTAATGACATGGACCCCATAAATATACCGAATAGGCCGCACCAATTGGCCTTACATACATTGCAATGAACCATGACCCATGGGCCTTACATACATCACAATGGGCCTTACAACATGGGCCTCATATATATTTAAGGTGGGCCTCAACAACGGGCCTCATACACATCAAGGTGGGCCTCAACAACGGGCCTCATATATGGCCTTAGCAACAGGCCACAAATATATCAAGATGGGCCTAATCAATCATATGGGCTAAATCAATCAAATGACCAATACGAGCAGGCCGATCAAATGTACCGATACAAATGGGGTGTGCGTCATAGAGTTATACTAAGCATGTTATAAAGTAATGCCCTTTCCTTACAACGCAGCTGGCTTAGACTGCTTGCATACAACAAGTACGGGCGTACCAATGGGCCCTAGGGAGAGTCGCAATGTGGACATTTAACCAACATTATACTCGTAATGTGGACGTCAAACCAACATTACTCCCAAGGTGTAGCCCGTAGTGAATAACATTACGTAAACCAGGTTGGGATCACACATTGCAATGGACTTAGGTACACCCCATTAGGCCTTAAATACATCAAATGGGTCATGTCATATGGGCCTTTTACTCATCAAATGGGCCACATCAATGGGCCTCACCAATGGGCCTTATGTGCATTGCAATGGGTCATAACCTGTGGGCCTTAGATTGCATCAAATGGTTCTCGACCCATGGGCCTTATACATATCAAATGGGCCTAATCCCATGGGCTTTAAAATACATCAAATGAGTCCAATCCCATGGACCTTGGAACACATCAAATGGGTCCACTCTATGGGCCGTAAATTACATCAAATGGGCCTAATCCCATGGGCCTTGGAACACATCAAATGGGTCCACTCTATGGGCCTTAAATAGTTCAACAACTAGCTACATTCATGGACCCAATTAAATTCAACTGTGGTGGGCCTCAAAAGTGCATTCATTAAGCTCAACATTTAAGGAACTAAAGGTATAAATCATTTCCTCTAAGATCTTTATAATATGGTGGGCCCTACTCCTCAAAATTTCAGCCCAAGGCCAGCATAATTATAACATGTTGATGTCCTAAATTTGCGCACTCCATTGGAGTGGGTCCAAGGCCTCTAAAACTCTAAAAATTGAGGGCCAAGGTCCCTCATCATGCATACAATGAGAGAAAATCCAAAAAGGTGGCCCACCATTAGAAGAAATATTTTTGAATTATGATTTTTTATCAAGGCATATTGTTAGACTACACAGCAGAAAAAATCTGGGAATCGAACCATCTTGGCCCATTATTTTGGATACCCAAATGGTGTCACTTGAGGCTAAAAATTCACAGAGTGATACTTCCATAGGTGGGTTACACCCCCACAAAATTTCATAATTTTTAGATATCTCTAAGTATTTTAATTAATTTAAACAAAACAGACTGTCTAGAAAAATCGGACAGACCTGGACGTCCCAACGTGGTGGGCCAGTCCGGCCCTCACCATGGTGTATATACGGGTTCATTGTCCATAAAATTTGGTATGTGGGTTCTAACATAAGTGGACCATACTCTTAAAAAATTTCAAAATTTTTAGACATATGTAAATATTTTAATTCATTTATATAAATCAATCTATCCTGAAAATCGGACCGATCTAGATACCATATTACAATGGGCCGGTCCTGCCATCACCATGGTGTGTATAGGCGTCCATTGGCCCCAAAATTTTGTACGTAGATCCTATAATAAGTAGGCCACCCTCATGAAAATTTTTATAATTTTTAAACACCCATAAGTATTTTAATAAATTTTAAAAATACAACTGTCCATGGTGAAATGTTGTTGGAATAGTGCATAAAATCCAGACTGTCCACCTCACTTGGACCACACCTTTGGGACCCCAATGAAGGTCAGTTATGGCTGAAATTTGGAAGACATCAAGATGAGATCCTCACCTTTCAAAAAAGTATATTTAATAGGTATGAATAGTTCCCTAAACAGTCCCAAAATCTGGTCCAAAAACAACCAGAAACTGTCCAGAAAATTCTGGACAGCAACATGTACTTAGATAAAATTTATTATATAAGTTAAATAAAAAAGGAAATACATTAATGGACCACACACATCAGGAAATAAAATGAGAGGAAAGAGAGATAGAAGGACAATCCGGCCATAGGAAAAGGGGCTCCGCCACTATTGAGCCCTCCCGAGATCAATCACACCCGCACATCATACCTAGATCTACATTTAAAACATGGATCTTGCACATGCATGGCTTATAATTAAAATACATGGTGAGGATGCCATCCCCACCATGATTATAAGGTCTAGATGACCCAAACATAATATAATATGAAATAAAACTACCATGATGAGGCCCATAGAGAAAGGCCCCATGCATGGATCATGCATGCATAAGGTAGGCCATTAGGCCACAACCATGGGATTGTGTGGGATCTCCACCATTGATTGGTAGGTCCTACACTTTCCTCATAAAATAAAGAAAATATATAGGCTATAAAAATCAGATTTTTTACATCTAGAGGAGCACCCACCGTTCGATCTTCTTGCTCCTATGAGTTCCTTAACATCTTAGCTTTGATTCCAATGGAGGAGATGGGGAATGGATGGTTAGGATGGGAGATCATGGGGTAGGAGAGTGGGCCATACTTGAAGTTTTGAAAGAGAGGGAGAGGCTTGGAGAATTCTCATACGTATGGGATTTCTCTCTTTAGATTTTTTTGAGTTTGAAAATGAGAAAGAGAGAGAGAGAGAGAGAGAGAGAGAGAGTTGTAAAGGGAGAGAGAGATGGGTGATGGATGTGGTGAGTGATGGGTGTAAGAAAATCTTGACTTTTGTGGCCATTTGTGTAAGAAAAGATTGGGTGCGTAAGAACTTTTTGACTTTGAGGGCTTTTGGTGTAAGAGAGGTATGGGCTTATAAGAGATTCTTGACTTTTGTAGTTGCTTGGGAATGGGTGAAAGGTGATGTGTACTTGATATGTACTTAACATGTGATGGATTGATGGATTAATGGGATTGATGTGACAACTCGTAGAGATTCTCTTAGGTTTCGTAACGTGCTGCGTTTTCTTCGCACTGAACGTTGGCCCACATCTCTTGAACAGGGTATCGCCTCGGCACGCAAGTCACGGCATTGGAACCGTAGCGACGGCGTGATCGCTATGGTAAAGGTCTTGGGTTAAGTCAATACGGGTTGACGTCATACGAATCAGGGTCGCACGCAAATATTGATTAAGGGTCGAAGGTTGCCGAAATTCCACCGGTAAGACCGCGGAAGTCTATGAAATGGTACGGTCTAGGATACGGGGCTTACAGCTCTCTCCTCCTATTAAAAATTTTGTCCTCAAAATTTAAACCACAACATAACTAATATAGAGCTTACCAAGGGAGGAAAATCCTATCCGAATACAATATACCAACATAATCAAACACCTAAGAGATGAGAACAATGCCTCTGAATCCCAATCCCTTGCTCCCAAAACGCCTCGCCAATACTACGATGATCCAACAGAACTTCAAATCCTAGATTAGAAATGATCGAACTGGAACACTATACAGCCTCAATCTCAACGGCAGGGAACTATATCAGAAAATCTCTAAGTTATTCGAACTCGGGGATCTAATCATTCTAAGTTCTTAACAATCATAGAGTGAAGGATAGCTATTAGAAGATATGTGATGTTATCTCCAGGTATTCTCAAGTTATCCTCTGATACTAACTTCTGTCACGCCCCAAACCTAGAAATCGGATTCATAGGAATCCCGATCGCCAAATCCGGTGCCGACAGCCTCCGTAGTACCCCATTCTCGACTCCTAGCATTCATATGCCAGATTTCCAATCCTGGGATCGTACAAGGAGGATTTTTTTTATACATTTAACTAGTAATAAGCATAACCATAAGTTACCTAAATCATAAAGGTAACATCATCATCACATATCCACTAATATAATCATTTGAATACAATGCTGAAAGGGAAATATATATGTCAAAATCAAAGCAACAGGAAATAGCTGCACACTCCAAGCTTAATGCTGCTGCAACCTAACATCACCTGCACGCATCTATCGTGCATAGAAAGCTTAGAGGGTGGTGTAAGTGTGTGAACGAGATAAGTGTCAAGTATTCAATACAATATCATAATCATACAATACCAAAAAGCTACTAATCTATAAACCATACAATGACTGAATAAGCAGAAACACTGATAAGAGCAGGAATTATCAGCGTAAACAGAAATACTGACAAGATTATAATCATGCGATAACAGAATAAGCGGAAGTATGAACAAGTCCATAAGTTAATCAATATCAGAATATGCAATATAGGACAGCTATGCAAATGATGAGTCATAGATAATCAAATGTCGAATGACAAGGATATAATGTACTACACAATTTGAAAGATCTAACAAATATCATCACTCTCATCTAAGTCACAGGAATATAGAAACATAACAACCCACAATGCCACACGCCGAAGATGTAATGGAATATGCAGTATATGGTGCTAATGGAATGACCATGCTGGAGTGTGATGTCGGGATGATAATACGTAGTATCGCAGGCTACGGAGTCCACCACAAGGAACCTCTATCCAAACCAGTCTCATACCTAAATTTGGATAGTCTGACTCCACGTGGTAAACTCCTGATCTTAGGTTAATCGCGCGCCCAACCGAAATCCGTGCCATAATGAAGATACACAACAATTAGTTACGCACCACCAGCCCGAGTGGATAGTGAATGGATGAATGAATGAGTATGCAACTTCTACTCAGTAGCCTGTCAGCATAGTAGCCTGCCAACTGCTGGTAGCTCTCCCAGTGTGTAGCTCACCCAGGCCTCAGTCCTGCCCACATCATACCCGCTCACATCAGCGTCCGCCCACGTGCGCCTGCCCACATGCACAACAGTGACGGGGTGTCATAATATCATGTCTGTCACGATCCAAACCTAGAAATCGAATTCAAAGGAATACCGATCGCCGAATCCAGTGCCGACAGCCTCTGTAGTACCCCATTCTCGGCTCCTAGCATTTATGTGCCAGATTTTCGATCCCGGGATCCTACAAGGAGGATTTTTTTTTCTACATTTAACTAATAATAAGCATAACGACAAGTTTACCTAAATCATAAAGGCAACATCATCATCACATATCCACTAATATAATTATTTGAATATAATGCTGAAAGGGAAATATATATGTCAAAATCAAAGCTCCATAAAACAGCTGCACGCTCCAAGCTCAATGCTGCTGCAACTTAACATCACCTGCACGCATCTATCGTGCATAAGCTTATAGAAAGGTTAGAGGGTGGTGTAAGTGTGTGAACGAGATAAGTGCCAAGTATTCAATACAATATCATAATCATACAATACCGGAAAGCTATTAATCTATAAACCATACAATGACTGAATAAGCAGAAATACTGATAAGAGCCGGAATTATCAGCGTAAACAGAAATACTGACAAGATTAAAATCATGTGATAATAGAATAAGCGGAAGTATGAACAAGTCCATAAGTTAATCAATATCGGAATATGCAATATAGGATAGCTATGCAAATGATGAGTCATAGATAATCAAATGTCGAATGACAAGGATATAATGTAATACACAATTCGAAAGATCTAACAAATATCATCACTCTGATCTAAGTCACTGGAATAAAGAAACATAAAAACCCACAATGCCACATGCCGAAGATGTAATGGAATATGCAGTATATAGTGCTGATGGAATGACCATGCTGGAGTGTGATGTCGGAATGATAGTACGTAGTATCGCAGGCTACGGGGTCCACCACAAGGAACCTCTATCTAAACCAGTCCCATACCTAAATTTGGATAGTCTGAATCAATGTGGTAAACTCCTGATCTCAGGTTAGTCGCGCGCCCAACCAAAATCCTTACCATAATGAAGATACGCAACAATTAGTTGCTCTCCGCCAGCCCAAGTGGATAGTGAATGGTTGAATGAATGAGTATGCAACTCCTACTCAGAAGCCTGTCAGCACAGTAGCCTGCCAACCTCTGGTAGCTCGCCCAGGCCTTAGCCTCGCCCATATCAGCGTCCACCCACGTGCGCCCACCCACATGCACAACAGTGACGGGGTGTCATAATATCATGTCAGTCCTCATATTAATACGGTTCCTCTCTCGAGAAATCACCGGGGTCTATTACACTTCACACCACTTGCTGCCCCAATCAAGCGCACAACTGGGTAAGTGGAAAAGACCTCACTATCCGCTTGTCAGTAGTCTGCCAATACCTACCCGGCTCGCCGATAGCGGACCCATTCTTCGAGCTGGTCAAACTCAGCCTAGCTATGCCTACTCCCTCGGGCGGGTAAGGCCGCACCCCCTTCCAACCGACCATGACAAAATGGAGAGCACAACCATTTGGTAATCGGCACTCAACACTCTTCTACCCACTCGGTCTAGACGTTGGAGATAATCTCGTGCGTATGTCATGCGCTCATGTGAGATAATCTCCACCTATCAGGGGGTCTCACATCATCCTGCCCAATGACATATGCAATGGTCAATCACATCTCATAACAAACATGCTGATGATGCGAATGGGCATGTATCATGATGTTATGATGTCACATACTCATAAACAGTATCAATAACCGGCGTCGACAATCTGGACTTTTGACCAACATTGCCCCCAAGGAATGACCCACATAGAATCAAATATATAATGGGCACATGGCCTCACACAAGGGCCAAATATACGAAACAAGTGAGCCCTGGTCATGGGCCTAATACATATCACAATGGGCCTTGTCCATAAGCCTCAAATACATCTGGATGGGTCGCACACATGGGCCTCAGATATATTACAATGCGCCTCAAATATATTTCGCAGGTGAATCTCATACTTGGGTCTAATACACATCAGTATGGGCTACATCACATAAGCCTAATATACATCACTATGGCCACAACCCATGGGCTTTAAATACACAATAGGTGGGCCCTACACATGGGCCTCAAATATATACCATGGGTGAGCCTCAATGGACGGGTCACCAATACAACAGGATGGGCCTAATGACATGGACCCCATAAATATATCGAATAGGCCGCACCAATTGGGCCTTACATACATTGCAATGAGCCATGACCCATGGGCCTTGCATACATCATAATGGGCCTTGCAACATGGGCCTCATATATATTTAAGGTGGTCCTCAACAACGGGCCTCATACACATCAAGGTGGGCCTCATACACATCAAGGTGAGCCTCAACAACGGGCCTCATATACATCAAGGTGGGCCTCAACAACGGGCCCCACACACATCAGGGTGGGCCTCAACAACGGGCCTCATACACATCAAGGTGAGCCTCAACAACGGGCCTCATAGACATCAAGGTGGGCCTCAATAACGGGCCTCAAACACATCAAGGTGGGCCTCAACAACGGGCCTCATATATGGCCTTAGCAACAGGCCACAAATATATCAAGATGGGCCTAATCAATCATATGGGCTAAATTAATCAAATGGCCAATACGAGCAGCCTGATCAAATGGACTGATACAAATGGGTTGTGCGCCATGGAGTTATACTAAGCATGTTATAAAGTAATGCCCTATCCTTACAACACAGCTGGCCTAGACGGCTTGCATACAACAAGTACGGGCCTACCAATGGGCCCTAGGAAGAGTCACAATGTGGATATTTAACCAACATTATACTCGCAATGTGGACGTCAAACCAACATTGCTCCCAAGGTGTAGCCCGTAGTGAATAACATTACATAAACTAGGTTGGGATCACACATTGCAATGGACCTTAGGTACACCCCATCGGGCCTTAAATACATCAAATGGGCCATGTCATATAGGGCTTTTACTCATCAAATGGGCCACATCAATGGGCCTCACCAACGGGCCTTATGTGCATTGCAATGGGTCATAACCCGTGGGCCTTATATTGCATCAAATGGTTCTCGACCCATGGGCCTTATACATATCAAATGGGCCTAATCCCATGAGCTTTAAAATACATCAAATGGGTCCAATCCCATGGACCTTGGAACACATCAAATGGGTCCACTCTATGGGCCTTAAATTACATCAAATGGGCCTAATCCCATGGGCCTTGGAACACATCAAATGGGTCCACTCTATGGGCCTTAAATAGTTCAACAACTATCTACATTCATGGACCCAATTAAATTCAACTGTGGTGGGCCTCAAAAGTGCATTTATTAAGCCCAACATTTAAGGAAGTAAAGGTATAAATCATTTTCTCTAAGATCTTTATAATATGGTGGGCCTCACTCCTCAAAATTTCAGCCCAAGGCCAGCATAATTATAACATGTTGTTGTCCTAAATTTGGGCACTCCATTGGAGTGGGTCCAAAGCCTCTAAAACTCTAAAAATTGAGGGCCAAGGTCCCTCATCATGCATACAATGAGAGAAAACCCAAAAAGGTGGCCCACCATCAGAAGAAATATTTTTGAATTATGGTTTTTTTTCAAGGCATATTGTTGGACTGCACAGCAGAAAAAATCTGGGAGTCCAACCATATTGGCCCATTCTTTTGGATACCCAAATAGGGTCACTTGAGGCTGAAATTTTACTGAGTGATACTTCCATATGTAGGTCACACCTCCACAAAATTTCATAATTTTTAGATATCTCTAAGTATTTTAATTAATTTAAACAAAACAGACTGTCCAGAAAAATCGGATAGACCTAGACGTCCCAACGTGGTGGGCCAGTCCGGCCCTCACCACGGTATGTACATGGGTCCATTGGCCCTAAAATTCGGTAGGTGAGTTCTTACATAAGTGGAACACACTCTTAAAAAATTTTAAAATTTTTGGACATCTATAAATATTTTAATTCATTTACATAAATCAATCTATCCTGAAAATTGAATTGATCTGGACACCATATTATAATGGGCCGGTCCCGCCATCACCATGGTGTGTACAGGTGTCCATTGGCCACAAAATTTTATAAATGGGTCCTACCATAAGTATGTAAATCTCCTAAAAAATTTTATAATTTTTAAACATGCATAGGTATTTTAATAAATTTTAAAAATCCAACTGTCCATGGTGGAATGTTGCTGTAACAGTGCATAAAATTCAGACTGTCTACCTCACTTAGACCACACCTTTGGGACCCCAATGAAGGTCAGTTGGGGCTGAAATTTGGGGGACATCAAGATAAGATCCTCACCTTTCAGAAAAATATATTTAAAAGGTATGAATAGTCCCCCAAACAGTCCCAAAATCTGGTCCAAAAATAAATAGAAACTGTCTAGAAAATTCTAGACAGTAACATATACTTAGATAAAATTTATTATATAAGTTAAATAAAAAGGGAAATACATTAATGGGCCACACACATCAGAAAATAAAATGAGGAAAAAGAGAGATAGAAGGACAATCCGGCCATAGGGAAAGGGGCTCCGCCACTATTGAGCCCTCCCAAGATCAATCACACCCCCAGATCATACCTAAATCTACATTTACAACATGGATCTTGCACATGCATGCCCTATAATTAAAATACAAGGTGAGGATGCCATCCCCACTATGGTTTTAAGGTCTAGATGACCCAAACATAATATGATATGAAATAAAACTACCATGATGGGGCCCATAGAGAAAGGCCTCATGCATGGATCATGCATGCATAAGGTAGGCCATTAGGCCACAACCATGAGATTGTGTGGGAACTCCACTATTGATTGGTGGGTCCTGCACTTCCCTCATGAAAGAAAGAAAACATCTAGGCTAAAAAAAATCTGATTTTTTATATCTAGAGGAGCACCCACCATTCGATCTTCTTGCTCCTATGAGTTCCTTAGCACCTTAGCTTTAATTCCAATGGAGGAGATGGGGAATGGATGGTTAGGATGGGAGATCGTGGGGTAGGAAAGTGGGCCATACTTGAAGTTTTAAAAGAGAGGGAGAGGCTTGGAGAATTCTCATACGTATGGGATTTCTCTCCTTAGATTTTTTTGAGTTTGAAAATGAGAGAGAGAGAGAGTGAGTGAGAGAGAGTTGTAAAGGAAGAGAGAGATGGGTGATGGATGTAGTGAGTGATGGGTGTAAGAAAATCTTGACTTTTGTGGCCATTTGTGTAAGAAAAGCATGGGTGGTGTAAGAACTTTTTGACTTTGAGGGTATTTGGTGTAAGAGAGGTATGGGCTTGTAAGAGATTCTTGACTTTTATAGTTGCTTGGGAATGGGTGAAATGTGATGTGTACTTGATATATACTTGACAAGTGATGGATTGATGGGATTGATGTGACACCTCGTAGAGATTCTCTTGGGTTTCGCAATGCGCGGCGTTTTCTTCACACCGAACGTTGGCCCACATCTCTTGACCAGGGTATCGCCTCGACGTGCAAGTCGCGGCATCGGAACCGCAGTGACGGCCGGTCGCTATGGTAAAGGTCTTGGGTTGAGTCGATATGGGTTGACGGCATACGAATCAGGGTCGCACGCAAAGATTGGTTAAGGGTCGAAGGTTGCCAAAATTCGACCGGTAAGACCACGGATGTCTATGGAACAGTACGGTCTAGGATACGGGGCTTACAATGTCAGTCCTCATATCAGTACGGTTCCTTTCTGGGAAAATCACCAGGGTCTATTACACTTCACACCACCTGTCGCCCCAATCAAGCCTACAACTGGGTAAGTGGAAAAGACCTCACTATCCACCTGTCAGTAGTCTGCCAATACCTACCCGGCTCACAGATAGCGGACCTATTCCTCGAGCTGGTCAAACTCAGACTAGCCATGCCTACTCCCTCGGGCGGGTAAGGCCGCACCCCCTTCCAACCGACCACGACACAGTGGAGAGCGCAGCCATTTGGTAATCGGCACTCAACGCTCATCTACCCACTCGGTCTAGACGTTGGAGCATCCTCTGGAACCAAGAGAGTGTTTAGGGATTTTCACCCAGGGCCATCTATGGTGGCCCGATGCTCGAATAGATTTTTGGTGTCCCATCTGGCCATCCACTATAAGCCTGTGGAGACTACGGCCCTGATGTCACTAGGGCGTACAGTAATCACAACACAATGCAAGATGCATAAGTCATACAATCCAATCATGCATCAATCCTGCGCACGTCATGCGCTCATGTGAGAAAATCTCCACCTATCAGTGAGTCTCACATCATCTTGCCGAATGACATATGCAATGGTCAATCACATCTCATAACAAACATACAGATGATGTGAATGGGCATGTATCATGATGTTATGATGTCACATACTCATAAACGGTATCAATAACCGGCGTCGACAATGTGGACTTTTAACCAACATTGCCCCCAAGGAATGGCCCACATAGAATCAAATATATAATGGGCACATGGCCTCACACAAGGGCCAAATATACAAAACAGGTGGGCCCTGGTTATAGGCCTAACACATATCACAATGGGCCTTGCCCATATGCCTCAAATACATCTGGATGGGTCGCACCCATGGGCCTCAGATATATCACAATGGGCCTCAAATATACTTCGCAGGTGAGTCATATACCTGGGTCTAATACACATCAAATGGGTCCACTCTATGGGCCTTAAATTACATCAAATGGGCCTAACCCCATGGGCCTTGGAACACATCAAATGGGTCCACTCTATGGGCCTTAAATAGTTCAACAACTAGCTACATTCATGGACCCAATTAAATTCAACTGTAGTGGGCCTCAAAAGTGCATTCATTAAGCCCAACATTTAATGAACTAAAGGTATAAATCATTTCCTCTAAGATCTTTCTAATATGGTGGGCCCCACTCTTCAAAATTTCAGCCCAAGGCCAGCATAATTATAACATGTTGCTGTCCTAAATTTGGGCACTCCATTAGAGTGGGTCCAAGGACTCTAAAACTCTAAAAATTGAGGGCCAAGGTACATCATCATGCATACAATGAGAGGAAACCCAAAAAGGTGGGCCACCATTAGAAGAAATATTTTTGAATTATGGTTTTTTATCAAGGCATATTGCTGGACTGCACAGCAGAAAAAATCTGGGAGTCCAACCATCTTGGCCCATTCTTTTGGATACCCAAACAGGGTCACTTGAGGTTGAAATTTCACAGAGTGATACTTCCATAGGTGGGCCACACCCTCATAAAATTTCATAATTTTTAGATATCTATAAGTATTTTAATTAATTTAAACAAAACAGACTGTCCAGAAAAATCGGACAGACCTGGACGTCCCAACATGGTGGGCCAGTCCAGTCCTCACTACGGTGTGTACAGGGGTCCATTGGCCCTGAAATTTAGTAGGTGGGTTCTAAAATAAGTGGACCATACTCTTAAAAATTTTAGAATTTTTAGACATTTTTAAATAGTTTAATTCATTTACATAAATCAATCTGTCCTGAAAATCGGACTAATCTGGACACCATATTATAATGGTCCGGTCCCACCATCACCATGGTGTGTACATGCGTCCATTGGTCCTAAAATTTTGTAGGTGGGTCCAACCATAAGTAGGACACTCCTCTAAAAAATTTTATAATTTTTAAACTTCCATAGGTATTTTAATAAATTTTAAAAATCCAACTGTCCATGGTGGAATGTTGCTGGAACAGTGCAGAAAATCCAGACTGTCCACCTCACTTGGACCACACCTTTGGGATCCCAATGAAGGTCAGTTGGGGCTGAAATTTGGGAGACATCAAGATGAGATCCCCACCTTTCAGAAAAGTATATTTAATAGGTATTAATAGCCCCCAAACAGTCCCAAAATCTAGTCCAAAAACAACCAGAAACTGTTCAGAAAATTCTGGACAGCAACATGTACTTAGATAAAATTTATTATATAAGTTAAACAAAAAGGGAAATACATTAATAGGCCACACACATCAGGAAATAAAATGAGGGAAAAGAGAGATAGAAGGACAATCTGTCCATATATAAAGGGGCTCCGCCACAATTGAGCAATCCCAAGATCAATCACACCCGCACATCATATCTAGATTTACATTTACAACATGGATCTTTCACATGCATGGCCTATAATTACAATGCATGGTGAGGATGCCATCCTCACCATGGTTATAAGGTTTAGATGACCCAAACATAATATGATATGAAATAAAACTACCATGATGGGGCCCATAGAGAAAGGCCCCATGCATGGATCATGCGTGCATAAGGTAGGCCATTAGGCCACAACCATGGGATTGTGTGGGATCTCCCCCATTGATTGGTGGGTCCTACACTTTCCTCATGAAAGAAAGAAAACATCTAGGCTATAGAAATCAGATTTTTTACATCTAGAGGAGCACCCACCGTTCGATCTTCTTGCTCCTATGAGTTCCTTAGCACCTTAGCTTTGATTCCAATGGAGGAGATAGAGAATGGATGGTTAGGATGGGAGATCATGGGGTAGGAAAGTGGGCCACACTTGAAGTTTTGAAAGAGAGAGAGAGGCTTGGAGAATTCTCATACGTATGGGATTTCTCTCCTTAAATTTTTTTGAGTTTGAAAATGAGAAAGAGAGAGAGAGAGTTGTAAAGGGAGAGAGAGATGGGTGCTGGATGTGGTGAGTGATGGGTGTAAGAAAATCTTGACTTTTGTGGCTATTTGTGTAAGAAAAGCATGGGTGGTATAAGAACTTTTTGACTTTGAGAGCTTTTGGTGTAAGAGAGGTATGGGCTTGTAAGAGATTCTTGACTTTTGTAGTTGCTTGGGAATGGGTGAAAGGTGATGTGTACTTGACATGTACTTGACATGTGATGGATTGATGGATTGATGGGATTGATGTGACACCTTGTAGAGATTCTCTTGGGTTTCGCAATGCATGGTGTTTTCTTCACACCGAACGTTGGCCCACATCTCTTGACCAGGGTATCGCCTCGGGGCACAAGTCGTGGCATTGGAACCATAGCGACGGCGCGGTTGGTATGGTAAAGGTCTTGGGTTGAGTCGATACGGGTTGACGGCATACGAATCAGGGTCGCACGCAAATATTGGTTAAGGGTTAAAGGTTGCTGAAATTCGACCGGTAAGACCGCGAAAGTCTTTGGAATGGTGCGGTCTAGGATACGGGGCTTATAGCTCTCTTCTCTTAATAAAAATTCCGTCTTCAAAATTTAAACCACAACATAACCAATACAGAGCTTACCAAGGGAGGAAAATCTTATCTAAACACAACATGTCACTATAATCAAACACCTAAGAGATGGGAACAATGCCTCTGAATCCCAATCCCCTACTCCCAAAACGCCTCGCCAACACTACGATAATCCAACAGAACTTCAAATCCTATATTAGAAATGATCAAACTGGAACACTATAAAGCCTCAATCTCAACGGTAGGGAACTATATCAGAGAATCTCTAAGTTATTTGAACTCGGGGATCTAATCATTCTAAGTTCTCAACAATCATAGAGTGAAGGATAGCTATTAGCACATATGTGATTTTATTTCCAGGTATTCCCAAGTTATGCTCTGATACCAACTTCTGTCACGCTCCAAACCTGAAAATCGGATTCACAGGAATCCCAATCACCGAATTCGGTGTCGACAGCCTCCGTAGTACCCCATTCTCGGCTCCTAGCATTCATATGCCAGATTTTCGATCCTAGAATCCTACATGGAGGATTTTTTTTTATATACATTTAACTAGTAATAGATAATCAAATGTCGAATGACAAGGATATAATGTAATACACAATTCGAAAGAGCTAACAAATATCATCACTCTCATCTAAGTCACAGGAATACAGAAACATAACAACCCACAATTCCACATGCCGAAGATGTAATGCAATATGCAATATATGGTGCTAATGGAATGACCATGCCGGAGTGTGATGTCGGGATGATAGTACGTAGTATCGTAGGCTACGGGGTCCACCACAAGGAACCTCTATCCAAACCAGTCCCATACTTAAATTTGGATAGTCTGACTCGATGTGGTAAACTCTTGATCTCAGGTTAGTCGCGCGCCCAATCGAAATCCTTGCCATAACGAAGATACACAACAATTAGTTGCGCACCACCAGCCCGAGTGGATAGTGAATGGATGAATGAATGAGTAAGCAATTCCTACTCAGTAGCCTGTCAGCATAGTAGCCTATAAATCGCTGGTAGCTCGTCCAGTGTGGTAGCTCACCCAGGCCTCAACCCCACCCACATCACACCCGCCCACATCAGCGTCCGCCCACGTACGCCCGGCCACATGCACCACAGTGATAGGGTGTCATAATAGTATGTCAGTCCTCATATCAGTACGGTTCCTCTCTGGGGAAATCACCGGGGTCTATTACACTTCACACCACCTTTCTCCCCAATCAAGCGCACAACTGGGTAAGTGCAAAAGACCTCACTATCCGCCTGTCAGTAGTCTTCCTATACCTACCCGGCTCACCGATAGCGGACCCATTCCTCGAGCTGGTCAAACTCAGCCTAGCCATGCCTACTCCCTCGGGCGGGTAAGGTCGCACCCCCTTCCAACCGACCACAACACACTGAAAAGCGCAGCCATCTGGTAATCGGCACTCATCGCTCATCTAACCACTCGGTCTATACGTTGGAGCATCCTCTGAAACCAAGAGGGTGTTTAGGAATTTTCACCCAGGGCCATTTATAGTGGCCCGATGCTCGAACAGATTTTCGATGTCCCATCTGGCCATCCATGATATGCCTGTGGAGGCTACGGCCCTAATGTCACTAGGACGTATAGTAATCACAACACAATGCAAGATGCATGAGTCATACAATTCAATCATGCATCAATCCTGCGCATGTCATGCGCTATGTGAGATAATCTCCACCTATCAGGGAGTCTCACATCATCCTGCCCAATGACATATGCAATGGTCAATCACATCTCATAAAAAACATGTTGATGATGCGAATGGGCATGTATCATGATGTTATAATGTCACATACTCATAAATGGTATCAATAACCGGCGTCGACAATGTGGACTTTTAACCAACATTGCCCCCAAGGAATGACCCACATAGAATCAAATATATAATGGGCACATGGCCTCACACAAGGGCCAAATATACGAAATAGGTGGGCCCTGGTCATGGGCCTAACACATATCACAATGGGCCTTGCCCATAGGCCTCAAATACATCTGGATGGGTCGCACCCATGGGCCTCAGATATATCACAATGGGCCTCAAATATACTTCGCAGGTGAGTCACATACATGGGTCTAATACACATCAATATGGGCTATATCACATAGGCCTAATATACATCACTATGACCACAACCCATGGGCTTTAAATACACAATAGGTGGGCCCTACACATAGGCCTCAAATAAATACCATAGGTGAGCCTCAATGAACGGGTCACCAATACAACAGGATGGGCCTAATGACATGGACCCTATAAATATATCGAATAGGCCGCACCAATTGGGCCTTACATACATTACAATGGGCCATGACCCATGGGCCTTGCATACATCACAATGGGCCTTGCAACATGGGCCTCATATATATTTAAGGTGGGCCTCAACAACGGGCCTCATACACATCAAGGTGGGCCTCAACAATGGGTCTCATACACATCAAGTTGGGCCTCAACAACGGGCCTCATACACATCAAGGTGGGCCTCAACAACGGGCCTCATACACATCAAGGTGGGCCTCAACAACAGGCCTCATACACATCAAGGTGGGCCTCAACAACGGGCCTCATACACATCAAGGTGGGCCTTAACAACGGGCCTCATATATGGCCTTAGCAATAGGCCACAAATATATCAAGATGGACTTAATCAATCATATGGGCTAAATCAATCAAATGGCCGATACGAGCAGGCCGATCAAATGGACCGATACAAATGGGCTGTGCATCATGGAGTTATACTAAGCATGTTATAAAGTAATGCCCTATCCTTACAATGCAGTTGGCCTAGACGGCTTGCATACAACAAGTACGGGTCTACCAATGGGCCCTAGGGAGAGTCGCAATACGGACATTTAACCAACATTATACTCGCAATGTGGACGTCAAACCAACATTGCTCCCAAGGTGTAGCCCGTATTGAATAACATTACGTAAACCAGGTTGGGATCACACATTGCAATGGACCTTAGGTACACCCCATCGGGCCTTAAATACATCAAATGAGCCTTGTCATATGGGCCTTTTACTCATCAAATGGGCCACATCAATGGGCCGCACCAATGGGCCTTATGTGCATTGCAATGGGTCATAACCCGTGGGCCTTAGATTGGATCAAATGGTTCTCGACCCATGGGCCTTATACATATCAAATGGGCCTAATCCCATGGGATTTAAAATACATCAAATGGGTCCAATCCCATGGACCTTGGAACACATCAAATGGGTCCACTCTATGGCCCTTAAATTACATCAAATGGGCCTAATCTCATTAGCCTTGGAGCACATCAAATGGGTCCACTCTATGGGCCTTAAATAGTTCAACAACTAACTACATTCATTGACCCAATTAAATTCAATTATGGTGGGCCTCAAAAGTGTATTCATTAAGCCCAACATTTAAGGAACTAAAGGTATAAATCATTTCCTCTAAGATCTTTATAATATGGTGGGCCCCACTCCTTAAAATTTCAGCCCAAGGCCAGCATAATTATAACATGTTGTTGTCCTAAATTTGGGCACTCCATTGGAGTGGGTCCGAGGCCTCTAAAACTCTAAAAATTAAGGGCCAAGGTACCTCATCATGCATACAATGAGAGGAAACCCAAAAAGGTGACCCACCATCAGAAGAAATATTTTTGAATTATGGTTTTTTATCAAGGCATATTGCTGGACTGCACAACAGAAAAAATCTGGGAGTCCAACCATCTTGGCCTATTCTTTTGGATATCCAAACAGGGTCACTTGAGGCTGAAATTTCAAAGAGTAATACTTCCATAGGTGGGCCACACCCCCATAAAATTTCATAATTTTTAGATATCTCTAAGTATTTTAATTAATTTAAATAAAACATACTGTACAGAAAAATCGGACAGACTTGGACGTCCCAACGTGGTGGGCCAGTCCGGCCCTCACCGCGGTGTGTACAGGGGTCCATTGACCCTGAAATTTGATAGGTGGGTTCTAAAATAAGTGGACCACACTCTTAAAAAAATTTAAAATTTTTTGACACTTTTAAATATTTTAATTCATTTACATAAATCAATCTGTCCTGAAAATCGAATTGATCTGGACACCATATTATAATTGGCCGGTCCCACCATCATCATGGTGTGTATAAGCGTCCATTGGCCCCAAAATTTTGTAGGTGAGTCCCACCATAAGTAGGCCACCCCCTTGAAAATTTTTATAATTTTTAAACATCCATAGGTATTTTAATAAATTTCAAAAATCCAACTGTCCATGGTGGAATGTTGCTGGAACAGTGCAGAAAATACAGACTGTCCACCTCACTTGGACCACACCTCTGGGACCCCAATGAAGGTCAGTTGGGGCTGAAATTTTGGAGACATCAAGATGAGATCCCCACCTTTCAGAAAATTATATTTAATATGTATGAATAGAACCCCAAACAGTCTCAAAATATGGTCCAAAAACAACCAGAAACTGTCCAAAAAATTCTTGTAACATCCCAAAAATCAGGGGTCGAGCAAAAACTCCACTCCCAAGTTCCAGAACATCATTTATGCAATATTTTCAATGATGGATGAATGTTTTTCATATTAGTGCAAAAAACATGAGTGGGATTAGACCAAAACAGCATATCATACTCCAGAGACAGTTAAATTAGCAAGCGGAAGAATGTAATAGATATATAAAGTATATGAATTGTTGTGGGTCTCCAGAGTGTGAACATGTTACCAGGTTAAACATATACATGTATACTCCAAAAATGATAAAAAGAATATACATGGGTGTGTAAGAAAAAGGTAAAATACCAAGTATATTGGCATCTAATCAGTAACCCTGTAACCCCGTCAATCAGAACCTGCATATAGGAGGGATCCTCATCATCGTCAAGTCCGGCTCTGCTTCGTAAGCATCGCCATCATCTGTAATTAAAATAGGAACTGTTTGGTGTGCGCAACACCGTCCCCTAATGTGGGAGTGAGTAATTAACTCAGTGGAATCATAGAGTAAAGATTAGCATGTTCTCAAATCAATCATGCGATAATAGTAAAGCAATTAATCAAACATTCCTAGATACTGTTGTTAATATAATATGACATGACATGATGGATGCCCGCACTGACATTCTCCCTCATACGACACCATCTGCGTCTGTGGCATGCTTGCGTACCGCTCAGTGCTCCACATCTTTTAGGCACATGCAATGTGATGTTGATATGATTATCGAGTTATTATTAGTCCTTTTCAGACAGCAATATTGGGAAACTAACGTACTTTTCTTATATCAATCCCAACACAGATCCTGTCTAGGGTCGTCACTCCTAGTAATCTCATACGATATTATATTTATAGGTCGTTGCAAGGGCTGTCAGGGCTGTTGTTCGCACTCGTTGCACCGCTCCTCCATCACCTTATCAATACAGACGTAATTATCCTTAAGACTGCATTAGGACTCGTCGCCCCCATGCAGTGTCAGGATAAACTCAAGGTCACTACAAAGGGCTCGTCACCAATCAGTGTAGGTCGACAGCAAGAATATAGTGTCCCATACCACCATAATCTGCTCAGAGTAGGGTGCACACTTGTCACTACGGGAAGGTTTGTGGCCCCAGCGTAGGCCGACAGCTCGACCACGGTGTCCAATATCACCATGTCCGACTCATGAGTCTTATTGGATCAAGGTACCATGGTTAACAAGATTTTCAATGGTAAGTTCAGTACCCTAGGTTCAAGCAGTTATGACTCATACATGGTGAACATAAAATGGCCAGTCGAGTTACTTGACGGGCTCGACTAGCACGAGCGCATCTCAAGATGAACGACATGAAGTGCATGAAACACCTCGTGTGGCCTAACCACTGCCGCCAACCCAAAACACGACTCGCGTTCATCGACGCGTCTTTTGTGGTACATAGAAACCAACCACGAATTCGATCCATTACCGACTGCCTGGACTAGGTCATAGCCCCAAGCATTTGTACATCAACATCATTAAGCATATGTGAGTAACAAAAATGAAATACAACATTATAAGCATGTTGATACATGTTATAACATACAACTTAAGCAAATCATCCCACACATGCATTTCATGTATATAATGAAATCAATACATATAGCCAACATGATGGAAATCGTTTACATCAGCATATTACTTGAGAATTCAATCTCAAAACTCCTACACAACACCATTTACTCAATACATACTAATACAAACATTTATACAAACACTTAGACTATACACTTTAGTCTACATAGCGTATGTTGACTCAAAGTGCGCTTAAGGGCGAATCTCTTCGCCTAACCAATCATGCACGCATTCCTAATATTCTAACAGGATAAATAGCCATGCCAAACATTTTATCAAAATATTGACGTAAACAGTATTTCCTACAAATGACTAAAATATCCTAAATCTCATATTTACCGTACGTTTACGAAACGAAAAACGGACAGCATGTTGTACATGTCAAACGGCGTTGCCGTCGATAATCTACTATTAAACGACATTGAAAGCTTTGAAATCAGTCAATCAAAGCGTCTAAAATCCTCACCTTTCGCTTAAGATGTGTATCATTTCGAACGGAGCGTATACGCTTCGTCAACGGCGTACAGGCAACCTAATACACAAGATACGTAAGCTACTTTGCTATGGAATCGAAAGGATCCTAAATCAGCAAGTAGTTAGGGTTTTTCCTTACCTAGAAATGCATTGGAATCGCCGGGAAAGTGATTGGAGTGCGTTGCTTTAGCACGTGTAGCAGTTGCAGCTAGTGGCAGGAGAATCTCTCCCACACTCTCTCACTTTCTCTCTCACTCTAGCTAGGGTTTCTAACAAATTTGGATGGGTGAGAAAAGTGAGGGTTTCAAACCCTTTTATAGACTAAAACCTTCCCAAATTAGGCTTGGGAACAAAGTCTACTTGAGGTATAACCAAATCGGGGTTGTTCTGGTCCAAAGAAGCACTTCTGGAGGTCCCCTGGCCGAATGCGGTCGGACTTAAGCTCATGGATACTGGATCCTGCTCACACCCAGTTTTCAGTCCGGCAGAGTTCGCAGATCGCACGTGGCGGTCCAGTTTCAGTTCAGCGGTCATCGCACCTAGATCAGGTCTACAAGTCTCGTGATATGAAAGAGAAATTTTCCTGATCCGAAGGTGTAATTTGGCTGAATTCTGATGGTTAGAACACTTAATAATAACGAGCCAAGTCACGTGCCAGATTTGAATTAAAATTTCTAAATCTAACCCTTTTCTCACTCTCTTCACTCCAGGCTCAATGAAATAGCCTCTGAACGTCGGTTGGCCTTGATTTTCGAAACGATTGTCAAGTCCAGCCAAGCGGTCATAACGGTCTAAGATGGTAGATATCGGACTTTCGACGCGCGGTTTAGATCCAATACAAAGTTTCAAAGGGTTCTCGAGAATAAACCGATTTAGAGTTTGATCTAGGTTTCAGGGTATTATAGCACCATTGATTCTACAAGTTTTGGGTCTTGTAGAATGTATTTAAAGTGATCAGGGACAATTTCACAGCTACTCCAGCATAGCGCTAGCTAACATGCGCTTAGTTTCTAAAGGAATTAATCCTAAGTTATTTCTTTGGCTATGGAATTGGGTTCTAAGCGGTTACCAAGGTGTTTTGGTTGACCCATTGCCTAAGGACGTATAATCCCAGGTTGGCAAAAATTTGGGGTGTTACAATCTACCCCCCTTAAAATAAATTTTCATCCCTGAAATTGGCTAAGGGTAGTGAGTACTTTTTCTAAGGAAGGTTCAAATCTAACTCAGCTGTTTCGATCCTGGGCCAGTGGGGAAGAGGCTAACCACACTTCCGCTGCGTCACTCTGATCTAACGGTTGCATTAGCTGACCTAACTAGATTGGACTCAATACGTTCTACCCCCCTTAAAACTTGGTTCTACTTAAAGTTCAAGAATCTATGCATCGCTCCGTATGTCGGAACGAGGTGCAACTTAGGGGCTATCCTTGACATAAAATGGGAAACAACCTCTCACTACGTTGGCCTTCCTTTGTTAGTGATGCGTTCTATGGCATTGGTACCTATGGTTGTAGAAATAAGCCTACTCTCTATTGGCTAGATGTCCTCAACATTTCCCAAAGGCAAAGCAATAACTTTCGATTGTATGTGGTCGAACCAACACGGAAGAAAAGTTGTGTAATGGGTCTGAGCCAGATACATAGACCTTCTGTCTAATCAGGACAGAAAACTCGTTGCATCAGTTCTTAATCCGAGTCGATACCGATCTTCTGCTTGATCAGAGCATTGGATTTATTGGTTACCATTAGGATTAAGAAGTCGATTCAAACCGCGAATACATCGCTTACATGCAGTTCCTTTACTCCGCATTCCCAAATGCAATAAGCCCTTGGGGAAGGCAATTCTAAGGGGCGTGCTGATTTATTCTAAGTTCAATCTGAGGGAATTATAAGTTTTCCCTGAGAGTGAATAGTTCTAAGGTAAATAAGCCTCCTGAGAGTTACTAAAGGCGCCTATGAATGTTATGAGGATCTACCCAAGGAAGGGAGTCCCATTCCAACCAAATCTAACCTATTATTCCTTAGCATTATAAGCTTTAGACTACTTAAGGTAACTAGTAGACGAGTCTATAATCTATAGCCTAAGCTTATACGCTAAATGGTTTCATACCATTACGAATACATGGAATTGTTCTATCGCTTAGGGTCACGATTGTCTAAATGGAATTGGATTTCCTATATCGTCAGATCCTTCAAATCTATGAGCACTAACTTTAAGTCCCAAAACACCAAGGGCCTACATGGCCAGTGGTCTCAAATTGTGTTAATTGGGACCGCATTACTAATCCCGTGTCGGGATTGGGAGTGGCATGCTTGGTAGGAGGGTGGGGTGGGATAAAAACTCATTTTGTAGGCTTAATCCCGGGATTTACAACATGGCAGTGGAAACCATAGGATACACCCAATCTAGGGACAATACCTTACAGCGAACGAAACGGCATGCACTTCATTTAATAAAATATGTCACAATATATGGAACAAAGTTCCACATGAATTATGACAGGAACGCATTCGACTATATTAAGTCTAAACCACTAAACACAAACACACTTTCTACCAATGAGTTCACTAGACCCAACAACAACAAAATACAGAAATCCTTCAAACGGTAATCAAACAAGCGAACGTGGAGAAATGGGATGGGTAAGTAGGTTGCCACGAGTCTGAGGATCAAATAAAAGGGACATGAGAGAGAGGACGGTAGAAAGGGAGAAAAGGGCTAAAATAGCCTTAAAAAAAGTCATGGAAAGTGGAGGAAATGTGGAGAAATGGTTGACCTGATGGGCTGAAACGAATCTAGGCCCTGTAGAGGGATGAATGAAGCTCTCAAGGGCTAGATTTTCAAAGAGAAAAGAGAAAAAAAAAAAAAAGTGGGAATGGAGCTCCACACGATTTCAGCCGTGTTTGGGGGTTGTGGGAGCTCCCACTGACGAGATTTGAAAGGGAAGGGGTTGCAAACAACAATGGAAGGATGGAATGAGATCATTTTTAGCAGGAAATGGGATTAGGAGAGGTTTGAAGCTGCGTTTTGAGATGTGGCAGTAAGAAAAATGAAAATGGAGGCTTGGAGGGGGGCTGTTGTGAAGGAAGTGGTGTTTTGGGGGAGTTTTAACGGACGAACCCTATATGGGAGGGGTTCCCTACCCCAAAAAGGGCATGCGTCCAAATTTCAGACCACATGAGGCCCTTTGTACGGCGATCCATCATCATCCATCTTCACATCTGGCCGGTCCGGCCACATGGGTCATGTTTCCCCCGCCCTAGGGACTCCAGATATATATGGGCCCCACCCCAGTTCATTGTGGTTTGGCGTAGAGAGGCCCAAAACTTCATTTGGGGTGTTCCGGGGCCAGTCTGTAAACCAGAATGAAATTATATATCATGTAACATATGGTTTTGGGGTAGGAGGAGCTAATCCATCCAACTAACCCATCAGTTACAAAATATTTCAAAATTGGAATGGTCAAAAGGGCAATTTTCACCTATATTTACTATTTATAGTAAATTTTTGGTTAAGTATGATTTTATGTCATATACACATTAGTATTTATGCCTAATGTGAAAAGACTGAGAAAAAAATGAAGAATGGGGTGGTGAGAGGAAGGATTCTAAAGGAATTGGGTGAAACGGGGTTTTTAAGCCCTTAGATCGAGTGTAAGGGTTGTGGTTGCCCCATAACCCAAGGATTTACATTTTAGGGTTTGGAATTCTCCTAGGATCATCTCAAACCCACCTAATTACAACCTAGAGGCCACTTAGGCCGCTTCACGAGACCATACATACATTACGGACTCGATCCAAACGATCGATTTAAATAGACTTCGCCTATTGGCGAAACTGCGATCCTATAAGTGTTTCTAGGTTCCTTTCACACCCACCTAAGTCGAAGGAGCGATAGCGTACGCCGTGTGTCCATAACCCAGGTCCAGTTTAATCTCAATCATGCTCTGATACCAACTGTAACATCCTGAAAATCGGGGGTTGAGCAAAAACTCCACTCCCGAGTTCCAGAACATCATTTATGCAAAATTTTCAATGATGGATGAATGTTGTTCATATTAGTGCAGAAAACATAAGTGGGATTAGACCAAAACAACATATCATACTCCAGAGACAGTTAAATTAGCAAGCAAAAGAATGTAATAGATATATAAAGTATATGAACTGTTGTGGGTCTCCAGAGTGTGAACATATTACCAGGTTAAACATATACATGTATACTCTAAAAATGATAAAAAGAATATACATAGGTGTGTAATAAAAAGGTAAAATACCAAGTATATTGGCATCTAATCAGTAACCCTGTAACCCCGTTAATCAGAACCTGCATATAGGAGGGATCCTCCTCATCATCGTCAAGTCCGGCTCTGCTTCGCAAGCATCGCCATCATCTGTAATTAAAATAGGAACGGTTTGGTGTGCGCAACACCGTCCCGTAATGTGGGAATGAGTAATTAACTCAGTGGAATCATAGAGCAAAGATTAGCATGTTCTCAAATCAATCATACGATAATAGTAAAGCAATTAATCAAACATTCCTAGATACTGTTGTTAATGCAATATGACATGACATGATGGATGCCCTCACCGACATTCTCCCTCATACGGCACTATTTGCGTCCGCGGCATGCTTGCGTACCGCTCAGTGCTCCACATCTTTCAGGCACATGCAATGTGATGTTGATATGATTATCGAGTTATTATTAGTCCTTTTCATACAGCAATATTGGAAAATTAAGATACTTTGCTTATATCAATCCCAACACAGATCCTGTCTAGGGTCGTCACTCCTAGTAATCTCATACGATGTTATATTTGTAGGTCGTTGCAAGGGTTGTCAGGGCTGTTGCTCGCACTCGTTGCACTGCGCCTCCATCACCTTATCAATACAGACGTAATTATCCTTAAGACTGCATTAGGACTCGTCACCCCCATGCGGTGTCAGGATAAACTCAAGGTCACTACAAAGGGCTCGTCACCAATCAGTGTAGGTCGACAGCAAGAATATAGTGTCCCATACCACCATAATCTGCTCAGAGTAGGGTGCACACTTGTCACTACGGGAAGGTTTGTGGCCCCAGCGTAGGCCGACAGCTCGACCACGGTGTCCAATATCACCATGTCCGACTCATGAGTCTTATTGGATCAAGGTACCATGGTTAACAGGATTTTCAATGGTAAGTTCAGTACCCTAGGTTCAAGCAGTTATGACTCATACATGGTGAACATAAAATGGCCAGTCGAGTTACTTGACGGGCTCGACTAGCACGAGCGCATCTCAAGATGAACGACATGAAGTGCATGAAACACCTCGTGTGGCCTAACCACTGCCGCCAACCCAAAACACGACTCGCGTTCATCGACGCGTCTTTTGTGGTACATAGAAACCAACCACGAATTCGATCCATTACCGACTGCCTGGACTAGGTCATAGCCCCAAGCATTTGTACATCAACATCAGTAAGCATATGTGAGTAACAAAAATGAAATACAACATTATAAGCATGTTGATACATGTTATAACATACAACTTAAGCAAATCATCCCACACATGCATTTCATGTATATAATGAAATCAATACATATAGCCAACATGATGGAAATCGTTTACATCAGCATATTACTTGAGAATTCAATCTCAAAACTCCTACACAACACCATTTACTCAATACATACTAATACAAACATTTATACAAACACTTAGACTATACACTTTAGTCTACATAGCGTATGTTGACTCAAAGTGCGCTTAAGGGCGAATCTCTTCGCCTAACCAATCATGCACGCATTCCTAATATTCTAACACGATAAATAGCCATGCCAAACATTTTATCAAAATATTGACGTAAACAGTATTTCCTACAAATGACTAAAATACCCTAAATCTCATATTTACCATACGTTTATATGAAATCAGTCAAGTAAGGAATCTAAAATCCTCACCTTTCGCTTAAGATGTGTATCATTTCGAAAGGAGCGTATACGCTTCGTCAACGGCGTACAGGCAACCTAATACACAAGATACGTAAGCTACTTTGCTATGGAATCGAAAGGATCCTAAATCAGCAAGTAGTTAGGGTTTTTCCTTACCTAGAAATGCGTTGGAATCGCCGGGAAAGTAATTGGAGTGCGTTGCTTTAGCACGTGTAGTAGCTGCAGCTAGTGGCAGGAGAATCTATCCCTCACTCTCTCACTTTCTCTCTCACTCTAGCTAAGGAACAAGGTCTACTTGAGGTATAACCAAATCGGGGCTGTTCTGGTCCAAAGAAGCACTTCTGGAGGTCCCCTAACCGAATGCGGTCGGACTTAAGATCATGGATACTGGATCCTGCTCACACCCAGTTTTCAGTCTAGCAGAGTTCGCAGATCGCACGTGGCAGTCCAGTTTCAGTTCAGCGGTCATCGCACCTAGATCAGGTCTACAAGTCTCGTGATATGAAAGAGAAATTTTTCCTGATCTGAGGGTGTAATTTGACTGAATTCTGACAGTCAGAACACTTAATAATAACGCGCCAAGTCACGTGCCAGATTTGAATTAAAACTTTCAAATCTAATCCTTTTCTCACTCTCTTCACTCCAGGCTCAATGAAATAGCCTCTGAACGTCGGTTGGCCTTGATTTTTGAAATGATTGTCAAGTCCATCCAAATAGTCATAATGGTCTAAGATGGTAGATATCAGACTTTCGACGCGCAGTCTAGATCCAATGCAAAGTTTCAAAGGGTTCCCGAGAACAAACCGGTTTAGAGTTTGATCCTAAGTTTCAAGGTATTATAGCACCATTGATTCTACAAGTTTTGGGTCTTGTAGAATGTATTTAAAATGATCAGGGATAATTTCATAGCTACTTCAGCGTAGCGCTAGATAACTTACGCTTAGTTTCTAAAGGAATTAATTCTAAGTGATTTCTTTGGCTATGGAATTGGGTTCTAAGCGGTTACCAAGGTGTTTTGGTTGACCCATTGCTTAAGGACGTCTAATCCCAGGTTGACAAAAATCTGAGGTGTTACAATTCTGGACAACAACATGTACTTTGATAAAACTTATTATATAAGTTAAATAAAAAGGAAAATACATTAATGGGCCACACACATCAGGAAATAAAATGAGGAAAAAGAGAGATAGAAGGACAATCCGTCCATAGGGAAAGGGGCTCCGCCACTATTGAGCCCTCCCATGATCAATCACACGCGCACATCATACCTAGATCTACATTTACAACATGGATCTCCACCATGATTATAAGGTCTAGATGACCCAAATATAATATGATATGAAATAATACCATGATGGGGCCCATAGAGAAAGGCCCCATGCATGGATCAAGCATGCATAAGGTAGGCCATTAGGCCACAACCATGGGATTGTGTGGGATCTCCACCATTGATTGGTGGGTCCTACACTTCCCCCATGAAAGAAAGAAAATATTTAGGCTATAGAAATTAGATTTTTTACATTTAGAGGAGCACCCACCGTTCGATCTTCGTGCTCCTATGAGTTCCTTAGCACCTTAGCTTTGATTCCAATGGAGGAGATGAGGAATGGATGGTTAGGATGGGAGATCATGGGGTAGGAAAGTGGGCCACACTTGAAGTTTTGAAAGAGAGGGAGAGGCTTGGAGAATTCTCATACGTATGGGATTTCTCTCCTTAGATTTTTTTGAGTTTGAAAATGAGAAAGAGAGAGAGAGAGTTGTAAAGGGAGAGAGAGATGGGTGATGGATGTGGTGAGTGATGGTGTAAGAAAATATTGACTTTTGTGGCCATTTGTGTAAGAAAAGCATGGGTGGTATAAGAACTTTTTGACTTTGAGGGCTTTTAGTGTAAGAGAGGTATAGGCTTGTAAGAGATTCTTGACTTTTGTAGTTGCTTGGGAATGGGTGAAAGGTAATGTGTACTTGACATGTACTTGACATGTGATGGATTGATGGCTTGATGGATTGATGGGATTGATGTGACACCTCGTAGAGATTCTCTTGGGTTTCGTAACGCGTGGTGTTTTCTTCGCACCGAACATTAGACCACATCTCTTGACCAGGGTATCGCCTCGGCGCACAAGTCGCGGCATTGGAACCGCAGTGACGGAGCGGTCGCTATGGTAATGGTCTTGGGCTGAGTCGATACGGGTTGACGGCATACGAATCAGGGTCGCACGCAAATATTGGTTAAGGGTCGAAGGTTGCCGAAATTCGACCAGTAAGACCGCGAAAGTCTGTGGAATGGTACGGTCTAGGATACGGGGCTTACAAGGTATGTGGGGCTGACTTCAAGGCCAAAATAAAAAGGCTTAAAGAAAGACTGAAGGAAGCCTATGAGAGTTATTTTATGAATTTGGTTGAATTTCAGGAATT
This sequence comes from Magnolia kwangsiensis, assembly GCA_037074715.1. Taxonomy (NCBI): domain Eukaryota; kingdom Viridiplantae; phylum Streptophyta; class Magnoliopsida; order Magnoliales; family Magnoliaceae; genus Magnolia; species Magnolia kwangsiensis. Next base: position 62,457,077 of record CM073583.1, on the reverse strand, counting down.
GGTCGAGGAAGACAGTTTTGGGTTGGAAGAACTCTCAGAAGAAAAAGAAGATGTTCGACTACAGATCCAAGATTCGTTGGTCGAAATCAACTTGGGGACGGATCATGATTCGTAACTAACGTTCATAAGTAACTTGTTACAACCACTCGAAAAGGAGAAGTTGACGAAATTACTTTTATAGTTCTCCAACTACTTTGCGTGGGATTACCATGAAATGTCAGGACTTGATAGATCCCTAGTCGAGCATAGATATCCTACAAAAGGTTATCGGCTGTATAAGCAGTTGCCTAGGCGAATGACGGTCGAAGTCACTCTCAAGATCAAAGAGGAGATTAAGCGACTCCTAAAGGCCGGTTTCTTCCGACCAATAAAATATGCTGAATGGATGTCAAATGTGGTCCCGGTGATGAAAAAGAATGATAAGCTAAGGGTTTGCATCGATTTCAGAAACTTAAATTTGGCTATGCCAAAAGACGAATATTCCATGTCGATGGCCGATAAACTTATCAATCAGCCTGTTGGACATAAGATTGTATCCTTCTTAGATGGGCATTCTAGGTATAATCAAATCTATATAGCTTTAGATGATGTGTCGAAAACAACATTTAGATGTCCAGGGCCTTTAAGAACATATTGTTGGGTAGCAATGCCCTTCGGGTTGAAGAATTCAGGGGCCACATACCAAAGGGCAATGAATGCCATTTTCCATGATATGATTGGCAACTTTATTAAGGGTTTATGTGGATGATGTGGTAGTAAAGTCGACTGATACAGATGTGCATCTGGCCCACTTGCGCCAAGTCCTTTGAACGAATGAGGCTCCATAAATTAAAGATGAACCCTTTAAAATGCACCTTTGGAGTTTTGATTGGTAATTTCTTAGGTTTCTTAGTATATCAAAGAGGGATGGAAATCGATCAGAACAAGGCTCTGCATGACCACCAAGAAACAAGACTGAATTATAAAAGTTCTTAGGATATGTCAATTTCTTGAGGCGATTTATATCCAACTGTGTAGTTAAAAGTAACATATTTTCTCCATTATTGAAGTTGAAATAAGGAACCAAATTTGTGTTGGAAGCGGAACACCAGATGACTTTTAATAGAATCAAGGAATATTTAATGAAGCCACCCGTGTTGATGCCCCATATAAAAAATTGACCGCTTAGGCTATACATCACAGCCTCAGTAGAGTCGATCAGAGCTCTCTTTGCATAAGATGATGACATGAGGAAGGAGCAGGTGGTTTACTATTTGAATCGGACGTTACTCGATGACGAAAGATGGTATTTGACCATGAAAAAATTATGCTTGTCATTATACTCTGCGACTACTAAATTGAGACATTATTTGTTGGTCGAAAAAGTAAATATAATAATAATTACTGATTTAGTGAAATATATGTTAAACCGGCCGATTTTAAGCGAATGAATCGGTAAATGGGTATTGGCTTTATCTGAGTTTGATTTGCATTATGTGCCGTAGAAGGCAGTGAAAGGACGAGCCATAGCTAATTTTTTGGCCTACCATCCTTTAGATATAGAGGAACAAATTCTCCAGAGTATCCTAGATGTGCATTATGTACAACTCACACCATGAAAATTGATCTTTGATGGATAAAAGACACATGATATGTTGGGGGCCGGAGTCATTTTGATCACCCTGAATGGGAATCAATATGAAATTTCTTTCCAATTAGAATTCGATTGTACTAACAATCAAGTCGAGCGTGAAGCTATGATAATTGGCCTAGAATTGTTATTGGAATTACGAGTAAAAAATGTTATCATTATTAAAGATTCATAATTGGTACTAAATCAGATGGCATGATTGTTTAAATGCATCAGTCCATCCTTATTACCATATTATGCCTTAGCAGTCCATTTACTCAACGAATTTGAAGATATCGAATTGATGCATGTTACCGGGGAACATAATATTATTTTTTAACACACACACACACACACCACCACACACTCACACCATAGTGGGATTTCACCACCTATAGGTACATAAACCCTTGACTAGGGAACATAACATGGATGCCAACAAGATGGCACAGTTGGCCACGAGACTTGAGGTCTTGAGGGGATTAGTCAGTTGGTCGATCATTGTCGAAAGAAATCCTTGCCCTTTATTTTTTAGAGGGAGGATGTAATCGAAATTTGCTAAATAGAAGTTGAGGAGGATGACTGAAGGGCTCCTCTCATGGGCTATTTACAAAGCCCACATACTAAAACCTATAGGAATGTACAGAGGTTAGCCACAAATTATGTGATGGTCGATAATGAACTGTATCGAAAAGGAGTTGATTGAGTTTTACTTTGGTGTTTATCAAAGAAAGAAGCTATGTTAGTCATGGAGGGGATCCACGAGGGGCTTTTTGGGGCCCATTTAGTTGGGAGAAAGATGAAGCTGACGCTCAGATGCTATAGCTACTATTGGCTGAAGATGATGGATGATTGCATTCAATATGCAAAAGGCTATGAGACGTGCTAAAGAAATGGACTAGTCCAGCATGTACCTGCAACTGAAATCCATCCCATAATAAAGCCATGGCCATTCTGAGGTTGGGTGATCGATTTGATCGACTAGATCCACCCACCCTAAACTCGTGTGGATTCATTCATCATCATAACGACTGATTACTTCAACAAATGGGTATATGCAAGGCCTATGAGGAAAGTCGGTCATGTAGAAATTATCGAGTTCATAGAAACAAACATTATCCATCATTTTGGAATATCGAAGTCCATTACCATCGATCGGGTTGTGGCTATTTCTACTAAGGAAGTGCAAAAAATGGCCGATAAATATGGCGTCAAAATTTTACATTTGACCCCTTAATATGCCCAGGCTAACGGTCAAGCTAAGGCTAGTAACAAGATGATCAAGAATATCTTGAGGAAAATGATTTAACATAATTTTTGAGAATTGCATGCCAAACTGTCTAAGGCTTTGTGGGCATACAAAATATCACCCCGTATTAGCACTGGGGTCAGTTCATTTGTATTGACCTATGGACACAATGTAATCCCATCGATGGAAATTATTGTTCCCTCATTCCGAATTACATATCAAGCTCAGATGACCCCTATGCAGTTCACGGACGTAATGTTGGCCGAAATCGAGGAGTTGGACAAGGTTCGTATTAGAGCCTTGGACTCGATCGTGGCTAACAAAGCGGCTGTAGCACGAGCATACAATAAAAGGGTTAACGAGAAGTCTTTCGAAGTAGGCGATATGGTATGGAAGATGGTGCTACCTATCGGTTATAAGGATCAATATTAAGCAAGTGTTGAGGCATAAAAATGATCAGAAGAAAATAGAAGAATCATAAGATAAGAAGGTGAACTCTTCCCTGATTGAGTTGTGCGGTGCACAAAGGAAGAATGCCAGGAGGGAAGTACTATTCTGCGCACAATAAAGATCATAAGGAGAGTGGAATTGTGCAGTGCACAATGAAGATTACTCAGAAAGGAGAGTTGTGCGGAGCATAAAGACAAGGACCGCACAACAAGTGTGGGCGCACAAACAGTGGGACACATAAAGGATCAGTGCACAACAAAGCCAGAGGGGTGTTGGCACGTGCAAGAGGCTATAAATACCCCACTATCCCTATGAATGATTCATTGGAGTAATACCAAGACAACAGTGAGAGATCCAGACCTTGAAGGAATTCAGGTACTGGAGGGAGTCCTTGTGCAGCGTGCAACCCCATAGGTGCACAAACCCCATGGGCGCACAAACCCTTGAGCACACAAACCCCTTGGGCACACAACAGTTCTACATCAGATTAAAAAATCATTCCTTTAGTACTTTACTTTAAATCATGTAATTACTTTACTTTGGAATCAAAGGAGACAAAGGATGTAAATGAATTCAGATTAAATTAATATAGTGATTATTCTCTCTATTCTCCTTTTGTTAGCCATTGAGTAAGCAAATTCTCCCAAATTGAAAGCATTTGTTTCTTGTCGAAACAACAAGAAATGGTCGCCCACTTGGGAAGGACCATATGTCATCAAGCAAGTCCTTATGGGAGGGGCCTATCTCCTAAGAAATATAAACAAAAATATTGCAAGAGCTCCTATAAACGGCCGTTTCTTAAAGCAACACTTCCCTTCATTATGGGAAGTTATTAGGAATCAGGTCAAGCCAAGTCAGGCAAATTGATATTTTATTTTGAATAAAGCCCTGGGTAGGGCCCCTTAGTTACAAGATATGAGATAAAAGGTCCGTTAGTTACAAAACAGTCACAAAAGATAAAGATGAAGAAGAAGAAGGGCAGGATGAGAGATATAGGTAGGTTGACTTGAGATCTTCAAATATTTTAGTAGCCTCAACTTTTGCCTCCCTCTTTAGCCCTTACCTCTCAGTCCACGGGGCATGTTAACTCACGAGCTTTGTGGAGGTGCACTCGACATAAGTGAGACGTTGGTTGATAACCACCTACTCCAACTCGGTCGATCTCTATTCAGCCTCGTTGGATTTAACAATGTCCTGATAAAGAGTGATCTAGGACTCAATGAATGCGACCAGCTCAGTATTCTCCAACCGATCATGGTTCGAATAAAGCTGATTGGTCTCGACCAAGTCGGCAGAGATATTATTGTGCGCACACTACAACGTCTATAATATCTTCTCATTGAAATCTTGCTCGCGAGTCTAACGTAGTTTGTTCTTCCAAGCTGCTTCCTAGCGGGCCAACATGGTCAAACACTTAGCACTAAGGCCTGATAGACGTAATAGAGTGGCAGAGCACTGCTCAATCTCACTATTCACCCTAGAGAAATCATCTCCAAGTTGTTGGAATTATGAGATAATTTTTAAAATTTCCTAGGAAGGTCGTTGATCTTCAAGAAGTTCACCAACAACCTTGAGGAAAGGGAAAGGATGCCCAGAAAGGAGGAGCGCGATAATGATTCAATTCCTTCTTCAAATATCTACTCCATGATCTTGATCGACAAAGCAAAGTAATCCATGAGGGCTAGAGTAGTGGTGATGGAGACTCTAGTTCGAAGTGATGTGTGATGCATTCTGAAAGTTAAGGGCTACTTTTATAAATTAAGACTTCAATATTCAATGCAAGTGGGGTGCGATGTGACTGTTAGTTACTCGAGGTTGAGTGAACCATTTTCCGAGATCATGGGGAACTTAGCAAAATAAATGTGATTTCTTAAAAAAGAATGCAATGTTATTACTGTGGCCGAGGTATGGCATGCACGTATGAGAAAAGGCTTACTACACGTCCGTACTATAATACTCAGGCCAAGCCAACAACTAAAGTACTAAAACACCATCATAGTCAAGGAGCGGGCCAAAAGGGAGATATGTCCTATCCCTTAAGTGTTTATTTAATATTAGGATTTATTTATCGCCTTATTGGTCATCTACCTCATTACCATAGGGGAAAAATATAAACGGAAAGCATAAAAGTGGTCGGATGACCTAGATTTTCATCCCTTTGAACTCTTTAAGGATGGCCTGCATCTTTGTTGTATCTTTCTTCTTGAGTTCAGCCCATGTCACTCCTTTGATGACAAGTGGGTAGAGATGGAGTAGTTGGTTAAAACGAATCCCGGTCGAAGAGACATCGCCCTCGACCACTTTCTTAGCACTAAGATTTTCCTTAAACTTCTTTTAATACAGAGCGATATGTTCATCCACAAATGATAAATCTGCTAGAATGACCATCTCCTTAACATAGAAAAAGTTATCTCGTTCGTCTAACTCTTTTATCAATTTATCTTGGTAGGATTGCAGTTTTTTGCAGCATGGTGCGATTGAATTGGTGTGCTTGGTACATCGCAATCGCTTGTACCAAGCCAATTTTTTCTTGCCACTCATATTAACAAAATCTTCCTTGGCCACATCTTGTTGACATAGGTAGGCCGAATTCACTTGGTGTGAAAAGGTCAGATTGTAGTAGCTTGTTCCCATGGCATACAGACCTTTTAATTTTTGAATAAGCTCCCCTAGTGCAACATTTGATTCGGCCATGGATGAAGCACCTAGAGCGAAGCTATTGGCATCAAATAATAAGCTAGAAAGGGAATAATCCTTCAGGTCAGGTTCAAGAATTTCCTTCAAATATGACTCAGCGCCTGCGATAAGGGAATATGAGTTAGAAGCCATTGAGACAAAATAAGATCACAAGAAGCGATGATGCAAGAATGATAATTTGGGGCTAACACCCACGATTGGGCATATTGTGCCGATCATGATGTCATGTGTTCCTATTTATTAGCGATATGAGGCAGTTGGAGCATCAAATTTTTTTTATTTTTTATTTTTTTAAAAAAAAAACCCCCAGGGTCCATCAAATTTTTAGGGATAAGTTAGTAACCGGTCACACACAGCAACACACAACAGTAGTAAAGGAAAGCGGATGGGTGACAAGTAGGGAAAATGGCTCAACGGCTACATATATATTCAAAAGAAGTACATGACTACAATTCAAAAATTGGAAGATAAACAGTGTTGTAACGCTTCTTTTGTCACCCTTAATTGATTCCTTGATGTCTATAATGCAGACTCCTCCTTGAAGGCCGACTAAGAAAGTCGACTAACATTTTGTTGTTTAGGAATGAACAGTATACGCTAATCGGATGACTTTCTCCTTGCATTAAAGATGCTCTGCATGTTCACTTGCAAAATCCTGCTTCAACGCAGTCAATTCTGCTTCCAGAGTCGTTATTCGAATTTTAAGGCTATCTAGTTTTTCCTGAGAGGCTTTCAGTTTGGTATGTCGGTCTTAAGTACCCGATCAATGACGTCTGTAGAGTTTCTCCTGGACTTGAACCCAGCTCATTCTGTTCCAAGATGGTTTACAACAACACCAACTTGAAAACAAGATTTGAGAGCCCTTGGAGCTCCTATATAACAGGTACGTTACCGGCAAGGGTTGGGTCTGACCTGGGAAAAAAGTAATAAGCCTCAACCAAGCGGTTGAGTCTTTCGATCGATTCAGCGTCTAGAGAAACTTTTATACCCTTCTGCAGTAAAATTTGGAGTTCAGCTCTTACATCTTGTAGGCTACTGCAAGAAGAAGGAGATTCGGCCACCAGCGTCTTTCCAATTAGAACCTTCCAAAAGGAAGAGATGATATCCATCACTGGAGGAAGGCCTTCGATGATGGAAGCAGGAGTAGTCTCGATCGTAGGAAGCTCAGACGGAATTACCTCAGTAGTCTTGGTCACAACAATCTTAGCTGAAATCATCTCAACGATCTCAACCACAACATATCATGTAGCTTTGGCCGAAACTATCTCATCGACTTTAACCAAGGTGGCTGCAGTTTCTTCAGCCTTAATCGTGTTTGGCTTGTTGATCTCAATCGGAGCTGGCTCAATGGCCTCTACTAAAGCGCGTGTAATCATATCTTACTTAGTTATAGTCTTCTCGATCTTGCCTGTTTCCTCGACCACTTTTGCTGCGACCGTAACCTCAGGCTCGGTCGAAGCCATAGTCTTCTCGATCGGTGCGGGTGGTGAAAGGACTACCAATGCGGGAGAAAATTCCATAATGACAGGCTGAGTGAGAGGCATTGCGGTCATGCTCGGAGCAACCGGTGCAGGATTGGAGGAGTTTGTGGCGTGCATTCTGAGTCAGCGGGAAGGTTGCTAATTTCAGAAGTTCTATTGGAATGGATACCCTCTGCGCTGACCATTATTTCTAAATCAATGGTCACGAGCTCGACAATCATAGGGTTAGAAGCTTCTGGAGCCGCCGAAGTTTCTTGAGCTTTTGAGTTTGTTGTTACTATTGCTACTGATATTATTGAAGTTCTTGCTAAGGGGATTACCAATATCGGGATTGTTGCAATGGCTATTGTTGGCTGTTGTTGTTGTGGTTAGACCATAACCATCTGTCTCTCCACTGATGTCAAGTAACTACAAGAAAAATAGAGAAGGGTTAATAGATGCATAAGCAAAAGAGTCAATAAGGATAAATATAGAGCGAGCGATCTCCACCCAAGTTAGACCAAACGGTGTATCCATCTCTAATAGCATGAGGGTTTTTTATTATGGTTACTAGCGGTCGAGTGGAAGTGGGGAATGGTGGCGGATTAGGATGATAAGGTGGAATATACTTCTCATCAAAAGGAAGATCAGGGTTGTTCAATTTCTCTCTAGTTCGCCACCATTTATTCCAACATTTATTGAAATATTCTTCTTTATGTTGATTCAAGCCTTCTTCGATCTCTTTTGAATAGTCAGCAATGGTAAGACTAGGCCAATACTTTGTTTTAAAATATGTTTCAAAGGCAGATATGGCCTCAACCAAAGATGTACTTGACGGCTGATGGGGCCTAACAAATGCCAGCAGCAATCGAGCCTCTGTTTGTCGAGATGGTTTGAGAGGGCAAACATGCTGAAATGAAAGAACAAGGGCTTTGAGGGGCTGGCTCGAAATGTCTCCTAGGTTCGAGATTTTCTTCGGAGCCATTGTTTGCTACAGAGTAGGCGTTGAAGCAACTAGATCTTCCTCTATGACTTCCTGGTTAGCTGAGGTAGCAGCCTCAATTAGGGGGTTGGAACGGGAGAAGTAGAGGCCGATCTTGTCTTAGGCCATGTTGTCGTCCTCTTGGTAGTAGGAACATGCGGAGGAGCAACGCTTCTTTTCTTGCTCTTCACCTCTAATTGGGAGGTGAATTGCTTGATAAGTTCAAGCTCACTCTTGGAACCCAACATCTTGTCATAGTGAAATTCTCACCATGAAAGAAAGCTTTCCATTCCCATTGAGGAGTTGGGATACTTGGGTATGACCAGGGCGAGTGCTTATTTGTGATATGAGTTGCTAAGAGACATATAAAGCCCTAAATTGGTCACTATAATGCGGTCGTAAGGAAGTTAGTTGCAGGATTGTGAGTGAGAGGACATGTAATGCATTGGACAAGGCCAAATTACAGAGCGAGTAGTGATGGGTAGTATTACTCAACTCTAACTTTAGCGTTTTTACCTAACTCAATCATCCCTCTATAGGTAATGTGTGTATAACTGACCCAGGCTTGGTACGATCGACTAGTTGAATGTGCTTCCTCTGACTTGAATTGTCCATTGAGCCATGCTGGTCCATATGTCTCTCCCTCAGATAAAGGCATGGAGGACTAGTCTTCTTTTTGTTTGCTGAGAAGGAAGAAGCCTTGGAGACATTGCTCGGTGGTAAGATTTTCTGATTGGGTATGGAGGAGCTGGTCGCCAAAGGAAGAGTATGGTTTCCCTTGGTGCATGATATGATGGAAGAGGTAAGGACAAAAATATGCATAAACCACATTTGCAAAAGCCACAGTGGCCCTCTTGCAGAATGTAGTCGCTTGCAGGTAGTCTTATAGAGACCTCGATATAAGTGGCCAAGAACGTAGGGTGCGAGTGCTATCTTGTGGCCTTGAGAAAGTTACTCGACCAGAGCAACATATTCTGTGGTGACATGCTGGGCATTCACACATAAAAGATGACGAAAGATCCAGAGAAGCAGGAATGCCACATGTTTATCATCATTGACCGGACCCTCCAACTTGGGGTAAATCTTTATGAAGGTGGTATAGGCTCTATGTGCCTTGATCGGGAAGTCCTTGCACCGTTTGGAAACAACACCTGCATAGTATGTTATACCAAAAAGGTAGTAGTTCGGTCAAGTGGCATGTCCTTGATGGTGGGGCTCATTGGACCAAAGCTACAAAGGAAGGTGTTGGTTGAAGTGCTCCATAATGATGAGAGAGCAAGAGGAATAGCTAGTTCAACCGCATACTCTCGAATAGAAAGGCTTATACAGGCCACCTGGATAAAACACTTATCACAATCTTGGAGAGGCTTCGGCCATGTCTAAGGAGTCTTCAGGGCATTTGCAACATCAGGCACAGATCCAGATCGGATTAAAATTTCTTCTTTAGGATAGATCGGAAAAAAGGGATTCAAAGTTTGAACCTCATCAGCCACAACTTCTGTGGAAAATGTTGGACCTAGCAAAGGATCTCATTGCCTAGAGGCAATTTGAAGATCGTATCTTCAGTATATTTCTTCATTGAAAGTTCCATGACGCCCATGATATCATGTTGATCAAATGTAGGAGCAAAGGAAGAAGGCACAACCATTACAGAAAGATAAGGAGCGAAGATTTTGGGTAGAAAATCGCAAGTAGGAAGGAAAATTGAAAAGCTCAAAAGGAAAATGTTTGAAATAGCGTTTATATTGGCCAAAGAGAGAAAGCATCTATTGAAGCATCATTGTCGTTTCAACATGATAACTAGAGTGGACACGTGGAAGCATCGGGTTCACTCGATGTCTCGATTCGACAAGATCGATACTGAGGGGAAAATAGTCGAAGACGGTTCGCATTCGAGTGGCACATGTGTTGCATTTATTATGGCATTAATGAAGACTCAAACATCGTTGTCACTTTCGCCAAAAGGATAACGATGAGGGGGGCAATGTTCATACTTATTTCGTCCGTAACTTGCCTCAGCCAATCAAGGTCAATTACATGTGATCTGTATGGATACACATGGTGTACCAGAGGATTTCCTACGAATATGTACAGTGAATCCTCAAAAAGTGGAATTATAACGTATTAATTCTCACCGAAGATTATTAAAGTGTTCAAGACGAGAAACGGTCAAGCTTAGATTATTGCATGACTAAGAGCGATCGAGTTCGTACGATTGTGTAACAGATGGCTAAGGAGAAACAATAGAAGTAGAACATGAGAAGCATCCATAAGCCAAGTGGTGGGAAATAGTTATGATAACCATCGAAACATGGGAAGGATCCATAATAGCTTGATTAAACTTTAAATAAAGGAATATTACAACAAGGAGAATCGTCTCATACCAAACCAAACAAACCCAACACTATCTTTCAATTATCCTATTAATTTATGCTTCGTAGTGTAATCTTTTACTTTCTTTGTTAAGAAAATTACATTCCTTAGCTTAATCATTTACTTTTCAATCTATTGATTTAAATTCGATAGTGTAATCTATAGTGATAATCAAGTAGTTGATAATCTTAGCTATAATTGGAGTCTACACCTATATGTTGGATTCAGTTCTACATCAGAGAGACATCCTTCAATAATTTAGAGTGACCAATTGTAAGAATTTCTTTCTTATTTCATTCAATTCGTATCAAAAAGTTATTTTGTACGTAAGGCAAATGAGTAACCCATCATCATATGTTAAACCTCACTCTCTGAATATTGCCTGATTCAATTTACACATTGAACACATGGCCAAATAAGCGACCGATCTCGGTCATATAATACGTGTCTACCTATCTTGGCACTCAGGGTCATTGTTGTTCGGTTAGAATTGAAGCCACAAATCTAATTCTGGTATGCCTGCACACTATGTGAGAAAATAACGATAAACACCTCCAACCTTGAAATCCACTTTTCCTGCATTGTGTGGAAACACCATGCAAGAAGGTGTAGTCGCCCTCACTGGTTGTAAATAATTACATAGAGTTTTAAGAGGAGGAACATTATGTACATTATTCTCGTCTTGTTGCTCTTCAGAGGGATGATGAGGTTGATTCGTAGGCATATTTTCTGTTAACTCAAAAGATCTCAAGGTGTGTCTAATCTGGTGATGGATAGGCAAACCTTTGACCAATCCTCATTCACTTAAGAGACAGAGTATTATCATGTACCTACTTGGGCATGAAACACTAATAATCAATAAGTTTGATGGAAGTATTTAGTAGTAGGCATTCCATCACCATGGTTTTCTTGTTGTGTGGCCCACTTGAGATATGGATCTATCTCACTTTTGGGATCAAGCTTTGAAATGATCTTGAAAAATAGATGGATGGCATGAATGAAATATATATATCATGGTGGGACCCATGTAGCACTGTCCATTAGCGAGGTGGCTATCAGTAGTTTCCGTCGGCATACCGGGGGAAGCCGATTTCGGGCAAAAGCCTTTTGCAGGAATTCCTAGGCTGGGAAGTTAGGTTGATCCCACCATGATATATGTAAGTAATCCTCCCCATCCATCTAGGAAGTTAGGTTGATCCCACCATGATATATATAAGTAATCCTCCCCATCCATCTAGGAAGTTAGGTTGATCCCACCATGATATATGTAAGCAATCCTCCCCATCCATCTATTTTCCAAGATAATTTTAGAACATGTGACAAAAAAGAGAGTTAGATCGAAGATTCAAGAAGGCCACACGAGTGGGAAAACTAAGAAAAGAAGTTTGTACCGTGGAAACCTTCCCGGGCTCCATCTTGATGTTTATATGTCATCCAAACTATTTATTAGGTCATTCCTGCTGGGATGAACTGAAAACACAAAAAACTTATTCTGATAGAAAACTATTGTGCTTGGATAAATATTTCAATGGTGGTCATTCAATCCCCATTCTTTCCTCTCGTATGGCCCACTTAAGTCTTGGATGAACTTGCAAGATGGATAAATGGGGTGGATTTCTCGCAAAGATCACGATGGACCCCACCTAGTTTTCCTGCACAAGAAAGCCTTTCCTAGGAAATCCGCACTGGCTGTTCTGCTCTCACGACCAAATGGCGCTCCTCCAGCACCACATTCCCCTCAGGGGTTTCAAAAGTTGTGGCCCCATCATGACGTATGTGGTGCATTTACATTGTCCGTCCATTTTGCAAGGTAATATCAGGGCATGGGCCTAAACATGAGGCAAATCCAAATAGTAAGTGGATGCCCCTTAATTTAGGCCCCGCATCACCTCATGATTGGATTGGATGGCAAAATAAAAGAATTAAAGTGGGAATTAACTCTTTTTTTTTTTTTAACGATAGAATTTAATTGTCATTGTTAACTATTGTGGGTCTACCTGAAATTTGAATCTTTTCGTTTTTCGGCTCATGCCCTTAAATCATGATTTACGAAAGATGGTTGGCATGGATTAAATAAACACATTATTCTGAAACCCACGGCATAGTCCATTGTAAGATTGGATTCGGCTACTTTTGGGCGGGAAAAAAAAATGATAAAAAAGGACAATCATTTTTTAAAGATAAAATAGAGGGAATAATGTAATAACCATTAGTAAAAGTCAAAATAAGTGATTTTTTATTATCATGTTTTAAGAAAGAGTTAAAAAGCATGTTTTCTCAAAATATAAACATCTATGTAGCATTGTCTCAATGTGTGTATGTGTGTGTGGATATATATTTGGATAACCTGTTGGGAGAGAGAAAGATATTCCACCCAGGAGTAAGTAAAATCTGAGATGTTTCCAACAGCTGAAAGGTTATAACTCACTTGCCGCTTGTAACTCAGCGGTAAAACCTCACTGTCTAAACAGTACTACCAGTAATTGAGTTATTTTAAAACCCTTTACGACTCATAAAAGTCAAAAGCCATTCAAAAGGGCCCTTAAACAACGTTGTTTACTCACTGGCTAATAGGTGGACGGCTAAATGAGTAGTCAAAGGTCCAGATTCAACAAACAAATCTAACAAATCTGATTTCTATTATGACCAACTGAAGTGGGTCACACGATCCAGACGGTTTGGTTTGCCTTAATTTGACTTTATGGCGTGTACAAGTCTAAGTGATTACATGCGTATGACGTACACTCTCCGAAGTTATCTAAATGATCCCCTTCGTAGCGTTGAATAGGATGGAAGCGGATTGCGGACTTCCCCACCTGGATGGAATCTGTACAGGGAGGGGCTATGTGGGGCCCATCGTAACGTATAGGTTTTATCCACGCTGTTCATCCATTTTTCTAGATTATTTTATACTATGAAAACAAAAATAATAGAGATCGAAGCTTAAGTGAACCACAAAGCGTGGATTGAATTTCCACCATTAAAACTTTTTGGAGGACATGTAAGTTTTGGATTGAGATCAAATATCTGTTTTCCCTTCGTCCAGGTATATGTGACTTTATGAATTTTTTGGATGGAAAATAAATATCACGGTGGGAATTAGGAATTTCAACGTTGGGGGTCATTATCACCACTGCTTCCTGTGGTGTGGTCCACTTGAGACTTGAGTCTGCTTTATTTTTGGGATCATAGGATAAAACGAACTCAAAAATGGATGAATGGCGTGGATAATATCCATACATCACAGTGGACCCCACGGATGCCCTGCCTGGACCAATTTCTATCGAGCGGGGCAGGACGCAATCCACTTCCGAATCGGAGAGCGGCTTTCGTGTTAAAGGGAATGCATGACGTGAAAGTAACATAAACATACTCCTTCCACCTCTCTCTCTCTCTCTCTCTCTCTCTCTCTCTCTCTCTCTCTCTCTCTCTCTCTCTCAAACTAAAGAAAGCAAGCTAAGCTTGTCTTCAAAGAGATGAGAAGGCACTTTTACTTTTCTGCTTCTTTTTTTTTTCCTTCTCCGAAGACTACGGCTGTGAAATGGAAACCGCGCGAAGGTGGTTTTACGAGCACTTGAATGTGGCTAAAGATGGGTCTGTTTTTTCTTTTTCCTTTTCTATTGCTTCTTAGTTGGGCTAATCATCATTCTCCTAGACCAACTGGTAGGGATCTGCACCTGCGATTTTCGCACGTATGTGTGAAGTGGAATGTTCATTTGATGAAACACATGTGGATATGTCATTGTCCTGAAATCAAACCCGGTCATTATGTTGGTCCTCCTGGTCATCAGCTGTGGACTTTATTTTTGGCCATGTAACATGCGTGTAGAGCCCACGTGGTGATGAATAATTCGCATCTAAAAACATCCTATGTTGGCACGTGTGAAGAATTGGATTTCAAGTCCCTGTGCTGGGATAACTCGTACATAGCGACCCCAATATGCGTGTGTATAAGGTAGTTATTCTACACACCACACATGGGCCAGCAAGGCAGATAGGTACAAGATCCAATCCGTCCTTTTTTGGTATTACTTTCTAGGAATCATGGCCCAAGAAATAAGTTCACCATTGTTGTGTTGACAAAATTACATAAATAATGATTTTCTGTAAAATATGAAAACCGAAAAACCAAATCAATCTGACAATAAGGACAGGTTGAAGCATGTTTGGAATGCTATTTTTAAAGCGTTATTTACTCCTACTCAAGTAAATTGATTATGCTGAAAAAGTTATAGGCAAATTGCTTCTATGATACGCTGAGCCCGATGTAGGTCTGCGTTCCGCAAACACGAAAGCCCACCAATGGAACTTTGTTACACATTATCTGGCAAAAATGAAAGAAAAAACTCCAGTAAAGAAAGAAAAAGAAGAAACATGATTTATACCATTGCAGTAGTCTGTTCTTTAATAAGTGGTTCAGATGAACCATTCTAGACCACACTGCTGGTCTAATCTTAAGGCAATGGTTCTGTTGAACCTTGCTATCTTTCTGAAAATTTTGATTTGAAGGAGTGATTGGTTATGGTTCGTATGAGTTATGCTGGAGTATGTTAAGGATGGATTGGAAACCCATCCAGGCCCTCTTTATATAAGCTATGGTGGGAAGTAAATCTCATTAATTATTTTTCTGGCTATTGGAGAAACTAGCCTATGTTGGCAGTTCTTTTACTGTTATGCATGACCCATAACAACTTGTTACATGCTGACTGTTGTGAGACAATACAACCACACTACCTCATATGCCCATGCCATTGCCCGTGCCCGAGCGCGAGCGCGACTATGCGCGCACAAGTTCCATACTGCTTGGACCATGTGAGTAAATATTATAATATTCCACTCTCTACATTTAAACAAAAAATTCTTCTCCTCCATTTTCAATGTGGGACTATTCCCAAAATCCATGAAAAATGTATTTTGCAAACCCTTTTTGTATATATTATATAATATTTTTATTATTAAAATATATTTAAAATCAATATATTACAACATGTTGTGGGCCCACTCTTAACTTTGCAGCATTCCCGTGGTCAATCCAATGGTTGGGAGTACACCAGGGGGCAAATAGCCATTTTTTCACACAAACACAAGTGTTTAGAAAGTAAACACCAGTCTCAGGGCCTGTTTGTTAAATCTGAAGTTCGTTTGAATATGACCTCGGAAAATTAATAATGAATCTAGAACAAGCAATTTGTTAACTAAATTTTGAAATATTTAAAATATGTTAATTTAACATGTTTATCCATATAAAATAATCGTAATTGAATCCCTATCATTAAAAACTTCATAGATTCTACAGTAATGTTTATTTGCCATCCAACATGTTGATAATGTAAAAAGATCAGAATGAAATGCCCACATAAATTAATATCATCTTAATCCAAAGCCTTTATTGCCCACAATAAATTTTTAATGTATGTGTTTTATCTATGGTGTTTATTTATTTTTTCCAAATCATTTTAAGGAATGATTCCAAAAATGAGGATGATCCAAATCTCATGTGGCCCAGAACTTTTATGGCTCATTAATGGTCAAACGCCACCATTTCCTATGGTATGTTCCAGTTAATTATTGGATTTGCTTCAGTTTTTGAATCATGCTCTAAAATGAGCTTTCAATACAGATGGACGGTGTGGATGTAGTCACATAAATCACAGTGGCCTCCACAGTCAGGGTCTCATGTCCTAACCTCGATGGAGCCAGGGTCTCACCTAATCTGCTTCCCTAAATCGGAGAGGGAATTGCGTTCTACCCCCAACAACTGGAAGCGGATTGGCTGGTGTACCACAAGCCACCTATTTGGCTGATGTGTTAACGTCAGCAAGTTATGTGGGTCCCATCAAGAGGTATGTGTTATATCCCAACGGTCCTTTCATTTGGAGAACTTGTCTTAAGGCTTAAACCAAAAAATAAGACAGACACAAAGATTAAGTGGACACACAGCAAAAAGTTGTGGGGGATTGAACGTGTACCATTGAAACTTTTTTGGTCGTTATAGAAGTTTTGAATCAATATGATATTTGTTTTTCCTCTTCATCTAGGTCTGTGTGACCTCATGCACAGATTGACTGAGAATTAAGAGCTATGGTTGGGCTTACCAATGTTTTAATTGTGAGAATCATTGTCCCACAGCTATTTATGGTGTGGTCCACTTAAGACTTGGATATAAATAATTTTTTATTTTTTAATTTTTTTTTAATTTAACGCACGCAACACTAGCACTAGTGGAATTTCACCACCTATAAATAATTTGTGATAACATGCTCTAAAATGATCTCACAAAATAGGTGAACGGACTGGATAGAATAAGTATATCAATTTGGAGCACATGTAACTTTGACATCCTTTGAACCGTTCGTACAACTCGAAGCGGCTGCCCTCGTCTTCCCATGACACGTGCCCCAGCCAATCTGCTTCAACGAATGGAGCTAGAGATGGACAGCTGGGCTTTGTGGGGCTTATCCTAATGTATATGTTTCATCCGCACCGTCCATCCAATTTTTTCATATCATTTTAGAAAATAACATAAAAAACAAGGCAGATCTAAAGCTCAAGTGGGCCACAATACAAGAAACAATGGAAATTGGGTGCTACCTTTGAAAACTTATTGTGGCCACGGAAGACTCTAATCAAGATGTTTTTCGTATTATTCATTCATTCATGTCAGTGTGACCTTACAAAGAAGTTAGATAGCAAATAAACTTCATGTTGGAACTCAGGATGGTTTTAACAGTTGGTTCCATGCCCGCTACATTCTTGAGTGTGGTCAACTTAAGCTTTGGATGTGACTATCTTTTGGGATCATGCTATAGAATGATATATATATATATATATAAAAGTTCATAGACGGTGTGTATCTAACACATAAATCATGGTTAGCCTAGAGAAGTGCGACAAGTTAAACGTTGGGTTGTGCATATATAAAAGAGAATCTCAAACTGATGACAATTTTGGATTTATATTTTAAAAAAATAAAATTGCATAGCGCATTCTTAATTCACCATTAAGCTAGAACTTAGTCGCCTAGAAAAGTCGGCACAAAATTATGGAACACTTTCCACATTCAACATTAACAAACACCACTAAACACCAAGCGCTTTTCAAATTCTACATTAAGTAAAAATTTTAAGTGTTAACAAACAGGTCCTTAGGCAGCCACGTCATATCGGTGGCATTAAATTCTTAAATGAAAGGTCATAATCTTCTTCTAAGTATCATATATAGTTTATTATTATTATTATTGTTGTTGTTGTTGTTGTTGTTGTTGTTGCCTCTCGTTTCCAAATTTGGTCACGTGGTTTGAGCGGGTGCTAGAATCAAACATGCAATTGAATTCAAACCTAACAAGTAAGACCTCGAGCCAGAAGATAGGCAGATATGTTTGGATCCATTCTATATGACCAAGATCAAATAAGATGGATATTCTATTCAGCCACTTGCCACTTGCTACTTGCAAGGCATTATTTAAGCTGATTTGGTAATATTATCGAAAGGTAGGATTTGTCCTCTTATGATGGGTTGCACATTTGACTTCTGTATGAAAGGACTTTGTTGATAGATGTCTTAAATTTGTAATTCATCTATTTGTCGATGATAAGTTTGATGTCATTGAGTAGGTTTTGATATCATCGAAGTTAGCTCAATGCCAACGAGATTTTTTAGAATAAATTGATTTTGTTGATGGACACTTTGGTGCCCTTTATGATGCCATCGAAGACCGTTCGATGTCATCGAAGGCCTAGTCGATATCATCAGCAATATCCGAAATTTTATGTTTGGTCGCTAGAACGTTTTGGTATTATTTCAATGCCATCGAAGTGGCCTCGATGTCATCGAAGGTTAAGTTTTGATATCATTGAACGATTCCGTGTAGATTTTTGCACATTTATGAATTTGTGAGTTTTTTTTTTTCAATTTTGATTGGGATTCTCCTAGTGGTTATATATTTAGGTGTAATTGGGATTTGGATGAATCTAAGGCTTTCTAATTCATTCCTAGGGTTTTAAGGGCTTGTAAAGGAAGTTCGAGGCTTGTTCGAATCGGGTATTCTCTCTATCTCTTGTAATTTCTGATTTTATAGTGCTTTCTATTGCTTTGTTTGATGATTTTTTTTCCATAAGGATTTTTCCACGTTAAATTTGGAGTTTTTGCGTTGTTCTTACTTGGTGTGATTGGATTACTTCACTTGATTCATCTCTATGTGCTTCCCGTGGTCCCCTAACAAGTTGTATTAGAGCAAAACGTTGGAGCGAGGGCTTGAATCTAAAAGTAAGTGACAATGACTACCAATCCTAAGTTCAATGTTGAGAAATACTCCGAAAAAAATAATTTTGAATTATGGAAGATCAAGATGATTGGCTTATTGATTCGACAAGGATTGGATGAGGTCCTTGAGAAGCGACCAGAATCTATGGAAGAAACTAGATAAGAAAGAGAAATCCTTAATCCAATTGTACTTAATGGATGAGGTTCTTTATAATGTCTTGAGGGATAAAATCGTAACAAATTTGTGAGTGAAGTTAGAGGACATATACATGAAAAAGTTCCTTAAAAATCGCCTACACTTAAAGCTGCAGTTGTTCAACTTCAAGATGATGGAGGGAGGAGATGTTGAGGCTTACATATTAATTTTAATAAAGTGATATGCAAATTACTGGATGTGGAGTAGTGGTCGACGATGAAGATCAAGCATGTATCTTGTTGAATTCATTCTCTACTGCGTATAAGTCTTTTAAAGACACCTTGTGTGTAACACCCCAGATTTTTGCCAACTTGGAGCTAGACGTCCTTAGGAAACGGGTCAACCATAACACCTTGGTAACCTCTTAGAACTCAATTCCAAAGTCAAAGGAATCATTTAGAGCCCAATTCTTTAGAAATTTAATGTGAATTAGCCAGCGCTACACTAGATTTTCTGCAAAATTAGCACCAATCACTTTAAATACGATCTAAAAGACCCAAAACCTTTAGAATAGTTACCGCTACATTACCCTAAAATCTAGGATTCAACTCTAAACCCAGTTGTTCCCGGGAATGCTTTGTAACTTCGTATTGGATCTAGACCACACGTCGAAAGTCTGATAGCAATGAACTTAGACCATTATGACCGCCTAGTTGGACTTGACAATCATTTCAAAAATTAAGCCCAACCGATGTCCTGAGACCATTTCCTTGCGTCCGGAGTAAAGAGAGTGAGAAAAGGAAGATTTTTAGAAAATAAATTAGAATCTGGAACGTTTCACTTACGCGTTATTTTTAAGCATTCTGACCGTCAGAATTCGACCAAATTTCACCCTCGGATCAGGAAAATTTTCCCTTACATGTCCAAAGACTTGTGGCCTTGATCGGAGTTCGGTAACCGTTGAATTGACACTGGTCATCCACGGATGATCTGGAAATCCGATCGGACTGAAAACCTAACTGACTAAAGATCCGATGTTAGTGAGCTTAAGTCTGACCGCAATTGATAACAGGACCTCCAGAAATGCTCCATTGGATCAGAAAGATTCCGATTTGGTTATAACCTAAGTATACCTTGACTTGGAGTCTGTTTTCGTTATGTTTGGGCTTATAAAAGGGCCTTAAACCCTTAGCTTTCTAACCCATACGAATTTCCTAAACCCTAGAGTTTTAAGAGAGAGAAAAGAGAGAGAAAGTGAGGGAGAAGTTGGTGCCGCTTCCTGGGATTCTTCCCAGTCTCTCTACGTGCCTCATCCACCCTTCTGCTTCGCTATTCCGGTGTTTTCAACTTCGTTCCTAGGTAAGAAATCCCAACCTTAACCTGTTTTGAAGCCTAGAATAGTTTCAATGATATTATAGCTAACCTATTTCTTGTCATAGGTAGCATATCCGCCGTTGACGAAGATATATCGTCTGAATCACATCTTATACGTATTTTCCGGTTTAAGGTGCGGACTATATACGTTTAGGTTATGGTTTTTAAGACTTTCAATGTTAAGTAATGATTTATTCTTACTTAGGATGTTATTTCACATGTATAAAGTGCTGTCTGTTTCGTTTTTCAGTTGTACGTTAATTATGTTGAATATACTATATTCCTCGTATTTGTAGAAAATACCGTATATGTATAGAATTTGGATTTGTGTTCAATATGATTATTTGCCGTGTATATATGCTTATTACATGTGTGACAACTCCTTAGCGAAAGGACTTGCCCTAAATCACGCCACGACCAATATACGCTATACATGTAAAAGTGTGTAGCCCATGTGTTTGTGAAAATGTCTAAATGAATATGAAACTCGGATTCATGCATGCCATGATTATCCGTTGTGGGTATATGCAGGTGGTATATGGAGAAACTCTCTAGTGAAAGGATTTGGCCTAATACATGTATAACCAACATACACATGTATGATAATGTATGTATTCTAAGTGCTTGTGAAAATGACTGAATGAGTATGGAATTTTCTTTCATGCTTGCCATGACTAATTGTCATGGATATATGATTATTGTATGGGAGATAATCCTTTGACGAAAGGATTTGCCCTAATATGTATGCTAATGGATACATAGTATGTACGATGTAATGTGTAAACTAAGTGTATGTAAAAGTGTCTGAATGAGTTAGGAGTTAGTAAGATGTACCTATATGCGGGTTGAGATATGATTCTCAACTACATCAATGATGTGTATGATTCCCTTCATGAATCATGTAACTTAGGTTATCCATGCTAAATAAGTGTATGATTTCCTCCATGGCTTATGTATTTAATTGAATCATGTTACATGTGTGTATGATTTCCTATATGTACTGTTTACATTTAAGTTATACTTCATGATTGTCCATATGGATGCAGAATATGAATCATATGCTAGTTATTGTATGTGTATGTGATTGGGACTGTACTACAGTCCAGGTAATCGGTAACCGTACTCCAAATGGTGGTTAAGGTTGTTCGCCACGTAAGATGAGTTTACGAATCTGAGTCGTGCTTGGGGTGTTCGGCAGTGGTTAGGTCACACGGAGTGCTTATGCATTCCATGTCGTTCAACTCAACGTGTGCTTGGCCTAGTTGAGCTTATCAACTAACTCGATTGATCGATGCTTGTTCACCA
This sequence comes from Magnolia kwangsiensis, assembly GCA_037074715.1. Classification (NCBI taxonomy): domain Eukaryota; kingdom Viridiplantae; phylum Streptophyta; class Magnoliopsida; order Magnoliales; family Magnoliaceae; genus Magnolia; species Magnolia kwangsiensis. The sequence goes on along the minus strand of CM073583.1, from coordinate 62,435,180 downwards.
TGTTTGGTCACCACTGTTTGAATCTAAGGCACTGAGCTTACCAGTGAAACTCCCGTTAACCATGGTACCAAGATCCCCTAAGACCCATGAGCCGGGCATAATGGTATGAGACACCGCGGTCGAGCTGTCGGCCTACGCTGGGGCCACAAACCTCCCCATAGTGACCAATGAGCACCCTACTCTGAGCAGATTATGGTGGTATGGGACACTATATTCTTGTTGTCGGCCTACACTGATTGGTGACGAGCCCTCTGTAGTGACCTTGAGTTTATCCTGACACTGCATAGGGGCGACGAGTCCTGTTATAGTCTTAAGGATATAAATAGGTCTGTATTAATAAGGTGATGGGGGAGAGGAGCAACGATTGCGTGCAACAGCCCTGACAGCCCTTGCAGCGACCTAGAACCATAACATCATATGAGATTCCTAGGACTGACGACCCTAGAATGGATCAACGTTGGGAAATGATACAAGGGAGGTGTCTTAGCTTCCTAATCCTGTTGTGTGAAAAGGACTAATAAGAACTTGGTAAGCATACTCATATCATCGCATTGCATGTGCTATCGCTGTTGGCGTAAGAGCACTGAGGAAGTGACTGACATGCGCGATAATAAGATGAAGATCGTAAAGGGAGTTTGTAGTGAGGGCATGCATCATTCTTCATACCATCCTTGCATTAACAAGAATATCTAGGACCTGTTTGATTGTATTGCCTTATCATTACTGCTTGACTGAATTGATAACATGTTAACCTTTGCTGTATAGTTTCCACTGAGTTAGCTACTCACTCCTATATTACGGGACGGTGTTGTACACACCAACCAGTCCCTATTTTAGTTGCAGATGATGGTGATGCTTGCGAAGCAGAGCCGGACTTGATGATAATGAAGAGGATTCTTCCTATATGCAGGTTCTGATCGATGGAGTTACAGGGTTATTGATTATATGTCAATACACTTGGTATTTTGCCTTTTATTTACACTCATGTATATTCTTTTTGTTCATTTTTGGAGTATACATGTATTTAGTTAACCTGGTAACATGTTCACACTTTGGAGACTTACAATTAATTATACATTTTATATATTTATCATAGTCTTTCTCTTGAGAAACTTAACTATCTCTGGAGTATGATATGCTGTTTTGGTCTAATCCCACTTATGTTTTCTGCACTAATATAAACAACATTCATCCATCATTGAAAATGTTGCATAAGTGATGTTCTGGAACTCGAGAGTGGAGTTTATGCTCGACCCCCGATTTTCGGGACGTTACATTGTGCATCGGTAACATGACCCTTAGTGTAGATCTTGTCATCCCAACCCTTCAAGAAAAAGCGACGAGAAAGAAAAACGACAACATAGGAGTCTCCACTGATGCATTATTTACGAGGGGTCAGAATTTCGAGCCGGACACAGGATCTTCTCGATTGAGATCGATCCAAAGGCAAGGGCAAGGGCAAGTTAAAGTGATAGAATTATGGGATGACGGGACACATAAAGAAGGATTGTACAAATCTTAAAACCAAAAAAGAGAACTCAAAGGCTTCTTTCAAGGAGGCTAACACTGCCACATCTTACGAAGAAACAAATGGAAGTAATGTATTGTCAGGGTCGATGATCGAACACGTATACAATGATCGTAGGGACGAATGGATCTTGGACATAGGGGCTTCATATCACATGACTCTTCATCGGAGTTGGTTCACCAGCTATAGGGAATGCGATGATGGATACGTATTTACGGGCAGTAATAATGCCTGTAATGTTGTGGCTATTAGTACTATCTGTATCAAGATATTTAATGAGATAGAGCGTACCTTGATGTTCACAACTCCAAATGTAGGGTCGCAATGTAATAATAATCTCGGTGAGACTAAGGTCGAATCCACATGGACTAATCTCGTGTGTATTCTAAAAGTAACTAAAAATAGAACTAGAAGAAGATGTGAATCTAAATATGAATTAATTGAGAGAGTAATTGTGATTAAAGTGATTAAAACTAACAAATTCAAAGGTGGTAACTAGGGTTTCCAAGGATCCACTTGTAGAGATCAGGGAGATCTATGCTTGATTCAAGGACATAACTAGAATCAGAGTCTCATCTTATTCAATTGGAAGATATCTCATTAAAATCAAATCTGAACTTCCTTTGATCTAATTTTCAATGGATGAGAGGTGTGAGAACGGGAAGTGATTCCATCACAAAATCATGCCCAGGAGACAAGGCAAATAATAGGATTTACGAATCCCACAACCAATCATAAGAGAATTGGAAAGATTAGGCAGGATTCCATCACCCAACCATGCCCATGGGATGATGATGAACAATAAGATTGCCTAATTTCACAATCTCAATACATGAAAAGAACATACTCAAAGTTATCGCAGATCTATTGTAATTTAAGTCATAACAAATTATTAAAAACTGAAAGTATTTCTTAAATACCAAACAAGAATCAAAGATAGTTCAACTTAAACATGAATCAAAGCAATAGAAAACATCTCATCACGCTATAAGCTTCACCTCTTAGCCCTAGCTAAGAGGTTTAGTCAACCATAGACATGATAAAACTAAAATCTCTTAAGAAAAACATAAAAATAGCTAAGGGAAAAAAAACTCTTAATGACAGCTTCTCCACAATTTTGCTCCACTCTTCAAACCCTAGAAGATGCCTAGGGATGCCCTGGGCACTCCTATTTATAGTTGTGCATCACCTCCTTTTGCACCGACCTGAAAAATTCTGAAAACCGCCTCAAATTTAAGCAGTCCGCGCAACATCTGCATAACCTCTGACTAGCCGTGGACAACCTTCGACTAGTTGAGGGTCTCCTTCGAATGGTCGAGGATGACGAGATTTTGGAGGATTTTGTCATTGAAGTTCGAGTCAAAGAATCTTCGATTAGTCGAGCAGGGGCCTTGGATTGGTCGAAGATAGGTCCAAACTAATAGAAGGTTGCAGATTTTTTAGGGCCTGTTTGGCCGGGCAGATCCCATGGTATTAGGAGGGATAGGATCAATTTTAAGGTAATGATGGTGGTTTCAGTGGATTGTCTTAAGATCCAAGGGATTGCTTATATCCCGGGACAAGTTCACTGGGTATGTTTGGCACGCCCCACATATCCCGGGATTTTACCTTCCAATCCATTCAACCAAGGGATAAGATCAATTTTAAGGTAATGATGGTGATGTCAGTGGATTGTCTTGAGATCCATGGGATGGATTATATCCTGGGACAAGTTCACCGGACCTGTTTGGCTCGTCATGCCTATATAAGGATATTGTCGATCCCATCCCTCCTAATACCGTGGGATCTGCCTGGCCAAACAGGCCCTTAGGTTTCTTTTTCTTCATTTTAAGTCTTCAATGCTCTTCATTTCTCACTTGGTTTTCTTAGATATTTGGTATGTGAATCTTTATTCTTGATCTCATAAGATCCATTCTTGGCTTTGGTGATTCGTGAGCATTAAATTCATACTTTTAATATCCTTTTCAATCCAAGCTTTTAAATTCACTTTGCAACATAAACATGATTAAAATAGAACATTAAGCATTATCATGTTCATAAAACTAAGTAATAAATGGGGAATAATATGTAATATTTGACCCTCAACATAATCTCCAACTAGCATTTTTCTAGTTTCAAGCAAAATATGCAAAAAATAAAATTTAATGCGCAATGTTCAAACCTTTTTCAGAAAATAATCTTTTATGTAATTAAGTATCAATGAGTAAACTTAAGATGAGAAAGTGTGATTTTGAAAACCTAGAACATAATCACATAAGTAATCAATCAAATAAGTTCTTTTCCATTAAGTCAGAGCATAGTTCGCGTATCAAGTTTTTCAATGTGTTCAGTGGAAATCAACTTACTTCTCATAAAAATACTATCTTTTCATAATGTTACGCATGTTCATCACTTCAAGATTGGTTGAAAATTCAAGTATTGATTCCAAACTTATCTTATTTTCCTTCTTTATCTAGTTTTTTATTTTATATTGACGGTTAGTTTTTATTCATTCTTTTTATTTTTACATTCTTTTCCAAAATTTTTATTCTTTTTCATGACTTTTCTATCAATCTCCTATTTTTTAACTGGTTCTTTTCTTCTTTTAAGATGGAAAAAATTCTCCAGACTTGATTCTCGTCATCTATCAATGATTCGCATACTAACAATTAGAACTTCTAGTATAACTTACAGAAGACAATTTTAATGTGTTTTGTGATTTAACATGATATTCAAACTTCCTCTTAATCAATTGAGCGCAAGTACTTAAGTGATAAATTACTTAGATGACTAGATTTCGGTAATTCAAAATTCAATCTCTATCGTATCATACTCAAAGCATTCTTAAATACACAATTCATCACTTCTCAAACAGATTTTAATTTAAAATATTGAAAATTTTTAAAATTTTTGCTCAAAACTGAGAAAACATTGATTAGTTTACCAAATCCCCCATTCCTAACTTAAATTCTACATTGTCCTCAATGTAAAAGAAATAAATATGATTTGAAAAGGAGACAACGTAATTGAAGGTGACATGATGGAAAGATGTAAGTGCTATGATTTCATATCCCTTTTGTTGTCAAATTTTGTTGTGTCAAAAGCTATATCTATGTCTTGTATATCTTGTGTTTTATGTTTAAAGTCTATTCATTGCAATCAAGACATATTAAGACATCGCATTTCAAGACAAGATCTTAAAAGAAGAAAGTTTTCAAGTCTTGGATGAAGAAATCAAGAATAGAAGTTTTCAAGGTTGCATGTTCAAGATTTAATCAAGTTCAAGTTTACTAGAAGACTTTGTCAAGTCAAGATCAAGCTCATGAAGGCCTACTACAAGTTTTGAATATTCACAAGCTTCTCTTAAGGGTCATCTGAGTGTACAGACTTTCAATGTTCATCTCACTTTTAAGGTTTGTACGACCTTAGATTGACCTTAGGATGAACTTTACTGCAGGTCATTCCGGATACATAACTCATATATTTTTATATGCTTGTTTGGAGTGTTCTAAGACCAGTCCTAGGGACTTCAAGACCAGTCCTAGCTTTGTTACGACCAGTATTAAGTTTTTCAGGACCAGTCCTAGGTAGTTGAAGATTTTTGAATCTTTCTAGCTGTCCTACGACCAGTCCTGGACATCCTACGATTAGTCCTAGAAGTTCTACGACTCATCCTTCGACTAGTCATAGCCCTACGACTCAAACTCCAGCAACCATTTTTGGGATCCTACGACTGGTCGTAGGTGTCCCACGACCAGTCGTAGATGGCCCACGACTGATCGTAGACCACCCATGACCGGTCGTGGAACTGAAAATCTTATCCCGCGAAAATCTTTTGAAATTCTTTGAGGCTACGACCAGTCCTAGGATCCTAAGACCAGTCGTAGACGGGATTTTTCAGGCTATAAATAGAGCACTCACTTCAAAGTTTTAGTACTTCAAATCAATTCTATTCAAGCATTCTTTAGGCTATACTCTGATATAAGTTTGTGTTTATTTTAAGCTTCTTTGTGCTTATTTAATATTCCTTTTGCTAGCTTATTCTTATTTGATTTTGATCTACATTCCAATCTTATTAGAAAAGGAGAATTTCTGATATTCCTTCTTCTTGAATTCAAAATCAAATAGATCTAGCCCGTTTGATCTAAAATCAATTAGACTTAGAACCATTCTTAAAGTGAGTATTAGACTTTGAACGTCGAATCGAACTTCTACTCCGATTGGTTCTACCGGGCTTCTTCAAAAGGTGATTCAGGTATTTTACATGTTTTAGAATTTACTTTCTCTGGTTTTTGTTTGAGATTCGCTAGAAAAATCTCATTGTAATGGTTATCTGAGGAGAGCCAGAAAACTCAGATTGTGGGATTTTTGGATTGTGTAAGCCCGAGATCAAAGACACAATTGTGAAGGTTTTAGGTGAACCTGTGAAACCTATTTTGATAGTGCATGCTAATATCTCCTGTGTGAGGATATTAGGAGTGGAGTAGCAATCTGTGTGGCTGTTGGATAACAGTTGGTGTACACACAGGCGAACCACTATATATCATTGTGTTGTGGATGTGCTTTATTCTTTCATTCCTTTATTCATTCAGTTTTGTGGTTTGTGTTTGTGGATGAATGTTGTAATCACTTCAAGCAAGTGTGGATGAATGTTGTAATAACTTAGAATTTATTTTTCGCAAGTTATTTTGATTTCATTGCTTATTATTCCTCTTTGGTTTGTGATACAAAAGACGTTCTAAAAATAAGGTTGTCCTACCTTAAACCTCTGATTTTTGGTGTAAGGTTGTCCTTAGAACTGATAAAGTATTAATCTCTTTATTTTAGGCTATTGTGATTGTTTTATATTCAGCATTGTGCTTTAAATCTTTTATTATTCCGCTGTTATTAGTTTTATTTGGCATTGCCCTATTCACCCCCCCTCTAGGGCATATAGCTAGGCCCTTTCAAGTGGTATCAGAGCCTAATGGCTCGTGCTTATTGTTTATTTATTGGATTTATTTCCTAAGCTAACGATCTAAGCTATATTAAGATGTCAAATTTTGATAGCCTATCAGTCACTAGGCCACTACCCTTTAATGACACAAACTATGCCTATTGGAAAGCCAGGATGAGGATCTTCCTCAAATCCTTAGATGAAAGTGTGTGTCTGGCCACAGTGAATGAATGGAATCCTCCTATCACTGAAGTAACTAATGGCGATGGTTCAAAATCTATGAAAGTAACGGCTTATTCGCTTTGGACCACACTTCAGAAAAGTGAAAGTAGTGCAAATGTAAAAGCACTAAATGCAATTACTTGTGCATTATCACCAGATGAATTCAAAAGAATCATCTCTTGTGAAAATGTAAAACAAGCATGGGATATATTAGAAATGACACACGAGGGTACATCTATTGTCAAGAAATCTAAAGTCCAACTCCTCACAACTAAATTTGAAGAAATTCATATGGAGGAGAATGAGATGTTTATGAACTTCTACACTAGATTGAATGACATTATGAACTCTATGTGGGGTCTTGGTGATAGAATCCCTGAAAGTAAAGTGTGCGCAAAAATTCTACGTTCACTTCCTGAACGGTTCAATTCTAAAGTGACCGCGATTCAGGAACTTTGTGATACGGATACCATGAGGGTTGAGGAATTAGTTGGTTTACTTCAAAACTATGAGTTATCCTTTAAGGCTCCTAAAGGAAAATCAATTGCTTTCAAATCATCTAAAAATATTTTACAAGAGAGTACTTCGGATTCAGAAAATACCGAAGATGATATGACACTTTTAGCAAAAAGGTTTTACAAAATTTTTAAAAATAAGAAAAAGGTTGATTTTCAAAAATCAAATGATAAGAGACGATCTAAACTTAGAACTTGTAAATCCTTGAAAGATAGTCAATGTTACAACTGTCAAGAGTATGGGCACTTATCTAACAAATGTCCTAAAAAGGACAAATCAAAAAGGAAAAGCATGATGGCTACTTGGGATGAATCATCTGATTCTGAATCCTCTTCTAAATCAGAAGATTCTGAAACTGAGTCGGGCGATGATGTTAAAGCCCTTATGACTCTAGCCAAGATCACGTATTCAAATCATGATTATACATCTAGTGAAAAAAATCTGAATAGTGATTGCGATAATGAAGATGATCTTCAAGATGCTTATAATGCCCTTTATAAAGAGAGTTGTAAAATTGCTGTCAAGCTTAAATTACAAAAAGAAAAATTTTCTAAGCTTAAGGAAGATTATGAGTCTCTTGTCTTAGAAAAGTCTCATATTTCTGATTCTTTTGGAAAAAACCAAAAATGATTTAGATTTCAAAACCTCCCAAATTAAAGATTTGAAATCCGAAAAAGAGAAACTCAAAAATGAGGTAGCTTCTCTTTTGAGTTTGAAAGACACATGGAGATATGCCCAAGGTAATCCAAAATTGAAAAATTATTGTCCGGATCAAGAAAATGTGGCGATCGATCTGGGTTGGGCTATGATAAAAATACATCTCCTAAACAAAAAAATATTGCTCCTAAATTTGTTAAAGGAGAGTCTTCGACCTCAAAAGAAAAGAATACCTATCAAGGTTTTTCCAAAAATTCTAGGTCTTTCCAAAAACCTAAAGGTGGCCATGTCAACTTTAATTTTCAAAACCGAAATCAATTAGCTGAAAAAATTATTGATCTTCTTAAGGAGCTATTAAAGTCGAACTCTATAGGTCGTTCCTACAACAATATACAGAAAAAGACCATCTACACTCCTAAACCCAAAACAATTATGAAATGGGTTCCTAAAGTTGCCAACTTGGTTGCCCACACTGCTTTCAAAGCAACAAGCCATTCAAAGTGGTACCTAGATAGTGGTTGCTCCAGGCATATGACAGGTGACAAAGCTTTATTCACCGATCTTAAAGATATGACTGACGGGTCAGTCACATTTGGTGATGGAAGCAATTACAAGATTATTGGCCAAGGTATGGTTCAACTTTATAACCTTCCCTTATTTAAGAATGTCTTATATGTTGAGGGTTTAAAACACAACCTATTAAGCATTTCTCAGATATGTGATAACAACTATAGTGTAAAGTTTTCTAATCAAGGTTGTGAGATAGTTAATAAAAGGGGTTCTGTTATATTAACTGGTCGCAGAACTTCTGAAAACTGCTACATCGTTAGTGATGCTAGCTCATCTACTCAATCATGTTACATGGTCCATACCGATGAGACTGAATTATGGCATAAACGCCTTAGACATGTACACTATCGAAACTTATTTAGATTGATCAAAAGAGAACTAATTAGAGGTCTACCCAAATTGTAAAAAGTAGACAAAATATGTGGTGAATGCCAGTTGGGGAAACAGATTAGGAGCTCTCACAAGAAAGTGAACTCCAATACCACATCTAGACCACTCGAGCTTCTCCATATGAATCTTATTGGACCAACTAGATCAGAGAGTCGAGGAGGCAAAAAATACATCTTGGTTATCGTAGATGACTATACCAGATTCACTTGGGTATCATTCTTAAAAGACAAAACTGAAACCCTGGATGCAGTAAAAAAGGTCATCAAACGAATCCAAAATGAGAAAAGTTCTCATGTTAGCAAGATTCGTAGTGATAATGGATCTGAATTCGAAAACAGTAGTTTTGAGAAATTCTGTAGCGATCAGGGAATATCACATGAATTCTCAGCGCCCAAAACACCGCAACAAAATAGTATAATTGAAAGGAAAAATAGAGTGCTTCAGGATATGGCTAATGTTATGTTGAATAGTATGAAGCTCTCTAAAAATCTTTGGGCTGTAGCAGTTAATACCGCATGTTAATTATTAATTGGGTTTATACTAGTAAATTTAATAATAAGATTGATTATGAATTATGGTTTGAAAAGAATCCTACTGTCAAATACTTTCGGGTTTTTGGCAGTAAGTGTTATATTTTACGGGATCATGAAAATTTGGGTAAGTTTGATACGAAGAGTGACGAAGGAATTTTTCTTAGTTATTCTTTAAACAGTCGAGCTTATAGGGTTCTAAATAAGAGAACTGGTGTGATTCAAGAGTCCATCAATGTGGTCATTGATGATCATTTGAATACACTAGCCCCATGTTCAGATGATGATGAAGCTCTTATTATTGACAATCTAGATATCTCATCAAGTCAAAAAGAATCTGAACCAAGGACTGTTAAAGATCATCCAACCAATCAAATACTTGAAAATCCTCTCACTTGAGTTCGTACTCACAAACAACTTGAGAACATATGTAATTATGTTTGTTTTACATCCCAAATAGAACCGATCAACGTAAAAGAAACACTTTCTGACGAAAATTGGATAGTTGCTACGCAGGATGAACTTAATCAATTTGTTCATAATGATGTCTGGTATCTTGTTCCTAGACCTAAAGATAAAAACATTATTGGAACAAAGTGGATCTTTAAAAATAAGTCTGATGAACTCGAAAATATTATACGAAACAAGGCTAGACTAGTTGTACAAGGGTACACTCAGATTGAAGGCATCGATTACGATGAAACCTTTGCTCCAGTCGCTCGCCTTGAATCAATCAGACTTTTTATTTCCATCGCATGTTTTAGAAAATTTAAAATCTATCAGATGGATATAAAGAGTGCTTTCTTAAATGGTGATTTACATGAAGAAGTGTATGTTGAACAACCTTCAGGGTTTGAAGACCCTAAGTTATCTGAACATGTATTTCGTCTCAAAAAGGCTCTCTATGGTCTAAAACAAGCACCCATGGCATGGTATGAAAAATTGACTAAATTCTTACTTAGTTATAGCTTTCAAGTAGGTAGTGTCGATAAGACACTTTTTGTTAAAAACAATAATAATGATATTTTGATGGTTCAAATATATGTTGATGATATTATTTATGGATCTACTTGTTCTAACATGTCTACCGAGTTTGTAGAGTTAATGAAATCAAGGTTCGAAATGAGCATGGTTGGCGAACTTAACTATTTCCTAAGGTTACAAGTAAAACAACAACCTGATGAAATTTTCATTTCGCAGACCAAATATGCTTCAAACTTGGTTAAAAGGTTTGGATTTGAGAATGGTAAGAACTTTGATACTCCTATGAGTACAACATTAAGACTCTCAAAAGACTCTTCAGGTAAAGATATAGATCCTAAATTATATCGTAGTATGATTGGTAGTTTGTTATATCTTACTACTAGTAGACCTGATATCGCATTTAGTGTTGGTATTTGTGCCAGATATCAGTCTAATCCTAAGGAATCACATCTTACTGCTGTTAAACGGATTATTAGATATATTGCAAGTTCTATAAATTTGGTACTTTGGTATCCTTTTGATACTAATGTTCAATTAGCCGGGTATTCAGATGCTGATTGGGCCAGAAATATTGATGATAGAAAATCAACCAGTGGTGGTTGTTTTTACATTGAAAATTGCTTAGTTTCTTGGTTCAGCAAGAAGCAAAACTCAATATCTCTTTTTACTGCTGAGGCTGAATATATTGCAGCTGGATATGCATGTACTCAACTAGTTTGGATGAAACGCATGCTTAGCGATTATGGAATTAATCAAGATTCAATGATCTTACATTGTGATAATTCCAGTGCTATAAACATTTTCAAAAACCCAATTCAGCATTCACGTACTAAGCATATTGACATTAGTTATCATTACATTCATGAGTTGGTTGAAGAAAAAGTTATTACATTGGAATATATACCAACCGAAACTCAACTTACTGATATATTTACTAAACCGCTCGACAAAAGAAGGTTTAATAAATTGAAATTTGATCTTGGTATGTGCATTTTACATTGAATATTCTTGCTTGCATGTATCATAGTGTATTATATTTCATATTATAATTGTTTAAATTTAAAATTTTTACATTAAAAATTAATTTTTGATCGCTGCTCAACCGGTCGTGGATGTACACGACCAGTCGTGTTACGACCGGTCGTGAACCACACTCGACCGGTCGTGGATCTCGTGAATGTGATATAATTTGGGAAAAATCTTCTTCTTCTTCATTTCCACACCGACGTACGACGAGTCGTGGCTCGACCAGTCATAGGATTTCTAGTTTTTCTTCAAGGTAAGTCCTATTTCATCATTTTTCTTGAAGATTCATGTTCTCTATGCTTTAATTTGTTCATAGTACAGCTTGATTTCATCTCTTGTTGAGTTTTTCAAGGGTTTCCTCTCTATTTGCTGATCTAGAGAAAACCCATCTTTCATTTATGCATCTTGCTTGTTCTTTGTATATCTTTTTGAATATGGATGCTAGAAGGAAAAAGAAAATATCTCGTGGTCCATCTTCATCCAGATCTGCACCGATAACTAAACGGCACCTTCGGTCACCTGAAGATGATACTCAAGATGTACGGGATTTGCATGTCCATAACATTATCGTTGAGCATACCGCTGATCTAAATCACATTGCTCCATATGGTGTCATTTCCCTTCTTAAATCTGTAGGTTGGACTAACATTTTACTTTGGGGTGGGTCTGCATACCAGTCCATTGCTCAATCAATGGTAGCATGCATCTCAGATTTTTCTCTTGATAATTTAACATTTTCAATCGATACTAGAGAAGGAAAATTTGAAGTAGACCGTCATTTGATATCAGGTATTATGAATATACCTGTTAATGATGAAGGAATACTAATTCATACCTTATACGATAAACCTTCTGAATCAAAAAAACGCATGTTAACCAGAGATTTATGCAAAATTGATGTGCATTGGACTCATAAAGAGAATGCACTCCCTACAAAGTATTTGTTACCCAGTTATAGAATACTACATCGTTTCTTCATTTCCAATGATATCCTCGGTCCGGTAATAAATACGAGTTAACTTCTTTCATGGTTCATGTGTTGCATTCTATTACTTCTGGACTAAGCTCTATCTTCCTTCTTTGATTTGTCATTCCATTATACAATTTCATTTCCATCCGGGTCATAGTGATATTCCATTTGGTTATCTTATGACTGTTTTAGCCACTCACATGCTTGTCGATAAACCTGTTAATGAGGCATCAATTCATCATCTTATTTTCAACAATGCCAATCTTAATAAGATGAAATTGGATCTGCTCCCTGGCCAATTTGATGAAGATGGTGTTAGTGGTATTGGTGGTAATGCTGGTGATGCTGGAAACGAAGAGGAAACTGGCGATCTTCCACAACAAGATGTTAATATGGATGAAGTATATGATGATATAGAAATTGATTCACCTAATGATCCAGATTTATGATCCTTCTGGTTTTGATGCACGCCTTCGTGCATTGGAGGAAAATTTTGATAATATGAATATAGCACATGATATGAGATTGAAGTACATGCAAAAATATCTTCGTCGCATAAATAAGGGCTTACACCAGATTAATCCAACTATCCCTGCTCCCTCCTCTGGATCAGATTAAGTGAATTATCTTCTGGATAGTATGTCATTTCCTTTTATTTTGGGTATGTATTATGAATTATAGTTTCATAACATTGCCTTTTGGATATTGTACTCTAGATTATGGATTATGGCTTGACACTTCAGGTATATTTTATGTCCTTTCATATCACCTTCTCATTATTTGCTCTCTATGTTCTCCTTTCTATTGTTCCTTTCCCTTGTCATTTTGTGACAAAAAGGGGGAGTAGTAAGCATTGCTAAAAGGGGAGTAATACGGATAGGGGGAGTAAATTTATTTGTTTGTATTGATTGAGAAGGATATGTGGATTGATGGATATGTGGATTGAAGTTTTGAGGTTTTCATGTTATGTATTGATTATATGAGCAACACTCGTATTACTCAGGGGGAGTAGAGTATTTTGTGGTTTCATGTCTTATCTTTGATGCTATGTGTTTTGTCACAAATTTGACAAAGGGGGATATTGTAAGTGTTATGGTTTCATATCCCTTTTGTTGTCAAATTTTGTTATGTCAAAACCTTTATCTATGTCTTGTATATTTTGTGTTTTATGTTTGAAGTCTATTCATTGCAATCAAGACATATCAAGACATCGCATTTCAAGACAAGATCTTAAAAGAAGAAAGTTTTCAAGTCTTGGATGAAGAAATCAAGAATAGAAGTTTTCAAGGTTGCATGTTCAAGATTTGATCAAGTTCAAGTTTACTAGAAGACTTTGTCAAGTCAAGATCAAGCCCATGAAGGCCTATTACAAGTTTTGAATATTCACAAGCTTCTCTTAAGGGTCATCTGAGTGTACAGACTTTCAATGCCATCTCACTTTTAAGGTTTGTTCGACCTTAGATTGACCTTAGGGTGGGCTTTACTGCAGGTCATTCCGGATACATAACTCATATATTTTTATATGCTTGTTTGGAGTGTTCTAAGACCAGTCCTAGGGACTTCAAGACCAGTCCTAGCTTTGTTACGATCAGTCTTAAGTTTTTCAGGACCAGTCCTAGGTAGTTGAAGATTTTCAGATCTTTCTAGCTGTCCTACGACCAGTCCTGGACATCCTACAACCAGTCCTGGAAGTTTTACGACTCATCCTTCAACCGGTCGTAGCCCTACGACTCAAACTCCAGCAACCATTTTTGGGGTCCTACGACTGGTCGTAGGTGTCCCGGCTCACGACCTGTCGTAGACCACCCAGGACCGGTCGTGGAACTGAAAATCTTATCTCGTGAAAATTTTTCAAAAATCTTTGAGGCTACGACCAATCCTAGGATCCTAAGACCAGTCGTAGACGGGATTTTTCAGGCTATAAATAGAGCACGCACTTCAGAGTTTTAGTACTTCAAATCAATTCTATTCAAGCATTCTTTAGGCTATACTCTGAGATAAGTTTGTGTTTATTTTAAGCTGCTTTGTGCTTATTTAATATTCCTTTTGCTAGCTTATTCTTATTTGATTTTGATCTACTTTCCAATCTTATTAGAAAAGGGGAATTTCTGATATTCCTTCTTCTTGGATTCAAAATCAAATAGATCTAGCCCGTTTGATCTAAAATCAATTAGACTTAGAACCATTCTTAAAGTGAGTATTGGACTTTGAACGTCGAATCGAACTTCTACTCCGATTGGTTCTACCGGGCTTCTTCAAAAGGTGATTCAGGTATTTTACATGTTTTGTAATTTACTTTCTCTGGTTTTTGTTTGAGATTCGCCAGAAAAATCTCATTGTAGTGGTTATCTGAGGAGAGCCAGAAAACTCAGATTGTGGGGTTTTTGGATTGTGTAAGCCCGAGATCAAAGACACAATTGTGAAGGTTTTAGGTGAACCTGTGAAACCTATTTTGATAGTGCATGCTAATATCCCCTGTGTGAGGATATTAGGAGTGGAGTAGCAATCTGTGTGGCTGTTCGATAACAGTTGGTGTACACACAGGCGAACCACTATATATCGTTGTGTTGTGGATGTGCTTTATTCTTTCATTCCTTTATTCATTCAGTTTTGTGGTTTGTGTTCGTGGATGAATGTTGTAATCACTTCAAGAAAGTGTGGATGAGTGTTGTAATAACTTAGGATTTATTTTTTGCAAGTTATTTTGATTCCATTGCTTATTATTCCTCTTTGGTTTGTGATATAAAGGACGTTCTAGAAATAAGGTTGTTCTACCTTAAACCTCTAGTTTTTGGTGTAAGGTTGTCCTTAGAACTGATAAAGTATCAATCTCTTTATTTTTGGCTATTGTGATTGTTTTATATTCAGCATTGTGCTTTAAATCTTTTATTATTCCACTACTATTAGTTTTATTTGGTATTGCCCTATTCACCCCCCCTCTAGGGCATATAGCTAAACCCTTTCAAAAGATAGTACTTGATGAAGGAATTTTGAGGCTTTTTCCAAAGGATCTCAGCTTGAAGGTGAGTTAGCACAAGAATTAAACAACCGAAAAGCAAACTATCTTAAACAAACAAAAAGTAAACTATCTTAAAATAGTGGAAGCAAACTATCCTAGTCCAAAATTCTATGAAAGCAATAAATCTAACTATACCTCCGTCAGACTAGGAGGTCAATCCTTGTAAACAGGATCAATCAGAGGTATGGACATATCCTATGAATCAAATTTCTTAACAAATGGCTGCAACCGATGTCCGTTTACTTTAAAAGCATTACCATTGTTCAGATTCTTTATCTCGATGACCCCATGATGATAGACATTGGTAATAGTGAAAGGACCGGTCCAACAAGATTGGAGTTTACCCGAAAAAAGACGTAACCAAGAATTGTATAGAAAGATTTTTTTACCAACTAAGAATGGTTTTTAAAGGATGTTCCTTTCATGGAACACCTTCATTGTGTCCTTATAAATTCTCGAGTTCTCGTATGCATCACTTCAAATCTCCTCAAGTTCATTCAATTATAGTTTGCATAGCCAGCCATCGTTGTCTAGGTTGAAATTTAAATTTTTATTGCTAAGTATGTGAGGCCCGCATCTAGTATCCATTCTATTTTGTTAGGTCCCGCAATCCTCTCGGTCGAATTCTGGTGACCCACGATCTGTAGATTGTATTTGCGATCATCCTTAAGTTCCATCTTGTAAACTCGATCCGATCCAACCCCAAACTTACGCCATAGCGACCGCATCACCGCCGCGGTTCCAATGTCGTGTCTCATGTGGCAATCCGATGGGTAGATCAAAAGATGTACAATTTACAATATTTGACCTTTAATTGATGTGGGACCCACTTTAGTGGGGTATGCACAAATTCTGAGGTGGTATGACCCACCCTAGAATCCCATCATTACCTAGCCTAACCTACAAGCTACTACCTTACTACCCTACACCTTTTTATAGCTAGTTATGATGGATTTTCCTAACCTAGGCAATGATTGCTCTCTTTCTTAGAAAATCTATGATGCATTTCTCTATCCTAGGCTCCTCATTTCTAGCAAATTTCAGATTTTCTTCCCTTTTCTAGGAGAAACTCATGATTCCCTCTCTTGTTTCTAGTAAATCATCATACCACTCTTACTTCTCCCTCTCCCTTCCCATTTTACCTCATTTTTCTCTCCATCCCCTCTCCCCTTGCAAGAGCCCTTGGACGTTCCACCATTCTCCCTATTTTCCAGCAACTTTCCACCTAATTTCCTCACCATCTAACCCTTAAGATCAGATCTTCTCCATTAATCCACCTCCCTTGGAGCATAATGAGCTTGTAAGGAGTTTTGTCAAGATCTTCTAGGTGGGTGATTATTTAGGATAGTTTTTCATTATTTTTCCTTCTCTTTCTTTTTTTTTTTCCTTCTTTTCTTCATATGGAGAGAGTGTAGGACCCATCAATCAATGGTGGAGGTCCTACACCACTCTTTGGATGTGGCCTTTAACCACCATTTACATGCATATGATCTTGCTGGGGATATTGTCCATGGACCCCATCTTGATGAGTTTTCCTTTCATTTATGTATGATGGATCATCTAAACCTTAGGATCATGGTGGGGATGGCATCCCCACCTTAGATTTCTATTTGTAAGGCCCATGCATGCATGAGACCCTTTTTGATCTTGCATGTATACATAAGTTTCTTGGTTATGGAGGGCTCATAGTGGAGGAGCCCTCCCTATGGCCGGCATGTCTCCTTTCTCCTTCTCTTCTTCCCTTTCTATGGTTTGGATCTGATGTTTTGTGTGGCCCACCTAATGTGCCATGTAACCAGGCCCCTTCAAATTTTTGAAATATCTAGGCCCAGGTGGCTGGATGTCCAAGCCCAAACATGTTCCCTAGTTTTGTGGGTGGATTTGAAAGGCCTTTGGGCCTGATTTTGGGGCTAAACTTGGAAGAGGCTTGGGCCTTAGAGTTGTGTGACTCATCAGGGTGGACCCCACCTTATGGGATTTGTGATTTATTTTCCATCTATTTATCTTATGGGCTGATCTAGCAACAACATGTTGTTGTCCAGATTGCTGAAATTTTTATAGTGCTGTAATGTATGGATTATAAGCCCTATTTGTGGACCCTCTTTCTCAAATTTCCTAGAATTTTCTTTGAGGTGTGGACCCCACCTTGATATATGACAATCCCACCTTATTTGGCCCTTGATTGGAGCCTATGGGGTAGGCCCAAGAGGACTAGACTGTTCAGAAATTTCTGGATTGTCCAGCGGACCCATATGTTGTGAAACATAAATTTCTGCATATATTTTTGGGGTGTGACACAGTAGGCTCTATGTTCCAACTCCATTGGCAAGTGGCAAGCCTTCCGATGACAAGTCTAAAGGGAGACATTCCAATAGGGGTCTTAAATGCGGTACAGTAAGCTCATAAAACATCAGTAAATCAGATCGACCAATCCTTTTGGTCAGTGTTAACCGTCTTTTTCAAAATGTGTTTAATTTCCCTGTTGAAAATCTCAGCTTGCTCACGGGTGATATGGAGTGCTTACTTTGTGGGAGATGCCACATTTCTTCAATGAGTTCTTGAATGGCCTATTACAAAAATGTGAGCCCCCATCACTAATAATGGCTCAAGGCGTTCCAAACTAGAAAAGTATGTTCTCTTTTAAAAACTTAATGACTGTTTGATGGTCATTGTTTAGGCACGGAATCGCTTCGACCCATTTAGTGACACAGTCTACTACTAGCAGACTTTATAAATTTCCAAAGAATTTGGGGAATGGTCCCATGAAATCGATGCCCCAACAATCAAATGCTTCAATGATCAGAACAGGGTTCAGAGGCATCATATTTCGATGGGACAATGCTCTCAACTTCTGACAATGCTCACTAGCTTTGTAAAACTCGTAAGTGTCCTTAAACATAGTAAGCTAGTAAAAGTCACATTGTAGAATCTTAGTCATGGTCTTTTTAGTAGAAAAGTGACCACCACATGCCTGAGAGTGATAGAAAGAGATGACACTTCAGTTTTCATTGTCTGACACACATCTCCTTAAGATTTGGTTTAGATAATATTTAAATAAATACAGATCATCCCAGAAGAACTTACGAACCTTGGTGAAGATGTTTTTTTCTTATCTTGCGTAGTCCAATGTGTCAGCGTGAAACCTGTGGCAAGATAATTAACAATGTTAGCAAACTAAGGTGAATGGAGATTTTAAACAATTATTCATTAGGGAAAAATTCATTTATATGTCTTCTCAAGGGAATTAGAGAGATCAAGGCGGGAAAGATGGTCAGCCACTACGTTCTCTACTCCATTTTTATCTTTTATTTTCAAATCAAATTTTTGGAGTAAAAGGATCTATCTTGTTAGGCGGGGCTTAGCATCATTCTTAGAAAGAAGATACTTGAGTGTTGCATGATCTATGTAAATGACGATCTTGCATCCATCAAGTAGGACCTAAATTTGTCTAGAGCGAACTTTATGGCTAAGAGTTCTTTTTTCATAGTAGAGTAATTCACTTGGACAGGATTTAGAGTTTTACTTGTGCAATGAATAATGTAGGGCTTCTTTTCTTTTCTCTAGCCTAAAACTGCCCTAAGAGCATAGTTAGACGCATCGCACATAAGTTCAAAAGGAAGGATCCAGTCAGGTGGCTGCAAGATAGGTGCAGTGGTTAACATGCCCTCGAGCTTAGTAAAAGCTTCATGGCATTGTTTAGTCCACTCGTATGGTGCATCCTTTTGAAGTAGATTACATAGAGGACGAGAGAGGTGACTAAAGTTTTTATGAATCTTCTATAAAACCTGATGTCCTAGGAAAGATCGCACGTCTCGTATGTTCTTGGGTAGAGGTAAGTTAGAGATAAGATCAATTTTAATCTTATCTACCTCGATTCCCTTGGACGAGATGATGTGTCCAAGGACAATTTCCTTACAAACCATGATGTGACACTTTTCCCAATTCAGTACCAAGTTCTTTTCTCGCATTGCTTTAGCACATTTTTCAAATTTTCCAAACATTCGTTGAAGGATGGACCAAAAACCTAGAAGTGGTCCATGAAGACCTCCAAATATTGCCTCAGCATGTCAGAAAAAATACTCAACATACATTGTTGAAAAGTGGCGAGGGCATTACATAGCCCAAATGACATCCTTCAGTAAGCAAAGGTGCCATAAGGACATGTAAATGTGGTCTTTTTCTAATCTTCAAGGGCTATATGGATCTGATTGTAGCCCGAATAATTGTCGAGGAAGCAATAATAAGAGTGACCAGCTAGCCTTTTTAAATTTTAATTAATAAAGGGTAAAAGAAAGTGGGCCTTCCCCATGACGGTATTCAACTTCTTATAGTCAATGTATATTCTCCAACCAGTAGTGATCCTAGTTGGCATGAGTTCATTATTGGCATTGGTTATGATGGTGATTCCAAACTTCTTAGGAACCACCTGAGTTGGACTCACCCATTGGCTATCGGATATAGGGTATATGATGCCCACATCCAATAGCTTAAGAATCTCGGCTTTAACCACTTCTTTCATGTTTGGATTTAATCTACATCCTGGTTACCAGAAGGTCTTCGCATTATCCTCAAGATGAATGTAGTGAGTACAAATCAAAGGGTCAATGCCCTTGAGGTCCACATTTGACCATCCAAGGGCTCCCTTGTGCTCAATGAGATTAGAGATGAGCATACTCTCCTGTTCTTACTCAAGGTGGGAAGAAATTACCACCGGGTATGTCTCATCTTGACCTAAATAGACATATTTTAAATAGAGGGCAAAGGTTTTAGGTCAAGCTTCAGTACCTTGAGGTTAGACGGTAGAGGCATTACATCAGTTTAGGGCAATTCTTCAAATTGTGACCTTCACCGATTAACTTCAAGTACCGACGCGGTATCCCACATGGTCCCCATCTCCTTAATCATGTCATCATCAAAATCATGGGAGTGGGCCAGGCTCGTCTCTAGAAAGTCAGAGGATATGGTTAGAAATTCTCTATCTTCCACGAAAGAATCAATCAGGTTAATATCGTGGGAATCGTTTTCATCCTTTAACTATTTCCTATGTTGAAAAAGATATTCAATTCTAATGTCATATTCTCAAAAAACATACTCATGACTCCATTCCTACAATTAATTATTATGTTTGAAGTGGCAAGGAATGGGTGACCAAGAATGATGAAAATTTGAGTGCTCATGTCCACGATGGGTTGAGTATCTAAGATGATAAAATCTATTGGGTAATGGAATTTGTCAACCTAGACCAACACATCCTCGATTATCCCTCTTGATACACGAATTGAGCGATCGACAAGTTGTAGTGTGGTTCGGGTGGGTTTCAATTCACCTAGACCCAGTTGTTTGTATACTGAGTATGTGATCAAATTTACGCTCACTCCTAAATCAAAATGTACGTGCTCAATGCGATAATTCCCGATTACATAAGTGATGGTTGGGCTACTGGAATCTTTGTGTTTTTGTGGCACATCATGCTTTAGGATGGAACTCACTTTTTCAGTTAAAAAGATTTTCTTTTGAATATTTTGTCATCTTTTGGTCGTATACAAGTCTTTTAGAAATTTGGCATATGAAGGTATTTGTTTAACCGCATCCAGTAGATGGATGTTGACCTTCACTTGTTTCAGCACCTCTAGAATATCTTGAGAGTTAGAAGAGATTTTGGTGCAATAAACTGTTGGGGAAATAGAGCAATTGGCTTGCCTTGAGGTTCCGGTTCTAACTCTTGTGGGGCATGGCTAGATTTATCATTATTGTCCTCTTCAGGGTTCTTAGGTTTTTCAGTCCTAATCGGAATAGTTTTGTCAATGGTCTTTTGTCACGTCCTAAACTCGAAAATCGAATTCACAAGAATCCCGATCGTCGAATCCGATGTTGACAGCCTCCGTAGTAATCCATTCTCGGTTCCAAGCGTCCATACGCCAGATTCCAATCCTGGGATACTATAAGGAGGATTTTTTTTCCAATGTACATTTAACTCGTAATAAGCATAACAACAAGATTACCCAATTCACAAAGGCAACATCATCACATATCCACTAATATAATCATTGAGTACAATGCTGAAAGGAAAATACATAAATCGAAAATCAAGCTCAAGAAGACCGTTGCACGCTCTAAGCTTAACACTGCTGCAACCTAACATCACCTACACACATCTATCATGCATAAGCTTATAGAAAGCTTAGAGGGTGGTGTAAGTGTGTGCACAAGGTAAGTGTCAAGTATTCAATACAATGCCATCATCATACAATATTGAAAATACTGGTAATTCATAAATTGTACATTCTCAAAATAAACATAAATACTGACAAGATCATGAATTATCAGAGTAAGAAGAAATACGGACAAGATCATGAATTATCAGAGTAAGCAGAAATACTGACAAGATCATGAATTATCAGAGTAAGCAGAAATACGAACTAGATCATGAATTATCAGAGTAAGCAGAAATACGGACAAGATCAAGAGTCAATCAATATCAGAATACGCAATATAGAATAGGTATGCAAATGAGGGGTCGTAAAGAGCCATATATCAAATGTCGAGAATACGATGCAATATACAATTCCTGATGAGTTCATGAATAGCGTCAGCTGTATCTAGACCGTATAAACGTAGAAACTAGTAACCCAAAATTTTATATGCCGTGGATGTAATGCAATATGTGGTGCGAATGGAATGACCATTCTGGGTGTGAAGTCGGGATGATAGTACGTAGTATCGCAAACTATGGGGTTCGTCACAAGGGACTTCTATCCAAACCAATCCTATACCTAAATTTGGATAGTTAGACTCGATGTGGTAAACTCCTGATCTTAGGTTAGTCGCACGCCCCAACTGAAATCCTTGTCATTACGAAGGTACACTTAACAAATAGTCACGCACCACCAGCTCGAGTGAATAATGAATGAATGAATGAATAAGTATGCAACTCCTGCTCAATCAGTCCACATATCAATACAGTTCCTCTTTTGGAATCATTACCGGGGTCTATTACACTCTACGCCAGCTTGTCACCCCTATCCAAGCACACAACTGGATAATTCAAAGAGATCTCACTATCCATCTGCCAATATCGGGCCTGGCTCGTCGATAGCGGACCCATTCCTCAAGTTAGTCAAACTCAACCTAGATATTGCCCCCTCACTCAGGCAGGTAAGGTCACACCCCTTCCCAACTAACCACCACACAATAGGAGAAGCGGCCTACTGGTATATGGCTGTCACGCCCCAAACCCAAAAATCACCGAACCCGGTGCCGGTAGCCTCCATAGTACCCCATTCTCGGCTCTCAACATCCATACGCCAGGTTCCGATCCTGGAATCCTACAAGGAGGATTTTTTTTTCAATGTACATTTGTTTCATAATAAGCATAACCACAAGTATACCCAATTCACAAAGGCAACATCATGATCACATATCCACTAATATAATCATTTGAATACAATGTTGAAAGGAAAATACATATATTGAAATCAAAGCTTCAGAAGATAGTTGCACGCTCCAAGCTCAACGCTGCTGCAACCTAACGCCACTTGCACACATCTATTGTGCATAAGCTTATAGAAAGCTTAGAGGGTGGTGTAAGTGTGTGCACAAGGTAAGTGTCAAGTATTCAACGCAATGTCATAATCATACAATGCGAAATAGGCGCAAGGTCATGAATCATATGTTATCAGAGTAAGCAAAAATACTGACGAGTCCATGAGTCGAGCAATATTAGAATGCGTAATACATATCAACTATACAAATGAGGAATAATATCAAATGTCGTATCTAAACCGTATACATGCAGAAACACAGGTAATCTAAAATATCATATGCCGCAAATATAATGTAATATGAAATAGCGGTGAAGACCGCTTGAGTTGAAGTAGGAATAAGCCAATATGTCCTAGAGGGGGGTGAATAGGATTTTTTAAAGTTTTTATGATTTATTTAAATATCCTTATCACACTAATCCTATCACAGAGTACAGATTAGGATTACTCAAAATTAACTCTACTGGCTTCCAAGCCTGGTAGAGGATCCAATCAGAAACTATTAAAAGACGGGTAATTCATAAATAAGGTTGTGATGGATATGACTGTGTGTGTGTATAAGATGTGAATTCAGATAATCAGATATAAAGGCATGCAAGAAAATCACATAAACAAAAAACAATACCAATCTCAAATACAGTCATTTTATAGTGGTTCGACTACTTGTCTACTCCACTACCGGCTTCCACACTCAACCCTTGAGTGACCAGATTTCACTAAGGAGGTTTTCCATAGTTCACTTCAAACCTAAGGTTTTAAATCAGGTTCACCTTCAACCTTTACAAAGGTTTCTACTCAGTTCACCTCAAAACCTGGAGTTTTACTGGCACACTCCTAACCAGATGTTTATGCCCACACAGAGCAAGGGTCCACACAACGCACCCAGATGTTTATGCCCACACAGAGCAAGGGTCAACACAACGCACCCAGATATTTATGATCTCCACAGAGCAAGGGTCCACACAACGCACCCTGCACGTACACTCCCGTCGGAGGCCTCCTTTGAGGACTTCAAATGGTGAGCAACACCTAAGACCCAATCCTAAAAAGGAATGATCATAAATGTCTTCTGGACTCTTAGTACTTACAGATTAGTTGATGAGTCCCTTTTAGTGCAGTGATGAAGATCTCCTTCTTGTTGATGAAGAGTCTTCAGCTCTCTTGATCTGCAACACAAAGATGTACCTATAATAGGCTTTTAGGTTGGGTCAAGGTGATGATGGAATTCCACTCTTCAAAGATTTTCCTATAAGGAAGATAGAGTGGTTCCAATCATCTATGCATTTAAGGCATCCCAGCTTAATGATTTTCCATTAAGGTAGTAGCTGAAGGATCCTTGAATGCAGAAGTTCATTCCCCAATCCACTCTATTGAATATCAATGATGAGGGTGGATTGAAGGATGAACTCCCTGAGAGAAAGGGCTTAGGATAAATGATATTAACTTTAAAACACTCAAAAGCACTCTCTTCTTTCTCTGCTAGCAATAAAGACAAACCTCTCTATATATAGGCAAAAGGTTCCAATGGATATAAAACGGTCACTTTTATGACAGAGTTCGATATCATCGATCAAGGGTCGATATGATCGAGCATATACTCTTGATTGTATCGACTGACCTCTCGATGATACAAACTCATATGTCATTACGCTTTTGGAAACCCTTCGCCAACTGGTCGATGGGATCGAGACATCCATCGATGTTATCGGATTTCGAACTCTGATTCCATCGAGAGATACACTGATCTATCGACAGGTGAAAACAAGAGAGATACGTCTTGAAGAA
The DNA here is from genome assembly GCA_037074715.1 of Magnolia kwangsiensis. NCBI lineage: Eukaryota > Viridiplantae > Streptophyta > Magnoliopsida > Magnoliales > Magnoliaceae > Magnolia > Magnolia kwangsiensis. The sequence goes on along the minus strand of CM073583.1, from coordinate 62,410,527 downwards.
TTTCAGGTTTTACAAATATGATCGGGGAACAGTCGATGTCATCGAAATTTGTATATCGATGATATCGGAGACCTTATCGATCGGATCGATAAATCGTATAGATTTACCTATAAGCTTGCTGGACGATCTTTGTCTAGACTCGATCCAATCGACCATGTCTCGATATGATTAAGATATGAATATTAATTTATCGACTGGCCCCCCGATCATCAATAAAAACAATATGAAATTTATGTTATAAGAAACATGCGCCCACTATCGATAGGATCGACTGACTTCCGATATGATCGGTATTTGAGTTCAGATTGAATCGGATAGTCAACGATATATCGAAGCACATAGTGGTTTCTTTAGAAAAATAGGGGCGCCGGAAGAGCAGTCTGTCGATATTATCGATCTACTTCCGATAGGATCGATATTCGAATATCGATGATATCGACTGAACCATCGATATATCGATAAATCGTCCAGATGAATGTTTTGATTGCTGGACGATTTATATCCTCATTCAATTATATCGATTGAGATGCCGAGGACATCGACAGAGCTGGTCGATCATATCGAAAAGGGAATCGATATAATCAACAGGGCAAGAGAAACTTAAAGATTTTTCTATTTGGTACAAAGTTTTCTTAACCCAAAACCCTAAGATGTTTTACTTATTTTAAGGGTTTTAATCACCTGGTGTTTTAGGATATGGGATGTGAGGCTATGATTTACTTATGGCGAGGTTTCACACATCCAGTTGAGGTAGACACTTGACTTGATCTTCCTGTTAGGCGCTATTGTCCGACTGACTCAACTCACAACGTAATTGACAAACCAGGGCACTTAGTAGGTACACTTTCACAATATGCGGTGCGAATGGAATGACCATGCTACAGTGTGAAGTCGGGATGGTAGTATGTAGTATCGCAGGCTATGGGGTCCATCACAAGGGACTTCTATCCAAACCAGTACCATACCTAAATTTGGATAGTCAGACTTAATGTGGTAAACTCCTGATCTCAGGTTAGTCATGCGCCCAACTGAAATCTTGACCATACAAAGGTACACAATAATTAGTTGTGCACCACTAGCCTGAGTGGATAGTGAATGAATACATGAGTATGCAACTCCTACTCAATAAGTCCACATATTAGTATGGCTCCTCTTTGGGATCATCATCGGGGTCTAGTACACTCCGCACCACCTGCCGCCCCATCAAGCACACAACTGGGTGAGTGGAAGAGACCTCACTATCTGTCTAACCAGTAGTCTGCCAATACCTACACTTTTCATCGATAGCGGACCCATTCCTCGAGCTTGTCTGACTCAGCCTAGCTATGCCTACTCCCTCAGGAGGGTAAGGCCACACCCCCTCCCAACCGACCACGAAACAGTGGGAGATGCGGCCTCTTGGTATTCGGCACTTGGGCACTCATGTACATCCACTCGGTCTCGACGTTGGGGCGTCCTCTAGTACCAAGAGAGTTTTAGGAATTTTCACCTAGGGCCATCTATGGCAGCCCGATGTTCGAACCAAACATTTCTAGTGTCCCATCTGGCCATCCACGATATACCTATGGAGGTTACGGCCCAAATGTTGCTAGGGCGTACAATAATCAAGTCATATATATGCGAGATGCATGAGTCACACTATCCAGTCATGCAGCAATCCTGCGCGTACGGCACGATAATGTGGGCACTCCATCTCATAAGGAGTCCCATAAATAGTCTGCCCAATGGCATATGCTATAATCAAACAATCCTCATATCAGGCATACATATGATGCGTATGGGCATGAATCATAGAGTTACACTAAGCATGTTATAAGGTGATGAACTACTCTCACAACGAAGATGGGCCTAGACAGCCTACACACAACAAGTATGGGCCTATCAATGGGCGCTAGGGAGAGTCATAATACGGACATTTAACCAACATTATTCTTACAATGTGGACATCAAACCAACATTTCTCCCAAGGCACTGCCGGCCATAAACATCATTACACAAACTATGGAGGAATCACACATTACAATAGACCTTAGGTACATCTCATTGGGCCTCAACCCATGGGCCTTAGATACATCAAATGGGCTGCATCACATGGGCCTTATATTCATCAAGTGGGCCGCATCAATGGGCTGCACCAATGGATCTTATGCACATTGTAATGGGCTATAACCCATGGGCCTTATACGCATCACAGTGGGTCTCAACCCACGGGCCTTTATACATCACAATGGGCCTCAACCCATGAGCCCTAATGTATCACAATGGGCCTCAATCCATGGGCCCTATACACATCACAGTGGGTCTCAACCCACGGGCTGTTATACATCATAATGGGTCTCAACACATAAGCCCTAATACATCACAATGGGCCTCAACCCATAGTCCCTATACACATCACAGTGGGTCTCAACCCACGGGCCGTTATACATTACAATGGGCCTCAACCCACGGGCCCTAGAATACATCAAAATGGGCCTAATCACATTGTCCTCATATATGTCAAGATGGCCTCAACAACAGGCCTCATACACATGACAGTGGGCCTCAATAATGGGCCCTCATACACATCAAGGTGAGCCTCAACAATGGGTCATAAATATAACGAGATGGGCCTAATCACTTGGGCCTTATATATATACCAAGTGGGCCTCAACGGACGACCACAAATAAATCAAGATGAGCCTCATCCACATACTAAGGTGGGGTCCATTTGAACTATAGATCTATCTTATTTTTAGCCTCAAGTCCTAAAATAAGCCTTCAAAATGGTTGGACAGATTGTATGCAACACATGCAGTGGGGGTCCATATGAAGGCCCATGTATATTATATAATAATATAGTATATATATATATATATATATATATATATATATATATATATATATATATATATATATATATATATATATATATATATATATATATATATATATAACACATACACACACTCACAGTCCAGTGTGGACGGTATGGATAGAACACATAAATCATGGTGGGTCCCACCAGATGAGTGGATCTGACTCATCTTTTCTTTTTAATCATGTCATAAAATGATCTTTCAAAACGGATGGATATATGGTTTGGATGTAACATATGCATCATGGTGGGTCCCACTGTCCAAACAGTGGACAGTGTGGATAAACACATATATCATTGTGGGCTCCACCGTCCAGCGGACGGTGGGAATAAAACACGTACATCACTGTGGGCTCCCATGTGGGGCCTACCATCATGTCTATATGCCATCCAATCCGTTAATAAGGTCACACATACCTGGCTGAATAGGAAAATAAATAAATTTCATCTTGATCCAAAACTTCTGTGGCCCAGAAAAAAGATTTCAATGGTATACATTCAATCCCACTGTTTCTTATGATGTGGGCCACCTGAGTTGTTGATGGGGCTAAAATTTTGGAGGGGGCCCACTACTGGGAGTGGCCCACCTCGTGAACGGGTTAGATGACAAATAAACATCAAGGTGGGGCCCATGGCCCGGAGCCATGGGTCCCTGCTCGTTCGCCCGCCAATAGGCAGCAGTAGCAATGTTGCTGTTGTGTTTTTTTATTAATCTTTTTTTTTTGAAAAAAAGGGGTTTTCGTGGGGTTTTTCACATGTGGGGCCCGCATCGGAAGAATCCGGCCCTGCCATTGGTCTTCATATCTCAAGACAAGCTAAACAAGCCCAATATTCAATATATTTTGAGGTATAGAAATGATAGGAGAATATTTAACAGTGAAAACTACCGTTTACTATGCTATGGCCCGTCCGAACGTCAGATCGAATCCATTTTTCGGCTCAACGTCTAAAATGAGCTAGGGAGTGGAATGGACAGTATGGATTGAAAACATACATCAAGATGGGGCCTACACAAGTGGGCTACCCCCATTAGCTTGGAACCAAGCCAATATTTGTGTTTTCTTGCACGTCCAGTGTCCCTGGACGCTGGACGGTCTGGGCCTAACACACGCATAAGGTGGGTCCTGTTTAGGTGGGCCACCAAATGGTGGATTGGTGTGCGTATCACACTTATAAAGTGGGCCCCACCTATGGATGGCTTGGGATAAAATACATGCCTTATGGTGGGGTCCATCCTGATGGGCCACACAACCACATCACTATCTCATGAAAAGAAAATGAAAAAAAGAGAGGGAGAGAGAGAGAGAAAGAGAGTGGGACACGCGTGTGATGGAGGGCTCCGCCACTATGAGCCCTCCCTTGCAAGAATTCATACATTAAATGGGTCCCAATACATGTGGGCCCACCAAAATAAGGATCAACGGTGGAGATCCCTTCTCCACCCAAAATGGACAGTCTAGATGACCTCTTTCATGCCAGGAAAATAAACATCATGATGGGGTCCATGAAAAATGGTCCCATCATGGAATGGTATTGATAATCAAGGTGGGCCATATGCCACATCTTAGGGTAACAAGTGAGATCCACACCATTGATCAGTAGGGCTCACTTGGCCCATCATCAAAAATGAAATCTAAGCCTATAGAAGCACCCCACCGTTCGATCTTCTTGCTCCCTTGGCTTCCTTTGCTCCTAAGCTTCGATTCCAATGAAGGAGATGAGGTTTGGATGGTTGAGATGGGAGAAGAAGGGGTAGGAAAGGTGGGCCACACTTGTTACTTGAGAGAGTTGGAGAGGCTTGGACGTGTGAAGATCTCTTGTTTGAGAAAGCGAATTGAAAAATGAAGGAGAGAGAATTGTAAAGGGAGAGAGAGAGTGATGGGTGATGGAGTGATGGATGTGGTGAGTGACGTGATGTGTTTTTCTCGCACCAAACGCTGACCCACATCTCCTGACCAGGGTATTCGATCGGCGAGCGAGTCGCGGCATCAGAACCGCGCGTGACAGCGTGGTCGTTAGGGTACAAGTCTCGGTTTGAACCGACTCAGATTTACGGGATACGACTTAGAGTCATGCGCAAATATTGATTATAGGTCGCAGGTTGCCGAAATTTGAAGGAAATGATCGCGGGAGTTGACGAAACAGTACAGACTAGGATACGGGCCTTACAATGGTCCTCATGTGCTCATATATTTTCACTCGATCTGAACGTTGGAGCTCTCCTAGTCATGGAGGTTTAGGAACTTTCATCCAGGGACATCTATAGCGCCCGTATGCTAGAACCAAACATTTATGGTGTCGCGTCTAGCCATCCACGATATACCTATGGAGGCTACGACCCTGATGTTACTAGGGCGTACAATAATAACAACACACAATGCAAGATGCATGAGTCATATAATCCAGTCATGTATCAATCATGTGCATACCGTGTGCTCATGTGAGATAACCTTCGCCTATCAAGGAGTCTCATAACCTACCCAATGTCATATGCAATGGTCAACTACATCTCATAATAAACATGCAAATAATGCGTATGGGCATGTATCATGATGTTATGTTATCACATACTCATAATCAGTGTCAATAACCGGCCTCAACAATCTGCTTTGACAATGTGGACATTTAACCAACATTGCCCCAAGGAATGGCCCACATAGAGCCTAACATATAGTAGACCTATGGCCTCACAAAAGGGCCAAATATACAACACTATGGGTTTAACTCAAGAGCTTAATACACACCACGATGGGTCTTTCACATGGGCCTAACATACATCATAATGGGCTCTTTCGTCTGGTCCTCAAATGCATCACAATGGGCCTTATCACTTAGACTTCAAGATACATCACATTAGGCCTTAGACACGAGCTGAATACACATCTCGTCGGCCCTCAAATGCGGGTTACATTTACATCACATTGGGCCCTGACAATTGGAATCGGTAATCGGCCACAACAAATCAGAATCAGTAATCAGCCTTGATCGACAATCAGCAATCAGACACGACAAATCAGAATCGGTAATCGGCCTTGATGGATAATCGACAATCGGCCACAACAAATCAGAATCGGTAATCGGCCTTGATCGATAATTGACAATCGGCCATGACCAATTAGAATTGGTAATCGGCCTCGATTGACAATCAGAATCGACAATCGGTCACAACAATCGGATCGATCGATAATCAGAATCGTTAAATTAGTCACGACAATCAGGATCGATCAATAATCAGAATCATCAAATCAGTCACGACAATCGAGATCGATCGATAATTAGAGTCGGCAAATTGGTTATGTCAATCGGAATCAGTAATCGGTTTACGACAATCGGGATCAACAATCAGCTTAAGGGAAGGTCACAATGTGGACATCCAACCATCATTGCCCATTAATCTGGACATTCAACCAATATTGCTCCCAAGGAGTGGCCTATATAAAGCCAAACATATAGTGGGCTCATAGCCTCATGCAAGGGCCTAATACACATCACTATGGGCCTTACTCATGAGCTGCATAAACATCGCATTGGGCCTTGCTCATGGACTTCATGTACATCACAATGGGCCACAATACATGGGTCGAAAAATACATCTCATTGGGCCTTACAAAATGGGCCGAAAATACATCACAATAGGCCACAACATATGGGTCGAGTATACATCTCAATGGACTACGACCCATGGGCCTAAGATACAACAAGTGGGCCGCATCAAATGGGCCATACCAAAATAGGCTGAAAATATATCACAATGGACCTCGCCCATGGTCCTCGAGTACATCACAATGGGTCACAACCCATGGGCTTCAAATACACAATAGTAGGCCCTACACATGGGCCTAATATACATAGCAAGTGGGCCCTGCATGCGGGCCTCATACACATGAAGTGGGCTGTATCAATGGGCCTAATACTTTCAAAAAAATAAATCATATCGAAAGATCATCTAAACCACGCCCTAAATAGTAGCGAAGATGATGTTTGGAAAATCATCTGGACCATACCACAAATAGCAGTGGTGATAATGTTTTCCACCGCTTAAAATTTTCAGGGCCTACCATAACGTTGTTTTCCATCCAATCTGTTCATATGGTCACAAAAAAAAACCCGAATCAAAAGGAAAAATAAATATCATATTGATCCATAACTTTGGTGCTCCCAACAAGAATTTCAATGGTCTATGTTCAATCTCCACTGATTTTTGCAGTGTGGTCCACCTGATCGGCATATCTGTCCTCCAATGGATTGCAATGGTACACGTTCAAACCCATAGAATTTGTTGTCGGATTACAGCAATTACTGCTGCTGCAGTCCACGGATGGACGGCCCAGATTAAAGACAGATGGGTGGCATGGGATGAAACACATGTATCATGCGGGACCCACAAAAATTCTGACGGTAAAACAGATAGACGCGTGTATAAAGCACTTATATCACGGTGGGTCCCACGTCAAACCATTTGGATGGTGTGGATTCCTCCCACCTGTCTCGTGATTAGGCAAGATCGTGGACAACAAGCATATGGCTGGTGTCAGCGTACACCAGCCAATCAACATCCCATCAGGTGAGTCCCACGTGAGGCCCACCATAGCGTGTATATATATATATATTATTTATTTTATTATTATATATTATTACTATTGTTTTACAAACGGTCCAGCAGCAGCTGCTGTTGGACGTTCAACCTAATGGACGGTGATGGATAAATTCATCAAGGTGGGTCCCACCGTCCATATGACTGGATGGCGTGGATATAAAACACATTAATCAAGGTGGGTCCCTCCTGCCCACATGTGTGGGGTGGGCCCCCACCTCAAACAAATGGTGGCGTGGATATAAACCACATGCGCCAACGGTGTGTACCACCATCCAGCGTTGCTGGATAGTGGATACAACACATTGTTTAGGCGGGTCCCACGCACGGACAGCTTGGATATTTCCATCATAGGTGGGGTCCACCACCTCCACGTCTGGACAGATGAACGGTGTAGATAAAATCCATACAACACAGTGGTGGTCGCCACCATCCAAACCCATTGGACGGTGTGGCTGTAAAACATATACATCTTGTGGGGTCTAGTGACGCCTCCATCATGGTGGGTCCAAAGGGCTGCTGACGTCAGCAGAAACCACAGCTGCTGGGTGGGCTGATGGCCCACCAACAGATGGACAGTATTGATAAAATACATACCTCTGGGATCCATGTGACCTGGACGGTCTGGATGGGCATCAGATGGCCCACATCATCACGTAGGCCCCACAGAACTTGGTGACGTCATTACAGACAACCAGCCGGTAGCTAATCCTCGTCCGTGCGAGCTCTCATTCCTCCATCTGGTGGGTCCCACATGCTACAATGTGGATTGAACTTCAAGGGAGTTGATGGACGGTGTGAGTATAATACATGCAGGATGGAACCCTGTAGTGGGCCCCACCACGTTGGAGAACATGCTGGACAGTATGCTGTCCAGCAGTGTACTCCGCCTAAGATTTGAATATGCTTCATTAGCTGTTAGCATGGATACACTACATCAAGGTGGGTCCACGCGAGTTTGGACCACCAGCTTGGAACATCAAGCTGATATTTGTGTTTCCAGTTCATCCCTAACACAAGGACAGTCTAGATCAAGTGGGCCACATTCTAACACCAAAAGAGAAAAGAGAGAGATCGGTGGAAATAGGAAGGACCCTGCCACTATAGGCCCCTCTATACAATGCATACATCATGATGGGTCCCGAGACAAGTGGTCCCTAAAAAAAAAAAAAAAATCCAACGGTTGATCACCCACCGATGACGCTCCTTCTTAGCTTCAACTTTAATGGTGGAAGATGAAAGATTTTTAGGTAGTAGGAAGTGGGCCACACCATAGCTTCTTTCTCTCATTGGAAGCCATGGGCGGTTGCTCCTCTCTTAGCATTTTGAGAATGGATTAAAAAATGAGAGAGAGGGAAAGTGATGTAAGGAGAAGGATGGGTGTGATGGATGAGAGTGTACTTGTGTAAGAGAGAGTACTTTATGTAAGAAAGAGTTGACTTTAAAGGAAAGGTGGTTGTACTTGGGGATGGGTGAGTGATGGAGGGTGATGTGTACTTGATTGATTTGACATATCGTAGAGATTCTCTTGGTATTTGTAATGTACAGTGTTTTCTCAAACTGAACATGGGCCCACATCTCCTGGCCTAGGTATCTCCTTAGCGCGTAATATGCGGCGTCGGAACTGCGGCGATGGCGCAGTCACACTGGTACAGGTATCGGGTCAAGTCGACTCTGATATACGGGACACGTCTCAGGATCATGCGCAAACGCCGATAACAGATCACAGGTCACCGGAATTCGACTGGGAAGATCGCGTGAGCCTACAGAACGGTATGATTTAGGATACGGGCCTGACATCTTTCCACTCCTAAGAGTGGTGATAGATTTAGCTTGCTCCATCTGATTTGAAGAGCTCAGGTCACTAATTTCATATTGTGGTTTTGGATTGGGGAGAGGTTGAGCTAGAAGGCTCCCCTTATTCCCAATCTCACTTTTAGTCTCAAATCCTTGTATGGCCTTTGTGAGGTCTTGAAAGACTTGTAGCATACCCTAATTAAAAAACTATTAATTTTGAAGATGCTTTAAAACTGGATCCTCCTAAGGTTTCCCTTGATGTGGAATTTGGTCAAGGAATCCTTGAGGTGTAGCAGTTTGTTCGTTACTCCAATTGAAGTTTGGATGATTTCTCTTATTGGGATTGTACATATTAGAGGTGGGCCCACTGAAAGGTCTTTGGTAATTATTCATGACATTGAATTTCTCATTTAGTACCTCTTGAAAGGAAGGTATTGTTGGACAATTTTTAGTTGTGTGAATGTTGCAAGTACAAATACCATAAATAATTTCTTTAGCCTTATCTTCTTTAATTTCATGGCCTTAAGTTCTTTGGTGAGATTAGCTACTTTAGCATTGATATCATCATCCTCTCTTAGGAGATACATTCTGTCCCACTCCTTGGATTGAGTCGGCGTAGCCTTGGTGCTTTATTTTGGAGAGATATCCCATGATTGTTTGTTTTCAGCAAGCTTATCAAAGTAGTCCCACACATCATCAAAAAATTTTATTCATGAATTCCCTATTACACATTGTCTCGACCAATTGGCGCATGGGAGATATCAGTCCATCATAGAAAAAGTTTATGATGCACGACGTTTCAAAACCGTATTGTGGGCATGAACTGACAAGATCCTTGAACCACTCCTAACATTGGAAGAATGTTTCTATAAGTGTTGCGTTGTGTAAAGCACCCTTATTTATCAAATTTCGATGGGATAAAATAACTTATGAAAGTGCACCTACTAGTGCCCTGGTTTGTCAATTATGATGAAAGTTAAGTCAGTCGGACAACAGTGCCTAACAGGAAGATCAACTCAAGTATCTGCCTCAACCAGATGTGTGGAAGCTCGTCATAGGTGTAAGACCCGTATCCTAATCCGTACTGTTCCGTCGCTTTTCGCGATCCTTCTCGTCAAATTCAAGCAATCCGTGACCTGTAGTTGACATTGCGCACGACCGTAAGTCGTATCCTATTCATTTGAGCCGGCTTAATCCGAGACTTGTATCATTGTGACCGCACCGTCGCCGCGGTTCCAACGCCGCAACTCACGCACCGATCCGATACCCAGACGATGAGATGCGGACCCGCGTTCGGTTCGAGGAAAAACACCGCACGTTACAAATCCCAAGAGAATCTCTACAAAGTGTCAAATCAATCCCATCAATCACTTTATGTCAAGTACAAGCACCCATACTTCCTTTCTCCACAAGTCAAGCAACCACCTAAGTCAACTAACCTCTCACTTCACCCACCACTCACTTCACCCATCACTCACCTCACCCATCACTCACCTCACATCACTCCATCACTCTTACAACACTCTCTCTCCCTCTCATTTCTCAACACTCCAAACCCAAGCAAGGGAGCCCTCTCACGTTCAAGCTCTTCTCATGAGAAATGTGCATTTTGGTGGCCCACTTCCCACTCCAAATCCCATCATCCTAGCCATTCATTTCCCATCTCCACCATCAAAGTGAAGCTCTAGGAGACCGGCTATCCAACGGACCAAGAAGATCAAGTGGTGGGTGCTTTGATAGAGTAGTTTTCATGTTTTTAAGGTGGGCCAAGTGAGGCCAACCGATCAATGATTTGGATCTCACTTGGGATCCTAAGATGTGGCCAATGGCCCATCTTGATCATCACAACTATTCCATGATGGGGCCATTCTCCATGGACCCCATCATGATGTTTACTTTCTTGCATTAAGAGGTCATATAGACCGTTCATTTTGAGTGGAGAGGGATCTCCACCGTTGATCTTTCATTTGGAAGGCCCATACGCAATGGGACCCGTTAATGTATGATTGGATGGTTGAAACGGAGGGCCCATAGTGCCGGGGTCCCTCCATCACGCGTGTCCCACTCTCCTTCTATCTCTTTCTCCTTCTCCTTTTTATTATTTTCTTTCTTTATGTATTGATGTTGTTGTGTGGCCCACTTGAATGGACCCCACCATGGAGTCATATTTTTATCTATGAATGGGGCCCGCCTAGTGTGTGTTGTACCACACCGTACATCCATATGGTGGACCACCTGAGCAGGCCCACCTCTCATGGATAGACCGTCCAGCGTCTCTAGACGCAGGACGTGGAAAGAAAAGAAAACACAAATATTGGCTTATTTCTAAGCCTTTGGGAAAGACCACTTGTATGGGCCCCATCTTAATGTATGTATTCGATCCATGCCGTCCATCCCATTTAGAGGTCCATTTTAAGCGTTGAAATGAAAGATGGGGTTGATCGGAGCATTTGGTGGGCTATAGTTTTAAAAATGGTACCATTACCATTGAACTCTACCAAAACTCTTCCTACACGCTGAAAAATAGCCAATATTAGTCTTGATGGGTGTATTTTGTGCTTGAGAATACAATGGATGGAGTGGATGCACTTCAAGCGGGCCCCGCATATGAAAAACTGCAGAAAAAGTCTTTTTCCAAAAAAAAATAAAAAAATAGAAGCAAGCAGCAGCTCTGCTGCTGCCATCGGAGCCGCAGGCGCTGCTTGCAGCCTTGCAGCAGGCGGGCGGACAGCAGCCCACGGCCCTTGCCGTGGGCCGCACATGATGTATATTTTGTATCCATGCCGTCCAATAGGTGGTCCACCTTCTGAGGTGGGCCCTCCCCAAAAATGAGGTCCATCCAAGACTCAGGCGGCCCACACCATAAGAAACAGTGTGAATTAGATTCTACCATTAAAACCCTTTTTGGGGTCCACACAAGTTTTGGATCACGCTGAAATTTACTTTTCCTATTCACCCAGGTCCCTGTGACCTTATAAACGGGTGGGATGGATTATAAACATTATTGTGGGCCCCACATGGGAAGCCCACAGTGACAAGGTATTACCTTGCCACCGTCCGTCTGGACGGTGGACTCCACTGTGATGTATGTGACTATCCACACTGTCCACCGTTTGGACAGTGGGACCCACCATGATTTATGGGTCCTATCCACTCTATCCATCATGGTGCATCCAAGCCGTTCAATTATTTGGTAAAAATCATTTCATGACATGGACAAAAAAATAATAATAATAATAAAATAAAAATGCGGCAGATCTATGTTTCAAATGGGCCCACCTTGGTGTGTGTCTAAGGCCCACAATTTACTTAATTATGGTCATTCATTGAGGCCTACTTTGATACATAAGGTTCAAGCCCATTTGATGTGCATGGGGCGCAAATGGAGTGGCCTAGTTGATATATTTAAAGCTCATGTGTATGGGCCCATCCGACATATTTAAGGCCCAGGTTGTGAGGCCACTTTGATGTATTTTAAGGCTCATGGATCATGGACCATTGCAATGTACATAAGGCTCAATGGTGAGGCCCATTAATGCAACCCATTTGGTGAATGTGAGGCCCATGTAATACTACCCATTTGATATATCCAAGGCCCAGGGATCGAGGCCCAACGGATGTCCTTAGGGTCCATTGCAATGTACGTTTCTCATGGTTCGTGAAATGATATTTATGGCAAGTCGTGCCTAAGGAACAATGATGGTTTGACGTCCATTTTGTATGTACAATGTTGGTTAAATGTCCGCATTGTAACTCCCCTTAGGGCCCATTGATAAGCCAATGCTCGTTGTTATCCATCACCTTATAACATGCTTAGTATAATCTCATGACTCATGCTCATACGTATCATATGTATGCTTGGTTTGAGTAGCAACTGATCATAGTGTATGCCATTTAGTAGACCATCTATGGGACCCGTTACGAGACGGAATGCCCTACATGATCGCGCAGTACGCGCTGGATTTCTGCATAATTTGACGTGTGATTCATGATTATGTGTGACTTGATCACTGCACGCCCTAGCGACATCAGGGCCGTGGCTCCACAGGTACATCGTGGATAGCCGTATTGGATACCGAAAATACTTACTCTAGCACTGTGGGCACTTAGGATGTCCTTGGGTGAGAGTCCCAGAACCTTTTTGTTACCAGGAGTGCTCCAACGTCTAGACCGAGTGGATACACGAGCGCCCGAGTGCCGAACACCAGTAGGCCGCGTCTCCCACTATGTCGTGGTCGGTTGGAAAGGGGTGTGGCCTTATCCGCCTGAGTGAGGGGGCTATAAGCTAGGCTGAGTTTGAGCAGCTCGTAAATGAGTCCGCTATCGACGAGCCGGGTAGGTATTGGCAGACTACTGGTCAGGCGGATAGTGAGGTCTTTTCCGCTTGCTTGACTGTGCAGCTAGGGAGGTGGTAGTCTCTGCGAAGTGTATTAGACCCCGGCGATATCCAGAGAGGAACTATACTGATATACATACTTGAGGAGTACCGACTTGCTTGGATTGCATTTCGCATATGACATTCGGCTATGTAGGCCTTGCATTGCATCGGTGTGGCCGATGGCATTCATATCTCGCATCATGTCTTGCATTACATAGCCTTGGTATATTCATGGACTTACCACATACTTCCGCATTACCTGATCTTGTACACTCGGCGTTTGCCCTCCGCACACACTTACACCACCCTCTAAGCTTTTGTAAGCTTATGCACGACCGTTGCGTGCAGGTAGCGTTGGACAGCAGCAGCGCTGAGGCAGGAGTGCATATCAGGACCTTTTTTGGAGCTCTTTGATCACCTTGTATTTCCCTTTCTGCATTGTACTTAAAGATTTTGATATAGTGGATATATGGTGATGTTGTTTTGTGACTTGGTTATGCTTGTGGTTATGCTCCATTACAAAAAAAAAAATTCATTCTGAAAATCCTCCTTTTAGGATCCCAGGATCGGAATCTGGCATTTAATTACCAGGATCCGAAAATGGGGCACTATGGAGGCTGTTGGCACCGGATTCGACAATCGGGATTCATGTGAATCCGATTTTTCAGATTTGGAGCGTGACAATAGGTAAATCATAGCCTCACATCCCATATCCCAAAACACTAAGTGATTAAAACCCTTAAAAATATGTAAAACATCTTAGGGTTTTTATGTAAGAAAACTTTTTACCAAATAAGAAAATCTTCAAGTTTTTCTTACATTATCGATTGTATCGATTCATATTTCGATATGATCGACCTGCTCTGTCGATGTCCTCAGCATATCAATCGATACAATCGAGTGAGGACAAAAAGCGTCCAACAATCAAACATTCATTTGGAAGATTTATCGACAGTTAAGTCGATATCATCGATATTCGAATATCGATCCTATCAAAAGTGGATCGATAATATCGACAGGCAGTTTTCTGGTGCCCCTATTTTTCTAAAGAAAATTACTATGAGCTTCGATATATCGATGACTGTCCAATTCAATCTGAACTCAAAGATCGATCATATCGGGAGTTAGTCGATCACTTGATAGTGGGCGCATGTTTCCTCCAACATGATTTTTAAGATGTTTTTAAATGTTGATCGGGGTGCCAGTCGAGAAATCGATATTCATATGTCGATCTTATTGAGATTTGGTCGATTGGATCGAGATTGGACACAAACCATACAGCAAGCTTATAGGTAAATCTATACGATTTTTTAATCCCATCGACACGGTCTCCGATATCATCGATATACAAATTTCGATGACATCGACTATTCCCCGATCATATCTTTAGAACTTGAAAATATTCAAGGCTTGTCTCTCTTGTTTTCACCTGTCAATAAATCGATTCATCTATCGATGGAATCGGAGTTCGAAATCCGATAACATCGTGTGTGTCTCGATCCCATCGACCAGTTGGCAAAAGGTTTCCAAAAGTGCAAATGACATTTGAGTTTGTATCATCAAGTGGATCATCGATACAATCGAGAGTATACGCTCGATCATATCGACTCTTGCTCGATGATATCGAACTCTGTCATAAATGTGACCGTTTTATATCCGTTGGAACCTTTTGCCTATATATAGAGAAGCTTGCCTTTATTGCTGGTAGAGAAAAAAGAGAGTGCTTTTGAGTGTTTTAAGCTTCATATCATTTACCTCAAGCCCTTTCTCTCAGGGAGTTCATCCTTCAATCCACCCTCATCATTGATATTCAATAGAGTGGATTGGGGAATGAACTTCCGCATTCAAGGATCCTCCAGCTACTACCTTAATGACAAATCATTAAGTTGGGATGCCTTGAATGCATAGATGATCGGAACCACTCTATCTTCCTAATAGAAAAATCTTTAGAGAGTAGAATTCCATCATAACCCTGACCCGACCTAAAGCCTAGTATAGGTATATCTTTTGAGTTGTGGATCAAGGGAGCTGAAGACTCTTCATCAACAAGAAGGAGATCTTCAACATTGCGTTGAATGAGACTCATCAACTTATTTGTAAGTATCTAGAGTCCAAAGGACACTTGTGATCATTCCTTTCTACGATTGGGTCTTAAGTGTTGCTCACCCTTTGAAATCCTCAAAGCAAGCCTCCGACGGGAGTGTACGTGCTGAGTGCATTGTGTGGACCCTTACTCTATGGAGAGCATAAACATCTGGGTGCGTTATGTGGACCCTTGCTCTGTGTGGGCATAAACATCTGGTTAGGAGTGCGCCAGCAAAACTCCAGGGTTTGAGGTGAACCAGTAGAAACCTCTGTAAAGGTTGAAGGTGAACTTGTTTTAAAACCTTAGGTTTGAGGTGAACCATGGGAAATCTCCTTAGTGAAATCCGGTCACTCAAGGGTTGAGTGTGGAAGCCGGTAGTGGAGTAGACAAGTAGTCGAACCACTATAAAATGATTGTGTTTGGGATTGATTCTTGTGTTTGATCTTTTGTGTGATTATATTAACTGCATTTATACTTGCTCACACTTCACACACAGTCACATCCATCATAAACTATAATTATACCATGATTATCATTTAAATAGCTCTGTGATTAGATCCTCTACCAGGCTTGGAAGCCAGTAGAGTTAATTTTGAGTAATCCTAATCTGTACTCCGTGATAGAATTAGTGTAATAGGATTTTTAATAATTCATAAAAACTTTAAAAATTCCTATTCACCCCCCTCTAGGACATATTAGAATATTCCAACTTCCACTCAAGCGGTCTTCACCACTATTTCAATTGGTATCAAAGCGGGTCTCTCTTTAAGGCTTCACCGCCTAGAGAGTGATCTTGACTGAAGCTAAAATATGACCAAAGGAGATGGCTCATCTGTTACTAGACCTCCAGTATTTGATGGTTCAAATTATGCTTACTGGAAGGCTAGAATGCATTACTTCCTGAGATCTTTGGATCATGAAGTTGGGGATGTAGTTGAAAAAGGATATGTGGTACCATCTGAACAAATTATACTTGAAAATGAAACCACAATCACTAAACCCAAACCTAATGAAAAGTGGATGACGTTTGACAAAGAACAGTGAAATGTTGAAGCAAAAGCAATGAACGCCATCTACTATGCCGTGTCCCAAGATATTTTTAATCAAATAAGTATGTGTGGGACCTCTAAAGAAGCATGGGACTTATTGGAAACAACCCATGAAGGCGCAAGCACTGTGAAGAGATCTAAACTACAACTTTTAACCTCACAGTTCGAAAATCTCAGGATGGAAGAGCATGAGACATTTATGGAGTTTTTCACCAAATTGAATATCATTTGTAACTCTATGGGTGGATTGGGAGAAAAGGTTCCGACACCTAAAATATGTAGAAAAATCTTAAGATCCCTACCGGAACAGTTTAATCCCAAGGTAACAACAATTGAGGAGTGTAGGAATATTGATGAGATGAAAGTAGAAGAACTAGTAGGTTCCCTACAAACTTTTGAACTACACTTTACACAACTTCAAAAATCTAAAAACACTTTCCTAAAAACTTCTAAGAAATCAAAACATGAGGACAATGAGAGTAAAAAAGAAGATGAAGATGAGGAAGTGGCTCTATTGGCACAAAGATTTAGAAGATTCTTTCAAAAGAATCGCGGCCGCCCCTATAGAGGTAGAAAGGTGGATGAGAAACCTCGTACAGGAAAATTTATGAAAAGAATCAAAGAACCACAATGTTATGCCTATCATGAGTATAGACACCTATCTACTGAATGTCCAAATAGAAAAACCAAGGGCAAGGCGATGGTTACCACATGGGATGATACGGAAGAGTCAAACTCAGAAAATAGTGACTCAGAAAGTGATGGAGATCAGAAATCCTTGAAAATACTCATGATCTGCACTACTTCGATCATTCCAACTGAATCTGAGGAAGAACAACAAGCCACTGAATCATTTCATCTGACAATGAGAAAATTGAAGAAGAAGAAGAAGATAAAGAGAAAAATGAATTACAAGACGCTTACAATCAACTTTACATCCATAGCGTTAATATTGTCAAGAGACTTGGAATAGTCGAGAACAAAAAGGAATTGCTGCAAATAGATCTGGATAAAGCTTCAAATATTAATACTCATCTAATTACTGATTTTCAACAATGTCACTCAGATAATGATAGACTTGAAAGAACTAACATCTTTTTGAAATCTGAGACAGAAAAATTAAAGAAACAAGTCAAAGATCTAAATGAGGAACACTTGATCCTTCGAAATGAAAACTATACACTTCAAAATGTTCTAGAAGAATCTAGAAAAATTGCCAAAATAAACTGTAAATTTTTCCAGAGTGGTGAGAAATTAGAGAAACTGTTAGGAATGGGAAAATATGGAGAGGAGCATTAAGAATGAAGGAACATGTCCAGATTATGCATCGAAACACTTTCCAAAATGATGCAGTTTTTCTAAGCTCAAAATTAAATACCTGAGGTTCCAGACCTCATCTTGTATACAAACCTTCAAATGTCTTTTGATTTTGTGTGTGTGTGTGTGTGTGTGTGTATAATATTATTTTTCTAAGAATATCATTGTTTCTTATAAATTCTAGGAGTATGCTTGAAAAATCATCTAAATTTTGAAACCAGAAAATCCTTCACCTTGAATATGAATTTCCGATTACATCGAACAAGTATCGATACAATCGACGACCTTTCAGAATTTGAAAATCCATATGATTGTTGATGACATCTGAGACAGAATCGATGGAATCAATCGGTAACTTCTCGATGGTATCGAAACAGTGATCGATATGATCGTCAGATGGCGCTCAAATAAAAGGCTGATTACAGATTTTTATTTTTATTTTTCAAAAGATAGTCTCATCTCTTTGCCCTGATCAGTTTCTTTGGTTGATCTGCTCGGAATCCTGATGAAATCTCAGCATCCAAATGAAACAAGAAAAATGATTAAAGGAAAAGGTAAGGCTCTTTCATCTGCAAAATATTCCAAGAGTAGGAAAGAGAAATATTCTAGATCACCTCAAAACCAATTAAATTGGAAACAAGTTACGATAGTTGATCGTACTATTCACTTTAGTATTGTCAAACCCTATGGGGTGGATCTCATGATGGAGACTATAGGATGGAAGAATATGTTTAATATGGGTGGCCCATATCAGTTTGAAATGATCCAGTAATTCTTCAACTGTTGTCGTGTTATCTAAGATTACCCACGTTGCATATGTCTAAAATTCATGCAACACACCAAGCACATTACTCCATCAGTCCTTGGTCATGTTCTAAACATTGGAGTGACACAAATCCCTGTCACTGGTAGAAATCTAAACGAATTAAAAAGATGGAGGGAAATTACACAAGCACTGTGTCAGGGTATGACAATTCCTAGAAATGATGGTAATATCCTTCCGGTAAAATATCTAAGAATCTTGTTTCGACTCCTTCACAGTATTTTCAGCACGAATGTGTATCCATGTGATGTAAATGATGCATATCTAAGTCTCATTGCACTCAATATTATGTTTGACGTCTATCAAGAGGCCCCTGTATGCCTACCAACTCTCATACTAGACCAGATAATAAAGGTAATCAGAAGTGACCATCTTGAAACTCTGCCTTTTGCATCTCTTATCTGCAAGCTCACACACTGGGCAGGTCTGTCGGAAATAACTAATAAGGTATATCATGAAGTATGTTTCAACCATGATGCAGCACAACAAGTGTATGTCTCTGTCTCATCACATACTACGGTCCCTCCACCTGTTGAAGATAGTGATCCCATGACTTAGGAAGAAACTCTCTGGGGATCCAATAGAACTCCTGAATATAGTCCTGCTTCTGTCACAAATCGTCAGCGTCATGTACTTAAGCGTCAATTTTTAAACAATCTCACTGGAATTGATGAGCGCCTTCAACACTGCGAACAACGACTATCAGGAATAGAAAATAGGATGGAAGCTCTCCAACATTTTGTGCAGTAAATTCTTGAGTTACTAATGACTGGCAAGCCTTCTATGTGCTAAAAAGGAGACAGTTCTGATAGAGTTGTGTGTCTAGTCATAAATACCTATTTTTGTATCCATCTCTGTTAATTTGTTTTGGGTATGACTACATGGGACTGACATTTCTGTCTGATGATTATGATACTGCTGTCTGGGGCAGTATGATTTTTTTTGGGGGATAGATGTTTCTGGATAATGAAACTTTTTGTTGATATGGCTGAATTCAATTTTTATTTTATTGTCATTCCTGTTGCCCATATACTGACTATGTTAATTGCTTCATCCATTTTTCCTTCCTGGCTTCATCGATGTATACTTCTCACTGTTGAATCTCTATATACATCTATCTGTCTGTGGTTCTCCTGTATGTTTCAATCTTTAGTCAATATCATGTATTATGCCTTTGCCAATGACAGACAAAAAGGGAGAGAACAATTCAAACACCCCGAGCGGAAAACTATATATCTATGTTGCAGATGTTAGGGAGAGCAGCCGTAACAAGAAAGGGGAGTTTTTGAAGTGAGGGGGAGAAATTTCTGGTTGTATACATGGGTGATTAGAATTTATAAAATTGTGTTAATGTATGTACACAAAATTTAGGATGTATCTGTCTAGA
Organism: Magnolia kwangsiensis; assembly: GCA_037074715.1. Lineage (NCBI taxonomy): Eukaryota > Viridiplantae > Streptophyta > Magnoliopsida > Magnoliales > Magnoliaceae > Magnolia > Magnolia kwangsiensis. The sequence goes on along the minus strand of CM073583.1, from coordinate 62,390,239 downwards.
TATTTTCCTAGAGTGTTTTGGGTATTTTGCCACGTAATTGACAAAGGGGGAGATTGAAAGTGCACCTACTAGTGCCCTGGTTTGTCAATTACGATGAAAGTTGAGTCAGTCGGACAACAGCACCTAACAGGAAGATCAACTCAAGTATTTGCCTCAACTGGATGTGTGGAAGCTCGCCATAGATAAATCATAACCTCACATCCCATGTCCCAAAACACCAGGTAATTAAAACCCTTAAAAATATGTAGAACATCTTAGAATTTTTATGTAAGAAAATTTTTTACCAAATAGGAAAATCTTCAAGTTTTTCTTACATTGTCGATTATATCGATTCATATTTCAATATGATCGACCTGCCCTGTCGATGTCCTCGGCATATCAATCGATACAATCGAGTGAGGACAAAAAGCGTTCAGCAATCAAACATTCATCTGGATGATTTATCGATATATCGACCGTTAAGTCGATATCATCAATATTCGAATATCGATCCTATCGAAAGTGGATCGATAATATCGACAGGCAGTTTTTCGGTGCCCCTATTTTTCTAAAGAAAACTACTATGATCTTCAATATATCGATGACTGTCTGATTCAATCTGAACTCAAATATCGATCATATCGGAAGTCAATCGATCCACATCGATAGTGGGTGCATGTTTCCTCCAGCATGATTTTCAGGATATTTTTAAATGTTGATCGGGGTGCCAGTCGAGAAATCGATATTCTTATGTCGATCTTATCAAGACCCGGTCGATTGGATCGAGATGGGACACAAACTGTCCAACAAACTTATAGGTAAATTTATACGATTTATCGATCCCATTGACACGATCTCCGATATCATCGATATACAAATTTCGATGACATCGACTGTTCCCCGATCATTTCTTTAGAACCTGAAAATCTTCAAGGCTTGTCTCTCTTGTTTTCACCAGTCGATAGATCAATTCATCTATCTGTAACATCCCGAAAATCGGGACTCGGGTAGAAACCCAACTCCCGAGTTCCAGAACGTCACTTATGCAACATAGATAAGGATAAATGCATGTTGTCTGTATAATGGCATTAAACAAGATTGAGACTAAGCCAAAACAACATATCATACTCCAGAGACAGTTAAATCAGCAAGTGGAAGACTATGATAAATACGTAAAATATATAATTGATTGTAAGTCTCTAGAGTGTGAACATGTTACCAGGTTAATTAAATACATGTATACTCCAAAAATGGAAAGAAAAGAATATACATGAGTGCTCCAAAAATATAAAATGACAAGTGTCAAGGCGTCTAATCAACCTCCCTGTAATCTCGTCGATCAGAACACGGAGAGAAGTCCTCCTCATCAGCATACAAGTCCGGCTCCGCTTCACAAGCAGCGCCATCATCTGCAACTACAACCGGGTCTTGTGGGTGTCCAGAAATACCGTCCCGTAACGTGGGAGTAAGTGATCAACTCAGTGGAATAATAAAAAAAGATTAGCATGTTATCAAATCAATCACACGTTAATAGTAAGGCAAACAATCAAACATTTCTAGATACTGTTGTTAATGCATGCATGAAATGACATGATGGATGCCCTCACCGACATACTCCCTCATACAGCACCATCTTACGCCCGCGGCATGCTTTCTTCCTACAGTGCTCCACATCTTCCAGGGACATGCAATGCTATATGGATAATGATTACCGGGTTGTTATTAGTCCTTTTCATACAGCAGGATTGGGAAACTAAGGTACTTTGCTTATATCAATCCAAAAATGGATCCTGTCTAGGGTCGTCACTCCTAGTAATCTCATACGATGTTATCTTTATAAGTCACTGCAAGGGCTCCTAGGGCTGTTGCACGCACTCGTTGCTCCTCTCCCCCATCACCTTATCAATACAGGCCTATTTATATCCTTAAGACTGCATCAGGACTCGTCGCCCCCATGCGGTGTCAGGATAAACTCAAGGTCACTACAAAGGGCTCGTCACCAATCAATGTAGGCCGACAGCAAGAATATAGTGTCTCATGCCACCATAATCTGCTCAGAGTAGGGTGCTCACTGGTCACTACGGGGAGGTTTGTGGCCCCAGCGTAGGCCGACAGCTCGACCACGGTGTCACATACCACCATGCCCGGCTTATGAGTCTTTATGGATCAAGGTACCTTGGTTAACAGGGTTTTCAATGGTAAGTTTAGTACCCTAGGTTCAAGCAGTTAAGAAAAATACAAGGTGAACATACAATGGTCAGTCGGGTTACTTGGTGAGTCTGACTAGCACGATCGCACGTTAAATCGACCGACATGAAGTGCACAAGCACTTCGTGTGGCCTGACCACTGCCGACGACTATAGTACGACTCGGGTTCATCATACACATCCTTCTTGGCGAATAGAATCCAACCATGAATTCTAAACTGTTACCGACTGCCTGGACTAGAGTATAGCCCCAAGCACATGTAATGTGAAACAGTAATCAGATGAGAGAGGCAGAATTGAAATACAAGAAATTCCAGCATGTTATCAGCATGTGTAACGTACATCATAAGCAGTTAACCAAACACGACTATTTCACACATAAGGTAACCAATTCAAATACAACAAGTATGGAGGAAATCATGTGCATCATTAAATTGGTTGAGAATCCATTCTCAACGCTAATCTACAACACCACTTACTCAATACTTACTAATACAGACATTTATACAAACACTTAGTCTGCACAATTTCAACGTACTTGACGTATGTTGATTTTAACATATAATATGACAGATCCTTATAACAAGGAGTTGTCTAGTACACACAATCATGTTCTTACATTCAAAACATTTGGCAGGCATAAATCATATTGATTTAGGCATTTCAACAAACACTTAGTCTACACACACTAGTCTACATAGCATATGTCGGCCAATATGTGCATTAGGGCGAATCTCTTCGCCAAACAGATCATACATCCATAACTCGTATAAATACACGGCAAAGACCTATGGCAATCATGTCGGCAAAATACGTACGTATATAGTATTTCCTACAAATACCTAAAATACCCTAAATATCATATTTTCCGTACGCAGTCGAAATGAAAAATGGACGGCATGTTCTACATGTCAAACAGCATTCTCTTCGATAATCTACTATTCAACGACATTGAAAGCTTTGAAATCAGTCAATCAAAGCGTCTAAAATCCTCACCTTTTGTCGTAGACGTGTATCGATTCGAATAGAACGTCAATGCTTCGTCAACGGCGTTATGGCGACCTATGGCATGAAACAGGTTAGCAATACCAACACTACAACTATTATAAGCTTCAAATCAGGTTAGGGTTAGGATTTCTTACCTAAGAATGGAGCTGAAAATACCGAAATGGCGGCATAGAAGCGGCGGCTATGGAACATGGAGCAGCAGGGAAGAATCCCATGAGAGAGCTCTAAATCTCCCTCCCTTTCTCTCTCTTTTCTCTCTTCTCTCTCCAAATTCGTATGGAATGAAAGAGTAAGGGTTTAAGCCCTTTTTATAAGTCCAAAAGTGATGGAAATAGACTTGGGGGCAAAGTATACTTATTTTATGTCCAAATACGGACTGTTCCGTCTCAACGGAGCATTTCTGGAGGTCCCCTGGCCGAATGCGGTCGGAATTAAGCTCATGGGTACTGGATCCTGCTCACATCAAGTTTTTAGTCCGGTAGTATTCCCAAATCGCACGTGGCGGACCAGTTTCAGTTCAACGGCTACCGGTACTCAATCAGGGCCACAAGTGCGTTGACATGTAAGGGCCATCTATCCTGATCCGAGGGTAAAATTTGATCGAATTCTGACGGTCAGAACGCTTAGAAAATGTCACGCAAGCGACACGTGCCAGATTTTATAATTTATATTAATTTCTAACATTTCTTACACTCTTCACTCTGGACTCAAGAAAATCGTCGTGGGACATCATCTGGACTTGATTTTTGAGGTGATTGTCAAGTCCAACTAGGCGGTCAGGATTGTCTAAGTTCGGGGTAATCGGACTTCCGACGTGCGGTCCAGAGCCGATATAAAGTTTCAAGGTGCTCCCGAGAGTAATCAGGAATAGAGTTTGATCCTAGATTTTACGGTATTGTAGCGTCAACTATCCTATACGTTTTGAGTCTTGCAGATCGTATTGAAAGTGATTGGTGAGAATTTCACAGGTCATCTAGTGCAGCGCTAGTTGATTCTCGTTGGATTTCTAAAGGAAGTAGCCTTTATTGATTTTTGTTTGAGATGAGATTTGAAGGGTGGAGCGAGAGTGTTTGGAAACGGAAGAAGGAAGAGTTTGAAGGGGTGGTTTTTGCCACAAGTCAGACGTTTTGGTGAGAAAGGAGAGCTTGGAGGGTCACTTTATGAAGGAAGTACCTGATTAGGGAGGTTTTAAGGGACGGCCCACACCTAGGGGAGGTACCCTACCCCCCAAATTGCGTCGGCCCGAAGACCGGACCCAACCGAGCATTTTGACTGGCGATGCCATCGCCGATGAAAATCATTTCTGGCGAGGCCGACCATATGGGCTGGGTTTCCCCTGCCCTAGGGACCCCAAATATATGTGGGACCCACCCTGGTTCATTGTATTTGGGCTTGGATAGGCCCAAGACTCCATTTGGGACGTTTCAGGGCCATTTTGTAAACTAGAATGAGTTTATGCATCATGTGGCATATGATTTTGGGGTAAGAGAGGCTAATCCATCCAACTAACCCATCTATTTTGTTAAATTCCAAAAGGTTAAGGGTCGAAACCCATTTTACCCATTTATTTACTATTCATGATAATTTTTAGCTTCGGTATTATTCTTCATCATTAACACCCTAGGATTGGTGTTCTTTACTATTTAAACTTGAGGAGTCGTGTCTAATATGAAAGTACTTGGAGAAGTTTGAAGATTGAGGTGGTGAAAGGTGAGTTTTGAAGGAAATGGGTTGAAGAGTGATTTCTTTGGCTTTAGGATTGAGCTCTGAAAGTGATAAGGTTGACCCATTGCCTAAGGAAGTCTAATCACAGGTTGGTAAAAATCCGGGGTGTTACAATCTACCCCCCTTAAAATAAAATTTCATCCTCGAAATTGGCTAAGGGTAATAAGTACTTAAAGAGACTTTTGTATTGACGTTCTAAGGAAGGTTCAAATCCTATTTAATGACCTAACCTTACGTATAACCTAAATCAACTATTTTGATCCTGGGCCAGTGGGTTATGGGCCCACCACGCTTCCGCTGCGTCACTCTGATCTAATGGTTGCATTGGCTGACCTAACTAGATTGGACTCAAAATGTTTTACCCCCCTTAAAACTTAGTTCTACTTAAGGTTCAAGAATCTATATATCAATCCGTATATCGGAACGAGGTGCAACTTAGGGGCTATCCTTGACATAAAATGGGAAACAACCTCTCACTACATTGATCTTCCTTTGTTAGTGATGCGTTCTATGACATTGGTACCTATGGTTGTAGAAATAAGCCTACTCTCTATTGGCTAGATGTCCTCAATATTTCCCAAAGGCAAAGTAATAACTTTTGGTTGTATGTGGTCGAGCCAACACGGAAGAAAAGTTATGTAGTGGGTCTGAGCCGGATACATAAACCTTCTGACCCGCGATGACAGAAAATATGTTGTATCAGTCCTCAATACTAGTCGATGCCGATCTTTCGCTTGATCAGAGCATTGGATTCATTGGTAACTACTAGGATTCAGAAGTCGATTCAAACTGCGAATACATTGCTAATATACAATTCCTTTACTCCGCGTTCCTGTTTGCATTAAATCCTTGGGAAGGCAATTATAAGGGAAATTCTACGAGGTTGCTGGTTTATTCTTAGTTCAATCTGAGGAATTTATAAGTTTTCCCTGAGAGTGAATGGTTCTAAGTTAAAACAACTTTCCTAAGGGTTATAAAAGAAGTCTATAAGTATTAAGGGGATCTATCGAAAGAATGAGGTCTCACTTCAACCTAATCAAGCCAACTAACTAAGTCTATATTTCACTTATCTTAGCAAAATCAGTCTTTTACATTCCTTAGTAACTAGTAGCCTAATCTTAACTTATGGGTAGTAGCAATCCACTAGTTGTAATCTAAAGTCTACGCTCATAAGCGAGATGATTTGATATCATTTCTAATACACAGAATTTATTTTATCACTTAGGGTGAAAGGTCACCTAATTGGAATTGAGTTGCCCAAACCTAAACATAACTGCGCTCGAGCACTACACATATGCTCATATCAACTAAGGAGGTCCTAGGGTTTACATCATTAATTTATTAGATTTCCTATACTATCAGATCTCTCTAAATCTAGGAATACTAACTCTAGGTCCAAAATTCTAAGGGCCTGTTTGGGCTAGTGGTATGAAGTTGTATTAAATGGATAGCATTGCTAATCCCACCTCAGGATTAGGAATGACATATTTGGTAGGAGGGTGGGAGGGGATTAAAATCGATTCATAGACTTTGGAAAATGAGTCTTGTGTTGGGAAGTAGGAGATGTGATTTCCATATCCCAAGATGAAGAATTTCTAAGTGTAATTCATAAGGAAATCCCGGGATTTACTTCTAATTATATACATTCTAAACATGGTATTAAAAATCATGGGATATACCTAATCTAAGGGCAATACCTTACACCTGCATCTATTCTTCGGTAGTTAATCTTGCCCGTCGGTGAAACTTGAGATTCTAATATAGTTTCTAGATTTCATCGCCCCCTTCCTAAGTCAAAGTGCGTAGGTGTGCGTTGTGTTACCATAACTCAGGTCCGGTTTAATCCAAATCATGCTCTGATACCATCTGTAACATCCCAAAAATCAGGGGTCGGGTAGAAACCCAAGTTCCAGAACGTCACTTATGCAACATAGATAATGATAAATGCATGTTGTCTGTAGAATGACATTAAACAAGATTGAGACTAAGACAAAACAGCATATCATACTCCAGAGACAGTTAAATCAGCAAGCGGAAGATTGTGATAAATACATAAAATATATAATTGATTGTAAGTCTCCAGAGTGTGAACATGTTACCAGGTTAATTAAATACATGTATACTCCAAAAATGGAAAGAAAAGAATATACATGAGTGCTCCAAAAATATAAAATGACAAGTGTCAAGGCGTCGAATCAACCTCCCTGTAATCTCATCGATCAGAACATGGAGGAGAAGTCCTCCTCATCATCATACAAGTCCGGCTCCGCTTCACAAGCAGCGCCATCATCTGCAACTACAACCGAGTCTGGTGGGTGTCCAGAAACACCGTCCCGTAACGTGGGAGTGAGTAATCAACTCAGTGGAATAATAGAACAAAGATTAGCATGTTATCAAATCAATCACGCATTAATAGTAAGGCAACCAATCAAACATTCCTAGATACTGTTGTTAATGTATGCATGAAATAACATGATGGATGCCCTCACCGACATACTTCCTCATACGGCACCATCTTACACCCACGGCATGTTTTTTTCCCGCAGTGTTCCACATCTTTCAGACACATGTAATGCTATATGGATAATGATTACCGGGTTGTTATTAGTCCTTTTCATACAGCAGGATTGGGAAACTAAGGTACTTTGCTTATATCAATCCCAACACGGATCCTGTCTAGGGTCGTCACTCCTAGTAATCTCATACGATGTTATCTTTATAAGTCGCTGCAAAGGCTGCTAGGGCTGTTGCACACACTCGTTGCTCCTCTCCCCCATCACCTTATCAATACAGGAATATTTATATCCTTAAGACTGCATCAGGACTCGTCGCCCCCATGCGGTGTCAGGATAAACTCAAGGTCACTACAAAGGGCTCGTCACCAATCAATGTAGGCCGATAGCAAGAATATAGTGTCTCATACCACCATAATTTGCTCAGAGTAGGGTGCTCACTGGTCACTACGGGGAGGTTTGTGGCCCCAGCGTATGCCGACAGCTTGACTACGGTGTCCCATACCACCATGCCCGGCTCATGAGTCTTTATGGATCAAGGTACCATGGTTAACAGGATTTTCAATGGTAAGTTTAGTACCCTAGGTTCAAGCAGTTAAGAAAAATACAAGGTGAACAAACAATGGTCAGGCAGGTTACTTGGTGAGTCCGACTAGCACGATCGCACGTTGAATCGACCGACATGAAGTGCACAAGCACTTCGTGTGCCCTGACCACTGCCGACGACTCTAGTACGACTCAGGTTCGTCATACACATCCTTCGTGGTGAATAGAATCTAACCATGAATTCTAAACTGTTACCGACTGCCTGGACTAGAGTATAGCCCCAAGCACATGTACTGTGAAACAGTAATCAGATGAGAGAGGCAGAATTGAAATATAAGAAATTCCAGCATGTTATCAGCATGTTGTAACGTACGTCATAAGTAGTTAACCAAACATGACTATTTCACACATAAGGTAACCAATTCAAATACAACAAGTATGGAGGAAATCATGTGCATCATTAAATTGGTTGAGAATCCATTCTCAACGCTAATCTACAACACCACTTACTCAATACTTACTAATACAGACATTTATACAAACACTTAGTCCGCACAATTTCAACGTACTTGACGTATGTTGATTTTAACATATAATATGACAGATCCTTATAACAAGGAGTTGTCTAGTACACACAATCATGTTCTTACATTCAAAACATTTGGCAGGCATAAATCATATTGATTTAGGCATTTCAACAAATACTTAGTCTACACACATTAGTCTACATAGCATATGTTGGCCAATATATGCATTAGGGCGAATCTCTTCGCCAAACAGATCATACATCCATAACTATTATAAATACATGGCAAAGACCCATGGCAATCATGTCGGCAAAATACGTACGTATACAGTATTTCCTACAAATACCTAAAATACCATAAATCTCATATTTTTCGTACGCAGTCGAAATGAAAAACGGACGGCATGTTCTACATGTCAAACAGTGTTCTCTTCGATAATCTACTATTAAACGACATTGAAAGCTTTGAAATCAGTCAATCAAAGCGTCTAAAATCCTCACCTTTTGCCGTAGACGTGTATCGATTCGAATAGAACGTCAATGCTTCGTCAATGGTGTTATTGCGACCTATGGCATGAAACAGGTTAGCAATACCAACACTACAACTATTCTAAGCTTCAAATCAGGTTAGGGTTAGGATTTCTTACTTAAGAATGGAGCTGAAAACACCGGAATGACGGCAGAGAAGCGGCGGCTATAGAACATGGTGCAGTAGGGAAGAATCTCAGGAGAGAGCTCCAAATCTCCCTCCCTTTCTCTCTTTTCTCTCTTCTCTCTACAAATTCATATGGAATGAAAGAGTAAGAGTTTAAGCCCTTTTTATAAGTCCAAAAGTGACGAAAATAGACTTGGGGCCAAAGTATACTTATTTTATGTCCAAATACGGACTGTTCCGTCTCAACGGAGCATTTCTGGAGGTCCTCTGGCCGAATACGGTCGGACTTAAGCTCATGGGTACTGGATCCTGCTCACATCAAGTTTTTAGTCCGGTAGTGTTCCCAGATATCACGTAGCGGACCAGTTTCAGTTCAACGGCTACCGATACTCAATCAGGGCCACAAGTGCGTTAACATGTAAGGGCCACCTATCTTGATCTGAGGGTAAAATTTGATCGAATTTTGACGGTTAGAATGCTTAGAAAATGTCACGCAAGCGACACGTGCCAGATTTCATAATTTATATTAATTTCTAAGATTTCTCACACTCTTCACTCTGGACTCAAGAAAATCATCGTGGGACATCATCTGTACTTGATTTTTGAGGTGATTGTCAAGTCCAAATAGGCAGTCAGGATTGTCTAAGTTCGGGGTAATCAGACTTCCGACGTGCGGTCTAGAGCCGATACAAAGTTTCAAGGTGCTCCCGAGAGCAATCGGGAATAGAGTTTGATCCTAGATTTTACGGTATTGTAGCGTCAACTATCCTATACGTTTTGACTCTAGCAGATCGTATTGAAAGTGATTGGTGAGAATTTCACAGGTCATCTAGTGCAACGATAGTTGATTCTCGTTGGATTTCTAAAGGAAGTAGCCTTTATTGATTTTTGTTTGAGATGAGATTTGAAGGGTGGAGCGAGGGTGTTTGTAAACGGAAGAAGGAAGAGTTTAGAGGGGTGGTTTTTGCCAAAAGTCAGACATTTTTGTGAGAAAGGAGAGCTTGGAGGGTCACTTTGTAAAGGAAGTACCTGATCGGAGAGGTTTTAAGGGACGGCCCACACCTAGGGGAGGTACCCTACCCCCCAAACTGCGTCGATCGAAAGCCAGGACCCAAGTCAATGAAAATCATTTCCGGCGAGGCCGACCATATGGACTGGGTTCCCCCTGCCCTAGGGACCCCAAATATATGTGGGACCCACCCTGGTTCATTGTATTTGGGCTAGTTTATAAACCAGAATGAGTTTATGCATCATGTGGCATATGATTTTGGGGTAGGAGAGGCTAATCCACCCAACTAACCCATCTATTTTGTTAAATTCTAAAAGGTTAAGGGTCAAAACCCATTTTATCCATTTATTTACTATTCACGGTAATTTTTAGCTTCGGTATTGTTCTTCATCATTAATACCCTAGGATTAGTGTTCTTTACTATTTAAACTTGAGGAGTCATGTCTAATATGAAAGTACTTGGAGAAGTTTGAAGAATAAGGTGGTGAAAGGTGAGTTTTGAAGGAAATGGGTTGAAGAGTGATTTCTTTGGCTTAGGGATTAAGCTCTGAAAGTGATAAGGTTGACCCATTACCTAAGGACGTCTAATCCCAGGTTGGTAAAAATCCAGGGTGTTACACTATCGATAGAATCGAAGTTTGAAATCCGATAACATCGATGTGTGTCTCGATCCCATCGATCAGTTTGCAAAAGGTTTCTAAAAGTGCAAATGACATTTGAGTTTGTATCATCGAGCGGATCATCAATACAATCGAGAGTATACGCTCGATCATATCGACTCTTGCTCGACGATATCGAACTCTGTCATAAATGTGACCGTTTTATATCTGTTGGAACCTTTTGCCTATATATAGAGAAGCTTGCCTTTATTGCTGGTAGAGAAAGAAGAGAGTGCTTTTGAGTGTTTTAAGCTTCATATCATTTACCTTAAGCCCTTTCTCTCAGGGAGTTCATCCTCCAATCCACCCTCATCATTGATATTCAATAGAGTGGATTGAGGAATGAACTTCCGCATTCAAAGATCCTCCAGCTACTACCTTAATGACAAATCATTAAGTTGGGATGCCTTGAATGTATAGATGATCGGAACCACTCTATCTTCCTAATAGGAAAATCTTTAGAGAGTGGAATTCCATCATAACCCTGACCCAACCTAAAGCCTAGTATAGGTATATCTTTTGAGTTGCGGATTAAGGGAGCTGAAGACTCTTCATCAACAAGAAGGAGATCTTCAACATTGCACTGAATGGGACTCATCAACTTATTTATAAGTATTTAGAGTCTAGAGGACACTTGTGATTATTCCTTTTTAGGATTGGGTCTTAAGTGTTGCTCACCCTTTGAAGTCCTCAAAGCAGGCCTCCGAAGGGAGTGTACGTGCAGGGTACGTTGTGTGGACCCTTGCTCTGTGGAGAGCATAAACATCTGGGTGCGTTGTGTGGACCCTTAATCTGTGTGGGCATAAACATCTAGTTAGAAGTGCGCCAGCAAAACTCTAGGGTTTGAGGTGAACTAGTAGAAACCTCTGTAAAGGTATAAGGTGAACTTGTTTTAAAACCATAGGTTTGAGGTGAACCATGGGAAACCTCCTTAGTGAAATCCGGTCACTCAAGGGTTGAGTATGGAAGCCAGTAGTGGAGTAGACAAGTAGTCGAACCACTATAAAATGACTGTGTTTGAGATTGATTCTTTTGTTTGATCTTTTGTGTGATTATATTAACTGCATTTATACTTTCTCACACTTCACACACGGTCACATCCATCATAGACTATAATTACACCATAATTATCATTTAAATAGCTCTGTGATTGGATCCTCTACTAGGCTTGGAAGCCAGTAGAGTTAATTTTGAGTAATCTTAATCTATACTCTGTGATAGGATTAGTGTGATAGGATTTTTAATAATTCATAAAAACTTTAAAAAGTCCTATTCACCCCCCTCTAGGACATATTGGCATATTTCAACTTCAACTCAAGTAGTCTTCATCGCTATTTCAGCTTATAGTGCAATTCATTCATGTGATGAAAAGTTCACCTTCAAGAATAACACATGAAGTTGGAAAGTACAAGGCATAAAGATGGTTACTTCAACTTTGAGTTCTACTTCACTTCCAGTTCAAGATCAAGATACAACTTCAAGTTTACTTCAAGTAAAAGATCCATTGAACGCTACTTAAGATTCTAGTAGAAACTTCAAGGTATATACTTCAATGTCCAATAATTTCAGGTATAATAAACCCTAGAAAGACCCTTAACTTAGGACCTTTCATATGCTAAACATACACGGGTTTTTATACTTTGGATAGACTTTGGTTCAACTTGTCCAAGCCTAAGTTCAACTAGTCCAAGCTCTAGTTCAACCAGTCCAAGATTCAAACTCATAAAACATACTATTCTAGTAGTTCCTCGACCAGTCGAGAAGGGTGCTCGACCATTCGTGGGCACACCCTTAACTAGTCAAAGGGAGTTCAACTGTAACTCCAGCAACTAATTTTGTACTCCCTCAACCAGTTGAAGAAAATGCTTGACCTGTCGACCAGGCCGTTTGACCCGTTGAAGAACAGTTTTATCCGATCGTGTCAAAAATTTAAAATTTTGTTGGATCTAATATGAGTCGAAGGAGACCTTAGACTAGTCGAAGCAACCAATTTTCAGCCTGTAAATAGAGGTCTTTTCTCACTCTGAATTCATTCATTAAAGCCACAAGAAGTCTTCACTTTGAGAGAGAAAAGTCCCCGTCATCTTCAAGCTATAGCAAGGTAATTTTAAATCCTTTAATAGCTTTTTATTTTTGTAATTCCTTCATCTCTTTTATGAATTTTATGTTTTAAAGGGAGTTTATACTCTTCCTTATAAGATCTAAGGAATTCAAACAAGTAGCCCAAGGTTTGAATTAATTTAAAATCAATTTAGAACCTAAAACCCTTAATTCTGTTATTAAACATTGAACATTTCTACATCAAGCGAAGTGGTTCTATAGGCTATATCAAAGAGCATCTTCAAAAGAAGATAAGTATTCTTTATTCATTTTTTATTTCTTTAGATATTTAGAAAATCCCTATATTGGTTTTAACTGAGATACTTAGAAAATATCAGCGTGGAGTTTTGATTGTGATAGCCCATTTGAAAACACAACTGTATAAGTTTTAAAGTGAACATGAGAAAACCTTGATTATTAGTAAATGTCAATATCATATGGGTTGTGATTATTGGGAGTGGAGTAGGTGTGGTTGTTTGAGAATAGTTGGTGTTCACACCAAACCACTATAACTCCTGGTGTTTTGTAGTGAATAATGTATGTGATATATATATGTGTTGAATGCTTGTAATCTTTTCATGTACATGTGGTGAATGCTTGGATAGTTTTCTTTTCCTTTTCCACTTGTTTTAGTTTACGATCTTGATCCTTATTACGTTCAAGAAATCAGGTTGTCTTACTTAAAACATCTGTTTTTGGTGTAAGGTTGTCCTTTAAAAAAGGTTTGAATCAATTTCTCAATACTATTATAATTGAGATATCTGATGAGTTCTGATTTATTTAATTCTCCAGTTCTTTAATTTTTAAATTAGCATAGTCCTATTCACCCCCCTCCCCCCCTTAAGGACTAAGAGCTCAACCTTTTTAGTTTCATCTTCTTTTTAGGCGAAGTTCATGATTAACTTTCTAAGGGCGTTCGTCTGGTGGTATGGGAAAATTTTCTTTATGAACTCCCTTGTCATGTCATTCCATCTACCAATAGATCGAGGACATAGTGAATGCAACCACGTCTTAGCTTTCTCTTTCAAAGAAAAAGGAAAGAGTTTTAGCCTGACCATGTCATCGGACATGTTTGGAAAGTATAAAGTGGCTATAATCTCGTTAAACTCTTTCAAGTGTAGGTACGAATTTTCAGATTCAAGCCCATAAAATTTTGGAAACATTTGGATCACCCCTGGCTTGATATCCATGTGTCCCATATTTTCTGAAAAAACCATGCATGAGGGTGTACTCACCCCACTGGTTGTAAATAGTCAAACAAAGTACGAGGCGAGGGTGTTTGATGCACCACATTCTCATCCCGGACTTCCTCAACCCTAGGTTGATGTTGTATTCCCAGTTGAGTGGCATCCATAACCTCGATTAACTCTGAGGATCTCGAGTGGTGTCTAATTCTGTAATGAATAAATAACCCCTCAACTAATCCTCCTTCAATCAAAAGACGTTGAGTGTTGTCATAGACCCACTTGGGAATAAAATACTCTCAGCCCTCAATTTCAGATTCCAACCTAAACCTAAAAGAAAGAAGGGAAATAGAAATATAAAAATAAAAAGAGGGAGGGAATTAGAAAGAAGTTACCAAATTAGAAGTTCCTAAATTAAGATCCTGTAAACTAAAACAAAACAAGTTAGTTTCTAAAAACATAAATTCTAAAATTAGAAAGTTTATAAAAATAAAAATAGAAAGATGAGTTAGTTTCTAAAAAAAAAAAATCCTAAATTTAGAAAGTTTCTAAACTAAAATTAGAAAGTAGATCTAAGAAAATAGAGAAGGAAAGTTTTTATAAAAAATAGTTTCTAAAAACAAATTAGGAAAGTTTCTAAACAGAAAGCTAAGTTAGTTTCTAAAATAATCCAAAAAACCCTAATCCTAAAAATAGAAAATAGAAAAACCTTAATCTTAAAATAATTTTAAAACTAGTTAATCTCAAAAAAATACAACCGTTAGTCCCCGACAACGATGTGAAAAACTTGTTTACAACCCCAAGTGTAGGTCGCGATGTAGTAATAATCTCGGTGAGACCAAGGTCGAATCCACATAGACTAATCTCGTGTGTATTGTAAAACTAACTAGAACTAGAAGAAGATGTGAATCTAAATCTGAATTAATTGAGAGAGTAATTGTAATTAAAGAGATTAAAATTAATAAATTCAAAGGTGGTAATTAGGGTTTTCAAGGATCCACTTGTAGAGATCAGGGAGATCTATGCTTGATTTAAGGAAGCAACTAGAATCAGAGTCTCATCTTATCCAATTGGAAGATATCTCATTAAAACTAAATCTGAACTTCCTTTAACCTAAATCTTAATGGATGAGAGGTGTGAGAACTGGAAGTGATTCCATCACAAAACCATGCCAGGGGACAAGGCAAACAACGGGATTTACCAATCTCACAACCAATCATAAGAGAATAGGGAAGATTAGGTAGGATTCCATCACCCAACTATGCCCATGGGACGATGGTGAACAACAGGATTGCTTAATTTCACAATCTTAATACATGAAAAGACATACTCAAACTTATTGTAGATTTATTGTAATTTGAGTCACCACAAACTATTAAAAACTGAAAATATTTCTTAAATATCAAACTAGAATGAAAGATAGTTCAACTTAAACATGAATCAAAGAAATAGAAAATATCTCATCATGCTACAAGCTTCACCTCTTAGCCCTAGCTAAGAGGTTTAGTCAACCATAGACATGATTAAACTAAAATCTCTTAAGAAAAGAATAAAAACAACTAAGGAAAGGAAAGAAAAACTCTTGGTGACGGCTTCTCTACGCTTTTGCTCCACTCTTCAAACCCTAAAAGATGCCTAGGGATTCCCTTAGCACTCCTATTTATAGTCGTACATCACCTCCTTTCATATCGACCTAGAAAATTTTGAAAATCGCATCAAATTTACAGTCTGTATAACAACAGCGTAACCCTCGATTGGTCGAGGATAACCTTCGACTAGTTGAGGATAACCTTCGACTGGTCGAGGGTCTCCTTCGACTGGTTGAGGATGAAGGGATTTTAAAAGATTTTATCGCTGGAGTTCAAGTCGAAGAATCTTCGACTAGTCGAGCAGGGGCCTTCGACTGGTCAAAGATAGGCTTAGACTAGTCGAAGGATGCAGATTTTTTAAAGTTCTTTTTCTTCACTTCAAGTCTTCAATGCTCTTCATTCCTCACTTGGTTTTCTTGAATCTTTGGCATGTGAATTCTTCATTCTTGGTCTTATAAGATCCATCCTTGGCTTTGGTGATTTGTGAGCGTTAAATCCAAGTTTTTAACATCTTTTTCAATCCAAGCTCTTCAATTCACTTTGCAACATAAACATGATTAGAATAGAACATTAAGCATTATCATGTTAATAAAACCAAGTAATAAATGGGGAATAATATGTAATATTTGACCCTCAACACTTAACTGAGGTAAGGCACGTTCTTGACATGAAGAAAATTTTGATATCTCTTGGTGCACTGGAGGCGATTGGGTGCAAGTTCACCGGTTTTAATGGTGTCTTTTGAAATTACAGTTAGAATGCTTCTATTGAAGTATGGATGTATGTCCAAGTGTCCTAGAGGGGGTGAATATGACCTTTTAAATTTTATGCCAATTTGAAATCCTAATTTTCTACTTTAAACTAATTTCTAATTAAACTAAGCAAGATGATTTAACTCTAAGGCTTCTAAGCCAATAAAGGGTCCAATCACATAGGCTACCTTAGATATGCAAGTAAAGAAACTAGCTTATAAAGATAGTGTATATTAGTGTGGGGGATGTGATTCTAATCAAACCTAGATATTCATCTAATCATGCATCATAATTAAACATTCAAAGCACATGAGCATAATTAAATAAATGCGCAAAGACAATCCCAAACACAATCATATAAGTGGTTCGGCTATGTACCTACTTTACACTTGGCTGATGTACTCCACCCTAGAGTGTGCCAGATTTCACTATCAATTGTTTTAAATCAGGTTAACTATAAACCTTTACAACCTACATAAGATCAACTAAGGAGCCTACAAAAGGGAACCTTACATGCCTACATAAGTCAACAAGTCTTACACAATGACACAACTAGAAACCTACACAAGGAAACCTTATGCCTACATAAGAAAATGAGTCCTACACAAGGACACAACAATTTATACCCTACACAAGAGCAAAGGTCTTACACAAGAACCTACACTTTATGTCCTACACAAGGGCAAGGGTCCAAATCCTAAACCCGACACATATTCTCCCGCCGAAGGCTTACACAAGGACTTGAATTGGTTTTTCCTTTAGCTAACCAACAACCTATATCCTATACATGAACCATGAATTTAGATCACATATGTCAAAGTCCTACAAAAGAACCTAGGTAAGTTTGAACACAAACTCTTTTATTCCAACTTACATAAGGAAGAAGCACAACAATGGATTCTAAAAATGACAACTTACTTGTTTGATTGAGCCCCACTTGTTTCACCTCTTGGGTTACTTGATCTCTACTGTAACATCCTAAATTTTCACGGCCAGAGTTTATACTTACCCGAGAAAACTGGGTGTTAGTAATGTATAAATTAGATGCATTAAAAATTGTACCTTTTTTTTCATTTGGATCACATCCAGATACATTCATGAAGGTAACATTCACGAGAATAAAATTGACTGTATTAATTATTTCATCAGAGTAAAAGAATTCAGTAAATAATCAAATGCCCTCTCAATGAGAGCTTATTACATTTATCGAGTTCGCAACGGGAGTATAAAACTAAATCATAAAACTATCTTCTTATTCTTTCAGCATAATCTTTCACATAGAGGTGGTCCTCTAGGTCTTTAATCTGTATGTCACCTACATCATCTGTACGGTTGGAGAGAGTCAACGTCCTACTTATAGTGATGGTCATCCTTTAAGATTAATAATAATTCAAGAGATTCATAAAGCAATGTAAAGGTTTTGATACGTCTCGTATTCCACTATTACAAGGAGTATTAGTATGCGCAAACAACCTACATGAGTGAATGCTTAACAAAGTGTGTACGGCTTATCATACATAGTGATCAATACAATGTGGAATATGATTCATAGAAAATCTGACTTGACATGCATCCTATAACTATAGGTATTCACTAGCATCGCCAAAGCTACCATGGATTTATGTGAACACCTCAAGGCGGTACAACACATGAGTCGAATGAATTATGTGACACGATTTGTTTATGGATCGACTATTTGCGACATCTAATCCCGAAAGTAATGTAACACACATTACAAATTACTTATATCGATTTGTGCACCACTACCCAAAAATTAATGGAATTACGTGTTGACCAAGAGGGTCTCTACCCAGAGAGCATTACGTCCATGATAAGATATTTGAATTACTAGTTGTGATACCTCTTAATACATCACTTGCACTTATAGAGGGATAAATCGAATTATGGGGTTTTGGAATATCAAGACACTTGCCCAAGCCTCATAGGTAAATAGCACAATGTTAATAAAGAGGAGAGTAGTAATGACTAACTCAACAATGAGAAGAGTGGCAATGGCTAACCCATAAAGAGGAGAGTAGCAATGGCTAACTCAACAAATAGGAGAGTGGCAATGGCCAACTCAATAATAAGAAGAGTGGCAATGGCTAACCCAATATATAAAAGAGTAACAATGGCTAACTTAACAAAATTGGTAAAGGTAAAGGCATGGCCTATATCCATCGCCCCATGTAAATACATAAAGATCACTCATAATTTACCTCATACTGAAATCTCAAAGGATAAATAACAGTTGGTAGTGAATTAAACAATTACAGAGAGAAAATCATGAGAAAAAATAGAAGGCATGATAATTCAAATCAACTTAAATTAATGTAAGCTTAAAGGAAAGTAAACCTCACCTCTAACGTTGTAACTCCCTGTAGATTTTTGTATATACACCATATGTTGACATGATTTTAAATAATTCAGGTGGTTAGATCTATCCATCATCTGTCTCGTAAGGTTAATGACTAGGATTTTAGTTTACAAGGTAATATATTAGATATAAACTTAGGAGATGAGAGGATTACCTTGGTGAGAAATCAACTTTAGCCGACCAATTCAAACTTCAGCAGAATTTTATTGCCGAGTTGACTCGATCGAACTTGGCCCTAAACAACCTACATATGGTTGTTTGAAAATCTAGGATTGACACAATGTTTATTGGAGCTTACCTCCACTTGTTAGAGGACCCTCCCCATATCTAAATTTTGCCTAGCAACTCAGTGAGTTGCTGCTTGACTTGGTTTCTCTCTCCCTCTCTTTTCTTCTTTCCTTTCTTTTCTTCCTTCATTTCTCTCTCTTCTTTTCCTGGCTTCATGTGGGGGAATCTAAACATAGGATCTGAATGTTTCTCGTGATCTAGTGGGTCACTGGTTGGGCATGTAGCAAACTCCTTGTCCGTGATAATTGCTCCCTCTTTCTCTCTCTCTCTCTCTCTCTCTCTCTCTCTCTCTCTCTCTCTCTCTCTCTCTCTCTCTCTCTCTGTTGTTGAACAGCTTTGAGAGAAGGGTTTAAATAGGAATTCGACAGGAGTTCTGCTTATAGAGGGAGGTTTGGTTTGCGCTATAATGCGTGCCTAAACTTCCTATGCATACAACGTTTTTATGCACACAGTGGAGAAATTTTTTGTTGGACGTTCGGCCGTCCATACCTCACCATTTTATTAGTTCTCCTTCTCCTAACTTCGTAGGCCATCTGTTGAGTTTGTGGGCCACATTGTGATCCATTAAGATTAGAAAATGGTGGCCGAATAGACTCTACATTTGTCATGGTTTGACGAGGTAGAGAACTGCCTTCTAATGGCAGATTTAACATGAGGGGATATTTCCTCAAATCGTCACTACTAGAGGGTTTAGATGGGTCACAGGGAGTTTGTGGGTCCCACAATTACAATGTTCCATATGCTTTGATGGGTGGTTTTTATGAAAGAAGCTTCCGCATACGCAACTCATTTTCGGGAAGAGCAGTGGAGATGTCGTATTCATCTCACCCTTCCTGACTCCTTTTCTTATGAGAAAGGATCAGAATCCCCTCTTTCATGGATTGAACGGCCCCGATCACTTAGAGGATCTGAAAAGGATTTGAAACCGGAAGATTTCCAGTGTGAAAACTCCTCTCTGGCTATTTCAGCATACGGACATTTTTAAGTTTCTGGTTCTGTTGTACACAATAGTTGGGGTCCACTATGATGGTCTTTGGGGAGATCCATTCCACTCATCTGTTTAAATAGGTCATGTTGGGCCACAGGGCTAATTACGAAGTTGATTTGAGGCTTAGGTGCCCATATCTTGAAATTCCTCTTAGTGGATGATAAAACGGGCTTGACCTTAAGTAATGGTCCACGCTTAATGATTAGGGCCTAAGTTTGGAAGAAATGTGTAGTTAGCATAGGCAAACGATTCGACAAAATTTGATAGTTTATCGATGATGGAAAAGGCCTAGATCTAAAATGTCACTTTTTGTATCAAAAGGAAGGAACTGGATTCAGCGCTCAACGATGTAGGATCGTTGATTGGGGTTCAAATTTTGTATAATATCGTAGTCATGAGAGGCCAGGGTGTGGTCCAAGTTTGACTTGCGATGGATGGTTAGATCTGAAGACCTAGGTTTATACAGAGTTGTAAGCCCTAAAAGAATAACTTGTCAGTTAAGTAAAAGCCTACCAAAGTGGAGTCTTCATATTTCACACTTGGTCCATATTTTAAGCATTCCAGGTCATTCATATAAAGGGAAATATCACATTACGACTACCCACAATGTTTCTTCACTCGATGGACACCAAAATCAACGGTTACGGGCTAATTTGTTAATTGGGCTACTTTTACAATGATCTAAGGGCTAAAATTCGACGTGTATGGTTAATTTCTAATACATAGGCATTGTATAAATTTTTACATCAAACGGATCATGAGAACCATGTGATATAGAATTCAAGGGTCTAGGTAAATGACATTTTCGTTATTATCGCTGATATTAGAGTTTTGAGAAATCTAATGGTTCTACAAGGTTATAGGCACATTTTTAAGTAATTCTTACAAAAAAAATTATATCCAAATCATTATAAATAAAGAGTTATTGCCCAAATTAATTAGAAAATGTACATATATCAAACCACACAATGGATGGTTAGATGACACGTTTAAAATAGGAAAACTTGATGGTTAGTAATCTAGTCGTATATGTAAGTGGATGGTCAGTTTTGTAAGTAGATGATCACTAGTGGGTTTACACGAACATATGATGATCTTATCTTAAAATCAACAGTTAGATGGTCTGATCTATGGATGAAGATTATTCTCAATGGTCAGATTCATGTTGGAGAATAGATGTAAGGTCGGGATAGCTAGATTGGTATAATACACATATATGTATTAAGTTAAATTTTACGGTAACACTCAAGAACTTTCAATACCTGGGTATTGAAAAGTTCAGGGTGTTACAATCTACCCCTCTTAAACGAAATTGTCCCGAAATTTATTTATTTATTCCATTTACACTGACCCATTATGTTTAATATTTCACTATATTCCTTGTGAGGTAAATGTATATGTCTAGGTGTGCGTATAATTAGGTACATGAAAATCGGGATGCTACATCCGCTCTCCTGTGCTTCATTCAGCTCCCCGTTGCTCCCCCGATCATGTTGCCGCTACTTTACAAAGGCTTCAGTTCCACAATCAATCTCCTTATATTTAATATATTTGCAAGATGACCTAAGTGATGGGAGTGGGTTGAATCTCCTATAATTAATGAGAAGTTGTTTTACCTTAGGGATTCAACCGATGGACACTCTAAAGTATGATAGAGACTGTAGATATATCTATAAGATTAGTCCCAATACTTTAGAGAAGGCATGAGATCATGTTCTTCCTGAATAGAAGCATGGAATGCTTGTTTGAGTAAGGAATCACCAAGAAGAAGACATGAATTTAAATGGAAAAGAGTTCTAGCCATAGATTCGGCTTGGGATGCACTAGAGTCTCTAAAATGCCAAAGTCTATGATTATCATAGAGATCTGGATGCTACTTTTATAAGGAAAAAAGTACCAACGGATCTTTAACAGCTATGTTTCAGTTCTACTGAGAGGGCCTTCGGTCAAATTGAATAAGGACCAAACTCTGCTGGACAGTTTTGGCCATTTTCGGTCGGACTGAATTTAGGTTCGGTCGGATCGAATTAGGGCCAAGGTTTGCTTGACTATTTTGGCTAATTTCGGTCACACAAAGTAAGATTTTGTTGGACCAAAGTTGTCATTCGGTCAGACCGAGTCCAACCGAACAATGGCCAGATTTTCCTATTTTGTTTTGTCTTGCAATGGCCTGATTCGATCAAACCAAAACCATATTTGGTCGAAATGAAGGTTGCTGATTTCAATTGTTTATTTTAACAACGTAAACCTCTAAAGCCAAAAATGATAGGATATATGTTCTTATGGCTTAAGGGATAATCAGAGTAGGTTATCCTATTAGGTCCAAATCATTTAGAGGCTATATGGTTGTTTTATGTTAAGGGTTAGGGTCACCAAGGTAAATATTTTACCAGTATATGCTCCTTTATGCTTCTGCTCCACTTGTGTCTTTGGTCTTCACTTTCCAAAGGCTCAACCGACTACATAACATAACGGCTCACATGATTAACAAACCAAGGTGCAAAAATGAGTGCACTAACATCCTTAAGGTTACTAAAGGGGGGCCCGTAGTTATGAGAGCACAGAGGCATGGTAATCTTTACAATTGATCGGAAGCACTTCAATAGGTGGATCAGCAGTTGCGGTGCTGGATTCCACATCTGTACGTATGTGGCATACACGTATCGGCCACATGAGTGAGAAGGGCATGAAGATACTTTCTAACCAATGTGTAATTCCAAGTTTTAAAAGCTTTGATTTAAATATATGTAAGCATTGTATATATGGTAAACAATCTAGGTTATCTTTTAAATTTAGAAAACATGTCAGGAAGTGCTTGATTATGTGTATTCTGATGTATGAGGGGTCGTCGGTTGTGGTTTTTACTAGAGGGTTGTCATGTTTTGTCTCATTCATTGACAATTACTTCCGAAAAGTTTGTGTTTACTTCATGAGACATAAACTCGAGGTTTTCAATAATGTTAAACAGTGGAAGGCCATGGTGGAAAAAATAGACAGGGCGAAAGGTAAAAGTATTAAGGACTGATAACGTTGGAGGATTTACCTCTGCTACATTTAATCAATATTGTAAGGATGAATGGATTATTAGGCACAACATAATGTGTCATACACCCGAGCAAAACTGTATGGCTGAGAGGATTAATCGGACTCTCTTGGAGAGGGTCCGATGCATGATTAGTAATGTTGTGTTAGGCAATGACCTATGAACTGAAGCCGTTAACATGGCTTGCTATTTAGTGAATCGTTCCCCTTTCATGGTGATTAATTGCAAGATTTCAGAGGTAGTATGGAGTGGTTAGAAAGTAGACCACTTAGGATTGCGTATATTTAGTTGTGAGGTTTACTCTTATGTACCATCAGTTGAGAGAGATGAGATAGACCAAAGGACTAAAAGATACATCTTTGTTGGCTATGGTGGTGGTGTGAAGGGAAACAGGTTGTATGATCGAGTCACATGTAAATTCATTATTAGCAGGGATGTTAAATTCGACAAAGGCTCCTTATTCCGCAAGAATGATGAGAAGTAAAACGAATCGGAAAGGTTAGTCGTGGATGTTTAAATTGACATAGATGACATTCAAGCTGAGACATATACGCAGACAGAGGTACATGAGGAGGTGGAGCAACCACCTATAAGAAATCTACCACGAGATCACGGGTTATCGGCAAGATACAGAGACAACTCTAATAGCGCATATACCCTCATTACAGATGAATGAGATCCGTCTACTCTATATGAGGCTTATTATGAGCTTGATGTTAAAAAGTGAAAGGCGGCAATGGATGATGAGATAAACTCTTTGTACAAGAATGAGACATGGGAGCTAGTGAAGCTTCCAATGGGTCAAAAAGCGATCAACTGCAAGTGGATATTTAAAAAGAAACATGATAAATATAAGGTAAGGTTAGTAGTAAAGGGTTACGCTCAGAGAGAATGAATCAACTTCAGAAAGATATTCATACTAGCTGTAAAACAAGTATCTATCATATTCGTGTTGGCACTGGTTGTCTAATACGATCTCGAGCTAGAATAGATGGACGTGAAGACTGCATTCCTACACAAGAAATTGAAAGAGTAGATCTACATGAAGCAACTAGAAGGCTATGGAGTTAAAGGGGTAGAGAACAATGTTTGTAGGTTAAAGATATCGTTGTATGGCTTGAAACATTCGTCTAGACAATAGTATAAAAAACTTTGATTCTTTCATGATAAGTCAAAATTTACTAGGAGTGAATAATATCACTGTGTCTATTATAAGACATTGAGTAATGGCAAGTTTATGATCCTAGAATTATACATTGATAATATGTTAATCGCTAGTCATAACATGTTTAATATCGATGTACTGAAGACTCAGTTATCAGGGACATTAGAGATGAAAGATCTGGGGGCTATAAAGAGGGTTCTTGGCATAGACATTCATAAAGATGGGAAAAGGAGCAGACTTTGGTTATCATAGGTAGAATACCTTGAAAAAGTATTGATCAAGTATGGGATGGATAAGGCAAAGCCAGTTAGTTCTTCCCATGCAGCTCACTTAAAGTTTTTTTGAGAACAATGTCATAAATCAAATGAGGAAAAGAAGGATATATCTCATATGCTTTATTCGAATGTTGTTGGTAGTTTAATGTATGTCATGGAATATATAAGATTGAATATTTCATAGGCAGTTGGTATTGCAAGCATATACATTTTAAACTCTGGCAAGCAACATTAGGAAGCACTGAAATAAGTACTTCAATATATTGAAGGTACAAAAGACTACGTCTTAACTTTTGAGAAAATAAGGGGTTAAGTTAGTTGGGTATGTGGTTCAGATTACACATACAATAATATTTCTAGAAAGTCAACTTTAAGTTACTCATTTTTGTTAACAAGTGGAGCAATCAGTTGGATATGGAAGCTTCAGTAAGTGATGGCTCTTTCCACAACCGAAGAAGATTATATGGCAGTGACGAAATTATTTAAAGAAGGTGTTTGGTTGAGAGGCATGATAAATTATTTGGGGCTTCATTAGGAGGCCATGTCAGTTAATTGTGACAACGAGATCGCTATAAATCTGATTAAAAACTATGTATATCATTCATGTACTAAATACATTGATGTTCATCACCATTTTATCCAACAGGTACTTGAGAAAGGAGGCAAGACTCTAGAGAAGATTCACACAAGTGTGAATCCAATGGACATGCTCACCAAGGTGGTTCCTGTAGAAAAGTTCAAGTTTTGTGTAACTTCTCTAGGCTTGTTGAAGGCATAAAAGGAGGGTGGAGTATGCATGAGAAGCGATGATGGAGCTATAATGTAAGGTAAGATTGGAGAATGAGAAAAAAAAAGCTATGAATGATGGCAATTGAAGACATGGTGGAGAGTGTTAATAGATGTCTTAAATTTGTAATTCATCTATCTATCAATGATAGGTTCGATGCCATCGAGCAGGTTTCGATGTCATCGAAGTCGGCTTGATGCCATCAAGATTTTTTGGAATAAATCAATTTGGTTGCTGGGCACTGCAGTGCCCTTTACGATGTCATCGAAGACCATTCAATTTCATCGAAGGTTGTTCGATGCCATTGAAGGACTGGTCGATGTCATTGATAATATTCAGATTTTAATGTTTGGTTGTTGGAACGTTTTGGTATTATTTTAAAGCCATTGAAGTCATCAAAGGTTAAGTTTCGATGTCATTGAACGATTTCGCATAGATTTTCTCACATTCGTGAATTTGTGGGATTTGTTTCCAATTTTGATTGGGATTCTCATAGAGGTTGTACATTTGGGTGTAATCAGGATTGGGATGAATCTAAGGCTTTCTAATTCATTCTTAGGGTTTCAAGGGCTTATAAAGGAAGATTCAAGGCTAGTTCGAATCGGGTGTTCTCTCTATCTCTTGTAATTTTTGCTTTCTGTCATTTTGCGTCGTAGTTTTTTTTCTCATAAGGGTTTTTCCACATTACATTCAGAGTGTTTACGTTGTACTTGGTGTGATTGGATTACTTCACTTGATTCATATCCATGTGCTTTTGCGGTCCCTCAATAGAATTTTTAATATAGATATAACAAAAATGAAATTCTTACAATAGGCCATGAAAAATAATTGCAACACGCTTTTACGAGCAGAGAACTTGCTTGATATTTGAATTGAGTTCAGTGTATGAGCGTAGACCTGAATTACAACTAAATTTAACAACTACTTGATTACTTCTATCGATTACACTAAGGAATGTAAACGATTGATAATGCTAAGGAGCACAAAGCAATTAAAATATAGATTTGATTTGATTTGGTAAATATAAGACCCATTCTTCTATTGAATTCCCTTACTATTTATAGTCTTAGATTGACCATCTAGATGCTTCCCATGTTCTGACAGTTACTGTAATCATTTCAGCATTATTGACCTTTTAGAGACTTCCTTCTAAGTTTACCACCTATCCTAGTAACCGCTTCAGGCTTCCTTATCGATTTGACCACATTCCACTCAACTGCTTTTGCCTTGTGGATGACATGACACCACTTGATAAACGCCAACTTTATTACCACAAAATCCTCTTTTGTTATCTCTACAGAGCTCAAATACACCACACAACTCTCATAAAATTGCATGTATTCATTTCTGAATGACTCTCATAGGAACAAGTAAAAATAGGGTAGAACATTTCCCCCCACGTCACTTCGCCTTTGGTAAAGGGTGAATGCAACATGTGACCCTTCATAAATGTGATCGTCCTTTAGGCCACAAGGCGATCTTGTCCGTGTTAGTGACTATAGGCTCTCATATAGGTCTCGTCTAACCTTTCAAACTCAACCAGCATGGCTTTTGTGAACTTGAGAGGGTTAACCCAGCTTCTAGTGTGACCCTTAACAATGGCACAGTGACCTCCAGAGGTACCACTGCATTATGTTCATATATTAATGCAACGGACTCATTCGGTACTAGTGCGACGTGAATTCTTGTACACCCAAAGTGCCTTAAACAACTTCGTATGCCACTTACGAAAATTTTCTTCAATCATATTTCTCAAAATATTTTTTATTAATTTGTTATTAGCTTCGGGCTGACCATTTGCATGTGTATAATATGGCGTTGAGTGTAAAATTTTAATTTTGTATTGGTTGGTCATAACCTTAACTTCTTTGTTGCAAATGATGTACTTCGATACATAGTGATTGATTCTAGAATTCCAAATCTATGGATGATATGACTTTTAATGAACTTAATAATCTCCCTATGGCCAATTCCTTTCATAGGTCTTACTTCTACCCACAAGGTGAAATAATCAGTGGCCACAATGATGAAAGTATTCATGCATGATGAAGGTGAATGAATTTAACCAATCAAAATAGATAGTCCATCCTCAAAAAAGTTGTGTCTTGAAATCAGATGGATCTCATCCACGGACACCTTCTATATCGGACTGTTTTTTTGACATACCTCGCACACCCTTTCGCATATTGAATGCAACCGCCCATCATTGTTAGCCAAAAATATCTATAACACCTAAGCGTAAGCCTCATTTTCCTCCCAGTCTAATGAGCTCCATACAACTCTTCGTAGACCTCACCCATAGCCAACGTAGCTTCTCCTTTAACTATGTATCTCAATAGCACACCAACAACCCTTTCTAGTACAACTTGTTGTCATCATGACATAATTGATAACTGATCTCCTTAGATCTCTATCAGCTTTGATACACAGAATTTGAAGATAGACCATTAAACGAGTTCTCTAATCATCGTCCTCTATCTCGAACTTGTATATTATCATAATTATCTCCCTCTCAAAGATTAAGAGTAAGGACCTCCTTCGTATCATGATCATCCTTTCGATCGATCCTTTCAAGATGTCCAGTCATGTGGCCTTCCACGCCATTTCATTAGCATTCGCGTTGTGATCTTGAGTTACATGCATTAATTCTACCTCATCAAAATTGTCCAGCATTTCAGATGCCAAAGCATAGTACGGTAACAGTGTCGGGCTAGTACACTTGAACAATCTTGTCATCTGATTTATCAACAACTGTGAATCACCCACTACTTTTACACTTTTTGTGCTAGTTCCATCATTAATTGTAGACCAATTATCATAGCCTCATACCCAACTTGATTATTGATTCATTCAAATTATAATTAGAACATGAATTCTTGCCTATTTCCATTTGGGGCAATTAGGATAATCCCATCTCCTGAAGCATCATAGGACTTTGAGCTATCAAAGATTAACTTCCAGGGTATTAAATATGCATAATAAAACTCAAAAATCTTTGAAGAAATTGTCCTTCTGGGTTGAATGGATGGACGACCAAGAAATTGGCTATAACCTGACCATTTATTGCTTTTAGGGTAAATATCTAAGATGAAACTTGAATAGAGCCAAAACCCATTTGCTGATTGGGCCACACAAAATCAGCTAGTTTAACATATATTTTATTAAGTCAATTAATGATGTTACATTAACTCTTTCATCCAATAAATAATTTCTTAGTTTGGTGGCAGCATAGTACAAAGATAAACATAATTTCTCTATTACAGAGTATCATCTCTCAGTATCGAAGAGTGTCTAATTGAGATAGTAAACTGCATGCTCTTTCCGATCATCATCATCTTGAGCTGATAATGCTCCAACTGGCTCTACTAATGCCATGACATACAGCTTGTGCGGTCAACCTTTGACTGGTGGCATCAATAGTAACAGCTTCATCAAATGCTCTTTAATTCTTTTGAAAGCCAGTTAATGTTCTACATTCCACTTGAACTCAATTTCATACCTCAACTTTATCAATTGAGAAAATGTTGGGGGTTAAATATTGCCTATTATCCCCCATTTATATCTTGGTTAGTTTACTTTCTTAAATTAAACTTAGAAGGTCTGAGACTAAAGGGAATTGAATAAGCTATTAAAATAAATTATAAATACCAACCAATAGCTTGCCAATGACTTGAGCTTTTCTCTGTCTTTCAGAAGAATTCTGATAATTAAATTGTCTAATTCAGAATGAGAGAAAACCTTAATTTATAGGCAAAGAAGTTAGGACTTCGGCTTACCCGAGATAGGCTTCAACTAACCCGAGTTCAGTAGATTGTATTCAACGGATTTCAGATTGCGTGAAATAAGGATTATCTAAAATTCAGCTGGCCCAAGATCAAGTTCAACTGGCCGAATAACACATTTTAGTTGGCCAAATTCCCTTAAATTCTAAAAATATAAGTTATTGGAAATTCACCCGAACTTTTTCGAGCTAGACAAATTTTAAGCTCGGGCTAGCCAAACCAAAACTTGGGCTGGAAGAATTTTCAACAAAAGTTGTTATTTGCTTTGGGCTTGAAGTTAGGTTGTGTTAATTGTCAAATATTGCATATTTTTTCCTAATTATATCTTGATTTTAGGAACATGATAATGTTTAATGGTATATTTTATACATGTTTTTGTTGCAAGGTGAATCTAAGAGCTTGGATTGAAAAGAATGTTAGAAGCATAGATTTGATACTCAAGAATCACCAAGGCAAAGGATGGATCTTAGGAGACTAAGAATTAAGAGTTCGTAAGCCAAAGATTTAAGGAAACCAAGTATAAAAGATGAAGAAAGGACTTGAAAGACTTCAAAATCTGCAGCAGAAAATAAATAAGTTCAGTCTTATCAAAATTGCACTAGCGACTAATGATGAAATTCAGAAGTTAATTTGATCAAACCAAAACTCGATTCGATCCGACAGAATGGAGTATTCAGTGCGACCGAAAGTGCATAAAAAGGTCCAGTGCTGAAAGGGATTAATTCGGTTCAACCGAAGATTAATTCGGTCTGACTGACAACTTAAGTTCTGTTCAACTGAACCCAAATTCGGTCCAACTGAAATTGGACAACTGATAAAATAAAATCCTATCAAGCTTCGGACTCGACTTCAGTCCAACCAATGCATACATAACTACATAAATTAAGATGGTTTCACGATCAAATTGCAGAAATTCCAAGTCGGTCCATAAGATTAAACTTCACAACTATAAATAGGAGTCCCTAATACGTTCCTAGGTATCTTATAGGATTTATGGAGTGGAGCTAAAAGGTGGAGGATCCGCCACCAAGAGTTTTTCTTCTTCTTCCTTAGTTATTTTCATGTTTTGTTTAAGAGATTTTGGTTTAATCATGCCTATGGTTAACTAAACCTCTTAACTAGGGCTAAGAGGTGAAGCTAGTTGCATGATTAAGATGTTTATCTTGCTTTGATTCTTATTTATATTGAACTTCATTAATTTCTAGTTGATTTTAAGGAATAATTTCAGTTTTCTATTGTTTGTTCTAACTCAAATTACAATAGACATTGCGATAGATTTAAATATCTTCTTTTCCTATTTGAGATTGTGAGATTCGTAAATCCTGTTGTTCACCATTGTCTCCTAGGCATGGTAAGGTGATGAAATCCCTTCCATATCCTCACAATCCTCATCCATTGAGGCTATTTCAATGAAAAGTTAAAAGATTTGATTATCTCTTCTTCCGATTGGATAAGATGGGACTCTGATTCCAATTATGTTTTCTGAATCAAGTAAGGTAGCATCTTAATAACTATAAGGGGATCCTTGGCACTCTAGTTCCCACCTTTCAATTGATAATTTAAACATCATTCACAATTACTCTCGTTATTCTAAATTTCAGATTTAGCTCTTCTTCTAGTTATAGTTCTAGTTATTTTCATAAACGTACAAGATTAGTCCTTGTGGATTCGACCACAATCTCACTGAATTATTACTACATCGCAACCATACACTTGGGGTTGTAAACAAGCTGGACGAGGAAGCTGAGGCTGGCTGAACCAAAAGTTAGGCTGTCTAAGAAAAAACAAATGTAAAAACCCATGATTAAACATTCTTAAAAGCATCTAGTCCTATGGTCTTTCTAGGGTTAATATTACCTGAGGTATATTAAATATCTGATTCACTTTAGCTTGAACTTTATCTTGGACTTCATCTTGAGTTTGAGGTTGATCTTTTCTTGAACATAAGTCGATCTTGAGCTTGATCTTTTCTTGAACATAGACCGATCTTGAGCTCGATCTTCTCTTGAACATAAAATGACATAGAACTTGATCTTCTCTTAAACATAAATCGATTTTGAGCTTGATCTTGAAGTGGTTTTATCTCACAAAATTTGACAACCTATGTGTGCTCAACAACCTAGCACTTACAAACAATACATAGTCCAATATCATGCTTCAAATTTGAGAACTTTACACTATCAAGAAGATTAGTCAGAATATCTACAAGCTGCTTCTCAGTTTGAATGTATTCTAACATGATAGTCTTATCTTCGACTAATTCTCATATGTAATGATATCTTATTTCAATATGTTTTATATGAGAACGTTGAATTGGATTTTTAGAAATATTTATCACACTCAAGTTATCGCAATATAAATTCATCATATTTTGCATAAATCCATAATCTGCTAGCATTCATTTCATCCACATTAGTTGAATGTAAGCATTCCCTACAGCAATGTATTCAGCTTCTACAATGGAAAGGGATACATAATTTTATTTCTTGCGTAGCCGTGATATAAGCAATTTCCAACATACAAATATCCACCACTAACAGATTTTCTATCATCCACATTACCTACCCATTTCGCATCAGTATAACCTGTGATTTATACAAACGTATCATGTGGATACCATAAGCCTAAGTTAGCAGAACTTGCAACATATTTGATTATCTGTATAATAGCAAATAAATGAGATTCCTTAAGGTCAGATTGATATCTTTCACAAATGCCAACACAATACAAAATATCAGGTCTACTAGTAGTTAGATAAAGAAGACTATCAATCATACTGTGATAAAGTCGAGAATCAATAGTTTTACCTAATTCACCTTTTGAAAATTTAAGAGTTATACTCATAGGAGTATTAAAATTCCTACCATTCTCAAAACCAAACATCTTTACTAGATTCAAAGCATATTTGGTCTAAGAGATGAATATGTCATCTTCAAGTTGTTTGACTTGTAATCCAAGGAAATAATTTAGGTTATCGACCATACTCATTTCAAATTTGAATTTCATAAGATCTACAAACTCAATAGAAAGATTGTTTCTAACAAATTGATTTAATTAATCTTACATGGCTAATATCCAACTTTCTTCAGTGAGTGCCTCATTTACATTACCCGGTTCAATATGGGAAGTAAAACAAATATGATTATATATATTTTCAAACTGTCTTCTGGTTTGAATACCAATGTGAGGGTTACCAAGTATTTAATTCGTTAGATGGTCTTTGACTAACCTTAACTCAGTATTATCTAATTTAGATAAGGAATCTGGTTGATTAACCAAGTTGATGTCATTTTCATCTTGATTAAGAATGGGTGTGATTTGTTGATCATCTATTACTACATTTAACAATTCTTATATAGCCCCAATTATTTTATTTAGAACCCAATATTCTCAACTGTTTAAAGCATAACCAAGGAATGTTCCCTCATCGTTTTTAGCTTCAAATTTTTTTCAATTTTCACAGTTACGTAAAATAAAGCATTTGCTCCCAAAGTTCATAAATATTTAATAAATGGGTTTTTGTTAAACCATATTCAATAAGTTGTTTTGTTTTTTACTGTTCTAATGTAAATACGATTAATTGTATAACATACAATATTAACAGCTTCAGCCCATAAATATTTAGGTCGGTTCATGATATTTAGCATTATACCAATCATTTATTGTAAAACTCTATTTTTTCTTTCATCAACTCCATTTTACTAAGGTGTTTTAGGAGTAAAAAATTCATGCAGTATTCTATGGTTATTGCGGTATTTCTCAAAATTGTAATTTTTGAATTCAGATCCATGATCACTTCTAATTCTGATCACAGATAACTCTTTTTCAATCTAGATGCATTTTATAAGTTTTCTGACTTCGTCAAAAGCATCCAATTTTTCTAGTAGAAAGGTTACCCAAGAATATATAGTGTAATCATCAACTACAACTAGAAAATATTTCTTTCTGCCTCTACTCTTCATTCTAATTGGTAGACTAAATTCATATGGAGTAGTTCAAGAGGTCTCGCAGTGGCTAAAGAGTTCACTTTCTTATGACTACTCCTAATTTGCTTGCTTATCTGACATGCACCACATACTTTGTTTTTCATCTTTTTCAATTTGGGTAAGCCACATTGTTCACTCCCCAAGTGCAGGGTTGTGATGTAGTAATAAACTCGGTAAGACCGAGGTCGAATCCCAAGGGACTGAAACTTGTACGTAATCTAAAATTAACTAGAACTAGAACTAGAATAAGATGAAATTTAAATCAACTAGGAATTGAGGAAATAATTGTGAACTAATTATCTAAAACTTAAGAACTTTAGAGGAAACGAAACTAGGGATTCAGAGGATCCACTTGTAGAGATCAGGGAGATCTTATGCCTGTTTCATGAATCATGGAATTTACTGAACTGTCATTGATCTAGTTTTCAAGAGATGAAGGGTATATGAATTAGAATGGATTCCATCACCAAACCATGCCCAAGAGACTATAGCAAACAACAGAATTAAACTAACTACCAACTAATCACATGTATGAAGGTTAGGAAGGGTATTGACATCCGACCATGCCCGGGAGACTATGGTGAACAACAAGGCTTCCTGACGTCATAAACATAAAGGAAAAAGGACATGCTCAAAGCCATTACAGACCCATTGTAATTTCAGTCATAACAGACCATTAAAGACTAAACAAAAAATATGTCATTAATAAAACTAAAATCAATATTAGTTCAGAGTAACTCAAGGCTATAAAATAGAGTCTCCCATCTATCCACAAGCTTCACCTCTTAGCCCTAGCTAAGAGGTTTAGCCTGACATGGGAAGGCTCAACATCTCTCAAAAATTAATACTAAAACATATGCTGAATGAATAACCAAAAAGAATAAACCCCCCTGTCTTCCACGTCTAATGCTCTCCCCAAGCCTTGATGTCTCCAGCCGTGTATATCTCCCCCTTCTTCCAGCCCTTCTTCCCTTTTATAGAGCAAGGAGAATGGCTAGGTCGGTGAGAGGCTGCAAGAGTCTGAGATGGAGTCGATTGCGGAACAGAACGTGAACAGTTGTTTACGCAGCTGTAGCCTGCGTAAAGGAAACGGCCAGCGCTAATGAGTAGATCTTCCATCTTTTCCTGGTGTGCAAAGCATCCACAAACGGCGTGAAGAAGAACGTCCCTACGGAATGTTTTCCGTTCTAATCAAGATGGATGGAGTGGATCATCTTGAACGAGCTTGAGAGTAGCCCATCCAAATCGTCCGCAACTTGGGTTGCGAAACAGGGCACGCACTTTCCTCGCTGTGAAGGTCGGTGGGCCCCACCTTGACAGCTACGAAGAAATCCATGCCATCCAAGAGGTTAGCCAAGAAAAATCATCCGGGAAGGTGTATTTTTGGAGCAAAATCGGTGCGGCCCACTCGATCTTTTGTTCCGCCGTCCATCTTGCTTTCAACAGCCAGGATATTTCAATAGCTTGCATGGGACCAGAAGATCACCTAGGTGAGAATCATGACCATCGTCTGGAGTAAATGAACGGCCTGGATTAGGCCGAAGGGCCCTGATGGTGGCCCACTGAGATCACCCGAAGCTTTTTACGTGAAACAGAGCTTCCGCAGAAGCTCTGTGATGATCGGTGGACCCAAGATTGACGGTGATGGAGAAATCCACACCGTCCATTGTCTTCAGGACTGAAAACCCTCCAGAAATGCTGAGACATAAATGTTTTCAGTGTGGCCCATAATATTAAGCTAACTCACCGTTTATCGTCCATTTTAACGACTGAATTTCGATCCTTGCGATATTCTAAAATTCCTCCACCTAGGTAGTGATAAAAGGCTCGACGGGATACCAATGGATGGTCCGGATCATGAAATTTCCTGATGTGTGAGGTCCACTGAGATCCGCCGATAACCAGCGTCCGCCCGCTGGTTGCATGAAGAAGAAGGCACGGTCTTAACGGGTGTTGACCGAGCTGTTGTTTCGGTGCACTTCCAGCGTACGTGCATTATATGCACGTAGATTCTCCAGTGGGGTCCATTGTGATGTTTATAGGAGATCCGTGTCGTCCATCCTTTTCACCATCTCATTTTATCCGTCCAAAACACTTTTGAAGCATATCCATAACTCAGGTGGGCCCCACTTAATGAATCAAGGGGTTGATCAGTCCGTTGGCCCACTTTCAGAGATCTTCAATAGATGAAATTTGACGTGTACGGTTCATTTATGGTCCTCAGGCTATGTATGAAGTTTCAAGCTGATCGGATGGTGAGAACCTTGTGATCTTGCATTCTGAGCCAATTTTGGGCCACTTGAGCCTCAGTTTCTCAATTTTCTCGAATCTCGGGCGTGTAATTCCGTTGAACTTGGTTCCCTGAAGTCCGTCCCTTGCTCTAGTGAATTCTGAGCGTTAAATCTCATCTTTTAGCATCTTATTTCGATCCAAACTCGTAAATGTACCCTGCAGCGTAAACACAGTTAAAATGGGCTATTAAACAGTATCATGCTCGTAAATCCAGGTAATAAATGGGGTCTAATATGCATTATTTGACCCTCAACACAACCCCTAACCAAAATTTTGCTAGTCCCGAGCAAAATATGCAAAAAATAAGTTGAGAATTACAGGATAATTTCCTATGAAATCGGGTGATATTTTGAAAAACGAATTAGATACGAGAAATCAAAGATTCATGAATGTTGAAAATTACTTTCTCCCGGACTCAAACACACAGAAAACTTCATAGTCAAGTTCAAAATATTAATTCACTAATTAGAAAATTTCTAAACATTAAGATCCATGAGTGTATAGTGTACTCTCGGCTCATCAGCATTAAGATTCAATTCTTTATTCTCAGGATAGCACTAGTAATCAACAAGAGAATTCATAATAACCAACGCTTGCCTCAAAGATCATCTTTTGATTTTTCGGTCTCTTTTTTTTTTTTTTTCATTAAAAGAATGTGAAGAGGAGAATTAAATTTTCACCTATAGGGAGCAACCCTATGGTGAAACTAGTCACGCAACTTTTTTCAACTGTTAACTGTGGGGAATCAAATCCACACCTACGGGGAGTAAACCCATGGTGAAGATTAATTGCCCAACCTGTTCAATTTTTATACCCTGATGGCAAGACATTTCAGGCTGGTTCCTTTCATGCTCAATGATTACTAAGTTAATCCTTCGATATGGAACTAAAATCTTAATGTGTAAGCGAACGTGTCCTGGAATCATGATTCAATCAATGTTTAAAACCTCTAATCATGGATTGATAATTCAAACTCAACTGTGGAATCTATCAGGTAGCTAAATCCAAGAGTCATAAATTACCAACATCACGTATCTTGAAAATCTAAATTACAGATGGATGTCCCTCCAAATCACTTTGAATTCATAAGAATTCTCGGAAAAAGTTTAAAATTTTCACAATTTTTGCTCAAGACAGCACAATTTTTGTTCAAGACAAAGGAAACACTGATTAGGTTACCTAATCTCCCACCCCCAACCTAAAATCTACATTGTCCTCAATGTAAGAGATATAACATGCAATACACATGGGACAACAAAAGTGAATGAGAAGTGATGGGAAGATAGTACCTGGATAACGAATCGAGAGAGATTTTTCAAGAGATCGCTGAGATAGAGCAGGTTAGTACGAGAGAATAACAAAAAATAAAATCCTACCTATACCACTTTCGCAGGTGCTCTCGATTGCATTTAGTGTATGCAACAAGCCTTTAAATCCCTAGGTTACCCCTAGTGGACGAGTTGTAGTCTCGTGAGGGTTTGCAGTAATGCTACCCACAAACATTAAACGAACTAACTAAAAAAATGAAATGGAATAAAAAAAAGCTGGGTTGCCTCCCAGGAGCGCTAAATTTACCGTCTTCAGCCAGACAAATAAGCAACTACCCTAGTCCTATGAAAGCGATACACCTACCTATACCTCCATCAGACTAGAAGATCAGTCCTGATAAACAGGAACAATCAGAGGCATGGACATGTCCTCTGAATCAAATGCCTCGACAAATGGCTTTAATCGATGTCCATTGACTTTAAACTCCTTGCCATTGTCGGGATCTCTTATCTCAACAGCCCCATGAGGATAAGCAGTGACAACAATGTAAGGGTCGGTCCAACGAGATCGAAGCTTACCCGGAAAGAGATGTAGTCGAGAATCGTACAAAAGGACTTTCTGACCTGGTGTGAATGATTTTCGTAGAATATGTTGATCATGAAACGCCTTCATCCTGTCCTTGTAAATTCTCGAGTTCTCATATGCATCGTTCTGAATTTCTTCAAGTTCATTTAATTGAAGTTTACGTAACGAGCCAGCGTTGTCCAGATTAAAATTTAGATTTTTGATTGCCCAGTATGCTTTATGTTCCAATTCCACAGGCAAGTGACAGGCTTTCCCATAAACAAGTCTAAAGGGAGATGTTCCAATAGGAGTTTTGAAAGTAGTACGGTACGCCCATAAGGCATCGGTCAATCGGATTGACCAATCCTTACGGTTAGAGTTAACCGTTTTCTCCATGATATGTTTGATCTCTCTATTAGAAATCTCAGCTTGTCCACTTGTCTGTGGATGGTATGGGTTGCTCACCTTATGAGAGATACCATATTTCTTCATTAAACTCTCAAATGGTTTATTACAAAAGTGTGAGCCTCCGTCACTAATGATGGCTCGAGGCGTTCCGAACCGCGACAGGATATTTTCTTTCAAAAATTTAATGACCGTGCGATGGTCATTTTTGCGGAACGGAATTGCTTCGACCCATTTAGTGACATAGTCTACGGCAAGAAAAATATATAGATTTCCAAATGATTGGGGGAATGGTCCCATGAAATCAATGCCCCAGCAATCAAATGCTTCAATGATAAGGATGGGATTCAAAGGCATCATATTTCGACAGGACAATGCTCCCAATTTTTGACAACGCTCACAAGCTTTGCAAAACTCATGAGTGTCCCTGAACATAGTGGGCCAGTAAAAGCCACACTGTAGAATCTTGGCCGTGGTCTTTTTAGCAGAAAAGTGACCACCACAGGCCTGTGAGTGACAGAAGGAGATGACACTCTGATGCTCATCATCTGGCACACACCTCCTTAAGATTTGGTCTGGGCAATATTTAAACAAATATGGATCGTCCCAGAAAAAGTTACGCACCTTGGTAAAGAATTTCTTCTTATCTTACGATGTCCAATGTGTCGGTATCGAACCTGTTGCAAGATAATTAGCAATATCAGCGAACCAAGGTGAATGGGTGACTCTAAACAGTTGTTCATCAGGGAACATATCATTAATATGAGTCACCTCAAGGGAATCAGAGGTATTAAGGTGAGAAAGGTGATCGGCCACTACGTTCTCTACTCCTTTTTTGTCTTTAATTTCCAAATCAAATTCTTGGAGTAGAAGGATCCATCGTATCAGGCAGGGCTTAGAATCATTCTTAGAAAAAAGATACTTAAGTGCTGCGTGATCTGTGTAGATGATGATCTTAGATCCGATCAGGTAGGACCTAAATTTGTCCAAAGCGAACACTACGGATAAGAGTTCCTTTTCCTTAGTCGAGTAATTCATTTGGGTAGGATTTAGAGTCTTACTTACGTAGTGAATAACGTAAGGCCGCTTATCTTTTCTCTGGCCTAGAACCGCTCCAAGAGCATAATCAGAGGCATCGTACATAAGTTCAAAAGGAAGACTCCAGTCGGGTGGCTGCATGATAGGTGTAGTGGTTAACATGCCCTTAAGCTTAGTGAAAGCTTCTTGGCACTGCTCAGTCCACTCGTATGGTGTATTCTTTTGAAGAAGATTACATAAAGGATGAGAGAGGAGACTAAAGTCCTTTATGAATCGTCTGTAGAATCTTGCATGTCCTAAGAAGGATCGCACGTCTCTGATGTTCTTAGGTGAAGGTAGGTTAGAGATAAGATCAATTTTTGCCTTATTTACCTCGATTCCTTTGGACGAGATGATGTGTCCAAGGACAATTCCCTTTTGAACCATGAAATGGCACTTCTCCTAGTTAAATACCAAATTTTTTTCTTCACATCTTTTCAGCACACATTTAAGACTTGCTAAGCACTCGCTGAAAGATGAACCGAAAATAGAGAAATCGTCCATGAAGACCTCTAAATATTTCCCCACCATGTCAGAAAAGATACTCATCATACATCGCTAAAAAGTGGCAGGGGCATTACATAGCCCGAATGGCATCCTTCTGTAATTAAAGGTGCCATAAGGACATGTAAATGTGGTCTTTTCCTGGTCCTCAGGGACGATTTCAATCTGATTATAACTTGAATACCCGTCAAGGAAACAGTAATAGGAATGACCAGCCAGCCTTTCTAAGATTTGATCAATGAAGGGCAAAGGAAAGTGGTCTTTCCTTGTGACGGTATTCAGCTTTCTGTAGTCAATGCACATTCTCCAACCAGTAGTAACTCTGGTTGGCACGAGTTCATTATTGGCATTGGATACGATGGTGATCCCGGACTTCTTAGGAACCACCTGAGTTGGACTCACCCATTGACTATCGGATATGGGGTATATGATCCCCACTTCCAATAGTTTGAGAACCTCGGCCTTAACC
The DNA here is from genome assembly GCA_037074715.1 of Magnolia kwangsiensis. Taxonomy (NCBI): domain Eukaryota; kingdom Viridiplantae; phylum Streptophyta; class Magnoliopsida; order Magnoliales; family Magnoliaceae; genus Magnolia; species Magnolia kwangsiensis. Next base: position 62,350,516 of record CM073583.1, on the reverse strand, counting down.
ACTTCCTTCATGTTTGAATTTAGTCTACGCTGTGATTGCCGAACAACCTTTGCATTATCCTCAAGATATATGCGGTGAGTACAAATCGATGGGTTAATTCCCTTGAGGTCCGTTATCGTCCATCCAAGAGCTCTCTTATGCTCAGTGAGAGTAGATATGAGCATACTCTCTTGTTCCTTCTCCAGGTGGGCAGAGATCACCACCGGATATGTCTCATCTTGACCTAAATAGACATATTTTAAATCAGAGGGCAAAGGTTTTAGGTCAAGCTTCGGTGGCTTGAGGTTAGACGGTAGAGGCACCACATCAGTTTGGGGCAATTCTTCAATTTGTGGCCTCCACCGGTTAACCTCAAGTACCGGTGCAGTATCCAGCATGGCACACGTCTCCCTAATTATATCATCATCAAGATCATGGGAGTGGGCCAGGCACGTCTCTAGAGGATCAGAGGATAAGGTGAGAGGTGTTTATCTTTCACAAAAGAATCAATCATGTTAACATCGTGGAAATCGTCATCATCCTCTGAGTTGCTGCCGTTATTGAAAAAGATATTCGATTCCAATGTCAAATTTTTAAAAGACATAGTCATAACACCATTCCTTCAATTGATAATTGCATTTGAAGTGGATAGGAATGAGCGACCAAGGATGACGGGAATCTGAGTACTCGTGTCATTGATGGGTTCGGTGTCTAAGATGATAAAATCAACAGGGTAGTAGAATCTATCAACCTGGACCAACACATCCTCGATGATCCCTCTTGGTACACGAACAGAACGATCAGCAAGTTGTAGTGTGGTTCGGGTGGGTTTTAATTCACCCAAACCTAACTGTTGGTATACCGAATAGGGAATCAGATTGACGCTTGCTCCTAAGTCAAGAAGTGCGTGATCAATTCGATAGTTCCCGATTACACATGATATGGTTGGGCAATCGGGATCTTTGAATTTTTGTGGCACGTCTTGTTTCAGGATGACACTCACCTTCTCAGTCAAGGAAATTTTCTTTTGAACACTTTTCCATCGTTTGGTAGTACATAAGTCCTTTAGAAATTTAGCATATAAAGGAACCTGTTTTACAACATCAAGCAGAGGAATGTTGACTTTCACTTGTTTCAACACCTCTAGGATATCCTGAGAGTTAGAGAAACGTTTTGGTTCAACCAACCGTTGGGGAAACGGAGCAACTGGCTTTTCTAGAGGTTCCTGTTCAAATTTTTATGGGGCACCACTAGATCCATCATTGTTGTCCTCTTCTGGTTCTTGAGGCTTTTCGGGCCTAACCGGAAGAGTTTTATCAATAACCTTCCCACTCCTAAGAGTGGTGATGGATTTAGCGTGCCCCATTTGATTTGAAGAGATGGGATTACCTGTCTCGTATTGCGATTTAGGATTGGGGATTGGTTGTGCAGGAAGCATCCCCTTTTCTATAGCCGTTATACGTGAATCTATCTTTTATATGAAATCCCACATTATCTGCGTCAGTTCTTGCACAGAATTTTGAGCCGGTTCTTCTTGAGGTCTCCCCTGATTTGGATTTTGATTGAAGAAACCTTGAGGGGTAGCAGTTTGTCCATTCCTCCAACTAAAATTCGGATGATTTTTTCAGCCAGGATTGTACGTATTAGAGGGTGGTCCATTGAAAGGTCTTTGATAGTTATTTACGGCATTAGATTGTTCATTCAATACTTCTCGAAAGGCAGGTATTGAAGGACAATTTTCAGTAGTATGAATGTTGCAATCACAGATGCCGCAAACACTTTCATTAACCTTTTCCTTCCTTCCTTCTATGGCCTCAAATTTTTTGGTGAGATTGGCCACCTTAGCGTTAAGATTATTATCCTCTTTTAGGAGATATATTTCTCCTTTTTCCCTTGAATGATTCGGCCTAGACGTAGTGTTCGTCCTTGGGTAATAGTCTCATGATTGTGTTTTTTCAGCGAGACTATCGAGGTAATCCCATACCTCGTCGACATTTTTATTGATGAATTCTCCGTTACACATTGTCTCGACCATTTGGCGCATGGAAGATGTTAGCCCATCATAGAAGAAATTCGTAATGCACCATATTTCAAAGCCATGTTGTGGGCATGCATTAACCAGATCCTTGAACCTTTCCCAACATTGGAAGAACGTTTCATCTTCCTTTTGGGCAAAGTTCATGATTGCTCTCCTGAGGGTAATTGTCTTATGATGTGGGAAAATTTTCTTTATAAATTCCCTCTGCATATTATTCCATGTGCCAATGGATCTAGGACGCAGTGAATGTAACCACGTCTTGGCTTTTTCTTTTAAGGAAAATGGAAAGAGTTTCAGCCTAATAGTATCCTCAGATACATTAGGAAAGTATAAGGTGCCTATGATTTCATCGAACTCTTTCAGATGCAAGTATGGTTCTTCAGACTCAAGCCCATGGAACTTAAGAAGGAGTTGGATAACTCCTGGCTTGATGTCCATATGTCCTGTATTCTCAGAAAAAATCATGCATGAGGGCGTACTCACCCCCGCCGGTTGTAAATTATCTCGTAAAGTACGAGGCGAGGGTGCCTGATACACCTCATTCTCATCATGTGCTTCCTCAACCCTTGGTTGGGGTAGTGCTTGAGGTTAATTTTCAGCCATAACGTCCTTTAACTCAGGAGAATTCAAGTGGTGTCTAGTCCTGCGATGGACAGTCAACCCCTCAACTAATCCTCCTTCAGTCACGAGACGTCGAGTGTTGTCGCGTGCCCACTAGGGCATAAAACACACTCAGACCTCAAATTCTAACTTAAACCTAAGAGAAAAGAAGAAGTAGAAATCTAAAAAATAAAAGGGAAAGATGGAAAGAAGTTATCAAATTTGGAGGCCTAGGTTAAGAATCTACAAAACAAAACAAAAAAAGTTAGTTTCTAAGAATAAAAAGTCCTAATTAAAAGTAAACTAATTTCTAGAGAAAAGAAGAAATTCCAAAGAAAGAAGAATTAGAAAGAGCTTACTAAATTAGAAGCTTCCTACAAAACAGAAAAATTGAGTTAGTTCTAAAAATCAGATAGAAGGAAGAATAGCAAGTTTCTAAAGTTAGAAAAAATTTCTAATAAGGAAAATAACTAAGCTTCTAAACCTAGAATTAAAAATTTATAAAAAGAAAATCTAATCCTAAACTAATCCTAAAACTAATTAATTTCAGAAAAACGTAGCCGACAGTCCCCGGCAACGGCGCCAAAAACTTGTTCACTCCCCAAGTGCAGGGTTGTGATGTAGTAATAAACTCGGTAAGACCGAGGTCGAATCTCAAGGGACTGAAACTTGTACGTAATCTAAAATTAACTAGAACTAGAACTAGAATAAGATGAAATTTAAATCAACTAGGAATTGAGGAAATAATTGTGAACTAATTATCTAAAACTTAAGAACTTTAGAGGAAAGGAAACTAGGGATTCAGAGGATCCACTTGTAGAGATCAGGGAGATCTTATGCCTGTTTCATGAATCATGGAATTTAATGAACTGTCATTGATCTAGTTTTCAAGAGATGAAGGGTATATGAATTAGAATGGATTTCATCACCAAACCATGCCCAAGAGACTATGGCAAACAACAGAATTAAACTAACTATCAACCAATCACATGTATGAAGGTTAGGAAGGATACTGACATCCGACCATGCCCAGGAGACTATGGTGAACAACAGGGCTTCCTGACGTCATAAACATAAAGGAAAAAGGACATGCTCAAAGCCATTGCAGACCCATTGTAATTTCAGTCACAACAGACCATTAAAGACTAAAAAAAAAAAACATGCCATTAAAAAAACTAAAATCAATATTAGTTCAGAATAACTCAAGGCTATAAAATAGAGTCTCCCATCTATCCACAAGCTTCACCTCTTAGCCCTAGCTAAGAGGTTTAGCCTGACATGGGAAGGCTCAACATCTCTCAAAAATTAATACTAAAATATATGCTGAATGAATAACCAAAAAGAATAAACCCCCCTGTCTTCCACGTCTAATGCTCTCCCAGAGCCTTAATGTCTCCAGCCGTGTATATCTCCCCCTTCTTCCAGCCCTTCTTCCCTTTTATAGAGCAAGGAGAATGGTTAGGTCGGTGAGAGGCTGTAAGAGTCCGAAATGGAGTCGATTGCGGAACAGAAGTGATCAGTTGTTTACGCAGCTGTAGCCTGCATAAAGGAAACAGCCAGCGCTAATGAGTAGATCTTCCATCTTTTCCTCGTGTGCAAAGCATCCACAAACGGCGTGGAGAAGAACGTCCCTACGGAATGTTTTCCGTTCTGATCAAGATGGACGGAGTGGATCATCTTGAACGAGCTTGAGAGTAGCCCATCCAAATCGTCTGCAACTTGGGTTGCGAAACAGGGCACGCACTGTCCTCGCTGTGAAGGTCGGTGGGCCCCACCTTGACAGCTATAAAGAAATCCATGCCATCTAAGAGGTTAGCCAAGAAAAATCGTCCAGGAAAGTATATTTTTGGAGCAAAATCAGTGCGGCCCACTCGATCTTTTGTTTCGCCGTCCATCCTGCTTTCAACAGCCAGGATATTTTAATAGCTTGCATGGGACCAGAAGATCACCTAGGTGAGAATCATGACCATCGTTTGGAGTGAATGAACGGCCTGGATTAGGCCGATGGGCCCTGATGGTGGCCCACTGAGATCACCCGAAGCTTTTTACACGAAACAGAACTTCTGCAGAAGCTCTGTGATGATCGGTGGACCTAAGATTGACGGTGATGGAGAAATCCACACCGTCCATTGTCTTCAGGACTGAAAACCCTCCAGAAATGCTGAGACCTAAATGTTTTCAGTGTGGCCCACAATATTAAGCTAACTCACCGTTTATCGTCCATTTTAACGACTGGATTTCGATCCTTGCGATATTCTGCAATTCCTCCACCTAGGTAGTGATAAAAGGCTCGACGGGATACCAATGGACGGTCCGGATCATGAAATTGCCTGATGTGTGAGGTCCACTGAGATCTGCCGATAACCAGCGCCCACCCAGTGGTTGCATGAAGAAGAAGGCACGGTCTTAACGGGTGTTGACCGAGCTGTTGTTTCGGTGCACTTCCAGCGTACGTGCATTGTATGCACGTAAATTCTCCAGTGGGGTCCATTATGATGTTTATAGGAGATTCGTGTCCTCCATCCTTTTCACCATCTCATTTTATCCGTCCAGAACACTTTTGAAGCATATCCATAACTCAGGTGGGCCCCACTTAATGAATTAAGGGGCTGATCAGTCCGTTGGCCCACTTTCAGAGATCTTCAATAGCTGAAATTTGACGTGTACGGTTCATTTATGGTCCTCAGGCTATGTATGAAGTTTCAAGCTGATCGGATGGTAAGAACCTTGTGATCTTGCATTCTGAGCCAATTTCGGGCCACTTGAGCCTCAGTTTCTCAATTTTCTCGAATCTATGGCGTGTAATTCCGTTGATCTTGGTTCCCTGAAGTCCATCCCTTGCTCTAGTGAATTCTGAGCGTTAAATCTCATCTTTTAGCATCTTATTTCGATCCAGGCTCGTAAATGTACCCTGCACCATAAACACAGTTAAAATGGGCTATTAAACAGTATCATGCTCGTAAATCCAGGTAATAAATGGGGTCTAATATGCATTATTTGACCCTCAACACACATAAGTAATGACTTTTGCTCAATTTATATAAATCTCTATAGTTTACATGTTCAAGACGTTGATGTCATAGTTCAGTCTCTTCTATTCGGACCATGTAACATGAATGATTTGTTGAGTAAGAGTCATCAATTATATAGCAATTTTCAAATGTTCTGCGACCATTTAATATTACATGTCCTTTATCATTAATTATCTCACATCCGTGATCTGAAAATTTTACACTATGTTTGTTATCGAAGACTCGTGATATGCTCAGAGGATTATGTTTTAGCCTTTAATATATAAAACATTTTCGGATAGAGGTGTTGAATTGGGAACAATGTCATTTCATAGTTCAAAAGGGGATAGTCCTTGAAAACATCATATTGTCCAACGGAATTGAGGTGGACAAAGCTAAAATCGACTTAATCTCTAACCTACCTTCACCCGAAAGCATACGCGACATGCGTTCCTTTTTAAGACACATTGACTCTTATCGAAGGTTCATAAAAGATCTTAATATCTTCTCTCATCCTTTATGTAATCTTCTTCAAAAGGATACTCCCTTTGAGTGGAGTGAAGAATGCGAAAAAGATTTTACCAAGTTTAAGTGCATGTTGACTAGTGCTCTCATCATGCAAACACCCAATTGGAGTCTTCCTTTTAAAATTATGTGTGATACGAGTAATTATGCTATTGGGGTGGTGTTATACCATAGAAAGGAGAAGGGGCCTTACGTTATTTATTATGCAAGTAGAACTTTAAACTCCACACAAGTCAATTATTCCACTATGGAGAAGGGACTCCTAATCATAGTATTTTCTTTAGATAAGTTTATATCCTACTTGACAGGATCCAAGATCATTATTTTTACTGACCATGCGGTGCTAAAGTACCTGCTTTCTAAGAAAGATGTTGAGCCTCATTTGTTACAGTGGATCCTTCTACTCCAAGAATTCGACATAGAAATACGAGATAAGAAAGTAGTGGAAAACATAATGGTCGACCATCTCTTTAGGCATGTTTTATCGGATTCAATGGAGATGACATCATCAATAACATATTCCCTAATGAACAATTATTTAAAGTCTTCCAATTACCTTAGTATAGTAATATTACTAATTATCTTGCCGCGGTTACAACTCCCACCTATTAGACCCCGCAAGATAAAAAGAAAATTTTCACCGAAGTACGCAAGTTCTTCTAAGATGATCATACCTATTTAAATATTGCCCATATCAAATCATTAGGAGATATGTTCAATGTCATTTCCTTTGGCCAATCTCATGCTTATGGTGGCCACTTCTCGACTAAAAAGACCACAACAAAAATTTTACAATGCAGATATTACTAGTCCACTATGTTCAAAGATACACACGATTTTTGTAAAGCATGTGAACGTTGTGAGAAACTCAGAGGATTGTCCTGCAGAAATATGATACCACTGAACCCCATTCTTATCATTAAGTATTTGATTGCTAAGGCATTGATTTCATGGAACTATTCCCTCAATCTTTTGGATATATATATATATATATATATATAAAAACTATGTCTCCAAATAGATCGAGGAAATTCCATGCTGGAATAATGATCATTGCATAGTCAGTAAGTTCTTAAAAGAAAATGTCTTATCCTGGTTCGAAATTCCTTGAGTCATCATAAATGATGGAGGATCTCATTTTTGTAATAAGTCATTTGAAGCTTTAATGAAGAAATATGGCATTTCACATAACTGAGGACCCCCTTTCATCCTCAGACAAACAACCAAGATGAAATTTCAAATAGAAAATTAAACATATTCTAAAGAAAATGGTTAACTCAGATTGTAAAGATTGATCATTTCTATTAACTGATGCATTATGGGTTTACTGTACGGCATATAAGATCCCTATTGGAATGTCTCCCTTTAAACTTGTCTATGAGAAGGCTTGCCACTTGCCTATGGAGATGGAGCATAAAGTGCATTGGGTTATAAAGAATTTTAATTTTAATCTTGACAATACCAGCTCGATATGCAAATTACAATTGAATGAACTTGAAGAAATCTGAGATGATGCATATGAGAATTTTAGAATTTACAAGGACAAAATGAAGGTGTTCCATGATCGAAATATTATTCAAAAATCATTTGAGCCAAATCAGAACGTCCTTTTGTATAATTCTAGACTTCATCTTTTTCCTGGTAAGTTAAGATCTCGTTGGACCGGCCCCTTCAAAGTCAAAATGGTCTATCATCATGGGGCTGTCGAGATAGAAAACCTGATGAATGATAACAATTTCAAAGTGAACGATCATCGTCTTAAACCATTCATTGAAAATTTTTATTAAGATGTTATGTCCATCCTTGTGATTATTCGTATGTATTAGGATTGACCTTCTAATCTAATGGAGGTCTACTCATTTACTATTTTCCTACGATTAGAATTTTATTTTAGTTTTGTTTAGTACTAATCCCTTTAGATGATAAAGACTCCATACCATCTCATTGATCTTCCTCAAGTATTATCCTTCTCATTTACTCCTCTTTTATTTTTGTTGTCTCATGTGCATTTTATTGTATATCTTTTACATTGCGGATAATGTAGATTTTAAGTGGGGGTGAGATTAGGTGAACTAATCAGTATTTTCTTTGTTAAGCAAATTCATGAATTTTTTTAAAAAAAAAATCAATTTCAATATGCTTTTTAAAGATTGATATTTTGTGTAATTGAATACATTTGAGTACTGTGATAGGATATCGAATAACTTTTAAAAATTCAATTTCAAAATGCTTTTTGAAGATTGATATTGTGTAATTGAATACATTTGAGTACTATGATAGGATACGGAATAACTTTTAAAAATTCAGAATCTAATTAATTAGTAGTTTTTTTAATAAAGTTTTTTTAATAAATTAATTAATAGAAAGTTTAAACATCAATTGAATCTAGCTCACAATTCATATTTAACTAATATTATGTGAAGTTTACTTGAACTCATAATTTTAGAATGATGATTACTTAAAAATGTTAGGAACCAAGTCTAGAGATTCTTATCTACCTTAAGTATAAAAAGAATAAAAAAATGACCAGCTAAAAAAAGCAGTGAAATCGAAAAATGGTTACCTATTATATGTGTTTCAATGAGAAATTAATGAAAAACAAAGAAAAGAATAAAAATCGTGTGAAAGCCATTGATATAAAAGTAAAAATCTATAAAAATAAGTGAAAATGAGATAGGCTCGAAATCACTAACTTATGTTAAGCTGCACATTTTGAATTAATGGTTATGGTTAATATTATGGAGAGAATGTTCACTTTTATGTTTATGAGTTAGAAGCCACTACGCACACTAGGAACTTGATGTTTGAATACATTTCGTTGATTATTTGTTAAGGGAGAACTTAGTTCATTTGTTTACTAGTGATATTAGGTTCTAGATTATTAATGTTTCATTCTTATATCTTTGAATTTTACTCATGTTTAGGATTACACAGAATATTGTTTTCTGATAAAAGTTTGAAATTTGGAATTTTGGAAGACTAGTTTCCACATGTTTTGCTCGGGGCTAGAAAAATGATAGTTGGGAGCGCGTGTTGAGAGTAAAATATTTCATATTTCTCTCTTACTATGCATTGGTTTTATAAGTATATATGTTCTTAATCGATCTAATTACATATATTTGAAAGTGTCTTGGTTTGTCAATTAACGTGACATGCGAGTTATATAGTTCAGTGAGCTCCATAAGACTACAAGTTGAAGATTCAACAAGTGGATGTGTCCAAAAATCTTCAAAGATAAATGAAAACCTTACATCCCATGACCAAAATGCCGCAGTTAATAATCCCCTTCAAAATTGCTCTAATCTATCTTAAAATCATCTAGGAAAATAGTTTTTGAATATTAGAAAATGAAAAACCAAGTTGTAAGAATAGATGAAAACTTACAAAGTTTTTCTGTAACTATTAATGACATCAAAAGTTGTTTGATGACATTAAAACTCATGATTCGATGACATCGAACTCTATTAGTTGACATCGACTATGTGCCTAAATATGTCAAGCAACCATTCAATATATCTCTAGAATTATTTGAAGTAATCGAGCCTCATTTGATTTCATCGAAATTCAAACTTCGATGACATTGAAATATAGGTACAAAATGTCCAGCGAGCTACAAAAGGAAAATCATGATTTATTCAATGACATCGAATTTCAAACTTTAATGACATCGAGGAAAGTTTGATGACATCGAAATTGGGATCAATCTGTCCAGAGAGTTTGTAAAGAAAAAAAGGAATTATTCGATGTCAACGAAATTCAAACTTCGATGACATCGATGTTTGAATTCCATAACTCTCCAAGCAAACCTCAAGTTCTCTTGGTAAGAAAAACTCGATGATATCAGACTCTGTTTTAGTTATCGAAGGAAACTTCGATGACATCAAACGCAAACAGATTTTTGCCCTTTTTTTTTTACCATTTAAACTTTATTGTTTATTTAAAGAGGCTTTCTTCTTAAGTTTCATAGTGAGAAAAAGAGAGAGATTTAAGAGAGTTATTAATACAGTTGATCTATCATCCATCTTAAATCTCTTTTCTCATGGGAGTTCATCTTTCAATCCCCTCTTAAATGCAATCATTGTTAAATCAATAGATTGGATTGAAAAATAAACTTCTCCATTCAAGGATCTTTCAGTAACACTTTAATGGTAAATTATTAAGCTAAAATCCTTTGAATGAAAAATATTCTAGAATATCTCCAACACCTTAAGACCAATATTTAATAGAGAATATTCCATAGAATGCCTTGACCCTACACCAACAACTTGCATAGAAAGCATATACAGCTATTGCGGATCAAGAAAGTTGAAAACCCTCCATCAACAAGGAAGATCATCTTTAGTATATGCTAACAATGAGGCTCATCTACTTACAAGTCACTAGAGTCCAGTGACCCTGAAGATCTTTCCTTGTGTAGAACTGTTATTTAGTGGTTAACATACTAAGACCTTCATATGCCTCCGACGGGAGAGTACGTTGTCCTTGTGTAAGATGTGTTGCTTTGTGTAGGCATTGATTGTTTTGTGCAAGCATAGGTTACCTTATGTAGGCTCCTTGTTATATCCTTGTGAAGGATTTGTTGCCTTTTGTAGGTATCTAAGGTTGCCTTGTATAGGCTCCTTAGTTAACCTTGTGTAGGTTGTGAAGGTTGATGATGATCCTGATTTAAAACCATCTGATACTGGAAATCCGGCACACTCCAAGGGGGAATGGATTAGCCGGGAGTGGAGGAGGCACATAGCCGAACCACTATATATTGTTGTGCTTATAATTATTATTTGTGCTTATATGTATTGATTGATTGAATGTTTATATTATGTACAATACATGCTTTAATATAATGCAGCAAGTAGATTTTCATTATTCATGTTGTCTTCTTAACTCATGTCAAAATTGGTAGAATTTTAGGAAAGAAGGATTAAAATTTTAAAAGTCCTATTTAACCCCCCCCCCCCCCCCCACCCCCCCCCCCCCCCCCCCTCAAGGCCATTTGGTCATAAATCCATACTTCGATAAATGGTGGTTCTACTACAATTTCAATTGGTATCAAAGAGAGGTTCCTCTTGAAGGGTTTAACAACCTAGAGGGAGATCATAACTAAAGTTGAAATTATGATCAAAGGAGAAGGATCGTCGGTCTCTCGACCTCCAATCTTTAATGGTTCAAATTATGAATATTGGAAAGCAAGAATGAACTATCTTCGATCCCACTTAAGAAAGCTTAGGTTAGACAAATTTTGCCAATATTTTTTAGAAGAAATTAGGTGCAATCGAGGGTAACTTCAGTACGACCAACAACAAATTCGATGCAACTGAAGCATAATAAAAGTACAAAAATTGAAGTCGGTTTCAAGTCGGTGCAGATTTTTCCTATTTAAAGGGATGTTTTAGGAGTTTCTAAACACAGATGAAGGTAGAAGGAGGAAAACAAGGAGTTATGGAGCCTATGTGGAGCCATTCTTATCCAATCATTTGGTTCTAGTTAATTTTTATGTTTTCATTTGTGAGTTTTAGTTTAATCATATCTATGGTTGGATAATCTCTTAGCTAGAACTAAGATGTGAATATTGTAGTTCTTCTTAATGTTTAACTTATTTTGATTCAAGTTATTTGGTTTTCATGTTGAACAATTCATTGATATTTGATTTGAATGAATAAGTATTTTCAGTTTACTTTGATCCATTATCAACTCCGGGAACTTTGGATGCTTAGGAAGACTATTGATATTCTCTTACACATTTTTCAATTGTTTGATCTATAAAATTCATTGATCTATTATTGACTTCGAGCATCATAAATATTTTAAATTCCCTGCAATCAATACTATAACGTCCTGAAATTTTGCTATTCCATATTGGTAAAAGTCCTTAAAACATTTTTTATAACTAGCCTACGCCATCACTTACTGACCATTAACGCTCAAGATGAACATATACATAGGTTACACCAGTAAAGAACCGCACAAATTCGATTAACCAACCGTATGAAGCCAACTAATCCACCCGATAACTTAAACCTCAAGTCAAGCCTCGTGAATTATTCATCTAGGGTCTAAATCTAACCGACCCATCACTGAGTAATCAAGATAATCGAAACTAAATTAAAGATCTATCCAAAGCCGAGCCAGCTATGGCCTGGATCTTAACTAATGGACCAAGTTAACCTATTTACTCCTTTATCTTAAGAACCGATGGTTTAGAATGATCATGACCGAATCATCATTTTCGCTAATTTTGAAATAGGCACTGTGAACTTAGTTAATTCAGACCTCAACAACTGCATCCAAGAAATCTCCCTGCCCAATTCATTCAAAAAATGCCCCGATTACATGAACGAGCTCCATATCGTTCGTTAGTGGCCCACTAGTTCTAAAATTATGCAATAATGTCCATCTCACTGGGTTTGACATTCATCGCGGGCCTGAACCAAGAAAGTACCCAGAACTGCTCAACTTAGACCAGAAGCCAAGTGCCTGAAACACGCGAATCCCCTAGGCTAAAATTTGAAAACTTGAGTGAAATAAACTTTTCACTCTTTGGAAAAGTTATGACATTCCAGCCATTGAATTATAATCAAACTCGGGCCATGAGCCAGAGATATTTTCCTTCTCATATTCGCATAATTGGGACCACGATTGAACATAGGTGACTGTTGATGGCAAATCGGGCCCTTATGTTCAATTAACTCATCCGTTTGCCACCAAACTTGGGATAACCATTCATCTGATTATGAGACACCTATTCCATAGCGCAGATGAGTCAGGGGACCACTGGGAGAGCCCCAGGGACTAGAAATCTACCCAATGGGGGTATTTATGTTAAAATAATAGTTCCTAGGGCCATTTAAACAAATTTTCAGACTATATAAGTCCTAAAATATCTCTCCTTCACTCTTATACGAATTTTACTGCAAGAATGAGAGAGAGAGAGAGAGAGAGAGAGAGAGGAGAGAGTAGAGAGAGAGTGAGCTCCAAGGAGCTGGAATTTGGAAAATTTTCCTCTCTTACCATAATCTCGCGTCAGAGCTCACAACTTCGCCACCATAAAAGTGGCCCGCTGGTGATAGAAAGGTAACCCTCCAGCCCTCTCCAAATTTCAACATCATAAAGCCTTGTGCATGCACCCTTACAAGCTAATTCTGTCGTCGCAGGGCCTCGATACGCCAATCCGCGGGACCGAAACCGTATGAGTGGCATTCCGAACCGTCAAACCATATTTAGGGGCAGACCATTATTTATAGGTGGCCATTTATCAAACCTAGGATGAATTTAGTGATTATGGTTGTAGAACTTTCTTACATGTTAATTACATGTGTTGTAATGGTAGATTTAGAGTGTCGTCTCAAATAAATTCCGAATAGGGAAGAAACATTAGACTCCTAACCATCCTAATCCTTGCTCTGCCTAATTTCCTAATTACTATGAAAATCAAAGCATGACATATCCCCAATGTCTGAAACAAATAGGGAAAACCCTGCTGCATGTCCCCTATACACATGACTAACTATTAATTTCATTCCATACATGTTTAATTTCTCCGTAATTGGACTTGATTACATGCTTATTTAGAATTCCCCAGTAATTAAGCATCCATGACCAAATTATGATGACAATAACTACAATTTATTTTTATATATGCCTAAATCCTTCACAACTAGAAGTAGATCAACATCTACTTTGCTATGATTCATTTATACACTGCCCCTTTTACCGGATTGGCTAGCAAATTTCAAAACCCGCATGGGCAACCCCTCCGGTAGGGCCATCCAAGGACTGATTTAACTCAGTTAGTCGAAATACGGATAGTCGACAATAATTAGACTACGTGAGACGTTTTGTCACGCCCCAAACTCAAAAACTAGGCTCACAAAATTTTTCATCGTCGAATCCGGTGCCAACAACATCCATAGTACCCCATTCTCGGCTCCCAGCGTCCATACACCAGATTCTGATCCTGGGATCCTACAAGGAGGATTTTCAACGTACTTTTGTCTCGTAATAAGCATAATCACAAGTTTACCCAAATCACAAAGGCAACATCATCATCACATAATCATTTAAATATAATGTCGAAAGGAAAATACATATATCGAAATCATAGCTCCAGAAGATAGCTGCACGCTCCAAGCTCAATGCTGTTGTAACCTAACATCACCTGCACGCATCTATCGTGCATAAGCTTATAGAAAGCTTAAAGGATGGTGAAAGTGTGTGTAAGGTAAGTGTCAAGTATACAATAAATTTCATAAATCAAATATCATTGAGATAAGCGGAAATACTGACAAAATCATGAATCATACGATATCAGAGTAAGCAGAAATATACTGGTAAGTCCATGAGTCATATAATATCAAAATACATAATACAGATCAGTTATGTAAATGAGGAGTCATAAAGAGCCAAATATCAGATATCGAGGGTACAATGCAATATATAAATTATGCTAAGTCCATCTAGGCCATATAAGTATAGAAAACATAATGATCCAAAATGTCAAATGAATGTGGATGCAATATGGATGCGAATGAAATGACCAAGATGGAGTGTGAGGTCGGGATGATAGTACATAGTATCGCAGGCTACAGGTTCCATCACAAGGGACTTCTATCCAAACTAATCCCACACCTAAATTTGGATAGTCAGACTCAATGTAGTAAACTTTTGGTCTCAGGTTAATCACATGCCCAACCAAAATTCTAGCCATGCAAAGGTACACGAAACAAATAGCTACACACCACTGGCCCGAGTGGATAGTGAATGAATGAATGAATATGCAATTCCTGCTCGATAAGTCCACATATCAGTACGGTTCCTCTCTGGGATCATCACCGGGGTCTGGTACACTCCACACCACCTGTCGCCTCATCAAGCGCACAACTGGGTAAGTGGAAGAGACTTCACTATTCACTTATCCAGTAGTCTGCCAATACCTACCCGACTCGTTGATAGTGGACTCATTCATCAAGTTGGTCAAACTTAGCCTAGCTATGCCTACTCCCTCGGGTGGGTAAGGCCACACCCCCTCCCAACCGACTACGACACAGTGGGAGACGCGACCTCCTGGTATTCGGTACTCTGGCGCTCATGCATATCCACTCGGTCTCGATGTTGGGGCGTCCTCTAGTACCAAGAGAATTTTAGAGATTTTCACCCAGGGCCATCTATGGCAGCCCAATGCTCAAACCAAATATTTTCGGTGCCCCATCTGGTTATCCATGATATACCTGTGGAGGCTACGACCCTGTTGTCGCTAGGACGTATCATAATCACAACACACAATGCAAGATACATGAGTCATATAATCCAGTCATGCATCAATCCTGCGCATACCATGTGCTCATGTGAGATAACCTCTGCCTATCAGAGAGTCTCATAATAACCTACCCAATAACGTATGCAATGGTCAACCACATCTCATAACAAATATGTAGATGATGCATATGGGCATGTGTCATGATGTTATACTGTTACATACTCATAATCGGTATCAATAACCGACATCGACAATCAACCTCGACAATGTGGACATTTAACTAACATTGCCCCCAAGGATGGCCCATATAGAGCCTAACATGCAGTGGACTCATGGCCTCCCACAAGGGCCAAATATATAATACCATAGACCTCACTCAAGAGCTTAATACATATCATGATGGGCCTCACTCATGGGCCACATATACATCAAGTGGGTCACATCTCACGGGTCTAATATACATCACAACGGGCCACTCAGACGGGCCTAATATACATCAAGTCGGGCCTCATCATATGGGCTAAAAATATATCACAATGGGCCATGTCCCATGGGCCTCAAATACATCATAATGGGCCTCGGCAATCGGAATCGGCCTCAACAATCGGTACCGATAATCAGCATCGATAATCGGCATCGACAATCAGCATATAAACAAGGAGGGATCCATAGATGGATAGCTGATCAACCATAATATAAAGATCGGCTCATGGCGGTGGTTATATTAAATCTGATGGCACGGAGCCATCCGTCTATGGCGAATGGGGCCCACTTATTTAGGTTAACCCACTTAGAGAATGGTGCGAATGGGCCTAATAAAGCCTACGGGAAGGTCACAATAAGGACATCTAACCATCATTACACATCAATGTGGACATCTAACCAACATTGCTCCCAAGGAGTGGCCTACATAAGGGATTCATACACAACGTAATGGCCACACATACATCACATTGGGCCTCTCATATATCACATTAGGCTTCCTACAAGGGCCTCAAACGTATCACAATGGGCCACGCCCATGAGGCTCAGATACATCTCGATAGGCCGCGCCCATGGGCTTCGGATATATCACAATGGGCCACGTCCTATGGACTCATACAATCTCAATGAGCCACATATACATCACGTCAGGCCTTGCCCCTGGGCCTCAAATACATCACATTAGGCCTCGTCCATGGGCCTCGAATACATTGCAAGTGGGCCTCAGATATACTTCACAGGTGGGCTACATACCTGGGCCTAATACACATCACTATAGGCTACATCACATGGGCCTAATATACATCACTATGGGCCACAACCCATGGGCCTTAAATACACAATAGGTTGGCCCTACACATGGGCCTCAAATATATACAACAGGTGGGCCTCAATGGACGGACCACAAATACATCAAGATGGGCCTAATCACATGGGCCTCATATATATATCGAATAGGTCGCACCAATTGGGCCTTACATACATTGCAATAGGCCATAACCCATGGGCCTTGCATACATCACAATGGGCCTCATAACATGGGCCTCATATATATTAAGGTGGGCCTCAATAATGGGCCATAAATATGGCAAGTGGGCCACATCAAATGGGCCTAATCAATGGGCCTTATATTCATTACAATGGGTCATAACCCATGTAGAGATCATTTTAGAGCATTTCACAAGGGTTGAATCGTATCAAAAGATCATCTGGACCACACTCCAAATAACAGTAGTGATAATGATTTCCACCATTAAAATTCTTAAGGCCCACCATAACATTTAGTTTCCATCCAATCTGATTATAAGGTCACACAGACTTGGTTGGGAGGAAAAACATATATCAAGTTGATCCAAAACTGATGTGGTCCAAAAGGACTTCAATGGTAAGCGTTCATCTCTCCACTGTTTTCTGTGGTGAGGTCCACCTAATAAATCTGCCTCATTTTAGTCTTAAGCCTAAGATGAGCTTGCCAATTGGATGGATGGTTTGGATGCAACACATGCATCTTGGTGGGTCCTATAGATGGACGGCGTAGATGAAATAGATGGGACCCATAAAACTTGGTGACGCCACTAGTAGCTGGAGTGAGGTACACTAACCGTCCCACCTCCCCATGCGTGGGGAGTTGTGGTTTAAACACAACCTCAGCGGGTCCCATGTGGGGCCCACCATAACGTTTTCCTTCCATCCAATCTGTTGATAAGGTCACACGGACCTGAATGAAAAGGAAAAACAAATTTCACGGTGATCCAAAACTTCTGTGACACCCAAAAGAATTTCAGTGCTAGCCGTTCAATCCCACTGCTCCCTGTGACGTGGGCCACCCAAGTTCCATATATGGCTGATTTTTGGAGGGGCCACTGCCCAAAAAGGGGGCCACTAAATGCATGGTTTTGATGTTCCACACACATCACGGTGGGGCCCACGGCAAGGACCCACGTCCTTGCCCATCTAGCATCAGACGCAGCAAGACGTTGCTGCAGCGTCAGCAGCATCCGCTGCTTCTCATGTATTTTTTTTTAAAAAAAAAAACTGAGTTTTTATGGTTTTTCCTAGGTAGGGCCCGCATCAGATGAATCCACTGTACCGTGATTTTATGGCTCAAGACAGTCCAAATGAGCCCAATATTCGACATATTTTGGGGTACAGAAACGTCAGGGTGAATTTCAACGGTAAGAATACTATTTGTTATGCTATGGCCCACTAGAAAATCGGATTAGCTTCATTTTTCAACTCAACTCCTAAAATGAGTTGGGAAATAGGATGGACGGCGTGGATTAGAACCATACATCAAGGTGGGGCTTGCATGACGGCTCACCCAAAAATCATGTTTTTCCTCTTTTGTCGTTAGAACACCCCACTGTCTATTCACGCTTCACAATGTGGCCCTATCCAGCGTCCCTGGACGCTGGATGGTTTGAATATAACACATATGCAAGGTGGGCCCCACCTGCATACTAGCTGTCCATTTGGCCCATTAAATGGTTGGATGGTGTGGATAGTACACACATCAAGGTGGGGTCTATCCGGGTGGGCCACATGGCCACGTCATCACATACAATAGGAAAGAATGAAAGAGAGAAGGGGGGGGGGAGAGAGAGAGAGAGAGAGAGAGAGAGAGAGAGAGAGAGAGAGATAGACACACACGTGTGATGGAGGGACCCAGACACTATGGGCCCTCCCTTTCAAGCATTTAATCATACATCAAGTGGGTCCCAATACATGTGGGCCCACCAAATCAAAATCAATGGTGGAGATTACTTCTCCACCAAAAGGGAAGGTCTAAATGACCTCTTTCAAACTAGGAAGTAAACATCATGATGGGATCCATGGAGAATGGTCCTATCATGGAATGATCATGAGAATTAAAGTGGGCTATCGGCCACATCTAGTGTCCAAACTGAGATCCATACCATCAATCAGTAGGCCTCACTTGTCCTATCATAAATAAATAAATAAAATATGAGATCTAGGCCTATAGAAACACCCACCGTTTGATCTTCTTAGTCCGATGGAATGCCGATCTCCTTGTGTCCTTCTTTGATGGAAGATGATGAGAGATGAAGGGTTAGGATGAAAGATTTTGAGAGAGAAAGTGGGCCACACACAATTCACTTTTCTTACTTGGGAGAGCTTGATGTCCACTCTCTTCTCTTGCTTAGAATTTTTTTATGTTAGAGAAATGAGAGAGAAGGGGTTATAAGGAGAGAGAGTGATGGGTGATGGATGTGAGGTGAGTGGTGGATATGAGGTGAGTGATGGGTGAGGTGAGAGATTTGTTGACTTTTGGGATAGATTGTCTTACTTGTGGAGAAAGAAAGTATGTGTTTCTCTTGTACTTAACATGAGATGATTGATTGATTGATGAGACATGTTGTAGAGATTCTCTTAAGATTGTAAATGCACGGTATTTTTTTTGAACTGAACGCTGGCCCACATCTCCTGGCCAGGGTATTGGATCGGTATGCAAGACGCGGTGTTGGAACCGCAGCGATGGTGCAGTCACAATGGTATAAGTCTCGGATTAAGCCGACTCAAATCTACAGGATACGACTTAGGGTCGTGCATAAACGTTGATTATAGGTCGCAGATTGCCGGAATTCGATAGAAATGATTGTGAGAGTTGATGGAACAGTACGGACTAGGATACAGGCCTTACACGTTTGCTTCGAATGTCGTACGATCTGTAGTTTTTCTAGAGGGGACAAATTGGCTCATCAGCTAGCCGACCATGTTCGTTAACCATGTATGTACATGTCGGCTTAAAATTGAGATACCCTACATCCATTTGCTCCCACTGATAATCAGCTTATTGCAGTTCACAAGTCTCGGGAGTCAGGTATGGTGGAATGGGACATTATGCCCGAGCTATCAACCTAAGCTGGGGTGATAAGACTCTCCGTAGTAACCGTGAGTAAGAACTCTTCCTTATAATTGCCCCTTGTATAGTTTTTTTTTTTATTGAGAGTAACGAACCCAATCGGGTCAAGGATCACGAGAGCAAGAATGTCACGGTCGCTCGGGCCACGCGACCGGGAAAGGACATTAATCTGTTAGGGTGTCCCAGTTTTCTCAAACTTCTGGTTGAATGATTGTAACTAATCAACACGAGTAACATGCTCACCATTACATCGCATTAGTTAGGATGACGACTCAGCAGTCAAGGTCGCATTGAGAGAGTGTTTGGCATTGCGATCGTTAAATGGTGTCATTCGAGAGAGTGTTGGATGTGAGGTCATGCATCATATCATGGAACCATGCATATGCATTAATAAGAGTAATTAGGATTTTATGATTGGTTGCTTTTCAATAACTTCATCTATGGAATTGATAATATGCATAACTTATTGCTAATGGAACCCACTGAGTTGATCACTTACTCCCACTCTAGGATGGTGTTTAAAACACCAACTAGACACTTTAATAGATGTAGGTACTAGGAATCTGACGTGCTGGACGAGACGCGTCAATATACTCAGAAGAGGAGCTCTCCTATTTCCAGCTCCTGGGTGGGCCACTATAATTGCCCTATGGCCAGCGATGGGGCCATAGGGTAGGGTTATTCTTGTATATTTTTGCACATTTGTATTTTTTGAACTGTAAACTTTCTTCAGTTGTAGTCATGTGTTCTTCAACTGATTTACTTGTATTAAAATTTATGTTTATTTTAGGATACATCGCATAGTCTATTTTAATTCTACAAACTGCTCAAATACCAGATAAAATGAATTATAAAATCTCACTTCCACAAAGCATAAGTAACACTCGAGATGTCGGGAGTCAAGCATCTACTCGGCCCCCGCAAAATTCGAGGCGTTACAAATACGTTGATGCTTTAAGAGGGAACCAATTCAATGGAGTTCACATATGTTTTGAAGTATATAAATGATGTTTTCACTGCTCTATTATTTGACTAGATAGGATAGGATATGAATGATGAAGTTCACATATGTCTTGAATCAAGTAAAGTAACATTAAGAAAATTATAATTAGATCATTGGCAATCTAGTATTTTATCTTTGATAGTTTTTTTCACAATTACTCTTTAATCCAAATTTTTATGGTTAGTTTAAATTCTAGTTCTAACATATTTTACAAATAGCATAAAAGTCAGTCTACGCGGGTACGACCTTGGTCTCACCAAGTCACTTGGGGTTGTCATAACACTTGTCAGTCTTATGAACTTTGTGTGTGGGGATCAAATCCTTATGCACAAAACTAAGCAATATATCTATGCCAATTCAATTATTTTTCTTTTGCTTTTTGAATTTTTGTTAAGAGAATTTCAGGTTTTCTATAGGAACATCTTCATCCTCTATCTCTGGCTTTTCCTTGGCGATTTTCAACATCTACAATACATTTTCTTCATCTATCAATATTCTTATGATTTATGTCAATTGTCAAAACTATTCTCATCTAACATATCCCCTCTTAAGATATCAGTCACAATGGATTCAAATGCCATTTATAGTCACTACATTATGTGAGATGGGGCTTTATAAAGTCAACCTAGAAATACATTCGACACGTTAGATATTAAATGTTCGTGCACAGTCATTATGAGTAGTCTAAAAGGATCCAAGCTAGCAACACTCAAATCAAGTGACATAAGAGCAGTATAATCATTGTCGATCCGACCCAAAACTTTCACTTACCCGATTGGCCGTAATAGAAACAATTAAAGTTTAAAGGACAATAAATGAATCCCTCCCCGTAATAGAAACAATTAAAGTTTGAAGGACAAAAAATGAATCCCTCCATGAAAATGGTCAGGTGACACCCATAATAATTATACCATACATCAAATTTAAATAGGCATGCAATGAAGTAATGCAATGCCATTATGCACATAAAAATAATAATAATAATAAATAACTAAACTACTTCGTAATGCACTAATGTCATACCATTATGCACACAACACTTGTATGTTACACTAATAGAAATACTGCATTTATTATAATTCGAATAATAAAACGTGCGATTTTTTTCTCAAGTAGAGGAAAGGGTGAGGGAATGGGAGAGCATGTCCACCTAATGGTGGTATCAGAGTGAAACAATTACGTGACCGATTTGGGAGCCAAAACACGATACTCGATGGCTCGCTCAAATCAACCGCATGTAGGAAGACAAGCTAATTTACATTTATTTTTTTTATCTGACGATAGAAGTGATATGCCGACGACACAGTCTTGTTCAACTTGCGTGTAGAAAAACCCTGCATAACACACACACACACACACACACACACACACATATCATTGTTCCCTCTACATCAAATGTGGGTGTAGCTAGGCCAAAGGGTTGGCACGGCTTTTACCAAAACGGGTTCGCACTTCTCCAAATACAAGGTTGGTGCCCTTTTTTTTTCTCAAAAAGAGGGGGGGGGGGGGGGGGGGGAGTTATATGGTGCCCCACCAGAGGTTGGCTGCGCTACCCCTCTCTCCTCCATTTCCAATAGCCGAATCACATATAAGTATCTCGTGCATCATCCAATTCGCATGGCTTAAGGTACATGGTTTATCCTTCTTCCAATTTGTGGTATTCTAGTTAATAAAATTATGTAGATACATGTTTCTTGATCATAGATCTAGAACCTTAACCATTGATTGAGTTCCAATCACGGTCTACATAATCCACCAAATAAATGTTCCATGTACTTACTACATGTCCAACATGACCCATAATAAACATTTTGAGTCATGGGACCATTCATTAATTTGGGTTTGGGTTGCATGAATGGATAGGCAAGGCAATGGCTCTCAAAGACATTGAAATATGTTCTGCTAATAGCAACTTAAAACCGGCCTAGTTGGTTACTGATGCACACCCCACTGACTAAGTGCACACGTGAAATAAAGGGAACCACCTTGATTCTCATCCTGATTCTTCCTTCAGGTTGTTCCTTAGGGTTTGGAAGTCTAAAGTTTGAATAAGATGATCACCTTAATGGTGATTCTTTATTTAGGTTATCGTATTTAAATTTAAATGATTGTTTTACAATTAAGTTGATATAAGATAAGAGTAGTTAGAAGTGGAGAATAAAGAGTGGTGTATTGCATCATCCAGTTCACATCGCTTAAGCTACATAATCCATCATTCTTCGAATTTGTGGATTCTAGTTAATAAAATTATGTATTTATCATTCTTCCAGTTTGTGGTATTCTAGTTAATAAAATTATGTACTTATCATTCTTCCAATTTGTGGTATTCTAGTTAATAAAATTATGTATATGCATGTTTCATGATCATATATCCAGAATCTTAACTATAGATTGAGTTCCGATTGCGATCTATGTAACCCAGAAAATAAATGTCCCATGTACTTACTACATGTTCAACATGACCCATAATAAATAATTTGAGTCATGGGACTGCTCATTAATTCAAGTTTGGGTTCCATGCATGAATAGCAATGCAATGGCCCTTAAAGACATTGAAACATCCTCCATCGATAGCAACTTACAACAAAACTGGCCTAGTCGTTTATTGATGTGCACCCTAGAATAAAGGAAATCACTTTAATTCTCACCCTAATTCTCTCTTCAAGTTGTTCCTTGGGTTTAGGAAGTTTGAAGTTTGAATAAGATAAAGGAAATTTAAATTTAAATGTTTGTTTTAAAATTAAGTCGCTACAAGATATGAGTAGTTTGAAGTAGAGAATAAAGAGTGATGTATTTCTAAGAAAGTCATTAAAGAAAAATTAAAGATATGAGGAGGTCCACCACCCTTGAAGTAGTTTCTTACCCCTTTATTATTTTTCGAGATATTCATTTAAATTCATGATACAAGTTGAACATCATATCAACTAGTATCAGAGTCAACAATCTTTGGACTGCTTACGGATATTGTTAACCATGGTTTCCAATATGGAGCTTGCTCAGAAGGTCAACAATCATCGCAGTCAACTACAAAAAATGTTGAAATATTTTGAACAAATTGCTTCTTACATGCAACTCGTGCAAGAAGAGAGGGAGTCAAATAGAGCTACAGTTGAATCTGGAGGTTTACAATGAAATCAGGCATACCATCAATCAGTTAAGCTTGATTTTTCTATATTTGATGGTCATGATCACGCCAACTGAATGTACAAAGCTGAACAATTTCAGGAGTTCTACCAAATTTTAAAATGGTGGCTCACTGCAATTTATTGTACTAGTGATGTCATTCCATGGTATCAGTGTCTCACAGCATCAATTCACTAATGCCCTTTGTGTGTGTTTCAGACCTACAAATATTGTAGACTCTAGTGATGAGTTGTCCAAGCTACAACAAAAATTAAAAATCTTAATTTGAAAGATTAGCAAATACCACCTCGCAATTGCCTGAATCTTTCTTAATTAGGTGATTCATTTCAAAGTTATGTGAAGATATTCAAGTGGGGGTTAAAATTTCTCAACTGTTCACTTTTGTAGAAGCATCCCAAATGGCGTCACTCCATGAAGAAGCGATTTCCATCAACCAAACTTTACAGCCCAATGACTGGAAACCTTCTACCCTTATGATGACTGCCTTACCTGAGGGCACACCGCCTATCAAGCAGTTGACTTTACAAGAAATGTAAGAATTTTGAAGACGTGTATAATGTTATTACTGTGATGAAAAGTTTAGCATGGGTCACCAATGTAAGGTGCAATTAGCCATTCTCAGGACTTCCGAAGATGCAGTAGAGGAAGAACCCATTGTAGAAGCTAACATCACCTAATGACCAGAGTCTTTAAGGGGCAGCGTATGATGGGAACCCCACTAGTCATGCACACACGTGGAACAAAGGAAATCACCTTGATTCTCACCCTAATTCTCTCTTCGGGTTGTTTCTTAGGTTTACAGAGTTTGAAGTTTGAATAAGAGGATCACCTTTACCTTGATTCTCTCTTCACCTACTCCTCTCTCTTTGTATTATAAAAGCTGCACCTGAACTGGAGACCCCGATATCGAAGTGAAATTGCCAACCCATCATCACCCACCCTTCTCATTATTTGTTTTCAACACTCAACACCAATCGCCATGGGTGGTTTTTATTGAAGTAGACATAAAACACAAACACATGGAAGAATTGAAACTTCAGTAAAAGGATTTTATTGATTAAGCATAAGCTCTATAAAAATGAAACAGTCGATCTCTACATAACCTTTCAGAGGCTTTTGTACAACTATCAAACTCATCCAATTTCAGTGAACTACCTCCTTTCATTTCCAAATATGGCGGAAATAATAAAGACGGCAACACTTGGGATACCTCTGTCAGTTAGAAAAGAACGTCCCGGGGAGTAAAAACCAAAAAAAAAAAAAAAAAACCTAGAGAGCAAACATTTATTGTACATACCTTATTGCCTTCTCATAAAACTCTCCTTGCAACAAAATCAATATACTAGAACTCTTTACTTTCCTCCATTTGAGGGTTGGTATATTCCGTACTTGTTTACTCTTTCAGTTGACTGGAGTGCAGATAGCTTTCTGAGTGTATAACCCATTTGCCGTACTGGAGAATTGCTGCTTGTTTCTTCGCCTCTTCGAAACCACCGTAAATCCTTCTCCATCCTTCGTCTTAGCTTTATTTACATCCACCTTCTTAGACAATGCCATCTTACCATCATCTCCATGTATTACTTTGGCTATGGCGCTCTCTCTATAAAATGGTTCTAAGGAACGGTCTGAAACTTCGTTATTCCTCTCATTGCCCTTCTTTTTTGGTGGATCAATGTTATTTTGGACTGACTTAACGATAAAATTAAGCAGAATCTGCTTTGCAAGCTCTGATTTTTGCTTATTACTACTGTTCTTCCCTCTGCTGTCTTTAGCTTCGTTAACAGCTTTCTCATTATAGCTTTTATCTTCTGAAAACACTGTGGGTGAAGAATCCTTCTTTGCACTTACCAATGAATCTGTCTGCTGATTTGATTCAGCTCCACGACACTGAGCTTCTACAAATGTCTGCTTTGGGACGAACTCGGCTGCATTTGGGTTCATGACTTTTGGGGAAGTAAAGCTGCTCCTGTCTATAACAGCATGGTGGCAGTTAGGATAACCAGGTTTCATACGGAAAGAGTGGCCAGTTCTATAATAGAAAGGCGATCGTGGTCCACAAGGGACCCTAGAAGCAACTGACTGTGTTGGGATGCCTGCCAGTTGAGGTGAAACTGTTCCATTATCAGCTCTGATGTCATAGAAACCAGCTATGGCAGTTGTGTGGAACAGATGGGTCATCAACGACAGTGCCCCAGGACTGAATGGCTGTGCTGTAGCCGAAAGCTTGCTGCTGTTAGTTTCAGTAGGCTTGTTGTCATTCCCCGGGCATGGGATCTCACTAGATTCAGATGCAGGCTTTTCTGTGTCCTTTGAAGACACCTCCACAGCAGAAGGTTGAGTTTCTTGCTCACTAGTGACTGGAGATTTCTTTTCCTCTTCTTCCTGCATTGCTACTTCACCATCTGTATCTTCCTCCTTGGATATCTCTACTGAATTTCTGTGGGTCTGGGTATCAATCGTCTCCTTGTTTATTTCATCTGGGTTCTCCAATGCTGCTTTCAAGACTGTGCCAGCAGGTGCCAAAGCTACTTCTTTGTAGGATGGAGATTTTGAAGAGATTGGAGAATTTGTTGCTGGTACCAAAGAAATCTTGAAGGCTGGTACAGCCTTTGGGTTCTGTTTTGGTTCAGCTTCCACATTTGGATTCTTTGCCTGCTTTTGATTCAGCTCATCTCCAACGGTCAATCTTGCTGACTTTGGAACCTTTGGGGCAGCACCCACATCAGTTGAAGCAGTTTTTGGGCTGGCCAAGTTGGTTTTTTGAGCTGGAGACATGGTCGTCCTCTTATAAGTGGCCTCTCTAAAATCTGAGTGCTCTGAGCTGTTTATGTTTATCTTTGCAAGTGCTGGTCGTCTTAGGCCAAACTTCCGCCCTCCAACATTTGCAGCACGGCCTCTTGAATTGGCTTCTTGCCATCCGTCATCAGACATAGCTTCCAGCGATGCCACATCTACCGCTGCTGGCTCATTATGCGAATTGATGTCATCATTTTCTTTAAACTTTTCTTTCTGAGATTCTTGAGGGCTTATTTCCTTCCTGGCATCTTCAGCTATGATGGGAGTTTGATTAACATCATGCTGCATGTCATCTGCATATGGATTGGCATGTTCTTGGCTGGGTCTATCATGATTCTGCAAAACCTACCAGAACATGGAAAGTAGGCAGTTAAAAGATGACATGTGGGAGAACAAATACAAATTGCAAAGACATTGGTGGGAATTAGGAAATAGATGATATTGGAAGAATCAACAACAGGAAAGCTCGTTGCGTTATTTGAAACACCAAAGTGTCCATATAGCAATCAAAAGAGCTATGAGATCAAAATTTCAGCTTTGCAAAGTAGCAAAATTAACATAGATTTTCTTCATGCTTCTTAAAAGGAAACTTAGATTTCGAATATTTGAAAGTGAGGTGATGAATGTTTTCTACCATCTGATGAAATGGACAATTACTATGTGAACTACGTGTGGGCCGTTTTTGGTACCTTTGTCCCAGAATGGGCCTATTATGAGCAAATTGGATCACCGAACAGTGGGCCCCACATGTTCTGGTACCTTCCTCCCAGAATGGAGCCCATCATATGAGAGAGTCAGGTCACCAAAACAGTGGGCCCCACATGTACAGTTTGTTGGGCCCCACCATAAAGTTGTTGTTGTTGTCGCTAATGTTATTTTAATTTCAATAGGTATGTTGGGCTCGAGCCTTAGACCTCCGTGTTGAAGCAAGGAGCCTCCCCTTGAGCTATGCGCTCAAACCTAAGTTTCTCAACTTGGAAGGAAGAAGAGATGGATGACCAATAAAACTGTTGATGTTGTTCCACAACCATTGTTGCCAAGTGATTGATTTCATTTGGTAGTCGGAAGATTTAAAAGTGCAAATCTTTTCTAAAATTGAGTGCTATTGTGACTACCAAGGATGATTAATGTTAGAGAGGATGCTGTGAATACCTTCGCACGCCGTTGTTTCTTCTGTGCATCTCTTCCTTTCGCGTCTTGATGTGGGTTTATGTAGTCAAGGAGATCTGAAACGCTGAGACAGTGGATCACTTGTTTTCAGTTTCAGTGCAAATAATTCTTCAGTTTAAACCAAGTAAACAGGCAATACCGTCAGTACCTAAGGTGGCCTTTGCTTGCAATGGATGCATCTGGCTTCGGAGTACCATTGCGGGCAGCCTCTTGCTGCTCCAAAGCTTTTGATTCAAAATATTCAAGCCATGCAGCAGCATCCTGCATGAGAAAATATAGCAGTCAATTTTGAAGAATCTGAACATTGTCATTCCAAGTAGATTCATTAAGGAATTGGATCATGGAATTGGAGTGTGACTCACACCAGAACAAACCCATGCTAACAGTGAAAACCGACCGTTTTCCCCAATAACTAAAAACTGACCGAAACTGATTGAAACTGACTGGAATGGTTGAAAAAGAACTGTAAAAGCGCAAACCAAAATGAGTTTACTCGAAGACTTCTGGATTTCGTTTCAGCAAGTTTTGATACGTTGGAATCTTCCAGACAGTTTATAATACTTTTCGTATGCAGAAACTACCTGAGTACGGAGATCCTCTGATCCAAGTTTGGCTTGGAGTATCTGTAGCGTGGTTTGCTCATGCTGCACGCTGAGGGAATAGGCATCCATCAAAGAAAGAGCTATCGCAATGGCATGATAGCTCGCAGCAGTCTGTCAGAGGAAAAATGCATAAAAATTGCTTAGTTTTATAGAAGAATCAATGGGTTTACTGTAGGAAATTTGTTAACTGCACTATTAATTCCTAACACTGCTTACAGATATCATGCGAATAATAGATCACAATAATCCAATCATCACTGAGAGTCATGGGAAAGCCATGAGGGTGATTATCCCCAGCCTATTTGATTTCTGACAATCAGAATTATTTTTTCATTCTTCAGGATAATCAATCAACATCTCACATGCATGATCTCTTATAGTCATGGGCTGGTCAGATTTCTCACAACAAACCAGGAGAAAACAGCCCTCAAATCCCAACATATTTGGCCCACAGCTGGGTGGTGAGTAACAAACTATCACACATGAAAAAAATGAATATCCGAGCAGAGGTATGGGAGTGCATAACCTTACAGCCTAAAGAGAGTGCACATATGTTGAAGTATGCTTGTGTAGCATGTCAATGCCAGTTCTTACTTGATAAGGATGCATGCATGTGCACAGATGCCTAATGGAGCATATTTGTGTGTGTGTGTGTGCGTGTGTGTGTGTGTGTGTGTGTGTGTGTGAGAGAGAGAGAGAGAGAGAGAGAGAGACTTGTATGTGATCTGCTCCCAATAATCTTTGGTTGCAGTTAAGGGCCTCATGCAGGTATCTGAGAGCAACATGAACATTCCCCATGCCCTCTTCCATCATAGCCACATTTATATATGTTGCAGCAGTGTTTGGGTGTGAGAGTCCGCATGTAAATTGAAGGAGGTACAATGCACGGTTGACATACCTGAAAATAGTGAGATGCAAATAAGAAGGCAGCATACAGAAGGGTGCACCTTTGATTATTATATACTAGAGGATCCAATGAAATCATTTGCAAAAGAAGAAGGCAACATGTCACAATAACTTCCATTTTTACATCTAGAAAACATGAGGCACTAGCATGTACGAAACGAGAAGATGAAAGAAAGAATACAAAATGTTTAAATCATAACATAATTTCCAATGAAGAGGAGAAACAACAGAAAGGGGAAAGTTTTAGTTGGGGGAGCTTTATTTCACATAATTAGTTATTCAAAAAGATATATATATATATATATATATATATATATATATATATATATATATATATATATATATATATATATATATATATATTATTTTTTTGAGAATTTCAGTTCTAGAGAACTTGATTTTTAAAGAGAATCTGATCATTTTCGATTGTTCAGTCAATGGTCAATGGGTTGTTGAGTCGGCGGAGCATCACATATAATTTGTGAATGAAATATTCACTGACACCTTTTTGACTCAACAGATGATTAGTATAATCTTAGGAATTATGTGATCTTCAACCTACAGATCGGATTCCAGTTAGTAACAATGGGACCCATGTTGCAGTTTTCTGAACCATTGACATGATGCAGCCTGTCATGGATAGCCCATGCAATTACAATGCATGATGTCATTTCTCCAAGCCCATACCAAATTGTTGCCATCAGGGATGGATTTTTTTTTATTTGATCACAGGAGGGGGTTTTTTTTTTTTTTCTGAGAACGTGAAAATATTTTGCTTCTTTCAACTCCACCGAGTAGCTTTTGCACCAGTTAATACTTAACATGCATGGAGGAGGGCCGATGTCAAGTGGGAAGCTAATCATCAAACTTGCGCCCAGCAATCATTGAAAGTCCAATTTAAACATGATTCAAAAAGCCAACAAGAAAAGCTTAAACAACATATGATAATGATCATGGCGATGATGATGGTGATGATGGCAGTGATATTTAAAGGCCACCTATCCATTGGTTAGGATTGTCCCACAGGATTTTTTGGGGCATGATCCATCCTCTATAGTACTGTCAATCAACTGCCTAGATCATTGAACAATGATCGTGCTAATACAAACAGAAAAACTATCATGCGGTGCATATTCTCACATCAAGTATCCTACACTTCCTCATATGATTTTGGTTCTTTGTTGGGTTACAGGATTTAGATAAGAGTCTATGGTTTGAGATGTGAGATTGAGCTATTGGAAGAAAATGTCGCCAAGGGATGAATAAGCTATTGGAAGCACCACAGATGATAGTGGTACTTACAAGATACTTCTTTACATTGATATTAGGATCCACCTAAGCACCCTACGGTCAGTTTCTCTGCCATGAAGAAACTAAATTTCGACGATCATGAACCAACTTATCATTTAACTTAGGAAGTCTCACACGTACTAGATGTGCGTACACACACATAGCACACATGCGAGCACATATGCATACACACACAAACACCACCTGCAAGCACACATCGGGGTGGCAAAGGGTTGAGTTAGGGGTCAGCCTGAGCCCAACCTGTTTACCAAACGATCCAAGAATTGTGATATGAACCCAAACTGCAACCCACGACCCTATGGCCCAACCCGATCCACTTCAAATTCATCAAGCCTAAGACTGAACTGACCTAACCCATTTAATTGAAATTGGGTCAGGGTTGACCGAACCAGCACAGCCACACTTTGGTTCAACAATGGAATGTGGAGCTAAAGGCATGCCTAGCCCTAATACACACAAACATACATACATCATGTGTTTGTATCTGTACTTACTAATACTATCTATTATTTTGTTTCAAGTTTTGGGATGGGATGGGTCGGGTCAGCTCATATGACCCAGCCCAATGATAAGCTATATGTGCAGGGCGGGTTGGAACTGTGGGATGGTGTTCAAACCGAACTCAACTATTAACTTAAACAGGCCGCATTTTCTAACCCAAGCCCAACCCACTACCCGTTTTAACTTGGCCCAAACTCACATCTCTGAAGCAGGTCAGGTCAATTGACCCACAGAGCAACCCAACCCATCGCCACCTGTATGCACACAAACACGCACGCATGCACCCACATGCACACACCCATCCTAACACATGTACGCGCACATGTACACATGGATGCGAACATTTTGCTAAGCCCATGAGGAGTACTACCCATCGACACACAAGCCAAACCTCCCAGCAAGTGGATCACACTCACTCGAGGAGCTAAAATGGCCTGAGCTTCCCATTAAGTGGGTTGCACCCACCTGAGTTAAAATGGCTTGAGCTTCCAATCAAGTGGATCACACCCACTTAAGGAGTTAAAACAGCCTGATTTTCAAGCCAAAAGACCTAAACAGTGTGGCACACCTGATGGAAACCTCATACCTTATGCATGTGTTCCATAGTATGGGTAGGTGTTCTTGCATGTTGATAGGCAAGACTCCACATGCTTTGGGTCCAGCTCCATGCTCAGTGGCAGACAAACTCCATTTCAACACTCAGATCATGGGATTGAGTGCCGGTGTGGTGTGAGTGGGTGGGTGTGTTAAAAAATAAAATGATCCACATGCTTTTTGGCTAAACAAACCTACACACAAGCACACATACAAGATGTGTAGGTCACAACCACTCGTGGAGTCAGAACGGGCGAAAAATCTATACAGTGACCTTCCAAAAAAATTTACTTTCCACAAAAAAAAAAAAGGAAGATCCAGACAACATGGCAGACTAATTGAAACCTCAGATCTTAGACACATGTTCTATATTGGAGGGTGTACTTGCATGTGGATGTGCAAGGCTCCATATTCATGCCTGCTTAGCCAACCTATACACACAAACACACATACAATGCATACATGCTTGCACACGTGTGTGAAACATGTTTAGCATATAAACCCTAAAGAATTATTGAATGTCAAATTACTAAGATACCCCTTCAAAATGGTCACAGAACAATTCATGCATTAAAAAACTTTATTTAACATTAACAGTTTGTTTACTAATATCATCATCAAGGTATTCAACAATGGTAATGGCCAGCCGTTCGACCATTACATTACAGGTAGTGACGGTCGAAAATTTTTTAAGGAAAAAAAAAGTAAAATTTATACACACACACACACACTAGAAAAATTCAGAAAAATGAGAGGGTTCTAAAGATGTATTCTTTTCTAATTTTAAACATGTTTGTGATCATGTAACAAGGCCATTCTTTGGCAAGAATGTTGACTGGAGCTGCCTGAAAATATTATTAACCTAAGAGGCTTAGATTGACTTTAAAACTCCTATATTTAAATTTCTAAATATTTGATCATAACTATTCAATATTAATTTAAGGGAAAAAAGTAAAAATTTAAAATTGGATGAATAGTATAAGGTGAATTTGGGGCACACTTGAATGGCCCCCAAAATGGTCTGAAATTCATGTAATTTGTGAAACTCATCCCGCTAATACATATCCCTAGTCATTTGACACCATTTCCCTAATAATAATAATAATAATAATAATAATAATAATAATAATAATAATAATAATAAAGGAAAATAAATTAAAAATAAATTCGGATGAATAGTGTCAAGCCAATTAAAATCATCCCACTACTTAAATGCTCCAAAAAATGGGTATTCATGCCATCCGTGGGATTCATCCCGCTAATGCATATCCCCAAACATTTGACATTATTCTCCTTAAAAATATTTAATGAAAAAAATATGAATAAAAAAAATTATTCAAGCAAAAATGACCTGAAATCAGTGCTGTCAAAATCCATTGATTTACGATTTGAGTCAAATTTTAAGCAAAACTATTTGAGTCCTACCTTCAAATCCCTTTATATAAATCCGACAATTTTATGATTTGAACCTACAATTTATGATTCAAGCTCAAATTTACGATTCAAATTATACTTGTTTTCTTCTATTTTAAGATTCACTCAGCTTTCATTTTATGTTTTTAAATTGGTCGGGGGCTTTAAGAATCATTTAGAAAGAAACTCTTTAAAAAAATCATTTAGAAAAGGTAATTATTTTATTTTGTTCTTTGTAAGAGATTAAATAATATATATTCTCTTCAATATTAAATCATATAGCTACTTTTTTATTTTTATGATTTATTACTTTTTAACTACTCCATACACCAAATTGATGTATGACTTATCTATAATGTTTTTATGGATGCTTAAGATTATGTTGACTCATATATGTTGTGGAATGACAGTCAAAAATCAAAATATCTTTTTACATTGGCCTATGGAATTAAATGGTACCAAGAACATAAATTATTAAAGGATCCTTGTAGGTTTTTTTAAGGAAAATTTCTTGAAAGATGAGGAGAAAAAGAGAGAGAGAGAGAGAGAGAGAGAGAGAGAGAGAGAGAGAGATAAGAATCATTCAATTTTTAAGTAATACTCATGATAGTGTTGAAGTTTTTTCCATGATTTATTTATATTTTTTTCATATTTTTAAGAAAATCATTAAAAAAAATCTTACCATTTGCAATTCGATACAATTCAACCGCTATTACGATTTGCGATATGATAATGATTTTGACAACATTAAATGAAATTATCAAAAATAGAAAAGAATTAGAAAAAGAAATGAAAAACATTGATTTAGTGCATGCACGTGTAGATCGAAACTCCATACATATATTTGAAAAATCTACACTTTATATCTTTTACTTTTTAAAAAAAAGAAAAGAAAATTGCTGGAAATTTTAGAAAAAACAGTAATACACACACACACACACACACACAAAAATGGCCAAGCAAACATAAACGTAACAAGATTTGGTCAATTTGGTAATATAATGTTGAATCAATACATTTCCAACAAGAAAAATAAAATAAATAAATAAGAAAAAATGAATTTTTACCTATGTTTTCAGTTTTCCCCAAATTCGGCCTTGGATCTTCGATTTCGAAAATGGCTTAAATTTTGTGCTTTTTTTTTTTTAAGGGTAACATTAACCAGGGATTAATCCCTGGATCACTCACACACACTGCACTACCTTTGCCAGCTCGTCTAACAAGTGGGAAACTTAACTTTCGTCTTTTAATGTTCGAAAGTTACATTAGCCTAGTCACAAAAGGATTAAAAGTAGTCTTAAGAAGCAAAAAGGTCAAAAAGAAAAAAAGAAAAAAGAGAGAAAATGTGTTCGCGTGTGCATTGGAGGGAGGGGGGGGGGGGGGGGGGGCTATGTTACATGCATAATGGCCCTGCATTATACATGGTCACAATTAGTGTTCGAAGTATCGGTATCGTTGCAAGTTTCGCTAGCCAGGGATACGGAAACAATATTGATATCACCAATAATATCGCTGATAACCGAAAATGCGAGGAAACATGGGGAAAATGGTGGAATTTTCAGCGAAACATTAGAAGATATTAAAATGTACATATTTGCATATTTAGAAATTAAAAAAAAAAAAAAAAGTAAAAAGAATGCATACATAACAAGTTTCCATTTAATGGGGCCTTAAAAGCAAGTGTTGTTGCAAGAAATCAGTCCAACCATCCCATCCGGCCTACTTAACCATCCAACCTTCCATCCAAACATCCATCGATATTGTAAAATATCAATAACACATGATATTTCACCAAGAAATCATCAACAATTGTAAAGTAAACGAAAGATTGTGATCTCAATTTCGTACATGTTGCGATATCGATAATATTGAGATATTATTGATATTATCAATGACAAAGTGAACACTACACACAACCGTGTGCCCATGAAAAAAAAAATTGAAATAAATTTTTTTCTAATAAATAAAAATTTGATGATATCAATACGTTAGCAATATTATTAAAATATCATCAATACACTTAGGGGGCGTTTTGGCATAGGATATTAGATGGGATTAGGTGGAATAGAATTGCATTTGTCCCGTGCAGATTCCATCCAGCATTTGGGGAGGATGAGAAAGGTTAGGATTAAGTGGGATGGAATTGCATTTAGTCTCATGTGGGATTTCCGTGGATTTTGAAATCCACTACACATGTGGGCCCCATATTGATGCATGCATTTATCCATGTCCTCCATCCATATACACCGTTTACACGTGACATTCTAGTTATATATGAGTACAAGTGAACGACATCTGTTGAGAATTTGGTTCGTTGATTGCAATTCCATGGTCCACCAAACAGGATTTTGCTTAATCCAATGTTTTTCCGAAGCAAGAATTTCATCCCAAACAGGGCATTGGATGGCTAAAATACCATGGTATTTCCAGACATGCAATCGTTGTGCAATAACGATGTTGATCCCATCTAATACAATTCAATACCATCTTATTCCATAGACCAAACACACTCTTATGATACAAGCATTACCTAGAATTTACATAGTCGAAAATATTAGTGATATTGATGCATTGGCAATACAAGTGACACCTAGAATTTACATTTGAAACTATTGGTGATTACATTAGCGATATTGGTACATTGGCAATATTTAGCGAAGCATTGCTAATACTGGAATTTTTTATACCACCAGCGTTATCGGTATCGCTACCAGTGTTATCGGTATCGTTGAGCTGGAGATAAAGATAATATCGGAAATATTTTGATAATAACGGAGATAATTCAAACACTGGTCAAAATGAACCGACGAACTACTACAGGTCTGTTACGGTCCAAAATTTTGACATGGGCTGTTACGACCCTGTATAGAGTAACGGGCCATGCCATTGCTGTTATGAAACAGCCGTTGCATAATTATTTTTGTATACCTTGATTGTCATGTCTACTTGTTATATGAAATTTCTTCAACTAATATATTATTTCAAATCAAGTATATCAAAGTAAACTTTTATTGTGTAGGCAAGAATTAATGTGTTCCCTGAACCAAAATTTAATAGAGAAAGAGTTTTGAGGTGGATATCTATACACCCATTGACATAAAAGAAAGCAGAATGACACATTTAGTTCAATAGTACAGGATTGCATACAAAATATTAATTCGAAGATGAAGGCTACTTGAAGTCAAAGACAAATCATTCTCAACTTACTTTAAGGCTAGTTCAGTGTACTGGAGTCGATAGTAAAATACAGAGAGGTCCCCATAGCTTTTCATGGTATCTGGATGATCAAGGCCAAGCTCTCTCTCATTAATATCAAGAGCCTTTTGTTGATATATTGTTGCCTATGCAAGGAGAAAGGAAATCAAGTGAAGATAAGAACGTAACTGAACCATTATTTTGTTCAATATTTATGATAAGATTTCTTAACTAGTAGAAACAAATACATATCCACACTAGGTATTGACTCAATGCATAGATACACGAACATATACATAAAATGATGCAATCATATGGAAATATCGACCTATATTAATAATGAAAATATCGGTTCATATAAAAATGTTATTAGTCTACACTATCTTACATCATTAATATAAGTTCTGTTACTATCAGATCACATGGTGTAATATACAGAGGAAAAGAAAAGTAGAGAGTATTTGGAAAGAAGAGATGTGAAGAGATTAAACTCCTCGCTCTCACTCTCCCTCATCTAATACCTTTTTATAATGAAGCCCAAAACATGAAAAGATATGGTGTCCGGAAGGACCACCAAAGTATAAGATAGACACACCAACAAAAGTACCCGCTACTCCATGCACAAGTATGCATGTACACATGCACAATTTCCTGCACTGGCCCTCAAACTGGAGCATACATGTCACACAAACCCAGAAGGGATGGCCTTGATGAGGATATCTGCTAACTGATCACTGGACCACACATACAGAGTAGACAGCAGCAGGGAGATCTCACAAACAAAGTGGTGTGTTTTGTTCTCTCATGAAAGATAGGATTAGAAGCAATATGAATACATGCTTGATTCTTCCAACACAATGGAGCTGGAGTGGAAGCCTCCATTCCCATGTTCTAAGAAGGGATCTAAGCAATATAATCTCACAGGCTAAATGAGCCATAGAGTGGTATTACATCTCTGCAGTTGAGCGAGCAACAACTGTGAGCTTCTTGCTTTTCCACAAGATAAAATTACCTCTGACAAACATACAATGGCCAGTCGTCGACTTCCTATCACTAGAAGACACTTGCCAGTCTACATCACAGTATTCCTGAACCTGACGATGACCATGATTGGCAAACAGAAAACCCTTGACCACATGTGCAAAGTGCCAATCAACTTTAATAGGCCTTGGTGAGGAATTTGGGGTTCCCATCACAAATCCAATCCCACTTCATGAAGACAATATCACTGCCATTCAAACTTACTCAAATCCAATTTTCCATTCAGAAACATTGATCTTCGGGAAACATCATCTTACTACATGTTTCACCTCAATAACAACTTGTTAACCTCTTCACAAAAGCCATGACAATCTCTTGCCATGCCTTTCTTGTTGGCAAATTGATGCTACATGATTCCCCACAGCAATTTAAGGTGGAGTGTGTGAGAGGTGTATCACATTTACACAATGGCGTAGATTAAATGCACTTCTTTTTTTATAATCTTACCTTGTATTTCTTTCCCACAAGGTTTTACGCATGCTTATCATTACATGTATCACTACCCTAGGATACTGGAACATGTAATGATATCATCGATACTAAAGCAGTCACAAATACCAAGGAATAAATCACTGTCCAAGGGAAATATTGGGAAAACATTAGGAAAGAAGTGGAAATTTTCAGTGAAACTCTAGGAGATAATATCGGGGATGCTTATAAACTGTGTTATCATCCCCAGTATCCATATCACTCCCCTGCTATCTGTATTGCAGAAGTGTGATGCAGATAATATCAGCCAAAATTGTCAATACTATCAGTGATATTTTGAACACTGCTTTCATGTTATGTGATATGGTCAAGAGTATATGCGTAATTTGTAAAGTTAAGAGATATTGTATAAACCATGGAAGCCAGAAAGAGTCTTCACACAATTCCAGCTCATTTCTATCATTTTGTGGCTTGCATCTTCACTACTAGCAATGCTTTGAATTTCATTCGAGTGAAATTTAATTTCCCTTGGTGCTTGAACTCAAAACATAGAAATATCTTGGAGACTACAGTTAACAGGGGTGTTGGAACTCCTAGTATTACAAGGAACCTAATAATATTGACAGTTGACAATCATACAGGCTTCGAAGTTGATTTTGTCCATGGTGTTTTAATATGTACCCTTTAAAGCATCTCATACTTTAAATAGAAGAAAAGACTGATTCAAACAAATTGACAGTGTTCATTCATACACGAATCTGCAAAGAAGTATTTTTCACATAGTACTGGTGGCAGTAAAGGACTTTCAAATACAAATAGAAGAATTTAGTTGCCTGTCCATAAAAGAAAAGATGCCACACATTGATACAAAGCAAACAACAGTTTCATGCAGATTAAAACATCTAAAGAAGGATTCTGACATGAGATAAGTTCATGGAATAAATTCAATCTCAAAGCCCAACATGGCATAAATATATGGAGATTGGATAAGGCAGTGGTAAAATGATCTGAAATGCCGTTCTTACCACAGTTACCTGGTTGAAGTCCCCTGTATGGTAAAGAACAACGGACAAAAGACTGTATGCGCTAGCAGTTGCTCGATGGTAGGGACCACAGACTGCTATCATTTTTGACAGTGCCTTCAATTTCAAAACGTATAGAACACATCACTAGATGGAAATCATGTTTTAGAAATAATAAAGCAATACACAAAGCTTGTTTGTTTACCTTTGTTCCATAGTTGACGGCATCCTCTAGCTTTCCTTTATCCAATGCAGTCTTGGATGATTCCAATAAGGTTCGACCATCTGCAGATGAGCATGCCACATGCTGTAGAACAAAATTCAAAACCATGGTAAAAGGCATCAGTAGAAGCATTTTGAGATGAAATCTCAAGTTGTGCACTGAAAGGTTTTGCATCTCATCTTACTTTACACACAGGGACCAAGCTGATAATATCAGATTTCTTAAATGGGTATGGGCCATCCATGTCATAATCTTTAGGAACCAACTCCAGTCCAACCTGAAGAAAAAAGAAAAAAGAAAAAAATTTAATGTAAGATTTTCACTTCGAACAAAGGTTTTAAGACTCAGTTTTGGGGTGTGGCTTGCCAAGGATCTAAAACATTATGACTCGTTCGGTTTTAGCCGAAACCAACAAGGAGATTGGTGACTCATCCCAAAACAAATATGTTTTAATGGTAGGTCAGGTCACTCTAAATCAGAAGTCAGAACTGAGTCATCTGACCGAGTCAACTCAGTTTCAGTGATTTTTTTTTTTCATTATTACTTTGAACAGGAACAGCTCAAATTTGTGTGTGAAAGGGACCTCAAAACACCTCTTCAGCTCGGACCAGTAGATGAGAGATGTTACCTTCTGGCAAAGTCCTCGCAGAATTGCAAACTTCCTTAAGTGTTGAAATTCATCTTTTAATTCCCAACCAAATCTTTTGGAAAGGAAGGTTTCTAACAATCTCATTTTGAGAATATGGTCATTGGCTAATTCTTGGTCGCCTTTTTCCATTGTTGAGGATCCTAATAAAATATTCAAACATGAAGCTACTGCTGCAGACAAGTCAGATACATTCTCAACAGCAGCAATGACAGCTTGTAATATGTGCTTGAAGGCTCTAATAACCATCTCATGAACACAAAGCGACTGTATATGAGGAAGCTTTTCTGCGAGTTGAACCTGGAATTTTGATGCAAAGGAGAAATGGTTGAAATTAGTAAGCTATATAAAATAGTATGTTGCCGAACAAAATGCTACCTAAATGCTTGAAAATAGGCCTGACATGAAAAATATCAGAAGGAAAATTTTATTTTCATAGCTTTTAGATGTCTAAAATAGAGATTATATCCTTGATTCACAATCTCCCAGTCATCCTTTATTCTTAGTTCTCACCAAAAAGTAGGGCATGCAGAACAATAGTCCATGATCCCAACCCCAAATGGGTCCCATCGTGGATCAGCGCTTACAGAAAAGTCTCACTATCCGTACAAATCTTGACCAATAGATGGATGTTTGAGAAGAATATTGGCAATGGATGGCATTCGAATAGAAAAGTTCTGCCAATCTGATGGGAAGATCTGTCCAATCCATGCAACATGAGGATAAAATGCACCCACAGTAGGACATCTGATGAATGGTCTGGATCATGGACCATTTCACCATGTCCAATTTAAGTAAAGAGCACATAAGGAAAATGGTGCCCTGAGCTCAGTAACATTTCCCCTTCAAAAAAAAAAAAAAAAAAAAGTCAAAATTCGATATCTCTCTAGGACAGGATTAGCAACTATCCTAAAACATAAACATGATTGCACTATACAGCCCACGTCCTAATCCATAATTACTGCAGCTAAAATAACTGAAAGAAAGGGAGGGGAAAAATAGTTTAACAGCTGGAATGTTAGTATTCTCACCACACGTCCCAATGAACGCATTTGTAGTCCCCTTGTATGCATGAATTCAGTTAGTGTGCGTCCATCAACCGGAGAAAGTTCGAGTGAGCCAAAATCTGCTACCTACAGAAATCAGAACCACAACTCAGCACTTCATGATCTTCTGCTGTGGATATGGAAACATGAATCATAATATGAGAATGGAGCTTACCAGCTTCGGTAAAGCAACATCATCGTAATACTCATGTGCCATATCAATGAGCTCATCCAATGACTGTTTGCAAGCAACAAATCAAACCATAGCACATAACGTTAGACTAAAATTGGTCTTCAACATATAAAGTGTCTATAGGAACCTGTCAGTCACATTACAGGAGTTCACACACATGCAAACTTCATAGGGATGGGGAAATTAGCAACGTCTCCGAAATATTTATGTGGCACATGGCACATCCAATCATCGACCTAAACCATCCATTTATTCATAGCACTAGGGGCAAGCCAAGGTGAACAGATCATGCCAATATGATGGTCTAAGCCTTTGAATGTGGGCCATTTTGCTACAACCATTCATTTTTACAAGCCATAGATGGGCATCGTCAAACCATGGTGCATCTTTGGAATCATGCATTATCCATAGTGAGACCTATTGAATACATGTTTCAACTTCAAGATGAAGATTGGATCTATTCTGTTTATCCACTTAATCTTGACCACCCAATTTTCATGGTATCAATCAGATGGTTAAGATATGTGATCGGTGTCATTTTTCACCATGGCTTGCTCATAATGGTGTGAATGGACAGTCCAAAGCAATGATTGAACATGCCACTTGTCACTTAAAATATTTGCAAAGTGTGCGTGTGTGCAGTTTTTGTGGGTATCCATTTCATTAAATCTCCTCCATATCCTTCAGGGTGAGCTAGGGTGCACCACAAATTTCCAGCAGGCTATATATTTCAGTGGAATGGATGGGTTGCATATGGGATAGTGGGCCAGATCATTCAGGATCCCATTTTCCAGACTCCCATACAAAATCAATATCCAGAATAATTTGAGTTTGACAAAATGTTCCAGGTTTTATTTGGGCAGAAAAAACACTTGTCCACTGCTATTTTCAGGGCAACCAAATGCAGCCATTGCAATATGATGGCAATTTTTCTTTTTTCTTTTTTTTTTTCTGATTTGTTTGTTAGTTAATTATGTGATATTAAAGTCTGCTCCTGTTTTCTGGTTCTTATAGTCATCGAAAGGAAAACCTTCCAATGTTGTTTTTCTCACATGTTTATGTGCCAAGGCTATCACAAACATGTCAAATTAACTGGGAGTATCATGTGAAAAACCACTACAAATGATTGATGATCATGAAATGGTAACTTTGAAAACCAGAGCTCAGAGACCTTTTGATGAAGACCGGTTCCAGATTCTTTCAACCGCAAGAAAGCTTCTTCAGAAAGCATTGCCTTTATTGCAGCTTCATTGTTGCATTCACCCATTTTCTCTTTGGTATGAATGCTGTTTGTGCTTTTATTTTCCTTCTCTGCATCAGATACATTACTACTTGCATCTGTTTTCTTTTTTATCTTCTTCAATAGTTCAAATTTCTTTCCAAGACCTTTAACAGCAGGTTCAAGCTTAGTGTCTTCTCTGTTTCCATTAGAATCGTTGGTTGTTGAAGTTTCCTGCTTCAGTAGATGTTGAAACCAACATGAACCAAGTTCCCACCGGATAGTTCTTCCATCAACGGCCGATGTCTCCAGTAACTTGGTCAAACTATCATTAACTACTCTTCGCGCTAACCTCCAAGCAGCCCTTTGATCGTCAGATTGAGAAGGAGAATGCTGGCCTCCTACATATGATTCTGTGCTGCATGGCTTGTGGAGAAGAACTCTCAAGCTGCAGGAAATTTTAAAATCTAGTCACGTATCATAATTGGTAAAAGACACTCTATACTTTCCTTCCATTAGATTAAATGGATACAATATAAATCGATCTAGATACATGCCACTCCATGCTATTTGGGAACATGGGCATGTGTGTGCGAGTTAGCATGGAGGAATTATAGTGGTCTGGTTCATCAGGCTATGGATAGTTTCCTGAAGCCCTAATCTGACTGTACATGCAGGGTCTGTAGTTTGGTCATCCTGACTGTTGATCATATGTGCCCAACTTGGAACCGACAAAACTTCAAAGATTGTAAGATTACAGTATGTTGATCAGTTTCGTGCAAGTGGATGGTTAATAAAAAATGCAGCAATGCTTTGAAAAAAGCTGAACACTGGATGGCTGGGATCTTCCAGTCAGGGAGATTTATTGGGTCATCCCCCATCCAGAGCTAAATGCTTGTATAAGCTGGTCATATCAGGATATCATGCAAGTCCTAATGCATCAGATCACTGTAAGGCCTCATCTTTATCTACCTACATAACTACCAATTGCATATTCATATGACTAAATGTGTATGTACAAATGTAACTGAAAGAGCACATATGCAAATGTGTACTTTATGAGAATCATACCTATTGATATTCAAGGCATTGGCACCTCCTCCTGGCTGATCTTCAATGTCAATATCCTGTGCTGTATAACTTCCCTTCTTTATATCGCCTGAAACTTTTACAACTGCAGTGTATCCGCAATGTCTCACAACAACAACTCCTAGAGTGGCAGTATCCTGCAAGGGCACTACCTCTGTTAGATCTCGCATTATGAGAAAGAACACTATTTATTTAAAAAAAAAAAAAAATCAGGAATTTCTACAGCTTCTTACATGAATAATCACACTCTCATCTGCAGTTAACCCTTTAAGAAGGTTCCTTTGCACAACCTCCTTAGCAGACATATCTGATGCCTGACGAGCATCGATTTTGTCCACCAGCTTCGAGCTCGCATCCTCTGCATCTCTTTTCACTATAATACGTAAGTCCCCAACTCGTTCTTCATGCAATATCAAATCTGGGCTAATTTGTAGCGACTTGTTTGAGTGTGTATCACAATCTATGAGACGGCGAATTGTGGAAACGGCCTTAAAGACCGAGGTGTCAACAAATAGATTGTGCAGCAAAAAGGCTTTTCGGTCCCGAGTCTGTCTCTCCTCCTCAGTTTTACATGGCATGCTTGCCAGAATTGAAAATTCTGTGGCCCATGGCCTATGATCATGTTCCCCTTTTCTTCCCTGCCCACCACCATTACCACCCCAGTTCTCATCTTCTGTTGGGAGAGGAGGAAATTTTGACGGAGAGTCAGCAGCCATTGGAGTTATGAGCCATGTATTTGCACGGAATCCATACGGGAGATTACCGAACTGGAAGTTTGCAAGGAAATCTCAATAATTCCATAAAGAAGACCTTGTGCATGAACTACCAGCAATTTGCACATACAAAGTTTTAATTCTAACAGGGAAAAAACAGAAAGTTTCAAAATG
This sequence comes from Magnolia kwangsiensis, assembly GCA_037074715.1. Classification (NCBI taxonomy): domain Eukaryota; kingdom Viridiplantae; phylum Streptophyta; class Magnoliopsida; order Magnoliales; family Magnoliaceae; genus Magnolia; species Magnolia kwangsiensis. The sequence goes on along the minus strand of CM073583.1, from coordinate 62,306,317 downwards.
TCACCTTATTGTGTTCTACAAAAGCTTTCATAAGGGAGTCATAAGCCTGCATACAATAAGAAAGCATTCAAGAAAGTACTCTTTCCAGCCAAAAATAAATGAACATAAGCAAATTTATGTCCATTCTATCATTTACACTAAGTTAATTAATGTAAATCATAAACTCAGAAATGGAAACTTGTCAAGCAATGTAGAGTGGAAGTACCCACATTAGCGAAGGCCCTGCTAAGCTGTTGCAATAGGTCCACTAGAGAGTGGCTCTGAATAAACTGCTTCCCGTCGGTATAGAATCCTTTGGTGGAAGCAAACACGGTCACTTGCTTCCCATTACATATCTTAACCTGCACATCCAACTCTCATTAAGAAAACCTTTCTTTTTTCCATCAAGAAAACCTTTCTTTTTTCCATCAGTGGAAGAAACAAGACAACCTGTTACTGAAAGACGGGATCTATACTTCAAATAGCATGTCAAGCACAAGGTACATACGACATGGAGCAGCCATGAACACCAGAATATGGTATGGCCATCAGCAATGCAAGTCAAACCATGACACCAATGGCAAGATAGAAAGTACTTTTCAATGTTGCCACTTGGTTATTGACATTGCTCAGCCATTGAGGCAGCATGTGGAAATAAAAGGAGAAGAAAACAAATCAAACAAGGGCCACATGCATCTTCCCATGAATGCCAAGTGGCATGCTCCAATGCCTAGTTTGTGCTATATCACAGTGATAAACTCCAAGAATCATAATTGCTAGTAGACATAACTAAGCCCCAATCATGCTCGGTTATTCATGGAAGCTGATGAGCATAGCCACCAAAGGAAAACAGTCTTCGATTTCCAATGGAAAGTAGCAAGAGAGTACAAATGAATTGTATTGAGCTAGCACTATGTTGGTTTTGTTAAGTGGACTGGGTTATTCTCAACCACTTGAGTTTTTCTGTAATACAAAGTTGGCAATGGTGCAAAGCTGTTTTGCACCCTCAGATCTAGAGACATACCAAAACTCCTCTTATGTAAAGAGGAGAAAGTAAGGAAATGAAGCCTGACTAGGGGTGCAACTCGAGCTGGTTGGTCAGGCTGAGGGTCAACCTGAGCCCAACCCGACCTCAAGAAAGCCCAACCTGCATTCCAACCTGAGCTGCCCAACCAAAATCCTCTATACTCTATCCAATTTGACGCAACCAAACCCAACCTGATCCAAATACATGTGATTTCTCCCAACCCGACCCAAATTCACTCAGCCCGAATCCAAATCGGATTAGCATTTCCCAACCCGAACAACTCAAGGACCTTAACAACCCGACCCAAACTCAGGTTGGGTCAATCGGGTTCGGGTTGACTCAAACCCAAGTTGCAGCCCTAAGCCTGACAAACCATAGGATTAGTTGGTTCCCGCCACTAAATATGGCACACATATGGGATCCAGCTGTTCATAAAGTGGGACCACTTCAATGTGCTGTTATTGTTCTAAAACTAGTTGATTTGACTTGAAACTCAACTCGGCGAGATCTCGCCCTGAGTCGCTGGGAACCTTATTGGTAACTGTCACCCATTCCTGAACCGCCAAGACTCATTGAGTCAGCTTTCTGATTCAGTCATCTCAACATAGCTCAGCAGTGACAAGTGCTGACACACCTCAAGTCAGTTCTAAACTGAGTTCAGATGATCTTTGCCTATCATCTAAATGGGCCCTTAAAAGTCATGTAAAATCAAGGAATGAAGTCCCAAAACACCATTATGCTAGCTATGTTGTTGATTATTTTAGCTATTTTATGTAGTTTAACAGCATATAACTATTTTAAATATTTTTAATTTAATTATTAAATTCAAGGCTTCGAGTTGACAGGACCCAGCTGGTGATAAAGCTGAGTGAGTTTCCAGGCTCATGAAGTATGCATGTCATTGGCTGAAAATCAAGTCATCCTATTGTCAGGTGGGCAAGGTAGATACTGCATTTTCACAAGGCAGAAAAGTACTAGAAACTTGGTTTCAGATGCAACTCGTCCAAAGGGCAATGTTGACTCGGTTGGAACTTAGTCTTTGAAAATATGAGTTATCAGGACTGAACACTCAATTTTGGGCTGCCCATCATGGCTCGGCCAGAACCACCCAGCACAACTAGCCCAGGTTGATATACTACCTGTCCTGAACATTAAACGTTGCTAAACGACGGTATTCAACAATCGAGAAATTATGTTTATCACTGTTCTTGACCACTACCAAGCTCCGTCATTATCTAATGACAGGAACTGTCCACGTCATTTCATTGACTGATCTAATCAAGACACATGCTCACACGGCCTATCTTGAATGGGAAAATTGGTAAGTGGATTCTGGCTCTATTAGAATTTACTTTCAAATATGTATCTTCGAAAGTATAAAAGGGAAGCTCTAGCCAACTTTTTGGCTGACCACCTTATGAGGGTCGATGACCAAATTCCAACAAACATCATAGGGATGCACGCCATCCATCTCGTCCCATGGCGACTTATATTTGACAGATCACGAACAGAATGTTCATCTGGAGCAGGGATCATTATCATCTCCCCAAACGAAAAAAGGAAAGATTATGCCTTCCAGCTAGAGTTTGAATGCACAAACAACTAGGCCGAGTATAAAGCCCTGATCATCAGGCTGGAAATCCAAATGGAACTGGAAGCCAAAAACATGGAGATTATTGGTGATTCCTTGTTGGTGATAAATCAGCTTGTTAGGCAATACAAGTGCATGATTTAGGCACCATATTATGAGACGGTCGTACAGTTGATGGCCGATTTCGATTATGTTTTACTGAGGTACAACCCACAAGAATTTAATGTCGATACCAATGAGATGGCACAAATAGCGGCAAGGTTGAAGCTACCAGAGGGATTGTCCAAAAGGTTTCTTACAGTGCAGGAGCATTCACTTCCGACAGTGCAACAAAGGACCCTGACGGCCGAGATAGCTCCACTGGAAACATCAATGGAAGACTGGCGAAATCCAATCATCCGATACTTGATGACGCAAAGCACCAGAACAGACTAAGTAATCCGGAGGATCATGCCACATTACTTGATTTTAGATGACGATCTATATAGGAATGAGCTGACGGCCTTCTCCTTAAGTGTCTAGGACAAGACAAAGCTATGGTGGTCATGGGAGAATCTATGGAACCCACCAAGCCAAATAAAAAATATGTTGGTTCATTCGAAGGCACGACTATTGCTAACCAATAATTTAGAAGGATTGCATGAAGTACACGAAGGGATGCCAAGCTTGCCAAAAGCACTAGCCATTAGAGCATGTACCAACGTCAAGGCTTCATCATATAGTAAAAACATGGCCATTCCGATGATGGACCATAGATATCATCAGTCAAATTTATCTTCCATCTTCGAAATACCAAAGTTTTATCATTGTGGCCACTGATTACTTCACAAAGTGGGTTGAAGCGCGGCTATTGAAAGGAGTCGATTGGGTAGAAGTCATGGATTTAGCTAAGAGCATATCATCCACATGTTCAGTATTCCTAAGACTATCACGGTTAATCAAGGAGCATCATTCTTACGAGCTCAAATCTAAGCCTTCGTCGCCGCTTATAAGTTCAGGTTGTCTATTCTACATCGTACTATGCTCAGGTCAACGACCAGGCTGAGTCAATTAACAAGATCCTGAAGAATATTATCAAACGGATGGTAGACAACCACTCACAGGCATGGCATACAATATTATCCTAAGTGTCATGGGCCTACCGGAGATCCTAGAGAACCAGCACAAGGATCACGTCGTTCGCCATAACATGTGAGCATGATGTCGTGTTACCCATGGAAGTCAATATTGCTTCTTTGAGAGTGGCGTATCAGAATCAGGTGACTCCCGAATAATTTACTAAAGCCATGTTGATAGAGTTGGAAGAACTTGATAATGTCCGACCTCAAGCACTGAACACGCTAAAAGTGCACAAGCTCAAGGTTGCCAGAGCTTACAACAAGAAGGTGAAGGAAAAGAGCTTCAGTGAATGTGAGATGGTGTGGAAAACCATATTGCCGATGAGAATGGAGAATAAAGACAAGGAACGAGTATGGATCGACACAAGTTCAATGAGATTCTTTATTCCATTAAATCATCCATTATAGATAGTACAAAAAATAACTCTCCTACAAGTAGGTTTGCATGAAATATAATAAAAGATAAAAAAGAAAACAAAATGTCTCTGGCTGATTGTCCTGTGAGAAGTCGGTCCTTCATCTTCATTTTCTAATAAAAATAGTGGTTAAGCCCTAAGCTTTGGTCGCCGCCGATAGAGAGAATCATTTTTCCAGCGTATTGCTACTCAATACGCCAAAGAGAGAATACAAGCATCCATGACAAAAGAATTGGAAGATGGAGAAGGTGTGTTGATGAGTTCACATGGTAATGTGTTATATTTACAAGTAGTCTTCCCTATCACAGCTTGTACCATGGCAATCATGGCAAGAGATTTCCAACGTAGTCATTAATGCACACGACGGCTGAGTGCGAACTCCGTACTGCCATGTGTCGCATGACGGAGCAACCGCCAAATGCCGAACGTCCCATCACGTCTCCTGATGCAAAGGGACGTGGGGACATTGTTTGTACCCATTTTTCACATACCTACGTGGACCAATAAGGTACTGCCACATGTCAGCACTACAAGCTTAATAATGATAGAATTGTACTCGCACCCGAGGATATCTTTTTCCCTTATCCTTCGACGATATGCCTCTTGTAATAAATGCGAGGGTATAGAACTGTACAAGCGACAAATGACACAGCCCTAATTCATGTGGGTGACCGAGGCAGGGTGTCCAGTGTGTCTATAAAAGACCCACCGAAGCAATGATCTTATCACAAATCCAAATATGCTCAGAAAGATTGTCTCTCACAATCCTTCCAAAATGGAAGATCTTCCCAAAAGACATTTGGAGCTCTCGTGATGATTTCAAAGATTCGAAGATCAGACCAATATATGAGTGAATTGGAACCAATGGATTGAGATCCAATGGGACCAATTCACCAGTTCTACTAATATTCACGGTCACAATATGGGATCTCTGAAACTGGTCCATGATTAAACCAGATTCGATGATACAGAGCCCTGAAAACGATTTTCGATATAAGGAGATCATTGTAGCCATACTTACAAGAGATCTGAAAACAGTTTTAGATTTACGAAGATCTCTTATGGGAAGAGCATATAAAAAAAAGTCTCAGTTGTGAAGAGTCCTAGATAAATAAGGAAACCCAACATGGGTTTCATCGCCTCAAGTTATAAAAAGAGAACTCAGTGAAGAGTTTGAGGCCCACGCCAAATACAATCTATCTTCACAATCTTTATCTTTTATCTTAGCCTACCCTAGCATAGTTTTTCGTCTCATCTACTTCTATTAAGCCATGCTGCTGAGAACCTGGGGTCTAGTTACATCGATAGTGTCCAACATCACCATTGCAATACTTTAAGAGTAGAATAAATATCCACAACTTTTGATTGTTGGATTCTGATAAACCGAGCCCTTACTTAGAAGATCAAACATTCTTGGTCGCATCCCGTTGACCATTCACCTAGATAGTCTGTCCATAAGAGCAATTCCTGTATTTATCTCTCGTTTTATTTTTATTTTTCTAGTTTATTTGTTACTTTGTCGATTGTAATAAGCATTAATCCATAAATCAATAAAAATTGGCATTGTTTTTTGCATATTTTATTTTAGTTTGTTCATCTTTATTTCTTTGAGAGATACATTGGCTGCAATTATTGGTGAAAGAACAAGTCCCTAAGACACAAGGCCAAAAAGAATCCATCGGGGAGGACTAACTCTTACCCTTCCGCAAATTGCCTGATCGTTGTAGCCGTTGGTGGCTAACAAGGGCAGCTGAGTCCTAAAATTCGGTCTTAAAATTCCGGTATTGCCTGATCGTTGTTGCCGTTGGTGGCTAACAAGGGCGGCTGAGTCCTAAAATTTGGTCTTAACAAGGTGGCTAGCAAGGGGGTCACCAATGTTCAATCAAACATTGAGTTGAGTAGGACTCTGGCATGCCAGTACTTTCCTAATCACACATGCTAACAAAATACATGCCCTCGCTTACATGTATAGCCTTGTGTTTGATTGAATTGCGCAAACAACGACATCGCAGTGGGCCCTGATTGTTTTAACGGTGGACGTTTAATACCCACAATTTTGTGTCATGTAGACCACTTGAGTTTTGGATCTACCTCATTTTTGGGCCCACCCCTTAAAATGATCTAGTGAAACCAGTGGACAAGGTGAATTTGTTACAAACATCACTGTATGCCTGGCAAGCTTTTCAACAGTGAGTTCAATCTCCACTGTTTCTAGATGCTGGAATGGAAAGTAGAGAGATGAAGAGGGAGACCAATAGAGAGCGAGAGAGAGAGATTTTGCAAAGAGAGACATTTTGTAGAGAGAGAGAGAGAGAGAGAAAGAGGGAGAGAACTTCCTAGTGTTGTGGTGGATTTCAGTCCCCTTTTTTACATGTGCAGCCCATCGTGATGATGCATGTGATTTATCCATGTTGTCCATCCATTTTACCAGCTCGTTTTAGGGCATGAGCCCAAAAATGAAGCAAATCCAAAGCTCAAGTGGACCACAACATAAGAAATAGTGGGTATAATGTCACCCATCGTTGAAACCTTCTTAGGGCCTACCATGATGTTTATTTGTCATCCAACTTGTTCGTAAAGGTCACACAGGCATAGGTGAAGGGGAAACACAAATACCAGCTTGATCCAAAACTTTTGCGGCTGCCAGAAGTTTTCAATAGCAAGCGTCTTATCCCCCCTATTTCCTGTGGTGTGGTCTACAGCAATGCCTTCATGACCTCCACCCTGTCCATCAGATTCATAAGCTGGTGGAATGGTGGGCGCCGAAAAAATAGGCAGATCCAATGCTCAGGTGGACCACCACACAAGCAGCAACAGGTGACGGGATTTTCAATGGTTTGTGCTCAATCCCATTGTTTCTTGTGGTGTGGCCCACCTGAGTTTTGGTTGTGGCTATTTTTTTGGTCACACATCCTTCCATCAGCTCTTGAAATGGATGGACGGAGTAGATGTCACACGGACACTGCATTGACCCCACCAAATTCACCGGATAAAGCAGTGAAAAGACACTTTAAATAGGAGCAAAAACATCATTTTACCACCGCCAGTCAAAGTCAGTACAGGAAGATAGGGAGATGAATGTTCGTATGTTGAAAAGCAAACGGTTTTATGATAATAGTTTAAAGGTTAGCAGTCTTTTGTCCATGACCCAAAAGAAGCAGCTGTATCAAAAAATCTCAAAAGAACACAAATAGAAAATAAAATTAGTAGGTATGGTAGACTCACCACCATTTCAAAATAGTCATCCACGCGCCTCTCTTCAACCCCCCGCCGATCACATCTTCTGACAACTGCAAATAAATAAATAAAAGATTAAATAATATAAAAATACTACAATTAAAAATTTTCTTAAAAAAAAAAAAGAAAAGAAAAGGACAAAAATACCCACAGAGAAGAGGAGAGCTGAAGTGAGAGAAGGAGAAGAAGTCGTAGAAGTTGGAGAGCTTTGAAGGGGGCTGAATCGGAGCCATGCCGTACTTCTCCGAGATAGCGGGAATCTCTGCATCAGAAGGAGACGACAAGGACGGTAATTTTCCACTCGGAGGCGGGCCCGATATCTGCTTCTTCGTCTTCGACGCTGCCGCTTCTGCCCTTCCATTGCTTTGTTTGCCGAAGGCGGTGGTGCACGCGACTATTTCCAGCAGCCTTCGCACGTGCGCAACCGCCTGCTCCTCTTTGCTGTACTCCTCTGCAATGGCATGATAATAAATAAATCGAAATTTCTGGGGCGATTTCGTCAGTGAGTGTTTATGAATTGACTGGATTGCCCTGCCTGACAATGATTTCTGGAGTGAAATATGGCATGGTATATACCCTTCACGTTTTCTACGTGCATGAAACCGTCCATCTAGTGGGCCCCAGACAAAACGTTTTCTACGTGCATGAAACTGGCCGTCCATGTAGTGGCGCCAGACAAACGGTTGACAAATTGCACCAATTGGACGAACTAATCCATCTAACATGTGATTCCCCGCACCAATTGGACGACCCTACGGCTCAGTCGTACAATGACAAGAGTTTCAACACCAGGGTTCGACTAACCATTGCGGTGTGAGTGCTCGAAAGTGTGTTTTAAAAGAAAAAAAGGGCGTCGGTAGAGGGTGTTTCCCTCACTGTGGGGCCCACCTTGATCTATATGTTGTATATTCATGCTGTCCATCAGTTTAGCTACGTAAAAAAGTGATGATTGACCGTTAAAAAAAAATTTGTGGGGCATGTAGGTTTTGAATTAAGTGGATATTTGTGTTTTCCCTTCATCCAGGTTTATATGACATTATAAACAGGTTAGATGGCAAATAAACATTACAGTGGGCCTTAAGAAAATTTTAATGATAGGCTTTCTATGACCCCTGTTTCCTGTGGTGTGGTCCACTTGAGATTTGGATTTGTTCATTTTTGGAATCATGCCCTAGAGTGAGCTCGAAATGGCATGGATATATAACACATACATCAAGGTGGGAGTGGGAAACACGTGTTTTCCGGCTAACACCTGATCCGCACGGGACAAAAGTTGGGTGGTTATGTCTACTGGTGGGCCTCTAAAAGTATGGTTGAACGTGAACCAGTTCATTTGTTTTTGTACATGTGTAAGCTCATCAAACGAGCCGTCAGGCCAGATATTGGCCCAGGGCATTTGACCTATGGGGCCCACCTGATGAGAGGCTTGGATCTGGATCTGACAAGTTGGTTTAGCTGAGAGTAGACCAGGGCTTCCTATTAACTGTTTAACACTTCACGGGGCTAAGATTCGGTGAAAGGTAGGAATGGATTGGTGGAGCTATTGCTTACCAACCGAAAAAGGTCCAAAAGTGACACGTGTAGGAGACAATGACCTTTCATCACGTGTGACCACAATGAATAATAACCCTAAACCAAAAGCAGATAGGTGCATTCATCGGGTGGACCCCACAAACCTACGAGGACATGAAAAGTACGAAGTGACCAGCAGGTTTCATTCTATGTACAAACGTGGCCCACCTGATGAATGGACAAACCTCATTAATTCTTCTTCTTCTTTTTTTCCCTTTGTGTATGTAAACGGTGGGATCCATCATCTTAATGAGCCTGACATCAAACAGTCTACTGAGAATCACATCTTCAATCTCTGCCGTGTTTCATGGCTGCTGCATTGGGGATCCCACCAAAAAAACAGAAAATATTTTTTTATGGAGGTTAACATCGCTTTTCGAGGACCATAGAGAAAATCGGTCGATGCCAGGAGAGTTTGGTGCACCGATTTTTGTGGTAGATTTTAAAAAAGGAAAAGGAGCAAGATGTGCGTCCTGTACCATTTAGTGAAGAGAGATGATGGATGCATTCGTGGTGGAAATCATGGTTTTAAAACCTGGTGCGACTCGGACACGGTGAAACCCGAGTTTCCCTTTGAGTCACCCCGACTCAACTCAAGGCTCAACGAGTCCATCCGAGTCACCGACTATTTTAACCATGGAAACAATGGATCATGTCAGCCCAAGGGGCAACTGGCCCGAACCGGCCTCCCGACCCACTCGACCTGTCGGTGGGCCAGACCTCCTATCCAGGCCGAACTCGAAATCTAAACAAAATCAAACGAAGAGTATATACGATTTTTTTTATTTTTTTATTTTTTAAAAATCTTTGTTTGTATTCACTAACTAGGTTAAGCTATGCATTTCTTATCTTTATATCCCATCTTAAACTTGAGTTGGTTTAAACGAGACCAACCCATTTAAAATCAAATGGGTTGAGTCGGATCTGGCTTTATAAATTTTTAAGAGGGTTAAGTCGCGCCAAAGGATCAAAGGTCCGGTTAGGCTAGAATTCTTGGCCTGTTTAGTAAATGGTTTGCACCCATACACTCGTCACCCATGGAAACCAGATGATGTGCATGGGATAAAAGGTTTAAGATCCTATACCTTGGCGATCCAAATAATTGATCTTATGGCCCACCATGAATGGCAGATTACATATTCGAAGGTCCTAACCCTCCAATATTTTGATGATTTTTTTTTTTTTTCTGATGATGAATGTAAACCGTTGCACATTGAGGGGGTTAGGATTTTCGAAAGTAGAAAATTTCAGAGGGGTTTCCCCTTACAGAGAGGCCCATCGGATCAATGATTTGGATCACCAAACAATGGGCCCTACATTGATAGGATCTAGTGTACAAGACCCCTCAACTCCTCTAAGAAAAAGGGAATAAATTAAAAAGTTACAAACATTCAATCGGTGCAACTTCAGATGGTGGGTCCATCCAAGAGTTGGACTCTCAATAGATTGGAGCAAAACTGGCAGAAACTTTCATCAATTTAAAAGGTTGATGCCGTTTGCTGATGTCCCTTTCGGCGTTTTCTATAAGCAGACAGACCAAAGGGCAACGGAAAGGATATTCCTTTGTAGGGGAGTTTGTTTGTGGGACGTCACTTGCCTGTAAGAAAGCTGTAGGGCCCACCACGATTTTTGTGTTATATCCACTCCGTCCATCCGTTTCGTCGGCTCAGTTTATGACATGGAACCAAAACTCAAGCAGGTCACACGAGTGAGGATTGAACAAATTTCGGATCAGGGTTATATTTGTGCATTCCGTTCTTCCATGTAGAATCACTCTCCCAATGGGTTGGATGGCATCTAAACATCACGGTGGACCTGAGAAGGTTTCAACGAATGGTGCCTTCATCCTCACTGTTTCTCATGGCATGGCCCACTGGAGTTTTGGATCTCACACGTGTTTGGGATCATGTCCTAAAAAAGCTGACGAAATGGATGGATGGACTGGCTATAACAAAAACACCGTGGTGGCCCCATCGAGCTTTGGGTTAGGACGCCGATTGTGTTCTACCCCCGCCGGTCCCGCTCCGAACGGGCAGTTCTGTGGGTGGGCGCATCACGATGTATCTGTACATCTAAGCCGTTTATCCCTTTTCTCGAATTATTTCAAGGCGTTAAAAAAAATGAGGCAGATCCAACGCTCAAGGCATTAAAATGCGCAAAGCGTTAAATGTAAGTTGCATTAAATGCAAGAGTCATGTATGGTGTGGCCCAGTTGATCGTTGGATCTGGCTCGTAACAAAATAATATGAGAAGAAGGATAAAAGATTTGGATATGCAGATACACCCGTTCGGAGGTAAGGACGTGCGGGGGTAATACGCAATCCGCGTCCTTTGGGTAAGGTGAGCCGCTTCCCTGTACGCGCCCACGTGACAATAGCGGGCGCGGATTAGGTACCATCCCGGCCTGTTCCGAGCTCGGGGCAGGCAGAGGCCCCGCGGGCCACTAATGGGCCACCGTATTATATTACTTTTATACACACTGTACATCTATTTTTTCATATTATTTTAAAATACTGGATTTAAAACAACGTGGATTAAAGGCTCGAGTCGACCACACCACAGGATGTAGCAGTGCTAAGGATGCTCACCATTAAAACCTTTATAAGGTCCACCGTGTCATTTATTTTCCATCCAACATATTGATATAGTCATCTATACCTGGATGTAGTGAAAAAATAAATATCATCCTGATCCATAACTTCTTTAATCCCTGAGAGTTTTTCAACGGTAAGAATTTAATACACAATGTGTGGTCCATTTAAGACTTGAATATGCCTTATTTTTTATCCAGTGTTCTAAAATAATATGAAAAAAATGGATTACAAGGAGTGGATAGAAGTTATACATCACGGTGACCGCCCGTGGCCCATGGGGCCTTCGCATTATTTAAGCCGTTTGCTCTTCAGCATATAAATTACCACGTGACTATAGAGCTGACTGGTGGACGTGCAATAATTACACCACAATAAATCACTACCGTCCGTGTGTTTAAATTTTCAGATATCAGGTGGACCTCACCATCCACGATCCATAACCAAAAGCCGTCAGAATTTCGCCAGCTGGATGATCAGAATCATCCAACGGATGGAAATCATTGGCCCATTGCAGTCTAAACAGTGACCTATGAATGAATCATTCAGTAGCGTGTACATTTCTTTACATGGTACGGCACTTTTTGTAATATTATGAATCAAAATCCAGGGAAACACAGAACCTGAGTGGCGATGCTGTTTATGTGAAATATATATATATATATATATATATATATATATATATATATATATATAGCGAGAATCAGATGCTTTGACTGAAAAAACTATATATGTGTGTCTATTTCTATAGCGGCGCTTTCAACTGTTACCCCAACCCACATGACATCATCCATCAAGAAACCCACCATCTACATGTATGTCCAACACGCGGGTTTCTCCACCACCTAATTAGCGGGCCATGTTCGGATAACCCATCACTAGGATTGCCTGCGTGTAGCAGGAAGTTCGATAGGTGAGGCTTACTGTGATGTTTGCGAGAAATCCAACCCGTTTATCTGTTTTTCAAGCTCATTTTGAAACATGAAACAAAAAATAAGCCGGATCTAAAACACAATTGGGCCACACGAGAGGAAAAACGTGGGGAAAGATACGCCTACAATTGAAACCTTCCTAGGTCCACTTGATGTTTATACGTCATTTCCACAGGAATGAATTGTAAACACAAAAAATTCCAGTCCGATGCAAACCTGAGCTTCCCATCTAGATCATTTTTTGTCTCATGACGTGAAAATCGATGGATGGGATGGATTTCTCCCAAACATCACGGTGACCCCACCAAACTAGATTCTGAGGGCAGAAACTTCCAGCAACACCCTATCACAGGCAATCCGCATGGTTTTACCACAGGCTCAGCCATGAGGTGAATAATATCATGGTAAGTGGTATCAGTAGCTTGTATCAACGGTTAGATTGTAAGGATAGTCCTGGTCTATCTTCTTGGACGGCCCAAAACATTTGTAATCGACCAGACACGTGGGGGAAAACGTTTTCTTAATAGTTTATTGTCAGACGCGTTTAACAACTTTGGCCCGTTTATGTACTATTTTCAAATCATAGAAGAAAAGGTGGGTGAACCTACCTTCCACAATGGCTAGAGTGCAGGGTTTCAGAGAAACAATCTCCACCGTATCGTTTAACCTCTTCCCTCGAGCCTGCAACATTTCTTAATATTTTCTATTATTCTTTGAATAAATACACCAAGGAAATAAATAAGAACATTGAAATTAATATCTACACCCACCCCAGTTGACAGATATACCCATTTATCTACTTTTGGTAGTGCAATAATACAACCTTGTACTGTTATATTATCAACAGTAAGAAATGGGTGCATCTGTGGCTCAAAACAAGCGTGAGCTGATTGGCCCACCCAATCAAGGGTGCAATCTATATTAACCAAAATGCCCCAAGTGGCCTTGGAGGCTTAGGTGGACCAACTAGCCTACCCCTCTGGTTGCTAAAACATTAAGTGCTTTGATTTTACCTCATGAGACAATGAATAGTTGGTAATGTGACATGTCTCTGTATTAACAGCTAATAGCCTTCTTACATCAAGAATCTTATCCGTGGAGATTCCCTGCATATTACGAAGAGAAGAAAAGAAATTGAATTGATTACATGAAACTACTCCTTTGTTTTTTCTGAACCATTTGAGATATGGTGGTGATTCTTCAAATGGCCACATTTGAATATTTGTGACGCAATCAGACCATCCAAACCGCAGAACCCAGAACAGAAATTTTGCATTAAACAGATAATACTATCTGATTTTGTTCCTTCCCAATTTGGACCAGTAGTCCATTTTATAGCTATCAACTGGATGGTTAGGATTGCTTATTCACTTTGATTTTAGAGATATATGACCCATCTACAATGGGACCCGCTATTTGAACGGTCTAGATGGCTATTCCAGGAACATAGGAACCTAGCCAATAAATTTTTATTTTTATTTAAAATTAAAAAAAAAAAGGAAAAAGAAAAGAGACCATACCTTTAGTATAACTTGAGAATCATAAGGTGTCAAAACAGTGATATCAAGAACGCTAGGAACAACTGTGTACGAAAAAAGAGAAAACAAATAAAAAAGAAAAAGAAAAACTGTTATCCTTGGGTAGAAAAATACATAAAAAGGCACAAAAGGGAGAGGAAATTGATAAATAAACCCACCCTGATTGGCTTTCACACACCCACTTTTCATTTTGGGAATTAGAACAGTACAAGAAGTGAACCATTTCAATTACCAAAATTGAGAATTGGGTGTATGAAAATTTTATAAAAAAAGAAAAAAGAGAAAAAAGAAAATGAAAAATGGGGTGCTGAATATTAAAAAGCTAAATAAAAATTTAGGGGGATAATATTCACATCCCATGTTTTTTAATGGACACACCCTTTTTTCCTACTTTTTTGGAATCAGAATAGTATCTTCTAATACCAAAAGTTGGAAAAAGGCGTGTATGTATTAATAAAAGAGAGAGATATGAATGTGATTAACCAATATATAAAAGCATGTACATATGGGGAACAAGCTAACCTTTCTCCTCCTTTTTCTTCTTCTCTCCCTTAGCTTTATTTGCCTTACCACGGCCATTTTTGGGGGCCATTTTCCTTGAAAGAGCTAGCTAGTTTTTGGGAAATCCTTTATAGACTCTTTTCAGACCTTTAGCATTTGAATAACCTCAGCTAATTAAAACAAAAAACGGTGAGAGAAACAATGATATATAAATTAGCAAAAGCTATTTTTAATAGCTTCTATTCATTTGACAGAAGGAAAGAAAAGAAGCGACGATTGTAATGGAAATCTGTAGAGGGAGTTTTGAGGATAGGATAAGGGTTTTGGGTTTACCCTTTAAAGGATTTTTAAGCAATCCTAGCCTTTCGTTTTTGCTTGGGTCTCTCTCTCTCTCTCTCTCTCTCTCGTGGTTGAGATGGAAGAAGTAAGCGTTCAGACAAAATGAAGGTGGAAGGAATGACCGTTGGTTTTGACACGTGGAAGGCTGAGGATGATTGGGTGACATGGCCGAGCATTTTGTTTTATCACGTGTTGCGACGTTGGTGAGTGCAGACCAACGCCTCTGGACTGGGACTCGGTAGTGAACCCTCCAGTACCGACATCTCAGTAGTGTTCAGCCATCCGAGCCCGTCATAATATATTTGTTTTATCCCAGTTTATTTTTACTGCATGAGCCCAGGGGCAGATCTAAATTTTAGATGGACCACGTTGCAGGAAACGGTCCACCTAAGGAAAGAGTGGTGATTGGACACCTATATTGAAAACTTTCTATGACTCTAATTTTTATTTACCATCTAACCTGTTAAACAGGTCAAAGGATATATATATATATATATATATATATATATATATATATATATATATATATATATATATATATATATATCAGCTTGGTTTCAAACTTTAGTGGCCCTTATTAATTTCCAGTTGTAGGTGTATAATTATCATTGTTTTTAATAATGTGGTATACCTGAGATTTGAATGTGACTAAGTATTAGGCTCATTATGGCAAAGGTTACATAACTTTTCCAGCACTAACCAGTAGCGACCTGGGTACGGAGGTTTCACTACCTAAACCAACTCCAAAGAAATCGTACTCTGTAGGATGTTGTCGAAATGAGTAAAGTGTGTTGGCACAACTTAAATGCATGTGGTATATCCACACCGTCCATCCGTTTTTCCAGCTCATTCCAGGGGTTGAACCCAAAATTGAAGCACATCCAAAGCTCAAGCCAACTACACTACACGAAACGGTTAGAATAATTATTTTCACCGTTGAAACCTTCTTAAGACCAACACCGATGTTTATTTGTCATCAGGTCTATTCATAAGATCACACGGACCTCGATGAAAAGGAAAAAATAACAAATATCAGCCTGATGCAAAACTTATATGCCCTTAAGAATTTTTCAACAGTGGATATTCAATGCACGCTTGCCTGTGGTATAGTCCACTTGAGCTTCAGATATGCTTCATTTTTTAACTCAAATCCTAAGATTATATGATAAAATGGATGGACGGAGTGGATAGAATACATAAATGACAGTGGACCCTGCAGAGTTTACTCAGCACGCAGTCGGCTTCCAAATCCAACGCCTACCCATTTAGGTGGAAGCTCAATGATGCTTGTGCTCAGATTTTCCCGCCATATTCTCCTAAAAATCTCGTTAATAATAGAAAATGCTGGCATGCAGGACATTGCACGCGGGTTTACTCCATTTCCCTCCACATGGTTCACATGAAACGTGTGCAATGAGTTGATCTAGTGGGAAACCATGTCCATAGGGAGCAGATAGGTGGGTCCTTACCCTTGTTCCGATGGTAGACTCTCAGGCGCTTCAACAACTAGTCAAGGGTTCGAGTCTCATAGTCGGTGAAGTCCCACTGTGTGCGTTTGTGGAGGTTGGGATGCGGATTTCCTAGTAAAGCCTTCCTGCGTGGGAACTCAGGTGGAGCTCACTGTGATGTTTGTGAGATATCTGCCCCATTCACCCGTTTTTGAGTTCATTTTAAGATATTACCGTGAAAATGAACCGTTCCAATACTCAATACTCGAGTGGCCAAAAACATAATAATTAAACACCCATAGTTGAAATATTCATAGTGCTACAGAAGTTTTGAATCATTCTAATATTTTTGTTTTAAGTTAATCCCGGTAGGAACGATGTTACGGACAGTATGAATTAAATGTAAACATCACTGTTGATCTAGGAAAGTTTTAACGGTGGAAATTTCCCTAACCACTTGAGCCGTGGATCCTACTCACATTTGGTTTCATGTCATAATATGAGCTCACGAAACGGGTGGACTGAGCGGATTCCACGCAAACATCATGGTGGGCCCCACTTTAGTTTCCAGCTTAGGAGCTTTCGAAATCTAGGTCCGTGGGGGGCGTGCGTGTTTTAGAGAGAGAGGGAGAGAGAGAGAGAGGGGAGGGGGGGAGATTGGCTTACTTCATGCCTAAAGCCAAATAAAGTAGATCCAAATTTCACATGGGGCACCGTGATATATGCACTGTATATCTAAGTTGTTCGTCCGTTTTGCTGGCTTATTCCAGGGTACGAAGACAAAAATTAAAGTAGATCCAATTTTCATACGGGGGCATACCAGATGAAATAACCTTATCAACTGGTTAGATATATAATAAACATTACGGTTATCTCGGGCCTTGTGCGCTTTTTAACAGTGGAAATTCAGTCATCATTGTTTCTGCTTCATTTTTGAGCTCATGCTCGACAACGAGCTGGCAAAATAGATAGACAGAGGAGAGGTGAGTCCCATGATCAGCGTTGCACCTTGTTGGGTAAGGCCATGGCTGCACCTAACTTGCTATCATGTCCATAGGCTATACAGGGCTGAAAGAAAGAAAGAAAAAAGGGTCAATAGTGGCCATCCCATCAGCTGACTCATCTCCTCACTCGTCATCATTTAAGCCCTATCTCAAATTAATTATGGTGGGCTAGATGAATATTGTGTAAGAATTCTATAAGGTGATCAACAGTATAATTACCTTAAGGGTTGGATAGTATGATCAGGAATACCATTGGACCCCACTTAGTTGTGATGCATCTAAAATTGTGTAAGGAGTGGTGCACTACAACTGTGTCATACACTGTTTTAATAGGACTAGGATTACCAAATTCATGTGAAGCCTTATGAAGAGAGGTTTCGATGGGTTCCAAAAGCCTCAACCCTCTAAACTATATAAAGAGCGTTGGGTCCTCAATCCTATATACAACAGAAGCTTTCATTCCCATCCTAGTGTTTCTCCAAGGGTGTAAGGTGTGGAAGACTACGACATCAAGCCTACAGCAATGGCGTCCCAATCAGGTACATTATTTAGCTTATTTGATCTCCATAATTAATGCATGGTATGGTCCTTTGCAATTTTGCATACAGTTTATAGTTAGTATCAGAGCCATCTATACATCGGTTACGATGGATCCTCTAGTGAAATTCATTTTGTTGATCTTTTGAGACCTAGATCTAGACTGCCCATTCGTGGATATTCAGGCACAAATCTGGCCCATTATCCTCATAGTTAAGAGTTGGCATATGACATTGCTATTAACATGTAATTTCAAATAAAGGGCTGAATTTCTAAAACTCATTGAGAGTAAATCTTGGCCCTACCACTGCCGAAAGTCATAGTTGGCATCCGTAAATCTGGCATTACGATCCCCTTAGTCGCTGACTAGTAGACCCACATCCAGCGACATAGACTGCCATTGCCACTAGGACTATGTATTTAAAGCATTGTCGAATTTCGACAAAGACAACAGGAGTGAAAACCCCATAGCTTTGGCCCGCATTCTCTACTACAGAGGATTTATAAAAACCCCATCTAGATAATTAAAAAAATCGACAACCATAGTAACGCCCTACACCAACTTGAAAACCCCATTAAAATCCCTTATAAGAGGATTTAGTCTTACCCGAGCTTAAATAAGGACTGCATTGCGCTCTCGAGATCAACACCGCAACCATGAACACGAGCATGAGATGGAGGTGCTGACAGATTTCTTAAGGCAGAGGTAAAGGCAGACGCAGAGTCGAATAGAGAATGAGGGGTGCTAGCGTGCAGTGTTAGGATTAGGGTTTGCCGAATAGTAATCCCCCTTGATGTTTGGAGAGATCAAAGGTGGTGTACTGACACTGGAATTGGAAGTGGTGGTGTTAGCGGCGCCAAAGGAAGGCCGCATCCTTCTTTCATCAACGAAGGCAATGGCATTGCTGACAGCTCCAAGTCCTTGCAGCAGTGCTAGCTGCATTGTTGGTCGTTTTCCATCTCCGAACTTTGGATTGCGGTTGGTGCTATTGGACTGGTGATTAGGGTTTTTATCCCCCCCCCCCCCCCCCCCCCCCCCCCCCCCCCTTTCACATTTCATTTGAGATCCATCCTTTGGGACTTTATTTTAAGGAGTAGGACAGTGTCCCCTACTTGCATTAAGTGGGCTCTATGGGCCCCTCTTGCCTCGGTGTGATTTTTTTCTGATGATCCACACGATTGGCCCATTCTTTATGAGCCACATCTCGAGGTTACGAGATCCAGTGGGCCTGAATTTCTAATCTAAAACTTCTTCATCCATCTGGACCATATCAATCATTCTATTTGGACATGCCATGTAGAACTTACATCAGATAGATGATAAAGCATCTAAATCCACCATTAAGTGGGCATGGACATCAAACCTGACTGTACATTCGAATCAGTTTAATTTTTTAAAATCATCCATCTTGTGAACACTTTTGTTAGATTTAGAGTGCCCATAAATGTTATATAGATCACATGAATAAAATTATGATTAGGTCCAGCTTTGGGCCCATTACTCATCCTTTCATAGCTCATATGGATTGTTATAATGGGAAGTGAAACTTAACCATTTGTTTCACTCTATATTTTTTCCCACCTTTTGACCAATGATGTTAGCTATTTACTAGGCCAAATCCGACTAATTCATATTAATCTATTGTGGGCAGGATTAAAATCGCAATCTTAAGTCTGTACTTTTGAAATTGAATCTGGTTGTGTCAGCCACCATAGTGACCTCAATCGATGAAACTTGTACTAGTCTAGACTTGTGATATTGGGAATTCAGTTAAAAGATTGCATTCAGTTGTGTTCATGTTTCATGCAAATGGTGACTAAAATAAAGACGATCATTATTTGGCAAAGGCATAAACGGGGTGGAGTAAATGATGCTAGTGATATAAAGCTGAAAGACTCATCTTATCCACAGCTATTGAGCGTCTCAGATTTATATAATTGGCATCGTTTAGCTTCCTGCTTAGGAGAGTCACTTGCATGTTATAACTGCCTCCCACAGGAGGAGTGATGATGATGTTTTGATTCTAGCCAAGATTAATTGCTTGGGCCTATCCTAATCTTAGATAATTCAATTGAAGGCCCCAATCAATTGAACTTGTAATAAATTTTGCACGATATTTAGTTTTATTCATGAATCATTTTATGTAAATAATCTACTAATGTGAGTATATTTTGTAATCAATCACAATTTCAACTCAAATGCATCTTTTTCCTTCCTTAACCAGGTCAAATTATGTTCAATGGAAGGAAACAATAAAAATTGTCTTGGGTTACTTGCCGTTAGACCTTACCTTGGAAAAAGTAGAACTTTCAAGACCATTTGAAAATGCTATTGAGTTAAAGGTTAATCATTACGAGGCATAGTCCAGATTCAATAATATGTGTCTCAAAATCGATTTCGAGACAAATGAGGGTTGACATCCCTAATGTAGACAAAGCTAAAGTTTTCTTCACCGAAATGGAAAATTGATTCAAGAAATTGGATAAGGCTTAAGTGGGTTTCTTACTGAATAAATTAACCTGCTCATCCTATGATAAAAAAAGAAACATTTGTGAATACATTATATAGCAGATCGAAGTGGTATCTAAGATCCAATCTTTGGGCCTGAAAATTACAAATGACCAATTGGTTCACTTGGTCATAAATAACTTACCTCCTCAATACAATACGTTTCTAGTGAACTATAATAATCAAAAAGATAAATGGACGTTAAACGAACTGATTTCTTAGTGTGTCCAAGAGGAGAATAGGATCAAGACACTAGGTAAGGCACAAAATGTTAATCTAGTAACCTTAGGGCATGGCTATGGACATGGACATAAAGGGAAGAGAAAAAAGGAAACAACGTTATAATAAGGGATTTTCAAGTCCACCAACCGGAAATCATGAAAATCAACTTAGAAATGGTTCGAGCAACAAGCAGGCTAAAAATAATAATTGTTTCTTCTATAAGAAGTCAGGCCATTAGAAGCAAGACTATATAAAATACAAAAAGTGGCTCATAAAGAAGGGTAATAATTTTATTGTGGTCTATTTTGAATCAAATCTAACTGATGTGTTGGTAAATTCTTAGTGGATAGACTCGGGAACAACTATTCACATATGTACTTATGTGCAGGACTTGCAACAAAGCAAACTACTAACTGATGTGGAACGCTTAGTATACATAGGCAATGGCATTAAATTTGATGTGGAGGCAATCAGAATCTATAGGCTTAAGTTAGGGTCAAGTTATTTTGTGTGTCTTCTATAAGGCATAATTTGATCTCTATTTCTCGTTTAGATAAATTAGGTTATTCTTTTCAATTTTATAATAAAAGATCAAGTATTTACTTTGGTTCAATTATTATTGTCACCGGCTGTATGATGAATAATGTATACCAACTGGACTTGAATGCCTCACATGTCTATAATGTAAATGCCCTGCATAGAAATAGAGTAGGATATAAGTGAAGACTAGGCTATGAAAATTCCTCCATGTTGTGGAATAGGCGATTATGTTATATCTCTCATGAGAGATTAGATAGGCTGATGTAAAAAGAAACTCTTCATTCTCTAGACTTCTCCAATTATAAAACATGTGTTGATTATATTAACAGTAAACATATTAGAACAAGAAAGAAAGGTGCAATAAAGAGTATAGAACAATTGGAGGTGATACACACGGACATCTGTGAACCATTCCTTAGAGCATCCTAAAGTAGGTACAAATATTTTATCACCTTTATAGATGAATACTCTCATTTCGGGTACCTTTATCTTATTAGTTAAAAATCAAATACAATGGATGCTTTAAAAATCTATAAGGCTGAAGTTAAAAATTGGCTTGATAAGAAGATTAAGGGCGTCAGGTCTGACCATAGTGGTGAATATTATGGCAGATATAACAAATCGGGTCACAATTCAGGAACATTCGCTACATACCTATAAAATTGTGCGATTGTTGCCTAGTACACCATGCCTAGGACCCTAAAGCAGAATGGTGTAGCTGAAAGACGTAATCGCACCCTTATGGATATGTTACATAGCATGATAAGCAATTCGACATTTCAAAAATCTCTTTGGGGTGATGTAATCAAAACTATAGTTCATATCCTTAACAGGGTTCCCAGAAAGGCTGTAAGTTAGGTCTTCGATATCTACATATTTGTAAATGTCCTGTTAAGGCCAAATTTTATAACTCACATGAAAGAAAACTTAATCCTAGAACCAAAAGTTATTTCTTTATAGGATACTTAGATAGGCCAAAAGGTTATCAATTCTACAGTCATTCCCATTCACTCAGGATTATTGAGACTGAAAATGTCAGATTCATTAAGAACACTAAAAATAGTGGGAGCATGAACATTAAGGATTTTGTATAAGAGAAATAAAGGATTGTGATTCCAGTCGTGGTCATTCCAGATCACGTTGGTATAAATCCTACAGTTGAGCCTATAGTCACTGAAGATCATCACGATGAACTTCTTATACAACCCAATGATGAAGAAAATTAAAATTACACTCAAGAGAGTGAGTCATTAAGAAGATTTGAAAGAGAGAGAAGGCCTGTAAATCGAGACAATTATATCGTATATCTATAGAAGCATGAGTTTGACATAGGAGTAGAAAAGGATCTTGTAACCTTTATATAAGTCAAACAAAGTACTAATCATTCTTATTATATTGATGCAATGAAGGATGAGTTGAAATCTATGAAGGACAATAAAGTATGAGATCTTGTTGAGTTACCTTAAGGAATAAGTTCGACTAGTTATAAATGGGTATTTAAAATTAAACGGGACTCCAAGGATAATGTCAAAAGATATAAAGCTAGACTTGTTCCCAATGGTTTTAACCAGCATGAAGGCATTTATTTTAAGGAGACTTTCTTACCAATATCTAAGAAAAATTCATTCAGAATCATAATAGCTCTTGTGGCTCATATAGATTTGGAACTACATCAGATGGATGTAAAGATTGTGTTTCTTAAGGGGATCTAAACGAGAACGTATATATGTTGCAACCTAAAGGTTTTATAGCTAATGACTCAAACATATGATTTGTAAACTAAAGAAATTCATCCATGAGTTGAAATAGTCATTATGAGAGTGGTACCTGAAGTTTCATAAAGTGATTTTCCCATATAGTTTCGTAAAAAACACTACAGATGAATATACGTACATTAAAATCAATGGGAGTAACTTTGTCATATTAATTTTCTATGTTGATGAAATTTTGTTGACTATTAGTGACGTAAGAATATTGAGCGATACTAATAAATTCATATCTCAAAGGTTTGAAATGGACCTTGGTAATGCCTCTTATGTCATTGACATTAAAATATGGCATAATAGATCACATAGAGTACTTAGACTGTTACAAAAAGGGCTATATTAATAGTGTACTTGAAAGGTATGACATGCAAAAATATGCTCTTGAACAGTCGCCCATTGTAAATGGTGATAAATTTGACTAGTTCCAATGTCCTAAGAATGATTTGGAAAATAATCGAATAAAGAATTTTCTATATGAATCATTAGTAGGGAGTATTATATATGTTCAAGTCTACACGCGATTGGCTATTGCCTTTGTAGTTGGAATGTTGGGCAGGTATCTATTTAATTCAGGAATGCAGCATTAGATAGTTACAAAAAAACTGTTGTACTACGTATAAAGAACTGATGACTTCGGACTCATGTAAATTTAGAGTTGGTTGGATACTCAGACGCAGATGATGCTAGTTGCGTTGATACAAAGAAGTCCACCTCAAGTTATATCTTCATGATGGTTGGAGAGGATGTGTCTTGAAAAGTGTGAAACAGTTAACCACAGCCTCATCCACCATGGAAGTTGAGTTCATTATGGTTACAACATTTCTTCTCAGGTTTGCGGGTACTGGAGCATATCTAGAAACCATTGAATATCTTTTAAAATAATTCAGTTGCAATTTTCTTCTCTAGTAAAAACAAGCATTCATTAAGGTCAAGGCATATTAACATCAAGTATCATATTGTGAAGGAAAGAGTTTAAAATCATCTAGTGTATGTAGAGTTCATCAACACTAAGCAGATGATTATGGATTTTCTCACTAAAGGGTTCCTTATTACACCATTTCAGGAGCATGTAACATTCATGACCGTCATTGATCCTACAAATGCATTCAATTAATGAGAGTTGAGCGTGTTTTATTTTCATAGACATTGAAAAAATTTTATTTAATAAAGTTTTGATGATTTTGATATAAAGTTAATTTATTCTTCTTTCCATGTGCAATTTGTTCCGAGTAAGCATCACTAAAGATATATCTTGTTAGAGACATTTGAAAGCTCCATGACCTTTTAAGGATAGACATGTATCATCACACTACGCATATAATCCTTATACCATAATTCTTAGTTCTTGATCTATATAGTTAAGACTGGTAGTACTTATGACCTTGCTTAATCTTACTTCGCCAAGATTAAATGCTGTGATGACTATCGCAATCTAATACTAGTGATGTTGATGAACAAGATTGTAATAGTGTTGCCTGTATTATCCAACAATTATATTGGTTAACCATTTGGATGTCTTCTTTAAAATTACAACATGTTTTTAAAAAAAAATTAAAGATTAATCATCGACATTGATCATTATGGCCCAAGTGGGAGAATGGAAGAATTCTATAAGGTGGGCCTTATTAATTAATGATTTGGATTTTCCCCAAGGATTGGATAGTGTGTTCAGGAACACTAATGAACCCCACTCAGTTGTGATGCATCTAAAATCGTGTAAGAGGTGGTGCACTACAACTGTGTCACATAGTGTTCTAGTGGGACTAGGGTAACTAAATTTGTGTGGAGCCTTAGGAAGAAGAGTTTCGATGGGTTCTAAACTCCTCAACCCTTTAAACTATATAAACACGGCTGAGTCCCCAATCTTACATACAATAGAAGTTTCTATTCTCATCCTAGTGCTTCTCTAAGGTCGTAAGGTGCGGAAGACTATGACATCAAGTTTACAACAATGATGTCCCAACCAGGTATGTTATTTAGTTTATTTGATCTCCATACTCGATATATAGCATGGTCCTTTGCAATTCCGCATAAAGTTTACATCATGCTCTCTGCCAATCCACTATTAAGGGTTGTACCTTAAGCTAGACCAAAGGTCATTATGTGAATCAAGCTCTGCCACTCCATTATGTCCCTTAAGGGCCCATTTAGATACTATTCAATAAGTAACCTTTTAGCTCATGTAAAGTTAATAAGTTACTTTTTTAACTTAAGTTAGTTTGATAAGTGACTTATGTGATGAAGTTGTTATCCCTAGAAGTATTTTTTACTGTAACATCCTAGATTTTCACTGTCTTGGATTTTGAAAAATTCTTACTGTCTTGGATTTCTAAAAATCCTTAAATTTTTTTTTTATTAATTAATGTAAGACCCGTATCTTGGTCCGTACCTTTCCGTAGACTTTCGCGGTCTTACCAGTCGAATTTTGGCAACCTTCGACCCTTAACCGATATCGACGCGCGACCCTGATTCATATGCCGACAACCCGAGTCGACTCAACCCGAGACCAATACCATAGCGACCGCGCCATCGTTGCGGTTCCGATACCGCGACTCGCGCGCCAAGGCGATACCCTAGTCAAGAGTTATGGGCCAACGTTCGGTGCGAGAAAATGCCGCGTGTTGTGAAAATCAAGGGAATCTCTACGATGTGTCACATCAATCCCATCAATCAATCACCCATCAATCCATCACATGTCAAGTACACATCATTTCCATCCCTTTTTCCAAGCAACCACAAAAGTCTCCCAAACTCATACCTCTCTTATACAAAAAGCCACAAAAGTCTTCACCACCCATACCTCTCTTACACAAAAGCCACAAAAGTCAAAGATTTCTTACACAACCATCACTCACCACATCCATCCATCACTCTCTCTCTCTCCCTTTACATCACTCTCTCTTTCTCTCTTTCTCATTTGCAAAACTCCAAGCAAAGGAGCTCCATACGTATAGAATTTTGCAAGAGCTCCTAAGCTCCAAGTGGCCCACCTTCCTACCCCATCATCTCCCATCTCAACCTTTCATTCTTCATCTCATCCATTGAAGTTGAAGCCAAGGTGCCAAGGAACCCCTAGGAGGAAGAAGCCTGGATGGTGGGTGCCTCTATAGGGTAGTTTTACTTGTTTTTATGGTGGACCAAGTGAGGCCCACCGATCAATAGTGTGAATCTCACTTGGGACCCTAAAATGTGGTCGATGGACCACTTGGATCATCATGATCATTCCATGATGGGGCCATTCTCCATGGACCCCATCATGAGGTTTATTTTCTCTTCAAAGGTCATCTAGACCGTCCATGTTGGTGGGGAAAGGATCCCCACCGTTGATTTTAAATTTCGGTGGTCCCACATGCTTTAAGGCCCACTTGATGTATGATTTCATGTAAGGGAGGGCCCATAATGTCGGGGTCCCTCCATCACAAGCCGTGTCCCACTCTCCATGTCTCTCTCTCTCTTTTATTTCTTTTATTCTATTTTATTTTATTTTTCTTAGGATTGTGTGGCCCACTTGAATGGATCCCACCTTGATGTAATTTTTATTCAAGAGGGGCCCACCTTGGACGTTGAACCCATGGCACCCATCAGTGGTGGCCTACTCCATCAGGGCCCACACTCAAAAAAAATAAAATAATAAAAGACCGTCCAGCGTCTGGGACGCTAGACGTTTCAACAGAAAGGAGAAAAAGGAAGAAAGAAAAAGGAAAGGGACTTGGGTGGTCCCCTTGCATAGGCCCCACCCTGATGTTTATGTTCGATCCAAGCCGTCTATCCTCTTACCCACGGTATTTTAGCCGTTGGGTAGAATTTTGGAACTGATCCAATCACCTGGTGGGCCATAGTGTCATAAATTTCATCCTCACCTTTCAAATTCATTTTTCTTATTTTATTTCATTTTCTTTCATCAAAAAAAAATTCAAACTTTGGACTTGTTAGATTCATTGCAAGGTGAGGAATCCTATGGTCGAAGTGGATCCACTTAAAGCGGACCCCACATGACGAAAATCCCAAAAATCGGGTTTTCCCAAAACCTTGCAAGAGGCCATGCCTCTTCCTCTGACCACGTGCAGAGCTGCACGCCGCTGCCTGCAGCTTAAGCGCCGGGCAGGCGGGCGTCCAGCAGGGGCCCACGGCCCTGCGTGTGGGCACCACCGTAATGATTATTTGCCATCCAGCCGGCTCATGAGGTGGGCCGCCCCGGTAGTGGGCCCCCCTCTAAAAATGGGACAAATCCAAAACTCAGGCGGCCCACACCACGTGAAACAGTGTGGATTGAATTCTACCACTGAAAAATTTTTGGGGCCCACAGAAGTATTGGATCAAGCTGAAATTTTTGTTGCCCCTTCATTCAGGTCCGAGCGACCTTATGAACGGGTCGGATGGCACTTAGACATTACAGTGGGCCCCACACGGGACCCACAAGAATGATGTATCTGTTTTAATGCACCGTCCACAGCCGTGGACGGTGGACTCCCACCATGATTCATGTGTTATACTCCACCGTCCAGCGGACGGTGGAGCCCCTTCGTGATATATGTGTTCAATCCGCACTGTCCACTGGACAGTGGGACCCGCCATGGTACATGTGATGTACCCAGACCGTCCATCTACTTGTACAGATGATTTTAAGGCCTATGGTCTAGGCCCATTTATTTTGTTAAAGGCCTTTGGGTTTAGGCGCACTTGATATGTTCCAAGGCCATGTGACTAGGCCCATTTGAATTAAATGTAAGCCTAGGGATTTAGGCCCATCTGACTCATAGAACGCCTATGAGCTAGGCCCATTCGAATTTCAAAAGGGCTATGGGTTAGGCCCATTTGGTTTATGAAATGCTTATGGGCTAGGCCCATTGGATTCATTTTAGGCCTAAGAACTTAGGCCCATTTGATGTACTTCAAGGCCCATGAAATTGGACCCATTGTTGTATTCTTAAAACCCATGGAAGTGGACCCAATTGATATATTGTAAGGCCCATGGGACTAAACCCATTGATTATAAAAAGGGTCCATGGGATTAGGCCCATTGGACTTATTTGAGACCCATGAGTTAGGCCCATTTTATTTGATTAAGGCCTAGGGGTTTAGGCCCATTTGACTCATGTTAGGTATATGGGTTGAGGCCCACTTGATCTACATGTGGGACCCAATTGGTGTGACCCATTGGTCACATATTAGACTCATGAGACTAAGCCATTTGATGCAAATCCTAGGCCCACGGGTTTTGACCCATTGCAATGCACATAAGACCCATTGGTGTGGCCCATCTATGTGGCCCATCTGATGAATAAAAGGCCCATAAGATATGACCCATTTGATATATATGTAAGGTCCAATGGGAACAACCTACGGTCCATTGCAATGTGTAAATCCATTACAGGCTAAGTACCAATGTTTAAAAAGATCGTGCCTGGGATGCAATGTTGGTTTGACGTCCACATTGCGAGTGTGATGTTGGTTGGATGTCCACATTATGACTCTCCTTAGGGCCCATTACTGGCCGTACTTGCTGTGTATAGGCCGTCCAGGCCCATCTGCGTTGTAAGAATGGATCATCACTCATTGACATGTTTAGTGTAGTTTCATGACTCATGATCATATGCATCATATGCATGCTTGATATGAGGATTGACTGATCATAGCATATGCCTTCTGGCAGGTTGTTTATGGGCTCCTGGTTAGGCAGTGTTGCCCTACATCAGCGCATGATACGAGCAGGATTTGCTGCATGATTGGATAGTGTGAATCATGCATATCGCATTTGTATGACATGAATATGGTACGCCCTAACGACATCGGGGTCGTAACTTCCACAGATGTATCGTGGTTGGCAGGATTGAATATCGAAAATCTTGTTCTACATGGGGTACTATAGATATCCCTGGGTGAAAGTCCCTAAACCCTTATGATACCAAGAGGTTGCTCCAACGTCTAGACCGAGTGGGTAGATGAGCGTTGAGTGCCGAATACCAGACGGTTAAGCTCTCCACTGTGTCGTGGTCGGTTGGAAGGGGGTGCGGCCTTACCCGCCCTAGAGTAGGGGGCAATGTTAGGCTGAGTTTGACCAGCTCGAGGAATGGGTCCGCTATCGACGAGTCGCACCCGATATTGGCAGACGGATAGTGTGGTCTCTTCCACTTACCTTATTGCGCGCGATGTGGCGGCAATCTGGTTTAGAGTGTACTAGACCCCGGTGATATTCCATATTTTGAGCTGTATTGATGTATGGACATAGATGAGGATCTGTATGCTTGAGTTGCATTGCACATCGCATGGCCTTGGGATGGCCGATACCATTCATGTCTTGCATTGCATAGCCTTGGTACGGCTCATGATATTATAGATCCATCTGCATATTCCGCTTTACTCTGACATTGCATGTTCATATTACTACCTTGCGCACACACTTTCACCACCCTCTAAGCTTTCTATAAGCTTATGCACGACCGTTGCGTGCAGGTGACGTTGGCTCGCAGCAGCGCTGAGGCAGGAGCACGTTGCAGAACATTTTGAAGTTTTTTTTGTTCTTTACTATTGTATTTCCCTTTATGTTCATTGTACTTGTAAAGTTTTTGATCATAGTGGAAATGTAATAGAGTGCTTGGTTGTTGTTTATGGGTTATGCCTTTGGTTATGCTTATTACGAATCAAACTGACGTTGAAAATCCTCCTCGTAGCATCCCAGGATCGGAACCTGGCGAATGGGAGCTAGGAGCCGAGAATGGGGTTCTACGAAGGCCGTATTCGGCGATCAGAAATTTTGTGAGCCCGGTTTCTGAGTTTGGGGCGTGACAATTAACCTATATCACTTAATGACCATCAACACTCAATGTTAGTAGTATATACAGGCGTGAAACCAGTAAAGAACCGCACAAGTTAAATTAATCAACCGTACGAAGCCAGCGAATCTGCCCGATCACTTGAACATCAGGTGTAGCCCCATGATTCACTCACATAGGACCCAAATCTAACCGACTTGTCGCTAACTAATCATGAAAATCATGATTAAATTAAAGATCTAACTGGGGCTAAACCAGTTAAGGGCCGGATCTTGACTAATAGACCAAATCAACCCCGTTACTCTTTTAACCTAAAACTGATGGTTTAGAGTGATCATGACTAAATCTCTACTTTCACTAATTATATATAGGTCACACTATGAACATAGTTAATCCAAACCCTAATCATCGCCCACGAGAAATCTCAATACCTAATTCATTCCACAAATGCCCCGATTTCTCGAATAAGCTCTAGACCGCTCGTTGGTGGGCCATTAGCTACAAAATTATAGAGTAATGTTTGTTTTACTGGGCTTGTGGTCCATCGTGGGCCACAAAATCAGTGGACGCCCAAAAATTAATTATCCGCGTCGTTCCAATGGCACTTGCCAAATGCAACCCACCCAAGGCCAGGATTGAAATTCGGCACGTGTAAATGAAACTGATATATAAGACATTTCAGCTGTTGGATTTCTTCTAAATTTACGACGGAGGCCTAATGTATTTTCCGACACCCATCCACAAAATCTGGGACCCGATCGTGGAATGGTGACGTTGATCACAAATCGGAGCCGTACGACCAAACCTCATATCTGATAGTTCTCAAGTTTCGCATGGCACTTCATCGGGCCATGAAGCACCTATCCTATAAGTTTCATGGCCAGGGGACCACCAGAACTTCCTAAACAACCAGAATAGACCATGTAAGGCCATTAAAAGGATTAAAACTGTATGATCAAACCCCATATTCGTTTATCCATTTACTCCCAAACTTTGCATGACCCCTTATTGGGCCATAAGACACCTATACAGTAAATTTGGTGGCCTAAGGAGTGTTAGGGCCGCCTCAAAGCCAATATGGAGTCCTATAAGGCCATTGTGGGCATTTGAGGAAACTTAATGCTAAAGGGGCCAAGTCTAGGAAATAAAGCCTTGGCTCTCTCATAACTCCCTCCTTTACTATACCCACCAAAGAGAGAGAAGGGAGAGCAAGAGAGTAAAGAGAGGAGAAAGAGAGAGGAAGAAGAGAGTGAAGGAGGGTGTTATTGATGGTGGGGCCTAAGGAAGCTTAACCTTGCAACTCTCTACCCCTTCTCCAAGGAAATCCCTACACCACAACCACAAGAATCGTTCCGTTGATAGTCTAGGTAAGATCTATCATCCCTTTTCTTGAAACACTTATGTTGAGAAGGGATTGTCTTGGAGTTCTAACATGCAAGTGGTTGCTTCAGGGATTCCGGCCGATCGACCCCAAATTCCTCATTCTTAGGTCGTTTTCCAAGTCTTCAACAATCCGTAGGTGCGGACTATTATCCTTAGGTGGCCTAGCACCAATTATACCATGAGTCTAATGATTTTGTTTGTTTGAGATGTTATATTGGAGAATCTAGAGAGGACCTAAGAATTGTATGTTTGTTAGAATTGTATGGATTTGCATGTTTAGTTCTCATTTGATGTTGATCTTACCTCTCACATGATTTAGTATATGGATGATTGCATGCTCATGTTTGTTTGATTCTTTTTCCTCATATGTGTTGTTTCATAGTATGTATGATTTATTACTCTTGTGCATTTGATTCCTTGAGATGTAAGAAGTTCATAACTTTCTCACAAACTCACACAATTCACATGCAACTTGTTCATGATAATGTTGCTTGCTTGTAGGAGTGTTTGGATCGTATGTTGAGATGTATGCAAACATGATACTATTATGTTAATTGATAATTTTGATGGTTGGCATGCTATGAATCATTATCAAACCTTTGGGTTGGTTGGGAACATGAGGAGAGAGAGTAGTCCCATTGGTAGGGTTACTCTGAGGCTAAACTCGTGGGTCTGGTCAGGTGCATATGGGCGGCAGTAGTTCGACTACATGTGTCTCTTGCACTCAATGTCGTTCGTCACGTGCCCCCTGACCCATGCGGTCTAGTCTATTTACTGACCAATCTTGATTGTTAACCCTAGTTTCTCTCATTTATATATAGAATCTAGAATACCTTACAACCGTTGTAGCCCATTGATAACCACTTAAAGTCGATCAACTTTCTCGTTAGCTAGGCATGGTGGAATGGGACACTGTGTCCGAGCTGTTAGCCTATGCTAGGGTGACGAACCTCCCTGAAGTGACCGCGAGCGAACCCAGTTCTCAACACTCCCCATGTGCTTGAAGTCAAGGATGGGGAACCCGACAGGATCATGGATCGTGGTGCCCTGGCCTCATGCATTGAGGGGCCTTAGTACCGCAATCAGTTGAGGGCATTGATACGTAGGGTGTATCAGATTCCCCAACCTACTGGATGAATGGACTTAACTAAGAACCCGGTTAACATTATCATTAAATTGCACTAGCTAGGTTGGCGACTCGGCAGTCGAGGTCGCTCTGAGGGAGTGTTGACATATGTGATCATTAGACAGAGTCACTCGAGGGAGCATTGTGGTGAGGGCATACATCATATCATCCACCATGCATGTGCATTAATAAGATTAGTTAGGTGTTTGTGAATGATTATTTTTTATTAAGTTCATAATGTAATTGATGCCTGTTACAACTTAAGATTAATAACACCCACTGAGTTGATCACTCACTCTCATTCTGGGATGGTGTTTTAAAACACTAACCAGACCTTTTACTAGATGCAGGTGAGGCGAAGCTTGACGAGCCGAGCGAGGTGAGCAACGATAGGGAAGAGAAGCTTCCCTACTTTCAGATTTTTGGCGGATCTTTTTAGTTGAGTTCGAGCTACTGCGGGGTATGGACCGGGGCCCTAATCACTTTGGGTCATGTATGGGTGGGTCTAGTTCCCTATTTAGATGAGTTTGGAATTGTGGTTTGGATATTTTTATTTAGTAGCGATTGATACTACTTTATAATGTACTTATGCTTCATACCTTGCTAAATCCTTCATTATTTATGAGATCATCTAAATATAATTAAAATATGAAGCCCATTAGGGCATCCATGATACTTGAGAATTTGGGAGCCGAGTTCTTATACGGTCCCTGAAAACCCGGGGTGTTATAGATGGTATCAGAGCAATGGTTTAAAATTAATTGGGCTGTGAATTATGAACTCACCATAATGCATTCACTGACGCAGGAGGGAGCGAACGGACTTAAAGATATCTATAGAATCTCGGGATCATGCCATTCGGCAAGTCCGAAGAGTAAAACGTTAGGGTTTATGAATAGAAAGACTTAAACTGCGCAAAGCGATCCAAATCACTTCTAATTAGAAGGTTGAATGACTTGAGTCGACCCGACCTAAATGTGATAGGTTCAAGTTGTTGAAGTAGCTTGTGCGATCCCAAAATCTAGTATATCTTAGCCCGACGAATAGGTGGGGCCCTCCCACACGTGGGGACCCCCTCCTGGCCTCTCCAAGCTCCTTAAAGGCCCTAGGGGCTTTTCCATATGGTCATTTATAGACAATCCTACCCCTTTCACCCTCAATCATCACCCTATTTTCTTCTCAAGCTCTCAAAACTTAACCCCTAAGTCTCAACTCCTCCTTCTAACCCATTTCTTTCAAAAAAATCTCACTTTCCACTACTTTATCCTTCTAATTTCTCTAATTACTTTCAAATTGGATACAACTACAAAGCTCAAAGGATGAAAAGCTATAATCAAATGAAAATTTACTATAAATAGTAAAAATGTGAATAAAATAGATTTTTGACCATTAAATTGATGAAATATTACAAAATAACTAGGTCCATTGTGTAGATTAGCTTCTCCTACCCCAAATTCATATATGACACGTCATGTAACTCATTCTGGTTTGGGAAATATGAGCATTGTAAGGTCCACCGGTCCAGAGGCTTGGCGCCACAGCGCCTGAGTGGGTGTCGCAGCACCTGACCATGCAGCGGGCCGGTGCTGCAGTGCCCGACCGGCGCCGCCAGTGCCTAATTGTCCAGCGCTGCCCCATTTTCTATAATTTTTATCTGATGTAAAAAATTCATATCTCATTCGTTACAACTCTGATTTAGGTGATTCAAAAGACAGATTGAAGCTTAATAAATTTAGTTTTATATAAAAATAAGAAAAAAAATAAAATAAGAATTATAATATAATTAAAATGAATATGTTCTACCAACTATTTAAAATTTTTTAATTTTGGACAGCTATTGCTCATAGAATTTTAATAATTTATTTGCAACTCCAAATAATATGAAATTTGGGATGACTTAAAACTTAATGATAAATTATCATAAAAATTTTAAAAATAATTCAGTTACTAAAAGTATAAGAAACGTTACGGGAATTAGATACGTTTTTATATCCTACAAAAAATTGTTAGTTTCGAATAACTTATGCTTCTAAAATTTTTATAATTTTTAAGGAACTTGAAATAGATTGAAATTTTGTATGAAAGGGATCAACTTAATGATGAATTATCATAAAAAATTGTAAAATTATTCAGTAATTAAAAGTGATAAACACTACATGAACAAAAGATGTATTGAAATCGAAAGTTTCTACAACTAAAAGTTGTCGATGGACCAGATGCATCTCTTTCATCGTAGAGTTTTAGGATTCGAAGTAAAATTAAAAATTACTTTCAAAGATCCTAGGAATCATCCTAGGTGATTAAATTAAAATCTTATTTTAGTATATTTTACTATTTCAAATAATCTATAACTTGATGAACTAGACTTCTTAAGTAGGGTTTCGTTACATTGCTTAAGAATTTGTGAGTTCGTATTTAAACTGGAATTTACTAAAATATTTTGAGTTCTTATTCTCTTACGGATTCAAGGTTTATACCACTTTAAGGAGATAATGTTCTTCCGTTTTCCTTTTCTGCGGCATTCATACCATCACCATTGCTCCAAACCTCCATAATACCTTAAAACTTTCGATTCTTCCTTCTCAGTTAAAATTTACGAAACCAAAGCGTGATTGGTCCATAACTCACTAACCATAAGATCAAAATAGTAATGTCGAGAGG
Organism: Magnolia kwangsiensis; assembly: GCA_037074715.1. Classification (NCBI taxonomy): domain Eukaryota; kingdom Viridiplantae; phylum Streptophyta; class Magnoliopsida; order Magnoliales; family Magnoliaceae; genus Magnolia; species Magnolia kwangsiensis. The sequence continues at coordinate 62,271,507 of CM073583.1, read as the reverse complement.
AACCTTAAGTTCCTGGAAACCTTTCTAGGATAATCGTTTGATCATAGGCACCGTGGGAGCTTCACCACCCACTAAAATATTATAAATGTGAAACTTGAACTTTTTAATAAATTTTGATATCTTCCAAATGTTAAGAATTATCAGACTATAGAAATACGGAACCATACAATTGCAAATTTTTCATAGCTTGACCCAATTCTCAATCTTAGGCGACTACCAATGGACTCACTGCTTTGACCAAGTAAAAAATTAGGATCCAACAGGATGAAAAAGGGATACGATGAGCCTTTTACCCTAGTCAGGTAGATGATCGACGTATCGGGTTTAAGCCCACTACAATCGTCTCTCCGTATTGGTCTCACATTGAAAATAAATATTTTTACTCTAGATAGAGAGACATCGTCGTCATGAATTCAAATCTTTTAAAAATAAATAGATAATTAAATAAATTGTAATAAACCATCAGGGTGAAAAAGTTTTTAATAGGGGTAGACTAAAATGAGCTAAACTAGTATAGATAGTATACACCCTACCATGCATATAAACTTGAAATCAATAAAACTTAGGAAAAAAAAAATTTACTTATTACCCTAAGGCAATTTCGGGGATGAAATTATTTTTAAGGGGGGTAGATTGTAACATCCTGAATTTTTACTGTCTTGGATTTCTAAAAATCCTTAAAATTTTTTATTAATTAACCTATAATATCACTTAATGACCATCAACACTCAATGTTAATATATACAGGGGTGAAACCAGTAAAGAATCGCATAAGTTAAATTAATCAATTGTAGGAAGCCAATGAATCCGTCCGATCACTTAAACATTAGATGTAGCCCCATGATTCACTCACATATGACCCAAATCTAACCGACTCATCACAAACTAATCAAGAAAATCATGACTAAGTTAAAGATCTAACCAGGGATGAACCAGTTAAGGCCTGGATCTTGACTAATAGACCAAATCAACTCTGTTACTCTTTTAGCCTAAAACTGATGGTTTAGAGTGTTCATGACTAAATCTCCACTTTCACTAGTTATATATAGGCCACACGATGAACATAGTTAATTCAAATCTTAATCATCGCCCACGAGAAATCTTAATACCTAATTCATTCCACAAATGCTCCGATTTCCTAAACAAGCTCTAGACTGCTCGTTAGTAGGCCATTAGTTAGAAAATTATAGAGTAATGTCTGTCTCACTGGGCTTGTGGTCCATCGCGAGCCTCAGACTCAGTGGACCCCAGAAATTAATTATCCGCGCCGTTTCAGCAACATTTGCCAAATGCAACCCACCCAAGGCCAGAATTGAAATCTGACACGTGTAAATAAAACTGAGATATAAGACATTTTAGCCGTTGGATTTCTTCTAAATTTACGGTGGAGGCCTAATGTATTTTCCTACCTCCCTCCACAAAATCTGGGACCCGATCGTGGAACGGTGACCGTTGATCGCAAATCGGACCCGTACGACCAAGTCTCATATCCAATCGTTCTCAAATTTTACATGTTCCTTCATCGGGCCATGGAGCACCTATCTTATAAGTTTCATGGTCAGGGGGCTACCAGAACTTCCCCAACAACCGGAATGGACCCTGTAGGGCCATTTAAATATTAGAACTATATGATCAAATCCCATATTCGTTCATCCATTTCCTCCCAAACATTGCATGACCCGTCATCGGGCCATAAGACACCTATATACCAAATTTGGTGGCTTAGGGAGTGTTAAGGCCGCCCCAAAGCTCATATGGAGTCCTAGAGGGCCATTGTGGGCATTTGAGGAAACTTAAGGCTAAAGGGGCCAAGTCTAGAAAATAAAGTCATAGCTCTCTCATAACTCCCCCCTTTACTACACTCACCAAAGAGAGAAGGAAGAGTAAGAGAGTAAAGAGAGGAGAAAGAGAGAGGAAGAAGAGAGTGAAGGAGGGTGTTGTTGATGGTGGGGCCCAAGGAAGCTCAACCTTGCAACGCTCTACCCCTTCTCCAAGGAAATCCTTACACCACAACCACAAGAATCGTTCCGTTGATCATCTAGGTAAGATCTCTCATCCCTTTTCTTGAAACCCTTATGTTGAGAAGGGATTGGTTTGGAGTTCTAACATGCAAGTGGTTGATTTAAGGATTCCGGCCAATCGACCCCAAATTCCTCATTCCTAGGTCATTTTTCAAGTCTTCAATGATCTATAGGTACAAACTATTATCCTTAGGTGGCCTAGCACTAATTATACTATGATTCTAATGATTTTATTTGTTTGGGATGTTGTATTGGAGAATCTGGAGAGGACCTAGGAGTTGTATATTGAAAGTGCACCTACTAGTGCCCTGGTTTGTCAATTACGGTGTAAGTTGAGTCAGTCGGACAACAGCGCCTAACAGGAATATCAACTCAAGTGTCTGCCTCAACTAGATGTGTGGAAGCTCACCATAGGTAAATCATAGCATCACATCCCATGTTCCAAAACACTAGGTGATTAAAACCCTTAAAAATAAGTAGAACATCTTAGGATTTTTGTGTAAGAAAATTTTTTACCGAATAGGAAAATCTTCAAGTTTTTCTTACACTGTCGATTATATCAATTCACTTTTCGATATGATCGACATGTTTTATCGATGTCCTCGGCATATCAATCGATACAATCGAGTGAGGACAAAAAGCGTCCAGCAATCAAACATTCATCTGGACGATTTATCGATATATCGACGGTTCAGTCGATATCATCGATATTTGAATATCGATCCTATCGAAAGTGGATCGATAATATCGACAGGCAGTTTTTCAGCACCCCTGTTTTTCTAAAGAAAACTACTATGAGCTTCGATATATCGATGACTGTCCGATTAAATCTGAACTCAAATATCGATCATATCGAAAGTTAGTCGATCATATCGATAGTGGGCGCATGTTTCCTCCAGCATGATTTTCAGGATGTTTTTAAATGTTGATCGGGGTGTCAGTCGAGAAATCGATATTCATATGTTGATCTTATCGAGACATGGTCGATTAGATCGAGATTGGACACAAACCGTCCAACAAGCTTATAGGTAAATCTATACAATTTATCGATCCCATCGACACGGCTCCAATATCATCGATATACAAATTCTGATGACATCGATTGTTCCCCGATCATATCGTTAGAACTTGAAATTCTTTAAGGCTTGTCTCTCTTGTTTTCACCTGTCAATAGATCGATTCATCACCCCAGATTTTTATATTAAAATTCGGTCACTCAAGGGTTGAGTGTAGAAGCCGGGACGTCTAATCCCAGGTTTGGAGTTCTAACTGTGTTTGTGTAACACCCCAGATTTTGGCCAACCTGGGATTAGACGTCCTTAGGCAATGGGTTGATTAAAACACCTGAAAAATTGCTCAGAACCCAATTCCATAGCCAAAGAAATCACTTAAGATTAATTCCTTTAGAAACTAAGCATAAGTTAGCTAGTGCAACGCTAGAGTAGCTGGGAAATAGTCCCTGATCGCTTTAAATACATTCTACAAGACCCAAATCGAGTAGAACCAATGGTGCTATAATATTCTATAACCTCGGATCAAACTCTAAGAAGGTTTGTTCTCTGGACCACTTTGAAAATCTGTATTGGATCTAGACCACGCGTCGAAAGTCCGATACCTACTATCTTAGACCGTTAGAACTGCCTAGATGGACTTGACAATCATTTTGAAAATCAAGTCCAACCGACGTTTGCAGATTATTTCATTGAGCCTGGACCGAAGAGAGTGGAATTAGGGCTAGATTTGGAATTTGAAATTCAAATCCGACACACGATTTGACGCATCAGTATTAAACGTTCTGACCGTCAGAATTCAGCCAAATTACACCCTCGGATCAGGAAAAATTTCTATTTCATATCATGAGAATTGCAGGCCTGATCTACGTGCGGTGACCGCTGAACTGAAACTGGACCGCCACGTGCGATCTGCGAACCCTGCCGGACTGAAAACTTGATGCGTGCTAGATCCTATACGCATGAGCTTAAGTCCGATCGCGTTCGGCCAGGGGACCACCAGAAATGATCTTTTGGACCAAAACAGCTCCGATTTGGATATACCCTAAGTAAACTTTGTTCCTGAGCCTATTTTGGGCATTTTTATGCTTATAAAAGGGGTTGAAACCCTCACTCCTCTCTCCCATCCGAATTTGAGAAAAATCTTAGATTGGGAGAGAGAAAAGGTGAGAGTTTGTGAGAGAAGGTGGGAGGGATTTTCCTGCCACCTGCTGCTGCTGCTGCACGTGCTTAGGCGACGCACTCCAATCACTTTCCCGGTGATTCCAACACACTTATAGGTAAGAAAATACCCTAATTAGTTGCTGATTTGCTGATCCTTAGTTTTCATGACCTGGTAGCTGATGGATCTTGTAAATCAGGTTACCTAGACGCCGTAGACGAAGCGTATACGCTCCGTTCGAAACGATACGTTTATAAGAGATAAGGTGCAAATTTTAGACGCTTTGATTGACTGTTTCCAACGCTTTCAATGTCATTTAATAGTAGATTATCGACGGCAACGCCGTTTGACATGTACAACATGCTGTCCGTTTCCTGTTTCGTAAACCGACGAAGAATATGAGATTTAGGGCATTTTAGTCATTTGTAGGAAGTACTGTTTTCATTCATATTTTGCTGATGTGATTGACATGGTTTATTGTCGCATTAGAATGTTAGGAATACGTGCATAATTAGTTTGACGAAGAGATTCGCCTAAATACGCACTTCGGGTCAACATACTATATGTAGACTTAAGTGTGTAGTGTAAGTGTTTGTATAAATGCTTGTATTAGTATGTATTAAATTAAATAGTGTTATGAATTAGTTTGAGATTGATTTCTCAATTAATATGCTGGTATAAATGGTTTCCTACATGTTAGCCATATGCATGATTTCATTATATGAATGAAATGCATGTGCTTGATGATTCACTTGAGTTGTATGTTATAACATGTGTTTGATGATTTCATTATGATTTAGTTTGAGATTGAATTCTCAATTAATTTGCTGATAGAAATGATTTCCTATATGTTGGCGATATGCATAATTTCATTATATGTATGAAAGGCATGTGTCAGATGATTTACTTAAGTTGTACGATATAACATGTGTTAACATGCTCACATATTTGTATTCCATTTCCAATACTCTTACCTGATTGCTGATGTGGATTCATAATTGTTTGGGACTATACTTAGTCCAGGTAGTCGGTAACAGAGAAAATTCGTGGCTAGCTTGTATTTGTCACGAAGGACGCGTCGATGAACGCGAGTCATGTTTGGAGTTGACGGCAGTGGTTAGGCCACGTGAAGTGTTTTACGCATTTCATGTCGTTCGACTTGAGATGTGATCACGCTAGTTGAGCCCGTCAAGTAACCCGACTGGCTGTTGTATGTTCACCCTGCATGAGTCATAACTGCTTGAACCTAGGGTACTGAACTTACTATTGTAAACCCTGTTAACCATGGTACCTTGATCCACGAAGACTCATGAGCCGGAAATGGTGGTATGGGACACCGTGGTCGAGCTGTCGGCCTACGCTGGGGACACAAACCTCTCCGTAGTGACCAGTGAGCACCTAGTCTCGTGAGCAGATTATGGTGGTATGGGACACTATATTCTTGCTGTCGGCCTACACTGATCAGGCGACGAGTCCTTTGTAGTGACCGCGAGCGTATTCTGAGTCGACGGGAGGCGACGACCCTTCAGTAGCAATAGAGTACAATAGGCCTGTATTGATAAGATGATGGGGGAGCGATGCAATGAGTGCGTGTAATAGCCCTGGCAGCCCTTGCAGCGACCTATAAAATATACATCATATGAGATTACTAGGAGTGACGACCCTAGACAGGATCTGTGTTGGGATTGATATAAGGGAAGTACCTTAGTTTCCCAATCCTGCTGTTTGAATGGACTAATAACAACTCGAAAATCATATCACCATACCATTGCGTGTGCTTGGAAGATGTGGAGCACTTGAGGGTCGATTGCTTGCCGCGGTCGTAAGATGGTGCCGTATGAGGGAGATCGTCGGTGAGGGCATACATCACGTCATGTCATATTGCATTAACAACAGTATTAGGATTGTTTGATTTACTGCTTTACTATTAGCGCATGATTGATTTGATAACATGTTAATCTCTGCTCTCTTATCCCACTGAGTTGATCACTCACTCCCACGTTACAGGATGATGTTTTCGGACACCCACCAGTTCCTATTGTGATTGCAGATGATGGCGTGGCCTGCGAGGCGGAGCTGGACTTGATGATGATGAGGAGGATTCCTCCTTTATGCGTGTTCTGATTGACAGGATTACAGGGAGATTGATTAGATACCTTGACACTTGTCATTTTATATTTTTAGAACACTCATGTATATCCTTTTGGTTTACTTTTGGAGTATACATGTATGTATATAACTTGGTAACATATTCACACTCTGGAGACATACAACAGTTTATATATGTTATACATACTATCACAGTCTTCCGCTTGTAAATTAACCGTCTCTGGAGAGTGATATGCTGTTTTAGCTTAATCTCACTCATGTTTAATACATTATCACAGACAACATTCAATCATACATATCTATGTTGCATAAATAACATTTTGGAGCTCGGGAGTTGGGTTTTTGCTCGACCCCCCGATTTTCGGGATATTACAGTTTGAGATTGGAGTTGTCTTTCATTTATGTGATTTCCTTATATGCCTTTATATCTGATCATCTGAAATCACATCTTACACACACACACAGTCATATCCATCACAATCTTATCTATAAATTGTTTATCATTAAAATAGTTCTGTGATTGGATCCTCTACGAGGCTTGAAAGCCAGTAGAGTTAATTTTGAGTAATCCTAATCTGTACTCTGTGATAGGATTAGTGTGATAGGATATTTAATAATTCATAATAATTTTAAAAAGTCCTATTCACCCCCCTCTAGGATATATTAGCATATTCTTACTTCAACTCAAGCGGTCTTCACCACTATTTCATATATTTGTTGGAATTATATGGATTTGCATGTTGAGTTCTCATTTGATGTTGATCTTACCTCTCACATGATTTAGTATATGGATGATTGGATGCTCATGTTTGTTTGATTCTTTTTCCTCATATGTGTTGTTTCATAGTATGTATGATTTCTTACTCTTGTGCATTTGATTCCTTGAGATGTAGGAAGTGCATAACTTTCTCACAAACTCACACAATTCACATGCAACTTGTTCATGATAATGTTGCTTGCTTGTAGGAGTGTTTGGATCGTATGTTGAGATGTATGCAAACATGATACTATTATGTTGATTGATAATCTTAATGGTTGGCATGCTATGAATCATTATCAAACCCTTGGGTTGATCGGAAACGTGAGGAGAGACGGTAGTCTCATTGGTAAGGCTACCCCGAGGCTAAACCCGTGGATCTGGTCGGGTGTGTGTAGACGGTAGTAGTTCGACTACATGGGTCTCTTACACTCAATGTCATTCGTCACGTGCCCCCCTGACCCGTGAGGTCTAGTCTATTTACTGACTAATCTTAATTGTTAACCCTGGTTACTCACATTTATATATAGAACCTGTAATACCCTACAACCGTTGTAGTCAATTGATAACCACTTAAAGTCGATCCATTGCCCCATGAGCTGGGCATGGTAGAATGGGACACTGTGTCTGAGCTATCGGCGTACGCTAGGGTGACGAATCTCAACAAAGTGACCGCTAGCGATCCTAGTTCTCAGCACTCCCCATGTGCTTGAAGTCGGGGATGGAGAACCCGACGGGATCACGGATCGCGGTGCCTTGGCCTGGTGCATTGAGGGGCCTTGGTACCGTAACCCGTTGAGGGCATTGATATGTGGGGTGTATCAGATTCTCCAACCTACTGGATGAATGGACTTAACTAAGAACCCGGTTAACATTATCATTGCATTGCACTAGCTAGGTTGGTGACTCGGCAGTCGAGGTCGCTCTGAGGGAGTGTTGACATACGTGATCGTTAGACATAGTCGCTCGAGGGAGCGCTGTGGCGAGGGCATACATCATATCATCCACCATGCATGTGCATTAATAAGATTAGTTAGGTATTTATGGATGATTATTTTTCATTAAGTTCATAATGCAATTGATGCCTGTTACAACTTAATATTAATAACACCCACTGAGTTAATCACTCACTCTCATTCTGGGACGGTGTTTTAAAACACCAACCAAACCTTTTACTAGATGCAGGTGAGGTGAAGCTCGATGAGCCGAGTGAGGTGAGCAAGGTTAGGGAAGAGGAGCTTCCCTGCTTCTAGATTTTCAGCGGATCTTTTTAGTTGAGTTCGGGCTACCGCGGGGTATGGACCCAGACCCTAATCACTTTGGGTCATGTATGGGTGGGTCTAGTTCCCTATTTAAATGAGTTTGGAATCGTGGTTTGGATATTTTTATTTAGTAGCGATTGATACTTCTTTATAATGTACTTATCCTTCATGCCTTGTTAAATCCTTCATTGTTTATGAGATCATCTAAATGTAATTAAAATATGAAGCCTATTAGGGAATCCATGACGCCTAGGAATTTGGGAGCCGAGTTCTTACACGGCCCCTAAAAACCCAGGGTGTTATATTTTCTTTTAAACTTTTACCTTTTCTACCTTGCTTTCTCTTTCCATGTGATGGATGGTCCATATCTGTAACGCCCTGAAAATCGAGGGGTCGAGCATAACTCAGCTCTCGAGTTCTAGAACATCACTTATGCAACATTATTTGATGATGGATGAATGTTGTCTATGTTAGTGCATAAAACATGAAACAAATCAAGCCAGATCAGCAGACATAATTCAGGGAACACTGATATTCTAAGTCGTTACAATATCAAAGGAGGACACACATGGATGGTTGTCCACATCAAAGGTGGGCCCCACATTATCGATGACCAACATCATGGTGAGCCCACATAATGGATTGTACACATCAAAGGTAGGCCTCTTATGATTAATAACCTACACCAAGGTAGGGCCTACATGATGGACAACCCACATTGAAGGTGGGGCTCACACGATGGATGGTCAGTATCAAAAGTGGGCTTCACATGAGGGGGTGGATATTTAAGATGTTGTAGGCCCCATATGATGGATATCCCACATTAAGATGGGCCTCACATAATGGATGGTCTATATAAAAGGTCGACTCCTAATGATAAATAACCCATATCCAAGGCTGGCCCTACATGATGACAACCCAAATCGAAGGTGGGGCACATCGTGGGCCCACATGATAGATGGTCCACATCACATGAGGGCTCCACATGATGGGCAGTTGACAATGAAGGTGGGCCTCATATGATGGACAATTTATTTTGATTTTAGACCCCACATAATGGATGATCCACATCAAGGTGGACCTACACATAATGAATGGTCCATATCAAAGGTGTCGATGATGAACATCCTACATCTAAGGTGGGCCTCAGATAATGGATGGCCCACATCAAAGGTGGGGACCCACATGATAAATGGTGGATTATAAGAGTGGACCAGACAAACTTGAGGGATAAGTATTTATGTGATGTCGGAAACCAAACTTACCTTTCTACTGTTTTGTTGATAATTTTTTTTTTTACTAAATAAGTAGAAATCAAGATGGGCTACTTGAGGCATAAGTAGCTTATGTAAAGTAACTTATAATCAAAACACCCCCTTAAGTCTTTTATCACTACCTTTATTCACATCCTTTTAAGCCTTCTCATTTCCCTTTAAAAAGACTCCAACTAATACCAACTTATTCCTAAGGATGTGGTTCTTGATTTCTATTGCACATGATCAAACTTGATAATTATAATCAACTTATGTAATAGGCTATTAGATAGAAATTGATTATAATTAACATATGTGATAATCTATTACATTGCACCAATGAGAGTTTTATGCTCCATTGTTAGTCTCGACCCAAATAAAAAAAGGATTGCATTAGGTTGGTAGCTTGAGTTAAACACATACTATAGGTACCCTAATTTGTCAATTAGTGTGAATTGACAGTTTTAGAGTCAAGTGAACCCTAAAGAAGAACCAAAATTGAATATTCAAGAGCCGAAGGCATTTAATTCAAGACAAGGTAAGAAAGTCACAAGACCTCATCAAACCCTATACCAAAACCCACCAAACAAAGCCCTATACCTAGCCAACACTATCTAGGAAAACCTATTTTTAAATGTGCTAAAAAGTTAAGCAGGTTGTTGCTATCCGTAAATGTAAAAATAATAATAATAAAAAAAAGACATCTTCGATGGCATCGAAGGCAGCTCGATGGGATTGAGCTTAGAGCACCAATAGTCCAGCAAGAAATTGAGTTAAATCTGAATTTTTATGATGGCATCAAAGATCCTTCAATGACATCGAAGAACTCTTTGATGGTATCAAACTTACCATCGATGACATAGAAAAAGTACTTAAATAGTCCAGCAAGAAATCAAGTTAATTTTGAATTTTTGTGATGACATCGAAATAGCCTTTGATGACATTAAACTTAGACCCCAAATTGTCCAACAACCTTAAGTCAAAAGTTAGATTTTTGTGATGGCATTGAAGGACCTCTTCGATGACATCGAAGGCCACTCGATGGCATCATCAAATTTACAAAAACTGTCCAGTAACATTTTGAATTATCTGTTAAATTTATCAAAGCCATCAAAGGTCATTCAATGACATCGAAGGGACACTTCAATGACATCGAACTTGACAATTTTCTGCCTCTTTTTTTTTTTTACCATTGTAAATCTTTTTTATATTCATTTGATGTATTTCTTGGTAATTTGGTGAGTTATTAGAGAGCTTTATGAGATTTAATACCCATCTTTCCAAACACTCTTCCCTCATGGAGTTCATCATCCAATTCTTATCTTAAAAGCAATCATTAAAACATTCAAAACTTGGATTGAACAATGAACTCCAACATTTATTGATGCTCTAGCAATAACATTTATTGACAAATCTACATGCTAGCAGGCATTAAATGCTTAGCCATGGGAATCCTTAACTAGCTCTTATAGACCCATTAATACTTAATTAGGATTCACCAAACCCTTGACCCAACAACCTTAACATCTTCAACGGAGCATCATCATACAGTTGCAGTATAAAGAAGCTGAAGATCCTTTCATCATTCAAGAATATCTTCATCAAGTGCTTAATAGGGTTCACACACTTTTTTAGTAAGTATCAAGAGTCCATTGTGTTTGGAAACTATTACTTGTATTTGTTTGGGTTTTAGAGTTTAAACTTCCAAACTCGACAAGTCCTTGTGTAGGCCTCTGATGGAAGAGTATGTTTTTGTTTTCCTTATGTGGGACTTCTCAAGTTTTTGTATAAAACTTGATAAGACCCTGTGTAGGCCATCGATGGATGGAAAACATGGACCTTGTATAGGTTATGAAGGGTTATGGTAAACGTAATTTAAAACCATTTGAATAGTGAAATTCAGCACACTCTAGGAGTGAGTGGGTCAGTCGGGAGTAGAGTAGACACATAGCCGAATCACTATACATCATGTGCATTTCATGTGCATTGTGATGAATGATTTAAATCTTTATTTGTTATGTTTGATTGAACAATATAATCTGTTTATTTTCTATAGAAAACATGTTTGACAAATGCATGAATGATGTATTTTACTAAATAGACTATGTTTATGCACTTCTTCTCACTTAGGATTCTTTACTTGTGTATCTAGAAGTAAGTGTATGTTAATAGTTTAAATAAATTTTGAAAGTCCTATTTACACCCGTTTAGGACATTAGACATATCTTCAAGCTTCACTTGTAGTAGTAAAACCGCAATTTCTTAGACCATAACTTTCATTATGAACCGGTGACTTGAATTAGGAATAAATAGATCAACAACTTTAGTTCAACTACACTTCTAATCCACCTACCTAATATTTAGCGATATTGCAAATGTCTTCATGATCAAATCTACTGATTTGGTGATCCAAACATTCTTCATAGACATATGTTGGTCAAATGGGCTACACCTCAACATAAATGAATGATTAAGAGAAATTGACCACTAGCTCATATTCTATGTAGTCGTGTCTCACACATGATAATCATATTTATATAGTAATGAAAGTGTGAAGTCTGCATAGCGAGGATCATTAGATGGGGTGGTCTAATCTTAAATACGTGTGTTGTTTCCATGTGTGATGCTATGACCATTTTCTTTAGTTTGGATTCTTCTGAGGTGGTAAGTTGTAACTTTTTTCATTCAAAAGACGAGAGAGAGAGAGAGAGAGAGAGAGAGAGAGAGAGAGAGAGAAGAAAAGATCCAAGCCAATCATCATGGATTATCTACCCTAAAAGGACCATGCATAGCCAAAAGTTCACTGATCAAGAAAATCCAACCAAATCCATTAGAAGCCTTTTAGGGGGTGAAAAATGGATGGTTATAAGAGTTTGAGAAAAGTTCCTTTGACCTCCAACTTTGTAATAACTCAAAATTTTGTGCATGAGTACATTCACGGTTTCTCACTTACACACACATATACATTACTAATAGTCACTTGATCAGTGATCTGAACTGTTTATAACAGTTCTTGTAACCAATTTAAACTATGCACCTGTTCAATCTGACATTGGATACCTACATCACTATTAATTAGGAACCAACCCAATCTAAACCATACAATTTAGCTTCTGATCGACCCCACTTTAAGGCCCTCATCCTAATTTTGCCCATTGAAATTGATGAATGACTGGGATAACCTTTCATATGTCATGTGGGGTCCATAAATCCTTATTTAAATAAATATATACATATATATATATATATATATATATATATATATATATATATATATATATATATATATATATATATATATATATATATATAATACATAAGTTCAGTCATCATTGTAAAATGCAATGCTGATTGATTATGGATCGAGTACTGACTGGAGTCCATGACTCCTTGCTTCTTCATTTTCAAGCCGACCAAACCTAACCCAACTAAGCATGAACCGTTCATCATGGTAAGAGCCCTCAAACTGACCTAAACCATCCATCTGACCAAACCCCCAATATATTTCCAATCATAAAAATCCCTTATCTGAAAGCACTTAGTGTGGCCCACTTGAACTTGAGATCTTCCCCATTTCCATTCTCCTAACTCACTTAGACTTGAAGAAAATGAGGGATGACATGGATTCTTATCAACCTCGTGGTGGACCCCACCTATCAACCCTCTTACCAGCGCAATCCAAGCGGCATAAGGACCTCTTTCTATTTTGTAAAGTAGTAAAGTTATGCACGTCTCTACCACACCGGTGAAACATGTAGAGCCATTCCTATGAATCCCAACCATCCAACCACCCAGCGATCCTCTTCATTCAACAGTCATTGATGCTCGAGCACATCCCCTTGACAGTCAACAAATGAAAATGCACCAAGTTTCCATTCCTTCTTCAACTTCTTAGCAACAATGTCTATTTGTATCCACATAATTTTAAAATCTTCAAACCTAATTGATGAAGCCATTCCATCTAGATTTATGAACACCCAAAAATCATAGCCTAATCAATTTGTAAAAGAATTCAAATAGAACACGTTCCTTCTTTCTATTTCAAGGCGTGGCAATTGAAAACCTAATAATGTCGAACCCATTGACTAATTGTATTTGAACTCCAATATTTCATACCTCTAAGCATCGCTGCATATCATAATTATATTCCACTAGTTTAGATCCATAATTGAGAAGAATAACCTTGTGCAGAAACAAACCCTTATATGAATTATATTAATGTATGTGAGTTACAAAGTGGACGGTCGAACAACACCTCATTGAGTTCAATTAATCTCCACCCATGCTAGTCGATCTACAATGTCTCAGGTCAATTACTCCTCATTTACTCAGGTCATGCATCTACTTTATGCACCTTTTGCATAGTCGTAGCGTGACTCACTGAGTTGGCTCAGTGAGTAAGCTTTTATGATTTTAAAAGAATTTTTAATGAACTATGGACCATAATGTTGTCAATTGGTAAATTTATACTTGAAGTTTTAGAAAATCCAACCCAACCAGGTATACTTTGTTCACGAATCCCAAGTGCAAGGTTACGAAGTAGTAATAACTTGATGAGATCGAGATCATACTCACATGGACTTGCTATTGTACGATTTATGGAATACGTTAGAAATAGAACTAGAATCTAAACTAACTTCCAAAATCTAGTTCAAAGAGTAATTGTGTGAGAAATAATTAAAAATAGAATACTAGAGCGCTAAGTATCCACCTATAGCCGTCTTAATGTTAGTTTACTTCATTCAATTAGATTACTCAACTGGAATCGAAGTCCTACCTATCCAAACAAATAATAGAGTAGTTAAATTATCATTTATAAACTTCAAAACAGATTTGAACTTTCATTGAATTGGTTCCCTCATAAAGCATTAGTGACTTGATCACAGGGAATTTGAAGCATCTATTGTGATGAGATTTAATGATAGATCAATGAAATTTACAGATCAATACCTTGCAAATTATATAAGAAAGTATTCTTAGCTTTCCTAAACATCCAATGTGCCCAGAGTTGACAATGGATCAAAATAAACCAAAGATATATCTTCATTCAAACCAATTATCAATGAATTGTTCAACATTCAAATCAATTAACTTGAATTAAAGGAAACTAAACATTAAAAAGAACTACAAGCTTCACCTCTTAATTCTATCTAAGAGATTATCCAATCAAAGACATGATTAAACTAAAACTCTAAAAAAAAATTTAAAAAACTAACTAGAACCGTGTTATTCGAGAAGAGAGAGGACTCCTTGAAGCTCCACAACTCTTTTCTCTACTTCTTTTACCCTAATTCATGTTTAGAAGAGCATAAAACATTCCTTTATATAGCACTGTTTCGCACCGACTTCAAAACCCCTTGAATTTACGTAGCTTTTCGCATCTTCAATGTCACTTTGATGGCATTGATCTCTTATCGATGAGATCGGATGAAAATGGAAAACTATCCAGCAATGAACATTTAAATTCATGGATTTTCTCAATGGAATCAAGCCACTTTCGGTGGAATCAAGCCGCTTTTGATGGAATCAAACCTCCTTCAATGGCATCGAATATCCTTTGATGGCATCGACAATGTGTCTAATAACAAAATCAAAAAATTTTGATTTTGTGATGGGATTGAGGATGGCTTCGATGGCATTGAAACTTACTTCCCTTTTAGCATTGTAATCAAAGATTATATTAGTGGATATGTGGTGATGACGTTTTGTGACTTGGGTACAGTTATGGTTATACTCCTTTATAATAAAAAAATTCACCATGAAAATCCTCTTTGTAGGATCTCAGGATTGGAATCTAGCATATAGGAGTTGGAAGCTGAGAATAGGGTACTACGGAGGCTGTCGGCACTAGATTTGGTGGCAATCCACCGCCTAGTCCAGTTCTCGAGTTTAAAGCGTAACAAACAAACCCTCTGCTCATGAGGAGACGTTGCGATAGGTTTTAAAACAAGGCAATCCACCGCCTAGTCCAGTGCATGTTCCACCAAATCCAAATAGACTATCAACATCTCGGGTCAACCCTCTTTAAGTTATGTCAGCTAAGATGGTTGATATGCAAAGGGGGATTCAACACATTGCAGAGTTGTCCCAAGTTTAGGTTAAACACTCACGAGTTCAAGTCGAGTCCTTTAATTGATGGATGGTTAGCCACACCAAGAGCATGGATTTGTTGGTGGCCATATCATTGAAATTTCACCTGTTGCACTTCAGCGATAGGTTGATGCAAACTCTGTTGGAAATCGAGCACCTGTACGACCATTCCAGACAATACCCCAAGCGTTTCCTTTGCAGTGAAATACACCAACTATTATTATCCCTGATCAAATTCCAGATGTGCGAAATTCATCGATGCTAGTAGATTTTATATATCCTGAACGTGTTCCTATCTAGGACATGTGAAATTCGCCACCACTTATAGATTTCAGACAACTTAAACATGAGAATATGAATGTAATTCATGAATTTAGGAATCAAGTGATACCTATTAGGTAACCTTTACCTAAAAATTAATCATCTAATGAAGAACATTATCAGTATGGTCCAGAAGTACCCCAAGTTATTGCGCAACAATACTAGGAGCGCAACCAAATTGTTCAACTGGTTCAGAAAGTAGTAGGCCAATTTCTCGGCCGAACTACTACTCCAGTTTATCATAAGTCATATCATGATTAGATTGATTGGCAATATGCATTGCTAAGGAATATTGACTTGACTTTACGTTGTTTACAAGTGATATGGGTTAATTGATCATAAAACACATAGGTTGGTTTACCATATAGTGTAGAGAATTTGCCAATGATGAGTATTATAAATTACAACTATATGGTCATTCACTCATTGGGGTAATTTTTACGTGGTATTCCAATTTCCTATCAAATTATATACAAAATTTGCAAGATATGGAAGAGAATTTCATGCTCAGTTCTTCTATAAGGACAAAGAAATATCGATGGCCGATCTTACTCATTTTTTTATAGTTGTCAGGAGAATCGGTCGAAAATTATATTACCCAGTTTAAGAGAACAAAAAGCCGATTCAAGGTAATCATGATCAAAGCAGAATTTATCCAGTTAAATCAAAATGGATTGGAGTTCAAGCTTCGAAATATGTTTATTAGGACAAAATTCACAAATCTTTATGACTTGAATAAGAAGGTGTCTCGATATGAGTCCCTCCTTTAAAAGTCAATGAAACAAAAGAATTCATCAACATGAATATATTATTATGATCCTAATTATGATGTTGTAGTAGCTGAAGTAGTGGTAAACAACCATTCATATGTTCGTTCTTAGTTAAAGTAGAAGCAACGACATCTTCTAGTCAGAAATTTTAATGAGCGTACACCTTTGATGTTTCTCATACTGACAAGATCTTTAACATTATGTTTGCCAACAAATTTGTTAAAATTTTGATTAATCATATGTAAGACCCGTATCCTAGACCGTACCGTTCTGTAGAATTCTTTGGTCTTTCCGTTCGAATTCCGACAACCTTCGACCTTTAACCGATATTTGCGTGTGACCCTGAGTCATTCGCCGTCAACCCGAGTCGACTCAACCCGAGACTTGTACCCTAGAGACCTTGTTGTTGCCATGGTTCTGATGCCACGACTCGCGCTCCGAGGTGATACCTTGGTCAGGAGATGTGGGCCAGCATTTGGTGCGAGAAAAACGCTGCGCGTTGCGAAAACTAAGAGAATCTCTACGACTTGTCACGTCAATCCATCAATCTCAATATGTCAAGTACACATTACCTCACACCCATCCCCAAGCAACCTCAAAAGTTAGAGAGTTCTTACAAAGCCCATACTTTTCTTACAACATTTGCTACAAAAGTCAAAAATCTCTTACACACCCATCACTCACCACATCTATCACTCCTTCACCCATCACTCTCTCTCTTTCCCTTTACAAGTCTCTCTCTCTCTCTCTCATTTTCAAGCTCATTTCTAAGCAAGAGAAGCACCATACGTATGAGCCTCTCCAAGCTTTCCCAAGAAACAAAGGTGACCCACTTTCCTATCCTTTCATCTCCCATCTCAACCATCCAAACCTCATCTCCTCCGTTAGAATCAAAGCTAAGGAGCTAAGGAAGCCAAGGAAGCAAGAAGATCAAACGGTGGGTGCTTTGATAGAGTAGTTTTCATATTTTTAAGATTGGCCAAGTGAGGCCAACCGATCAATGGTTTGGATCTCACTTGGGACCCTAAGATGTGGCCGATGACCCACTTTGATCATCATGATCATTCCATGATGGGGCCATTCTCCATGGACCCCATCATGATGTTTATTTTTCTTATATACCTAGGGTCATCTAGACTGTCTATTTTAGTGGAGAAGGGATCTCTACCGTTAGATTTTGGATTTAATGAGCCCATGTATAATGGGACCCACTTGATGTATGTTTGGTTGCAAGGGAGGGCCCATAATATCGGGGTCCCTCCATCACACGCGTGTCCCACTCTCTTTCTCTCTCTCTCCCTCTCTTTTTCATTTTCTTTTCATGAGATGGTGATGTGATTGCATGGCCCATCAGGATGGACCCCACCATGAAGTATGTATTTTATCCAAGCAATTCATAGGTGGGGCCCACTTTAAATGTGTTGTACCCATGTCATCCATCATTTGGTGGCCCACCTAATCCGGGCTCACCTTAATGCTTGTGCAGCGTCACACTGTCTAGTGTCCCTAGACGCTAGACAAAAGGGAAAAATACAAATATTAGCTTATTTCCAAGCTTGTGGGGTGACCCACTCATATAGGCACTACCTTGATGTATGTATTCAATCCTTGCCGTCCATCTCATTCCCTGAATATTTTAGGCGTTCAGCAGAAGAATGAGGCTGATTTGAGCATCTGGTGGGCCATAGCATAGAAAACTACGGTGGTTACCGTTGAAACATCGCCTGAAGTTCCTATACACCCAAAAATCTCAAACATTGGACTCATTTAGCTTGTTATGAGCCATAGAATTCCATGGCTGGGATGGATTTTCTGAATGTGGGTCCCACCTGTGAAAAACTACAGGAAAATAAAAAAAAGAAGCAACAATGCAGCTGACGCTGCTAGTGTTAGACAACGCAGGCAGCGCCTGCTGCGCGGACGGGCTGGCGGACGAGCAGCCCCACAGCCCAGCCGTGGGCCCCACCCTGATATATGTTTTATATATCCACACCGTCCATTTTGTGGGCCCTTAGGGCCGTAGGCTGCCCTCCAAAAATTAGCCTAATCTAAGACTTAGGTGGCCCACATGATATGAAACTGTGGGATTGAGTGGTTGCCCTTGAAACCCTTTTATGGGCCACAAAAGTTTTGAATCAATATGATTTTTTTTCCTCCTCATCCAGGTACCTGTGACCGAATGAACGGTTTGGATGGCAGGTAAACATTATGGTGGGCCACACATGTGGAACCCACCATTGATGTATGTGTTTACCACACCGTCCACGACTGTGGACGGTGGAACCCTCTGTCTTATTCACACCATCCAGCGGACGATGGAGCCCACTGTAATGCATGTGTTTTATTCACTGTCCAACGACAGTGGGACCTACCATATGATGCGTGTGCTGCATCCAAACTGTCCATTCACTTGGAAAGCTCATTTTATGGCTTGAGCTAAAAGAATGAGTCAAATCTATAGTTCAAGTGGACCCCACTTTGGTATATGTATGGGGCCCATTTTGAGTTATTGTGGCCGTCCATTGAGACCCCACATTGATATATGTATGAGGCCCACCTTATTATATGTAAGGCCCATGGGTTGAGGCCATTTGTTCTCTCCGTCCGAGCTAAACATGAGGCAGAGGCGTTGGATGGAACTCCTGAAAGACTACGATTTTAATCTCCAGTACCACCCGGGTAAGGCGAATGTAGTGGCGGATGCCCTCAGCTGTCAGCCACGAGGCCTGGTAGCGCATATGATGATTCGGGAGTAGAGGATGCTCGACGATATAGCAGAGTATGACTTCGAGTTTAGTCCGCAGTCATCTATTGTTCAGGTATCGAGCTTGTCAATTCAACCCTCTCTTGTCGTAAGGGTGATTGAGGTTCAACAGATAGACGAGTCGTTACAGGATAACCAAGCAGAGGCAACATCTGAGAGTCAGACGGACTGACAGATTGGTTCTAATGGTGGACTTCGCTTTAGAGGCCGATTATGTGTCCCGAATATTCCTGAGTTACCCGAGATCTTATGACTGAGGCACATCTATCGCGGTTCTCTATCCACCCTGGCTCGACGAAGATGTATCACGATATGAGGCGTTAGTATTTTTGATCAGGGATGAAGCGCCAGATAGCTAGTTTTATGGCGAAGTGTGACACCTACCAGCATGTCGAGGCCGATCATCAAAGACCCCCTGGTCTATTACAGCCGCTGAGCATCCCGATGTGGAAGTGGGAGCATATATCTACCGATTTTATCATGGGTTTGCCGAGTATTCAGTGCGGTCATGACACCATCTGGGTTGTTGTGGACCGTCTGACGAAGTCGGCACATTTTCTTACAATTCGTGAGACTTGGCATACGGATCGGCTAGCCAAGATGTTTGTTGATGAGATCGTGAGACTGCACGGTGTTCCTATCTCGATCGTTTCAGACCGAGATATGAGGTTCATGTCTCAGTTTTGGAGGAGCTTTCAGAGAGCGATGGACATTGATTTGCAGCTCAGCACCGCGTATCATCCGTAAACCGATGAAAAGACCGAAAGAGTCAACCAGATCCTTGAGGATATGCTTCAGGCTTGCTTGATTGATTTCTCGGGTAGTTGGAATAACCACCTGCGATTGGTTGAGTTCGCATACAACAATAGCTATCAGGAGACCATTAGCATGATTCCTTTTGAGGCATTATATGGCAGACCCTGTAGATCTCTAAGTTATTGGACTGAGGTTGGAGAGCGGCGTCTCCTAGGTCCCGAGCTTATGCTGCAGACGTTAGAGGCTATCGACATCATCAGGCAGAGGATGCGCATAGCTCAGAGCCGGCAGAAGAGTTTTGCTGATCGTCGGCGTCGTCCCTTGGAGTTTGCAGTAGGAGACAGAGTGTATCTCAAAGTCTCACCCATGAAGGGTGTGGTTCATTTTGGAACGAAGGTAAAGCTTGCCCCAAGATTCATAGGACCTTTCGAGATCACTGGGCGCATTAGCTCCATGGCCTATCGACTTTCCTTGCCATCGCAGTTGTCTGGCGTCCACAACATTTTCCATGTTTCTATGTTGAGGAAGTGTGGGTCAGACATCGTACCGGTTATTGATTGGCAGCCATTGGAGGTTCGTGAGGACGCTTCTTATGTTGAGCAGCCTGTTTGTATCCTCGATTGGAAGGAGCAGGTCCTGCGAACCAAGGTCATCCCCTTGGTAAAGGTGCAGTGGGACATCATAGTGTAGATGAGGCGTCTTGGGAGTGCGAGGCAGATATCCATGAGCATTATCCCCATCTTTTTGATGTTTGATTGTATGATGTATTATGTCCCGATTATATATGATATTATATTTTCTATTCCCTTATTAGTTATGTCGTAATTACTATGGTAGTGTAAATTTTGAGGATGAAATTTTTATTAAGTGGGGAGAGCTGTAAGACCCGTATCCTAGTCCGCACTGTTTCGTCGACTCCCGCGATCCTTCTCATCAAAGTCCGGCAACCTGCAACGTATAATCAATGTTTGTGTCCGACCCTAAGTCATATCCTGTAGATTTAAGTCGACTTAATCCGAGACTTGTACCATTACGACCGCACAGTCACCGCGGTTCCAACGCCGCAACTCGCATACTGATCCGATACCCTGGCAGGGAGATGTGGACCCGCGTTCAGTTTGAGAAAAAACACCGCGCATTATAAATTTTAAAAGAATCTTTACAATGTCTCATCAATCAATCAATCAATCCATCCATCAATCATCTCATGTCAAGTACATGCAACCATTCCCCTCTTACATCACCCTTACCTAAAGTCAACTCTCTCCCTCTCTCTCTTACACACCCATACATGTCAAGTACATGTCCATCACCCCATCACTCACTTCCCATCACTCCATCACTCCTTACATCCCATCTCTCTCTCATTTCTCAACACATCCCAAGCAAGAGAAAGAGCTCACGTCCAAGCCTTCCCATGGAGAGAAAATGCATGTGTGAGGCCCACTTCCCACTCCAAAACCCATCATCCTAGCCATCCATTTCTCATCCTCTCCATTAAAGTGAAGCACAAGGAGACCGGCTCTCCAACGGACCAAGAAGATCAGTGGTGGGTGCTTCCATAGCTTAGTTTTTCATGTTTTTAAGATGGGCCAAGTGAGGCCTACCAATCAATGGTATGGATCTCACTTTGGACCCTAAGATGTGGCCGATGGCCCATCTTGATCATCAATATCATTCCATGATGGGGCCATTCTCCATGGACCCTATCATGATGTTTACCTTCCTAACTTGTATATAAGTCATCTAGACCGTCTAATTTCATGGAGAAGGGATCTCCACCTTTGAATTTTAATTTTATAGGCCCACATGTAATGAGACCCACTTGATGTATGTTATAAATCATGGAAGGGAGGGCCCATAGTGCTGGGGTCCCTCCATCACTCGTGTCCCACTCCCACTCTTTTTCTCTCTCTCCCTCTCTTTTTATATTTTGTTTTAGTGATGATGATGAAGTTGTGTGGTCCACTTGAATGAACCCCACCATGAAGTGAGTATTTTATCCAAGCCGTCCATGAGTGGGGCCCACCTTATATGTATTGTACCCGCACCACCTACCATTTACTGGCCCACCTAAACAGGGCCCACCATGTGCATGTGCTAGACCCACACCGTCCAGCGTTCAAGGACACTGGACGTGATTAAAAAAAAAAAATTAGCTTGGTTCCAAGCTAATGGGGGTGGCCCACTTGTGTAGGCCCCATCTTAATGTATATATTCAATCCACGTCGTCCATCCTATTTACCAACTTATTTTAGGTATTGGGCCGAAAAGTGAAGCTGATCCAACTTTTTGGTGGGCCATACCTTAGCAAACAATGATCTTCACCATTTAAATTCACTTGGTTTCTTCTTACAAGCTGAAATACATTAGATATGGGGCTCGTTTGATCCGTCTTGAGCCGAGGGATGCAATGGATGGGTTGGATTTTTCCGAATGCAAGCCCTATTTAGGAAAAACCATGAGAAAATTCAGTTTTTTTTCTAAAAAAAGAATTTTAAAGCAGCAAAGGCTACTGCCTCTGGACGCTAGGAGAGGAGAGGACGCGCAGGCGTCCTGCGCTGTGGGCAGACGCTAGGGAACCCATGGCTCCAGCCGTGGGCCCCACCTTGATGTTTATTTGCCATCTAACCCGTCCATATGGTGGGCCACTACCTGAAGCAAGCCCCACCCAAAAATCAGGCCCATCCAAGGCTCAGGTGGCCCACATCAGAGAAAACAACGGTGATTGAACTCTACCATTGAAACCGTTTTTGAGCCCACGGAAGTTTTGAATCAATCTGATATTTGTTTTTCTTATTCATCCAGGACTTTGTGACCTTATAAATAGGTTGGATGGTAAGTAAACATTTTGGCGGGCCCTCACGTGGAGCCCATAGTGATGTATATGTTGTACTCCCACCGTCCAGGCGGACGGTGGAGTCCACGGTGCTGTATGTGTTGTATTCCCACCGTCCAGAGGACGGTGGAGCCCACTATGATGTATGTGTTTATCCGCGCTGTCCATTGTTTAGATAGTGAGACCCACCATGATTTATGTGTTCTATTCACTCTGTCACACTATGCGTGTGTGAATGTGTGTGTGTGTATATATATATATATATATATATATTATATATGCATATATGTATGATGGTGGGCTTTTATGTGGACCCCCCCACCATGATGCATGTGTTGCTTCCAAACCGTCCATTTATTTTATAAGGTCATTTTATGGCTTGAGCTAAAAATGAGTCAAATTTATGGTTCAAGTGGGCCCACCTTGGTATGTGTATAAGGCCCATGTTGAATTATTTGTGGCCATTCATTGAGGCCCACCTTGGTATACATATACGGCCCATGGGATTAGGCCCACTTGACATATATAAGGCCTATGGGATTAAGCCCACTTGACATATATAAGGCCCATGGGATTAAGCCCATTTGACATATATAAGGCCCATGGGATTAGGCCCATTTGACATATATAAGGCCCATGGGATTGGGCCCATTTTGATGTATTCCAAGGCCGTGGGTTAAGGCCCATTGTGTTGTACTCTAAGGCCCGCAGGTTATAGCCCATTGCAATGTACATCAGGCCCATTAATGGGGCCCACTTGTTTGATAACCAGAAAGCCTATGTGATATGGCCCATTTGATGTATTTAAGGCCCAAGGGGAGGTACCTAAGGTTCATTGCAATGTGTGATTCCTCCATGGTTGTGTAATGATATTTTATGGTGGGTCGTGCCTTAGGAGCAATGATGGTTTGACGCCCACATTGTAAGTACAATGTTGGTTAAATGTCCGCATTATATCTCTCCTTAGGGCCCATTGGTAAGTCCATACTAGTTGTGTATAGGTCATCTAGGCTCATCTACATTGTAAGAGTAGTCCATTACTTTATAACATGCTTAATATAATCACATGACTCATGCTCATACGCATCATATGTATGCTTAGTATGAGTAGTGACTGATCATAGCATACGCCATTGGGTAAACCATTTACGGGACTCGTTATGAGATAGAGTGCCTCACATGATCGCGCAGTACGTGCTGGATTGCTGCATGATTTGACGGTGTGATTCATACATCTCGCATATGTGTGACTTGATCACTGCACGCCCTAGCGACATCAAGGTCGTGGCCTCCACAAGCACATCGTGGATGGCCGTATTGGATACTGAAAATACTTTGTTCTAGCACTGTGGGCACTTAGGATGTCCTTGGGTGAAAGTTTCAGAACCTTTTTGGTACCAGGAGTTGCTCCAATGTCTGGTCCGAGTGGATACACCAACTCCTAAGTGTCGAATACTAGTAGGGCGCGTCTCCTACTATGTCGTGGTCGGTTAGGAGGGCGTGTGGCCTTATCTGCTTGAGTGATGGGGCTATAAGCTAGGCTGAGTTTGACCAGCTCACAAATGATTCTGCTATCGACGAGCCGGGTAGGTATTGGCAGACTATTGGTCAGGCGGATAGTGAGGTTTATTCCGCTTGCTTGAGTGTGTAGCTAGGGAGGTGGCAGTCACTGTGAAGTGTATTAGACCCTGGTGATATCCAGTGGAGAACTGTACTGATATGTGTACTTGATGAGGACTAGCATGTTTGCTTTGCATCTCGCATATGACATTTGGCTACATAGGCCACGCATCGCATGGCCTTGATATGGCTGATAGCATTCATGCCTTGTATCATATAGTTTTGGTACAGCTGATAGCATTCATGGACTTACCGCAGGTTTTTGCATTACTCTGATATTATATACTTGGCAATTGTCTTATGCACACACTTACACCATCCTCTAAGCCTTTGTAAGCTTATGCATGACCGTTGCGTGTAGGTGTCGTTGGACAACAGTAGCGCTGAGGCAGGAGAGCGTATCAGGCCATTTTTGAGCTTTTTGATCACCCTGTATTTCCCTTTCTGCATTGTACTTAAAGTTTTTGATATAGTAGATATGTGGTGATATTGTTTTGTGACTTGGTTATGCTTGTAGTTATGCTCTATTACAAAAAAAAAATCATACTGAAAATCCTCCTTATAGGATCCCATGATTGGAATCTGGCATGTGAGTGTCGGGATCCGAGAATGGGGTATTACGGAGGCTGTCGGTGCCGGATTCGGAGATCGAGAATTTTGTGAGCCCATTTTTCGAGTTTGGGGCGTTACATACACCTCAGCTACCCGATCTACTCTAGCAACCCAATGAACAACATCGGCTCGCTCTATACCTGCATTAACTGATATAGTTTGATAGCGTTAATGGCTATCGCAGTGAGAAGTACCCTCTAAGATTTCACACTCATTATTCATAATCTAATATAAATCATAATATAGGAGAAAAGACATATTAAACAATGCAATTTAAAACTATGATCATATATTCAGAACTAAGCCAGTCAACATAGTTTCAACATTAAGGAAATGTAATAGAAATAGCAATATAATGGGACGTGTCCATATAGTCAAAATAATCAATCTTATAAACTCCATAAAATGTCTAGAAAATCAAGCTTTAAACCTCTACTTCACCCAGAAATCATATTGTACATGAACACCGCAAGATGGCTAGGAAATTGCTAAGTGAACACTTGCTCCACCCGAAAATCAAGGTACGACTGAACACTGCAAGATGAAGAGACAAGAAACATACATACTCTAGACCACCCGAAAATCATATCGTTCATGAATACCGCAAGATGACTAGGAAATCAATAAACAAACTCCCGTTCCACTCGGAAATCACAATATGACTGAACACCGTAAGATAGCTAAAAAATCAACAAGCCACAAAAGGACACCAATAATCCATCAAAGCCACGAGGGCAAATATGTGGTCCAAGCCATGTAAGGCAAGTATGGACTGCTAGATAGTGAGCTCACGACAGGTTTCATTCATTATATCACTTAATCGCAAACGGAAAATAGATAGTTAATTAACAATGTACAATTAAAGATGGCATGTTATCATCAATCATTTATGCTTGCTATAATTAAAGAGATATGTTCATTATCTAACACAGGAATCAGGTGTGCAACATATTATCATATTCACATATTCACATAATAAGTTAAGTAACTCAATCAAGTAACTTAGGAGATACTAAATGGGAGGGATTAAGGCATCATCTACGATTAGATTAATGAATTTAAGTGGGAAGCTCAAAGGATGAGTCCTCACCTCAAATTTTGATTAGAATGGGTTCAACTTAGATCACCTCCACTAGCTTGAATCTAACGTGACTGAGAAACTATGTGATAATAAGAAGGAAAATAAATAATTATTGTAAAATAATGATTTAATAACTAATATTATTCTAGGAGGCTAATATGCAAGGTTTTAACTCACCTTGAGGTGCGGTCTATTTAACGTAGCCCAAGCTTAGCCCGACAACTCACCCGAGTTGACTCAGCAGGTGCAACACCACCCTATCTCTCTCTCCTCTTCTCCTTTCTTCCTTTCTTTTCTTCTGCTTTCCTTTTATTTTCACTAGAATATCTAGAAATGTATGGACCAGGCCCAAACCCAACTCCCTCTCTCTCTCTCTCTCTCTCTCTCTCTCTCTCTCTCTCTCTCTCTCTCCCTCTTTCTTGCTGGAACCCCACCTGGACTGGACCTAACTTAACCCGAACTCGGCAACCACAACCTAGAGCGAGTTGACTCACTTCTCAACTCGCTCGCTCTCTCTCTCTCTCTCTCTCCCCCCCCCATCTTATTTTGCTCTTCCTCTCTCCCTCTTTTCTCTACTACTGGACCAGACTGCACCTAACTCGTTCCAGCCCCAACCCAGACTTGACAACGCCTTGGTGTTGCACGGACAAAAAGGAGAAAGAGGACAGCTTTCTCTCTCCATCTCTCTCGTTTTCTTTCTTCCTTTGCTCCACCTTTTTCCTCTCCTCCCTTCTTTCTTTCTCAGGTTTAATCAGCAAGAAAACCGGGCGTGAATAGATCCCGAGCTCGAGCGAACTTAGCCCAACCCAATAGTACCGTAGTTGGAGGTGCGAATAGCGAGCATGCAACAATCACGCACTGACCTCGTTGAGTTTCGGCCTTGCACGCATGAGATGGGTATAGGTTTGGTTTAAGGATGGAATGCTGACCAAACGGGCTATCTAATGTGCTTCTCTGATCTCGAATGGGGCTCACCATGAATCACACGGACTCGATCTTCAAGCGAGGAAGGAGAAGGATGATCATGGCAGATTCCATGTTGTTCGGTTTTCCTTCGATCTGGTTGTTATGGAGGGTACAGATGAACCCAAGGGAGCTTGGGGAATGCTTAGATAGAAGCTTAATGGAGGTTTTTCTGGTGGGTTCGACACTTGAAGGTTGCGGCTGTTTTTTTAGGATTTTCGAAGGAAACGGAGGAGGCAGTGGATTGATGCTTGATCCTCCCTTCTTTAATGTTTGACCTAGCCCTTCGGAGCCACTGGATGAAGGATGGATGGCCTAGATTTATTCTATGGTAGGGAGGCGGACGAAAATAGCAGGCACAGAAAAAAACCACTCGTGGTTTTGTCCAAAAACCCAAAACTACACGAAGAGAATGGATGGCTAGGATGGATTTACTCCAATGGTTGGGATGCAGAGATCCAGCCTCATGCGGGTCGTCATCATAGCAAGCAACAGGTTTTCGTTTTTGGAAATTTCCATCTGACAACAACAGCTTGCTTGCGCTGGTGTTTGTGGCATTGGGTGGAACTAGGCAGGGATTGCATGACTTTGGGTCCTCCATAATATATCTTCAAAGGGGACGGTGACGGTGGGCCACATCCAACTCAAATGGAGGTTGTAGATTTGAATTCCGCTCGGCGGCAAAATGAAAGGAAGAAGAATCCTTTCTTCTTTTGGCGGGTTAAAGCCAGTTTGATCGAAAATAATATTCGATGCACATCGGTTGTGCACTTGCTTGTGTAAGCATAGATCTAATGCGGGGTCCACAGTGATGCTTGGTCCAATCCACACCGTTCATTTTCTTCGGAGGTTCTAACTAGGGCCTTTGGTCAAGGGTCTTGCATATCCAAAACTCAGGTTGGCCATATCATCTGAATTATGGCCGTTAAGTGCCAAACACTGTCGATTCGTGATGATCTGTGGTCCAATCCCGTGATCACAACCATTCATCTAACTAGTGAGCCACCCAGGGCCACTATATATTTTAAACTGATGAGTCATACAATGTTTATTTTTGGTTCAAACTACAATTTTCATCTATCCAACAGTCTAATTGATTTCAAACCTAACCATTAGTGATCCTTGGAGTTTTATATTGACAGTGGACAGTCTAATCTATCTATTGAAGTGACTTATAGGGATGGATCGCCCAAATATTAATTGTAAGCGTAAGGAATGGTGAATCTAGTGACTTAAGCCCTGAAATTGATTTTCCACAGCTTAATCAATCCAACTGACATTTTATCCCAATTTGGTTTTTATAATTAAGCCTCATGAGGTTCAATGCGGTTCTCTAGGTGATGTGATGGTCCATCTTGAAAGACGACGGCTGTATGGCTCAATCTACGGGTGAAGATATCCACTAACAGTTGGATTCAAATTTCAGTAAGGGTAAGTGTTTAATTAAATCAGGTTTTGTGTTCATCTTAAATTAGGTCCTTATGGTAACGCCCAAGTACTGAAAAGTACGAGGTGTTACCCATACATCCGTACTTCAATAGTATCGGTCTAATCGCAATTTCATTAAGAAGTTCCTTAAAAATTGCCTACACTTGAAGCTGTAAATGTTCAACTTCAAGATGGTGAGGGAGGAGATGTTGAAGCCTACATTAGCAATTTTAACAAGATCATCAACAAATTATTAGATGTGGAGGTAATGGTCGATGAAGAAGATCAGGCATGTATCTTGTTGAATTCTTTTCCTATTTCGTATGAGTCTTTTAAAGACACCTTGTGCACTGGTAACACGATTCTTAGTGTTGATACCATTATCTCAGCCCTTCAGGAAAATGCAATGAGAAAGAAGAATGGTAGCATGGGGGCCTCTACTGATGCTTTGTTTACAAGAGGTAGAAATTCTAAGCGGGACAAAGGATCCTCTATATCAAGATCCAAATCCAAGGGCAAGGGTAATGAAAAGTTAAAGTGCTTAGATTGTGAGATGCCAAGGTACGTGAAGAAGGATTGTACAAATCCTAAAACAAAGAAAGAGAATACAGAGTCTTCTTTCAAGGAGGCTAATACTGTCGTGTCTGATAAAGAGACAAGCGGAGGTGATCTATTTTCAGTGTCTGTAACGCCCCAAAATTCAAGGTTTAGCAAAGCTCAACTCCCAAGTTCCAATGCATCATTTATGCAACATAGATAATAATGATTAAATATTGTCTATATTAGTGTATTAAACATGAGTGTGATTACACTAAAACAACATATCATACTCTAGAGTTACTTAAATTGAGTAAGCGGAAGACTGAGATGAACATATAAAGTATGTAAGTGTTTATCAATCCCCAGAGTATACATATGTTACCAGGCTAAATAAATATAAGTGTTTGTTCTAAACTTTACAAAATATCAAAATGTGATGGTCCAACTAATCCATGTAGACCCGCCTGATAGCTGAATATAGGAGAATTCCTCCTCCTCATCCATGAAGTCTATTTCAACTGCAAAGGCTCCATCATCACCTGTATCTACAACAGAGTCTGATTGGTATTTTAAAACACTGTCCCAAAGTGGGAGTGAGCGATCAACTCTGTGGTACTATAAGGCAAAGGTTAACATGTTATCAATTCAGTCAAGCAGTAATGATAAAGCAATACAACAATCATATCCAAGTACTCTTGTTAATGCAGGAATGATATGTGTAATGATGCATGCCCTTGCCTACACTCCCTCAGCGACATCATCTCATGATCGCACATGGCAAACTCCCTAAACGTGTGCTTCCTCGCTAAAGCACATACAATGCGGTGCATGGTCATACAACAGATTTGGAAAGCTAAGGTACCTCCCTTTATATCACTTACCCAAACAATGATCCATCTAGGGTCGTCAGTCCTAGTTAATCATATACGATAGGTAAGTTGTAGGGTATCACCCCTGGTGAAAAACAGTGGATAGGTAAGTTCATGAATTCACACTCGAGGTCACTACGGAGAGCCTCGCCTCCTCAGCGTAGGCCTAAATTTGTACTCGAGGTCACTACGGGAGGCTCGTCACCTGAACATATGCCGACAGCTCGAATACGCTGTCCTATACACCACTATATTCGGCTCACGAGTTTGGGTTGCTCACTTGTCACTATGGGGAAGCTCGTCACCCCAACGTAAGCTGACAGCTCGACCACGGTGTCCCATACACCACCATGTCCGGCTTATGAGTCTTAGCGGATCTTGGTACCATAGTTAAATGGGCATTACATTGGTAAGTGGTACCTTAGATTCAAGTAATAATGTCCATACATGGTAAGCACACATAGGCCAATCGGGTTAATTGACAAGTGCAATTGGTACGAACGCACGTTGAATTAATCAACATGGAACGCATGAGCACTCTATGTGGCCTAACCACTGTCGATAATCACCATACGACTCGAATTCATCAAATGTATCAAATGTGGTGAAATTAGTTCGGCCACCTGTAAGTCCCGTATCCTAGACCGTACCGTTCCATAGACTTCCGCGGTCTTTCCGGTTGAATTCCAGCAACCTTCGACCCTTAACCTGTATTTGCACGCAACCCTGATTCATACGTCGTCAACTCGAGTTGACTCAACCTAAGACTTGTACCATAGCGATCGCGTCGTCATCACGGTTCCGATGTCATGACTCTCGCGCCGAGGCGATACCCTAGTCAAGAGATGTGGGCCAGCGTTCAATGTGAAGAAAATATCGTGCGTTGCAAAACCCAAGAGAATCTCTATGACTTATCACATCAATCCATCAATCCATTAATCCATCAATCTCAACATGTCAAGTACACATCACCTTTCACCCTTTCCCAAGCAACCACAAAAGTCAAAAAGTTCTTACAAAGCCCATACTTTTCTTACAACATTTGCCACAAAAGTTAAAAATCTCTTACACACCCATCACTCACCACATCTATCACTCCATCACCCATCACTCTCTCTCTCTCTCCCTATACAAGTCTCTCTCTCTCTCTCTCTCATTTTCAAGCTCATTTCTAAGCAAGAGAAGCACCATACGTATGAGCCTCTCCAAGCTTTCCCAAGAAACAAAGGTGGCCCACTTTCCTACCCTTTCATCTCTCATCTCAACCATCAAAACCTCATCTCCTCCATTGGAATCGAAGCTAAGGAGCTAAGGAAGCCAAGGGAGTAAGAAGATCAAGCGGTGGGTGCTTTGATAGAGTAGTTTTCATGTTTTTAAGATGGGCCAAGTGAGGCCAACCGATCAATGGTTTGGATCTCACTTGGGATCCTAAGATGTGGCTGATGGCTCGCTTTGATCATCATGATCATTCCATGATAGGGCCAATCTCCATGGACCCCATCATGATGTTTATTTTCTTACATTAAATAGGTCATCTAGACCATCAATATTGATGGGGAAAGGATCTCCACCATTGATTTTCAATTTTGATGGACCCATGTGTAATGGGACCCACTTGATGTATGATTGAATGCAAGGGAGGGCCCATAATGTCGGGGTCCCTCCATCACACGCGTCCCACTCTATTTCTCCCTGTCTCTTTCATATTATTATTTTTTGATATGATGATGTGGCCGTGTGGCCCACCCGGATGGGCCCCACCATGAAGTATGTATTTTAGCCAAGCCATTTGTAAGTGGGGCCCACTTTATAAGCATTGTATCCATACCACCCATCATTTGGT
This sequence comes from Magnolia kwangsiensis, assembly GCA_037074715.1. Lineage (NCBI taxonomy): Eukaryota > Viridiplantae > Streptophyta > Magnoliopsida > Magnoliales > Magnoliaceae > Magnolia > Magnolia kwangsiensis. Next base: position 62,239,437 of record CM073583.1, on the reverse strand, counting down.
GGCCCATGTGGGCAGCCTACCTGAAATACACAGCCGTCCAGCATCCCTGGACGCTGGACGTTGAAAGGAAAACACAAATATCAGCCTTGGTTCAAGGCTATTTGGGTGGACTGCTTGTGTAGGCCCCACCTTGATGCATGTTGTTAATTCACGCGCTCCATTCCATTCTCCGGATCATTTTACCCGTTGAGTCGAAGGATGAATCTGATCCGAGTATCTGGCTGGCCATAGCATAGCAAATAGTGGCCTTACCGTTGAAATTCACCCTGACGTTTCTATACCCCAAAATATGTTGAATATTGGACTCGTTCGGATTGTCTTGAGCTATGGGGATCAATGGTGGTGTCAGATTTCTCTGATGTGGGACCCACCTGTGAAAAACCATAGGAAACAAAAAATAAAAATAAAAAAAATACAAAATGCAGCAGCATTGCTACTGCTGCTGTTAGAGGCATTGCCAGTGCTTGCGCTGGGAGGGCGGATGACAGGGCAACGACCCATGGCTCCAGCCGTGGGCCCCACCATGATGTATTTATACCATCTAATCCGTTCTTGAGGTGGGTCACTCCCTGAAGTGGACCCCTTCCAAATTCCAGCCACATCCAACGCTCAAGTGGCCCACAACATAGGAAACATTGTGATTAAATGGCTGCCATTGAGACCCTTTTTTGGGTCCACAAAAGTTTTGGATTTATATGAGATTTGTTTTTCTTGCTCATTCAGGTCCGTGTGACCTTACCAACGGTTTAGATGCCACACAAACGTTATGGTGGGCCCCACATGGGACCCACAATGATGCATGTGCTTTATTCATACCGTCCACAGGCAGTGGAAAGTTGAACCCACATGTGTTATATACCACACCATCCATGGACGGTGGAACCCACCACGGTGCATGTGTTTTATACATGCCGTCCAACCATTCTTTAGGGACAGTGGGTCCCACTACTGTGATGACAAGAGTAAGTTCTGTGGGTCCCCGTGATGAATATGTTATATCCCCTGTCCGTACATCTGGACAGTGGACCCTACTTTGATGTATGTGTTTTATGAATGCAGGCCCACATGTATTGATGTATGTACGACCACCACCCATCTGTGAGGCCCATACATGATGTATGTGTTATATCTCAACTGTCCATCCAATTGGCAAGCTTTCTTTGAGGCCTGAGGCTAAAAAAATAAGACAAATTTAGGATCAGGTTGACCACATGATAGACGGCAGTAGGTTTGAATGTCCACCATTAAACCTTTAGGAATTTTAATGGTGGAAATCCTTATCACCACCTATATGTGGGTTTGGCCCATTTGATATATATACATGGCCCATGTGATGTAGTCCACTTGCCATGTTTATGGCCCATTGTTGAGCCCACCTTGGTATATATATAAGGCCCAAGTGATTAGGCCCATCTTGTTATAATCATGACCCATTGTTGAGGCTCACCTTGATGTGTATGGAGCCGTTGTTGAGGCCCAAAATGATGTATTTGAGGCCCAAGGGCAAGGCCCATTGTGATGTATTTGTGGCCCATGGGAAAAGCCCATTGTGATGTATATTAGGCCCATGTGTAGGGCCCACCCATTGTGTATTAGGGCCCATGGGTTGTGGCCCATTTTGATGTATTTCTGGCCCAGATAGCAAGGCCCGATATTATGTATGAGAGGCCCATGGGATGTGGCCCATTACGAAGTGTTCGGGGCGCATGGGATATGGTCCATTATAATGTACATGCGGCCCATATATGGGGACCATTATGATGTTACATATGGCCTTGTGTGAGGACTAATATGATGCATGTGAGGCTTATATGATGAGGCCCACTTTGATATACTTGTGGCCCATTAGTGTAGTCCATTGATGCAACCCACCTGATGTATTGAGGCCCATGAGCGAGGCCCATGTGGTGCGGCCCATAGTAATGTGTGTGTAACCCTTGTACGAGGCCCATGATATTGTATATTAGACCCTTGTGTGAGGCCATGGGCCCACTATATGTTTGGCCCTATGTAGGCCACTCCTTGGGAGCAATGTTAGTTAGATGTCCACATTGATGGGCAATGATGGTTGGATGTCCACATTGTGACCTTCCCTTAGGCCTTGTTAGGCCCATTCTCATCATTCCCTCAGTAGGTTAACCCAAATAAGCGGGCCCCATTCACCGTAGATGGATGGCTCCGTGTTATCAGATTTGATATAACTACGGCCGAGTGCTGATCTTTATACTATAGTTGATCGGTCGATCATCTATGGACCCCGTTTTGTTTATCTGCTGATTATCGGTGTGATTGACGTGACCGATTTATCGATTCTGACTATCAATCGATTTCGATTATCATGGCCGATTGCTGATTCCGATCAACGTAACCGAATTACCGACTCTGATCATCGATTGCCGATTCCAATTAACGTGACCAATTTGCTGATTCTTATTACCGATTGATTTTGATTATCGTGGCTGATTGCTCGATTATCGATCAGGGCCGATTAACGTAATTGATTGTGAATTTCGAGTATTAAGGTCGATTATCGATCAATTCCGATTGTCGTGGCTGATTGACAATTCTGATTGTCGTGACCGATTCCGATTACTAAGGCCTACTCCGATTCCGATTCTGATTGTCAAGGCCGATTTTGATTGCCAAGGCCGATTGCCTAGACCTATATGATGTATATGCGACCCGTAGTTGAGGCCCATTGTGATGTATCTATGGTCCTTGTGCAAAGCCCACTGTGTTGTATATTAGGCCTTTGTGTGAGGTCGTTAGCCCATTATGTGTTTGGCCCTATGAGGGTCATTCCTTGGGGGCAATGTTGGTTAAATGTCCACATTGTTAAGGCTGATTATTGATACTGATTATGAGTAGGTGACAACATAGTATTATAATACATGCCCATACGCATCATCTGCATGTTTGTTATGAGATGTGATTGACCATTGCATATGTCATAGGACAGGTTGTTCATAGGGCTCCTTGATAGGCGGAGTTGCCCCACATGAGATCATGACATGGATAGGATTGATGCATGATTGAACTGTGTAATGCATGCATCTCGCATTTGTGTGACATGACTACCATACGCCCTAGCGACATCAGGGTCGTAGCCTCCGTAGGTATTTTGTGGATGGTCAGATGGGACACCGAAAATCTGTTCTACATGGGGTGTTATAGATATCCCTGGGTGAAAGTCCCTAAACCCTCTTGGTTTCAGAGATTGCTCCAACGTCTAGACCGAGTGGATGCATGACCTCATGAGGGCCGTATACCGTTAAGTCGGATCTCCCACTGTGTCGTGGTCGGTTGGAAGGGGGTACAGCCTTACCTGCCTGGGAGGAGGGGGCAATGCTAAGCTGAGTCTGACCAGCTCGAGGAATGGGTCCACTATCGACGAGCCGGACCCAATATTGGCAGGCGGATAGTGAGGTCTCTTCCACTCACCTTGTTGCGCGTGATGGGGCGGCAACCTGGTTTGGAGTGTAATAGACCCCGGTGATTTTTCAGAGAGGAACTGTACTGATATGTAGACTTATTGAGTAGGAATTGCATGCTCATTCATTCATTCATTCACTATCCACTCGGGCTGGTGGTGCGTAACTAATTGTTGTGTACCTTCGTTATGGTAAGATTTTTAATTGGGCGAGCGACTAACCTGAGATAAGGAGTTTACCACGTTGAGTCTGACTATCCAAATTTAGGTATGAGATTGGTTTAGATAGAAGTCCCTTGTGGTGGACCCTATAGCCTGCGATACTACGTACTATTATCCCGACTTCACTCAGCTTGGTCATTTCATTCGCACCACATATCACATTGCATCCGCAGTACTTAGCATTTTGGGTTACCATGTTTCTGCATGGATATGACTATTAATACTCATGCCTTGCATCGTATATCCTTGGTACGGCTTATGACACTCATAGAATTATCAGTATATTTTCGCTTATTTCAATATTGAATGATTTATGACATTGTATCATCAACATCTAATATTTGGCTCGCTTTGACTCCTCATTTGTATAGTTGGTCTGTATTGCGTACTCTGATATTGTATAACTTGTGGACTTACCAATATAATTTCACTTACTCTGATCTCGTATCTTGTCAGTATTTCCGTTTAATCCATCATATGATTTATGACATTGTATTGCATACTTGACACTTACCTTGTGCACACACTTTCACCACCCTCTAAGCTTTCTATAAGCTTATGCACGATAGATACATACAGGTGGCGTCAAGTTGTAGCAGTGTTGAGCTTGGAGCGTACAAAGGACTTTTGGAGCTTTAATTTTTTTGACATATGTATTTTCCTTTCAGCACTATATTCAAATACTTATATTAGTGGATATGTGATGATGATGTTGCCTTCGTGATTTGGGTAAACTTGTGGTTATGCTCGTTATGAAACAAATGTACATTAAAAATCCTCCTTGTAGGATCCCAGGATCAGAATCTAGCGTATGAACGTTGGAAGCCGAGAATAGGGTATTACGGAGGCTGTCGGCACCGGATTCAGCGATCGGGATTCCTATGAATCCGATTTCCAGGTTTGGGGCATGACACCACCTACTCAGGAACCGTTACCAATTTTCTAAACTACGTAGTAGTCCCAATCATACTCAGGTGCAATAGGTAGTCACATATGTTAATCATAACAACGTTTGACGAACAATTCAAGAATAATTCCCAATGAGCATTGTAACGCCCTGAAAATCGGGGGTTGGGTAGAAACCCAACTCCCGAGTTCCAGAACATCACTTATGCAACATTTTCAACAATGGATGAATGTCGTCGATAATAGTATATAAAACATGAAGTGGATTAAGCCAAAACAGCATATCATACTCTAGAGACAGTTAAATTAGCAAGCGAAAGACTGTGATAAATACATAAAATATATAATTGATTGTAAGTCTCCAGAGTGTGAACATGTTACCAGGTTAAACATATATATGTATACTCCAAAGATGAACAAAAAGAATATACATGAGTGCTCCAAAAGTATAAAAGAAAGACAAGTGTCATGACGTCTAATCAACCTCCTGTAATCCCGTTGATCAAAATACGGAGGAGAAGTCCTCCTCAGCATCATACAAGTCCAGCTCCTCTCCACAAGCAGTGTCATCATCTGAAACTAAAATAAGGACTGGTGGGTGTCCGGAACACCATCCCGTAACGTGGGAGTGAGTAGCTAACTCAGTGGAATCATAGAACAAAAATTAACATGTTATCAAATCCATCACGAGATAATGATAAAGCAAACAAAACAAACATTCCTAAATACTGTGATTAATGCATGGATGAAATGATATGATGGATGCCCTCACCGACATACTCCCTCATGCGGCACCATCTACGTCCGCGGCATGCTTTCTTCCCACAGTGCTCCACATCTTCCAGGCACATGCAGTGTGACGTGGATATGATTACCGAGTTGTTATTAGTCCATTTCACACATCAGGATTGGAAAACTAAGGTACCTCCCTTATATCAATACCTAAACAATGATCCTGTCTAGGGTCGTCACTCCTAGTAATCTCATACGATGATATATTTCTAGGTAGCTGCAAGGGCTGCCATGGCTGTTGCACGCACTCGTTGCTCCGTTCCCCCATCACCTTATCAATACAGGCCTAGTTTATATCCTTAAAACTGCATCAGGACTCGTCGCCCCCATGCGGTGTCAGGATAAACTCAAGGTTACTACAAAGGGCTACCAGGGCTGTTGCTTGCACTCGTTGCTCCACTCCCCCATCACCTTATCAATGTAGGCCGACAGCAAGAATATAGTGTCCCATACCACCATAATCTGCTCAGAGTAGGTGCTCACTGGTCACTACGGGGAGGTTTGTGGCCCCAGTGTAGGCCGACAGCTCAACCACAGTGTCCCATACCACCATGCCCGGCTCATGAGTCTTAGGGGATCGAGGTACCAAGGTTAGAGGGGCTTTCCAATAGTAAGTTTAGTACCCTAGGTTCAAGCAGTTATGACGAATACAAGGTGAACATACAATGGTCAGTCGAGTTACTTGATAAGTCCGACTAGCACGAGCGCACGTTGAATCGACCAACATGAAGTGCACAAGCACTTCGTGTGGCCTAACCACTGTCGACGACTCTAGTACGACTCGAGTTCGTCATACACATCCTTCGTGGCGAATAGAATCCGACCACGAATTCTAAACTGTTACCGACTGTCTGGACTAGAGTATAGCCCCAAGCACAAAGATGTGAACTAGTAATCATATGAGATAAACAAAATTGAAATAACAAGTAATCTAAGCATGTTATCAGCATGTTATAACATACATCAGAAGCAGTTAACCATACATGAGTATTTCACACATAAGGTAATCAATTCAATACAACAAACATGGAGGAATTCATGTACATCATCAAATTAGTTGAGAATCCAACCTCAACTCTAATCTACAACACCATTTACTCAATACTTAGCAATACATACATTTATACAAACTCTTAGACTACACAACACCAACGTACTTGACGTATGTTGATTTCAACATATAATATGACAAATCCTTACATCAAGGAGATGTCTAATATACAACAATCATGTTCTTACAGTCGATACATATGGCAGGCATAAATCATATTGATTTAGACATTTCAACAAACACTTAGTCTACACACATTAGTCTACATAGCATATGTCAGCCAATATGTGCATTAGGGCAAATCTCTTCGCCAAACAGTTCATACACGCATAACTAGTATAGGTACACGATAAATACTCATGGCAATCATATCGACAAAATACGTACGTATACAGTATTTCCTACAAATACCTAAAATACCCTAAATCTCATATTCTTCGTACGTATTCGAAATGAAAAACGGAAAGCATTTTGTACATGTCAAACAACATCCTCGTCAGCAATCTACCATTAAACGGCATTGAAAGCTTTGAAAAATGGTAATCTAAGCGTCTAAAATCCGCATCTTAAACTATAAATTGCGAAACGGAGTCGATTCAGACGATAAGTCTTCGTCAACGGCTCAACGACAACCTATACCATGAAATAGGTTAGCTACATCATCACTTATGCTATTTGGAACTCTAAAATAGGTTAGGGTTATGATTTCTTACCTAAAAGCGGAGATGGAAGCACCGGAATGGCGGTGCAGAAGCGGCGTTGAAGCACAAGGAGTAGCATGGAAGAATTCATGGAAGAAAAACCCATCTTTTCCCCCACACACTTCCTCTTTCTCTCTCTCTTTTCTCTCTTCTCTCTCCTAGGGCTTAGGAAATTCGTATGGAATGAGAGAGTAAGGGTTTAAGCCCTTTTTATAAGTTCAAAAGTGACGAAAATAGACTTGGGGCCAAAGTATACTTATGTTATGTCCAAATACGGACTGTTCCGTCTCAATGGAGCACTTCTGGAGGTCCTTTTATCAAATATGGTCAGACTTAAACTCCCTGACATTGGATCTAGGTCAGGCAGAGTTTTCAGTCTGATCGAAAATCTAGATCGACCGTGGCGGACCAGTTTTAGTTTAACGGCTACCGGCACTCGATCAGAGCTACAAGTACTATGACATGTAAGGGCCACCTATCCTGATCCGAGGGTAAAATTTGATCAAATTCTGACGGTCAGAACGCTTAGAAAATGTCGTGCAAGTGACACGTGCCAGATTTCATAATTTATATTTAATTTCTAACATTTCTCACACTCTTCACTCTGGACTCAAGGAAATCGTCGTGGGACATCATCTGGACTTGATTTTCGAGGTGATTGTCAAGTCTAACTAGGCGTCATGATTGTCTAAGTTTGGGATAATCGGACTTCCGATGTGCGGTGCAGATCCGATACAAAGTTTCCGAATGCTCCTGTGAGCAACCGAGTTTAAAGTTTGATCCTACGTTTTAGAGTATTGTAGCGTCACCTATTCTATACGTTTTGGCTCTAGCAGATCGTATTGAAAGTGATTGGTGAGAATTTCATAGGTCATCTAGTGCAGCGATAGTTGATTCTCGTTGGATTTCTAAAGGAAGTATCCTTTATTGATTTTTGTTTGAGATGAGATTTGAAGGGTGGAGTGAGGGTGCTTGGAAGCGGAAGAAGGAAGAGTTTGGAGGGGTGGTTTTTGCCAAAAATCAGACGTTTGGGGGAGAAAAGAGAGCTTGGGGGGTCACTTTATGAAGGAAGTACTAGATTGGAGGGGTTTTAATGGACGGCCCACATACTAGGGGGTTACCCTAACCCCCAAAGACCATCGTCCCGAAGGCTCGACCGAACCCAGCCCGTTTACCGGCGAGGCCTCGCCGGCCAAAGTCACATCCGGCAAGGCCCGGCCTATGGGGCGTGGTCCCCCTATCCCCTAGGTCCCAAATGTATGTGGGGCCCACCTTAGATCATTGTGAATTAGCGTGGGTAGGCCCACGACTCCGTTTCGCACTATTTTAGGTCATTTTACAAACCGAATTAGTTTATACATCATGTAGCATATGATTTTGGGGTAGGAGAGACTAATCCGTCCAACTAACTCATTCATTCCATGTGATTCCCTAATCGGAATGACCAAAAGTCCAATTTATACATATATTTACTATTTATAGTAAATTTTTGTTTAAGTATGATTCTCCATCATTTATACGTTAGGATTTATGTCTAGTGTGAAAGGACTTAGAAAAAGTTGAAGAATGGGATGGTGAAAGGAGAGATTCTGAAGGAATTGGATGAAAAGGGGTTTCAGGCCTTGAGACTGAGTGTAAGGGTTGTGGTTGACCTACCACCTAAGGACATTCATTTCTAGGTTTGGAATGGAATGAAACATGGCCTAAACCCTTCAATTGACAGTCTAGAGGTGATTTGAGGTCGTTGGGTGTGATCAGGAATGTGCACGGACTCGATCTCGGCGACCGTTTACAGTGAGTTTTAGTTTAAGTATAGTTCTTCAATATTTAAACTTGAGGATTCTTGTCTAATATGAAAGTACTTAGAGAAGTTGAAGAATGAGGTGGTGAAAGGTGAGAGTTTGAAGGAAATGGGTTGAAAAGTAATTTCTTTATCTTTGGGATTGAGCTTTGAAAGTGTTATGGTTGACCCATTGCCTAAGGACGTCTAACTCCAGGTTGACAAAAATTCGGGGTGTTACAAGCATTTTATCCGACATGTTGAACATAAAGTAATGCATATGCATTTTAGCCATAAATCACTTAGTAACAATTTACATTACATGAACAAAACTATAACTGTGGACAAGGTAATTGAGAATCCTATCTCAACACCCTTGTTGGAAGCAATTTATCAAATACTTTCTCATTCAGACATTTTATCAAACACTTATACTACATAATACTATATACGCAAACTAAATTAGTTATAGCATATATTTTGGCAAATCCTTTCATAAAGGAGTTGTTATACACACAAGACACATGTATTCTAGATTAATAGTCATGACAAGCATAAATCATAATTTTACTCTCATTTAAACATTTCAACAAACACATGGGATGCATTTTATATTCACATAGTTCACTCACATTTATAATTTACTGAATACATCGCAAGTAAGATCATATGACAGCAATTAAGTCAGACATAAATCATTACTGACATTGAAAGCCTTGAAAACAATAACCTAAACATTTATAGTCCGCACCTTTCGTCGGTTTGCTCGTTACGAACTCGGTTCGTACACTACGCTTCCGTCTACAGTACAATGGCTACCTAAATCACGAACTAGATTAGTTATTTCGTCGTTTCCTCTATTTGAACCCCTAAAACCAGATTAGGGTAGGATTTCTTACCCAAATCGTATTTGGAATCGGCGGTGTAGCAAAATGAGAGAGATGATTCGGTTTGTGGTGTAGTGGGAGTGAATCCTAGCAACAATCCACAGATCTCTCTCTCTTCTCCTCACTCTTTTCTCCTCTTTCCTCTCTTCTCTCTCCTAGGGTTAGAGAATTCGTATGGAATGAGAGAGGGGTGGTTTAAGGGCATTATATAGGCCCAGAGCTTATGTTAATGGCCCTAGGGCCATGGTATACTTAGGTTATAGCTAAAGGGTGTTTGTTTCAGGTAAACAGGACTCAACTGGAGGCCCATTTCTCACCTAAGTCATGGAGTGAATTCCCTATCAATGGATTTACGATAGGACTGTGTTTATGGTGTGATCCGAAAAATAGATCGGTCGTGAAGGACCCGAATCAGATCAACGGTCATCGTTCCTCAATCAAGGCCACAAGTATACCGACATATGTAGGAAAATTTCTCTGATTCAAGGATATAGTTTGGTCAGAATCTGACGGTCCGAAGTCTTCAATTTCGCTCGTAAGCGAATAGTCCAATTCACTTAAGTTTGAGTTCATTTTCTAAAGATATTTGTGTTTCTCACACACTTTGCTCAGGGCTCAAGTTGCGCATTTCTGGATACTATTTGGGCTTGATTCCCACGATGTTTGTCAAGCCCAGTATGGTGGTCATAACCTTATAGTTTCGCGGTAATCAAACTTTCAACACGGGGTACAAGTCCGATACGGAGTTTTAATGTGCTCCCGAGAACAACTGGGTTTTGAGATTGCTCCTAAGTCTTTAGGTAATGTTGAGTTAGCGATTCTAATGGTTTTGGGTCTTGCAGTTCGTATAGATAGTGGTTCAAGATAATTCACCGATTAATTTAACTTAGTACTTAACTAATTTTCGTCTAATTTCTAAAGGATTCAGTCATTAAGGATTTCTGCCTAAGGTGGTACTTGAGTATTTGTACGAATTTTTTCGAGACGTTACAGTGTCTATAATCGGACACTTATACGATGATTGTAGAGACGAGTGAATTCTTGACACAAGGACTTCATATCACATGACTTCTCATCGAAGTTGGTTCGTCAGTTATAGAAAGTGCCATAGTGGACATGTATTTATGGGTAATGACAATGCATGTAATGTTGTGGTTATTGGTACTGTACGTATCAAGATGTTTGATGGAATGAAGCATACCTTGACTAAGGTGGGCCACGTTCCTTATATGAAGAAGAATTTGATTTCTCTTGGTGCACTTGAAGCAATAGGGTACAAGTTCACTAGTTTTAAAAGGATCCTTAAGGTTTCAAAATGGGTGCTTGTAGTCATGAGAGTACGAAGACACAAAAAATTTTATAGGCTAATCGGGAGTACTTAATAGGTGGAGTTGTAACAACTGTAGCTGATTTCACGTCTACACGTATATAGCATGCATGTCTGGCCAATATGAGCAAGTGGGGCATGAAGAAGGAGGCATAACTTTGGAAAAGATTCACACCAGCATGAATCCGGCGGACATGCTCAACAAGGTGATTCCTATAGCTAGAGAAGTTCAAGTTCTGTGCGACTTCTCTAGGCTTGGCGAATGCATAAAAGGAGAATGGAGTGTGCACGAGAAGCAATGGTGGAGCTATGATGTCAAGTAAAAATGACAGAAGAGGACAAGAAGTTACATTTTGATGAAGAAAGACATTGTAAAGATTGTTGTTTTTGAAGTCTTAAATCATTCAGAAACAATGTGGGATTTATTTCGTATTCTGATTGTGATTCTTTCAAAAGCTATATATTTGAGTGTAATCAGGATTGTGAGATAATTTCAAGGCTTTCTAATTCGTTCTAATGCTTTAAGAGTGTAACTTGAGTTGATTCGAGGTTATTCGAATCGGATAATCTCTCTACTTTTGTAATTTTCTGCTTTCATAGTAATATATATCGTTTTGTGTTGTGTTTTTTTTTTTTTTTAAAGAATTTTTTCACGTTAAAATTTGGAGTGTTTGTATTGTGCTTTCTTGGTGCGATTAAATTATTCTACTTAATTCATCTTCGTGTGCTTCTACGGTTTCCCAACAATATCTGCCTATCTCGACATATGAGTTTATAGTTGTTGGGTTTGAGTTGAGCCGCGCGTTCAATTTTGGCATGCTGCGCAGACCATGTCAATAAAATTAAAACCAAAAAAGGGACAACAGCCTGAACCGTTTATGACTGTTCTCAGCTGATGAATCGACCAATCACCGAAGGTGTGCCCCACATACACCGGAGACGTAGCAGCCTACAATTTCAACTAATCCCATAGAAGGTTCGACGGAGCAATTTGCTTGACAAAGCAAAGGGACCCTCTTTTGGTGATCCAAACGTTCATTAGGTGGGCCCGTTGTTGATACGACTTGATGACTCCAGATCTTTATCCTCGAATGATCCTGGCCGTCTGATTATGCTCCACTAAATGTAGACCATTGGCTATTGTTTTCAATTTTCAAGCCATCAGATAGATTAATAAGATCACGAGAAATGGGTGTCTTATCCGGTGATGCAACACACCATATATAAAAATTAAAATTAAAATTAATTTTTTTTTTTTAAAAAAAGATCATTGAAAGGTGGGCCCCACCTGTTTGGGTCGGAAAAAATCTGCCACGATCCCCCCTTTTTGAAATGGTTTTTAACACCATGAGCATCGTGCGTGATGCGTACCAAAATATTATATGCTTGCACGTAACACAAGAATCAGACGAGAAAGGATATTTAGAGGTTTGGCAATGCCAAACGCGTGTTAGAGCCCTCCCCATCTAACATATAACGGGAGGGCTACAGCATACTAAAGAAATAGATGGCCAGAGAAAATTGATGTGACCGTTAGTTGAGTTTGTAGATTGTGGCTACTGAGTGAAAGTGCCTGATTAGGGAGGTCTAAACGGTAAATGAGATTGCGTGGTTTGCCACACACCACTGACCCCGTGGAGTGTTGACGTGGCCAATTTCCTTAGGCCCCACCATGCTGCATGTGTTATATCCACACCGTCTATTAATTTGGCAAGATCACTTTAGGGCATGAGCTTAAAAGGCTTAGGTGGACCCGCCATTTTTATATATGTGTGTGTGTGGAAGATGGTACTATAGAGGTCGAGCTGTGTGGGCCCCACCGTGATGTGTACAAAGAGTCATCCTCCCATTAAAATATTTATAATCATTTATTGGGCTCACTTAAGTGTGGTTCACAAATTTATCTTTTATTGTATGTGTCCCACTTGGAAGAGGCTCAGAGAGTTTCAACCGCACGTTGTTTTATATATTTTGGACATACCTTCACGTTGTTTTATATGGTAAGGCCCACTTGAGTTTCATATATGAATGATTTTTGGGATATCTCATGACTTAAATGGGACCCATGAAATGGACAATATTAATGTTGGACATATATCACGGTGGGACCCACATGACTCAACATCATGGGAAGTTATCCTAAGGTCCACATCATAGTACCATTACACAGGTACCATAATGGACTTATGTAACTTTGAGGTCGACCTCATAGTTCCATTTCCCACATAGGTATTAGGAAGTTAACTGTGTGGGAAATGATATTGTGAGGTCGGCCTCATGGGAAATGATACCATATGTACATACACCTACCATTTTCTGTTGTATAGGTAAATGGGCTTTGGATCTTCCTTATTTTTTGGCAATACCCTAAAATGTTCTCGTTAAGTGAATGGACGGTTTAGATATAACACATACAGCATGGTGACGTCAATACACCAACCAATTCGCTTGCGTAGTGGATTTACCAATGCATGTAGAAATAGATTTGCTAATTGCACACGCTTTAAGAGCCCTACAAAGTCCACTTGTGATCGCACATGCGGACTAGAATCGTGTATAACAACTGTTTTACGCATCCCTCTAGTTTTATACGTAAATCCACTCTGTCCATCAGGTTAGAAACATCATTTGAACACTATATACAAAATATCAGGCATAGAGAAAGCTCTGACACCAATGGAAGCAGCAGAAAAGCAATTTTATATTTTCACTTCATTCTAAGGAGCTGCACCTGATTAATTAATGAGTTTGATGAAAGATATACGATAGGGTGGCACCACACAAAAAACCTATGGTTGCATCCTATTCTCATGGTTGCTTGTGGTGTGGCAATGGTTCCCTCTGGCGTGGCTCATCTCAGTCGTGGGTCTCGCTGAAAATTTTCTCAGGTCTTAGGATCGAGGATAAAACGTGATCAGACGGAACTGATTTTACATATGCAATATACTGGGCCCACAAGCTTGAGCGTTTACCGGGCAAGATAGATCAAGACTCGGATACCGTGTTGACCTTGCAAAGGTCAGTCAGCCTTAACATTATGTATATATATTGTATCCACAGTGTCCATTCAATTTTCGAGATGATATTAGGGCATGAGCCCAAGAAAGGAGGCGGATCATAGCTCAAGTGGACCATACAACATGAAACAGTGGGACAATGATGCCCATCTTTAAAACCTTCCTAAGGCCTACCCTAATGTTTATTTTCCATCTAATCTGTTCATAAGGTCACGTAGACCTAGAACTAGACGAAGTAGAACACAAATATCAGCTTAATCTAATACTTCCATAGCCTACAAGATATTTTCAATAACAGGCTTTCAATTCCCAACTATTTCTAATTTGTATGGTCTACTTGAGCTTTGGACATGAGCCTTTTTGATATGAAAAAAAAATGGACTGAGTGTGTGAATATGCACAACATTGTGGTGAGCCAACGGAGCTTTCCCACGTCAACACATTACCCAGCTCTGTGTAGAACTTAATCCGATTAGCTACTTACAGGTTGAGGTTGAGTACGAGACTCACAATTGAAGTGAGGTCATTAAGTGATGTGGCCCCACATGATGATGTGCGTTATATCCATACCATCTATCCATTTGGAGATACTTTGGAACATGAGACAAAGAATGAGGCTGATCCAGAGCTCGAGTGGACCCTCACCACATAAAATAATGGGGAGAGCGATGCCCACCGCTGGAACCTTCCTTAGGTCCACTTTGATGTTTATTTGAGATCCAACCCATTCATAAGTTAACAATGACATGAACGAAGGGAAAACATAAATATCAGCTTGATCGAAAACTTCTATAGTCATTAAAAAAATATATAAATTGGTAATTGAAAACTTATAGTCATTAGAATTTTTTTACGGTAATGGAAAACTTCTATGGTGGTTAGAATTTTTTTATGGTAGGCAATCAATCACCACTATTTCCTATACTGATGTCCACTCAAGCATTGGATCTGACTTATTCTTTGCCTCCTATCTTAAAATGATCTTTCCAAATGAATGTACAGTGTGGATACTACACATACATTATGTTGGGGGCCTAGCTTGGTGACGTCAATTCATAAGCAATTTTAGCTACTAACTTGTTAATAGCTAAAAGACGGACGAGGATCAACCACTGACAAGTTGAGTAGCGGATTTGCTATCAGGTTCAGTAGCCCTTACCAGATATGTATGTGTTGTATCCACTTCATTCATTTGGAGAGATCATTTTAAAGCTAAAGAATGAACCAGATTGAAAGGTCGAGCCGACCCACCATAGAAAACAGTGGAATACAATAGACGGATTGACGCTCACCGTTGAAACCTTCCCGAGCCCTACCAGCCTGATCATAAGTTAACAAAGACAGATGAAGTGGAAACACATATCATATCGATAAAAAACTTGTGTGCCTCTGAAGTTTTTTAATGGAAAGCCTTCAATCCCCACTGTTTTATGTGGTGGATTCATTTTAGCTTCGATTCTTTATCTCATCGCCTAAAACGATCTCTTCCAAATGAATGAATACAACACATATACCATGGTGGAGCCCACTGCCCTTCAGCAGCCATACTTGTTGGAAGCGGATTGGCTGGTGTAGCAACCTAGCTGGTGTGGGTACGTGCCCTGCAAAGATGAGAGCTGTTGCTCCAACTTTACAAAGGAGATCAAAGTTAGATGGGCCACAATGATGTATTCATCATATCTACACTATTCATCCATTTGGCAAGATCATTTTAGATCTTGTTTCTAAAAATGTTTAATTTACAAGACTCAAGTGGACCACACCGTAAATAAATAACAAGGGCTGAAAGTTGGGTAGGTCTGGCCAGGTCGGGTTGGGTTGGGTTGGTGCTCAACCTTAGCCTAACCCAAAGTTCCTAAACCCTAACCCTAACCCAATCCAACCTAATCTTGGGTTAAGAATTCTCAACCCAAGCCTCAACCCAAGCGGGGTTGGTTGGGTTGATCAGGTTGGTCGGGTAAATATATGCTAATATTTTTATTATTACATTAGTCTATTACACTTTCAATATGTCTTATTTTTTATATCTATAATTTTATTAATTATATATGTAATTATTTATTATAAAGAAGTTCATTTTTTCCAATCAAACAAGCTAAAATATATGATAAATATAATTTTAAAAGTCATATTGTGTATTAAGCAATCTATTTGGGAGAAAAATTCATCGCATCTTGTTAGCTTGAGTAATCGGAAATGACGTGGACCAATGAAACTGGACAGCATCAAAATTTTCTGTGCCTTCAACACAGACGATCCGCACTCTATTATAATTAATTTATATATTGATTGAGTTCGGGTTGGGTCAAGCAACCTGAGACCTCAACCCAAGCCCCACCCAAGTTTAATCGGGTTTGTGTTTGTACGGCCCAAGCCCAAGACCAAACCCGATACATCCTACCCAAGCCCAACCCAATGTCGGGCCGATCGGGTTAAACTTGCCCAACTTTTAACCCTATAAATAATAGTGGGGAGAATGATTCTCACCATTAAAACATTTATATGCCCCACCTTAACATTTAATTTTCATCCAATCTATTCATAAGATCTCAATGAAGGGAAAAAATAAATATCATATTGATCCAAAATTTCTATGATCGGTAGAGGTTTCAATGATAAGGGGTTTAATCCTCTACTTCTTTTTTACACTGTGGCTCATTTGATTTTTGGATCTGTCTTTTTTCATCTCAGGCCTTACGGCGACTTCCACAAGTGGATGAGCAGTTTGGATATAACTCCTACCTCTTGATGGCAACCATAGAACTTTTCCTTTTTATTTTTATTTTCGGTGCTAGCTTGTTAGTACACTCCACTGTTAGTTGATACTTCACTGTTAGACCCCAGGATCCACGTAACTTGTGACGTCAACACACCATCCACATTGGTGATAGGGTAGATCAGTCACTCCACTTCCAAACTGGCTGCTCAACCTGTCATTCCATTTACAATCAACTGGAAGCGGATTACCTGGTCTACTGGTATAGCTGATGTATGTACGTGTGGGGGCGAAGACGAGCGCTGACGCTCCTCGAGCTCCGGAGTTGTACAAATGGTTCAAATGAGATCAAAGTTAGATGACCCCTACAGTTTTGTATTTATTATATTCATATTATTTATCTATTTTTTTAGATCATTTTAAAAAATTATCTAAAAACTGAATCATATCCAAAGATCAATTGGACCGCATCACAAATAGCAGTGAGATAATGATTTTCACAGTTAAAAAATTCGTAGGGCCCACTATAATGTTTATTTTCCACCCAATCTGTGCAAAAGGTCACAAAGACCAGGATGAAGGGGAAAAGCAAATTTCATATTGATCCAAAACTTCTGTGATCCATAAAAGGATTTCAATGGTAGAAGTTTAATGTCCCACTTCCTTTTGCAGTGTGGTCCACTTTGATAGTTAGATCTATCTTATTTTTTGTCTCAAGCCTTAGTACGAGCTTGCCAAATGAATTAACAGTTTGGACATAACACATACCTTATGATTAAACCCACAAAACTTGCCCACGTAAATACACAAGCTATATAGCCGGTGTGGTACACTAGCCCATCCGCTTCCCAATCAATTTTGGGTTTGTTGCGTCGGGACCAACGTGAAGTGATGACACCAAGTTCCGTAGGCACCACTATGGTGTATGTAGTGTATCCACACCGTCTACTCATTTTGAGATATCATTTTAGGGTATTAGTCAAAGAATGAGGTAGATAAAATTCATAGTGGACCTCACCAAAGAAAACTGGGGAAAGTGATTCCCGTAGTTGAAACTATCCTAAGGCCCAACATGATGTTTATTTGAAATCCAACCCGTTCAAAAGTTAAAAAAAAGATACGAAGGAAGGGAAAACACAAATATCAGCTTGATCTAAAACTTTTGTAACATTTAGAAGTTTTCAATGATGAGAGTTATTGTCCCACTATTTTCTGTGCTGGGCTAAAGCTTTGGATTTAACTGGTTCTTTGGATGTTGTTCTGAAATAATCTCTCCAAGTGGATGGAAGGCATGGATATTAAAGGCACATCATAGGGGGCCCACGGAAGTTGGTGACGTCACTTCTGTGGGAGAGTCTCCCTACACAACCTGTCATACCTAATCCACGCCCGTCCGGACGCGGGTTTTTCATGCGCCTTTCACAGTAAGTTCCTGCCTGTTGTGCTTGGTGGGGCCTACCGTGGAGTTTGTGAGAAATCCACGAGAGTTCGTGAGAAATCCTGTAGATCATTTTTGCCCATGCAACCGAAAATGAGCCATATTTAATATTTAAGCGTCCCACACCAGAGGAAGTAGATGGGATTCAATGAATATTATTGAAACATTCATACGGTCACTAAAGCTTCGTATCAAGTTTACTTTTTTAAGATTTTAGTTCATCTCATCTCAATGAAAATGATCATCTAAACCGTTTAAATGGCACATAAACATACTGTAAAGTCAAAAAAAAAAGTCTCTAAATTTCCATTAGTCTAACTCTCTTAAGTTCTGTATCCACCTCATTGTTTTTTATATCATGTCTTATCATATCTTAAAATGACTTCCAAAACGGTTGAACAGAGTAAATTTCTCACCAACATCACAGTGGGCCCACCCAACATGCCGTGGGAAGGAGGCGGATTAGACGGGAGTGAATGAAGTGTAGTCACCACGTTCTTAATTAGGACCTCACTATCATATATGTGTTGTATCCAAATCATCCAACCTTTTGGAAAGATTATTTTTAGGACATTAGCCGAAGAATAAGGCAGACCCAAAGTTCAAGTGATGACGCTCATGGTTGAAACCTTCCTAAGTCCATGATGATGTTTTTTTTTGAGATCCGACCTGTTTATAAGCTAATACAAGCATGGAATAAGGGAAAAGATAAATATTAGCTTGATCAAAAGCTTCTTTGGACCAAAGAAGTTTTTAATGGTAGGCGTTCATTTTCCACTGTTTTCTATGGTGGGTCCACTTGAGCTTTGTATCTGCATAATTCTGTCCATGACATAAAAAGATCTCTTCTAATGGATTGACGGTGTGGATACAACACATACATTATGGTGGTGCATGGAGCCCACATAAGGTGGTGACGTTACTTAAGCAGCGTACTGCTACTGCTGAGTTCAGTACCTAATCTGCGTGCCCGTGCGAAAGGCTTTCGCAAGAAACCTGCTTCCATTGTGTCCATCTTGGTAAGAAATTATTAATGTGTGGCAGCGTGGCATCACCACGTGTTTCACAATTTAATTTTTACTACATTAAATGATTCAACTGACTAAAATCAGTATTTCGAGCAGGTACGAGGCCCACCTCGACAATCCCTAAAGTGACCTTCCACCTTCTATTTATGGCTCGCATGTCACATCTGTCCGATTTTAAATGGTTGGCCCCAGTTTGAAGATAGCAGAGAGCACTGATTAGTGGAATAAACTCATCAGATGGGCCATGCACGTGCATTGAGTCAACCGCTCTGATGAATGTATCATCCTTATTTCTGCGGGTTATGTGCAATATGGATTGTACTTTCTTTCTTTTTTCTTTATTTTTTTGGCCAAACAAAGAGAAAAAGTCCAAAACAAAGAGATAAGGCAGGCGGAAATTCAACCGGAGACCACACCAAGTGGCTACCAGACCCATTAATATCATGGACCACCGTGTGGATGAACTACTACTAATTTAATCTCATTGCACATCCAAGCCAAGTTCCATATAACTTTCAAGAGATCTAATGTTACGGTTGGTTTGGTTTGTACCGCTAGAGAAGTAATGTGCGTGTGCGTGTGTTTTTCAATTATTTATTTTTAAATTCTATCAGCTACATTGGAATACATGTTAGTAGTGAGTTTTTCTTTGAAATATAAATTAAGGAAGCATCATTTTCATGAAATATCATTTCTATTCTTTGTGTTTTTTTTTTTTTTTTTGAAAATGTTAGTTTTATTTTCCTCTTATTTTCTTAAAAATGGTACTTCTTCTTTTTCTTTTTTCTTCCCAAACTTGCCAACATCATTTATACCAAATTAAGGAAATGAGAGAAAATAATCCCTGGGAATGAGAGAAAGTGACCCTTTTTTTTAAAGGCTCCATGCGATAGTCACATGTTTCACCACCCATATTTTAAGTGCCATCATTGTGGATGCAGGGACGGTGATGTATGGCATGTGCATTGTGTGTAACAGAATATGCATGATGAAGTTGCCAATAGCCAATGATCTCACATTCTGCGGTTAGTGACACCATAGGGCCACGTTAACCCAAAGACAAAGATGAATGGTTTAGATTTAAATGACTCCAGATCCTTACTCCTGCTCCGGTGGTAGACTATTAGGAGTTTCAACACCAGGTCAAGGATATGAGTATCCATAGGTGGTGAAATCCCACTAAGGTGTGAGTGTGTAGGGTGTGTGTGCGTGTGTAGAAAAAAAAAAAAAAAAGACTCCTTTGTGTCCTATTGTTATTCAATCAGAAACGAGGCCACATGTGTTAACGAATGGTCCTTATTTGATCAAACTTATGGGATTAAGATAGTGTTGGTTGTGCCGGAGTTATACTCAACTTGAATTGATTGAACATTTGTGACCATAGGCATAAATTAGCCATATGATCAGACCTATGAAGGTCAACCGGACTGTCCAGCCACTAATATTGCAGTTATTAGGCGATTGGAATGGGAGGATTAGTTCTTTAATGGGATATTTTTACCTTGAACTGAGAATTAATTTTCTTTCAACAGTGATCGCAAATCCCAAGTTTCTGAGTATGCAATAATGGTCAAAGAGAATTTAAAAATACATGATGGATTGCTAATTTTAGTGATTTGGAATTGAGATCAATATAATTAAGGAGAATAAAAAAATAAGCAGAGAAAAATAAAAGATAAATTACCTACGATCGTCTGTACAAACAAACAATCGAGGTGAATGGCCAACAAGATGTGATTGGTATGATCTTCTAAGCATGGACTTGGTTGATTGGGAATTCAACGATGGTGGTTGTTGACATTTACACTACTCTTAGGGCGTATTATAGCGATGACGTTGACAGTAGAAAATCTAAGCTATGCTAAACTCTAAACGTACTATAGAAAGGGCTTGATAAAAGCGAAGGAACTATGGCTAAAAATAGGATAAACAATGTTGCGTTGTAAGAGAGATTGTATGTGTTAGCTCGGTTGGTGCCTCGAGTTTATCATCGGATGTTGTTTATATATACTCGGAAGGGTAGTGGTCGTATTCAGGTTCTCTCATTAGTCCACATTTTATTTTCAAAGATTACAAGACCATATCTCAATCTGACTTGGATTCCTCATTACATCCCTTGATTTCCTTTTTAATTTTGAAAGAGCCCATTTCTTAATCCTTCGTAGCCACCATGAAAGCACCAATTAGCTTTTGAAAATTTCTCTTTTCGGAAAATTTTGGTATGATTGTGTGAGACAACCTTATCGTATGTATCTAGATTGCAGAAAATAGAGCATCGAAGGGACTTTATAAAGCCTGTTAAGCATGTTGTTTGTGAAAAGAGCGAGCTCCAAGTCCAGGGGAGAATAAGATTATATCAAATATTGAGAGGTTGATACAAATATTGTTCTAAGGACAACCTTACACCAAAAACCAAAGGCTTATGGTAGGACAACCTAATTTCTAGAACATCTGTGAGTATCAAAAATTCAAACTGATATAGAATCAAAAGAAATAAATCTAGCTATTACAACATTCACCACAAAAGCATAAAAAAGATTACAACATTCATACACATAAACAAATACAATCATCCACCACAACTCTAAAATTATAGTGGTTCGTGTGTGTACACCAAATGTTCGCAAACAGCCACATAACTACTCCACTCCTAATATCCACACCCATGGGATATTGACTTTCACTAAGAAAGAAGGCTTTTCAAGGTTTACCTTAAAACCTTTATAATTGTGTTTTCAATGGGCTATCACAATTAAAAACCCCACCCTGAGATTTTCTTGGCTGATCTCAGTCAAAACCACAAATAGAGATTTTCCTGGCTGAATTTCACAAACCAAAAATACAGAAAATTGAAATATAATACACTTATCTAAATATTGTTCTTTGATGTAACCAGTAGAACTGATTCTTTGTAGATGATAATGTTCAATGTTTAATCTTACAAAAGAATGGGTTCTAGGTCTAGATGGATTTTAAATTAAATCCAACCTTAGGCTACTTGGATTCAATTTCTTGGATCTCACAAAGGGTTTAATCAAAATTCCCTTTTTAAATCAAATAAAATGGAATCAAGAGATCAAGAAATTAATTAAATAAAAAGCTATTAAAATAAATTTTAAATACCTCACAATAGCTTCACAATAATGGGGACTTATTTCTTAGAGTGGTTGCTTAAATTGGCTTGGAATGAATGAAAAATTTTGAGAAAAGTTCACTATTTATAGGCTGCAAATCTGTTCACTCGACTGGTCATGGGTTCGGCTCGACTGATCTTAGCCGAACGAAATTTCAAATTTTATGGCGCGATCAGATAAAACGGTAACACCCCGTGTTTTCAGGACCCGAGTACATGACCCGTTTCCCAAAAACCCGAGTGCTAACTTTAAAGGACTGTCAAATTCGAGTATACATTTTTTTTTTCAACTATCAGAGTAAACAGATGAGCGTAGTATGGACAAATCAAACATAAAGGAAAGTTTACATTATTATTTAAATATACAATAGCTGCCCATAATGACTTATACAAACCAATGTCTCCATTTTTACAAATACAAAATGAAATAACATTACATGTGAAACAAGGTAAACTGCAACAATCTTGAACTGTGAAATCTTGTACCAGCTCTTAGCAAATGGAATCATACACCCTTATCAACTATAGGCTGCTCCTCACCAACCTGAATGTGAATATCGTCTGAGCCACCTCTACTACCTGTATGGTTATATATTTAATGAATGAGTGGCCAACTTAGTGTGGATTCTCCTCAAGATTACACATTGCCACTTTAGTTAAGCATAGTTAAAATGACAAAGCAATCAAAACAATACATGATGCAGTCCTTTTATATGCATGGATGTATGAATGCACATTGACCTGAGGATGCACATCCAGTCAGACTTGGGTTCATCACCCATGCAATCATCAACCTAGGAATGATCATCTAGTCGAAACAGGGGTCGATAATTGATGGTCTGAAAGCTAGCGAAACGATACCCCAATAACTCTAGGGCACGTACTACAACATTCAGAATTAGCCACCCATCATCGCCAATATACTATGAATGCATGATTAGTCAACAATTATTAATCTAGTTACAATTAGTAGATTTAAGTAACTCAATGGTCACTACGGGGGACTCTTCACCCAGCGTAGGCTGACAGCTCAGGCATAATGTCCCATGACCACCATCCCCGGCTCATGAGATTCCCCCACCTTAGGATGCTTAATGGAACCCATCAATCAATGGCCAATCAAATTCAATAAATAGGGATTACCATTGCATGATATAGGCCATCAAAGAACATAAGGAAATCATCAAAGCATGGGACAAATGTTAAATCGCAGTGGTAAAAGACTACTTGGTACATTAAATTGAAACGGCAAAGGGCCAGGTAAGATTAAATCAGAGCGATTAAAGAGGTCATTTCAAGTCATTTAAGCCATATAACCTATGAATGGTAAATCCCACATTAATATTTCATGTCCCGCATAACCTCCAATCGAGGGTCCATTCCATTCCACACTTCATCATGTTACATCCTAACTATGGGTTCACATACACAAGAGGGCTTACCCACTAATAAGTGTAGTGAATATAGGTCCATAGTGAGTTACAACAATTCATGTGAAAGTATACCGTTATAGCATGGTAAGCATATGTTAAACATAACAATCGCAATAGGTCATGATGTGAACTATAAATTAAAATGAGAGCTATCATGTAAACAACTATCACATGCAATCATGTTTCACAATTATCAATCGTAAATTAGATATAAATCATGTAAGAGATCACATGCTATGAATTAACAATTTTAATATTTGATAAAAACTATAACTTAAACCAATTTGAAAATGGAAAGCTTAAGGGAAAGAATCATCATCTTATGTTTTGAATCGCCTACGTCATCGCTAGGTGGTGCGTGCGCCCTTAGGGTCGAACCCTACCACAAATCATGAAGCTTTTTTCAATTAGATCCAAGTTGTACACACTATCTAGGATTTAAGATCATATCCTAGGGTTTGGATTATTTATCTTAGGGTTTTGATGTAGAATTTAGGGTTTCCATCTTAGAGTTTAGCCCTAGACTTAGATTCTTGGATTTAGATTGTTGTTAGTGTAAGAAAAGTTTTAATGTTAATTTAATAATTAGAAAATAATTATTAACCTTAATGTTGCGATTAATATTAGCTCACACAGTAATGATAATCATTATAATAATAATAATAATAATAATAATAATAATAATAATAATTACTATGATCTTTTATCAAGGATAATATTTAAGAGAACAAAATACTACTATCTGACAGTTACAAATTTTGTTTACAATAGTTAGTTTTAGCTTAAATACCCTACAATGTCTAATCATGTCTAATATTAGCAACCTCAATAACTAGAGAGGCAACAATTATTAACATATCAAAACAAGGCTATAAATGGTTAATCATGGCCACTTTTCAAATCATTATGATGCTAATAAATGTTATGGCCCACTATTAACTATTGGTCTAATGATAACTCTACCTACATGTACCACAACATAATATAAAATCTTTAAATTTACGGGGTCTTAGGAGCAACATCTAGTCCGTTCAAAAGGTTGGTCCTAGCATGTAAAACACATGATAAAAGAATCGAGCTCGTCCAGACCTTGGCCACACCATTCGAAACAATGGACAGCCGTCCATTTAATCAACATACATGTGGACGTTGAAAACCAGGTGGGCCACACATGTAAATCAGATCCAAACCATTAGAATATTAAGACTCAAGAACATGTCCGAGACTTACATGCTCTTCTGCTCGCTCGAGAAAATCCTTTTGTTGCAAACCCGTTGAACCCTTTTCTATCAGATCCTGACCGTTGGATTTAGAAGAGAAAGATGTAGAGCTCAAAGATCTGCAGAGACATCATCTCTCATTATTCCCAGCACATCCAGTGAGATTGCTGGACCAAGCCCGACCAGCAGTTCATACCAGTGAGCCAACAACGAGTTGACTTCCTAACTCGATTCCCAACCGAGTGAGCCTCCCTCCTGCTCTCTATCCTTTCTTTCTTCCTTCTTTTCTTTTCTTTCTCACTCTCTTCCTTGTCATTGCTCTCACCTTCTGGTTAGCAACAGCAGGACCGAACCCAGCCTGGCCCAACCTGAACCGAGTTAGCGACTCAGTCCGCTGACCGCGATGTGGTATAACTCCACCATCGAACTCTCTCTATTCTCTTCTCTCTCCCTGTTTTCTTTCTCTCTTTCCCCTTCCCTTCCAACTACAACGTCCAGCAAACAGACGTTCGGCCCAACTCGACCAGCTTGCCCTGAGCTCAGACCGAGTTCGGGCGTGGTGGTGTGGTGCAACAGCTACACATCGACATCTCCTTCTTCTTTCTTCTTCTTTCTTTCTTTCTTTTTCTGTTTTCTTTCTTCTTCCTCTTCGCTTCCTTTCCTCCCTACTGCACCCAAAACTCTGCCAATAGCAGATCAACGATTGAGGATAGCTGAGGAAGACGACCCGCTCCAATGGTGGATCTCGAACAAGAGAGCTTTTCTCCATTCCGCTTCTGATGGACACTTCATATTGGTCCACAGAAGGTTGTGGAGGTCGAAGAACAAAGCTTCAATGCGGTTTGGGTGGTGGGTTCGGAGATAGAACGGAAACGGCCAGTTTCCTTTGTGTTGCCGCAAGAACAGGAGCGAGGGTGGTTTATCTCCTTTCTTATAGGGCCTGTCTGGATGCCTATAAGTTGAGTAAGTGGGAAGTGACTTACAGGGAAGTCACTTACAGGTGGTGTTTGGGGGAGAAAAATCACCTATAAGTAACTTACAACCTGTAAGTCACTTATAGGAAAATCTACCAAAAAACTGCAGGGGGATGGGGATGGGAAGTCACTTACAGGCTCAACGGTCAAATTTTTAAAAAGCGGAGAAGAGGGAGAAACGCACCAACCCATCAACCACCATTATAGCCATGAAGCTCCAGCCAATGAAGAAGAAGCACCAACCATTGAAAACGACAATCTCTCTCTGTCTCTGCAATCTCTCCCCCTCTCTCTCTGCAATCTCTCTCCGTCTCTGCAATCTCTCGCTACAGTTACGGCCTTCCGTCTCTTCTCCTCCTAAAATGGTAGGGTTTCATCTAAGCTCTGCTCGATGTGAATATTCATCTTTCTACCTGTAAGTAACTTACAGGTCATTTAAACAGAAAAACTAACTTACCTATAAGTGACTTACAACTTACATCCAAACAGCTTGCCTATAAGTAACTTTCACCTGTAAGTGACTTACAGGTAAGTCACTTACAACTTAAAAGAACTTACAGGCATCCAAACAGGCCCATAGGGATTCCAACGCCCTTAGGGCCATTGGATGTGAATGAACATCTGGGATTTAATCCCAGCGTCCAGTTTCTAAAAATAGCTAAGAGGAGCGATTTCAGCCGCAGGTTTTCTCCCCTAGTATTGAGGAAGTGACACCCTCAGTTGGACGGCTGAGATTTCCATTGAATGGATGTCCAAGATAAGAGGATTTCTCCTCACTCGGATAGTGCTAGCTGGAGAAACAGAAGGCGCAACAGGTTTCCCATTTTCAAAAATACACAACCGCACACCCCTCTGTTGTGCAGGGAAGTGTGTTCACGCATGTGAGTTTCCACACGAGAAATCACCAGGTTTTTGGTTAGCCGTGGACGTCCAGTCAGATGGACGGTTTGGATCCTCCATCTGAGATGATGTGGTGGGCCACATCTCAATCAATCACGGAAGGAAAAACACACCCGAGCCATGTTTTGAACGGCAGCAGCAGGCGGGAATCTCCCTATTTTCGAAAAATGTTGGGCAGCTTTGACTGTGCTAGCTCGACCAATGCACAGCGGGTGCATGTCCTGGTTGTGCACACGTGCTGTGAGGTGGGGTCCACCATTATGTTTATGACAAATCCACGCCGTCCATTAGCTTTAGAGGTTCTTATTAGGTCTCTTGACCAAAAACTAGCCAAATCCAAAGTTCAGGTGGACCTCACGACTTGCTTCAGATCGTATTTGTGGTTTTTCCCTTGATTCAATGGCCAGATTACCTCTAAACTTGTAATCAACGATACAAGGGTCTATAAGACCACTTAATTAGGGTTTAATGTCTGGATTATGGATCAGATGTCTAATATACATGGTTATGATATTAAATACCCTTTTTATAATGTTTCTAACATCATTTATTATTATTATCACTATATTTATTTCCTTTATATATTTTTTCATATATAATTTATATTATCACAAATTGTTAATATATAAATTATATGAATATTGGTAAGCAAAGTTATACACACACACACACACACACACACACACACACACACGTGTGTGTGTTAGGTTTTAAATTTTATATAAGTCATTAAATTGTTTAAAATATGTTATTCATTATAAGTTTTACTAGTATATTTTATTTTTATGTATTACAAATTCTATAGCTTGTAATTTATATTAATGATGTTGTAAGTACATACATATAACATGGATTTTAGTTACATATCATTTTAATATGAAACTTTGAATATTTTTAAATATATAAATAACATTTCATAGTATATATATATATATATATATATATATATATATATATATATATATATATATATATATATATATATATATATATATATATAGGTTTTATTATTTTTTTGTATTATTATTAAATTAAATTAAATGGTAACACTTGAGTACTGGAAAGTACGGGGTGTTACAAAAACAGACCCTCGACTGGTCAACTGGCTTGCTCGACTAGTCGAGCACAGATCTTGACTGGTCGAGTACATAAAGATCATGTTGCTGGAGTTCGAGTCGAGCCACACTCGACTGGTCAAACAGGTCTCCACGACTGGTCGAGTAGGGTACTCGACTGGTCAAGGACCTACTAGAAAATTCTGAAATTTTGAATTTTAAATGTGGACTGGTCGAGAAAATTCCTAGACAGGTCGAGCCATTGCCTGGACTAGTCAAACCAAGACTAGGACTAGTCAAAGTAAAGCCTAAATTAAGTACAATGATCCAAATTAAATATGCAATGTTAATGACCTAAACCTAAGGTCTTTTTAGGGTCATGTATACCTTAAATGTGAGTATAGAAATTGAATCATCGATCGCTTTGGTAGATAGGATACTTTGAAGCATATGAAGCTTGACCTTGAATTCTTGAACTTGTGTCTTAAGACTTGAGCAAATGTACTTAAGCTTGTTCTTGAGACTTGAGCTTAAAGTAGTGTACTTGAGCTTTAACATAAGCTTGAACTTTAAGCTTGAAGTTGTCGTAATGATGCACTTGAGCCTGAGTACCTCGACTTGATGATCTTCAACTTGTTGTTGTAGTTGAATATGTGTACTTGTAGCACATATAACGTTGATGTAGATAACACCACTCTCATTTTCGAATAAAGGTGAACTTTCCATCAATTTGAACTTGAAGGTGAACTTTCCATCTATCAAAACAAGTTAACTATACTGAAGTGTTTTGGCACAACAAAATTTGACAACTCATGTGCTAGATTTACAACTTAACACTTACAATCTCCCCCTTTGTCAAATTTGTGACAAAACCACCTTACAGAAGATTAACCTATTCTAATACACAGATTCCCTCAGTTCAAACAAAATCTAACAACCATAAACTCCCCCTCAATCAATTCCCCCTCAACTTAAGCTCAGTAGAGACCAGTATTAAGAGATACATATGCATTCAAAAAAAAATTCCTTTCCACACAGTACATGCATATCCACATCTCTACATCTCACACTAGCATAAAACAGATTAAGATATAAGCAATCAATTCCCAATTTCTCCCCCTTTTTGTCACAAAATGACAAAGGAAGAAAAGAGAAAAATCTGTGAATGTGGTAGATAATAAGTGAAGAGAGTAAGAAAGAGTGTGAAAGTTAGCAAATTAAATCATAATAAAAGGAGTATCTACATTAAACTAACTTAAACATGTCCAAAATTCAGAGTCATCAAGCAAAGTTAAGTATTACAAGTCCAACAAAAGTAAACAAACTAATCAGAACTAGATGAAGAGGGAGGTGGAATGGATGGATCAATCTGGTGCAATCCCTTGTTTATGCATCTAAGGTATTTACGCATATATTTCATTTGGTTATCTTGGGAAATTTTTATTCCATCCACCTTCTCTTCTAGTGAGCGAAGGCGCTCATCAAAATCAGAAGGCTGATAATCAGGATCAGCCTTAGGGTCATCTTCTTCAAGTTCATCAAATATATCATCCATCATGGTGTCTGTGGGCAATGCATCTTCTTCTCCAACTCCCTCAGCTTCCCCATCCGTTTAACCATGAGCTAGCTTCAGATTCATCTTTTTGATGTTGGAATTGTTGAATAGAAGAAGTGCAAGAGGTATTTCACTGGTTGGCATGGCCACATTACAGTATGTAGCCAAAACGGTCATCAAGTAGGCAAAAGGAATGTAACTATGACCGGGATGAAGACAGAATTGGATAATGATATGACATATCAAAGAAGGAAGACAAACAGGAATGCCAGACACTACAGACTGCAGAATGCAAACCATGAAACAAGTTAACTCAGCTTTGTTCCCGGATCTGGGATACACATTGGAAACAAAAATACGATGTAGCACTCTGTATTTAGGCAACATATGGTTGGCCCGGAGTGCATTTCCAGACTCCCATTCCGAGTCCATGTTGTATAGTCTGTAAGTCAATGTCTGTTTCTCAGATTCAATGATTTTTTTAGCTAAGAAGGAAATAGGAATACCGTCTTCATTGACACTCACATCCAGAAGATCAACGATAATAAATCTATCAACTTTATACAAAACTTCTCTGAAAGAGATTGTGAAGGTCAAATCTTCAACAGAGACATTGCTAACACAAGCATACATGGCCTGCGCAATGGAACGGTATGCAGGTCCGTCCCAATTCAAGATATTTTGCCATCCTATAGCGACAAGCAAAGGAATGATTTCAAACTCAGTAAGATGATTAGCATTCACCGGCCTTTCCAATATGATCTCCTTTAGATGAAAATCCCGCACATAATCGGGATCATCACCGAGAGGCTGTAGGGTTCTAACCCTAATAGAAGATGTCCGAGAGCTGGAAGCTCTTGTTTTCTTCGGACGGCCTTCCATATCAAGATAAGACAAGATAATCAAGCAAAGAAGGTATGGGATGCAAACCCAACAGAGTTTTAGGTAGAAAACCTAACAAACCACAATAAAACTTGAAACAAAAGTAAGATTCAAGTAAGATTAGACCTAAAGAACCTAAATCCAAAAGGAAATTGAAAATGGACCACTTGCATGAATCGAAGGTGGGTTCAACAGGTTGGAGAAGGGCCAAGTGAGGAAGATGAAGATTTTGGAGAAAAAGTGACTTTTCACCCTAGAAAGGGGTTTGGCCCGTACACCACGACTAGTCGAGTACATGCTCGACTGGTCATGTAATGACTGGTCGAGTTTGTGCTTGATCGATCGTGAGAGCACAAAAATGCATATATTTATATATATTTCAAATTTTTAAATAAAATAAAATTACACAAAAATACACAATAGTACAAGTATGTAATCATGAACATTTTAAGAAGAATTACACATGCCAATATCTAATTTTAATTTGAAAAACCTATTTCTATTAAGTGGTTTAGTGAATATGCCAGCAAGTTGGTTTTCAGTTTGCACATAGTTTAAAAAAATAATTTTCTCTTCCACTAATTCCCGAATATAGTGATACCTAATGTCAATATGTTTGGTACGAGAATGCTGGATGGGATTCTTAGAGATATTGATTGTGCTAGAGTTATCGCAATATAGAATCATTGTGTCTTGCACAATCCTATAATTATTCAACATCCTTTCCATCCACACAAGCTGAGTGCAGGCATTTCCAGCTACGATATACTCAGCCTCAGCTGTGGATAAGGATACGGAGCTTTGTTTCTTACTATATCAGGAAACTAAACAATTCCCAACAAAAAAGCAACCATGGCTAGTGGATTTTCAATCGTCTATATTCCCAGCCCAATCAGCATATGAGTATCCAGCTAATTGAACATTAGTATCAAGTGGATACCATAGACCTAAATTAACTATACTTGTGACATACGTAATAATCCTCTTGACAGCAATCAGGTTGGATTCCTTAGATTCAGATTGATATCTAGCACAAATTCCTATAATGAATGCAATATCAGGTCGACTCGCAGTTAAATATAACATATGCTAATCATACTGCAATACAATTTAGGATCTATCCTCTTACCTGTTGCATCTTTAGATAGCTTAATAGTTGTACTCATAGGAGTATCAAAATGCTTACCATTTTCAAAACCAAACTTCTTAACCAAGTTTAGAGCATACTTGGTTTGAGAAATGAAAATACCGTCTTTAAGTTGTTTTACTTGCAGACCTAAGAAGTAATTCAGTTCTTCAACCATGC
Organism: Magnolia kwangsiensis; assembly: GCA_037074715.1. Classification (NCBI taxonomy): domain Eukaryota; kingdom Viridiplantae; phylum Streptophyta; class Magnoliopsida; order Magnoliales; family Magnoliaceae; genus Magnolia; species Magnolia kwangsiensis. Next base: position 62,207,684 of record CM073583.1, on the reverse strand, counting down.
TCATTTCGAATTTGGACTTAACTCTGCAAACTCAGTAGACAGGTTAGAACATGTAGAGCCATAGATAATGTCTTCAACATATATTTGCACTACAAGTATGTATTCATTATTTTTCTTAACAAATAAGGTTTTATCAACACTCCCCATTTCGAAGTTATGACTTAGTAAAAACTTAATCAACTTCTCATACCATGCCCTGGGGGCTTGTTTTAAACCATAGAGTGCCTTTTTCAGACAATAAACATGATCAGTGTGTTTAGGGTCTTCAAAACCCTTTGGTTGTTCTCCATAAACTTCCTTATGTAAATCACCGTTCAAGAAAGCACTCTTAACAGCCATTTGACAAAATTTAAAATTTTTGAAACAAGAATAGATATAAATAATCTGATGGATTCAAGATGACCTACTAGGGCAAAGGCTTCATCATAATTGATCCCTTCTATCTGTGTATACCCTTGTACAACCAGTCTAGCCTTGTTTCTTATAATATTCCCTAACTCATTAGATTTATTTTTAAAGATCCACTTGGTTCCAATGATATGTTTATCAGTCGATCTAGGAACTAAATGCCATAAATCATTTTGAATGAATTAATTCAATTCATCTTGCATGACTACAATCCATTTTTCATCAGCAAGAGCCTCTTTTACATTAGCCGACTCAATTTGGGAAGTAAAACACACATAATTGCATATGTTTTCCAATTATTTTCATGTACACACACCAGTGAGAGGGTTACCTAGTATTTGATCAGTAGGATAGTCTTTAACTGATCGAAGTTCAGTGTTGACTTAACTAGATGAAAAGTCAGGTTTCTCTATAAATTTGACTTCATCATCTTCTGAACTTGGAGGTGGTGTATTCAGATGATCATTAATAACAACATTTATGGATTCCTGAATGACACCGGTCCTTTTATTAAAAACACGATACGCTCAACTATTTAGAGCATACCCTAGGAAGATCCCTTTGTCATTTTAGTGTCAAACTTCCCTAAATTTTTGCAGTCACGCAAAATATAACACTTACTGCCAAAAATTCGAAAGTGTTTAGTTGTGAGCTTTTTAGTAAACCAAAGTTCATATGTTGTTTTATCTTTTGATTTTTTTAATGTAAACACAATTAATTATATAGCATGCAGTGTTCACAGCTTCAACCCATAGATTTTTAGGTAACTTCATGCTATTTAGCATAACATTAGTCATTTCTTAAAGCGCATTGTTTTTCCTCTCAACAACCCCATTTTGTTGAGGTGTCTTAGGTGCAGAAAATTCATGCAATATCCCGTGATCGCTACAGAACTTCTCAAAATTTCTATTCTCAAACTCCAATCCTTGGTCACTTCAGATTTTAGAAACATTTGTTTCCTTTTCAGTTTAGATACGCTTAAGTATCCTTTTCACTTCATCGAGAGTTTCAGACTTCTCTCTCATGAAAGCTACCCATGTATATCTAGTAAAATCATCCACTATTGCCAGAAAATATTTCTTTTTACCTCGACTCTCCATTCTAGTAGGTCCAACGAGATCCATGTGGAGGAGTTCAAGGGGTTTAGATGTGGCAAAGGAGTTCACTTTCTTGTGACTATCCCTTGTTTGTTTCCCGATTTGACATTCACCACAAATATTATCCATATATTTTCTTCAATTTGGGTAGACCTCTTATTAGTTTGGCGTTCCTCAGTCTATATAGATTTTAGTAGTGTACATGTACAAGGCGTTTATGCCATAATTCGGTCTCATTGGTTTAGACCATGCAACACGATAATTTAGACGAGTTAGTATCACTTATAATATAGCAATTTTCAAATGTTCTGCGACCATTCAATATTACACAACCTTTCTCATTAGAAATCTCACAACCTTGATTAGTGAATTTCACACTATATTTATTATCATAGATTTAAGAAATGTTTAAGAGATTGTGCTTAAGGCCTTCTACAAATAAAATATTCTCAATAGGAGGAAGATTGAAAAGTTGAACCATACCTTGGCCAATTATTCTGCACTTGCTCCCATCACCAAATGTGACTGACCCGTCAGTCATTTCTTTGAAATTGCTGAACAAATCTCTATCACCTGTCATGTGTCTAAAGCAACCACTGTCTAGGTACCACTTTGATTGACTCGAAGCCTTGAAAGCGGTGTGGGCAACCAGACAAGTAACCTTTGGGACCCATTTCATCACCATTTTGGGTTTTGAAGCACTGTTGATTTTTCTATGCTTGTAGTTATTATTAATTCTACCATTCGAGTTAGTTTTCAGAAGCTCCTTAAGTAAGTCAACAATCTTCTTAGCTAAGGGGTTATAATTCTGATTTCTAAGATTAATATGGTTGATATTAGGTTTGGTAGCTTGAAAAGTTTTAGGATTTTTAAAACCATTTTGATTCAAGCTTTTCCCTTTTGAGTTGGAGGACTCTCCTTCAACAAACTTGGAGTAGTAATCTTACTTTTTAGAGGCATGTTTTTATCATAGCCCAGACTCAATCTATCTCCACATTTTCTTGATCCGGTTAGTAATTTTTCTAGTTTAGGGTCTCCTTGGGCATACCTCCAAGTATCCTTTAAACTCAAGAGAGAAGAGACTTCCAGTTTTAGTTTCTCATTTTCTGATTTTAAAATTTCACGTTTAGATGTTTTGAAATCTAAATCACATTTAGTTTTTTCAAAACAATCAGAAATATGTGATTTTTCTAAAACTAAATTTTCAAAATCTTCTTTTAATTTCAGAAACTTTTATTTTTGAAGTTTAAGCTTGACAGCAATCTTACAACTCTCCCTGTATAAGGCATTGTAGGCATCCTGAAGATCGTCTTCATTTTCAGGGTCACTTCTCAGATTTTCATATTCAAATGTATCATAACTATATGTGGAAGTGACTCTGGCTAGAGTCATTAAGGCCTTGACTTCACTTGAAGATTTGGGTTCTGAATCATCTGACTCAGAGGAAGCTTCAGAGGAGGATGATTCATCCCACGTGGCCAACATTCCTTTTCTCTTTGGCTTATCCCTTTTAGGGCACTTATTTGCCAAATGCGCGTATTCATGGCTGTTGAAGCATTAACTATGATTTCTAATTTTTACTTTTACCCTTTTTCTTCTTAGAGGGTTTTTGAAAATCAACTCTCTTTTTTTACTTTTGAAAATCTTATAAAACTTCTTGGCTAATAAGGTCATATCATCCTTTGAGTTTTTACAATTAGAATTATTACTATTATCTTGAAAAATACATTTAGATGATTTAAGGGCTATTGACTTACCTTTACGAGCCTTGAAATTTAACTCGTAGGTTCGTAGAGAACCGACAAACTCTTTCACCCTTATATTATCTGTGTCTCGAAGCTCTTGAATGGTTGTCACCTTAGAATTGAACCTCTGAAGAAGTGAGCACAATATCTTTGTACAAACATTACTTTTTAAGATGCTATCTCCAAGACCCCACATTGAGTTGACTATGTCATTCAGTTTAGTATAGAAGTCAATGAATGATTCACTTTCTTAATTCCATACGTATTTCCTCAAACCTAGTGGTGAGGATTTGAAGTTTTAACTTTTTTTACAATAATCGTACCCTCGTGTGTCATTTCTAAGATATCTTAGGCTTGTTTTGCAGTATCACAAGATATAATTATTTTGAACTCATCTGGTGATAGTGCACAAGTGATTGTTGAGGGTCAAATATTGTATATCAAATCCAATTACTACTTAAATTTATGAGCATGATACTGTTTAATGGCCCGTTTTATCGTGTTTGTGTTGCAAGGTGACTTTATGAGCTTGGATTGAAATAAGGTGCTAAAAACTGAGATTTAATGCACAGAATTCACCAAAGCAAGGGACGGACTCCAGGGCACCAAGATTGACGGAAGTGCATGACAGAGATCCGAGAAAATCAAGAAACTAAAGCTCAATTAGTCCGAAAGAAGTCCAAAATGCAAGATCATAGGGTTCTCACCATCCATTCAACTCGAAACTTCATACATGGCCAAGGGACCATAAATGAACCGTACACGTCGAATTTCGACCATTGGATCCCTCTAGAAATGGCCCAACAAACAGATCAGCCCTCAGAATCATGATTCTGGGCCCACCTGATGTCTAGATGCATTTCAATTCTTGACTCAACGTGCACCGAATAGGAGAAGCACAGTCAGAGTCGGTTTGACCGAGTCTCCTAAACAGAGACTGAGTGTCTCTGTTTCACTCACGCACGACCGACCACATGATGTAGTAGTGGGCCTCCATCGTCATGCATTTTGATGATCCACACCATTCATTCACTCTAAACCGTAGGCATGACCATCGCCTTGGTGACGGACTTCCCGAAGACAGCGGTGACTAGTTTTTAACTATCCAAACGGTAGACAGACAGTGCCAAGATAAATCTGGTGGACAACACCGAAATCGACCCAATCTTGTCACTCCCGAACGGTTTTTCGAGAGCATTCCACTGGACTGAGGGGATTTCTCGTTTATCACAAATCATAGGCCCCACCAGCGTCACTGCGTAACAAACACGCATGACCTGTTTTGCGTCTGGAAGTGCACCGTTTTGTGGACGTTTGCATGAACATGGTGATGGTCAGATGGGTAATCCAGACCGTCCATCATGTAAATGTCCCAAGGGACGTTAATGCTTTGGAAAGAAAGCAAGGAAAGAGGAGTTTTTCTGCACTGAATTTCTGCTACGTAAGATGTTGCGGACGCTGCAGCTGCGTAAACAACTATCCACCGACTCAGCAACCAGCCCTCCCTGCCATGTATAAAGAGAGAGAGAGAGAAAGAGAGGGCAACAACATCTTCATCTAGGAGCTTGGATGTAAAGAAGAAAGAAGAGAGAGAAAGATAGCTCGTTTCAGCAAACCAGTCCCTTCCCTGGCTTATTTTTATTTCTGTTTTTTTTTAAGTATTCTTTATCTTTAGAGGGTTTAGCCTCATCATGGCTCTCAGTGGCTAGACCTCTTAGCTAGGGCTAAGAGGTGAAGCTTGTAGCGTGATGGGGAGATTTTACTTATGCCTTTTGTTTATGAACTGAATTAATGTTGATTTTAGTTTAATTAATGGAATGTTTTTAGTCTTTAATGGTCTGTTGTGACTAAAATTACAATGGGTTTGCGATAGCTTTGAACATCTTCTTTTCCTTTTTATGTTTATAACGTCAGGAAGCCCTATTGTTCACAATCGTCTCATGGGCATGGTCAGATGACGGTACCCGTCCTAACCTTCATACATTATTGATTGGTTGCTAATTAGTTTAATTCTGTTGTTTGCTTTGTCTCTTGGGCATGGTTTGGTGATGGAATCCATTCTAATTCATATACCTTTCATCTTTTGAAAACTATATCAAGTAAGTTTAGTTTAATTTCCATGATTTTTGATGCGGGCATAAGATCTCCCTCATCTCTACAAGTGGATCCTTTGAATCCCTAGTTTCTCTCCTCTGAATTTTCTTAAGTTTTAGATAATTATTTCACAATTATTCCTTAAATTCTATTTGATTTAGATTATATCTTAGTCTAGTTATAGTTCTACTTAGTTTCAGATAACGTACAGGTTTCAATCCCTTGGGATTCGACCTCGGTCTCACCGAGTTTATTACTACATTACAACCCAGCACTTGGAGAGTGAACAAGTTTTTGACACCATTGCCGTGGACTGACGGCTACGATTCTTTGAAATTAATTAGTTTTAGGATTAGTTTAAGATTAGGTTTTCCATTTTAGAACTTTCTAATTCTAGGATTAGAAACTTAGTTATTTCTCTTTTTTTTTTTTAGAAACTCCTTCTAATTTTAGAAATTTTCTATTTTTCTTTCTATTTGATTTTTAGAACTAACCCAACTTTTTTGTTTTATAGGCTTCTGAGATAGTTTCTAAATTGGTAACTTCTTTCTTAACTTCTTCCTTTTTATTAGATTAGGTTTGTTTCCTTTTTAGCAAGTTTCTAATTCTAATTCTTTTAAGAATCCTAACTTTATTTCTTATTCTATTTTTAGAATTTTTCTATAGACTTTTTGTTTAGGAACTAACCTATTTGTTTTGTAGATTTTTAAGATAGAAACTTCTAATTCAGTAGACTCTTTCTAATTTCTACTTTCTATATATCATATCCCTTTTTATTAACTTGCTTCCTAGTTTAAGACTTTCCTAATCCATTTTAGAAATTTTCTACCTTCATTTTTTAGGAATTCCTTCTTTAGAAATTAGCACTTCTATCTTTCTTTTTAGGAATTTTCTATTCTTAGACCTTCTATTTCTAGAAACTAACTTGTTTTGTTTGTTTTGCAGGTTTTTAACTTAGGGACTCCAATTTGGTAACTTCTCTCCAACCCTCTCTTCTTTTTAGAGCTTTATTTCCTTCCATAGGATTAGGTTTAGAATCTAGGGCTGTGAGTGTTTCATGCCCAAGTGGGCCCGTGACAACACTCAACGTCTCTTGACTGAAGGAGAATTATTTAAGGGGTTAACTATCCATCATAGGACTAGACACCGCTCGAATTTCCCAGAATTAATTGAGGTTTTGGTTGCAAATCAACCTCAAGCACTACCCCAACCTAGGGTTGAGGAAGTACATGATGAAAATGAGGTGCAACAAGCACCCCCACCTCGTACTTTATGAGATTATTTATAACCGGTGGGGGTGAGTACGCCCTCATACATGATTTTTCCTGATAATACAAGACATATGGACATCAAGCCAAGGGTTATCCAACTCCTTCCTAAGTTCCATGGGCTTGAGTTTGAAGAACCGTATCTACATCTGAAAGAGTTCGATGAAATTATAGCCACTTTATACTTTCCTAATATATCTGAGGATACAATTAGGCTGAAACTCTTTCTATTTTCCTTAAAAGAGAAGGCCAAGACGTGGTTACATTCACTGCGTCCTAGATCCATTGGCACATGGAATGACATGCAGAGAGAATTCATAAAGAAAATTTTCTCACATCATAAAACGATTACCCTTAGGAAAGCAATCATGAACTTTGCCTAAAAGGAAGATGAAACATTCTTCCAATGTTGGGAAAGGTTCAAGGATTTGGTCTGTTCATGCACACAACATGGCTTTGAAATGTGGCGCATTACAAATATTTTCTACGATGGACTGACATCTTCCATGCGCTAAATGGTTGAGACAATGTGTAATGGAGAATTCATTAATAAAAATGTTGACGAGGTGTGGGATTACCTTGATAGTCTTGCTGGAAAAACTCAATCATGGAACTTACCCAAGTTCGAACACCATGTCTAGGCCGACTCAATCTAAGGAGAAAGGTGGATTGTATCTCTTAAAAGAAGAGAATGATCTCAAGTATAAAGTGTCTACGCTCATAAGAAAATTTAAGGTCATGGAAGGAAGGATAAGATTAATGAAAGTGTTTGTGGCATCTATGATTGTAACATTCATATAACTGAAAATTGTCTTACAATACCTGTCTTTCAAGAAGTATTGAATTAACGATCCAATGCCGTAAATAACTATCAAAGACCTTTTAATGGATCAACCTCTAACACGTATAATCCTGGTTGGAAAAATCATCCCAATTTCAATTGGAGGAATGGACAAACTGCTACCCCGCAAGGTTTCTTCAATCAAAATTCAAATCAGGGGAAACCTCAAGAAGAATGGGTTCAAAAGTCCATACAAGAGCTGGCTCAGGCAATGCGAGGAGTTACAGATTTTATGCAAAAAATAGATTCACGTATGACGGTTATAGAAAAGGGAATGATTCCTGCACAACCACTCTCCAATCCTAAACCACAGTACGAGATAAGTGATCCCAGCTCTTCAAATCAAATGGGGCAAGCTAAATCCATTACCACTCTTAAGAGTGAGAAGGTTATTGATAAAACCCTTTCGGTTAGGCCCGAAAAGCCTCAAGAACCAGAAGAGGACAACAATGATGGATCTAGTGATGCCCCACAAAAATTAGAACCAAAACTTCTAAAGAAGCCAGTTGCTCCGTTCTCCTAATGGTTGGTTGCACCAAAACGTCTCTCTAACTCTTAGGATATTCTAGAGGTGTTGAAACAAGTAAAAGTCAACATTCCTCTACTTGATGTCGTAAAACAAATACCTTCATATGCCAAATTCCTGAAAGACCTATGCACAACCAAAAGATGACAGAGTATTCAAAAGAAAATCTTATTGACTGAGAAAGTGAGTGCCATCCTGAAGCAAGACGTGCCGCAAAAATTCAAAGATCTCGGTAGCCTAATTATATCGTGTAATCAGAAACTATCGAATTGATCACGCACTTCTTGACTTAGGAGCAAGAGTTAATTTGATTCCTTACTCGGTATACAAACAGTTAGGATTGAGTGAATTAAAACCCACCCTAAACACACTACAACTTGTTGATCGCACTGTTCGTGTACCAAGATGGATAATCGAGGATGTGTTGGTCCAGGTCGATAGATTTTACTATCCTGTAGATTTTATCATCCTGGATACCGAACCCATCAATAACATGAGCACTCAGATTCCCCTCATTCTTGGTCGCCCATTCCTGGCCACTTCAAATGCGATTATCAATTGAAGGAATGGTGTCATGACTATGTCTTTCAGAAATTTGACATTGTAGTCAAATATCTTTTTCAATAACGGTAGCAATTCAGAGGATGATGACGATTTTTACGACATTAACATGATTGATTCTTTCGTGGAAGATAGAACGCCTCTTGCCTTATCCTCTGATCCTCTAGAGACGTGCCTGGCCCACTCCCATGATTTTGATGATGACATGATCAGGGAGATGTGTGCCATACTTGATACTGCACCGGTACTTGAAGTTAACCGGTGGAGGCCACAATTTGAAGAATTACCCAAAACTGATGTAGTGCCTCTACCGTCTAACCTCAAGCCACCGAAGCTTGACCTAAAACCTTTGCCCTCTAATTTGAAATATGTCTATTTAGGTTAAGATGAGACATACCCAGTGGTGATCTCTGCCCACCTGAAAAAAGAATAGGAAAGTATGCTCATTTCTACTCTCATTGAACATAAAGGAGCTCTGGGATGGACGATAGCGGACCTCAAGGGAATCGACCCCTCGATTTGTACTCACCGTATATATCTTGAGGATAATGCGAAGACCGCTTGGCAATCACAACGTATACTAAATCCAAATATGAAGGAAGTAGTTAAAGCTGAGGTTCTCAAACTATTGGATGTGGATATCATATACCCTATATCCGATAGTCAATGGGTGAGTCCAACTTAGGTGGTTCCTAAGAAGTTTGGGATCACCATCGTAGCCAATGACAATAATGAACTCGTGCCAATCAGAGTTACTACTGGTTGGAGAATCTGCATTGACTACAAGAAGCTGAATACCGTCACGACGAAAGACCACTTTCATTTGCCCTTCATTGATCAAATCTTGGAAAGGCTAGCTGGTCATTCATATTATTGTTTCCTTGACGGGTATTCGGGCTACAATCAGATTGAAATCACCCCTGAGGACTAGGAAAAGACCACATTTACATGCCCCTACGTCACCTTTGCTTATAGAAGGATATCGTTCGGGTTATGTAATGCCCCTGCCACCTTTCAGCGATGTATGATGAATATCTTTTCTGACATGGTGGGAAAATATTTAGAGGTCTTCATGGACCATTTCTCTATTTTTGGTTCATCTTTCAGCGAATGCTTAGAGAGGCTTAAATGTGTGTTGAAAAGATATGAAGAAAAGAATTTGATACTTAATTGGGAGAAGTGTCATTTCATGGTTCAAAAGGAAATTGTCTTTGGGCATATTATCTCGTCTAAGGGAATCGAGGTAGATAAGGCAAAAATTGATCTTATCTCTAACCTATGTCCACCCAAGAACATTAGAGACGTGCGATCTTTCTTAAGACATGAAGGGTTTTACAGACGATTCATAAAGGACTTTAGTCTCCTCTCTTGCCCTTTATGTAATCTTCTACAAAAGGATGCACCATACGAGTGCACTAAGCAATGCCAAGAAGGTTTCACCAAGCTTAAGGGCATGTTAACTACTCCACCTATCATGCAGCCACCCGATTGGAGCCTTCCTTTTAAGCTTATGTGCGACGCTTCTGATTATGCTCTTGGAGCAGTTCTAGGTCAGAGAAAAGATAAGTGGCCTTATGTCATTCATTACACAAGTAGGACTCTAAATCTTGCCTAAGTGAACTACTCGATTACGGAAAAGGAACTCTTAGCCGTAGTGTTCGCATTGGACAAATTTAGGTCCTACCTGATCGGATCCAAGATCATTATCTACACAGATCATGCGACACTTAAGTATCTTCTTTCTAAGAATGATTCTAAGCCCTGTTTGATACGATGGATCCTTCTACTCTAAGAATTTGATTTGGAAATTAAAGATAAAAAAGGAGTAGAGAATGTAGTGGCCGATCATCTTTTTCGCCTTAATACCTCTGATTCCCTTGAGGCGACCCATATCAATGACATGTTTCCTGATGAACAACTGTTCAGAGTCTTTCATTCACCTTGGTTCGCTGATATTGCTAATTATCTTGCTATAGGTTTCATATCATCACATTGGACGACACAAGATAAGAAGAAATTCTTTACCAAGGTGCGTAACTTTTTTTGGGACAATCCATATTTGTTTAAATATTGCCCAGACCAAATCCTAAGGAAATGTGTGCCAAAAGATGAGCATCAGAGTGTTATCTTCTTCTATCATTCACAGGCCTGCGGTGGTCACTTTTCTGCTAAAAAGACCATGGCCAAGATTCTACAGTGTGGCTTTTATTGGCCCACCATGTTCAGGGACACTCATGAGTTTTGTAAGGCTTGTGAGTGTTGTAAAAAATTAGGAGCATTGTCCTGTCGAAATATGATGTTTTTGAATCACATCCTTATCATAGAAGCATTTGATTGTTGGGGCATTGATTTCATGGGACCTTTTCCCCAATCCTTTGGAAATTTATATATTTTGCTCACTGTAGACTATGTCACTAAATGGGTCGAAGCAATTCGGTGCCGAAACAATAACCATCGCACGGTCATTAAATTTTTAAAAGAGAACATCCTTTCGCGGTTCGGGACGCCTCGAGCCATCACTAGTGACGGGGGCTCACACTTTTGCAATAAACCATTCGAGAGCTTAATGAGAAAATACGGTATCTCTCATAAGGTGAGCACCCCATACCATCCATAGAAAGTGGACAAGCTAAGATTTTCAATAAAAAAATTAAACATATCCTAGAGAAAACAGTTAACCCTGATCATAAGGATTAGTCAACTTGATTGACTGATACTTTATGGGCATACCGTACTGCTTTTAAAACCCCTATTGGAACATCTCCCTTTAGACTTGTCTATGGGAAGGCTTGTCACTTGCCTGTGGAATTGGAACATAAAGCACACTGGGCAATCAAAAATCTGAATTTCAATCTAGACAACGCTGGCACGCTACGCAAACTTCAGTTGAATGAACTTGAAAAAATTCGAAACAATGCGTATGAGAACTCAAGAATTTACAAGGATAGGATGAAGGCGTTTCATGATCAACATATTCTACGGAAATCATTCACGCCAGGTCAACATGTTCTTTTGTATGACTCTCGATTACATCTCTTTCCGGGTAAGTTTCGATCTCGTTGGACCGACCCTTACATTGTTGTTACTGCTTATCCTCATGGGGTCATTGAGATAAGAGATCCCGACAATGGCAAGGAGTTTAAAGTAAATGGACATCGATTAAAATCATTTGTCGAGAAATTTGATTCAGAGGACATGTCCATGCTTCTAACTACTCCTGTTTACCAGGATTGATCTCCTAGTCTGATGGAGGTATAGGTAGGTTTATCGTTTTCATAGGACTAGGATAGTTTGCTTTATTTGTCTGGCTAAAGACAATAAACTTAGCGCTCCTGGGAGGCAACCCAGCTTTTCATTCCATTTTATTTTCCTAGTTAGTTAGTTCAATGTTTGTGGGTAACATTGTTATAAACCCTCACGAGACTACAACTCGTCCACTAGGGGCAACGTAGGGGTTTAAAGGCTTATTGCATATGCTAAATGCAATCGAGAGCACCTGCGAAAGTGATATAGGTAGGATTTTATTTTTGTTATTTTTGTTTTACTTTCTCTCTCATGCTGACCAGCTTCTATGCTGCGATCTCTTGAAAAATCTTTCTCTTAATTCGTTATCTAGGTACTATCTTCCCATCACTTTACTTTCGTTGTCCCATGTGCATTGCATGCTCATATATCTTTTACATTGAAGACAATGTAGATTTTTGGTTGGAGGTGGGAGATTAGGTTATCTAATCAGTATTTTCTTGGTCTTGAGCAAAAATTGTGAAAATTTTTAAAATTTTCTAGAATTTTTTGTGAATTCGAAATGCTTTTGACGGATATCCTTAATTTAGAATTTCAAGATACGTGATGTTGGTAATTTATAACTTTTTGATTCCGTATCTATTAGATTTCACAGTTAAGTTTAAATTTTTAACCCTGAATTAGAAGTTGTAAACATTGATTGAGTCATAGATACCTTTGAAAAGGGTTGGATAAATAATGTTCACCATAGGTTTACTCCCTATAGGTGACGATTTGATTCTTCATGGATGATATGTGAAAAGGGTTGGGTGTCCGGTCTTAACCATAGGTTTGCTCCCTATAGGTGAGGATTTGATTCCCCTTCTTGGCGTTACTTTTAATAAAAAAATCAAGATCTGGAAGAATGAAAAGATGATCTGTAAGGCAAGTTTTGGTTATCATGAATTCTCATATTGATTACCACTGATATCCTAAGATAGAGAAGTAAATTTTAATGATGATAAGTCGAGATTAGATTATACACCCATGAAACTCAATGTTTAGAATTTTTCTAATTGATGGATTGACACTTCAAACTTGACTATGAAGTTTACCATGTGCTTGAATTTAGGAGAGAATAATTCTCAACATTTATGAACCTTAGATTTCTCATATCTAAATCGTTTTTCAAAAAAATCACTCAAGTTTATAGAAATTATCCTATAACTCTCAACTTATTTTTTGCATGCTTTGCTCAGGACTAGCAAGATGCTGGTTGGGAGTTATGTTGAGGGTCAAATATTTCATATCAGACCCAATTACTACCTGAATTTACGAGCATGATACCGTTTAATGGTCCGTTTTATCGTGTTTGTGTTGCAAGGTGACTTTACGAGCTTGGATCAAAATAAGGTGCTAAAAGCTGAGATTTAATGCTCAGAATTCACCAGAGCAAATGACGGACTCCAGGGGACCAAGATTGACGGAAGTGCATGCAAGAGATCCGAGAAAATTGAGAAACTGAAGCTCAATTGGCTCGAAAGACGTCCAAAATGCAAGATCACAGGGCTCTCACCATCCGTTCAGCTTGAAACTTCATACATGGCCAAGGGACCATAAATGAACCATATACGTCGAATTTCGACCATTGAATCCCTCTAGAAATGGCCCAACAAACAGATTAGCCCTTAGAATCATGATTTTGGGCCCACCTGATGTCTGGATGCATTTCAATTCTTGACTCAACGTGCACCGGATAGGAGAAGCACGGTCAGAGTCGGTTTGATCAACTCTCCTAAACAAAGACGGAGTGTCTCTGTTTCACTCACTCACGACCTGCCACAGGATGTAGTAGTGGACCTCCATCATCATGTATTTAGATGATCCACATCGTTCATTCACTCTAGACCGTAGGCATGACCATCGCCTTGGTGATGGACTTCCCGAAGACAGTGGTGACTAGTTTTTAACTGTCCAAACGGTAGACAGATAGTGCCAAGATATATCTGGTGGACCACACCGAAATCGACCCAATCTTGTCACTCCTGAACGGTTTTTCGAGAGCATTCCACTGGACGGAGGGGATTTCTCGTTTATCACAAATCATGGACCCCACCAGCGTCACTGCGTAACAAACACGCATGACCTGTTTTGCGTCCGGAAGTGCTCCGTTCTGTGGACGTTTACATGAACATGGTGATGGTCAGATGGGTAATCCAGACCGTCCATCATGTAGGCCCTCCCAAAATGTCCCAAGGGATGTTAATGCTTTGGAAAGAAAGCAAGGAAAGAGGAGTTTTTCTACACCGAATTTCTGCTACGTAAGATGTTGCGGACGCTGCAACTGCGTAAATAGCTGTCCACCAACTCAGCAACCAGCCCTCCCTGCCATGTATAAAGAGAGAGAGAAAGAGAGGGCAGCAACATCTTCATCTAGGAGCTTGGACGTAAAGACGAAAGAAGAGAGAGAAAGATAGCTCGTTTCGGCAAACCAGTCCTTTCCCTGGCTTGTTTTTATTTCTTTTTTTTTTTTTAAAGTATTCTTTGTCTTTAGAGGGTTTAGCCTCATCATGGCTATCAGTGGCTAGACCTCTTAGCTAGGGCTAAGAGGTGAAGCTTGTAGCGTGATGGGGAGATTTTGCTTATGCCTTTTGTTTATGAACTGAACTAATGTTGATTTTAGTTTATTTAATGAAATATTTTTAGTCTATAATGGTCTGTTGTGACTAAAATTACAATGGGTCTTCGATAGCTTTGAGCATCTTCTTTTCCTTTTTATGTTTATGACGTCAGGAAGCCCTGTTGTTCACCATCGTCTCCTGGGCATGGTCGGATGACGGTACCCTTCCTGACCTTCATACATTATTGGTTGGTTGGTAATTAGTTTAATTCTGTTGTTTGTTTTGTCTCCGGGCATGGTTTTGTGATGGAATCCATTCTAATTCATATACCTTTCATCTCTTGAAAACTATATCAAGTAAGTTCAGTTTAATTTTCATGATTTTTGAAGCAGGCATAAGATCTCCCTGATCTCTACAAGTGGATCCTCTGAATTCCTAGTTTCTCTCCTCTGAATTCTCTTAAGTTTTAGATAATTATTTCACAATTATTCCTTAAATTCTATTTGATTTAGATTACATCTTAGTCTAGTTCTAGTTCTACTTAGTTTCAGATAACGTACAAGTTTCGGTCCCTTGGGATTCGACCTCGGTCTCACCGAGTTTATTACTACATCACAACCCTACACTTGGGGAGTGAACTTGATTGCATTTAAAGCTTTGGCATTGGCACTACTCTCATTTTTCTGAAGAGTGGTCCACATATAATAAGGTGTTTCTTTAACAGTCTTAGTTCCATCAGTGCTTAGAACTTCAGACGTATGTGGGTTCCATCTAGTTACTGTGGCTTGTCACACACTCTCATCGATGGACCTCAAAAAGATCCTCATTCGGGCTTTCCAATAAGCATAATTATAGCCATCAAATGATGGTGGCCTAATAATAGAAAGGCTATCAAAATTTGACATATTAAGAGCTTGAGATCGCTAAGGAAATTAATCCAATGGAATGAGCTATTAGGCTTTAATACCACTTAATAAGGGCGAGCTCCAAATCCCAGAAAAGGGGGGGGGGGGGGGGGGGGGGGGAGGTGAATAGGACTATATCAAATAAAAATAAAATGTGGAAAGATCACACAGATAGCAGAAATTAAAAGCAACCTCTAATGCATAAGTGTTGAGAGGTTGATACAAACGTTGTTCTAAGGACAACCTTACACCAAAAACCAAAGGCTTGTAGTAGGACAACCTGATTTCTAGAGCGTCTATGAGTATCAAAAACTCAAAACTGATATAGAGGCAAAAGAAGTAAATCTAGCTATTACAACATTCACCACAAAAGCATAAAAAAGATTATAGCATTTACACACATAAACAAATACAATCATCCACCACAACTCCAAAATTATATTGGTTTGTGCATGTACACCAACTATTTACAAACAGCCACACAATTACTCCACTCTCAATATCCACACCCACAGGATATTGGCTTTCACTAAGAAAGAAGGTTTTCCAAGGTTTACCTTAAAACCTTTATAATTGTGTTTTCAATGGGCTGTCACAATTAAAAACCACACACTGAGATTTTCCTGGTTGATCTCAGTCAAAAGCATAAATAGAGATTTTCTTGGCTAAATCTCACAAACCAAAAATACAGAAAATTGAAATATAATACTTATCTGAAGATTGTTCTTCGATGTAGTCGGTAGAACTGCTTCTTCGTAGATGATAATGTTCAATGTTCAATCTCACAGAAGAAAGGGTTCTAGGTCTAGATGAATTTTAAATTAAATCCAATCTTAGGCTACTTGGATTCAGTTACTTGGATCTCACAAAGGGTTAAATTAAAATCCCTTTTTTAAATCAAATACAATGGAATCAAGTGATCAAGAAATTAAATAACCAAAAACTATTAAAATAAATTTTAAATACCTCACAATAGCTTCACAATAGTGGGGACTTATCTCTCAGAGTGGAGGCTTGAATTGACTTGGAATGAATGAAAAATTCTGAGAAAAGTCCACTATTTATAGGCTGTAAATCGGTTCACTTGACTGGTCATGGGTTCGGCTCAACTGGTCCTAGCCTGTAACGCCCGTGAAAAATCCGTACTTGGGCTCGAGTACCAACTCGACCCGAAATCGCGTAGAAATAATTTCCATGGAAATTAAGCGTAAGTTAGCTAGTGCAACGCTAGAGTAGCTGGGAAATAGTCCCTGATCACTTTAAATACGTTCTACAAGACCCAAATCAAGTAGAACAAACAACTCTACAATACTCTATAACCTCGGATCAAACTCTAAGCGGGTTTGTCCTCTGGACCACATTGAATTTTTGTATTGGATTTAGACCGCGCGTCGAAGGTCAGATACCTCCTATCTTAGACCGTTAGAACCGCCCAGCTGGACTTGACAATCATCTCGAAAATCAAGTCAAACCGATAATCACAGAATATTTCGTTGAACCCGGACTGAAGCGACCGCGAATAGGGACGGATTTGGAATTTCAAATTCAAATCTGGCACACGACTTGACGCGTCAGTATTAAGCGTTCTGACCGTCAGAATTCATCCAGATTACACCCTCAGATCAGGAAAAATTTTTATTTATTATCATGAGACTTTTAGCCCTGATCTACGTGCGGTGACCGCTGAACTGAAACTGGTCCGCCGCGTGCGATCTGCGAACCCTGCCAGACTGAAAACTTAATACGAGCTACATCTGGTACACATGAGCTTAAGTCCGATCGCAATCGACCAGGGGACCACCAGAAAGCAGTTTTTGGACCGAAACAGTCCCGAAATGGATAGGCACCAAGTAAACTTCGTTCCGGAGCCTAATTCCGGCGTTTTTAAGCTTATAAAAGGGGTTGAAACCCTCATTTCTCTCTCCCATCCGTTAATTGCAAACCCTAAGAAAAGGAGAGAGAGTTTGAGAGAGAGAGATTGGAAGGGATTTTTCCCGCTTCCGAGCCGCCGATTGCTGCTGCTTCAGCACTTCTTCCCAATCACCTGGCTGGTGATTTCTCCACTTTTTCAGGTATAAAATAACCCTAGAACTTGCTGATTTAGGGCTTACCTAGATTCATAGCATGTTAGCTAACGTATTCCATAAATCAGGTTCTCCTATTGCCGTAAACGAAGCGTACACGCTCCGTTCAAAATCCCGCAACCGTAAGAGACTAGGTGAGGATTTTAGACGCTTTGATTGACGGTTTACAACGCTTTCAATGTCGTTTAATAGTAGATTATCGACGGCATCGCCGTTTGACATGTACAACATGCTCTCCGTTTCCTGTTTCGTAAATTAACGAAGAATATGAGATTTAGGGCATTTTAGTCATTTGTAGGAAGTACGGTCTACATGCATTTTTTGCTGACGTGATTGACATGATTTGTTGCCGCATTAGGGAGTTAGGAATGCTTGCATAATCAGTTTGGCGAAGAGATTCGCCTAGTTGCGCACTTTGGGTCGACATACTATATGTAGACTTAAGTGTGTAGTGTATGTGTTTCTATAAATGCTTGTATTAGTATGTATTGAATTAAATGATGTTATGTAGTAGTTTGAGATTGATTTCTTGATTGATATGCTGACCTAAATGATTTCCTACATGTTGACCTTATGCATGATTGCATTACATGCATGGAAAGTATGCCTTGAAGAATTGCTTAAGTTGAATGTTATAACATGTGTTAACATGCTCACATGATTGTATTTAAATTCCAATACTTTTACATGTAATGCTAATGTGATTCCATAGATGTGTGGAACTAGACGTAGTCCAAGCAGTCGGTAACCGAGCGAATTCGTGGCTGACTGGTCATAGCCACGAACGATGCGTCGATGAACGTGATTCGTGTTTAGAGTTGGCGACAGTGGTTAGGCCACGCGAAGTGTTTTACGCACTTCATGTCGTTCGACTTGAGATGCGATCGCGCTAGTCGAGCCCGTCAAGTAACCCGACTGGCCGATGTATGTTCACCTTGTATGTGTCATAACTGCTTGAACCTAGGGTACTGAACTTACCATTGTAAACCCTGTTAACCATGGTACCTTGATCCACGAAGACTCATGAGCCGGGCATGGTGGTATGGGACACCGTGGTCGAGCTGTCGGCCTACGCTGGGGCCACAAACCTCCCCGTAGTGACCAGTGAGCACCTAAACTCGTGAGCAGATTATGGTGGTATGGGACACTATATTCTAGCTGTCGGCCTACACTGATCAGGCGACGAGCCCTTTGTAGTGACCGCGAGCATATTCTGAGTCCACGGGAGGCGACGACCCTTCCGTTGCAGTAGAGTACGGTAGGCCTGTATTGATAAGGTGATGGGGGAGCGGTGCAACGAGTGCGAGCAACAGCCCTGACAGCCCTTGCAGTGACCTACGACATACACATCGTATGAGATTTCTAGGAGTGACGACCCTAGACAGGATCTGTGTTGGGATTGATACAAGGGAAGTACCTTAGTTTCCCAATCCTGCTGTTTGAATGGACTAATAACAACTTGAAAATCATATCACCATAGCATTGCATGTGCCTGAAAGATGTGGAGCACTCTAGGGAGTGTGGCATGCCGCGGTCGTAAGATGTTGCCGCATGAGGGTGATCGTCGGTGAGGGCATACATCACGTCATATCATCTTGCATTAACAACAGTATTAGGATTGTCTGATTTACTGCTTTACTATTATCGCGTGATTGAATTGTGAACATGCTAATCTTTGCTCTATGATTCCACTGAGTTGATCACTCATTCCCACGTTACGGGATGGTGTTTGCAACACCCACCAGACCCTGTTGTAGATGCAGGTGAGGCCGAGATCCAGGAAGTGGAGCCAGAGATCGACGAGGACCAGGATGAGTTCTCGTATATGCAGTATCACGACGGCTTCCCGTAGGCGACCTGGATCGAGGGGACATCAGTGGGACTTTCCTTTTTTGAACATTATTCTTTTGTTATGTATATGTATATGAGACTCAGAGATGTAGTCATACTTTGGAGACAGATGAGATTACTTTGTTTTTCCATACAGTGATATATACATTGTTTAGTCTTCCGCTTGCTTTTATCACTGGATCTGAAGTATGAATTGCAGTTTTGGTATACTTTTACTCATGTGAATGCTTTAAATCAGACAACATTGAATCATAACCATTTTTGTTGCATAAGTGACGGTCTGGAACTCGGGAGTTGAGTTTATACACGACCCCCGATTTTCAGGGTGTTACAAGTTGGTATTAGAGCATGAATGAGAGTATACTGGGCCTGGGTTATGGTCTTGCGACGTACGCTGTCGCTTCCTTTGACTTAGGTGGGTGCGAGAAGGGTCTAGAAACACTTCTAGGATCGCAGATTCGTCGATAGGCGAAGTCTATTAGAATCAATCGCAAGATCGAGTCTGTAATGCATCTCGGGTCGCGTAAGGCAATCCGAATCGCTTCTAAGCTGTAGGAAGTCAGGTTGAGACGACCTATGAGCGGTTTTAAACCGCAAAAGTGAATCCTTGGGCCGTGGGATGACCACGACTCCTGTAATCAATCGTCAGGGCTTAAAAACCCCGTTTCGCCAAAAATTCTAAAAATTCCTCCTCTAAACACTCTGACCTTCAGTTCTTTCTTATCCATTTCATGTTAGGCATCAAACCTAATGTGAAAATAACACAAATTAGTACTTTCACAAAATTTTACAGTGAATAGTAAAATTTCATGAAAAATGGCCATAAGGCCATTCTAACTTCACTTTCTTTAGCAACTAAGGATCTAAATAGATGTACTAGCTCCTTTTACCCCAAATTCATATGCTGCATCATATGGTTTGGTATTCGGGATTGCGATGTGGACCCGGAAAGCCCCGAACACATGTTTGGGCTCATACAGACCAAAATACAATGAACTAGGGGGTGGGACATACCTTTTTGGAACCCTTGGACCATGGGGGATCAGACCCATGTGGTCCCACCGGCCAACTTGGAAGTTGGCCGGCGATGCCATCGCCGGTCAGTCGATGCATCGCCGACCGGTGGGGTCTGTTGGTCCCAAATTTCTGGCGCACGCCCTTAAGTGAGGTGTACATCCTCCCTAGGTAGCTCCCATCTCACGAAAACCCCCAAATCATACCCCTCCTTCACAAACAGCCCTCTCCATAGCCCTACTTTCGATTTTCAGCAACCATCTCCAAACTCCGGCGTCCCAAAACACTTCTAGGACCCTCCTTGGCCAAAACCGACCACCACCCATCACTTATTGGGTGTTGGCAGCCTCTCTTCTTGAAGATCTCACCATTTGGAGCTCCAAAATCCCCCAAATAGAGCTGAAATCTTGAGGTGCTCCATTCTATCTTTTTGTTTGTATTTCTCCTTGAAAGTACAGCCTTGGGAAGCTTGAAGCATCCCTCTACGACGCCTAGATTTCCTTTTCTCAGATTGGGCAGCCGCTTCTTCGCATTTTCACCGTTTTCCATGGCTTTCATGGAAGCCATTTTGGGCCTCTTGTCACTCTCATCCATCATATCTTTGATGGGTAAGAGGAAAACCGCAACGGACGAGGCTGGGCCGAGCCGCCCTGCTCGATCGAGAAGACCGCTGGGTGGTGCCGCAAGTTCAAGCACCGCCGCAGGTCCAGCTGTAGTCCTGGAGTGCCGTGCAAAGCCGGATTTGGATCCCCATGCACACCTTGGACGAACAATTTTATCGGAGATGTCTCATGGTCAATACACTGATCGCAAAGTGTTATTTGAGGCGGACGTAGATGGACGATTGTTCGGCGAGTACTTGTTGTTCGAACGCATTGAAGCTGCGCATTGGGGTCCGATCTTTGAAGCTCGCGCTCGTGCTAATGTGAGCACCGTTCGTGCCTTCTATGCTAGCATCCAGAATCCTACCTTGGAGCCTTTGCAGTTCAAAATCCCTTTTGGTAGAGATCGGATGGCTACGATCGACGTTCGGTTGATTGCGCGACTTCTCAACGTGCCTCTAGGTGATGTGCATCCTAGTGAGAAGAATTTGAAGACTAGACGCGAACGAGATCGCCGCACCAGGTTTCTGTGCGGTAAGTTGGTTCCATGGCAGCCTAATAATAGCCTCAAGGCGACGTATATGTCTGAGGATTTGCGCCTGCTGCACCATATCTGCACGTTTAATGTTTATCCCAGGTCGATGAACCACATTGAATGTACACGTCTTATGGTCGATTTCTTATTTCTGGTGGCCCAGGGAGAGAACGTATATATGGCCACTTTCATCTTACGGCAGATAGTTCTCATAGCCAGGTCAAGAAGAACATCCGAATCGCTTCCCTTTGGCCGACTTATTTGCAAGATTGCGCTTGAGTTTGCCTATAGACTTGGGCCGGAATTGCCCGTATCGATTCACACCATCGATGAGTCGACAATGGTCAAGATGAAGATTGGGTCGCAATACCGTGAAAATCAACTTGAAAGGGATAGCGGGGATGACTTTGATGAAGAGGAAGATCAAAGCGAAGAAGAACCTAGAGCAGAGGTTCAGGAAGAAGTTTAAGAAGAAGCAGAAGAGGAGGCTCAGGATACTGATGAGAGCCCTCCTCCTTCTGCGTAGGCTACTATCGACGATCGCATTGCTCGGATGGAGGAGATCAGACCGCTTTGCGTAGGGAAGTCCAAGAACTTCGCGCAGAAGTCGCTGATGCCAAGGCCGTTACAAAGAAGAAATTTGGCAAGGTGACTCACACCTTGAAGGCGATCCTGTGTTGCTTACAGGATAAGGGTGCTCCTCCTCCGTCACCAGACTCCGACTAGCGATGCGATCTTTGATGTTGTTATCAGTAGTTAGTCATTTCCTGTTTTATGTGTGTAAGCCTGTTAGGGCTACTGCTTTGCTTATGTTGCTGTTGCCTAATTGTCTTAATTTTCATGTAATTCTAGTCATGATGCTTGTAAGGATATATCCCTTGTATTATGACAATTTTGATTAATTGAAATGCATGGAATGCCTTTGACTCTTTAAGTGAATGATTGTGGTGTATTTGTGCAATTGAGACTGACAAGGTTGCACCCTATTTTGAATATAGGGAATGCCACCTAAGACTACGCGGAGCGCGGTTCGGCTTGCATTGTCAGAGCATATGGATCAGACTCCCTGTCAGTCTGGCACTCGTTCGGACCCTGCTATGGGCCCAATTCCTGAGGCGGTTCGATCGTCTCAGCCTGCTGTTGGTCCTACAGATGGACCACCGCCATTTACACCATCAGTTAGAGAGCCACATTGCGCATCTACTTCCACACCGCATCCGCCACAGCCTGCTCCACCCCCTGACAGATTCGAGCAGATGATGGCTATGATGCTGCAGCAGCAGCAGCTTCTGACCACCATAGTGGGGACACTAGCCCAGGGTGGGGGTGCGACTACATCTACTCCACCTGCACCACCTGCGCATCCAGCTGAGGATGCCTATACATACGCCCAGGATGAGGGCATGGCCTATCCTGCGCTGCCTGCTTTTCCTGCGGGGAATCCTGCCGACACACGGGGCCTTTTGGAGCGATTTCAGCGCTTGCGGCCTCCTACTTTCACGGGTTCTCACAGACCCGAGGAGGCTGAGTACTGGCTCGACCGAGTGTCGAAGATTCTACGGATGTTGCACTGCACCGAGGCTGAGCAGGTAGAGCTGGCTACCTTCCTGTTTGAGAGAGAGGCCAGTATGTGGTGGGATAGCGTATTGCGGACTGTTGCCGCAGATTTTGTATGGACGTGGGCAGCATTTGAGTTCCGCTTCCATGAGAAGTATTATCCCCAGACCTACAGGCACGACAGGGAGAATGAGTTTCTCCGTCTCAGACAGGCAGCGATGACAGTTACCGAGTATGAGCATCGGTTCACAGAGTTGGGCAGGTACGTCCCGACGATCCTAGCTGATGAGCAGATGCGCATACGACGCTTTTTGGAGGGCTTGCGACCGGATATTCGGTCGAAGATGTGTTGTGTTAGTTTTCCCTCTTATGCGGAGTTGGTTCACATGTCCATGCGGGCAGAGCAGGACGTGGATCGACTTGCGCGATCTCGAGGCCCGGCTGCTTCTAGGCCACGACCGGATTTGCCAGACAGGCCCTTCGCGGGCAAGAGGCCTCGCATTGATCCTCCTACTAGGACCACGGCGCCTGTACCACCGTTTCGGCGCCCTGATTTGATTTGTACATACTGTGGGAGGATGGGCCACTTGGCGCAGAGCTGCTTTTCGAGGATGCGGGACAGTGGGTTCTCGCCGCCGCAGAAGATTGACCGTGTACGTCCGCAGGCGATATCAGCACCGCCTATACCGTCAGCTCCTGCGCATCCTTCTTTCAGACCTACGATATCGCAGATCCGACAGCCTCCACGGCCCTTGACACAGCGGCCGAACCGGCCACAGCAGGCTCGGGTTCATGCATTGACCGCGGAGGCAGCTACGACGCCGACTTTTCAGCATTCAGCCTTCGAGGTCACGGCCCATATCGGAGGTACTCCCGTTCTTGTCATGGTGGACACTGGATAGCGTGCGAGTCTTTGCAGCTCATGGAGATTATTCGGATGTCACCCAGATGTGTGAGGGTTGTTTGGTTGATCTGGGAGGCAGGACGATGACTCTTGATCTGGTCGTCGATCCCTCGCTCGTTTATCTCGACGTCATTCTTGGCATGGACTGGTTGACTGCAGCGAGAGCCGAGATTGACTGCGAGACTCGTATAGTCACAGCGTACGAGCCTGAGGGTGCATCCTTCACATTTCCAGTGGGGGTAAATCTTCCTTTCCGCATTCTTAGCTACGCCACTCTATTGCGCGACGCGGGTGCCCAGGTACTTGAGCAGACGCCATTTGTTTCTGAGTTCGGGGATCTGTTCAGGAAGATCCCTGGATTGTCGCCCCGACGTGAGATCGATTTCACTATCGATCTGGTTCCTGGTTCTACACCCGTCTCACTGCCGACGTATTGCATGACACCATGTGAGATGGAGGAGTTGAGGACGCAGATTGATGGTCTGCTAGAGCTTGGCTTTATACGGCCTAGCGTGTCTCCTTGGGGAGCACCGGTCTTGTTCGTGAAGAAGAAGGATGGTTCGATGCGATTGTGTATTGATTATCGCAGGCTGAACCAGCTCACGGTGAAGAACAAGTACCCTTTGCTCAGGATCGATGACTTGTTTGATCAGTTGAGAGGAGCGCAGTACTTCTCGAAGATTGATCTTCAGTCAGGATATCATCAGCTGCGCGTCAGGGATGAGGACGTGCAGAAGACAGCATTCAGGACCAGTTTTGGCCACTACGAGTTCCTCGTGATGTCGTTCGATCTCACGAACGCACCGGCCGTGTTCATGGATCTGATGAACCGGGTATTTCGGCCTTTCCTCTATCGATTCGTCGTTGTCTTCATTGACGACATTTTGGTGTACTCTAGGAGTCGAGAGGAGCATGAGGAGCACTTGCGTTTGGTCCTTGATACGCTCAGACGGCATCAGTTGTTCGCACAGTATAAGAAGTGCGACTTCTGGAAGAAGGAGGTGAAGTTTCTGGGACACGTGGTGTCCAAGGATGGCATGGCAGTTGACCTATCTAAGGTAGCTGTGGTGCAGGACTGGGAGCAGCCTGGTTCTGTCACTGAGGTGAGGAGCTTCTTGGGTCTCGCTGGTTACTATCGGCGCTTCATTCAGGACTTCTCGAAGATCGCGAGGCCCTTATCTCAGTTGACACGGAAGGACGTGAAGTTCGCCTGGAATGATAAGGCGGAGTCAGCTTTTCAGGAGCTGAAGGACAGACTTACGTCCACCCCTGTGCTAGTATTGCCAGAGCAAGGGGTTAGATACACTATATACACTGACACGTCTAGCGTTGGTTTGAGTTGTGTCCTTATGCAGAGGGACAGGGTAATTTCGTATGCCTCGAGACAATTAAGGAAGCACGAGGAGAATTACCCTACACACGACCTAAAGTTGGCAGCCGTTATATTCACACTGAGACTCTGGAGACATTACCTCTACGGAGAGGAGTTCGAGCTCTTTTGCGACCACAAGAGCCTCAAGTACATATTCACGCAGCGAGACTTGAATATGAGGCAGCGGCGATGGATGGAGACGCTGAAGGACTTCAAGTTTGAAGTCTCTTACCATCCTGGGAAGGCGAACCTTGTGGCTGATGCGTTGAGCCGCAAGAAGGCGATAGAGTTTGCGGCTCCGCTGATGGTTGCCGAGTGGGATATGGTTGAGTTTTTGCGAGACTTTGAGCAGAAACTCACCGTAGAGGAGCCATTTGAGTTCATCGCATACGTACAGGTGCGATCTCAGATCGATGACCGAGTCATCGAGGCGCAGAGGGACGATGCGCATCTTACTGAGCTTCGAGAGCAGGCCAGTGATGATGCTGACGCCGACTGGCGAGTTGGTATGGATGGGGGCTTACGTTACCGTGGCCGCCTATGCGTCCCAGATGTCCCTGACTTGAGACGAGAGATTCTCGAGGCTGCGCATTCTACTAGACTCGCGATGCATCCAGGCAGTACGAAGATGTATCGTGACGTGAAGAGGACGTATTGGTGGGAAGGTATGAAGACCCACATAGCTGAGTTCGTGTCCCGTTGTCTCACTTGTCAGCAGGTGAAGGCAGAGCATCGCCGACCACCTGGACTTTTGCAGCCTATGCCGATTGCAGAGTGGAAGTGGGATTTCATTTCCATGGACTTTAATTCTGGGCTGCCGAAGACGAGGAAGGGGCATGATTCCATTTGGGTGATCGTCGACCGATTGACGAAGTCGACGCACTTCCTACCGATCAGAGTTACGAACTCTGCAGACGAGCTGGCTAGATTGTACATCCGAGAGATTGTGCGTCTGCATGGAGTTCCGTTGGAGATCGTGTCGGACAGAGACACGCGGTTCACTTCTATTTTCTGGACTCGCATTCAGGAGGCTATGGGTGTGAAGTTGAAGTTCAGTACTGCCTTCCACCCACAGACGGACGGACAGACGGAGCGAGTGAACCAGATCCTGGAGGACATGTTGCGAGCTTGCGCATTGGACTCCAAGGACAGTTGGGATGACTGTCTTGCATATGCGGAGTTTGCGTACAACAATAGCTTCCAGGCGAGTATCGGCATGGCACCTTATGAGGCGCTGTATGGGCGACCTTGTCGCGCACCGCATTGCTGGTTAGAGGTCGGTGAGCGTAGCTTGATTGGCCCAGAGTTGGTGCAGGCGACGTCAGAGAAGATTGATATTATTCGACGTCGGCTTCTTACAGCGCAGAGCAGACAGAAGAGCTATGCGGATACGAGACGGAGGCCACTAGAGTTCACAGTTGGGGATCACGTGTTTTTGCGAGTTTTCCCTATGAAGGGAGTCCTTCGGTTCGGGAAGAAGGGGAAGCTGGTACCGCGATTCATTGGTCCATTCCAGATCCTCGATCGTGTGGGAGCAGTGGCTTACCGATTGGCTTTACCCACGCCTCTCGCGAGCGTCCACAACGTATTTCATGTTTCTATGCTGAAGAAGTACGTTGCTGATCCTTCCCATATCATCAGATGGGAGCAGGTGCAGTTAGGAGAGGATGTTACTTATATCCTGCGACCGACACGCATCTTAGACAGGAAGGAGCAGGTACTGCGTAGCAAGGTGATTCCCCTTGTGAAGGTACTATGGACGCATCACTCTGAGGAGGAGGCTACTTGGGAGACAGAAGCCGAGATCAGAAAGAACTACCCCCAGCTTCTCGAGGAGTACGAAAAGGTACAAATTTTGAGGACGAAATTATTTGTTAAGGGGGGTAGATTGTAACGCCCGTGAAAAATCCGTACTTGGGCTCGAGTACCAACTCGACCCGAAATCGCGTAGAAATAATTTCCATGGAAATTAAGCGTAAGTTAGCTAGCGCAACGCTAGAGTAGCTGGGAAATAGTCCCTGATCACTTTAAATACGTTCTACAAGACCCAAATCGAGTAGAACAAACAACTCTACAATACTCTATAACCTCGGATCAAACTCTAAGCAGTTTGTCCTCTGGACCACATTGAATTTTTGTATTGGATTTAGACAGCGCGTCGAAGGTCAGATACCTCCTATCTTAGACCGTTAGAACCGCCCAGCTGGACTTGACAATCATCTCAAAAATCAAGTCAAACCGATAATCACAGACTATTTCGTTGAACCCGGACTGAAGCGACCGCAAATAGGGACGGATTTGGAATTTCAAATTCAAATCTGGCACACGACTTGACGCGTCAGTATTAAGGGTTCTGACCGTCAGAATTCATCCAGATTACACCCTCGGATCAGGAAAAATTTCTATTTATTATCATGAGACTTTCAGCCCTGATCTACGTGCGGTGACCGCTGAACTGAAACTGGTCCGCCGCGTGCGATCTGCGAACCCTGCCAGACTGAAAACTTAATACGAGCTACATCTGGTACACATGAGCTTAAGTCCGATCGCAATCGACCAGGGGACCACCAGAAAGCTGTTTTTGGACCGAAACAGTCCCGAAATGGATAGGCACCAAGTAAACTTCGTTCCGGAGCCTAATTCCGGCATTTTTAAGCTTATAAAAGGGGTTGAAACCCTCATTTCTCTCTTCCATCCGAAAATTGCAAACCCTAGGAAAAGGAGAGAGAGTTTGAGAGAGAGAGATTGGAAGGAATTTTTCCCGCTTCCGAGCCGCCGATTGCTGCTGCTTCAGCACTTCTTCCCAATCACCTGGCTGGTGATTTCTCCACTTTTTCAGGTATAAAATAACCCTAGAACTTGCTGATTTAGGGCTTACCTAGATTCATAGCATGTTAGCTAACGTATTCCATAAATCAGGTTCTCCTATTGCCGTAAACGAAGCGTACACGCTCCGTTCAAAATCCCGCAACCGTAAGAGACTAGGTGAGGATTTTAGACGCTTTGATTGACGGTTTACAGCGCTTTCAATGTCGTTTAATAGTAGATTATCGACGGCATCGCCGTTTGACATGTACAACATGCTCTCCGTTTCCTGTTTCGTAAATTAACGAAGAATATGAGATTTAGGGCATTTTAGTCATTTGTAGGAAGTACGGTCTACATGCATTTTTTGCTGACGTGATTGACATGGTTTGTTGCCGCATTAGGGAGTTAGGAATGCTTGCATAATCAGTTTGGCGAAGAGATTCGCCTAGTTGCGCACTTTGGGTCGACATACTATATGTAGACTTAAGTGTGTAGTGTATGTGTTTCTATAAATGCTTGTATTAGTATGTATTGAATTAAATGATGTTATGTAGTAGTTTGAGATTGATTTCTTGATTGATATGCTGACCTAAATGATTTCCTACATGTTGACCTTATGCATGATTGCATTACATGCATGGAAAGTATGCCTTGAAGAATTGCTTAAGTTGAATGTTATAACATGTGTTAACATGCTCACATGATTGTATTTAAATTCCAATACTTTTACATGTAATGCTAATGTGATTCCATAGATGTGTGGAACTAGACGTAGTCCAAGCAGTCGGTAACCGAGCGAATTCGTGGCTGACTGGTCATAGCCACGAACGATGCGTCGATGAACGTGATTCGTGTTTAGAGTTGGCGACAGTGGTTAGGCCACGCGAAGTGTTTTACGCACTTCATGTCGTTCGACTTGAGATGCGATCGCGCTAGTCGAGCCCGTCAAGTAACCCGACTGGCCGATGTATGTTCACCTTGTATGTGTCATAACTGCTTGAACCTAGGGTACTGAACTTACCATTGTAAACCCTGTTAACCATGGTACCTTGATCCACGAAGACTCATGAGCCGGGCATGGTGGTATGGGACACCGTGGTCGAGCTGTCGGCCTACGCTGGGGCCACAAACCTCCCCGTAGTGACCAGTGAGCACCTAAACTCGTGAGCAGATTATGGTGGTATGGGACACTATATTCTAGCTGTCGGCCTACACTGATCAGGCGACGAGCCCTTTGTAGTGACCGCGAGCATATTCTGAGTCCACGGGAGGCGACGACCCTTCCGTTGCAGTAGAGTACGGTAGGCCTGTATTGATAAGGTGATGGGGGAGCGGTGCAACGAGTGCGAGCAACAGCCCTGGCAGCCCTTGCAGTGACCTACGAAATACACATCGTATGAGATTTCTAGGAGTGACGACCCTAGACAGGATCTGTGTTAGGATTGATACAAGGGAAGTACCTTAGTTTTCCAATCCTGCTGTTTGAATGGACTAATAACAACTTGAAAATCATATCACCATAGCATTGCATGTGCCTGAAAGATATGGAGCACTCTAGGGAGTGTGGCATGCCGCAGTCGTAAGATGTTGCCGCATGAGGGTGATCGTCGGTGAGGGCATACATCACGTCATATCATCTTGCATTAACAACAGTATTAGGATTGTCTGATTTACTACTTTACTATTATCGCGTGATT
This sequence comes from Magnolia kwangsiensis, assembly GCA_037074715.1. Lineage (NCBI taxonomy): Eukaryota > Viridiplantae > Streptophyta > Magnoliopsida > Magnoliales > Magnoliaceae > Magnolia > Magnolia kwangsiensis. The sequence goes on along the minus strand of CM073583.1, from coordinate 62,177,972 downwards.
GAATTGTGAACATGCTAATCTTTGCTCTATGATTCCACTGAGTTGATCACTCATTCCCACGTTACGGGATGGTGTTTGCAACACCCACCAGACCCTGTTGTAGATGCAGGTGAGGCCGAGATCCAGGAAGTGGAGCCAGAGATCGACGAGGACCAGGATGAGTTCTTGTATATGCAGTATCACGACGGCTTCCCGTAGGCGACCTGGATCGAGGGGACATCAGTGGGACTTTCCTTTTTTGAACATTATTCTTTTGTTATGTATATGTATATGAGACTCAGAGATGTAGTCATACTTTGGAGACAGATGAGATTACTTTGTTTTTCCATACAGTGATATATACATTGTTTAGTCTTCCGCTTGCTTTTATCACTGGATCTGAAGTATGAATTGCAGTTTTGGTATACTTTTACTCATGTGAATGCTTTAAATCAGACAACATTGAATCATAACCATTTTTGTTGCATAAGTGATGGTCTGGAACTCGGGAGTTGAGTTTATACACGACCCCCGATTTTCAGGGTGTTACATAGCCAAACGAAATAGGTCCTCGACTGATCGGATAAAATAGACGCTCGACTGGTCGAGTGGCTTACTCAACTGGTCATGTACATAAAAATCATGTTGCAGGAGTTCGAGTCGAGCCACACTTGATTGGTCGAACAGGTCTCCACGACCAGTCGAGCAGGGTACTCAATGGTCGAGGACCTACCAGAAAATTCTGAAAATTTAAATTTTAAATCTGGACTGGTCAAGAAAATCCCTGGACTAGTCGAACCAAGATTAGGACTAATCAAAGCAAAGCCTAAATTAAGTACAATAATCCAAATTAAATGCGCAATGTTAATGACCTAAACCTAAGGTCTTTCTAGGGTAATGTATACCTTAAATGTGAGTATAGAAATTGAACCATCAGTCGCTTTGGTAGATAGGACACTTTGAAGCACATGAAGCTTGACCTTGAATTCTTGAACTTGTCTTGAACTTGTGTCTTGAGACTTGAGCAAATGTACTTAAGCTTCTTCTTGAGACTTGAGCTTGAAGTAGTGTGCATGAGCTTTAACATGATCTTGAACTTTAAGCTAGAAGATTGACATAATGATGCACTTGAGCTTGAGTACCTCAACGTGATGATCTTCAACCTGTTGTTGTAGTTGAACATATATACTTGTAGCACATATAATGTTGATGTAGATAACACCACGCTCATCTTCAAATGAAGGTAAACTTTCCATCAATTTGAACTTGAAGGTGATCTTTCCATCTATCAAAACAAGTCAACCATACTGAAGTGTTTTGGCACAACAAAATTTGACAACTCAGGGTGCTAGATTTACAACTTAGCACTTATAGTTTGGTAACATGTGTCACTCATGCAATCCTTCTTGCATTGTCTCACTTTTCTCGATCGTAATTGTGCGTATAACTCTAAGTCATTCTGATTTTGGCAAGTGACATGTCCTTGAAGGAAGTGGGGTCGAAATATATCCTCAGGGTGTGAGTAAGATTTTATCTGTCATTTGTACATAGTATTGACACATGACGACATTTCATTATTCCATATGAACTGCACCAGGATAGGTGTAAATAATACCCCCCCACATCACTTTACATCCGGAGGATGTGAAGGGATGTAATATTACTTCAGCTTCCGCGGTCGCTCCGACGCTCAACATGCAGTGTCACTGGGTTCACGGTTGGTCATCACGCACAATAATGATGTGTTGGAAATCATTTATTATTAATGGCTGGGCAAGAGCTTTGACGATCAAGACCATTTATAAATAACACTTCACAACATACTTCCTCGTCACTTAGGTCGAATTTCTTTCTTTTCTTTCTACTTTCAAGCTTCATGTTAATGTGTCCCTTTGCTCTCTCTCTCTCTCTCTCTCTCTCTCTCTCTCTCTCTCTCTCTCAGACTTTTGTGGTCGCGGTCTTATGCAAGGAAGACGCTCTTTATGGGCAGTGGCCAAAATTAGATGGTTTGGCTACTATTCTAAACAAATGAAGGACCCGAGTTTTAAAAAGGACAATCTATAAAATACCTTTCTTTTTTGCTTCTACATCATGAGGAATATGGTAAAAACTTAAATATAATGAATCCGTATACATGATAGAAGTAATTAAATTTTGGGGATGAAATTATATGTAAGGGAGGCAGATTGTACCACTCTGAACATTTCAATACTCAATTATTGAAAGTTCTCAAGTGTTACCATGAAATTTAATATAGTATATACATGTGAATATCACCAATTTATCCTATCCTAACCTTACATCTATTCTCTAACCAGAATTTGACCGTTGTGAATAATCTTCATCTATATATCAAGTTACTTTATCGTTGATTTTTAAGACAAGATCATCATATATCCAATTATTCTCACTTGTCCATCATAAACAACTATTCATTCAGCTATTCACCCCTAGGTAAAGATATCCGACCATTCACTTTGATTTTAGACCACCTGATCATAGTAAACTAACTACCTGATCTCTACATCCGCTTGTACACGTATCAAATCAAGAAAGAGGGAGAGAAAGAGACGTCCAAACCTGTCCATTCTCTTCCTTCTCCACACGTGTTGTCTCCCTCTTACTCAAGCAACGACATAGTTCGTGTAGAATCCCTCATACATCAAGATCTATACATGGTTTGCATTTAAGGCTAAGGTAAGGGATTCATTTAAGTTTATAAAAATTTAAATTGATTTTATACTTAGTGTTGAGTGTGAAATATTGTATATTTCTCCCTATTTATACCTTGGTTTTATAAGCGTAATAGTGCTTAATCGATTTAATTATGCATGTTTTCATGTGCGAGGTGATTTCTAGAGCTTAGGGTGAAATTGATGTCATAAGGAAGATTTGGAGATTTAGAAGTCATTAATGAAGAATTCACATGCAAAAGATCTAAGAAAATCAAATGATGAATGAAAAAAATCAAAGATTTGAAGTGAAGAAAAAGAATCTCAAAATTGTCCTGAAAACAAACATATTCCTGAAATTGTCCTGAAAAAATATATTCTGAAACTCAGAGTCTATTTTAGTTGTACAGAGTGAAGTATATTTTAGAAAACTGTGCGGAGTGAAGTTTAATTTAGAAAACTACGGAAAGTGCGTAAATTTGAGGTGGTTTCTAAATTTTTCCAACTAGGTGTGAAAGTTGGAGTTCCAAAACTATAAATAGGACTCTCTAGAATGCTCTAAAGCATCTTTGAGGGTTTGGAAAGGTCTTAAGGAGTATAACAAAGGATGAAGCAGCCGTCAAAGAGTTTTTCTTCTTCCCTAGTTTATTTTTCATGCTTTGTTTAAGAGATTTGGTTTCAATCACGTGTATGATTGGCTAAACCTCTTAGTTATGGCTAAGAGATAAAGCTTGTAGCATATTAGGATGTTTATTTTTCTTTGATTCTTTTTCTTATTGAACTTCATTGACTTCTAGCTTGATATTAAAGGAATATTTTTAGTTTTTTATGATTTATTGTGACTCAAATTACAAAAGATGTTGTGATAGCTTTGAATATCTTCTTTTCCTGTTTTGAGATAGTAAGATTGGTAAATATCATTGTTCACCATCGTCTCCTGGGCATGGTAAGGTGATGGAATCCCTTCCAATCTTCGTAACTCTCCTCCATTGAGAAGGAGGTTAATGAAAAGTTTAGATTTGATTTAAATCAGTTTATCTTTCAATTGAATAGGATAGGACTCTAATTTCAATTGTGTTTATTGAATATAGCAAGGTAGCATCTTAATAGCTACAAGTGGATCCTTGGCACTTTTAATTAATAATTTAAACATTATTCACAATTACTCTCTTCTATTCCAAAATTCAAATTTAAATTTTCTTCTAGTTCTAGTTCTAGTTTTAGTTCTTTTCAGAATACGTACAAGTTTAGTTCCTGTGGATTCGACCTCGTTCTCACGAGTTATTACTACATCACAATCTTACACTTGGGGTTGTGAACACAGTTCTTTTATTTTGATGGTAAATTATGTATAGTTTGATTTTTACCATGATTTTCATGTTAATAAGTTGTTGGATTATGATGAATTGTTAATTCATTTGGAATTATGTTTAATATATGATTTTAATTATATTGGACATATTTTGTGGGTTGGATAAAAAAAACTATGCTTTAAATCGTGAAACTACACATGTTCGGACCCTGAGCGGTACATATTTTGTACATCCAATGAACCGGTTAGTTATCTGCAAATATTATGATTTTAATGACATTAATCTGACCTAAAATCCATATTTTAAACCTTAGTGCAGCGGGACTTACTTTTGGAGTAATTTAAACTTATCGGGTGACCCATCTAATCTAAAATCACACTGTTGTGCTTATGCATTCACTTTAAAGTGTGTGGACTACCTTCTACCATATTAGGATTTATTTTATTATAATTCTATATTAATTGTTTCATGAAAATACCACTGGACTTTTTACGAATTCATGAGTGATGGATACAAGCCTCACTATTCACCAAATTTTGAGAGCGACACGTGTTTCCACTTTGTAAGAGTTGAATTTTGTTCATCTCTCCTTATTTTTGTTAAGTTTGACTAATGCTACTCTTCTCTTTTGTTGAGTTAGCTTATTGCTCCATTTCTCTTTTATTATATTAGCCTTGTGCTACCTCCTTTATTTTAAGTCATGTGCATGCATCTTGGAATTCCAAAACTCTCATGGTTCGACTTATTTTCTTATTAATGCGAGTGTTGAAGGTCTCACAACTAGTTACTTATATGTATTTATCGTGGACGTTATGCACTCTGGATAGTGACCCTTTTGGTTAACGCGTAAATCCTTGGATTTGGATAGTAGTGCATACATCAATGTAAGTAATTCGTAACGCGTGTTACATCATCTTTGTGGGATTGGATGTCGTGATTAATCACTTCATTAACAAATCATGTTACGTAATTCATCGAATCCATGAGTTGTGCCATCTTGAAGTATTCACGTAAATCTACGGTAGTGTTGGGCACACTAACGAATCTCTATAATTATGGGCGCGGAGCAAGCCAGATTTTTATGAATTATATTCCACAATGTAGTGGTCACTATATATGATGAGCCACACACATTATGCTAGGCATGCATTCATGTAGATTGGTTACATGTATCGATACCATTCTCATTATGCTAGGCCGCCTATGCGTCCCAGATATCCCTGACTTGAGACGAGAGATTCTCGAGGCTGCTCATTGTACCAAACTCGCGATGCATCCAGGCAGTACGAAGATGTATCGCAACGTGAAGAGGACCTATTGGTGGGAAGGTATGAAGACCCACATAGCAGAGTTCGTGTCCCGTTATCTTACTTGCCAGCAGGTGAAGGCAGAGCATCGCCGACCACCTGGACTCTTGCAGCCTATGCCGATCGCAGAATGGAAGTGGGATTTCATTTCCATGGATTTCGTTTCAGGGCTGCCGAAGACGAGGAAGGGACATGATTCCATATGGGTGATAGTCGACCGTTTGACGAAGTCGGCGCACTTCCTACCGATCAGAGTCACGAACTCTGCAGACGAGCTGGCTAGACTATATATTAGAGAGATTGTGCGTCTACATGGAGTTCCGTTGGAGATCGTGTCGGACAGAGACACGCGGTTCACTTCTATTTTCTGGACTCGCATTCAGGAGGCTATGGGTGTGAAGTTGAAGTTCAGTACTGCCTTCCACCCACAGACAGACGGACAGACAGAGCGGGTGAACCAGATCTTAGAAGACATGTTGCGAGCTTGTGCATTGGACTTTAAGGACAGTTGGGATGACTGTCTTACATATGCGGAGTTCGCGTACAACAACAGTTTTCAGGCGAGTATCGGTATGACACCTTACGAGGCGTTGTATGGGCGACCTTGTCGCGCAACGCATTGCTGGGCAGAGGTCAGTGAGCGTAGCTTGATTGGCCCAGAGTTGTGCAAGCGACGTCTAAAAAGATCGATATTATTAGACGTCGGCTTCTCACAGCGCAGAGCAGACAGAAGAGTTATGCCGATACGAGACGGCGGCCGCTGGAGTTCACAGTTGGGGATCATATATTTTTGCAGTTTTCCTTATGAAGGGAGTCCTTCGGTTCGGGAAGAAGGGGAAGCTGGCACCTCGATTCATTAGTCCATTCCAGATCCTCGATTGTGTGGGAACAGTAGCATACCGTTTGGCTTGACCCACGCCTCTCGCGAGCGTTCACAACGTATTTCTTGTTTCTATGCTGAAGAAGTACGTTTCTGATCCTTCCCATATCATCAGATGAGAGCAGGTGCAGTTAGGAAAGGATGTTACATATATCCTGCGACCGACGCGTATCCTAGATAGGAAGGAGCAGGTACTGCATAGCAAGGTGATTCCCCTTGTGAAGGTATTGTGGACACATCACTCTGAGGAAGAGGCTACCTGGGAGACAGAAGCCGAGATCAGAAAGAACTACCCACAACTTCTCGAGGAGTACGAAAAGGTACAAATTTTGAGGATGAAATTATTTGTTAAAGGGGGTAGATTGTAACGCCCTGGAAAAATCCGTACTTGGACTCGAGTACCAACTCGACCAGAAATCGCGTAGGATTAATTCCTTTAGAAAATAAGTGTAAGTTAGCTAGCGCGACGCTAAAGTAGCTGGAAAATAGTCCCTGATCACTTTAAATACGTTCTTCAAGACCCAAAGCGAGTAGAACTAATGACGCTATAATACTCTAAAACCTCGGATCAAACTCTAAGCCGGTTTGTTCTCTGGACCTCTTTGAAACTTTGTATTGGATCTAGACCGCGCGTCGAAAGTCCGATACCTACAATCTTAGACCGTTAAAACCACCTAGCTGGACTTGACAATCATTTCGAAAATCAAGTCCAACCGACATTCACAGGTTATTTCATTGAGCCTGGACTGAAGAGAGTGAGAATAGGGTTAGATTTGGAATTTGAAATTCAAATCTGGCACACGACTTGACGTGTCAGTATTAAGCATTCTGACCGTCAGAATTCAGCCAAATTACACCCTCGGATCAGGAAAAATTTCTATTTCATATCATGAGATTTGTAGGCCTGATCTACGTGCGGTGACCGCTGAACTGAAACTGTACTGCCACGTGCGATCTACGGACACTACTGGTCTGAAAATGGGATGTGAGCGACATCCGACGTGCATGAACTTAAGTCCGATCGCGTTCGGCCAGGGGACCACCAGAAATGGTCTTTTGGTTCGGAACAGCCCCGATTTGGATATAACTTAAGTGTACCTTGACCTGAAGCCTGTTTTGGGCATGTTTGGGCTTATAAAAGGGCTTGAAACCCTCACTCCTCTCACCCATCCGAATTTGCTAGAAACCCTAGCAAGAGAGAGAGAAAATGAGAGTTTGTGAGAGAGAGTGAAAGAGAATTCCCTGCTGCTTGTGCCACGTGTTGCACGTATTTAAGCCACGCAATCCAATCACTTTGCCGGTGATTTCGCTGCGTTTCTAGGTAAGAAAACACCCCTAACTCTTGTTGATTTGTTGTTCCCTCATTTCCATAGCACGTTAGCTGATGCATCTTGTAAATTAGGTTGCCTATTCGCCGTAGAAGAAGCGTATACGCTCCGTTCGAATTAATACACCTGTAGGAGAAGAGGTGCGGATTTTAGACGCTTTGATTGACTGTTTCCAACGCTTTCAATGTCGTTTAATAGTAGATTATCGACGGCAACGCCGTTTGACATGTACAACATGTTGTCCGTTTCCTGTTTCGTAAGCAGACGGAAAATATGAGATTTATGGCATTTTAGTCATTTGTAGGAAATACTGTTTTCATCCATAATTTGCTGATGTGATTGACATGGCTTCTTGTCACATTAGGATATTAGGAATACGTACATAATTAGTTTGGTGAAGAGATTCGCCTAAATGCGCACTTTGAGTCGACATACTATATGTAAACTTAAATGTGTAGTGTAAGTGTTTGTATAAATGCTTGTATTAGTATGTATTGAATTAGATGGTGTTATGACTTAGTTTGAGATTGATTTCTCAATTAATATGCTGATGTAAATGGTTTTCAACATGTTAGCTATATGCATGATTTCATTATATGTATGAAATGCATGCGTTGGAAAATTTACTTAAGTTGTATGTTATAACATGTGTTAACATGCTCACATGGTTGTATTTCATTTCCATTACTCTTACATGATGGCTGATGTGAATTCATAATTGTTTGGGACTATACCTAGTCCAGGCAGTCGGCAACCGAGCAAGTTCGTAGTTGGCTTATCTTTGCCACGAACGACGCGTCGATGAACGCGAGCCGTGTTTTGGAGTTGGCGGCAGTGGTTAGGCCACGCGAGTGGTTTACGCACTTCATGTCGTTCGACTTGAGATGCGCTCGTGCTAGTCGAGCCCGTCAAGTAACCCGACTGGCCGTTTTATGTTCACCCTGTATGAGTCATAACTGCTTGAACCTAGGGTACTGAACTTACCATTACAAACCCTGTCAACCATGGTACCTTGATCTACAAAGACTCATGAGCCAGACATGATGGTATGGGACACCGTGGTCGAGCTGTCGGCCTACGCTGGGGCCACAAACCTCCCCGTAGTGACCAGTGAGCACCTATGACTCGTGAGAAGATTATGGTGATATTGGACACTATATTCTTGCTGTCGGCCTACACTGATCAGGCGACGAGTCCTTTATAGTGACCGCGAGCGTACTCTGAGTCTACGGGAGGCGATGACCCTTCCGTAGTAGTGAGAGTACAGTAGGCCTGTATTAATAAGGTGATGGGGGAGCGGTGCAACGAATGTGAGCAACAGCCCTTGCAGCGACCTATAAAATATACATCGTATGAGATTACTAGGAGTGACGACCTTAGACAGGATCTGCGTTGGGATTGATATAAGGGAAATACCTTAGTTTCCCAATCCTGCTGTATGAAATGGACTAATAATAACTCGGTAATCATATCACCATCACATTGCATGTGCCTGGAAGATGTGGAGCACTATGGGATGATTGCATGCCGCGGGCGTAAGATGGTGCCGTATGAGGGAGATCGTCGGTGAGGGCATCCATCACGTCATGTCATATTGCATTAACAACAGTATTAGGATTGTTTGATTTACTGCTTTACTATTATCGCATGATTGATTTGAGAACATGCTAATCCTTGCTCTATTATTCCACTGAGTTAGCTACTCACTCCCACGTTACGGGATGGTGTTTGCAACACCCACCAAACCCTGTCTTAGATGCAGGTGAGGCGGAGATTCAGGAGGCAGAGCCGGACTATGATGAGGATCAGGATGAGTTCTCATACATGCAGTACCACGACGGCTTTGCTTAGGTGGCCTGGATTGGCGGGAATTCTCAGTGGGACTATTTTGACATGTTGATTTCTGTTTATTTACATGTATATGAGACTCAGAGATGTATTCATACTTTAGAGACAGTCGAGATCTACTTTGTTTTCCTTACAGTGATATATATATTCTTTAGTCTTCCGCTTGCTTTTATCACTGGATCTGGAGTAAGAATTGCAGTTTTGGTATACTTTTACTCATGTGAATGCTTTAACTCAGACAACATTGAATCATAATCATTTTTGTTGCATAAGTGACGGTCTGGAACTCGGGAGTTGAGTTTATACACGACCCCCAATTTTCAGGGTGTTACAGATAGGATCATCATGTATCCAAGTATTCTCACTTTTCCATCATATCTGTTGAGTGTAAAATATTGCATATTCTCCCCTATTTATATCTTAGTTTTATGAATATGATAATGCTTAAAGTTATATTTTATACATGTTTATGTTGCAAGGTAAATCTGAGAGCTTGGATTGAAAATAATACTTAAAGCCTAGATTTAATGCTTAAGAATCACCAAAGTAAAGGAGGAATCTTAAGAGACCAAGAATGAAGAGTTCACATGCCAAGGATCCAAGGAAACCAAGTACAAAAGCTGAAGAAAGGACTCGAAAAATCGTAGAATCTGTAGCAGGAAATAGTCCAATAGAGCCCATGTTCTGTCCGACCGAAATCACACAAAATAGTCCAATAGCCAACGATGAAATTCATAAGCTAATTCGGTCCAATCGATGGACAATTCAGTCTGATCGAAACCCAGTTCGGTCTGATCGAAAGGAGGATTCGGTGCAATCGAAAGTGCACAAAAAGCTCCAGCGAAGAACGATGAATTTTGGAGTTAATTTGGTTCGACCGAAGATTAATTTGGTCTAACCGACAACTTAAGTTCGGTCCGACTGAACTCATCTCGGTCCGACCAAAATTGGGCAACTGCTGAAACAAAATCTTTTCCAAATTCGGACTCGACCCGACCGAAGGTGACTTCGTTCGATCGATGCGTAATGCGGTTGCGTAAATTAAGATGCTTTCACGATCAGATTGTATAAATTCCAAGTCAATGCGTAAGGTGTAGCTTCATAAGTATAAATATGAGTCTCTAAGACGTTCCTAAGTATCTTCTAGGGTTTAAGGAGTGGAGCCAAAAGGGTGGAGAGCCGCTGCCAAGAGTTTTTCTTCTTCCTTAGTTATTTTTCATGTTTTGTTTAAGAGTTCTTAGTTCAATCATTTCTATGGTTGGTTAAACCTCTTAGCTAGGGCTAAGAGGTGAAGCTTGTAGCATGATTGGGATGTTTACTTTGCTTTGATTCATATTCATGTTGAACTTCATTGATTTCTAGTTGATTTTAAAGAATATTTTCAGTTTTCAATGGTTTATTGTGACACAAATTACAGTAGACGTTGTGATAGCTTTGAATATCTTCTTTTCCTATTTGAAATTGTGGGATTGATAAATCCTGTTGTTTGCTATCATCTCTTGGGCATGGTTGGGTGAAAGAATCCCTTCCAAATCTTCACAATTCTCATCCATTGAGGCTAGTTTAATGAAAAGTTAAGAGATTTGATCATTTCTTCTTCTAATTGGATAAGATAGGACTCTGATTCCAATTGGGTCTCTTGAATTAAGTAAGGTAGATTCAAGTGGATCCTTGGCACCCTAGTTCCCACCTTTAAATTCACAAGTTTCAATTTACAATATTCACAATTACTCCATTTATTCCAAATTTTTAATTTAGATATTCTTCTTCTAGTTCTAATTACTTTCAGAAACATACAAGATTAGTCCCTATGGATTCCACCTCAGTCTCACCGAGATTATTGCTACATCGCGACCCCACACTTAGGGTTGTGAACAATAACAGTCAACTTTTTACCCCTAGTTAAAGATATATGACCGTCCCCTTTGAGTTTAGAGTACTCAATCATAGTAAACTAACTATCTGATCTTTACATCCCCTCGTACAATATAAGAAACTAACATATGTGAATAAGTCAATGAATCTAACAGTATACATGTTCTACCTCTTGATCACTCCAAAAATTCACTTTGTGTTCATTCGTTTATGAAACTGACCGTACATCCACCTACATACATGATCAGAGTACTAACCATCAAATTTTTATATTTTTGACATATCATCTGACCACCATCATGTTGTTTGATATATCTATCTCACCTTAATTAATAATAATTTTAATTAATTCGTTGAATAACTCTTTATTTATAATGATTTAAATATAAGTTCGTTTGTAAGAATTGCGTAGAAATGTGCCAATTACCATGTAGAATCATTAGATTTTCTAAAACTATCATAGCAGCAATAATTACAAAAATGTCATTAACCTAGATCATTGCATTTTAGATCACATGGTTTTCATTATCCGTATGATGTGAAAATTTATACCATGCCTATGTATCTAACAATAACCATATATGTTAAATTTAAACCCATAAATCATTGTAAAAGTGGTCCAATTGACAAATCATCCCCTTAACAGTTAATTTTGGTGTCCATCAAGTGAGGACAGCTCGTAAGTAGTTATTATAGGATATTTCTCATCATATGAATGACTTAGATTGCTCATCATATGGACTGAGTGTGAAATGCGAAAACCCTACCTTGGTAGGCTTTTCTATAGGCACTAAGTTAGCCATTTTAGGCTTATCAACTTTTTCTAAATCTAGACCTTCTGATTTACCCACTTTCCACTGTCCATCGAAACTCAAATTTGATTACACTTTGGCCTCATACAAATACTAGATCATACAAAATTTAAGCCCCAATCTATGTTCACAACCCCAAGTGTAGGATCGCGATGTAGTAATAATCTCGGTAAGACCGAGGTCGAATCCACAAGGACTAATCTTGTGTGTATTTTGAAAGCATCTAGAAGTACAACTAGAAGAAGATCCAAATCTAAATTGGGAATAAAAATGAAATAATTGTGATGTGTTTAATTAGAAACTTAAGAATTCAAAGGTGGGAATTAGGGTTTCCAAGGATCCACTTGTAGCAATCAGGGTGATTCCTTACTTGATTTAAGTAACACAATTAGAATTGAAGTCATATCCTATCCAATTTGAAGATATAGCAATTACGATCAAATATGAACATCCTTTGACCTAATTCTCAAAAAAGGAGAATTATGACAATTGGCAGGGATTTCATCACCAAACCATGCCCATGAGACGATGGCAAACAATAAGATTTATCAATCCCATAATCTCAAAACAGGAAAAGAAGATACTCAAAGCTATTGAGATCTATTGTAATTTAAGTCACAATAAATCATTAAAAACTGAAAGTATTCTTTAAATATCAAACTAAAATCAAAGTAAGTTCAACATAAACATGAATCAAAGCAATAAAAACATCTCATCATACTACAAGCTCCACCTCTTAGCCCTAGCTTAGAGGTTTAGCCAACCATAGACATGATTGGATCTAAAACCCTAGAAGAAAATATGAAAACTAAAAGAAATGAAGAAAAATGCTTGGCAACGGCTCTCCACCCTCGTACTTTGCTCCTCCAAGCCCTAGATGATCCCCAGGGATGCCCTGGGAACTCCTATTTATAGTTGAGCAACAACAACTTTTGCTAACTTAAAAGAATTTGGAAACCGCCTCAAATATATGCAATATATATAACAGCTTCGATACGTTGAAGGTCTTTTGATATAATCTTCGATATAAGCTTTGATGCATAGAAGGTCTTTCGATATCATCGAAACTAGTCTAGAACTGTCCCGCAAGTTTGGCTTAAAAATTCTACAATTTTCGATTCCACCTTTGATATGATCGAAGGTTATTTTAATAGTTTTTCAGAATTAGACTTTTCTGATCCGGGAATCTATTTTCAGGACAATTTTCAGGATTCATTTTCTTTACTTCAAGTCTTTGATTCTCTTCCTTCATCACTTGATTTCCTTGGATCTTTGGCATGTAAATTCTTCAATCTTGGTCTCGTAAGATCCATCACTTGTCTTAGTGATCTTTGAGCATCAAATTCATACTTTTAGCACATTTTCCAATCAAAGCTCTTAAATTCACCTTGCAATACAAAATGAGTAAAATGGGACATTAAGCAGTATCATGTTCATAAAACCAAGGTATAATTGGGGGATAATATGCAATATTTGACCCTCAACACAATCTCCATCCAACATTTTGCTAGTCCCGAGCAAAGTATGCGTGAAATAAACCTCAATGCTCAATGTGCAAAACCTCTTTAAGAAAATAATCTTTTGTACACTCAAGTATGAATGAGTAGAATTAAGATACGAAAGTGAGATTTTGAAAACCCAGAGCTGAATCATATAAGCGATTTATCAAGTAGATTCATTATCAATCAAATTAGAGTATAAGTTTACATATCATGCTTTTCAATGTGCTTAGTGAAAATCAACTTATTTCCCATAAAAATACTATCTTCTCATCATGTTGGCCATGCTCATCACTTCAAGATTGGTTTGAAACTCAAGTACTAATTCCAAACTTATCCCCTTCTCCTTCTTTTTCCAGTTTTTGATTTTATATCGACAGTCAATTTTTATTCATTCTTTATTTTTGCAAACTTTTTCAGTCTTTTTCAATTTTTTTCACCGTATATGACCTTTTTGTAGATCTCCTGTTTTTTAACTGGTTCTTTTCTTCTTTTATTATGGATAAAATTCTCCAAACTTGACTCTCACCATCTATCAATGATTCACATGCTAACAATCAGAAATTCTAACACGACTTATAGAAAGTAAAATGACCGTGCCTTGTGATTTAGATTAATATGATATTTGAACTTCCTCATAATCAATTACATGCAAGGACTTAGGTGATCGACTACTTAGTTGATCAAACTCCAACAATCCAAAATTCAATCTCTATCTTATCATACTCAAAGCATTCTTAAATACACAATTCATCGCTTCCCAAACATATTTTAACTTGAAACATTGAAAATTTCAAAATTTTTGTTCAAAATTAAGAAAACACTGATTAGTTTACCTAATCCTCCATCCCTAACCTAAAATCTACATTGTCCTCAATGTAAAACAAATAAGCATTTAATGCAAAAGGGACAATGAAAAGAAAAGGGAAGTGATGGAAAGATAATACCTGAAGAAGGAATTTTGAGACTTTTCCAATGATCTCAGTGTGAAGATGGATTAGCACAAAAACTAAATAATTGAAAGAAAACTATCCTAGTCCTAAATCATATGAAAGCAATAAATTCTAATCATCAACTGTGAAAGCACAGGAAATCTACTCAATCATGCATCCAGGTTCTTCCTCCGACCAGTATCTTGATAAATTTCTTAAAAGGTTTCTCAACAAGATCGTCTAAAAACACTTTTTGTAACAGGATTGGATGTCGATGTCATGGAGCATGAATGTCCAGAGAAATTTATGGACCTTAGCATTAAGTTTCCTTTTAAGCTCTTGAGGTGTCCAAAGTATATATGAATCACCTGTGATAGAAAAAGTTTCGAAGTTAGTACAACATGGTAAATTAGAGACTACAAGTAAATGAACTTCAAAAAAAATCTCAGTAGATGGTGTAGTCTCAACACATTCCGAAGTTTCATACCTCAGTTCAATTTTCAGTTCCTCCTCCTTTAATGGTAAACATTCAGGATCTGTGGAAGGAGAGACTTCAGAATGTGGGTTCTCTCGGTCAATAACAACTACTGAGGTATTGTCTTGTAAATCATCCACTATGTCTTGTATCAATGGATCGTTTGAAACCACCAAGTGCGCCGAGCAATCTTCTAAAGAGTTCAGTTGAAAGGAGTTCATTCACCACATCGAGATCTGTGATGATATGCCCAATAACTCATTTATCTTTTTCGAGAGTATAAATGAGCATATTATCCTATTTTTTCTCAAGGTAAGATGAAATCACCAACAGGTATGTCTCTTCTTGACCTAAGTAAACCTGTTCAAGCTCAGCAGGCAAAGGTTTTAAGTCAAGCTTCGGTGTCTTGAAGCTAGACAGTAGAGGCATTACATCAGTTTGGGAAAAATTGTGGCCTCCACCGATTAACTTCAAGTACCGATGTGGTTTTAAGCATGACATCTCTCTCCCTGATCGCGTCATCATTCAAATCAGGGGAGTGGGCCAACATGTCTCAAGAGGGTCAAAGTATAGAGTCAGGAGCGCTCTATCTTCCACGAACGAGTCAATCATGTTAATGTCATGGACCTAGTCATCATCCTCTACGTATTTGCTCATATTGAAAAAGATATTGAGCTCTAATGTCATATTTTCGAAAGATAAACTCATAACCTCATTCATACAATTAATAATTATATTTGATGTGGTAAGGAATGGGCAACCAAGAATGACAGGAATTTGAATGTTCATATTCACAATAGGTTAAGTATCTAGGATAATAAAATCTACTGGATAGCAGAATTTGTCAACCTGGACCAACACATCCTCAATTATCTCTCTCGGTACACGAATTAATCGATCGACAAGTTGAAATGTGGTCCAGGTGGGTTTTAATTCACCTAAGCCCAGTTATTCGTAAACCGAGTAAGGAATTAGATTAACACTTGCCCCCAAGTCAAGAAGTGCATGCTCAATTTGGTAGTTCCCAATTACGCAAGTGATGGTTGGGCTACTAGGGTCTTTGTACTTTTCTGGCACATCATGCTTGAGGATGGCACTCACTTTTTCTATCAGAAAAATTCTCTGTTAAATAGTCCGTCGTCTCTTGGTAGTGCAAAGATCTTTTAGAAATTTAGCCTATGAAGAGATTTGTTTAATAACATCCAGTAGAAGAATGTTGACCTTCACTAGCTTAAGCACCTCTAGAATATCCTGAAAGTTTGATAGAGGCTTTGGTGCAATCAACTGCTAAGGGAATGGAGTAATTGGCTTGCCTTAAGGTTCCAGTTCTAACCCATACGAGACAATGCTAGGTCTATCATCTGTGTTTTCTTCTAGGTCCTGAGACTTTTAAGTTTTTACCAAAAAAGATTTGTCAACTGTTTTACCACTCCTAAGAGTGGTGATAGACTTAGATTGTTCCATGTATTGATTTGAAGAGCTTGGGTCACTAATTTCATATTATAGTTTGGAGTTTAGTAGAAGTTGGGTCGGAAAGATCCCTTCCTCCCTAATCAAAATTTTTGTCTCACACCCTTGTATAGCCTTTGAAAGGTCTTAAATGACTTGCGATATACTCTGATTGAAAAGCTCTTGATTTTAAAGGTGTTTTAAGACTAGATCCTCTTGAAGGTTCCCTTAATTCACGAATTAGTTAGGGAATCCTTGAGGAGTGGTAGTTTATCCATTCCTCCAGCTGGAGTTGTATTTGAGGTATGTCCACTGAAAGGTCTTTGGTAGTTGATCACGACATTTGACTACACATTCAGAATTTCTTGAAAAGCAGGTATTGTTGGACAATTTTCAGTTGTATATATGTTGCAACCGCAAACTACTTCCTTAGCCTTATCCTTTTAAAGTTTCATGTCCTCGACTCTTCTTGTGAGATTGGCCACCCTTGAACTCAAGTCATCTTCTTCTTTTAAAGCATATATTCCCCCCCTTTCCTTTGATTAAGTAGGCTTAGAAGTGGTGGGTTTCGAAGAGATGTCCTATAATCGTGCGTTTTCAACAAGTTTGTCTAAATAATCTCACAAACATTGACATCTTTATTCATGAATTCCCCATTGCACATCATCTCAACTAATTGGCACATGGAAGATGTCAGTCCATTGTAGAAGAAATTTGTGATGCGCTCCATATTTCAAAACCGTGTTGTGGGCATGAACTAACAAGATCCTTAAACTGCTCACAACTTTGGAAAAATGTTTCATCTCCCTTTTAGGTGAAGTTCATGATTGACTTTCTGAGAGTGTTCATTTTATGATATGGGAAAACTTTCTTAGTGAACTCCTTTATCATGTCGTTCCATCTGCCAATCGATCGTGGACATAGTGAGTGCAACCGTGTCTTGGCCTTTTCTTTTAAGGAGAGGGTAAATAGTTTCACCTAACCATGTCCTCAGACACATTAGGAAAGTATAAAGTGGCTATTATCTCATCGAACTCTTTCAAGTGTAGATATGAATTTTCATATTCAAGCCCATGGAGTTTTGAAAGGAGTTGGATCACTCCCAACTTGATATTCATATGTCTCGCAGTCTGTGAAAAAACCATTCATGAAGGTGTACTTACCCCCGCTGGTTGTAAATAATCTCATAAAGTACGAGGCGAGAGTGCATGATGTACCTCATTCTCATCCTGAATTTCCTCAACCCAAGGTTGAGGTTGAATTTCAGGTTAATTTACAGCCATAACTTCAGTTAACTCTAATGATCTTAAGTGGTGTCTAATTTTGTGATGAATAGATAACCCCTCAACTAATCGTTCTTCACTCAAGGGATGTAGAGTGTTATCACGATCCCACTTGGGCATGAAACATTCTCAGCCTTTAATTTCAAAATATAACCTAAACCTAAAAAGAAAGACGGAAATAGAAAGAAAGAGAATTAGAAAGAAGTTACCAAATTAGAAGTTTCTATATTAGGATCCTGCATAAGAAAAATGAAAAGCAAATTAGTTTCTAAAAATGAAAAAGGAAAGTAAATTGGTTTCTAAAAACGAATTAGGAAAGTTTCTAAACCTAGAAATAGAAAGCTAAGTTAGTTTATAAAATAATTCAAAAAAATTTCAACCTAAAAGTAGAAAGTAAACAAACCATAATCTTAACATAATTCTAAAACTAGTTAATCTCAGAAAAATGCAGCCGTTAGTTCTCAAAACGGAACCAAAAACTTGTTCACAACCCCAAGTGTAGGACTGCGATGTAGTAATAATTTCGGTAAGACCGACATCGAATCCATAGGAACTAATCTTGTGTGTATTCTGAAAGCAATTAGAAGTAGAACTAGAAGAAGATCTAAATCTAAATTGGGAATAAAAAGGAAATAATTGTGAAGTGTTTAATTAGAAACTTAAGAATTCAAATGTGGGAACCAAGGTTTCTAAGGATCCACTTGTAGTAATTAGGGTGATTCCTTACTTGATTCAATTAACATAATTGGAATTGGAGTCTTATGCTATCCAATTGGAAGATATAGTAATTAAGATCAAATCTGAACTTCCTTTGACCTAATTCTCAAAAGAGGAGAATTATGATAATTGGCATGGGTTCCATCACCAAACCATACCCATGAGACGATGACAAACAACAAGATTTACCAATCCCATAATCTCAAAACAGGAAAAGAAGATACTTAAAGTTATTGCAGATCTACTATAATTTAAGTCACAATAAATCATTAAAAACTGAAAGTATTCCTTAAATATCAAACTAAAATTAAAGTAAGTTCAACATAAACATGAATTAAAGCAATAAAAATAACTCATCACGCTACAAGCTTCATCTCTTACCCTTACCTAAGAGGTTTAGCCAACCATAAACATGATTGGATCTAAAACCCTAGAAAAAAAAATATAAAAACTAAGGAAGAAAGGAAGATAAACGCTTGGCGACGACTCTCCATCCTTGTGCTTTGCTCCTCCAAACCTTATATGATCCTCAGGGATGCCTTGGGGACTCCTATTTATACTTGAGCAATGCCTCTTTTCACATTGACTTGGAAGAATCTAGAAACCGCCTCAAATATATGCAGTCCACGTAAAATCTGCGTAACAGCTTTGATGCATCGAAGGTCTTTGATATGATCTTCGATATAAGCTTCTGTGCATCGAAGGTCTTTTGATATCATCGAAACTGGTCCAGAACTGTCCAGCAAGTTTGGCTTAAAAAATCTTGTAATTTTTTATTCCACCTTTGATACATCCAAGTACCTTCGATATGATCGAAGGTGATTTTGACAGTTTTCTAGAATTAGATTTTTCTGGACAATTTTCAGGATTTCATTTCTTCACTTCAAGTCTTTGATTCTCTTCTTTTATCACTTGGAATCATTCGATCTTTAATATGTGAATTCTTCAATCTTTGTCTCATAAGATCCATCCCTTGTGTTGGTGATCTTTGAGCATCAAATTCATGCTTTTAACACCTTTTCCAATCCAAGCTCTTAAATTCATCTTTCAATACAAACATAAGTAAAATAGGACATTAAGCAGTAGCATGTTCATAAAACCAAGATATAATTAGGGGATAATATGCAATATTTGACCCTCAACAAAATACGATCCTATATCGTTAAATGTTGAGCGCCTTAAATGCAATTCATTCATTTTGACACAGCATGTGAAATTTTAAACCATCGATCAATCACCCAAATTTGCTTAATTTTTTGTCTATCCTAACTACACATTTCTTCCAAAATCAGGCCCAAATCATTAAGCATAGATCGTTTATTGAGATCAAGTCAGTTTTGGCACTCACTGTGAGAATTTTCAAGATAAGCCAATTTAAATTTCGAATTATCAAAAAAATCATGTACCCTGACTCTGTTCAATGACCCCAACTGTCACGCCCCAGATTCGGTGACTGGAACTCACAAGAATCCCGATAGCCGATTCTGACACTGACAGCCTCTGTAGTACCCCATTCTTAGCTCCTGATACCCATTCACCAGGTTCTGATCCTGGGATCCTACAAGGAGGATTCTATAACAAAAGTCCAATTCATAAGAGCAAACCCAAGATCATAACATAGTAACCACTAAAAATAACCATAGGAACACATCACAAATCCGCAAGGAATTTAAAACTTTATACAAGTATATGGCTCAAAGGGGAAATACATAAGCAGAATAAGGGAAACTTCAACAGGTCTTCGGCACGTTCCGAAAGCTCCTCAACTACTACGGTTGCCTAAAATTACCTGCACACATCAATCGTGCATAAGTTTATAGAAGCTTAGAGGGTGGTGTAAGTGTGTGTAATACCAGTGCCAGAAAGAAATATCAGAGAATGCAGAAGCTCGACATAAACAATGAACACTATCAATGCCACTAGCCATACCAAGGTTAAGCTATGACAATCATGAATATAATAAGCTGTACCAAGGCTATGCAAAGGAATACATGGGTACTAAGCGCCATACCGAGGGGATGTACAAAAGGCCTATATAACCAATGCCAATGCAATGCAATACATGTCAGTCCTCATATCAAGTCTACAAATCATATACAGTTCCACTATAGGGAAACCACGGGAATTCGACCGGTAAGACCGGGGGACCTAAGGAAATGAAATTGATACTCGGGGTAGGGTCTTACAGCTCTCCCCGCCAACAAAGAAATTTCATCCTCGAAATTGCCAAAACTAGGACAAAAGGAAATGTATAAACATCATCATACATATCATCAACAATCATAGGAGAAGGCAATACATAAAGCAATATAACAATCAATCAGCAAACAAATGGGGATAGCACTCTTGAATCTCTGCTTCACGCTCCTAACACGACTCGACTTCCGAATGATGACCCCACTTCACTTTCATCAAGAGAATGACCTTGGTCCTGAGAACCTGCTCTTTCCGATCAAGGATACGAATAGGCTGCTCAATGTAAGAAGCATCCTCATGGACCTCAAGAGGCTGTCAATCAATCACTGGAATGATGCCCGACTCACACTTCCGCAACATCGATACATGGAATACATCGTGGATCCTTGACAACTCTAAAGGTAAGGCAAGCCTGTAGGCCACAGTGCACACGCGCTTGGTAATCTCGAAAGGTCCAATAAATCTTAGGGCAAGCTTGCCCTTCACTCCAAACTGAATCACGCCCTTTATAGGCGAGACCTTGAGATATACCATGTCCCCTACTGCAAACTCGAGAGGTCGACGTCGACGATCAGCAAAACTCTTCTACTAGCTCTGACATGTGTGCATCCTTTGCCTGATAATATCAACAATCTCTACCGTCTTCTGCATAAGCTCGGGACTTAGGAGATGACACTCTCCAACCTTGGTCCAACAGCTAGGAGATCTACATGGTCTGCCATATAGTGCCTCAAAAGGAGCCATGTCAATGGTCGCCTAATAACTGTTGTTGTACGCGAACTTGGTCAGGTGCAAATGCTCATCCCAACTACTCACGAAGTCGATCACACAAGCTCTAAGCATATCCTCAAGGATCTGGTTGACCCTTTTGGTCTTCCCATCCATCTGCGAATGATATGTGGTGTTGAGCTGCAAAGTAGCCCCCATCGCCTGCTAAAAGCTCCTCCAAAACTGAGATGTAAATTTAAGGTCTCGGTCAGAAACAATCGAAACCAAAATGTTGTACAACCCCACTATCTCCTCAATGAATACCTTCGCAAGTCAATCCAATATCCAGGTTGCACGCATCAGAATAAAATGCGTCGACTTCTTCAGACGATCGATGACAACCCAGATGGCGTCATGACCGCGTTGAGTCTTCGATAAGCCCATGATGAAATCAGTCGACACATGCTCCCACTTCCACAGTGGAACGCTTAATGGCTATAAAGGACCAAGGGGTCTCTGGTGGTCGGCCTTGACACACTGGCAAGTGTCACACTTGGCCACAAACTAGCAATCTGGTGCTTCATCCCTGACCAGAAATACTGCCTCCTCATATCTTTGTACATCTTTGTGGAGCCCGGGTGAATTGTAAGTCTCGATCAGTGTGCCTCGGTCATTAGATATCTACACATGTTTGGCACGTCTGGAACACACAATCGGCCTCTATAGCGAAGTCTACCATCAGAACCAATCTGTCAGTCTAACTGCTCCACGGATGCTGCCTCTGCTCGGTATCCCTGTAATGACTTGTCCGTCTGTTGAGCCTCGATCACCCTAGCAACTAGACAGGGTTGAATTGACAAGCTCGAAGGTGAACAATAGAGGAATACAGACCGAATTCAAAGTCGAACTTTGATACATCCTTGAGTATCATCCATTCACGGACCATCATTTGTGTCACCAGGTCTCGTGGCTGACGGCTGAAAACGTCCGCCACCACGTTTGCCTTACCCAGGTGGTACTGAAGGTCGAAATCATAATCCTTCAGGATCTCCATCCATCGCCTCTATCGCATATTCAACTTCGATTGCGAAAACAAATATTTCAGGTTCTTATGGTCCGAAAAGAGCTCGAACTTAACCCCATAGAGATAATGCCTCCACACCTTTATTGCGAAGACAACAACTGTTAGCTCCTAATCATGCGTGGGGTAGTTCAGCTCATGGACCTTGAGCTGGTGCGAGGCCACTGGCTTCCCCTACTTTATCAGAACAGCACCCAAGCCAATCTGGAGGCATCGGTGAAAACAACAAAACCATCACTCCCATCAAGAAGAGTGAGGACAGGAGCGGACGTGAAGCGGTCCTTCAGCTCCAAAATTACCTCCTAACAGGCGTCACTCCAGACGCACTCAGCGCCCTTACGTGTTAATTGGGTCAGCGGTGCTGTAATACTAGAGAAACCCTCGATGAATTGCCGATAATACCTCGCTAAACCAAGGAAGCTACGGATCTCGGACGCGTTCGTGTACTGGGCCCACTGACACACTGCATCAATATTCGAGGAGTCCACAACGACACCCTCCCTCGTCACCATGTGACAGAGGAACTTCACCTCCTCCTGCCAGAACTCATACTTCTCTAGCTTCGCATACAGCTGGTGGGTACGGAGAGTCTCCAATATAATTTGCAAATGCATCTCATGGTCCTCCCGGGTCCTCGAATACACCGGAATATCATCAATGAACACCACAACAAACTGGTCAAGGTAAGGTCGGTAGACCTCGTTCATCAACTGCATGAACACGACGGGCATAATGGTCTGCTCAAAAGACATGACCAAAAACTCGAAGTGACCTAGCGCGTCCAGAAAGCTGTCTTCGGTATGTCCTCCTCTCATACCCGAATCTGATGGTAACCGAAGCGCAAGTTAATCTTAAAAAAGAATTAAGCACCCTACAGTTGGTCGAACAAATCAACAATCCTGGGAAGCGAATATCTATTCCTAATAATGACCCTGTTGAGCTCACGATAATCAACGCAGAGCCTTAACGAGCCATCCTTCTTCTTCACGAACAATACCGAGGCTCCCCACGGCGAGCTGTCAGGACGAATAAAACCTAACTCTCGAAGCTCATCCAACTATTCCTGCAGTTCCCATAACTCCATCGATGTCATCCGGTAGGGGGCCTTCGAAATAGGCATAGTACCGGGCACCAAATCAATCTAAAACTCTATCTGCCAGTGCGGCGGCAAACCCGGGATCTCCTGAAACACATCCGGGAACTTACAAATGATCGGCAACTGCTCAAAATATCCTACCACAGACTCCTCAACAACACAACCCAACAAGCTCGACAGTGGCTCTCCTCTGGGATCTGTAACGAATTGGAATATCGGCAAGCTAGGAATATGAAAACGTGACTGTCCTCGCAGCATAGTCCAAGATGGCATGGTACTTAGCAAGTCAATCCATACCCAGGATAACATCATACTCGGCCATCGGTAACACAAACAAATCAACGGGCAGGAACATCTCACCAACCAAAACCAGACAAGAAGAGCAGCGACGGCTCAAAACTACGGACATCCCTAAGGGAGTCGAAACGGATAAAGCCTCAGCGAGGACTCCGATGGAAGACCGGTCGATCAGCAGAACTCCTCGACCATGAATGAATGAGATACTCCAGAATCAATAAAACATAAGCAACGTAAGCAGAAATAAGGAGGATACCCTCAACTACTCCCAAAGACGATTGCGGGTCCTGTTGGGCGACGTCAAATCTGCCTTGAGCTAGCAAGGGAAGCAAACCGGAAGATTGCGGATCCTGACCTTGCACCTGCTATGCGGCATATACTCGGCCTTGGGTCTACGGGGGAGGTGCCTGTCCCCTCTGTTGCGATCTTTACTGCTGCTGCGGTCGCTATGGCAGCCTACCCTCTGCTACTGTGGAGGAGGCTTAAGAATGGGAGTCTGATGCTCGGGTCATTGCTACTACTGCTACAGAGGATGGTGTGGGGCCTGCTGCAGTGCCCTCTATTGTTGCTAAAGATGAGGACACTCATGCCTACGGCGCCCAGGCTGTCCTCAACCATAACACACGCCAAAAATGGGCCAGACGAAGAAGCTGGCTGTGAAGATGATGTTGTTGGCTACGCTGCAGGCGATTCGAATCCAGAATGGCCCCTATGCCGTCAATGCTGGTGCTGATGGGAGCTACCGGAGGATGCCTTCCTCTTCCGGTCTCCACCGGAACTCTGCTCTCTGGACCTCTGCGACATAGCCTATTCCTCCTCGTAAATCAAGGCCCTATGCATGACCTCATCAAATGTTGTTAACGAGTGTCCCATGACACGATTGAGAAGGGCGGGACGTAAGCCGCTCATAAAAAGGGGAGCCTTCCGCTTCTTGTCATCGACGATGTAGGAAGCAAATCAGGAAAGCGCAACAAAACAGGCCTCATACTGAGACACCGACATATCCCTGCACGAGGGTCTCGAACTTAATGGCCCTCTGCTCCTGAATGTTCTCAGGGAAGAACTTCTGGTCAAAACGATCCAAGAAGTCCTTCCAGGTCCAAACAAAATTTGGCCCCGCCATCTAGGAAACTGACGACCACCAATGACGGGCCTCGCCCAGAAGAAGGAAGACAGCCAATGGAACTCTCTGCTCATTGGTGCACTGCATGGTGTCGAAAATCTTCTCCACCTCGGTGCACCACAACTCTGGTGCAGATGGGTTTGGCTCACCCCGAAACCATGGGAGATCATGTTGCCTAAAGTCTCGGAGCAGTGCGATCGCTCGCAACTGTTAAGACTACTTGGGGGTCTCAGGAACGAGCTGATGCATGACTGGTAAGCTTAGAGGGCGATGTAAGTGTGTGTAATACCAGTGTCGGAAAGAAATATCAGAGAATGCAGAAGCTCGGCATAAACCATGAACACTATCAATGCCACTAGCCATACCAAGGCTAAGCTATGATAATCATGAATGTAACAAGCCGTACCAAGGCTATACAAAGGAATACATGGGTACTGGGCCCCATACCGAGGCGATGCACAAAAGGCCTATATAGCCAATGTCAATGCAATGCAATACATGTCAGTCCTCATATCAAGTCCACAAATCATATACAGTTCCACTATACGGAAACCACCGGGGTCAAGTACACTACTGGCTGACTGCCACACTCCAAGACCCGCATAGTCAAACGAGCATAAGAGACCTCACTACCCGCCTGTGGACAACTAATCACTAAGAGGCTTGATGGTAGCAAACCCACTCACGAGCTGGTTAGACTCATCCTAATTATGCCCACTCACTCAGGCGAATAAGGTCACATCCCATCTCGACCGACCTCACGACAGTAGGAGATGCAGCCTAACGGTATAAGGCACTCGAGCGCTCATGTTTTCCACTCGGTCTCGGCGTTGAGGCGTCTTCTTGGTACCAAGAAGGTTTAGGGGCTTTCACCCAAGGACATCCTAAGTACCCTGTATGCTCAAGAGATATTTCTAGTGTCCAATACGGCCATCCACGATACTCCTATGGAGGCTACGGCCCTGATGAAGCAAGGAAAAATATAAACCATGTAATGAAATACAAGATGCATGAATCAAGCATGCCAATCATGCATCAGCTCTAAGCATCCTATGTGCTCAAGAGGGGAACTTCATCCCTCAGGGAAGCCATAATATCTTGCCCAATGGCACAACCATGACCACACATACACAATGTCAACCAAGCACACAATGACGTATATGGGTCATGAAGATGAACAAGATGCATCATGCGGCGATGTACGATGTCATACTCTCCGCCTATCCAAGAAGGGACTAGGTTTAGGTACTTAGAAGAATTTTCATAAGGAATCGACCTCTGATGGGGGCCCGATAGTCTGGGGTAGCCCACAAGGTTAAGGAAGGACAATAACATGGGCCTAAGTAAATGAAAAGGGCCTAGCTAGGGTCTATGGTGGACCTTTGACCACTCATAGAAGCAAGTGGGCCTACCTTGGGGCCACCAATGTGACATTCAACCATTATTGTCCCAAGAGGGTAGCCCATCACTAATCGATCACGGATCAAGGCCCAAGGCCCAAACATCACCATGAATAAGAAATGGACAGCCATAACATTCCACATATGTTCATATTGGGCCTCAAATAAATGGCTCAAGGTCTATTCAATACATAGGTCTAAAGGGCAACATACATAGCCCAACCCATATGCAATACTACAAGCCCATAAGGGAGATTAGGGCCTAACATAAGGGTCACCAAATCCATATATTGTGGTGGAACTAGTAGGCAGCCCATTACCCCAGCCACATGGGCAATAATCATGTTTTAGCCAAGCAAGTTGGGCCTACATTCTAGCCCAAGGATATAATTGATTTGGTGGGCAACCAAGGGCCCAACGACTCATATAATCCAGCCCACTAACCCAACACAATATCATGTCGAATATAGCCCAAGAGTCCACTGTTCCTATCTAGGAAGTTCCAACCCATCTGGGCCTAATGAGTCCAGAAATCTTATTACATACATGGAACTAAATAACTCAACTATGGTGGGCCTCAAGAGTGCATTAATTAAGCCTAAAATTTGAAGATTTAAGGCATGAATTTATTCCTCCAAAGTCCTCACAATGTGGTAGGCTCCATTCCTTAAACTTCAGCCCAAAAGCCATGTACATTTATAACATTTTGTTGGATTCTTATTCCAACAGTTTTATGGGCCTGCTGGAGCCCAGAAAATGTACACCTGATTGGGACATGAGTCCAGGTGGTCCAACAATAAGATCAGAGGGTCCCACCACATAGGAGTGAATCCAACAACACAAAGAAGTAGGTGGGTGACACTGTTGGACCAAAGTCCAGCAACAACCAACCATGGGCGTCCCACAGTTGGGGTTGGGCGGTCCAATGGACTGGATGCCCAGCCCTATAACAATGCACAAGGTGGGCCCCACCTTGGACGTTCCACACCAAGGTGGGCCATGTCCAAGTGGGCCACAAAGTGGATGGACATGCGGATAAAATACAACATCATGGTGGGCCACAATTAAGGTGGACGGCCAGAAGGCTGGCCGTCACTACCATGGATGTCCAGCCAAGTGGGCTGGTCCAACCCCTACACACTGAAATCTAATGGCCCAATTGGCCCCAAATCTAGTTAGGTAGGTTCCAGCAAGGGTAGGCCACCTTAGGAATTAATTTTACAATTTTACAGATATGATAAATATTTTTAAGAATTAGGACAGCAATACATATACAAAAATTTAGTTAGTGTAGAAATCCTGCTGACCCCACGTTTGTCACCACATGGGGTAGGCCTAAGCTCATCCAAACTCCTGAAAAATTTGTAGGAAGAGTAGTCCCACATGTGGATAGCAAGTGGGGTCCACTGGGGTGGCCCACTTACTCTAGAAAATAAGGTAAACATACTCATTTCTATCATACAGTATTGCTGAACTGTCCAGAAATTTCTGGACAGTTAGCCATCTTTAGCCCATCCCATGGGCCTCAAGCATGGGGAAATAGTGTGGGCCTCATTCTACATCAAAGTGGGGTCCATACACTACAAAATCCCCAAAGAAATTTGGAAGAAAAGGACATGCAAACAGATCTAAACATCAGCTCAAAAGTCATGTTCTAACTAGGGGTGGGCTTGGACGTCCCATCTTGCTATGGGTCTGAGATGTTGCTCACCTCCTTGGTGGGCCACACATCATCAGAAATACACAAAAGAAAATAAAGAGAAAGGGAGAGAAAATGAGAGAGATCGGCCATTGGTGGAAGGTCCCACCACTAATGGACCTTCCACACCACAATCCACACCTTCCACTATATTGTATGATACATGCATGCTATGATACATCAAGAAAACTTGCTGAATGGTAGGGACACCTTCCCTATATGCATGCAAAGGCCTAGATGGCCTATGAGATGTAAGAAATAAAAGGAAAGCATCATGGTGGGTCCAAGGAGAATGGCCCACCATGGAATGGATTGTGTAGGATCTAAGCCCTTGGCCTTTATCATAGGGCCTCCACTATGGATTAGTGGGTCCTACATGCTTCCATGCATGCTAGGAAAAGAAAGGAAGAAGAAGGAGAAGAGATGATCTTCTAGGTTGCACCCACCTCTAAAGATGCCTTCAAAACTTCAAGGATGGTGTTTTAGGCTCCAAGGGAAGAAGATTCAATAGTGTAGATGGGATTCTAAGGGCTAGATGGAGGGGAAAATTGGAAGAAGGGGTTGGAGTAAAGAGGGAAGTTTGGACATTTTGGCTATGGAGAAAAGGAGGAATGGAAGAATGAGAGAGAGAGAGAGAGAGAGAGAGAGAGAGAGAGAGAGAGAGAGAGAAGAGTGTATATCTAGGTAATCATTTCTCTCTAAGCTACGGAAGAACAACCAAATTAAATGATGATGCATTGGGGGTGAAGCCCAAGGCACATGATTGCCTCTCTAGGAAAGGTAGTCTAGGCTAGGCTATAATGGGTTAGTGGCTAGGTAGAGTAGGCTAGGCATAGGCTTTCTAGGAAAATATTGTTAGGTGAGGCCCACCTTGAAAAATGTGCAAGCTAGCAAGTGGGTCCCACCACATGATGCATGGCCAAGAAATGCTCAGATTGATAAGTCAAGATGCACACATCGGAATTACACATGGGACGCGGCGTTAGAACTGTGGTGCCGATGCGGTCGCAATAGCATAGATTTTGAGTCATCCAAGTCGGGTCTAAGTGACCAGACTTAAGGATGACTACAAACGCTATCCACAGGTCGCGGGTCACCGGGATTCGACTGATAGGACCGCGGGACCTAAGGAAACGAAATAGAAACTCGTGGTAGGGTCTTACACCGACAATATGGACAAATTAGATTTTAAGAAAAAATTTCATAAAAGAAAATTTTGAGAAACCCAATTCAGGTGGGATGCGAAAAACCTCGACTTACGCCCACTCTATTATAAAAGGTGGATGCACCCCTTCTCCACTCAAAATCCCATGCACACCCACCTTCCCACGTTTAAGGGGGAGAGAGAGAGAGAGAGAGAGAGAGAGAGAGAGAGAGAGAGAGAGAGAGAGAGACGTCCAAGCCTAGATGCTCATCCATTTTCTTCCTTCTCCACACGTGTGGTGTCTTCCTCTTGCTCAAGCGATGTCGTGGTTCATGTAGAAGCCCCCATACATCAAAATGTATTTAGTGTTTACATCTAAGACTAAGGTGAGAGATTCCTTTAAGCTTTCACCAATTTAAGGTAAGTTTATACATAGTTCTTTTATTTTCACGTTAAATTGTGTATACTTTAATTTTTACTATGATTTCCATGTAATAAGTTGCTGGATTATTATGAATTATTAATTCATGTTGAAATTATGTTTAATATATAATTTTAATCATGTTGGACATTTTTTGTGGCTTAAATTACAAAATTATGTTTTAAATCGTGAAATTACACATGTTCGTGCCCCGAACGGTGCATATTTTGTGCATCCAATAGATAGGATAGTTATGTCCGCAAATATTATGATTTTAATGACATTAATCTAACCTAAAATCCATATTTTAAAACTTAGGGTATGGGACTCACTTTTGGAGTAATTTGGACTTATCAGGTAACCCATCTGATCCGAAATCACACCATTATGCCTATAGATTCACTTTGAAGTGTGTGGACTATCTTCTACCCTATTTGATTTTATTTTATTGTAATTCTAAATTCATTAGTTAATGAAAATACCGTTGACGTTTTATGAATTTATGAGAAGTGATGGATACAAGCCTTGCCCTTCGCCAATTTTGAAAGCGACGCATGTTTCTACTTTATATGAGTGGGCTTTTACTACTCTCCTTATTTTTTGTTGATTTACCTAATGCTACTCTTCTCTTTTATTGAGTTAGCGTATTGCTAGTTTTCTCTTTTATTAGATTAGCTTTGTGCTACCTCCTTTATTTTATGGCTTATGCACGTGTCTTGAAATTTCAAAACTCTTATGATTCAACTTATTTCTTTATTGATGCATGTGATGTGTTGAAGGTCTCATAACTAGTGACTTATATATATTGTGGACATAATGCACTCTGGATAGCAACCCTCTTAGTCGACGAGTAAAGCCTTATATTTGGGTAGTGGTGCACACATCGATGTAAGTAATCCACAACGCATGTTACATCACCTTTTTAGAATTGAATGTCACAATTAGTCACTCCATGAACAAATCGTGTTTCGTAATTCATCTACTATATAAGTTTTGTCGTCTTGAGGTATTCATGTAAATACATAGTAGTATTGGACACTCCGACGAATCTTTGTAGTTATAAGATGCGAAGCGAGCCAGATTTTTATGAATTATATTCCACAATGTGGTAGTTACTATGTATGATGAGTTACACACACTATGCTAAGCATGCATTCAAGTAGATTGGTTACACATATTGATATCATTCGTAGTAGTGGAGTACGAAAAGTATCAGACCCCTTATATTATCTTACTTTGAGAAATTGCTTAAATTGTGTTAATCATGAAGGATAACCATCATTACAAGTAGGGCATTGACCCTCTTCAACCATATAGATGATGCAATGATGTAAATGTTGAAGATATAGGCAATGCCTGGTCTCCCTATGAAATACTACAATTGGCGTGGAATTATGTTGTTGGTGCTTTATTTTTAATTTAGCTTTATTTACGTTTCATAATGTAAATTTGGATATTTGTAATAAGTTTTCATCTGAGTGAGCAATAAATGATTAGTTGAACTTTTATGTTTAAAGGGAATAAGAATTTTAGTATGGTTGGTTTTATTCTCGTGAATGGTTACCTTATAAATAAAAAAAAAGTTTAAATTTTGAAGTATTTAGTTATTACATTATTAATACTCAGAATTCTCGAACACGAGTGTGAACTCAAGCCATTAAAATTGGAGTTACATTATTGGCCTATTCTTTAGCTGATTTATCTTCTCTTTGCATAAACTCCCACATATTAGGGTAGAACTTCTTTAGATAGTGACTGGTTATCAAATTTCTACTTTCTTTCGTATTCATGTCCTACAACGAATAAGCTCATCCATTCAACACCTCTTTTTTTTTTTTTTTACTACCAGTGGTCATTCCCATGTTGGAGACCACTTGCCAATTTGTGATCTTTAGTGCCGATAGAGAGAATGGTTTTTCAAACTAGCCCTCCACCGAAGGCCTTATCTTTCACCTTTTATTATGGGCTTTGTCGACTTTTAATTTATACACTTTCAACATATCGAAGCCTGCAATCTAACATTGTCAAGTTCTTCGGGCTCTATGAGCATTGCTTCGGTTAACTCTTGAAGAGTCAATTACTTCTGGAACGCTACCCTGAGTGACACGATGTTCACGTCCTAGATAGAACAACGTCATGCCCGTATGTTAGGGCGAATGGTGTAACCTCAATACTCATCCTTTGAGATGCTTGATATGCCATAGTACCTTAGATAGTGTCATATGCCATGAGGAT
Organism: Magnolia kwangsiensis; assembly: GCA_037074715.1. NCBI lineage: Eukaryota > Viridiplantae > Streptophyta > Magnoliopsida > Magnoliales > Magnoliaceae > Magnolia > Magnolia kwangsiensis. Next base: position 62,146,203 of record CM073583.1, on the reverse strand, counting down.
GGTAATGATGTTCTTCAAAATTTTATTGGTTAACTCGGCCTATCTATTGGCCTGAGTGTAGTACGAGGGAGAATAGACCAATTTGAATTTGTAGGCATTTAGGAAAGTATGAATCTAGGCTCTTGAAAAAGTAGCTTGTTGATCTACCGTGATGGTCTCAGGGTGTCACGCCCTGAAATCCGGGTATTCGAGTAGGACTACTCAATACCTAAATCCCAATAATTCCATAAAATTCAATAAATATATGAGCCAACTAAAGGAGAAATACTACTAAATTAAATTTCATTACTCAAATACTTACTTTTCTAATTTCTCAATTACATCAAAAATTGAAATCCAAACTAAGCCTATAGAATAAAATTTTAAACTAGTCCTATTAAATAGAAAAATAAAAAATAAAAAATTTAATAGTAGAGGCCTTCTTGTTTGTAATATTCCAACTTGGTAATTGTAAAATTATTAAAGGGTGAGCAAAACAACACAATGGAATTATATCCTGCCAACTTTTAAAAACTGTTGAATTTATATGGTTAATAAAATAATTTAAAATAATGCACCAGTAAGAATTTTCATGAATTATGATGCAAGATATGAGATGTATGCAATGCTTTCCATGAGCCATAGTTTAAAACAATATTCATCATCACTTTCTATATTCTCATATAGACATAATCACTTATCAATTGTTCATCCATACGTGCTATCAGGTAAACATGCAAGACAGTACATCGACCAAGATATTTTAAGACGATCTCGGGACATTCAAGGTAGTTCACCGACCAAGACATTTTAAGAGCCTGCATCACATTCACATTCTAGATATCCCATGACAACGCACCGACCAAGACATTTTATGAACTCTGCACAATATTCTCATCAATAAAAACCGATGGCAATGTACCGACCAAGATATTGTAGGGAATCTGTGCAATTCACAATATGAGAACTCAATGTAGTGCACCAAACGTGACATTTTAGGGAACGTGTGTCACAAATCATTAAGGGAATCATTGGCAATGCACAATGCGTGGCATTTTTGAAAATTCATGGTAGTGAACCCTCTAAGGAACCTAGCCATGCAAGATAGTTTAAAGGAACCTAAGGCAACGAACGAGTTCGTATATTTTCAATTCTAATTCAATGCAAATATGCCCATGACATGAATGCAATTTTCATCTTATTAAATCCAAAAGTAAACGTGCAATTTTCAATGTAACATCAAATAGGATGAATTAAAAGTACTTTGGAAAATCATAGAAATCTAGAAGAATTCACAAGGTGGGAGGATCATCCACTTGATTTAATGTACTAAGAAGTCAAATTCGCCTCAACTCGATGCAACCTCCTGGTTGCAACTCAGGATGTGATTGGGGATGATTTCAACGTGCAACTTTTATAATTGGACTCTTAGCTTCCTTTCTAAGGGTCCAAGGCCAGCTGGACCTATGCTGAACTCGAATCCCACCCTGACTCATTCATTCAACTCAATGAGTCATTGTGTTTAACTAGAATTTAAAACATTATATTTAATGAATGGAAAATTATGAGAGGTAGTTTACCTAATGTAAGGCTTGGTGGGTTGACTCAGCGAGTCAACTCAGCCGACTCTTTCTTCCTTTTTCTTTCTCCTTCTCTTCTCTCCTTCTTTCTAATTCTTTCCTACTCCCTCCATGACCAGAAAAGACTCTGGATAGACAGAGCTCTGACTCAATTTTGAATTCGTACTGAGTCGACTTGGCAATACGACTCTCTCACTTTCTCTCTCGCGCGAGTGTAATCTGTTACCTATCCGAACTACTGAATTTATAAGTAACTCTACTCCGCAAAGTTTCCAGAAGGTCCTTTCATAACGAATCACTGTTGAGTCGATGCGAGACGAGTTTTCATGTGATTTCTATGCTTTGAAGATCTCATTTCAGATTCTGTTCTCGTGAACAGATCTCTATGGGATTTTGGTGATAACATGCTGGTTGGGTGATCTACTGAATGAACGTTTTAGATCCTATTTCAGTGGTTACACACGCAGCAACGGTTCTCGTTTCTTGGTGAAGAAGAAGACCCCCATTAATGGCTGATATTAATCGGGCCAGTTTTCTTGCATTCTACTTCTTCTGAACAGTTCGGATCCATCTCAGGAAATTTCTGGATATGAAAAATCGGAGCTTCGATGTGATTTGTCGGGTGGGTTCGAAGTTGCAAGTAGAGTTGTACACGAACCGAGTTAGCCCGGTTAACTCACTCGACTCGAAAAGGCTAGAATCGACTCGGTTCGAAACTGAGTTCGAGCCGAGTCAATCTGATTTTTGGAGCTTGAAAAAATTTCGAGCCGAGTTCAAGCTTGTCCGAGCTTGAATCGACTCAAATCGAACTTGGATTGAATCAGTTTGGTGACTCGGTTATTTTGATATTGACGTTACTCACCAAGTGTTTGATGAAATGACTCAACGAAGTGTTGTTTCGGGTGCATACATTCTCCGCCAGATTGACTGGTAGTGAGGAAGGTATGATACGAAACAAATTACTACAAAAGAAAAAAAAAAAAAACCACTTTACATGATAAAACTACCCTTGTATTTTGATTTTGATGTTGCCCATCGAGTGTTTGATGAAATACCTATAAACTACTGCTATTGTTTTGCAAAAATTGAAAGCACACTCCATGTCTTTGAGAAAATGTCGTACAGGCTTGAATTGGGCTTGAACTTGCCCGAGCTACTGACCGAACCGAGTCAAGTTGGCCAGTTAGGCTGGGTCAATTATTGGCCGAGCTGAGTCGAGCTGTGCCAAGCTCGACTCGATTCGAGCCTGCAAGGATTCGGCCCGTATCTCACGCTGGGGTCATAACTCGGGAAAATATGTACAATGTACGTATGAATTTGGTTCTTTCGGCCGGTTTCTATTTCTGGATCTTGATAAATATCTACAGTTTGGATTTGAGCTAGTGGTGGTCTCCGCAAATAGAAAGTTTCGACTCGCTGTCATAAGTTATTGTGAGGAAGATGGAAACCAGATGCTAATTTCGGTGCAAAGAACAAATGGACGGTTGAGATCTACTAAACGGATGGTCTAGACTCGTTTAAAATCTCTCACATTGATTCGTGGCTATGCTAGTTTCCAGGTGAAGAGATCGAAAGATTACTTGGAGATTTCCGTTTTCAAAACGGTTTCGTGCGCGGGAAGCTAGGCACGGACATGGGTTGCCTGCGGGGTAATGGATTGGCTACTCCCCCTGCCACCAGCCAATGGCTGATGGTCGGTTCTCTGTGGGCCCCACCATGATTTATGTATTTCATCCATGTCGTACATATATTTTAATAGATCATTTTATCTTATGAGAACAAAAATGAGATATATCACAATCTCAAGTGGACCACATTATAAGAAACAGTGTTAAATGAACGTGGACCATTAAAAAAATTTTGGGGGCCATAAAAGTTTTGGATCAAGCTGGTCTTTGTTTTTTCACTTCATCTGGGTCTTTATGAACTAATAAACAGATTGGATGTCAAATAAACAGTATAGTGGGCCTTAGGAGGATTATAATGGTGGATATCCAATCACTATTTTCTTCCTGTGGTGTGGCCCACCTGAGATTTATACCCCTATAATATTTAGAATAAAGCCCCAAAATGATCTGTAAAAATGGATGAACGGAATGAATGAAACACATACATCATGGTGGGGTCGACAGAGCACTGACCATCAGCCACGGGGCTGTGGCAGGGGGAGTAGCCAGTCGATTTCCACCTGCGAGGGTATAAGGTGGGGTCCACCATGATGCTTTAAGAGATCCACTCTGTTAATCAGTTTGGCCATATCACATTAGTACATGAGTTCAAAAATACGGCAGCTCTAAAAGTCAAGTGGGTCGCTTGATAGGAAACAGTGGGGAAGAAATCCTAACATTGAAATTTTCTTAGGCCCACTGTTTGATGGATGATGGTTTGGTTTGGATTATGAATTGGTCAAGGTTAAGATCTTTAATGGCCCGCTAAATATGGGTCTAGATCGTGGAACGTGATTTCGAATCGGTTATTGTATGACTAGAAAGAGTTAGATTTTTTAAATCAATGGATAGATCGCTCTTTAAATCACAAGTGAGCAGTCCAAAGGGTTTCTTGATGTATTAAGATGTAAATGTACGGTATGCCTCTCAGATCAACGGTCAGATTGTAATTTACTTTGCGAGAGTTCTTGATATAGGGTATTCATGCGACTACCGTACCTCTTTGCCTATAGGATGCTTAGGACTCTCTCTTGTGAGTATGGAACTCCAAAAATAGGTTAAAGATGTGTCCTGTTAAGTAACTTAAATTGGTGGATTCAATGGAATGCTTCTATTCATAATGGTCATTACTCGATTTTTGGGTGGGTAAACCCTAAGATGATGTGAAATCAGATATATGATGGATTTTGTGAGTTATATCCTGATATTGAAGATGTGCAGTTTAATTAAGTTAAATAAAAATTGTCTACAATTCCATCATAATCAAATTACTACAGATAGATTTGTCAAGTGTTAGTTTAGGGTTTATGTATGTACACCATAGAAACTTTAGGTGATTAATGGTAATGTGTTTATAACAATTATATTTTGGATTTCAACTATGTAAAAGGTACATTGATGGATTAGGATGATAAAAGATTTAGAATCGTGGATAATTGGATATAAAGGCTCAAATTAGATCTTTGTAAATCTTGGAATACTATGATAATCCAGATTGATACTGAACAGTTGGATAGCTTAATAGGTCTAAGATGGGTATACTCAATAGTTTAGATCGATATATATCAAGTATGTGATAACACCTAAATATTGCATATTTATCCTCTCAATTACATTAGCTTCCATTGTATTTAAGTGTTGATTTGATGATATTGAACAATTGGATAGCTTAATAGGTCTAAGATGGGTAAACTCAAAAGTTTAGATCGATAATAAATTAAGTGTGTGATAACGCCTAAATATTATATATTTATCCTCTCCATTACATCAGCTTTCCTTGTGATCTTTGATGGCGGAACCGGTACATTAGAAGTCAGTGAGAATCCAACTTCTCAAATCAGAAGACAAATGAGATGGCCAAAGGGAAGATGTGTCGACCAACTCCCTCTCAAGAGGTGTGCACGCTTATGTAGTATAATGGTCGGTAGACACAAACGTACTCCCATCCCTACATTTTAGATAATATATACCATGAACGTGGTAAGATCCACACAATTGATTCCCCTTGGATAGACATTAGTGGAGAAAATGGAATGAATGATGCCAAATTGACTAGACATAGTGGACGACCTAAGAACATTTCCTTGGATCCATTGCTCATCCCTCCCATTGCATAAAAATTTGGTCATCATGACCCGTATTTGTGAAGAGGCGAGGTCGCAATCAGGCTATGGCTCCCTAGATAGGGGATCACCAATCAGGATGGCAATTTTCCCTGGTGTGATCTTGATGAGACAGCTACTAACCTCGACTTCAAAGGATGAAGGTCGGAGAGTTAGTTTTCTACAGTTGGACAGAAACCTATAGACTTGCTTCTTTTGGGACATGTCCCTAAATTTCATAACGTTCTCCCATCCTATGGCCCTTAACATACCATCTATGTCATATGATTGTACACAAACTGGATATCAACACTTCTTTCAAATATGATCTTACGACACTTGTATTTGGCCAATGGAGAGTCAGTTAAGGGTGTTTCCTGTACTAGAAGCTCCTCAAAGTGACTAGGAGAGGGCTAAGGAGAAGGTGATCGGCGTGTAACATGATTTGCCCTCTGGGGTGCCAACTTCTTGACCCAAGTGGGCCGAGTGGATACGACAACTATCGGGTCCTTTCCCATGTTATTATCTTTGGGCATATTTTTATTTTTGAGATTCACAAAGACAACTAAGATATTTCAAAGTGGGTTTTTCATCAGATTTACCTATTCCGCTCGGACCCATATCTTCATGCACATCCATCTCGGGACCAATTTTTTCATGCAGTTGGTCATCAACAACCACATTGATTAATTCTTGCATTACCAAGGTTCTAAGATTGTACACCCTATAAGCTCGACTATTTAAGGAATATCCTAAAAAGATCATGTCATTGCTCTTTGGGTCAAACTTGCCTAAGTTTTCATGGTCTCTTAGAATGTAGCATTTACTACTGAAGAATTTGAAACACTTGACACTAGGTGGCTTTCCATGCCACAAATCATACACCGTCTTGCTCTTAAATAAACTCTATTGATAGTGTAGCAAGTTGTATTGACATCTTTGACCCAGAAAGTTATCAATAAGTCTTTACTATTTAACATTACTAAGGCCATTTCTTGAAGCACCATATTTTTCCTTTCAACAACTCCATTTTGCTGAGGGGTTTTAGGTGTGAAGAATTCATGCTAAATTCCAAATTCATCACGAAATGTTTGGAATCGGTCATTCTCAAATTCTCCACCATGATCACTCCTAATCCTATCTATCATGTATCATTTTTCATTCTAGAGTTTCCTCACAAGTTTCTTAAATTCATCAAGAGTATCTGATTTTTTCCTTAAGAAGACGACATAGGTGAATGTAGATTAATCGTCCACTACAACAAAGAAGTGTCTTTTACCGCCTTGACTCTGTACTCTGGTAGGACCAACAAGATCCATGTGTAAGAGCTCGAGGGTCTTAGTAGCAGCCACAAAAGTTGTCTTTTTATGAGTAACTTTGATTTGTTTTCATTTTTTGCAGTCGCCATAGATAATCCTGGCCTTTTTCTCAATCTTGGGAACCCCTCTTACCAGATTCTTAGAGATTAGGCGATACTAATTTCCATAGTAGGCATTGCCGAGTCTATAGTGCCCAAGTTCAATCTCATTATCTCGAGCCATGTGGCATATAGTTAAAGATACTAATCCTCCACTACTCTCAATGGCATAACAATTATCGATGGTGCGAAGACCTCTCATAACTAGTTTACCTATTGAATTAGAGATCTCTCACATTTGTTTTGAGAACCTAACTGAATGTTCTTTGTTACAGATTTGCGATATGCTTGGGAAGTTATGTTTTAATTCCTCCACACAGAGAACATTCTCAATTTTGGGCAATCCTAGCCCAGCAATTCTTCCCTGCCCAATTATCCTAGAGGTGCTCCCATCTCCAAAAGTGACTAGCCCACCATTAAAGTCTATATAATGGTAAAAGTAGGTCCAGTCACCTGTCATGTGTCTCCAGAACCCGCTATCTAGATATCATCTAGTAGCAGCACCAACTTTAAGAGCAGATAGGTCCAATCACCCGTCATGTGTCTCCATAACCCGCTATCTAGATACCGTCTAGTAGCACCACCAACTTTAAGAGCAGTACGTATTACTAGGCAGTTTTTTTTTATCTTTAACGACCCATTTGGAGATAACTTTCTTTAGGCCGGTATGGGGTTTTGGAGAGAGATTGTCTTTCTTGGACTCATCTCTCAAGGGCGAGTTTTTCCTAGGATACTGGATTTTCGTAGCCAACTATTCATTGCCCTGATTTACTTAAATAATCATTTCCTTTATTTTTTTTATTTAGCTAGGCAACTTTTATGAACAATTCTTTCATTTTCCTATTCATTTGAAGAGGATTAGGATACTTCCCCCTCTCATTTTCCTTTTGTGGTAGCTTTTTAGGTGGAATTATTATTAAGAGTGAAATATTATATATTTCCCCCCTGTTATACTTTGATTTTATGAACATGGATGCACTTAATTGATCTAATTACACATATTTTCCCTTGCGATTTGATTTTGAGTCCTAAGGAGAAAATGATGCTTAAAGCGATAATTTAATGCTCAAAGAATTGCCAAGTAAAGGATTGAATTTATGGAGGTCAAGATTGAAGAATTCAAGATCCAAGGAAACCAAGCAAAGAAAGAAGAAAACTGAAAATTTAAAGTGCAGAAAATCGAAAGTGCATAAATAGACCCTTTGATGCTATCAATGACACCTTCGATGCCATCAAAGTGTCAATGTCATCGAAGGCATCATCAATCCCATCACAAAAATCATGAATTACTTGATTTTGTTGCTGGAAATATTAATGCACCCTTCAATAAGTGTTCGATGACATCGAAGGAGATTTTGATGCCATCAAGAAAATATGTAAATTTGAAAGTTTGTTGTTGAACAGTTTCTTATTTTCACTCGGTTCCTTCGATGGGATTTCGATGCCATCAAAATGACATCAAAGATGCGTAAAGCTGCGTAAATCTAAGTTAGTTTTGAAGTTGGTGCGAATCAAGGCTATATAAAGGGATGTTTTAAGATTTTTTAAAACAAAAATTAGAGTAGGAGTAGAGCAAAGAGTTGGGTTCTAATTAGTTTTTATGTTTTTCTATTTGATTTTTAGTTCAATCATGTCTATGGTTGGCTAATATCTTTGCTAGAGCTAAGAGGTGATGCTTGTATTTCTTCTTAATATTTATTTTACTTTGATTTGAATTATACATTGAATGATTCATTAATATTTGGTTTGAATGAAGAAGTATTTCTAGTCTATTTTGATCCATTATTGACTCCAAGCACAATGGATGTTTAGGAAGACCATTCTTACATATTTTGTAAAGGAATTGATATGTAGATTCCATTATCTATCATTGACTCAAGGCATGATAGATGTTTTGAATTCCCTGCAATCAAGTCACTGATACTTTATGAGGGAACCAATTCAATGAAAGTTCAAACATATTTGAAGTTTATAAAAGATGATTTAACTGCTCTATTATCCGGTTGGATAGAATAGGACTTCAATTTCAGTTGTGTTATCTAATTAAATCAAGTAAATTAACATTGAGATGGCCACGAGTGGATCCTTGGCGCTCTAGTGTTTTATCTTTGATAATTTCTTCCACAATTACTCTTTAAACCATATTTTAGTAGTTAGTATAGATTCTAGTTCTAATTCTAACGTATTCCAAAAATCACACAAAAGCAAGTCCTTGTGGGTATGACCTTAATCTCACTGAGTTATTACTATATCGCAGTCCTACACTTGGGGTTGTCATAATAAGCTTTTTGCACCATTGCTGAGGAATTTGGTTACGTTTTTCTGAAATACATTGGTATTAGAATTAGGTTAGGATTATGTCTAACTTTTTCTATGTTTTCAGATTAGGTTTTTTCTAAACTATCAGTACTAACTTTGTTCTTCTATTTTACTAACTTTGTTCTTCTATTTTGTAAAACCCAACATAGAATCATTGATTTGGTAATATCCTTCCAACCTTCTTACTTGAGTATTTTAGATTTCTTAATTTTTCTGTAGTTTCCTTTTTCTGAAGTAGGTTTTATATTAAACTTAGAATGAGAGTGTTTCATACGCAAGTGGGTCCGTGACAACACTCTACATCTCTTGAGTGAAGAAGGATTAGTCGAAGGGTTGCCTATCCATCACCGGATTAGACACACATTGAGATTATCTGCATTAGCAAAAAATATAGCTACAAATCAACCTCACCATCCCACTGAAAAGCAACAAGATGAGAATGATGTACATAATGTTCCTCCACCTAGAAAATTACATGATTAATTACAACCAGCAAGAGCGAGTACAGCTTCCTGCATGGTGTTTCCACATAATGCAGGAAATATGAATTTTAAACTAGGTGTGATCCAACTACACCCGCAGTTTTATGGACTCGATTATAAGAGTCCATACCTACACCTAAAAGAATTTGATGAGATTGTAGTAACCCTACACTTTCATAACGTATCTGAGGACACTTTAAGATTAAAGTTATGCCCTTCCTCTTTGAAGAAGAAAGGCAAGTCATGGCTTTACTCCTTGAGACCGAGACCTGAATTTTTCGCAGCCTGAGTATATACTTGTGCTCGAGAATTCCGGGTGTTAATAGTATAAAATTTAGATGGTTTAAAATCATACCTTGTTTTTTTTATAAAAAAAAATCAATCTAGTTACATTCACCAAGATAACCATTCACGAGAGTTAAAATCAACTATATTTATTATTTCATTAGAGTGAAAAGCATCCAACTAATATTCTAATGCCCTCTCAATTGGAGCTTATTACATTGTCTTAAGTACGTAGCGGAAAAATAAATAAAAGAAAATCGTAGTGCTAGTCTTCTTCTTTATTCAAACATATCTTCCACAAAACGGTCGTCCTCTGTATCATCAATCTGTAATTCACCTACAACATCTATATAGTTAGAGAGGGTCAATGCCCGTCTCATAGTGGTGGTTGTCCTTTAAAGTTTATAATGATTCAAGTGATTCATAAGAATAACAAAAGGATCCTGATACATCCCATACTCCACAAATACAAGTGACATCAGTATGCATAAACATTCTATATGAAATGCATGCCTAGCAAAGTATGTATGATAAATCACACTCAGTGATCATCACAATGTGGAAAGTAGTTCAAAAATACCCGGCTTGCCCCGCATCTCATATTACAGAGATTCGTCGACGTATGCAACGTTAACGTGGATTTATGTGAACACCTCAAGGCGGAATAACACACGGATCGGATGCATTACGTAACACAATTCTTTTATGGAGCGACTATTTGCGACATCTAATCTCGGAAGTGATATAACGCGCATTGCGAATTACTTACATCGATTTGTGCAGTACTACCCAAAATCCATAGAATTACTTGTCAACGAAGAGGGTCACTACCCAAAATGCATTACGTCCACGATGATATATAGATCACTAAGGTGGGATGTAACGATTTTCATTGTGTAACAATCATTCATAAGGTGACGATTTACAATAATAAAACTCAAAGTATGTAAGAATAAAATAATCAAATCAAATTATCGTAAAATTTAAAGAAAAAAACCCTCACCTCTTGAATTTAATCACACTCTATGTTGCTAGATTTGAATGGATGCGTTGTAGTACCCAATTCTAGCACAATTAACGTGATTCTTACAGTTAGATCGTCACATTATTAAGGTCAAAACTATAGGTGTAGATTTAGGATCAGGTTTAAACTTAACTACAAATCAAGTTAAGAGGACTCAATTTAACTCAATTCAAAACTATAGGTGTAGATTTAGGATTAGGTTCCCAACATTATTTGGATGAAAAACTTACCTTATTCAGCAGTTAGCCTGTAAGGCCCACCCCCACAGCACATGATATTGTCCGCTTTGTCCGGTGGGCTCACGGCTTTAAAACGCGTAATGTCTGTTAAGGGAGGAACCCCACATATAACCACCACAACTCTAGACAACTCTTCCGATGTGGGACAAGTTACGCTATAGTCAACTGCAACAGTAGCTCGCCCAACACAGTAGCCTGTCAGCCTTCCTTGGGGCCCGCCCACATGTGCCCGCCCACATGAAGCAGTGACCGGGGCGTCACATTATCCCCGACCGAGGGCAGAGCCGTCCTCGGCTCTGATACCATTTGTAAGGCCCACCCCCATAGCACATGATATTGTCCGCTTTGCCCGGTGGGCTCACGGCTTTAAAACGCGTCATGTTTGTTAAGGGAGGAACCTCACATATAACCACCACAACTCTAGACAACTCTTCCGATGTGGGACAAGTTACGCTACAGTCAACTGCAACAGTAGCTCGCCCAGCACAGTAGCCTGCCAGCCTTCCTTGGGGCCCGCCCACATGTGCCTGCCCACATGAAGCAGTGACCGGGGCGTCACATAGCCTCTACCAGTGAAACCCGAAGTTTAGAGAATATCTCTGTTAAGTCGGCTCAATTCAACTTGGCTCTTGATCACCCACCAATGTTGGGAACCTAACCTACCACTCGATTCCTCTCTCTCCGTCTCTTCTTCTCCTTTTTCTCTCTCTTTTTTTTTGGAAGGTCGGATAGAGGATTAGAATTCCAGCTTGACCGAAACCCAACCGAGCGTGCTCTATCTCTTTGTCATGTTTCTTTCTTCCCTTTTCTTCTTTGTCTCTCGTTCTCTAGTTTTCTCTCTCTCAGATTTGTTGCGGATGTCCCAACAATGGTAGGGAAGGATTTTATATAAATTTTAAAGTCTCCAGATTGTCCTTTGCGTAACCATGAAGCATCGGGTTACACAATGCGGAAAAATGAGTTGTTGAGGCAGTTTTAGATGTCGTTTAATCTGGTTTATAGTCCCATGATTTTGATTAGATTTGTGACTAAACATTGGTGATTGAATGTCATTCAGATGGCCCATCTGATGGATGTGTTCAATCTCAGATCGGGGTTGTGGCAGGAAGTGATGGCGACTCTTGTAAATGAAGAAGATGATAGCATGTTAATGGCAGATTTCTGCTAGGTAGGTTTTTCTTTGTTCCACCACTTCTGAACGGCTCGGATTAATCACATGATGCTCATGAAATTAAGAATTCAAAGGTCCAAGATGTTTTATACGGTGGGTTGCACAAAACGGCGATGCAGGTTGTTTCCAGATTTTCCTGCACAAGAAGTCGTGAAGCTCGGGGATTTTGCACATAGTGATTTAGATTCTTAATGGGATTTAGGGATCACTTTAGGAAGATTAGATGGCTTGGATAACATCTGGGAATGGTTTCTAAAACTGGTTCGTAATAGTCCGTGGAGCACTATTATAACAATGGTTCTCTGTTGAAAATAAATGGCTTCTTAGATGGTTAGGATTTCCTCAAATGGAGGGTCTTAATTGTTGGAGAATGATGCTTCTTGAATTTGTCAAGAGATCTAACCCAAACAGGAGGAAAACAGGGAGTTTCCTAGTGAAATACGATTTGCATGCGGGAATATTTTTAGGGATTCTATTTTAAATAGTTTCCTTTAAGCGTTGGATCTTCAGTTGGACTCATCATTGATGTATGATGGACGACTACGATCTTCGTAAGGAACGACTGCGTTTAGTCAATGATAGCTTCCAGTAATCGTTATTTGCTTCGTTTTGGAAGGAAAGAAACAGAACCGGTTGTTGCAAACGTTGGGCATGCAACAGCGAGTTTAGTTTTAAGCATTCACTCCCGTGTGATGAGGTGGGGTCCACTGTGATGTTTGTTATGAAATCCACTCCATTCACCATCTTTGCAGGATCATGTTCAGCTATGGCCTTACGTATGGAACCAATCCAAGTCCTAGGGGGGCAACACATTGCAACAATGTATGGGTGATACTTACCGTGAAAACCTCAGGTAACCAATTGCAACATTGCTAGAAATATGAGTATAGAGTTCATAATTACAATTATACCATTTTATTTTTTTTTGAATTTTTGTCGTCCATATCTCACAGCTTCACCGTCCAAACGTGATGAGATTTTATGGGTGATCGTTATTTTACATGCTCTCTCAATTGGTTAAATTTAGGCCCCGATCCCTCAAGGATGACTAAGATGCTCTTTTAATGGCTAACACACTCCGTAATTCAAAATAATGCTTGTACATATCTAATTGACGAGTTACCAGGTGGTTTAGACCTATACCCTGAAATCTTCATGACGATCAGTTTACTACAATATTCGAGTGGCCCGTTTGGCGGATCCAAATATGATGAGTAGTCAGATAACTTGCTAAAAATAAGAAAACTTGATGATTAGTACTCTTACCATGTACGTAAGTGCATGTATGGTCAGTTTCATAAACGGATGGACACAAAGCGAGTTTCTGGAGTCATCAATATGCAGAACATGTATACTGTTAGATTCAAGCGACTTATTCACATATGTAAGTTCCTCTGATTGTAGTCCTGATGGTTGATTAAGCATATTTATATGTGGTGAACAGGATGAACGGATCGGCATCTCGATTTGATACGTGTACGAGCGGATGTAGAGATCGGGTAGTTAGTTTGCTATGATCAGGTAATCCAAACTCAAAAGTGGACAGTCAGTTATTTTTATCTAATGGTGAATTGTTGATTGATCTGTTGGCTATGATGGGTAGGTGAGAATACTTAGTTATTTGATGGTCTGCTCTTGAAAATCAAGGGTCGGATGACTTGATATACAGATGAAGATTACTCCAAACGTTCAAATTCATGGTGGAGAATAGATGTAAGGTTAGGATAGCTAAATTGGTATCATACACATGTACATGCTAAGTTAAATTTCATGGTAACACTTGAGAACTTTCAATACTCGAATATTAAAAAGTTCAGGGTGTTACATGAGATGACCCGGGAATTTCTTAAAAAGTTCAACCCGGTTCATAACACCAATACCCTAAAAAGGGGGATCATAAATTTCTCTCAGAGAGAGGAAGAAACCTTCTTCCAACGCTAGAAAAGATTTAAAGATTTTTTAAATTCTTATCCATATCATGACTACAAAACTTGGCGGATAATAAGCTTTTTTTTTTAAGATGGACTGACTTTGCCAATGCGCCAATTCATAGAGATGATGTGCAACGGAGAATTTATGAATAAGGATCCCAATGACGCGTGGGATTATTTCGATATGCTTGCTGAAAATGCGTAGTCATGGGATACTTCATTTGAGCCCGCTAATCTTAGATCGACTCAGTCTAGAAAGAAGGGAAGAATGTACATCTGAAGGGAGGAGGATGATGTGAATGTTTAGGTGGCTAATCTCACAAGAAAGGTCGAAGCCATGGAACTGAAGAAAGTAGAAACGGTCAAACATGACAAGACCATTGAGATTGTTTGTGGTATTTGTGCTAGTAACGTACACTTGACGCAATATTGCCCCACAATTCTTGCATTCTAAGAGTTGTTATATTAGCAATCCAATGTTGTGGACAATTATCAAAGGGTATCAGTGCCCCCATCTCAAACAAGTATAAATTTAGCTGGAGGAACCACCCAAACTTTAATTAGAGGAATGAGAAAATGGCTAATACAGAGAGAAATCCTCAAGGGGCTTTTCCTCCATTCTGCAATCATAAAAGACCCCAAGAGGATACAGTTCAAAAATTCTAGCAAAATCAAGAGCAATTTAACCAAAATACGTTACAAGCATTACATGATATTAAAACATTCTTGGGAGTGTTTGCATCGTCTATCCAAAGAATAAAATTACAACTAACTGTTAGGGAGAAAGGGACTCTTCCAACCCAACCTCTACCTAACCCAAAACAACAATGTGAATTAAGTGACCCAAGTTCTTTGAACCACCACGTGGAGCAAGCTAAGTCTATCACCACTCTTACAAGTGGTATGATAATTGATAAAAACATCCCGAAGAGGGCTGAGAAGCCTAAGGACTTAGAAGAATCTGAGAGGAATGATGGACCTAGCCATGTTACGCATGAGAAAGAACCGGTAAAATAGTATAAGCCAGTTGCTCCATTCCCACAAAGGTTGATTTCACTAAAATCTCTGTCTAACACTCAGGATATCTTTGAGGTGCTTAAACAGGTAAAAATCAATATTTCTCTGTTGGATGTCATTAAACAAATCCCATCATTTGTCAAGTTCCTAAAAGATTTTTGCACAGCCAAGAGTTGACAAAACATTTAAAAGAAAATATTTTTAAGAGAGAAAGTGAGTGTCATCCTCAAACAAGATGTGCCTCATAAATATAAAGATCCAGGTAGCCCAACTATCTCTTATGTGATTGGGAATCACTGGATTGAACATACACTACTTGATTTGAGAGTGAGTGTAAATCTGATTCCAGACTCAATTTACGAACAAATTAGTTTAGGTGAATTAAAACCCACCAGGACCACACTTCAACTAGCTGATCGTTCAGCTCATATATCAAGAGGGATGATAGGGACGTGCTAGTCCAAGTTGATAAATTCTATTATCTAGTAGATTTTATTACTTTGGATACTCAGCTCGTCATTGATAAGAGGGCTCAAATTCCTGTTATCCTTGGCTGACCATTCCCACCTACATCAAATGCCATAATCAATTGTAAGAATGGGATTGTGAGATTAACTTTTGGGAACATGACATTGGAGCTGAATATATTCAACATGTGCAAACAACTAGAGGTTGTTGATGATAGCTAAGAAGTAAAATTGATTGACTCATTTGTAGAAGATAGGACACTTTTGACCCTATACTCTGACACCTTAGAGACATGCTTGGGTCACTCCTCTGATTTAATGATGATATGATTAGGGAGATGAATGTCTTATGTGATGTTACACCAGTACTTGAAATTAACTGGTGGAAGTCGAAATTTGAGAAATTACCCCAAACCTTCATAAAGCCTCTACCGTCTAGTGTTAAGGCACCAAAACTTAACCGAAAACCATTGCCTACAGATCTTAAATATGTTTATTTGGGTCTAGATGAAACATATCCAGTTGTGATTTCTTCCCGCTTAGATAAAGGACAAGATAGTATGCTTGTTTATACTCTCAAGGAACACAAAGGAGCCCTTAGATGGACGATTGTGGACCTCAAGGGAATCGATCCTTTGATTTGTACTTATTGCATTCACCTCTATAGTGATGCGAAAATATATAGACAAACTCCAGTTAAATTCAAACATGAAAGAAGTGGTTAAAGCCTTAAAGTTGCTGGATGTGGGTATCATATACCCTATATCTTACAGCCAATGGTTGAGTCCAACTCAGGTGGTACCCAAGAAGTCCGGAATCACCATTGTACACAATGCGAAAAATGAACTCGTTCTAACCAGAGTCACTACTAGGTGGAGAATGTGCATTGACTACAGAAAGTTGAATACCATCACAAGGAAAGACTACTTCCCTTTACCTCTTGTTGATCAAATTTTAGAAAGGTTAGCCGGTCATTCTTACTATTGTTTCCATGATGAGTATTCGGGCTATAACCAAATAGACATAGCTCTTGAAGACTAAGAGAATACCACATTTACAAGTCCTCTTGGAACTTTCGCATCTCAAAGGATGTCATTCAGACTATGTAATGCTCCCGTCACTTTTCAATAATGCATGTTGAGTATTTTCTCTAACATTGTGGGGCAATTCTTAGAGGTTTTCATGGACGATTTCTCTGTTGTTGTTACATATTACAAAGAATGCCTTGATAAACTTAAACAAAACCAAAATCTATTTAATATCTAATGCATATCGTCTAATGGAATTGAGATAAACAAAACCAAAATCTATTTAATATCTAACCTACCTCCACCCACGAACATACCTAGTTGTAGTGTTTTTTGTTGGATATGCCGGCTTTTACCAGAGGATCATAAAGGACTTTAGTCTTATCTCTCGTCCTTTGTGAAATCTTCTTCAAAAAGATACTCTCTTTGAGTGAAGCAAGGAATGCTAAAAAAACTCTCACTAATTTTAAGGGCATGTTGACTAGCACACCCATTTTACAACCACTCGACTAGAGTTTACCCTTTGAGATTATGTGTGATGCAAGTGATTATGCTATTGAAGCGGTATTAGGCCCGAGAAAAGAGAAGATGCCTTACATTATATACTACGTGAGTATAAATCTAAACTCGACCCAAGTAAATTATTCCACTATGGAAAAGGAACTCCTAGTTGTAGTGTTTTTGTTAGACAAGTTTAGATCCTACTTGACAGGATCCAAGATTATTGTGTTCACTAATCATACCGTACTAGAGTACTTTCTTTCTAAGAAGGATAATATTAAGCCCTATTTGTTAATATAGATCCTTCTACTCCAAGAGTTTGACATAGAAATATGAGACAAGAAAAATATATAAAACGTAGTGGCCGACCATCTCTCTAGGGTTGCTATATCGAATTCCATAGATACTCATATTAATGACATGTTCCTTAATGAACAATTCTTCAAAGTCTCTCAATTACTTTGGTATGCTGATATTGCTAATTATCTTGCCACAGGTACAATTCCTTACTATTGGACAGTGTAAGATAAAAAGAAGTACTTCACCAAGGTACATAAGTTTATGTAGGATTATCCATATTTGTTTAAATATTTTCCAAAATAAATCATTAAGAGATGCGTTCCTAACGATGAACAACATAGTGTCATATCCTTTTGTCATTCTTATACACGTGGTGGTCACTTTTCGGCTAAGAAGACCACAATAAAAATTCTATAGTTTGCCTTTTACTGGCCCACTCTATTCAAGGATACACGAATTTTGCAAAGTATGTAAGCATTGTCAGAAATTGGGAGGATTGTCCCGTAGAAATATGATGCCACTAAAACTCCTATTGGGATGTATCCCTTTAGACTTGTCTATGGAAAGGCTTGCCACTTACCTGTTAAGTTGGAGCATAAAGTGTATTGGGTAATAAAGAATTTCAATTCCAATCTTAATAATGTCGGCTCGCTACGCAAATTACAGTTAAATGAACTTGAAGAAATTCGGAATGATGCTTACGAGAATTTTAGGATATACAAGGAAAAAATGAATGTGTTTCATGGCAGGAACATTCTTCAGAAATCTTTTACGCTAAACCAAAATGCCCTATTGTTCGGTTTCAAAATTCATCTATTTTCTAGTAAATTAAGATCACGTTGGACCAGCCCCTTCAAAGTCAAAACTGTCTATCCTCATGGGGCTGTTGACATAGGAAACCCGGTGAATGGTAATATTTTCAAAGTAAACAGCCATTGTCTGAAACCATTCAATGAGAAATTTGATTTAGAGGATATGTGCATCCCTCAATTGATCATATCTATCAGGATTGACCTCTAGTATGAAGGAGGTCCATCTATCTATTTATTGCTTTCTTAGGATCTAGATTAGAATAAGTAGATTTGTTTTAATTTCTGTTTAGTGCTAATCCCTTTAGATGATGAAGACTTCATACAATCTCATTCATCTTCTTCAGGTGCTATCTTTCTTACTCATTCCTCTTTTATTTTTGTTGTCTCATGTTGATTTCATTATATATATTTTACATTGAGGACAATGTAGTTTTAGGTTGGGGGTGAGATTAGATAGATCTAATCTGTATTTTCTTATACTTAAGCAAATCTCTCTTAATTTTTCAAATTTTTCAGTTTCAAAACTCTTTTTGAAAATTGATATTCTGTGTAATTGAATATATTTGAGTTATAATGATAAGATATAGAATAAATCTTTAAAAATCTAGAGTCTAGTTAATTAGTATATTTTTTAATAAAGTTCTCTTAATGAATTGATTAATAGAAAGTTTAAACATCAAGTGAGTCTAGTTCACAATTCACACTTAACTCATATGCTGCGAAGTTAACTTGAACTCCTAGTTTTAGCGTGATGATTACTTAAAAGTGTTAGGAACCAAGTATAAATATCTTTATCTACCTCAAGTATAAAAAGAAGAAGAAAATTACTAAAGAATAAATAATATAAAAAGTCATCGATATAAAATTGAAAAGCTGAAAAAATAAGTGAAAAGGAGGTAGGTTCAAAATCAGTAACTTGTGTTGATTTGTCCAATTTGAAGTAATGATTAGGGTTGATGTTATGGAGAGAATGTTAACTTTTATGGATTATAAGTTGGATTCCACTAAGCATATACTAGGAACTTGATGTTTGGATATATTCCATGAATAAATTGATGAAAGGGAACTTAGTTCATTTGTTTACTAGTGATATTGTGTTCTAGATTATCGACGTTTCATTCTTAAACCTTCGAACTTTACTCGTATTTATAGGATTGCACAGAATGTTGTTCTCCAAGAAATGTTTGAAATTTAAAATTTTGGAAGATGGTTTCCGTATATTTTGTTCAGGATTAGCAAATTTCTGGTTAGAGATGTGTTGAGAGTGAAATATTATATATTTTTCCCCTTTTATACTCTGATTTTATTAACATGGATGCACTTAATTGATCTAATTATGCATATTTTCTCTTATGATATGATTTTGAGAGCTAAGGAGAACAGGATGCTTAAAGCGATGATTTAATACTCAAAGAATTACCAATTAAAGGATTGGATTTATGGAGGTCAATATTGAAGAATTCAAGAGTCCAAAATTGGGAAAGAAAAAAACTAAAAATTCAAAGTGCAGAAAATCAAAAGTGCAGAAATCGACCCTTTGATGTCATCAAAGTAAGTGTCGATGTCGTTTCAATCCCATCACAAAAATCATGAATTTCTTAATTTTGTTGTTGGACATTAGTGCATAATTCGACGAGTGTTTGATGCAATCAAATGAACTTCCATGCCATCAAGAAAATTCTTGAATTCGAAAGTTTGTTACTGGACAGTTTTCTGTTTTCATTCGGTTCCTTCGATGGGTGTTTGATAACATCGAAGTGACATCAAAAATGCATAAAGCTGCATAAATCCAAGTTGGTTTTGAAGTCGATGCAAATTAAGGCTATATAAAGGGATGTTTTAAGATTTTTTTAAAAACAAAAATTAGGGTAGGAGTAGAGCAAAGAGTTGTGGAGCTTCAAGGAGTCATCTCTCTTCTCTAAACCTTTGATTCTAGTTAATTTTTATGCTTTTCTATTTGATTTTTAGTTCAATCATGTATATGGTTGGTTAATCTCTTTGTTAGATCTAAGAGGTGATGCTTGTATTTCTTCTTAATATTTATTTTACTTTGATTCAATTTATTTGAATTATACATTGAACAATTCATTGATATTTGGTTTAAATGAAGAAGTATTTCTAGTTTATTTTAATCCATTGTCAACTCCGAGCACATTGGATGCTTAGGAAGAATATGAATATTTTCTCACATGTTTTCTAAAGGGATTGATATGTAGATTCCATTAATCTATCGTTGACTCCAGGCACAATAGATGTTTTAAATTCCCTGCAATCAAGTCCTTGATGCTTTTATGAGGAAACCAATTCAATGAAAGTTCAAACATATTTTGAAGTTTATAAATGATTATTTAACTGCTCTATTATCCAAATAAATAGAATAGGACTTCGGTTTCAGCTGTGTTATATAATTGAATCAAGTAAATTAACATTGAGATAGCCATGAGTGGATCCTTGGCTTTTTAGTGTTTTATCTTTGATAGTTCCTTCCATAATTACTCTTTAAGCCAGATTTTAGTAGTTAGTTTAGATTCTAGTTCTAATTCTAATGTATTCCAGAAATCGTACAATAGTAAGTTCCTGTGGGTACGACCTCTATCTCACCGAGTTATTACTACATCACAGCCCTACACTCGGGGTTGTCATAACACTTCTCATGGTCTCTAGCTTTTTTCCATCTGGTATATATTTACTTATGAAGCTCATACCTAGGGTGGTTTGGGAGTGTCTAAATGTTAGGCATTTAAATTTCAAATGTCCCATATCACCACATGTATGATAGACTAGAGATGATTGTGATTTACTACCTTAAGCCATTGATTCTTTTCTAATCACAAGGGGAACACGAGTCGAACTTGTTTTATTGCTTTCATATCATAATCCTCTGTTATCTCTTGAAGTCTTACCCATTCCTAAAAGTCTTTCTAATTTTTCCTCACTCTGGGTAACTTGTGACTTATTTTGGCATGAGATTTGGATTTTTCTAACTCTAATTTCACACCTTGGTTGATTGTTTTCCTCTTGCTACGTTTTGTTTCTAGGTCTTCATTCTTCTTTGCTAAGTTAGCCAAGTCGCTCTCGTATGAGGCGTTTTTCATGACATAGATGGCCTTGTCTCTTATGTGTTCATTGATCTCATTAGCAAATCGTTCATTTTTTGCCTTGGCTTCTTCAAATTCCATGCTCTAATGCTTATTTTCGGTTTTATCCTGACCATGTTTTTTAAGAACTTTTAAGCTTTGGGTATGAAGTTGGTCGTAGGCTACTTGCAGACCAGCATTGTCAACTTCTTCATCTTCTTCTTCAGAGGAAGACTTTTCTTTCATATGTTCATCTTTGTTCCCAATGTCCCTTGACTCAGGGATGTATGTGGTGGTGAATTCTCAAGGAGCCTTGGTCCCTATCACTTTGAGATTCATCTGAGTCTAAGTTTGAATCGTCAGAGTCATCCCATGTGGCAGCTATTGCATTCCCTTTTGATTTGTTTTTGGTGGGACATTCAGAAGAAAGATGACCATACCCTCTACAATTGTAACATTGGGAATCTTTAGACTATTTAGGTGATTTACTATTTTAGCGATTCAGGTTATACTTCTTCCCCTTTTTGTAGAAGGTCTTTCCTTGGTTCTTATTAAAGAACTTCTCGAACCTTTTGGCCAATAAGGTCATTTCTTTATCATCTTCATTGTCAGCATAGTCATCCTCGGACTCATGTCTTTTTTATGAGGCTTTTAGGACCGTGTTTTTGGATTTTGTAGGAGTTTTGAAATGTAGTGCATACCTTTGTAAGGAACCTAATAATTCTTCTACTTTCATTTCGTCTATATTCCTACATTCCTCTATTATAGTGACCTTAGAAGAGAATTGTTCTGGTAGAGATCCTAAGATTCTCCTTCAAATTCGTGAAACCGGAACTCTCTCCTACCCCCCACATGGAGTTGCATATGTCACTCATCTTGGTGTAAAACTCCATAAATGTTTCATGCTCCTCCATTTTTATATTTTCAAATTGTGTTTTTAGGAGCTGGAGTTTAAAATTCTTTACCGTGCTTGTCCCTTCATGGGTGGTTTTTAGTAAATCCCATGCTTATTTGGTTGTTTTGCACATGCATATTCTTTTGAATTCTTCTTGAGAAATAGCGCAGTAAATAGTGTTAATTTTTTTTTTGCATCGTAGCTAGACCTAGTTTTGTTGTAGTTGGTCCAAAATGCTTGAGGTTTGGGTATCGAAGTGGTAGCGTCATCATCTAATCCAATTTGATCCATTAGTGCTTGCCACCCATTTTCTACTATTTCCCAAGCTGCATGGTTTAAGGATCTAAGGAAAATGTGCATCATAGCTTTCCAATAAGCATAGTTAGATCCGTCAAACAATGGTGATCTAGAAACTGATTATACATATTTACAACTTCAACAAGGATCTCCTTTTAGATTGTTAAGCCCTTCAAGAGGAACCCACTCTGATACTAATTAAAATTGTGATTTTACTACCAAAAGCGAAGCTTAAATATATGAATAATGTCCTAAAGAGTGGTGAATAGGACTTTTTAAATTTTAACTGGATAAGTTATATACACTTACTTCTAAACACTCATGTAGAGTATTACAAATAAGAAGAAGTGTAATTATTAAGTTTACTTAAGTGAAAACATCATTTAGGCATTTTGTCAAACATATTTACTATAATAAAGTAAATCATGTATATTGTTCAGCAAAATATAACAGATAAGAGATAAAATATTTAACCCATTGCACACGATGTAAAGTGATTCGACTATATGCCTACTCCACTCCCAGTTAATGCACTCTCTCCTAAAGTGTGCCGAATTTTACTATCTAGATGGTTTTAAATCAGGTTCACCATAAACATTCACAACCTACATAAGGTCTATACAATTTTCATTCATCGATGGCCTACACAAGATCTTAGGAAGTTTGGATCTCAAACTCTAACACGAAGCATTACACAAGGACGACGAACGTACTCTCCTGTCGGAGCCTTACACAAGGACTTGTTGAGTTTGATATTTCAAACTCTGAAACTCAATTCTACATAAGGAATGGTCTCCAAACATAATAAATTCAAATATATTTTCTTACCTAAAGTGAATGAGCCCCATTAAAGCACCTTGTTAAAGATCTTCCTAAATCACGAAGCATCTTCAGCTCCCTTGTATCGCAATCGTAATTATGATATGCCTTTGAAGATGCTGAGATTTGGGACGAGGGTTTGGTGAATCCTAACTTAGGATTCCCAAGGTTAAGCATTCAATGCTATCTAGCATAAAAAAAATTGCCAATAAATATAGTTGTTAAAGCATTAATGAATGTTTGAGTTCATTCTTCAATTCGAACTTTGAATGCTCAATAAATGTATTTAACAAAAGAATTGAATGATGAATTCCATGAGGAAAGAGAGCTTAGGAAGATGGATTTTAGCTAGGGTTACATACACACACAAGTTTCTCTCTATTTCTCACCAATTTGCGAAGAAACCCCTCTTTTGTATAAGTAGAGAATATTTGTAACGGTCAAAAAACGGGCAGAAAATTTCCAGCTTTGATGGCATTGAAGCCCCCTTCAATGCCATCGAGAAAATTTACATTTAACTCGAATGGTTACTAAAAAAGGCGAGCTTAATAGTCCTAGAGGGGGGGTGAACAGGACTGTCAAAATAAAAACTTAAAGTACTGAAATACTAAATAAATCAGAATAAATCAGAAATTTCAATAGCTCTAGCATTGAAAATTTGATTCAAACTTAGTTCGTAAGACAACCTCACAAAAAACAATATTTTAGGCAAGACAACCTTATTTCAAGAATGTTTGTAAGGATCAAGGCTTCAAACCAAAGCAAGATCCAATAGAACTATCTATTACAAGCATTTACCATATTTGCATAAATAAAATTACAATCATTCTTCACATATGCAAAAAGTAAACATTCACCATAAACACCAAGAATTAAGTGGTTCGGTGTGTACACCAACTGTTCTCAAACAGTCACACCTACTCCACTCTCAATAATCACAAACCACGTGATATTGGCTTTCTCTATAAACAAGGTTTTCACAGGGACACTTTAAAACTTGATACAATTGTGATTTTAAAGGGCTTATCACAAACAAAAATCCAACACTGAGATTTTCTGGCTATCTCAGTCAAAACCAACACATGAGATTTTCTGCCTATCTCAACGAAACCAAAATATAAAGAATAAAAACGCACTTATCTTCTCCTTGAAGACGTTCTGGATGTAGCCTGTACAACCGCTTTGCTTGAAGTAGAATGTTCAATGTTCAGTAACACAAAAAAGGGTTTTAAGTTCTAGATTGATTTTAAATTAATTTAAACCAAAGGCTACTTGTTTGAATTCGTCAGATCTCAAAGAAGAGTGATTACTCTCTTGAAAAAATAAAATTCATGAAAAGAGACTAAGGAATTAAAACAAAAGGCTATATAAATAAAATATTAAAATACTGTGCAATAGCTTAAAAATAATGGGGACCTCTCTCTCTCTCTCTCTCTCTCTCTCTCTCTCTCTCTCTCTCTCTCTCTCTCTCTCTCTCTCTCTCTCTCTCGGTGAAGGCTTTTACTAGCTTAGATGAGTAATTTCGGATTGAGAGAAGAAGGCCTTTATTTATAGGCTAAAAAGTTGTTGTTTCGACTCGTTTAAGATCCAACTAAATTTCAAATTTTGGGCACGATCAGATAAAACTATTCTTCAACTGGTCGAAAACCCTGCTCGACTGGTCGAGGGCCCTGATCGACTAGTCGAGGGTGCCAGATGTAAGTTACTAGACTTCAAGTCGAGCAACCCTCGGCTGGTCGAAGGACTCTCTTCGACTAGTCGAGCAGTCTGCTCGACTGGTCGAGAAAGCAACAGAAATATTCGTTTTTTGGAATTTAAATTTGGACTGGTCGAAGATTTTCTTAGACTAGTCGAACCAAGGCCTAGACTAGTCGAACCAAGGCCTAGACTAGTCAAACTTAAGCCTAACCAAAGTATAAAAACCCATATAAGTCTGTCATTTGAAAGCACCTAAGTCTAAGGTCTTTCTAGGATCTGTTATACCTGAGAAGACTGGACATTGAAGTTTAAAGCTTGTTCTTCTTCTTGAATCTTTAATAGGGTATAGTAGATCTTCTATTTAAAGTATATTAAACGTGGAGCTTGTTCTTCTTCTTGAATCTTTAATAGAGCATAGTAGATCTTCTACTTGAAGTATATTGAACGTGGAGCTTGATCTTCTAGTTAAAGTGTAGTAAAACTTGAACTCATTTTAGCTTGAACTTTCCAATTTCATGACTTGTACTTAAGCCTGAACTTTCATGACTTGTACTTAACCTTGAATTTTCCAACTTCATGACTTGAACTTTCCATCTTGATCCACATTAGACGGACTACAACACAAGTTGTTTTGTCTAAACGAAATTTGACAAACAACGGTGTCTTTATACAGTATGGCACTTATAGTTGCTGGTCTGTTCAACCTCTCCAATTAATTCCATCAATTGGACTTCGATGTTATCGAAGTGTCCTTTCGATGCCATCGAAGGACCTTCGATGTCATCAAGAAAATCAAGAATTTTCCTATAAAAGTTGTTGGGCTGTTTTTGCATGTCCAATAGATGTCATCGAGTGGCCTTAAATACCATCAAGGAGATCCTTCGATGCCATTGAAGGTTCATCGGTGCCATCGAGAAATTAAAGATTTCAAAATTGAGGTTGTTGTATATTTTGATTCAGTTTCTTAATACCATCGAAGGCCTTCGATGTCATCAGAAAAATCCATATTTATAACATGAGGTCACTGAACATTTCCGTCTGCCTGTTCGATGCCATCGAACTGTCTTCGATGCCATCAAAGACACTTCAATGGGTGGTCCATGGGGTCGAAAGTTAACTATTTTTGTGATTTTATTTTAAAAAAAATTTCTTCCCATGACCACTTACTAGCTCATATTGAATAGTTTTTCCTATGGAGTTTTGGCTAAATGGAAGGTTAAGTTTTATAGGATGGGTATAGGTTTTTGAAGAGGTCCCAGTACTTTACCATTTTAGTGCTTTGGACACCTTCGATTTTTTAATCTTCAATCTTCAATTTTCTTTGGGGCTCTCCAAACTCTATGACTCACAACACATGCTAATTGACAAGCTATGACACTTACAAATTACGCTTGGACAATGAGCCTCACATTCATGTATATGATCGTACTTGCATAGCCCAAAATAGCAGGCCCCTTTTGGTAGGAGTATTGGGCCTTTGAACAGACCGATTTTAACGTATATAATGGAACCGTTGATGTGGATCTATCACGGGATGTGTGCCAACTATTGAATCACCCATTCAAATAAGGTATATAAATGCTCATTTTTGGACGACACTTGACATTTGAACCAACCACATATTTAACCACTCAATGTGATTATAATGATATTCGATTATGATGATGTGTGGTTATGATGATGATATTTGTAATTTTATAGTTCCTTCAGCCTATTTAACATGTTGTAATGTAATAATTATGTATGTAGTTAATTATCAATTGTTTATTGGGCCTTGAAAAATACATTTGCCTATCGGACCTTGTGAGAGGCTACTTGTTTATGAACCTTAAGAGAGACACTTGTTCATGGGCCTTGGGAATGCCCACTTGCCTACGGGTCTTATGGTGGCCCACTAAAGGAATTGGGCCTTGATATAAGCCCATTATAGATACGATGTGCATGAATTGAAGCCCTAAGGACTTGGGCACATAACTGATTGAATGAATGATATATAATGACTTGCTAATTATAGGATAGTACGAGATTTTTGCATACATCCAGCATTAGCATAGCATACTCATGCATACATTCCCAAGAAGATGAAGAACCAGAACTTTGAATCCTACATGATTAAATAGATAATGTGTCCCCCTGTGTTGATCAAATGGATTTGCGGTTCCCATGTTGGTTGAGTGAAATTGCGGCCCCCATGGTAGATATTAGGCTATCGCGTTAGCCAAGTGAAATTGTTACATAATATTAAGCCATCATGTTAGTAAGTGAAATATGTGATATGTTATTGGGCCCTTATATTATCCAAGTGAAATATATGATATGATATAGGGTCATCATGTGGCCAAGTGAATTATATGGTGCATTATATGATTGTTGAACAACCCATCTATGGGATGAGATGATGGGACATGAGGTTTTATGATGTTATTGTTGAGCGGCCCATCTATTTATGATGCATATTATTTGGCTGCCCATCTGTACGATGAGGTAATGAACCCAAGGTTTTGTTGGGTGGTCCATCATAATCCCTCAATATGGTGGCGAGACTTGAGGAGTGGTATGGATATTTGGTGATGGACCTCGTGTTGATTTAACCAAATTCGTGGATGATTTGATATAGAATTAGAACCATATGGACGTCTCAGGGAATGTAGGAGTAACCTTCTTTTGTGTGAATAAGCCTCACTTTTCAGCTTAGGAAGGAAATTGGGTTCCTAGGGTACGACACCTGATAGTTACCTCAATTGGTAATTGAAAAGCCCATGTCTTCAGGTGCATGTGTTGAGAACAGGGGAGAGTATGTGGCAAACCTCCAGGTGGGGAACAGTGAATTACACCCATCCCCCAATTTTATCAGGAGCAATATGAGGTTGTCCTTAATATTATTATTTTCAGTATTTGGAGATATGGTGCACCACATGCGTGCATCTATACATATGCATGCATGTTACATTCCATCCACATCCATTCATACCTTACTCGGATTGGTATATGCGCAACTAAACTATCAAATGCTTATTCATATGGCTAAGATTTCGGTTGGGTATGGGGTAAACTTAAGATTAGGGGTTTACTACCTTAAACCCCACTATCTAAGTTAGCTATGGAACTAGCTTGATATAAGTTTTTTTTATACTGGACCTCATAGCTCGCGCAACTGCACACTAATATCCTGATCACACTATGTATTGGTTATATTCTCTACTTGTTATAACATAATGATAACATAGTTATTTACTTCCTGTATATGGTTATCTGCGCTTTACTCTATTTAGTAGTAAATGTTACTTAAATATATATGATACAATTACCTATGATATACTCTGATTCAATAATATTATGCCTTTAATTTGGCTTTATGTTATGCCACTTGATAGAGCTACCCATAGAGCTTTTGTAGCTCATTCCATTGCTTCGTCTTATAATTATAGGAAGGACTCGTCAATGAAGACCGGCAAATGCTGCTTCTGTTGGTTAGGAAGGAAATTGGTTTCCTAGGGTACGACACCTGATAGTTACCTCAATTGGTAATTGAAAAGCCCATGTCTTCATGTGCATGTGTTGAGAACAGGGGAGAGTATGTGGCAAACCTCCAGGTGGGGAACAGTGAATTACACCCATCCCCCAATTTTATCAGGAGCAATATGAGGTTGTCCTTAATATTATTATTTTCAGTATTTGGAGATATGGTGCACCACATGCGTGCATCTATAC
Organism: Magnolia kwangsiensis; assembly: GCA_037074715.1. Taxonomy (NCBI): domain Eukaryota; kingdom Viridiplantae; phylum Streptophyta; class Magnoliopsida; order Magnoliales; family Magnoliaceae; genus Magnolia; species Magnolia kwangsiensis. Next base: position 62,117,385 of record CM073583.1, on the reverse strand, counting down.
ATATGCATGCATGTTACATTCCATCCACATCCATTCATACCTTACTCGGATTGGTATATGCGCAACTAAACTATCAAATGCTTATTCATATGGCTAAGATTTCGGTTGGGTATGGGGTAAACTTAAGATTAGGGGTTTACTACCTTAAACCCCACTATCTAAGTTAGCTATGGAACTAGCTTGATATAAGTTTTTTTATACTGGACCTCATAGCTCGCGCAACTGCACACTAATATCCTGATCACACTATGTATTGGTTATATTCTCTACTTGTTATAACATAATGATAACATAGTTATTTACTTCCTGTATATGGTTATCTGCGCTTTACTCTATTTAGTAGTAAATGTTACTTAAATATATATGATACAATTACCTATGATACACTCTGATTCAATAATATTATGCCTTTAATTTGGCTTTATGTTATGCCACTTGATAGAGCTACCCATAGAGCTTTTGTAGCTCATTCCATTGCTTCGTCTTATAATTATAGGAAGGACTCGTCAATGAAGACCAGCAAATGCTGCTTCTGTTGGTTATCTATTTTTAACAATGTATTGTTATTTTGAAATATCGAGGAATGTAGCATTTAGGGTAAAAAGAAAAGTACTCTTTAGTTGACATATATATATATATATATATATATATATATATATATATATATATATATATATATATATATATATATATATATATATTGGTTTCATGTTATTTGATTATTGTTAATGTTGTGTTTGGATACCATTAAAAAAAAAAAAAATTACAGTTAGCATTGTATTCAGACTTTGGGAAGTTGAAGAGCCCATTCACTGGATTCGGGATGCAACATTGCATGACCTAATTTTAGGAGCTGGCATAAAAATGAGCCCAATGCATAATTTAGGTAGACCATATGATTGGAAGTAGCGTTTACGATGGATGCCCACCCTTCGAACTGCTTCCCCATGTGTGACCCACCTAAATCATGGTTTGTCCTTATTCTTATGACCTAGGCCTAAATGTTTTGTGGGATCTAATGGTTAGAATATATTTATTATAATCTTCATGGTGGGCCATGTAAAAAATGTATATGTGAAATTCACTCCGACCATTAGTTGTGTAATACCACGTTAGGCCAAAGGCCAAAAAATCGGGCTAACGTGTGATTCAAATGGACCTTACCAGGGGAAACAACTGGGAGAAATATCCAACATTGGCTATGGCGGGCCTCTCGTAAGTTTTTTCTTTTCTTTTCTTTTTTTAATATATGAAGTCTAGATCTCTTCAATCAATTACAGGAAGCAGATTGTGGGTCTGCCTTGATCAGATCGCAGCCCTCGTTGTTGTGGTGGGCCAGAACGTTGATCAAGGCATTGTATGCAACGTTGCTCGCTGACGTATCAAAAACCATTTTTCCTGATGCTGCATGGCATCCATGAAGTGGCCCACATTACACTGATCCCTGTGATCAGGGATCTGAGTCTAGATCTCGCTGACACGTCAGGACCCACATTTCCTGTAACCATAGTGATAGGAATCTCTCGTTGCTTCTGCTATCGATCGTTTTGGCCATTATCTGGGTGATTGAAAATCTCTCATCGCAACCATTTCTGTTGCTTCTGAGCTGTTGATAATCGCTGATCGCGGCCGTGATCTCTTGCTTTCCCATTGCTGGGCCATCGAGGCAATTGCCTTTGTTACTAGACAGTCAACAGCTGATGCTGCTCATCATCTACGTGCTAGCATAAGCAGGTTTTTCTCACATCTACCTATACCACGTGGTATCTGTGGCCTATTGAAAGTGAGACGTTTGCTGAATCTTATGGCCCACCTTTTCAAATTGTTTGTTGTGGACCATCGACGGTGTGGGTCTTTCTTAGCCCATAATTGGGCTTTGGTTTCTATAGTTACACTAGGTGGGCCATCCCTAAAACCTGCAGGTGTTGGGCCCATTTGTTTCCTTTTGTTGCTTGGCTGGTGTTCAGCCCGTTTACTTCTATTGGGCCTTCCCTAGGCCCATTTGTGATTCCTCCACATTCTTAACCAGCAGTAGGGCTGAAAGTCGTGCGGGTTCAACCCGACCGACCCGACATTGAGTTGGGCTGGGGAATGATGTATCGGGTTCGGTCTCGAGCTTGGGTTGTACAAACACCAACCCGATAAAACTTGGGTCAGGCTTAGGTTGAGGTCTCGGGTTGCCCGACCCAAAGTCAGGGACCGGAAATCGTCGGGATCCAAAGGTTGTTGCTAAAGGACCGACTGTAACGGATCGAGTGTGAAAAGGCCCCAGGGTAGGTGACTCATAAACCCTATTCCACATATTAGATGATGCTACAAATACGGCTTTCACCACCTGATATACACGAATCAGGTGCTCTTATGCGTAAAGGGGTTGGTTGAAAAAGGATGTTATTCATGCCATTGCTAGATCCACACCACCAGCACTCCTCCCGGTGGGAGAGGGAACACACACCTATTTGTTTGTATCAACCAGATCTAAACCCCATATGAAGCTCCGGCTAGACGGAAAATACCTACTTCTGAGTTGGTTGCCGTCACTATGAGCTCGTCCGGAGATCGTGATTTAGCTGTTGCGAGCTCCTCGCTTTCTGCTAGACCTTCCCTCTAGTTGTAGAAGCTTTTTGATTCCCAATCCGTAGCTGTTGCGCCATAGTTGATCCCAGTCGCCTTGTCCTTGGCCCCCTCCTGACCGGCAGCATCTTCGACCATTCATTAAAACATCTCGAGAAGGAGGGTTTTATGACAAATCGTCGACCTAATGCATTCAATACGAATCTTTCTGATCCTTTCCCTGGTGGTGTTCGAAAGCATTAGCTGCTAGGCCCAGGAAGGCTTCTTCAGTCAGGTGGGGCAAATCGAGTCATTCCTAAATTGTGAAAGTCTTCGGATCGAAAGGCTGTAGGGGTTGAGTCAACTACTTTATTTCATGCGGTGTCTGATTTTTTTCCCTTCTCTCTCCTCTAGTTATGGATGAGAGTAGGTGAGTTAGGGCTTCTTGGTGGGTGGAGTTTAGTTTCTTCTAGGGTTTGGTTCTCTCTTTCCCAGGGAAAGAAAAATCCTAACCCTCCCAATAACCTCTCTGAAACGACCTGTCTGATCTTTCAACACCATTCACAGGTAAGGCCCCACATGCAGCATTCTCGACGGCAGCTATCCCGAGCTAGCCATCCATATAAGTCAGCCTCCCTTACCCCACAACCCTCACCTGTGACCCTCAGGAGGGGGAGACCCTACATTATACCAGCATCTCTTTCAGTTCTTCGATCATCCAGAGGTGTATATTCCCATTCAATAAAGACATTATGCTGGCTTCTTCCCTTAGCTGGAACGATTAAGTAGGCTTCTTTCGGGGCGGCTTGCCTCGAGTCGGAAAAAGTGGCTTAGGCTTAAATCGCGCGTTTGCGGGCCCCCGACTACTTAAGAATCCAAAGCCTTTGAATTCTGTCGCAACGCTTTGGTTACGCGTCTTTTTCATGGAGTTCCTCATTTATTGCTAGATTTTGGTCATTTATTGCTGGATGTTTGAAAAAGAACAGGAAAGAGAGGAAGCAGCCGATCCAAGCACGTAAATGCCCTATCTTAATCATATGGTATGGATCAATCCCCCGCCCCTCTACTCCTTCCGGTCGATCAAGTCTATCCCTTACCTTTGACCGTTCCGCTGTTAAGACGTTCCCAGCAACAGTGCGGAATTGAGTTTCTCGTCCGGTGGATCTGATCTATAGTTAAGGGGCAATACATACCAAAAGGTTCGAAGAAGGAACGCGCATAAGAGTATATAACCAACCCACCCTTCTGTATAACCTATTCACATTAGTGAAGCGGCTGGATGCATAAGGGAAATGCACGTTTTTGAGACCTTAGTCGGGATGCATAGGGGGTTTATGAGTCGCCTACCCTGACCTTCCTTAACGTTATTCCGATCCAGGCTCCTTTATTAGGCGATTCAAGTCTTATTTCGAATCAGCACATAAGAAGTGTTTAGAGAACGACTCTTTATAGTATCTCATTTCTGGTAGCAGTACGTCATTTCGATAGCAGCGCACCTGACCCATCAAATATAGGTTGTCCTGATCCATATGATGTATAGCACCCTCCCTATAATGTAGTCCGTCCACCCGAGAATTAATAAGCCTAATCTGACTACGATATATCCAATATCACTGACAAATCGAATAAGGAAATGCAATTGTCTATAAGTACGTTAGCTAAGTATGATCATGTTCATCTGTCGCATTTGATGGAGTAGGTCTTGATGCGAATCGATACATTATGGAAGGCAAAAGCCCCTCACAACTCTTGAAATGCGAAGTCCGAGATATAAAGTCTTCCCTGGGAGCAGCATCGTTTCGGTTTTCCGCGATGCATAGATTCTATATTCCTAAGCCAAATAAACCAGGACAGCTACGACCAATCACTCTACCCTATGCCAAGGATAGAATCGTGATGGATGCGATCTCCCAGGTCGGACCCAACCCAAACTCGATCAATATACAAGTTATAAATTATAATTGAGTGCGGATTGTCTGTATTGAAGGCATAGGAAATTCTAGTGTTGTCAGGTTGCATTAGCCCACGTCGTTTCCAATGACTCGAGTTAACAAGATACGTTGAATTTCTCTCTCCCAAATAGATTGCTTGCTACACAACATGACTTTTAAAAGAGTAGTTGTCCTGTATTTTAGATTGTTTGTTTAGAAAAAATGAAATTCTTTACGATAAATAACTACATATATAATTAATAAAATCATAGGCACAAAAAATTAAACATGCATTGAAAATATAATAGAATAATGTAATAATGAAAATATTAGCAAGTATCTATCCCACCAACCCGACCGAGCCTGCTTGGGTTGAGAATTCCCAACCCATGGTTGGGTTAGGTTGGGTTAGGGTTAGGATTAAGGTATAGGAACCTTAAGTTGGGTTAGGGTTGAGCATGCACCAACCCGACCCAACCTGCACGACTTTCAGCCCTAACCAGTAGGCATGGATTTGAAATCCCAAGTCAAGTTTGCGGTTCATGGTGGTGGACGCACAATTTGGCATGGCAATCGATGATTAGATATGGCCAACAACGGACCGTAAGAAACTAAATCATATGATTGATAAGTATCGGAACCTTCTTAGAAAGACCAGTGCCTCTCAACCATGCTGGGCTCATCCAGCCATATATCATGGGGACAACGAAATACATAGGAAGACTTCACAGAGTGATATTGTCCTAATGACTTGCACGAAACTTGAAAAATCTTCTTCATCGAACTCTACGAGAAATCCTACAATGAACATTCAACTGTTCATTGTAAGGGTAACACTCCTCATCTTTTATAATTCATTTACCTAGTGCTTTATATGTTCCAAAATTTCTTTTGGGTCTACTTTCCGTTAGTCAGCTCACTAAAATTTCTTATAATGTTTTTACAACCCAAGACCAAAGGAGACAATTGGTAGGAGTTGTGAATTACGCGGACTGCGTCACTTAGAGAGCCGAACTCTCAGTGCACGAAAAGTCCTCAAATAATTCCTTGAAAAGTGTTCTTTCAACACCATGCGAAGTTTGTTAGTTAGCAAAGCACAGTCGAACTACTTATCCTCCTCATTCTAATTATCAAAGTTCAAAACTGCATTATTTTAATCCATTCAGATATTTGAGGACTTGTTTCTTAATTTTCATTACTTCATTATACTTATTGATGATTATTTGCTCATGACTTGGGTGTTTAAAGTTTTCTAACTTTTACATTGCAAAGTTTAAAAATAATAAAAATAATAAAAATAATAAAAATAAATCAGTTTAAAACAAGTATTAATTATGTGTCTTGGACTAACAATGTTGCATAATGCATGTCCCCTACTTTACTTAATATCTTAGCAGGGAAAGAATTACAAGTCAAACATAATGTGCTTATACTCAATAAAATGGAATTGTGAAGCAGAAAATTCGCCACATTCTTGAAGTAGCTTGAGCATTATTGACTCATATGAATGTTGCAAAATGATTTTGGAGTCACTGCTTATCATCTCATTAATCAGCTTCCTTCTTCAGTATTTCAAGTTTATACTCCATTCTTCTTGTTGTTTCCAACATGTAATCCATTTCCCTTATGTGCACTCATCTTTGGGTGTACTGGGTTCATACATAGACATAACATGATTCGGGACAAACGTTATTAGGGGTAGGCATCGAGCTGAGTCGAGTCGAGGTGGGCCAAGCTTGGCTTGGCTTATCCATGGTGTACTCGAGTTCGAGCTCGAGCTCGATCTCGAGCTCAACATTGAAGCTTGGCTTGTTTGCCAAAGCCATCAAGTCGAGTTCGAGCCGAGCTAGTGGTTCGAGTCGAGTCAAGTTTACCTCGAGTCAAGCTCGAGCTTGTTTTCATGATCCACACCATAATGAAGGGATTCCCCCAAAATAGTGCCTATACAATATCATTAGCTGGGACACACCATAAAAACAATGTACAATCATTTAAAAACCACTGCTGAATTCACATGGTGGTCCATTTCACGGTTGGATGGCCTTGATTAGGTGTCCAGATTTCATGGACAGGTTGTATGCCATAAGTAGAATCTTGTGAGCCCACCCTCCGTCCAATCTTGGTCACGATTCAACAAATGTGGGCCTCAATGTGAGGTTTGTGGGCCTCATCTTGGACGAAGCATTTCATGAGCTTATTCATCTGATCCATCTTAGCCACCCCCACTAAAGATCGATACCAAGACCTCGAGTGTTGAAACCTATGGATCTGGGTGTCAGTTCAGAGCTTAAAACGTGATGATTTAGGCAGTTTCAATCAGTCATTAGGATCGGACTGCATTTGCGGATCGGGCTGCATGATTGAATCAAGAAAGAGGAGAAGAAGAAGAAGAAGAAGACGCACTCACCTTGTCGAGCGAGATCGGGCAGCGTTCGGGGCGTGTAGGTGGTGGTGGCCCACCTCTATTTGATGTTGGTCGGGCGGGCGGGCGACGAGCAGCAGGCTAGGTGAGGTAGGGTTAGAGAAGAAAGGGAAAGGGAGAAAGGGGAAGGGAGGCAGTGGCCGTGCAAGTGGAGTAGGGTTTTACTTTTAAAATTATATATATATATATATATATATATATATATATATATATATATATATATATATATATATATATATATATAATATTTAAAAAATTATAAATATCAATATCTAATCGAGCTCAAATTCGAGTTTCGAGTTGAGTTAAAATCCCCCCAGGTCGAACTCGGCTCGAACTCAACTCGAGCTAGGAGAATGTAGATTGACTTGGCCCGACTCAGCCATTCAAGTCAAGTCAATCCGAGCTGACTCGAGCCGAGTCAAGCGAGTTAATCGAGCTAAACAGCCCTAAATGTTATACACGAGACATCAAGTGTCTCTTTCTTGGTTATTCACATACCTAGAAGGGGTACTCTGATCCCATTTTTAACATAATTCTTATTAGTGCAAATGTAACATTCTTTGAGGAAATTCCCTTCTCCTCACTTCCCATGACCATGAAAATTCCTACCTCAATTCCACTAGTATCCGATGACCAAACTATGGACTAACTCATCGCTACAATCTCTTCACGCCATGATCCTATTTCCACCACAATCCATATCAAGAAATAATCTCCTTATTGCACTTTGAAAAAGGTAAAATGTAATACTCTTGATAAAATTTAGGAGTACAAATTAATTTTTTCAAAAATGTTGACTAGAATGACTCTTGAGTGGGCCATTAAATCATTTTGACCTAGATCCATGACGATCTATCCGTTTAAATATCAATGCACATCATGGATCATCTATCCAAACCATCTAAATTAATGTTTGACTCTTAGATTGACATTTGTACAGTTGAAAATTATGAAAAGAATGGATGGGTCGCTTAGATCATCGAAATTGATTTGTTTAGCTTGAGAACCATCTAATTTGAACCATTCATTTTTTTCATCTTGTTGTTAGCTTTCAAATGATGTGATTTTCATATTTTTATCTTGAGTATACCTCTTGATCTTAGGCCAAGAGTATGGATGCCCATGATTTATTGCATTTCTATCTTGATCAAGTGGACCTATATGCATTTGAATCATGAATGTTAACATGTTTACGTTGCTTAGATCTAAAATCCCAATTGATTAGATTTTATTTGAAATATATAAAACTATGATAATCATGTGTATGGATATCATCATGACCATTGATTTTGCCATCCACCATGCACTTTTAAATCATCAAAATATTTTTTCTTAAGCATGTCCATCATGAACAACAAGTTAACACTCTTCGATCGGATTAGATCATGCTCAGTTAGTGTCCACAAGCTTGGCATGCATACACACACGTTTACACTCTCATCCATGGGACTGAGAGAGTACCTTCGCTGGGTGTACCTCAGGACTTTGAACGGTGTAAGATCATCTTACTTTATCCAAGTGTCTGGTGGATGTGGAACAAATATTTTAGTAAGTTGTATGCATCCTTGGAGGTGAGATGGATGCCTTATATGCTAATGACCACCTAAGTGGGACCCACATTAGATATGGCATGTGAATAGACTCTAGACTTCACCTTAACGTACACCCTACGTAAAACCACTCCCATCACCATAGTTCTCCCTAAATCTTCTCCCTTCGTTACAGAGCGCATCTCCGGATAATCCCTGCATGCGTCAGCAACTTGTGCGCTAGACCTCTTGTACACAGAGAGACCGTGACAAAAAAACGTGGGTCCCACCTCGAAGTTCCGCGATCTAAGCCGTCCATCATCTTCTCCGCTATTCTAAGAGGTAACATTTCATTTTATCTTAATCCAAAGGCTAAAAACGTAGTATATCCCATGATAACGAATCTGTCCTAAAATCCTATCCTGCGCAACCTTACACCAAAGAAAGGAGGAGAGACGACCATTTTGTGGGGGTAACTACGCCTATCACATGGCAGTCGTGTGGGCCGTGCCACTTGGCCATGCATGTGGGACCCACACACTGTCCACGTGGGCAGTCGTGTTGACCCCACACACTGTCCACATGGACAGACATATAAGCGCCACACGCTGACCATGTGGGTAGTGTGGTGGGCCCCACACGCTGTCACGTGGGCAGTCACCCTTTGGGGTGCCGCCACGTGAGCGGTGAGCTCCTCATGAGCGACTTTTGTAATGATTAAAAAAAAAAAAAAGGAGCTTCCCCTGTATGGTTTAGCGGACCCATGTTTTTTTTTATCTTGATCATACTATATATATTGTGAAAATACGTATGATGTAAGCATGGTGTCCCGTATCGGTTACGTATCGGCCGTATCGGCCGATACGTAATGGAATTGGTAAGGGCCGATACGAGTATCGGCTCCGTATCGGCCGTTACCGATTTTTGTAGCCGTATCGGCCGATACGGGGCGTATCGGACCGTTACGGGGGCGTAACGGTCACCCGTAACCATCAGATAACGGCTATTTTTTTTTTTCTTTTTAAGCACTTTTTTTGCTGTTTTTTCCAAACTTCTTGCTTACAAACTGTTTTTTACTCCTTCTAATAGTAATTTCGACCAAACTTGGCTGGTTATTTGGGACAAAAACACATAATATTACGGATTTGGTTGAATCAAAGCTCGGTGGGCCATTTTTCAGAAATTCTTCAAAAATATGTATTTACTTTCTTTAATATGTTTTGCTGTTTTAATCATGTCATATGATGTGTTAATCATAGTAGAACATGATAATGTGCATTTTACAGATTTGGGGTGCCATTTAATATTTTTTTTTATATTTTTTTCTATTTACGCATGAATTTTAGGCCCTTTTTTTAAAATTCAAAAAATCAATTTTTAATAGTTGTTTTGCTGTTTTAATGATGCCATATGATGTGTTAATCATAGTAGAACAGCTTAATGTGCATTTTACAGATTTGGAGTGCCATTTTATGTTTTTTTAATATTTTTTTCTATTTACGCATGAATTTTGGGCCCTTTTTTAAAAATTCAAAAAATCAATTTTTAATGGTTGTTTTGCTGTTTTAATGATGTCATATGATATGTTAATCATAGTAGAACATGTTAATGTGCATTTTACAGATTTGGGGTGCCATTTAATATTTTTTTTAATATTTTTTTCTATTTACGCATGAATTTTGAGCCCTTTTTTTAAAATTCGAAAAATCAATTTTTAATAGTTGTTTTGCTGTTTTAATGATGCCATATAATGTGTTAATCATAGTAGAACAGCTTAATGTGCATTTTACAGATTTGGGGTGCCATTTTATATTTTTTTTATTTACGCATTTATTTTGGCCTTTTTTTTGAAAATTCGAAAAATCAATTTTTAATGGTTGTTTTGGTGTTTTAATGATTGCATATGATGTGTTAATCATAGTAGAACATGTTAATGTGCATTTTACATATTTGGGGTGCCATTTTATATTTTTTTTATATTTTTTTCTATTTACGCATGAATTTTAGCCCCTTTTTTTAAAATTCAAAAAAACAATTTTTAATGGTTGTTTTGCTGTGTTAATCATGCCATATGATGTGTTAATCATAGTAGAACATTTTAAAGTGCATTTTACATATTTGGGGTGCCATTTTATATTTCTTTTATATTTTTTTCTATTTATGCATGAATTTTGGCCCCTTTTTTTAAAATTCAAAAAATTAATTTTTAATGGTTGTTTTGCTGTTTTAATCATGTCATATGATGTGTTAATCATAGTAGAACATTTTAATGTGCATTTTACATATTTGGGGTGCCATTTTATATTTTTTTTTTTTACGCATGAATTTTGGCCCCTTTTTCTAAAATTCGAAAAAATAATTTTTAATGGTTGTTTTGCTGTTTTAATCATGCCATATGATGTGGTAATCATAGTAGAACATTTTAATGTGCATTTTACATATTTGGGGTGCCATTTTATATTTTTTTTTATATTTTTTTCTATTTACGCATGAATTTTGGCCCCTTTTTTTAAAATTTAAAAAATCAATTTTTAATGGTTGTTTTGCTATTTTGATGATGCCATATGATGTGTTAATCATAGTAGAACATGTTAATGTGCATTTTACATATTTTGGGTGTCATTTTATATATATATATATATATATATATATATATATATATATATATATATATATATATTTATTTATTTATTTATTTATTTTATTTTTTTCTATTTACGCATGAATTTTGGCCCCTTTTTTTAAAATTTGAAAATTCAATTTTTAATGGTTGTTTTGTTGTTTTAATCATGCTATATGATGTGTTAATCATAGTAGAATATGTTAATGTGCATTTTACATATTTGGGGTGTCATTTTATAAATTTTTTTTTGTATTTTTGAATTAGTGACTTTATATTTTTATTTGCTTATATTGGACAGGTTTTGGAGCTTCTTAGGATTTAGTTAGAACATAAAATTATCTTTATTAACATAGGTCATACACTCATACTCATATCCTAAACCTAAAGAAATGTCTGGGTCTGGCCAACAACAAGTAAGTGAGGATATTGGATGGCAACATTGTGAGAGGGTTGGTGGTACTAGGCACCAAATAAAGTGCAAGTATTGTGATAGGATAGTGTCTGGTGGAATTACCCGTCTCAAACACATTTGGCACATCGAAAGGGTTAAGTTGCGCCATGTGTTAGAGTACCGAGAGAGATAATGCTATTAATGCAAGCTAGTCTGGATGAGTCGAAGGGTAAACGCGCTGCTGTACAAAAGAAGAGAGATGATACTTTAGAAGCAGCTCGACAGGAGGTGTTTGGTCCTGAATATATGGGCGTTCGTGATAAAGATATTATTGATTCTGACGAAGATTCAAATCGGGAATTAACCATAGATAGGAGAGAGAGCGTGCGTCTAGCTCGTGAAGAGGAAGAACGTCATCGCATGTTTGGCACGCATGGGTCAGTGCGTGATACAGGATGGGGCAGTGGGAGTGGGAGTGGGACAGGGAGTGCAACTGGAAGTTTAACTGCTTCTGCAGCTGGGACTGAGGGTAGGGGGTAGGTTTGGTGGGTTACGACGTGTATTTGGGAGCCAACGACAGACATCTTCACGTGATGCCCATATACATTTGGATGAAGAAGTAAATGAGCCTAGGAGACCCTCTATTGATCCAATCCTGTTTAAGAAAGAATCAACTAAACAAAAGAAGATAAAACAAATGTGGAGTAGAACTTCCGTTGAGAAATTAGGTAGAGCAGCAGCAAAGTTATTTATACATGTTAACATACTTCCTAACGCGGCCAATTCTCCATATTGGCAGGTGGTAATTGATGCAGCAGCAGAAGCAAGTGAAGGAATAAAAGCTCCCACGGCTAAGGAGATTAGGGGGAAATGGACAAATGCAGAGTATGTGAATGTGAAAACATACGTGGCTACCTTTAAACCTGTATGACAAGTCAGAGGATGCACGATCATGTGCGATGGTTGGACTAGCCCAACCAGACGCAGCATGATCAACTTCATGGTGTACTGCTACTTGGGAACTATATATCACAAGTCAATTGATGCCTCAGAAGTAACAAAAAATTCGATTATATTACTGGACTAATGGATAAAGTTGTGGATGAGATTGGAGAGGAGAACGTAGTGCAGATTGTGACAGATAATGAAGCATCATATAAGCTTGCAGGACATATGTTGATGAATAAGAGAAAACATCTTTTTTAGTCACCATGTGTTGCCCATTGTATTGATCTTATATTGGAAGATATTGGGAAGAAGAAGAATGTTAAGGAAATGGTCGAAAGGGCAAGGGAAGTAACGACGTTTATTTACAACCATAATAAAGTAGTCGCAATAATGAGAAAGTTCACGAAAGGACGAGAATTGTTGAGGCCTGCGGCGACTAGATTCGCAACAAACTTTATAGCATTAGAGAGTTTATTCCAGCATAAGGGAGAGTTGAGTGAAATGTTCGTTTCCCGACAATGGCTCAACACAAAATATGGGAAGAAGACATCAGGGACACCGGTCGACGTTGTGAACACCATACAGGACAACAAATATTGGAAGAAGGTTAAGGCGATCCTAAAGGTGATGGAGCCACTAATGAGGGTACTCCGTCTTGTTGAAACCGATGAAGCACCTACCATGGGCTTCCTATATGATGACATGGATAAGGCAAAGCTTGCAATTCAACGTGATTGTAGAAGCTGGGAGACTTATTGGAAGATGATCGACAAGAGATGGACAAAACAACTCCATCACGATCTTCATGCAGCAGGTTATTACTTAAATCCTAGGTATAGATATGCCCAATCATTTGTTGCGGATGATGAAGTTCGTGTCGGGCTAAAAAATGTGATAAAGAGATTAGAACCTGACTTAGATCTGCAAATAAAGGCGTTGAATGAATTAGATACATTTGGAAATCGTCTTGGCAATTTTGGAGATGCTCTTGCACAGCATGCAGTATCTAAGTTGCAACCGGCCGAATGATGGATTAATTTCGGAGAGAGTACGAAGGCTCTCCAAAAAATTACAGTAAAAGTTTTGAGCCAGATAACATCTTCCTCTAGCTGCGAAAGGAAGTGGAGTTGTTTTGCACTCATTCATTCAAAGAATAGGAATAAATTGCAGACTAGAACATTAGATAGGCTTGTTTTCATGCACTACTATAAAACTAAGAATGCGACGACATCATAGGAGCATTACAGCTGCCGATGACGGAGACTACTGTCCAATAAACTTAAACAATATTTATGATGAGGATGACCCACTTCTACCTTGGTTGGAAACAAGGAAAAAATAAATTGAAGAGGATAGTGAAGAATTGAAAATTGATGACCCGAAAATACGCAAAGCACAACAAGAGAGTAGTGCAGATGTATTGGACCCAGTAAGAGGGGCAGCGTTTATGCCACGTACGGAAACGGCTCGAGATCAACAAAAGAGTACGAGTAGTGGTAGCGTGTCCGTGTCGGATGATGGTGACGATAACCCCCCTGCCTCTGGTGCTGGCACTTCTGGTGTTGCTCAACGCCCTATTCAACCGTCTACAGATCGCGATGCCGATGAACATCGACAAAGTGGTACACGAGGTCGAACCTACAAGTGTACCGAGTCACGATACAGCCAGCAAGAGGGTACATCTAGTGGTGCACCGCGTCCGGGAGGTCCGGAACATCAGCAGGCTCATGGTCTTGGTTATTATGATGGATATTCTTATGGTCAATTGGATTATAATTATGATGGTTATACTGAGCCCGTTCCATCACATTCATGTTGGAGTAGCCCTCCCGATCAATATCCATATGATTATAGATATCCAGATCCAAATGCAAGTTACTCATCACAACAAACGCACTCTCAATCTCAAGATTCTCAACAGCATGAGTATGGTTACCAGTATGGCTATTCGACGGGCACTGGTGGATATCCTTACTCGGGGTCAGAGTCGTTACCTAGTCAGGATCAGTCATCCTCTGGTTTTGTTGATCTAGTATTTCCTTCTGGCACTAGATATTATGGATATGCAGAACCTACACCTATTGGACAGCCTCAGCCTGATGGTGACGATGACAATGATGTGGAGGTCGAGCAACCACAAAAAAGTAGATTTTCATTTTGGTGGTGACTTGTGATTGTGAGTATATATTTGTATTAAGGTAAGTATTTGCATTTTGTAGCAGACAGCTCACAAGTATTATTGCAAAAAGCCATGCAATTATGCACACACTTGACACTGCCGAACTTGTATTTAAAATAGCTCCCCTGACAACCAATTAAGTAATCATTAATCAAGTTGCAGGGGAGTATATCAGACACTACTAATTTTATTTTTTTTAATATTCTTGACTTGAGGATGACAGGTCACAGACATGAATCACAGTCACCTGCACACTGCACAGGTATGTTCGAGAAATTCCTCAAAAATAATTGCAAACACACCTAATGTAAGATATTTACATATTACATTCATTCAAATATATCTATCATTGGTAGTAGATAGTTAGAAAATTAAATATATGAATTTTGTAGTCAAATTCAGGTTATCTGGTTCATAAATTCATCAGACAGTCCGATACAACTTCTCACCAAAGAGTGGACCGTTACGCCCCCATAAACATGTTCCATTTTATAAATGAATGCATATTTGGAATGCTTAGAATATTTCGGATTTAATCCATATTTTTTCATATTTTTTTGGCAAAAAAAAAAAAATTGCGCCGTTACGGGCCATTACGCCCCCATATCGCCGTTACGCTCCCGTATCCGTATCGGTTTTGGAGGTCACCGTTACGCCAACCGATACCGATACGGGATACCTTGGATGTAAGTGATTTTATTTAGATCGGTATATTCTTGTGGACCATATCCAATGAAGGATAATCAAATTATGATTAATAGATTCTAATGAAGTGAATTTTGAAACCGATATATATGGACCATAGTTTTCTTATACAAGAGATTGATCTAGGGTAGTAAGATCATTTGGATTTGATCCTACAAATGTGCCCCACCACATAATCTTATCATGTGTTTATAAAATGCACCTATTGGAAAGTATAGATGTAGAATAATTGTACAGATGGACTCGTGAATGTGATCTAAGACAGATCTAATTGGATCTAAGATTATAACCATTGATCAATGGTATAATTAATCCCAATCTTATCTGATAGGCCCCACATAGCAAAAGAAGAGATATCCAATTCATTTTTTGAAATTGGATTACCCAAATATTAAGGATAACAAATCAACCCTTTAATTTAGTAAAAGGCCCACTACAAGAGTGACTTGTGGTTAGTATAGACTTGATTCCATAAAAGTATATTTTTTGAGTATTTTATATTTAAAACAAGATGACTATGTGAGCCCTACCTCATATGATACCTACCATCTTAGTAGGCCCCACCATGATTTTGTTTAGATTGGATAATATGATCTTATCAAAGATCAAGATAGTATGAGTTTTGATTATTTAAATTACTAAGTCAATATATACCCTGAATTAGAACCCTTGATTTATTGTGTATCTTGATGGACCCCACCTTTGGACCTTAATCTGAAAACCAAAAATAAGAAATGGAATCTAATCTAACCTTAGACACTAGGCCCACCAATGATTAAGTGGTAGATCAATGGGCCCCCACCACTTTAAATCATACAACCCCACTGCCTATGCTAAGATTCAACGGTAGATTTGATTATCTGAAGTTTTTTGTGGTGTAATTCATGTATATAACCATGATTTGCCAATGATCATTGGATCAATCTTAGATCCAAACCATGGAATGTAAAGAAAAGGGCAAAATGATCAACTTAGGTCGTTAGTAGATTGGTCGAGAACTTGACCTACTACTTTTCAAACAAGTTACATAACCTGGATTTTCATTGTTTTGGAATTCTAAGACCTTTGAAAATTTTTCGCTATTGTCACTAACTGACCCTTAATGCTCATGGTGAGCCTATACGCGGACGGTACCAATAAAGAACAGCACAAATTTGATTAATTAACTATATAAAGTCAACGAATCCGCTCAATCACTTAATCATCGAGTATAATTTTTCGATTTGTTCACATAGGGCCCAAATCTATCTGACCTATCACTGACTAATCAAGACAACTACAACTAAATTAAAAATCTACCCAAAGTCAAGACAACTACGGTCGGATCGTAATTAACAAAGCAAAGTGACCCAATTATCCATTTAGCCTATGAACCAACGGTTTAGAGTGATTATGACCGAATCGTCATTTTCACTAATTGCAAATAGGCCACACTATGGGCATAGTTAATCCAAACCCTAGTCATTGCGCGCAAGAAATCTTGTTACCTAATTCATTCTAGAAATGCCTCAATTATCCAAATGAGCTCTAGAACGCTCGTTAGTGGGCCACTAGTTTCGAAACTATAGAATAATGTCCGTCTTACTGACGTCCATCACGGGAGCCAAACCCAAATAGTGTCTACGATTTATCAACTTGAGTCGAAGAGCAGGTGCATGAAAAGTGCAAATATCCTAAGGAAGAACCTAAAACTTAAGTGATTTAAGTTATACACTCTTTCGCGAAGTTGAGAATTTTGAATTGTCGACTCATGGCCAAAGTCAGGGGACCGACTAAAGATATTTCCCCACATATATACATATAGTCGTAGCCCCAATTGACCATCAGTGACCGTCAAACACACTTCTCATCATACCCCTCGATCGGCACATCCAAATGGCGAGCTGTTCATATCCATACGTATATAATCATTAGGGCTAATTATCTTACTGTGTATATCGACATATACACCCCATAATGAGCCCTAAAGGTTAGAAACACTCTCCCATATGGATAGTATAATGAAAACATAGTCCTGAGGGCCATTTTCACCGATTCTAACACTATATAAAGCCTTCATTTTGGCACCCCATCTCCCCATACGAATTTACCTTTGATAAATGAGAGAAAAAGAGAGAGAAAAAGAGAGAAAAGAAGAAGAGTGAGAGGAGTGGAGAAGTTTTAGTACTTCCTTTCATCGGTTTCCTCCAATCAAAACCCTAGCCCCAATCATTTTCCTTCGTCGAATCTGCCGCACTTGCGATTGAGAGGTAAGAAACAAATACTACTTCTCAACCTAGGCTTTTCTAGATTAAATTGCATGAATCTTATCTAATTGCTTCTAAATTGGTATAGAAATCATTTTTCCCAAATTTCTAATCCTAGAAGCGCTTGAATCAGGCGAATCATTGCAAAGGTACGGATCATAAGTGCTTAGGTTGCGATTTATCAATATTACTGCTCCAGTTAATGATTTATAATTGCTAATGTAGCATGTGCATGATAACTCACATATATTTCAATTTATGTTCAATATATTACAATTTGTAATATAGTGACACCTACGTGTTCAATGAAATGTCTAAATGAGTAGATTATTAATTTTGATTATTGAATGTGAATCCAATCATCTTTAGTGCTCGTTGACTTGATTAGATTAAGAAGTATGACTACAAGAGTAGTCTGGTTAGTCGAAAAATTCTCAGATATGGGTTGACCAAATTAGGTTGGCTACCCCAGACACGTTCGATTAATTCGGGTCAAACACGGACGATCGACAGTGGCTAGGCCACGCAGGGTGCTTACACACTCCATGCCGGTTACATCAATGTTCGCTCGTATCGATTGAAATTGTCCAAAGAACTGGCTAACCTTATATATATTCACCATATATGATCACAACTGTTTGAATCTGGGACAACCTCCCTTACCAATTGCAAAGGTCTACTATTAACTTTTACCATTGCGATCCTCAAGACTCGTGAGCCGGGCATGGTGGTATAGGACACCGTGTCCATGTTGTCGACCTAGGCTGGGTGACGAGCCTTCCCGTAGTCACCGCAAATATTACTTTTACAACTTGTCTTTCATATGTATTCAACTGAGAGTGACGAACCTAGACGGATCAAGGATTACAAGCGTAAGACCGTTGTTATCGTCCCACGCTTAGTGATTCAGTTGAAACCATTGACTAAAAGGGAGATATCCTAGCTTCCCCAAATTGCTGAATGAATAGGCATAATTAATCACTCAGCTAACATAATCATTCACCACATCACATTAATATAAAATGGTGAAACATGCGTTGAAATTGTGTGTTGAGGAAGTGTTGTCATTTGCGAACCAAGTGGTCAGAGTCACGTGTTGAGGGAGTGTTGGATGGTGAGGACATGCATCATTTCATAAACCTCATTATTTGCATTACTAAAAATAATTAGGAAGTAATTGTTTTACATTGCTTTATCATTCCTATGTTAATAGACTTAATAACACGTGTAACCCATGCTTTATGGAACCACTGAGTTGATCACTCACTCCCACTCTGGGACGGTGTTTTAAAACACCAACCAAATGCTGATATAGATGCAGGGACCACCGAGTTCTCTTACTTCCAGTTTTCTGATCGGCCGATGTAGCCTGTGCACTTCTCGACGGGCAAACTCGAGCGATCGGGCTTAGCTAGACATCACCTTTCCACATTTTTTGTTAATTTTAGAATTGTATATTGGACCCAGCTAGACCCATACTCAGGATAATCATACTACACACGTTTCAATTAAATTTTCTGCTTTAATTATGTTTATTCCGGAGTATGATACACTGTTTAGTATAATCTTATACATGCTTAATTGCCCCACGTAGAAGTAACCGAGAAACCAGTTTTCGCAAAGCATAAGTGATGCTCGGAATTTCGAAAGTCGAGCATTTGTTCGACTCTCGAAATTCAGGGCATTACAAGTTAGTATAAGAGCATGACTTTATGATTAAACTGGACCATGGGTTGTGGACTCACCATAATGCATTTGTTGATATAGATGGGGGCGCTAAGACTTAGCGACGTTGAACTCTAGAACAGAACCCTTAGTCATCTTGAATAATTGGACTTTAGTTTAGGGAATTGATCTTAGAAAAGGTTAAATTAAGAAAGAATAGTCACGATGAGGGTAGAGTCAAGGTCTTGGAAACACTGGGAGGTGTTTCATCCTATGCTTAGGCGAGAACTCATAAATCAGGTATCTCAACCCGACGTAATAGGGTTAGGTAACTAAAGTAACTCATCCTACCCCAAAATCATGTATGGTACGTCTGATAATTCATTTCTGTTTAGGAGATACATCCGTTTTAAGTTTTAATGGCCCAGATCATTTTCGCTTTTGATTGAGCATTTATCTAGCCCACCTTGATCACGGGATGAGAAAAACCAAGTCAGATTTAGAAAAAATGGGAAGAATAGATTAAGAAAAATCTAATTTCGGCACAAACCAATAAAATTTCGCCCAAATGGGCCACCGCCGACTCCAATCCGGCCTTTTTAACCCATCCTGGGTCACCGCTAACTTCGACCGAAGTGTTGAGATTCATCGCTACCCCAAAATAGTCGGAAGAGGTCGAAAATGGAAAGAGGGAGAGACATAGATTAAGAAAAATCTAACTTCAGCGAAAATCGATATAATTTTATCCAAATGGACCACCGCCGACTCCGCCGTCTTCGATCTAGCCTTTTAAAAAAAAAAAAAAAAAATCCACCTTGACCTTCAGAAGGTTGGAGATGGCGGGGATATAAAAGAGAGAGTGATGAGTAATTTATATGGGATAAATTTTCATTTAGTCCCGTAAAGAATTTTCATAGATTCTGAAATCCACTACCCATGTGGGCCTCACATTGATGCATGAGTTTATCCATGTCATCCATTCTCATACCCTGTTTACACATGACATTCTAGTTACATGTGTACAAGTGGACTAAATCCATTATTTATTTGGTCTGTTAATTACAATTTCATGGTCTACCAAACATGATTTTTGCATAATCATGTGTGTTCGGTTAGCAAATTTAAAAAAAAAAAAAAATCCCAAACATGGGATTGGATGGCTACAATAGCATGGAATTTCCACACATGCAATCGTTGTCCAATCATGATGTTAATCCCATCTAATACAATCTAATACCGTACAATCCCACCCCCAAACACAACAGCAATAACACAGCAACAACAACAAAAAGAACCACCATCAAACACAACACTAATAACACAGCAACAAACACAGCAATAACACAGCAAAAAAAAAAAACAAAAAACCACCCATCTTCACCACCCAGACCCCCATCTTCACACCCAGACATCACAGCAGCAACATCATCATCAACTCCTCTTCCACAGCCAACTCACCACCAGCACCTCCTCCTCTTTTGCAGCTTCACCACCACCAAAACAAAGGGCAGCAGCCATGGCTGCCGCCGCAGGAGGGGCGCACCACCTCCGCCTGGAGCAGCCAGACGCGGCACCGCCGCGGGCCAGGCGCGCCGCTGCCCACAGGCGTCCACGCCAGTGGCAACCACTACTGCAGCCCCGCCGCCGATGGAGGCCAGCAGCCCGCGCCACCGCCGGCCTGTTTTGGCTGTGCACATGTGGGGCCTCCCTTGGGGGTCGTCTGGCACCATGGATTGGAAGAGATTTGACGGGGTTTCAAATCCCTTGTTGTAGGCAGCGTGAACAGGGATTTGATTACACCAAAAATTATTTCAATAATTGCATGTGTAACATGTGTGTCACCATACACTATCATTCTATTGGGCACATGGCCCACTAATGATGATCCGTGCCATCCAAACATTGGCCATGTAAATCAGTACCGTCCAAACATTGTCTATGTAAATCAACGATTAAAAATCATTGGTTAGTCACTCAGACATGATCTTGTGCTTGTGGCCCATCTGAGACTTGGAATTTCATCATTTTTGGGCAAAGCATATATTTCAGCGGGTTTATCACAACCATTGTATCAAAAATTACATATCTCACTAATTAGAGATATTAAAGTTGATTTAGTAATTAAATTCAAACCCCTGTAAATATATCATGCATAGGTACTTTTGAATTAAAGTTGATTCACACTTCAGGCCACCAGCTGCATTAGGTGGGATTAAGATGGATGGAATTGTAAAAGTTACAATAAATGCATGTGTAAGGTATTGTCTCTGGATTGGGTGTATCCCATGTTTTCTAAGACTGTTTGGAATGCCTGCATTACAAAAAATAAATCCCAGGATTTACTTTCAAATTGCACTTGAATTGAACCTGGATGAAGCAAAAATCCATCATCCATGAGATTGGTAATCTCATCTCACACTTTCCAACACAAGGCTCATTTTCCAATGCATACAAAGTTAATTTTAATCCCATCTCATACTCCTTCCAAACATGTCATTTCCAATTTCAAAGTGGGATTAGTAATGCAATCCCATTTAATACTACTGTCCAAGTCCAAATGGGCCCTAAATCCAGGGGGTTCCAAATCCACGCTCCCAAACAGGCCCTAAGTAAATTGGATGTGGGGCACAGTGGCAGTGACCCTGACTGTTCCTTTAGTGGGTCCCAAAACTGTATTATAGAAAGAAAAAAAAAAAAAAAAAAAATTGTGCGAGAGGCGTATTGGCCATCTTGCATGTGCAGTACCACATGTGCCAACATATACTCATATGAAATGCAGCCTTCATTTGTAACCACTGGTTTATCAAGCAACTGATGAATGGTTACCATTGTTCTATTAAAGTGATTCTTGGTAACTATGAGCAATCCAGGTTGGGTAATTGAAGGGATGTTTTAGATGATGATTTCATTTTATTGTGACCGATGATTTGGGTTGTCCACTTTACAGGTGATTTATCAGATGGATAAGATACTCTGATTAATGTGTGCTTTGAACAATCTCCCATGATGAGTGTAGGCTGGGCCGAATGGGCAATTCAGATTTATTGGTTGGACTGTTCATGTACAAATTACCTAGTACTCATTTTTAGAAATTTAGAATAGCTAGATTGGAGATTTCCAGAAAATGACAGCATAAAACTGATCGAAGTAAAGATGGTCTCAGCAAACCAAAGTGGTTATAGCTAGTGGATGGAGCATGAGGAGCTTTAGAAATGGGAGCAAGTTATCTTAGTTGAAGGATCAAGAAATGGAAATTTCATTGATTGATGAAGATTTACATAGATATAACATTCAACAATGGTAAACCACATTGTTTATACCTTTTATTGATGATTTCTTATGAGTCAGGGACTCATGATCTTGGTTTTAAATATTTGTCATTATGTGGTCGTATCTTATTTGTATTGCCCCACTACCATCCACGATACTTAAGTAAACTGGTGTGTTTCAAGAAAATGAGTTGTGTTATGGGAAGATCCGAGCCCCTTATAATTCCAAGGGCAGATGCCAGGCTGACCCAATCGGGCAGGCGAACATCCGATGTGATGTGCGCAACTGAAGAATTCACCGATAAGTCACAGAGGTGCTCCTACACCGAGGTTAGTGATTGGATCAGCTCAGAACGATCTGAGACCAAGAAAGGTGATGTAACGTTTCAACCGGATATGTCAGACCGTTCCTCTACTGTCCGGCAGGAAACCCGACTGGACAAAACAAGTCCGACGCCCAACCTCGGCCCTCAGAAGGAAGACTTTTGGAACGCCCGACAAGCAAGAGGCCAGGTCCATTAGTTCGGGCCGGAGCTCGACTCGGACTAGGGATACAGTCCCCGTTCAACGAGTTAATGATGAAGGCTTGCAAACACACTGGTTGGGGCCTCATCAACCAGAAGAACCGAGCCGAGGCTGGATCTTAAGGTGGGCGCTCCATGTGCTGAAATTAGAAACTACCATAAGCGTACGTGACCGATTACTTCACCCGCAGATACGCATGACACACTACATCCTTGGATTGCGTACAATATATCCACGATCCGAAAATCCCACTGATTGAGCGAATCGTGCCGAGATTAACGGACTCAGACCATCCGACAATCAAGTATAAATACGATGAAACCCCATTGTTATAGGTATACAACATCTTGTGCTCTCGTACTACTCTCCAACTTAGACTCAGATTCCCTTTACCTGACTTAGGCATCGGAGGGTCCCCCGGCTTAGCCAGGGTCTCCTTTGCTTGTTCTGAGTGTGCAGGTTCGAGACATTCAAGTGGTTCAGAGTTCGGAAGACAGTGGGGAACCGCCCAAATTTTGACCTCAACAGGTTGTATCAATGGATGCTAGGCCAGTAAAGCCAAAATGGCGCCAAAAGAATTTTTATTTTTATTTTTTTTCTTCTTCCAACTTCTCTCTATTTTATTTTTTTAATTTGTTTCTTCATTTTAACTACGTAGGAAAAAAAAAAAAACAAAAAAAACAAAACAAAAAAAGAAGGTGATTTGTTAACATATACTTTTTTTTTTGTGAACATTTCTAAATGTTCTTGTTTGCCCTTTGGGGCCTACATTTAATAGCTGGGTTTGGGATCAAAATTGGGTGAAACCATGTGGCCCTATGAGTGGTGTCAATTTGATTTTCGCCAGTTTCCAGTGGTTTGGTAAAAGTGAAGGGTAATTTTTGGTGGGCGGTCGATCATAAAACTTTTGGGATTGGGGATTCAAATTAAAACAAGAATGTAAATATGCTCCGATTGTTCAAAATTTTGGTTCTAGGAGATCTTACAGGAGATTGGGTCCTGCTATGCCTTTGATTTTGATAATCGCCTTATACTATGGGATGAGTAACAAGCTCAGCTAAAATTAGAAGGGAAAGAGAGAGAATAAAGATAGGAATAGTTGAAGAGGGATAGAATTGTGGACTCTCATGACAAGAAGAAGGAATATAGGTGTCTCACCTTATATCCTAAAAGAGTTGCTTAGATAATCATTCCAATCTCAATAACTTGAGAAAGGAAAGGCCCTGCTTCAATTGTAATCAGTGTCATCAGTCTCATACGTATAGTTGTATTTGTAAAGCCTATATAACTATATGGAGGATTTCAAACCCAGTTTGGACAATGCTGTTTTGGTAATGAAAGGAACAAATTATTATGTTTATAATCAGAAATGAAATGTATTGTTTTTCAAAATGTCCATTTTGAATGGTTATCTCTTTGATATTGTTTTAGGTCTGGAAAGATGACCCTTTCTGTGTCTGGGTTGTTGCTAGAACGACTCTCGTATACTGGAGCTCCTGCCTGGGCGCAATTTAGGGCAAGATTCATTTGTGTTGTGACCACTGCATCCATTTTAGAGCCTTTTCTCCCTACGTACTATCCAGTTATTTCATCGCAGTTTGAAACACTACACTCCTTTAGAGGTCCTATACGTTGCTCAACTTATTTTCAGATTTACGGTTGGGGCCTATAGTTCAGCAATCCAGAACGTCAATATGTTGGGTGCCATGATGTAAGATCACATCTGTTGAATCTCTGGTCTTTGTTCGATTGAATGTGTACTGCTGCAAGGGTTGATTTGCTAGTCACCGATTGAAGGGCTAGCGAATTTCTCATGTTGGACAATAGTGGTGCACTAGCCTTTCACAAGTGGTGTGAGAATCCTATAAGGTGAGCCTTATCGATCAACGGTCTAGATTTACCTAAAGGTTAGATTCACGAAGCATTCAAGCTTTGTAATATAATGCTTCAGAAAGGAGTTTAGTTAGTCCGGACTTGGTTCAGGCGACCTAAAAAAAGATAGATATCATCAAGCGTCCACTCCTAGCGGCCCAATGTAAACAAAAGAATTACGTGTAAGAATTCTATAAGGTGGGCCTTATTGATCAACGGTCTGGATTATCCGAAGGGTTGGATAATGTGATCGGGTATACTAGGGGACCCCATTAAGTTGTGATACATTCAGAAATTCATGTAAGGGGTGGAGTGTTATAACTGTGATACACACACAGTATTCTAGAGGAACTAGGATTGTCAAATTCGTGTGGAGCCATAGGGAGAGGAGTTTTGATGGGTTTCAAACTCCTCTACCCTCTACATTATATAACAGGGTTGGGTCCCCAATCCAACACCACCGATAGAAGTTACGACCCCATCACAACTTCTCTAAATGGTGTCAGGAAAGGAAGACCTCAGCATCTCTATCTACGACAATGACATCACAACAAGGTAAGCCATTCACTTCTTCAGATCTCCATATCCAATGCACAGCAAGATCTTTCAGCCATTATGCATTAAGAAAATCTAACAGTTGGTATCAAAGCCACTGTACATCAGGTATGGATGATCGAATGCAAACAATCCAACGATTGGGATTTTGAATTCGAACCCCAAATCTAGATCAGTTAGGGATTTCGAATTCCCTACATCCAGAGAATCAGGGATTTCAGATTGGAATCCCAAATCCGGACAAATTGAGGATTTCGGATTCCAATCCCCAAATCAGACTGCTAGGGTTTTAGAATTCCCATATCAAGAGCCATTGCCGATTTCAGATTTGAATCCCAAATCAAGACATTAGGGATTTCAATCCCCAAATTAGGGATTTGAATCCCAAATCCATAAATCAGGGATTCAATTCCAAAATCAATCCATTAAGGCATGTTTGGATGCCTGTAAGTTGGGTAAGTGGGAAGTCACTTACAGGTGGTGTTTGGGGGAGAAAAATCACTTGTAAGTCACTTATAGGTAAATCTACCAAAAAACTACAGGGCGAGGGGGGCGGGAAGTTACTTCCCTGTAAGTCACTTACAGGCTCAATGGTCATATTTTTAAAAAGAGGGGAAGAGGGAGAAACGCACCAACCCACCAACCACCATTATAGCCATGAAGCTCCAGCCAATGAAGAGGAAGCAGCAGCCATTGAAGGAACTCCAGCAAGCCTTGCAGCAGTTCAACCAATCCACATCCTAGAACACTATTACCGCAGCAAAGCTTCATTATTATCGCACCAACAACCGCTATTTACCACATCAACAACCACCATTGATAAGCTTCTATAAAAAGGGGATTGCAAGTTTCGTCTCTCCATCCCAAGCTCTCTCTCTCCCTCTATGCAATCTCTCTCCCACTCCCTCTCTGTAATCTCTCTCCGTCTCTGCAATCTCTATCCGTCTCTGCAATCTCTCGCTGGTAACCTCGCCATAGTGCCTTCCATTTCTTCTCCTCTCAAAACGGTAGGGTTTTATCCACCCTTTTTTCCTCCTTTGAAAACGGGAGTGATTTGACGTTACTATATAAGGCACACTAGCACACCTGCGCACGTGCGCATTTTTTCACACCTGTTATGGGCCTCTAATCCGAACAGACCATGTGATGCAGCATCCCATGAAAACGTTTAGGGACCAATTTGCGCCCTGATTTAAAACTCTGGTAGGCCATAGAAAAGAGAGATGCAAATCAAGGTAGAAAAATGTTTTCTTTTTTCATGGCCCATCAATATTTTAGATCATATTATAAGTTGGCTAATGGGGGTTTCATGGGGTTCTGCATAACGTGGACCGTTCGAATTTTGGACTCAAATCACGTATTATAAGTTCTCAAAAGAACTCTTGCCAAATGGTGCACGACTGAGTATTATGCGGGAAGGAATCATGTGCTGAGTAATGCGTAAACTCTGTGGGATCCACCATGATATATGTATTTGATCCACACTGTCTATCCATTTTAATACTTAATTTTAGACGAAGAAATAGATGGACGGATTGGATAAACTAGTCCTGATTTGGGATTGCATTGAAACTGGTCCTAAACATCAATGGTGCATCTTGAATATTTTTGCTTACATCTCATGAAACCAGTCCTAATTTGGTTTCATAGCCGATTGTTACATACTGGGAATTTCATAATTTGTTTCTGTTTGCTTGGTGTTTTTCTTTCATGTTTGCATTGGTTTCTGTTGCAATTCTCAATTTTATTGGTTTTGCCACTTGTTTCTACTCACTGTATCTCTTAGTTTCTTCCTTTTCTTTTTGCATTATTTTTTTGCTTGCCTTCTCTTGTTTCTTGATTTCTTGCATTGGGCTTCTGTTGGTGTGTTTTCTTCTTTTCAAGATTTACTACATTAGTTCTAATCATGTTGGATTTCTTTACTAGCTTTTTTTCTTCGGCTCCTGGTATGGGTTCTCCTGTCCACAAGATTTTCTTTTGCCCTATAGATCTTCAGGGTCTTAAAACCATTTCATAGCCGATTGGATAAATCATGTACCAATTGAATATTTTTGCTTACATCTCATGAAACCAGTCCTAATTTGGGATTGCATTGAAACTGGTCCTAAACATCAATGGAATTTATTTCTCGCATACCGCATGTGCTGCACATTTACCATTATTGCATCTGGTCTTATAAATTGGAACATCAGTGGTTGCTTTAGAAGGTTGGAAGTTGGGCTGTCAATGGGACAGTTACCTGTACTCGGGGTTTCAAGTTGGGTTTGGGACAAATAGAGCATTTAATGGTTGGGCCCACCTGCTGGATGGATTTAATGGTGTACCACCCGAAATAATGAATAGTACGACGTTTTTCCCATACTTTAAGGATTGTGTTGGAGCCATAGATTGCTCACATATTCCAGCGATGACCAATATAAAAGAGCAAGCCAAGTGGCGTAATCGAAAGACATTTATTTCCCAAAATGTGTTAGCAAGCTACTCTTTTGATTTAACATTCAATATGTATTAGCGGGGTGGGAGGGATTGGCATCAGATTCACGAATAATGGCAGATGCTCTTAACCGACAACACAAATTGATTGTCCCAGCAGGTACTGATCTAAGTAGACATATAGATATATATTTATTTATTAATAAGCATATTACATTTACATGACTTTTGAGGTGTGTTTTTTTTTAAAACAAATATTACTTAGTAGATGCTGGTTTTGCGAATGCGTCAGGATTTTTAGCACCATTCTGTGGCATTCGGTATCATCTAAAAGAATTTAGGTAAGGTTGTCAACCTAGGACAAAGGAAGAGTTGTTTAATCTTCGTCATTCCGCAATTCCACATTGCGGAATGCTATAGAACGCGCTTTTGGAGTATTGAAGGCACGATTTCCCATATTGAAGATTGCTTCAGGCTATCCTTTAAATACACAAGTCAATATAGTCGCTGCATATTGTATCCTACATAATCATATTATCAATGAAAAACATGATCAAGAGCTTGATTTTGAAAATAATAATGATATTGGTGATGGTGAAGATGAAAGTGAGATGCATGAAGATGAAGGTAATGAGAGTAGTGAAGAGGAGAATGAATGCGACTTCCAAAATGAATCTGCAGCTGCTAGGAGGGAAAAACAAAGATGGAGGGAATTTCGACTTGGACTTGCGTCAGCTATGTGGGAATCATACAAGTCAAAACAGAACATCAATTAGTTATATATATATATATATATATATATAATGTGGATGCTGATAGAAAGATTATTGCAATTTATAATATTTCTACATCTATTTGTAATTTATATAATATTTCTATATCTTATGTAGCTTTACATGTTTGTAATGTTTAAATGTACAATGTTTTAAGGTATGTCACGAAATGCAAAAGCAAGTAGCAGTGGCCGAAAGGCACAAATTAACTGGACATCATACATGGATGAATATATGGCAAATGCCTTAGTTGAGGAAGTATCGCTGGGAAAAAATCTGACAACACTTTTTGAGAAGCTAGTATGAATAAAGTAGCAAAAATTGTGATGGAGACATTTTCTATGTAAGTGGATGGAGAAAATTGCAAGAATCGGTTACGAACGCTTAAAAAGAAATATAACTTAGCAAAGCTTGCACTTAGCAAAAATGGCTTCGATTGGGATGAAGAAAGGAAATGTGTTTCCGCTGAACCAGACGTTTGGGATGAATTCATCAAGGTGAAGTTCATTCAAAACTTGAAGTCATTCATATACAGTGAAAACTAACTAAATTCCATTTGTTTTATAAGCAAAACCTGAAGCTATTCATATCAGAAACAAGTCATTCCCACTGCTAGCTCAGTTTGATATTGTATGTGGGGACGATTCTGCTACCGGGAACGCAGCACGAACTACATCCGATCTTGAGAACGAAGTCCTCCATTCATCTCATTAAATGGATGACATCTCATTGTCCTCATACCCCTCTGGATCATATACACCATTTGCACCACCCAATGATGTATATTCCGACGGAACACAAGGTCAATATCAAAATGGTGAAGGAAGCGGTCAAAGGGATGTGAGAAACTCTACTCCAAGGCCATTAAAGAAGAAGAAGAATGCCTCTATTGCATCAACTGTTATTGAAAAGTTCGAACGCATGCAGGAAACAATGGATGAATATGTTTCATTCAAAACTAAAACAGTAGGAAGACTATGAGATGAGTTGGAGAATATGACAACCATTGATTATGACATGATGTATAGGGCCTACACATTCCTTGCAGAAAGACCGCATTTTGCTTCTACGTTCCTAGATCATGTAAGTCCTATTCAAAGGAATGAATGGTTGGAGAGGATGATTCCTTAGTAAAAAATTTTAAATGTAATTTCTATAGTTAAAGAAGACATTGGTAATGTAATTTAATTATTAGATTTTTAATTAATGTTTTTAAGTTTATTCCCAATGCTTAAATTGAGTTATTACTCCATATTATAGATATTTTGAATTCGTGGGCCCACTTTTATAGCTCACTTGATGATTGGTTTAGCTTAATAACTATCTCAAATATTCATCTTGATGGGCTTAACAAAATAACATATTTGATCCTATTTTTTTTTTATATGATTATAACATTTTAGAACAATTCCCCAATCTAAGCTCTGCTCGATGTGAATATACAGCTTTCTACCTGTACAAGCTATCCAAACAGAAAAACTTACCTGTAAGTGACTTACAACTTACATTCAAACAGGTTACCTGTAAGTAACTCTCACCTGTAAGTGACTTACAGGTAAGTCACAACTTAAAAGAACTTACAGGCAGGCATCCAAACAGGCCCTTAGGGATTTCGATTTCCTAATACTGGATATTGGGGATTTTTTTTCCCAAGTACAGCAATTGGAATTTAGAATTTCCCAAATCAGCAAAAAAAAAAAAAAAAAACCCAGCGTATAGGGATTTTCGAATCAGGAGAATAATTAGGAATTTTAATTCTCATATCCGGCAATCAGGATTTTTTTCGAAATCCCAAATCAGTGATTGGGGATTTCAGATCTAAATCCCAAAATCGAGCTATTAGGGATTTCGATTCCCATGTCAGCCATTATATTTCGATTCCCATATATGAAAGACAAGGATTTTGTTACCTAAAACCATGTGCGGCCCACTCTTGTATAGATCTCTGGCAAAGCTGCCATGGCCACCGCCCCATCAACACCTCCTTGTTCTTCCTTTTGCGTCAGCAGCCATTAGAATCGACTAATGGTTGTTTAATCCGGCCATTGATCAAACTGGATCTCCCTTGATGACTCAAATCCTTTCTTTGAATATATTCCACCTCCTTCAGATATATATCCTCAGCGGTGGAATCACTGTCATCTCCGACTTTGAGGGGGGGTGATCTTCACCATCGTCGACTGAAATAGCAGACGATGGCCATTTGTTGTTTTGAGCTCTGTGGGAGAAGGAGCGATCATTCAAAACTGGGTTTCCTCAACCCCAAAACTCCTATTGGAGTTTATTTCGATCGGGATTATGGACCCGATTTCCATCCATCACGGGTCTACCTTGCAGACCCGCTACCGGACCTATTGTCATATGATTTGGACTGGACCTCGTTATGGGCCCATTGAGCATGATTTGTGTGGCCATTCGGTCATATCTCTAGTGGGCCTCATTATTGGAACATGAGCAAGGATCTTCGTTGGGCATGTTCTTTGGGACTATTTAGTTCTCATTCATTTGATATTTTACATCACACTCTAGTTAATTTTAGGCACAATTTAATCTTGGTGGTTGACCAGATGAAACTTCTATTTTAGGCCCATGCAAATTTAATTATACCCACATTAAGGACATATTGAATGTACATTTAATGTTCGGACCTTCCCTTTTTGGGCCAATGTTGGGATCATTGTCATAGATCAGAGTCGCTTGTTTAGTTAAAATGACCATATAATCTGGCTCATTCACTAGGTGGTACGATAAAGAATATGAACCTTTCATCATGTGGATCTTAAGTAATAGATCCGATATGTCCATCTTATGGACACTAACGTAAGGATCTAACCATTCATCTGAATCATTCCATACCAATTGTCTATCCTGTGAGTGTTAAAGACTAAGACTTGTAATGCTCTTTGATGATGACCAGATTATACAAAGTCTTGATTCGGGCATATTGTGGAGCTCATTACCCATCCTTTAAAGGTTGATATAAACCGTTTGAATCAGAGAGGTGAAACCTACCCGTCTGTTTCTCTTTAAGACTCCTCATTTTTCCAACGATCAATATCAACCACCTCGTGGGCTAAAGCAGACTTATTAATATAGTTAATCCATTGAGGACAGGATTAATATCGCAATCCTAAGTCCTAAAGTCAAAATTTGTGGAATTGAATTCGATTATATTAGTCACTACAGTGACCTCAATTGGTGAAAAAATTTCACGAATCAGGACTTGTGATATTGAGAATTCAATTAAAGGATTGCATTGAGTTACGTTCACGTTTCATGCCAACGGTGATGAAAACACAAACGATCACCGTTTGGTAGGAGCATGAACGGGCTAGAGCAAACGATTTTTATGATGTAAAGTTAAAAGACTCATCTTACCCGCAGGTGTTTAGTGTCTCAGATTTACATAATTAACATCGCTTATCTTCATGTTTAGGAGTGTCACTTATATATTATCGCTTCCTCCCATAGGAGGAATAATGATGATGTAACCGACTCTCGGCAGGATCAAATGTTTGGGCCCATCTTCATCTTGAATAGTTCAATTGTAAGTCTCAATCAATTGAATTGTTAAGTTTGCCTGATAGTTGGTTTTATTTATGAATTGTTCTATGTAAAACAACATACTAATGTGAGTATATTTTACAACCAATTAAAATTTCAACTCAAACGTATCAAGTTATCATCCTAATCGAGTCTGATTATGTTCAACGGATAGAGGCCTTAGAGACAGTCCTAAGATGCTTGCATTTGGAGATCACTTCAAAAATTTTGAAACATCAAAATCCTTTGAAAACAGTCAAAATATTGATCTTATAACATCAAGACATGTACCTGGACATAATGGAAAAAAAAAAAAAAAAAACATGGATCTAACGAGGGATCCTCAGGACCTCACAGTCCTCCAGGTTCTCCAGTTCAAAATTGACCTGGGAATGAATCAAGTCGCAAGCGGGCTAAAGGGGATAATTGCTTCTTTTACAATAAGTCGAGCCATAAAAAAAAAGACTGCGTAAAGTATAAGGAATGACTCATAAAGAAAGGTAATAATTCTATTCTAGTCAGTTTTAAATCTAATCTGACTAATGTGTCGATGAATTCTTGGTGGATAGATTCAGAAACTACTATTCACATATATACTTCTATGCATGACTTACTACAAACCAGGCCACCAACTGATGTAGAACACCCAGTATACATAGGCAATAGTGTTAAAGTTAATGTAGAGGTAATTAGAGTCTAAAAGCTTAGGTTAGAGTCTGCTTGTTTATTAGATTTGGTAGATACATTTTGTGTGCCTTCAATAAGGCATAATCCAGTCCCTATTTCTCGTTTAGATAAATAGGGATATTCATTCCAATTTGAGAATAAAGGATTTAGTATTTACCTTAATTTGATTAAAGTTGGCACAAACTCTATGGTGAACAACCTATAACAGCTAGACTTGATTGTCTCACATGTCTATAATGTTAATGACTTGTATGGAAATAAAGTAGGATCTAAACGAAGACTAGACTGTGAGAATTCCTCTATGTTATGGCACATATGATTGTATCATATATCTCGTGAGAGATTAGACATGCTTGTATGAGAAGGAATTCTTCGTTCTCTAGACTTCTCTGACTATAAAGTGTGCATTGATTGCATGAAAGGAAAACAGACTAGAACCAGAAAGAAAGGTGCAAGGAGTGTAGACTCTTAAAGGTGATACATATGGGCATTTGTGGACCATTCCCTAAAGCATCATGGAGTGGACACAGATATTTTATTATCTTCATAGATGACTACTCTCGTTTTGGATACCTCTACCTTATCAGTGAGAAATCAGATGCCTTGTATGGTTTTAAAATCTATAAGGCCGAAGTTAAAAATCCTCAAATCGGACCGTGGTGGTGAATACTACGGCAGATTTGACGAATCAGGACGTAATCCAGAGCCATTAGCCAGATACCTACAGGATTGTGGCATTGTCACCCAGTACACTATGCATGGTACTCTAGAGCAGAATGGTGTGGATAAAAGATACAATCACACCCTTATGGATATGGTGCGAAGCATGATTAACAATTTGACATTGCCGAAATCTCTATAGGGTGATGTGATCGAAACTGAAGTTCATATACTTAACAGGGTCCCTAGCAAAGTGATAAGAAAAACTCCTTTTGAGTTGTGGAATGAGAGAAAACTAAGTCTCTGATATCTGCATGTTTGGGGTTGTCCTGCTAAGGCCAAAATTTATAACCCGCATGAAAAGAAGCTTGATCTTAGAACCATAAATTATTTTTTCATAGGATATCTAGAAAGATTAAAGGGCTATCGATCCAACTGTCATTCCTACTCTATCAGGATTGTTGAGACTGATAATACTAGATTTATTGAAGACACTGAAAACAGTGGGAGCACGAACATTAGAAATTTTGTATTTGAGGAACAAAAGATTGTAACTCCAGTCATAGTCACTCCAGATCATGTGGATATTAATGATGCAATCGATCCTGCAGTCACTACAGAACACCACATAAAACCTCATATACAAACCACTGATGAGGAAAATAAAAACTAAAACCACATCCAACATGTTAAACCATTGAGAAGATCTAAAAGAGAGAGAAGGCCTATAAATCGAGATGATTACATCATATACTTACAGGAGCACGACTTTGACATAGGAGTAGAAAAAGATCCTGTATCCTTTACACAGGTCAAACAAAGTGTTGATCTTTCTCGTTAGTTTGATGTCATGAACGATGAGTTAAAATCCATGAGGGACAATAAAGTATGAGATCTTGTTGAGTTACCCACTAGAATAAGGGCGATTGGTTGTAAATGGATATTTAAAATTAAGCGGGACTTTAAAGGTAATGTTAAAAAATATAAAGCCAAACTTGTTACTAAGGGTTTTAACCAACGTGAGAGCATTGACTTTAAGGAGACTTTCTTACCAGTATCTAAGAAAGACTCATTTAGGATCATAATGACCCTTGTAGATCATATGGATTTAGAGTTATATTAGATGGATGTAAAAATAATATTTCTCAATGGGGATTTGAATGAGAATGTATATATGTTACAACCACTACGTGAAAAATGGAAAAAAATGACAGATTTAGAGACGGTTCTGGACCATCTCTAAAATTGCTTGGTTTAAAGACGCTTTAGAGACAGTCGTAAACAGTCTATAAAATTTTAGACGGCCCCTGATCGTGTTTCGACAAGAAAATAAATGCGTTTCATTTGGGAGATTTATTTAATGATAACAAAGAATGAATGAGAGAACATTCATCACATTTATCTGAGTTCATTTACATCCTCTGATTCCCTTGATTCTGAAAATAAAGTACAATTAATACAATGTACTAAATGAAAGAGAAGATAGCTCGATGGAAATTTCGGCAGCATAACAGCGCTATTTTGGTCATCTCCTAGGTACTTAGGAGGAATTGCTGATTTGATCAGCCAGTCTTCCAATGAGATAGAAATTTCGACAGCATTCCGGCACTGTTTCGGTCATCTCCTAGGTACTTAGGAGGAATTGTTGATTTGATCAGCTAGTCTTTAATGAGATGGAGCATCCTTCTGGTCATTCTTCTTTAAAATACGAAGCAGCCTGTCGCAGTGTGTCCAGGCACTGAAGAAATCGAGCCGATCATGCTAAACGGGCCTGAAAAGTCTCTCATAATGTAAGATTAGCGGGTTACCACCGTCCGTTCGGAATGAAACTTTATGTGCAGCCTTCGAACCACAAATTAACCGTACACGTCAAATTTCAGTTCCTGAATCCTCGTAGAAATGGCCGAACTGACAAATCAGCCCCTGAAATCAGGATTTGGGGCCTGCCTATAAACTGGATACGCTTTAAACTTCGTCTCAACTCCTTAAATACAGTGGCAGAAAGGATGAACGGAGCGGATCTCTTACGAACATCACCATGAACTCACATGTACATCACATGTACATAGGGTACATGCGCACTCGACGTACACCGCAGAAGGTCGCTCGGTCAAGGGTCGGTTGACCCGACCTTCTTTTTCAAAACGAACAACATGCGGACGTTGTTCATCGATTTAGTGTAGTGGGGCCCACTTGTTGTTCCCTTGAATGATTTGAGCCGTCCATTCTCTTTAGAGGACGGGTATTACCCTTGCCTAGCTCTCCTTTTGTCTCCATGCAAGCTCTTGTGAAATCTTAACCGTCAAACATAGGATGGACGGTGGTTTAAAAGATCATGTGGACCACACCAATTCTACTCCAGAAACAGTCCATCCCGGACGATTTTTCGCCCTCAATCCAATGGACGGAGTGGATTTTCCACTTAAGTTCAATAAGTGGGCCATCAAAATTTGTAGAGTCGACGTACGTCGACTCTGTTGCAAAACAGAGCTTCCGTCCATGCGTTGTGGGCCACCATCGTGCAACAAAAGCTTGATCTAAAGCGTCCATGAGGTCGAGGAAGAAAAACCCTTCACAGCCATGTTGATCTTTGGCGACCTTGCTCGTTCATATGATCGCAATAGTGATCGCAAGTGGACCGTTCGGATGCTTTCCCGGCTTGATTATCTAGGTGGGCCACGTTAAAAGACAATCAGAACTCACCTTTCACGGTCGAAATCTGGAGAGGGATCCATTGGACGGTGTGGATCTCTCAAAACATGGCTGTATTGTGCCCCACCAACAATACAGTAGAAGAAGAAGACGCCTTCTTCTTGTTTCTGTTGCATGTGTATGCCCAAGCAGCATTTTAGCTACGCGGGTACGCGCAAGCAGCAGTTCAGCTGTGCTGGTACGCGCAAGAAGCTCTTCAACTGCGCGGGTACGTGCAAGTAGCTCTTCTTCTTTGCTTCTCTCTTATTTCTTTGGCCCAACAACTGATCCAATCCGATCCAACCCCTCAAATGGAGTGGAAGTGGGGTATTTATAGGCCCCACCACTCTTTCAGAGTGGTGATCACCACCACCTATCTCTTTACATATGGACTTTTTCTTTCCTTAAACTATGGTGACCACCAAGCTCCCTCTTAAATGGTGGTGTACCACCTTTCTCCTTTCAAATGACACCTTTGCACCCTTCTTTACCAAACTACCCCTTCCAATGCTTTTTACCAAAATACCTAAACTACCCCTGGAGCTGAAATTTTACCAAAATACCTAAACTACCCCTGGACTTGGAATTTTACCAAAATACCTAAAATATCCCTAGATGTAGAATATTTTTTTATGCCTCAACAGATGCCCCCTCGATCCTTCTTTGATTGATTCCTGAAATCAAATGGAGGATCGATCTTCCTCCACCTGAAGAACTTGAATGAACTGCAACTGAAGGATGACCAGATGATTATGCTTGCATGGAAGACTGAATGATCATTCTTGTATAACAGACTGGATGATCATGCTTGACTAGAAGATTGAACGATCGCGTTCGAACGGAAGACTGGAATGCTCGCATTCAAATGGAAGACTGGGTGATCGCATTTGAATGGAAGGTTTGCATGATTGCGTTCGACCAGAAGACTTGAATGATTGCACTCGAACAGAAGACTTTAATGATGACACTCGAGCAGAAAACTGAAATGCTCGTGCTCGAACGAAGGGCTTGAATGATTCCGTTCGACCAGAAGACTTGAATGATGGCACTCGAACGGAAAACTTGAATACTCCTGCTCGAACGAAAGGTTTGAATGATTTCGTTCGACCAGAAGACTTGAATGATGGCGCTTGAACAGAAGACTTGAATGATGGCACTCGAGCGAAAAACTGGAATGCCCCCAGTCAGCAATGTCAAGCAGATGTTTCACTAAAGAGGATAAAATTCTCTTTTCATTGAATCACGCCTCTGCAACAGCTGTAACGACTTCATCTTTGAGCGATTTGATCAGAGAACTTTCTTTCAACATCGTTGCTCCTGTAATGGTCTCTTTAATCAACTCCAACGATTCTGTCCTTTTGATCAACTCCAGCGATTCTGTCCTTTTAACTCTGTATCTTTCTTTAATCCTACTCCTACCGCAACACCTTCTTCAATTGTTTCCTTTATTCATGATCTGCATAACCCAAGCTTTCAAATGATGATTTTTCCTGCCAAATTAATCAGAATAAGTATCTCAATTCATTTTGATAATAATTTTTTTTTTTCAATTTAGCTTTATGCAGTATTGATAATACTTTTTTTTTGAAATAGATTGAGAGTTTCTTCTCTTTTTAGGCTGAGTGTGATATTCACAATATGATTTAATCAATCTTTGCGCTTTGTCATCGTGCTTCGCATTGTATTCTTCATCTTTAGCTCCAAAGGTTCAATCGTTGAGTCTTTTTATTAAGTCTTGCCTAGTTTGTGCTCCTTAGCATTTTTTCATAGACTTTTTCTTGGATCTTTACTGGTTCTGAAAAATTGAAAAATAGAGCAGACTTCTTTTTAATTTTCATTTAATAATTTTCCAAAGGTCATAAAAGTTACTGATGATGATGATTCCATTTGTTCTTTGTCTCCATCAGATCCGATACATGGAGTCTTGCAATATTATTATCAGAATAGCGAGAAGTTATGAATCGGCATATGAATTCCTTCGCCATGCATAAGAGATTTTAAGAAAGACCAAGGCATAAATCATTTCGAAGACATTAAATCCTGCCCCCTTTCCTGGTCAATGTCGCATAAAGATTTCTTCAGAAGATAATATTTCCGAAGTGAAGCCTTCTGATACTCTTGAAGAATGGATAATTTTTACTGTTCTTTTAACGAATCCAAGGAATACATCTGATTCCTTATATTGTCCGGTAGAGAATGATAATTCTTCACTAGTTTATCATCTGCCCCCTTTTGAGAACCTTGTGCGATAATATGTTTCTATTCATTAAGAAGGCAAGAGATAAAAAGACCTTATAACTCTTGTCAATATAATAATTGACCTTGGAAACTTGAGCTTTTAAATAGATAATCACCAATATCTTGAAGGCATTACTGTTGATGTAATTTGAACCTGATTCAAGAGAAACGCATTTTTGCATGTTTTCTAATCAATGTTTAAAATTTTCATTAGGCAATTGCATATTTGAGCATATCTAAATTGAAATATGTATTTATAGCATTTTAAATGCTTCACATAGCATATGCTTTTTAAGTAGTGGAGATAGCGTACTTTTGACTAACCATACTTTGACTGGACAAAACTGACCTTGACTTGACTCTACCAGACTCGACTGAACTGGACTAATATTACTGAACTGACACCACTAGACCGACACACTAGACCGACACTACTGGACAGACACTTACACACACAGTTTAGGCTCTTGAGTAGTGGAGCAACACACAGTTTAAGCTCTTGAGTAGTGGAGCAAGTAGTTTCTTAGACTCATGCAGGAGTCGGGTCTCACGTGATGGTCTCTGTAAATCTTAGGAGTTCACTGGACTTCTCACTGCCTAGGGAGTTCACAAACCGCGATCCATCAGAGGGGCCCAGTGAAGCTACCGGGGCGGTGAACTCGGTTGGTTTTACGCACAGAGTTGGTCGCGGTAACTCTCTAGAGTTCACAGAGCTCGCAAGGCTACCTTTGGGGTACCAAATCCATGGTTGCGTCCATCGATGAGTAGGTTTAAGCCCTTCCTCATGAGTTAGTACCGGAATCGAACCACAAATATGGGGGGTCTTATGCATGGTTGACCTATCTAAAGCTCGCACTGCGGCCCTTATTTTCTTCGTCTGCAAGGTCGAGCCCATTCACGGGAGAGCACTTTCCTCCGTTCCCCGTGATGCTGCCGGAAAGTTGTACAGACGGCATGGGGGTTACGCATGACTGGCCGTTGAGGACTTTTAGTCACTGGCTCCGTCAGTTGTCAGCATGGGCTTTTTAGGGCCACTGGCTTCTCGTCGCTTCCCAAATGGCGATCTTGATAGGTCTGATGCATAACTAGTCCCTTTTAAGGCTGTGGGTCCTTTTAGGACTTGGCCTTTTTAGGTCTTGAAGACTTAGTCCTTTTAGGACTTTGGCTTTTTAGGTCATGAAGACTTGGTCCTTTTAGTACTTGACCTTTTTAGGTCTTGAAGACTTGGTCTTTTTAGGACTTGGCCTTTTTTTAGGACTTGGCTAGACTGCCTTAAATGAATATAGGTCTTATACGTAGTTGGCCATATAGGCTTGGCTAGGCTGCCTTGAATGATAAGCAACCATCACTGTCGTTAACTTTATATGTGGTTGGCTATATAGTTTATTCCACTGCCAAAAGATGGCGATCAATAATTGATACTTCAGATCAATAATTGACATCTTAGATCAATAATTGATATTTCGTCGCTGCTGATAATGTTCTAAGAACATTCATATTATGTTTGAAATCGTGTATCAGCTTGGCGATGATAACAATTTTGATAAACGATTGGTGACGACAGTGATAGTTGCCAATCTGGGTGATAGTCATCAGTACTTACTAATCAAAATCTTTGGTGGCCAATGCTTGACAACTATCATCAGTGTTTGGTGGCTTGACAACAATCATCAACGCTTGGTAGTGATCATCAACGCTAGGTAGCGATCGTCATTAGCGCTTCACGTTTGACAATAACTTGATATGCTTGAAAGCCTGTCTTTCATTCAAATACACAAAAGAAATGCATTTTATGGTGAGAAACATATTTCACAGCTTTTACTCACTTGTCTTGACCCCTTTTGATTAGGAAGCATTACTTTAGGAATCTTTGTAATCAAAATCATGATGTTGCAACCTGACACCGCATCCCCTCATACTTTTTGCCCAGAATTAGCTCTGCCCCCAGTCTCGAACTAGTCAAGCCTGTGTATTCTTATTTCTTTTTTTTTTCTTTTCTTTTATGTCGTACACCTTAACAACTTCTCCTTTATCAATTGTCTTCTGTAACTTGTTCTTCAAACCATTCACTTTTCTTTCTTCTTTGATTGTATCTCCTTGTCTTTCTCCTGAAATTCAAAGTCATTTGAAAATTTGTGCTTTAATTCATTCTTATAAGGAAGAATACATGACCGTGACTTTTACAATCCTTTCGCTCCTTTAATTATCGGTGACAATTGTTAATGCTTGATAGCGTTAGTGCTTGCTTTTTTGCCTCAACTTTATCCTGCAAAAATTGATATAGACAATTATTATAAACAATTATTATTTCGAGGAGTTAGCAATTACCTTATTTGGAATTCTGAGATTTTGTCATTCTAAGACTTTGTTGATCTTGCTCTCTCTTTTGATTATTTTTTTTTATTTTTTTTAGAGAACATGAAAACTGTAACTCTTTGTCACGCCCCAAACTCGAAAATCGGGCTCACAAAATTTTCGATCGCCGAATCTGGCGCTGACAGCCTCCGTAGTACCCCATTCTCGGCTCCCGGCACCCATATATCAGGTTCCGATCCTATGATGCCACAAGGAGGATTTCTAATATCCATTTAATTCATAATGAGCATAACATAAGCATAACCCACGAACAATAACCAAAAGAACACCACCACAAAATCCACTATGATCAAAAACTTTTGAGTACAATGCGTCTGAATGAAAATATAAAATAATACAAGTACGGGAACTCCAAAAGCTAGGCTGCACGATCCAACAACGGCGAGACTAAGGCTGCATCCTGGCGTCACCTGCACGCATCAATCGCGCATAAGCTTATAGAAAGCTTAGAGGGTGGTGTAAATGTGTGCGCAATATGAACGTGCTCGGAATGTAAATGCAGAAACATGATGATGGGTATATGAATGCAATCAGCCGTACCAAGGCTATGCGGTGCAAGATATGAATGCTATCGGACATATCGAGACCATGTCATGTGAGATACAACTCAAGCATGTCAATCCTCATCATACATCAGTACAGTTCTCATTTTGGATAATCACCGGGGTCTAGTACACTCTACACCAGCTTGTCGTCCCTATCCGAACGCACAATTGGGAGAGCAAAATAGACCTCACTATCCGCCTGCCAATATCGGGCCCGACTCGTCGATAGCGGACCAATTTCTCAAGCTGGTCAAACTCAACATAGAAGTTGCCCCCTCACGCGGGTAAGGTCACACCCCTTTCCAACCAACCACGACACAGTGGGAGACACTGCCTACTGGTATACGGCCCTCGCGTGCTCATGTATCTACTCGGTCTCGACGTTGGAGTCATCCTCTGGTACCATCGAATTTAGGAATTTTCACTCAGGGACATCTATGGCGCCCGTATGCTAGAACCAAACATTTTCGGTATCCAATCTACCCACCCACGATGCATCTGTGTAGGCTATGGCCCTGATGTCGCTAGGGCATACAATAATCATAATCATACAATGCAAGTGCATGAGTCACACTACCAGTCATGCAACAGTCCTATGTATATCATGCACTCATGTAGGGAAACTCTGCCTATCAGGGAGTCCATAAACAGTTCGCCCGAAGGCATATAATATGATCAGTCACTTCTTATATCAGTCATACATATGATGCGTATGATAATGAATCATGAATCTATCCTAAACATGTATATAGAGATGGGCTCTGCGTATAACTGAGATGGGCCGAGACGACCTACTTACTACAAGTATGGGCCTATTAGTGGGCCTTAGGGAGGGTGACAATGCGGACATTTAACCGACGTCATCCTTACAATGTGGGCATCTAACCATCATTGTTCCCAAGGCATTACTTGCTATAAATATCATTATATGCCATGGAGGGATCACGCATTGCAATGGACCTAGTTGCACCCAATTGGGCCTTAAGTACATCAATTGGGCCGTATCATATGGGTTTTACATTCATCAAATGGATCACCT
This sequence comes from Magnolia kwangsiensis, assembly GCA_037074715.1. NCBI lineage: Eukaryota > Viridiplantae > Streptophyta > Magnoliopsida > Magnoliales > Magnoliaceae > Magnolia > Magnolia kwangsiensis. The sequence goes on along the minus strand of CM073583.1, from coordinate 62,074,984 downwards.
CAATGAGCCTCACCAATGGGCCTTAGGTCCTTTGCAATGGGTCATAACTCATAGGCCTTAGAATTCATTAAAAATGAGCCCCATGTGAAGCCCGCCATAATGTTTGTTTTCCCTATCCAATCTGTTGACACAATCACATAAATAGAGGGCCCACCAAGATGTTTATTTTCCAGCCAACTTATTGGTATGGTCACATGGACCAAAGGGGGCCCACTAAAATGTTTATTTACATTCAACCTATTTAGAAGGTCACATGGACATGGGGGTGGGTCTGGAGCCCACCATGATATTTATTTGCCACCTCACCTATTCATATGGTCACGTGGACCAGGGGCCCACCATAATAGACAGCGTGGATATACAAACCATACATCATGGTGGGCTGTGCACACCCCACAGTGAGGCCGTGCACACATCACAGTGGGGCCGTCCGCTAGGGCCCACTAGAATGTTTATTTTCTACCCAACCTGGGCCCACTGTACTATTTATTTCCATCCAAATTGTTCATAGAATCACATGGCCTAGGGCCCACTGTAATGTTTATTGCCATCCAAACCTGTTCATAACGTCACGTGACCAGGGGGCCACGTCATGGACGGCGTGGACACAATACATACATCTGGGTGGGGCCCACGGCCACGCCAGACCGCCCGCTGGGCGTTGGCACGTCCTTAGCGGTAGCGTGGGCCCACTGATACGTTTATTTGCCATTCAACCCATCCATGAGGCCACGGTCGGGGGCCCACCACAGGGTGGTTCACCAATCCAACCCACTCATTATGTGTGTCCCACCTAGCTGAGGGTCCAAACCAAGTTTCAGCCATGTCCAAATCTCAGGTAGGCCTCACCAAGTGCTTTTATATGCTTCAGGCATGTCTTCACATGATTTTAGATGGTATGGCCCACCTGAGTTCCGTATACGGCTGATTTTTGGGATAGCCCCATACACAAAGGGGACCCATAAAATGAACGACATGGATGTAGAACATACATCATGGTAGGGTCTACAACTGGGCCAATGCGGCCATCTTTTTCTTCCTTTTTTTTTTTTTTTTAACGTGGACGTCTCTGGACGTCATGGCACAAAGTCATGCCAATAAAAAATATTTTTTTTATCCTAGGTGGGACCCACGTTAACTAGATCTATCCCGTCCATTGCATGTGTCCCACAAAAATAGGGGTCCAAAACAAATTTCAGGTGGGTCCAAGCTTCCGGTGGACCCCAGAAATCATTCTTCCAAGTTTCAACGGAAAATACTACCATTTTTAATACCACGGCCCGCCAGATGATTGGATCGGTCTCATTTTTCGGTTCAACGCCTAAAATGATTCCGAGAATAAAATGGATGGCTTGGATCATGTATAAACATCAAGGTGGGGTTTGCATGAGTTGCCCGTTCTAAAAGAGTACCTTTTTCTCCCTTTTTTTTTTTTGCATGCGAGTACACACCCATGTCAGTGCACATACTCCAAGTTAACCACACCCGTCCAGCGTTCAGGGACGCTGGACGGTATGGATAAAAACATGCATCGTGGTGGGTCCCACATGGGACGTAGCCCACCATATATATAATATTAATATAATATAATAATAATAATAATATATATATATATATATATATATATATATATATATATATATATATATATATATATATATATATATATATATATATATATACATGTTATGCATCACTTCACCCAAAAATGTAATGGACCACACCGTTTGATGGATGGAGTAGATTTAACATGAGTTGGTGGGGCCCACTTCATTCTAGGGGAAGGATAAAAGAGAGAGAAAGAAAGAGAAAAGAGAGAGAGAACAAGAGAGACGGTAATGGAGAGGAGGGACCCCGCCACTATGGGCCCTCCATTGATACAACACGTACATTAAGTGGGTCCCATAACAAGTGGGCCCTTAAATCATGAAATCAACGGTGGATATTCAAAGATCACCCACCTCTTGCACTCCTCCTTGCTCTCTTAGGCTTGTATGCTCCTTTGCTTGACTTTTGACTGTGCTTGATGAAATTTGGACGGTGGGGATGAGAGATGAGAGGGTAGGGGAAAGTGGGCCACACTTCTTGTTTGGGAGAGGGAAAGCTTGGACGTGTGAAGCTCTTTTGCTTGAGATTTTTTTTTGAGAATGAATGAGAGAGAGAGAGAGGAGTGATGGGTGAAAAAGGGTGATGGAGTGATGTGGTGTGATGGGTGATGGGTGGAGTGGTGTGTTGTAAGAAGAGAGAGGTGAAGTGATGTGAGGGTTGACCTTGGGCTTGCTTGTGTAAGAGAAAGGTATGGGTTGTTGTACTTGGGTATGGAGTGACTTGACTTGTACTTGACATGAGTGATTGATTGATTGATGAGACATCTCGTAGAGATTCTCTCGTAATTCGCAATGCGCGGTGTTTTTTTCGAATTGAACGCAGACTGACATCTTTTTGCCTGGGTATCGGGTCGGTGTACGAGTCGCGGCGTTAGAACCGCGGCGATGGCGCGGTCGCTAAGGTATATGTTTCAATTTTAGCCGTCTTTGGTATATAAGTCTCAGCTTAGGATCACGCGCAAACATCAGAAAGTGGTCGAGGATTGCCGAATTCGACTAGAAGGATCGCGGGAGTCGACGGAACAGTACGAACTAGGATACGGGTCTTACACTCTTTATTTATTTTGTATGCCTTTGTCTGCTCCCTGAATAATTGTGCCGTAAATCTTTTGAGTCAACACACTGTCTTGCTTTCTTCTTGCATGTTCTTCTTTCTTCTTTGTTTTATTTTCTTTAATACTTTAACTATGATAATTTGATTGCCTCTGCAGCTAGCTGTTGATTCCTCATAAGCAGTATACTGCCTTCTTCAACTTTGAGAATCCTTTGTTTTGCTTTCTTTCTTCGACAATATCTGTTGTTGTTCCCCTAGGACTCTTGAAATAGCTGGTTCATATGAGAGTGGAGCAACTTTACTTTGACTCTTACTCTTATAATCTGGAAAGTCATGACAATGCTCCCAGGGTTCTCTATTGACTAATGAATTCGTTAATTCATTAATTGATCTGTTTACTTGTTGGCGAGCAACGCTTGACTCAGTCGAACTGACTTCTCCTCTGAGGGTTTTCCTTCAAGCTTTACCGTTGTTCACGGTAGTTGTCGGCAGGATGATATTTCTTTCACCAAGTCTCAGCCATCTCTGTCAACTTAATCTAAACACCATTGTCCTTGTACGCGCAATACCCTATAACTTTTTCGCAAGTCTCATTCTTCTTTACGTATCCTTTTTTCTAATCTTCTTTCTTCTTTCTTTCTTGTCTCCAATATCTTCTCATTTCTCAAAGGCAACGTATAATGGAAACTTCGTATACTTTTGTGCATTAACACACTATCATCCGTCCTTCATTATTTCGCCACGCTATTGATGAAGCAAAAACTGCTTTTAACGTTACTTATCTCAAAGTCAGATTAATCATTGTATACCCTCAAGTACACATTACCAACATGAAGTTCTTTAGAAAATGTTTCATATGCAAAAGCATGTGACTTCTTTCAAGTCATATGAACCATCAGGGCCTTGGCTTGCACGCTGTCGATCCACAAGTTTCAGTAGTTATGCTTGTGTTGACGAATTCCAAACGATCACAAGACACCAGCCTTCAGCAAAGCATCTTGAAATTTGGATGACACAGAAGCATGTGCCTTAATTTGAAGAGCAGCATCAATAGCTGCCGGTATAAGCTCTAGTTCCGTGCAGTGCACGATATCTTCATCTAATCCTTCAAACTTAAGCATCTCAACTCTGGCACTACCAAACTGACTCAAGACTGAAAATGTGTGCATCACATTAGTAACTAGTACTTCAACCGGTTCGTTTGCAGGAGTAGTTGGCTGAACTACACACATAAAACGAGAAAGAAGTGATGCCAAAAGTGGTATTCCACTATCTCTGACAAGCTCTTCCCCATTCAATGAAGAAGAAGCACACGCAAGCCAGATGAGTTCTGAGGCTGCAACAAGGAGAGGTACTCTATCAGATGAAAGAAAATTGCTGTCATCTTTATCCACAGTGAAAATTGTTATCACCTTTATCCGCAGTGACTTCATTGAGTAACATTGGAGAGCCAGCATATTTAAAAGGCTCTAGGACATCTCCATTTCACTGGTATAAAATGCACTGTCCCTTCAACAGAAGCAGCAGCCTCCCAAGTTGAGGACGTTGCAATCCTTGCATGGTTGCCTGCAAGCGCTCATAAGCCTTCTGTATAGCAACAAATTTTATTATTTTTTTTTCTTCCTTCGGGATTTTTATCAAGATGGTATTTCATTGCAAGTTTCCTGTACTATCGTTTAAGCTTTTCCTCATCAATGTTCTCGATCTGCTTGGAAGTGTTACAGGTCTCTTCATCCATATCAATGGGTGGCTTGCTATCACCATCCTTAACCGATATAACATCTTCAAGGGATATCTCCAATATTTTGCAAGCTTCTTCTTCGGAAAGATCTATAGGCCGTCTGGTTAACTCTTCGGCCACATCACCAACACTGACTTATGCGTCCAGATGATCTCTAGTGTATCAGAATCATAAACCATTGCTGCAGCAAATGCAGCTGGCCCACTACGCTTCAGCACATATAACAAGGACTCAGGCAAAAGCCCACCCAGCACACTATGCTTTGCCAAAGGCAGTGATGAAGATACTGCTGCATCCTCACAACCATGGAATGCTTGATGCACATGTGTCACAGAGAAGAGCTGTGCACTTGAATGAAGATTAGATCCAGGATAAGCCAGGGCAAAGTAAAACGCACCTATCTGGGTTGGAGTGAGAACAGGAACACGAATTTCCAGTGCCCAACGGAGCTCAGGGATGTCAAGCAATCTCTTCCAGTCAAGCATCCCAGAAGCCCAACACCTGGTTGTCCAATCAATGGCTTTCTTTGACCAGAACCTTCTTATGGCATCCTTCTCCAGTGGTCCAACCTGGGCACCATCCTCGACAATGAATTGTAACCTAAGACAGATCAAGGCAGCCTGTTCCTCTTCCTTAAACATGTACTTACTAGCTTTCTCCAGTAACTGCCATTGTTCTAGCATCATTTGTCTTTGATCGAAACTGATTTGATCATTCAGAACAGAGCGTTAGTTAATTTATTAAATAAAACTGTACCTTATTTTCAGAGATCAAGGGGAGGATGTTCCCGCTGAGAGTCACCATTTTAGCGTCTATACAGACACTAAAAAAGTGATAAATGTTCTCTAAATATTTTCTAAGTTATCATCGAATAATAATGTCCCCAGTGGAGTCGCCATTTTATTTTGACAAGAAAACAAATGCGTTTCATTTGGGGGATTTATTCAATGATAACAAAGAATGAATGAGAGAACATTCATCACATTTATCTGAGTTCATTTACATCCTCTGATTCCCTTGATTCTGAAAATAAAGTACAATTAATACAATGTACTGAATGAAAGAGAAGATAACTCGATGGAAATTTCGGCAGCATAACAATGCTATTTTGATAATCTCCTAGGTACTTAGGAGGAATTGCTGATTTGATCAGCCAATCTTCCAATGAGATAGAAATTTCGACAGCATTCCGGCGCTGTTTCGGTCATCTCCTAGGTACTTAGGAGGAATTGCTGATTTGATCAGCTAGTCTTCAATGAGATGGATCATCGTTCTAGTCATTCTTCCTTAAAATACGAAGCAGCCTATCGCAGTGTGGCCAGGCGTTGAAGAAATCGAGCCAATCATGCTAAACGGGCCTGAAAAATCTCCCAAAATGTAAGATTAGGGGGTTGCCACCGTCCGTTTGAACTGAAACTTTATGTGCAGCCTTAGAACTACAAATTAGTCGTACACGTCAAATTTCAGCTCCTGAATCCTTATAGAAATGGCCGAACTGACAAATCATCCCCTGAAATTAGGATTTGGGGCCTGCCTATAATCTGGATACGCTTTAAACTTAGTCTCAAGTCCTTAAATACAATGGCAGAAAGGATGAACGGAGCGGATCTCTTATGAACATCACCATGAACTCACATGTACATCGCATGTACATAGGGTACATGCGCACTCGACATACACCACACAAGGTCGCTCGGTCAAGGGTCGGTTGACCCGACCTTCTTCTTCAAAACGAACAGCGTGCGGACGCTATTCATCAGTTTAGTGTTGTGGGGCCCACTTGCTGTTCCCTTGAATGATTTGAGCCGTCTATTCTCTTTAGAGGACAGGTATTACCATTGCCTAGCTCTCCTTTTGTCTCCATGCAGGCTCTTGTGAAATCTTAACCGTCAAACATAGGATGAACGGTGGTTTAAAAGATCATGTGGACCACACCAATTCTACTCCAGAAACAATCCATCTCGAATGGTTTTTTACCCTCAATCCAATGGATGGAGTGGATTTTCCACTTAAGTTCAATAAGTGGGCCATCAAAATTTGCAGAGTCGACGTACGTCGAATCTGTTGCAAAACAAAGCTTCCGTCCGTGCGTTGTGGGCCATCATTGTGCAACAAAAGCTTGATCTGAAGCGTCCATGAGGTAGAGGAAGAAAAACCCTTCACAGCCATGTTGATCTTTGGCGACCTTGCTCGTTCATATGATCGCAATAGTGATCGAAAGCGGATCGTTCAACTGCTTTTCCAGCTTGATTATCTAGGTGGGCCACGTTAAAAGACAATCAGAACTCACCTTTCAGGGTCGAAATATGGAGAGGGATCCATTGGACTGTGTGGATCTCTCAAAACATGGCTGTATTGGGCCCCACCAACAATACAGTAGAAGAAGAAGACGCCTTCTTCTTGTTTCTGTTGCGCGTGTACACTAAAGCAGCAGTTTAGCTGCGTTGGTATGCGTAAGCAGCTCTTCAGCTGCGCGGGTACGTGCAAGCAGCTCTTCTTCTTTGCTTCTCTCTTATTTCTTTGGCCCACCAACTGATCCAATCCGATCCAACCCCTCAAATGGAGTGGGAGGGGTATTTATAGGCCCCATCACTCTTATAGAGTGGTGATCACCACCATCTATCTCTTCACATATGGACTTTCTCTTTTCTTAAACCATGGTGACCACCAAGCTCCCTCTTAAATGGTGGTGTACCACCTTTTTCCTTTCAAATGACACCTTTGCACCCTTCTTTACCAAACTACCCCTTCCAATGCTTTTTACCAAAATACCTAAACTACCCCTGGAGCTGGAATTTTACCAAAATACCTAAAATACCCCTGAACTTGGAATTTTACCAAAATACCTAAAATACCCCTGGACATAGAATATTTTTTATGCCTCAACAGACCGTCCTTAATATTGTCTTAAAAATTTGAACGTTCACAAATCATTTAAGACGGTCATTGACCGTCTTATATGGCTCATCTGAGACGATCATTAGCCGTCTGCATTAGAGATAATCCTTAACCGTCTTATGTGCCGTCATCTATGACGGCCATTGGCCGTTTGTATTAGAGACGATCATTGGCCATCTTTTACTTGCAATCTGAGTCTGTCAAAGACCGTCTTTATTAGAGACGGTCCTTAGCTGTCTTACAGCCCTGTCAAAGACGGTCTCTATTAGAGACGACCTTAGACCGTCTCTATTAGAGGCTGTCAAGGACCATCTTATAGCCCTGTCAAAGACCGTCTCTATCAGAGACTATCAAAGACCATCTTTATTAGAGACGGTCCTAAACTGTCTCTAATGCTTAGGTCAAAAATGAAAAAGCTCAAAAAAATTATGAATTTGAAAAAAAAAATAGTTGAGAAGCTTAGAAAAGTAATTAACAATGTTGAAGAAAAATTTAAATTTTGAAAAAAAAAACTGTAATTTTATAAAAATCTAGATTTTGAAAAAAAATTAAGAACTTTGAATAATGTTGATAATTTTGAAAACAAAATTTCAATAAAAATATGATAATTTGAAAAAGAAAATTTAAAAAATTAAACAAAATTGTGAAAAAATTGATAGAATGTAAAAAATATATTTTTTTTAAAAAAAAGAAAACTAGATTTTGTATTTTGACAACAAAAATTAAAAAGTTATATAATAAAAGTGAGATTTAAAAAATGATATTTTGAAAAAGAAAATTTAAGAAATTAAACAAATTGTGAAAAAATTGACGAATTGTAAAAGAAAAAAAATATTTTAAAAAAGAAAACTAGATTTTGTATTTTGACAAGAAAAATCGAAAAGTTAGATAACAAAAGTGAGATTTTGATGATGTGTTGTATATCCTTGACGCCCATACGTTTCTCCAACCCATTTTTGGGCTAGGTATAAAAAATTGTGTAGATTTAAATCTTAAGTGGACCACACCATTGCAAAGAATGATAATATAGTACCTCGCCATTCAAAATTATAAAGAGCCCATCGTAAGCTTTTAGTAATGTTTATTTGTTGATAATGTAAAGGAGATCTATATGAAGGTAAACTACAAAGATCAAATTGATCCAAAACTTTTGTGGCCTTCAAAAGGTTTTTAATGGTTATTCATCATTGTTTTGATTGGTATGACCCACCTGAGATTATTGAGTTCTTGTGATTTGAAATCACATCCTAAAATATAATGAAAAAATATATGGACGGTGTCGATATACATAAAATATATCAAGGTGGGCCCTACACGGCTAGAGTAACACCCATGAAGGAGTTACCTAAATAGTGATGGTACTATAAAGTCACCTCATGAGAACTTCGCATGAGGTTAATCTGTGTGGGCCCCACCACGATGTGTGTAGAACATCAACACCATGCATTTGATGTGTCCCCTTTAAGTCTAAAAATCAGTCATATACGAGACTTAGGTGGGCCATGGCATCTAAAACTATGTGAAGACATCCCTAAAACATATCAAAGCATTTGGTGGGGCTCACATGAGTTTTGAATGTGTATGAAACTTGGTCTGAATCCTCATCCAAGTGGGACACACATAATGAATGGGCTGGATCTATGAACCACATCTAGGTGGGCCCAATAAATGATTATGAATGTTTTAATGGGAGGGTAACTCTCTCAACTATAGTATGTGGTGTGGCCCACCCAAGTCATGGATCGACTTTATTTTTAAGCTTGTGGCCTACCATGGAATGGTGCATCTGATTGACGGGGCAGATCCAAAGTTCAAGTGGACCCACCTTAGAAAAGAGTGGGACAGTGACACCCACTATTGAAACCTTCTTAGGGCCCGCCGCGATGTTTATTTAAGATCCAATCTGTTTATAAGTTAATACAGACATGGATGCGGTTGAAACTTGGTCTAATCCCTCATCCAAGTGGGACACACATAATGAGTGGGTTGGATATGTGAATCACATTTAGGCAGGCCCAATATATGATTATAAATGTTTTAAGGAAACCCTTCTCTACTACATTTAGGTGAGTTACTTGTTACCCTTACTAGAGTAAACTCTGTGGGGTCCACTATAATTTATTTATTTAATCCACTCCATTCATCCATGTTAACAGATAATTTGAGGTCTAAAGAACAAAAAGGAAGCATATCCAAAGCTCAAGTAGACCACACCACAGGAAATAGTGTGATTAAACCTCTACCATTTAAAATTTCTTGAAGGCCATAGAAGTTTTGGATCAAGCTGATGTTTGTGTTTTTTATTCATTCATATATTTTTGATATTATGAACAACCTTTAACCATTTTTGGACAATCTGATTAGTCCAAATTAAAGAGTAATAACTTTAGATGTTTAAATCAAAATTCACTCAAATTGTTGATCAATCTTGTTTGCCCAATATCTTTCTCATAAGTAACATGATCGGGGCTAGTAACTAGTCAATTTGAGGGTAATGATCAGTAAAATAGAGTGAATGGACTAGACATGAAAAATGGGTTAAATATTCTAGTCAAAATTGTGACCCAACTTATTGACACCCTGAGACTCTAAGAATTAGTGTTAGTAAGTTTTGTGGGGCCTATCATGATGTGTGTCAACATCAACACCGTGCATTTGATAGAAGTTTTAGATCAAGCTGATGTTTGTGTTTTCACTTCATTCATTTCTTTTTGATATTATGAACATGTTGTATGGAAAATAAACATTATTGTGGGCCCAAGGAAGGTATCGACGGTGGAAATCATTATTCCACACAGTTTTGTGTGGCATGGTCCATTTGAGTTTTGGATTTACCGATAATTTGGGATCAGCACACACCGTTCATCCATTTTTCAAGATCATTTTATAGAATTATCTAAAAAATGAATCATATCCAAAGATTACATGGACCACACCACAAATAAGGGGAATAGATTGGCTACTCCCCCTAGACCATCCAATGGCTGGTGGTCGGTGTTGTGTGGGCCCCACCATAATGTATGGCCCCACAAACCATTTTTTTTTAATTTTTAGTTTTTTACTTTTGAACCAGTTAGATTTCAAATAAACATTATGATGGGTCTTAGGATAGTTTCAACGGTGGGAATCACTCTCCCATTGTTTTCTATGGTGGGGTCCACTACAGATTTTTATTTGTCTCATTCTTTTGCTCGTGACTTAAAATGATATCTCAAAATGGATGGACGATGTGGATATAACAAATACATCATAGGTTTTTATATTTTTTAAATATTATATATATATGGGAAAAGGTACTATGCGCTCGACCTCACGATAAGCAAACGTGAGGTCGAGCTGTGTGGGCCCCACCGTGATGCGTGTCGACCATCAACACCGTGCATTTGATGGCTCCCCTTTAAATTATGAGATATCCCAAAAATCAACCGTATACGAAACTCAGGTGGGCCATACCATCTAAAATCATGTGAAACACCGTTAAAACATATAAAAGCACTTGGTGGGGCCCACTTGAGTTTTGAATGCTGCTGAAACTTGGTCTGAACCCTCATACAAGTGGGCCACACATAATGGATGGGCTGGATTTGCAAACCACATCTTTTGTGGGCCTAAAAAATGATTATGAATGTTTTAATGGTGCACGGCCCCTCTCCACTTTTGTATGTGGTGTGGCCCACACAAGTCACGGATTGACTTAATTTTTGAGACCTAGGTCCATGATGGAATGGTGCATCTGACTGATGGGGTAGATGTTCAAAATGCATCATGGTGGGGCCCACACAGCTCGACCGCATGGGACAGAGCCATGAGATCGAGCGCATAGTACCTTTTCCCTATATATATATATATATATATATATATATATATATATATATATATATATATATATATATATATATATATATATGGAAATGGTTCTATATGTCGAGCTCATGGGAACTCCCCATGAGGTCGAGCTGTGTGGGCCCCACCATAACGTGTGTCAAAAATCAACACCGTACATTTGATGGGTCCCCTTTAAATTATGAGATATCTCAAAAATCAGCCGTATACAGAACTCCGATGGGCCATAACATTTAAAATCATGTGAAGACATGCTTAAAATATGTAAAAGCACTTGGTGGGGCCCCACTAGAAATTTGGATGCGTTTGAAACTTGGTATGACCCCTCATCCAAGTGGCAACACATAATGGATGGGCTAGATTTTTAATGGTGGATGTCCAATCACTATTGTTTTCACATTGTGTCGTCCACCCAAGTTTTAGTTCACGCTCATTTTTTGGGATCGATGATAAAATTATGTTGAGAAATGGATGGACGACATGGATGAAATAAATCGATCATGGTGGGGCCACAAAGCCATACTAGATCCAAAGCTTAACTTACGTTTTCATTTTTCCATTTTTCACTGTGAGTTTTGTATTTAATGTAAAATAGTGGTGACTTGTTCATAACAATAGTGGCTAAGATATAGAGTTATCCAGACCATCCAAAAAATCGGTATAGTTGTAAATGGTAAATATTTATACATTTTTATTATATAATACAATCTTAACCATTCAGAAATTGGTCCCATACATGTACGACCATTAGTAAAGTTTTTGTTATTATTTAGTGGAAAACTCACATTATACGAATTTCAAAATTTTATCTTATTTGGAAAAGGATTTCCATATCCATCCCAAATCGATCGAGCGCCCCTCTTTTCCTTTTTTCCCTCTTTTCCTCTTTCATCTTCCATCGAGCTCCCAGATTCAAACGGCCCCATCGATTGCTTTTTCCGACACTAGATTGGCATTCTCCGGCGCTAGTGCTCAGCTCCAATGTCTGATCTCAAGCCCAAGATCGAGATCTCGTTTGCGGGAATGTTCGCAAGTAATGCTTTTGCCGCCTACGTTACAGAGGTATTGATCCTTTTCTTTTCCCTATTCTATTTGATTTCTAAGTTAGATTGAGTGGAATTTGGTTGTGTTTGCTTGATCTTGATCTTGTATTTTTGGCCCTTTTTTTTTTTACATTTTTACTGTAAATTTTCTGTGATTCATTTTAGTTTGATTGAACAAATGTTCTTGTTTGATCTGGTTCTTTTGACCTTGAATTTATATATTTTTACAATTTTTCTTGCATTTTCTGCTCATCTAGTCGAATTTAATCAGTTTGGATTTTCTTTTTTTTTTTTTTTTCCTGTTTTGCTGGATCTTTGGGTTGACTTGTAATAGTTTGATATTTTTAGTTGTAGCATTTTCGATCTTCATGCTACATTTGCCTAAATTTTCAGCATTTTCGTGTTACATTTGCTGTTTAATTAGTGAATTTTGAAATGCATGAATTTTCTAGTTTTCTTTTTCTATTTCTTTTCGCCTTTGATAGACAGCAGAGAGGGCAATGGCTTACAATTGATGGACAGCAGAGGGGGCATGGATTATGGAGGCTTGCATTTAGGAAATCCACGGATTTGACAATTCCTGCAAATGATAAATAGGGGAGATTTGAAATCCATGGATTTCACAAATCCCTGCCAAAAATCCCTTGCCCTAAACAACCCTTAAGTAATCAAAGTAGAAAAAATAGTGAACACGTTGATTAAGTGATGACGCACGGAAAAAAGAAAAGAAAAAAGAAAAGAAAAAGAGACTATGACATCAAAGAGATCTCAAACCCGAATCAATAATGCTAGTTCAGAAACATCCTCAGTGCATGAGTCACTGAGACTGGACCGCCTTGTCTATCTCCAAATGTACACAGTGGAAAGAAGTAATCAAGAGGTGTTGCAAGAATCCATACTTCCTCTTATATTTTCATAAATCTTCATGTTTTTAGATACCTTTCAAGACATCGTCTGGTGTGTATCATCTTTAAGGCCTAGCTGTCCTTTATAATATGGTTTTGAAGGGTGTGTTCTTTGGTGAGCATGGGTGTGACTTGTGAGGATCAACTATGGAAAGGTTGAGTCAAGGGTCCTCTAAACTCTGATTTCGTAGGACAATTATGGCAAGGATTAGTTACAATTCACAACTATAGTTGTGGAAAATGATTTCCACAACAAAATTTACATGCATGATTAGCCCTGCTTGTATGTACCTGTATCTTGGTTGCATTCTGAACATTTCACTAGTCAAAAGATTCTTCTCCAGTGTTCTTGATCAGATGCTTACAGAAGGGGAGAGAGATCTTAGTCCAACTTCAGAAGGGCATGGAGCAGAACCCTCATAGAAGCATTGCAGTAATGTTGCTAATAATTAGCTAAACCTTGACCAACATTGGTTCTGTATTTCATATGATAAATATTTTTTAGAGGTTTTTGCATATACAACCCTTCCTTTTAGCAATACAAGACAAAGCCCCCTCTAGTTTTCATATTTGTAATAACATCATTCCTTTTTGTCCTTTATAAACAAATCCCCAAATTGTGACTGTTTTAAGATGATAGCATAACTAGTGTTAGCTAAGCTATCAAATTAAGTTTTTGCCCCTTCTGATTTGGAAAACGTTAGTTACTCTACTAGGTTGTTAAGGTGATATTCATGATGTCAAAAACTGCACAAGTGGCATGGTCACAACTTAAAACTGTTTATATCGCTGATCCTATTTTAGCAGTAACTTAAACTAATAATTATAATAGTTTGATTATTAATCAGCCAATTGATCTTCATTTTTTTGGATGATCAATGAAAGGAAGTGGGTGGTCATTTGCAGTTCCCTCCGCTTCTTTGGACCATGCTTCTTAGGCTAATAAATATTTCATTAATCATTTCAGAGTATTGCAGTGGCCTTCATGCTTCAGTCCCCTCCGCTTCTTTGGGCCATGCTTCTTAAGTTCCCGTTCGGAAGTGCATATTCAGTTGATGTAAGAGCATTTAATCTTTCTTTTTATTTTACCATGATTTAGAAAGGAATTATAGATAGTGAATGTCATTTGCAGTTCATAAGATGGAAACAAAGGGTAACCATGCCTTGGTTATTTTACTGACATCTTTAATATTTGACCAAAAAACAAAGTAGTAAATGAATGTGCATGTATCAGCTGTCGTCTCTAAATGTGATGGGAAGGAATCTAGAATGTATTCCAAAAAAAAGAAACCTCTTGCTTTTATTCTATTTCCCAAACTCCACCTCATTTTATGCATGACTTGGAGCTGCTTACACTAATAGATCCTTAATTAGTCAACTGAAAAAGTCAGTCTTGCCCTTGGTTAAGCACAAATATCACTATTTTTCCATGCATTTGAATTAATCTTCTTTTATATACTAAAATTTAATTTGGTCTGGCATGCGCCTAGGTCCGGGCCTAGCCTGGCCTTGTACATGTGGCATATGACTCAAGAATCAACCTAACAAGTCCTGATTTAAAGCCCAATGTTTAGAGTAAAGATGGATTAATGTTGAGTCTTGCCAATGTCTATTGATATTAAATTCCATGACGTTCAAGGGAAGAATTACCGTTGTGCCATACTAAATTTTTATTGGTAAGGGTTTAGCCAATCTTAATAATTTTTATGGATGCAGAGGCCAATTAAATGTTTTGAGAGAGTAGCTGAAAGGTGTCACACGGATTCACTATCCAATATAGTTGCATCATGTTCTTGGGGTAAACATGTCGCCATTGGCACAGGAACACCTTTCCAAATTATGTGGAGCAAGAAAGAAGTTAGTTTTCTTCCCTTTACCATTGTCGTTTGATTGTTAATCCATGCAACGATTATTTTTTTATGCCATAGGTCTTGGCACTTGCTATTTTTCTTAGAATTTATTAGTTTAATAACCTAGCGGTGTAAACTATTAGACTTTGTTTCATAAGCATAAATATGAATCACCTTCTTTCTTCTTTTTGCTAGGTGACATCAAATCTAGATGTCGTAATAGATGTGTATGATTTCCTCCATTTGGTAAGCACTATTTCTAGTGAAAAAGAAGTAAACAATGAATGTCTAGGTGCAGATGTTGATGAAAAAGAAGTAAGCAATGAAGCAGCCCGTTCAATCTGATCAATCTACTCCCTGGAGAGATTAGAAATCAAATGATGGAGGAAATGAGAGGGTTCAAGATGCTAAATCCCAAGATGTAAATTGTTGGAACCAATCGAATGATTCATCTGCCAAGCCACATGTTTGGGATAAGGACAAGATTCATGGTCAATTTAATTCTGTCAGGGGTAGTCAGAACCCAAAGGGTACCCATATGGAGAGATCTTTAGATATTGGTGGTTGGAATGAAGACAAAGGATAAGATGAGTTGAATCAATCCGTTAGTGAGTACAAGATTGGCAATGTGGTTTTCTATCACAGGTCTAGGTTTTTAATATGCCAATATTTTCTGCAGATTCTGGAGCCATGCCAAAGTAATCTTGCTTATCAGCCTTCTAATCCCCGAACTATGGGCATCCTTGGTTTGCTTGCTAAGATCTATGCACTACCAAACCTTAAAATGAACCTGAAGTTTGACATTGAGGTATACACATGCAAATACATGAAAATACATGTAGATAGGTAGAGGAGATTGATACGGTCATGTAGATAGCTTCTATGTGGTTGTATTGAGAACATGAATGGCATAAATAAATCGAAGGATGCAATTTGGGGGTGTAAACCAGCCACCATACCAAATTGTGTTAAAGGAGCGACCATATCAAAACCTTTGTGGGAAATGCTTCTTGTGGAAAAATCCAAACCTGTTGTAGCCTTTTCCAGGGAAAATCAGAACTGTTTAACCAACAACAACCATATTTTTTAGTTTCCAATATACCCTTGACTTCATTTGAAATTTCTTTCAAAACCCATTGAGTATTGAAAGTTTTTTGCCCTAGGAAGCTAATTGTGGGGACAAAAATGTCCAAAAGCTGCTCAAGCTGGTCACACTTTTTAGAACTTTTATCTTAAAAATCAAGTGTTTCCTTCCTCAAGTTTTTAGAACTTTTAGCTTAAATCTCTAGTATTCCCATCGTGAAGCAGGAGAAACCACCAATTACAATATTTGCAATGAACAATATATTGCAACAAAACCATGTTTCTTCTTATAGCCAATACTATAGTTTTTAGAAGTAAGCAATGATTTATCATAACAAATTGTGGAAAAGAATAAAAATTTGTGGAAAAGCTCTCCCTTGACTTTTTGTAGCTAAAAATGCATGAATTAGCTAAAATATGTGATGTCTAATTGCCTATGCATACGATGTGTATATGTAAGTGTCTTTGATGGGCATGTGGATGAATGATGGCATTCTTTTTCTTAGTCAATGCACTATAAAATTCAAAAGGATGAAGATGACGGAAACATCCTTTGGTTGTCTGTTATTACGATGATTCACTTTCATATTTGAGGAAATGAAATCATTATATAACTACACATCTCATCTCAAATTGCATCAGGCTCTAGCAATAGGAACACTAGAACTTGCATATTCCCTGTTTTTTTTTTTTTTGTTATATATCTGATTTTATTTTAATTTTTAGAAAAAAAGGTGGTAGATAGCCATTTCAACCTATCCTTTTCCTCAAAATTTCAATTAAATACTTATATTTTCAAATGGAGATTAACCACTTTGAGAAGAGTAAATTCCATCAGTTACGTAGCGTTTTAACTTTTAGGTGAATTTTTAGAAGAGTAAATTACATTTTTTTTTTTGAGGTGTTTTGTTTTTTCATTTTTCATTTTTCATTTTTCAATTGTAATTAAATTGTTCTTAGCCTTTCCTTCTCCATCATCCTTCAGCTATTGAGCATCCTTAGTGGCATATATGTTTTGAGTTTTTGCAGGCTACTGAATAGGATTATGAAAGAGAGAAGCTTAATGAAAGAATAGTAAAACTCTCTGGTGGTGTTGCTGTCATTCAGGTATTCTTTAGGAATCTTCTTCTCCCTCAAACATGATGGTTATGATTGAACTACAAATTGGTATAAATGTGTTCAATTCCTCTATATGTATGCATGCACGCATGGATTTTTTTTTGTATGGATGCATCATGCATGGTTTTATGATAAAACACATGTATGTATGTGTGTATATGTATGCATGCACGCATGGATGGATGAAATGTATCCATGCATGCATGGATGGACAGATTATGCATGTGTGTGTATGCATGCATACATGCATGGATGGATTTATGTGTGTGTATATGTATGTATGTATGCATGCATGCATGCATGGATGGAAGACTGGATGGATGGATCATCACGCATGTGTGTGTATGTGTGTATGCATGCATGGATAGATGGATGGATTGTTAGATCATGGATGGATGGATCATCATGCATGTGTTTATGTATGTATGTATGCATAGATGGATGGATGTATCATCATGCATGTTTGTATGCATGTATGTATGCGTGATCCCAAACCTAAACCCCGGTATCCAGATGCTTTCTGAGTACAGGTAGCGATAGAAATTGTTGGTCGATTGTGGCTAGTAGATAAAGGGATGAGTAACCAACAATATAAATATGGGAGGCCTACCCTAAGTATCCAGATACTTTTAGATATATTTATGTTATTTTTAAATGTATTAGCTTGAAATTGATGGAGCAGAATCGAATGTGCGTCGGGGCTATGTCGCGCCACAAACTCGAAAACCGGGCTCACAAAATTTTCGATCGCCGAATCTAGCACCGACAGCCTCCGTAGAACCCCATTCTCAGCTCCCAATGCCCATTCACCAGGTTCCGATCCTGGGATGGTACGAGGGGGATTTTCAACATCAGTTTGATTCGTGATAAGCATAACCAAAGGCATAACCCACAAACAATAACCAAAAACTCCATCACATTTTCACTATGATAAAAAACTTTACAAGTATAATGAGCATAAAGGGAAATATAATGATGATAGACCAAAAGTTTTAAAATAATCTGCCACGTGCTCGAGCCTCAGCGCTGTTGCAATCCAATGTCACCTGCATGCAATGGTCTGTAATGCTCTGGAAAAATCCATACTTGGACTCGAGTACCAACTCGACCAGAAATCGCGTAGGATTAATTCCTTTGGAAATTATGTGTGAGTTAGCTAGCGCAATGCTAGAGTAGCTGGGAAATAGTCCCCGATCACTTTAAATACGTTCTACAAGACCTAAAGCGAGTAGAACCAATGACGCTATAATATTCTAAAACCTCGGATCAAACTCTAAACCGGTTTATTCTCAGGACCTCTTTGAAACTTTGTATTGGATCTAGACCGCGTGTCGAAAGTTCGATACCTACAATCTTAGACCGTTATAACTGCCTAGCTGGACTTGACAATCATTTCGAAAATCAAGTCCAACCGATATTCAGAGGCTATTTCATTGAGCCTGGAGTGAAGAGAGTGAGAATAGGGTTAGATTTGGAATTTGAAATTCAAATCTGGCACACGACTTGACGTGTTATTATTAAGCATTCTGACCGTCAGAATTCAGCCAAATTACACCCTTGGATCAGGAAAAATTTCTATTTCATATCACGAGACTTGCAGACCTGATCTACGTGTGATGATCGCTGAACTAAAACTGGACCGCCATGTGCGATCTACGAACACTACTGGTCTGAAAATGGGATGTGAGCGACATCCGACGTGCATGAACTTAAGTCCGATCGCGTTCGGCCAAGGGACTACCAGAAATGTCTTTTTGGACCGAAACAGCCCTGATTTGGTTAGGCATCAAGTAAACATTATTCCCAAGCCTATTTTGGGCAAGTTTTAGGTTATAAAAGGGGCTTAAACCCTCACTTCTCTCACCCATCCGAATTTGCTAGAAACCCTAGCTGGTGTGAGAGAAAAGGTGAGAGATTGTGAGAGAGAGTGGGAGAGAATTTCCTGCTGCTTGCACTACGTGTTGCACGTGCTTAAGCAACGCGCCTCAATCACTTTTTCGGCAATTTCGCCGCGATTCTAGGTAAGCAAATACCCCAAATACTTGCTGATTTAAGGTTCCTTTGGTTTCTTAGCATGGTAGCTGATACATCTTGTAAAATAGGTTCCCGGTTCGCCGTAGACGAAGCGTACACGCTCCGTTCGAATCAATACACTTATAGGAGAAAGGGTGAGGATTTTAGATGCTTTGATTGACTGTTTTCAATGCTTTCAATATCGTTTAATAGTAGATTATTGACGGCAACACCATTTGACATGTACAACATGCTGTCTGTTTCCTGCTTCGTAAGCAGACGAAAAATATGAGATTTAGGGCATTTTAGTCATTTGTAGGAAATACTGTTTTCATCCATATTTTTCTGATGTGATTGACATGACTTCTTGTCGCATTAGGATACTAGGTATGCGTGCATAATTAGTTTGGTGAAGAGATTCGCCTAAATGCGCACTTTGAGTCGACATACTATATGTAGACTTAAGTGTGTAGTTTAAGTGTTTGTATAAATGCTTGTATTAGTATGTATTGAATTAAATGGTGTTATGAATTAGTTTGAGATTGAATTCTCAATTAATATGCTGATGTAAATGATTTCGTACCTGTTAGCTATATGCATGATTTCATTATATGTATGAAATATATGTGTTAGATGTTTTACTTAAGTTGTATGTTATAACATGTGTTAACATGCTCACATTGTTGTATTTCATTTCCATTACTCTTATATGATTGCTGATGTGAATTCATAAATGTTTGGGACTATACCTAGTCCAGGCAGTCGGCAACTGAGTGAATTCGTGGTTGGCTTATCTTTGCCACGAACGACGCGTCGATGAACGCGAGCCGTGTTTTGAAGTTGGCGGCAGTGGTTAGGCCACACGAGGTATTTTATGCACTTCATGTCGTTCGACTTGAGATGCGCTCGTGCTAGTCGAGCCCGTCAAGTAACCCGACTGGCCATTGTATGTTCACCCTGTATGAGTCATAACTGCTTGAACCTAGGGTACTGAACTTACCATTGTAAACCCTGTCAACCATGGTACCTTGATCCATAAAGACTCATGAGCCGGGCATGGTGGTATGGGACACCGTGGTCGAGCTGTAGGCCTACGCTGGGGCCAGAAACCTTCCCGTAGTGACCAGTGAGCACTTATGACTCGTGAGCAGATTATGGTGGTATGGGACACTATATTCTTACTGTCGGCCTACACTGATCAGGCAACGAGTCCTTTGTAGTGACCGCAAGCGTATTCTGAGTCTACGGGAGGCGACGACCCTTCCGTAGCAGTGAGAGTACAGTAGGCCTGTATTGATAAGGTGATGGGGGAGCGGTGCAACGAGTGCAAGCAACAGTCCTGGCAGCCCTTGCAGTGTCCTACAAAAATATACATCGTATGAGATTACTAGGAGTGACGACCCTAGACAGGATCTGTGTTGGGATTGATATAAGGGAAGTACCTTAGTTTCCCAATATTGCTGTATGAAAAGGACTAATAATAACTCGGTAATCATATCACCATCACATTGCATGTGCTTGGAAGATGTGGAGCACTGAGCGGTACGTAAGCATGCCACGGACGCAGATGGTGCCGTATGAGGGAGAATGTCGGTGAGGGTATCCATCATGTCATGTCATATTGCATTAACAACAGTATTAGGAATGTTTGATTTACTGCTTTAGTATTATCGCATGATTGATTTGAGAACATGCTAATCCTTGCTCTATTATTTCACTGAGTTAGCTACTCACTCCCACGTTACGGGATGGTGTTTGCAACACCCACCAGACCCTGTCTTAGATGCAGGTGAGGCATCGATTCAGGAGGCAGAGCCAGACTATGATGAGGACCAGGACGAGTTCTCATATATGCAGTACCACGACGGCTTTGCTTAGGTGGCCTGGATTGGCGGGACTTCTCAGTGGGACTACTTTTGACATTTTAATTTTGCTTATTTACATGTATATGAGACTCAGAGATGTATTCATACTTTGGAGACAGTCGAGATCTACTTTGTTTTCCATACAGTGATATATATATTCTTTAGTCTTCCGCTTGCTTTTATCACTGGATCTGGAGTATGAATTGCAGTTTTGGTATACTTTTACTCATGTGAATGCTTTAACTCAGATAACATTGAACCATAATCATTTTTGTTACATAAGTGATGGTCTGGAACTCGGGAGTTGGGTTTATACACGACCCCCGATTTTCAGGGTGTTACACGTGCATAAGCTTATAGAAAGCTTAGAGGGTGGCGAAAGTGTGTGCGAAAGGTAGTAATACATGTATGCAGTATCAGAATAATGCGGAACATGCTGATGAATCCATGAATACCATTAGTCGTACCAAGGCCATACAGTGCAAAGCATGAATGATGTCGGTCATACCAAGGCCATGTGATGCGAAATGCAACTCAAGCATACAAATCCTCATCTAAGTCCACATATCAATACAGCTTAACTCTGAAATATCACTGGGGTCTGGTACACTCTGAACCAGATTGTCGCCCCATCACACTCAATAAGGTAAGTGGAAGAGACCTCACTATCCGCCTGCCAATATCGGGCTCAGCTCATCAATAGCGGACCCATTCCTCGAGCTGGTCAAACTCAGCCTAACTTTGCCCCCTCCTCTCGGGTGGGTAAGGCCGCACCCCCTTCCAACAGACCATGACACAGTGAAAAGCGCGGCCTCCTGGTAATCGGCACTCGGTGCTCATGCACCCACTCGGTCTAAACGTTGGAGCAACCTCCTGGTACCATAAGGGTTTAGGGACTTTCACCCAGGGATATTTATATCACCCCATGTAAAATAAGATTTTTAGTATCCAATCCTGCCAACCATGATACACCTGTGGAGGCTACGACCCTGATGTCGCTAGGACGTACTGTAACCATGTCACATATAATGCGAAATGCATGAATCACACTATCCAGTTATGCAGTAGTCCTGCGCGTATCGTGCGCTCATGTAGGGAAATACCGTTTATCTGGGAGCCCATAAATAATCTGCCCGAAAACATATGCTATGATCAGTTACTTCTCATATTGAGCATACATATGATGATGATCATGAATCATGGAACTATACTAAACATATTATATGGTGATGGATGTTGTTCATAACGAAGATGGGCCTATACAGTCTACAAGTATGGGCCGAACGATGGGTCATGGGGAGAATTTTAATGCGGACATTTAACCAACATTATTCTTGCAATGTGGATGTCGAACCAACATTGCTCCCAAGGCATAGTCCATTGTAAACATCATTACATAATCTATGTTGGGATTATACATTGCAATGGACCTTAGGTACATCCCGTTAGGCCTTAAATACATCAAATGGGCCATATCATATGGGCCTTATATTCATCAAGTGGGCCACATCAATGGGCCGCACCAATAGGCCTTATGTACATTGCAATGGGCCATAACCCGTTGGGCCTTGAATACATCAAATGGGCCTTATGTACATTAAATGGGCCACACCCATTCGACCCTATATGTACATCAAATGGGCCTAAACCTATAGGCCCTAATACATCTCAGTGGGCCTTAACCCATGGGCCCCTAATACATCTAATGGGCCTCGACCCATGGGCCTTACGTATATATTAAAGTGGGCCTCAACCATGGGCCACAAGTACATCTAATGGCCTCATAACATGCCAAGGCGGGGTCCACTTGGACTATGGATCTAGCTCATTTACCCCACGTCCTAAACTGATCTCACCGATGGTTGGACGGTTTGGATACAACACATGCACCATGGTGGGTCCCACATAGGGCCCTCCATTATGTATATATGATATATAATATATATATTATATAGTATAATATAATATATATATATATATATATAATATATATAAAATATATCAAACCTCCTAAGGAGTGGGATCCACAGAACTTGATGTCATCATACGATAGTGGGCCCTACCATCAAAACAGACATACAACATCATGTAAAACACATACATCGTGCATGGCCCATCACCAAAATGGATGGACGGCTGGCGTAAACCACATACATCGTGTGGGCCTACACTGCTTGATAAAGAACAGAGAGAGAGATATAAAAAGATATATAGAGAGAGAGAGATAGAGAGAGCAGCACGTGGCTGCTGAAATGAGCAGCATGGCTGCCCCTTTTTCTTTTCCTTTCTCTGGTCAGAGACAAAACAGAGGTGGGTCGCACGTAGGGCCCACCACAGTAGCTATAAATATTAGGTATAATATATATAATATAATACATATATATTATATGTATGACGTCCAGGCCGTCCAGGGCCTGGACGGTCACGTAAACCAGGGAGGGCCCCACACATGGGGGTGGGTCCCACCGTCAGATTACATGTGCACGGAGGTGTGGCCCACGCCAAATGGATGGACGGTGTGGGTGGGTCCCATGGACCAGTCCACACCCTCGTCATTACACACTCTATATTAGCCACCTCCACAGGATCAATACCATGACCTCAGGTGTTGCAACGAGGCATCATCACTCAATCTGCCAATTGAGCTAGGGGTGTGGGTGTGGAAGTGGGCCCCACACGGACATGGTTCACCATCTAAAATGGTGGACGGTTTGGATAAAGCACATACATCTTGGTGTGGCCCATTTGGAGGGGTGTAGGATGGGAGTGGGTCCCATGGACCCCACCGCTGTTCACACTTCCCTGTTAGCCACCGCCACAAGGGAACGATACCATGACCTCAGTGTTTGAAACGAGGTATCTCTACTAAGTCTATCAGTTGAGAAGCGGCTCTGGCGTGCAAGGAGGGCCCCACATAAGGGGGTGGGTCCCACCGTCCAATGATGGTGGACACCACACGTGATGGTGTGGCCCACAGAAATGGATGGACGATGTGGATGGGTCCCATGGACCTCACCCTAGGCCACACCCACTGTCAATGCACGCCCACTGTCAATGCACACCCACTGTCAGTGCACACTCCATGTTAGCTACTCCCACTGTCAGTCACACTTCACGGTTAGCTACTCCCCCTGATGCGTCCCTCTGGACGGACGGTGTGGATGAACACTCCATCAAGGTGGGTCCCACACGGCCCACCTATTTTGGATCCGACTAATATTTATGTTTCCCTTTCATCCGGGTGGCCCACTATTTGGACGACCCATACCAAAAATAAAAAAAATAAAATTAAGGTGGCCCACTATTGGTATGGATGAGATACATACATCAAGTGGGCCACAAGCCATCATACACAAAGGAAAAGGGAGAGAGAGAGAAAGATCGGTGAGGATGGAGGGGCCTCGACACTATGGGCCCCTCTTGCATACAAATATACATCAAGGTGGGTCCCACACATATGGACCCTTAATTAAACAAAATGAATGAAAAATAAAGATCTAAGATCACCCACCGGCTTCTTCTTGCACCGTAGGCTTCCTTAGCTCCTTAGCTTTGATTCCAATGGAGGAGATGAGGTTTGGATGGTTGAGATGGGAGATGAAAGGGTAGGAAAGTGGGCCACCTTTGTTGCTTGGGAAGGCTTGGAGAGGCTCATACGTATGGTATTTTTTCTTGCTTGGAAATGAGCTTGGAAAAAAGAGAGAGAGAGACTTGTACAACGAGAGAAGGAGTGATGGGTGATGGAGTGATGGATGTGGTGGTGATGGGTGTGTAAGATACTTTTTTGACTTTGGAGGTATTTTGTGTAAGAAAGGTATGGGCTTTGTAAGAACTTTTTAACTTTTGTAGTTGCTTGGGGATGGGTGTGAGGTGATGTGTACTTGACATGTTGAGATTGATTGATATGACAAGTCATAGAAATTCTCTTGAGTTTTGCAACACGCGATGTTTTTCTCGCACCGAACGCTGACCCACATCTCTTGACCAGGGTATCGCCTCGGTGCATGAGTCACAGCATCAAAACCGCAGTGATGGCGTGGTCGCATGGTAAAGGTCTTGGGTTGAGTCAACTCAGGTTGACGGCGTGTGAATCAGGGTCACGCGCAAATATCGGTTATGGGTTGAAGGTTGTCGAAATTCAAACGGGAAGACCGCGAAAGTCTACGAAATGGTACGGTCTAAGATAAGGGTCTTACAGGCTATCCGGATGAGTGGAGGTTCCTGAAAGGTGGGAACTGCTATTATGACCATGATAAAGCTGTCCATTTCCTATGGACAGCATTGGAGGGGCATGGCCATTTGGATAGGCCGTGTTTATGTATTTGCTCGAAATTCATAGAGTAGATCCGAATGTGTGTCAGAGCTATCCGGATGAGCGGGGGTCCCTGGAAGGTAGGAACCACTGTTATGACCATGGTGAAGCTGTCCAATTCTATGGATAACATTTGAAGGGCCTGGCCATTTGGATAGGCCATGTTTATATCTGTATTTGTAGGGACTACACCCTTAACCTAAACCATACCCTAAACCTATTCTCAAATCCCAAAAGCTATACTTATAACTTATAGCTTATAACCTAAACCTAAACCTAAACCTTAACCTAAACCTTAACCTAAACCTATAACCTTAACCTAAACCAAAACCTATGACCTAAAACCTTAACCTATAACCTATAACCTAAACTTAAACCTATAACCTAACCATAACCGAAACTTAAAACCATAACCTATAACTTAAAACCGTAACCTATAACCTAAAACCTAAACCCAAACCTAAAACCTAAATGTATTCTCAAATCCTTAAACCTAAATCTACACCTAATCCCAATCTCAACTCCCTAACCTAAACCTAAACCTAAACTTGAAAATCCAAACCTAAACCCGATCCCGAACCCGAACCCGATTTTCTAAACCTAAACCTTATCCTATTCTCAATTCCCTAAACCTATAGCTTATAACTTAAACCTAAACCTTAACGTAAACCTAAACCTAAACCTATAACCTTAACCTAAACCAAAACCTATGACCTAAAACCTTAACCTATAACCGATAACCTAAACTTAAACCTATAACCTAACCTTAACCTAAACCTAAAACCATAACCTATAACCTATAACCTAAACTGTAACCTAAAACCTAAATGTATTCTCAAATCCCTAAACCTAAACCTACACCTAATCCTAATCTCAACTTGCTAACCTAAACCTTAACCTAAACTTGAAAACCCAAACATAAACCTGAACTCGAACCCAAATTCCTAAACCTAAACCTTAACCTATTCTCAATTCCCTAAACCTATAGCTTATAACCTAAACCTAAACCTAAACCTAAACCTATAACCTAAAACCTAAACCTAAACCTAAAACCTAAATGTATTCTCAAATCCCTAAACCTAAACCTACACCTAATTCTAATCTCAACTCTCTAACCTAAACCTAAACCTAAACTTGAAAACCCAAACCTAAACCCCATCCCGAACCCGAACCCGATTTCCTAAACCTAAACTTTAAACTATTCTCAATTCCCTAAACCTATAGTTTATAACCTAAACCAAAACCAAAACCTAAACCTAAACCTAAACCTAAACCTTAACCTAAACCAATAACCTTAACCTAAACCAAAACCTATGACCTAAAACCTTAACCTATAACCTATAACCTAAATTTAAACATATAACCTAACCTTAACCTAAACCTAAAACCGTAACCTATAACCTAAAACCTAAACCTAAACCTAAAACCTAAATGCATTCTCAAATCCTTAAACCTAAACCTACACCTAATCCTAATCTCAACTCCTTAACCTAAACCCGATCCCGAACTCGAACCCGATTTCCTAAACCTAAACCTTAACCTATTCTCAATTCCCTAAACCTATAGCTTATAACCTAAACCTTAACCTAAACTTATAACCTTAACCTAAACTAAAACCTATAACTTAAAACCTTAACTTATAACCTATAACCTAAACTTAAACCTATAACCTAACCTTAACCTAAACTTAAAACTATAACCTATAACCTAAAACCTAAACCTAAACCTAAAACCTAAATGTATTCTCAAATCCCTAAACCTAAACCTTAACCTATTCTTAATTTCCTAAACCTATAGCTTATAACCTAAACCTAAACCTTAACCTAAACCTAAACTTAAACCTTAACCTATAACCTTAACCTAAAACAAAACCTATGACCTAAAACCTTAACCTATAACCTAAACTTATAACCTATAACCTAACCTTAACCTTAACCTTAACCTAAACCTAAAACCTAAACCTTAACCTATAACCTAAAACCTAAACTTAAACCTAAAACCTAAATGTATTCTCAATTCCCTAAACCTAAACCTACACCTAATCCTAATCTCAACTCCTTGACCTAAACCTAAACCTAAACTTGAAAACCCAAACCTTAACTCGAACCCGAACCCGATTTCATAAACCTAAACCTTAACTTATTCTCAATTCCCTAAACCTATAGCTTATAACCTAAACCTAAACCTAAACCTAAACCATAACTTAAACCTAAACCTAAACCTAAAACCTAAAACCTAAACCTAAACCTAAAACCTAAATGTATTCTCAAATCCCTAAATCTAAACCTACACCTAATCCTAATCTCAACTCCTTAACCTAAACCTAAACCTAAACTTGAAAACCCAAACCTAAACCCGATCCCGGACCCGAACCCAATTTCTAAAACCTAAACCTTAACCTATTCTCAATTCCCTAAACCTATAGCTTATAACCTTAACTTAAACCAAAACCTATGACCTAAAACCTTAACTTATAACTAATAACCTATAACCTAACCTTAACCTAAACTTAAAACCGTAACCTATAACCTAAAACCTAAACATAAACCTAAAACCTAAACCTAAACCTAAAAGCTAAATGTATTCTCAAATCCCTAAACCTAAAACTACACTTAATCCTAATCTCAACTCCCTAACCTAAACCAAAACCTAAACTTGAAAACCCAAACCTAAACCCGATCCCGAACCCGAACCCGAACTTGATTTCCTAAACCTAAACCTTAACCTATTCTCAATTCCCTAAACCTATAGCTTATAACCTAAACCTAAAACTTAACCTAAACCTAAACCTAAACCTAAACCTTAACCTAAACCTATAACCTTAACCTAAACCAAAACCTATGACTTAAAACCTTAACCTATAATTTATAACATAAACTTAAACCTATAACCTAACCTTAACCTAAACCTTAACCTATAACCTAAAACCTAAACCTAAACCTAAAACCTAAATGTATTCTCAAATCCCTAAACCTAAACCTACACCTAATCCTAATCTCAACTCCCTAACCTAAACCTAAACCTAAACTTGAAAACCCAAACCTAAATTCGATCCTGAACCCGAACTCGATTTCCTAAACCTAAACCTTAACCTATTCTCAATTCCCTAAACATATAGCTTATAACCTAAACCTAAACCTTAACCTGTAACCTTAACCTAAACCAAAACCTATGACCTAAAACCTTAACCTATAACTTGTAACCTATAACCTAACCTTAACCTTAACCTAAACCTAAAGCCTAAACCTTAACCTATAGCCTAAAACCTAAACCTAAACCTAAAACCTAAATGTATTCTCAAATCCCTAAACCTAAATCTACACCTAATCCTAACCTCAACTCCCTAACCTAAACCTAAACCTAAACTTGAAAACCCAAACCTAAACCCGATCCCGAACATGATTTCCTAAACATAAACCTTAACCTATTCTCAATTCCCTAAACCTATAGCTTATAACCTAATCCTAAACCTAAACCTAAACCTTAACTTAAACCTAAACCTAAACCTATAACCTAAAACCTAAACCTAAACCTATAACCTAAATGTATTCTCAAATTCCTAAACCTAAACCTACACATAATCCTAATCTCAACTCCCTAACCTAAACCTAAACCTTAACTTGAAAACCCAAACCTAAACCCCATCCCGAACCCGAACCCGATTTCTAAAACCTAAACCTTAACCTATTCTCAATTCCCTAAACCAATAGCTTAAACCTATAACCTTAACCTTAACCAAAACCTAAACCTAAACTTAAACCTATAACCTTAACCTAAACCAAAACCTATGACCTAAAACCTTAACCTATAACCTATAACCTACAACCTATAACCCATAACCTAACCTAAAACCTAAACCTTAACCTATAACCTAAAACCTAAATGTTTTCTCAAATCCCTAAACCTAAACCTACACATAATCCTAATCTCAACTCCTTAACCTAAACTTGAAAACCCAAACCCAAACCCGATCCCGAACCCGATTTCTAAAACCTAAACCTTAACCTATTCTCAATTCCCTAAACCTATAGCTTATAACCTAAACCTAAACCTTAACCTAAACCTAAACCTATAATCTTAACCTAAACCAAAACCTATGACCTAAAACCTTAACCTATAACCTACAACCTAAGCTTATAACCTATAACCTAACCTTAACCTAAAACTAAAACCTAAACCTAAACCTAAAACCTAAATGTATTCTCAAATCCCTAAACCTAAACCTACACCTAATCCTAATCTCAACTCCCTAACCTAAACCTAAACCTAAATTTGAAAACCCAAACCTAAACCCAATCCCGAACCCGAACCCGATTTTCTAAACCTAAATCTTAACCTATTCTCAATTCCCTAAATCTATAGCTTATAACCTAAACCAAAACCAACCTTAACCTATAACCTATAACCTAAACTTCAACCTATAAACTAACCTTAACCTAAACCTAAAACCTAAACCTAAAACGTAAACCTTAACCTAAAAGCTAAATGTATTCTCAAATCCCTAAACCTAAACCTACACCTAATCCTAATCTCAACTCCCTAACCTAAACCTAAACCTAAACTTGAAAACCCAAACCTAAACCCGATCCCGAACCTGATTTCCTAAACCTAAACCTTAACCTATTCTCAATTCCCCAAACCTATAGCTTATAACCTAAACCTAAATCTAAACCTTAACCTTAACCTAAACCTAAACCTATAACTTATAACCTAAACCTAAATATATTCTTAAATCCCTAAACCTAAACCTACACATAATCCTAATCTCAACTCCCTAACCTAAACCTAAACCTAAACTTGAAGACCCAAACCTAAACCCGATCCTGAACCCGAACCCGATTTCTAAAATCTAAACCTTAACCTATTCTCAATTCCCTAAACCTATACCTTATAACCTAAACCTAAACCTTAACCTAAACCTAAACCTAAACCTATAACCTATAACCTAAACCTAAACCTAAAACCTAAATGTATTCTCAAATCCCTAAACCTAAACCTACACATAATCCTAATCTCAACTCCCTAACCTAAACCTAAACCTAAACTTGAAAACCCAAACCTAAACCCGATGCCGAACCCAAACCCGATTTCTAAAACCTAAACCTTAACCTATTCTCAATTCCCGAAGGGCCTGTTTGAATTCGCGTATAGTATTGTATTGTATTGTATTTGGATACTATTCATGTATACATTGGACGGTTTTCAAAATACATCCAAATCAATGAGATACTAATCAATGTTTGGATAGGAGGTATTGTTTAGCATAATATACAATACGTTATACAGATCAATGTTTGGATAGGACGTATTATGTCTGTGTATTATACAATCTTAATTGGGTTGGGTGGCCTGTTTGACGTATGGAACTTTCTGATTTGTAGCCTAGATGATTTTCACGTTGAAATGTATCAAATGAACGGTCCCAATCTTACACTGCATAGGTACCAAATATCTTGTAATCGTACAAATTTCAAACTTTCATCTATTGCGGAATACAGCGCAATGAATACGAAGTATTAACGGCAACAGAACCCACTAATAATACTCTACCGTTGGTTCAAAAATTTAGCTGGAGTTTGTATTCGCACGCATGGGATTCAACTCCTATTCACTCCAATCCAAACACGGTAAACGTCAAATCAAAAATTCTAATATGATACAATACATCCCAAAACGCGTGTCCAAATGGGCCCTAAACCTATAGCTTATAACCTAAACCTAAACCTATAACCTTAACCTAAACCAAAACCCATGACCTAAAACCTTAACCTATAACCTAAACTTATAACCTATAACCTAACCTTAATCTAAACCTATAACCTAAACCTTAACCTATAACCTAAACCTAAAACCTAAATGTATTCTCAAATCCCTAAACCTAAACCTACACCTAATCCTAATCTCAACTCCCTAACCTAAACCTAAACTTAAAACTTGAAAACCCAAACCTAAACTCGATCCCGAACGCTAACCCGAACTCGATTTCCTAAACCTAAACCTTAACCTATAACCTAACCTAAACTGTTTGAATGTAGTTTATGTTTGGATGGATTTACGTAGTTTGGGTTTAGATGGATGTGAATGTGAATATGATGAAATATATTATATAACAGGCATATATCAGGAAGAATACAATGAAATATATTGTAATAGGTCAAATTTGAAAATGTCCTTTCAAGGGTGATAAGAGACGGTTCATAGCAGTCCTTTTTAAGGACGGTCTATGACCGTCCTTTGAAGGCTCATAAGAGACAGTTCATAGCAGTCATTTTTAAGGATAATCTATGACCGTCCTTTGAAGGCTCATAAGAGACGGTTCATAGCAGTCCTCTTTAAGGATGGTCTCTAACCGTCTTTTTAAAGGACTGTCCATGGCCGTCCTTTGAAGGCTCCTAAGAGACGGTCTATGACAATCCTTTTTAAGGACGGTCCATAACCGTCCTTTTAAATGACAATCCATGGCCGTCCTTTGAAGGCTCTTGAGATACGGTCTATGACAGTCCTTTTTAAGGACGGTCCATGATTGTCCTTTCTTTAAAGGCTCATAAGAGATGGTCCATGACCGTCCTTTTTTCTTCAATAAGACTGACGGTTTTCAACCATCATTTAAGTTATACGACACGTCAAAATTTGACGGCCCATGCGACGGTCCATGACCGTCCTTTTTGGTCATTTGAGAAAGTTTTGACCGTCCTTTTTTCGCTGTTTTGGCATAGTGAACCCGAACGTTTTGTAGCACATGGCTCAGAACATTTAGTTTGTAAACTAAAGAAATACATCTCTGGGTTGAAACAGGCATCGCAAAGTGGTACCTAAAGTTTAATGAAGTAATTTTCTCATGTGGTTTTGTAGAAAACATTACAGATGAATGTATCTACATTAAAATTAGTAGGAGTAAGTTCGTTATGATGATTTTTTATGTTGATAACATTTTATTGGCTAGTAGTGATGGCAAGATGTTGAGCAACACCAAGAAATTCTTATCTCAAATATTTGAAATGAAGGATCTTGGTGACGCCTCTTATATCATCGACATTGAGATTCGTTACGACAGATCACATGGACTGCTCAGCCTGTCATAGATGGCCTATATTATTAGGGTACTCGAAAGATATGACATATAAAATTATGCTTCCGGACAGTCGCCCATTGTGAAGGGCGACAAATTTGACCTATTTTAGCGTTCAAAGAATAATTTGGAAAAGAATCAAATGAACAAATTTTCGTACGTGTCAATAGTAGGGAACATCATGTATGCTCAAGTCTGCATGTGGCCGGATATTCCCTTCACTGTTAGACTGCTGGGCAAGTATCTATCTAATCCAGGAATGCAGCATTGCATAGCTGTAAAGATAGTGTTACACTACCTACAATGAACAAAGGACTTCTGACTCACCTGGAGATCTAACTATTTGGAGTTGGTTAGATACTCAGACGCAGATTATGTTAGCTGTATTGATACTAGGAAGTCCACATCAGACTACATCGTCATGATAGTTGTGGGGTTATATCTTAGAAAAGCATGAAACAGTCAACTACAACCTCATCCACCATGGAAGCTGAATTAATTACTTGTCATGAGACATCTAATTAGGCATTGTGGTTACAATATTTCTTCTCTGTTTTGTAGGTACTGGAGCATATCCCGAAACCATTAAAAACATTTTGTGATAATTTAGCTACGATTTCCTTATCTAGTAGCAACAAGCACTCATCAAGGTCAAGTCATATCGACATTAAGTATCTTGTTGTAAAGGAAAGAGTTCAGAATCATCAAGTGTCCATGGAGTTCATCTGCACTAAGTAGGCATATCAACATCAAGTATCTTGTTGTAAAGGAAAGAGTTTAGAATCATCAAGTGTTTGTAGAGTTCATCTGTACTAAGTAGATGATTGCAGATCCACTCATTAAAGGGTTCCCTATCATGCTAT
Source organism: Magnolia kwangsiensis (assembly GCA_037074715.1). NCBI lineage: Eukaryota > Viridiplantae > Streptophyta > Magnoliopsida > Magnoliales > Magnoliaceae > Magnolia > Magnolia kwangsiensis. The sequence continues at coordinate 62,041,719 of CM073583.1, read as the reverse complement.
TTCAGGAGCACGTAACATCTATGGAAGTTATTGATTCTATAGATATTTTCAGTTAGTGAGAGTTGAGCATGTTTTATTTTCACAGACATTAAAGAGATCTCATTTAATAAAGTTATTTGATGATTCTGATATATAGTTAATTTTTGTTTATCTCTAAGTATGTGCAATATAATTTGAGTAAGTAGAACTACAGTAGTGTCTCATTGGAGACATTTGAAAGCTTCAAGACCTCTTAAAGATAGACACACATCATCATATTACGTGTGTAATCCTCATACCACACTTTCTAGTTTCAAATATAAGTCATCATGACTATTTGTATTTGTGACAGTGCTTAACCTCACTTCGCTTAGATTAAATATTGTGATGATGACCGCGATTCGATACTGACAGTCTTAATGGACTAGATTGTCATTAAACTACCCGTATTATCCAACAATGTAATCCGTTAACCATTTGGATGTTTCTTCAAATCAAAACATGTTTTTCAAAATATTTCAAAAGATTAATCATTGACATTGATCAAATGTGGCCCAAGTGAGAGAATGTAAGAATTCTATAAGGTAGGCCTTATTGATCAACGGTCTGGATTGTCCTAAGGGTTGGATAATGTGATCAGGTATACCAGTGGGCCCCACTAAGTTGTGATACATTCAAAAATTCGTGTAAGGGGTGGAGTGCTATAACTGTGATACACACATAGTATTCTAGAGAAACTAGAATTGTCAAATTCGTGTGGAGCCATAGGGAGAGGAGTTTTGATGGGTTTCAAACTCCTCTGCCCTCTGCATTATATAACAAGGTTGGGTCCCCAATCCAACACCACCGATAGAAGTTACAACCTGAAAAGGCTAAGCTATATGTCCTAGAGAGGGGGGAGGGGTGAATAAGACTATGCCAAATCAAAAAAAATAAAATACATAACGGAATCAAAGAATATAATAGCCAAATAAAGGAAAGCAATTCACAATGCAGGAACAAAAAGCTGCCTCAATAATTAAGTATTGAGAGGTTGATACAAATGTTGTTCTAAGGATAACCTTGCACCATAAAAACCAAGGGTTTATGGCAAGACAACCTTACTAGAACGATGAGTATCAAATTCTCAAACTGAAGAGGAAAATAAAAAGAAATAGCAAGAATTGAAATCTACACTATTACAACATTCTCACAATGCTTGAAATATAAATATTACAACATTCACATTAACACATACATCCCACCATTTTTAATGATAAAAGATAAGAAAAATAAATCACACATCCACAAAACACAAAGAGTTATAGTGGTTCGCCTGTGTGTTCACCAAATGTTGAACAACAGCCACACAACTTGCTACTCCACTCCTAATATCCTCACACAATGAATATTAGCGTTCACTATGAAAATAGGTTTTTCTCAGGTTCACCTAAAACCTTCATAATTGTGTCTTTCAAGTGGGCTTCCACAATTCAAAAACCTTCACTCTGAGTTTTTTGGCTTTCCTCAGATAACCAATAAATTGAGATTTTTTTGACTTAATCTCAAATAAAATCAAAAGAAGGAAATTTACAATAATATAAAATACCTAGATTTCTCCTTTTATTGCAGCTCGGAAGAACCAAGTCGGAGTAGAAGTTCGAATATAGAAGTTCAATGTTCAATACTCATTTTAAAATGATTCTAGGTTCTAATTGATTTTAAATTAAATCAAGTTGGACTAGCTCTATTTAATTTTGATTCCAAGAAGAAGGAATTCAACAATTCCTCTTTCAAATCAGATTGGAATATAAAAACAAAATCAAATCAACAAAGCTAACAAAAGAGAATATTAAATATGCACAATGTAGCTTTAAAAAAATACTAACTTATCTCTCAGAGTAATGCCTTGATTTTACTTGAATTGGATTATTAAACTCTAAAACTTGTGCTCTATTTATAATTGTAGAAACTTGTCTACGACTGGTCCTGAGGACACTACGACTGGTCATAGGAGAAATTTTTGAAATTTTAAGTGCGATCAGATAAAACCATTCTACGACTGATCGTAGGCACTTCACAACTGGTCGTGAGTCCTCCACGACTGGTCATGACCTAACCATGACTGGTCGTGCGAAGCCTGATTTAGTTGCTGGAGTTTGAGTCGTAGCTGTAGGACTGATCGTGAACGAGTTGTGCACTATTCACATGACCGGTCGAACAGTCTCTAGGACTAGTCATAGCTTAACCAAAAAATTCTAAAAATTTGCAATAACTTAGAACTGGTCCTGAAATTTCTTGGACTAGTCGAGCCAGTTCTAGGACTAGTCGAACAGAGTCTAGGACAAGTCTTAGAACAAACCAAATACTTATAAAAAGATTCAATTTAAATTATGTATACAAAATGACCTACCCCAAGGTCAATCATACCTCGAAAGTGATGTATGAATATTGAGACTTCATTTCTTCAGATGATGGTTGACCTTTGAAGATTATGAAACTTGAGATATCTATACTTGATGTAGCTTGAACTTGAATCTTCTAAAACTTGGACTTGAATTATACTACATCTTGAGTTGTACTTGAGTCTTGAGTTGTACTTGAGTCTTGAACAAGAACTTGTCTTTTGATGTAGCTCTTGAAATACTCTGATCTTTGAAGTTTACAGGAGTGGACAATGTACTTGACCTTGCATGTCTTGAAGTAGAGCTTCATTCTCAACTTGAAGTATTGTGATGTAGTGCCTTGAACATATATATATCCTCATGCTACGCAAGACACTACACAAGACACAAATAGTGTTTTTAGCACCACAAAATTTGACAAATAAAGGAGCTATCAGCCATAGCACTTACACAGCCCCATCACAGCTTCTCTAAAGGGTGTCAGGAAAGGAAGACCTCAGCATCACTATCTACAACAATGGCATCACAACAAGGTAAGCCATTCACTTCTCTAGATCTCCATATCTAATGCACAGTGAGATCTTTCAGCCATTCTGCATTAAGAAAATCTAACATTACGCTAATTCCGGACAACGCTCGGTGCGACCCCGCTGAAATTCTCTACGTCCTTTTTAGTGTTATTAGCACTTCAAACCTCCAAAATACCTTAGAACTTTCGATTCTTTATTCCCTCTCGAAGTTAACGAAACCGAAGCGCAGTTTACTTATAACTAACTGGCCATAGGATCGAAATGGTAAAATAGAGAGAAAACCTAAGGCCCTTGGGAACCTTTCTAGGATAGTCATTTTGATAATAAGCATTGTGGGAGACTCATTACCCACTAAGTCGAACATAAATTAAATCAAAACTCTCTTTGACAAAGACCCGAATGACAACCTAAAAATAGGAGATTTGAACTTTCCAATTATGCGTGATATTTCCTAAGCATTTAAGATGATCAAGCTACAAAATTTCGGGACCATACACTTGCGAAGTATTCGCAGCTTGACCTAATTCTTAATCCTAAGTGACTACCAACGGACTCACTGCTTTAACCGAGCAAAACACTAGGATCTATCAGGATTATGAAGGGATACAACGAGTTGTCTGCCCTGGTAAGACAGACAATCCATGTATCGAATTTGAGCCTACCACAACCTTTTTTCTGTATTAGCCTGATCATGAAGAGCATAATATACCACCAGTAGGTAAATTTTATTGTCAAACACATAATGCGATAACAATATTTTTGACATCTATTTTCGAACCTCATAGGTGGAAACTTTTAAAGGGGGCAGACCACAATAAGCCAAGCCATTAGTGTTAGTATATATACCCTAACACGTATATGAACGTAAAATTAACCGAAACTTAGGCATATGAAATTAAAATATCTTTACCTATTTACATTAGGCAATTTCAGGGACGATATTGTTTTTAAGGGGGTAGATTGTAACATCCTGCATTTTCACAGTTTTGGAATTCCAAAGACCCTTGAAATTTTTTCACTATAATTAGCTTACATTGTCACTAACCAACCCTTAATGCTCGTGCTGAGCTTATTGTAACGCCTGTGAAAAATCCATACTTGGGCTCGAGTACCAACTCGACTCGAAATTGCGTAGAATTAATTCCTATGGAAATTAAGCGTAAGTTAGCTAGCGCAACGCTAGAGTAGCTGAGAAATAGTCCCTGATCACTTTAAATACGTTCTACAAGACCCAAATTGAGTAGAACCAATGACTCTACAATGCTCTATAACCTCGGATCAAACTCTAAGCAGGTTTGTTCTCTGGACCACTTTGAATCTTTATATTGGATCTAGACCGCGCGTCGAAAGTTCGATACCTCCTATCTTAGACTGTTAGAACCGCCTTGCTGGACTTGACAATCATTTCGAAAATCAAGTCCAACCGATAATCACAGGATATTTCATTGAGCCCGGACTGAAGAGAGTGCGAATAGGGACAGAATTGGAATTTCAAATTCAAATCTGACACACGACTTGACGTGTCAGTATTAAGCGTTCTGACCATCAGAATTCAGCCAGATTATACCCTCAAATCAGAAAAAAATTCTATTTCATACATGAGACTTTCAGCCCTGATCTACGTGCGGTGACCGCTGAACTGAAACTAGTCCGCCACTCGCGATCTGCGAACCCTGCCGGACTGAAAACTTAATACGTGCTAGATCTGGTATGCATGAGCTTAAGTCCAATCGCATTCGGCCAGGGGACTACCAAAAAGCATCTTTTGGACCGAAACAGCCCCGATTTGGATATGCACTAAGTGAACCTTGTACCGGAGCCTATTTTCGGCATTTTTGGGCTTATAAAAGGGGTTGAAACCCTCACTCCTCTCTCCCATCCGAATTTGAGAGAAATCCTAATTTGGGAGAGAGAAAAGGTGAGAGTTTGTGAGAGAGAGTAGAAGAGATTTTTTCCGTCCTCGTGCCACCTATTGCACGTGCTGTAGCAACACCTCATGATCACCAAGCCGGTGATTCTTCCGCGTTTTCAGGTATGAAACAATCCTAGAAGTTGCTGATTTAAGGTTCACTAGGATCCATAGCTTTTTAACTAATAGATCTTGTAAAACAGGTTCTCTTATCGCCGTAGACGAAGCGTATACGCTCCGTTTGAAACGACACATCCATAAGAGGTAAGGTGAGGATTTTAGACGCTTTGATTGACGATTTCCAATGCTTTCAATGTCGTTTAATAGTAGATTATCGACGGCATCGCCGTTTGACATGTACAACATGCTATCCGTTTCCTGTTTCGTAAATCAACGAAGAATATGAGATTTAGGGCATTTTAGTCATTTATAGGAAGTACTGATTACATTCATATTTTTCTGATGTGATTGACATGATTTGTTGTCGCATTAGAAAGTTAGGAATACGTGCATAATTAGTTTGGCGAAGAGATTCCCTAAATTGCGCACTTCGGGTCGACATACTATATGTAGACTTAAGTGTGTAGTGTATGTGTTTGTATAAATGTTTGTATTAGTATGTATTGAATTAAATGATGTTATGAATTAGTTTGAGATGGATTTCTCAATTTATATGCTGACATAAATGATTTCCTACATGTTGACTATATGCATGATTTCGTTATATGCATGAAATGTATGTGCTTGAAGATTTGCCTAAGTTGTATGTTATAACATGTGTTAACATGCTCACATGGTTGTATTTCAATTCCAATACTCTCATATGATTTGCTGATGTAATTCCATAATTTTTTGGGACTATCTTTAGTCCAGGCAGTCGGTAATCGAGCGAATTCGTGGTCGGCTGGTCTTGGCCACGAACGACGCGTCGATGAAAGCGAGTCGTGTTTGGAGTTGGCGACAGTGGTTAGGCCACGCGAAGTGTTTTACGCACTTCATGTCGTTCGACTTGAGATGCGATCGCGCTAGTCGAGCCCGTCAAGTAACCCGACTGGCCGATGTATGTTCACCCTGTATGAGTCATAACTCTTGAACCTAGGGTACTGAACTTACCATTGTAAACCCTGTTAACCATGGTACCTTGATCCACGAAGACTCATGAGCCGGGCATGGTGGTATGGGACACCGTGGTCGAGCTGTCGGCCTACGCTGGGGCCACAAACCTCCCCGTAGTGACCAGTGAGCACCTAGTCTCGTGAGCAGATTATGGTGGTATGGGATACTATATTCTAGCTGTCAGCCTACACTGATCAGGCGACGAGTCCTTTGTAGTGACCGCGAGCGTATTCTGAGTCTACGGGAGGTGACGACCCTTCAGTAGTAGTAGAGTACAGTAGGCCTGTATTGATAAGGTGATGGGGGAGCAGTGCAAGCAACAGCCCTGGCAGACCTTGTAGCGACCTACAAAATATACATCGTATGAGATTACTAGGAGTGACGACCCTAGACAGGATCTGTGTTGGGATTAATACAAGGGAAGTACCTTAGTTTCTCAATCCTGCTGTTTGAATGGACTAATAACAACTCGAAAATCATATCACCATAACATTGCATGTGCCTGGAAGATGTGGAGCACTCTAGGGAGTGTGGCATGCCGCGGTCGTAAGATGGTGCCGTATGAGGGAGATCGTCGGTGAGGGCATACATCACGTCATGTCATCTTGCATTAACAACAGTATTAGGATTGTCTGATTTACTGCTTTACTATTATCGCATGATTGATTTGTGAACATGCTAATCTTTGCTCTATGATTCCACTGAGTTGATCACTCACTCCCACGTTACGGGATGGTATTTGCAACATCCACCAGACCCTGTTGTAGATGCAGGTGATGCTGAGATCCAGGAGGCAGAGCCAGACTTCGACGAGGACCAGGACTAGTTCTCGTACATGCAGTATCATGATGGCTTTGCTTAGGCGACCTGGGTTGATGGGACTTCAGTGGGACTATTTTAAACATTTGATTTTGTTCATGTATATGTATATGAGACTCAGAGATGTATTCATACTTTAAAGACAGAAGAGATCTACTTTATTTTTCCATACAGTGATATATATATTGTTTAGTCTTCCGCTTGCTTTTATCACTGGATCTAGAGTATGAATTGCAGTTTTGGTATACTTTTACTCATGTGAATGCTTTACATCAGACAACATTGAATCATAATCATTTTTATTACATAAGTGACGGTCTGGAACTCGGGAGTTGAGTTTATACACGACCTCCGATTTTCAGGATGTTACACTTATACGCAGACATACCAATAAAGAACTGCACAAATTTGATTAATTAACCATAATAAGCCAACGAATCCACCCGATCACTTAAGCATCGAGTATAACCTTATGATTTATTCTTATAGGGCCTGAATCTAGCCGACCTATCACTGACTAATCAAGATAACCACAACTAAATTAAAAATCTACCTAAAGCTGAGAAAACTAGGGGTCAGAGAGTAATTAACAAACCAAAGTAATCAATTATCCATTTAGCCTATGAACCAATGGTTTAGAGTGATTATGACCGAATCGCCATTTCCACTGATTGCGAATAGGCCACACTATGGACATAATTAATCCAAACTCTAGTCATTGCGCACAAGAAATCTTGCTACCTAATTCATTCCATAAATGCCTCGATTATCCAAACAAGCTCTAGACCGCTCGTTAGTGGGCCACTAGTTTTGAAACTATACAATAATGTTCATCTTACTGGGCTCGACGTCCATTGCAGGAGCCAAACTCGGATAGTATCTAACCGGGTGCATGAAAAGTGTAAATATCCTAAGGAAGAACCTAAAACTTAAGTGATTTAAGTTGTACACTCTTTCGCGAAGTTGAAAATTTTGAACCATCGATTCATGTCCAGAGTTAGGGTACCGACTAAAGATATTTCTCCACACATATCCGTATAGCCGCGGCCCCGATCAGCCATCTGTGACCATCAAACACACTTTTGATCATACTCCTAGATCTGCGCATTCAAATGGCGGGCCGATCATATCCATACGTAGATTATCATTAGGGCTAACTATCATATTGTGTATATCAACATATACACCCCATAACGAGACCTAAAGGTTAAAAACACTCTCTCATATGGATTACATAAGGCAAAATAGCCCTTAAGGCCATTTTCATCCAATTATGACACTATATAAAGCCTTCATTTGGGCACCCCATCTCCCCATACGAATTAACCTTTCTTAAATGAGAGAAAGAGAGAAGGAGAAAGATAAAGCAGAGGAGAAGAAGAGTGAGAGTAGGAGTGGAGAGATTTGCTACTTCCCGTCATCGGTTTCCTCCAATCAAAACCCTGGCCTCGATCTTTTTCCTCCGCCGAATCTACCACACTCGCAATTGGGAGGTAAGAAACAAATCCTACTTCCCAACCTAGGCTTTTCTAGATTAAATTGCATGAATCTTACCTAATTACTTCTAAATTGGTATAGGAATTATTTCCCCCAAATTCCTAATCCTAGAAGTGCTTGAATCAGGCGAATTATTGTAAAGGTGGGGACCATAAGTGCTTAGGTTGCGATTTATCAATGTTACTGCTCCAATTAATGATTTATGATTGCTAATGTAATATGTGCATGATAACTTACGCATATTTTAATTTATGTTCAATGGATTGTAATTTGTAGTATAGCAACACCTACGTGTTCGATGAAATGCCTGAATGAGTAAATTATTATTTGATGATTAAATGTGAATCCAATCATCTTTAGTGCCCATTGAATTGATTAGATTAAGAAGTAGGACTACAAGAGTAGTCTGGTTAGTTGACAAATTTTTGAATGTGGGTTGACCATAGGACTACAAGAGTAGTCTGGTTAGTTGACAAATTTTTGAATATGGGTTGACCAAATTAGGTTGGCCACCTTGGACACGTTCGATTGATTCAGGTCGAACATGGATGATCAAAAGTGGCTAGGCCACTTGTGGTGCTTACACACTACATGCCGGTTACGTCGGTATTTGCCCGTATTAATCAAAATTGTCTAAAGAACCGGCTAACCTTATAATGATCACAACTATTTGAATCTAGGACACCCCCCTTACCAATTGCAAAGGTCTATTATTAACCATTATCATTGCGATCCTCAAGACTCGTAAGCCAAGCACGGTGGTATGAGACACCGTATCCGTGTTGTCAGCCTATGCTGGTGTGACAAGTCTTCCCATAGTGACCATGAGCATTACTTTTATAACCTATCTTTCATATGTATTTAGCTGGGATCAAGGACCGTTGTGGTCGTCCCATGCTTAGTGATTCAGTTGAAACCATTGACTAAAATGGAGGTATCCTAGCTTCCCCAAATGCTGAATGAATAGGCATAATTAATCACTCAGCTAACATAACCATTCACCACATCGCATTAGTATAGAATGTGGCAAAACAGGCGTTGAAATTACGTGCTGAGGAAGTGTTGTCATTTGGGAATCAAGTGGTCAGAGTCACATGTTGAGGGAGTGTTGGATGGTGAGAGCATGCATCATTTCATAAACCTCATTATTTGCATTACTAAGAATAATTAGGAAGTGATTATTTTACATTGTTTTATCATTCCTGTGCTAATAGACTTAATAACACGTGTAACCCACACTTTATGGAACCACTGAGTTGATCACTCACTCCCACTCTGGGATGGTGTTTTAAAACACCAACCAGATGCTGATATAGATGCAGGGACCACCGAGCTAATGTAGGCTGTGCACTTCTCAACAGGGAGAGTCGAGCGATTGGGCTTAGCTAGACGCCACCTTTCCATATTTTTGTTGATTTTGGAATTGTATATTGGACCCAGCTAGACTCATACTCTGTATAATCATACTACATGCATTTTAATTTAATTTTCTACTTTAATCATGTTTATTCTGGAGTATGATATGCTATTTAGTATAATCTTATACATGCTTAATTGCTTGATATAGAAGTAACCAAAAAATCAGCTTCCACAAAGCATAAGTGATGCTCAGAATTTTGGGAGTCGAGCATTTGTTTGACCCTCAAAATTCGAGGCGTTACACCTTGTATTGGAGCAAGATGTGTATTCTGTTGTGAGGGAGGTACTGGTGGTTCTAATGCTAAGTTTTCCATGGAACTAGTTAAGGTGCATTAGGCATTCTCTTGGTAAGGATAGGTACCATCCGCTTCAAGTTCTTGATCGGGCTGGCCATCCACCTATTGAAGATTCCTACCTAAATTCATGATTACTCTTCCTAAGCCCGTACTTGCTCTACTTGAGCCCTCCCTTGCTTCACAATATGTTGGATTTCCATATGCATATCGTGTAGCCTAACTGATATCACCTTAAGAGGATCACTCCGAGATTATGATTCCCCATCCTGATTCGAAAGATTGAACATTGGGTTTGATGGTGAACTAAGGAGTTCATATGTTGGTTGTACTTGCATTTCCACTAGTGGAGGCAGTGCAGAAGGTGTTGCGGGCTCTTTAGCCTTAGGAGAGTTTTGGGTAACCCTTTGGCTCATATTTCTAAGGTTGAATCAATTAGTTAAACTTATGTCACGTCGATATGTTTACCAAATTAGATGTGTCACTGGGCATGCTAAAAATTATTGCCTCTCGGTTTCAAAATTCAGTCACCTATGATGTGTCTGGGCATGCCAGAATCGAATATGCAGCTCAATTCCAATTGAACAACTTTGACCCCAAGCGTCAAGATAGGAAAATAAGTTAAACTTAAATGTATATGACCAAAATCTAAGAAGAACAGTTGCCTATTCAGCCAATCATAAGATGTTTTTTAAGATGATCAGGCGATTGTTGGAGGGTAGGGTTCATCCTCTGAAAATGGGTTACGCATTGCCTTCTATACGAAAGGACTTTCAAATACAAAAGCAGAAAAAAAAGAGGAAATACTTACAGTTGAGTACAGGGAGTAACTGCTCATATTATAATGGAAATCATCCAATGTATAAGCATAGACTTGGATTACAGCTAAAGATTACACATACTGGATTACTGCTACTCCTAATGTAGGATTTAGGCTACTGGTTATGCTAAGGAACATGAAAGACTAATTATGCTATGAAACATAAAGGTCATATTATGATAGTTGAAAGATAGATTCGATTTGTTTGATTAAGTTAATATGAGATACCTTGCTTCGTTGAACTCCTCTGCTAATTATAGACTTTCTTAAGAGAATTACCTAAACCATCTGCCCTCTCCGATGGTTATAGCAGCTTCTTCAATACCACTTAGGCCTTCCAGACTCTTCTTTGACACCTTTCTTGATAACTGCTTCTTACTAAACCACGTTCCGTCATCAAGTACTCAGTCATGTTCCATCTTTAGATGATGTCTATTATCCGATTAGTACCAGCTGATATTTTCACAACACGTGCTCTGAATATTTTCAAAGATCTTGGGCATGCTATAATGTTGAGTGTGAAATATTACATATTTCTTCCTTATTGTGCATTAGTTTTATAAGCATAGACGTGCCTAATTGATTTAATTTTATATGTTTTGCTATGCGATGTGATTTGGAAAGCTAAGATGAAAAGAATTATTAAAGAGAAGATTTGATTATCAAAGAATGACCAAATAAAGACTTAGAGATTTGGAGGTGATTAATGAATAATTCAAGTGCCAAAAATTCAAGAAAACCAATTACAAAAGTGAGAAAAGACCGACAAAATCACAAAGTATATTAATAAAAATAACAGACTATTCGATCCCACCTAAAGTTAATTCGATCCAACCGAATGTGCACAGAATAATCCAGCAAAAAAATATGATTTTCAGAAGAAATTCGTCTCGACACTTAGGTGCGACCGAAACCATATTTGGAGCCATTGAAAGAGAGTTCAGTGCGACCTGAGAAAGACAAAGACTTCAGACCTATATTGAAGAAATTCAGTTGGAACCGAAAGAAGGTTCAGTGCGACTGAAGGTATGTTTGGTTACAACCGAAGGTTGTCATCAGTTTAACCAAAGCGTAACATAAGTGCATAAAATTAAAGTTAGCTTCAAGTCGGTGTGAATTTTTTCTATATAAAATGGTGATTTTAGGCTTCTAAAATACAAATTAGGATAAAAGAGAAAGATCAAAGCGTTGTGAAGCTTCTACAAAGTCTTTCTTCTTCTCTAATCGTTCGATTCTTGTTTGGTTTTTACGTTTTCTTTTGAATTTCGTTCAATCATGTATATGGTTGGCTAAATATCTTAACTTAGACCAAGAGGTGAAGCTTGTAGTTGTTTTTAATGTCTTAGTTTACATTGATTCAAGTTAATTAGTTTAAATGTTGAACAATTCATTAATATTCGGTTTGAATGAAGATATATTTTTAGTTTACTTTAATTCATTGTTGACTCCAGGCATATTAGATGCTTATAAAAGCTAAGAGTAATACTTATCTATTTTATAAGGATTGATTTGTAAAATTTATTGATCTATTATAGACTAAGGGTATGACAAATGCTTTGCATTCGCTACAATCAATACTTTAATACTTTATGCAGGAATTAATTCAATTGAAGTTCAAATCTATATTTTTTTTTGTGAATGATGATTTAACTGCTCTATTATTCGGCTGAATAGAATAAGACCTTAATTCCAGTTGAATTATATAATTAAATTAAGTGAATTAAATATTAATAATGACTACAAGTGGATCATTAGCATTCTAGTGCTTTATCTTTATTAGTTTTCTCTTTGTTTTACTTGATTATATAATTACTTTTTAAATCAAATTACATAAGTTAGTTATAATTCTATTTTTAATTCCAAAGTATTCCAAAAATTACACAATTATAAGTCCATGTAGATTCGACATCGATCTCACTAAGTTACTGCTACATCGTAACCTGCACTTAAGGTTTGTCTGTATCACTATATACTTCTCGAATCATGACACATGTAATTTCTTAATTAGTTATTCCAATAAGAGTAAAAAATAAGGTTCAACAACATTAAAGATAGCCTGATGAATGATTTCAAAAGCAAACCTACATTACTCCACCTTACATGTGCCACATATTTGCTAAGCATTTCTGGTCAGATTATGTTGCAATATGCAAGTTTAATGTGTTTCCTTTCGGTGCAGAGTAGTGCAATGCCTGGCCTGTTAGTAGAGCTATTCACGAGTCGAGCTAGCTTGATTAACTCTCTCGACTTGGCTCGAGTTAGCTTGGATTGACTCGGCTTGAATGGCTGAGTCAGGCCGAGTCAAGCTGAAATATGGAAGCTCGAGTTGAGTTCGAGCTGAGTTCGACCATGTGCCGTTTTAACTCGACTTGACTCGAGTTCGAGTATGTGCCGTTTTAACTCGACTCGACTCGAGTTCGACTAGCCTCGAAACTCAAACTCGAGGTCAACTCGGCTCAATTAGAAATAGGTTAAATTATTTATAATTTATAATTTATATATAAATATAATAATAATCATAAGGAAAAGTAAAATATTTTTATTTTTCTAAAAACTTTAACCGTCTACCCCACCCAGCTGCAGCTTTCCGTTTCTCCCTTTCCCTTTCCTCTCCATCTCTCCCCACCTAGCCCGCTGACCTCTGACAGCCGCACACCGATGAGGTGAGTGCATCTTCTTTTTTTCTTCTTCTTCTTCTTCTTCTTCTTCTTCTTTTTTTCCTCTTTCTTGATCCATTGGAGGTGAGCGCATCCATTCGTTGGAGACCGGGTAGACAGGCATATTTCTTAGCAGTCATCCTGGTGGTGGGGCCCACATGAAATCTCATCTTTGCGGTTCCACGATGGATATGAAAAGAAATGTAAGTGATCTTCAAATCCTCCTTTCATTATGAGGAAGGATATCACCGGAGTCTGCGTCTATTCATTTCCTGCCGTATTGATGGCCTTTTTTTAATGGACGCTGACAGGTTGAGTAGCGAAGGGTCGTCACCAGGTTCGGTGGGTCCCAACATAATGTATGTTTTGTATCCACACCGTCCATCCATTTGGAGAGACTATTTTAAGGCATGATCGAAAGAATGAGTTAGATCAATCTCAAGTGGACCCCACCACAGAAAATAGTGGAGAGACTGACACCCACCGTTAAAAACTTCTAAGGGCCACAAAAGTTTCCGATCTAGCTGATATGTGTGTTTTCCCTTATATAATGTATTTTTTAACTTATAAACAGGTTGGATCTCAAATAAACATCATGGTGGACCTTAGGAAAGTTTCAACTGTGGCCGTCGCTCTCTCCATTGCTTTTTGTGGTGGGGTTCACTACAGATTTGGATCTGACTAGTTCTTTAAATAATATCGTAAAATGATCTCTCCAAATAGATGGATGGTGTGGATATAACACATCTATCATGGTGGGACCCATGGTAACATGTTAGTAGCTAATCGGCGTCCATTTTTAACTGTTTCTTGACGCGGATTTCCTGCCAAAGACTTTCGCAGGAAATTCCTGTAGAATATTCTGTGTGGGTCTTACTTAGTTCTCCGTGGAAATCTAACCCCTCTATTTGTTTTTGAAGCTCATTTCATGACATGGGACAAAAATTGAAGAGGAACAAAAACTCAAATGGGCTACACGAGAGGAAAAAGTGAAGATTTAGTGACCGCCGTTAAAATATTTATATGTCCCTAAAAGTTTTTAACGATCTAATTTTTTTGGCTTTTTCACTTTATCTAAGTGAAAATGGCCTTATAAATGGTTTAGATGGCATATAAACAGTAAGGTAGAGCGTAAGAAGGTTTTAATAGTATGCATTCCTTTCCCCACTGTTTATCTCCTATAACACACTTGAGTTTTAGATCCTACTCGTTTTTGGTAGAATGTCTTAAAATGAGGTCGAAAATGGATAGACGGCTTTGATTTCTCACAAACATCACGGTGGGCCCCACCTAGAATCCTTGCACAAGAACTTCCTGTAAAAGGCTTTCTCAGGAAATCCACGTCAGTTTCTTTTACTAGAATTAGAATTGTACATGTGGCAGCATAGGGAGACGTCCCTACCTTGAAAGGTTTGCTTTGTTTTTTAAAAAATATCAAACTCAATGGTATAGTATATTAAATGTTGATGGATTGTCTTACCATCATAAAAGCAAATGTATGGACGGTCTGTTGTATTTGTTTTAAAATAATATTAAAAATTTGAATTTTCAAATTTTGGTGTTTTCCCTCCACATTTAAATTTTGGTGTTTTTGAGGTGTTGGTTTTGTCCCACATCGGATTTGACAAGAGAAATTCTCTTGTTTATATGATAGACTTTTTGCCTAGGGCTTGAGCCCCTTTCAGGGGGCATGTGAATTTGGTTCTGTGGGGGGGCTATGCCAATAGCTCTAATCTATGCCATTAACCACACACGCGCGCGCGCGCGCCGAGCCGAGCCGTGCCGTGCCGAGCCGAGCCGAGCCGAGTCCGAGTCCGTGTCCGCGTCCGCGTCCGCGTGCGCGACGCGACGGGACGGGACGGGCTGGGCTGGGCGCGGGTGCGGGTGCAGGTGCGGGTGCGGGTGCGGGTGCAGTGTAAGTGTACTCGCGTGGGTGTGTGTGTATGGGTACTCGCAGGACTGTATGTGCGAGAGTGTACTCGCACTTGCGCCTTTTCGTTTTTAAACCAGAGAGATGCTTCCCTTCCGGTTGGTCGCCCCTGTTGGGTTTAAACCCAACGAAAAATTCCCTGCCTTATAAAACTCTCTCTGATACGGTTTTGTTACTGAGTTCATTGCTGAGTCAACTCAGCACTTTCGAATTAAACTGCAAGTGGTTCGAGCCCGTGTACAGTGAGTGCACCGCTGGGACCGGGTCATAGTCGTTGTATCCTGGAGGTCGATTGCTCTGGAAACCTGTTGCACTTGGGACGCTGTCCAAGGGGAGCAAATTCAATTTCAAGCCGAGTGACTCAGTCACGCCTCGACTCAATTCAATAAGTTTTTCTTTCTCTAAATTTATTTTCCTTTTTTTTTTTGTTCTCGATTTTTATAGTCTATTTAATTCAACATTTTATCCAACAATCTTGAAATCGAATTTTGTGTTGAATTACATAGACTATGACTACAGTAACAGTAAATGCTTCTACTGAGTTAGCCAAAATCGAACCGTTCGTTGGACAATCCTTTAAACGGTGGAAACAGAAATTGATGTTCGCTCTTACCACCCTGAAAGTTTCATACATTTTATCTGAATCATTTACTATAGATCCAGCAAATCAAAATAAAGTAACAGATGAAAATAATTATAAAAATTATATTCTAAACTCTTTATCCAACGAATTATATGATGTGTATGCTTCTTACGCCTCTACTAAAGATATATGGATTGCTTTAGAAAAGAAATACATATTAGAAGATGCAGGCGCTAAGAAACATGCAATTGCTAATTTCCTTCACTATGAAATGACAGACGATAAATCTGTCACAAATCAGATTCACGACTTTTAAAGTCTAATTCACGAACTATCGACAGAAGGAATTAAGTTGGATGAGGTGTTTCTGTCAGGAGCGTTAATAGAAAAGTTACCGCCCTCCTGGAAAGAATATAAAAATAGAATGAAACATAAGAAGAACGGTGTTTCTTTGGAAACCACTATCGTACACATACGAATAGAGGAGGCCAATAGAATCAGGGACCAAAAAGGAAATAAAAATGAGATAGATTCAAAAGCGAATCTTGTGGAATCAAGTCGGACAAATAATAAGAAAAAGGGCAACTGTCATAACTGTGCAAACCTGGACATTATGCAAATGAATGCAGGCTCAAAAAGAAGAATGCAAACAATCAATTCAAGAAAAAGGGAAACTGCTACAACTGTGGAAAGCCTGGGCATCATGTTAAAACCTGCAGGCTTAAGAAAAATAAAGATAAGCCGCAAGCTAATCTTATAGAAACAGGCAATGAGTCTGACATAGTATTGGCTGTGGTGTCAGAAGTCTTCCTTGTAAACAACTTGGAGTGGGTGCTAGATACTGGTGTAACTAGACACGTGTGCAAGGATCGTAGCATGTTTACCTCCTACCAAGTATCAGGAGATGATGAACAGGTGTTCATGGGAAATGCTAGAACGTCTCTAGTTGTAGGGAAAGGGAAAGTACTTCTGAAACTCACTTCTGGAAAGACTCTAATGTTAAATGATGTCCTACATGTGCCTGACATTAGAAGAAACTTGGTCTCTGGTTCGCTCCTCAATAAGGCTGGTGTCAAATTAGTATTTGATTCAGATAAGCTTGTAATGACTAAAAATGGAACCTTTGTTGGTAAGGGGTACTGTAGCGATGGTTTATTCATTGTAAATGTATCCAATGATAATAAGAAAACATCTAGTTCTGTTTATATCATTGAACCTTTTTATCTATGGCATAATAGATTAGGTCATGTGAATGTGGCATCTTTAAAGAAAATGAAAAGATTAGGTTTATTACCTAATATATCTAATGAAGAGTTTAAAAAATGTGAAACATGTGAAGAATCAAAATTTATTAGAAAACCCTTTAAATAAATAGAAAGATCATCTGTTCTATTAGAGTTGATACATAGTGATTTAGGTGATTTTAGAAATCACATGTCTAGAGGAGGAAAAAGATATTATATAACTTTTGTAGATGACTACTCTAGGTTCACTAGAGTATATCTATTAAGGAACAAAGATGAAGCTTTAGATGCTTTTTCTAAATATAAAATTGAAGTTGAAAATCAATTAAATATAAAAATTAAAAGACTTAGAACAGATAGAGGAGGTGAATATGAATCTTCTCAATTTAGAGAATTATGTGAAAAGAATGAAATAATTCACGAAACTACAGCTCCTTATACACCAGAACAAAATGGAATAGCAGAACGTAAGAACAGAACTCTAAAAGAAATGATGAATGCCATGTTAAATAGTTCAGGCTTACCCTCAAATATGTGGGGAGAAGCAATTCTGTCTGCTTGTTATATCCTAAACAGGACTCCATCTAAATCTTCTGAACAAACACCATATGAACTTTGGAAGAATCATATTCCTAGTTATAAATATATTAAAGTGTGGGGGTGTCTTGCTAAAGTAGGATTGCCTGAAACTAAGAAAAGAAAATTAGGTCCTAAAACGACCGATTGTGTATTTATAGGGTATGCACAAAACAGTGCGGCATATAGGTTTCTAGTTTTAAAAAACTAAGGATAATATTCTAGATCCCAATACAATTATAGAAGCTAGGGATGCAGAGTTCTTTGAGAACGTATTCCCTATGAAATCTAAATCTATAGGAATAGAAAAAGTTAATGAATCAGATATTGCGTCTACTAGTAAAAATGCTTACGAGAGAGTAGTAGAAGAGATACAACCAAGAAAATGTATTAGAGTTAGAAAAGAAACTAACCTATGAGATGGTTTTTTCACATTCTTAGTAGAAGATGATCCTACAACTTATATAGAAGCTATTAACTCTCCAGATGCAACCTTTTGGAAGGAAGCAATAAATGATGAGTTAGAATCTATTATATCAAATAATACTTGGGAACTTGTAGACCTACCACCTGATAACAAACCAATAGGCTGCAAATGGGTGTTTAGAAAGAAACTAAAATCAGATGGAACTATCGATAAGTTTAAGGCTAGGTTGGTAGCGAAAGGCTTTAAACAAAAGGAAGGAATAGATTATTTTGATACATATTTTCCTGTAACTAGGATTACAACTATTAGAGTCTTAATAGCGATAGCCTCCATATATAAACTAGTGGTACACCAGATGGATGTTAAGACTGCTTTCCTAAATGGAGACTTAGAAGAAGAAATATATATGGAGCAACCTGAGGGTTATAAGATATTAGGTAAAGAAAATAAAGTATGTAGACTAATTAAATTACTATATGGTTTAAAACAGGCTCCTAAACAATGGCATGAAAAATTTGATGGTGTTTTAAAATTAAATGGTTATCATATAAATGATGTAGATAGATGTGTATATAGTAAAATTTCTGGAAATGATTATGTTATCATATGTCTTTATGTTGATGACATGCTTATTTTTGGAACTAATATTAAATTAGTTAACGCAACTAAGAAATTCTTGTCATCTAAGTTTGACATGAAAGACTTAGGAGAGGCAAGTATAATATTGGGTATTGAAGTAACCAGGAAAAATGGTGTTATTATATTATCACAATCTCATTACATTGAGAAGATATTGAGAAAGTTTAACCATTTTGACTGTTTACCTGTCAGTACTCCTTATGATTATAGTGTGACTCTCATGAAGAATATAAAAAATAGTGTGTCTCAATTAGAATATTCCAGAATAATTGGTAATCTCATATGTCTAACAAACTGCACTAGACCTGACATAGCTTTTGCAGTAGGAAGGCTAAGTAGATATACACATAACCCTGGAAAAGAACATTGGAATGTATTGTCTAGAATTTTGCGATACTTAAAAGGTAATATGACATATGGTTTACATTATAATGGTTATCCTACTGTATTAGAAGGATATAGTGATGCTAACTGGATCAGTGATTCAGATGAGACAAAATTCACTAGTGGATATGTCTTCACTTTGGGTGGAGGAGCAGTCTCTTGGAAGTCCACCAAGAAGACATGTATTGCTCGGTCGACTATGGAATCCGAGTTTATTACCTTAGAAAAGGCTAGATCAGAAGCTGAATGGCTTAGAAATCTCTTAGCTGATATACCATTGTGGCCAAAGCCTGTATCGGCCGTATCTATTCATTGTGACTGTCAAGCAGCTATAGCGAAAGCAAAAAGTAAAATATATAATGGAAAAAGAAGGCATATTAGACTCAGACACAACATAGTGAAACATATGTTGCGTGATGGAGTCATATCTATTGACTTTGTGAGGTCAGAAAAGAATCTAGCAGATCCTCTGACTAAAGGACTATCCAAAAAGTTAGTCAATGATACATCGAAGGGAATGGGGCTGAGCCTAATATATGAGCTGCCAGTGTCGGTAACCCAACCTATACAAGTGGAGATCCCATGAGATAGGTTCAATGGGTAAACAACAAGACACGAGGTAGACAATTGCACTGAGTTATATGAGCCCCTTCTATGGTGTACAGTGCGAGCAGCAACGCAGAAGGATGAGTTTTTAGAACTCTTAATGGATCCATAGCCATATATTTGGTGGTGTATACAGTTGCTGCATACACTTGATGGAATTCACCTATATGGGTGTGGAGGTGGAGGCCGCTTCCTATGAGAATCTAGGCGAATTCTCTAGAGCACTCATGAAATCCAGGTAATGGTGTATGGCCGAAACGCACCGAACCACAGAATCACTTGCAGAGGAAGAGTTGTGTGAGTGACATGTACTTGCGATCTACATTAAAAGGATTCAGGTTCAAGACTATGGTGTCACCTGATTCCTGTAGACCTGTCTTGCTTACTCTAATGTCGGTTCAAGTCTATGGTGACACCGGCACCATTGCACAACTATTTCGCTTTAATCCGAAAGCATTTTATTTTAAAGCATTCTCAACGTGCGGAACTACTCCGATCCGACGGTCAGGGTCCTCCGAATGTAATTTTCTAGTATACAAGATGATAGGAGAGTTGATGAACGGTCCTGATCACCGGGTCTAAAAACTGCTTTGCCAAGAAAGGCCCACATGCACACCAATGAGAACCATTCAAATCATGGGCCTTTTGATCAGAAACTCGTGGGAAAATGTAGGGGATAAAAAAAAGAATTCCTCTAATGTGTTTGTTTGAAAAAAGGGATCATTTCATTTCCCTTTTTTAGTTTTTCTTTTACAAAAATCATTTTTAAGAAACCTCTTCGATGCAGATTTTATCGGTTAAGATATTGAGACAAGACTTTTTCTATTACGCCATTGACCTTAAACATTTTCATAGAAAAAATAGTGCAAAAGAAACATGGGACAATTCCAACTTCTTTTTATAAATAACTATTTGTTGAAATAAGAGCATTGGACCAAATATCTTTATCAATGTGATAATCAAATAATTAAATGAACATAATATTTTTTTCATAATAATTTGCCAAAGAGTAGACTAGCATAAGCTATATTAGTATCATATAGACAAGGAAGAATATCTTATAGATGTGCATATTTGTAGATAACTTAAAACATTTTATAGATATACCTAGAATTCGTATAATTTATAAATTTCCTCCTTAGTCTGAAAATACAACTTTCATCTTCGTGAAAATGCCATATAATTTCCAAGCATGCAATCATTGTGTTAGAATAGTGTTAATTCCATCTATGTTAATCTAAAATGGTTATCAACATCCTATCAAAAAATCAAAATCGTCCCACATTAAAAAATTAATTACTGGGACAAAAGTTTCCAGAAGCTACTAGCATTGTATCAAGTATAAAGTAGATTAAAAAATAAAAATAAAAAATCAAAGTAGGTGTGTATCGTCTATCACATCATACCAAAGTATCAATGCTTTTCTCTTCATTTTGTCCATTTGTTTCAATTTGGGCCCACCATTTTGACAGTACCAGTAATTTTATTCCTGGATTACAATTAGTGTAAATCAAATTGTCTAAATTATTTTACATATTATCATATTAATGTTGATGCTTATGATTATTTATCATCTAATGTTATTAATTAATATTTAAGCCACCTAGTGGTTTAGCAAAATATTCCCCGTTTAGGAATTTATATTGAACAAGTACAATCATTCCACTGAAAATACTTGTTCTTTATGGATTCCTAAATTATCCCATTTTGGATAGTTTGGTACCATACCATGTACTTAGGTTGTCATCATTTAATTTACATGTGGTTGAAATTTCGGTAGTGTTTCCCTATGTTTTCTCTGGATATGTGGTTCTTTACTAGTTAGTTTCCACTACATGTGTAGTGAATTACATGTGGGTGTGGCAACTAATTAGTATTGAATTTTACATATATCTAGAGAATATAAGGAGGTGCTGCCAAAATTTCGGCTCGCATGTAAATTGTATGGAGACAGTACATGGTATGTTACCAAATGAGATAGAGACAATTAGCACCTATAGATAGAGACAAGTAGGAATAAGATATTTAGAAACAATTAGGAAACAAAAATAGAAACAATTATGGACAATTTATAGTTATGTATATGTATGTATCCTGTTGGATTTATTTATTAGGGGACTATTTGAGACACTTGTGTCTTGCAGTTTATGGAGGGGCCCAATATTGTTTATATTATATATTTATATATACGTATAAATGTCGTTAACTAATTCCTTCAACCTATAAAAACCCTGATCTTACCCTACTCTTGTTATCTTTTAATTTTTAGATGACTATGAAGAAAATCTAAGTACTCTTGGCCCTGGTGCTTCAATCAATTCTCCTTTAGCCGTGGTGGATGAAGAAAAATTAGATAACAAAGTTGAAACAGCTTCAGGTATTGTGAAAGGGAAAAAGAGATCGACGATATGAGAATCTTTTGATGAGATCACGCAACCAGATAGTTCAGTCAAGATTAGATACAAGTATTGTAAAACTCTTTATGGCAAGCATTCTGGTTCTTCTACAACTCATTATCAGAGGCATTTTGATAAATGTGCGAAGAGACCAAGAACATTAAAGGGTGTAGTTCAACAACTGCTTTCATTTACCGTTTCTGAAGACGACGACTCTAAAGCTGCACTTTCAACATATAAGTATGATCCAGATAAACTGAATGAGTGGTTTGCGGATTAATGATAGTCAATGAGAAGCCATTCAGCATGGTAGAAAGTAAAGTTTTCATGAAATTTTATAAATTTTTAAATTCCAAATGTGAGAAGGCCTCTCGTAGTACTATGAAAAGATAGTGTATGAAGATGTATGCTATTGAGAAAGCTAACTTGAAAGCTCTCCTGACATCCGTATCCAGATTAAGTTTAACTTCGGATATGTGGATGGGCTCGAATCAGAGAAAGGGGTATATGTCATTGACCGCATACTTTGTTAATGCGGATTCGAAATTACAAAAAAGGATTTTTAAACTTCTGCCACGTTCCTCCTCCTCATACTAGTGTGGTCACATCTGATTATATTTACAATTATCTTATTGAGTTGGGCATTGAAAAGAAAATTTCTTCAATTACTTTAGATAATGTCTCATCAACGATACTTTGGTTTCTTTCTTACATAGTCAGTTCAAAGTTGCCAGAAATTTATTCTTCGAAGGTAAAATATTCCAAGTTAGATGTTGTGCTCATATACTCAATTTGATTGTGCAAGAAGGGCTGAAAGTAATTGATTCAATGATTGCAAACATACGAGATAACGTTAAATGCATAAGGGGGATCACCTTCAAGACTGAGTACGTGGAATGATAAAATCTAACGTTTAGAGTTGAAATCTAAATAGCAGTTGAAGTTAGATATCTGCACTCGCTGGAATTCTACTTATGAAATGTTGGATATAGCTTTACAATTTAAAGTTGTATTTCCTGAACTTACAGCGCATGATAAAATGTACACATACGTACCAAGTGATGAAGACTGGAAGAAAGTTGAAGATGTTCATCGATTTCTCAAAGTTTTTTACGACTGCCCGAAGATTTTTTCAGGAAATAAGTATCCCATGACAAATCAATTTCTTCTTAAAATTATTTTTATTATAAAAGTGCTAAAAAAGTGTGTTGGTGGTAGGCTGAAATTTTTAAAAGCGATGGCTATAGGAATGCAGTTGAAATTTGATAAGTATTGGGCTGAATGCCACTTATTAATGGCCATTACAATTGTCTTGGATCCACGATATAGGATAACAATGGTTAGATATGTTTTCAGATCACTTTATTCTAGTTTTGAAAGAGTTTCAGCAGAGACTGTCATTATTAATGCTGCGATTGAAGAGTTGTTTGCTTCATATGTTGATAATTTGGCCGAAACATTAAGTGCAATAGGTACTTCTCAAACTACGAGTAGTTCTTCTACTAATGCTAAGGGCAAGCGACTTCGTGACTTTATGTCTTTCTTAGACGAAGAAGAAACAGATAAGCAGAAAATTAAATCCGAAGTGGAGAAGTATATAAAGGAATCGGTCATAAGGCTAAAAGATAATGATTTCGATGTTTTGCAATGGTGGAAGTCTCTAGCTCGTGAATACTTAAGACTTTTGTTGATGGCACGAGACATTTTATCAATTCCAATTTCGACCGTGGCATCAGAATTAGCTTTTAGCACTGGCAACAAGGTAGTTAACAAGTATCGAAGCTCGCTCGCCTCGAATACAGTTGGAGCACTGATATGTACGTAAGATTGGTTGCATCTAGTTTGGGGCGGTAGCATTTTCGATGCTAAAGAGTATGAAGAGGATAATG
This sequence comes from Magnolia kwangsiensis, assembly GCA_037074715.1. NCBI lineage: Eukaryota > Viridiplantae > Streptophyta > Magnoliopsida > Magnoliales > Magnoliaceae > Magnolia > Magnolia kwangsiensis. The sequence continues at coordinate 62,017,622 of CM073583.1, read as the reverse complement.
AAATTGAAAACATGGGTTAGAATGCCTGAAGGAAGGAAAAATTTAAAAATTTTCATGAACGGTTTTATAATTTTTCATATATTTTCGAATTGATGTTGATGTTGATTATTGAGGACAAAATATGGTTTTGTGGTATGATATTGATAGTATATAAAGGTTTTTAATTTATGTCTTAGTAGTTAGTAATGTGGCATTAGCATGTGAGACATTTAATTTTTATTTTTTAGCAAAAATTTTAATAATATGACATATGATGATATAAACAAGCTCGAGCTCGACTCAAGGTAAACTCGACTCGACTCGAGCCACTAGCTCGACTCGAACTCAACTCGAAAACTTTGGCAAACAAGTCGAGCTTCAATGTTGAGCTCAAGGCCGAGCTTGAGCTCAAGCTCGAACTTGAGTACCCCACGGACAAGCCAAGCTGAGCTTGTCCCACCTCGACTCGACTCGGCTCGATGCCCACCTCTACTTGTTAGGGAGGAACATGGATTAGCGTGGGTGCAACCTTGACCACCATCACAATGTTGCATTGTATATCCACACGATTAATTCGCTTTGCTGGTTTATTTTATGATATGGTCTTAAAAATGAAGTGGATATAAATCTCAAGTGGACCACATAGTATGAATTGAATCTTCACCATTAAAAGCTTCTTAGAGGTCACAAAAATTTTAGATCAATTATATTTGTGTTTTCTCTTCATCTAATCTTGTGTCACCTTATCAACGGGAAAAACATTACAATGTACTTGAGGAAAGTTTTAATGGTGGGTGTTCAATTACCACTGTTTCTTGTAGAGTGGTAAACATTACAGTGTAATTCAATCTTCATTGTTGGGACTGTAAAACGGATGGTTGGAGTGGATATACAATGCATGCATCCAAGTGGGCCCCACTGTCAGGGTCGCACCCACTTGCCACATCTGAAGTGGTAGCTAATCCGCGTTCAATAGCGAGAGGGCCGCAAATTGGATAGGGATTGCCTGTGACCCTAGGCACAAAGATATCTCTGTGCTCAGAGCTTCGTGGGATCTACACATATGTAAATGATAAATCCATTCTATCCATCTATTTTGAAAGATCACAATAGGATATAAGTCTACTAATCAAGAAGATCCAAAACTCAAGTGGCCCACACTAGTAAAAGAGTGGAAACAATAATGTCCTATGTTTAAAACTTCCTATAGCTGAACATGATGTTTATATGCCATCCAAACCATTCATGGAATACCACTTAGATAAAGTGTAGGAATAAATTAGGAACAAATATCATCCTGACATAAAACTTATGTCACCTATGGGCGTTCAATCTTCACTTTTTCGTGTGGTATATCCCACATGAGTTTTGGATCTGACCGATTTTTATAATCCAGTCTTAGTATGGTCTTTCAAAATAGATGAACGGAGTTAATTTGTCACGAACATCTTTACAAACCTCACATAGCTCCAGGCAGAGAGATATGTGCTCGAGGTTAAAGGCAATTCGCTGCTGGCAAATTCCCAATGATTAACTGTATAATTTCATGTGAAAGGGAATTAGCTGGTGTACCACACACCACAGACCTCACTGCCATGGGTTATGGCATGTAAAGGCGACCTTGAGGCCCCAATGCTGTAGCAAGGAAAGGAGACCAAATTTACATGGCCCCATAATAATGTATTTTTTATATCCACTCCGTCCATTCATTTATTAAAACCTTTTTAAAGCATAAGTCTAAAATTAATTCATATCCACAACTCAAGTAAACCATACCACAAATATCAGTGGGACAGTAATTTCCGTACACTTTCGCGGTCTTACCGGTCGAATTCCGGCAACTTTCGACCCTTAACCGATATCGACGCGCGACCCAGATTCATGTGCCGACAACCCGAGTCGACTCAACCCGAGACCAATACCATAGCGACCGCACCGTCGCCGCGGTTTCGATACCGCGACTCGCGCGTCGAGGCGATACCCGGATCAAGAGATATGGGCCAACGTTCGGTGCGAGAAAACGCCGCGCGTTGCGAAAACCAAGGGAATCTCAACGATGTGTCACATCAATCATATCAATCCCATCAATCAATCACTCATCAAGCCATCACATGTCAAGTACACATCACTTCCATCCCTTTTCCCAAGCAACCACAAAAGTCTCCCAAACCCATACCTCTCTTACACAAAAGCCAACAAAGTCTTCTCAACCCATACCTTTCTTACACAAAAAGCCACCAAAGTCTTCCTAACCCATACTTTTCTTACACAACCATCACTCACCCATCCATCCATCACTCTCTCTCTCTCTCCCTTTACATCACTCTCTCTCTTTCTCTCTTTCTCATTCCAAAATTTCCAAACAACAAAAATTGCAAGGGCTCCATACGTATGGCATTTCTCCAAAGACCTTAAGCTTCAAGTGGCCCACCTCCCTACCCCAAAATCTTCCATCTCAACCCTCCATTCTTCATCTTAGCCATTGAAGTTGAAGACAAGGTGCCAAGGAACCTCTAGGAGCGAGAAGATCGGACGGTGGGTGCTTCTATAGGGTAGATTTTCTTGATTTTATGGTGGACCAAGTGAGGCCCACCGATCCATGGTGTGGATCTCACTTGGGACCCTTATTTGTGGCCGATGGACCACTTGGATCATCATGATCATTCCATGATGGGGCCATTCTCCATGGACCCCATCATGATGTTTATTTTCATTTGAAAAGGTCATCTAGACCATTCATATTGGTGGGGAAGGGATCCTCACCGTTGATCTTTAATTTTGAGGGTCACATGTACAAAATGACCCAATTGATGTATGATTTCATGCATGGGAGGGCCCATAGTGACGGGGTCCCTCCATCACTAGCCGTGTCCCACTCTCCATGTCTCTCTCTCTATTTTATTTTATTTTATTTTATTTATTGCAAAAGGATGGTGTGGCCCACTTGAATGGATCCCACCTTGATATAATTATTTTATTCAAGTGGGGCCCACCTTAGACGTTGGACCTATGACACCCATCAGTGGTGGCCCACTTCATCAAGGCCCACACAAAAAAAAAATACATATATATATATAAAAACTGTCCAGCGTCTGGGACGCTGGACGTTTTACAGAAAGAAGAAAAAGGAAAGAAAAGGAGAGGTTTTGGGTGGTCCCTTAGTGTAGGCCCCACCTTGATGTATATGTTTGATCCGAGCCGTCCATCCCCTTACTCACATCGATTTAACCGTCAAGTAAAAGAATGGGACTGATCCGAATATCTTGTGGGCCATAGCATGGGAAACATTGACGGTTACCATTGAAGATTCTTCTGGTGTTTCTAGGCCTCAAAAAAATTCGAACTCCGGACTCTTTTTGTCTGTTGCGAGCCGTAGAACACTATGGATGGGATGGATTTTCAAGAAGCGGGTCCCACACGTGATTTTTGGCCGAAACTAAAATTTAGAGGAGAGAGAGAGAAGGAGAGGCAGCAGCTGCTGCCGCTGTGTCAGGCGCACGCAGGCGCTGCCTGCGTGCTGGCGGACGGGCGGGCACCCACGGCTGCTGCCGTGGGCCCCACTTGATGCATATGTTTTATCTACCCCGTCCACTGGGTGGGTCCCCATCTCAGGTGGGCCCCCTGCGAATTTCAGGTTGGTCCAAAACTCAGGTGGCCCACACCGTAAGAAACAATGTGAATGAGCATCCACCATTGAAACTCTCCCTGGGGCCCACAGAAGTTTCGAATCAAGCTGAAATTTATGTTTTTCCTTCATCCTGGTCTGAATGGCCTTATGAATGGGTTGGATTTCAAACAGATATGACGGTGGGCCACATTTGTGGGACCCACGTGGATGTATGTGCCAAGTCCACCGTCCAACGGACGGTGGCACTCACCGTGATGGCCCCCCCCCCCCCCCCCCCCTTTGCTTGCGTGCCTCCACCGTCCAGCAGACTGTGGGGCCCTGGGAAATGTATGAGTTTTTATCCGCACTGTCCATTGGACAGTGGGACCCACCATGATGCATGTAATGCATCTAAACCGTCCATCCACTTAGTGAGATCATTTTTAATACATGAATTATTAGGTGGGTGTGCCATTCATTTGGGTTTGGCCCATTTAAATTGTAATAGGCCTATGGGCTAGGCCCAATTGAATTTTAAAAAGGGCCATGGGCTAGGCTCACTTGGCTTATGAAATGCTTATGGGCTAGGCCCATTGGATCCACTTAAGGCCTAAGATCCTAGGCCCATTTAATGTACTTCAAGGCCCATGTAATTGAACCTTTTTGTTGAAATTTTAAAAAGCCTATGGAAGTAGGCCATTTGATATATTGTAAGGCCCATGGGACTAAACCCATTTGATTATAAAAGGGTCCCTGGGATTAGGCTCACTTTGATATGCATGCAAATTCATGGATTAGGCCCATTAGAATTGTTTAAGGCCTAAGGATTTAGGCCCATTCGACTCATATAAGGCCTCTTGGTTGAGGCCCATTTGATATACATTTGGGGGCCTAATTGGTGTGGCCCATTTGATACATATTAGACTCATATGACTAGGTCCAATTGATGCAATCCAAGGCCCACGGGTTTCGACCCATTGCAATGCACATAAGACCCATTGGTGTGGCCCATTTATGTGGCCCATCTGATGAATAAAAGCCCATAGGATATGGCTCATTTGATATATATATGTAAGATCCAATGGGGACAACCTACGGTCCATTGCAATGTGTAAATCCATTATAGACTAAGTACGATATTCACAACGATCGTGCCTTGGGAGCAATGTTGGTTTGACGTCCGCATTGCGAGCGTAATGTTGGTTGGATGTCCACATTACGACTCTCCTTAGGGCCCATCACCAGGCCGTACTTGCTGTGTATTGACCGTCCAAGTCCATCTGCATTGTTAAATAGTTCATTTCATTATAACATGTTTAGTATAGTTTCATGACTCATGATCATACGCATCATATGTATGCTTGATATGAGGACTGACTGATCATAGTAATTGCCTTCGGGCAGGTTGTTTATGGGCTCCCGGTTAGGCGGTGTTGCCCTACATGAGCGCACGGTATGCGCAGGATTGGTTGCATGACTGGATAGCGTGATTCATGCATTCCGCATTTGTGTGACATGGTTATTGTACGCCCTAGCGACATCAGGGCCGTAGCCTCCACAGACGCATCGTGGTTGGCAGGATTGGATACCGGAAATCTTGATCTACATGGGGTACTATAGATATCCCTGGGTGAAAGTCCCTAAACCCTTATGGTACCAAGAGGTTGCTCCAACGTCTAGACCGAGTGGGTAGATGAGCGTTGAGTGCCGATTACCAGACGGTTACGCTCTCCACTGTGTCGTGGTCGGTTGGAAGGGGGTACGGCCTTACCCGCCCGAGTGTAGGGGGCAATGCTAGGCTGAGTCTGACCAGCTCGAGGAATGGGTCCGCTATCGACGAGTCGCGCCCGATATTGGCAGACGGATAGTGAGGTCTCTTCCACTTACCTTATTGCGCGCGATGTGGCGGCAATCTGGTTCAGAGTGTACTAGACCCCGGTGATATCCCATACTTTGAGCTGTACTGATATGTGGACATTGATGAGTATCCGTATGCTTGAGTTGCATTATACATTGCATGGCCTTGGGATGGCCGATACCATTCATGTCTTGCATAGCATAAGCCTTGGTACGGCTCATGATATTATATTTCCATTTGCATATTCCGCATCACTCTGACATTGCATGTACATATTATTACCTTGACCACACACCTTCACCACCCTCTAAGCTTTCTGTAAGCTTATGCACGACCGTTGCGTGCAGGTGACGTTGGATCGCAGCAGCGTTGAGGCAGGAGCACGTTGCTGATCATTTTGGAGTTTTTCTGTTATTTACCCTTGTATTTCCCTTTATGCCCATTGTACTTGTAAAGTTTTTGATCATAGTGGAAATGTAATGGATTTCTTGGTTGTTGTTTCTGGGTTATGCCTTTGGTTATGCTTAATACGAATCAAACTGATATTTAAAATCCTCCTCGTAGCATCCCAGGATCGGAACCTGGCGAATGGGAGTTAGGAGCCGAGAATGGGGTTCTACGGAGGCTGTCGGCGCCGGATTCGGCGATCGGAAATTTTGTGAACCTGGTTTCCGAGTTTGGGGCGTGACAAATGTCCTATGTTTAAAACTTCCTATAGCTGAACATGATGTTTATATGCCATCCAAACCATTCATGGAATACCACTTAGATAAAGTGTAGGAATAAATTAGGAACAAATATCATCCTGACATAAAACTTATGTCACCTATGGGCGTTCAATCTTCACTTTTTCGTGTGGTATATGCCACATGAGTTTTGGATCTGACCGATTTTTATAATCCAGTCTTAGTATGGTCTTTCAAAATAGATGAACGGAGTTAATTTGTCACGAACATCTTTACAAACCTCACATAGCTCCAGGCAGAGAGATATGTGCTCGAGGTTAAAGGCAATTCGCTGCTGGCAAATTCCCAATGATTAACTATATAATTTCAGGTGAAAGGGAATTAGCTGGTGTACCACACACCACAGACCTCACTGCCATGGGTTATGGCATGTAAAGGCGACCTTGAGGCCCCAATGCTGTAGCAAGGAAAGGAGACCAAATTTACATGGCCCCATAATAATGTATTTTTTATATCCACTCCGTCCATTCATTTATTAAAACCTTTTTAAAGCATAAGTCTAAAATTGATTCATATCCACAACTCAAGTAAACCATACCACAAATATCAGTGGGACAGTAATTTCCATAGTTAAAGCATTTGTAGGGCTGCCGTGATATTTATTTTCTATTTAGTTTTTTTTGTTTTTTTGGTTAGTGTGTTAGTACACACCCATGTGTGTACACACTCCATGTTAGCCCGCATGAGTTTTGGATTTGACTGATTTTTATAATCCAGTCTTAGTATGGTCTTTCGAAATAGATGAACGGAGTTAATTTGTCACGGACATCTTTACAGACCTCACATAGCTCCAGGCAGAGAGATATGTGCTCGGCGTTAGAGGCGGCAAATTCCCAATGATTAACTGTATAATTTCAGGTGAAAGGGAATTAGCTGGTGTACCACACACCACAGACCTCACTGCCATGGGTTCTGGTACGTAAAGGCGACCTTGAGGCCCCAATGCTGTAGCAAGGAAAGGAGACCAAATTTACGTGGCCCCATAATAATGTATTTATTATATTCACTCCGTCCATTCATTTATTAAAACCTTTTTAAAGCACAAAATTGATTCATATCCACAACTCAAGTAAACCATACCACAAATATCAGTGGGACAGTAATTTCCATAGTTAAAGCATTTGCAGGGCTAGCCGTGATATTTATTTTCTATTTAGTTTTTTTGTTTTTTTTTGGTTAGTGTGTTAGTACACACCCATGTGTGTACACAATCCATGTTGGTTGTGTTCAATATCCACTGCTGTTTAGGTTACCTAATCTTTTAATACGTAGTATTTTTCACCTAAAGCATAACAATTGATCTCGCCAATGAAATGGACAGTAACATCATTTCACAGAAAAAGTCTTTTCTTTCCTCATTAAGGCTATTCTTAAAATGCGTACGTGGTGATTTTTATTCGGACATGTCAGGATTACCAGGATTCTGTGAAGATTTCCAGGAATTATGGGGCGTGTTGACGGTCCAGTTCTGTGAGGATTACTGAGAATCACCGGCGCGTTGATGTTACCCAGTTCTGTGAGCCCCACCAACCCTACCCTGATGTATGTGTCATGTCTAACCTGTCTGCCCATATGGCTATATAGTTTTTGGAAACGGATTGGCTACTCCCGCTGCCACCAGCCCGGTGGCTGGTGGTCGGTGCTCTGTGGGTCCACTATGATGTATGTGTTTCATCCATTTCGTTCATCCATTTTTACAAGTTATTTTAGGGCTTGATCCCAAAAATTAGAAGGATATAAATCTCAGGTGGAAACAGCAAAGGAAAATAATAGTGATTGGATATCCATCATTAAAATCCTCCTAAGGCCCATTGTATTGTTTATTTGACATCTTATCTGTTGATTAGGTCATACATGCCCAAATGATGGGAAAAACAAAGTTAGCTTGATCCAAAACTTTTATGGCCCTCAAAAAGTTTTTAATGGTCAATAATTCAACACCGCTTCCTGTAATGTGGTCCACTTGAGATTGGGATATACATCATTTTCGAGTCTTAGGAAAAACAATGATTAGCTTGATCCAAAACTTTTATGGCCCTCAAAAAGTTTTTAATGGTCGACGTTCATTCAACACTACTTCCTGTAACGTGGTCCACTTGAGATTGGGATATACATCATTTTGTCTCAAGAAAAACAAAGATTAGGTTGATCCAAAACTTTTATGGCCCTCAAAAAATTTTTAATGGTCGATGTTCATTCAACACGGCTTCCTGTAATGTAGTCCACTTGAGATTGGGATATACATCATTTATGGTCTTATACCATAAAATGATCTAGAAAATAGATGGACGGCATTGATGAAACACATACATCATGGTGGGGCCCACAAAGCACCGACCACCAGCTATTGGTTGGCGGCAGGGGAGTAACGAATCTGTTTTCATAGTTTTAGGGCTTGAGCCCAAATATGATCCAAATTTAAAGGTCAAGTGAACCACACCAATTGAAAACTTTTTAAGGATCACAGATGAATCTGATATTTATTTATTCTATTTATACAAGTCTTTTTTAACTTGTGGATAGTTTGGATGATAAATAAACATATTGGTGGACCCTTAGATGGCTTCAGTGGTAAGAATCATTGTCCTTACTGATTTTTGTGGTATGGTCCAATTTAGCTTTGGATCTACCACATTTTTTAGATCATGACCTAGAAGGGTCTTAGATATCCTGCATGGATGCAGCACATACATGAGGGTAAGATCGGAAAAAACGTTGCGATGTTAACCCACTTGGGAGGTAGAGTGGTGCGTGACCACGTAATCCACTTCAGGTAAGTACATGCAGTTTAGTGGATCCTAAGGTGACCGTTGTCAATGGATCATGTATGCCTTACATCCACACTGTCCATTCATTTTAACAGCTCATTTTAGGGCATGATCTCAAAAGTGAAGTATATTCAACTCTTAGGTGGATCACATCATAAGAAACAGTGGTGATTGAATACTTACCATTAAAGTCATTTTAAGGATCCACTGGATGAATGAATGAAGGGAAATACAAATATCAGCTTGGCGGCAAACTTTTATGGCTTACAAAAAAATTTTAATGGTCAATCACCACCCTCACCTAGTTTTAGATTGTCTTTTTTTAAAACATTTCCTAAAATGAGTTACCAAAATAGATCCTTACTGTTGCTCAGGTGGTAGACTCTAAAGAGTTTTAACACCTGGTCAAGGGTTCGAGTATTCATAGGTGGTGAAATTCCACTAGCGTGAGTGTGCAGGGTGTGCGTGTTTGTGTTTTAAAAAAAAGCTTTAAAAAAAGCTTAAAAAAAAGCCAAAACGGATATATAGTGTGGATGTAAGGGAAGTGGATTGGCTGGTGTACCACACATCAGCGATGTGGCCAGTGTAGTGTGTGTCGTGCGAAGATGAGTGTTAACACTCCTCGAGCTCTGGTTATACCAAAGTTATGTGACCCAAAAATGATGTATTTATTATATCTACACAATTCATCTATTTTTCGAGATCATTTTACAGCATGAGCCAAAAACTGAATTATATCTAAAGTTCAAAAGGACCACACCACAACTAGCAGTGAAGATAATGATTTTCATAGTTAAAACATTCATGTGGTCTACTATAACGTTTATTTTCCATCCAATCTCTTCATAAGGTCACAAAGACCTGGATGAAGAGGAAAAAAATATCATATTGGTCCAAAACTTCTGTGACCCCCAAAAGGTTTTCAATGGTAGACGTTCAATCCCCCACTATTTTTTGCAGTGTGGCCCACTTAATCTTTAGATCTATTTTATTTTTCAGTTGAAATCTTACTACGAGCTCACTAAATGAATGGACAATTTGGATATATCACATAACTCATGTCGGGCCCACAGAACTTGTTGACTTCAACACACCAACTATATTGTGTGTGTGGTACACCGGCCAATCCGCTTCTGGATGTAAGGCACATAGTTTAGCATGCGGATTAGCTACCGACGGGTTGAGTAGCGAGACTAGCCAGGAGTGACGTCACTAAGTTTTGTGGGCCTCATTATGATGTATGTTTTGTGTCCATGCTGTCCATGAGATCATTTTAGCAAAATATCCAAAGAATTAGTATCCACGTTGTCCATGAGATCATTTTAGCAAAATATCTAAAGAATTAGTCTAATCCAAATCTCCAGTGGACCACACCACAGAAAACAGTGGAGAGAGTGATGCCCACCATTAAAAACTTCTAAGGCCCATAAAGTTTTCGATCAAGCTGATACTTGTGTATTCCCTTCTTTCATGTCTGTGTTAACTTGTGACCAGTTTGGATTTCAAATAAACATCATGGTGCGCCTTAGGAAGGTTTCAAAGGTAGCAATCACTCTCCCCACTGTTTTCTGTAGTGGGGTCTACTAAAGCTTTGGATCTGCATCATTCTTTGGATCATTCCCTACAATAATACCTCTGAATGAATATATGGTGTGGATGCAACACATACATCATAATGGGGTCCACAGAACTTAGTGATGTCACTTCAGTAGCAAGTCTCGCTACTCAACCTGTCCATAGCTAATCCACGTCCCATATAATTTATGGCAGGCTGATCTTGGGGATCCAATGAAGCCCCATCCCCTCCAAAGTCCGGAAAGCCTGAACGGGGATAAATAAGTGGCTAGAGGTGAAAATTTTTGCCCATATTCAACGACAAGATTGGAACATGCATTTATTATAAGATATTATTTTATGGCAGGACATCAAAGTCATACTTTACGAATAAATTATCATACGCGCCATCAAAATGTTGATTTCGATTTATGGATGTGTTATAACCTGTAAAATGATTTTAACCATTTGATTATGCCCATTGAATTTAGACAATTGATTATTTTCATTTACTGGCTGCCCAATTTGATATCTATAGTTGAGCTTCGGTCGTAGCCTATACGTTGTGGGCCCCCTATCGCCGATGAGTTGATGTAAAGTAATAGTTTGTGGAAGTTTGGAGTCATGCTTAAAACGCCTATAGATGCTGATTGTGACACAAGTGCTAACTTGGCATTAGCACAAGGAATTTCTGTTGTCCAATAGATGGGTCCCACTTGAAGGCTGAAAATTCTAGCAAATTAAGTAATCAGCTATGCTACAATTGGATGTTGAGTATAGATAGCTGGTCATCTTCTTCTTATCATTTAATTTTTTAGAATTCTTGTCTTACCGTCATTTCAGTCTCGGTAGCTGACACTTTAGAATTGAATGTGCTGCTCAATTCAAACCAAACAACTAAGACTCTAAGCACCAACTTAGGTAGATACATCGAAAATCAACCATAAATAATTATTTTCTAGTAAGGTTAGTCATCTATTTAGCTACTTGTATAATGTTGCTTCATATGATCAGGTAATAGTCAGAGGATGGGGTCTCTCCTCTGAAAAGTGAGTTATATTTCTGTAACACCCTAGTTCTCAAAACCCGAGGATATTCGCTCCTCATTGAGAACCCAAGTATTACGTTATGAGGTGGACGACATACATCCAATTAATGGAAAATTTCAAAGCATGAAGTAAAGCAATCACTACATAAGTCAGGAATAACAAGAGTAATAAAAAGGAAGACTAACACATGTAAATGGGAACAAGATGAAATCCCACAACAGGGGAAATATTTTATTACAATTCAAATAAGATACAAAATTTGAAATATGAAAGCAAGTAAATCTTAAATTATCAGTCAAGCTCCAACGTCTCAACTGCAATGGCATAGAGGTTCTCCTTTCTGAACACCTACTCAGTCGTCTCTAGAATCTTATCATAAGGGTCTTCACCTGTCATCAATCCTGCATCTATTTGGTGCAACCGCACGATTGGGTGAGTGAAAACTTAGTGGGAATTTTCCGCAAGGATTCATACATACCATGTCATTCCAAAATAGTTTAAACCAGACATAATTAATCATATAGAAGATAATGTGAATTTAAATGTAAATGTGTTGATGTATGAATGTATGCTCAAGTCACAGATCTGGGTATGCACATCCAGCTGTCAAAATAAAGGGTCGCTCGCGGTAGTAGACTACCTGGAAAAGACTATACAGACCGCTCGCGGTAGATTAACTACCTGGAAAAGGCCATTCAGACGAGTGCGCCCAAGGATATCTCCTGAAAAAAATACACGAGGTATGCCTGAGGAGAGTATAATCCCGGAAAAGCCTCATGTAAAGAAAGAGCACCCAAAGTGGCACGAATGCACATGCTCTGTGAGTTTAACTGAAGTGCTAGAGCCTTCAGGAATTCAATCAGAGTGTGCCTCACATCGAGCACTCGGAAAAGCTCAAATGTCATGCGTGAATGTCATGTACTATGATACACATGTACACTTCATAGGAGTAACAAGAATGTTTTCATAAATGTGGTCAAGGCTCACTGTCTTTAAATAAGATATCAAATATTCAAGTATGAACACAACATAAATACATTTACTTTCCTAAGGTCCAAAGGAAGGCTCAAATATGACATTTTAACCACATTAGGATAGTAACAGGATTACTACAAATCTTATGAAAAGAGATACTCATTTGTATCAAACTATAACAATTCTAACCCATATAATGAGAAATGGAGAAAGCTTGTTATTGTAGTGGAAGCAAGAACTCTTACATTTAATGCAACTAGAAGATGTATATATGTATTTAAGTGATTTCAAATGTGGCATGGTGATCTTAAAGCAATTCTCATAAGATATGTTGGGGTAACATAAATTGAGGTATTCCCACATGTTTATTCATGTCAATTCAAAGTTAAAGGAACACAACTGCTATTTGCAAAATCATAATATCTTTCTACAATTATTTTAGAATTCCATGAAGTGATGAAGCCATGTGGGATATCCCTCACCTAAAGTGGATGGAGTGGATGATCTTCTTAACTTGTATTGATTCGAGATGGACTGCTAGGGAGTATTTCCCAAGGATGTCGGTTTGCAAATGGCACCCGGATGATACATTTCAATGTACTAGTGAGTTAGAACCGAGTTGGCCCAGTTGAGGGTTCTCAACCATTGACTAGTTAAGCTTACCTCAAGGATTTAGTTAATAACCGGGTTAGATCAAATATTTATTGGGCCGAATGTTCCCCAACTCATCTATCATTGGTTGGAGTTAGCTTGACTTAGATGAAAAAAAAAACTGACCGAGTCAACTCGCAGATGAGAGCAGGGTTGACTTGGTTAACTAAAATGGTTGAGTCAGCCCCAAAGTGGGCAGATCTCAGTTGCCATGAGTTGGGATTTAGGCTGACAGGGAAAACTTGTATTCCAAGTCCCACTGAGTCAGAACTTCTGATTTAGAATCGATTCCGAGTCACTGACTCAGTGACGACTTGACCCACAACTCACATCCTCAAGACTTTATGGAACTCAGGTTGGATGAGGTCTGCTTGAACCGAGTTGTCCCAGTCAGGGGACCCGTTCATGGGTTCTATTTGAGTCGATTCTTTCAACCTTTCTTGAGTGGGGTTTGGGATGGTACAGGCCCAACTCAATAGAATTGAGTTGAGTCAAATCGTGAGTTAGACAGTAGTAGATTGGATAGATGGGTTTGATGCATTACCTGGGCAGAGACTACTCTTATCGTTGATGAAGTTGTAACCCGAATACGCTCTCTACGACAGCTGGTAGGATTACAAATCTGGTTTTTAGCATTTTAACAGGCTATTTGAAGTAGAGTGGCAAGGACAGTTTTAAACATCTTACCTGTTTTAATGGAAGATCTCATCTACCATCTTAACAAGGTCTGGGTGAATCTCATGACACATTTGAACAAATTAAGATGCTGATTTCGGGGAAATGGTCAGGCTCGAGAACTCATCCAGCGCTACAAAAACTTGGCGCTGAGTTGGTTGGAAGGAGCTGATTCGGGGCGATTTAAATGCAAGTCGGCTTGATCCTAAAGCGGAATAGCTGTTGGATGAAAGAGCAATCTCTATCTTCTTCTTTTCTTTTGGTTTTCTCTCCTCTCTCTCAGCTTTCTCTCAGAACTGAACGATTAGGCTGAATCGAGTTGCTACCGAACCAGCAACCCACTCAACAGACGTTCAAACTCTCCGTCTCTCTTTATCTTTCCATTTCTTTCTTTTAATTCACCTTGGGATTCGCCCTAAAATCAGGCTTCTTATAGTGTTTCCATTTCTGGAGGTTTCCACAACTAATCACGAGGATTAGTTGCGGAGATATTTTAGTTAACCGCGGGTGGTTGATTGGACAAATCACTTAAGGTATTAATCTTTATGCCTGGGTTCAGGAATTATCCCTGATGAACAATAGGTGGGATGGGCCATCTGATGAATGGTTTGATGAGTGAACGGGCCACTTGTGATGGGCGTGGGTTTCACGATTGGATCAAGGAAGATGACTGGCTGATCATGGAGTTTTTGCCATGGACGGTTTATCCATTGATCTGATGTGTTTAGAAGAGTTGGATGGTGTCCAGGAGGTCAACGTGGCCCACCCAATGGTGTGTAATAGCCCGTGATTACCACAGTAATCCGAGAGAGGCGGTGTTATGCGTTCACGTGGCATCTCGCCAAATTCTCAATGTTGCTATGAGATTTTGAACTGCCCTAGCATGAACGACTCAGATCAGCTCGGAAGAACCTTCCAGAAGCCAACGATCGACTGATATTTGTCTTTCCTAATAGGGAAAGATTCTTTTCGCCTTCCGGTGAGTAAGGTTGCGTTTCTGGAAATGGTAGGTGTGATTAGGACTTCTCATGCGGACGTGGCCTCCATCCAACGACTTCCAATGGTCGGATCTGCCAAAGGGGTGGCGTGCATGGCAATTCCTCTTCCGATGGCGTCTTGCTCGTGCGTTGCCTACTGGGTTGCTGACAGAGGCGATACGGGTGGTTTTCAATGGATGATATCAACATGGGCGTGGTAGGTGAGACCCAACAAATCAGATGGATGGTCTGGATCAAGCTTTTGTATTAAGAAAAATTTCCATTTGTGACGTCAAACGGACGGGTCCGTTTGAATCAACGTCGGGCAGGAGTTTCATTTGAAAATGAATTTTTAGTTTTTTCATCGAGTCAAAGTGCATTTGACCCAATATTCGGTTTCATGCGCGGCGTGTGCATACCGTCCGTGCACTTGCACTAATCGGATGTGGGGTCCACATGGCGATCTATACTAATCTACACCACCCATTCTTCTTTGGTGGTCCATTAAACGCCCTTGGTTGAAGATTGGTCGGTTCCAAAGTTTAAGTGGGCCACACAAGGAAAATTTGATTTTATTTTATTGATCTTTATTAATTCAACGCTTGGATTCTTCCCTATTTGGATTTCAACGGTTAGGAGGGTCCAATGGACCACCTAACAAGAATTTCATGGCTAGGTTATGGATCAGATGGCCTAATTAATTAAATATGTATATATATATATATTATATTATTTTATTTTTGTAAGTCGTCCACGATACATGATTATCGATTTATTAACAGTTAGATTTTAAATATTGATATCCTAACTATTGAAATTTTAATTGTGGTTTGTGGCTTATCAGAGGATGATGAATAACGTAGGTTACTTTATTTAATCACACAACCTGCTAATTGGGACTATAATAGTAACACCGATCACGCTAAAGTGAGGGCTATTACAATTTCTGCCTTCCAGACAAATGAACTTTCTTTTCAATACAGATAAAACAAAAAAAATTCTTACAGTTGGCCGCAGAGAACAACTATAAAACACATCTCTGGATAGAGAACTTTGCTTGATAATCGAACTATATCCAGCATATGAGCGTAGACACAAATTACAAGTAAAGTTAATGACTACTTAATTACTGTTACGGATTACACTAAGGAATGTAAATAGCAAGTAAAGATAAGAATTTCACTAAGAAATGTAAATGACTAATGGAGATAAAAGTATTACACTAAGGAATGCAAATGAATGATAATTGGAAAATAGATTTGGTTTGGTAAGTATGAGACGATTTTTTCTATTGAATTCCTTCGTTATTTATAGCTTTAACCTGACCATTTAGATGTTTGCCACGTTCTGATGATTGCTATAATCATTTCAGCTAGGGCTGTTCACGAGTCGAGCTAGCTCGAAAAACTCGATCGACTCGGCTCGAGTTAGCTCGGATTAACTTGGATCGAATGCCCGATTTGGGCCGAGTCAAGCTGAATACATGAAGCTCGACTCGAATTGAAGCTCGAACTCGAGCTCGACTCGACTCGAGTAAGATATTTATATATATATATATATATATATATATATATATATATATATATATATATATATATATATATATATATATATATATATATATATATATTATTAATATTATATATATAATATTTAACTTTAAAAAAAAAGTTAAAAGTAAAACACTTAAAAACCGTACCCCTACCCGACCCATTCTCTCTCTCCCTCTCTTTCTTTCCCTTGCACTTACCGTAACGCTACCCAACAGCCCGCACGCCACACGACCACACCCAATAGCCCACCGGCCACTGATCGTCATCTTTGCCCCTCTCTATCTCTTTCTTTCTCTCATTCTCCTGAAGTGTCCAAGCCAACCCGCGCGACCCACTCGGTGACTTCAAGCAGCCAGCACAGCCGCACTCAGGAGCCTACCCATCCCATTCGGCCACCACAAAGCACAAAGGTAGGTGATTTTTTTATTAATGTTTTTAATTTATTTATATTAATATAATTAATAATATATGATATGATTGTAGATTTTAATTTTTAATTTTTTTTTAATATGATTAATTGGTTCGGGTTGGGCGATGATGGTCGATGGGTTGGGTCGGGTTGGGCAGCAACAACAATAGGTTGAGTCAGATTGGGGTTTGGATTCCTTTGGATCGAGTTAGGCAATGGGTTTGGGTTGGGTTAGGCACTGGATTAAGTCGGGTTAGGGTTTAGGTCGGGTGGGGGGGCTGGGTTGGGTCAGGTTGGGCGCTGGGTTAGTTGGGTTGAGTCGTGTTGGGTGATGATATGAACAAGCTCGAGCTCGACTCGACTCGAATCACTAGCTCGACTCGAACTTGACTCGACTCGAACCACTAGCTCGACTCGAACTTGACTCGACAACTTGGGCAAACAAGCCAAGCTTCAATGTTGAGCTTGAGGCCGAGCTTGAGCTCGAGCTCGAACTCGAGTACAACATGGACGAGTTGAGCTGAGCTTGGCCCACCTTGACTCGACTCGGCTCGATGTACAGCCCTAGTTTCAGCACTACTTGCTTTTTTTTTTGCTTTTAAACTTGTCATATTCTCAATAACTGCTTCAGCATGACTGATTTTCGCTCAACAACTCTCTCTTGATGGATGGCATGGCACACTCGATAAACACCAGCTGTATTGCTAAAAAATCATCCACTACTCTCTTTTTTTGCTTTTAAACTTGTCATATGTCTCAATAACTGCTTCAGCATGACTGATTTTCGCTCGACAACTTTCTCTTGATGGATAGCATGGCGCACTCAATAAACACCAGTTGTATTGCTAAAAAATCACCCCCCCCCCCCCCCCCCCCCCCCCCCATTATTACTTAGCCTTTGGATGAAAGGTGATAAGTGTAGTCGTTCTACAGGACACGTGCAACGTCTTAATTACCATCTCTAACCTTGATAATTCCGATTATGATTTTCCTTTTTTGAATAAAGAGCTACTCCCATAGCGATGCATGTACGAGCATCATACCAAATGAGAAAATAATGATGCCCTAATTAATGCACTAGATTTTAGGCTGATATATACCTCATTTTAAAAAAACATTCTTCTCTTTCACGTTTTCTTCCCTATTCCTTCATCTCCAAAGCTCAAGCTTACCTTCTTGTTCTAACAATGGCCGCTTCATCATCTTTTGCTCCCCCATTTCAACAAGATGATCTGATAAATGTCTTGGATGGCCTCTTCAAGAAGTTTTCCAATGAAATCATTTTCAAATCACCCATCGGAGATTACTACTGCTTAAGATCGGCTTTCTTTCCTGGAGTCGAGCCTGATGAAATTAGCTCACTGGACCCCTTCTTCCCGAACTGTCCTGGCGAAACAATATTAATTCAATCTGAATCACTCCCAAAACCCTCTAACACTATGAAGAATCCATGATCGTGGTCGAAACCCCTGCCATGATAGGAAGATTGGTTCGATCGCGTCACTACCCAATATGAAACTTCTTGGAGAGGGTCTGATATTTGTGAATACATCAAACTGTCATTGTATGACTATTCATCAGATCCTCCTTTTCTTACCACAGTATCAACATTCTGGAGCCCATATACCAATACATTCTTCTTCGAATGCAGCCCTATGAGTACCACAATTTTGGACATCTCTGTTCTCACTCAATTCCTTCCCTTCAACAAGGCAGTCTTCCTAGACTTCACTCAAAAGGAATCAAAATATTTCACCAATAAGGCTGCTAAAGCCTACTTGCACTTCATGCAAGTGTACGACAAACATGAAGGCTCACTCGAGTATGAAGAACATATGGCCATCTTACTGTTCTGGGTCTGTAGTCATTTGATATATGTAAATGCTCTCTAAATCACCACCAAGTATGTCCTATTGGTCGAGATGCTCACACAGGGTTGAAAACTTGTACTTGCACCCTTCGTGCTCAGCCACTTTTATAAAAGCATTTATGAAGTAACCACTAAAGGTATATCTTGGAGGAGGACCATTATGGTTCCTCTAAATGTGGATGTGTGAATACTTCCATGCTACTTGTACATTCTCACATCCCTTTCAATATTATTTATACTTCTTATGTTCACCATGTTATTCATTGTCCTCAGGAGATCCACACATTCTATAGTTATATGGACTCCTTATTCTTTCCTCTTAATAAAGGTAAATATAACTAAACTTTTACCACTTTCCTGCTTAAAGAATTCAGCCCAGCTTAGTTTATAGGCTGTTTTGAAGATAATGATGGACAATCAGCATCTCAAATTCTCCTCGCATGGGAAAGTTACCTCATCTGCAGGGATCTTCCATGTGGCAGTAATATAGATGCTGGGAAAAATGCCAAGGCCGGAATCAAGCAGTATTGTCTGAATTTACTTGCTCGACAATTTGGTTTCATCATATGCATTCATTGCCCATCCCAAACTTGTAATCAACCCCCTTTCTCTTAGTCAATTACCTACAAAATCAATATATATCGTTCCATTAGGTTCCCAGCTTCCCAAACTAACCCTGAATAATGGATACTTTCTTTTGAAATAGCGGTGAAGACTGCTTGAGTTGAAATAGGAATATATCAATGTGTCCTAGAGGGGGGTAAATAGGACTTTTTAAAGTTTTTACAATTTATTTAAAAAACCCGTTACACTAATCCTTATAGATATGTAATTTTTAGGATTACTTAAATGTAACTCTACTGGCTTCCAAGCCTAATAGAGGATCCAATCATAAACTATTCAAGAAGCAACAATATATAACTTAGTTCATGATGAAAATGACTTGTGTAAGTGTGTGAGGTGTGATCAGATAGATAGAGATGATAGAATATGAATAAATCACACATACAGAAAGATAGCAATCACAAACACAGTCATTTTTATAGTGGTTCAACTACTTATCTACTCCACTCCCAGTAACCGCACTTAACCCTTGAGTGTACCGGATTTCGCTAAGGAGGTTTCACATGGTGCACCTCTAACCTAAGGTTTTAAATCAGGTTCACCTTCAACCTTTACTATCTACACTGAGGCTGACTGTTTATGCTCTCATGAGCAAGGGTCAACACAACGCACCCACATTTAGGCACACTGGCCAAGGATCTTCCCTAAGACCCTACGGAGGTTTTACGTGGTTCACCTTTAACCCAAGGTTTTAATAGTTCACTTTTAACCAGATGTTTATGCTCTCCACGGAGCAAGGGTTCACACAATACACCCACCACGTACACTCCCATCGGAGGCCTCCTTGAGGACTTCAAGGGTGAGAAACACCTTACACCCAATCCTACAAAGGAATGATCAAAGGGTCCTCTAGACTCTAGATACTTACAGATAAGTTAATGAGTCTAATTCAGTACAGTGGCGAAGATCTCCTCCTTGTTGACGTAGAGACTTCAGCTCTCTTGATCCACAACAGATGATGTACCAATATGAGGTAATGGGTTGGGTCAAGGTTATGATGGAATCCTACTCTCTATAGGTTTTCCTATTAGGAAGATAGAGCAATTCCAACCATCTATACACTCAAGGCATCCCGGCTTAATGATTTGCCATGAAGGTAGTAGCTAGAAGATCCTTAAATGCGGAAGTTCATTCCCCAATCCACTCTATTAAATATCAATGATGAGGGTGGATTGGAGGATGAACTTCCTTGAGAGAAAGGGCTTTGGGTATATGATCTAAGTTTAAACATACAAAAGCTCTCTCTTCTTTCTCTCCACGCAACTAAAGATAAGTTCTCTTTAAATAGGCAAAAGGTTCCAACGGATATAAAACGATCACATTTATGACAGAGTTCGATATCATCGAGCAGGTTCAATATCATCGAGCGTATTCTCTTGATCGTATCGATGGTCCACTAGATGACACAAACTCAATGTCATACTCTTTTGAAGACCTTTTTCCAGCTGATTGAGGGAATCGAGACTCGAGTCGATGCCATCGGATTTCGAACTCCGATATTATTGAAACAAGAATCGAGTCCTCGACATTTAAAAAATGAGAGAAACTTGCATGAAATTTTTCAGGACTTTAGATATGATCGGGGGATACTCGATATCATTGGAATTTGAATATCGATGATATCGGGAGTCGTGTCGATTGATCGATAAATTCAAGAATTTTATCAGTGAGCTTGTTGGACAGTTTTATCCATTCTTAATGCAATCAATTCGGCTCCGATAACATCGATATTTAGAATATCGATTATATCGCGTGACCCCCGATCAGAGATAAAAAATCACCTAAAAAATGTTGCTGGAGAACTTCGCGCTCATGGTTGATATCATCAAGAGCCTACCGATATTATTGAGATTTGAACTCCGATGGTATCGAGTAGGGTTTCGATATATCGAAGCATATATAATTTTCTTGAGTAAAAACAGGGGTGCCGGATCTGTATGTCGATATTATCGAGCCATCCTCAATGGACTCGAAATTCAATTATCGATGATATCGATACGTGTGTCGATACATCGATAATTCTGTCCAAATATGTATTTGGTTGCTGGACATATTACGTCCTCATTCGATTTTATCAATTGGTCTTTCGAGGACATCAACAGCACAGGTTGATCATATCAAGATATGTTTCGATATAATTCGACAGAGTAAGAAAACTTTGAGATTTTCTGATTCTTTGAAAAAGTTTTCTCACCTAAAACCCTAATATGTTCTAACTTGTTTTAAGGGTTTTATTCACCTGGTATTTTGGGACAAGGTACGTGAGGCTTAGATTTACTTATGATGAGCTTCCACACATCCAGTTGAGGCAGACGCTTGATTAGATCTTCCTATGATGTTCTGCAGTCTGACTGACTCAACACACACGCTAATTGACAAACCAGGGCACTAACAAGGGCACTTTCATCTTCGACTGGTGGGAAATTCATTACCAGTAACTAGTCATAAATCTCCCAAACTCGTCATTGGCTAGCTCTATTCCTTAGTGGAGTTGCAAGGAAAGAAAAGAGCGGCATCCTAATCGGCCACTACTTCTAGTTGAAAGATAGATTAACTAAATAATATATCAGCCGATGCTACTACTGTAGCATCTCCTATTGTAACAACATGCTTTTATTAATTCAACGATGGGGACCCCTCCCACTATTTCACTTGGTGAGGCCCACTTTAACATTGGATCGACCTTGTTTTTGGGCCCGTACCCTAACATGGGCAAGCAAAACAGATGAACGGAATAGATTACCTGCAATGCCACTATGGGGCCCATTAGCTAAATAAATAAATAAAATATAGGATAAGTGACATATTATGTTAAACCAATCTTCCCGAGTTTTTCTCTCTTCTTATATTTTCTCCATTTATAACAAAAGGCTACCGGAACCATCTATTACCCCCAAATCATCGGGAAAGTGGGCCAGGGTCCTGATCCAAACCATTCATTCGGTGGATCGTGTCATTTTAACACATCTTAAAAAAAATAAAAGAAAAGAGAAACACACATACACACATAATGTGCAACATGTGTCACTACCAAATCGATATCCTGAACCTCTCTCCCACTTCTCCCATTTTCTTCACTCAACAACTGGATGATTCCGCAACCAAAGCCATCTGAACCATTCATCTTATGAAAAGAAGAAAAATGAAAAAAAATAATATAATTTTGATAATAATAATAATAATAATCATCGATGTGCATTGTGCATGCACGCTGCCTCAACCACGAAGTCACGAACCTCTGAAACCAATGACAAATATCCATTAAAGCCTCAATCCCTCACCTCCCAAGTTTCCTACATCAAACTCCGTTATCCTGAAGAAGTGAAATTGTTGAAAAACCATCAATCAGCAAGTCGCCATTAAAAAAGGTACCATCTTCCTCGGCAAGACCATCAACTGTTGAGTTTTGTGATAGCTGTCTCTGGACATAGATAATGTATCAGGTAGGTGATCCAACCCACAACCCACACCGAGATTTATATGTAAATATCATATGCATGGAATGATTTTCAGTTTGTAAGTTGGCAAACATAAAAATGCCAGTACTTTTGGTTGACATGGATGAATGTTTAAACCATTGTACACTTTGAATTACTTCGATTGTATATGTATAACATTATATTTTTTGTGGATATGTGAATTCTTTAATAATTACTTCAATTATATATGTATAACATTTAGTATATATTTGAATTTTTCATTATCTTTATTAGGTTTTAAGGATTCGTTCTTTTCAGGATTATTATTTTGGGATGGCCTTTCTACTGCATTTACCTTTCATGAGAATGTACCATTAGCATCATCTTTCTTATCTCGATTGTGAGATTCTTCCTCAATTCAATAATGTTTTTGAATTTGTTCCAAGGTGAATCCTTCAAATTTGTGCAATAATTTTCCTGAAATTGCATGATCATTGCCACAGGCTATATGTGAAAGCTTGGGGGAGCTAAGGAATGATGGTTGTGTTCTAGAGGGGGGTGATTACGACTAATTAAAATTTTCATCTTTTAAAATAAAATTACCTACTTAAACTAATATGCAAATTAAATCAAGAAAGGAAATTAACTCTAATGCTTCCAAGCCAATAAATTATCCAATTACATAGGCTATAAAGATGTGATAGTTAAACAAGCAATCTATAAATATGATAGTGTACATGTGTATGCGTGGATGTGCTAACTATCAACACCTAACATTAATTCAATCATGCATAATATAATTTAAACATTCATCACATAAGCATAGTTAATTAAGTGTTCAAATAACAATCACAAACACAAGCATGTATGGTGGTTCGGTTTCCCTACTCCACTCTCAATGGACGCACTCAACCCATGAGTATACTAGATTTCATTATCGGAGGTTTTAAATCAAGTTTATATCTAACCTTTACAATCTATAAAAGGTCTGGCTTCTGCAAGAGACTCTACATGGTTTTTTATATGCTCACCACAAACATTGGTCCTACACAAAAACTTATTGACGTACACTCCTGCCGAAGGCTCCCACAGGAGACTTTAGTTGGTTTTCTATAGGCTAACTAACAACGTCTCTCCTAATCCAAGGACCTACGTTAACTCCTGCCGGAGGCTCACTTGGAGTCTAATACATATACACTTGTGTCTGATAGCCTACACAAGGATTTTGATTTAAGTCATATATAAGAGCCAAGGTCATACACAAGAACCTAGTTGAGTTTAACAATTCAAACTCTACACTCAATCCTACACAATGAATGAATTTATATAAACTCTTACATATGGAAACTTACTTCTTGGATTGAGCCCCTTTTGTAGCACCTTATTAGGTTGCTAGATCCTTGCTCTCCCATGCTTCAATTAACTCCCATTTGCTCCCCCGATCATGATGTCGGTGCTTTTCCAAGGTTCATCTCCAAGATCAAACACCTTGCATGTGATACTTCGAGGGTGACCAATGTGATGGGAGGTTAGGTAGAATCTTCTACAACTAATGGAAAGTTGTAAAGCATAGGGGATTCTACTTGATGGACATTCTAGAGATCGATAGACATTTGAATTTTCCAAGAGAAATGTTATTCAAATACTAGAGAGGGCTTGAGATCATGATATTCTTGTAAAGGTGATTGGAATGCTCATTGAAGTGAAGAATCACTGAGAAGAGAGCATGGATCTCATTGGGATAGAGCATATGAGGTTTCATAGAGCTTGGGATGATTATGGTCTTTAAAATGCTAAAATACATCATTTTTATAAAGATGCGGTTGTTAGATTTATAAGAAAAAAGCTTCAATGGATTTATAACGGCTAGTCTTTGGTAACATCGAATGGAGGTTCGATCCCATTGAGTGATGTTTGGTTGCACCAATTTTGAAGTTTGGTCGAACCAAATTAGATAGGAAAGTCACTAGACAGATTTGGAAACTTTTGGTCGCACCTAAGGTGGTTTTTTATCACATCAAAAGTGGTCTTTGATGAGACTAAAGGTGACACTAGGTTATAGTTGAATTATTCGAAATTCTGCCCTAGCTTGTTGTCGTATTCTAGCCGTTTTCTGTTGGACCAAAGGTGGGTTCGATGGGATCGAAGGTTGCTGAAATTGTGCAATTTTTTTAACAACACGGGACCTCTAAAGTCAATCTAAGGATGGTCAATTTAGGCTCCCATGGATTAAGGGATAATCAATAAAGGGTTTTCCTATTGAGTTTAAGATCATCTCGAGGTTTAGGTTATTTTGGGTCAAGGGTTAATGTCACGCCCCAAACTCAGAAACCGGGCTCAAAAAATTTTCAATCACCGAATTCGATGCCAATAGCCTCATAGTACCCCATTCTTAGCTCTTAGCACCCATATGCCAGGTTCTAATCCTGAGATTCTACAAGAAAGATTTTGAACATGAATTCAATTCGTAATAAACATAGCTATAAGCATAACTCACGAACAATAATAAGAAGACTATCACAAAAATCCACTATGATCAAAACTTGAGTACAATGCACATAAAGAGAAATATAATGATAATAATGATAAAATCAGAAGCTCTGTGGTACGCTCCTGCTCCTGCTTAGCTACGACCTAGCATTACCTGTACGCAACGGTCGTGCATAAGCTTATAGAAAGCTTACAAAGTGGTGAAAGTATGTACGTAAGGTAGTAATATAAGAATGCAATATCAGAGTAATACGAAAATACTGGTATGTCTATGAATATCATCAGTCGTATTAAGGATATACGATGTAAGGCATGAATGATATCGACCATACCAAGGTTATGCGATACAAGTCCAACAGGGCCAATGTCATATGCGAGGTGCAACTCAAGCATACCAAATCTCATCTGAATCCTCATATCAATACAGTTTATCTCTGAAATATATATCACTGGGGTCTAGTACACTATGCACCAGATCGCCGCCCAATGGACGCACAATCTTGCAAGTGGAAGAGACCTCACTATCTGAAAGTGCCCTGGTTTGTCAACTAGCGTAAGTGTTGAGTCAGCTCGACAGAAAAGCTCCATAGGAAGATTAATCAACCATCTGCCTCAACTGGATGTGGGCCCAAACTTGCCACAGGAAAATCATAGCCTCACATCCCATGTCTCAAAACACCATGTAATTAAAACCCTTCAAATTGATTAGAATATCATAGGGTTTTTGGGTTCTCGGGTTAGAAAACTTTTTTCAAATTTCAGTAAAATCCCTAAGTTTTCTGCCCTTGTAGATTTATCGATAGACTGATCGATGTAATCAAAAAATGTTGTCGATGTCCTTGAAACTCACTCGATAATATCGAAATGAGGACATAAGATGTCTAGCAATAGCATATACCTGTAAACAAAATTATCGATGTATCGATAGCCATATTGATATCATCGAAATTTGAAACTCGAGTCTATCGAAGTTGACTCGATAAAATCGACATCATATATGTTTTGTCCAAAGTTCTGCTAAGGAAAATCATGAGATCTTCGATATATCAAAGTACTCCTCAATATTCTCAGAATTCAAACTTCGATGATATCAAAAGCCCTTTGATGATATTAAATTGGACACTCTATTTTTCAGTAATATTTTTAGATTATTTTATCTTAGATTGAGGGTTACTCAATAGAATCGAAATCTAAATATCGATGATATCGAGTCTGGGTTGATTGCATCGAGAATGGACATAAACTGTCCAACAAGCTTAACTGGAAAATCCTTTGTATTTATCGATGCATCGACACGACTATCGATATCATCGACATTCAAATTCTGATGATATCGAGTGTACCTCGATCATTCTTTTGAATTGAAATATTTCAAAGGTAAGTCTCTCTCGTTTTCAAATTTTGAGGAATCGAACCTCATGTCAATGAAATCGGAGTTCGAAATCTAATGACATCGACGCATGTTTGATTTCCTTGACTAGCTGGCAAAATGTTTCAAAAGCGTTTGACAATTGAGTTTGTGTCATCGAGCGGTCAGTCGATGCAATCGAGAGTATATGCTCGATGATATCGACCCTACTTGATGATATCAAACTCTGTCATAAATGTGATCATTTTATATCCTTTGGGACCTTTTACCTATTTATAGAGAGCTTGTTTTCAGTTGCTAACAGAGAGAAAATTGAGAGTACTTTTGTGTGTTTAACCCTAGATAAAATACCCTAAGCCTTCTCTCTCATGAGAGTTCATCCTCCAATCCACCCTCATCATTGACGTTCAATAGAGTGGATTGGGGAATGAACTTCTGCATTCAAGGATCCTCCAACTACCACCTTAATGAAAAATCATTAAGTTGGGATGCCTTGAATGTATGATGATTGGAATCGCTTTATCTCCCTTATAGGAAAATACTTGAGAGTAGGATTCCATCATTACTTTAACCCAACCCATCGTCATGTATTGGTACATCTTCTGAGTTACGGTTCAAGAAAGCAGAAGATTCTTCATCAATAAAGGAGGAAGATCTTCAACAATGCGCTGAATGAGGCTCATCCACTTATCTATAAGTTATTAGAGTCTAGAGGACCCTTGTGATCATTCCTTTGTAGGATTGGGTCTAAGGTGTTCTCACCCCTTGCAAGCCCTCGTAGGAGGGCTTCGGCGGGAGTGTACATGGTGGGTGCTTTTTGTTGACCCTTGCTCTATAGAGAGCATAAACTATTAGGTCCATGTAGTAGGTCCTTGACAAGTGTGACTAAAAGTAGGTGCTTTGTGTTGACCCCTGCTCGTGGGAGCATAAACGTGAGAGTTTCCTTGTGTGGATCCTTGGCCAGTGTGCCTAAAATTAGGTGTTATGTGTTGACCCTTGCTCATGGGAGCATAAACTGTCAGCCTAGGTATTGGCTATACTGGTTAGAGGTGAACCTGATTTAAAACCTCCGGTTTGAGGTGAATTTGTTGTGAAACCTCCTTACTAAAATTCGGTACACTCAAGGGTTGAGTGCATATGCCAGGAGTGGAGTAGACAACTAGTCGAACCACTATAAAAATAACTGTGTGTGATTGCTATTGTTTGTAATTGTTATTATCTTTCACTCCTTATGTAATTATATGCTTTCATATTTGATTATCTGAGATCACACCTCACACACACAGTCATATCCATCATAAAATAATTTGCATATTGTTTATCTCTCAAATAGTTTTATGATTGGATCCTCTACCGGGCATGGAAGCTAGTAGAGTTACTCTTTAGATCCTGATGTATGCTTGTTGTTAGGATTAGAGTGATAAGATTTTAAATTGTTATAAAATACTAAAAAGTCTTATTCACCCCCCTCTAGGACATATTGGCATATTCCTACTTCAACTAAAGCGGTCATTACCGCAATTTCACTATCCACCAACCAATATCATCTCGGCACGTCGATAATGGACCCATATATAAGCTGGTCAAACTCAGCCTAGTTATGCCCCCTACCCTCGGGTGGATAAGGCCACACCCCCTTCCAACTGACCATGACACAGTGGGAGACACGGCCTACTGGTAGACGGCCCTCGTGTGCTCATGTATCCACTCAGTCTTGACATTGGAGTCATCCTCTGGTACCATCGGGTTTAAGGATTTTCACCTAGATCTATGACGCCCTGATACTAGTAACAGTATTTTCGGTGTTCAATCTTGCCATCCACGATATGCTTGTGTAAGCTATGGCCCTGATGTTGCTAGGGCATACAAAAATCATATCATACAAATGCAAGATGCATGAATCATACTATCTAGTCATGCAGCAATCCTGCACGTACTGCCCACTCATGTGGGCAACTCCTCCTGTTAGGGAGTCTCATAATAATCTGCCTAATGACATGTGCTATGATCAATCACTCCTCATATCAAGCATACATATGATGCGCATGGGCATGAATCGTGAAGGTATACTAAGCATGTTATATGATGTTGATGTACTCTCCTCATATCAAAGATGAGACTAGATGGTCTACTTAGATCAAGAATAAGCCTAACGATCATGGGGGCTCAACGGTTTGGGTTAACCTACTAAGGGGAGGTGAGAATGGACCTAACAATGGGCCGTAGGGAGAATTGCAATGTGGACATTTAACAATCATTTCTTTTACAATGTGGACATCAAATCATCATTGCTCCGAAGGCATGACCCATCATAAACATCATTACATACATCATGGTGGAATCACACATCACATCGGTCCTCATATGCATCACTTTTGGCCTCACATACATCGCATTAGGCCTCACTTATGGGCCTCACATGCATCACATTGGGCCTCATATACATCGCATTGGACCACATCCCATGAGCCTCAAATATATCACAATGGGCCATATCCCATGGGCCTCGAATACATCACAATGGGCCACATCCATGGGCCTCGAATACATCGCATCGGGCCTCACTCATGGGCCTCATATACATCACATTGGGCCTCACATACTGTAACGTCCCAGAAAAATTCGTACAAAGACTCGAGTACCACCTCAGGCGAAAATCACTAAGGACCAAATCCTTTAGAAATTAGACAAGAATTAACTAAGTGTTAAGCTAAGTTATCTGTGAAATTAGCACTAATCACTTTAAATATGATCTATAAGACCCAAACCGGGTAGAACCATTAACGCTACATTACCTAAAAACTTAGGATCCATCTCAAAACTCAGTTGCTCTCGGGAGCATCATGAAATTCCGTATCAGACCTGGACCGCGCGTCGAAAGTCCAATTATCTCGAAACTATATGATTATGACCGCCTCACTGGACTTAAAAACCATCTCAAAAATCAAGTCCTAAAGGTATCCAAAAGCACACAACTTGAGCCCGGAGCAAAGTGTGTGAGAAAGGCGAATATCTTTAGGAAACGAACTAAAACTTAAATAAATTGAGTCGTTCGCTTACAGGCCAAATCTATGGATTCAAACCGTTAGATTTTGACCCAATTACACCCTCGGATCAGGAAAAATGTCCAACACATGTCAGGGTATTTATAGCCCTGATCAAGTGTCGGTGACCGTTGAACTGAAACCAGTCCCCCGCAGTCGATCCCCAAACCCGATTGGACCAAAAACTTAGCCTAACCTAGATCCAACGTGAGGAAGCTTAAGTCCGATCGCATGCAGAAAGGGGCCTCCAGAATAGCTCTGTTGGATCGAAATGACCAGTCTTTGGCTATAACCTAAGTATATCATGGCCTTAGGGCCATTCCCATCAGTTCTGGGCCTATATAAGGGCCTTAAACCCTCTCTCTCTCTCTCATTGCATACAAATTTACAAAACCCTAGGAGAGAGAAGAGAGAAAGAGAGAGAAAGTGAGAGAGAGTTGGAGTTGTTCCTAGGATTCGATCCCCACCACTCCTCGTGCTTAACCACTGCTTCAGTATCGCTATACCGGCGATTCCGATCCTGTTATTGGGTAAGAAATCCTAACCCTAATCTATTCTAGATATTCAAATAAATTAAATGGTGAAATAACTAACTTATTTCATGTTATGGGTTGCCATCGTGCTGTAGACAAAGACTTAGGGTTTAAACTGAATTCGTTATGAGTCTACCGGTGAAAAGTGCAGATTATAAATGTTTAAGTTATGGTTTTCAAGGCTTTCAATGTCAGTAATGATTTATAACTGACTTGATTGTTGTCACATGTGCGTAGATATGACGTTTTCCATATATTACGTATATATGTAGGGTATGTTGATTTTAATGTATTCCATGTATTTGTTGAAATGTTTGAGTGAGTAGGGAATTACAATTTATGCTTGTCATGTTCATGGACTAACAAAACATAATTGTTTTACGTAAAGTGAACCCCTTGTAAAGGGATTGCTATAATACCTGTTATAACTACTTAATTATATGTATATGATAGGTGTAGCCTAAGTGCTTGATAAAATGCTTAAGTGTGAAAATGCATGTCTAAATGCATACAATGAGGGTGTTGAGATGAGATTCTCAGTTCCTCTATCTATGGTTTCGCATCCTTTATATAACTTATCTTACTACTATGTGAGTTAAGGATGAAATGCCTATGTACGGTAACATGTGTAGTATGTGTTTCTGTAACACCCCGAATTTTTGCCAACCTGGGATTAGACGTCTTTAGGCAATGGGTCAACCACATCACTCTTAGGAATCAATTCCAGAGCCAAAGAAATCACTTAGAACCAAATTCTTTAGAAATTAAGCGTGAGTTAGCTAGCGCTACGTTAGAGTAGCTGTGAAATTGTCCCTGAACACTTTAAATACGTTCTACAAGACCCAAAACTTGTAGAATCAATGACGCTATAATACCTTGAAACCTAAGATCAAACTCTAAACCCGTTTGCCCTCAGGAACCTTCTGAAACTTCGTATTGGATTTAGACCGCGCGTCGAAAGTCCGATATTTACAATCTTAGACCATTGCGACCGCCTTGTTGGACTTGACAATCGTTTCGAAAATCAAGGCCAACCGACGCTCTGAGGCTATTTCATTGAGCCTGGAGTAGAGAGAGTGAGAAAGGGGAAAGATTTGGATATTTTAATTCAAATCTGGCACGTGACTTTGCACGTTATTATTAAGCATTCTGACCATCAGAATTCAGCCAAATTTCACCCTCGGATCAAAAAAAATTTCTCTTTCATATCACGAGACTTATAGACCTGATTAAGGCACGATGACCGCTGAACTGAAACTGGACTGCCATGTGCGATCTGCGAACTCTACCGAACTGAAAATTGGGTGTGGACAACATCCAGTAACCATGAGCTTAAGTCCGACCGCGTTCGGCCAGGGGACCTCCCAAAATGCTCTTTTGGATCGGAACAGCCCCGATTTGGTTATAACTTAAGTATACTTTGTTCACAAGTCTATTTAGGTTAGAATTTAGGCTATATAAGGGCCTTAAACCCTCAGATACCTCTCCCATCCAAATTTGCTAGAAACCCTAAATTGAAAGAGAGAGAAAGTGAGAGAT
This sequence comes from Magnolia kwangsiensis, assembly GCA_037074715.1. NCBI lineage: Eukaryota > Viridiplantae > Streptophyta > Magnoliopsida > Magnoliales > Magnoliaceae > Magnolia > Magnolia kwangsiensis. The sequence continues at coordinate 61,985,933 of CM073583.1, read as the reverse complement.
TGTGAGAGAGTAGTGGGAGAGAATTCCCGCCACTTACTGCAGCTTTTGCACGTGCCAAAGCACCGCACTCCAATGACTTTTTCGGTGATTCCAACGCACTCCTAGGTAAGAAAAACCCTAACTACTTGCTGATTTATGGTTCTTTCGATTTAAATAGCAACATAGCTTATGTATCTTGTGCATTAGGTTGCCTGTACGCCGTTGACGAAGCGTATACGTTCCGTTCGAAATGATACACGTCTAGGGCAAAAGGTGTGGATTTTAGACGCTTTGATTGACTGATTTCAAAGCTTTCAATGTCGTTTAATAGTAGATTATCGACGAGCATGCTGTTTGACATGTAGAACATGCTGTCTGTTTTTCATTTTGTAAACATACGGTAAATATGAGATTTAGGGTATTTTAGGCATGTATAGAAAATACTGTATACGTCCGTATTTTGTTGAAATGCTTGACATGTAAATTTATCATGTTATGATATTATATATATGTGTATAATCTATTTGGCGAAGAGATTCGCCCTAATGCGCGCTTTGGGTCGACATACGCTATGTAGACTAAAGTGTGTAGACTAAGGGTTTGTATAAATGTTTGTATTAGTATGTATTAAGTAAATGGTGTTGTAAATTAGTTTTGAGAATAAATTCTCAATCCATATGATGTTGTACATGATTTCCTATATGTTTGCTATATGAATTGATTTCCTTATATGTATGGAATACATGTGTTGGGTGATTTGCTTACTTTGTATGCTATAACATGTGTTAACATGCTTGTGTTGTTGAACTTCAATTCCATTACTCTCATATGATCACTGGTATGGATTACAAATGTTTGGGGCTATGCTTTAGTCCAGGCAGTTGGTAATGGATTGAATTCGTGGTCGGCTTCTATCTACCACGGAAGACGCGTCGATGAACGCGAGTCGTGTTTGGAGTTGACGACAGTGGTTAGGCCACACGAAGTGTTTCATGCACTTCATGTCGCTCAGCTTAAGATGTGCTCGTACTAGTCGAGCCCGTCAAGTAACCCGACTGGCCATTGTATGTTCGCCCTGTATGAGTCATAACTACTTGAACCTAGGATACTGAACTTATCATTGGAAACCATATTAACCATTGTACCTTGATCCATAAAGACTCATGAGCCGGACATGGTGGTATGGGACACCGTGGTCGAACTGTCGGCCTACGCTGGGGCCACAAACCTCCCTGTAGTAACCAGTGAGCACCTTTGACTCGTGAGCCAATTGTGGTGGTATGGGACACTATATTCGAGCTGTCGGCCTACACTGATCAGGTGACGAGCCTTTTGTAGTGACCTCGAGCGGATTCTGAGTCTACAGGAGGCGACGACCCTTCCGCAGCGACAAGAGTACAAGTAGGCCTGTATTGATAAGGTGATGGGGGAGCGGTGCAACGAGTGCGAGCAACAGCCCTGACAGCCCTTGCAGCGACCTACAAATATAACATCGTATGAGATTACTAGGAGTGACGACTCTAGACAGGATCTGTGTGGGGATTGATATAAGCAAGGTACCCTAGTTTTCCAATCCTGCTGTATGAGAAGGACTAATAACAACTCGGTAATCATTATCCATATCGCATTGCATGTGCCTAGAAGATGTGGAGCACTGAGGAACGTAAGCATGCCGCGGGCGTAAGATGGTGCCGTATGAGGGAGTATGTCGGTGAGGGCATCTATCATGTCATTTTATGCATGCATTAACAACAATATCTAGAAATGTTTGATTGATTGCTTTACTATTATCGCGTGATTGATTTGAGAACCTGCTAATCTTTGCTCTATTATTCCACTGAGTTAGCTACTCACTCCCACGTTATGGGATGGTGTTCCGAACACCCATCAGACCCTTTTGTAATTGCAAATGATGGCACGACCTGTGAGGAGGAGCCGGACTTGTATGATGATGAGGAGGATCCCTCCTTTATGCGTGTTCTGATCGACGGGATTACAGGGAGGTTGATTAGATGCCTTGACACTTGTCATTTTATATTTTTGGAGAACTCATGTATATCCTTTCTTTCCATTTTTGGAGTATACATGTATTTAATTAACCTGGTAACATGTTCACACTCTGGAGACTTATAATCAATTATATATATTTTATGTATTTATCACAGTCTTTCGCTTGCTAATTTAACTGTCTCTGGAGTATGATATGCTGTTTTGGCTTAGTCTCAATCTTGTTTAATGCCATTTTACAGACAACATGCATTTATCATTACCCATGTTGCATAAGAGACATTCTAGAACTCAGGAGTTGGATTTTTACTCGACCCCCGATTTTCGGGGTGTTACAGTTGGTATTAGAGCATGATTTGGATTAAACCGGACCTGGGTTATGGTAACACGACGCACACTGACGCACTCTGAGTTAGGAAGGGGGCGATGGAAACTTAGAGACTACATTAGGATCCCAAGTTTCACCGACAGGTGAGACTATACGGTAATTTAGGCCGTAACATATCTTCGGTCACGTGAAGCGACCTAAGTCACCTCTAGGCCGTCAGTCGACAGGTTTGAGTCATTTCCTGAAGAATTTCAAACCTAGAAATGGATGTCCTTGGGTTGTGGGGCAACCACAACACCTTTACACTCAATTCCAAGGCCTAAAACTCATTTTATTCCAAATCCTTCAGAATCCCTCCTTCCACCACCCCATGCTTCAACTTTTTCTAAGTCTTTTCACACTAGACATAAATCCTAATGTGTGAATGATACTGAATCATACTTAGACAAAAATTTACTATAAATAGTAAATATAGGTAAAAATTTAACTTTTGGTCATTCTAATTAGGGAATATCTTGAAATAAATGAGTTAGTTTGATGGATTAGCCTCTCCTACCCCAAAATCATATGCTACATAATGCATAAACTCATTCTTATTTACAAACTGACCCCGAAACACCTCAAATGGAGTTTTGGGCCTATCCAAGCCCAAATACAATGAACCAAGGTGGGAGCAACATACATTTGGGGTCCCTAAGGCAAGGAGAACCAGCCCCATAGGGCGGCCATCACCAGATGTGAGTTTGGTCAGCGATGGCATCGCTGATTCTGCGATGCATTGCCAGTCAAATTCCTCGGTTGGGTCCGGGCTTCGGGCTGGAGCTGTTTGGGGGATAGGATAGCCCCCTAGTAGGTGGGGCGTTCGTTAAAATCCCTCCAAAATAGTACTTCCTTCACAAAAATGCCCCCCAAGCTCTCCTTTTCTCACATTTTTATCAATTTTTCTCTTAAACCCCAGTTCCAATCACTCCCACTGTCCATTTCTGTCTCAACCCACGCCATTCCATCATTTACAGTAATACATACTCCCTTTCCTCTCCATTTTTTATCATTTGGAGCTCTTACAACCTCCATTCAAGGTTGAAAGTCGGGTGAGCTCCATTCCCACTTATTATTCTCCTTTTTCTTTGAAAATCCAGCCTTTGGGAGCCTGATCTACCCCTCTACAGGACCTAGATTCATTTTAGTCCATTAGGGCAGCCATTTCTTCCCATTTTCCTCATTTTTCATGGCTATTGTTGAGGCTATTTTAGCCTTTTTCTCCTTTTCCACCACCTTCCCTCTCATGTCCCTTTTATTTGAGCCTTTACACTCTTTTTGATCTCAAATAGTGCAAACTTCAAATCCCATTTCTCCATCTTCTTCGCTTGAGGAGTAGCGAAAATACATGTCCAATAGAGCTTTAATGGGCAACAGACAGTGTTAAACTAGACAGTATTAAAGAAGGTAAGTCGGGACCGTGGTAGAAGTTCTTTGGTAGAATTAGGCATCTATGTCGTTGTCTTGTAGATTGTTTGTTTACCATTTTAGAGATTTCTGTGTTTTGTTGTTGTTGGGTCTAGTGAAGTCATTGGTAGAAAGTGTGTTTGTGTTTAGTGGTTTGGGCTTAATATATCCGAATGCATTCCTGTCATAATTCATGTGGAACTTTATTCCATATATTGTGACATATTTTGTTAAATGAAGTGCATGCAGTTTCGTTCGCTGTAAGGTATTATCCCTAGATTGGGTATATCCTATGGTTTCCACTGTCATGTTGTAAATCTCGGGATTAAGCCTACAAAAATTAATTTTTATCCCACCCCACCCTCCTACCAAGCATGTCACTCCCAATCCCGACGTAGGATTAGGAAAGCAGTTTCATTTCATACAACTTAATGCTACTGGCCATATAGGCCCTTGGCGTTTTGGACCTAGAGTTAGTGCTCCTAGATTTGAAAGATCTGACGATATAGAAAATCCAATTCCATTTAGACAATCCTGACCCTAAGCCATAGAACAATCCCTGTAGTAGAAATGGTATGAAACCATCTAACGTATAAGTATAGACTTTGGATTATGGCTAGTGAGTTACAGATTAGGCTGTTAGTTGTATTAGGCAGTGTAAAGCCTATACATGCTAAGGAATAGTAGGTTAAATTTGGTTGGAGTAGAACCTCATTCTTCGATAGATCCCCTTAATACTTATAAACTTCTGTTATAACCCTTTGGGAAATTGTTTTAACTTAGACCCATTCACTCTCAGGGAAAACTTATCAAATCCCTCAAGTTGAACTTAGAATAAACCAACGCACCCCTTAGAATTGCCTTCCCCAAGGGCTTATTGCATTCGAGAACGCGGAGTAAAGGAACTGCATGTAAGCGATGTATTCGCGGTTTGAATCGACTTCTTAATCCTAGTGGTTACCAATAAATCCAATGCTCTGATCAAGCAGAAGATCGGCATCGACTCGGATTAAGAATTGATACAATAAATTTTCCGTCCTAGTTAGACAGGAAGTCTATGTATCCGGCTCAGACCCACTACACAACCTTTCTTCCGTGTTGGCCCAACCATCTACAACTAAAAGTTGTTACTTTGCCTTTGGGAAATGTTGAGGACATACAGCCAAATAGAGATTAGACCTCTTGCCACAAACTCACATCCGTTCTTGGAATTAACCACAAACCCATCTTTTTAGCTCCTTTCTATAAATCATAGGTACCAATGCCATATAACGCATCATTATCAAAGGAAGACCAATGTAGTGAGAGGTTGTTTCCCATTTTATGTCAAGGACAGGTCCTAAGTTGCACCTCGTTCCGATATACGGATCAGGACATAGAATCTTAAACTTTAAGTAGAACCAAGTTTTAAGGGGGGTAGAACGTATTGAGCCCAATCTTGATAGGATCAGCCAATGCAACCGTTAGATCAGAGTGGTGCAGCAGAAGCATGGTTAGCCCCTTCCCCACTGGCCCAGAATCGAAACAATTGATTTAGGTTATACGTAAGGTTAGGTCATCGACTAAGATTTGAACCTTCCTTAGAATGTCAATATGAAGGTCTCTCTAGGTACTCATTACCCTTAGGCAAATTTCGTGAACGAAATTTTATTTTAAGGGGGGTAGATTGTAACACCTCAGATTTTTGCCAACCTGGGATTAGACGTCTTTAGGCAATGGGTCAACCACATCACTCTTAGGAATCAATTCCAGAGCAAAAGAAATCATTTAGAACCAAATTCTTTAGAAATTAAGCGTAAGTTAGCTAGCGCTATGTTAGAGTAGCTGTGAAATTGTCCCTGAACACTTTAAATACGTTCTATAAGACCCAAAACTTGTAGAATCAATGACGCTATAATACCCTGAAACCTAGGATCAAACTCTAAACCCGTTTACCCTCAGGAACCTTCTAAAACTTCGTATTGGATTTAGACCGCGCGTCGAAAGTCCGATACCTACAATCTTAGACCATTGCGACCGCCTTGTTGGACTTGACAATCGTTTCAAAAATCAAGGCCAACCGACGCTCTGAGGCTATTTCATTGAGCCTGGAGTAAAGAGAGTGAGAAAGGGGAAAGATTTGGATATTTTAATTCAAATCTGGCACGTGACTTTGCGCGTTATTATTAAGCGTTCTAACCGTCAGAATTCAGCCAAATTTCACCCTCGGATCAGAAAAAATTTCTCTTTCATATCACGAGACTTGTAGACTTGATTAAGGCATGATGACCGCTGAACTGAAACTGGACCGCCATGTGCGATCTGCGAACTCTACCGGACTGAAAATTGGGTGTGGACAACATCCAGTGACCATGAACTTAAGTCCGACCGCGTTCGGCCAGGGGACCCCCGAAATGCTCTTTTGGATTGGAACAGCCCCGATTTGGTTATAACTTAAGTATACTTTGTTCACAAGTCTATTTAGGTTAGAATTTAAGCTATATAAGGGCCTTAAAACCTCACATACCTCTCCTATTTGAATTTGCTAGAAACCCTAGATTGAAAGAGAGAGAAAGTGAGAGATTGTGAGAGAGTAGTGGGAGAGAATTCCCGCCACTTGCTGCAGCTTTTGCACATGCCAAAGCACCGCTCTCCAATGACTTTTCCGGTGATTCCAACGCACTCTTAGGTAAGAAAAACCCTAACTACTTGCTGATTTAGGGTTCTTTCGATTCAAATAGCAACATAACTTATGTATCTTGTGCATTAGGTCGCCTATACGCCGTTGACGAAGCTTATACGTTCCGTTCGAAACGATACACGTCTAGGGCAAAAGGTACAGATTTTAGATGCTTTGATTGACTGATTTCAAAGCTTTCAATGTCGTTTAATAGTAGATTATCGACGAGCATGCCGTTTGACATGTAGAACATGCTGTCCGTTTTCCGTTTCGTAAACGTACGGTAAATATGAGATTTAGGGTATTTTAGGCATTTATAGAAAATACTGTATACGTCCGTATTATGTTTAAATGCTTGACATGTAAATTTGTTGTGTTATGATATTATATATGTTTGTATAATCTGTTTGGCGAAGAAATTCCCCCTAATGAGCGCTTTGGGTCGACATATGCTATGTAGACTATAGTGTGTAAACTAAGGGTTTGTATAAATATTTGTATTAGTATGTATTGAGTAAATGGTGTTGTAAATTAGTTTTGAGAATGAATTCTTAATTCATATGATGTTGTACATGATTTCCTACATGTTTGCTATATGAATTGATTTCTTTATATGTATGGAATACATGTGTTGGGTGATTTGCTTACTTTATATGCTATAACATGTGTTAACATGCTTGTGTTGTTGAACTTCAATTCCATTACTCTCATATGATCACTGGTATGGATTATAAATGTTTGGGGCTATGCTTTAGTCCAGGCAGTCAGTAATGGATTGAATTCGTGGTCGTCTTCTATCTACCACGGAGGATGCGTCGATGAACGCGAGTCGTGTTTAGAGTTGACGGCAGTGGTTAGGCCACACGAAGTGTTTCATGCACTTCATGTCGCTCAGCTTGAGATGTGCTCGTACTAGTCGATCCCATCAAGTAACTCGACTGACCATTGTATGTTCACCCCGTATGAGTCATAACTGCTTGAACCTAGGGTACTGAACTTACCATTGGAAACCCTGTTAACTATGGTACCTTGATCCATAAAGACTCATGAGCCGGGCATGGTGGTATGGGATACTGTGGTCAAGCTGTCGGCCTACGCTGGGGCCACAAACCTCCCCGTAGTGACCAGTGAGCACCTTTGACTCGTGAGCCGATTGTGGTAGTATGGGACACTACATTCGAACTGTCGGCCTACACTGATCAGGTGACGAGCCCTTTATAGTGACCTCGAGCGTATTCTGAGTCTACTGGAGGCGACGACCCTTCCGTAGCGACAAGAGTACAAGTAGGCCTGTATTGATAAGGTGATGGGGAAGCGGTGCAACGAGTGCGAGCAACAGCCCTGACAACCCTTGCAGCGACCTTCAAATATAACATCGTATGAGATTACTAGGAGTGACGACCCTAGACAGGATCTATGTGGGGATTGATATGAGCAAGGTACCCTAGTTTTCCAATCCTGCTATATGAGAAGGACTAATAACAACTCGGTAATCATTATCCATATCGCATTGCATATGCCTGAAAGATGTGGAGCACTGAGGAACGTATGCATGCCGCGGGCGTAAGATGGTGCCGTATGAGGGAGTATGTCGGTGAGGGCATCCATCATGTCATTTCATGCATGCATTAAAAATAGTATCTAGGAATGTTTGATTGATTGCTTTACTATTATCGCGTGATTGATTTGAGAACCTGCTAATCTTTGCTCTATTATTCCACTGAGTTAGCTACTCACTCCCACGTTACGGGATGGTGTTCCGAACACCCACCAGACCGTTTTGTAATTACAGATGATGGCGCGGCCTGTGAGGCGGAGCCGGACTTGTATGATGATGAGGAGGATCCCTCCTTTATGCGTGTTCTGATCGACGGGATTACAGGGAGGTTGATTAGATGCCTTGACACTTGTCATTTTATATTTTTGGAGCACTCATGTATATCCTTTCTTTCCATTTTTGGAGTATACATGTATTTAATTAACCTGGTAACATGTTCACAATCTAGAGACTTACAATCAATTATATATTTTTTATGTATTTATCACAGTCTTTTGCTTGCTAATTTAACTGTCTCTGAAGTATGATATGCTGTTTTGGCTTAGTGTCAATCTTGTTTAATGCCATTCTACAGACAACATGCATTTATCATTACCCATGTTGCATAAGTGACGTTCTGGAACTCGGGAGTTGGGTTTCTACTCGACCCCGATTTTCGGAGTGTTATTGTTTCGTTAAATTTCTTAGAGTACGATTTATGTTTAATTTTAGTTCTCACATGCTGCCTTTGGCTACTACATGCGTATACTGTTGTTTGGAGTGTGTTTGGGACTACGATGCAGTCCAGGCGATCGGTAATGATTTCCAAGTTAATGGCCAAGGTCATTTCGCCACACCAGATAGGTTCGAGGAATTTAAGTCGTACGCTGCTAATCGACAATGGTTAGGCCACGCGGAGTACTTACGTGCTCCATGTCGATCAGCTCGACGTACGCTCGTACCAGTAGAGCTTGTCAAGCAACCCGATTGGCCTAATGTATGTTCACCATGTATGGACGCTCCTGTTTGAATCTAAGGTACCAACTTTCTAGTGCAAAGCCTGTTTAACCTTGGTACCTCAATCCGCTAAGACTCATGAGCCGGGCATGGTGGTATAGGACACCGTGGTTGTGTTGTAGGCCTACGCTGGGGTGATGAGCCTCCCCGTAGTGTCCAGTGAGAAACCTAAACTCGTGAGCCAAATACAGTAGTATGAGACACTGTATTCAAGCTGTCGGCTTATGATCAGGTGACGAGGCTGTAGTGACCTCGAGCATACACTAGAAATTACGTTGAGGTGACAAGCCTTTCCGTAGTAAACTAGAGTATAAACCAGGCCTGCGCCGAGGTGACGAGCCTCTCCGCAGCGACCTAGAAACTGTCTATCGTATGTGACAACTAGGAGTGACGACCTAGATGGATCAATGTTTAGGTGTATGATATAAAGGGAGGTGCCTTAGCTTCCCAATCCTGCCGTATGAATATGTCAAATTAAGAACTTGGTTAACGTTGGAGTTGAGCACAGAGGAAGGGGTGTATGCCGCGATCGTAAGATATTATCGCAGAAAGAGTGTAGGCGAGGGCATATATCATTATTACATATCATTCTCGCATTAACAAGAGTACTTAGGACTTGATTGCCTTATTATTTTATCATTACTGCGTGATTGAATTGATAACATGTTAACCTTTGCTTCATATTCAACTGAGTTGATCACTCACTCCCACGTTCTGGGATGGTGTTTTAAACACCAACCAGACCCTGTTGTACATGCAGATGATGGTGATGCTTTCGAGGCAGAGCCGAATTATTATGATGATGAGGAATTCTCCTACATACAGCTATCAGGCGGGTCTATGTAGACCGTGATCTGATCAACAAGGTTACAAGGATGTTGATTAAGCCCTATTACACTATTATTTTGTTGCACTTTTGGAACACCCATGTATATTCATTTTGTTCATTTTTGGAGTATACATGTATATATTTAACCTGGAACATGTTCACACTTTGGAGACCTACATCAGTTTATATATTTTATATATCTATCATAGTCTTCCGCTTGCGAAATTTAACTGTCTCTGGAGTATGATATGCTGTTTTGGTATAATCCTACTCATGTTTAAGGCACTAATACAGACAACATTTAATCATCATTATCTATGTTGCATAAGTGATGTGTTGGAACTCGGGAGTTGGGCTCCTGCTTGACCCTCGATTTTCAGGGCGTTACACATACATCACATCTGGGCCTCACATACATCACACTGGGCCTCACTCATGAGCTTCATATACATCACATTGGGCCACATCTCATGGGCTGCAACAATGGGCCTCATATACATCAAGTGGGACCCATCGTCCTAGTTGGACTATCTACACCATTCATCTATTTTTAGAGATCATTTTAGAGCATTACCCAAAAAAATGAATCATATCGAAAGATCATCTAGACCATACCACAAATAACAGTGGAGATAATGATTTTCACTATTTTAAAGTAAATATTTCGTATTGATCCAGAACTTTTGTGACACCAAACGGGTTTTAATGGTAGACGTTCAATCCTCCACTGGTTTTTGCAGTGTGGTCCACTTGATAGACAGATCTGTCTCATTTATCGCCTCAAGCCTTAAGACGAGCTCGCGAAGTAGATGGACGATTTGGATATAACACACAACATGCGGGACCCACAAAGTTGCTGAAGTCAATACAAAAGTTATATAGCCTATAGGGTCCACGAATGGACAGTTTGGATGTAACACATACATCATACGAGACTCACAGAGCTACTGACGTCATTACAGCAGGTGGTCCCCCACCGTCTAGATGGACGGTGGGATAAAATACATAAATCATGGTGGTCCTAACAGATGGACGGCGTGCAGAAACACATACATCATGGGGTCCACGAAGCTTACTGACATCAAACAACAGCTATGAGGCTGCGTGGGACCCACCGTCCAGATGGACGGTTTGGATATAATACATGCCACGGTGGGGCCCACAGAACTTGCTGACGCAATACAACAGCTGTATAAGTGGTGTGGGGTACTCTAGCCAATCTGCTTCCCATCGTCCATCATGTATCATGGTCGTCCCCATAGATGGAGAGCTGGATGAAACAATACATCTGGTGGGTCCCACCATCCTTGCTGGACGGTGAGGACACCACACATCAAGATAGGCCCCATTTCCAGATGGACAATGAGGGTATCACACATACCTTAAGGTTAGATCCACAGAACTTGTTGATGTAATACAGCAGCTATGGCTGTTAGGACCCACCATCTAGGGACTGGATGGTGTGGATCCAACACATGCATCAACGTGGGTCCTCACGTGTGTCCTGTGAGATCCGTATCCTAGCATGTACCGTTCTGTAGGCTTCCGCAGTCCTCCCGGTCGAATTCTAGCAACTCAGGATCTGTAATCGATATTTACGCGTGACCTTGAGTCACATCTTGTCAATCTAAGTTGGCTTAATCCGAGACTTGTACCTTGTGACCACGCCATAGCCGCAGTTCCGACGCCGCATCTCGTGCGCTAAGGCGATACCTGGGCCAGGAGATGTGGGCTCGTGTTCAGTTTGAAGAAAACGCCGTGCATTTGTAAATTCAAGAGAACATGTCCCATCAATCAATCACACCACATCCCATCATGCCAAGTACAAGAGCAACCCCAAAGTCAAATCTCTCTCTTACAACCCATACCTAGTCAAGTACGCCCATCACTCCATCCATCACTCACCATCCCTCTCTCTCCTTACATCACCTATCTCTCTCATCTCTCCCTTATTTCCTCCCAAGCAACCATCCAAGCTCCATGAGAGAGCTTTGCGTGGCCCACTTCCTATCTCCCATCTCCACCATCCAAGCTTTATCTCAACCCTTAAACCTTATTCCTTTGGAGCTAAATATGAGGAGAAGTCCGAGAAGATCAAAGGTGATTTATAATTTTTGCTTGAATTTTTTATTTAAGGCCCACATGATTTGGGACTCATTTCATGTTTTGTAAACTTGAGGGGCCCATGGTTGGGGGGGTCCCTCCCATTTCCACCGATCTCTCTCTCTCTCTCTCTCTCCCCCTCCCTCTCTTTTTTTTCCTCGTGCAATGGTCCACCTTGAAGGACGGTGCTGAATGAGGGACCCACCTAACATGTGTTAGATCCACACCGTCCAATACCCTAGGACGGTGCTGGACCCACTATGATGCATGTAGATCCAAACCGTCCAACAGCCTATGGACGGTGCTAGACCCACAGTGATGTATATCCATGTCATCCATTACATGGACGTGGGGCCCATGTATATGTTGTATCCAAGCAGTCCAGCTGTCTAGACATGGCTCCACCTGACGCATGTATTTGTCCAGCCATCCATCTGTGACCCCCACAGTAGATCAGCTGTTGTGTTGACGTCAGCAGGTCCTGTGGGTCCCACCTTGATTGTATGTTCTTTATATCCTACCGTCTATCCATTTTGACGGTGGAGATCCACCCCCATGATGTATGTTTTGGTCTGCATGAGGCATGTATTATATCTAACATGAGGCATGTATTATATCTAACACCGTCCATAAGGCATGTATTATATCTAACACCGTCCATCCACAGCTGTAGCTGCTATGCAGCATCAGCAATTTTTGTGGGGCCCACGCAGCTCTCAGCCACATCATCGTCAGCAAGTTCTGTGGGTCCCACCCTGAGAGTATGTATTTTATATCCACCGTCCAAATGGCTGGACGGTGGGACAGACCCTGATGTGTGGATGGAATCCACACCGTCCGTCCAAATTGGGAAGACCACAGGTCTAGACGCTGGCTTGTAAAAAAAAATAATATAAATAAATAAATAAAATATATAAATGATATATATATAGATATGTATATGTGGTGGGCCCCATGCGGGTCCCACCTATTTGGATTGGCTGGTGTGCACTGACACCAGCTATATGACTGATGTATTAACATCAGCAAGTAATGTGGGACCCACCGATGATGTATATGGGTTCATCCACACCGTCTAAATGGCTAGACGGTGGGACCCACCAGCCGTATGTATTATCCACACCCTCCATCTAGACCATCCATCTCAGGATGTGAAAACCATTAGATTTGCAGTTGTTGTATTGATTGTCAGCTAGTTAGGTGGGCCTAATCATGAGGCATGTATTATATCTAAATTGTCCATCTGTATGACTGCAGCAGGTTTTGTGGGTCCCGCATGATGTATGAACATCCACACCATCCATCCACACCAGTAGATCTATCCCTCAGGTGGACCACACTACGAAGATGAATGGAGAATGAACGTCTACCATTAAAAACCCGTTTGGAATCATAGAAGTTTTGGATCAAAATGATAATTATTTTTCCTTTTAAACCAGGTCTTTGTGACCATATGAACAAATTGGATGGAAATAAATGCTATGGTGGGCCCTGACCCTTGGTAATTGTTTAGCAATGAGAATCATTATCTCCACTGCCATTTGTGGCATGGTCCAGATGATCTTTTAATATGATTCATTTTTGGGTAATACTCTAAAATGATCTCTTAAAATAGATGAATGGTGTGGATGGTGTGGCCCATTGATGTGGCCCACTTGATGTTTACTAGGCCCATTGGTGCGACCCGTTGTTGCGGCCCACTTGATATTTATGAGGCCCATTGATGCAGCCCACTTGATGTTTATGAGGCCCATTAATGCGGCCCACTTAATGTGTATGAAGCCCATACGATGAGGCCCGATGTGTTGTATATGAAGCCCATGTTGTGCGGCGCATTGTGATATGTGAAGCCCGTTATGATTGTATGAGGCCCGTTGAGATTGTATGAGGCCAATGCTGATGTATATTAGGCCATTGTGTGAGACCATGGCCCCACTATATGTTTGGCTCTATGTAGGCCATTCTTTGGGAACAATGTTGGTTAAATGTCTACATTGATGGCAGTGATGGTTAAATGTCTACATTGTGACATTGTCTTAAGCCCTTTGTTATGATGACTATCAATTCTGATTGTCGAGGCCGATTCTGATTGTCGAGGCTGATTCTTATTGTTAAGGTTGAATTCGATTATTGAGGCCGATTTCGATTGTCAAGATTGATTCCGATTGTCGAGGTTGATTCCGATTGTCGAGGCTGATTTCAATTGTCGAGGCTAATTCTGATTGTCGAGGCGAATTCTGATTGTTGAGGCTGATTATTAAGGTCGATGCTAATTATCGAGGTCGATGCTGATTGTCGAGGCCGATTATCAGTATCGGTTATCGATACCGATTATGAGTATGTAACAGCATAACATCATAATACATGCCCATACGCATCATCTGTATGTTTGTTATGAGATGTGGTTAACCATTTTATATGTCATAGTATAAGTTGTTTATGAGACTCCCTAAGAGACGGAGTTGCCCCATATCAGCGCACAGTATGCACAGGATTGATGCATGAATGGACTGTGTGATTCATGCATCTTACATTTTGTGATATAACCACCATATGCCCTAGCTACATCAGGGACGTGGCCTCCACAAGCATATCATGGATGGCCAGATGGGACATCAAAAATGTTTGGTTCTAGTATATGGGCATCATAGATGTCCCTGGTTAAAAATTCATAAACCTCTGAGGCCAAGAGATGCCCAACGTCGAGACCGAGTAAATATGCATGAGTGCATGTGGGTTGTATACCAGTACGCTGCATTTTCCACTGTGTCATAGTCGGTTAGGAGGGAGTGTGACCTTACCCACCTGAGTGAGGGGGCAATATCTAGGTTGAGTTTGACCAGCTTGAGGAATGGGTCTCCCATCGACGAGTCGAGCCTGATATTGGCAAGCGGATAGTGAAGTCTCTTCCACTTACCCAGTTGTGTGCTCGAATAGGGGCGATAAACTAGCGTAGAGTGTAATAGGCCCCGTTGATGATCTCAGAGATGTACAGTACTGATATGTAGACTTATTGAGTAGGAGTTGTATACTCATTCATTCACTATCCACTTGGGCTGGTGGTGCACAACTATTTATTACGTGTACCTTCGTAATGACTAGAATTTAAGTTAGGGTGCGCGATTAACCTGATATCAGGAGTTTACCACATTGTGTTTAACTATCCAAATTTAGGTATAGGACTAGTTTGGATAGAATCCCCTTATGATGGACCCCATAGCCTGCAATACTACGTACTATCATCCCGACTTCACTCCAGCTTTGTCATTTCATTCGCATCACGTATTGCATTACATCTGCGGCATATGGCATTTTGGATTGCTACGTTTCTGCACTTAATGGCCTAGATGGACTTAGCAGGATTTACATATTATATTACATCCGTATTATATTATATTTGGCTTATTATGATCTGCATTGCGTATTTTGATATTGTATGACTCGTGAACTTGCCAATATGTTTCCTCTTACTCTAATATCGTATGATTCATGATCTTGACAGTATTTTCGACATTGTATGATTATGACATTGTATTGAATACTTGGCACTTACCTTGTTCACACACTTACACCACCCTCTAAGCTTTCTATAAACTTATGCATGATAGATGCATGTAGGTGGCGTTAGGTCGTAAAAGCATTGAGCTTAGAGCGTACAGCTCTGTCTTCTGGAGCTTTGATTTTCACTATATGTATTTCCCTTTCAGCACTATATTCAAATATTTATATTAGTGGATGTATGATGATGATGTTGCCTTTGTGATTTGGGTAAACTTGTGGTTATGCTTATTTCGAGTTAAATGTACATTGGAAAAATCCTCCTTGCAGGATCCCAGGACCGGAATCTAGCGTATGGATGCTGAGAGCCGAGAATGGGGTACTCGGAGGCTGTCAGCACCAGATTTGGCGATCGGAAATTTGTGAGCCCCATTTTTAAGTTTGGGGTATGACATGGCCCACCTCATCTTTGAATAAGCTGATATTTGTTTGTTTCCCTTCATCCTAGCTGGCCCAAAAATGGGCAGCAAGGCGGGCCCCATTCGCTCGACGTCTAGAAAATCTGGACAGTTCAAATTGTTGGACACATCATATAGGCCACACATCATCACATAAAAAAATGAAATTAGAAGGAGGGAGTGGGAGAGAGAAAGAGAGAATTGTGTGATAGAGGGGCCCCACCACTATGGGACCTTCTAATACATACATCAAGATGGGTCCCAAATAGGATCCATACCATTAATCGGTAGGCCCCACTTGGTCCATCATAAAAACTGAAATCTAATCTTACAAAACACCCACATATGGTTCTCTTCTTTAGCTCCTTAGAATCTTAAACTCCTTGGCTTCAACTTTGATGGAGGATGATGAAGATTGAAGAGTTGGATGATGAGATGTGGGGTAGGAAGTCGGCCTTGGTCTTTCTCTCGAAGTCGGCCTTGGTCTTTTCTCTCCTTAGAATTTTCTCTCTTGGTTGCTCAGAATGGTAGAGAGAATGAGAGGGAGAGAGAAGGTGATGAGATGAAAAGGATGGGATGGATGGGAGAGAGGGATGGTAAGGTGTAAGAAAGGGATGGGTGGAGAGAGAGAGTTGACTTTAGAGATGGGTTATGTAAGACGGGGATGGGCTAGGTAGGGTTAAGTACTTGCTTGTACTTGATTGATTGATGTGATAGATTAGGTAGAGATTCTCTTGGGATTCGTAACACGTGGTATTTTTTCAAAATATACACAGGCCCACAACTCCTGGCCTGGGTATTGTGTCAATGCGCGAGACACGACGACGACGCAGTCACTAGGGTACAAGTTTCAAGTCAAGTCGATTCAAATATACGGGACGCGACTTAGAGTCGCGTTCAAACACCGATTACAGGTCATAGGTCGCCAAAATTCAATGGGGAGGATCAAAGAAGTCTAAGGAATGGTATGGACAAGGATACAAGCCTTATAGTTAGGGTCACCAAGACATTGTGTTTACTTGTTCTTTGCTCCTTAATGCTTCACCTTCACTTGTGTCTTTAGTCTTCAGCTTCTAAGGGCTCAAGCGATTACATGACACAAGGACTCACATGATTGACAAATAGGGTGCATAAATCAGTTCACTAGCACTTCCATCTTGGAGGTAGTTGTGCTAGTATGGCTCTAACTTAGAAGGATTCAGGGAGGTTAATTTTTAAGGCATTTATCTTATTTATGATCAATTGTAATTCTTGTTGGATTTGTGCCAGTAAAGGCTTATTGTTTACAATTATGAAGTCGTAGTACCTAGTAATTAGGAACTTCTTTGTTCATTTTTCTTCTGCCTTATACTTGAATTTTAGCTCGTTCCAGATTTCTTTGGACGATGATGTTCCTGCGTACAAGTCATATAGATGGTCCAATAAGGCATTCAGGATGTGACTGTGACACAACAAGTCATCTTCTTGTCACTTGGTTCTTGCAACAATCTATTATGCAGAGTCGTTGTCAATTACTTTTGGAAGTGGCGGTAGGTTCGATTCTAGAATATAATAGATCTTCAGAGCGGTGAGAAGGAACTTCAGCTTGTCTTGCCACCTGGTGAAGTTAATTGGTGTCGTCGATCTTGCCAAGCTTAATTAGGTATTAGTTCATTAGCTTGATTGATGCAACACTTTCGATATCCATGTGAATCACACTTTAAGCTTATTGGTGAAAATTCCAAACAAAGAATTTGGATATCAAAAATAAATTAGAAAATCTATTCAAATCAGGATGAAACATGTATTATATACCCAGTCCTTAAAGCACGATTCGCCCCCTCCTCTCAAATTTAGAGATCACTAACGAGTTGCTGGCGAATTTTTTCCAAGATACGACAAGCCTTATTTGGTCTTGTGTACATAAATCACAAAGGGACCACCTTAAGAACTCAATTAATGCAATCAATGTCTCAAGCATACTTAGTGAGTAATTGAACTCAAAACTCAGTGAGTTCGAGTACTCGATATGTTACTAACTTGTTAAAAGAAAAGGAGAGATTTGAGTTCTTGTAAAGGAGATCGATTGGATTTTTTATGCTCATTACAAAAATGTTTCTAACCATTGGCTCATTAATCCAGAAATTTCAAACCATCTGTTCATTAATCTAAATATTTCAAACTAGTAGATTAAAGATCTACCTAATTGGATCACTGAATGGTTGACCATTTTTTAGACAATTGGCATTAACTAGCATTGGTTTCTAGATGTACTTTACAATATATGGATCAGACCATTTCCATAAACTTATATAACCTAGTCCTCTCTCGCACCGCTATTGCACCGTCTCATGATGGTTCTCATTAGGTTGCATGTGCGAAGTGCAAAGTTGTCACCAACACCTCTACAACCACTCAACCACATTGCCCATGCCCTTGCCAACGTGAGTGTGCGCATACATGTGTCCTAGTGCTAACACGCAACCCTAAACTCTCTCTCCTTCATTTCCAAGTAAGCTAAACATGAGAAGGCTCATAAACCACAAAAAGATCGCATCTCTAACTAATGTTGGAGTAAACAAAAATTCCCCTTTTCTCACTTTTTTTCAAAATAATTTAGAGGGAAAATGAATTTTGATTTTAAAAAATACATTTATTTTTTCATTTTCTTAAGAATTAGTTCCTCCACTTCTGTCCAACCCTGTTGCAGAATGTTTGGAGTATAGGATAACTTAGATCGCTGTTGTCCAACACCATCGCTATAGTACACCTAAGAATAGTATAAATATCCATGATCTATTGTCGTTAGATCCCCAATCAATCGAGTTCTTACATGGAATACCACATCTTGTCACATCCTGTTGACTACCTGCCTCGATTGTTTATCCATATAGGCGATCATATGTATTTATCTTCTATTTTGTTTCTTCACTGATTGTACAAAGCTTCCATTATAAATCAATAAAGGCAATGTTTCAACCTTTAATTTTATTTTATTTCCTAAAAATTCACCTGTGGTGTAACAGGATTACCACGGCTATGCGTGCAGAAGCTTGGCGGAGCTAAAGAATGAAGGCGTGTCCAAGGGGGGGTTGATTAAGACCAAAGAAAATTTTCATATTTTAAAACTATAATTTCCTACTTAAGTTAATATGAAAATCAAGCTAAGTAAGACAATTAACTATAAGACTTCTAAGTGAATAAAGGGTCCAATCACGTAGACTACAAATGATATGCTGATCAAGAAACTAGTTTATAAACCAAATAGTGTACATGTGTGTGTAGGATGTTCTAAGTATCAACTCCTATCATTTATCTAATCATACATATAATTAAACATTCAATTACATGAGCATAATTATATAAGTGTGCAAATGACAATCTCAAACACAAGCATGTATAATGGTTCGGTTTTCCTACTCCACTCTTGGTGGGCGCACTCAACCCATGAGTGTACCAGATTTTACTATCAGATGTTTTAAATTAGGTTACCCTAACCTTTACAATCCTACATAAGGAACGGATCCCGTAAGAGACTTGATGTAGTTTTCTATAAGCTCATTACAAACATCAATCCTACATAAGAACCTACTATAGACACCCCACCCCAAGCTGATTAACTAATAGAGTTTGAATGGATGGATGGATAATTGAACCCCAATCTTAAACCCTAACCCTAAAAGCCAAACCCTAGGAACCCCAGTCTTAAACCCTAAACTCGGCACATTCAACCCAATCAACCCAGTCAACCTAACCCTAAACCCTAGGAACCCAAAACCCTAGAGCTTAGAGTTAACTCAGTGAGTCAACTGACCGGTTAACTCATCCAGTCTGCCTACCCAACTCCACAACCCAGTCAACTCACTTAGTTAAACACAAAACCAAGCCTAAACTCAAGCCCAAAGCTAAGCCCAATATAAGAAATGGCCAAAACAACAAAGCAGCAATCCTCATAATAGATCTTTACACGCTTAGAGGATGCTGCCTACAAAAGTAAGGAGTCCAAGTAAAGATCGGAGGTAGCCAAGTTGCCCCTCTTTGGGGAAGCGTCCCTCAAGCATGTGGAACTCTAATTTTTCAAACCTTAAGTGTGCGATTGAAGTGTGTTTACTACGATGCCCATCTCCTTACCCAAAATTACTCTTTTACCATCTCATCCAACTCATGAGATGATGCCATGTGGCAATCTCTTATCTCAGCCCTTCAATCATCTTTTACCCTTAGGATCACTAGAAATTATAAGAAAACCAGGGTTAGAGGCTATAAATATGCCCTATCCATTCTCATTTAAAGACATCCACTCCCGCTTTCAATTATCCCTTCTCACCCAAATGAGTCCTATTCTATTCCTCCACCAAGGAGAATGAGAGTGAGAGTGAGCCCAACCCTTGTCTAGCCCAGCCTAGTCAGAGTCCAAGCTTCTTAAGTCACCTAAGTTCAAATTTGAGCTATTGAATTTAGCCTTTCGATACTACTGTTCATCCAGCCATTCAAGCCTCTATCAGTTTCATCAAACCTGTCACGCCTCAAACTTGAAAATCGGTTTCACAAGAATCCCGATCGCCTAATCCGATGCCGACAGCCTCCGTAGTACCCCATTCTTGGCTCATAGCATTCATATGCCAGGTTCCGATCCTAGGATCCTACAAGGAGGGATTTTTTTTATTTTTTATTTATGTACATTTAACTCGTAATAAGCATAACCACAAGATTACCCAATTCACAAAGGCAACATCCACATCACATATCCACTAATATAATCATATAAGTACAATACTAAAAGAAAAATACATAAATAGAAAATCAAGTTCCAGAAGACCACCGCACGCTCCAAGCTCATCACTGCTGCAACCTAACATCACCTGCACGCATCTATGTGCATAAGCTTATAGAAAGCTTAGAGGGTGGTGTAAGTGTGTGCATAAGGTAAGCGTCAAGTATTTAATACAATACCATAATCATACAATACTGAAAATACTTGTAATCCATAAATCGTGCAATATCAGAATAAGTAGGAATACTGGCAAGATCAGGAATTATCAGAGTAAACAGAAATACTGACAAGATCATAAATCATATGATAACGGAGTAAGCGGAAATACTAACAAATTCATGGGTCATACAATATTAGAATACGCAAGACAAATCAACTATGCAAATGAGGAATTATAGATAGCCAAATATCAGATGCAAAGGATGTAATGCAATATACATTCCTGATGAGTATCACAAATAGCGTCAGCCGTACCTAAACCATATAAATGCCGAAACATAATAACCCAAAATGTCGTATGCCGCGAATGTCAAGCAATATGCGGTGCGAATGGAATGGTCATGCTGGAGTGTGAAGTCGGGATGATAGTACGTAGTATCGCAGGCTATAAGGTCCATCACAAGGGGCTTCTATCCAAACCAGTCTCATATCTAGATTTGGATAGTCAGACTCAATGTGGTAAACTCCTGATTTCAGGTTAGTCACGCGCCCCAACCAAAATCATGGCCATTGCGAAGGCACACATGACAAATAGTTGTACAACACCAGCCCGAGTGGATAGTGAATGAATGAATGAATGAATGAATACGCAACCCTTACTCATTAAATCCACATATCAGTACAGTTCATCTCTGGGATCATCACCGGGGTTTAGTACACTCCAAATGGCACTGCCGTTCTCCTAACCGCATAGTCCAAGTAAGCGTAAGAAACCTCACTATCCGCCTAGCCAATAGTCTGTCAATACCTATCCGGCACGTCAGTAGCGGACCCATTCACCAGCTGGTCAAAATCAGCTTAGTATTGCCCCCTTCTCTCGGGCGAGTAAGGCCACACCCCTTTCCAACCGACCACAACACAGTGGGAGACGCGGCCTCTTAGTATTCGACCCTCGTGCGCTCATATATCCACTCGGTCTCGACGTTGGAGTCATCTCCTGGCCACGGAGGTTTAGAGATTTTCACTCAGGGACATTTATGACGCCCGTATGTTAGAACCAAATATTTCTGGTGTCCTGTCTGGCCATCCACGATATGTCTGTGGAGGCTACGACCCTAATGTCGCTAGGGCGTATAATACACAATGCAAGATGCATGAGTCATACAATCCAGTCATGCATCAATTCTGCGCATGTCGTGCACTCATGGAAAATAATCTCCACCTATCAGGGAGTCTCATATCAACATGCTCGATGACATATGCAATGATCAATTACATCTCATGACAAACATGCAGATGATGCGTATGGGCATGTATCATGATGCTATGTTGTCGCCTACTCATAATCGGTATCAATAACTGACATCGACAATCAATCTCGACAATGTGGACATTTAACCAACGTTGCTCCAGGGAATGACCCATATAGAACCTAACGTACAGTGGACTCGTGGCCTCACATAGGGACCAAATATATAACACCATGGGCCTCACTCAAGAGCTTAATACACATCACGATGGGCCTTTCACAATGGCCTAATATACATCATAGGTGGATTTCATCGCTTGGCCCTCAAATGCATCACAATGGACCTCATCACATAGACCCCATATTCATCACATTAGGCCTTACACATGGGCTAAATACACATCACAATGGGCCTCAAATACAGGCCGCATATATATCACATTGGGCCTCAACTACGGGTCGCAACAATCGGAATCGATCGATACTCATAATCGGTAAATCGGTCACGTCAATCGGAATCGACAATCAGTCACGACAATTGGAATCGATCGATAATCATAATCGGCAAATCGGTCACGTCAATCGGAATCGATAAACGGTCGCGACAATTGGAATCGATCGATAATCATAATCGATAAATCGGTCACGTCAATCGAAATCAACAATCAGTCGTGACAATCGGAATCGATCGATAATCATAATCGGTAAATCGGTCACGTCAATCGAAATCGATCGATAATCATAATCGGTAAATCAGTCACGTCAATCAAAATCGACAATCGGTCATGACAATCAGAATCGATAATCGGCCTCGATCGATAATCGGCAATCGGTCATGACAAATTAGAATCGGCACTCAGAATTGGCCTTAATACTCGGCCTCGATAATCGAAATCAGCTTCGATACTCGGCCTCAATAATCAGTACCGATGATCAGCATCAATAATCGGCACCGACAACCAGCATATATAAACAAGGCGAGGTCCATAGATGGACAACTAATCAACCATAATGTAAGGATCGACTGTCAACAGTGGTTATGTCAAATCTGATAGCGCAGAGTCATCTGCCAATGGCAAATGGGGCACACTTATTTGGGTTAACTCACAAAGAGAATGGGCCTAACAAGGCCTAAGAGAAGGTCACAATGAGGACATCTAACCATCATTGCCCATCAAGTTGGACATTCAACCAACATCACTCCCAAGTGATGGCCCACATATAGATAAACATAAAGTGGGCCCATGGCCTCACACAAGGGCCTAATACATATTACTATGGGCCTCGCTCATGGTCATAAATACATCATATCGAGCCTCATATACAACAAGTGGGCCTCACATACATCAGTGGGGCGCACCAATGGGCCTCATCATATGGGTCATAAACACATCGCATCAGGCCTTGCCCATAGGCTTCGAATACATCATAATGGGCCACAACCCATGGCTTCAAATACGCAATAGGTGGACCCTACACATGGGCTTATATACATCACAGGTGGGCCTGCACACGGGCCTCAAATATACATCATGATGGGCCACATGGATGGGCTGCACCAATGGGCCTCATGTGTGCAATGAGTAGGTCTCTCAAGACAATGAGGTCCATGACCCAAAAATAAATGGACAGTGTGTGTAGTACACATACATCATGGTAGGCCTCACAGGGTAGCCCTTCAATGGGCGCTCAATCACTATTATCCCCCAGTGTGGTCCACTTGGGATTTGGGCCTGCCTCTCAACGGGGCCCACGACCCTTACACTACCTGAGAAAGTGGATGGGTAGCGTGGAAATACAACACAAACTTACTGCTACAGGCCCTGATTGGTCATCCAAACAGATGGACGATCTCAATAAAATACGTGCACATGGTGGTCCTCACACATATTACTAATGGACCCATAAATATATGGACATCATGGATATAACGCATACAATGGAAAAAGGCCTCATCATGTGGGCCTCACATATATCACAAAATGGGCCCCATGAGGCGGCCCATGGTCCAAAAAATGGATGGGCATCATGAATATAGAGCACGTACGACAAGGTGGGCCTACTGAAGTGAAACACAACATGGTGGGCCTGCTGAAAATATACATCATGGTGGTGTGGTGGCCCACCAGAGATTTGAATCTGCCTCAGTTTTAATCTCAATCTTAAAACGATCTTGCCAAATGGATGGACTGTTTGGATCTAACATAAACATCATGTACGGGCCCACATAGGCTGCTAACGACATACGGCAGCTATATAACTGGTGTGAGGTATACCAGCCAAAGCACATCCACCATCCATAATGGACGGTGTGGATCACCACAAACATTGCTGATTGATCCCCCACATATATAGCATACATATAAATATTATATCATTATAATAATAATATAATTACCTTTTTAAGAGGACAACAACGTCCAGGCCCTGGAAGGCCTGGATATTGCATTATGGTGGGGTCCACGATCACGTCCAGATGGACAGGTGGCGTGGAATATGAAGCATACATCATGGTGCGCCCCTCACACCCGTCCATATGGACGCTGTGGATATAAAACATATACATCAAGGTGGGGTACCATCCCACACGTGGGGTACCATCCCACACGTGCAACACGTGTGGGGTGGCCCCACACGGTTGTAAATGGTTGGACAGTATAGATGAAACACATACATCGAGTAGGCACCACAGGGTTAGCTGACGTGCAGCAGCGTGGGACCCACCATCCAAGATTTGGACAGTGTGGGTCCAATGCATAAGCAAGGTGGGTTCACACGTGTGGGCCACCATAATCCATCCAATCAATTAATAAGGTCACGGAGACCTGGATTGAGATGAAAAAAAAAAAAAAAAAAGAGTTTCAAAGGTAAACGTTCAATCCTCTGCTGCTAGTGGTGTGGTCTACCTGAGCATCGTTAACAGCAGATTTTTGAGGTATCTCATGCCTGAAGCGGACCCATTAATTGCATGGTGTTGATGTTCAACACGCATCAAAGTGGGGCCCACGGTCCTGCCCGTTTTACACGCAGCCGGAGCTGCAGCGTCGTGGACGCTGGACGTCAGCAGCCAGGGTGTCAGCCCCTTTGGCTATAAAAATTTATTTTATTTAGTTTTCTTATAGTTTTTCATATGTGGGCCCCATATCAGGACAATCCACTCCATTTACTGAATTCTATGATTCATGGTACACCCAACTAGTTCAATATTGGATATTTTTTATGCACAGAAATATCACAGAAGGCCCTAATAAATATTAACTATTAAAATAATGTTCTAGACGGTGTGGCCTACCAGAGTTTTGGATCAGCGTCATTCTTCGGCTCAACGCCTAAAATGAACTGAAAAATATAATAGACGGTAGAGATATAACATATATCAAAGTGGGGCCTCACATCCAGCGAAGCAGGTGCACAGTGTGAACACATACTTAAATCACGGTGGGTTCCCACCGTCCAGGGATGGATGGTGGACGGTGTTAACATAAAACTCATACATCATGTGTGGGATCCACTGTTCCACGTGTGGACTATGGCAGCATGGATGGACGCATGCTTCAGGTGGGGTCCATGTACACGTGGCCACCCCACACGTGAAATACATGCCTTGGTTGTGGGGTCCACATAACATAGATGAACGTATATAAGATACATACATCAGTCAGCCCTGAGAGAGAGCTTACTGACGCCATTTGCAGCAGCTATATGCTGCTGGGCTGCTGCCCAGCAGTCCAACAGATGGACGGTGCAGATTTGGTGGGTCCACACGAGTGGACACCACATGCCAGCAAGGTGGGCCGCATGGCTGATGACCAACGTGGGTAAAACACATACACCACGTGGCCTTATGGCCTAGACGGTGTGGATGTGTTGTGCTCATCAGGTGGGCCACACACACATAAAAAAAATAAAGAAAGAAAGAGAAAACGGTTGTGGGAGGGCCCCCGCCACTATGGGCCCCTCATGCATTACAATACATGCATCAAGTGGGTCCCATCATAAGTGAGCCCTAAATCAAAATCATTATTTAGAGATATGAACATCCACCTTTGATTTTCTTGGACTTCTTCCACTAACACAATATAGAGCTCTAAGGAAATGATTCCGACGGTTGAGATGGACTTTAGATGGTGGAGATGGAAAGTAGGAAGGTGGGCCACACATGACTTCTCATATGGAGGCTTGGACGTTGGAGTCTCATGGTTGCTTGACAAAAAATGAAGAAAATGAGAGAGAGAGAGAGAGAGAGAGAGAGGATGGGATGGGTGAGTAAAGTGATGGGTGTACTTGTGTAAGGGAGAGAGTTGACTTTAAGGGGGGTGGTTGTACTTGGGGATGGGTGAGTGATGTGTACTTTGATTGATGGGATTGATGTGATGGATTCTCTTGGATTTTGCAACGGGCAGCGTTTTTCTCGAACTGAACGTAGGCCTACATCTCCTAGCCAGGGTATCGCATCGGCGTGTGAGACACGACATCGGAACCGTGGCGACAACACGGTCGCACTGGAACAACTCTCGGGTTGAGCCGACTCATACATGCAGGACTCGGCTTAGGATCGTGAGCAAACGTCGGATACAGGTCAAGGGTCGCTGAAATTCGACCGGGAGGACCGTGAAGGCCTACGAAACGGTACGGTCTAGGATACAGGTCTTACAAAACCCAAGCATTAGTATTGTGCAACATTCATTCCCCTCTCAACCCCCTGCTCCTCATATACATTGGCATCATATTACATTTTCACTATTTTCTCACATCTGACTGGCGGGCGTATATTCTATGGCTTGTCGATATAATTGAATCTTGCCCATCAAAAACCTTAGCCAGTTAGCCGTCATTTTTAGCATATATATTGCATTCCATCGTTTTTCATCGTATCTGACTGACAGACATATGCTTTGAGACTGCTGATATAATTGCAGCAGGTCCACCAGAAACCTTAGTCGTTTGGCTATCGTTTTATCATAAGCATCCATATAACATCACAACCATCCCATTAACATACCTTGCACTTGATCCTTTCGAATGTATTATCTGCAGCTTGCTGATATAGTTGGATCCTGCTCATCAGAAATTCAGATTAGTCAATCACTATTATCATTGCATTACGTTACATTTTCTATATGTGAGAACTACCCTTAATCTTCAAAAATTAGTCAGATCTTGTAAAGTAAAGATCGTACATCTGTACAGGCATAGTAGATGCCTAACACCTTCCTTCTCTATAACCACGGTCCCTTACTTGGAATTTATGGAACGTAAACTTACAAGTCATCTTAAAGTTAAGGATCTTCAGATTCTCAATCTTAAGTGCTTCTACAGGGTCTAACCAATTGTAGAATCATAACAACTGGTTAGTGGCAACTCTGGTCAAATATTATATCCTTTATTCCATCATGAAAAGCCCTAGAGCGAGGCAACTAAGTAGAAAGAAGAAAGTAGATCTCCCATACCCTTGGGGAATCCGCCCTCCAACGTCATACCTTCTATTGTACACTCTCATCGAAGGCTCCCGCAAGAAACTTTAGTTCATTTTCTATAAGCTTAACAACAACCACGGTCCTAGTCCAAGGACTCACGTTTACTCATACTGGAGGCTCCCACGAAGCCTAACATGTACGCACCTATGTCCGGTGGCCTACATAAGGAGTTGATTTAGACCTAACACAAGAACCAAGGTCCTACACATTTAGGCTCTACATAAGAGCTAAGGTATTACACAAGAACCCAGTCGAGTTTGGGTCACAAAATCTTACCCTTAATCCTACATAAGAAATGAGAGTATATAAACTCTTACACTTGACAACTTACTTATCGAATTAAGCCCCTTTGGTAGCGCCATCTTGGATTGCTTGATTGATGCTCTCCCATGCTTCAATCAGCTCCCGTTTACTCCCCCGATCATGATTTCAATGCTTTGCTAAGGCTCCTGTTCCAAGATCAAACACCTTACATGTAGTACTTCTTCGAGGTGACCAAGGTGATGAGAGGTTGGTTGAATCTCCTAGAATTAATGAAAAGTTGTATTTATTAGGGGATTCACCTAGATGGGTCTTTTAGAGGATTTAGACAATGGTATGTTTATAAAGGTTGAGTCTAATTTTTAGAAAATGGAGGAGTTTAAGCACATCTTCAATGTGGATGTTAGAATCCTCATTAGAGTGTTAATCTCATGGAAGATAACTTAGAACTCATTGGTTTAGAGCTTGAGATGAGGAATATGATCATGGATTCACCTAAGCTTCTATCGCACCACAAAACTTATCTAAATGCTCAACAATCCAATGCCCTTTATTAAAAGTATGATTTCCAATGATTAGAAAATGGGCAGATAACGACTCTATCGATGTCATCGAGAAAATCAGATAATATGATATATTTCTTGCTGGATATATCTTAGTTACCTTTCGATATCATTGAGTGATGTTCGATGCCATCGAAGTAAACTTTCAATTCCATCGAAGGAGATCTCGATGCCATTGAGAAAATTGGATTAAACGATCAATTCTTGCTAGACATATCTGACTTCTTGTTCAATGTTTCAAGGGGGTCTTCAATGCCATCAAAGACCCATCAAGGTCTGCTCAATTGAATCGAACATCACTTGATAGTTGTTGTTTTGGGTGTATGTTTTTACAATAGTATAGAAAACCCACCCAAGCTAGCAACTTGATAAGGCATGGATGATCCTTAGGAACTGAACCTAAACCTCACACCCTACCCAAAACCGTAGCCATTTTCTAAACCTGATCCAAACCCTAACCGAACCTGAGCCATTATGTTACCATAAACCTTAACTCGAGCCATCATCCAAGGTAGAGCATGCTCAAAATTGATCCATTTCTCGAGCCATTTCTAAGCCATTTTCGAGCTAGTTTCAAGCCATTTTGAGCCAAATATCCAAAAACAGGCTTTAAGCCGCTCTTAGGGCTTAAAATAGGCCCACTGTCCAAACCGTGGGAGCAATCATACCCGAGTGGTAGTTTGACTACCGCAGGTGGTAGTCCGATTACCACCCTTTCTCGACAGGTATATCCTCTGAGCACACAATTGTTCCCCATCCAAAAGTCAACTCTTTTGTAAACTTATCCCCTAACATTCACTTTATTTACCATCCTACCAAACTCAAGTTTCCATAAAAGCATGACATATGGCATTTCACTTCCCTCAACTAATTACAAGGTGCCACATCAACATTTACCCTCTATAAATCCTAAAATTACTAAAATGTCATCCCAAAAGGCTATAAATAGCCTTCATGTCTCTTCATTTCAAGAAGAGGAGAAGACACCAACACCAAGGGGAGAGTAAGAGTGAGAGAAAGTAAGAGAGTGAGAGTGAAAGAGAGTGCTTGAGTTCTCAAGCTCCCATCCTTGCAGCCTCCTTCTAGCCTCCTCAATCCATCCTTAGCCTTTATAGTCCTACTTGGGTCAATCATCTCCTGCCATAATGCATCCCAACATCCAAGCCACTTCAAGTGCAAGTTAAAGGTCATACAATCATCATTAACATTTATACATCATCAATTGCATCATTACTTTCCTTCTCAACCCCCCTGTTTCTCTAAGTTGTCATTGAATGTATGCTCTATGACTTGCCGAACACCGGATCCTGTCACATCAAAAACTCATGGTAGCCTAGTCCTCTTTTAATGATATTGTAACATTATCACACCTGTTCAAAAACTCCTCTAGATATTCTCTGGACGTATGCTTTGCGACTTGCCAAAATTTTGGACCTTGCCATATCAGAAATCCGAGTTTGCCTAGTCTATTTTTAGTACTTCATATCCTACTATTTTATCCCCTAAGATCAGCTTACTACACGAAATAAAGACTGTACATTTGTACAGGCAGAGAGTGTGCCTAACACCTTTCCTTTTTGTAACCGAGGTCCCTTATTCAGAATCTCAGGTCGCATATCAAGAGTCAACTTAAGGCAAGAGAGTCCTCGGATTCTCTAGCTTTACATATTCTGCAAGTTCTATCCGACTACTGGATTTTGAGTTAAGTGGCTAGTGGCGACTCCAAGTCTATCTGTATCATCAATCCAAATTAGTCCAATCACCCCCAAAATAAACATAAATCAGCGTGGGCACAGATTTTCAGCGTTCACAAGTAGATTTGCACCTCTTCTAGTCTTACTTATCATGTTCTAATTATGTTTTTAGGGTTAAGGGATGATCAATAAGGTTTACATATTAAGTTAAGATTATGTGGGGGTTCAAATGTTGTTTTAAATCAAGGGTTAGAGTCATCAAGGTAACTTATTTGTTCTCTGTTTTTTTATGCTATTTTATTCTTGTGTATTCAGCCTTCAGCTTTCAAGGGCTCAACCGGCTACATAACACAATGACTCATGTGATTGGCAAATAAAATATACAAATTAGTACACTAACATTTCTTTCGATTAATGTATTATTGAAAAACCTAAAGTCAAAAAAAAAATCCAAAAGTTTACATTCAAACGAACTACCCTTCCCCTTTTAAGTCATCTAATGGCTACATTATTGTTAGTAGGAGAGTCAGTTCATCAGTCTGAATGAGCCTAATCCTACATTTAATTTTGCATGTTCAATATAACTCCACTAAGTTTGACTTTGGCGTGCCCGCCCTCTCCCAATCGCACCGTTTGATTGAATACGCCCTTCGTCAGCACCAATGACCTCTAGTTTGATTGAATAAGGAACAAGCCCCACTTTTGTTTTTCTTGGTTAGGGGATTATCATAGTGAACGGTTGGGATGTCCCCGATACATGACACGTTAGCAGTTAGGACATGTGTGCGAGTGGCCATTTCATTCTCTCCGACCATGATTACCCTCTACATTTCAGCCAGAGGGATTATCATATACACATCATCGGTATATGAGAAAGCCAGTTTTTCTCCACTAAGATATGTAATGTATAGATATCCAGTCCGTGGAAAAGGTGGACCAAATCATGATAATAATCTGATATGTAAATTAGACCCATCCACGGATTGATAGGAACACGACATCAAGATAAACTTACAGCCAAGCTAACGAATCTCTGTAATGGTTTCACCTACCTAGCGCGTGGATCGTCCTAATTTTATTACCATGTGACAAAAATAGTATGGCTCACATATTTAAAGGATTGGATATTCTAAATGTATAATATGTTGTCCGAAATAAACTGTTGTATTTAAACTTGTGATACAACAGTTGATGAGAAAAATCTGACAAACCACATGATGCCCACGGGAGGGAAGGGTGCGCACTATAGATTGAGCCAGGCTCTGCTAATTCGAGTGAGTGATGGGGCATCATTCATCTGTCATGGGCCCATCAGGCAATGACATGAATCGGTGTATCATGGCCCACTGGTCCAAACGGGTTCTAGTTTCACCCCATACCTCTTATCCAATGATTGGATGGTACGATTTTCCATTAAGAAATAGGATTAGTCCATCGATGGTGTTCCCCAGCAGATTAGTAGTCTGGACCACGTAACTGTAGGCCCCACTTGCACAAACTCAAGGCTGCGGGCGCGGATTGGAACGGATAGTTTTATCCACAACGTCCATTCATTTTTTCATATCATTTTAGCAAATGAGTCCAAAAAATAAGGAAGATCCAAGGCTCAAGTGTACTACAAAGTTGTTGTCAGATGTCTTAAATCTGACATTTTTGATATGCTCGGCCAGTCGAGAGATTGGATCAACCGGTCGAGGGAGTTACACGACCGGTCGTGGCCTGCTCAACTCAAAGTTTAGCGAGCTGGGTTTTTGGGTGTCTGTCAGGATCGACCAGTCGAGGGCCCCCTTCGACCAGTCAAGGTTACGCAGATCCTGCATGGACTGTGTAAATTTGAGGCGGTTTCCAGACTTTTCCGGACTAGGTGCGTAAGTGGAGTTTCCTAAATTATAAATAGGGGTCCCTAAGGCTATTCTAAGGTATCCTAAAGCTTTCTAAAAGTTTTCGAAGGGTTCTAGGATTATCAAAGGGTGTAGCAAGGGTGAGATTAACAAGGGTGAGATTCGAGGTTGTTCGAATCGGGTAAGTCATCTCTCTTGTAATTTTTATTTCATAGTGGATTTCTATCACTTTGTGCTGTGGTTTTTTTCCGCAAGGTTTTTTCACGTTAAAACTTTGTGTTCTCATGTGATTGGTTGATATTATTGGATTGTTATCCTAGATCTAGATCTGTGTGATTTCGTAGCACAAATCCTCAACAAGTGGTATCAGAGCAATCGTTGGGGCACAGATCTGAATCTGCAGGATTAGTAATAGTGGAAAATGGCAAGTTTAATATTGAGAAGTACTCGGGCAAAAAAAAAATTGAGTTATGGAAGGTTAAGATGATTAGCCTGTTAACCACGTAAGGCGAGATTAAGGCTCTTGAGGAAAATCTACCATGAAAGATGATGAATGGAAAAACCTCGATAGTAATGCTTTATCCTCTATCTGTTTATGTCTCACGGATGAGGTTCTTTATAATGTTTTGAGGGTGAAAACTTGTAACGCCCTGAAAATCGGGGGTCGAGCAGGAGCCCAACTCCCGAGTTCCAACACATCACTTATGCAACATAGATAATGATGATGGAATGTTGTTCGTATTAGTGCATTAAACATGAATAAGATTATACCAAAACAATACATCATACTCCAGAGATATTTAAATTTTCGCAAGCGAAAGACTGTAATAGGTAATAAGGCTCATGGATGTGTTATCCAATCTCCAAAGTATAATGGTATTACTGAGCTGAATAAATTCATATTTATTCCAAAGATACAAAATGACAAAATGTGAATGTTTAACTAAACATGTTCCCTACAATCCCGTCGATGAGAGCGGTCTACATAAACCCGCCTGATAACTACATGTAGGAGAACTCCTCGTTATCGTAGAAGTCTGGCTCGGCCTCATACATCGCGCCAGCATCTGCATCTAAGACAGAGTTTGGTTAGTGTTTAAAGCACAGTCCCAGAACGTGGGAGTGAGTGATCAACTCAGTGAAATCATGAAACAAAGGTTAAAATGTTATCAATTCAGTCAAGTAGTAATGATAAAGCAATACAATACTCATGTCCTACGTACTCTTGTTAATACAAGTATGGTATGTTATAATTATGCATGCCCTCGCCTGCATTCCCTCTTGGGACAACATCTAATGATCGCGGCATGCACCACTCCCGGTAAATGTGTACTGATCCATTCTAGGGTCGTCAGTCCTAGCTAGTCTCATACGATGTTGCGGTTCCAGGTCGCTACAAAGGGCTTGTCACCTCAGTGCAGGTCTGGTTTATACTCTAGTTTACTATGGAGAGGCTCCTCACCTCAGCACAGATTTAGAATATACTTGAGGTCACTACGAAAGGCTCGTCACCTTATCGTAGGCCGATAATACGAATACAGTGTCTCATACCACCGTATTCGGTTCACGAGTCTGGGTTGCTCACTGGTCACTACGGGGAGGCTCGTCACCCCAGTGTAGGCTGACAGCTCGACCACGGTGTCCCATACTACCATGCTCGGCTCATAAGTCTAAGTGGATCGAGGTACCAAGGTTAAACGGGTTTTCACTAGTGAGTTTGGTACCTTAGATTCAAGCAATATCGTCCATACATGGTGAACATACATTAGGCCAATCGGGTTACTTGACAAGCTCGACTGGTATGAGCGTACATCGAGTTGATCGACATGGAGCACGTAAGCACTCCATGTGGCCTAACCACTGTCGACTAGCAGCGTACGACTCAGATTCCTCGAACTTATCTAGTGTGGCAAATCGGACCCAGCCACTAACCCGAAAATCATTACCGATCGCCTGGACTACTTTGTAACCCCAAACATATTCTAATCAATAGTAAATGCATGTAATAGCCAAAGACAGCATGTGACAACTAAAATCAAATATAAATCTTACTTGAACAATTAGATAAAATACATACTATACATATTATCGTACATAGGCATTTTCATCTTTAACTCACATAGTAGAAGATAGGTTATATAAAGGATTCTATAACCATAGATAAAAAGAGTTGAGAATCTCATCTCAACACCCTCCTTACACGCATTTAAGCAAGTATTTTCACACTCAGGCATTTTATCAAATATTTAGACTAAACATATCATATACATGTAATATAGTAGTTATAATAGGTATTATCGCAAATCCCTTTACAAGGGGCTAGCCCTACGTACAACAATCATGTATTCTCAGTCACTAAACATAGCAAGCATAAATCATAATTTCATACTCATTCAATCATTTCAACAAACACATGGAATGCATTAAAAATAACATAGTTTACACATATATGTATTATATGGAAAACGTCGTATCTACGTACATGTGACAGCAATCAAGTCAATCATAAATCATTACTGACATTGAAAGCCTTGAAAACCATAACCTAGATATTTATAATCCGCACCTTTCACCGGTAGACTCGTAACTAATTCAGTTTAGACACTAAATCATTGCCTACGGCACAACGACAACCTATAGCATGAAATATGTTAACTACTTTAGTATTTACTCTGTTTGAATCCCTAAAACAGATTAGGATTAAGATTTCTTACCCAAGAAGGAACCAGAATGCCAGTATAGTGACACGGAAGTGGTAGCTAAGTACGTGGAAAAGGTGGGATCGAATCCCAGGAACAGACCCTAACTCTCTCTCTCTCTTCTCCTCACTTTTTATCACGCCCCAAACTCTGAAACCGAGCTCACAAAATTTCTGATTGCCGAATCTGGTGCCGACAGCCTCTGTAAAACCCCATTCTTGGCTCCCAACACCCATTCGCCAGGTTCCGATCATGGGATGCTACGATGAGGATTTTCAACGTCAGTTTGATTCATAATAAGCATAACCAAAGACATAACCCACAAACAACAACCAAAAACTTCATTACATTTCCACTATGATCAAAAACTTTACAAGTACAATGAGTATAAAGGGAAATACAATAATAGTGGACAATAACTCCAAAATGATCTGCAAAGTGCTCCTACCTCAGTGCTGTTGTGCTCCAACGTTACCTGCACACAACGGTCGTGCATAAGCCTATAGAAAGCTTAGAGGGTGGTGAAAGTGTATGCACAAGGTAGTAATATGATCATGCAATATCAGAGTAATGCGGAATATGCAGATGGATCCATAAATACCATAAGCCGTACCAAGGCTATGCGATGCAAGACATAAATGATATCGCCCATACTAAGGCCATGCAATGTGAGATGCAACTCAAGCATACGAATCCTCATCTAAGTCCACATCTTAATACAGCTCAAATCTGAGATATCACCGGGGTCTAGTACACTCTAAACCAGATCGCAGTCCCATCGCGCCCAATAAGGTAAGTGGAAGAGACCTCACTATCCGCCTGCCAATATCAGGCTATGCTCGTCGATAGCGGACCCATTCCTCGAGCTGGTCAGACTCAGTCTAGCTTTGCCCCCTACTCTCGGGTGAGTAAGGCCGTACCCCCTTCCAACCGATCACGACACAGTGGAAAGTGTGACTGTCTGGTAATCGGCACTTGACACTCCTGTACCCACTCGGTCTAAACGTTGGAGCAACCTCTTGGTACCATTAGGGTTTAGGGACTTTCACCCAGGGATATCTATAGCACCCCATGTAAAATAAGATTTCTGATATCCAATCCTGCCAACCACGATACGCCTGTGGAGGCTATGACTCTGATGTCGCTAGGGCGTATATACCATATCACACAATGCAAATGCATGAATCACACTATCCAGTCATGCAGCAATCCTGCGCATAACGTGCACTCATGTAGGGCAACACCGCCTATCCGGGAGCCCCTAAACAATTTGCCCGAAGGCATATGCTATGATCAGTCACTTCTCATATCAAGCATACATATGATGTGTATGATCATGAATCATGGAACTATACTATTCATGTTATGAAATAATGCACTATCCTTATAATGCAGATGGCCTAGACGGCCTACACATAACAAGTACGGGCCTAATGATGGGCCCTAGGGAGAGTGGTAATGTGGACATTTAACTAACATTATACTTGCAATGTGGACGTCAAACCAACATTGCTCCCAAGGTGAAGCCCGTCGTAAAACATCCTTACATAAACCGTGTTGGGATCATACATTGCAATGGACCTTAGGTACATCTCATTGGGCCTTAAATACATCAAATGGGCCAAATCATATGGGCCTTATATTCATCAAGTGGACCACATCAATGGGCCGCACCAATGGGCCTTATGTGCATTGTAATGGGCCATAACCCCTTAGGTCTTGAATACATCAAATGGGCCTAATCACATGGGCCTTATGTGTATCAAATGGGCCATACCAAATGGGCCCCATATGTACATCGAATGGGCCTCAACCCATAGGCCCTAATACATCTCAATGGGCCTTAACCCATGGGCCCCTGATACATCAAATGGGCCCCAACCCATGGGCCTTACATATATATCAAAGTGGGCCTCAACCATGGGCCACAAATACATTGAATGGCCTCATAACATAGGCCTTACATCCACATCAAAGTGGGCCCCAATGGACTACCACAGATACATTAAGATGGCCTCATTTCATGCCAAGGTGGGGTCCACTTGGACTATGGATCTGGCTCATTCTTTAGCCCATGCCATCAAATGAGCTTCCAAAGGGGCTGGATGGCTTGGATGCATCTCATGCATCATGGTGGGGTCGACAATCAAGCTTGGCAAATGGTTGGACGGTTAGAATGCAACACATGTACCATGGTGGGTCTAATAGATAGAATGTGTGGGCAAAACAGATGGGACCCACAGAACTTGCTGCTGATGTTAAGAGAGAGAGAGAGCAGCATGTGGCTACTTGTACTAGCAGCATTGCTGTAAAAAAAAGGAGGTGGGTCCCACGTAGGGCCCACCCTCATGTATTCATAAAGTATATATATAATATAATATATTTTAATATATTTATATATATCTGCTGCTGGTGCAGCTTTTATTGTATTTAAAGGAAGCAGAGGTGGGTCCCATGTAGGGCCCACCACAACATCTATATATAAAATATTATAATATATTATAATATAACATATAATACACTATATCATATATATAATATAATATATATATATTAATCACATACACAACGTCCAGGCCCTGGACGGACGCATACTAAGGTGGCCTCCCACGTGGGGTGGGTTTCACCGTTCAGGGACGGTGGGTGTCCCCACACGCTACACGGTGTGACCCACCACATGAATGGGCGGTGTAGATGGTCCCATGGACCCCATGTCAGGGCGCACTTCACTGGCGGCCACCCATGCCCAAACCTCAGTGCTGAAAAGAGGTATTTTTCACTCTGCCTACCACGTGAGCTACACATGTGGGCCCCACATAGAAACGAGCTATCTTCACTTGGTCTGCCAATTTGAGCTATGGATTAGGGTATACATTAGCACCCCTGCTAGGGATCGAAACCATGACCTCAAGTTTTGCAACGAGGTATCTCCACCCCGTCTACCAGTTGAGCTAGGGATCTGGGTGTGGGTGCGGGTCCCACATGCCAAGGAGGGCCCCACATGAACATGGTCCCACTGTCCAGGTGGTGGACGGTTTGGATACAACACATACCTCATTGGTGTGGCCCTTTGGAGGGGTGGAGGACGGAGGTGGGTCCTATTGACCCCACCGTCAGTTCACACGCTCCATGTCAGTCCACACTCCATGTTAGCTACTCCCACTGTCAGTCACACTTCACGGTTAGCACTCCCCCTGATGCATCCGCCTGGATGGATGGTGTGGATGAACACTCCATAAAGGTGGGTCCCACACGGCCCACCTATTTTCGATCCGGCTAATATTTGTGTTTCCCTTTCATCCGGGTGGCCCACTATTTGAACGACCCATACCAAAAACAATAACAACAAAAAAATCAAGGTGGCCCACTATTGGTATGGATGAGATACATACATCAAGTGGGCCACAAGCCATCATACACAAAGAAAAATGGAGAGAGAGAGAGAGAGAGAGAGAGAGAGAGAGAGAGAGAGATCAGTGAGGATGGAGGGGCCCCGCCACTATGGGCCCCTCTTGCATACAAATATACATTAAGGTGGGTCCCACATATATGGACCCTTAATCAAACAAAATGAATGAAAAACAAAGATCTAAGATCACCCACTGGCTCCTTCTTGCACCGTAGGCTTCCTTAGCTCCTTAGCTTTGATTCCAACGGAGGAGATGAGGTTTGGATGGTTGAGATGGGAGATGAAAGGGTAGGAAAGGTGGGCCACACTTGTGGCTCTCTTGGAGGTTTGAGAGGGCTTTGGACGTATGGAGGTTTTCTCTTGCTTGAGAAAGTAGTTTGAAAATGAGAGAGAGAGGGTTGTAAAGAGATAGGGAGAGAGATGGGTGATGGATTGATAGATATGGTGAGTGATGGGTGTAAGAGCCTTTTTGACTTTGGAGGTATTTTGTGTAAGAAAGGTATGACTTTGTAAGAACTTTTTAACTTTTGTGGTTGCTTGGGGATAGGTGTGAGGTGATGTGTACTTAACATGTACTTGACATGTTGAGATTGATTGATTGATTGATTGATGTGACAAGTCATAGATATTCTCTCAGAATTTGCACGCGCGGCGTTTTCCTAACACTGAACGCTGACCCACATCTCCTAACCAGGGTATCGCTTCGGCGCGCGAGTCGCGGCATCGGAACCGCGGCCACGAAGCGGTCGCTATGGTAAAGGTCTTGGATTTCGTCGACTCGGGTTGACGGCATGTGAATCAGGGTCGTGCCCAAATACTAGTTAAGGGTCGAAGGTTGCCGGAATTCGATCGAGAAGACCGCGAAAGTTTATGGAACGGTACGATCTAGGATACGGGGCTTACACTTTCCTCTTCTCTTTTCTCTTTTCTCTCTTCTAGGGTTTTAGAAAATTCGTATGACAAGGGAGAGAGAGGGTTTAAGACCCTTATATAGGCCCAGAACTGATGGGAATGGCCCCAGGGCCATGGTATACTTAGGTTATATCTAAAGGTTGGCCGTTTCGGTCCAACGGATCAGTTCTGGAGGCCCCTTTTCTACATGCGGTCAGACTTAAGCTCCCTGACCATGAATCTAGGTCAGGCTAAGTTTTCGATCTGATTGGGTTTGGGGATCGACCGCAGGAGACCTGTTTCAGTTCAATGATCACCGATACTCGATCAGGATCACAAGTACACTGATATGTGTTGAAAATTTTTCCTAATCTGTGGGTGTAATTGGGTCAGATTCTGACAGTCTAAATTCTTAGATTCGGCCTGCCAGTGAACTGACTCATTTCACTTAAGTTTCAGTTCATTTCCTAAAGATATTCGCGTTTCTCACACACTTCGCTCCGGGATTAAGTTGTGCGTTCCTGAGTATTATTAAGACTTGATTTTTGAGATAGTTGTCAAGTCTAGTAAAGTGGTCATAACCGTATAGTTTTGAGGTAATCAGACTTTCGAAGTGTGGTCCAGGTCCGATATGGAGTTTTATGATGCCCCCTATAGCAACTGAGTTTTGAGATGGATTCTAAGTTTTTAGATAATGTAGCGTTATCGATCCTGCAGATTTTGGGTCTTACAGATCGTATTTAAAGTGATTAGTGCTAATTTCACAGGTAATTTAGTTTAACACTTAGTTAATTCACGACTAATTTCTAAAGGATTTGGTCCTTAACGATTTCTGCCTGAAGTGGTACTTGGGTCTTTGTACGAATTTTTTCGAGATGTTACAAAACTGCTTCTAGCTTGTGGGCAAAGTTAGAGAACATCTATGCAAAGAAGTCCTCTAAAAATTGCTTACACTTGAATCTACCTTCAAGATGGCAGAGGGTGGAGATCTAGAAGCCCATATCAGTAACTTTAATAAATTGATGTGTAAATTGCTGGATATGGAGGAAGTGGTTAAAGATCAGGAACATGCATGTATTTATTGAATTCTCTTCCTGCATCATATGAGTCTTTCAGGGACATAATGTGCACCGAAAATAAAACCCTAAGTGTTGACACCGTTATCTCAGCCCTTCAAGGGAAGGCTATGAGAAAGTTAAACGACGACATGGGGGCATCTTTCGATGCACCGATTACAAGGGGTAGAGATTCTGCGCAAGGTACAAGATCCTCAAGGCCTAGATCCAAATCCAAGGGCAATGGTAAAGGAAAATTAAAGTGTTGGAATTGTGGGTTGTTTGGACACATAAAGAAGGATAATAGAAATCCTAAAGTGAAGAAAGAAAATTCAGCAGATTCTTTCAAGGAGGCCAATGTGGTCACATCTGATGAAGAGACAAGTGGTGGTGAAGTTCTGTCTGTGTCTATGATTGGATATGTTTACGACAATTATGCAGATGAGTAGATCCTAGACATAGGAGCGTCATATCACATGACTCCTCATCGGAGTTGGTTCGTCAGTTACAAAGAATGCGATGGTGGACAGATTTTTATGGACAATGACAATGCCTGTAATGTTGTGGCTATTGGTACGGTGAGCATCAAGATGTTTGACAGGATGGAGCGTACCTTGACTAACGTCAGGCACGTTCCTGATATGAAGAGGTCTGATTTTCTCGGTGCACTCGAGGCTATAGGGTGCAAGTTCACCGGTATCGTGGTGTCCTTAAAGTTTCAAAAGGGGCACTCGTGGTTATGAGAGCACAGAGGCATGGAAACCTTTACAGGTTGATTGAGAGCACTTCGGTAGGTGGAGCGGCAATAGTTATTGCAAATTCCATGTCTCTACATATGTGGCATGCTCGTCTAGGCCACATGAGCGAGCGAGGCATGAAGGTACTTTCTGATCAATGTTTGATTTTAGCTTTTAAAAATTCTGATTTAGATATATGCGAGCATTGTATATATGGTAAACAATCTAGACTGTCTTTTAAATTTGGAAAACATGTTTGTAAGAGAGTGCTTAATTATGTGCACTCTAACATATGAGGCCATCACCAAAAGTTTCCATTGGGGATCGTCATGGTTTGTTTTATTCATTGACGACTACTCCAGGAAAGTTTGGGTTTACTCCATGAAACGTAAATCTGAAGTTTTCACCATATTTAAGCAATGGAAGACAATGGTAGAAAAACAATCAGGGCGAAAAATAAAAGTTTTAAGGACTGACAATGGTAGAGAATTTACTTCCACTGAGTTTAATGAGACTGTCTTTTAAATTTAGAAAACATGTTTGTAAGGGAGTGCTTAATTATGTGCACTCTAACATATGAGCCCATCACCAAAAGTTTCCATTGGGGATCGTCATGGTTTGTTTTATTCATTGACGACTACTCCAGGAAAGTTTGGGTTTACTCCATGAAACGTAAATCTGAAGTTTTCACCATATTCAAGCAATGGAAGACAATGGTGGAAAAACAGTCAGGGCGAAAAATAAAAGTTTTAAGGACTGACAATGGTAGAGAATTTACTTCCACTGAGTTTAATGATTATTACAAGGATGAAGGGATTATCACGCACAACACAGTGCGCCAACGCCTGAGCAAAATGGTGTGGCTGAGTGAATGAATCGGACTCTCCTGGATAGGGCCAGATGCATGTTAAGTAATGTTGTGTTGAGTAAGGACCTATGGAATGAGGCTGTTAACACGGCTTGTTATTTGGTGAACAGGTCTCATTCAATGGCAATTAAATATAAAATCCCAGAGGAAGTATGGAGTGATCAGAAAATTGACTACTCAGATCTATGCATATTTAGTTGTGAAGTTTACTCTCATGTACCGTCAGTTGAGAGAGATAAGCTAGACCATAGAGCCAAAAAGTATATCTTTATTGGCTATAACATTGGTATGAAAGATTACACGTTATTCATCAAGGTCACACGCAAGGTCATCACTAGCCGTGATGTCAGATTTGATGAAAGCTCCCTATTTTGCAAGAATGATCAAGAGGAGCAAGAGGAACTAAAAAGGGTGATCGTAGACGTCCAGATTAACACAGATAATACTCAGGCAGAGACAGATGCAAAGACATAGGTACATGATCAGGTGGAGCAGCCACTTGTGAAAAGGAACCCACTGCGTGATCGCAGGTTATTGGTAAGATACAGGGACGACTCTAATATTGCATATGTCCTCATTACAGATGAGGGAGACCTGTCTACTATTCAGGAGGGTTTTGATGAGCCTGATGCAGAAAAGTGGAAGGCAGCTATAGACAATGAGATAAACTTGTTGCATAAAAATCACACACAGGAACTGGTGGAGCTTCCCGTGGGATAAAAAGTGATCAGATGCTAGAGGTTATTTAAAAGGAAACAGGATAGATACAAAGCAAGGTTGGTATCGAAGGGTTATACTCAGAGAGAAGGAATCGACTTCACAGAGATATTCGCGTCGGTGGTTAAGCAAGTATTTATCAGATTCATGTTGGCGCTGGTTGCCCAATACGATCTCAAGCTAGAACAGATGGATGTGAAGATTGCGTTCCTGCACAGGGAATTGGAAGAGCAGATTTACATGAAGTAACCAGAGGGAGGGCTACGAAGTTAAAGGGACAGAGAAAAAGGTTTGCAAGTTAATGAGGTCGTTGTACGGCGTAAAACAGTCGCTTAGGCAGTAGTATAAAAAATTTGATTCCTTCATGGTGAGTCAAAATTTTACTCGAAGTGAATACGATCACTGTGTCTATTATAAGACACTGAGTTATGACAAA
The DNA here is from genome assembly GCA_037074715.1 of Magnolia kwangsiensis. Lineage (NCBI taxonomy): Eukaryota > Viridiplantae > Streptophyta > Magnoliopsida > Magnoliales > Magnoliaceae > Magnolia > Magnolia kwangsiensis. Next base: position 61,943,263 of record CM073583.1, on the reverse strand, counting down.
TTCATCATCCTTGTATTGTATGTTGATGATATGTTGATCGCCTGTCATAATATATCAGAAGTCAACATACTGAAGACTTGGTTATCAAGGACATTCAAGATGAAAGATCTAGAGGTTGCAAAAAGGGTTCTCGGCATAGATATTCATATAAATAGGAAGAGGAACAAGCTTTGGTTATCACAGACAGAATACCTTGAAGAGGTATTGATTAAGTATGGGATGGATCGGGCAAATCTGGTGAGTGTTCCCCACGTAGCTCACTTCAAGTTTTCCTTATAACAATATCCTAAATTCAATAAGGAAAAGCAAGTTATGTCTCATGTGCCCTATTCGAATGTAGTTGAAAGTTTAATGTATGTCATGGTCTGTACAATACCAGATATTTCACAGGCAGTCGGTGTTGTAAGCAGATACATGTTAAACCCCGACAAGCAACATTGGGAAACGGTGAAATGACTACTTCGATATATTCGGGGTACGAAAGACTACGTCTTAACTTTTGAAAAAATAGAGACAAAGTTGGTAGGGTATGTGGATTCCGACTACGTAGATAGTATAGATTCCTGGAAGTCTACTTCAAGATACTCATTTGTACTATCGGGTGGAGCAATCAATTCAATGTCGAAGCTTCACTCCGTGGTGGCGCTTTCCATGACCGAAGCAGAATATATGGCCGTGATGGAAGCGTTTAAAGAAGGTGTTTGGCTCAGAGGCATGATAAATCAATTGAGACTTCAGTAAGAGGCCGTGTCGATTAACTATGATAGCGAGAGCGCTATCAATTTGGATAAAAACTCTGTTTATCACTCACGTACTAAACACATTGATGTTCGTCACCACTTTATCTGACAGGTACTTGAGGAAGGAGGTGTCACACTAGAAAAGATTCACACCAGCATGAATGCAGCAAACATGCTCACCAAGGTCGTTCTTACAGAGAAGTTCAAGTTCTGTGCAACTTCTCTAGGCTTGGCGATGGTGTAAAAGGACGGAGTGTGCACGAGAAGAGTTGATTAAAGCTATGATGTAATATAGAAATAAGAGAAGAGATTAAGAAGCTACACGGTTGAAGATTGAAGACACGGTGGAGATTGTTGTCAGAAGTCTTAAATCTGACGTTTTTGATATGCTCGACCGGTCGAGGGAGCCGCACAACCGGTCGAGGCCCGCTCAACTCAAATTCCAGCAAGCTGGGTTTTTGGGTGTCCGTCAGGCTCGACCAGTCGAGGGTCAGGCTCGATCGGTCAAGCGGGTTGCTTGACCAGTCGAAGCCCCCCTTCGACCAGTTGAGGTTACGCAGATTCTACGTGGACTGCGTAAATTTGAAGCAGTTTTCGGACTTTTCTATACTAGGTGCGTAAGTGGAGTTTCCTAAACTATAAATAGAGGTCCCTAGGGTTATTCTAAGGTATCCTAAAGCTTTCTAAAAGTTTTCCAAGGGTTCCTAAAAGGTTCTACGGTTATCAAATGGTGTAACAAGGGTGATAATATTCGAGGTTATTCGAATCGGATAAGTCCTCTCTCTCGTAATTTCTATTTCATTGTGAAATTCTGTCGCTTTGTGCCGTGGTTTTTTTCTCGTAAGAGTTTTCCATGTTAAAACTTTGTGTTCCCATTTGATTGCTTGCCGTTATTGAATTCCTATCCTAGATCTAGATATGTGTGATTCCGCAGCACAAATCCACAACATAAGTAGCAATTAAACTCATACATCTAAAAACTTCTCGATGGCTATAACAGTTTTGGATCGAGCCGATATTTCTGTCATCCTTCGTGTGGAGGTCTACGTGACCTAATCATAAGGTCTGATGGTTTCACGATGAGTACTAAGAAGGTTTCAACGGTCATTCTTACCCCATTGCTTCCTGTGGTGTGGCCCACTTGAACCTTGGATCTGCCTCACTTTTGGCCCCACATGTAAAAATGACATGGCTGATGGACCGTGGATAAGACTAATACACCACTGTGGTCCCTCATGTACCGCCCGTTCTACCTAGAGATGGGTGGAATAGTATCCAATCCGCGGCCTAAGGCTCGGGACTGCACATATAATATCCTTTGCCAGAGGATCATGTGAAACTTCTGAAACATTTTCAGACCCCGTAATTTTCCCACAAAAATATTCAAATATACGCATCAAGACATCTTACATTGCGTCCTGCACCTGCCACGACCGACTCGGTCCTACCAGGGACTCTTTGGGGCCATCGTGATCTCAGTTTTTCATCCACACCATTCATCCATTTCTTAAGATTATTTTAAGATATAATTTTGAAAATGAGACAGATCTAAGGTTCAAGTGGACCATACCAGAAGCAGTAGTAATAAGAAGCCGACCGTTGGAACTTTACTTGAACTCATTGTAATATTTATTTGCCATCCAAACTGTTCGTAGGGTCGTATGGATTCTGGTGAAGAGAAAATGCAATATCATCTTGATCCAAACTTCTACATCTTTAAATCATATTCTAAAATGATTTATAAAAAATTGATTGAGTAATAGGGATAAAACAGATACATCATGGTGGGCCTCACAAAGCCTTTGCAGTACCTAGTCGGTGTTGGAAATAAAAAAATGGTCCGCTGCCAGCATTGAGAAAGAAACTGCATGAATGGTACAAACCGTCCAAACCATGGGCATCAACTTGGATGTTCCACGAACAAATTCTTACTGTTATTGTTTATTTAATTATTAGATTGCTGGTTTTTTTATTGGATGGTTAAATGTTGAAAAAATAAAATCCAACAGTCTTATTTCAAACAACGAGTTTAAATGGCTCAATTGATCTAATTTTTAGATTGTAACTTTGCCAATGGATTACAAAAGTGTTAATTTAATTTGAGCTAATACATATGTTTTAGATCATGTATATCAAACCTACAGCCAGATCATCAAATAACTTCTCTTGAATTTGACACATGATATTAAGTAGGACTGAATTACATTTGGCCTCGTACAAATTCCATCTTGCATTTGAGGTGGATAAGAAGGGTTGGAATTAGGTGGGAAGTAATTGCATTTAGTCCCACATAGAAATCATGTTAATTTGGAAATACACTACACATATGGACCCTGTATTGATGCATGTATTCTATTTATTTTGTCCATTCATGTATGTCATTTACATATGGCATTTTTATTATATATGTGTACAAGTGACCAACGTACATTGTGAATTTAGAATACAGTTTCATGGTCCACTAGATAATTTGATAGTCCACCAAATAGTTCCACTTAATCCAGTGATTTTCCAATATCAAGAATTTTATCCCAAACATGGAATAGGAAGACTAAAATACTGGGCCATTTCCAAACATGTAATCATTATGTAATAATAGTGTTAATTCTTTCTAATACAATTCTATACCATCTAGTAGGGAAATTGATTGCATCTGCCTTGCTTAAAGGGAAAGGGTTTAATTAGGGCTCCATGACCTTGTGAAGTATAGCTTTTAACCATGCTGTCTCATTTTAAAATATAACTCAAAATTAAAGTATACCTAGAGTCCAAGTGGATAATATTTATCCATTGGAAAACTCTTACAATAAAACTTCTTGGGACTAAAAAAGGTTTTGGACCAAGCTTAAATTTCTTGAGAGCCAAAAAATTTTTGGATCAAACTTAAATTCATTAAGGACTAAAAAAGTTCTGAATCAGACTTTTATTTATATTCTCACATCATATAGGCCTGCGTGACCTTATAAATAGGTTGATGGAAGAAAAAACACCCTAATCCATAGTTCAAGTGGTGGACCTAGTGGGGTGGTTAACAGTGAAGTGTGAACTGACGGTTGGGTATGCTAACCAGCTAACAAAGGGAAAAAAGAAGCGCTGCGGGGACGGGGCATTAGGAAAGTTTCAATGGTGTACATCATTATCACCACTGCCCACTGCTTCCTGTAGTATGGTCCACTGTAACCTTGGATCTACTTCAAGGAAGAAAATCATGATGGATGAACATAAACGTGGCCATGCCAGCTTGATATGAAATCCGTCCACCTAACGGGGGCCTCTGAAAGCCTATGGTTCAAAAAATTACACTATAGGGCCTGTTTGGCTGGGCAAAACCCATGAGATTAGGAGGGAAGGGGTGGACTTGAGGTAATGATGGTGGGGTAGAGGATTGATTTAAGATTTATGGGATTGCTATATCTCGGGACATCTTCACTGGGACTCCCGGGATTTTACCTTCCAATCCATCCAACTAAGGGATGAGATCAATTTTAAGGTAATGATGGTGATGTCAGTGGACGGGACAAGTTCACCGGGTCTATTTGGTCATGCATATCCCAGGATATCACGATCCCATCCCTCCTAATACCGTGGGATCGGTCCGGCCAAACAGGCCCTAATAGGAAAATCCTGGCCGATCCTTAATTTGTATCATTTCCCAATTCAAGCCAACACGGACGCAGATTAACTACTAGATTAACTACTGAACCCACCAGTAGCTAAACTCGCTAAAGTTACGTCACCATGTTCTGTGGGCCCCAACATGATGTATATGTTATATCCACACCGTCCATCCATTTAGAAAGATCATGTTAGGGTATGAATCAAATAATGAGGTAGATCCAAAGCTCAAGTGGACCCCACCATAGAAAACAATGGGGACCGTTGACGCTTACTCTTGAAACCTTCCGAGGGCAATCATGATGTTTATTTGAGATCCAACGGTTAAAAAAGACATGAAATAAGGGAAAAAACAAATATCAGCTTGATCTAAAACTTCCGTGGCGCAAAGAAGTTTTTAAGGGTATCCGTTTAATCCCCATTGTTTTCTGTGGTGAGGTCCACGTAAGCTTTGGATCTACATCATTCTTTGTATCATGCCCTAAATTTAACTCTCCAAATGGATGAGCAGTGTGGATACAGTACATATATCATGGTGGGTTCCACAGAACGTGGTGATGCCACTTCTAATCCGCGTCCCGTCCAGCCTCTATTTTTCACATGTGGCGTCACCGCTGTCGCGTGGGGAACGGATTGGCTACTCCCCTGCCACCAGCCAATGGCTGATGGTCGGTGATCTGTGGGCTCCACAATGATGTATGTGTTTCATCCATGCCGTCCATATATTTTTTCAAAACATTTTATTGTATGTTATAAAAAATTAGGTATATAAAAATCTCGAGTGGACCACATTACAGGAAACAGTGTTGAATGAGCATCAACCATTAAAAACCTTTTGGGGGCATAAAAGTTTTGGATCAAGCTGATATTTGTTTTTTGTATTCATCTGGGCCTGTATGACCTAATAAACATATTAGATGTCAAATAAACGGTACAGTGGGCCTTAGGAGGATTTTAATGGTGGATATCCAATCATTATTGTTTTCTTATGGTGTGGTCCACCTGAGATTTGTATCCTTTAATTTTTACAAGACACACTAAAATTATCTGTAACAATGGATGAACGGAATGGATGAAACACATACACCATGGAGGGGCCCACAGAGCACCGACCATCGCCACCGGGCTGATGGCTGGGGGAGTAGCCAATCCGTTTCCTGTCGCGTGCGCTTCCACGCAACACTTCAACCTCCCTCGCGCGAATCGCTTTTAGCAGTTGAAATAATTCTATCAAGGGGTCGCTGGCAGAGGTAAACACCAGCCTTCGTTGCTTAAAACAAGAAAAGTTCATCCGCTCTTTCATTATCTCTCATTCTCAGCAGTTCTCCTCTTTTTTCAGGTATTCATTCAACCCACCATTTTAGTTCCTCATTTTCAGTTTAAGTTATTTATTAGGAGTCTGTAGTCGTATACACCGAATGGTTTTTGTATGTTCGATTCTTCATTCATTCATGCATTTCCTCCTTTTTTATTTTTGGATTTCATCTATAATTAGTAGCTTCTTATGAAATTAGGAGTATGTAGTCTTATACATTGAATGATCTGTGTGTATTCGATTCTTCATTTATTTATGCATTTCTTGCTTTGTATGGAGTATGTTGTCGTATACATTTATTCATGATCTAGATATGCAAATGGTTGGTTATTTGGAGTCTCCTTTTCTTGTTGGGTTTTCTAATTAGTAGCCTGATGTTTCTTTCCTTGTGGGTTATTTATTTATTTATTTATTTTTTTTGAGAAATTGAAATGTCACTGCTGGTTTAAGTTTTGATTTTTCGGCAGTCGATTTGGGTTTGATCCATGTTCCCTTTATCTGCTAACTGAAATTGGAGGAGTTTAGTCTTATTTGATCATCTGTAGTCTTTTAGATTAATTATTATTTGACGCTGTTGAAGTGGTTTCAGGTTTTGTTGGTATGTCAAGCAGATAAACCTGTTCAATGTAAAAAAAAATTGCAATTATCCGAAATTTCAAAATGTCTAAGGGTGCATTTTGGTAACATGTAAGATCGTGGAATTTCATGATAATTTGCACCAAATTAAACTGATTAATCATGATATTTGGTCCAATCAAATGACCATAAATGGATTTTAGTTGGCAATGCTGATTCAATTTTAATTGTCCGATGGAAGATTTATTGATGTAGGACATGAAAATTAAATATGATATGCAAGATCTCAGGCTTTAGATCATACTAATTCAAAACAATCACATAATAATTCCACATCCTACACAAAAGCTCAAGCATTCAAATAAGGAGAATCTGCATGTGTCTAGGCCTACATAGGCTAGGGCTGGATATGTAAAAAATTATAAACCAAACGATGCTCAAAGATAAGTAATAATCATTAACACATGCACAACAATTAGTCCATAATCCAAGGGATTCACCAATTTCAATTCAAGGAACCCTAGGGTGAGAAAAGGGCAAATAAATTAAGGATAATGCAATCTAGGGTTAGGGTTTATGAAAAACAGGTATGAGAGGACAAAATAAGAAGAAAACCTAAAGCGGAAGACAATTCTCGCGTACGGACAGCGGGCTAGGCCTGACACATGTGCGTAGGGGCCCGGCCACACATGCGAGGGGGCCCCACACCTGGAAACCGACTCCTTGGCTTTGGTCGGCCAGGGGTGGGCTCCAAACCCCCCAAGTTTCAAGTCGATCCGAGCTATGGGCTGTGCGTGGTGCTCCACTGAAGTTTCAGCCCTCCTGTAGGGCCAGATTCTGGAAACTGGCTGTAGGGAGAAGATCTGCTGCAAAAACTGATGGATTTGAGGCGAGGATGGCTGTAGAAGGTGAGAAGTATGGATGATAGGCGATAGGGGTGGATTGGGATAGATGTGGCTTCGCACCACGGTAGTTAGCCTTTCAATAAAGGGAGGGCTTCGCACGCAATTGGATTTTTCCACAATTCAGGAACTCAGAGGAGTAGAAAAAACGCATGATTTTTTTATTATTAATCTTCAATGAATAAAAAGGCTACAAGGGGTGCCTATTTATAAGAAAAAACCTATACCCCAAACTTGTGCCATGTACGCAACCTATTACTTGGCGATAAAGTAAACCAAAATAAAAACTAATTAAAGAAATCTAATCCATCCATGATATTCTAAATAACATTATTAAGCACAACCTAAAATATGAGATCAATCAAACTAGTGGGCCACAATCATGAGATCCCATGATGGGCTTTACTTGACTATCAGACCCACTCAACGAACCAAAACTCCGCTTCTAACTAGGAGGCCCTCCCTGGATGTCGTCATCTATCCAGATCGACGGTGAGGCCTTCCTTCTCCTCGTGTATGTGCGTAGGGGGGCGGCGTGCATGTGCGTGTGCGCGTGATGTCCCCATTAACTCTTCCTGGCTGTGAAGATTTTGTCACTGGTGAAATAAAACTCCTGAACCACTCCAAGATGTCAGGATCAAGTCTCTGAAGCTCCTCCTCAGTGAGCCATGTGCTGTCTGAAGCTGGGCGTGACTTCCACTTAGCCAAGTACTTCTAAAACCCGCTGTCCGACGTTGAAACTATCTGATGGTCTAGGATATCCTCTATTATCTCTCTGGGTGTGTGAAGGTTAGGTATGAGAGGTAGAGGCTAGGAAGAAAAGTCGGGAAGAGGTTATCTATTAAGGGACAAATATGAGGAATCAGGATGGGTGGGCGAAGGGTTGAACAAAGTATCAGGGGTCCCCTTAAAAGCAACTAGATCCTCTATATTGAATGTGGAACAAATTCCCATGTAAGGTGGAAGATCTACCATATACGCATTGAGACCGTTTCGTTTTATAATTTTGAAGGGTTCAGTGCTACGCGCGTGTAATTTACGAATGGCCCCTTGAGGATACCGCTCGGGCCTAATGCGGACCATCACAGAGTCCCCTACATTGAATTCCTTAAAATGTTTATGCTAGTTTGCAGAAAATTTGTAGTGGTCATTACTAGTATTGATCTTTCGCCTGATTTCTTGATGTAATGCATGGACGTGATGCGCAAAAGACTCTGCAGACTCTGATGGCATATGGGATAATGACATAGGGACAAGATCAATAGGCTTCTTAGGCTTATAACCGGTAACGACTTCAAAAGGACTTAGACCTGTGGACCTATTGAATGCAAACTCAGTTTGGGTAGTACGACGTCCCATGTCCTGGTTTGCTCTCCTACTAAACATTTGAGCAAACTTCCTATGCTCCTATTAACTGCCTCAGTCTGACCATCAGTCTGAGGGTGGTAGGCAGAAGAAAATTAGAGCCTAGTATTTATCATGTGTCATAGTGTCTTCCAAAAGTAACTCATGAATCGCACGTCACGGTCAGATACTATGATTTTTGGTAACCCATGCAGTTTGACGACCTCACCAAAGAACAGCTTGGCAACATGAGATGCATCGGAGGTCTTAGAACAAAGAATGAAGTGGGCCATTTTAAAAAAAAGGGTCCATGACAATAAATATGGAATCGTGTTTCCAAATAGTGGGAGTCTAAGCAGGAAGTCCATACTGATGTCTTGTAGAGGGATGAATGAGACTAGCAAAGGTGTGTATAATCCCGTGTTTTGTTTCCTTTGCTTTGCCAGTTGACAAGTACGACATTGCCCTATAATTTTGGCCACGTCTTGCTTGAGGCTTGACCAATAAAACCTATCCTCCACTAGGGCAATGGTCTTATCTTGACCGAAATGACCTACAACCCCTCCTGAATGTAACTTTCATACAAGAAAATCGCGGAGGGAGGTGCGTGGTATGCACAAGCGGTCACTCCTAAATAAATACCCGTCTAAAATCAAGTACTCACTGCTAGCTCCTGACGGACTTTCTAACAACGACGCATACACATCTAAAAAATCTGGATACTCAAAATACTCTTCTTTGATGCGCTCGAGGTCCGTGACTTGACACTCATGGAATTGAGTAATGCGACTCGACGACTCAACGCGTTGAGCACAAAAGTGTACTCTTGAAGGAATTGAACGCACTTGACATAGGGTCTAATTTCTTTTAAGAGTTCAGATATCTCAAGACCTCGTGATTTGAGAATAAGACAAATTCCTGAGGCAATAGGTAATGACGTTAATGACACAGTGATTACACTATCGCATAGAATTCCTCGTCATAGGTGGAATATCTTTGTTTCGCCTCATTCAGTTTCTTACTAAAAAAGGTGACAGGGTGCCCTTCCTGACTAAGTACTCTTATGCCAACTCCTAGCGCGTCACATGCGACTTCGAAAGCTTTTGAAAAATCTAGAAGTCGCGCGATTGGAGCTTTGGTTATCTTGACATTTATCTCCTTAAAGGCCTTCGAAGCTGCATTTGTCCATTGAAACTCTCCCTTTTTTATGCAGTCAGTGATGAGAGCCATAATGGAACTGAAACCTCGAATGAACCACCTATAAAAGGTAGCCAAGTCATGAAAGCTGCATACCTCATGAATATTGCGGGGTTTAGGCCAATTGACGATGGCCTTGACCTTCTCGGGATCTACCAATACGCCCTCAGCTGACACAATAGAACCTAAGAAGATCACACTACTAGAAAAAAACGCACACTTCTTGAGGCTGGCGTACAACTTTTCGGCCCTAAGGATCCCACAAACCTACCTCAAGTGGTTGAGGTGTTGCTCCTTAGTCATGCTATAAATCAAGATATCATCAAAGTATACAACCAGGAACTTTTCCATGAAGGGCTTCAATACTTGGGTCATCACATGCATGAAAGTGCTTGAGACGTTAGTTAACCCAAAAGGCATAACTAGCCACTCGTATAGCCTATCCTTTGTCTTGAAGACCGTCTTCCACTCATCACCAGAGTGTACATGGATTTGGTGATAACCACTTTTGAGGTCAATTTTTGAGAAGATAGTAGCATTGGCCATCATATCCAGCATGTCATCAAGATGCGTTATAGGAAACTGATACTTGACTGTGATTTTGTTGATGGCGCTATTATTAACACACATCCTCCATGTGTCATCCTTCTTAGGTGTAAGAAGGGTGGGCACGACACACGGGCTCATACTCTCTCGAATGAAACCCTTCTCTAGGAGCTCGTCAATCTGCCTCTTCAACTCAACGTGCTCCTTTGGGTTCATTTTGTAATGCGAGAGGTTTGGTAGAGTCGCTCGAAGGATTAAATTAATGGTATGCTGTATATCCTTCATAGGGGGAAGCTCATTCGGTAGATCATCAGGAAAGACATCACGAAACTCATGTACTACCTGAATGACCTTGGCGGGTAACTCTATACTAGCTTCTGGTACACTCTTCCTAGCCACAAGGGAGTGTACTATCGAATCCGTGTCCGTTTCTCGCTTAAAGTCCTTGACATTTAGAATATGAAGTGGTTTGGACTTGGACTTCGATTCCTTCAATTCTTTTGATCCGCTTGCAACACTTTGTGTGATGGACTCCTTTCCAGCCATTTCTTAGGTGGTAGTGGATTTAGCTTGACCTTCTTGCCCTCGAACTAGAATGTACACACATTTGAACGACCAAATATGGTAACATCCCTGTCATAGAGCCACGGTCTACCCAGAATGATATAACCAACATCAATGGGAACAACATCACACTAAAGTGTCTTTATATGATCCAAACTGAATACAAATAAGACAATTGTGCGAGACTGGAATGGATGTTTCATCAACCCAGGAGACTCTATAGGGTTGAGGATGGGCTTCCAACTTCAAGCCCAAATGGCTCATAGTGCTAGTTAATGCCACATTAGCACAACTACCACTATCCACAATCATCTTACAGCTCTTTTCCCCACATTTTACACAAGTATAGAATATCGTGTTGCGGCGCCAATCATCAGTGTTCTTGGCCTGACCCAAGGCGCAACGCACAATCGCGAGGGTCGCAGACTCTTGCGCTCCCTCTTCCTCATCATTAGGGGTCTCTACTGGTTCATATTCTTCCTCTTCACCGTCACTCTCTGGGGGCAGTACTTCTACTTGCCCATCAATAAGGAATACTTTGATGCCCTCTTTTGTACCACACTGGTGGGCAAAGTGACCAAACCCTTGACACCTAAAACACATAGTTGCCCCACTTCCACGTGAACTAGACCCGACAATCTCTTTACCCTTATCATCCTTGGGTCTGGGCTGAAAATTGTTGGAAGGCTTGTTTTGGTATCCAGTGTTAGGTCTATACCCAGAGGGGTTGGCCTTGGCACTAGACTTGTGAAAGTCAAACCGCCTTCCCACAGACGCTTTGAAATATTGCTCGACATCTAACACTACTTGATACAATTGTTCAATAGTGTCTATGTCTTTGGCGAGCAACTCTCTTCTAATGTCAGGATGGAGGCTTGTTTTAAAACGAGCAAGGGTAAGTACGGGATCCTCATTAACCTCGCAACGGGTCAAGTACTCTTCGAACCTCTCAATATACTCAGCAACACTCATGGAACCCTGTCGAAGAGATTTCCATTCCTCAATCAACCACAAGTGATAAGAGAAAGGGAGGTACTTCTCTTTAAGCGTTTCTTTCATCTCTCCCCAATGGACTATTGGGAGCTCTCGCTCTTTCTTTCTTTCACTCTACTGTCGCCCAAAACATCTTTGCTTGACCCACAAGCTTCGTCTTGGCGAATCGGACTCGACGAGCATTTGACATGTCATACCACTCAAAATAGTGGTCCATATCCACCAACCAATCTAAAAAGGCTTTAGGGTTCAAGTGGCCATCAACGTAGAGGCTCCCTTGAGGAGTTGCGCGTCTGGGTCATATGGTCATGATGTCCCTCGTGGGGTGGGTGCACAGGTGCGCGCCCATGACCAACTCCTTACCCGCCTCCATTCTTTGGTCTAACCTCCTGACCACCTGCCTGAGATTAGTCATCTTCCCCATTGGTGGGGTTTGCCCTGAGGGAGGCCTCTAGTTGGGTAACGCGATTATTAAATTGGTCAAGGCGTTGATTTATGCGTTGTTCCAAGCACTTACTCAAAGAATCAACCTGTTGGGTTAACTTGTTCACTGATTCTTGCAGTTGCTGCATGTTTAGTGTGGGGTGCAAACCAAAACCACGACTCGTACGTGTGGGCATACAACTGTTAACTCCACCTAAGGACTTTCTACTATGACTATATGCAACTAAATGAGACTAAATGATCCTATGAGATTCTATACGAGGGAAACTGCGCAGTGCTACTAAAATTCAGCAATATAGTTCTCAAAATAAGGGAATAACAGAAAGTTACAGCAATGTGAATTGCTAGCTTTCTGATAACAGAAAATTCAGCAACTAATATCAGTAACTACGGACTTCTAAACAACTATATATGATGAAACTGGATGCATGATGGACTTAAACAAACTACCTAAACATGTAATGCATTCCCCTATAAGAACCCTAGGCTCTGATACCAAATTTGATGTAGGACATGAAAATTAAATAAGATATGCAAGATCTCAGGCTTTAGATCATACTAATTTAAAACAATCACATAATAATTCCACATCCTACACAAAAGCTCAAGCATTCAAACAAGGGGAATCTGCATGGGTTCAGGCCTACACAGGCTAGGGCTGGATCTGTAAAAAATTATAAACCAAACGATGCTCAAAGATAAGTAATAATCATCCACACATGCACAACAATCAGTCCCTAATCGAAGGAATTTACCAATTTCAATTCAAGGAACCCTAGGGTGAGAAAAGGGGCAAATAAATTAAGGATAATGCAATCTAGGGTTAGGGTATATGAAAAACAGGTATGAGAGGGCAAAATACGAAGAAAACCTGAACCGGAAGACAATTCTCGCGTGCGGATAGTGGGCTAGGCCTGACACATGTGCGCAGGGGCCCGACCGCACGTGCGAGGGGGTCCCACACCTGGAAACCGACTCCTTGGCTCTGGTCGGCTAGGGGTGGGCTCCAAACCCCCCAAATTTCAGGTCGATCCAAGTTACGGGCTGTGTGTGGTGCTCCGCCGAAGTTTCAGCTCTCCTGCAGGGCCAGATTCTGAAAATTGGCTGTAGGGAGAAGATTTGCTGCAAAAACTGATGGATTTGAGGCGAGGATGGCTGTAGAAGGTGAGAAGTATGGATGATAGGTGATAGGAGCGGATTGGGATAGATGTGGCTTCGCACCATGGTAGTTAGCCCTTCGATGAAGGGAGGGTTTCGCACGCAATTGGATTTTTCCACAACTCAGGAACTCAGAGGAGTAGAAAAAAACGTAGGAATTTTTTATTATTAATCTTCAATGAATAAAAAAGCTACAAGGGGTACCTATTTATAAGAAAAAACCTATACACCAAACTTGTGCCATGTACGCAACCTATTGCTTGGCGATGAAGTAAACCAAAATAAAAACTAATTAAAGAAATCTAATCCATCCATGATATTCTAAATAACATTATTAAGCAAAACCTAAAATATGAGATCAATTAGACTAGTGGGCCACGATCATGAGATCCTATGATGGGCTTTACTTGACTGTTGGACCCACTCCAACGAACCAAAATTCCGTCTTCTAACTAAGAGGCCCTCCCTGGATGTCATCATCTATCCAGATTGATGGTGGGGCCCACCTCCTGGCGTACGTGCTTAGGGGGGGCGGCGTGCACGTGCGCGTGCGCGTGCGCGTGATGTCCCCATCATTTATTGGGGAGAGCATTTATATGATCCTTGGGGTGATGCTGTGCTCAAGATACTCAGGTTTTTAGTTTCTTCAAGTTGGGCCCATGGTTTGTTGATGTCTAGATTATAGAGGCCTTTTTGTGTTGGACAGGTCTTAAAAGCCATACCATGATAAAAGGTTAACCTTGGTTTATCTCAATCTCATCGTAGCCGTTTTGGATACGTATTTCAACGATCCATCAAGGCCAGGTGGCAGCCTGGGATAGGATTTGACATCGTGTTGGTGTTACATGTGATCTGTTGGTTGGATGGTGGCATAATGGATGGGATGTCTTCCTGTTGTCATGATAAAAGTCATAATTTGTGTGAGGATTAGTGAGGATGTGCAGCCCTAGTGCGGACATGATGTTACATTTATTTCTGGAAGTTAAACAGACACTTTATTTCCTCGAAAATGGCACGTAGCCCAGAAAATACAACGGGGGCCCCACATCCCGGGCCAAGGAAAGGAAAGGAAAGAAAGAAAGAAAGAAGAAGAAGAAACCCATACCCCGGGTCAAGGAGAAACCCACACCTTGGGTTAGGGAGACACCCTCACCCCAGGCCAGAGAAAGAAGGAAAGGAAAGCAGATGAAGAGATAGGCTCCAAGGAGCGAAGCTAACTCAATCTCCAAGATAATATCGATGAAGGAATTGGGCGGGTATCAACGAGCTTAGAGATATGTGATTTCTTCCGCCTACAAATGATCATCACCTACCTTTCATGCTCACTAATCAGGGACCTTAGATTTTGGGTGAAATGCCTCATTCTCCAAGAGGAATCCAATTTAGGAATTTCCTGATGACAATCTTCATTGTGCACTTCGATCAGGATTCCTAAAATAACGGAAGTTAATCTCATTGGACAAAAAAGATTAATAGGCAGACTCCTAGCCCTCGATTGTCAACATTAGTGATTGCACCCCAGATAGTCTTGGAGGAAGGGGAGAAGCACAAGAGGTCAATCTTGGAAGGGTTGGTTTTGGTGCAAGAGAGCATCCAAGAAGGCCCATGGCGATTTCCCAAAGTCTTAGGCCGGTGATTTAGATATTGCCTGGGATTATGAAGGAAATATGTTGGGAGATTCCAAGCAGACAAAATGTGGGTAGGAGCAACCACAACAATAGTGGGCCCAAAGATGAATAAAGCTCGTGATCTCACCTGCTCCAGAATGTCTCAAGATGATCTTCTTTGTGAGGGAGACTTTATTGAAAAGACAATTATTTCTCACCCTCCAAATGTGCCAAGCAAGGGCTGGGAAGCAGAGAATACCCATAAGACCCATAAGATTACTTATGGGGTCTATAGAATTTTGAACAAGATGGGTGACATCTTGAGTAATAGAAGGGGAGAAGATGGTAGAGATTAGAGGTAAGGAACTTTTGGCATTCTCCCAGACCCATGATTCTAGGGAAACTCAAAGAAAATATGATCAATAGTTTCCACGGAGCAAGGGCAAAAGTGGAAATGACTGTCAGTGATAATATTTAACCTTATCAACATATATTTGGTCTTAAGCCTTTTGAGAAAAATCATCTAAGCCACGATACAATGCTTGGGGACGTTACCCTTGAACCAGACTAAATCAATCTAGGGGACTAAGTCTCCCTTAGGCTGACAAGCTTGCACTGCCTAGTTGAAGGAAATAAAGCTATTAGGAGAAATGGTCCACATAATTTCATCCTTGGTAGGAATAAGGGCAATTTGTCTCATTTAGGCAAATATTTCACTAAGCTTAGAAACTTATTTGGCAAATATTTCACTAAGTTTAGAAGTTAATGGATAAGGGGATTGCCACTCATTATTTTGAATATTTGTGCTTACTTTAATGTCAGACCCATTCTCAAATCCACTATGATATGCTCACCATAGCAGTCCCACAAGGCTGCCCTCTCTAAGCTAAGTGTCATAGCAAAAAGATGTGGTATTCCCCATACCAATTAGGAATCTAGGTTGTCATTTGACGATGTTATGAATATTGTGGATGCTATGCTGGGCCCACGACACATTTAAAGAGGGCATAACATGCCAGATAGAACCATTTTTAATATATTTTTTATGAACCCATTTACGTCAAAGGTTGTCTTCCTTGCAAATGATTTTCCACAATTGTTTTATAAGGTAGGCTTTGACAGTGATTTCAGGGGAAGGATCCCAAGATCCATCACTCTTGGAATTACAGATTTGATCCCGAGAAATGGAATGAACATTAGAACTTCTCTAAAGGAATTTCCTAATTCTTCTTTCTAGAATATCGAAACAACCCTTAGGAAGGAGGAAAACATGAGACCAGAAGATGTGAGGAGTAAAGAGTTGATTTGATTTGTTCCAGCCTTCCAGCAAAGGAAAGAAGATTAGCTTTCCGCCCTCCCAGCTTCTTATTGAGATTACCTTTCAAGGATTGTCAATCTCTAATATGGAGCCTGGATGAGTATAGGAGAAGGCCAAGATACTTGAATGGCAATTGGCCTTCCTCTATTAAGGATGATCTCTTTTGACTGGCAAGAGCTGGAGAAAATGATATTAGTCTTCTGAAGATCAATCCCAAGGTTTGAATGAGTGTTGAAATAGGAGAAAAAGCAATTAAGATTCATTGCAGTTTGCAGGTCAGCATTAACAAAGATCATATGATCATCCGCAAAAAGGTGTGAAACGGTAATTGGTCTCAAAGTAAAGGGGGAAACAATTAAACCATTAGCACAACATTTAGATAAAAGGGCAAGAAACATTTCCATAACTATGGCAAAAAGGAAGGGGGAAATGAGGTTCTCCCATCCAGTGTTTGAAATATCAGTATCGTGTTACGTATCGCATCCTTGGGATACAAATACGTATCGGTTATCGCATGGGATATATCGTTTGTATTGGGTAATTTAGCGCACTTTTTGGGAAACATTGGGAAAATGGTTGATTTTTTCAATGAAACTTCAGGGATTGTTAAAAATGACCTACACACTTTAAATCATAACATCACAAAAAAGAAGTGCATATAATAGGTTTCCTTTCTATAGGTTCCTAAGCTATTCACTGTTTGACTGAACTAATGTAACTATATTCAAATTGAATGCATAACATTTAGAGTATATGTGATGATCATTCCATCAAACACTCCTAAATACTTCTAAATTAGTCTTAATTGACATCTGTTTGAAGGAGAATTTCAAAAAAAATTAGTATTTTAATAGATTTTTTTTAATCAATTTTTAATTAAAAATGATTTTTATTTTTTGAAAATTGGCAAGGACTTAACAAATCAATAGATCAGCCCTCATACATGCTTAATTTCATGTTTGGTGTGCAACATTGCAAGCAATTTGGGAGAAATTGGGGACATTTCAAAATTTCCCCAAATCGGACCACCTATACTCAAATTTTGAAATTAGAGTGTATGTGATGATCATTTCATCGAATACTCCTAAATACTTTGAAATTAGTCTCGATTGACAACTGGTTGAAGGAAATATTCGAAAAAAACATGGAGGACATGAAGAACTAATGGATATCAAAATCAAAGCTCCAACTCCATGATTTTTCATGCAAAACATGAAGCACCAATGGATTTATAACCATTTGATATTGATTTAACATGATTTCAACAAAGGATCAGAAGTTGAAAATGCTCACCGGATCGAATGGGCCGTTTATGTTGATGTTTTAATAGATACAGATTTTCTTTTTCTAGGAGTTTAATGGTCCCGCTATCTCAACGGACTGTTTCTCCTGTTTTTTCCTTTCGCTGCTCTAGTGCTTTTTTGTTGTTGTTTTCTTCCTTATTAATATATTTCAGTTACCTTTAAAAAAAAAAAAAAAAAAAAAAAAAAACGCTCACCTGATCGAACATGTGGGATATATTGGCACTACCTGTGCGTTTCGTATCGCACAGGTGGGATACAAGATATATGGTGGGATATATCGGCCAATATCGTTGATATTTAAAACATTGCTCCCGTCGAAGGCTATGAATACTTATAAAGAAGCCACAAATTTCGCCATCAACAATGACCAAAGAGGAAGGCGTAAAGATATAAGAGTTGATCAAATTTATCCATTTTTCTAGGAAATTAAGGACAGAGGATAGCTAGAAGAAAATCCCATGTCAAAGTCGCCCTTTTAAGATAAACTTTTATGCACATTCTGGGAGGGCCTGAATTGAGACGGATACCACTGATGAGGTCATGACTTAGAAGGATGTTGTTAGAGATATTTTTGCTAGGAATTAACAATGACCAAAGAGGAAGGCCTAAAGATATAAGAGTTGATCCAATTTATCCAATTTTCTAGGAATTAAGGACAAAGGATAGAAGAAAAATCCCATATCAAAGTTGCCTTTTTAAGATCAACTTTTACTCACATTCTAGGAGGGCCTGAATTGAGATGGATACGGCGGATGAGGAAATGACTTGGAAGGATGTTGTTAGAGATATTTTTGCCAGGAATGAAGCCAGATTGAGTCTGCCTAATAATTCCTGGCATAACATATTTCATTCTATTCACCAAGATACGAGATATGATCTTGTAAACTTCATTGGTGAGAGAAATAGGCCTTAGATCGTTGGGAGATAAGACATCCTCAGTTTTTGGGATCAAAGTAATAAGGGTAGTGTGCTGCTTGAAAATTTTGGATGATTTGAAAAAACTGAGAACAGCCTTGCAAATGTCCTTTTGTATTCTTAGCCGAGTGTATGATGGTGGACACAAGGGCTGGTGGATTGACTCTAGGTCTACTCGTCACATCTCTAGGACAAATATCATGTTCGAGGAACTCCTTTAAATTGAATCCAGAGATTTGTGTCTACATGGGTAATGACACCTATTGTGACATCCTGGGCAATGGCCGATATTGGATTTCACTCCCTTTTGGAAAGTCTCTCTACCTGGAAAACTGCTCTTCATGCTTCTGCTATAAGAAGAATTGTAATTTTTGTAAGCTGGTTGGCTAGAAAAGGATATAAAATCAAATTTATACTGAATAAAGTGACTATCAGTATGCATGACAGGTTACTGGGTTTTGTGTCACTGAAAGATAACTTTTATGTCTTGTATACTAATGAAATGAATGTTGCTTCTTCATATGATTGTTTGCATGCTTCTCATGATGGTTTAGCATATTTATGGCACTTACAATTGGGCACGTAAATAAAAACTAAATAAGTAAAATGATAAAAGGACTATTTTTACTCAACGTAGGTAATATAGACTATCCTACATGTGAACCATGCATCTGTGGAAAAAATGTTAAAGAGACCTTTTCCTAAAACATCTAAGAGGAAAGATTTTTTGTATGTCATCTACTTTAACATCTGTGGCCCTATGAATGTGTGAACATGTGGAGGGACTGAAAATTTACACCTTCATAAGCAACTTTCACACACATACACACACACACACAAACACAACACATTTAATTCATAGAAAATCGTAGGCTTTATAAAAATTCAAAATATATAAAGCTGATGTTAAAAGCTAATTAGGAAGGAAAACTAGAATCCTAAGGACGAAGAGGAGAATGCTCCTCTGACCTCTTTAGTGCATTTTTTGTTGAACATGAGTTCTACATGAGACAACCATCCCTTATACGCTATAACTAAATGGTAATAGCCAAAAGAAGAAAAAGAACCTTGTTAGAGATGGTTTGGTCCATGATGAGTCATGTTGACCTTTAATAGATGTGTGGGGAGAAGTTATACATCTTGTACAAAACATCCTGAATAGAGGTCCTTACAAGTTAGTGGAGAAAATTCCTTTTGAGCTTTGGAAGGGGTCCAAGTTAAGACTAGATGATATTAGAGATGGATTGTCTTACTCATGTGTTAATAAGCTAAAAAGAATCACTTCTTTGTGGGGTATCCTAAACACTTTCTAAGTGTATTTGTATGGATGATCATACTGCCAGGATCGTGGTTGAATGTGGAGATGCGCATTTTGGATCCAGTAGGAAATCATAGTGCTAATCCATGTTTAGTGGAGTTCTTCGAAATCCCCAAGGAGAAATCAGTAGCTAGTAATAACAATGATCACACTGAAAATGAGCATGATATTGCTCCAGAATATTCTCACCCTATAAATGAACATACGAAGAGCTTGAGTACTCATATGCATCTAACATATCTAGAAAACCATAGCTTTGCATTAGAAATTGATGATGAGTTGCAACCTTCATCCTACTTAGTAGCAATCCACTTAGATGAGTCTGAGGTAGTGTTCTCAATGTTGGTGATATTGAAACTGCTGGCATTATAAAAATTTCAAATATTGCTGATATTTTCGATAATATTGGTGACATCTGGCAATATTATCGATATCAGTAATATTTGAAAAAAATTCCTTATAAAAGTTCCTCGGTATCGGGAATAAGATCAACTCTAGGTGATGCTATTATCTCTTCTTGCCTTGTGGACTTCGGTACCATTTTGTTGTCTAGATAAAATCTTGTATGATGTTACCATTGTTATGTTTCCAGAACGGAACGATTTTCTTGCAATCTAGTTATTCTGGGTGTATGCTGTGGTTATAGTTTGGATGTTTTCTTTGTGATTAGCATCTTGCATAATGGGAATGGTCACACCATATCATCATCATTATAACCTTCTCATCCCAGGCATTTGGGGTCAGCTTTAGGAATCCTATTTCTCAAATCATCAAGATTCGAAACAGGATAAATTCTTATGGTAGCTTGGCTGAAGTTTCACCACCCCAACCTGCCAGATGCCTACCTGACATCACTTCTCGTTGTTTACCTGAACTGGTGACCGGCAGTTGCAGGTGCAACTGTTACTAGGAAGAATGATTGCCACATTTGCTATGTATATATCCAAGTTTTTATAATGGCTTTTCTTTTTTAAATTTTTTTACCATAACCTGCCAGGTCATCCGGGGTTTGTAAATTGATCCATACTATTTTTTCATGATATTTTTCTTTTACAAATTGAATGTAATCAAATTGGGCAATTTGTTGCTTGGTAATGGTGGGTTATGATTATTTGAGAGTTGAATCTCTTACCATTCCTTGGGATTAATCAGTTTTATCTTTTATATATTTCCAATATTGATTTAGATTATGGTTATTTCAGGTTGGTCGAGGAATAACCATGTTCGAGGGCACTAGCATGTGGAGCATGTTATTTCAGCTCCTACTTACGTTGTTCGTTCTTTTGAGATCTGTGCAAATTGGCGATGCGGGGATCACAAGTTCTTTTGTTCGTACTCAATGGCCATCTGTGGACATTCCTCTTGACAATGAAGTATTTGCTATTCCAAAAGGTCATAATGCACCACAACAGGTGAAGTTCTACTCTTAGTTTGTGACTTTTGAGTGATTTTAAAGGATAATACCATGTGGTGATCTTCTGGAAGGATCATGAATATGTAAACACGTAGATTCATCTTTGCATATTCATAAGCGGACATGTCTTAATTTATTTTACTTAGTAAAGTGAGAGGGAACAGCTTGTATTCTTTACTCCTTTGAGGTAGTGAGGTTTGCATTCTTTCATCTTCGAAATTCTTGAGAGAGAGCCCACTCCTAGGCTAAATGCATTATCCAACAAACTTTGAGGGGCCAACGAAGACATTGCATTTGATTCTTATCAGCAATGTTCAATGTATCAACAAAAATATCAGCAGATGTTTATTGATATTTCATGGTATCAATATGATATATGGGTTGTATAACAAATATTATGTTGCAATAATGATATTATTGTCGATACTGCCAATATATCATGATCTTAGGAAAAATCATGTTTGAGGTCCCTTTTTTAATTAACATTGTATTGATTCGAGCAATACCAATGTATATCTTTGGAATTCAAGAAATATTTCAAAATAATAATAATAATAAATAAATAAATAATAAAAAACAGAAGCATTTTTGTTGGAAATTGTTCGTGCCTATGTTTTGGCAACTCCACTCAAGTTGTTTCGCATGCTAACATGATTTTAGTGGAGAAATCACGATATTAGAGTGGCATCGGGCGGGAACCCAATAGGTGAGAAAATTTTGATTTATTTTTCTAAATTCTTTTCTTAAATAGATTAGGAGGAAAACAAGTGTAAATTCTTATCCATGCACGAGTTCAAGGCATTGACATGGATTTGAAGCAACAAATTTCATTTTGAAGTTGGAAGGCCAAAGAAACTGGGAAAATTCAAACTTTTTACCTTTCTTACCATTTAAACTTGATTTTGTGTGTGGAATAAAATGTTGATGACTGCAGGCTGGTCTACAAAATTGGCCGTACTCTTTATTTTTTGGAAAAATATTATTATTTAATTCAAACAAATTAAAAAATACAATTTTAAAAAAATATTTAAGTATTGATACGTAGTGAATAAATTAGTGCATTATCTGTCAAGTAATTGGATGTATTTATTAAAGAAATTATTTTTGTGTTTTATCCACGGCGTCTATCCATTTTTCGGCTCATTTTAGGGCGTGAGACAAAAAATGAGGCAGATCCAAATCTCAAGTGGACCACACCACAGGAAAACACTGGTGTGATTAAACACCCACCATTAAAAACTTTAGAGGGCCCATTGTAATGTTTGTTTGCCATCTAACTTGTTGATTAGGTCATACGTGCCTAAATGAAGGGAAAACACAAATATCAGCTTGATCCAAAACTTTTATGGCCCAGTTTTTTAAGGGTGGGCATTCAATGACTATTGTTTTTGGTGGTGTGGTCCACCTGAGATTTGGATATGCCTCATTTTGGGCGCATGCCCTAAAACAATTTGGAAAAATGGATGGACAACGTGGATAAAACACATACATCATGGTGGGGCTCACAGAGCACTGTCCAATAGCAACTTGCTACTGGCAGTGTCGGTATGTGATCTATGTCCACCAACCCTAGCCACGCGTTTCAATATGCCTGCGACTCATTAGGACTGATGATGTTAGCACTAATGTCAGACATCCCTCGAGACACCCATTTCTGCCATGTATCCCGTCCCTCTGCTTGATGTTAGCTATTGCTGACATCATCACCCTGACACTGCCGCTCCGATTTCCACGTCTTCTCCTTGTCCACCCCCTCCCCACCAACTCCCTCCCAAGTGATCCCACGTTGCCATGCCCCATTCTCATGGTCTCATGCTCTTTCGGCTTGGACATCTGAATTTGCCATTGTCGACCCTTCAAAGCAGCTTCCTTTCTTCTTGTCGTTATGCTGGGGTTGTCTAGACTCACGATTGCCTCCGCAAAAGCAATTTCCACCCTCACCACACTAATCAAAATTCGATCCTCACCAACCATTGCAATCATTGTCTCTGGTATCAGATCCTGTTTTTTGTCTGATACAGATTCGGGCATATCATTGCATCTCACATTCTTCTGACATAGGATTGATCCTCACCACCTTCCCAAGGCACGACCCCACCGTTTTGAGAACTTCGGTGATCTTAAAGCTCTAAAGGAACACCCCATATTTGATAATAAGACTCCTCCCAACCAAATACAGACCATTCCTCCCATCTCATCACCTCCCTGATCATGTTGTCCATGAATATCTTGCAAGCCATCAGGAATGATTGATGTCCACTTGCGCATGCAGCGAAACCCACACTTTTGAATCAGACAATTTCTTGATCCCCATGCCTTTTTCTTCCACACAGAAGTTCTGCAGAAGCAATCTCCAACCTCCACTCCGGCATAACGGGCCAGAGAGATATGAAGAAACACCATTTGAAGGATTCCCATGACTTTTGCACATCATCGGATGCACCTGTATTATTGGAACTTCCTCTGTATGCACTCTCCAAACCCATTCCTTTAGAGCCTCCTATTGCTCTGTCTTCCCCTCTTTTTCTATCTTCTCCCGTTTTCTTTTTTCCCATGGCTTGGGATACCACTAAATATGCCTTCCTTCAGACCTCCACCTCTTCAGCTGATTCACAGAGACCGTTTTCCTCTCTCTGTTCTCCGACTTTGATTCTCCTCCTTTTGTGCTACTGTTGGCCTTTTGTTTTATTTTCCTTTATTTATCTCCTCCGGCGCTTATCTAGTAACATTAACCCTCAGTACTCTTTCCTCTACTTGAATGCCATTGATGGCTTCTGCACTTCTTCCATCTCTTCCCTTACCCTCATTCGAACAAAAGAAAAACCCCGTGCTTCCATCGACTATTTCCTTTTTGAAATTCAGATGGTTCCATTCTGCAGGGAAACTTTTGACAAATGCTGTCAAAAATTCTTTCAATTTCTTCTTTCCCTGACCCTGCTAGTACCCCATCTTTCTATTTTTCTTACAATACAACAGTCCATTCTCTCTCGTCTTTGGCCCCCCTTGGAATATGTTTCATTGTACCGATGTTCCCTTCCATCACTGATATCGTGACCTGAAGAGAGGGCCGCTACTCTTTCTACTCTACTCCTTTCTTCAGTTATCTTTCTTTGATACCTTAAAGCCTCGTGAGCAGTGTTCGAAATATTGGTATCGCACAATGTATCGCACCCTTGGGATACAGATACGTATTGGTTATCGCACGGGATATATCGTTTGTATTGCAAAGTTTATCGCATTTTTCGGGAAACATGGGGAAACATTGGGTAAATGGTTGAATTTTTTAATGAAACTTTGGGGATTGTTAAAAAGGCCCTTAATACACACTTCTAAATCATGAAGTTTTAAAAAAGAAGTGTACATAATAGATTTCCTTTGTATAGGGTCCTAAGCTATGCGTTGTCCAATTGAACTAAGACAACTATATTCAGTATCAATTCCGTCCATCCATTTTTCCATATCATTTTAGGATATTATCCAAAAAATAAAACAGATCCAATAATTAGGTAGACCATACCATAGGAAACAATGGGCCACAAAAGTTTTGGATCAAGCTAATAATAGTTTTTTCTCTTAATTCAAACCATAAATTTATCTGGTAAAATGGATGGGCGGAGTGGATAAAATACATGAATTATAGTGGGCCCACAAAGTTTACAAAGTATACTACTTACAAAATACAAATATTAGTCTGATTCAAAACTTTTGTGGCCCCACGAATATTTCAAGTGTGGATGTTCAATCCTCACATTTTTGGCACACTTGAGTATTAGATCTTACTCATTTTTTATTCCATGTCCTAAAATGATCTCACAAAATGGATGGACGGAGTGGATTCCTCACAAACATCGATAGGCCCCACTAAGGTTTCAAGCACAGGAAGGAAGGCTTTGGCAGGAAATCCTAGTAATGCGCTGACGCTCCTCGGGCTCAAGTTGTACAAATATTTCAAAGTTACATGGCCCCACAATAATGTATTTATTATATCTACACCGTTCATGCATTTGGAGAGATCATTTTAGATCATGAACCCAAAAATGAGTCATATCCAAAGCTCAAGTGGACCACACCACAAATAGCAGTGGGGGACTGATCTCACCATTAATACATTCATAGGGCCCACCATAATGTTTATTTTCCATCCAATCTGTTAATTAGGTCACACAGGCAGATGAAGAGGAAAAATAAATATCATATTATCCAGAACTTCCGTGACCCTAAAAGGGTTTCAATGGTAGACGTTCAACCTACCACTGCTGTTTATAGTGTGGTCCAGTTGATCTTTGGATCTTTCTTATTTTTCGGCTCAAGCCTTACGAGGAGCTCGCCAGATGGGCGAACGGTCTGGATATAACACGTACTTCATGATGGGACCCACAGAACTTGGTGATGTCATCACACAGCTGGGGGGCGTGCGTGGTACTTGATTTTGATAAATAAAAAGGGGCGCGGATTAGCTACTGACAGGTTGAGTAGCTACTAAATTGACGTCATCAAGTTCCATGGGCCCTATCATGATGTATGTTTTGTATCCACACCGTCCATCAATTTGGAGAGAACATTTTATGCCATGAGCCTAAGAATAACTAAGATTCAAAGCTCCAATGGACCCCACCACAGAAAGCAATAGAGAGAGTGACGCCCACCATTAAAAAATTCTGAGGGCCACAAAAGTTTTCAATTGAGCTGATATATATATTTTTCCCTTTTATAATGTTTTTTTAACTTATTAATGGGTTGGATCACAAATAAACATCACGGTGGACCTTAGGAAGGTTTCAACGATGGATGTTACTTTTTCCACTGTTTTCTGTACTGGGGTCCATTGCAGATTTTTTTCTGCCTCTTTATTTGACTCATGTCCTAAAATGATATCTCCAAATGGATGGACCGTATGGATATAACACATTCATCATGGTGGGACCCACGTAACTTGGTGACGTCACTTCAGCAACAATCTCGCTACTCAACCTGTCAGTAGCTAATCCGCGTCCAAAAAAAGGCTCAAACGACTTTACTTTTTAAGCAGAGAGGGTTCCGGAAGCCGGAACCCTAAAATTTCTCCCAAATCGGCGAGGATGTCTCTGGATTTCTCTCCAAAATCGGAGATTTTATTTGCGGTAACCAAATGGCCCACCAAATGGAAGCTTCCGATCACGGCAATCTCTTCTATAGGTACCGAAATCCACCCTCTATTTTTTTTTTCCCAATTTTTTAGGATGATGACGTCGATGTCCACAACAATGGAGAAGAAATCGCACGATATCGTCAAAATATCGTAGATATATCGGCCGATATCTAGATTTTGGGTTTTTTGGTATCTTCCGGGGGTTATCGCGAGTGTATCGTCTCGCAAGGATGCAATAACGATAATATCGGCCAATATATCGGCCGATAGTATCGATATTTCGAACACTGCTCGTGAGAACTCCCTCCACTTGCATACCCCACACTGCAATCTTTTTGGCGATGGCTTTCCTGCGATTGATCCCGTGATTCTGTTAGAGAAGAATCTTGTGAGACACTACTCTGTTCTCTAAGATCCATTTGCATTGACCACCATCTCGCCAGCTCTGATTTCACATCGCTCCAATCTATCTCACTCATACGTTCTCTTGGTTTTGGAATCTATTAATATCTGAAATCAACTTATACACTTGGGATATGTTAGGAACCTCTGAACAGGTCACGAATTGTATCCCATATCTTCTTGGCTAATGTCAGAAACATAACGGAGTTGCTCCCATATCTCCTTAGAGCCTTCCTGTATAGGCATAGAGCCTTGGACATACTCTTGACTAAGCACAATGGCTGTCAGAGGTCTTGGAATCCTTCAATATTCCCACAGGATTGTGTCGCAAAATGCTTGGTGTCCTGCGCCTCTGGACGATGCCTTTCTCCATGCGCAACATCCAGCCCATGCCAACTATTGGTTGTGTGCTTGGTTCCTCGTGATATAAAGGCTTGGGTGCAACATGGAAAAAGTGAATTTTCCTTTGTCAACAATAAGCAAAAATGCTTTTTTAACATATAATCTAATTCCCGATGGGATCGGACACATGGGTATTTGATGGATCCCACTTTTGGTTACTTCACCAATTCACACATTTGGGCTAGATTTTGACTGCATTATATAGTATCATTTTTACATGGATTGTGTGCCGGTATCATTGTGTCATTCTCTTGATCTTTAAACACCATTTTTACTCTTTCTTGGATCTTTGTTTGTCTAACACCCCTAGGAAAAGGAGAGTGTTTGGTTGATTCTTCAATTTTTGTCGATCAAGCTTTGATACCTCGTTTCTCCATCGTATGATCAACTTCTTTCTTTAGCAGTAAAAAAATTGAGCTACTTCATTGCATGGTATCCCGTATCGGTATCCGTTGGGGTAACGGTGACCTCCAAAACTGATACGGATACGGGGGCGTAACGGCGATATGGGGGCGTAACGACGATATGGGGGCATAACCAAAAAAATATGAAAAAATATGGATTAAATCCGGAATATTCTAAGCATTCCAAATATGCATTTATTTATAAATTGGAACATGTTTATGGTGGTGTAACGGTCCACTCTTTGGTGAGAAGTTGTATTGGACTGTCTGATGAATTTATGAACTAGATAACCTAAATTTGACTACAAAATTCATATATTTAATTTTCTAACTATCTACTATCAATGATAGATATATTAGAATGAATATAATATGAAAATATCTTACCTTAGGTGTTTGCAATTATTTTTGAGGAATTTCTCGAACATACCTGTGGATGTGACTGTGATTCATGTCTATGACCTGTCAACCTCAAGTCAAGAATATTAAAAATAAATAAATTAGTAGTGTCTGATATACTGCCCTGCAACTTGATTTAGGATTACTTGATTGGTTGTCAGGGGAGCTATTTTAAATACAAGTTCGGCAGTGTCAAGTGTGTGCTTGACTTCTTGCAATAATACTGCTGTGAGCTGTCTGCTGCAAATGCTTACCTTAATACAAATATATACTCACAATCACAAGTCACCACCAAAATGAAAATCTGCTTTTTTGTGGTTGCTCGACCTCCACATTATCGTCATCGTCATTGTCATCATCATCATCAGGCTGAGGCTGTCCAATAGGTGTAGGTGCTGCATCTGCATATCCATAATATCCAGTGCTAGAAGGAAATACTAGATCAACGAAACCAGATGATGAATTGGTCGCGTTAGGAGGTATGTTGGCATGTATAAATAACCTTGCTGCTGCTCTACCTAATTTCTCAACGGAAGTTCTACTTCACATTTGTTTTATCTTCTTTTGTTTAGTTGATTCTTTCCTAAACAGGATTGGATCAATAAAGGGTCTCTTAGGCTCATTTACTTCTTCATCCAAACGTATAGGGGCATCACGTGAAGATTGCTTTCGTCTGATCCCAAACACACGTCGTAACCCACCAAACCTACCTCCCCCCCCTGCAGAAGCAGTTGCACTCCCACTGCCCCTCCTGTATCACTCACTGACCCATGTGTGCCAAACATGCGGCGACGTTCTTCCTCTTCACGAGCTAGACGCAAGATCTCTCTCCTAGCTATAGTTAATTCCCGATTTGAATCTTCATCAGAATCAATAATATCTTCATCACGAATGACCATATATTTAGGACCAAACACCTCCTGTCAAGCTGGATCCAAAACATGATCTTTCTTCTTTTGTACAGTAGCACGATTACCCTTCGACTCATCTAAACTAGCTTGCATTAAAAGCATTATCTCTTTTGGTACTCTAGTATATGCCGTAACTTGACCCTTTCGATGTGCTAAATGTTGTTTGAGATGGGTAATTCCACCAGTCCCCATTCTATCACAATACTTGCACCTCATTTAGTGCCTAGTACCACCAACCCTCTCACAATGTTGCCATCCAATATCCTCACTCACTTGTTGTTGGCCAGACCCAGACATTTCTTTAGGTTTAGGTAGATACTAGATAATTAGATATAGATTAGATATGAGTATGACTGTAAGTGTATGACCTATGTCAATAAAGATGACTTTATGTTCTAACTAGACCCTAAGAAGCTCTAAAACCTGTCCAATATAAGCAAATAAAAATATAAAGTCACTAATTCGAAAATAGAAATAAAATATAAAATGACACCACAAATCTGTAAAATGCACATTAACATGTTCTACTATGATTAACACATCATATTGTATGATTAAAACAACAAAACATACATTAAAAAATGATTTTTTGAATTTTTAAAAAAAGGGCCAAAATTATTGGGTAAATAGAAAAAAATATAAAATGACACCACAAATCTGTAAAATGTACAGTGACATGTTCTGCTATGATTAACACATCATATTGTATGATTAATACAACAAAACATATATTAAAAAATGATTTTTCGAATTAAAAAAAAAAAGGGCCAAAATTATTGCGTAAATAGAAAAAAATATAAAATGACACCACAAATCAGTAAAATGCACATTAACATGTTCTACTATGATTAACACATCATATTGTATGATTAAAACAACAAAACATACATTAAAAAATGATTTTTTGAATTTAAAAAAAAAGGGCCAAAATTATTGTGTAAATAGAAAAAAATATAAAATGACACCACAAATCTGTAAAATGCACACGAGCATGTTCTACTATGATTAACACATCATATTGTATGATTATAACGCAAAACATACATTAAAAAATGATTTTTCGAATTTTTTAAAAAAGGGTCAAAATTATTGCGTAAATAAAAAAAATATAAAATGACACTACAAATCTGTAAAATGCACAGTAACATGTTTTACTATGATTAACACATCATATTGTATGATTAAAACAACAAAACATACATTAAAAAATGATTTTTCAAAATTTTTAAAAAAAGGCCAAAATTATTGCGTAAATAGAAAAAATAGAAAATATAAAATGACACCGTAAATCTATAAAATGCACACTAACATGTTCTACTATGATTAACACATCATATTGTATGATTAAAATAGCAAAACATACATTAAAAATGATTTTTTGAATTTTAAAAAAAGGGCCAAAATTATTGCGTAAATAGAAAAAAATAGGAAAAAAATATAAAATGACACCACAAATCTGTAAAATGTACACTAACATGTTCTACTATGATTAACACATCATATTGTATGATTAAAACATCAAAACATACATTAAAAAATGATTTTTCGAATTAAAAAAAAAAGGTCAAAATTATTGTGTAAATAGAAAAATATATAAAATGACACCACAAATCTGTAAAATGCACATCAACATGTTCTACTATGATTAACACATCATATTGTATGATTAAAATAGCAAAACATACATTAAAAAATGATTTTTCGAATTTAAAAAAACGGCCAAAATTATTGCGTAAATAGAAAAAAATATAAAATAACACCAAAAATCTGTAAAATGCACATTAACATGTTCTACTATGATTAATGCATCATATTCTATGATTAAAACATCAAAACATATTAAACAAAGTATAAATACCTATTTTTGACGAATTTATGAAAAATGGCCCACCGAGTTTCGATTCAAGAAAATCCGCAATATAATGTGTTTTTATCTCAAATACCATGCCAAGATTGGTTGAAAATAGTAGTAGAAAGATTGAGAAACAGTTTGGAAGCAAGAGATTTCAAAAAAATAGCAAAAACAAAGCTTAAAATGGAAAAAAAGTGATCGTTATATGACCGTTACGGGCTAGCCGTTACAAGTCAGTAACAGCCGTTACGGTTACAAAATCGGCCCATCGGCCGTTACGCCCCCATATCGCATAACGGGCTCCACCGTTACCATTACGTATTGGCCGTTACGGCCGATACGTAACCGATTTGGGATACCAGGCTTCATTCTCTTAGAGTTATTGGGCATCTATTATGCCCTTAAGCCCTGGTCTTGATAAAAATAAAACGCACGTAGACATTGTTAGATGGAGTTTCTTCATTTTTAATTCTTTATAACTTTTTAACCTACTTTTAAATGTTTATGACATATTTTTGCAGCATGCTATCCTTCTGCAAGATGTTGCATATACTCTGCTTTGAGGCAAAGTTACTCGAGATGTTTCTAGGCTTTATATAACTTCTATTTCTTGCAAATTTGTGTTCATGTATAATTTCTTCCAGCTTCCAACATCATTTATAGCGATCTGCTTGATTTTGTTGTAGGTCCATATTACGCAAGGTGACTATGATGGGACGGCTGTAATAATTTCCTGGGTGACAATGGATGAGCCTGGGCTTAGTGAAGTATTATATGGCACATCACAGGACAAATACAAGAATCGAGCTGTAGGGAACTCCACGAACTACCCGTTCTACAAATATAAATCTGGATGCATTCATCATTGTCTTGTTGGTGGCCTTGAGGTAATTATTTAGTGAACTTTAACATTTAGGGAAACATGTTTTGAAGGTTTATACCATTATTTCCTATGAAAGGAGGTTTTTTTTTTTTTTTTTTCAAGTGCTTAAATATAATATGAAACAGTAATTTTTGTTTCATTTCTTTGTTTGAAACATACAGAACACTTTTGTCGTAGTTTAGAAGTTAATTGTTTATATGAATTTTTTTCATTTATAATATTAAAAAGGTTTTGTCCTTTTTTGTTGCTGACAAATGTTGCAACATGGGGCCCGAGGCCCCACGAAATTATTGCCTTTCTTTTTGTATGGAAGTTGTAGCTTTTGCACTTTGTCTCATTTTTATTCCTAGGAAATGTGGAATGCATTGTGGTGGTGGCATTTCTGGGCACAAAACAATGTGTTATGATGAGCGGAGCATTGGTGCTTGTGTTGTTGGATCCTTTCATGATAAAACACAATGATTCAAATAGTTAGCTAAGTACTAAAAACAACAGCAAAGAGATTTCGTTTGGGAAGTAGAGGTTATATATATTGTTATGGGTAAAAATGGACTGACCAAGACAACCATAATGGGAGAGAATACAAAACACAAGTAAGGGAGGTCAGATAAAGCTCAGCCTCGACAACCGAGCACGATCTCTACAAACAACTCAAGGATCGAACACCAACAGTGAGCTCGGCTCTAGTCGACGTCTTGCTACATCGACCTCGGATACCGACATCGACCTCGGGTAAATATTGACCTCGACCTTGGGTAATGACCTCGACCTCAGATATCAACCACGACTGACAGTTTAGCTCAGTCTGTGGACCTCAACCAATTCGATTTCGAGGTCGGCCTCGACAGTCCACCACAATGTCCTCAGAAGCCAACCATCGGGAGATCTCCTTGTTACACGGGCAAGATTAGTCTCCCGAGATTTTCGCCGAGAACTAAGCCGAGGGTAATGCTGTGGATTTTGGGGACGATCCATTCTACGATACGCAACTGAACGGCTGATTCATTGCCATATATGTTACCGACATCAGAAGGATATAAATAAGAGCCTATCT
Source organism: Magnolia kwangsiensis (assembly GCA_037074715.1). Lineage (NCBI taxonomy): Eukaryota > Viridiplantae > Streptophyta > Magnoliopsida > Magnoliales > Magnoliaceae > Magnolia > Magnolia kwangsiensis. Next base: position 61,910,558 of record CM073583.1, on the reverse strand, counting down.
ACGGGGAAGGGTACGCACAAATACACAGATAAACCCTAAGTTCTACTAAACCCAATTTGCTTGATTTAACTTTGGCATCGGAGGGTACCCTGCTATAACCAGGGTCTCCATTATTGTTAGCTTTTGCAGGAGTGCAGTGGTTTAGCGAGGACATCCAGATCACAGCATTAGCAGTTGGCGCCGTCTGTGGGAACGACATCAAAGCCGTTTCCATCTCACCAAGGTTCTACGATGGAAAAAGGAAGAAAGAAGGCTTTGACAGCCATTGTCACAACAGCTCCCACACCAGTCGCTCACACGACAGTCGAGCAATCCGTAGAATTCCCAAGTCCACCTTTTCAGCATGAAGCTGGCTCTACTCTTCCAGCGCTTCTTCATCAATCTTAGAATCGGGGCGGCTGGCTTGTCTCTCTAGAGAACCATGTCGAAGCCTTAACTGGCAACTTGAACCGATTAATCCAGATATTGGAAAGGCAAAACCCACCCCCCGACCATTGACCAGAGACAGGCGCACCTACTGAACAATCCTGATCCCCGTAGGCTCCTCATGACTTGTGCGGGGCCAAGCAACATCCAGGGTAGCATAGCCATGCACCCATCCACACCACAGGAACTATAGAGCTTGCTGACTTCGACTTGCGAATCACATTGGATGAGAAAAGACGCGGGAAAGTGCCCAAGGTAATGGTTGAGAACGAGGTTCCCTGGGAGGCCGATATTAGAGAGATACGAGGTCAGATCGGTGATATCCGACAAGCTTACTGAGCTTGGGCCCCAACCTTAGTTGATGTCATGTTAGAGGAAACAAAGCCACCGTTCACAGACGACATCATGGTATCTCTTCTTTCGCCGAGATTCTGGATGCCGCAAATTACTCCTTACTCTGGAACAGGAGATCCTGCCGAGCATCTGGAATCCTTCAGGGCGTGGATGGAGCTGCACGGCGCAACCAGTTCGGTAATGTGTCGCGCGTTCTCCTCGACTTTGTCAGAAGCGACATTGAAGTGGTATAGGCAGTTAAAGCTAAGATCCATCAACTCTTTCACAAAACTCGGCAAAGCCTTTATCACCCAATTCATTGGTGGAAAAGATAGAAGAAAGTCGGCGACTCATTTCCTCACCATTACCCAAAGAGAAGACGAGCTGCTGAATAACTACATCATCCACTTCAATGCGCAGTACAGGTGGACGGTTCTTCGGAACAGATAGCCTTGGCCGCCATGATATCTGGCCTCAGAGAAGGGCGATTCCTCTTCTCGATCGGCAAGAACCCTCCTACCACATTAGCCGATCTCCTCAGCTGAGTACAAATACTCTAATGCGGATGAGCTTTTCAGCTCACGTAAAGCTACTCGGAGTGCGGGGAGCTCGGTTGAAGATTGAAAGTGCAAGGAGCTACCACCCGCGGTCAGTAGTAAGAAGAGAAGGGGTGATGGTCCGAGCAAGGACCAGTGCTAGAACCGACGACTAGAGAGCAAGTGCTGCTCCTACACCCCGTTGAACACGACTCTTGAACAGGTTCTCATGGAAGTACACGATAAGAGGATCCTGAAATGGCCAAGCAGAATGAGAGCCGACGCTGACAAGCGGGATAAACGAAAGTACTATCACTTCCACCATGACCACGATCATACCATCGTAGATTGCTTTGATATGAAGGAAGAGATTGAGTCCCTCATTCGCAATGGACATTTGCTGGAGTACATCCATAGGAAAGGGACGAGCGATCGGATCAGAGGAACGAGCAACAAAGCAATGAGAACGACGACGAAGTAGTGGGCGAGATCCGCATGATATTCAGAGGACCCGTAGGAGACGGGAAATCGAATAGAGCTCGAAGGGCTCATGCTCGGAGCATCACTGGTAATAACTCGGAGCATCGTGCCAACTTCACAAGTAAGGCTGCCAAGGAACAAAAGATGGTTCCCTACAGCTTGAGCTTTACTGAAGAAGACGCTTGAGGAATCCACCACTCGCACGATGATGCCCTAGTAGTGACCATGATTGTGGTGAACCACAAGGTGCACCGTATATTGGTGGACATCGACAGCTCGACTGACATTCTTTACACTGCCACTTTCGACAAGATGAGAATTGGGAGATCCCGACTATGTCTCGTCTGAACTCCCCTGCTCGAGTTCATAGGGGAGGCAATTACCTCTGAAGGAAGCATATTGCTGCTTGTGACCATTGGGGAAGGTCACGACCAAATTACAGTGATGATCGACTTTCTCGTGGTCGACTATCCCTCAGTCTACAACATCATTCTGGGATGTCCGTCCTTGAACGTCATGCGAGCAGTAGTATCTACCTACCATCTCTCGATGAAGTTCCCGACTGAACATGGGGTCGACCAAGTTAAAGGTGATCAGCACGAGGCCTGACAGTGCTACTTGACGGCACTAAGGGCAGGGGTACGACAACATACGATGGCCGTCGCTTCCCTTGACCCCCGAGAAGAATCAGTGGAGAGAGGATCCCTTATGGAAGACCCGGTGGCTGTCCCCCTCAGTGAGACAGACCCATCTCGCACAGTAAAGATCGGTTCGTTGCTGGCACTAGGTCTGAGGGATAAGATCATCGATCTACTGAAGCGACACGCCGATGTCTTCGCGTGGTCCCACCAAGAAATGCCCGACTTTAAACCAGAGGTAATGGTTCACAGGTTGAATGTCGATCTTGACTACCGACCAGTAAGACAGGAGCGATGAGCGTTCGAACCAAAGTGGTATGCCATCATTGGAGAGGAAGTCGGGAAACTCCTCGAAGCCGGATTCAATGAAGAAATCTACTACCTTGATTGGATCACCAATGTCGTGCTGGTGAAAAAGTCCAACGGAAAGCGAGGGGTGTGTGTCGACTACACAGATCTGAACAAAGAGTAGAGAATGGTTTGATGTTATAATGTGAAGAAAAGAGGAGAAGATTGAGAGAGGATGAGAGTTTAGGAAAGATGTTATGTTAGGCTTGCTTGCCTTAACACAATATTTTATTATTATAGAGCATATAGTACACCGCAGGAGAAGAGAAGAGGAAAGTGTGCAAATGTACTTACACTAAAAGGGCCAAGGGCCACTACTATACACTAACATTCTTTATACAAAGCATGTCCTAAAGATAGCTTCCCTCTCCCAAGGATCGACCAGCTGGTCGATAGTACGATAGGGCATGAGCTCCTCAGCTTCATGGACGCCTATTCGGGTTATAACTAGATCGCCATGCACTCGCACGACAAGCAGAAGACAACATTCGTCACTGACAAGGGACTGCTACTACAAAGTCACGCCCTTTGGGCTGAAGAACACTTGGGTGATGTATCAACGGCTCATCAATAAATTGTTTGCCCAGCAGATCGGACACTCAATGGAGGTCTATGTCGATGACATGTTGGTCAAGAGCATCAAAGCCATGGACCATGTGACCAATCTCGAGGAGATGTTTACCATCTTGCGGAAGTACCAGATGAAGTTGAACCCAAGCAAATGTGCCTTCGGGGTAAGCTCGGGAAAATTCCTCGGCTTTCTGGTCAACCAAAGAGGGATTGAGACAAATCCCGACAAAATCCCGGCATTGTTGAATATGAGCTCGCCCAAAACTACAAAGGAGATTTAGTATCTCACAGGAAGAGTGGTGGCCCTCAACACATTCGTCTCCCGAGCTATCGACAAGTGTCTTCTGTTCTTTCAATAACTGAAGGGTAAAGTAAAGCCGATATGGACAGACGACTACAAGCAAGCTTTCCGGTAGCTCAAGCGGTACCTGGGGTCATCCCCCTGCTTTCCAAGCCTGAATAGGGAGAGCCACTGCTGCTCTACTTAGTAGTTTCCATCGCAGTAGTTAGCTCGACCCTAATTCGAGAGGTTGGGAGCAAGTAATTTCCTGTTTACTATGTTAGTAAAGCACTGGTCCAAGCCAAGACCAGATACCCCGACATTGAGAAGCTCGCACTAGCTCTGATAGTGTCATCACGCTGCCTCCACCCCTACTTCCAGGTTCACACAATTGTGGTCCTGACCAATCAGCCCCTTCGTCAGGTGCTCCAAAAGCCCGAAGTATCAGGGAGATTGACCAAGTGGGCGATTGAGCTCGGCGAATTCGACATTGAATTTCGGCTCGGAACTGCTATCAAAGGCCAGACAGTGGCCGACTTCATCATTGAATTCACCAACTCCAAGCTCTTGGAAGAACTTGAGAAGATTAGAGAAGAAGCCGACCTTCAAGCATGGACTCTACATGTTGGCAGATCTTCTAATTCAAAAGGCAGCGGGGCAAGGATAATCCTTGTGGCGCCCAACCAGACTTGCACACATTATGCCTTAAGATTTGGATTCCTGACCTTCAACAATGTAGCAGAATACGAGGCGTTTCTCATTGGGCTCCGACTGACGAAAGCCATGGGAGCCTAAACATTGAAGATCCACAACGATTCCCAGCTCATCGCCAATCAGGTAGCCAACGAATACTAAGGGAGAAAAGATGATCGCCTATCTCCAGAAGGCGAGGGAACTTATCGGCCAATTTAGTGAATGCGAGGTCAGTTTGGTCCCCTGGGCCCAAAACTCTCGAGCAGATGCTTTGGCGAAGCTGGCAGCTGCAACTGACGATGACATCTCCAAATTGATTCCGATTGAGTTCTTGCCCGAGCCAGCATTGGTTGACCTGAGTCAGAGAAAGCGCTTCCCATTGTCTTGACTTCGAGCTGGATGGACCTAATCACGAACTACCTTCGAGAGAACAAGCTACCGATGACTAACTCGAGGCACAAAGAATTCGGAGCAGAGTAGCTTGGTATTTGCGGATTTTCCTTACTATACTTGAGGAAAATCCGCAAATACCATGATAGGGGACGTCCTCTACAAAAGAGGATTTTCCTTACTATACTTGAGGTGCCTCTGCCCCGATGAGGCTGAATGTCCTGCGGGAGATCCACGAAGGTATTTGCGGCAATCATTCGGGCGGAAGAGCACTCGCCCACAAAGTGATTCGACAAGGGTATTTCTGGCCGACCATCCAAGAAGATGCCAAGAAGTACACACAGAAGTGCGACAAATGCCAGCGGTTCGCTGCGATACCTCGACAACCATCTGAGCAGCTAAACCCATGACCGGCCCTTTGCCATTCGCCCAATGGGAAATAGACGTTATAGGACCGTTGCCAATGGGTAAAGGTCAAATCAAGTTCGCCGTAGTAGTAGTTGACTACTTTACCAAGTGGGCCAAGGCCAAACTGTTAGCCAAAATTATCGAGGAGAAGATTACTGACTTCATCTGAAAGAACATCATCTGCAGATATGGATTCTACACACTATCGTCTCTGACAATGGCAAGTAGTTCAAAATGCGTGATTTCGAGGTCGGGGTGAAAGGCTCGGAATCCACAACGATTACTCATCACCTCGACATCCTTAGGCTAATGGACAAGTAGAGGCGATCAACAAAATTATAAAGAACCACCTCAAGACCAAGCTCGAGAAGTCTAAAGGGGCCTGGGCTAAGGAACTGCCATACGTCCTCTGGGCATGCCGAATTACTGCTCGGACATCAACATGGGAGGCCCCTTTTCCCTAGCCTTTGGCAAAGAGGCTAGGTGCCAGTCGAAATGGGACTCCCTACTGCGCGAATCGACTCCTTCGAAGAAAACCAAAACACCAAGCATATGGCACTAAGTTTGGACCTACTTGAGGAAGAGGGGACGAGCACAGTTGAAGATTGCGGCCCATCAGTAACGGGTTGCTCGATACTACAATTCTCGGGTCAAAGTGCAAACATTTCGAGTTGGGGACCTTACAAGATAATGGGTACAATGCGGCTAGGAGCCTATCGACTTGAGGATATGGACGGACAACCCTTGTCTCATCCATGGAATGCTGAGCATTTGAAGATCTACTATTCCTAGGGAGTCAAAGAATTCGACGACTATGAGTGTGTCGATTTAATGATCCATTCAAATAGAGTGACCTCCCTTCTCAAAGGGAAAAAGGTGCTCAGGACATTGCTACCGTTTTATGTCTAATATTTTTACAAATTCGACAATAATAAACTTTCCCAAGTCAGGGGAAGAAAATTTCTTTTAAACATTTTTTGCTATCCGAACTACACAATCGACTATGAGGATTTCTCTTGATTCAAGGGAAGGAATTCCTTCGATGAAAGAACTTCCCCAGGTCAAGGGAATGAAATTTCTTTCATAATATGATTATTCGAGCTATATGATCGACAGTAATGACCCCTTAATTTAAGGGAAGAAGGTGCTTCTACCGAGAGCTCGGCCTACTACTATGTGGTCAACCTATTAATTCTACCATGCACGGCCTATTACAACATATCTACATTGCTCGGCCTACTTATTCTACTTCGAATATTGCAAAACAAGTCATGACCAAAAAGACTTCTCATTAACAGATAAAAAAATTTACAAAAAGCAAAAGTCAAAAATTTCTACAGGGAGAAAAGAGAGGCGAGGCTTAGTCCGCTTAAGGAGGAGGCTGCTTAACTTCAACCGCGGTTGGAGTCGGATCTACAGGAGCTTCTTCACCCAAGCCGTCCAGGTCGAGCTCGGAATATCGCCCTCTGACATCCTCGAGGCAACGCTCATAGCCGAGGCTATAGTATACCTCCACCTCATTGGCCCTCTCCTTTGAGGCCCTGTATTGCTCCACCATTGCTGTTCGAATCGACGGGATGGAGGCCTTAACTTCGGTCAACTTGGCCACCGAACTAGTCCTCGCCTTGGCCAACTCAGCCTCCAACCTCGCGGCCTTGGCTTCCATATTAACCTGCTCTCTTCCAGACCAGGAGAGGCGCGACCTCGCCCCCTCCAGCTTGGCCCATGCCGAGGCTTCCTTCCGTTGGGCTTCATCCGACTAGATCTTCAGAGCTGCCTGCTCCTCCCCAGATTTCTCCAAAGCCCATTTGAGGGTCTCGGCTCGGTGACCTTGGCTTGAAGCGACGCCTCCACCTGCTCGCACTCTACAGCTACTTGCCCAAACGATCGATGGGCAACCAGGAAAGCGGGAATGACCTGAAAGAAGAAATAAAGACGAAGACAATCTGTTAGAAGAAAGCGATGGTTTGAAAACAAAAGCAACAAATTGAGGGGAGGTCTACCTTGTAGAAAGTCGCTGCCAGATCAGTTAGGAGGGAGGGTCGTGATCTCCTCCTTCGGAACGTGCCGAGCTGCCCACGGGGTAAGATGGCTCATATAATAACCTGGGGGCAAAAGACCCAGCCCGTTGGCCTCGTCATCTTGTTAGCCCGGGGTACCACTTTCCTCGGCCTGAACTTGGACTGTGGGGGGCTGGAGCTCCTCGGCAGGAGGAACCTCCTAAGCCTGGGAAGGCTCCAAGTCTACTACCTCCAAAGCCGCTGGCTGAGGAGGGAATTTAAAAGGAGGGGCATCCTGGGCTCCCTCACTTGCAGCAGTCAACGTCGGCTGCTCTGCTACGAGCCCCTCAGCATTGCGCTCTAACCTCCCCTCCATAACAGTGGAGGATCCTCCCCGCTGCGACGGGGGCACAATGGCCCTCCTCTTCACCGTCTTCTTCATATGGGCCGCCACAGTTTCAGAAGGAAGCTGGACCCTTTTTACGAGTCGAGGAAGGTTGGCCATTTCTATAAAACAAGAGAACCCATAGTCAGATACGAAAAAATGTGATGCGAATACGAGAACTCCTAAGAAAATTCTACTATCTACCTGTCACGACGGTCAGAGAGAGCCTGGGTCGATGTAGGAGCTCGGGTGTAATCAACTTGTTCCAAGCTCTGTCAACACTGTTCTTCAGCTTCGCACGGTTGACTTAGCGAAACAGTAGGTTGGAGATCTAGGGCTGACTTTGAGGAAGAACTGCAAAAATTACCGCTATGGTCAGCAAGCAGAATTACAGGAGTAAAGAAAATTATAAAGTCTACAGCTCGGTTATGTCCGACCTGGATTGGCGAATTTGGTAGGTACCCGAGATCACAGCCTAGCCACGTCAACTGCTAGGGCTTCCCACTCTCCGAACGCCCAGAACCACTTGTCTTTCCAATTCTTATTAGAGGACGGGTTGCCAGTTATGAGGGCTTGACTCTTGTTTGCCCATGCCGAGAAGTAATACAGGCCCTCGTGCCTGGGGCTGTCCTTCGCCCGATATAAGAATAGGAAATCCTCGGCGGTCAACTCGGCGTTCTCGAGTTGGAACCATAGAATATAAGTCCCCAACAGAGCCCTCTAGGTGTTGGGGATGATCTGGCTCGGGGCCAGCCTTAGGCGAGATGTGACCTCCCGCACAATGCAGTGGATGGGAAGTCGGAGGCCACATTGCAAGGTGACTAGATATATGGCCACCTCGCCCTCGCGAGGAGCACCTGGAATTTCACCAAGTTCAGGAGCTTGGAGTACTACAAAATCTAGTATTTGGCACGCCGACCTGATCCGAATCAGGTCGGCATTTCTCAGCCTTGACCCAAAAGGGCCAATGTCTGCAGGAATCTCCGCAGAGAATTGAGCCGCCACCCTCTCCACTGGTACGGGTCTTGTTGGCTCGTCCCAACCAAGTGGTATCGGGGACGGTGGCTCAGAAGGTGCGCCTGGTCGGGAATCTATGCTTTCCGGTACAGTCCCCGTGGAAGGCCCCGGATACGGAGTTCCTATTTGAGATATCGGACATTCTGGCCAAGAAAAGAATGAGAAAGATGAAGAAAACTAAGGGAAGGGGAGGCAGAGGCCGGAGCACCAAAAAGAAAGGGAAAGAAGAGATTGCCGAAGGAGGATTTCCAACATACCAGAAATCGTTTAGTTCGATGGTCTGGAGAAGTAGCAGTAGCAGCGTGAGCAAATGAGAAGTATTTCAGTTTTTCCCTCCCTTTTATAGAGTCCTCTGCCGCAGGCATTAATTGCTCGCATTCAATGCTGCAGTCCGAAGAAACGTTACGGTTCACACCGACTTCACGTGGCGACCGCCTGTTCGCCAATCGACCCGACTTTCAAGAGAGAACCACGTCTCCTCCCTATACGTTGAGGATCGGAGAGGCGTCGTTTCAGAACACGTCTCCTCGAGCAACTCGTTGCAATCATAGCTAAACCCCCCTCGATCTTCGCGCTAACCGTCTCTCTCTCTCTCTCTCTCTCTCCCACCATAATGACGGACGGGTTCAACCTCTCAACTTCCCGACTTCTCCCGTGCAAGGCACCACGCAAATGTCAGTCCACATCGAATTACTTCCCGAGCTGCTGAAGAGCGCTCGGAAATAGGGGGGCTACTGTTATGGGTAAAAATGGACCGACCATGAGAACTATAATGAGAGAGAATACAAAACACAAGGGAGGTTAGATAAGAGCTCGACCTCAACAATCGAGCACAATCTCTACAAACAACTTGAGGATCGAACACCAACAGTGAGCTCAGCTCTGGTCGACGTCTTGCTACCTCGACCTCGGATACTGACATTGACCTCGGGTAAATACCGACCTCGACTTCGGGTAATGACCCTTAGATACCAACCATGATCGACACTTCAGCTCGGTCTGTGGACCTTAACCAGTCCGATTTCAAGGTCGTCCTTGGCTGTCCACCACGATGTCCTTAGAAGCCGACCACTGGGAATCTCCTTCTTACACGGGGAAGATCAGTCTCCTAAGTTTTTCGCTGAGAACCAAGTTGAGGGTAAAGCCGTGGATTTCAGGGACGATCCCTTCTATGATACACAACTGAACGGAAGATTCATTGCCATATACGTTTCCGACATTAGAAGGATATAAATAAGAGCCTCATCTATGGTGAAGGGTACGCACAAATACACAGATAAACCCTAAGTTCTACTAGACCTAGTTTGCCCGCTCTAACTTTGGCATCGGAGGGTCCCCTGTAACCAGGGTCTCCATTATTTTTAGCTTTTGCAGGAGTGCAACGGTCTAGTGAGGACATCTAGATCACAACATCAATATATATATATAGCGGAATGCTCAGTTGCAAACCAGTTCGCACGGAAGTCCTATGAACGTTTTTGAGAACTCATCATACGTGATGAGTCTCGAAAATCTGAACTGTCCACGTGCAGTAGAACCTCATGAAATCTCCTAGTACCAATTTTTACTCTGTACCAACACTTTGGTGGGCCATGAAAAATGAAAACAGTTTCTTCCCTTGATTTGTATCTCTTTGCTATGGCCCACTAGAATATTAGATCAGGGTGAAAATTCGTCCCTTGGGGTTTCATGGGATTCTGCATCTTATGGACCGTTTCGATTAGACGCCCATGACACGTGTGCAAAGGTGCGCACGTGCGTAGGTGCGTAGGTGAGCATGCCTCTCTCTCTCTCTTTTTTTATATATATATATATATATATATATTAGATCTAATTAACTTGGTTGAAGTTCAAACATCCGAAGAGGAAGGAGCTTTGGGAATAGAGCACCTCAAGGAACGAAATTGGGGCTTTCTCTCCTAATGTTAATGGATATTTGGCTAGGAAATAAAGGCAGTAAGGAGGCAAGTATCTCCTTACTATACACATGGAACAACCTTAGTTGCACGATCCTTATATCAAGGTGCCTCTCTAACTTCAAATTATGCTTTGTGCTCGCGCTCCTGCTTACCAGCTGCATTATACTTGATAACATTTTAAAACAGATGCTTCCCTGCCCTTGCACCCAAATAGCTGCTTCACCTCATGCTTTGTGCCACCATAGAATATAGATACACCAGATTGGGAGTGGAGCCATGGCGAAGGTGGGCAGGAAGCCAAAAACCGACATAGATTGGTGATTAGAAAACATTTGCAAGATTGGAAGCATGACAAAGAGGATGGCTGGTTCTTTGTAGTTGAGACCGTACTAAGAGTGGATGATGGTAATTTCCTTTTGGGAGGACATGTGGATTGTTAAAAGCACTCTTGCTTATTTCCCCTGCTTGTTCTAGGTGTCTCGTCCAAGCAAACTTGTATTATTAACTCCTATGAATTTGTTGGGGGAAATTGTTTGAAATATAATCTCTCAAAGAATTTAAGGGTGTTTTTATTTTTTATTTTTCCTGCGATACCTTTCAAATGAGAAGGATATTTATAGAATCTACTTTGAAGAAGTTTTTGGAAAAAAAGAAAAAAGTGGCATGACATCCATTTTCCATTTCCAAGCTAATCTGCAAAAAATGGGAAAATCAATGTTGCCCAAAAAAATGATAATCAATTTCAATTGCTGAAAGGAAATAAAGTGGCCATTTTCCCTGTTGGTTTCTTCACATTTCTACGCAAATCCATGCAAAACTACAAACCAAACACATAGAGTTCCTTATGAAATACACAATTTTCTGTTTCTTGTGCATTCCATGTCCATTTTCCATACTGACGAAATGGTTTCAACAACCTCAAATACCCCCTAAAGGAAATTGGTATTTCAGAGATCTCCTCAAGCTCTTCACTTGACTATCATTACCCCTGGGCAAGAGGATAGGACGATTTGTGAATTATACTCTAGAAAATTTTTCTCCAAGGCTTTATTCTTGTCTGTTTCTAAGTCAAGCGGGACATCTCCCATTGTGCTAGTTTTTGGGGTAGGTTATTCATCGGATGGCTGCCTTATGTTGGATGATGGTCATGAACAAAGTTCTCTCTTGCTAATTTAAAAAAAAAAGAAGAAGAAAAAAACAAGATCTCTACCATATCAATAATCATCAGCTCTTAACTCCTAAATATCTCTTTTATGTGCAAGGTTGCGGAGGAATGGTTTGATCATCTCTTATTAAACCGACCATTGGTCTCCTCCATCTTGGGCATGTTCCCTAACTTCTTTAGAGCCCAACATGTGTTGAATGAATTGGTTCACAAAGTTTTCCTAAATTGGTTTGACAGACGTCTCACCATGGTTAATAGGAACCTTTTAAAAGTCAAATCCTCCTTGCTTGGACGGTGAACTTCATGGGCTATTTTAATTGTGGCTCGAACTATGGCAGGGATACATGGTTAAATACTAGAATGGCTCAAGCATCTTTTCTTTTTGTAGTGAGGATGAGGTTTGCTAGTGTGATGAGGAGGATGCAAATGCTACTCGTTTTGGGCTCAGGTTAATTCATGGTTCTTTCCATGTTGTTCTAGTAATGGAACGATGCTCCCAAAATGTTTTCATTAGCTTCTTGTTTAATTTTAAACCATGGAATTTAGGCTTATTTTTGTGGGCTTCGGTTGATCATTGATAGTTTTAACATTGTGCGCTTATGTCTTTATGGGTCCAAATTGAATCGTGATCTCTTGCTGAGGAAGACTTGGTGCTTTCTTTGCTTTTGGTAGGCATTATGCCATCATTATGGAATAAATTTTGAAGAAAATATTTCATTTGCATCATGGAAAGTAAAATATATGATATAACAAGTAAATTTATCTTCTTGATGCATTGTTGGCCTCGATGTGTTGACAAATTGCTTGTTCATTTGGATAAAAACACATGCTTCCGTGATTTTAGAAAACTAATATCGTTTTTTTTTTTTTTCTTCTTATTCCCAGTATGATACCAAGTACTACTACAAGATTGGAACTGGTGATTCTGCTAGGGAATTTTGGTTTCAAACACCTCCCAAGGTTGATCCAGATGCTTCTTACATTTTTGGCATTATTGGTAAGTTATACGAACACTCTTCAACAACTAAGTTTTATTATATGCCTCTTGCTAATTAATTTTATTTTTGGGTTGACCTTCAACATGTGCAATATATATCATTGCTTGGCTTATAAAATGAGAAAGTTCTTAGAAGAATCATGACATATTAGAGCCATTGCAATCGAAGCACTTAAATGGGACAAATAGTACTTGGCATATAAGATGGCACTTAAAATGTTGACAGTGACAATTCATCTCTGAATATGATTATGTATTGCTGTCTAGCATCCTAATATCCAATGAAATTGTAGGATTTGCCAGATAAGATGTCATTGATTGTATGTTAGAAGAGGCTACCCACATTTGCTCCTGAAGAGTCTTCACTGGCTCATTCTTTAACTTGAATTATTTCTTATACAAATGTTATTGTCAGCACTATGTACTGTTCAAAGTTTCAAACTGTACCTTTGGATTGCGAGCTTAGCATTTCGTATGAATCGGATTCAAATTGGTACCAAATTTGTATGATTTGAGTCATAAATTGTGCAATTTGATAAAAATTCACTATTTTTGATGCAGGACAATTAACCACTTGCTCTAAAAGCTCGAACTGTTAAAGTATGGCGAATTAATCCCTTTATCTCATAGCCCAGGCCCCACATCTCATGGGTTAGGACCTCGGCCGAACCCCCTTTGTGAGCCCCAAATCACATGGGTCGCCCACCCCGAGTGTGTCCCCACATCCCACGTGCTATCCCACTCGAACCTGGTGTGAAATGCACATTAATCAACCCTGGTAAGGAGTCTCGAACACGAGACCTCCCCCGTGGGCCCCAAATCGCATGGTTCACCCACCCGAGTGTGCCCCTGCATCCAACAGGCGACCCCACTCGAGCCCAGTGTGAAAATGCCCCTGCATTAATCATCCTCGGTGAAGAGTCTTGAACACGAGACCTCCCGCTCTGATACCAATTTGGTGCAGGACATGAAATTTAAATATGATATGCAAGATTTCAGGTTTAGATCATACTAATTCAGAAACAATAACATAAAAATTCCACATCCCACACAAAAGTCCAAACATTCAAGCAAGGGGAATCTGTGCGGGTCCAGGCCTACACAGGCTAGGACTGGATCAGTAAAATTATGGACCAAACAATGCTTATAGGGAAATAGAAATCATCCACACATGCACAGTAACCAGCTCCTAATCCAAGGAATTCACCAATTTCAATTCAAGGAACCCTAGGGTAAAAAAGGACAAATTAAGGATAATGCAATCTAGGGTTAGGGTTTATGAAAATAGGTATAAAAAAAGAGAAAATAAGAAGAAAAACCTGAACCGATGATAGTCCACGCATGCAGACAGCGGCAGGACCTGCGCAAGTGCACATGAACCTAGCCGCACGTGTGAGCGGGGCTCGATTCCCCAAACAACCTCCTTGGCCCTAGTTGGCGAGGGGAGGTCTTCAAAACCTCCAAGTTTCGTGGCGATCCGACGTACGGACTATGCGCAGTGCTCCGCCGAAGTTTCGGCCCTCCCGTAGGGTTAGATTCTGGAAACTAGCTGTAGGGATAAGAACGGCTACAAAAACTGGTGGATTCGAAAAAAGAATGATTGTAGAAGGTGAGAGATGGATGGAAGAAGGTAGGGGCGGATTGGGATAGGCATGGCTTCGCACCACAGTAGTTAGCCCTTTGAAAAGGGAGGGCTTCGCACCCACTTGAATTTTTTCACAACTCCAAACTTAGAGAGTAGGAAAAAATACGCAGGGATTTTTTACTTCTTCAACGAATCAAAAGAACTATAAGAGGTGCCTATTTATAAGAAAACTCTATACTCCAAAACTCGTGCCTTGTGTGCAACCTATTACTTGGCGATGAAGTAAACCAAAATAAAAATTAATCAAAGAAAGCTAAAACGTTCATGATGTTCTAAATAACATAAATAAGCAAAACCTAAAACATGAACTTAATTCGACTAGTGAGCCATGATCATGAGATCATATGATGGGCTTTACTTGACTATCGAACCCACTCTTTTGAACCAAAACTTCGTCTTCTAACCAGGAGGCCCTCCCTGGACGTCAACATCGAGCCAGATCGACGGTGGGGCTCTCCTTCTCCGTGCGTACGTGGGGGGGGGGGGGGGGCGCGTAGCATGCATGCACGAGATCTCCCTATTAGTTTTTTACACTAAAACTCCACTTTATCAATTATTATTATTATTTTGTTTTCTCTTCTTCTTCTTCTTCTTCCTTCCTTTGCATCACTATTTAACCCCCCCCCCCCCCCCCCCCCGGCCAATAAATACATAAATAAATAAAAACACAGCTATTGCCACTTTTATGTCTTTTGGGATCGAAGAATAATTGTTTTTTGAAAAGCTTAATAAGAGAACCTAACTAACATTGATCCAAATCCATTTAATAATGAATGATGTCTTATTTGCCATTTATGACCTTGTCTTACCATGGTCCAGATGAATCTATCAATTGACACTTGGTTGATGGTCGACTCTTCCTACTTATGCACACCACTCCCCCTCTTTCTACATTGGGCAAGCATGTGTGGGTTGTGTGTGCAGCACTGTCAGATGGATGGATGGATGGAGGGATGAACAGTTGGATGGATGATTGGATTTGTACCGATTGTACACATAAATCAATGGATAGATTTGAATGGATTGTGCATATAAATCAATGGACAGATTTGTATGGATTATACACATGAACCAACAGATGAATTTGCATGGTTTATACACATGAACCAACAGACAAATTTGCATGATTTGCATATATGAATCAATGGACAGATTTGCATGGTTTATACACATGAATCTATGGACAGATTTGCATGATTTATACACATGAACCAATGGGCAGATTTGCATGGTTTATACACATGAACCAATGGACAGATTTGCATGATTTCCACACATGAATCAATGGACATATTTTAATAGTTTTCATGCACAATCCAACGGTCAGATTTGGACAAATTCTGTACACCAATCAACGGCCATTATTGGACAGATTTGACACACAAATCAACGGTCAGGATTATATAGATTTAACACAAATGACCGGTCATAATTGGACAAATTTAATGCACAGATCAACGATCATAATTGGACAGATTTGACACACAAATCAATGTTCAGAATTGGACAGATTTAACACACAAATTAATGGTCATGATTGAACAGATTTATCACACAAATTAATGGTCATAATTAGACAGATTTAACAAACAAATCAACAATTGTGACAGATTTAATAGACTAATCAACGGTCCTAATTGGACATTTAATACAATTAAACGGTCAGCTTTGCACAATTCGAATACACACATAAACGGTTAGATTTGCTCAATTTAAAACCACAAATAAACAGTGAATTGAGTTCATATGCAATCAGTTCACGGGACCATAATGGCCGTGGGATTTGGACCGTGTGAGTAGATGTAGATCATGTAATGGCCTGGATGGATGGATCATGTATGTATATAGGGTGTGTGTGTGTGTGTGTGTGTGTGTATTAATTATTATTATTCTAATAAAAATATATGCTGCATATATACTATTATAATTATTATATATAAAATTTTAATTCAGGTTATTACAAAAACAGGTCAACTTGATGATGAATAGTTTCAAGGTCCAGGGATTAGACATTTACTTAATAATGACAAAGGAAATTAAGTTGTATTGACCAAGGCAAGACAACAATGAGAGATGGCAATTAGAAGGATGATGGCTGTTGACAAAATTCAGTTCTTCGTAGTATGGAGAATGGAGATAAAAGGAAGGCTTGAATACCACTTGGAATTACTAATCAACTTATTCTTTTTTAACATTAATTTTCATGTAGGCAATAGGAGGGCTTTAATATGACTTGAAATTACTGACAAAAATTATTCACTTTACGCATTAAATTTCCTTGTGAGACTGGACACATCATCAAGGGTTCGAGTATCCATAGGTGGTGAAATTCCACTAAGGCGTGAGTGTGTGGGGAATGTATGCGCGTGTAAAAAAAAAAAAAAAAAAAGACTGGACACATCATCCAACATGTTCATCTTGCCAACCTTTGCCCATAAAGATATAAAAATTACTTTTGTAGCTTCTAATTGTTGGCATCTCTGACATTGTTAGATTATATAAATCTCTTTTACAGATTGGCCTTTTCGCTTTCAGGTGATTTAGGCCAAACATATAATTCTCTTTCCACTCTAGAGCATTACATGCAGAGTGGAGGACAAGCTGTCTTATATGTTGGAGATCTCTCTTACGCTGATAGATATAACCTTGAGAATGGTGCCCGTTGGGATTCATGGGGCCGTTTCATTGAGCAAAGTGCAGCATATCAGCCATGGCTTTGGTCAGCTGGAAATCATGAAATAGAGTACATGCCACATCTGGTAATATTTTCTCCCCATGCACTGGGAATGATTTGTATACGTCTTTGATTAGACAATTCCAGCACTGAGCAGTGTTGTGTAGTCACTCATGTGAGATGGATGTGGGACTTTGCAATAGACATGCTAACTTGGCACAAGTATACAAATGCCCTAGAACAAAAATCGGGCCGGTCCGCTCATCAGGTAGGACACGTGTGTGTTGACCCTGGACCTTTGGAAGTATTTCTTACAATCCATTGTTCTCCTACAAGTTTCATCTGCCTTATGATTGAACTAGTTTGATATTTGGGCCAGGGTATGCTCATTTTGTGGCCTACATGATAAATGGCCTGGATCTTTCACACGTGTTCCATGGTAGCATGTATGAACTATGATGTGAAGATTCCCCATGCATCTAATGCGAGGGACAACATCGTTTGGATGCTTGGAATTGGAGCTCCTATGAAAAGTCTACTTCCATGGAAAGAGTTCCCAGAACTCTAGTTATGTTGTTTTGTTTTGTTTTTGTTTTTTGTTTTTTGTTTTTTGGATGTCTCCCAAGTTTTGTCAAACTTGAGTTGTGATATTTGGATGCCAATATTGCTTTGAACTCATCTAAAGAACGAAAAGATGAATCCAACACATAAGCCAACATGGTACATGTGTGGGAGATCCGGATCATATACTAGGTGCTGCTCCATGTGAACATCCCTCGTCCCAAAATCAAGGTTCTTCCTTTGTTCTACACTGTCCATCCGTTGCCACCACCTTTGATTGCCCATCCCTCTCAAAAAATCACTTCAATTGGAGGGTCCTAACCATCATCTCAATCACTAAGAAAATGGATGGCCAGTATTGATTGCACTAGAAACATGATGATCATTGATATGGACCATCCATCATGTGGAGCGTACCTTTTGTTGCCATCCTCATAAAAAATTACTTTCCTGTTCTAAAATTGCTTTGTTTGATCTCACCATCCTATTAATGTCTTGGAAAATGAAAGATCCATATTGATCATACTAGAATTGATTTGATAATTGATTTGGACTTCCAATCATGTGGGCCCACATTTGACCCCATCCGCCCATCCCTCGCAAAGTCCTGTGATAGGTGAATCTAACTATTCAATCTATAGTTGGGAAGATGGATTCTTCATGTTTGGTTGTACTAGAATGGTCCAATCATTGATATGGAGTGTCTATTGTGTGGGGCCACCTTTTATTGTCCATCCTCTAAAAAATTGCTTTGATTGGATGATACTTGCCATCCTACAAATGGCTTGGAAAATGGATGGTGCATGCTGATTATATTGGAAAGTGTCTTATCATTGGTTCAGACTATCGATGATGTGCAGCTGGCCTTCGAATGTTCATCTGTCTTAAAAGTCACTTTTATCGAATGATCCTAATCATTCAATCAGTGGTTATGGAAATGGATGGTCCATATTAATTTTATTCTAGAAAATATTGCATCATTGATATGGGCAATCGTTCACGTGAGGCCAAACTTTGATTGCCTAGCTCCCTCGAATGACTTAGCTTGGATGATCCCCATCCAATTCATGTGTAGGAAAATGGAATGGTCATATTGCTTATATTAGAAAAGTTCCAAGCATTAAATGGACAATCCATCATGTGGTGCCAGCCTTTGATCCTCTTTCTCAAGAAATACTTCGATTGCATTATCCCAACCATCCGATCAATTTCTAGAAAACTGTGCCACACATGACAGTCCAGATCATTTATTTGACCTTTGTTTGGTATAATAAATATGGATTGTCCGTTTCCTAACCACTGACCATACTTTTCGTAGGAGCGATGACCAATTAAAGGTGGACCCATGTCATGGATGATCCTTATCAGTGTTTGGATCTATTTCATCCTATCAAAGTGAAATTTGAGAGGGGTGGGCAATCAAAGGTGGACCCCACATCATGGATTGACCAAATCAATGATTGGGTCGTTTTGTTATGATCAATATAAACCATCCATTTTCTTAGCCATTGATTAGATGCTTAGAATCATCTAATCGAAGTGGTTCTAGAAAGAGTTGGGCAACCAAAGCTGGGATGCATGATGGACAGTCTGGATCGATGATTGGACATTTTTAATATGATTAATCAAGACCCACCATGTTTTGGATATTGATCAACAATTATGGATGTCCAACAAAAGGGATTACTGAGAGTCATGATCAATTTTGAAGGTAGGGCTAATATGATGGAGACGTTGACCAACCAAATTTCAGACATTCATCAACCTAACTCAGAGTTTGAAACAAACAAAATTTAGACTTTTTCCAGGTTTCACAACAAAAAGAGACTTTAAACATTCCCAAGGAAACACAAAGTCTGCAGGAAATATACATATATAGGGGAATGAATTCCCCAGCAACTAAATGGGCCTTAGAGTTCCTAGGAACTCCAGTTACTTCCCATAGGGTTGCATGCAATTAAGGGGCACCTTAGAATTCCTCGTCCAGCAATGCTTTGTTTTGATGGTGGCTTGAGCCTTCTAATACATTGGACTTATCGAAGCACTTCAATTTTTTTCATTGCACAAGCGATCAATTTGATCCATTTTTTTCCTCAACAAATTCTTTTCTGCAGCTTTCATGGCGCGCCTAAAATCGTGACTCATCATCATCATCTAAGCCTTGTCCCAACTAATTGGGGTTCGCTAAGCATGAAATCATGACTAAGAACAAATTGGTAAGCAATTGGTTCGAAGGATTAGGGAACCTGTTTCAAACTGTCATGGTGATTACCATGTCTTGCGTTATGGCTTTGGTGTTTAGTTCAGTTACAGGACTAGTTTTGAGGCAATCAACACATGCTATGCAAGAGATCAGGAGTGGGGACCACTTGATCACACATTTGGAACATGTGGATCCCTCATGTTTGTACATGTTAGCCATGGCCACGCTATTGGTGGGCGGCCATATTCTTAGCATTATTTGTCTCTTGCTGTCCTTATTTGATAATATAAATAGGAAATGAACAAAACACCTGATGCAAACTCCAAAAGGTATGCAACTTGGTTAAAGGTAGAAAAACAAAATTGTAGGGTAGAACCCTAACAATCCTCCAACCGAATGATAGAGATCAAGCAGCCCCCTCTCAAAATCTTCCAAAGAAAATAAATACCAAAACCAAATTTTTTTTTTTTCTAAATCATAACAGTGCCTTTTAACACCTCTAAGGATAGCCTTATATGGGCTTTAAACAAACATGGAAGCCCTAATTTATGAAAACGACTAGAATACCATAACTTGTTTGAAAGCTAACTCAATGGGCTATCAAACAGGACCGATTTCACATTATTTGGAGACCTTTTTTTTTTTTTTTTGTGCCCAAAAGTGGCCCACCAAAATAGGACAAAAATACTAAATGTAATTTATTAATTAAATCATGACTCACCCTAACTAGTTAAATAAATAAACCTATGAAATTGATGACCATGAGATTGGTCCCATGGGCCCCACAGTGCAAGTTGACCATTGATCTCAACCAATTGATCATTGGATGTTAATTTGGTCCAAATCATCAATTAAGACAATCTGAATGGTTGGATTGTTCACTTCTTAGATCAACCAGCTTGTGTGGCCATTTGGTGGCTGGCATCAATACCCTCCCTTAGTAGGGTTTTCTCTCTTTGTTAAGCCTATAAAAGGCATAGCTTGGACATGTGGAAGCATCTTTGGCATTAAGAAATATATGTTGTGTTTCTATTTGGTGATTGCTCTCGGAAGAGGAATAAAGATGGAAATTCTAGTGATCTCTAGTTTTGGCTAGAGGGTTGTGGAATCTTCCCACAACCATTACTACTTAATCTTCTTCTTCTTCTTCTTCTTCTTCTTGTTTTTTTTTTTTTTTTTTCCCCGCTTTTCTATTTCCTTTAGGTGGTTCCTTTTGGGTTGTTCAAATTGCAGTCTTGGTTTCTTTCTTTGGTTCTCGTTCTTGATTCCATGGTATCCTGCATGGGACTGCATTAGGCCTTTCTGAACATGGTTAAAATAGCTCTCTGGAAATGCTAACAAAGACATATGATGCTCCGAACTCTTTCTTTTTTCTTTTCTTTTATTTGGTTGTTTGTCTTCTTTTTTCCTTTCCTTCCTTTTTAAAGAGTCTTTCATTTTCTTTTGAAAATGGCCCTTTAAATCTTCAAAAGACTTTTTTATTGCTTGGAGTGCATGAGATTTAGCCATTAATTTCTTGTTGTATTGTTCTGTAGGCATTTGAGTAAAATTAGTTGTATCATTCTTTTTGTGGGTAGATATAATTAATATCAATCAGTTCCAAAGTTTACGTAAATAAGGCCTTCGGTATGGCAAATCAATTCCCCTAAAGCAGAATGATCTACCCAAGGCCTAATGCACGTGACCTTTAATTGGAGGGATAAAATCATGGTTACCTGGATTGCAGGCCATACCTATACGTAGTATGGCAATGGGTACACTTCAACCCACTTTCTCCAATATATGTTACACTAGTGGACAGATCACATTTTCTTTTCAATATAGTGCTACATACAAACTAATATGGTAATTTGCATATGAGATGATCAATGTTGTTATTTATATCCCACAAGCATATTATACATCTCTATTTTCTAAATATAAAGTCAGACCCTGTTTGGTAGATACCTAATGAACTCATTTTAGTTGGCACTAAATTTGTATTAGAGATCTTGATCTCTAATATATAATTACCGTTAACATGATCTCATGTTTTAGAGATGAAGATCTCTAGTACATAATTACTGTTAACTAAAATGAGTTCAGTTGTTGAACTCATTTTTAGGCATCTACCACACAGGTGCTTATATTTCAAAGGAGTGTATTTAATATTCCTTGATCTCAAGGAGAGATTATCAATCATGGAAAAAACCGTAAAAATAAACTTAAGATAAGGAATTAGTTAAGGTTGTTGGCCAAGAAGTTTCCCAAAATGACCATTTTTTTATATCTTGGGTCAATAATTCGTGAGAGTGGAGAGATTGAGGAGGATATTGCCCATAGAATTCAAGCAGGGTGGAAGAAATGGAGATCTGCCTCTGGAGTTTTATGTTACTATCATGTATC
Source organism: Magnolia kwangsiensis (assembly GCA_037074715.1). Lineage (NCBI taxonomy): Eukaryota > Viridiplantae > Streptophyta > Magnoliopsida > Magnoliales > Magnoliaceae > Magnolia > Magnolia kwangsiensis. Next base: position 61,888,505 of record CM073583.1, on the reverse strand, counting down.
AACCAAGCTGAAAGGAAAATTTTATAGTATAGCTACAAGACCAGCCATGCTTTATGGGACAACATGTTGGGTAATTAAGGAACAACCTGTTCATAAGTTGAGTGGAGGAGAAATGAGGATTTTGAGATGGATGAGTGCAAAGATGAGGAAGGATAGAATTAGAAATAAAAGCATTTGAGGGAACTTAGTAGCACCAAGAAGATGAGGGAAAGTAGGCCTAGATGATTTGCTCATATGCAATGGACACTGAGAACTGCACTGATTAGGAGTGAGGTGGTACAAGTTGAAGGCTCTAAAAGGGCAAGGGGAAGGCCCAAAAGAACATGGGTGGAAGTAGTAAGAAAAGACTTGATGACCTATGGTCTAACTGAAGTTATGACCCTTGATAGAGTGGAACGGAAGAAAAGGATTCATGGTCGATGATATGTCAATTTAATTAACACTGGTATAGTACTATAGTTTTGGGTTGGTTAAAATAGCGATGGGGATTGCAAATAACCCATAATCTAGATAGCTCGATTCGGAAAGAAAAACATTGGGGTTGGGGATTTAGAGAACATCAGAAATCACAGATCTGAAATTAGTTGAGTTGACTCAGCCGAATTTTGGGCTCAGTCACTATTCAGACTCGTTTCTGTCCAAAACTTGGTTCCATGAGCAGCTTGTAAAACTTAAGTACTTGGAGAAGTGTTGCAACTTCTATAACTTTGAGTTCTTTGGGTATGTAGTTTGCCTTTTTGAAATTTTAGGGCAAAGTTTTACAAGATTTCTTATGTAATTTGAAAGAGTTAGTTTCTAACATCAGGCATCTTTTTCTTCTTCGCTGCATATGAGTGCTACAAAATATCCATTTCCAGCTTGTCAGTTTTTCTGCACAATATCATGTGGCTAAAAATTGCAGGTAGTTATTGCACAAGTGTCCTTTACTTTAGAACACCGATGATACGAAAAGCAAGGAATGATAGTCTGAATCTAGTGCAGTTCTTTTCAATGAAGACTGATTTCAATTGACTGCCACCAGCCCCAGTTAGTTGGATAAGGATGGGATGATGATGAAGACTGATTTCAGTCCATGTGTTCACTAAAATGATTGTGTTTTAGGTTACTTTAGTTTACATGATCTTTAGGATCTGCTCTTTGGAAGCGATGAGATGCTCTTTTGGCTTTGATATTGTTCATGTACCATGGGAATTCTGTTTGTTCTTTTGTTCCATAGAGAGCTGTAGTTTGTATGATATTACCAAATTATGTTGTTATAAATGCACTTATGTGTCGCTTTTCTATTTGTGCGATTAGGGGGAAGTTATTCCTTTCAAATCTTATCTACATCGATACACAACACCGTATAAGGCTTCCATGAGTAGTTCTCCTCTTTGGTATTCAATCCGTCGTGCATCTACTCATATCATTGTTCTATCAAGCTATTCTTCATTTGGTAATTGTCTTTCCCTTGTTTGCTGCTATTGTGTTTTGTTTTCATGAACTCTCATTCCAGCGTATAGCATAGATGTAGAGACATGTACATAGGTTAGAGATATCTATTGCACTTAATTTAAAACCCTTAAATATGCACAAATCTATGTCTGTGTGCGCGCCGGCGCGCCATGTTTTCCATATTGTTATCAATAGATGTATCACACCCTTGGGAGAAGGAAACATCTTGGTTATCGCATAGGAAATATCAGATGTATCACGTAAGGCATTGTTGTTATTGGGAAACATGGGGAAACATTGGGAAATTGGTCGAATTTTTCAATGAAAGTTTAGGAATTGTTAAAAAAAAAAAACATCAACACACTTCGAAATCAAAACACTACAAAAAACAAGTGCACATAATAGGTTCCTTTGTATAGGGTCTTAATCTTTGGAATGTCTGACTAAACTGATGTAAGTATATTCAAAGTCAATTCATATAATTTGTAAATGTAAGAACATATGTATGGAAACACAAGTAATACGTTGAAAAACAAAAGTTGAAGTAGAAAACTAGAAATATACTTGTTAATGATGTGCGCGGCTATTGACTTTGGCCCACATAGAGCTACATGGTCGCTTAAAATCATCATCTCCATGACTCCATCTCAATGGGGTTTGGCATAGTGCTGTTACTCCACAAACCAACAATATTGTGCCCAGCTTGTAGTAGAATGATACCAGTGAAGATACTCTCTAACATAACACTGGTACTCTTCGATCTGGATTGGTATGGCCATCCATGGGTAATGCATAACTGTCACAGTCTGTGGCTAATATGGATCTATTCTAGGGTGGGTACATATGAAGCTCCTGAACGTAGCAACCTCTCTCGTAGCTTTATGTTGTAATGACAGTAGACTGGCTTGTGAAGCCTTTCGTAACCCAATTTAATGCACTTGTTGGTGTAATGAGAGAGAAGGTGTTTTAATTTCTTTCGCACTATGAGGAGCCGTATGTGCAACCCCACGTATAGCGAGTCACTGTAATGTCTCATAGTCATTCCCATACATATCTCACCATTTGCCTGTGAAATTGATCATTTTTTCCTTAATTTCACATGCAGTATTAAAATAGGAAAAAAAAACTTTTAGTTTAAGAGCTAATTAATGCAACAACTCGCATTACATCATTTTTGTCCTCAACGATCGCGCGGCCTCGCACCCAAACATACCAGCTGCATTGCAGAATTGAATAATTTGTTGATGACATTTAGCATTAATTATGAGTATGAAGGTTTTGAGGAACTTAAAGAAGAGTTAAGTGCGGAACATGTTCACTTCATTGCCAAAGTTGTCTTTCCTTGTACGGTTGGGGAATAACTTATATACCTCATGCACCGCCTTCTTTAAGCCATTGTCATCAAAGAGCCCACAACCATAGAGGTACTTGGGATTCAGGAAGTATGTTGAAATCCAACATGGTGCATATGTTCATATATCAGTACAAGAAAAGAAACATACATGCTATGCAAATTATCAGCAAAGTATTGAAGCATATGGAATATTAAATGTAACTCATGTAATTACTCACCATCCTGATGAAGTGAATGCGCAAAAATCATTTCCTAGTGGTCATCAATTATTATTTGCACCCATTTATATGCATTAGGAGGCTTTAGTGTTGATAGCTAACTGCATAAACTCATACAAGGAACCCATCAACAGATATGTCTCATTATCCACTACCTTTAGCACTATATATGGGCTCTAGAATACCCACCACCTTGCGTACAAAGTCCTAGAAGGAGCTGCTCAAAACTATCTCCTCGATCTTCCAAGCTAGTCTCTTGCCACTTTGATTCTAGTCCGCATGCTACCTAGAGCTGAAGAGCTCTCTCAGCCCTTGTGTGTGTTTTAGGAAGCTATTCAGGGTGATGTAATTTGTGGTGGTCCGCGTCGCCCCGGGCCGCAATATATCCCCAACACACCTCACGCATCTTGGTTAATAATCATGTGTGGTTGTATATTAAATTTGTAATTAATTGGGCATCAATAATTGCAGCCTTCACTGAAGGCCTACACCCTATCGCCTCCAGCATAAGATCTATGCAATAGGCTACGCACGGGGTCCAGTACAAGTGGAACTTCTTCATTAACTCATTCTCCGCCTTCACAAATGCGCTTCCATTGTCCGTGACAAACTATATGAGGCTCTTCCTCCTAATGCTTTTCATGACATCATGCATCAACCATAGATATAGTTTGAATCTTTAATATGATTACTGACATCTATGGACTTCAAGAATACCATCCTATCCCTAGACCATGAAACTTATCACCAAAATTCTCATCCGTCCAATCCACCAATCACACATCAAAGTGGTGTCATAAGTCTCTCAGGATTGCCTCAACTCATCGACATAACATTGCATGTCGATGACGTCATCATCTAAATATTTTCTCATCGTCTCACGTGGCATGGGTGACACCGCACTCTCACCCCCATGCTGCACTTCTGTGATTATATTCTTGAAGCGCGGGCTCGCGGTTGCATTTGCTACAATGTGATCATAAAAAAAAATGGCAATGAACTTTCCCACTCTCTTTCTCACATCCTTTTATTGAACATATCCTTTAGTCTCTTTTGCTTTGCCTCCTCTTTATACATCGTTGGATCTGAAGCTACGCCTGGCACTTGCATGCTACCACTACGGCTCAGCCCCCATGACATTCCCCTCCTACTACCCCCCACTCCACTCCTCCGATTACCCCCAATCCCTTGGGTAAACCCCTCAAAAGTGGCCCTTTTTGCTTCACTACCTCTCCTGGTTCCTATCCCATTTATCCCATAAAGATTTCTCTATGGCACGTTTATAATTAGGATTCACCTCCTTATGCAACTCCACTCCATCATCAACACCTTGCACTAACCTCCCTAACTCCTCCCTCATCTCCATTTCCTTTCTGGTACGATCGTCTCTAATCTTCACCTCTTTTCTCAACACTTCCTTTATCTGTGCTCTCACATCCTTCAGATATTTTGGGCAATCTACAACATCGTGATGCCCTCCAACTAAGCGTTCTCTCAAGCAGGTCACCCCTCCACTTTTCAATATGTGGCAGAAAAAAAATGCACTGAGACCCAAATTGATTATTAGGAAGAGGGGTCCCATACTACCGTTTGATGTCAAGTTGTCTCCCTTTTCCTCCCGACATGTTCAACTTGCAAAAGAACATTAAGCACACCATAATGGCAGCATATTTAGTGTATTATATCCATAAATATTAAGGGAATTTAACCGGCAATCAAATTGGAATTTACGAAAAAATATTTTTAATTAAAAATTATTCCCCCTCTCCCCCCCCCCCCCCCCCCCCCCCCCCACCCCCCCGCCCCTATTTCCTTTTTCCTTTTCTTCCTTGCGTTCCCTAAATCCATCTCAACCAACTTGGTATCAGAGAGGGGCATTACGAATTGATCGTGCCATTGGAACCTGTTGACGTCAGCAATCATACGCCAGACGGCAACATTGTACTATTCGTACAGGTCATTTTGCAATGGGAAGAACTTGGTTTGAAGCAACTCGATTTTAGGAGATTTATAGTGATTTTTGCAGAATTTTTGGAGGCCATTTGAGGTATGTTTGGACTGATTTTCACATTCGACAGAAAAACCCCAAATCCCTAAGTTTTCGTGATTCCTTTTAAATCAGTGAATGTTTCTCCAATTTTTCTTCATAATGGGGGGCAGCTTCATAGTCCGTTATAATCTATGGTATTTTTTTTTTTTTTGTCTCATGTTGGGAGGATTTGAGAGAGTAGGGAGCCAAATTGGGGTCTAGTTGTACCATTTTGGGAGCCTAGGGCTTGCAATTGTACACCAAATCTCTCGGTGTATGCCTAAAGTGATCATTTAGTGTAGTGGGGTGGCTTCCTTGCCTGATTTAGATACTGATGTGAGTGTGGCTTCTTATTGTCTTTCTTTTTGGGGCCTAAAACCTTCTTTTTGGACCTCAAATCCTTTTTTGGAACCTAGATCTGTGCAAATATGTATTGTTGCCTCATTGTGTGTGCTCTCGTGTAGTTGTTTTGGCCTTGTTGTGTGTTGCTAGGCCTTTATGAAAGATAAAATCTCTTCTGTATGCAGAGTCGGATCATCAGAATCACATCCCTTGTTAGTTACCACAATTGAGTTGAATGGCAACAACTATTTGCAGTGGGCTTAATTCGTAAAATTGTTTCTAGTAGGAAGGGATAGATTCTCTTACATAATAGATAAAGCCCTAGAGTCTTTAGATGTGAGCTTCAAGACTTGGTCAAAGGAGAACTACCAAGTCATGCCTTGGCTTCTTAACATAATAGAGCCTATTATGAGTAATTTAGTTATGTTTTTGACGTTTGCTAAGAGGATATGGGACACCCTTCATGTTATGTATTTAGAGGCTCAAAATGTATCCAGAATTTTCCAGTTGACCTCAAATATTAGAAAGTTTCAACAAGATTCAGGATCCTTGAAGGAGTATTTTTCTAGATCCTTGAAGGAGTATTTTTTTGCTCTTCGGGGTATGTGGGATGAGTTGGATCTCTATCATCCTCTCCCTTCCCATTGTACCATGGATTATGAACATGCATGGAAGCAGCGTGAAGAAACTGGAATCATGCAATTTCTATATGGCCTCAATTCTAAGTATTACAGTGTTCGAAAGCAAATTATAGTTATTGGACCCTCTTCCTTGTCTAAAATTCATCTATGCCATGTGCCCTACATTTGCTTCTCCTGGTCAATTTGCTTATGTTGCTGGGGACCAACCTTCCTTTAGCCACGGGACTCAAGCTCCAACATGGAGCCGTTAAGGACGTGGATGTGATAGTGGATCGAATAATAAAGGCAAGGGTTCCGACACTGTTCTGGGTAACTGTGGTAGCTAATGCCACGGTGGATGAGGACGAAGACATGATAGACCACACCATGGTTCACACTGTGGGGGAAACAAATCACTTTGTTGATAAATGTTGGGATATTGTTAGCTGTCCATCTTAGGCTGGCATATTTATAGCCAGTAGTGCCTCCACTAGCTCTGAGAAAACTTCATTGCCGCCTGTAGTGGAGAAGCCTTCCTCAAGTGATTTGGTTCTTTTGTCTCATGAGACCTATGATGCATTGATGCAACTACATGTTCGTGATGTTCTTGATACTTTTAGAGCCATCACTGTTCTCGGTGTGACCTCTTCTCCTTCTCCTTGGGTCATTGACTCCGGAGCCACCTCTCACATGACTGGTAAGTCTCATATGTTTAGTTCTTATCTTCCTTCTGGGCAATCACACTTTGTCGTTGTTGTTGATGGAAACCAAACTCCTGTAATTGGAACGGGTTCCATTAGGCTCTCTCCCTGATAAGGACATCCAAGCACTATCCCAGAGGATGGTTGAGCCGGTCTCCTTATGGCTAGACAACCATTACATGGGGCCCACTTAGCCCAATCCACATTCTTGGCCACGTTGAAGACCCCATGTGCATGTTCGTGCATCTTTGAAGACCCCACACTAGGAAGATGCGTGTGGGTTGTATATAGGAGCTTGATGGACATGATTATTGGACCGTTGGATAATCATCATCGGACATCTTCATCATGGATCCCCATGGGCCACGAAATAGTTTAGTTGTTTAGATTATTTACATGCTTCATTATCTTTGGTATAGCTTATATTTGTGTTGACAATAGGGAGTTAGGAACAACTTTTAATTTATTAAGCGTCTTTTTGTAAAAGGTCTTTTCTAAGACTATGAAAGAGAAAGATGGGTGTGTGAAGCCCTTATGCCATTATTTTGTAAAAAAAAAGAAGAAAAGCTTTGAGTTATCTCTTCTTCATGTTATTTGAAAAATACATATGATTTTGAGCTTGGGTGTGGTATGATTCCATTCCCCATTCAAAGGTGGTGCGAGGCTTTCATCTATCATCTTCCTTTACTCTTTCCTTTCTATCTAAAAGAGGTATTTTCCCAAAAACTTCATCTCTCTTCTTCCCTTCCTATTCAAAACTATCCAAATCATCTTTTTCTTTATCTTTTTATCATCCAACTTTAACCCCAAGCGAAATTAACCATTGAGGATCCCAAAATCCCTAACTTCCCTTCATCTAAAACCTTAATTCCCCTTTACCAACACCTAAATCAATTAATCCCCTTAACCAACTCACCCAATTTATTCATAATTTTATCTTTTCCCCAAATTCTAAAAAAAACCTTATTCCAAAATTTCTAATTCCCATGAACTATAATTTTTTAAATTTCAGACTTTTCCCTTCCTAACTGTAATCATAGAACCTACAAGTCTAAACCCTTGAGTGTAGAACGTGCCTATGCTAAATTGGAAGTTATATCATTCCATCGTGCCTAATTTTAATTGATTCGCTTGATTTCTTAGCATGCGGTCATGTGATTTAGGTTAAATCAGATTTTATTTTCTATCGTTTACTCTTAATTACTTGGTGGGTTAGCATCTTTTATTAATTAAATTACTTTATAGACTCTTTCATAATCTCTACATTGCATGGTAGCATTAAATCATGTGTCCTGCATCACTCCCTCTTTGTATCTATCATCAGTTTTACATAATCCTCTTACTAGTCAGGGGGAGCCTCAATCCAACTCTATACCTCTTCCTATCACTGGTTTTGATGATCCCCTATTCCATCTGTCTCCAAGCCTATCCTTGTGTATCGTTGATGGACTAAATCCTCTACTAATCATTTGTCCATTATTTCATCCACTTTAGTTGGTGATCCAGGTATAAGCTCTCTATCTCCTGATGATATTCCTATTGCTTTGTGCAAACCTCCCCAGTCATGCACAAAGCATCCTATTAGCAATTTTGTTTCTTATCACTGTCTTTCACCTTCCTTCCATTGTTTTGCAATTTCCATATCCTCCTCTGTTACCCCACGTATTTTGAAGGAAGCTATGAGTAGCCCTGATTGGACTAAGGCTACGATGGAAGAAATGCAGGGCGTTGGAAAAGAGCAATACTTGGGGGCTCATTCCCTTACCTCCAGGAAAACAGACAGTTGGATGTCGATGGGTTTATACTATCAGGTATCTTCCTAGCGGTTCTGTTGATCGGTACAAGGCACAACTATTTGTAAAGGCCTATTCTCAAACATATGGAGTATATTACTTTGAGACGTTCTCTCCCTTGGCCAAGCTTAACTCTGTATGTGTGGTTATCTCCTTAGCGGTCAATTTGTCTTGGCCCCTATTTCAATTATATGTAAAAATGCATTTTTGCATGGTGATCTTGTCAAGGAAGTCTATATGGATCAACCCTCCGAGTTCTCTACACATCACACTTTGCCTCTTGTATGCCGACTCAAGAAGTCCATTTACGATCTCAAGCAATCCCTACGTGCCTGGTTCGACAAATTCAGTTGTGCTCTTCTAGACTTTGGATTCATTCGGAGCCAAGCCAATCACATGTTGCTCATTTGTCGTAGACCCATCGGGATTATGGTGTTGGTTGTCTTTGTCGATGACATTGTATTGTTCGGTGATGATATTGCAAGAATGGTGGCCGTTAAATATTTCCTCAAGGCTCAATTTGAGATCAAAGATTAATGGGGACATCAAGTGCACACGCACGCCCCCTATGCACGTACGCAAGGAGGGCCCCACCATTGATCTGGATCGATAACGATGTCCAAGGAGGGCCTCCTAGTTAGAGGACTGCATTTTGGTTTGTTGGAGTGGACCCAATAGTCATGTGAATCACACAATGGGTTCTCGTGATCATGACCCACTATTCTAATTAATCTAGTACTTTGGGTTTTGCTTATTATTGTTATTAGGAGTATCATGGACGGTTTACATTGCTTTGATTAGTTGTTATTTTTTATTATTTCGTCGCCAAGTAATAGGTTGCTCACATGGTGCGAGTTTTGGGGTATAGGGTTTTATTATAAATAGGCACCCCTTGTAGTCTTTTTCATTCAATGAGGATTAATAAAATTGCTGCGTTTTTTTGCTCTAAATTTATGAGTTGTGGAGATTCAATTGGGTGCGAAACTCTCCCTTCCTTGAAGGGCTAACTATCGTGGTGCGAAGCCACACCTATCCCGATTCGCCCTCACCTTCTTTCATCCATATTTCTCCTCCTACAATCATCTATGCTTCAAATCTATCCTCAATTGTAGCCGTTTTTCTCTTTATAGCAAATTTCCAGAATTTGGCCCTGCAGGAGGGCTGGAACTTCGGCGGAGCACCACGCACAAACCGTGCATCGGATCAAGTTGAGATTTGGGGGTTTTGGAGTCTATCCTTGGCTGACCAGGGCCAAGGGGACTTTTCTCTGAATAGTGAGCCCCACACACGTGCTGCCGGGGTTACACACGTGCGTTTGAGCCATTGCTGCTGTCCACACGTGCGGTACTTTTTTGGTTCATCTCTCTTCTCTTTCACTCCTCTTTCACCCAAAATCCCTAAACCTAACCTTAAATTACTCAAATCCCCAATTTTATGCCATTTCTTCAACCTTAGGGTTCTTCGAATTGAAATTTCTAGATCCCTTGGATTGGGGGAATTATTTCTGTGCATGTGTGGATGAATTTACCTTCCTTTGATTTTTGTTTGGTGTATAATTTTGATTGATCCGGCCCTAGCATGTGTAGGCCTGAACTTGTATAAGATTCCCCTTGATTGAGTGTTTGAACTTTTGCGTGGGATGTGGAATTTTTTGTAATTGTTTCTGAACTAGTGTGATCTAAAGCCTGAAATCTTGCATATCATACTTGACTTTCATGTGTTGCATCAAAGATCTTGTGGTTCTTTGACACTTTTTGGGTATTGAAGTTGCCCGATCTAAATTTAGCATTGTGCTCACTCAAAGGAAATATGCTATGGATCTTCTTTCTGAGACTGGAATGCTCGGGTGTAGGCCTATTAACACTCATATGGATGCGACTCACAAGATTAGTCTTAATGATGGCAAACTTCTTCCTAATCCAGGGATGTATCTGTGGTTAGTTGGTTGCTTTATCTATCTCACTCTCACTTGGCCAGATCTTTCATATGCCGTGAGTGTCGTAAGCCAATTCATGCATGCCCCCCTGTACCACACATTTCACAATAGTGTATCGTATCCTTCGTTATCTCAAATCTTCTCTAGGCAAAGGTTTACATTTTTAACAACATGGCCACCTTCACCTATTTGGTACACAACTTGTACTAGTCCTTAAACATGAGATTGCAAATGTACTTCAAGGTCTTAATATGGGGTTTTGATACACCTTTTAATGTTACATTAGTGGCTAAGAGACGAGTGATATTGGGTAGGGTTGTTCACGAGTCGAGCTAGCTCGATTAACTAGCTCGACTCGGCTCGAGTCAGCTCGGATTGACTCGGCTTGAATAGCCGACTCAAGCTATTTATTTGTAGCTCGAGTTGAGTTTGAGTCGAGTTCGACCAGGGGGGCATTTTAACTCGAGCTCGACTCGGCTCGATTAGTAATATTAAAAATTAAAATATTATATATTATATTTATATTAAAGATATTATATATATATATTATATAAACTTATAAACCTTACGCTGGCCCTACCCTCTCCCTTTCTCCCCTTCCCTTCTATTTCTCTATCCCACCCAAGCTCCCAGTGCCGCACGCCCACCCGACCAGCCATACACCAGTAAGTGCCCAAATCATCATCTTCTTCTTCTTCTACTACTACTACTGAATTGGGAAAATTGGGTACTGTCGAAATATTCTTAAGATCCACCTTGAATCTTGATGGTTAAGGGATCAATCATTTGATCTTAGCCGATCATCGGGTGGGCCATACCTTGGGCGGACACCTTGAATTATAGATCTTTTAAATGGACCATCAAAATGAGTTTTTGCTGGCATTCATCTAAACAATCATTTCTTTCTGTAAAATTATCCATGATGTATTGTACTTGTAGTTTGTAGGCCACCATTGTACATGGATCCATCCCAGCTTAATCGAACCGTTTATCTGGTGGTTCCATCATGCATGGCCCACCATGCAGATTGACCAACAATCCTTGTGGAGTGAGAACCGTTGGCCATTGGGAAATGATCACATACGTTCGTTTGGATGCACGGTCATTAAACTGTGTGGCCTTGGTGATGTTTGGGTGCCATCCAGCTATCCATTAGATGTGCTTTGGCAAACCAGTCGTCCATTAGATGTCCATCAAGCTCGAGCTCGACTCGAGGTAAACTTGACTCGACTTGAACCACTAGCTCGACTCGAAGATAGCTTTGGCAAACAAGCCAAGCTTCAATGTTGAGCTCGAGCTCGAGCTCAAACTCGAGTACACCATGCACAAGCCGAGCCGAGCTTGGCCCACCTCAACTCGACTCGGCTCGATGGCCACCCCTAATATTGGGTTCTCATGTGAAGATTTGGGTGAGGGCTTGACGTACTTCAAAAAGAAATCCACTTATTGCCCATGACTTAAGTTTAGTGGCTAGATCTTGCCTCTTGGATGCTCCAACAATCTTAAAATAGTTGGTTAGTGTCATCATATGTTTTCAAATGGTTTTTAGATGCACTTTAGTCATCGGATTGTTTGTTTTCACTGTAGATTTGTTATTATCAAGCTTAATGGAAATCCACTAGTAAGATATTTTGGTATCCAATTTAAAGCCTTGCAATGGGGTTTTAAAGGCTAGATTGGTTTTTATAGTAAGTGGAGGGACATATGTCTATTTGGGTTTGTGGAAAAATCAGGATGACGAAGTTCTAATATTGTAGGACATTACCGAAGTTCATAGGATGAAGTAGCATAACAAATGCTCCACCAAAACTGTAGGGCTCCTCTTATAAATAGATCCTAGTCCAAGCCTTGGGCAACCCCCAGTGACGTCCACATGCACATGCGCACACAAAGTTTCCTTCGCTCATCTCCTCCCTTCTTCATTGGTGGCCCGTTTGAACAAAGGCCCATCATCTCCAACCGCTCTCTACAACCATATAGTATAAAGAATTTTTATTTTTATTTTTATTTTTTATTTTTATTTTTTTTTTTTTTTTTTTTTGGGGGGGGGGGGGGGGGGGGGGGGGGGGGGTAGATCTAGGAGAACTTGATTTTTGACGTAATGACATCGATTTCTAGCATCCATATTTCGCGGCATTAAGGATCCGAACCATCTATTTTAGAGCTTAGAAATTTGTTTATTTATGGGTGGGAATTGATCGTGTAAGGTTTAAAAACATGATTTGCAAAAGTTTCTGCTTTTCAAAAATTCCCAACATTTATGTTAATGAATCCAATATGGGCCTACATAGGCCCACTTAGATGTTTTATTTTGTTCTAGGACATAGAGGGGATTTTTGCCATTGTTATTAATGTTATTTATGTAATTATGAACTTTCATAATATAAAAGGAGGGGAGCGAAACCCTAACTTTAGCTTCTCCTTTTTTCATTCTCTTCTCTCTCTCTCTCTCTCTCTCTCTCTCTCTCTCTTATTCTTTATTCTATCTCTCTTTCCACTGTTTTATAATCCATATTGCCTCTGAGTCTATAAAACTTTATCATCCTCTTGATTCTATGAGTTGGGAGAGAGTATGCCTAAGATCCATCTAATGTGAGGAATTTTTGTTTAGTTGCCGGTAATTATCGGTAAACAATGGTGAAGGCATAATGATAGTAAGTGTTCGTTGTTTGAAATAAAGGTGAAATTTCACCTTGAAAAATGGGCAGTTTCCAAGCAAAAAATTGTGGGCCCTACCATGATGTATGTGTTATATGCACACCGTCCATTCATTTTTTACATATCATTTTAGGGCATGAGCCCAAAAGTGAGACAAATCCAAAGCTCAAGTGGACCACACCACAAAAAATGGTGGGTTCAACTGTGGGCATCATTATCCCCACTGCTTCCTGTGGTGTGGTCCACTTTAAGCAGTGGATCTAGCCCATTCCCAGGCTCATGCTGTTGCAGGACAATTCACCACTTGCTCTAAAAGCTCGAACTGCTAGAGTATGGCGAATTAATCCCTTTATCTCATAGCCCAGGCCCTACATCTCATGGGTTTTAGGACCTCGGCCGAACCCCCTTCGTGGGCCCCAAATCACATGGGCTGCCCACCTTGAGTGTCCTCGCATCCCATGGGCTACCCCACTCTAGCCCGGTGTGAAATGTGCATTAATCACCTCTAGTAAGGAGTCTCGAACACAAGACCTCCCCCGTGGGCCCCAAATCGCATGGATCACCCACCTCGAGTGTGCCCCTGCATCCCACAGGCGACCCCACTGGAGCCCACTGTGAAAATGCCCCTGCATTAATCACTCCCCGATGAGGAGTCTCGAACACGAGACCTCCGGCTCTGATACCAATTTGATGCAAGACAATTAACCACTTGCTTTAAAAGCTCGAACTGTTAGAGTATTGAGAATTAATCCCTTTATCTCATAGCCCAGGCCCTACATCTTATGGGTTTTAGGACCTCGCTGAACCCCCTTCGTGGGCCCCAAATCACATGGGCCGCCCATCCCGAGTGTGTCCCTGCATCCCATGGGCTACCCCACTCGAGCCTGGTGTGAAATGCGCATTAATCACCCCTGGTAAAGAGTCTCGAACACAAGACCTACCCTGTGGGCCCCAATTTGCATGGGTCACCCACCTCGAGTGTGCCCCTGCATCCCACAGGCAACCCCACTCGAGCCTAGTGTGAAAATGCTCCTGCATTAATCACCCCTCGGTGAAGAGTCTCGAACACGAGACCTCCGACTCTGATACCAATTTGATGCAGGACAATTAACCACTTGCTCTTAAAAGCTCGAACTATTAGAGTATGACGAATTAATCCCTTTCTCTCATAGCCCAGGCCCCATATCTCATGGGTTTTAGGACCTCGGCCGAACCCCCTTTGTGGGCCCCAAATCACATGGGCCGCCCACCCTGAGTGTGTCCCCGTATTCCATGGGCTACCCCACTCGAGCCCGATGTGAAATGCGTATTAATCACCCCTGGTAAGGAGTCTCGAACACAAGACCTCCCCCGTGGGCCTCAAATCGCATGGGTCACCTACCCCAAGTGTGCCCCTGCATCCCACAGGCGACCCCACTCGAGCCCAGTGTGAAAATGCCCCTGCATTACATGCCCTAAAATGATCTGGCAAAATGAAGGGACGGCGTGGATGAAACACATACATCATGGTGGGGCCCACAGATTTTTGCCACACACAAACCGAGTTGTTGTAGTTGTCAACATCATACTGCATAAAATATCAAGGTAAATAATTATTATATATTTACATCCAATTCTCAGTAATTGCAACAATCAAACAGTTGATCGAGAGCAACAATGATGGAATTCATCTTGACTACTAGAGCAAAAGTCCCTACAGTCAATACTGATGAGGACATCACATCACCACTCCATGGTGGATTCTCTCTTATATATATTAAAAAAAAAACAAAATTCCTTTGTTTTTTCTTCTTTATGCAAGGCGTTTTATTGAAATCTCCTTAGTTCTTCAACCAAAACCTATTCCAACACCTTCCTTTCTTCTTCATCATCCTTTCCCTCAAAACCCTATGTTCCCTTGTCCAAAACCCTTTCCCTAACCCTAAAATCTCAAATCTCTCAATTTTCCCAAATTCCCAAATCCTATATCTTCAAATTCTTCAATTAACCTAAAATCCTTAACTTTCCTACATCCAAAACCTTAATTCCCATCTTTTAATACCTAAATCCTTTAATCCATTTATTCAATTCCTCACTTTAACCTTAATTTCACAATTTTCCTGAACTTTTATAATCCTAGCTTAACCACTCCCAAATCTAATAAACCCTAGGTAGTATTAGACCTTCCCATTTACAATAGACCTAACCCTATTCTATTCGGATGTTTCTACATCCATTAGATGCTAGTTTCTCACATTTAATGGTATTTGAGGATGATGCTTGGCAACTTAGGCTTAAACTATGCATGATTTCCTCTTAGAATCTTAATATTTGTAATGATGGTAGCAAGATTTATAGTTTTCATTAATTAATTTAAATTCGATGATTGATCTCTTACATTATTTGAGTTCATGCATTGGTCCTACATCAAACACCTTGTGGATGATGAAAACTCCTTTCAAGTAAACGGGCCTTGTACTCCACTAGAGATCCATCTGGTTGAAACTTGTAGATAGATATTGGAACCTGATACTAACAATAAACCAAGTCTCAAGTATTTATGAAGAATGCTTCACTTTTAGTCTTCATCATGTATAATTGTGTATCAAGAGAATTTAGTCTCTAGAAGTACATAAATAACAGTAACCAGGCACAAACTCAATAGGGCAAGCCCCCCAACATAAAAGATAATGGAGAAAAGGTGCTCTTAGTTATACTATAAGGATTAATGCGACAATGTTTCTTAAATCAAAATGTTTCTCACTGAAATTTCCATGCAATGGATTAACCACCTCTTGAATGGATTATAGGCCAAGCTTCACATTGGTTAGATTGTCCTAAAGGTTTAATCAATTGCATAGTTCTTGGAGATTCAAAAGGCGTCCACAAAAAGTCTTTTGATTGAAAGTTTAGGGGCATCTAATCCTGTGAAGCTTGGACCAAGTCTTGTCCAAGAGGTTTAGTAGATATTGGACAATGCGATGTAGTTTACCTGACGATGGATTTTAGGAATATAACTTAGGGAAATATGTTGGTATCCTGTAAAATGCCTCCAACTAAACATGTAATGGGGAAAACCAAACTGACCAGGCATATGAGAGACGTGGCGAAGAACCGGCAGAGCAACTCCCCGAGCCATCAATGTGTCCACCACCAGGAAAGCCAAGCTGAGCTCTAATGAAGGACTCACCTACCGAGCTAAACTGGTTAAGCTCAGAACTCGGTAATGAGATTCATCAACCAAACTGACCAGGCATATGAGAGACGTGGCGAAGAACCGGCAGAGCAACTCCCCGAGCCATCAATGTGTCCACCACTAGGAAAGCCAAGCTGAGCTCCAATGAAGGACTCACCTGCCGAGCTAAACTGGTTAAGCTCACATTTAATGGAATAGGGGAAGTCGGCTCGTCTCCTTCGAAACCAAAGTCGAGGTCCTCAACGCCAGCATCGACCGCATCATGAGGATACTGGAGAGGCATCATCCTCTCCTTGATGACCAAAATATAGAGTTGGCTGGAGCAACCGAACAATCTTGCCCCCTGCTCGTGCCTCCTGAATAGCATGTAGTGAAAGATCGACCAGCTAGAAGCAGGTGCATCCCAACGCAAACTCTAGGAACCACCGAGCTCGCTGAGTCTGATCTGCGACAAGCATTGGAGAAAAGAAGGCGAGCTCGAGGAAAAGCCCCGAAAGTCAGAGTAGAGAACGAGGTCCCTTGGGGGGCAAGTTTAAAAGAAATTCGAGGTAAGATCAGAGACAACCAATAGGCCTGTCGGGCCAAGTTCCCTGCGTCTGTGGACGCCTTACTCAAGCAAACGGAGACTCCATTCACAGATGACATTATGAAGGTCCAGTTCCCAGGTAGATTCCAAATGCTCTAGATAACTCCCTATTTAGGGTCAGGGGATCCGACGGAGCAGTTAGAGCCCCTTCGATCATGGATGAAACTCCACGGTGCCTCTAGACCTATAATGTGCAGGGTGTTTTCCCTAACACTGACTGGGGCTGCTCGGAAATGGTATAAGCACTTGAAGCTAAAGCCCATTGGCTCATTCGCTCAGCTCAACAAGGCTTTCATTGCCCAGTTCATCGGCGGAAAGGATATGAGGAAACCCATAGCTCACCTCCTCACAATAACACAAAGGGAGGATGAGCTCTTGAGGGACTACATTGTGCGCTTCAACGCTGAAGCTGTTCAGGTGGATAGCTACTCTGAGTCTTTGACCAGGTTGCTCTCATCGCCATGATGGTCGGCCTCAAACAAGGGAAATTTCTTTTTTCGATCGGAAAAAACCCTCCAATTCTTGCTGACCTCCTTAACCAAGCTCAAAAGTACTCAAACATAGAGGAGCTATTCAGCACACGAAGGGCTACTCGAGGCGAAAATAGCTCTGCTAGAGAAATGAAGCGAAAGGAAGAGAGAGAGCCGCTCGTTGCAAACTCCAAGATAAAAAAGGACAATGACCAAAGTAGCGGCTCGCGACCCAATCGACGTCTGGAAAGCCGTTTCCACAGGTACACTCCCTTGAATACCACAATAGAACAAGTACTTATGGAGGTGGGAGAAAAGAATCTTAAGGTGGCCGAACAAGATGAAGCCCAACTTTGAGAAGATGGACAAGATGAAGTATTGCCATTTCGATTGAGATGTCATAACACGGCTGAGTGTTTTGACCTTAAGGAAGAAATTGAGTCCGTTATTCGAAAGGGAAATCTCTGTGAATTTGTCGACAAGGGAAGAGAAGATTGACTGAGCAGGTAGCAAGAGCGACGCGATGAGCAAAACAACAATGAAGCAATGGGCGAAATATGCACCATCTTTAGAGGTTCTATCGGAGGTGGAGACTCAAATTGGGCACGCCAAGCTCACGCTCGAAGCATGACCAATATTGAAAGGGAGCATCAAGTTTATCTTACTGGCCGATCCATCAAGGAACCAAGGCTGAACTTATGCAGCCTCACCTTCATTGAAGAGGAAGCCCAAGGACTTCATCATTCGCACAACGACGCCCTGGTAGTCACTATGACTGTGGCCAACCACAAGGTATATCGGATACTAGTCGACACCGACAGCTTGGCCAACTTCCTGTTCGCTGGCACATTTGACAAGATGGGGGTCAGAAGGTCTAGACTGCGACCTGTCCAAACGCCCTTGCTCGGCTTTGCAAGGGAGAGGGTAACCTCTGAAGGAAGCATCCTGTTACCTGTAACTGTTGGCAAAGGTGAGAACTAAGTCACCACCATGGTTGATTTTCTGGTGGTAGATTGCTCCTCATTTTACAATATGATCATGGGCAGGCTGTCGTTGAATACTATAAGAGCTGTCATGTCCACTTAACACCTTGCCATGAAATTCCTAACCGAGCACGGGGCCGGCTAGGTTAGGGGCGATCAACACGAGGCCCGACAATGCTACTCAACAACACTCCGAGCAAAGACACAACGACAACAGGCAATGCAAATTATCTCCTTAGACCCACGGGGAGAGACTGCTGAAAGAGGGTCATCGATGGAAGACCTCGTAGCAATACAACTCTTCGAGTCTAACCCAACCGGCACCGTTCAAGTCAGATCGTTGCTCGAGCCAGGGCTTCGAGTGGAGATAGCCGACTTACTAAGACAACATGCCGATGTCTTTGCTTGGTCCCATCAGGATATGCCTAGTATAGATCCAGAGGTTATGGTCTATCGGTTGAACGTGGACCCTGAGTCCCTGACCACAAACCTGTGAAGCAGAAAAGACGAGCGTTCGACACAGAGAGATACGTGACCATCGACGAAGAGGTCGACAAACTCCTCGAGGTTGGGTTTATTGAAGAGATTTACTATCTCGACTGGATGGCCAATGTTGTTAAATAGTCCAGTGGAAAATGGCGGGTCTACATAGATTACACCGACCTGCTTAAGACATGTTCGAAAGACAACTTTCCCCTCCCAAGGATCGACCAGTTGGTGGATAGTACCATCGGGCATACGCCCCTTAGCTTCATGGATGCATACACGGGATATAATCAAATTCATGAACAAAGGACTGTATTGCTATCGAGTAATGCCATTCGGGCTAAGAAATACCAGAGCAACCTACTAGCGCCTGGTCAACAAAATGTTTGCCAAGTAGATTGAGAACACAATGGAGGTCTACATCGACGACATCGTCAAGAGTTCGGCAAGGGACCACATAGAAAATTTGAAAGAAATGTTCGCGATCCTGAAGAAATTTTGAATGAAGTTGAACTTGAACAAGTGCTCCTTCGATGTCATCTCGGGAAAGCTCCTAGGCTTCTTGGTCAACCAGAAGGGGAAAGAAGTGAACCCCGACAAGATCCGAGCTCTCCCAAAGATGAACTACCCCAGGACGACAAAAGAGATTCAATGCCTGACTGGCAGAGTAGCGACATTGAACAGATTCACCTCTTGGGCCACGGACAAATGCTTGCCGTTCTTCAAGCAGCTAAATGGAAACATGAAGCTGACCTGGACGGATGAGTGCGAGCAAGTGTTCCAACAACTCGAGGAATATCTGGGGTCCCCTCCACTGCTATCCAAGCCAGAGCCAGGGGAGTTGCTACTACTGTACCTAGAGGTGTCAACCACAACGGTCAGCTCGGCCCTAATATGCGAGGTGGAAGACAAGCAGCTATCAGTTTATTACGTGAGCAAAGCTATAGTCAAAGTCGAGACGCGATACCCAGATATAAAGAAGTTAGTGCTACCGCTGATCACATCATCTCGACACCTCCGGAATATCAGGCCAGAGGAGAGAGAATGATTGCCTATTTGCAAAAGGCATGGGACTTAAAGAATTCAACAAGCACAAGATCATCTTGGTCCCCAGGTCGAAAAATTCCAAAGCAGATGCCCTAGCTAAATTAATTGCGGTGGTCGACGATGACCTCAGCAAGATCATGCTAATCGAATTCCTGCCCGAGACTAGCATCAACCAACCAGACCAAAAAGAAGCCCTACTAATAAACCAATCACTGAGCTGGATGGACCCGATCATATGCTAATCTATGACAAGGCGAGCTGCTTGAAGACAAGTTAGAGGCCCCCCGTAAAATCAAAAACCGGTTTGCTCGGTACACGATCCTGGTAGACGTCTTATATAAAAGAGGGTTCTCGATGCCATATCTAAGATGCTTATGATTTGATGAAGCCGAATATGTTCTAAGGGAGGTCCACGAAGGCATCTGCGGAAACCATTCGGGGAAGGGCCTTAGTCCATAAGGTGATTCGGCAAGGATATTATTGACCAAACATCCATGAAGACGCAAACCAGTACACAAGGAAGTGCGATGAGTGCCAACACTTCGCTACGGTATTGTGACAACCTCCCGAGCAGATGATCCCAATGAGTGGTCCCTGACCATTTGCATAGTGGAGAGTTGACATCATAGGACTGTTGCTAATGGGTAGAGGACATACCAAAAATTTCATTATCGCAGTCGACTACTTCACCAAGTGGATAGATGCCAAGCCCCTGATAGGGATTACCGAGCAAAAGACCACTGACTTCATTTGGAAAAATGTCATTTGCAGGTTCGTTATCTCCCACACTATCGTTACTGACAACGGTAGGCAGTTCAACAATGCTCGTTTCCGAGGATTGTGTGAGAAGCTTAGCCTTCACAATGCCTTCGCCTCACCTCGGCATCCCCAGGCTAACAAAAATGTGGAAGCTATAAATAAAATCATAAAAATCCACTTAAAAACCAAACTCGAAAAACTCAAGGGAGCCTGGGCTGATGAGCTACCACATGTCTTATGGGCATACCGCACCACGACCCATACAACAACAATGGAAACTCCATTCTCCCTAGCTTTTGGCGCAGAAGCGGTGGTACTAATCGAGATCGAGATACCCTCGGGGAGAACCGAGCTGTTCGACATGGAAGAAAACAATGCACAACTAATGTTGGGTCTGGATTTGATTAAAGAATTAAGGGAAAAGGTATAAGGGTTGCTGCTTACCAACACATGGCTGCTCGACATTACAATACGAGGGTTAAAGTACGTAGATTCCGAGTAGTGGACTTGTTACTCTGGGAAATTTTCCATAACACCAAGGAGCCTAGCACAGGAGCCCTAGGGCCAAACCGTGAAGGACCGTACAAGGTAGCCGGTACGGTCTGCCCAAGGACATACCGACTACAAGACATGCAGGGTTGACTCTTGTCCCACTTGTGGAATGCTGAGCACCTAAAAATCTACTATCAGTAAGAATGAGCTCGAGGGAAATCTACAGTACATTGACAACTCACCCCAAGTGCAAGCTGTTGATCATCGAATGATTGCTCCACGTAAAAGATTCCCTTTATGAATAAAAAAGGAATCGGTCTTTTCTGATTTTACTAAGTTTGCGTCCTCAACAACTATCTGACTAAAGTTCACATGCTCAACAACTGGATCACTAAGTTAATCTACTAAGATGACTAACTCATCTACCAAGTAATCATGCACAACAATCAACAAAAAAAGAAAAAAAAAAAAAAGAAAGAAAAGAAACACCATAGTTAGGCAAAAAGAATTCTTCTCATTGATGAGGCCTATCCCTAGGGAAGTTCCTCGGCCCTAGGAGTAGCAACCTTGGAGGCTTCAGCAACGTTGTCATCGAGACACCCTAAGTCGAGATCGGGGTATCGATGCAGGATGTCTTCTCAGAAATGTTGGAAGCCAGCGCTGAACGTCTCCTCCAACTCAGCCACATGATCCTCAGATGCCTTGAAGGCCTCCACTACGGCTGCCTCCTTCCCAGGAATTGTAGCCTTGACTTTCGCCAGCCTGGCCTCCGCCTCAATCGCCCGACCCCCCACCTTGGCTAGGTGGGACTTCGCTTCAGAGGCCCTCGCCTCCACCTCAACCACATAGGCTCCCATTACTCTGTGGCTAGCAAAGAGGCGCTAGTGGCTTGGTCCTCCTTGGAAACCCTTAGGGCCTTGCAAAGGACCTCGACCTCAGCATGGGTCGCCACCTGGGCCTCCGCAGCCGCTTCCAGCTTAGCAGCCTTAGCCCGGAGCTCGACCTTAGCAGACTCGAGCCTCTAGGTAGCTTCTTCCAAGCAGCCCCTCAGGTTTGTCAAAAGGTGGTGGGTGGCAAGAACCCTAGTGGCGCTCTGCAAATAGGAAAGAGACGAAGGTCAGCAAATGCATAAGCAAAAAAAAAAAAGAAAAGAAAGAGAGAGAAAAAAAAAAGGGGTGTTAACAACGTTACCTTAATTAGCTTCAACGCCATAATACCAAGGAGAAGATCGGGATGCAGGGAAAGCATCGCATTAACCTCCTCCTCGGGTACATGATCGCGGCCCCAGTTGGCTAGCACGACCATATGTCGTGGGAGAAGCGCATGGACTGCAGTCCCTGATGTCCCTGCACCCACTACCCCCTCGAGGCCAGAACTTTGGTACTCAGTAGCACCCCTAGGAGCAGCCTCCGCTTGTTCCTCCTCAACATGAGTTGGAGACGACTCTAGGTTTACCACCTCTGTCGAAGGCATGCTCAGGGGAGGGGAGCTCTGTGCTGCTACAGTCAAAACAACTTCCTGGAGCACCATAGGAGCTGCCTTGATAGCAACTTCCGCTGCAGCATGTCTCTGCTCTGCCACAACATCAGCCCCCGCCTTTGCCTGCGTAGTAGGGGGAAGAATCCTAGGGACAAGCCCCGTTGCCGACCTCTCTGCCGAGGACCCCGCAGCCTCGACCCCAGTTGCGCACCGAGCAGGCGACGAGGGAGTGACCCTCTTAGCTGCAGCCTTCAGCCACTCCATCTTCGCTGCAGAGGGGAGCCTCATCCTCTTCCCTCGAGGACGATCCGCCATTTCTGCAATACACACACACACACAAAACTACAAGAGCCTTGCCAGACAATAGAGTTACCTGACGACCTGACCTCCGATAAAGTGACCTGTTGCAGCATAGTTGGAGTGATCAACCTCCTACAATCTTGTTGGGCCGTGGGACGCTCTCGAGTAATCCTATCTGGCGTAGGATGGCCTCCGTGAGATAGGGTTGGGATTGAGGAAGAGTTGCAAAAGGAGCAATCAGATGAGTTAAAAACCACAAGGCAAGAAATCAAAGACATTCTGTAAATGTAAAGTCACAACTCTTAAGTCCTGACCTGGGATGGCAAACATGGTAGGAACTCGAGCCCATGACCTACCCAGCTCCGATGCAGTGGCCTCCCACTCTCCCATAGTGAAGAACCACATGTCTTTCCAGCCTTTATTGGAGCAGAGGTTGTTGGTAATAATAGCTTAGCCCATGCTCGGCAAGGAGGAAAAATAATACCAGTTGCGAGAACCTAGGTTGCTCTTGGCCTGGTACAAGTATAAGAGCTCATCCACAGAGAGCTCAGAATGTCCGATCTGTTGCCATAAGATATAGCACCCAAAGACATCTCGCCATACGTTAGGGTCAAGTTGTCTTGTGGCAAGCCTCAAGCGGTGTAACACCTCTCTCACCAATGGATGGAAAAACATCCTCATGCCGTAGGGAAAGAAAATTGGATAAAAGGCCACCTCCCCCGAGGGAGGATGACCCGGAAGTTCCCCAGTTCGGGGAAGCTGCAGCCCCACCAAGTATGGGATCCCAAACTCTGACCAGATGGCTTGTAAATCCTCCGGTCGCAGCTGGGAAACAAAAATGTTGGCCAATAAGGCCACCCCAAGGGAAGACAAGGAGGTTGCATTCGCCAGAGGCAGAGAAGCCTCCCCATCGCAAGATGCCATCATCGACGACGTTTCCCTCGAAGACGCAGCCAACTTAGAGTTCGTACTATCAACTCTCTGTGGAAGGCTCTTGAGACAAAAGCTCCCCTCAAGATGACCTCGGAAGACATTGGCAGAAAGAAAAACCGACGATGAAAGAAAAGAAAAAGGGGGAGAGACGCAGAGGAGGTGTACCGAAAAGATCAAGTCTTCAGACAACTGCAAGCGGACGACGAAGGACCCACAGGACAAAGGAAAAAGGAAACAGGTCGGCAAAGCTCGGACTTCACTAGACTTGGTGGATGCACAATGAGGGGGAAGCCTCTATTTATAAGCATCCAAGGGGTAATGCCTTTAATGCCAGCAACACTCACGAGGGCACGAAGAGACGCCTTAATCCACGACCTCCACCACATGGCGACACATGGTTCACTTGGGAGGAGCATTAAATTGTGCAGAGACGGGTGTCCACTTGTGAGTCATCTGTAAGATGAAACGCCGCTTGACATTCAGTGCACGACTCCTTGTATGATAAAACCGCTATTATATCCTTTTTGATTCCCATGACAGGCTCCGTCCTTTTCGATGTCCACCCTCATCACCAGGCAGCAAAATCGAATAAGACGGACGAATCGAGCTATCTACTCATAATTAAAATTTCAAATTCCCGCGCTTATACATCAGTTCAAACTCTTACTTCCTGAGCTCATGGATATTAAACTCGGAAGTAGGAGGCAACTATTATGGGGAAAACTGAACTGACTAGCCATATGAGACATGTGGCGAAGAACCAACAGAGCAACCTCCGTAAGCCATCAATGTGTCCACCACCAGGGAAGTTGAGCTGAGCTTCTATGAAGGACTCACTTGCCGAGCTAAACTGGTCAAGCTCAAAACTCGGTAATGAGATTCATTGACTGACTTGACCATCTCAACCGAGTTATCTAACCGACCTCGAAATAGAAATGTCTGGAGAGAATCTCACATCGTACCAGGACGGGATTAGTCCAAAGAGATCCGAGCCGAAAATCATGCCAATCAAGGCAGAATTAAAGATATTCTCAGAAGCAGATCCCTACTATAATACAGGCCCTTCTAGCGTATCTAATAAATCCACTAAGATACACAAACTGCCTAGAGAACCTATGAATATACCCCATCTTGGGTAAAAGGTATGCACGAAAAGTCCTGTTTCAGCCACACCTACTCACGTTTATCTACTTGACTTAAGGCATTAGAGGGTCCCTGGCTACAACTGGCGCCCCCATTGTCCTTTCTTTTCTACTGGCGCAGGTACTTAGTAACCTAAAGGTGGAGTTGCGGTTTCAACCAGATTCTAGAGATAACAAAACCCATGTAGAGTTTGTTTGAAACTTATCACAGTTGACAAGTGCCATCCGATAAAGTGGTAATAACTTCCTCTAGAAGAAGCACAAATTTTTAATCCTGTAGATTTTAGAGATATACTTTGTACTAGAAAGGAAGAGAGTGCGCAATTGGTATTCTTTTAGGCTTTCATGATTATTTTTTTTTGTACAACACAAGGTATCCCTACCCCTTTTTGAGGCGAGACTATTCCCTGTAGATGCACGCAATCACCCACAACCTAGTGCATCGGGTAATGCTAGGAAGGGTAGTCGAACCCTTGCCTATAGAGAGCAAACCTACAATGTTGGCCGCTTGAATTTGTGTTCTCTTTTTTCCAATGATTGGGATATTTTCTTGAGGGTGTGTTTGGTTGCACCAAATTTCATGAAATAATATTATCCTGCTCTGTAAGTACCTCCATTTGGTTATATCAAAACAAATTTATTTGTCATTCTAAAATACATCAATTTTGTGATTTTTTAACTTCGAGTTCTAGTCAATATATATATACACACACATATATACATACACATATAGAGGAATGCTCACCTGCGCACCTTCTTACGTGAGCACTTGTGTGCACATTTGCACACGTGTCATGGGCACATAATCTGAACGGTCCACGTGATGCAGCTCCCCTTGAAACCTCTCAAGCTCAACTTTCAGCTCGATACAAAACTCTGGTGGGCCATGACAAAACGAAACAATTTCCTCCATTGATTTGCATTTCTCTTTGCTATGGCCCACTAGAGTTTTGGATTAGGCTGAAAAATGGGCCCATAGTGTTTTAAGGGGTGCCACATCACTTGGATCGTTCAAATTCTGTGCCCAAGACACATGTGCAAAGGTGCGCATGGGTGCTCACGTGAGAAGGTGTGTGCATGCGTGGGAAATGGTTCTATGCAGTCGACCTCATGGGAACTTCCCATGAGGTCGAGCTATGTGGGCCCACCGTGGTGCGTGTCGAACATCAACACCGTGCATTTGATGGGTCCCCTTTAAATTATGGGATATCCCAAAAATCAGTCGTATATGGAACTCGTGGGCCATACCATCTAAAATCATGTGAAGACATGCCTGAAATATATAAAAGCACTTGGTGGGGCCCACTTAAAATTTGGATGCGTTTGAAACTTGGTCTGACCCCTCATCCAAGTGGGACACACATAATGGATGGGCTGGATTTGTGAACCACATCTCGGTGGGCCCAACAAATGATTATGAATGTTTTAATGGGAGGGTAACCCCTCTCAACTTTTGTATGTGGTGTGGCCCACACAGGTCATAGATTGACTTGATTTTTAAGCCTGAGGCCCATCATGGAATGCTGCATCTGACTGATAAGGTAGATGTTCGACACGCATCATGGTGGGGCCCACACAACTTGACCTCATGAGAAGTTATATATATATATATATATATATATATATATATATATATATATATATATATATATATATATATATAGGGAAATGGTAATATGCGGTTGACCTCATGGTAAGTTCTCATGGGAACTTCCCATGAGGTCGAGCTGTGTGGGCCCCACCGTGATATGTGTCGAACATCTACCCCATCAATTGGATGCACCATTCCATGGTGGGCCACATGCTTAAAAATCAAGTCAATCCATGACTTGGGTGGGCCACACCACATACAACAGTTGAGAAAGGTTACCCTCCCATTAAAACATTCATAATCATTTATTGGGCCCACCAAGATGTGGTTTACAAATCCAGCCCATCCATTGTGTGTGTCCCACTTGGATGAGGGGTCATACTAAGTTTCGGCCGCATCCAAGCTTTTATATGTTTTAGGCATGTCTTTACATGGTTTTAGATGGTATGGCTCACCCGAGTTCCATTTAGAGCTGATTTTTGGGATATCCCATAACCTAAAGGGGACCCATCAAATGCACGGTGTTGATGTTTGACACGAATCACGGTGGGTCCCACACAGCTCGGCCTCATGGGAAGTTCCCATGAGGTTGACCTTATAGTACCATTTCCCTATATATATATATATATATATATATATATATATATAGTCTCGGTCTCCTGCGCACCGTGCTGCACGGTGCTTAAGTACGGGCTACGTCAGGGGCCGTTGGATACAAACAACGGCTGGGATGAAAAAGCCGTGCAGCAGGAGACTCTCTCCGTGGAGAAGACTGACGCGACTATTTTTTCGAACGCACACCCAGCCTTCTGAAGTGACCTCTACAAATTTTGTGGGCCACACCATGATGTGTGTTTTGTATCTACACCGTCCATCCATTTGGACAGACCATATTAAGGCATGATGTAAAATATGAATCAGATGCAAAGCTCGAGAGGATCCCACCACAAAAAACAGAGGGGAGAGTGACGTCCACCGTTAAAAGGTTATGAGGGCCACGACAGGGTTTGTTCTGGCAAATATTTAACATTTAAGTTTTTCTTAGTAGGAATGACATTATGAACGGTATGCATGGGATATAAACATTATGGTGGACCCAAAGAAGTTTTAATGGTAAGAATTTACCTACACACTTTTTACTAACATACGGCATACTTAAGCTCTGGATTTATATCATTTTTTGGCCCATCGTCTAAATTGATCTTTCAAAACCGATGAACGTGGTGGATCTTCCCTAAACATCCCGGTGGACTCCACCTAACTTACCATGACGGGAAGTTCCTTTGTAATCCCGGTCGGCAAGCTTATCTGGCATTATTGGTAATGGGACGAGGATTGCGTTACCATCCGGGCAGGGCTCTCTGGGACCCACCGTGATGTAATAATTTTATTCATGCCGTTGAGATTTTCTCTCAAATCATTTTAAGCCATGACATAAAAAAATAGCCACGTAAAAGGCTTAAATGGACCACAAATTGGGGATTAAACGTTCACCATTAAAAACTTCTTAAGATCTGGAGAAGTTTCGGATCAAGCAGATATTTATGTTTTCGCTTCATCCACGTCTAAGTGACCTTATGAATAGGTTGTATAGTAAAAAAACATCACGGTGTCCCTTAGAAATGTTTCAATGGTGAGTGTCATATCATTGCAGCTTCCTTTGGTGTGGTCTATTGGAGCTGTAAACCTAATTCATTTTTTATCTCATACCTTAAAATGATCTGAGAGAAAAGATTAACGGCGTGGATAAAAAACTTACATCACAGTGGGCCCCAAAGAGGGTAAGATGCAATCCGCCTCCATTGGAAACGTGGCCAGACTGTCTAACAGAGGAACTGACGTTTCATGTCACCAACTTTTATGGGCCCACCATGATGTATGTGTTGTATCAACACCGTCCATACATTTGGAGAGATCATTTTAGAGCATGGTCCAAAGAACGAGGCAGATCCAAGGCTAGGGTGGACCCCACCATAGAAAACAGTGATGAGAGTAACGCCCACTGTTGAAACCTTCTAAAGTTTCACCATGATGTTTATTTGAGATTCCAGCCGGATCATGTGTTAAAGCAGACATGAAAAACTTAAATGTTAAATATTTGCCAGAACAAACCTTGTCGTGACCCTCATAACCTTTTAACGGTGGACGTCACTCTCCCCTCTGTTTTTTGTGGTGGGGTCCTCTCGAGCTTTACATCTGATTCATTTTTTGCATCATGCCTTAATATGGTCTATCCAAATGGATGGACGGTGTAGATACAAAACACACATCACAGTGTGGCCCACAAAACTTGTAGACATCACTTCAGAAGGCTGGGCGTGCATCCGAAAAAACAGCCGCGCAAGTCTTCTCCACAGAGAAAGTCTCCTGCTGCACGGCTTTTTCATCCCAGCCACTGTTTGTATCCAACGGCTCCTGACGTAGCTCGTACTTAGGCACAGTGCGTAGGAGACCAGGACTCTCTCTCTCTCTCTCTCTCTCTCTCTCTCTCTCTCTCTCTATATATATATATATATATATATATATATATATATATATATATATATAGTGTAATTGTTTTATCATATCATGTGATTAAGGCTCTTCAAGGACAATTGTTGGGCCCACATGATGAATAGTCCAAGTGCACGTGGGATACACATTTGATCCATAATTATAGGTGGCCCACAAGGTTGTGGTCTAGTCTTTGTTACTGATCGGTTGAATTGAGCCAGTAGTGAAAATCAATGGCCCAATTGAACTGATGTCAAAGATGAACGGTCCAATTGGACCATTGTCTAAGATGAATAGTTAAATCAGTCCAAAATTGAAGATCAACGGTCCGATTGGACCATAATGAAGATGAACAGTCTGATTGTGCTAAAATTGGAAATTGTCAAATTGGCTGATACTGAAAATCAATCCAATTGGATCGATGTTGAATGTGAACGGCCCAATTTGAATGACACTAAAGATGAATGGTTTCTTTGGATTGATATCAAAGATGAATAGTTTGATGAGTACAAAATTCAAGGTAAGCACTCTGGTGGAATATATTGAAGTGAATGGTCCAATGGGGCTGAAATTGAAAGTGAGATGGTCAAATTGGACTGATATTGAAAATTGACAGCCCAATTGAACTGATGATAAAGCTAAATGGCCTTATTTGAACAATAATAAAGATAAATGATCCCATTGGAATAATAGCAAAGGCGAATATCTTGAACACTCCAAAATTAAAGACGATAGTTTGATTGAAATGATATTGAAGATGAATGGTGTGATTGTGCTGAAATAGAAGTGAGAGGTCAGATTGGGCTGATACTGAAAATCAAAGACTAATGGTCAATTAGGTCAATCTCGAAATCGACTGCCCAATTGGACCAATGTTGATACCCAATGGCCTGATTTGAACAATACTAAACTTGAAAGATCTGATTGGACTGGTATCAAAGATGAATGGTCTGACTGTCCCAAGTTGAAGTGGTCTGCTTGGATGAATATTGAAGATGAATGGTCCTATTGTGTTGATTGGAGATGAATGGTCGAATTGGGCTAATATTGAAAGTCAACCACCCAACTGGAATGATGTCAAACCAGATGGTCTGATTTGAACAATGTAAGTATACACGGTATGATTGGACTGATAACAAAAATGAATGGTCCTGTTTAGAAAATAGTGATGATCAATGGGATAGATATTGAAGATGAACAGTCCAGTTTTGCTGAACCTGATGAATAGGATGATGAATAATGGTCTGGTTGGGTAGATTTTTATTAGCAACGGTCTGAAATCAAAGGGGAATGGTCTGATTATATTTGATCACTGTTCATCTTCAATTGATCATCAATATCAGCCTGTTGTTGATAGATGTCTTAAATTTGTCAAACAAGTTCGATGACATTGAGCAGGCTTCGGGTGAAAATTTGCAGGAATTTCGGCCAGCCCGAGAAAGTTCGGGTGAAAATCCAGCAACATATTCTTTTGGAACTTGCGGGAAATTCAGCCAGCCTAAGGACAAGTTCGGCTAGCCAAAGTGTCGGTCGGCTAGCCCGAGCTCTGGTTTGGCCAACCTAAGGTTACGCAAATTGTGCGCGGACTGCGTAAATTTGAGATGGTTTCCGGATTCCAACTCGGTGCGAAAGTTGGAGTTCCTAATCTATAAATAGGAGTTCCTAGAATGCTCCAAAGTGTTTCTAGATATTCTAAGGCTTCCTAAACTATTCCAAAGGGTTTCTAAATAGTTCTAGGGTTTCGAGGGGTGTATTAAGGGTGAGATTTGAGGATTGTTCAAATCGGGTAAGTCTTTTCTCTTTGTAATTTCTGATTTCATAGCGGATTTCTATCGCTTTGTGCCGTGGTCTTTTCCTGAAAGGGTTTTCCACATTAAATTGTTGTGTTCTCTTTGTGTTTGCTTGGTGCTTTTGGATTGCAATCCTAGATTCATCTCTGTGTGATTCTGCCGTTTATCCCAACACAGCCCAATCGGATTATTCATCTTCATTATTGGATATATTAAATTGTTCATCTTTAATATCGGTGCAATTCGACTTTTTCATATTTAGTATCAAATCAGACCATGTGTCATTTCAAGAGGAAAAAAAAATCAGACCATGTGGCTTCGACATCAGTCCAATCAGACTGTTGATTTTTATTATCAACCTAATCGAACCATCCATATCCAACAATAACATAATCAGATCGTTATTGTCAATGTCGATCCAATCAGATCATTGATCTTCAATTTTGGACTGATCGGACAGTTCATCTTTGATTGTGGTCGGATTCCCATTCATCTTTGCTGTTGGTCTGATTCATCGTAGTGTCAGTTAAATCATTTAGTTTCATCATTGGTCCAGCCAAGCCGTTGAATTTTCGTACCAGCCCAATATGACTAATCATCTCCAATTTTAGCACAATTGGAACCGTTGACCTACGACATCTGTCCAGTCAGATCATTGATGTTTAATTTTCGACTAATTGAACCATTCATCATATTTTATATCTGTCAAACTGATTGTTCATCTTTAGTATATTCAACATTTGGTTTTGATATCAGTCCAATTGGGCCATTGATTTTCAATACCAACTCGGTTGGACCAATCAATTACCAGATTAGATTTAATGTTAGCATTATCTGATCAAAGTGATTTGTGAAATTTTAAAGGCACATACCCATAATGGGATCCACATCAAAGTGATCCTCGCAAGGCACATTCAATCAATAATGAGGCACACATGATGGATGGTCCAGATTCATGATCAGACCATTTTTTAGACAAATAATCTAAGATGTCCATTTTACTTGTCATTGGCTAGAGTATTAGAATGATCTAATCAAAGTGATTTTTCTGAGATAAATATAACTAAAAGTGCAGCCATATGGAGTCCAAATCCATGAATATAGCCTTTTCCCTACCATCTATAATTTTGTACGTAAATGGTCTAATCATTAATTTTGGATTGTCCATCATATGGACCCCACTTTTGATTGCCCAAAGTTCCTCAAGAATCGCTTTAATTGGACCATCTGTACCATCCAATCAATTGTTAGGAAAATGGATGGTCCATATGTATGTAGGAAAATGGGTCTAACCATCAATCTAGACCATTTATTACATGGGCCCTGCCATGGGCCAGATGCTTGTAAATTCTTAAGAATCACTTTGATTAGAGATGCTCCCATTGATTCACTTATCGATGAAGGTCGGAGTTGACTATAGCGGAAGGAACTCTTAGGCCATCTTCTGAAAGAATGTTAAAATTTTAAAAGCATGAAAATAAAATATACTAATAAAAATACAAAAATAAAATTTCACAAAATTAATTTTTCCAAAACATTTAAACATGACCTAAAATAAATTAATATCATTTATTTTAGACGTCGAGCTTTTCATTAGTATCCATTATTATACCCAATCATGAAATTAAAATGGAAAAGAAAGATCACTTTGTTACCATTTCTTATCATTATCATCTCAGACGCGTAATTTTGAAGTCTTATGCTTGGCTGCTCTATATAGTTAAAGATCAGTTTCATACTATCTATATTTCTAGCTAAAAGATTGAAATGTTTTGCCAGTGAAGTACACTCCTCAATGGAAATGGCTACGTGATGAGCTGCCGCGAGTGGATAGGGAGAAGACACCCTGGCTTATTGTTCTAATGCACACCCCAATATACAACAGTAACGAAGCCCACTACATGGAGGGTGAAGGCATGCGTGCTATTTTTGAAAGCTGGTTTGTTCGTTTCAAAGTCGATCTTATCTTTGCTGGCCATGTGCATGCTTACGAAAGATCGGTATAGGTCATTCGCTTTTACTTTTAATGATGATTGTTGACCCCATTGACTGCCCAATACATGTGCCACCATTAAAAAAAGGGTGGCAGATACCAATAGATTCAGTATGAATTGCATTCTGGATTCTGGATTCTGCAATTAGCAGTTGTAATCTGACATATTCATACATTCAGCTCTTGGTTTTAGAAAAGAAACCTAAATCAATATGCAAACAGATTCATTGCTGATTAGCTGAGTCAACCTTATTTCCTATAAGTCGGAAATAAATGTTACTGTGGGGACATTTTTTTATTCTGGAATCTGA
Organism: Magnolia kwangsiensis; assembly: GCA_037074715.1. NCBI lineage: Eukaryota > Viridiplantae > Streptophyta > Magnoliopsida > Magnoliales > Magnoliaceae > Magnolia > Magnolia kwangsiensis. The sequence goes on along the minus strand of CM073583.1, from coordinate 61,855,390 downwards.
TTGTCTTGTACCTAGTTGCAGGAGTGAAGTCCATTGATTTAATCTTTTTCCCCATTCTAATTCTCCTTTCTGTCTATGGTGTTGGGGCTTCTGAAATCCCAATCTTTTGTATTTCTATCAAAGAAGCTCATTCCCACGCTTTAGAATAGCAATAGAGTTCTACGACACTTTGCTCAAGTGAAGAATTTAACAGGTGAATCGCAGTTTACATTCCAACATGACATGCATAACGGATCTGACCATTCACTAGGTGGAGCTGATTGAAAGTTCTGCAGCACCAAATAAGGCCAATCACCACTCAGCTGGTGGTTAAAAATTGATGGATAGAAAGAAACACCAAATCTCTATATTGAAGTTGCACACATGTCGCACCTGTTATGTGGACCAGCCTGGCTTTTTGCAGAGGATGTTCTTGTTGCGCCTACCGGTTCATGGTCCAGATATCGCACAACGAAAAAAGTTGGAGCTGAAACAGACTTGACCAGTTGAACAGAGGGAGTGGGCTGGAAATTGATTAAACTAATTTAAAATGGATATGCAGTAGTTGATGATGGTAAATACAAACTAATAGTAAAAACTGAAAAACTATCTATTACAATTAGAAGTACCTAAAATATTCAAGATATGGCTGCCATTATTTTTCTGTATGTCTGCTAATGCAAGTTATTTCTATCATATTTGTTTACAGTTATCAGGGATTATTCTAATTGCATTACCAATGGCCGCAAATAATTCCCATTACTTTTTATTTTGTGGAATTTCAAGTGAAATTTTTGTTTCTTCACAGTATCGGATCTCTAACATAAACTACAACATAACAACTGGTGACCGTTATCCTGTGCCCGACAAATCAGCTCCTGTATACATAACCGTGGGCGATGGAGGAAACCAGGAAGGTTTGGCCGGAAAGTAAGTCCATTTGATTATTTATAAGTTCACAGTATTCTTCGATTTTCTATTCTGATGTGGTTCAGTTGGTCCCCTTAATATTTCAAAATGATCTCAAGTTTTTCAATATTCTGTCTGCAAATTTATAATCCATTTTTAATGTTGCGCCATGTAGGTTTACCAACCCGCAGCCAGATTATTCTGCATTCAGAGAAGCCAGTTATGGTCATTCTACATTGGAGATAAAGAACAGAACACATGCCTTCTACCATTGGAACCGCAACGATGATGGAAAACAAGTACCAACAGACTCTGTTGTATTTCACAATCAGTACTGGTGAGTACTGTATATCATCATTGGATTTGTTTTCATCATACAAGGTTGCCTCATTTTTTTCAAAAGAAAAATTCCTTGTGCGACACTTGTCTACACAGCTATTAGGAAAAATCTTAATTCAATTTTCCTGTTGTTCTCTCTATTTACTTAGTGATAGATTTTTAATGTGTTTGATTTTAATAATGTCCTTTTGTTTTATGTAATTTTATATAGTTGGGGGAAATTATGGGTCTTTAATCCTCAGCAAATGTGCATCCACTGATGCTTCCAATTTCATACGTGTGGGATTCATGGTTGGATGGTCCAGACCGACAATCTGATGGGCCCCACTGGGATGGGTGATCCGGACTATTGATATGTCAGACTGGACGATTCTAACTCTTTATTTAGATGTCAGTTCTCACAAGTAGTAGGGAAGAAAGAAATATATACCCAGAGTCCATCTTCAATTGAGAAAAGGCTAAAATATTGGAGGCTTAGCGTCTTCCAATATAGGAATGATTTGGGACATTCCCCTTCATGACGAGGCTCATCAGGTCAGCATCTGATCCACCAAACCATGGGTCCTACAAAAAAAAATGATGAGGCCCATCAGATTGACATCCAGACCATTGAACCGAGGGTCCTACAAAGAAAATGAAACTATCAGCTGGGTAATGATCTCCTAGGAACCGGTCCATAAATAACTTCTGTGATAACTAATCTCACATGATGTGTACACAATATCCAAACCATCCATCAGAAGTGTCACCTCATGAAAACCCTAGGGGCCCAATCCAAAATGTAGGTGGGCAACAGCAAAGGGGACAAGGTGGGAGGGGATGCCCACCCTTGATTTTCACTGAGGCCCACCTGAGTTGCGAAAGAGCCTGATTTTTTGCATGACCCTTCATCCAATCCAGAGGATGGGTTTCTATGGCCTGAATTGCATATACGCCACACAGGATGAGTTCGAAAAGGTTCTTGCAGGTTCCCCTGAGGACTGGTTCCTAGGTGAAAATTTTCTAGCATCGGCAATGCTATGCAACTCCTTTTACATAGCTGCGTCTTTCAGTATCATGCAAGTATGGATGCATTCTCTTGCCAGTCTTTTCATTGTCACTTTCTTGTACTGTGCTCCCATATCTATTCTCCCTTCCCAACATGAGAAGTAAAAAATGTTCATCACAGAGAATTCCTGTATTGTTCTAGAAATAACTGTATTCTATCGTCCGTCTACAGGTTCTCTTTGTTGGTTGTTTGATGTGTTTTACAATGATGCATTGGTCATGCAGGGCAAGCAATCTGCAGAGGAGGAGACTAAAGAAGCATCACCACAAGAGCAACAACAACGGCATTGCCACGTACTGATGGGATGGGATAGTTGAATGTGGGTTTCTCTCATTTAATAATCTGGCGGGTCATTTCTTCCACTAGACATGTTGAAACTGCCTAGGAATGGATTCACATTTTGTTCCCCAATGTGCATGGATTCGCATATACCCATCATCTGGTAATGATGGCTTTAAGGTGTGTTCGGATATTTCTGCCTTCTGTGGCAACGGATCCCATTCTGCCATTTTGCCATCCAGAAAACTTCAGAACCCACTTGAGCTTTTTCAGATGGGGATATCGGGTGGAAACATGCATCCTGACACAGTTCCTGAAAATGGTGCTTCCAATATATACCTTCTCATTTGAATGTCCATTCAGATCACCAATATTGCTCATAGAATTGTGATTTGGGATGCAGCAAACGGTCCTTAGAAGCGGGAAATAGTTCCTGAAGAATAAGTAGAAAGGTGTGTGGGCATATGCTATGTGAGTTTTATTGGCAATGAATGATCATGTTACAGTGATGAACCAAGATATAAGAAAGAAGCTTATGTTATCTTCCACACTTTTAGATAAGATTGGAAATTACTTTTCACCCTTTCTGAATTTTCTGATGGCCAGGGAGAGGTCCTGGCTTTGAAAATTAATGCTCAAAATGCGCTTCTGGCTATATGCATTTGCTAATTAAGATTTTCAAATTCGTAATATTCTCAATACCATAGTATCCGTGGCTTTACATCTATGCTGTAGGTGTGGGCCCATCTGTTTTGATGATCTGGTCCAAAGATCGTGCACTGGGCTCATTGGTGGGGCCACTTGATCCATGGTTCAGTGTCTCATGTGTCCGTTGGCATGTGTAGCTTAGCTGTCTGGACAAGCTCATGGTCCCAACCAAACTGTAGGGATCATGGCCCAAGCTAGACCGAACCCAAAAAAGTTTGGTTGGGCCTGGCCTGACCCAGATGAGAGAGAGAGAGAGAGAGAGAGAGAGAGAGAGAGAGAGAGAGAGAGAGAGAGAGAGGTTGAAATTTGAAGCTGAAACAGGGCCATCGGCTGGTTGATGCTTTCGTTGATAGTTCGAAGGATAACAAAAATATTCAGTTTTTGGCAAAACTCTCAACAGGTTGACTCGACTGGTTGAAGCATCTCGATCGGTAGACTTGACAGGTCAATGAGTTGTGCGTTTTTATGTGATTTGTTTATATTTTTGTTCTTATAACTTTATTATTCATAGTGCATTATTGCGTTGTGCCTTTATTCATGTAAATTCGGAGTGTTTTTTGTTGTATTTGCTTGTGCGATTGTGATTACTTTGTTTGATTCCTCTCTGTGCGCTTCCACAAATCTCAAACAAGTGGCATCAAAGTTGGTGTTGGGAAGTAAATCGAATCTAAAGGTAAGGTATCTATGACATCTATTATGAAGTTTGATGTAGAGAAGTAGTTCAGGAAAAACAACTTTAAACTATGGAAGGTGAATGTAAATAGCCTTCTAGTTTAGCAAGGATTGAAAGACACATTCATTGGAAAGCGATCGAAAATTATGAAAGAAGAAGAGTGGAACAAGTCAAAAGGCTAATATCTCGATACGGTTGTCTAATAGATGAAATTCTCTACAATGTTATGAGAGAGAAGATAACGGTTGATATATGGGTGAAGTTAGAGAACATCTACACAAAGAAGATTTTTTAGAATTGTTTGTATCTGAAGCTATAATTGTTCAATCTGAAGATGGCTAAGGGACTGACGTTGAGACTCACATTTGTAACTTTAATAGGCTTGTTTGCAAATTGTTGAATGTGGATGAGGCGATGGGGGATGCAGATCAAGCATGTATTATTTTGAATTCTCTTTTAGAATCACATGGGTCGTTCAAAGACACTTTATGCACAGTAAGACAATCATTAGTATTGAGACCGTTATCTTAACTTTTCAATCAAAAGTGATGAGAAAGAAAAGAGATGACGTTGATATTTTTACAGATGCACTGGTTACAAAGGGAAGAAATTCTGAGCAGGATAAAAGATCTTCACGATCAAGATTCAAATTTATTGGCAAGGGCAAAGGCAAGTTAAAGTGTTAAAATTATGGCTAGAATTGTGGTATGACAAGGCATATGAAGAAGGATGATCAAAATCCTAAGTCTAGGAAGAAGAAATCATATGATTCTTTCAAGGAGGGTAACACCGTGGAATCCAGTAAGGAAGCGAGTGGTAGTGATATACTAACTGCATCAAAATCTTGGTATTTCGATGATGAATGAATTTTAGATCTGGGGGCTTTGTATCACATAACCCCTCATAGGAGTTTGTTCACCAGTTACAGTAAGTGCAGCGGTGGCCAGGTATTTATATGCAAATGACAATGTTTGTAATGTGGTTGGTGTTGGATTGGTGCGCATCAAGATGTTTGATAGCATGTAGCGTATCTGGACTGATGTGAGATACATTCCTGAGTTGAGGAAGAGTCTGATATCTTTGGATGCACTTGAGACACTTGAGTGCAAAATTCATCGAATTCGATCATATCCTTAAAGTTTTAAAGGAAGCACTCGTAGTCATGAAAGCATAGAGGAATGATAACATTTACAAGTTGATTGGGAGTACTTCATCGGGTGGAGCTGTAACGTTTGTAGCAGATTTCGCGTCTGCACATGTGGCATGCACACCTAGGCCACTTAAGCGAGTAGGGCATGAAGGTATTTTCTGACTGTTGTTTGATCCTAGTTTTTAAAAGCATTAATTTTAGTATATGTGAGCATTGTATATATGGTAAACAGTCAAAGTTATCTTTTAAGTCTGGAAAATATGTTTGTAAGGTGGTTTTAAATTATGTGCATTATGAAATATGGGGGTCGTTGCCCATAGTTTTTGTTGGATGGTCGTCATGGTTCGTTATGTTCATTGATTAAAAATAAATCAGAGGTTTTCACCAACTTCAAATAGTGGAAGATTGTAAGTGCTTGTATTTGAAACACACTTAGTTGTCAAATTTCTTAGACAAAATACTGGTTTGATCTCAAGTACACTTCAGTCTTCAACGACATCTCATGAAGATCGATTCAAGATCGGCTCAACATCTTAAGACTTAAAAACGTCGTATAGTTTCAAGATTAAGATCTCTGTATATGCCAACCACTAGGTGGAATAACCTTAGAAAGACCTTAGGCTGGGTCCTTTCGAAAAATTATTAAAATATTTAAAATACAGTGTAAGCTCATTGAAGTTCGGCCAACCCAACTTTAGGTTCGGCAAGCCCAACTTACTTCGGCTAACCCAACTTTAGTTTCGACTAAGATTTCAGATTCAAAAGTTTGAAAATTTTATTGCAAATTCGGCCAGCCCAAAGTTGTTTCGAGTCAGTTTATAGCAATCATATCTCGAAGTTTCAAAAGAATTCGGCCAACCGAACCATGTATTCGGCTAGTCGAATTTTGGCTCGGGCCAACCGAATATTTGATAAATCTTATCCCACGCAATTCGATGGCCGTTGGAATAGAATCGTTGGTCTGGCCAGCCGAACCTATTTTTAGGCTAACCGAATTTTCAAATCGTTTAGCTATAAATTGGGACCATTTCTTATTTATTTCAACAACAAAATTCACTGATAAATCTTCTGCAAGTCAGAGAGAAACCTAGGTCCTCCCAAAGCTATTTGTGTGGTAATTATTATTTTTATTTAGCTTATTTAATTTCCTTTCTTAAGTTAATGTTAAATGCAATTAAAGAGTAATTTATACTCTACTTGAAAAGTATAGAATTGAATCTGCAGCAGTTAGGGTTTATATTCTTTGAGAAAACTTTAAATCCCTATATTTTTTTTGGTTGAACATATATTATTTCATCGGCTCTCAAGAAAGAAGATCGTTGTTTGAAGCTCGGAATACATCTTTAAATCGAAAGTTGAAATAAGTATAGTTGTTATTATTATTGCTTTATTTGGGTTTTTCTGAGATAGTCCGAAAATATTCGTGGGTTGATTTGTGGTAAGCCTGTGAAAATCATAAAGAGTGCTGTTTTGTGATAAGAGCATGAAAATTACAAAGGGATTTTTATTGTAATAGCCTATGAAAATCACAATAATTGTAAGAGGTTGTTCAGGTGAACTTGTGAAAACCTTGATATAATGGAAAATCAAATTTACGAGGGTAGTAATTTTGGGAATGAAGTAGGTGTGGATTTAAGCACCGAACCATTATAACTCCTTGTGCATTTGTGGTGATTATTTTATTTGATTATGTTTCTTTTTATTTTGAAAGTTTGATTTTAAGAACGTCGTGAAATAAGGTTGTCCTACCTAAAATAACAGGTGAAGGTTGTCTTACGAATTAATTGGAATCAAAGTTTCAATACCCCCTTCTCTTAGGACATCGATAGCTCATTGGATTTTAACAGCTCTTTGATCAAGTCCACAATTTTATCAGTTAAAGGAGGATTTTTATTATTTTCCTTTGATATTTGTGGTAGTTGGCACAAGTTTTTACATCAGAGGCTTCTTGAAAGGGTTTTGAAGATTTCAAACTTCTTGATCATGTATACCATGTTAAAAATACATTGTATGGTTTAAAACGAGCCCCTAGAGCATTGTATGAAAAATCGATTAAATTTTTGCTTAGCCATAACTTTCAAATAGGTAGTGTTGACAAAATTTTGTTTGTCAAAAAATGTAATGATGATATCTTGATTGTTCAGATATATGTTGATGATATTATCTGTAGATCTACTTGCGTTGATCTCTCTTTAACGTTTGCAGATCTTATGAAATAAGATTTTGAAATGAGTATGATCGGTGAGCTAGATTGCTTTCTTGGACTTCAAGTCAAACTACTTGAAGATGGGATATTCATCTCCCAAACCAAATATGTACTGAACTTAGTAAAGAAGTTTAGATTTGAAAAAAGGTAGGAATTTTAATACTCTTATGAGTACAACACTTAAATTATCAAAAGATAAACAAGGTAAAAGTATTGACTCTCGGCCTTATCACAGCATGATTGATAGTCTAATTTATTTAACTGCTAGTAGACTGGATATTTATTTTAGTGTCGGCATCTGTGCTAGATATCAATCTAACCCTAAAGAATCCCATTTGTTTGTTGTCAAATGGATAATCAGATATGTCGTGAGTACTGCTAACTTAGATTTGTGCTATCCACATGATATGTATATACAAATTGCAGGATACACTAATGTAGACTGGGTAGGTAATGTTGATGATAGAAAATTTACAAGTGGTAGATGTTTCTATATTGGAAACTGTCTTATATCATGAATGAGTAATAAGTAAAATTCTGTATCATTAGCCACTTAAAAGCAGAATACATTGTTGCAGGGAATGCTTGCACTCAACTTATATGGATGAAACGTATGTTAGCTGATTATAGAATTGTTAAAAAATGATGAATTTATATTGCGATAACACAAGTGCGATAAATATATCAAAATTTTTTATTCAACATTCTCGTACAAAACACATTGACATAAGATATCACTATATATGAGAATTAGTTGAAGATGAGAATATTATGCTGAAATACATTCAAATTGAGAAGTAACTTGCAGATATCCTGACTAAGTTGCTTGATAGTGTCATATTCTCTAATTTAAAGCATGATATAGGATTGTGTTATTAAATGATGATAATTTTGTTTTTACTCTTCTTTTTGCATTTATTCTTCATTGTATGTATGAAAATAATTTGTGCATGAAAAGAAAAGAAAAATGGAAAAATAAATTTAAAAAATGCGATTTTTTTATTTTTTTTTGGATTTTTGGCTAGCCCGGCATTGACAGAGTTTTTCGGCCTGCCGAGTTCATACTCGGGCTAGCCAAATCGGGCATGGATTCCTTCACAAAGGGGGAAAATCCCATTTTCTCATTTTTCACTTCTTCTTTTTCGATCTGTCGGTGCTCCATTCGACCAACCCATCTTCCTAACTCTCTTGTAAGTTGTTTTTGAGCATTTCTTTTCTAGATTTAAGTTCCTAGTTGTATTATAATATAGATTTTATCATTTTTGTTGAATCTAGAAACCCATTTTTGAGGATTTTCCCCAAAATCTGATTTACATCATTCAACCTCTCTATTGGTAATTTCTTGTTGTTCTAAAGCATGGAACCTATAGTTAAACCCACCATACACAGGAATCAAATGGGTTCCTCATCCCGTTCCAATCCACGCGATGTGCGTACCCTACGCACACCGGAAGATGACCCAAAAAATGTTTAGGATTTTAGAATAAGAAGTATTATTATAGAGCGATCCATTAATCTAAACCATATTGCTCAATTTGGACTTGTTGAACTTCTTTCTGAGCTAGGATGGGAGAAAATCTTACAATGAGGGACGGTTTATCGGTTCATTGTGCAAGGCATGTGCACATCTATTTCTGAGGTTTTTTTTATATGAATTATTTTTCAAAGTTAAATTTTTGAAAGAAACCGTCACCATAACACCTTCCACCATCTCTTCATTGATGGAAATAGATATGGCAGAAGACGGGATTCCTATTTTCACTCTTTTTAATAAAATGAATAATTCAGAAAAAGAGTCTATTACCTGTGTGTTATGTGGATTCAATGCTGATTGGAGGTTTGTTAATGTCCTACCCATTAATAAGTTATTTCCCAAATATCATGTCCATCAAATTTTCACTTCGAATGTATATCCAATGGCAATGAATAAGACTAATCTTACTCCCTTCATGATTCGAGTTATTCATGTTGTTGCCATTGGTGTTTGTATTTGTCTTCCCTTGATTTTTTATTTTATTTTATTTATTTATTATTTTTGTTATCATTCAATATAGACTGCATCCTAGATATGGTTCGCTTCCATTCGCACATTTTATGACTTCGCTTGCTTTGCAATATCGTGTTCACATCTCATCAATTGAAGCGCCGGAGTCCGAATTGCCTTTCAATTATGCTAACCTTAATATGATGTGATTATCTCCTCCTCCTGAGCAACGAGATGATTAGGAAGAAGCACATGAAGACGATATTAATATGAATGATATTTTTGCTAATATGAAAGAGTCTAGAGACATTAATGATTTTGAATACCGGCCCTCTTAATTTCATCAGAGGTCGTCAGCTTTAAAGGCGAAGATGGATGCTTTGCATGTATCCCAAGAGTCATTAGTTCAAACTTTTTTTTTTTTTTTTTAACATGAAGTACATTAAAAAGCACTTTCACTGATTTAGTAGGAGTTTGAAGATTAATGATCCTAAGATGTCTGCTCCATCCTCTCCTGAATCAGAGTGATATTTTCTCAACTATGGTTTGTAATAACTTTATATTTAGATGGTTTTGTGTGACTCACTTTCATACACTGTTTTCTACAATGTTTGCTACTCTATATTTGTTACACTTGACTCGAATTTCTAATGTTGTTGTGCTTAATCAATTTATTTTATGCTTCATTCATTTGCCCATCTGATAATGCTCTTTTTCATTATATCATACTTTGTCAATTTGTGACAAAAAGGGGGAGAAAGTGAATGTGATATATGTGTAGTGCATATGATTCTTATAAGTGATGATATACTTGATAATTCATGATATTCTTATAAGTGATGATATACTTGATAATTCATGATACATGTATATGTGATGCTTGAACATGGATATATCTTGTGAATGTGTTTGGATGAAAAATAACTTGGTATTAGAGAGAGGTTGCTCTTTTTGGGATTTATCTCATAGAGTTAGATCTAGAGCTATAAGATGTCAAATTTGGAGAGTTTATCCATTTCTGGGCCACCTCCCTTTGATGACTCAAATTATTCATATTAGAAAGCCAGGATGAGGATCTTCCTCAAATCCATTGATGGAAGTGTATGGCAAGCCACCGTGACTCAATGGATCCCTCTTATGATGGAAGTACTAGCTAAGAATGGACCCACGTCTATGAAAGAAACGACTTATGCTTTTTGGAAGACTACTCAGAAAAGTGAAAGCAGTGCTAATGCTAAAGCCTTAAATGCTATAACTTGTGCTCTATCACCAGATGAATTCAAAATAATCATTTCATATGATACAACTAAACAAGCATAAATATACTTAAAATAACTCATGAAAGAACCAACATTGTGAAAAAGTCTAAGATCCAAATCCTCACAACCAAATTTAAGAAAATTCATATGGAAGAAAATGAGTCATTAATGGACTTCTATACGAAACTGAATGACATAGTCAATTCTATATGAGGTCTTGGAGATAGAATCCCTAAAAGTAAGGTTTGTGAAAAAAATACTGCGATTACTTCTTTATAGGTTTAATTCTAAAGTTACTGCTATACATGAATTGCGAGATACTAATACATGAAGGTTGAGGAGTTGGTTGGATCTCTACAATCTTACTAGTTGAATTTTAAAGCTCCTAAAATCAAGTTTATTTCCTTCAAATCCTCTAAGTCTAAATCAAATGTTTTAAATATAAATTCAGATGACAAGGAAAATGAGGATGATATGACTATGTTGGCAAAGAATTTTGATAGAAATTTCAAAAATAAGAACATAATTGATTTTCAAAAACCGTTTGACAAAAGAAAAGGAAACTCAAACTATTGGAAATCTAAATCTAAAGACACTCAATGCTTCAACTATTCTGAATATGGGTATCTCGCTTCAAAATGTCTTAAAAAGGATAAATCGAGAAGAGAATGCACGATTGCCACTTGGAATGAATCATCAGAATTTGAAAAGAATCAGAAGCTAATTCAAAAATTGACGAATCAGATTAGGAAACTGTAAAAGATGTTAATGCATTTATGACTATAGCCAGAATCACTTCTTTAGATGATTGTGAAACATTTGATTATGAAATTCCTAGAAGTGACTTTAAAATTGAAGACGATCTTCAAGTAGCATATGATACCCTATATAGATAAAGTTGCAAAATTGTGGCTAAATTGAAATTTCAAAAAGAAATATGTGCCAAATTACAATTAGAACTTGAAAAGGCTATTTTGGAAAAATCTCATTTTTTTGATTGTTTTTAAAAAAATAATTTGGATTTAAGTCTGAAAGTTTCTGAATTGAAAAATATTAAATCTGAAAAATCAAAGGATATTTGGAAATATACCTAAGGAGACCAGAAACTTGAAAAATTATTAACCTCATCTCGCCGATGTGGTGACAAATCTTGACTTGGTTATATTAAAGATAACATTTTGAAATCTAAGGATTCTGCTCCTACATTTGTAAAAGGAGAATCCTCAAACTCTAAAGAAGAAACTTTTAAAGAGTTAAACTGTAAAAAGAATAACTTCAAAAATACAAAACTTTTTCAAAGATGATGGTGGAAAAACAGTTAGGGTGAAAGGTGAAAGTGTCGAGGACCTGATGTATGATGAGTAATGCTAGGTTGGGCAAGGAAATGTGGATTAAGGTCATTAATATAACTTGTTACTTGGTGAATTAATCCCCTTCTATGGCTGTTGGTTGTAAAATTTCAGAGGAAGTGTGGAGTAGTCAGGAGGTTGACTACTAGGGATCGCGAGTATTTAGTTATGATGCTTACTCTCATGTACTGTTAATTAAGAGAGATAAGATGGATCAAAGGGCTAACAAGTACATTTTTATCAGCTATAATAATGGTGTGAATGGGTACAGGCTATATGTCCGGGTCACAATAAAAATCATCCTTAATCGTGACGTGAAAATCGACGAGAGATTCTTGTTATGTAAGGATGAGCACAAGGAGCGAAAAAGTCGATTGTGAATGTTTAGATTGACAGAGATGAGACACGAGCTAATACTGAGATGCAGATAGAGATACAAGAGCAGGTAAAACAAACACCTATGAGAAGGAACCCACCAGGGGATCGTAGGTTACATCGAGATATAAGGATGCTTCAAATGTTGCCTTTGCCCCCGTTATAGATAAGGGGGATACGTCTACTTTTCATGAGGTTCTTGACAACATAGATGCTGAAACGTGGAAAGTGGTGATGCATGATGAGATGGACTCCTTATATAAGAATGAGACGTGAGAGCTGGTGGAGCTTCCTATCGGCTATAGAACGATCGACAGTAAGTGAATTTTCAAGAAGAAATAGGATAGGTACTATGCAACCATGGAACTCAATGTTTAGAATTGTTCTAATTATATGATAATGCTTTGAACTTGATTATGACACTTATCAAGTGCTAGAGTTTAGGAGAAAATAGTACTCAAACATTAATGTAATTTAAATTATATAATTTGGATTGTTTTTAGAACCGCTTGAGCATATGAAAATTATTCATTTGTTTTTAAAATATCTTTCACATGTTTTGCTTAGGACTAGTAAAATGCTAGCTGGGGTGTATTGAGAGTTAAATATTGCATATTTAACACTTTAATTACATTAGTTTTTCTGGCATTTAAGTGTTAATTTAATTATATATGTTTTTATCATGTGAAGTGATTCAGAAGCTTATGATGAATATATACTTAAAAGGATGGATTTAGAGTTTAAAAGAAGATGAAGAGTTGGAACTATGGAGGTCAAGATTGTAGAATTTAAGAGTCCAAGGAAACCAAGTGAGGAAGGAAGAAAATCAAAGAGTTAAAGTACAAAAAATCGGAAGTGCAGAAATTGACACCTTCGATGACACCTTTGATGCCATCGAAACAAGTGTCGATGTTATCGAAGCCACTTTGATCCCATTGCAAAAATCATGAAAAATTCGATTTTGTTGTTGGACATTTGTGCATTCTTCGATGCCATCGAGGACATGTTCGATGTCATCGAAGTCAAGCTCGATTCCCATCGAAGGAGGTTCGATGACATTGAGAAAATATGCAATTTTGAATGTTCATTGCTGGACCATTTCTTGAATACACTCGGGCGCTTCAATAAAGTTCAATGCCATCGAAGGAGGATCGATCTCATTGAAGCTACAATAACTGCGTAAATTCAAAGTCATTTTGCATTTTTTCTAAGGCGATGTGAAATACTAAGTTCCAAAACTATTTAAAGGAGTCTATAGGATATTCCAAATCATCTTATAGGGTTTGGAAAGGGAGAGAAAACTTAGGTGGAGTGTCCACAATGTTCTTCCGCTTCGATTTATTCATGGGTTCTAGTAGTTTTAGTTTTTCTTTTATTTTTGAGGTAGCTGTGACTAGTTAATCTCTTAGTTAAGGTTAAGGGATGAAACTCATAGTTCAATTTCAGTATTTAGTTTATTTGATTGAATGACATTATTTTGAATGATGAAAGTAGAATTGATTTGGTTTGAATTTACTTTAAGTCTTTGAATTGTTTATTTCTTGATTTTTTGTGCATTTCGAGTACAATGAATGCTTTGATTTAGCAATTGTTTAGCCTTGATTTAGAGAAGGATTCAATCTATATAAATGATTGATTTAATGTCACCTACGGGTGCTTTGAATATTTTTGATTTCCTGTGATTGAGATCTGAATACTTCATGAGAGAATCAATCAATTGAAATCATATTCTTCTTAATGTTTATGAATGACATAACTGAATTATCTTCAGATTGGATAGGATAGGACTTCGATTCCAATTGAGATATACATTGAATCAACAAATTGATATTGTGATTGCTATAAGTAGATTCCTGTATCCTTAGTTTTTTATCTTTGTTTATTTTGAACTCTTTTTCCTAAATCGATGGATTAAAAACCCAAAAAACCATACTCTTTTTCCTAAATCGTTGGATTATAAACCCAGAAAACCATTAGACTTAGATTAGTTTAGGATTTTCTAATTTCAGAAAAAATGTTATTATATGCTCTAATATTACTAACATAGTTTGATTGTTTTGGTTTTGTAGGATTTTCCAGTTTAGTTCCTCTCTTTTAGTTACATCCTTCCTCTCTCACTCTATTTGCTTTCATAATTGTTGTAGGACTTAGGACTTAGGGTTCGAGTTTTTGTGTGGTTCATGCTCAAGTGGGTAAGCGACTATACTTTGAGACTTATGAGTGAAGGAGGTTTAGTTGACGAACTCACGATCTATTGAAGAGTTTGAAAACATCTAAATAATCCTGAAATACCATCTGTAACTATGACTAAAACTGAACAATACTTTGATGAGAATCCAATCCGAAACACACCACCGGTTAGGATGGTACATGATAAGAATGAGGTATACCAAGTTCCACCAGTTTGGACCTTATGTGATTATCTACAGTTAACAAAAACAAGTGCACCTTCCTGCATGATTTTTCCAACCAACACAGGAAACATGGACTTCAAACCTTGAATGACCAATTACTCCCTAAATTCCACGTACTTGATTTAGAAAGTTAATATTTGCACATAAAAGAATTTGAAGAGATTGTTATGACTATACCTTCTAACATGATTAGACTAAAATTATTTCCATTCTCTCTAAAGGATAGGGCTAAATCATGGCTTCACTCCTTAAGGTCGAGATCCATTAGCACATGGGTCGAAATGAACTGGGAGTTCCTTAAAAAATTCTTCCTTGCTCATAAAACCAACACTCTTAGACGAGATGTAATGAACTTCTCTTGAAAAGGGGATGAAACTTTTTTTTTGAGTGTTACAAATGGTTCAAAGACTTACTTATCGCTTGCCCACACCATGGCTACGAGATTTGGCAGACGATTAATTTTTTCTATAATGGACTAAATCCAAATATGTGTCGATGCATAAAGATGATGTGCAATAGCGAATTCATGAGCAAGGAACTGAAAGATGCCTGGGATTACTTTGACATGCTAGCCAAAAATGCCTAATCATAGGATACATCTAACCAAGCTAATAATCCCAAGGCAGTGCTAAGAGAGAGGGGAGTACATGTGCTTAAAGAGGAGAAAGATGTTAGTGTAAGGTTGGTGGATCTCACAAGGAAGATTGAGGCCTTTGAATTTAAGAAGAAAGTGATCCGACCCAAAATGACAGTTGAAATTGTATGTGGTATTTGTGAAAGCGTACACCTAACAAAGGATTGTGCTACAATCCCTGCATTCCAAGAGGTATTGTATGCTCAAGCAAATGCTACAAACTCATATAAACACCCCTTTAATGCACCAAATTCCAACATGTACACTCCTGATTGGTAGACCCATCCGAACTTTAGTTGGAGGAATAAACCAACTGCGAATGCAACCAATAATCCCCAAGGGCAATCTAGTAGACCTCCATCCAAAAGAACTCTTGAGAATACATTGAATGCATTCATGTAAGGGCAACTGTAGGGTATATATGAACTCAGAACTTCAGTTGCAAGAATTGAGACACGACTAAATGTTAAGGAGAAAGGGACCTTTCCGGCCTAACGTCAACCTAACCCTAAGGGACAGTTTGAGATAAGCTATCCCAATTCTCCAATACTACATGTGGAACATGTTAAATCCATCATCACCTTGAGAAGTGGAAAAGAAATCGAAAAGGAGATTCATAAGAAGGTTGAGAAACCTAAGGAGTCCAAAGTCTCGAAGGATAATGGTGAATCTAACAGTGTTTCACATGACATAGAGCCAGTGTAGGAATACAAGCATGTGGAACCGTTTCCCCAACGTCTCACTACATCAAAATGGCCAAGTGAAAATCAAAATTTTTTAGAGGTTTTTCGTAAAGTCAAGATTAACATCCCCTTGTTGGATGTAATTAAACAGTTCTCATCTTATGCCAAATTCTTAAGGGATCTATGTGCAGTAAACCGCAAGTTGAATATACATAAGAAAGCCTTCTTGACTGAATAAGTGAGTGCCATCATAAATAAATAAAAAAAACTCCCTCAAAATACAAGGATCTAGGAAGTCCTATGATCTCATGTGTAATAGGAAACTTTCGGGTTGATAGCACTTTTAGACCTTGAGGCAAGTGTCAATTTGATACCATACTTGGTATATGAGCAATTGGGCCTTGGTATGTTGAAACCCACCAAGACAACATTAAAATTGGTCAACTGCTGGACTAGGATACCGAGAGGTGTAGTAGATGATGTGTTGATCCAAGTTGATAGATTCTACTACCCACCGGACTTCATTGTCTTAAATACACACCTAGTTATAAATGCAAGTACTCAAATCCCTATCATATTAGGTTAACCATTCTTTCCTGTTGTTAATGCCATAATCAATTGCTGAAATGAGATCATGAAAATATCTTTTAGGAATATGACCTTAAAATTAAACATGTTTAATTTGCATAAACCATAAGAGGATGCGGATGTGATCCATGAGGTAAACTTGATTGATATATTTGAAGATGATGAGCCTCTTTTGATTGAAACTCCTGAACCTTTAGAAGTATACTTGGCACACTTTGAGGATTCAAATGATCCTATGATAAACAAATAGTGAATGGCTTTTGGGATTGTGTCGCAGCGCCTGATACTAGCCGGGAAGATAATTCTTTTGAAAAGTATCCTTCCACCAATGCTGAATTCTTACCATTATAAGTGGAGGAGCTAAATTATGAATTGAAGTTTAATACTTCAAAATTTTTGGAGACTACGCTGGTTAAAAACCTTTATGATATTTAACTGTTTGTAGTCTCTTATTCATTATGGTATACTAATATTAAAAAATTTCTGTCATAAGGGAATCATATATTCTTTGGACACTTCATAGCAATAAGAAGAAAATCTTTGATGAGGTACACATATTTCTCTAGATGATGACGGTCGAGGACATCCAAACTTACTATAAAATAGGTTTTTGGATGATCTTGTTAAAAAGCTTGCTAAGAAATCTGTTGAGATACTTGTCAGTGGAAGAGTCGATGCATTTGGATGATTGACAGTTAGGATTAGGAATTTATTGCTTTCTTAAGATTAGTTTGCTTTACTTAGTTTAATTTAGTTGCTGATACATCTTTTGATAGGAATTTCGCACTTTCTTATCTGTCTGGAAGGCTGTCTTTCACCTTCCAGGTACTCTTCATCTACTCCTCTTTATTTTCATTGCTTTTAATTTTGCTCTTATTGCATATGTTTATATATTGAGGACAATGTAATATTTAGGTTGGGGGTAAGTTTCCTTGGGAAATTCTTCGAATTTGTACTGAATTTGTTAAAATATTGAGCTATAAAATTTTTCAAAAATTTTAAAATTTTCTGTGAATTTAAATAGTTTTGAAGATAATTCAGATATAAGAATGATAAGATACTTAATATTGATATTATTTTTTTAAACTATTAGATTCTAGTTGTTTGATAGATTTAAATAAAAAAAAATTTGAAGTTTTTA
Source organism: Magnolia kwangsiensis (assembly GCA_037074715.1). NCBI lineage: Eukaryota > Viridiplantae > Streptophyta > Magnoliopsida > Magnoliales > Magnoliaceae > Magnolia > Magnolia kwangsiensis. The sequence goes on along the minus strand of CM073583.1, from coordinate 61,837,672 downwards.
ATCTTTGAATTAGGAGTTTTTAACATTGATTGAGTCATGTAATTCACGTATCACATTTAGCTTACACATTAAAGTTTAAGTTTGATATTGAATTATTAACTTAATAATTATTGACAATGATAGGAACTAAACTTGAGAAATTAGTTCATCATGTTCAATGAAAAAATTAATATAAAAAAAGAGTGGAGTAATACCTAGCTAAAAAATAGTTAGCATCGAAAAGGGTTACCTATCGAAATTCCTTGAAAGGACTGTAAAGAAGAAGAAGATGATGAAAATACTGTGAAAGTCATCGATGAAAAAAAATCAAAGCTGGATGAGCAGAAGGTTGAACTATAAGGCAAGTCTTTATTTAGGTTTTGGTTATCCTATATGTCCTTTGGATCATTAATATTATCATGAAAGTAGAGAACTGAATCTTTGGTTGTGACAAGTATAAACTTCACAACACACCCATGAAACTCAATGTTTATAATTGTTCTAATTATAGGATTAATGCTTTGAACTTGATTAGGACATTCACCAGGTGCTAGGGTTTAGGAGAAAGTAGTACTCAACATTAATGTATTTTAGATTTCTATAATCTAGATTATTTTTAGAACTGCTTGAGCTTATGGAAATTATTCATTTGTTTTTAAAATATCTTTCGCATTTTTTTGTGCGGGACTAGCAAAATGCTAGTTGGGGTGTGTGTTGAGACTCAAATATTACAGATTTAACCTTTCAATTACATTAATTTTCTTGGCATTTAAGTGTTAATTTGATTTAATTATATACATTTTCATCATGCGATGTTATTTGAAAGCTTATGATGAATATGTGCTTAAAAGGATAGATTTAGAGCTCAAAAGAAGATAATGAAGAGTTGGATCTCTAGAGGTCAAGATTGAAGAATTCAAGAGTCCAAGATGCAAGGAAACCAAGTGAGGAAGGAAGAAAATCAAAGATTCAAAGGGTAAAAAATCAGAAGTATAGCCACTTCCATCCCATCGCAAAAATCATGAAAATTTTGATTTTGTTGCTGGACATTTGGGCATTCTTCGATGCCATTGAGGACAGTTCGAGCCATTGAAGCCAAGTTCGATCCCATCGAAGGAGGTTCGATGACATCGAGAAAATATGCAATTTCAAAAGTTCATTGCTGGACAGTTTGTTAAATTCACCCGGATGCTTCGATAAGAGTTTGATGCCATTGAAGGAGGATCGATCCCATCAAAGGTGCCATTGAAGTTGCGATAGCTGTGTAAATTCAAAATCATTGTGATTTTTTCAAGGTAGTCAAAAGATTGAGTTCCAAAACTATTCAAAGGAGTCCATAGGATAGGGTTTGGAAAAGGGAGAGAAGACTTAGGTGGAGCGCTGACAATGTTCTTCCGCTTCGACTTCTTCACAAGTTTTAGTAGATGTTTTAGTTTTTGTTTTGTTTTTAAGTTAGATATGACTATATAATCTCTTAGTAAGGCTAAGGGAAGAAGCTTGTAGTTCAATTTCAGTATTTAGTTTATTTGTTCAATGACATTATTTAAATGATGAAAGTAAAATTGATTTGGTTTGATTTACTTTAAGTCTTTGAGTTGTTTGTTTTTGAATTTGTTGTGCACTTCGGGTACAATGAATGCTTTGATTTAGTAATTGTTTAGCCTTGATTTAGAGAAGGATTCAATCTATTTAACCGATTGATCTAATGTCTCCTATGAGTGCTTTAGATACTTTTGATTGCCTATGATTGAGATTTGAATACTTCATGAGAACATCAATCAATTGAAATCATATTCTTCTTAATGTTTATGACTCAACTGAATTATCTTCTGATTGGATAGGATAGGAATTCGATTCCAATTGAGATATATATTGAATCAGTAAATTGATATTGTGATTTTTATAAGTGGATTGTCGTATCCTTAGTATTTTATATTTATTTGTTGTAAACGCTTACGCTAAAATTGAGGATTTGCTATAGACCAAATCCGTCGTAAAACCAAATAAATGACGGATTTTGTCCGTCGCTGTTTATTGGGTTGTTTTTTTCGATGAATAAAATTTGTGTAGCAAATTTCCGATGGATAAGATCCGTCGCAAAAAATAAAAAAGTCCGTTGCTTAAACTCCACAACCATCAGCCATCAAAATATGGATAAGGTCTGTCGCTAATATGAGTAGAGCAACAGACCTCAAATTGGTCGGTGACTTGTTCAGAAATTAGTAAACAAAAAATCGGCATTTTTTTTTTTTTTTTGGAATCTTACACCTGATATATCAGTCAACGAAATTCTTGACACCTCGTGCATTCAATAATTTGTTATTTCAGATTAAAAGACTATATTACACAATGAGAACTTCAATGTAAGCTAAGCATGATGACGTCTTCATGTGATGTATCTCTAATCCATGAAAAATAAACCTTTTAAAGTACCTTTTGAGGGACAGTATCATCAACATGAACAAAATACTGCATGTAAACAAAAAGTTATTTCAATAAATCATTCATTAGTTTAAATGACTGAGAAGATATGCCATAGCTATTGGTAGGAAAATAATAAAAAAAAAAGAGCAAAGGAAATCAGCTTGAGTAGAAAAGCTAAATTAACTTAAAAACTGAATATGCTGCATTACCTTGCAAAGGATTTGGATTAGTCTGCAAAAGACAAATGTGCCAAAGCCCATTAGATAGACTTCTTTCAAAGCTTAATGGAAATATATAGATTCATTGTACAATTCTAAGATCCAACCATTCAAAGAAAAATAAAATAGAACATTAAATCTTCCTTCCATAATAATCCATAAAACATAAATAGTGAAATTTGACAAAGAAGATCAAGCTCATCAGTCTCTGGTAAATGGGCAAGCCTTCATATCCTTTGCACCACCTCGATACAAGTCCTCAGCCTACTTCTCATCCTCCTTGCAGGCCCTTCTAGCCTATTCATCATGCTCTTTGTGAATAATGATAATTTTACTTGAAAGGGAAAAAATGAAATAAAAGACAAGCTGCCAAAGGAAAAAACCAACAAGTCAGGGGCCAAAGCTTGCATGAGCAAAGGGTAAATCAAAACAACACTCTTCCTGAGCCGATCTCCCACATCTTCGGCCGCTTGATACACATGCTTAAATAAGATCTTTAAACAAAGTGCGTTCCCTTAGGATGTGAGAATGAGTCAAGAGGATTGTCGTTGGCTATCAATTCATTTCCCTTATAGTGTTGGTTATCAAAATACAAAAAACACCTAAACAAAGAAGCATCAACTGTTTAAGAATATTGAAAAATGAGAACTTAATCACCTACAAACTTCTTTTTATAGAAATCATCTTCTACATTTTCTTACAAGAATTTTGTTGATAATGAATAAAATGGGCTACAACCTATTTCTATTGAATTTCAATGGCTGATATCTATGGAACTCTTGAAAAAATATACCATTCATATTTGAATGTATTGGCCGATATCTATGGAAACTCTACCTGGCAGCTAGTTGCAAAGTTGGTCACTAACTTTTTGACAATCAATCATGAGGAATTCCTGTTTCCAATCTTGTGATTGGCAAAACAGGGTACCTAAAGTCGATCCCAAGAAGGTGTGACAGTGCTAATGATAATAATGGTGATGAATGGTTGCTATCTACTATCAGAATAGATTGATGAAACAAGGACACGAGAAGAAAACAATTCAAAATATCAAGATTGCATAAGGTGCAGGTGGACATGGAAACACCCACAACCAATTGCTAGGATAGGGAATTAACAAAAGCTTGACCATTATAAATGAACCCATGTGCACGAACTTACTGATCCAGCTAATGTTGATTAATTTCCTTTCAACTACAGAAAACTTTACTGCAAAGAAATTACAGAGAAAACTACTTGTTCACATCATGGGAGAGGAAGTAATACCCCCATTGGGAAGTGCCACCTAACAGGAAGTTCACTAGCAATGTCATTCTGTTCCCTTAGGATATGACCGATGGAAACAATTTTTCTAAACATTGCGACTAAAGGAAACATTGGCAACGCTAAATCTTCAATCTCATTGATGATGATAGATAACCTCCATGGATCAAGAACTTGAGACAGCATACTTCAAAGCATTCTTTTAATCTCCCCTAAGTGCTTCCAAAACCAATAAAATTGCCCACAATCCTTCAACGCAACAAGAGCAGAAAACTCCAATTAAAATAAATAGAGTTGTACAAGCATGAGAAATAACATGGATAAGTAATCAAATGGATGGTGGATCTCTATCCTTCTTCGCCTCGCAAATGCTTGATCCTTCTCCACCATAACTTTTCACACCACTCAATTCCATCAAAGGTTGAAAGCCAATCCTTGTTTTCCAAATTGCTCTCAAAATGTTTTTTTTTTTTTTTTTTTTTTAATAAAACATGTTTTTAAAAAATATTTTTCTATTGTTGAAATAATGATTTCCACCGTTGATATCTTCCTTGGGCCCACAATAATGTTTATTTGTCATCCAACCTATTCATAATATCAAAAAGATATGAATGAAGATAAAAAACAAACATCAGCTTGATCCAAAACTTCTATAGCCTCCAAGAATTTTTCAATGGTAGAGGTTCAATCACGCTATTTCCTGTGGTGTGGTCCACTTGAGCTTTGGATATGCTTCCTTTTTGTTCTTTAGACCTCAAATTATCTGTTAACATGGATGAGCAGAGTGGATAAAATAAATAAATAATGGTCGACCCCATAGAGTTTACTCAGTATGCTAAGGGTAATTAGTAACACACCTAAATGGAGTGGAGAGGGGTTTCCTTAAAACATTCATAATCATATATTGGGCTTGCCTAAATGTGATTCACATATCCAACCCACTCATTATGTGTGTCCCACTTGGATGAGGGTTCAGACCAAGTTTCAGCCACATCTAAAACTCATGTGGGCCCCACCAAGTGCTTTTATATTTTTTAGGATGTCTTCACATGGTTTTAGATGGTATGACCCATCTAAGTTTCGTATAAGGATAATTTTTGAGATATATCATAATCTAAAGGGGACACATCAAATGCACGGTGTTGATGTTCGACACACATTATAACGTCTCAGAAAAATCTGTACAAAGACCCGAGTACCACCTTAGGCAGAAATCACTAAAGACCAAATCCTTTAGAAATTGGATGAGAATTAACTAAGTGCTAAACTAGGTTATCTGTGAAATTAATACTAATCACTTTAAATACGATCTGTAGACCCAAACCAAGTAGAACTATTAACACTACATTATCTAAAAACTTAGGATCCATCTCAAAATCCAGTTACTCTCGGGAGTATCACGAAACACCGTATTGGACCTAGACCGCGTGTCGAAAGTTTAATTTTTTCAAAACTATACGGTTATGACCGCCTTGCTGGACTTGACAACCATCTCAAAAATCAAGCCCAAATGATATCCCGAAATGCATAACTTGAGCCCGGAGCGAAGTGTGTGAGAAACACGAATATATTCAGGATATGAACTGAAACTTAAGTGAATCGAGTTGTTCGCTTGCAGGCCAAATCTAAGGATTCAGACCATTAGATTTTAACCCAATTACATAGAAAAAATGTCCAACACATGTTAGTGTACTTGTAACCCTGATCGAGTATCGGTGACCGTTGAACTGAAACTGCTCCCCCACGGTTGATCCCCAAACCCGATCGGACCGAAAACTTAGCCTAACCTAGATCCATTTTCAGGGAGCTTAAGTCCGACCGCATGTAGAAAAGGGACTTCCAGAACAGATCCATTGGACCAAAACAGCCAACCTTTGGTTATAACTTAAGTATACCATGGCCCTGGAGCCATTCCCATCAGTTCTGGGCCTATATAAGGGCCTTAAACCCCCTCTCTTCCTTCACATACCAATTTCTAAACCCTAGAGAGAGGAGAGAGAAGAAAGAGAAGGAAAGACAGAGAAAGTGAGTGAGAGAGTTGGTATAAAACCCGCGTCCTAGATTGTATCGTTCCGTAGGCTTCCGCGTTCCTTCCGGTCGAATTTCAGTGACCTAGGATCTTTTATCAGCATTTGCATGCGATCTTGAGTCGTGGCCAGTATATCTGAGTCAGCTCGAGTCGAAACTTGTACCGTTATGATCGCATTGTTGCCGCGGTTCCAACGCTGCATCTCGTGCGCCAATCCGATGCTTAAATCATAAGTTGTGGACCATGCATGATAATGGTCATGGACCGCGCGTTGCGGAACCCACCTATCTAGATTGCACATTTCCCTAGCAACCATTATCATGAGAATGATGTCACCCTAGCTATAGCTCCTAGCCCATAGCCCTAGGCATGCTCTTATAACTCATAATGACCTTAGCCCATGCCTCCCTTACAACTCATGATTGTCTAGCTAGAAAAACAATCATTTCTCCTTTCTCTCTCTCTCTCTCTCTCTCTCTCTCTCTCTCTCTTATCTCTCTCCCTCCCTCTTTCTTTCATATTTCCTAGCAAGAGAGAGCTCCCAACGTCCATGAGAGCTCTCCATTTTCAACCCTTTGCAGGCTCTCCACCCCCAAATCCAACCCTCTAAAATCAATCCCAACCATTGAATCTTGTTCCCTTAGATCCCTAGATCACATTGGTGGAAGAAGATGTCCAAGATCTGAGGTGGGTGTTTTTTTTTTTTTTTTTTCTCTCTCTCTTTCATTATTTTGGTGTGGTGAGATGGTCATGTGGCCCACCTGGACGTACCTCACCTTGATGTATGTGATGTCCAAGCTGTCCATCAAATGGACTCCATGGCTGTCCAAGCTATATGGGCCCTACTTAATGGTGATGGGAAAACACAAATATCAATTTATCAAGTGGACCACGTTCATTTGGGACCCACCTTGAAGAACATTCCAACTGTCCAGGGACGCTGGACTTGTTTTGTAAAGAGTGAGAGGACACTGAGGTGTACTCACGTTCAAAATTTTTTTTAGCTTTTGGGAGGGCCCCACCTTGACGTATGGAGCTAATTCACGCTATCCATTTCATTCCCCTGCTCATTTTAGGCGTTGAGCCAAAAAATGAAGCTAATCCGATCCCCTGACGGGCCATAGCGTAGAAAACATTGGGTCTCACCGTTAAAAATCCACTCTAATCCTTCTACACACCGAAACCTACCCAGTATTGGGCTTGTTAGACCTGTCTTAAGCTAAGTAACCCAGCTGACGGACTGGATTCCCTTGATGTGGGCCCCAGCTATGAAAATCTTAACAAAAAATTAAATAATAATAAAAATTTTTTAAAAAAATATTGACAGCAGACGCTGCTGCTGTCAGCGTCAGCGTCCGCAGCATGGAGTGGCACAGGGTCAGTGGGCCTCACCTCAGCCCCACCTTGATGTATGGATTTAATCCACACCGTCCACCCTTTTTCCCATCTCACTTTAGTCTATGAACTGAAATGGGAAGCCAATCTAAACCTCTGGAGGGTCATAATGAAAGAAACAATGGTTTTAAGTGATTTAAACGATTAAGGCCTGCTATGATGTTTCTATATACCAAAAATATTGCATATTGGACTCTTTAGTTCTAGTACGAGCCAGGGAGACCAGTAGTCGGTGCGGATTTGTCTAATGCGGGCCCCACATGTAAGAATATGTAGATTAATAATAATAAAAGAAAAAGAAAAGTAAAAAATTCCTGTCGCTGTTAGCGTCCTCTGGACGCTGCAGTGAGCACCGTCCTCGCTGCGGCTTTAAAGGTGGAAGGGTGGGCCCCACCACAGGCCCCACCACGAAATATGTTGCACATCTACACTATGCATTTGATGGATTCCCTTTTTGAAACGGATTTCTCAAAAAATCAGCAGCATACACAACTCAGGTGGCCCACACGGCAGGAAACAGTGTTGATTGAACCTCTGCCATTGAAACCTTTTAGGTTATCACGGAAGTTTTGGATCATCGTGCAACTTGTTTTTTTCTCCTCATCCGGGTCTGTGTGACCTTACTAGCAGATTGAACGGCAAATAAACGTTGTGGTAGACCCCATAATTCGTGTAGGACTAAAGCAGCAGCGGCCAGGAGACTAGCTGCTGTGTGACCCCCATCCAGACCGTTCGTCCGTTTTTCTCTGGTGGATGGGACCCACCCACACTTGTAGCACGTGTGGGGTGGGGCCACCTTTGATGTATGTATTTATTCCCGCTGTCCATTCGTTTGAGGTACGGGGCCTGCCTGCTGTAGGGAAAGCAACTTGGCTGGGTACCGTACACCAGCCTTATTGCTGCTGTAATGATGCAGCAAGCTCTGTGGGCCACCTCCGTGGGCCACAATCGAGATGTATGTCTAGACGGTGGGACCCACCATGATGCACGCATTGTACCGTCCAACCACTTTCAGAGATTGTTTTATGGCATTAGAATGAGATAGATCCAAATATGAGGAGAACACGTGGGAAGGTGGAATCCTGTTGTATTGGCCACGTGGGAACTTACCTGACATTTATGTAAAAGTCACACCGTCCAGGGGCCTGCCCTGATACGTGTGTTGCATCCACGCTGCCCAGCACGTGGGTCCCATGTGATGTATGTATTAATTATTCACACAGTCAATCATCTGGACGGTGGTCCACTACCCTGATGTATTTATGGTCCATCAAGGGAGCCCACTCGGACGTATTTGTGGCCCATTGATGCGGCCCACTTGTAGATCATGCGGCCCATTGGTGCAGTTCGTAAATGCGGCCCACTTGTATGTATACTTGGCCCATTGGTGTGGCCCATGTCTTGAGGCCCACCTGTATGTATATCTGGCCCATTGGTGCTGCTCATGTGTTGAGGCCCACTTGTGCATATATTTGGCCCATGTGTTGAGGCCCACCTGTATGTACATTTGGCCCATTGGCGCGGCCCATGTGTTGAGGCCCACCTGCATGGATATTTGGTCCATTGATGCGGCTCATGTGTTGCCCACCTATATGTATACTTAGCCCATTGGTGCAGCCCATGTGTTGAGGCCCACCTGTATGTATACTTGGCCCATTGGTGCGGCCCATGTGTTGAGGCCCACTTGTATGTATATTTGGCCCATTGGTGCGGCCCATGTGTTGAGGCCCACCCGTGCGTATATTTGGCCCATGTGTTGTGGCCCACTTGATGTATATTGGTCCATTGGTGTGGCCCATTATTGCGGCCCACTTGTTGTATTTGAGGCCCATGGGTTGCGGCCCATTGTGACGTGTTGAGGCCCATGGGTTGTGGCTCGACCTGAGAGGCATGAGGCCCAAGTGCAGGGCCCACCTGTTGTGTATTCAAGGCCCGATGTGATGTAGTTGGCCCATATGATGAGGCCGATGTGACGTAAATAAGGTCCATTGTGATTGTATGTGAGGCCATGGGCCCACTATATGTCTAGCCTCTATATAAGTCACTCCTTGGGAGCAATGTTGGTTAGATGTTCACATTAATGGGTAATGACGGTTAGATGTCCTCATTGTGACCTTCCCTTAGGCCTTGTTAGGCCATTCTCATCTACATTGATGACCAATTCCGAGGATCGAGGCCTATTTTGATTTGTTGAGGTCGATTGTATTGGCCGATTCTGAATGTCGAGACCGAGTAAAGAGGCCGATTCCGAGTGTCGATTACGATTGCCAAGGCCAATTGTCGAGACCCATATGATGTATATGCGACCCGTAGTTGAGGCTCATTGTGATGTATGCATGGCCTATGAGCAAGGCCCATTGTGATATGTATTATGCCCATGATGCATGACCCATTTGATGTATTCAAGACCCATGTGCAGGACCCACATGCCATGTTTTGAGGCCCATGAGTAGGGCCCACCTGTTGTGTATATGTAGCCCTTGAGTAAGGCCCATTGTGTTGTATATTAGGCCCTTACGTGAGACCGTGAGCCCAATATATGTTTGGCTCTACGTGGGTCATTCGTTAGGGGCAATGTTGGTTAAATGTACACATTGTCGAAGCCGATTGTTGATGCCGGTTGTTGATACCGATAATGAGTATGTGACAGTATAACATCATGATACATGCCTATACGCATCATCTGCATATTTGTTATGAGATGTGATTGACCATTGCATATGTCATTGGACAGGATGATATGATACTCCCTGATAAGTGGAGGGTATCTCATATGAGTGCATGACATGCGCAGGATTGATGCATGACTGAATTGTATGACTCATGCATCTTCCATTGTGTTGTGATTACTATACACCCTAGCGATATCAGGGTCGTAGCCTCCACAGACATGTCGTGGATGGCCAGACCAGACACCAGAAATTTGTTCTAGCATCAGGCTACCATAGATGGCCGTGGGTGAAAATCCCTAAACCCTCTTGGTATCAGAGGACGCCCCAACGTCAAAACTGAGTGGATACATGAGTGACAGAGTACCGTATACCAGTAGGCCGCGTCTCCTACTGTGTAGTGGTCGGTTGGGAGGGGGTATGACCTTACTTGCCTGAGTGAAGGGGCAATATCTAGGTTGAGTTTGACCAGCTAGAGGAATGGGTCCGCTATTGACCAGCCGGGCCCGATATTGGCAGGAGGATAGTGAAGTCTCTTTTACTTACCCAGTTGTGAGCTTGGATAGGGGCGGCAAGCTGACGTAGAGTGTAATAGACCCCGGTGATAATCTCAGAGAAGAACCGTACTGATACGCGGACTTATTGAGCAGGAGTTGCATACTCATTCATTCATTCACTATCCACTCGGGCTGGTGGTGTGCAACTATTTGTTACGTGTACCTTTGCATGACCAGGATTTCGGTTGGGGCACGCGACTAACCTGAGATCAGGAGTTTACCACATCGAGTCTAACTATCCAAATTTAGGTATGAGACTAGTTTGGATAGAAGTCCCTTGTGATGGACCCATAGCCTGCGATAGTACGTGCTATCATCCCGACTTCACACTCCAGCATAGTCATTCCATTTGCATCGCATGTTGCTTTATATCCGTGGCATATGACAATTTGGGTTATTGTGTTTCTGCACTTACATGGTCTAAGTACGGCTGACACTATTTGTGTTACTCATCAGGAATGCATATTACATTGCATCCTCTGCATCTAATATTTGGCTCTCTATGACTCCTCATTTGCATAGTTGACTCGTATTGCGTATTCTAATATTGTCTGACTCATGGACTTGTCAGTATTTCCGATTACTCTGTTATCTTATGATTTTTGATCTTGTCAGTATTTCTGTTTACTCTGATAATTTTTGATCTTGTCAGTATTTCTGCTTCTTTCGATATTAAATAGTTTATGAATTGCTAGTATTTTCGGTATTGTATGATTATGGCATTGTATTGAATACTCGGCACTTACCTTGTGCAAACACTTACACCACCCTCTAAGCTTTTTATAAGCTTATTCACGATAGAGGTGTGCAGGTAATGTTAGGTTGCAGCAGCGTGGAGCTTGGAGCATGTATCTGACTTCTGAAGCTTTAATTTATATATATGTATTTTCTTTTCAACATTGTATTCAAATGATTATATTAGTGAATATGTGATGATGATGTTGCCGTTGTGATTTGGGTATACTTGTGGTTATGCTTATTACGACTTAAATGTGCATTGGAAAAAAAATCCATCCTTGTGGGATCCCAAGATCGGAATTTGACATATGGATGCTAGGAACCGAGGATGGGGTACTATGGAGGTTGTCGGCACTGGATTCGGCAATTGGGATTCCTATGAATCCGATTTCTGGGTTTGGGGCGTGACAGTTGGAGTTTATTCCTGGGATTCAATCCCATCACTCCACGTGCTTAACCACTACATCTGTATGGCGATTTCGGCGATTCCGACTCCGTACTTGGGTAAGAAATCCTAACCCTAATCTATTTTAGGGATTCAAGTAGAGTAAATGGTGAAATGCTAACCTATTTCATACTATAGGTTGTCGACGTGCCGTAGACAAATACTTAGTGTACAAACTGAGTTCGATATGAGTCTACCGGCGAAAGGTGCGGATTATAAATGTTTAGGTTATGGTTTTCAAGGCTTTCAATGTCAGTAATGATTTATGACTGACTTGATTGTTGTCACATGTGCGTAGATACGACGTTTTTTATATATTACATATATATGTATAATATGTTGATTTTAATGCATTTCATGTGTTTGTTGAAATGTTCGAATGAGTAAGGAATTATGATTTATACTTGCCATGTTCATTGACTAACAATACATGATTGTTGTACGTATGGTAAACTCTTGGTAATGGAAATTGTTATAATACCTGTTATAACTACTATATTACATGTATATGATATGTATAGCCTAAGTGTTTGATAAAATGTCTGAATGTGAAAATGCTTGTTTAAAGGCATGTAATGAGGGTGTTGAGATAAGATTCGCAACTCCCTTATCTACGGTTCTAAAATTTTTTATATAACATATCTTACTACTATGTGAGTTAAGGATGAAATGCTTAAGTACGGTACATGTGTAGTATGTGTTTTGTCGAATTGCTTAAAGTAAGATTTATGTTTAATTGTAATTCTCACATGCTGTCTTTAGCTGCTACATGCGTATACTGTCATTTGGAGTGTGTTTGGGGCTACGACGTAGTCTAGGCAATCGGTAATGATTTTCGAGTTAGTGGCTGTATTCGTTTCGCCACACTAGATAGGTTCGAGGAATCCGAGTCGTACGCTGCTAGTCAACAGTGGTTAGGCCATGCGGAGTGCTTACGTGCTCCATGTCGATCAACTGACATACTCTTGTACCAGTCGAGCTTATCAAGCAACCCGATTCGCCTAATATATGTTCACCATGTATGGACGTTACTGCTTGAATATAAAGTACCAACTTACTAGTGCAAAGCTTGTTTAACCTTGGTACCTCGATCCGTAAAGACTCATGAACCGGGACTGGTGGTATGGGACACCGTGGTCGAGCTGTCAGCCTACGTTGGGGTGACGAGCCTCCCCGTAGTGTTCAGTTAGCAACCCAGACTCGTGAGCTGAATACAGTGGTATGAGACACTGTATTTGTACTGTCGGCCTACGATCAGATGACGAGCCTCTTGTAGTGACCTTGAGCATACTCTAAATCTGCGCTGAGGTGACGAGCCTCTCCGTAGTAAACTAGAGTATAAACCAGACATACACTGAGGTGACAAGCCTCTCTGAGGTGACCTGAAACCCACTATCGTATATGAATAACTAGGAGTGATGACCCTAGATGGATAAACATTTGGGTATATGATATAAAGGGAGGTGCCTTTGCTTTCCAATCCTGCTGTATGAAAAGGGTTAACTAAGAACTTGGCTAACACGACCATGCATTGCATTGCACGGTGCTTTGGCAAGAAAGTGCATGTTTACTGAGAGTGGTGCATGCCGCGATCGTAAGATGTTATTGCAAGAGGGAGTGCAGGCGAGGGCATGCATTATTATAACATACCATTCTTGTATTAACAAGAGTACTTAGGACATGAGTGTTATACTGCTTTATCATCATTGCTTGATTGAATTGACAACATGTTAATCTTTGCTTCATAGTTCCACTGAGTTGATCACTCACTCCCATGTTCTGGGACAGTGTTTTAAACACCAACCAGACTCTATTTTAGATGTAGCTGCTGGTGCGATGTATGAGGCCGAGCTAGACTTTTACGATGATAAGGAGTTCTCATACATGCAGTTATCAGGCGGGTTTATGTAGACCACTCTGATCGACGGGATTACTGGAAATATGTTTAGTTGGACATGCATGTTTTGTCATTTTGTATCTTTTGAACAAATATGTATTTATTTAGCTCAGTAATGCCATTATACTCTGGAGGTTGGGTAACATGTTTATGTACCTTATATATTCATTACAGTCTTTCGCTTGCGTAAATTTAAATATCTCTGGAGTATGATGTGTTGTTTGGTATAATCCCATTCATGTTTAATGCACTAATGTGGACAATATTCAATCATCATTATTTATGTTGCATACATGATGTATTGGAACTCGGGAGTTGAGCTCCTACTTGACCCTCGATTTTCAGGGTGTTACAAGTTAGTATTAGAGCATGATTTGGATTAAACTGGACCTGGGTTATGGTCACACGACGCATACTGGCGTATTTTGACTTAGGAGGGTGCGATATAATGTAGAAACAGTTGTAGGACTCCTAGTTTCGCTTATTGACAGAATTGACCAAAGTTGACCCTTGGAATCGGGGCCCTTACGCATCCAAGATTATGCGTGGTGACCCTAGATCATTATTAGACCATTAATTGACAGGTTTAGACCCAAAAATTCTACCCATGCCACATCCAAACAACCTGAAAAGTGCGAAAATACGAGGAATGGGACCCGAAACGACTCAAACGAAGTCGGGAGCCCAAACAGTGCAAATCGGGGGGGCCCGAAGTGGACCTCACACATTTCTAGCACCCAGGGGGGGATGGCATCGCCCCATGGGCGAGCCATCGTCGGATTGGCCAGCCCTCCTGATCACTTGGCCCTGGCCTGTCGGGTCGCAGTGGGTCGGAGGGCCGACACATGTGGGATACTGTGGGGCCCACGGAATCACGTGGGGACCCCTATATCCCTCTGTTTTGCTCCCCTCTCCCCTCTTACACACCTCCAAGCTTTCTTTTTCCTCAACAAACTCCTTTTTCCCTTCTCAAATCACCCCTCCAATCTCATTTTCTTTCCTTTTCTTGTACCACCTCCACTACTTTCTCAAATCCATCTTCCACAACTACCTATCTCCTTAAATCCCTCTCATTTGAGTACACAAATACTCCTTTGTGACTCAAAAATCTTAAAGTCCAACAACTCATCCTATCCCTCCACCTTATTTAGCTCCAATGGCTCTCTTCGAGCTTGTAACAACCCTTTTCTCCATTTCTACGCTTCTTTCTCTTATGGGTAAGAAGAGGGCTCCCACGGATGAAGCCGGGCCTAGTCACCCTACTCGATCAAGGAGGTAGACAGGCGCCGCCGCAAGTGTGAGCTTCGATCAGGAGATAAGGACAAAGCGGGATCTCGATCCCTAGGCTCTCCTTGAAAGGGCTCCGTTGGCGGAGTTGTCTCATGACAGGTTTGAGGGCCGTAGGGTCCTTTTTGAAGGGCACGTGGACGAAAGGATCTTTGGAAAATATCTGGTGATGGACCAAGTGGTGGATCTCTGGTGGGGCCACATATTTGAGGGTAAGACTTGAGCAAATGTGAACACTGTCCGAGCCTTCTACGCGCATATTCGGGAGCCAACGCTGGAGCCTTTGCAGTTCAAATTTCCTGTGGGAAGGCGAGACCTCATAGTCAATGTTGGCTTGATAGCCTGAATCATGGGAATGCCGCTTGGTGAGGTCCATGCTAGCGAGAAGAATCTTACAAGTGCACGTGAAAGGGACCGCCGCATGAGATTCCTTTATGGCCAACTGGTCCACTGAAATCCAAACAATAGCCTCCTAGCATCCAAAATGACCCACTACTTCCGCATGCTCCACCACATCTTCACGTACAATGTGTACCCTAGGTGGAGTAATCGCAGCGAGTGTACGCGCTTGATGGTGGACTTCTTGTACCGTGCTGGGCAGGGAGACAACCTGTGCCTGCCTACCTTCATCCTATGAGAGATAGTCCTGACCACACACTCTACCAGGATGACCATTTCACTCCCATTCAACCGACTCATATGTTCAGCTACAGACTTGGCACAGAAGTTTCGGTGCCGATCCATTTCATCAACGACACTACTCTCAACAACATGGAGATTGGGCCATGACAGCGTCGAGCCCGACTTAACGAGAGTGAAGATGAGACGGAGAGTAGAGAGGAAGAGTCTGATGAAGAGGGTGATGAGATAGAAGAAGGGCAAGAAAGAGAGGAAAAGGAGGCCTAGGACACTGATGAAGGCTCTCCTCCTCTTGCTACGCAAGGGCGTGACAGTGATAAGGTGGCTCGACTTGAAGAGGGCCAAGCTACCCTACGACAAGAGGTTGGTGAGACCCAGGCCTTCGTGAAACAAAAATTCAAGAATGTGTCTCGCACCTTAAAGGCTATCCTGTGCTTCATGCAGGATAAGGGTGCACCTCCACCATCACCAGATTCTGACGACTAGTCACTCATGTTGTCGTCTTTTTAGTTTGCTTTGTGTGTGTCTCTTTTCTTGTTGCTATGTATAGCCTTGTTAGGTATAGTAGTGTGGTAGAGTGGTTAGTATATTTTAGTGTTTGAAATCTTGCTTATATTAGCTCACATGCATCTTTTGTCACGATCCATGTAATACTGCATCTCATGTATTGTGACAATTTTGGTAAATGTGATGTATGAAGTTTCTTTAAGATGTATGCGATTACTGTGCGGTTGAGTTTGCGAGTATGCTGAATCTGACCTGGTTGCACCCTATATTATATATAGGGAATGCCACCTAAGGCCGCACGAAGTACGACACGTCTCACACTTGGCGATTCGATTGACGGGGCACCTTCCCTAAGCGATAGCCAGATGGACCCTAGTTTGGGCCTGACTCACGATACTATGTCGGATTCTTAGCCGGCCACTGGCCCCACTAATGGGCCGACACCTGTTGCACCACCGGTTCCAGAGCTGAACCGTGTGTCTACTTAGACGCTGCACATGCCTTAGTCTGCTTCCCCTATTGATAGGTTGGAGCAGATGATGCTCTTGATGCAGCAGCAGCAACAACAACAACAGTAGTTTTTGACACCATGGCGGGGGGCTTTACCCAGAGCATGGGTGTGGTTCCACCTGCACCTCTTGTGCAGCCTGCAGGCAATATGAGTGCTAGCGGTCTTTTTGAGTGATTGTAGTGCTTCCGATCTCCCACCTTTGCGGGTACTCACAGACCCGAGGAGGCCGAGTATTGGCTGGACCGCATCTCTAAGATGTTCATTGCACTGCACTAAGGTAGAGTAGGTGGAGTTGGTCACCTATATGTACGAGAAGGAGGCCAGCCTTTGGTGGGACAGCGTCCTTCGGACTATAGCCGTTGGATATGTCTGGACATGGGAGGCCTTTGAGACGCACTTCCACGAGAAGTATTATCCCCTCACTTATCGGCATGAGAATGAGAGTGAGTTTCTTCACTTCTGTCAGGAAGGGATGTCAGTAGTAGAGTATGAGAACAGATTCACGAAGTTGGGTAGGTATGCTCCGTTGATATTAGCTGATCAACGGATGTGGATGCGACAGTTTTTTGAGGGCCTGTGGCCTGAGATACGATCGAAGATGTGTTGCGCTAGCATATCCACTTATGCTGAGCTAGTGGGCATGTCTTTATGAGCTGAGCAGGATGGAGACAAATTGTCCCGTACTCGTGTGCCTATGGCTCCGAGGCTGCCACTAGATCTGCCGAGCAAACCGTTCCTCGGTAAGAGGTCGCGTGTAGATTCATCCCCTAGGCTTTTGGCTCCCCCGACTCAGCTAAGGTGACCAGACTTATTGTGCGCCTATTGCAAGAGGCCAGGCCACACTGACTCATATTAATTGCCTCACCAGGATGAGGGACAACGGCTTCTCGCCACCTCAGAGGGTTAACCGCCAGCTTCCTCAGGCTATTTCAGCCCCACCTCTGCGGTCAGCACCGACACATCCATCCTTTCGGCCACCTACACCTTGATTCAGGCCACCTTAACGGCCTATGGTATTGCAGCCGAACCGTCCATAGCAGGCTCAGGTGCATTCACTTACAGTTGAGGCAACCGAGACAGTAGACCTATCACCGATGACTTTTGAGGTCACGGCTCATATCAAAGGTACTCAATCTTCTTATTGGTGGACATCTGGTCCACTACTTCCATCATATCATGTACGACCGTCAAGCGACTGGGGTTGGAACTGCTCCTACGAAGGGGTGAGAGTCCTTACCGCCACATGGACTTTTTCTGACGTTACCAGATTTGTGAGGGTTGCTCGGTAGATTTAGGGAGTAGGACGGTACTAGTTGATTTGATTGTCGTCCCCTTGTTTCATTACGACGTTATTCTCGGTATGGACTGACTCACTGAGATGCGAGCAGAGATCGATTGCGAGGCTAGGGTGGTGACAACCCATGGATCTGAGGGCACAGTTTTACTTTCCTTGTTCAGGTCAGTCATCCTTCCCATTTGAGTTGTTATGCTTCTCTATTGGAGAGTATTGATGGTCCAATGTTGGGGGATATGCCAGTGGTTCAAGATTTTGAGGACGTGTTCGAGACGATTCCTGGATTGCCTCCTTTGCGCGAGATCGATTTTACCATTGATCTAGTGCCTGGTGCGACACCCAGTTCACTACCGACTTATCGCATGCCTCCATGCGAGATGGAGGATCTGAGGAAGCAGATCGATAGTCTGTTAGAGGCCAGATTCATACGACTTAGTGTGTCTCCTTGGGGAGCACCCGTGTTATTTGTAAAGAAGGACGGGTCACGTGATTGTGTATTGATTATCGCAGGCTGAACCAGGTGACGGTGAAGAACAAATATCCTTTGCCCAGGATAGATGATCTGTTTGGTCAGTTGAAGGGGGCACAATATTTTTCGAAGATCGATCTACAGTCAGGGTATCATCAGTTGCGCGTCAGGGATGAGGACGTGCAAAAGACAACATTCAGGACCAGTTTTGGGCACTATGAGTTTCTTGTGATGTCGTTTGGACTCACAAACGCACCGGCCGTGTTCATGGACTTGATGAACAGGGTGTTTCGACCGTATCTTTTTTGATTTGTTATCGTGTTTATAGATGACACCCTGATATACTCCAAGAGTCGAGAGGATCACGAGGAGCACCTGCGAGCAGTCTTTGATACTCTTAGGAAGAACCAATTGTTTGCACAATAAAAGAAGTGCAACTTCTGGAAGGAAGAAGTCAAGTTCCTACGACATGTGGTGTCCAAGGAAGGGATAGCTGTGGACCTGGCTAAGGTAGCCACAGTACAGGACTGGGAGCAGCCCGGTTTGGTTATTGAGGTGAAGAGTTTTCTGGGACTTGATGGCTACTATCGTCGATTCATTTGGGACTTCTCCAAGATAGCCAAACCGTTGTCTCAACTGACCCGGAAGGACTTCAAGTTTGCTGAGAATGAGAATGCAGAAGCAGCTTTCCTAGAATTGAAGGACAAGTTGATGTCTGCCCCTGTGCTAGTATTATCAGAGCAAGGGGTCAAGTGTCACGCCCCAAAACCTGAAAATCGGATTCACAGGAATTCCGATCGCCGAATCCGGTGCCGATAGCCTCCGTAGTACCCCATTCTCGGCTCCTAGCATTCATATGCCATATTCCGATCCTGGGATCCTACAAGGAGGATTTTTTTTTTATATACATTTAACTAGTAATAAGCATAACCACAAGATTACCCAATTCACAAAGGCAACATCATTATCACATTTCCACTATTATAATCATTGGAGTACAACATTGAAAGGGAAATCATAAATAGAAACTCAAGCTCCAGAAGGCCACTACACGCTCCAAGCTCAACACTGTAGCAACCTAACATCACCTGTATGCATCTATCGTGCATAAGCTTATAGAAAGCTTAGAGGGTGGTGTAAGTGTGTGCACAGGGTAAGTGTCAAGTATTCAATATAATGTCATAATCATACAATATCAGAAAACTAGTAATCCACACACCATATAACGTCTGAATAAGCAGAAACACTGATGAAATCATGAATTATCAGAGTAAGCAGGAGTATGGACAAGTCCATAAGTCAATTAATATCAAAATACGCAATATAGAACAGCTATGCGATGAGGAGTCATCAAGAGCCAATTATCAAATGCCGAGGATGTAATGCAATATACAAATCCTGCTGAGTCTGTCTAGGCCATGTAAGTTCAGAAACATAGCAGCTCAAAATGCCATATGCCTCCGGATGTAATGCAATATGCGATGTGGATGAAATGACTATGCGAGAATGTGAAGTCGGGATGATATTACGTAGTATCGGAGGCTACGGGGTCCACCACAAGGGACTTTTATCCAAACCAGTCCCATACCTAAATCTGGATAGTCAGACCCAATGTGGTAAACTCCTGATCTCAGGTTAGTCGCGCGCCCAACCCAAATTCTTGCCATAGCGAAGGTACACAACAATTGGTTGCTCACCACCAGCCCGAGTAGATAGTGAATGAATGAATGAATGAATGAGCATACAAATCCTACTCAATAAGTCCACATATCAGTACGGTTCCTCTCTGAAAAATCACCGGGGTCTATTACACTCCAAATGGAACTGTCGCTCTTCCTAGCCGCATAGTCCAAGTGAGCGTAAGAAACCTCACTATCCGCCTGGCCAATAGTCTGCCAATACCTATCCGGCACGTTGATAACGGACCCATTCAGCGAGCTGGTCAAACTCAGCCTAGCTTTGCCCCCTGCGCTCGGGCGGGTAAGGCCGCACCCCCTTTCAACTGACCACGACACAGTGGAGAGCGCAACTGTCTGAAAATTGGCACTCAACGCTCATCTACCCACTCGGTCTAGACATTAGAGCATCCTCTGGTACCAAAAGGGTGTTTAGGAATTTTCACCTAGGGCCATCTATAGCAGCCCGATGCTTGAACAGATTTTCGGTGTCCCATCTGGCCATCCATGATATGCCTGTGGAGGCTACGACCCTGATGTCATTAGGGCGTACAGTAATCACAACACAATGCAAGATACATGAGTCATACAATCCAATCATGCACCAATCCTACGCATGCCCTGCGCTCGTGTGGAAGAACCTCCGCCTATCAGGGAGTCTCATATCATCCTTCCCAATGACATATGCAATGATCAATCACATCTCATAACAAACATGCAGGTGATGCGTATGGGCATGTACCATGATGCTGTGCAGTCATCTACTCATAATCGGTATCACAATCGGCCTCGACAATGTGGACATCTAACCAACATTGTCCCAAGGGATGACCCACATAGAGCCAAACACATAATGGGCCCACGACCTCATCTAAAGACCCAATATACAACACGATGGGCCTTACTCAAGGGTTTAATACACATCACGATGGGCCTTTCACATGGGCCTAACATAGATCACAACGGGCCTTGCCCATAGGCCATGAATACATCACAGTGGGCCTTACCCATGGGCCATGAATACATCACAATGGGCCTTATCCATGGGTCCCAAATACATGACATGTGGGCCCTACACATGGGTCTTGAATACATCAAATGGGCCATGCATCGTGGGCCTAATACGAGTCACAATGAGCCTCAACTACAGGTCACATGTACATCATATAGGTCTCGACAATCGAAATCGGCGATCAGCCACAATGATCAGAATCGACAACCGGCCACGATAATTGGCCTCGATTCGATAATCGGTCTCAATAATCAGGATCGGTCAATTGGCCATAACAAGCAGAATTGGCAATCGGCCACGTCAATCGATAATCGGCTATGATCGGTAATCGGTCAATTGACCACGACAATCGGTAATCGATCAATCGGCCACGACAAGCAGAGTCGGCAATCGGCCACGTCAATCGATAATCGATCACGATCGGTAATCGGTCAATCGGCCACGACAATCGGTAATCGGTCAATAGGCCACGGTAAGCAGAATCGGCAATTGGCCACGTCAATCGATAATCGGCCACGATCGGTAATCGGTCAATCGGCCACAACAATCGGTAATCAGTCAATTGGCCATGATACTCGGTCTCGACAATCGAAATCGACAACCAGTAGCGATGATAATGGGCCTAACAAGGCTTAAGGGAAGGTCACAATGTGGACATTTAACCAACATTGATCCCAACGAGTGTCCATCGTAACATCATCACATAAACCATGTTGGGATCATCCATTGCAATGGACCTTAGGTACATTCCATTGGGCCTTAAATACATCAAATGGGCCATATCATATGGGCCTTACATTCATCAAGTGGGCCACATCAATGGACCTTACCAATGGGCCTAATGTACATTGTAATGGATCATAACCCGTGGGCCTTAGAATGCATCAAATGGGCCTAATCTCATGGGTCTTATATGTAACAAATGAGCCACACCAATTGGGCCCTATATGTACATTAAATGGGCCTCAACCCCATAGGTTCTATTACATCTCAATGGGCCTTAACCCATGGGCCCCTTAAAACATCAAATGGGCCTAATCCCATGGGTCTTAGAATACATCAATTGGCCTAAATCCATAGGCCTTCGAATACATTAAATGGGCCTCGACCCATAGGCCTTACATATATATCAAAGTGGCCTCGACCCATGGGCCTTACATAGATCAAAGTGGGCCTCAACCATGGGCCACAAGTACATCGAATGGGCCCCATGGCATGGGCCTTGCATCCACATCTAAGGTGGGGTCCACTTGAACTATGGATCTAGCTCATTTACCCCACGTCCTCAAATGATCTCACCGATGGTTGGACGGTTTGGATGCAACACATGCACCATGGTGGGTCCCACGTAGGGTCCTCCATTATGTATATATGATATATAATATATATATATATTATATAGTATAACATATAATATATATATAATATAATAGATATACATATAATATATCAAACCTCCCAAGGAGTGGGACCCACAGAACTTGATGTCATCATACAATAGTGGGCCCCATCATCAAAACAGACGTATAACAACACATACATCATGCATGGCCCATCACCAAAATGGATGGATGGCTGGCGTAAACCCCATACATCACGTGGGCCTGCACTGTTGATAAAGAATAGAGAGAGAGAAAGAGAGAGAGATTAGTGAGAGAGAGATATAGGGAGAGAGGGCACGTGGCCTCTTTTTACTTTTCTTTCTTTTTTTCTTTCTCTTTTTCTTCCCTGACACAACAGAGGTGGGTCCCACGTAGGGCCCACCACCATGAAGGTGATATATATATATATATATATATATATATATATATATATATATATATATATATATCATATAATATATACAATATAATATATGCATTACATCACAAGCACGTCCAAGCCCTTGGACGGCTAGACAGCCACATACATCAAGGAGGGCCCCACACGTGAGGTGGGTCCCACCATCCAAAAACGGTGGACGGCTTGGATATATACATACATGATGGTGTGACCCATAAAAGGGATGGACGGCATAAGTGGGTCTCATGGACCCCACCGCCAGCGCACTCCCTGCCAGTACACACTTCATTTCAACCACCTCCACAGGACCGATACCAAGACCTCAGGTGTTTGAAACGAGGTATCTTTCACTCAGTCTGCCAGTTGGGCTATGGATCTGGGTGTGGATGTTGCATCAAGGAGGGCCCCACACGGACGAGGGTTCCACCATCCAAGGGTGATGGACGGTCTGAAGTAGGCACGTACACCATGGTGGGCACCATCAAAAGGATGAATGGTGTAGATGAGTCCCGTGGATCCATGCCAGTCCACACTCACACTGCATGTACACACGCACGCACACCCACACGCACGCACGCACACCCAGTGGGCTCCACCTCCACCGTCCGCTGGACGGTGAGAGGAAAACACAAATGTCAAGTGGGTTCCCACCATCCGCCTGGACGGTGGATATAAAACACTTACATCACTGTGGGTCCCATGTGGGGCCCACCTAAATGTTCATGTACCATCCAACCGGTTGATAAGGTCACACAGACCTGGATGAGGAAGAAGAATAAATTTCATTGATTCAAAACTTCCGTGGGCCCAAAGATGGTTTCAATGGTAGGCTTTAAGTCACCATTGTTTCCTCTGATGTGGGCCGCCTGAGCCTTGGATGGGCCTAAATTTTTAGTGGGGCCTGCTTCGGGTAGGGGTCCACCATGTGGACGGTCTAGATGGCAGGTAAACATCAAGGTGGGGCCACGACTGGAGCAGTGGGTCTACCTCTGTCCGCCCGCCAGTGGCTGGACGGCAAGATAAAACACATACATTATAGTGGGCTCCCATGTGGGGCCCACCATAATGTTTTCATGTCATCCAACCCGTTGATAAGGTCAAGCAGACCTGGTTGAAGAGAAAATACAAATCTCAACTTGATCCAAAACTTCTGTGGGGCCCAAAAGAGTTTCAACGGTAGAGTTAAATCACTGTTGTTTACTGTGGTGTGGGCCACCTGAGATTTGGATCGAATTGATTTTTGGGGTGGGTCCACTTCAGAGAGTGGCCCACCTTATGAACGGGTCAGATGGAAAATGAACACCAAGGTGGGGCCCATGCTCCGGGTCGTGGGACCCTGCCCACGTCCGCCCGTTCGCTGGCGCGCGGCCTGCACGGCTGACAACAGCAGCAACAGCTGCTGTTGTTAGTTTTATTATTATTTTTTTTTTGAAAAACCCATTTTTCTGAGGTTTTTATCATGTGGGGCTCGCATCTGATGAATCCAGTCCAACCATTGGATTCTACGGCTCATAATAAATCCAATGAGTCCGATATCGGGTCTCTTTCAACATGTAGAAGAAATCTAAATATATTTCAATGGTAATAATGTTGTTTTCAACACTATGGCCCACTAGATATTTGAATCAACCTCATTTTTCGGCTCAATGCCTAAAATGAGTTGGGAAAAAGGATGGGTGGCTCGGATTGAATACATACATCACTGTTGAGCCTTTACTAGTAGCCCACTCCAAGTTTAAGAAAAACATAACATCTTTATTTTTATCCAGGTGACGTCCAGCATCCACAGACGCTGGACGGTTTATTTTGTTAAAATTACATTGTGGTGGGCCCTGATTAGGTGGGCCACCACTGATGGATGATGTGGGTACAACATATAAGGTGGGCCCCACTTGAAGAAAGCTTAAACAGAATAAATATTTCAAGGTGGGGTCCATTCAAGTGGGACACAGTCACATATCACATAAAAATGAAGAAGAGAGGGAGAGAGAGAAGCACCTACCTTTGCAAATCTTCTAGCCGTCTCCGGAGCTCCAAAGGATGTGATCCAACGGACGAGATTGCCTTAGGAGGGTGAGGATGGGAGGTAGGAAGGTGGGAAGTGGGCCTCACATGGCTTCTCTCATGGAGAGGTTGAGACGTTGGAGTGCTTGGAGAGTGAGGGAGAGAGATGAGAGAGAGGGTTGTAAGAGAGAGAGAGAGAGATAGGTGTGATGGGTGATGTGTACTTGGGTAAGAGAGTGTTGACTTTAGGAGAGGGGTAGTTGTACTTGGGGATGGGTGAATGATGGAGTGTGATGTGTACCTTGATTGATGGGATTGATGGATGGGACATTGGGTAGAGATTCTCTTGGTTTTAGCGACACGCAGATTTTTCCTCGAACTGAACGATGACCTACATCTCTTGACTAGGGTATCACCTCGGCGTGCAAGTTACGGCATTGGAACAACGGCGACGGCGCGGTCGCTAGGATATAAGTCTTGGGTCAAGCTGACTCAAATCTACAGGGCACGACTTAGGGTCATGTGCAAATGTCGGTTATCATCGCAGGTTACCAGAATTCTACGAGAAGGATCGCAGGAGTTGACGGAACAGTACGAACTAGGATACGGGTCTTACATCAAGTATACGATATACACCGACGCATCTCGTGTTAGTTTGGGTTGCGTCCTTATGCAGAAGGATAGGGTGATTGCCTATGCCTCAAGGCAGTTGAGGAAACACGAGGAGAACTACCCTACACATAACCTGGAGTTAGCGGCCGTCATTTTTACACTAAAGCTTTAGAGACATTCCCTCTACGGAGAGGAGTTCGAACTCTTTTGCGATCACTAGAGCCTCAGGTACATATTCACGTAGAGGGACCTGAATATGAGACAACAATGATGGATGAAAACCTTGAAGGACTTTAAGTTCAAGGTCTCCTACCATCCTAGCAAGATGCGTTAAGCCGCAAGTAGGCGATAGCATTTTTCGCATCGCTGATGATTTGAGGAGTGAAATATGGTGGATTTTATGCGTGGTTTTGAGCAGAAGCTCACGGTGGAGGAACCGTCTGATAGCATCGCACACGTTTGCGGGCGACCACTTATTGATGATACGATCATCGCGGCTCAGAAAGACGATGAGCAATTGGTTGAGATGAGAGAGTAGGTGAGTGACAATGAAGACTCGGAATGCAGAGTTGGTACGGATGAGGGCCTACGTTACCGTGGCCACCTATGATCCCGAACCTCCCGGACTTGAGAAAGGAAGTTCTCGAGGTTGCTCACAATTCAAAGTTGGTAATGCATCCTGGTAGTACGAAGATGTACCGAGACATGAAGCGCTCATACTAGTGGGACAATATGAAGGCCTATATAGCAGAGTATGTATCCCGTTGTCTCACGTGTCAGCAGGTTAAGGCAGAGCATCGCTGACCTCCTGGACTGCTTCAGCCCATGCCCATAGCTGAGTGGAAATGGGATTTCATTTCTATGGATTTCATCTCAGGGCTACTAAAGACGAGGAAGGGGAATCACTCCATATGGGTGATCGTGGACCAGTTGATAAAATCGGCTCATTTTCTCCCAATTAGAGTTTCGAACTCTGTGAAGATTTAGCCAGGCTGTACATCAAAGAGATCATACGTCTGTATGGAGTTCCTATGGAGATTTTGTCGGACTGAGACATGCGATTCACATCTATCTTCTGGACTCGTATCTAGGAAGCAATGAGTGTGAAACTGAAGTTCAGTACTGCGTTCCACCCATAGGCAGACAGGCAGACAGAACAGATAAATCAGGTGTTAGAAGATATGCTGTGAGCTTGTGTGCTGAATTTCAAGGACAGTTGGGACGACTGTCTTCCTTATGTAGAGTTCACGTATAACAACAGTTTTCAGGCGAGTATTGGCATGGCTCCCAATGAGGCCTTGTATAGGCGTCCTTATCGAGCACCGCATTACTGGGCAGAGGTTGGCAAGAAGAGCCCAATGGCCCAGAGTTAGTTCAGGCGACCTCAAAAAAGATCAACATTATCAGGCATCGAGTTCTGACCGCATAGAGCAGATAGAAGAGCTACGCTGATATGAGGCGGCAACCGCTAGAGTTCAAGGTCAGAGACCATGTATTCCTTAGGGTTTTTTCTATGAAGGGAGTTCTTCAATTTGGCAAGAAGGGGAAGCTCATGCCGAGATTTATTGGCCCATTCCATATACTGGACTGAGTGGGGGTGGTAACGTACCACCTAACTTTGCCCACACCACTCGTAGGTGTGCATAACGTATTTTTGTGTCGATGTTAAAGAACGTTCCTGATCCTTCCCACATTATCAGATGGGAGCATGTATAGTTGAGTGAAGATGCTACTTATGTACTGCGATCGACGTAAATTCTAGATAGGAAGGAGCAGGTGTTGTGTAGTAAGGTGATTCCACTTGTGAAGGTACTGTGAACGCATCATACTAAGGAGGAGGATACTAAGTAGACAGAAGCCGAGGTCTGAAAGAACTACCCTCAGATTCTCGAGGAGTACAAAAAGGTACTAATTTTGAGGATAAAATTTTTCTTTAAGGGGGGTAGATTATAACGTCTCCTTAGAAAATCCGTATAAATACCCGAGTACCACCTCAGGCAGAAATCACTAAGGACCAAAATTAGTGATTTTTTTAGCACTTACTTAATTTCACAAATAATCTAGTTTAGCACTTACTTAATTCTTGTCTAATTTCAAAATCTCAATTTTTTTATAAATAACTTTTTCTTTTAATTTCAAAATTTTAACATTTTCAATTATTTTTTAAAATTACAATTATTTTCTACTTCTTTATTTTTCATTTCAAAATGTTTGTTTTTTTGTTAAAGTATCGATTCTTTAATATTGTTTAATTTTAAAAATTTCAATTCTTTCTAACTTCTCCGTTTTTTTTAAAAGCATTTTTTTTTTCGAACTTGTCAATTTTTTTCGAACTTTCCAATTTTATTTTATTTTTCAAAATACAAATTCTCATTTTCTTTTTCAAAATATTTTCATTTTTCAACATCGTCAAAATTTTCACATTTTTAAAAATCTTTTTTATTTTCTTTTTCAAGATATTATTTTTTTCTCGAAATTAAATTCTTTTTTTTTCCCCCACAAAATGGATTTTTATTAAATCACGATTTTTATTTTTTTAAAATCTCACTTTTTCTCAAACATTGCTAATTTTTTTTAACTTCTCAATATTTTTTTTTATGTCATAATACAAATCATTTAAATATTAGTTTTAAAATTTTTAAAAAACAATAATTTTCACTCATTTAATATAAAAACAATTTTTTTTTTTTTGCTTTCAGTCAATTTTAAAAAAATAATATTAGATACGAATATGTACAATTAAACCACTGAATTTGTATTAAAAAAAAATTCTTAGACTAGGAAAAAACATAATTTTCGACCATATTCTAAAAAAAAATGAAAAAAATAAATGTTCAAGGCAGAAGTCCTTTTACGATGGACCATGATCCGTCGCAAAAGCAACTTAAAAAATTGTTATTTTGGGTAGGGATTTGCAACTAATCATATTGCGTCACAAAATCAAAATTTACGACGGGCTTTAGTCCGTCGCAAGCTGACGACCGACCACAATCCGTTGTAAATCCAATTTTAGCGACGCATTTTGGTCCGTCGTAAAATTCCGTGACGTTTGTACCGGATTTTCGAGAAAGACCTGATTGGCGATGGACTTTTTCTATTAGCGGCGGATTAAATCCGTTGTTAACTTATCGATGTTTCCGACGGACTAAATCCGCCATAAATTCATGATTTTGGCGTAGTGCCTTTTTCCTAAATTGCTGGATTAAAAACCCTGATAACCATTATACTTGGATTAGTTTTGGATTGTATTCGCCATTCCTTATGGATTCGACCTCAGTCCCATCGAGTTATTACTACATCTTGGCTTTGCACTTGTGGTTGTGAACAATATGCGAGGTTTCGATCTTGAGATCCCATAAAGAGGATTTTCAGGGTAAATTTTATTTTATTTTTTTTATAAGGGAGTATAACCATAAGTGTACCAAGTCATAAAACATCATCATCACCACATATCCACTAATGTAATCTTTGAGTATAGTGCTGGAAAGGAAAATACAAGATATAATCAAAATTCAAAAGATCAGGCTCAAGCTCCAGGCTCAATGCTGCTAATACTCCCTAGCATCACCTGCAACGTAAATAAATGCGCATAAGCCTCCTTAGAAGCTTAGTAGAGTGCGTGTGTGCACAATGCATATGATAAGAATACTAATATTAGAGTATGTGGAAGATGATTGAGGGCTAAGTTGCCAAGTCCATGAATTTCGTTATCCATACCAAGGTTATCCAATGTAAGGCCTACATGGCTGTAACGTCTCAGAAAAATCCATACAATGACCCGAGTACCACCTCAGGCAGAAATCACTAAGGACCAAATTCTTTAGGAATTAGGTGAAGATTAATTAAGTGTTAAACTAAATCACCTATCGAATTAGCTTGGACAGCTTTAAATAAAAACTGCAAGACCCAAAACTAGCAGAATCACTAACGCTACATTACCTAGAAACCTAGGATCCATCTTAAAACCCAATTGCTCTTGGGAGCATAATGAAACTCCGTATCGGACCTGGATCGTGCATTGAAAGTCTGATTTTCCCAAAACTATACTGTTATGACCCCTTGCTGGACTTGACAACCATCTCAGAAATCAAGTCCTAAAGGTATCCAAAAATGCACAACTTGAGCTCAGAGCGAAGTGTGTGAGAAACGCGAATATCTTTAAGAAATGAACTGGAACTTAAGTGAATCGAGTCGTTCGCTTGCAGGCCAAACCTAAGGATTCAGACTGTTAGTATTTGACTCAATTATACCCTCAGATTGGGAAAATTTTCCAACACATGTCAGTGTACTTGTGGCCCTGATCGAGTATCGGTGACCATTGAACTGAAACAGGTCCCCTGGGAACGATCCACTGATCCGATCGGACCAAGATCTTAACTTGACCTAGATCTAATGTTAGGAAACTTAATCCCGACTGTATGTAGAAAAGGGGCCTCCAGAGGTGCTCCGTTGGATCGAAACAATTGACTTTTTTCTATAACTTAAGTATACCATGGCCCTGGGGCCATTCCTATCAGTTCTGGGCCTATATAAGTGCCTTAAACCCTCTCTCCTTTCACGTACGAATTTGCAAACCCTAAGAGAGAGAGAGAGAGCAAAGAGAGGAGGAAAGAGAGAAAGTATGTGAGAGAGAGAAAGAGTTGGAGTTTGTTCATGGGATTCGATCCCACCACTGCACGTGCTTAGTTGCTACTTCCGTGTTGCTATACCGACGATTTTGAGTCCATTTTTGGGTAAGAAATCCTAAACTTAATATGTTTTAGGGATTCAAACAGAGTAAATGGTGCAATAGTTAACCTATTTCATGCTATATGTTGTCGTTGTGCCGTAGGCGAGGACTTAGTGTTTAAACTGAGTTCGTTACAAGTTTACCGACGAAAGGTGCGGACTATAAATGTTTAGGTTATGATTTTCAAGGCTTTTAATGTCAGTAATGATTT
Organism: Magnolia kwangsiensis; assembly: GCA_037074715.1. Taxonomy (NCBI): domain Eukaryota; kingdom Viridiplantae; phylum Streptophyta; class Magnoliopsida; order Magnoliales; family Magnoliaceae; genus Magnolia; species Magnolia kwangsiensis. The sequence continues at coordinate 61,807,325 of CM073583.1, read as the reverse complement.
ATGACTGACTTGATTGCTATCACATGTGTGTAGATATGACGTTTTTCATATATTACATATATATGTAGACTATGTTGATTTTAATGCATTCCATGTGTTTGTTGAAATGTTTGAATGAGTATAGGATTATGATTTATGCTTGCCATGTTTATTGACTGAGGATACATGATTGTTGTACGTATGGTGAACCCTTTTGCATAGGGATTTGCTATAATACCTGTTATAACTACTTTATTACATGTATATGATATGTGTAGTTTAAGTGTTTGATAAAATACTTGAATGAGGAAATGCTTGTGGAAATGCATGTAATGAGGGCATTGAGATAGAATTCTCAATGACCTTATCTATAGCTATAGTTTCCTTCATGAAACCTATCTTATTACTACGTGCTTTATGGATGAATGCCTATGTATATTAACTTGTTCTTTATGTGTTCGTTAAAATGCTTATTTGGGATTTACATTTGAATTGCTTGTTACATGCCATCTTGACTATCAAGTATGAATGCTTATTATGTTTGAGAGTGATTGGGGCTATGAGGTAGTCCAAGCAATCGATAATGGTTCTCGATTAAGTGGCGGAACTATTTCTGCCACATCAAATGCGTTCGGGGAATCTGAGTCGTACGGAGATTTTTCGACAGTGGTTAGGCCACACGGAGCGCTTACGCATTCTATGTCGACTAAGTCAATGTATGCTCGTACTAACCGTGCTTTTTAAGTAACTCGATTGACCCATTATATGTTCACCATGTACGGATGCTACTATTTGAATCTAAGGTACCAACTTACCAGTACAAAGCCCGTTAAACCTTTGTACCTCGATCCACTAAGACTTATGAGCCAGACATGGTGGTGTATGGGACATCGCGGTCGAGCTATCGGCCTACGCTGGGGCGACAAGCCTCTCCGTAGTGACTAGTGAGCAACCATAACTCATGAGCTGAATACGGTGGTGTATGAGACAATGTATTCGAGCTGTCGGCCTACGATCAGGTGACAAGCCCATAGTGACCCCGAGTATACACAAGGACTACACAAAGGTGATGAGTCTTTCCGTAGTGACCTCGAGTATAAACCAGGCCTGCGCTGAGGTGACGAGCTGCTCCATAGCGACTTAGAACTGTTCTCAATATGTGATTAACTAGGGTTAATGACCCTAGATGGATTAATGTTTGGGTCAATGATATAAAGGGAGGTACCTTAACTTTCCAATCCTGTTGTATGAATATGCTTAATTAAGAACTTGGCTAATCACGCATATGTATCGCATTACATGTGCCTTTGGCATTAGAGTTGAGCACAATGGGAGTGTTGTATGCCGTGATCGTGAGATGATGTCACAGAGGAAGTGTAGGCGAGGGTATGCATCATTATCACATATCATCCTTGTATTAACAAGAGTATTTAGGACATGAGTGCTGTACTGGTTTATCATTACTACTTGACTGAATTGATAACATATTAACCTTTGCTTTATAGCTCTACTGAGTTGATCGCTCACTCCCACATTCTGGTACGATGTGTTTTTAACACCAACCAGACTCTGTATTAGATACAGATACTGGAACGACGTATGAGGCTGAGCCAGACTTTTATGATGATGAGGAGGAGTTCTCCTACATGCAATTATCAGGTGAGTTTATGTAGGTCGCTCTGATCGACAGGATTACAGAGATATATGATTAATGGGACATTCACATTTTATCATTTTGTATCTTTGGAACAAATATGTATTTATTTAGCTCAGTAATGCCATCCTACTCTGGAGGTTAGAAAACATGTCTATGTACCTTATATATCTATTACAGTCTTCTGCTTGTATAAATTTAAATATCTTTGGAGTATGATATGCTGTTTTGGTATAATCCCACTCATGTTAAGGCACTAATACAGACAACATTTAATCATCATTATCTATGTTGCATAAGTGATGTGTTGGAACTCAGGAGTTGGGCTCCTGCTCGACCCCCGATTTTCAGGGCATTACAAGTTGGTATCAGAGCATGATTTGGATTAAACTGGACCTAGGTTTTGGTAACACGATGCACACTGACGTATTGACTTAGGTGGGGGGCGATATTCCCAGTTTCACAAAGAGTGAAACTGACCATGAAATCGGGGCCTGTACGCATCTATGATCATGCATGGTGACCCCGATCTTTTCCAGACTGTCAATCGACGGGTTTTAGATGTAAACTTGACAAATTCCACACTCGAACAGATCGAAATACATGAATATACGCGAGATGGAACCCGAAACCACTCAAACGGACTCCAGGGTCTAAACGGTGCAAATCGGGGACCGAAAGTGGAACTTGCACCTTTCCGGCACCTCGGGGGGATGCCATCGCCGGAGGGGTGAGCCATCGCTGGAATGTCCAGAGACCGGCAATGGCATCACTAGATTAGCGAGCCCTCGCTGGACTGTCCAACGATCCGGCGATGACATTGCTGGATCGGCGAGCCTACGTCGATTGGTTGTTCCGGGCCTGTTGGGCCGCACCGGGACGTCGTCGGACTGACTCCGCAACACGTGTGGGGCCCATGAAAAGTTATGGGGACCCCTCTTTTAAGCGCATTTACTTCATTTCTCTCCTTCCTACCCCTTCAAGCTTTCTAAACTTTTCAAAGACCCCTTTCCATCTCAAATTGTAACGTCTTGGAAAAATCTGTACAAAGACTCGAGTACCATCACAGGCAGAAATCACTAAGGACCAAATCCTTTAGAAATTAGACAAGAATTAACTAAGTGCTAAACTAGGTTATCTATAAAATTAGCACTAATCACTTTAAATATGATCTGTAAGACCCAAATCAGATAGAACCATTAACGCTACATTACCTAAAAACTTAGGATCCATCTCAAAACCCAGTTACTCTCAGGAGCACCATGAAACTCCGTATTGGACCTGGACCGCGTGTCGAAAGTCAGATTACCCCGAAACTATACGGTTATGACCGCCTTGCTGGACTTGACAACTATCTCAGAAATTAAGTCCTAAAGGTATCCAGAAGCGTACAACTTAAGCCCGGAGCAAAGTGTGTGAGAAACACGAATATCTTTAGGAGATGAACTGAAACTTAAGTGAATTGAGTCATTCACTTGCAGGCCAAATCTAAGGATTCAGACCATTAAATTTTAACCCGATTACACCCTCGGATCAGAAAAAATGTCAAACACATGTCAGAGTATTTATAGCCCTGATCGAGTGTTGGTGACTGTTGAACTGAAATCGGTCCCCCACGGTCGATCCCCAAACTCGATCGGATTAAAAACTTAGCCTGACCTAGATCCAACGTTAAGAAGCTTAAGTCCAATCGCATGTAGAAAAAGGGCCTCCAGAACAGCTTCGTTGGACCAAAACGACCTGTCTTTGGCTATAACCTAAGTATATCATGGCCCTAGGGCCATTCCCATCAGTTTTGGGCCTATATAAGGGCCTTAAACCCTCTCTCTCCCATTCCATACGAATTTACAAAACCCTAGGAGAGAGAAGAGAGAAAAGAGAGAAAGTGAGAGAGAGAGAGAGTTGGAGTTGTTCCTGGGATTCGATCCCTGCCACGCCTCGTGCTTAACCACTGCGTCTGTGTCGTGATCCCAACCATTCCGACTCCATTCTTGGGTAAGAAATCTTAACCCTAATCTATTTTAGATATTCAAATAGAGTAAATGGTGAAATAACTAACTTATTTCATGCCATAGGTTGTCGTCGCCCTGTAAACAAAGTGTAAGACCCGTATCTTGGTCCGTACCTTTTCGTACACTTCCGCGATCTTACCGGTCGAATTCCGGCAACTTTCGACCCTTAAACAATATCGACGCGCGACCTGGATTCATGTACCGACAACCCGAGTCGACTCAACCCGAGACCAATACCTTAGCGACCGCACCGTCGCCGCGGTTCCGATACCGCGACTCGCGCGCCAAGGCGATACCCTGATCAAGAGATATGAGCCAACGTTCGGTGCGAGAAAACGCCGCGCGTTGCGAAAACCAAGGGAATCTCAACGATGTGTCACATCAATCACATCAATCCCATCAATCAATCACCCATCAACCCATCACATGTCAAGTACACATCACTCTCACCCATTTTCCCAAGCAACCACAAAAGTCTCCCAAACCCATACCTCTCTTACACAAAAGCCAACAAAGTCTTCTCAACCCATACCTTTCTTACACAAAAAGCCACAAAAGTCAAATTCCTCTTACACCACCATCACTCACCCATCCATCCATCACTCTCTCTCTCTCCCTTTACATCACTCACTCTTTCTCTCTTTCTCATTTCAAGATTTTCAAGCAACTCCAAGAGCCCCATACGTATGATAATTCCAACCTTCCTTAAGCTCCAAGTGGCTCACCTTCCTACCCCAAAATCTCCCATCTCAACCCTCCATTCTTCATCCTAACCGTTGAAGTTGAAGCCGAGGTGCCAAGGAATCCCTAGGAGCGAGAAGATCGGACGGTGGGTGCATCTATAGGATAGTTTTCCTTGTTTTTATGGTGGACCAAGTGAGGCCCACCGATCCATGGTGTGGATCTCACTTGGGACCCTTATTTGTGGCCGATGGACCACTTGGATCATCATGATTATTCCATGATGGGGCCATTCTCCATGGACCCCATCATGATGTTTATTTTCATTTGGAAAGGTCATCTAGACCATTCATATTGGTGGGGAAGGGATCCCCACCGTTGATCTTTAATTTTGAGGGTTACATGTACAAAATGACCCAATTGATGTATGATTTCATGCATGGGAGGGCCCATAGTGACGGGGTCCCTCCATCACTAGCCGTGTCCCACTCTCCATCTCTCTCTCTCTCTCTTTTATTTTATTTTATTTTATTTTATTTTATCTTATTTTATTGCAACAGGAGGGTGTGGCCCATTTGAATGGATCCCGCTTGAGGTATTTTATTTTATTCAAGTGGGGCCCACCTTGGCTATTACTCCCATGCCACCCATCAGTGGGGCCCACTTCATCAGGGCCCTCCATTTTTCAAAAAAAAAAATGGATTTAAAACCGTCCAGACGCTGGACGTTTTTAAGCAAAGAAGAAAAAGGAAGAAAAAGGAAGAAAAAGGAAGGGGCTTTGGTGGTTCCCTTGCATAGGCCCCACCCTGACGATTAAGTCCGATCCAAGCCGTCCATCCTCTTACCCATGGCATTTTAGCCGTTGGGTAGAAGTTTGGAGCTGATCCAATCACCTGGTGGGCCATAACGCTTAATATTGCGCCCGCACCATCCAAACACTAGTTCCTTATTCTATTTCACCTACAAGCATCAAAAAAATTGGAACTCTAGACTCATTTGGACGGCGTCGAGCCACTGGACGTAATGGTCGGGACGGATCTTGGTGCAGCGGGCCCCACGCACGAAAAACCATGAGAAAACCATTTTTTTAAAAATTTTAAAATGAATGAGAAGAGGCTCTGCCTCCACTGACAACGCCCAGCGCCTGCACGCAGGCGCGTGCAGCCTGGCGACGGGCGGGCGGACGCCGTGGACCCACGGCTCCAGCCGTGGGCCCCACCTTGATGTTTATATGATATTCAAACCGTTCATCAGGTGGGCCACCCTCTAAAGTGGCCCCCCTCCAAAGATGAGATAGATCCGAAGCTTAGGTGGCCCACACCACGTGAAACAATGTGAATTAAATTCTACCGTTGGAGAGTTTTTAGGGCCCACAGAAGTGCTGGATCAAGCTGAAATTTATGTTTTTCCCCCCCAACCAGGTTGTTTGACCTTATCAATGGGTCGGATGTCATATATATATATTACAAGGTGGGCCCCACATGGGACCCACAATGATGTATGTGTAGGACCACCACCCAAATGGACGTTGGCACCCACCACGGCGGTACCAGCCTTCATGCATGCCCTGCCTCCACCGTCCAGTGGACGGTGGGGCCCTTGTGATGTATGTGCCCTACTCGCCCTGTCCACTGGACAGTGGGACCCACTATGATACATGTGATGCATCCGAACCGTCCATCCAGTTGAACTGTTTAAGGCCTTTGGGCTAAGCCCATTGGGACTGAAAAAGGGCTATGGGTTAGGCCTATTGATTTATAAAATGCTTATGGGCTAGGCCCATTTGATTCATTTTAGGCCTAAGAACTTAGGCCCATTCGATGTATTACAAATCCATGGGATTAGGCCCACTTTGATGTGCATGCAAGGTCTATGGGTTAGGCCCATTTGGACTATTTAAGGCCTATGGGCTAGGCCCATTTGCCTTGAAAAAGGTTTATGGGTTTAGGCCCACTTGATATGTCTCAAGTCCATGGGACTAGGCTCATTTGATGTACTTCTAGGCCCAGGTAATTGGACCCCCTTTTTGTTAAAATTTAAAGCCCATGGAGGTAGGCCATTCGATACATGTAAGGCCTACGGGTTTAGGCCCATTTGAATTTATGATTAGGTCTATGGGTTGAGGCCCACTTGATCTACATATAGGGACCAATTGGTGTGGCCCATTGGTCTTACATAAGACCCATGAGACTAAGCATTTGATGTCATCCAAGGCTCTCGGGTTTTGACCCATTGCAATGCACATAAGACCCATTGGTGTGGCCCATTTATATGGCCCATCTGATGAATAAAAGGCCCATAAGATATGGCCCATTTGATACATGTGTAAGGCCAATGGGATGAACCTACGGTCCATTGCAATGTGTAATCCCAATACAGGTTATGTAGCGACGTTAAGAAGATTGTGCCTGGGAAGCAATGCTGGTTTGACGTCCACATTGCGAGTGTAATGTTGGTTGGATGTCCACATTACGACTCTCCTTAGGGCCCATTACTGGACCATGTTTATCGTATTTAGGCCGTTCAGGCTCATCTGCATTGTAAGATAATGCATTTTATTATAACATGTTTAGTATAGTTTCATGACCCATGATCATACGCATCATATGCATGCTTGATATGAGGATTGATTGATCATGGCATATGCCTTCGGGCAGGTTGTTTATGGGCTCTCGGTTAGGCGGTGTTACCCTACATGAGCGCACGGTATGCGCAGGATTGGTTGCATGACTGGATAGCGTGATTCATGCATTCTGCATTTGTGTGATATGGTTGTTGTACGCCCTAGCGACATCAGGGCCGTAGCCTCCACAGACGCATCGTGGTTGGCAGGATTGGATACCGGAAATCTTGTTCTACATGGGGTACTATAGATATCCCTGGGTGAAAGTCCCTAAACCCTTATGGTACCAAGAGGTTGCTCCAACGTCTAGACCGAGTGGGTAGATGAGCGTTGAGTGCCGATTACCAGACGGTTACGCTCTCCACTGTGTCGTGGTCGGTTGGAAGGGGGTACGGCCTTACCCGCCCGAGTGTAGGGGGCAATGCTAGGCTGAGTTTGACCAGCTCGAGGAATGGGTCCGCTATCGACGAGTCGCGCCCGATATTAGCAGACGGATAGTGAGGTCTCTTACACTTACCTTATTGCGCGCGATGTGGCGGCAATCTGGTTTAGAGTGTACTAGACCCCGGTGATATTCCATACTTTGAGCTGTACTGATATGTGGACACTGATGAGGACCTGTATGCTTGAGTTGCATTGTACATCGCATGGCCTTGTGGTGGCCGATACATTCATGTCTGGCATTGTATAGCCTTGGTACGGCTCATGATATCATGGTTCCATTTGCATATTCCGCATCACTCTGACATTTGCATGTTCATATTCTACTTTGTGCACACACTTTCACCACCCTCTAAGCTTTCTGTAAGCTTATGCACGACCGTTGTGTGCAGGTGATGTTGGATCGCAGCAGCGTTGAGGCAGGAGCGCGTTGCTGGTCATTTTGGAGTTTTCTGTTATTTACCCTTGTATTTCCCTTTATGCCCATTGTACTTGTAAAGTTTTTGATCATAGTAGAAATGTAATGGATTTCTTGGTTGTTGTTTGTGGGTTATGCCTTTGGTTATGCTTATTACGTATTAGACTGATGTTAAAAATCCTCCTCGTAGCATCCTAGGATCGGACCCTGGCGAATGGGAGCTAGGAGCCGAGAATGGGGTTCTACGGAGGCTGTCGGCGCCGGATTCGGCGATCGGGAATTTTGTGAGCCCGGTTTCCGAGTTTGGGGCATGACACAAAGACTTAGGGTGTAAACTGAGTTTGTTATGAGTATACCGGTGAAAGGTGAGGACTATAAATGTTCAGGTTATGGTTTTCAAGGCTTTCAATGTCAGTAATAACATATGACTGACTTAATTGTTGTCACATGTGCGTAGATGCGACGTTTTCCATATATTACATATATATGTAGAGTATGTTGATTTTAATGCATTTCAAGGGTTTGTTGAAATGTTTGAATGAGTATGGAATTATGATTTATGCATGCCATATTCATTGACCAACAATATATGATTGGTGTACGAATGGTGAACCCCTTGTAAAGGAATTTGCTAAAATACCTGTTATAACTACTTTATTACATGTATATGATATGTGTAGCCTAAGTGTTTGATAAAATACTTGAATGTGAAAATGCTTGTTTAAATGCATGCAATGAGGGTGTTGAGATAAAATTCTCAATTCCTTTATCTATGGTTATAGTATCCTTTATATAACCTATCTTACTAATATATGAGTTAAGGATGAAATGCCTATGTACGATAACATGTGTAGTATGTGTTTTATCGAATTGCTCAAGTAAGATTCATATTTGATTTTAGTTGTTACATGCTGTCTTTGGCTACTACATGCGTATATTGTTGCTTGGAGTGTGTTTAGAGCTACTACGTAGTCTAGGCAATCGGTAATGATTTCTGAGTTAGTAGGTGAGGTTGTTTATCCACACAAGATAGGTTCGAGGAATCCGAGTCGTACGCTACTAGTCAACAGTGGTTAGGCCACACGGAGTACTTATGTGCTCCATGTCGATCAACTCAACGTACTCTCGTACTAGTAGAGCTTGCTCCGATTGGTCTAATGTATGTTCACCATGTATGGACGCTACTGTTTGAATCCAATGTACTAACTTAGTAGTGCTAAGCCCGTTTAACGTTCGTACCTCAATCCACTAAGACTCTTGAGCTGGACATGGTGGTATGGAACACCGTGGTCGTGTTGTCAGCCTACACTGAGGTGACGAGCCTCCCCATAGTGTCTAGTGAGTAACTCAGACTCGTGAGCCGAATACGGTGGTATGAGACACTGTATTCGAGCTGTCGACTTATGATCAGGTGACGAGCGGGTAGTGACCTCGAGTATACACTAGAAACTACATTGAGATGACGAGCCTTTCCGTAGTAAACTAGAGTATTAAACTAGGCCTGCGCTGAGGTGATGAGTCTCTCCGTAGTGACTTGAAAACTGCCTATCGTTTTTAACTCCTAGGATTGACAATCCTAGATGGATCAATGTTTGGGTATGTGATATAAAGGGAGGTGTCTTAGCTTCCCAATCCTGCTGTATGAATATGCTTAATTAAGAACTTGGCTAATCACTCACATGTATCACATTGTATGTGCCTTTGGTGTTGGAGTTGAGCACATCGGGACTGTTGCATGCCGCGATCGTGAGATGATGTCATAGAGGGAGTGTAGTTGAGGGCATGCATCATTATTACATACCATCCTTACATTAATAAGAGTACTTAGGACCTGATTGTCGTACTGCTTTATCATTACTGCTTGACTGATTTGATAATATATTAACCTCTACTTCATAGCTCCATTGAGTTGATCACTCACTCCCACATTCTAGGATGGTACTTTAAACTCCAACCAAACCCTATTATAGATGCAGATGATGACAATGCTTTCGAGGTAGAGCTGGACTTTTACGATGACGAGGAGTTCTCTTACATGCAGTTATCAGGCGAGACTATGTAGATTGTGCTCTGATCGACGGGGTTACAGGGATGTTGATTAGACCCCATTACACTTGTTATTTTTTCACTTTTGGAATACACATGTATATTCATTTTGTTCATGTTTGGATTATACATGTATATACTTAACCTGGTAACATATTCACACTCTGGAGACCTACATTAGTTTATATACCTTATATATCTATCATAGTCTTCCGCTTATGAAATTTAACTGTCTCTAGAGTATGATATGCTGTTTTGGTATAATCCCACTCATGTTTAAGGCACTAATATAGATAATATTTAATCATCATTATCTATGTTACATAAGTGATATGTTGAAACTCAGGAGTTGGGCTCTTGCCCGACCCCAGATTTTCAGAGCATTACAAGTTGGTATCAGAGCATGATTTAGATTAAACTGGACATAGGTTATGCTGATGTATTCTAACTTAGGAGGGTGTGATATAATGTAGAAACAGTCGTAGGATTCTCAGTTTCGCTTATCGATGGAATTGACCGAAGTTGATCGTTAGAATCGGGGCACGTATGCATCTGAGATTATGCGTGGTGACCCCAGATCTTTGCTAGACAGTCAATTGACAGGATTATATGATAAATTGGCATGTTACACTCTCAAATAACCCAAAACGCATGAATATACGTGAGATAAGACTCGAAATGACTCAAAACAGACTAGGGGACCCAAATAGTGTAAATCGGGGGGATCCGAAGTGGACCCCGCACACATATGGCACCTTGGGGGGGATGGCATCGCCCTTGGCATGAGCCCTTACCGGGGAGTCCAGGGATCGTCAATAGCATCGTCGGATCGGTGAGGCCTCACCGATCGCCCGGTCCGGGCCTATTGGGCAGCAGCGGGCCTGGTGAGCCGACACTTGTGGGACACTATGGGGCCCACAGAATCATGTGGGGACCCCTATACCCCTCTGGTTTTCTCCCCTCTCCCCTCTTACACACCTCCAAGCTTTCCTTTTCCTGTACAAATCCCTTTTTCCCCTCTCAAATCACCCCTTCACTCTCATCTTCTTCCCTTTTCTTGTACCACCACTACTACTTTCTCAAATCCACCTTCCACAACTACCTATCTCCCTAAATCCCTCTCATTTGAGTACAAAAACACTCCTTTATGTCTCAAAAATTTCAAAGTCTAACAACTCATCCTATCCCTCTACTTATTTCACTCAAATGGCTCTTTTCGAGCTTGTAACAGCCATTTTCTCCATTTTCACGCTTCTTTCTCTTATGGGGAATAAGAGGGCTTCCACGGATGAAGTCAGGCCTAGTCACCCTACTCGATCAAGGTAGTAGATAGGCGCCGTCGCAAGTGTGAGCGTCGATCGGGAGATAAGGACAAAGCGGGATCTCGATCCCCAGGCTCCCCTTGAAAGGGCTCTGCTGGTGGAGTTGTCTCATGAAAATTTTGAGGGCTGTAAGGTCCTTTTTGAAGCGTACGTGGATGAGAGGATCTTTGGGAAATATCTAGTGATGGACTGCCTGGTGGATGCGGGGTGGTGTCCCATATTTGAGGGTAAGACTCGGACAAATGTGAACACTGTTCGAGCCTTCTACGTGCATATCCAGGAGCCGACGCTGGAGCCTTTATAGTTTAAATTTCCCGTGGGAAGGTGAGACCTCAGGTCCATGCTTTTGAGAAGAATCTTACAAGTGCACGTGAAAGGGACTGCCGCACGCAATTCCTTTGTGGCCAACTGGTCCACTGGAATCTGAACAATAGCCTCCTAGCGTCCAAAATGACTGACGATTTCTGCCTGCTCCACTACATCTTCACGTACAATTTATACCCTAGGTGGAGCAGTCACAGCGAGTGTACGGGCTTGATGGTGGACTTCTTATAACGTACTGGGTAGGGAGACAACCTGTGCCTGCCTACCTTGGTCCTACGAGAGATAGTCCTGACCGCACGCTCTATTAGGATGATCATTTCACTCCCATTCGACCGACTCATATGCAAGCTTGCATGTGAGTTCAGCTACAAATATGGCGCAGAGATTCCAGTGCCGATCCATTTCATTAACAATACTACTCTTAACAACATGGAGATTGGGCCACGACAGCGTCGAGCTCGACTTGACGAGAGTGAAGATGAGATGGAGAGTGAAGAGGAAGAGACTGATGAAGAGGGTGGTGATGAGAAATAAGAAGGGAAAGAAGGGGAGGAAGAGGAGGCCCAAGACACTAATGAGGGCTCTCCCCCTGCTGCTATGTGAGAGCGTGACAGTGATCGGGCTACCAGGGAAGCCCGTTTGGCTCAACTTGAGGAGGGCCAAGACACCCTGAGACAGGAGATCTAGGAGACCCGGGCCGAAGTAAGGCACAAGCTTGAAGAGAACAAGGCTTTTGTAAAATGAAAATTCAAGAAGGTGTCTTGCACCTTGAGGGCCATCCTGTGCTGTGTACAGGACAACAGTGCACCTCCATAATCGCCAGATTTTGACGACTAGTCACACATGTAGTCGTCTTTTTAGTTTGCTTTATGTGTGTTTCTTTTCTTATTGTTATGTATAGCCTTGTTAGGCATAGTAGTGTGGTAGAGTGGTTAGTATATTTTAGTGTTTGAAACCTTGCTTATATTAGCTCACATGCATCTTCTGTAATGATCCATGTAATACTGTATCTCATATATTGTGACAATTTTGGTAAATGAAATGCATGAAGTTTCTTTAAGCGGTATGTGAATGCTGTATAATTGAGTTTGTGAGTATGATGAATCTGACTCGGGCCCACCTAAGGCCGCACGGACTACGACACGTCTCACACTTGGCGACTCAATTGACAGGGTGCCTCCCCTGATCGATAGCCAGACGGACCCTAGTTTGGGCTCGACACACGATACTATGCTGGATTCTCAATGGGCCATTGGCCCCACTAATGGGTCAACACCTGTTGCACCACTGGTTCTAGAGCAGAACCTTGCGTCTACTTTAATGTCGCACATTCCTTAGTCTACTCCCCCTACTGATAGGTTAGAGCAGATGATGCTCTTGATGCAGCAGCAGTAACAGCAACAACAAAAGTTTTTGGTCACCATTGCAGGGGTCTTCGCCTAGAGCATGAGTATGGTTCCACCTGCGCCTCTTGTGTATTCTACGGGCAATATGAGTGCTGTGGCCTCTTTAAGCGATTCCAGCGCTTCCGACCTCCTACCTTTGTGGGTACTCACAGACCTGAGGAGGCCGAGTATTAGCTTGATTGCATCTCTAAGATGCTGAAGCCGTTGCACTGCACTGAGGCAGAGCAGGTGGAGTTGGTCACCTATATGTTCGAGAAGGAGGCTAGCCTTTGGTGGGACAGCATCCTTCAGACCATTGCTGTCAGATACCTATGGACGTGGAAGGCCTTCGAGACCCGCTCCATGAGAAGTACTTTCCTCTCACGTACCAGTATGAGAAGGAGAGTGAGTTTCTTCGCCTCCATCAGGGGGGGCATGACAGTGGCAGAGTATGAGAACGGGTTTACGGAGCTGGCTAGGTATGCTCAATTGATATTAGCCGATCAGCCATGCGGACACGACAATTTTTTGGGGGCCTGTGACCCGTGGTACGCTCGAAGATGTGTTGTGCTATCATATCTACCTTTGCTGAGCTAGTGGACATGTCTCTACAAGCTAAGCAGGATGGGGATAGATTATCTCGCACTTGCATTCCTATGCTTCCTAGGCCACAATCCGAGTTACCGAGCAGGCTGTTTCTTGGAAAGAGGCCCCATACTGACTCGCCTCTCAGGCTTACAACTCCACCGACACAGCCGAGGAGACCTGATATATGGTTCACCTACTGTCAGAGGTCGAGCCACGCTGACACGTACTATTTCACTAGGATGAGGGACGATGACTTTACGCCCCCTCAGAGGATCAACCGTCAGATGCCACCACCTCTCTCGACTCCACCTCTACGGTCAGCACTAGCACATCCATCTTTTCGGCCGCTTGCACCTCAATTTAGGCCACCTGAATGACCTATAGTACTGCAGCCCAACCGTTCTTAGCAGGTGGGTGTACATGCTCTTACAGTGGAAGCGTCTGATTCTGTAGCTACAGTGCCTCTAGCTTTCGAGGTCACTGCCCATATCAAAGGTACCCTAGTATTTTGTTGGTGGACACTGGGTCCACTATTTCAGTGATATCATGTTCTGCAGTCAAGTGCTTAGGGCTGAATACGACCCCGATGGTTGGGGTGAGAGTGATTACAGCCCCAAGAACTTTTACAGATGCCACCAAGATGTGTGAGGGTTGTTTGATAGATCTAGGGAGCAGGATGATATGCATTGACCTGATCATCACCACGATATACCATTTCGACATCATCCTTGGCATGGATTGACTTACGGAAATGAGGGCCGAGATCGACTGTAAGACCCGATTAGTGACAGCTCACGGGCCTAAGGCACGACTTTTACATTTCTCATGCAGGTCAGTTGCCCTTTTCGAGTTCTTTGTTACATTTCCTTACTGAAGAATGATGATGGTCTGACACTTGGGAACACGCTAGTAGTTTGGGATTTTGAGGACGTGTTCAGTAAGATACTAGACTACCTCCTCAGCGCGCGATTGATTTTTCCATCGATCTAGCGCTTGGTGCGACACCCATTTTGTTGCCGACGATTGTATGCCTCCGTGTGAGATGGAGGAACTGAGGAAATAGATTGATGATCTGTTGGATGTAGGCTTCATATGGCCTAGCGTGTCTCCATGGGGAGCACCTGTGTTGTTATTGAAGAAGAAGGATGAATCTCTGTGATTGTGTATTGATTATCGTAGATTGAACCAAGTGACGGTGAAGAACGAGTATCCTTTGCCTAGGATAGATGACCTATTTGATCAGTTGAAGGGAGTGTAGTACTTCACCAAGTTCGATTTATAGTCAGGGTATCACCAGTTGTGCGTCAGGGATGAGGACATGCAGAAGACAGCTTTCAGGACCAATTTTGAGCATTACGAGTTCCTTGTGATGTCGTTTAGACTCACAAATGCATCGGTCTCATAGACTTGATGAATCGGGTGTTTCGACCGTATTTATTCCGATTCGTCATCGTATTTATAAATGTTATCCTGATATACTCCAAGAGTCGGGAGGAGCACGAGGAACACCTATGAGCAGTCCTTGATACTCTCAGGAGGAACTAGTTGTTTGTACAGTATAAGAAGTGAGACTTCTGAAAGGAAGAAGTTAAGTTCCTGGGACACGTGGTGTCCAAGGAAGGGATAGCGGTGGACCTCGCTAAAGTAGCGGCAGTTCAAGACTGGGAGTAGCCCGGTTCAGTTACTGAAGTAAGGAGTTTTCGTAGCCTGACAGGCTATTACTGTCGGTTCATTAAGAATTTTTCCAAGATAGCCAGACCGTTATATCAGCTGAATTGGAAAGATCTTAAGTTTTCCTGGAATGAGAAGGTCGAAGCATCTTTTCAGGAGCTAAAGGACAAGCTGACGTCTGCCCCTGTGCTAGTATTGTCAGAGCAAGGGGTCAAGTATACCATATACATCGACGTGTCACATGTTGGTTTGGGTTATGTTCTGATGCAAAAGGACAGAGTTATTGCCTCTGCATCGTGACGGTTGAGGAAACATGAGGAAAACCACCCTACGCATGACTTAGAGTTAGGAGCTGTCATCTTTGCATTGAAGCTCTAGAGACATTAGCTTTATGGGAGGAGTTCGAGCTCTTTTGTGACCACAAGAGCCTCAGGTACATATTCACGCAGAGGGACCTGAATATGAGGCAGCAGTGATGGATGAGAACCTTGAAGGACTTCAAGTTAGAAGTTTCCTACCATCTGGGTAAGGCCAACCTTGTGGCAATCGTATTGAGCCGCAAGAAGATTATAGTATTTGCAGCTCTGCTGATGATAGCAGAGTGGGATATGGTAGAATTTGCGTGAGATTTTGAGTAGAAACTTACGGTAGAGGATCCGTTGAGAGCATCCCACTTATTCGAGTTCAGCCGCTTATTGATGATCGTATCATCGTGGCTCAGAGAGATGATGAGCTATTGGTGAAGATGAGAGAGCAGGTTAGTGACGATGAAGACTCGGAATGGAGAGTTGGTATAGATGGGGGTTTACATTATCGTGGCCGCCTATGCGTCCCAAACCTCTCGAACTTAAGAAGGGAAGTTCTCGAGGTTGTTCACAATTCGAAGTTGGTAATGCATCCTGGTAGTATGAAGATGTACCGAGATATGAAGCGCTTGTACTAGTGGGATAACATGAAAGCCCACATTACAAAGTATGTGTGCCGGTGTCTCATGTATCAGCAGGTCAAGGTAAAGAGCATCGCCGAGCTCCTAGACTGCTTCAGCCCATACCCATAGTTGAATAGAAGTGGGATTTCATCTCTATGGATTTTATTTCAGGACTACCGAAGACGAGGAAGGGACATGACTCCATATGGGTGATCATGGACTGGTTGACGAAATCAGCTCATTTTCTCCTTATTAGAGTTTCAAACTATGCAAATGATTTGGCCAGGTTGTACATTAAGGAGATTGTGCATATGTATGGAGTTCCTATGGAGATCATGTCGGACTGAGACACGTGATTCATATCTATCTTTTGGACTCGTATCAAGGAAGCAATGGGTGTGAAACTGAAGCTCAGTATCGCGTTCCACCCACAGACTGATGGGCAAACGAAACAGGTAAATCAGGTGTTAGAGGATATGCTGCGAGCTTGTGTGCTAGATTAAGGACGATTGAGACGACTGTCTTCCTTATGCAGAGTTCACATATAACAACAATTTTTAGGTGAGTATTGACATGACTCCTTATGAGGCCTTGTATGAATGTCCCTGTCGAGCACCGCATTGCTAGGCAGAGGTTGGGGAGAAGAACCTGACTAGCTCAGAGTTAGTTCAGGCGACCTCAGAGAAGATCGACATTATCAGGCGTCGACTTCTGGCAACACAGAGTAGACAGAAGAGCTACGCCGATACGAGGTGGCGGCAGTTAGAGTATGAGGTTGGGGACAATGTATTCCTGAAGGTTTCCCTAATGAAGGGAGTTCTTTGGTTTGGCAAGAAGGGGAAGCTCACACCAAAATTTATTAGCCCATTCCAGATACTGGACCGAGTGGGGGTGGTAGCGTACCGCCTGACTTTACCCAAGCCACCCATAGGCGTGCATGACGTATTTCATGTGTCGATATTGAAGAAATATGTTCCTGATCCTTCCCACATAATCAGATGGGAGCAGGTATAGTTGAGTGAAGATGCTACTTATGTATCGCAAACGACGCGGATTCTGGATAGGAAGGAGCAAGTGTTGCGCAGCAAGGTGATTCCACTTGTGAAGGTACTGTGGACGCATCATACTGAGGAGGAGGCTACTTGAAAAATAGAAGCCGAGGTCCGAAAGAACTACCCTCAGATTCTTGAGGAGTACAAAAAGGTACTAACTTTGAGGATGAAATTTTTCTTTAAGGGGGGTAGATTGTAACGTCTCGAAAAAATCCGTACAAAGACCTGAGTACCATCTCAGGCAGAAATCATTAAGGACCAAATCCTTTAGAAATTAGATAAGAATTAACTAAGTGCTAAACTAGGTTATCTGTGAAATTAGCACTAATCACTTTAAACATGATCTATAAGACTCATAACGGGTAGAACCACTAACTCTACGTTACCTAAAAACTTAAGATCCATCTCAAAACCCAGTTGCTCTCGGGAGCACCATGAAACTCCGTATCGGAGCTGAACCATGCGTCGAAAGTCCGATTACCTCGAAACTATACGGTTATAACTGCCTTGCTGGACTTGACAACCATCTCAAAAATCAAGTCCTAAAGGTATCCAGTAGCGCACAACTTGAGCCCAAAGTGAAGTGTGTGAGAAATGTGAATATCTTTAGGAGATGAACTGAAACTTAAGTGAATTGAGTCATTCACTTGCAGGCAGAATCTAAGGATTCAGACTGTTGGATTTTGATCCAATTACACCCTTGGATAAGAGAAAATGTCCAACACATGTCAAGGTATTTATGGCCCTAATCGAGTGTCGGTGACTGTTGAACAGAAATCGGTCCCACGCTGTCGATCCCCAAACTCGATCGGATAAAAAATTTATCCTGACCTAGATCCAATGTCAGGAAGCTTAAGTCCGACTGCATGTAGAAAAGGGGCCTCCAGAATAGCTCCGTTGGACCGAAACGACCAGTCTTTGGCTATAACCATAGTATACCATGGCCTTGGGGCCATTCCCATCAGTTCTAGGCCTATATAAGGGCCTTAAACCCTCTCTCTCCCATTCCATACAAATTTACAAAACCCTAGGAGAGAGAAGAGAGAAAAGAGAGAGAAAGTGAGAGAGAGAGTTGGAGTTGTTCCTGGGATTCGATCTCTGCCACTCCTCGTGCTTAACCACTGTGTCTGTATTGCGATCCTGGCGATTCTGACTCCATTCTTGGGTAAGCAATCCTAACCCTAATCTATTTTAGATATTCAAATAGAGTAAAGGGTGAAATAACTAACATGTTTCATGTTATAGGTTGCCGTCGCCCGATAAACAAAGACTTAGGGTTTAAACTGAGTTCGTTACGAGTCTACCGGTGAAAGGTGTGGACTATAAATGTTAGGTTATGGTTTTCAAGGCTTTCAATGTTAGTAATAATTTATGACTGACTTGATTGCTGTCACATGTGCATAGATGCGACGTTTTCCATATATTACGTATATATGTAGAGTACGTTGATTTTAATGCATTCCATGTATTTGTTGAAATGTTTGAATGAGTATGAAATTATGATTTATGCTTGCCATGTTCATTGATCAACAATACATGATTGGTGTACGTATGGTGAACCCCTTGTAAAGGGATTTGCTATAATACCTGTTATAACTACTTTATTACATGTATATAATATGTGTAGCCTAAGTGTTTGATAAAATGCTTGAATGTGAAAACGCTTATTTAAATGCATGTAACGAGGGTGTTGAGATAAGATTCTCAATTCCTTTATCTATGGTTATAGTGTTCTTTATATAACCTATCTTACTAATATGTGAGTTAAGGATGAAATGCCTATGTATCGTAACACGTGTAGTATGTGTTTTGTCGAATTTCTCAAGTAAGATTCATATTTGATTTTAGTTGTTACATGCTGTCTTTGGCTACTACATGTGTACACTGTTTCTTGGAATGTGTTTGGGGCTACTATGTAGTCCTGGCAATCGGTAATGATTTCTGAGTTAGTAGCTAAGGTCATTTCGCCACACCAGATAGGTTCAAGGAATCTGAGTCGTACGCTACTAGTCAACAGTGGTTAGACCACGCGGAGTGCTTATGCACTCCATGTCGATTAACTCAACATACGCTCGTACCAGTTAAACTTGCCAAGCAACCCGATTGGCCTAATATATGTTCATCGTGTATGGACATTACTGTTTGAATCTAAGGTACCAACTTACTAGTGCTAAGCCCGTTTAACGTTGGTACCTCGATCCACTAAGACTCATGAGCTGGGCATGGTGGTATGGGACATCGTTGTCGTGCTGTCGGCCTACGCTGGGGTGACGAGCCTCCCCGTAGTGTCCAGTGAGCAACCCAGACTCGTGAGCTGAATATGGTGGTATGGGACACTATATTCGAGCTATCGACCTATGATCAGGTGACTAGCCTGTAGTGACCTTGAGTATACACTAAAAACTACGTTGTGTTAACGAGCCTTTCTGTAGTAAACTAGAGTATTAAACTAAGCCTGCGCTGAGGTGATGAGCCTCTCCGTCGTGACCTAGAAACTTCCTATCGTATGTGACTCTTAGGATTGACGACCGTAGATGGATCAATGTTTGGGTATGTGATATAAAGGGAGGTGCCTTGGCTTCCCAATCTTGTTGTATGAATATGCTTAATTAAGAACTTGGCTAATCACACACATGTACCGCATTGCATGTGCCTTTGGAGTTAAGCACAGTGGGAGTGTTGCATGTCACGATCATGAGATGATGTCACAGAGGGAGTGTAGGCGAGGGCATGCATCATTATTACATACCATCCTTACATTAATAAGAGTACTTAGGACCTTATTATCATTCTTCTTTATCATTACTGCTTGACTGATTTGATAACATGTTAACCTTTGCTTGATAATTCCACTGAGTTGATCACTCACTCCCACGTTTTGAGATGGTGCTTTAAACACAAACCAAACCCTATTGTAGATGCAGATGATGACAATGCTTTCGAGGTAGAGCCAGACTTTTACGATGACGAGGAGGAGTTCTCCTACATGCAGTTATCAGGCGGGTTATGTAGACCGTGCTCTGATCAACGGGGTTATAGGGATGCTGATTAGACCCCATTACACTTGTTATTTTTGTACTTTTGGAATACCCATGTATATTCATTTTATTCATTTTTTGAGTATACATGTATATACTTAACCTGGTAACATGATCACACTCTGGAGACCTAGATCCGTTTATATACTTTATGTATCTATCACAGTCTTTCGCTTGTGAAATTTAATTGTCTCTAGAGTATGATATGCTGTTTTGGGTATAATCCCACTCGTGTTTAAGACACTAATATAAACAACATTTAATCATCATTATCTATGTTACATAAGTGATGTGTTGGAACTCGGGAGTTGGGCTCCTGCTCGACCCCTGATTTTCAGGGCGTTACACAAATCCCCCTCCATTCTGCCATCTTCCTCATTTGTTTCTTCACTCCTACCCATTTCCATCACCCCCTCAAAAACTTATCCCCTACACTTCCCAATTTTCCTTGCTTTCGTCCTCATTTGAGCATAAAGTCCATAACTTTGTGTCTCATATTTCCAAGACTTCCAAATCCCCCATATTCCTATTTTTTCTAGCTTCCATGGCCCTTCTTGAGCTTATCGTGGCTATTTTCTCCATGTCCACGATTCTTTCTCTCATGGGGAAGAAGAGGGCTCCTACGGATGAAATCGGGCTTAGTCGCCCTACTCGTTCGGGGAAGCAGAGGAGCACCGGGGCAAGTACAAGCGTTGATCTGGAGATAAGGACAAAGCAGGACCTTGATCCCCAGGCTCCTCTTGGAAGAACTCTACTAATGGACTTGTCCCATGGGAGATTTCAAGGCTGTAGGGTTCTCTTCGAAGCATATGTAGATGAGAGGCTGTTCGGGCTTTATCCATTGATGGACCACCTGTCTGATGCTAGATGGGGGCCCATATTTGAAGGCAAATTATGAGCGACTGCGGACACTGTCCAAGCCTTCTATGCCCATATACGAGACCGATCGTTGGAGCCTCTATAATTCAAGATCCCTGTGGAAAGGCGAGAAGCGGTTGTAAACGTCCGTCTGATATCTCGGCTCCTGGGAATACCGTGTGTTGAGGTACATACCAGTGAGGATTTCTTCAGGAGTGGGCATGAAAGTGACCACCGCACGCGATTCCTTTGTGGCCGACTGGCCCACTGAAATCCAAACCGTACCCTCTTAGCATCCAAGATGGCCAACGACTTTCGCTTGCTCCACCACATCTTCACATACAATGTGTACCCCAGGTGGAGCAATCACAGCGAGTGCACGCGTCTGATGGTAGAATTTTTGTATTGTGCTGGGCAGGGAGATAAGTTATGCCTGCCTACCCTCATCTCATGAGAGATAGTCTTGATCACCCGTTCTACTAGAACAGCCAACTCACTTCCATTTGGTTGACTCATATACAAGCTTGCTCACGAGTTCGGCTACAGACTTTGCCCTGATGAGGTGGTACCGATTCACTTTATAAATGACACCACACTCGCCAACATGAAGATTGGGCTGCTTCAACGACGTACTAGGTCCGAGGATGAGGAAAGTAGCGACAGGGTTGAGGAGAGTGAAGAAGAAGAGGAAGAGGGAGAAAATGAGATAGTGGAAGAAGGAGAGAAGGAAGAGGAAGAGGAGACCCAGGACACTGATGAGGGCTCTCCTCCTGCTACACAGGTGCGTGACAATGATCGGGCTGCCTTGGAAGCCCGCTTGACTCAACTTGAGGAGGGCCAAGTTGCCCTAAGATAGGAGATCCAGGAGACCCGGACTGAAGTAGAGAAAAAGCTTGAAGAGAACGAGGCCTTCATGAAACAAAATTTCAAGGTGTCTCACACCTTGAGAGCTATCTTATGCTGTGTACAGGACAAGGGTGCACCTCCACCATTGCCAGATTCTGACGACTAGTTGTACATGTAGTCATCTTTTAGTTTTCCTGATTATGTGTTTCTTTTCATGTTTCTATGTATAGCCTTGATAGGCATAATAATGTGGTAGAATGGTTAGTACATTTTGAATTAGCTTACATGCATCTTCTGTCATGATCCATGTAATACGTCATCTTATGTATTGTGATAATTTTGGTAAATGAAATGCATAAAGCTTCTTTGGTTTTGAAATATGAATGAGGTATGTATAAGTGTTTGATCTTATGCTATATCTGACACGGGTTGCACCCTATGTTGTATATAGGGGATGCCACCTAAGGCCACACGGAGTATGGCATGTCTTACACTTGGTGACTCGATTGACGGGGTTCCTCCCCTAAGCGATAGCCACATAGACCCCAGTTCAGGCCCGACTCACGAGACTATGCCGGATTCTCAGCCGGCCACTAGCTCCACTAATGGGCTGACACCTGTTGCACCATCGATTCCTGAGCAGAACCATGTGTCTACCTCGACGCCTCCCATGCCTCAGGCCGCTCCTCCTACTAATAGGTTGGAGCAGATGATGCTCTTGATGCAGCAACAGTAACAGCAGCAGTAACAACAACAACAATAGTTTTTGGCCACCATTGTGGGGGTCTTTGCCTAGAGTATGGGTGTGGTTCCACTGCACCACTTGTGCAGCTTATTGGGAATATGAGTGCCAGCGGCTTATATGAACAATTCCAACGCTTCCAACCTCTTACCTTTGTGGGTACTCACAGACCCGAGGAGGCCAAGTATTGGCTTGACCGCATTTCTAAGATGCTAAAGCCGCTGCACTGCACTGAGGCAGAGAAGGTGGAGTTGGTCATCTACATGTTTGAGAAGGAGGCCAGCTTATAGTGGGATAGCATCTTGCTGACGGTCTCTGTAGGGTATGTGTGGACTTGGGAAGCCTTTGAGACGTGCTTCCACGAGAAGTATTTCCCTCTCACTTACCGTAATGAGAAGGAGAGTGAATTTCTTCACCTCTGTTAGGGAGGGATGTCAGTGGTGGAGTATGAGAACAGCTTTACGGAGCTAGCTAGGTATGCTTCATTGATATTAGCCGATCAGTCGATGCAGATGTAACAATTTTCTGAGGGTCTGCGACCCAAGATACGCTTGAAGATGTGTTGCGCTAGCATATCTACCTATGCTGAGCTAGTGGGTATGTCTTTGCGAGCTGAGCAGGATGGGGATAGATTATCCTGCACTCGCGTTCCTATGCTTCCTAGGCCGAGACCAGAGTTGCCGAGCAGGCCGTTCATCGGCAAGAGGCCCCATACTGACTCGCCTTCCAAGCTTACGGCTCCACCGACACAGCCGAGGTGACCTGATACATGGTGCACCTACTGCCAGAGGTCGAGCCATGATGACACTTACCGTTTCACCAGGATGAGGGGCAACGACTTTACGCCCCCTTAGAGGATCAACCGTCAGATGCCACCACCTCTCTCGACTCCACCTCTACGGTTAGCACCACCACATCCATCTTTCTGACTGCCTGCACCTCAACAGGCTCGGGTGCATTGGAACCCTCCCTTTAGGCCGCCTTAACGGCTCATGGTATAGCAACCAAATCGTTCTCAACAGGCTTGGGTGCATTCACTTACAGTGGAGGCATTCGAGGCAGCAGTCATAGCACCGATGACTTTTGAAGTCATGACCCATATCCAAGGTACTCCCATCTTTTTATTGGTGGACACTGGGTCCACTATCTTGATCATATCATGAGTAGAAATCAAGCGACTAGCATTGAATACAGCTCCTACGAAGGGAGTGAGGATCCTTACAGCTATAGGGACTTTTTCAGACGTTAGCAGAATTTGTGAGGGTTGCTCGATAGATTTAGGGAGCAGGTCGGTATTCGTCGACCTGATTGTTGCCTCACTATGACATTATGATGTTATTCTTGGTATGGATTGACTCACCGAGATGAAGTTAAAGATTAATTACGATACCAGAGTGGTGACAGCCCATGGACCTGAGGGCACAACCTTTACTTTTTCAGTTCAGGTCAGTTGGCCCTGTTATGAGAGTTGTTATGCTTCCTTATTGGGGAATGTTAATGGTCCAAAACATGAAAAGATGTCAGTCATTTGAGATTTTGAGGATGTGTTCAGAAAGATACCTGAATTGTCTCCTTAGTGCGAGATCAATTTTACCATTGATCTAGTGCCTAGTGCGACAACCATTTCATTATCGACTTATCGCATGCCTCCGTGTAAGATGGAGGAACTGAGAAAATAAATCGATGATCTGTTAGATGCAGGCTTCATACGACCGAGTATATCTCCTTGGAGAGCACCCATGTTGTTTGTGAAGAAGAAGGATGGATCTTTGTGATTGTGTATTGATTATCGCATATTGAACCAAGTGATGGTGAAGAATAAATACCCTTTGCCCAAGATAGATGATTTGTTCGATCAGTTGAGGGGGGCACAATATTTTATGAAGATCGACTCGCAGTCAGGGTATCACCAGTTACGCGTCAAGGAGGACATGCAGAAGACAACTTTCAGGACCAGTTTTGGGCACTACAAGTTCCTTGTGATGTCGTTTGGACTCACAAACGCACCATCCGTGTTTATGGACCTGATGAACTGGGTGTTTCGATCATACTTATACCGATTTGTCATTGTATTTATAGATGACATCTTGATATACTCTAAGAGTCGGGAGGAGCACGAGGAACACCTGCGAGCGATCTTTGATAATCTCAGGAAGAACTAGTTGTTTGCACAATAAAAGAAGTGTAACTTCTGGAAAGAAGAAGTTAAGTTCATGGGACATGTGGTGTCCAAGGAAGGGATAGTTGTGGACCTTGCTAAGGTAGCCGTAGTTCAGGACTGGGAGCAGCTCAGTTTGGTTATTGAGGTGAGGAGTTTTTTTTGGCTTGGCAGGCTATTACCGTCGATTCATTAGGGGTTTTTCTAAGATAGCCAGGCCATTATCTCAGCTGACAGGAAGGATCTTAAGTTTGCCTGGAATGAGAAGGCAGAGGCAGCTTTTCAGGAGCTGAAGGATAGGTTGACGTCTGCCCCGGTGCTAGTATTGCCAGAGTAAGGGGTCAAGTATACGATTTACACAGACGTGTCTCATGTTGGTTTGGGTTGTGTTTTGATGCAAAAGGATAGGGTTATTGCCTATGCATTAAGATAGTTGAGGAAATATGAGGAAAACTGGCCTACACACGACCTGGATTTAGCAACCATCATCTTTGCATTAAAGATCTGGAGACATTACCTCTATGGAGAGGAGTTCGAGTTGTTTTGCGACCACAAGAGCCTCAGGTACTTATTCATGCAGAGGGACTTGAATATGAGGCAGCGACGATAGATGGAAACCTTGAAGGACTTCAAGTTCGAGGTCTCTTACAATCCTGGTAAGGCTAAACTTATGGCAGACGCGTTGAGCCGCAAGAAGGCTATAGCATTTGTGGCTCCACTGATGATAGGCGAGTGGAACATGGTGGAATTTGTGCGAGACATCGAGCAGAAGCTTACTGTAGATGAGCCATTCAAGAGCGTCGTTCATGTTCGTGTGAAGCTACTTATCGATGACCGAATCATAGTGGCTCAAGGGGAGGATAAATGGTTAGTGAAGATGAGGAAGCGTACTAGTGACGAGGAAGACTTTGAATGGAGAGTTGGTTTAGATGGGGGTTTATGTTATCGTGGCCGCCTACGCGTTCCGAGTCTTCATGACTTCAGGAGGGAAGTTCTCGAAGCCGCTCACAATTCGAGGATGGCGATGCATCCCGGGAGTACGAAGATATACCAGGATATGAAGCGTTCATACTTGTGGGTCAACATGAAGGCCCACATAACAGAGCATGTATCACGTTGTATCACGTGCCAGCAAGTCAAGGCCGAACATCGCCAACCTCCTGGAATTCTTCAACCCATGCTCATAGCTAAATAGAAATGAAATTTCATCTCTACGGATTTCATTTCAGGGCTACCGAAGACAAGGAAGAGACATGACTCCATTTGGGTGATTGTGGACCGGTTGACGAAATCGGCTCATTTTCTCCCTATCAAGGTTTCGAACTCAGCAGACAATTTGGCCAGGTTATACATCAAGGGGATTGTACGTCTGCATGGGGTTCCTATGGAGATCATGTCAGACTGAGATACGTGATTCACATCTATCTTCTGGACTCATATCCAGGAAGCAATGGATGTAAAACTGAAGTTTAGTACCGCGTTCCCCCACAGACTGACGGGCAGACAGAATGGGTAAACCAGGTGTTGGAATATATGCTGCGAGCTTGTGTACTTGATTTCAAGGACAGTTGGGACGACTGTCTTCCTTATGCAGAGTTCGATTATAACAACAATTTTTAGGGGAGTATTTGCAAGGCTCCCTATGAGGCGCTGTATGGGCGTCCTTATCGAGCACCGTACTGCTGGGTAGAGGTTGGTGAGAGGAGCTTGGTTGGACCAGAGTTAGTTCAGGCGACTTTAGAGAAGAGTGACATTATCAGGCGTCAAGTTCTAGCAGCATAGAGCAGATAGAAGAGCTATGCTCATATGAGGCGGCGACAGTTAGAGTTCGAGGTTGGGGACCATGTATTCCTGAAGGTTTCCCCAATAAAGGGAGTCCTCCAGTTTGGGAAGAAAGGGAAGCTCACGCTAAGATTCATTAGCCCATTTCAGATACTAGATCAAGTGAGTGTGGTAGCATACCGCTTTACCTTGCCCACACCACTCATAGGCGTGTACAACATATTTCATGTGTCGATGTTAAAGAAGTACGTTCCTGATCCTTCACATATTATCAAGTGGGAATAGGTGCAGTTGAGTGAGGATGCTCCTTATGTACAGCGACCGACACGTATTCTAGATAGGAAGGAGCATGTGTCGCATAGTAAAGTGATTCCACTTGTGAAGGTATTGTGGACACACCATACTGAGGAAGAGGCTACTTGGGAAACAGAAGCCGAGGTCCGAAAGAACTACCCTCAGATTCTTAAGGAGTACAAAAAGGTACTAATTTTGAAGATAAAATTTTTCTTTAAGGAAGGTAGATTGTAGCATCTCAGAAAAATCCGTACAAAGACCCAACTACCACCTCAGGTAGAAATCACTAAGGACCAAATCGTTTAGGAATTAGGGAAAGATTAGGATAACTTTAAATACGAACTGCAAGATACAAAACTAGTAGAATCGCTAACGCTACATTACTTAGAAATCTAGGATCCATCTCAAAACCTAATTGCTCTTGGGAGCATCATGAAACTCCGTATCAGACCTGGACTGTGCATCGAAAGTTTGATTTTCTTAAAATTATATGATTATGACCGCCTTGCTGGACTTGACAACTATCTTGGAAATCAAGTCCTAAAAGTATTTAGAAACGCACAACTTAAGCCCGGAGCGAAGTGTGTGAGAAACACGAATATCTTTATGAAATAAACTGGAACTTAAGTGAATTGATTCATTCACTTACAAGCCAAACCTAAGGATTCAGACCGTCAGAATCTGACCCAATTACACCCTCAAATCAAGAAAAATTTCCAACACATGTCAGTGTACTTGTGGCCCTGATGGAGTATCGGTGACCGTTGAACTGAAACAGGTCTCCCGCGGCCAATCCACTGATCCGATCAAACCGAGATCTTAAACTAACCTAGATCCAATGTCAAGGAACTTAATCCCAACCGTATACAGAAAAGGAGCATCTAGATGTACTCCGTTGGATTGAAACAGCTGACTTTTTGCTATAACTTAAGTATACCATTGCCTTGGGGCCATTCCTATCAGTTATGGGCCTATATAAGTACCTTAAACCCTATCTCTCCCTTCACATACGAATTTTCAAACCCTAAGAGAGAGAGAGAGTAAAGAGAGAAGGAAAGAGAGAGAAAGGGAGAGAGAGAGAGTTAGAGTTTGTTCCTGAGATTCGATCCCACCACTCCACGTGCTTAGTCGCTACTTCCGTGTCGCTATACCGGTGATTTTAATTCTATTTTTGGGTATGAAATCATAACCCTAATATGTTTTAGGGATTTAAATAGAGTAAATGGTGGAATAACTAACCTATTTCAGGCTATAGGTTGCCGTTGAGCCGTAGGCGAGGACTTAGTGTTTAAACTGAGTTTGTTACTAGTTTACCGGCGAAGGGTGCAGACTATAAATGTTCAGGTTATGGTTTTTAAGGCTTTAAATGTCAGTAATGATTTATGACTGACTTGATTGCTATCACATTTGCGTAGATACATCATTTTCCACATATTACATATATATGTAGACTGTGTTGATTTTAATGCATTCTATGTGTTTGTTGAAATGTTTGAATGAGTATAGGATTATGATTTATGCTTTCCATGTTTATTGACTAAGGATACATGATTGTTGTATGTATGGTGAACCCTTTTGCATAGGAATTTGCTATAATACCTGTTATAACTACTTTATTACATTATATGATATGTGTAGTTTAAGTGTTTGATAAAATGCTTGAATGAAGAAATGCTTGTGAAAATGCATGTAATGAGGGTATTAAGATAGGATTCTCAATTACCTTATCTATAGCTACAGTTTCCTTCATGAAACCTATCTTACTACTACGTGCTTTATGGATGAATGCCTATGTATATTAACATATTCTTTAAGTGTTCGTTAAAATGCTTGTTTGGAATTTACATTTAAATTGCTTGTTACATGCCATCTTGACTACCAAACATGAATGCTTATTATGTTTGAGAGTGATTGGGGCTACGAGGTAGTCCAGGCAATCGGCAATGGTTCGCAATTAAGTTGCAAAACTATTTTGACAACATCGGATGCGTTCGGAGAATCTGAGTCGTACAGAGATTTACGGACAGTTGTTAAGCCACCCGGAGTGCTTACGCAGTCTATGTCGACCAACTCAACATACCCTCATATTAACCGAGCTTGTTAAGTAACTCGATTGACCCATCATATGTTCACCATGTATGGACGCTACTGTTTGAATCTAAGCTACCAACTTACTAGTACAAAGCCCGTTAAACCTTGGTATCTCAATCCGCTAAGACTCATGATCCAGACATGGTGGTGTTTGGGACACCGTGGTCGAGTTGTTGGCCTACACTGGGGCGACTAGCCTCCTCGTAGTGACCAGTGAGCAACCATAACTCATGAGCTGAATACGGTGATGTGTGGGACACTGTATTCGAGCTATTGGCCTACGATCAGGTGGTGAGCCCGCAGTGACCCCGAGTATATACTAGGACTACGCAAAGGTGTCAAGCTTTCTATAGTGACATCGAGTATAGACTAGGCCTGCGCTAAGGTGACGAGCCTCTTCGTAGCGACCTGGAACTGCTCTTTGTGTGTGATTAACTAGGACTGACAACCCTAGATAGATCAATGTTTGGGTCAATGATATAAAGGGAGGTACCTTAGCTTCCCAATCCTACTGTATGAATATGCTTAATTAAGAACTTGGCTAATCACACACATGCACCGCATTGCATGTGCCTTTGGCATTGGAGTTGAGCACAACGATAGTGTTGCATGCCGGGATCGTGAGATGATGTCGCAGAGGGAGTGTAGGTGAGGGCATGTATCATCATCACATATCATCCTAGAATTAACAAGAGTATTTAGGACATGAGTGTTGTACTGCTTTATCATTACTGCTTGACTGAATTGATAACATATTAACCTTTGCATTATAGCTCCATGGAGTTGATCACTCACTCCCATGTTTTGGGACGGTGTTTTAAACACCAACTAGACTCTGTTTTAGATGCAGATATTGGCGTGACGTATGAGGCTGAGCTAGACTTGTACGATGATGAGGAGGAGTTCTCATACATGCAGTTATCAGGCAGGTTTATGTAGGCCACTTTGATCGACGAGATTACAGGGATATATGATTAGCGGGACATTCACATTTTGTCATTTTATATCTTTGCAACAAATATGTATTTATTCAACTCAGTAATGCCATCCTAGTCTGGAGGTTGGGAAACATGTTTATGTACCTTATATATCTATTATAGTCTTCCGCTTGCATAAATTTAAATATCTCTGGAGTATGATATGTTGTTTTGGTATAATCCCACTTATGTTAAAGCACTAATACAGACAACATTTAATCATCATTATTTATGTTGCATAAGTGATGTATTAGAACTTGGGAGTTGGGCTCCTGCTTAACCCCTGATTTTCAGGGTGCTACAATGGCCGAGTGTTATATGTTAGAGATGCAATGTAAATATGCGAAACCTTAATCGGTCCATGTATTAGAACAGTTTGTAATTGAAAACATCATCGGGGTCTAATACACAACCATGCTGGTTGTCGCCCATCGCGCACATGACCAAGTGAGTGGAAAATACCTCAGTGGTATGTTAATGCCTACCCGACTCATCGATAACAAACCCATTTCATGAGTTGGTCAGACTCAACATAGCTTATAGGCCCGTACACCCGGGATGATGAGGTCCCTTTCCAACCAACCTTGACACATTAGGAGACACGACCTACTAGTAGTTGACACTCGAATGCTCATGTTATCCACTCAGTCTCGATGTTGAAGCATCATACTGGTACTACAGGTTTTAGGGACTTTCACCCATGGACATCCATAGCGCCCAAGTGCTAGAACACATATTTTTAATATCCAATCCAGTTAATCATGGTATGTTCGTAGAGGCTGCAACTTCGATATTGTTAGGGTGTGAAAGTAATCGTGACATACAGAATACGAAATGCATGAGTTATACTATCCAAGTCATATACCAAACCTTCACATACTGTGTGATCATGCGGGGCGACACTAGCTCATATGGTGTCCCCTAAGTATCTCAAGATGAAATGTGTATGCTATGATCAATTGTCCTCCACAATAGGCATACAAATGACGTGTGTAGGCATATAAATGGGCATGATATCCATTATACTAAGTATGTTATTAGTGTTTCCTATCAGGCTAAGTACACTAACATGTTATTAGGCATATCACATGATAATTGGCCGTAATTGGCATAATATATACAAAGAGTGGGACCCGAATGGCAAGCTCTATTAGAAATACAGAGGTTTATGTGGTGTGGCACACATTAGACTAATATTGACTCCTCATGTAGCCTGTGCATTAAAAAGGTCTAGTAACCGGATGTAAGGCATGTATAAAATACATATGCAAGGTGGGGTCCTCATGGGACAACTTGAATATACACCTGCACGGGTAACATATGCCCCTAGACTACCAATCTATTGGACACATGACCTACCGATGATATCCCAAGACAATCAGATTACCAATTGCATCACTATAGTTACTTACTAGGATGATCTATAGCGTCTAATCATTACCGATGTAATCCAATGGCTACAAATTGTTGGTAGTGACCTCTTGTGCAATTTAATGTGGATTTCATTATGATGCTTTCTCAAAAGGGTGGTCCAATTAAATGGTTTAGGGCCACCCAAACACCACCATGATCTCATGGTGGGGTCCACTTTTATGTAAATAAAGAAAAAAATGAAAGAAATACAAGGGATAGATCTATCCACCTTAAGATTGGATGGCTTCGATATTCCCTCTAATGGTGGCCACCACCTCCTCCTCCTCCTCCTCCTCCTCTCTCTCTCTCTCTCTCTCTCTCTCTCTATCTTCTCTGGAATTTTTCTTATTATGAATAGTTAACCATCATGGTTAGCCCTCCTTTGTGTAAAGATTTAACCCTTGGTTAGGGGAGAGGGTTAGTTTACTTAAGTTAGCTAGCTAGTGTGGTATATTGACATTGCATGGCTATGGGTCATGCACGGGAGGGGATGTATCAAGAGGAGAGAAAACTCTAGGTAAGGTATTACATGGAGAATGCACATGTAGTGTGAGTGGGGTAAGATGTCATGTGCATATGATGCATGTGTGGTGAGTGGACCTTGACATCACGATAATGTGTGAGTTAAGTGGGTGAAGACTGTTAACATTTTTTACTAAGCCAAGAAATTGGCTTTCTAGAATGGCTCATGGACTATGGGCCCAAGCCCATATGAGGTGTGTGTGTGTGTGTGCAGTTTGTCATGCATTAGAGTTCTCAGGTTTTTCACGGTGTATCTCACAAATGGAGCATCCAATAGACAAACAGATTATACCTTCATTATTGAGGCGACATGCTAGTCAATATAGTGGGGATGTCGAGGTATTGGTGTTGGGTCATCGGGGTGCATACTATGCACAAACAGTCTGAGTCCCACATCGAGGCTCTGAACGATGCACACTCACGTAATGGAAGAGATGTGGGGTACCGGGTACTTCAATGGGCATGAAGGTTGGCTTGAGTGGGTAGTCGAGACATGTATATAGATGTGCTGTTGACCACTAGGAAAATCAAGGTATTACACCTAGTCATAAGCTCGCACACTTATACACCTACACATATGATTACTCGAGAGTTTGGAAATAGAAAGGAGAAGTGAGGGAAAGGAAATGGCCGATCACCAAATAAAGGGTTTTCATTATTAACAGTTTGCAAGCGAAGAACAAAGACAAGTGTTACTTTTGTAAAAAGAATGTACATATAAAAAAACATTGCCTCAAAAGGAAGAAATGATTAAAAAAGAAAGGCATCCCCTTTATCTTAATATGTTCCAAAACCAATCTTACTAACGTCCCTTCTAATACTTAGTGAATTATGTCTGGTGCTGTGGTCCATATTTCAAATTCCATGT
This sequence comes from Magnolia kwangsiensis, assembly GCA_037074715.1. Lineage (NCBI taxonomy): Eukaryota > Viridiplantae > Streptophyta > Magnoliopsida > Magnoliales > Magnoliaceae > Magnolia > Magnolia kwangsiensis. Next base: position 61,774,612 of record CM073583.1, on the reverse strand, counting down.
GTGGTTTCCTTGTAACTTGGAGCCTAAACAAGGTGAGCAAACTATCATGTGGAACCAAATAAAGGCTAGAGTGGAAGTTTGTAGGAACCTACCCTTTAGTTATGAGCACATAATTTTAGTTAGATTTACTTCATACTTTTTTTTTTGGGTTTTGTTTTTTATATATCATAAAACTTAATTTCATTTTTCAAACTAGATACATAAGGTTATACTTTCGAATTTAGTAACGGAAAATTCAATTTGTTTGGGAATGGTAAGTGTGTTGGATTTGATGATTTATGTAATGATTCGTATAGTCTAAAATCTAAACACCTTGTTTACTCAGTTTCTTATGACCCTGCATGTGAACAATAGAATGAAACAAATGATACAATGAAACCTGGCATGACTAAAGAAAACTCCTCTATGTTATGGCATTATTAATTGGGACATATTTCAAAGAAAGAATGGAGAGGTTAGTGAAGGACAGAATTTTGGAACTTCTAAATTTCACTGCCTTTAACGTGTGTGTGGACTACATTAAAGGAAAGCGTATCAAAGTACACAAAGAATGGTGCTACAAGGAGTTCAAAATTTCTTGAAATAATGCATATGTATATATGTGGTGCTTTTTTTCTCTCATGTTATAGTGGAGGCGAAAAATACTTCTTAAAATTTATAAATGATTATTCACGCTTTGAATATGTCTACTTGTTACATGAAAAATCTGATGCTCTTGAAGCCTTTAAAGTATTCAATACTAAAATAGAAATGAACTTGATCGAAAGATCAGTGTTATAAGATCAGATAGAGGTGGTGAGTTTTATGGTAGATATGGTGAAATCAGATGTAATCCATACCCGTTAGCTAGATTCATAAAAGAATATGAAATAAATTGTTGCGTTGTACATTATGTCAGAATGTCATGGAAAAATAGTATAGCTAAAACTCTTCTAACATTGATGGATATAGTTAGGAGTATGACCAGTAACTCCACATTACTCAAATTAATGTTTATTAAAACTCTTATGACGGTTGTGTATAATGCATTTGCTAAGTTTGAGTTGAAATTTCGACAGCATTTTCAGGGTTCCTAATAACATTATTCCTAAAGTTCCTTCCGAGTTGTGAAAGGTAGGAAACCTAGCCCATCACATTTACATATTTAGGGTGTTAGTGCATTGTTTTACGCATCGTATTTATCAATCTCATGAGTCCTTGTGTCATATAGTTGGTTGAGCCCTTGAAAGCTGAAGACCTAAGACACAAGTGAAGATAGAGGTCCCGTGTTGCTGAAAAAATGTACAACTTTAGTGACCTTCGAACCCACTAAACCCACCTTCGGTCTGACCGAAAACAGCTAAAACATGATAGTGTCCTGAGGCAAAATATTATGTAATTCGGCTGCAATTGAGTGCCACCTTTGGTTTCATCAAGGACCACTTTCGATGCGACCGAAGACCACCTTTAGTGGGATCAAAAGTGTCCAAATCTGTCCAATGGCTATCCTATCTAATTCAATTCAACCGAACTTCAAAATCGGCATGATCGAACATAACTCGGTGTGACTAAATCTCCATACGGCCCGACCGAAGACTAGCCGTTATAGATCGGTTAGAGCCTTTTTTAATATATATAAATCTAGCAACCAAATCTTTATGAAGATTATAGATTTCAACATTTTAGAGACCCTGGTGCATCCCAAGCTCTACCAAACCTCTTAGACTCTATGTCAATGAGATTCATGCTCTCTTCTTAGTGATTCTTCACTCTAATGAGTATTCCAAGATTTTCTATGAGAATGCCATGATCTTAAGCCCTCTCTAAAGTTTAAACACTATTTCTCTCGGCAAACCCAAGTATTTATAATCCTTTAGAGTTTCCTTCAAGTAGAATCTCTCAAGCTTTACAACATCCCATAAGTTGTAGGAGATTCTACCCAACCTTCCATCATAACATCACGTGCAAAGTGTTAGACCTTGGAGCTAATGCATTGCCAAATCATCAACATTATGATCGGGGGAGAAAATGAGAGCCGATTGAAGCATAGGAGAGCATCGATCAAGAAAATTAAGAAGACGCTACAAAAAGGGCTCAATCCGACAAGTTATCATATATAAGAGTTCGTATACATTCCTTCCCTGTGTAGGATTGAGTGTAAGAGTTTGAATTAACAAACTCAACTAGGTTCTTGTGTATGACATGACTCTTATATAGGGCCTATATCAAAGTCCTTATGTAGGCCATCAGACACGGGTGCATATGTGTTAGTCTCTATGTGAGTGGCAGGAGTAAATGTAGGTCCTTGGATTAGGACAGGTTGTTGGTTAACTTATGAAAAGTAAACTAAAGTCTCTTGCAGAAGCCTCTGATGGGAGTGTACATTAGTAGGTTCTTGTGTAGGATCAAAGTTCATGGCGAGCCTATAGAAACCACATAAAGTCTCTTGCAGGAGCCGGTTCTTATGTAGGATTGTCAAGGTTAGAGTTGAACCTAATTTAAAACTCTGATAGTGAAATCCGGTATACTCATGGGTTGAGTGCGTCCGCTGGGAGTGGAGTAAAGAAACTAAACCACTATACATGCTTTTGTTTAGGATTGTTATTTGAGTATTTATTTAATCATGCTTACATGGTGAATGTTTAATTATATGTACACATGATTAGATGAATGCTAGATATTGATAGTTAGCACATCCCACACACACATGTATACTATCATGTTTATAGACTAGTTGCTTATTGCCACATCCTTTGTAATATATGTGATTGGACCATCTAATGGCTTGAAAGTATTAGAGTTAATTGCCTTGCTTACTTAAAATTTCATATTAGTTTAAGTAGGCAATTAGATTTAAAAGGTATAATTTTTAATTGGTCTTAATTACCCCCTCTAGGATATACCCATCATTCCTTAGCTCGCCAAACTTCTATGCATAGCTCGTGGGCCCTCCATGTGTAATTTCATAGGGATGAATAGCTAAGACTGGACTTTACAACTCATATAAAAAGAAATAGGACTCTAGAATTGTTAGTGGGTGTTTCATTGGATATCAATAAAGATCTAAGAAGTATAAGTTTTACCGTCCAACGATGGTAAGAGAATCACGGAAAATGAAATTGCCAAATTTCTTGAAGATGGGTAGAGTACTTAAGAGTGTGGAATGGAATTGTATAAAGTTATTTTTGAAGAAATACGAACCTTAGTACTTTTTCTTATAAATTTAGAAATTATGGAAGTCCCGTAACTTGTCAATCATATTGATATAGTGGAATAATAACAACTAGAACATCCACACTCGATTGTCGTTGATCCACCCAATGAAAATGAACTAATTACAGTAGACTGGAGTTTATTTATTTTCCTAGAGTATATTGGGATTATTGTGTACATGCCTAAACCCCTTTTGGATACTTGTGACTGCACCCTACACCCTCACTTTCATGTACGTGTGCGAGTCCGAGCAAGCGAGCATACAAAACATTCCATGTACTCGCACACACAAAGGCCTTTTTATAAAATATTGACTAAACAAAGGTGCTGATCTCACTTTCCACATCATCCACCTTTTTGAGCACCACTTTATACATCATCACTTTATGGGTGGGTCTTTGACTTAGTCAAGCCCATGGACCCCTAAATTCTACGAGTTCACTTCAAGTTCATTAACTGTAAGGCCCAAAAAATCGAGGGTCAAGCAAAGCTCAACTCCCGAGATTTGTTGCATCACTTATGCAACATAGATAATGATGTTTAAATATTATCCATATTAGTTTATTAAACATGAATAGGATTACACTAAAACAACGTATCATACTCCGGAGATACTTAAATTGAGCAAGCGGAAGACTAAGATAAATATATAACATATGTAAGTGTTTATCAATCCCCAGAGTATGAGTATGTTAGAAGGCTAAATAAATACATTTATGGTTTCAAAATTTACAAAATATCAAGTGTAAAGGTTCAACTAATCCATAGTCCCGTAATCCCGACGACGCAACTTTAGGTCTACATAGGCCCGCCTGAGAGTTGCATGTAGGAGAACTCTTCCTCCTCGTCAAAGAAATTCGGCTCTGTCGCATAAGCCTCATCGTCATCTGCAGCTAAAATATAGTCTGGTTGGTGTTTTAAAACACCGTCCCAGGGTGGGAGTGAGTGATCAACTCAGTGGTACTATAAGGCAAAGGTTAACATGTTATTAATTCAGTCAAGCAGTAATGATAAAGCAATACAACAATCATATCCTAAGTACTTTTCTTAATGCAGGAATGGTATGCTGTAATGATGCATGCCCTCGCCTGCACTCCCTCAGCGACATCATCTCACGATCGCACATGGCAAACTCCCTAAACGTGCACTTCCTCGCTAAAGAACATGCAATGCGGTGCATGGTCATGTTAGTCAATACTTAATTAGGCTTATTCATACAGTAGATTCAGGAAGCTAAGATACCTCCCTTTATATTATCAACCCAAACAGGGATCCATCTAGGGTCGTCAATCCTAATTAATCATATACGATAGGTAAGTTGTAGGACATCACCCCTAATGAAAGCAGTGGATAGGCAAGTTCAATTGATTAGACTCGAGATCACTACGGGAGGCTCGTCACCTGAATATAGGCCAGCAGCTCGAATACAGTGTCCCATACACCACCATATTCAGCTCATGAGTTTGGGTTGCTCACTGGTCACTACGGGGAGGCTTGTCACCCCAGTGTAGGCCGACAGCTCGACCACAGTGTCCCATACACCACCATGCCTGACTCATAAGTCTTAGCGAATTGTGGTACCATGGTTCAAACAGGATGTTACATCGGTAAGCGGTACCTTAGATTCAAGCAGTAGCGTTCGCACATGGTAAACACACATTAGGTCAATTGGGTTATTTGATAAGTTCGATTGGTACGAGTGCACGCTAAATTAATTGACATGGATCACCTGAGCACTCCTCGTGGCCTAACCACTGTCGACAATCACTATACAGCTCAGATTCATCGAACGTATCCATTGTGGCGAGACTAGTTCAACCACTCAGTCTGAAAACTGTTATCGATTGCCTGGACTACGTAGTAGTCCCATTCATACTCAATGCAATAGGTAGTCACATGTGATAATCATAACAACATTTAACAAATAATTCAAATACAATAATCATTTGAGCATTTTATCAAATACATAGAACATGTTATTATACGGCATTTTATTCATAAATCGCGCATTTAAAATTAAGGTTACATGAAGGAATTTATACATATAGATAAGGTAGTTGAGAATCATATCTCATCACCCTTATAATTACAATTCATTAAACAATTACTCATTTAGACATTTTATCAAACACTTAGCCTACACATCACTACATACATGACCTAACTTAGTTATATCATATATTATAGGAAATCCTTTCGCAAAGGAGTTGTCATACATAGAAAAAACATGTATTTTAGACTAATAGTCATGGCTAGTACAAATCATAATTGTAAATTCATTCAAACATTTCAACAAGCACGTGTAATGCATTATATATTCACATAGTTCACACACATGTATAATTCATCGAATACATCGTAACTAAAATCATATGATAGCAATCAAGTCAGACATAAATCATTAGTTGACATTGAAATCCTTAAAAACCATAACCTAAACGTTTATAGTCTGTACCTTTCGTCGGTACACCTATCACAAACTCGGTTCGTACACTACGTCCCCGTCTACAGCACAACGACTACGTAAATCATAAAATAGGTTAGTTATTTAGTCAATTTCTCTATTTGGATTCCTAAAATAAGATTACGGTTAGGATTTCTTACCCAAATCAGAGTTGGAATGGCTCGTGTAGCTAGATGTAAAGATGATTTAGTGCGTGTAGTTGTAAGAGAGAAACATTGCCTCAATCTCCCAAACTCTCTCTCTTCTCCTCACTCTTTTCTCTTCTTTTCTCTCTTCTCTCTCCTAGGGTTTGGAGAAAATTCGTATGGAATGGGAATGGGGTAGTTTAAGGTCCTTAAATAGGCCCAAAGCTAGTTCAAATGGCCCCAGGGCCATGGTATATTTAGGTTATAGCCAAAGGGTGTCTGTTTAGGGCAAACGAGACTCATTGGGAGGCTCATTACTCACTTGCATCATGGAGTAAGTTCCCTGACCATGGATCTAAGCCAGGTTATTATTTCGTTCCCATCAGATTTGTGAATCGACCGTGGAGGGCCTGTATCAGTTCAACGGTCATCATCACCCGATCAGGGCCACAAGTATACTGACATGTGCAAGGAAATTTTCCTGATCCACAAGTAAAGTTTGGTCAAAAACTGATGGTTTGAAGTCTTCAATTTTGTCCGTAAGCGAATGGTTCAATTCACTTAAGTTCTAGTTCATTTTCTAAAGATATTCGCGTTTCTCACACACTTTGGTCAAGGCTCAAGTTGTGCATTTCTGGATACTATTTGGGCTCAATTCCCACAATAGTTATCAAGCCCAACAAGACAGTCATAACCTTATAGTTTCACGGTAATCGGACTTTCGAAGTGCGGTCTAGGTCCGATACAAGGTTTCAATGTGCTCCCGAGAGCAACTAGGTTTTGAGATTACTTCTAGGTTTTTAAGCAATGTCGTGCTAGTGATTCTAATGGTTTTGGGTCTTGCAGTTAGTATAGATAATGGTCCAAGCTAATTCCACTAATTATTTACTTTAATACGTAATTAATTTTTTTTTAATTTCTACAAAATTTGATCCTTAGTAATTTCTGCCTGAGGTGATACTCGAGTCTTTGTACGAATTTTTTCAAGACGTTACAATTTACCCCCTTAAAGAAAATTTTATCCTCGAAATTAGTATCTTTTCGTACTCCTCGAGGATCTAAGGGTAGTTCTTACGGACTTCAGCTTCCATTTCCCAAGTAGCTTCTTCTTCAGTGTGGTGAGTCCATAGTACCTTCACAAGTGGGATAACTTTACTGCGTAGCACCTGTTCCTTCCTGTCTAGAATACATATTGGTCGCAGTACATAAGTAGCATCTTCACTCAACTATACCTGCTCCAATTTGATAATATGGGAAGGATCAAGAACGTACTTCTTTAGTATCGATATGTGAAACACATTATGCACGCCTGTGAGTGGCGTGGGCAAAGCAAGGCGGTATGCTACCACACCCACTCGGTCTAGAATTTGGAATGGACCAATGAATCTCAGCGTGAATTTTCCTTTCTTATCAAACCAGAGGACTCCCTTCATTAGGGAAACCTTCAGGAATACATGGTCCCCAACCTTAAATTCTAGCTGTCGTCGTCTGGTATCGGCGTAGCTCTTCTGTCTGTTCTGTGCTGCAAGAAGTCGACGCCTGATAATGTCGATCTTCTCTGAAGTCACCCATATTAAATTTGGGCCAATCAGACTTTTCTCACTAACCTCTGCCCAACAATGCGGTGCTCGACACGAACGCCCATATAATGCTTCGTAGGGAGCCATGCCAATGCTCGCTTAGAAACTGTTGTTATAAGTGAACTCAGTATAGGGAAGACAGTCATCTCAATTATCCTTGAAATCGTGCACACATGCCCCGCAACATATCTTCTAACACCTGATTTACCTGTTCCATCTGCCTATCAGTCTATGGGTGGAACGCGGTATTAAACTTCAGTTTCACTCCCATGGCTTCCTGGATTTGAGTCCAGAAAATAGACGTGAATTGCGTGTCTTGATCTGACACAATCTCCATAGGTACTCCATGCAGACGTACTATCTCCTTAATGTACAGCTTGACTAAATCATCTGCTGAGTTGAGACTCTAATCATGAGGAAATGAGGTGATTTCGTTAATCATAATCACCCAAATGGAGTCGTGTCCCTTCCTCATCTTCGGTAACTTAAAAATGAAATCCATAGATATGAAGTCCCACTTCCATTCAGCTATGGGCATGGGCTGAAGTAAACTAGGAGGTCAGCGATACTCGGCCTTGACCTGCTAACATGTGAGACAACGAGATACAAAATTTGCTATGTGGGCTTTCATGTTGTCCCACCAATACGAACGCTTCATATCTCGATACATCTTTGTATTACCAGGATGCATCACCATCTTCGAATTGTGAGCTGCTTCGAGAACTTCCCTTCTTAAGTCATGAAGATTCGAGACTCATATGCGGCCATGATAACGTAAATTCCCCATCTGAACTAACTCTCCATTTAGAGTTTTCATCGTCACTAGTTCGTTTCCTCATCTTCATCAACCATTCATCTTCTCTCTAAGCCACAATGATTTGGTCATCAATAAGCGGCTGTACATGGATGTATGCGACACTTTCGAATGACTCCTCTACTGTAAGCTTCCGTTCGAAGTCCTACACAAACTTTACCATATTCCATTCTTTTATCATCAGCGGAGCTGCAAATTCTATTGTCTTCTTGTGGCTCAACACATCAGCCATAAGGTTAGCCTTGCCAGGATGGTAAAAGACCTCAAACTTGAAGTCTTTTAAGGTTTTCATCCATCGTTACTGCCTCATATTCAGGTCTCTTTGCGTGAAGATGTATTTGAGGCTCTTGTGGTCACAAAAGAGCTTGAACTCCTCTCTATAGAGGTAATGTCTCTAGAGCTTTAATACGAAAATGACCGCCACTAATTCCAGGTCATGCGTGGGGTAGTTTTCATCATGTTTCCTCAACTGTCACGAGGTATAGGCGATCACCCTATCCTTCTGCATAAGTACACATTCCAAACTGACTCGAGATGCATCGTGTATATAGTATATTTAACCCCTTGCTCTGGTAATATTAATATGGGTGCGGACGTCAACTTGTCCTTCAATTCCCGAAAGGCTGCTTCTGCCTTCTCATTCCAGGAAAACTTAAGATCCTTTCGAGTAAGCTAAGACAATGGTTTGGATATCTTAGAAAAATCTTTTATGAATGGGCGATAGTAGCCAGCAAGTCCCAGAAAACTCCTCACTTTTGTAATCGAACCGGGCTACTCCTAGTCCTGAACTATGGTCACCTTAGCAAGGTCCACAGTGATACCTTCCTTGGATATCACAAGTCCCAGAAACTTGACTTCTTCCTTCTAGAAGTCACATTTCTTGTATTGAGCAAATAACTAGTTCTTCCTGAGAGTATCGAAAACTGCTCGCAGGTGCTCTTCTTGATCCTTTCGGCTCTTGGAGTATATCAAAATGTTATCTATAAATATGATGACGAACTGGTACAGGTACAGCCGAAACACTCAGTTCATGAGGTTCATGAACACTACTTGTGCATTTGTGAGTCCAAACGACATCACAAGGAATAAATAGTGCCCAAAACTGGTTCTGAATGCCGTTTTCTTCACGTCCTCGTCCCTGACGCACAACTGATGGTACCCAAACTATAAGTCGATCTTTGAGAAATATCATGCCCCTTTCAACTAGTTAAACAGATCATCTATCTTGGGAAAATGATACTTGTTCTTAACTATTAGTTGGTTTAACCTGCGATAATCAATACATAATCACAGCGATCCATCCTTCTTCTTTACAAACAACACAGGTGCTCCCTAAGGAGATATACTTGGTCATATGAAACCTGAATCCAACAAATCATCAATCTGTCTCCTCAATTCCTCCATTTCAGATGGAGACATGCGATACGTCGATAGAGAAATGGGTGTCGCACCAGGCACAAGGTCAATAGTAAAGTCAATCTCGCACCGAGGAGGTAGTCCAGGTATCGTCCTGAATATTTCTGTGAAATCTTGGACTACAGGAGTGTCCTTAAGTGTCTGGCCACTAACATTCTTCAACAAGGAAGCGTAACAACTAATGCGATAGGGCCAACTGACCTACACTGGGAAAGTAAAAGTCATGCTCTCGGGTGCATATGTTGTCACCAATCTGGTATTTCAATCGATCTCTGCCTTCATCTTGGTGAACCAGTCCATACTGAGAATGACATCATAATGACATGGTGGGGAAACAATCAGGTCAACGAGCGCTGTACTACTTCTTAAGTCTATCGAGCAACCCTTACAAATCTTGGTAGAGTCTGAGAAGGTCCCTGTGGCGGTAAGGAGTCTTACCCCAATCATAGGAGTAGTTTTCAACACTAATCGCTTGACTGTTGTGCATGATACTATTGAAATAGTGGACCCGATATCCACTAATAGGAAGACTGGTGTACTTTGGATATGTGCTGTGACTTCAAAGGCTAAAGGAACTTTAGTTATTGAATCAGACGCTTCAGCTGCAAGCGCATGTACTCACGCTTGTTGAGGATGATTCGGTCCCGCTGCCATAGGTCATTGAGGCAGCCTACTTCGAGGTACATTCGGTCTATAAAAAGGCTGTGCTAACGGTGTTGATCATAGAGGTGGAGCTAAAATGGCTTGTGGTAACTGACAGTTGATCTTCTGAGGTGGCGTAAAGCCATTATCCCTCATCTTGGTAAAGAAATAAGTGTCTATATGGCCCATCCTTTTATAGTAGGTGCACCACAGATCAGATCGCCTCTCTGGGTCGATGGAGCCCTAAGCCTAAGAGGCAAATCTGCACGTGGCCTCTTGTCGAGGAATGGTTAGTTCGGTAAGTTAGGTCGAGGCCTCGGGCCCATAGGTATACGCATACGGGACAGTCTATCCCCATCCTACTCAGCTCGCTAGGACAAGTTCACTAGCTCAACATAATTGGGAATGCTAACGCAACACATCTTTGTGCGAATTTCAAGCCGCAGACCCTCTAAAAATCGTCGCATCTTCATCGGCTCGTCTGCTGGTATCAAAGGAGCATATTTGTCTAGCTCTGTGATTCTGTGCTCATACTCTCACACAGAAATTCCTCCATGTCGGAGGCGAAGGAACTCACCCTCCTTTTCATTATGGTAAGTGAGAGAAAAGTACTTCCCATGGAAGCGAGTCTCAAATGCAGCCCACGACCATACGTATCCAGGGAAAACTGTTCATAGGACGCTGTCCCGCCAGAGACTGGCCTCCTTCTCTAACATATAACTAACCAACTCTACCTGCTCTACCTCAGTGCAGTGCAGTGGCTTTAACATCTTAGAGATGCGATCTAGCTAGTATTCGGCCTCCTCGGGCTTGTGAGTGCCTGCAAAGGTGGGAGGTTGGAAACATTGGAAATGTTCGAATAGACCGCTGGCATTCATATTTCCAGCAAGCTGCATAGGTGGTGCAGGTGGGACCATATTCATGTTTTGGGCAAGGGTCCCTGCAATCGTGGTCCAAACTTTTTGTTGCTGCTACATTAGGAGCATCATCTGCTCCAACCTATCAGGAGGAGGAGCCGCCTGAGGCATGTGTGACGTCGAGGTAGACACACGGTTCTATTCTGGAACCGATGATGCACTAGGTGTTAGCCCATTGGTGGGGCCAGTCGCCGGCTGTGAATCCGGCATGGTGTCACTATCAGGGCCTAAACTGCGGTTCGTGTGGCTATCGCTTAGGGGAGGTGCCCCATGAAACGATCCACCAAGTGTAAGACCTGTCATATTCCGAGTGGTTTTCGAAGGCATTCCCTATACACAACATAGGGTGTAACATGTGTAAGATTTTAAATAACAACACTCAATTTTCCAAGCATTATACACATTCCAAATCAAAAGAAGCTTCATGCATTTCATTTAACCAAAATTGTCACAATACATGAGATGTAGTCTTACATGGATCATGACAGAAGATGCATGTGAGCTAATCTAACACAAGTTTTAAACATTAAACACACTAACATCCAACCAAGCCTACCAAGGCTATTACAAAGGAAAACTAAAAAAATAAGGAAAGTCCAAAGATGACTACGACATATGACTAGTCGTCCGACTCTGGTGAAGGTGGAGGAGCACCCTTGTCCTGTATACAGTACAGGAGGGCCTTCAGAGTGCGAGACATCCTCTCGAATTTCTGTTTCATATAAACCTGATTCTCTTCAATTGGTCTGGGTCTCCTTAACCTCCTATCTCAGGGCGGCCTGGTTCTCTTCAATCTAAGCCATGCAGGCTTCCAAGGCGGCCCAATCATGGTTGTCATCATGCGTAGCAGTAGGAGGCTCCCTATGCAGATCTTAGGCCTCCCCTTCTTCCTCTTCCTGTTCTTCCTCATCACTTCCTTCCTCAGTGCTCTCCTTGCCACTGCCTTCCTCATCACTTCCTTCCTCAGTGCTCTCCTTGCCACTGCCTTCCTCATCATTGTCTTCCTCATCTTCAATCCCTTCTTCCTTCTCACTCTCCTCCTCAATCTCATCCCCATATTTATCAAGCCTTGTTTGGTGTTGTCTGGGGCCTATGCCCATATTGTTGAGTGTAATATCATTGATGATATGAATTGGGGAAACGTCACCCTTATGGAGTCTGAAATTGAAGTGGCGGGCAATTTTATAAATAAGTCGACCGAAGGGAAGCGAGGCATCTCCTCGTATGGATCGTGCAATATCCACAATCTATCCACAATATGAATGTAGGTAGACATAGCTTGTCTCCCTAACCATCTTTGTATAAGAAATCCACAATAAGGCTAGTACACTCCGTGCAGTTGCTCCACCTTGGATATACGTTATACGTAAATATGTGGTGGACTATGCAAAAATTATTTGTAAACTTGGTCGATGCAAGGCTATTTCCTCGCCTCCACCTCTCAAGCTGACAGCAAAGGAAACGGGTGTGGCAATTCCTTTCTCGTTCACTGGCAAGGTTTTTCTCACTAGCATGTACAAGTCCACACTCCATACCCATGATTCGAGCTACCATGTCAACATTAACTATGGCTTGCCCTCTTCCCAAAGGGATAGTAAACTGTAGCGGCTCTAGTATTGGGTCCTGTATATGAGCATAGAAGGCACACACTGCTCCTTCACTCGCATGGGTATTTCCCTCAAATATGGGACCCAAACCATTTTCTAGGAGTATGTCCATCACTGGGTACAGTCCAAATAGCTTTTCATCAACATGAGCCTCGAATGCCACTCTACGGTTATGGAACCTACCTAATTCGATGCCCGCTGGTAGCAATCTTTCAATGGGGATCCGTAGGCCAAGATTCTGTTTTGATCTTCTCTCTCTCTCGATGCTTGTGCTTGCTTCGGCGCCCATTTTCTTCCTTGGACGGGTTGGGCGGCTAGGCTCGGCTTTATCTATGGACGCCCTTCTCTTTCCCATGAGGGAAAGGAGTGTGGAGAGTGAGAATACAGTTGCAACTAGCTCAAAGAGAGCCATGGAGGTGAAGAAAGCTTGAAGGATGAGATGGGTTGGTGGGTTTTGGAGCTTGTGAGACACAAAGGGTGCTTTTGTGCTCAACTAAGTGGAAAATGGGAAGATGGAGAGTTATAAGATACAAGGGATGGATTTGTGTGCTCAAATGAGGGAAAATAAGGGAGATGGGAGGTTGTATGAGAGGGGTTTTGAGGAAAATGGAGGGTGGGTATGTATTATAGTAGAAAAAGAAGATATGAGAATGGAAGGGAGATTTGAGAGGAAAAATGAGATTTTAGAGGGGCTTGAAGAGCTTGGATGGAGTGAAATGGAGGAAAATGAGGCAAAGGGGGTAAAATAGAGGGCCCCAGATGAAATACAGGGCCCCACACATGGGGGGGTGCGCCGGATCCGCAGGCCCGCTGGAGGGGAGCACAGCGCGCCGCCGTTGGCGTGGTGCCACCGCGGTCCCCTGGACTGGTGGCGGTACCGTAGCCTAGGGTCGGTGGCCTCTCCCTCCCAGGGTGCTGAAATGGTGTGAGGGATCCTCTAGGTCCCACCAAAAAATGAGTTTTGGGCCCCTATGCCCGTGTGAGGTGTTTTGGGGGTCCAACAAGTGCGTATTCACGCATTTTGGGCCATTTGAGTGTGGGATTCGCTGAATTATCATCCAAACCCATCGATTGACGGTCTAGAAAGGAATTGGGATCATTTCACATGATCACAGATGCATACGGGTCACATTTTAATGGTCAGTTTCGCCCGTCGGTGAAACTTGGGATCCTATGATCATTTATACATTTTATCACTCCTACCTAAGTTAAAGTACATCAGTGTGCATCATGTTACCATAACCCAGGTCTAGTTTAATCCAAATCATGCCCCGATACCAACTTGTAACGCCTCAAAAATTGAGGGTCAGCAAAGCTCAACTCCCGAGATTCGTCGCATCACTTATGCAACATAGATAATGATGTTTAAATGTTGTCCATATTAGTGCATTAAACATGAATGAGATTACACTAAAAAAACATATCATACTCTAGAGATACTTAAATTGAGCAAGCAAAAGACTGAGATAAATATATAAAGTATGTAAGTGTTTATCAATCCCCAAAGTATGAGTATGTTACTAGGCTAAATAAATACATGTATGGTTCTAAAATTTACAAAATATCAAGTGTAAAGGTTCAACTAATCCATAGTCCCATAATCCCGGCGACGCAACTCTAGGTCTACATAGACCCGCTTGAGAGTTGCATGTAGGAGAACTCCTCATCAAAGAAATCCGGCTTCGTCGCATAAGCCTCATCGTCATCTGCAGTTAAAATATAGTCTGGTTGGTGTTTTAAAACACCGTCCCAGGGTGGGAGTGAGTGATCAACTCAGTGGTACTATAAGGCAAAGGTTAACATGTTATCAATTTAGTCAAGCAGTAATGATAAAGCAATATAACATCATATCCTAAGTACTCTTGTTAATGCAGGAATGGTATGCTGTAATGATGCATGCCTCACTTACACTCCCTCAGTGACATCATCTCACAATCGTGCATCAGAAACTCCCTAAACGTGTGCTTCCTCGCTAAAGCACATGCAATGCGGTGTATGGTCATGTTAGCCAATACTTAATTAAGCTTATTCATACAGCAGATTCAGGAAGTTAAGGTACCTCCCTTTATATCATTAACCCAAACAGGGATCCATCTAGGGTCGTCAATCCTAATTAATCACATACGATAGGCAAGCTGTAGGGCCTCATCCCTAATGAAAGAAGTGGATAGGCAAGTTCAATTGATTATACTTGAGGTCACTACGGGAGGCTCGTCACCTAAACGTAGGCTGACAGCTTGAATACAGTGTCTCATACACCACCATATTTAGCTCACGAGTTTGGGTTGCTCACTGGTCACTATAAGGAGGCTCGTCACCCCAGTGTAGGCTGACAGCTCGACGACGGTGTTTCATACACTACCATGCTCGGCTCATGAGTCTTAGTGGATCGTGTTACCATGGTTGAAATGGGCCATTACATCGGTAAGTGGTACCTTAGATTCAAGCAGTAGCGTCCATATATGGTAAACGTACATTAGGTCAATCAGGTTATTTAACAAGTTTGATTGGTACTAGCGCATGCTAAATTAATCGACATGGAGCGCCTGAGCACTCCTCATGACCTAACCATTGTTGACAATCACCGTATGGCTTAGATTCACCGAACGTATTTATTGTGGCGAGACTAGTTCAGCCACTCGAATTGGAAACCGTTACTAATTGCCTGGACTACGTAGTAGTCTCATTCATACTTAATGTAATAGGTAGACACATGTGATAATCATAACAACATTTAATAAAAAATTTAAATACAATAAGCATTTGAGCATTTTATCAAACACATAGAATATGTTATTATACATAGGCATTTTATGCATAGATTGCGTATTTAAAATTAAGGTTACATGAAGGAATTTATACATATAGATAAGGTAGTTGAGAATCCTATCTCAACACCCTTAATAATTATAATTCATCAAATAATTACTCATTCAGACATTTTATTAAACGCTTAGCCTACACATTACTACATACATGACCTAACTTAGTTATAACATATATTATAGCAAATCCTTTTGTAAAGGAGTTGTCATACATACAACAAACATGTATTTTAGATTAATAGTCATGGCTAGTACGAATCATAATTGTAAATTCATTCAAACATTTCAATAAACACGTAGAATGTATTATATATTCACATAGTTCACACACATGTATAATTTATCGAATACATCATAACTAAGATCGTATGGTAGCAATTAAGTCAGACAAAAATCATTATTTGACATTGAAAGCCTTGAAAACCATAACCTAAATGTTTAAAGTCCGCTCCTTTCGTTGTACACCCATTACAAAATCAGTTCTTACACTACGTCCCCATCTACAACACAACGACTACCTAAATCATGAAATAGGTTAGCTATTTCATCGATTCCTCTATTTGGATTCCTAAAACAAGATTAAGGTTAGGATTTCTTATCCAAATCAGAGTTAGAATGGCTTGTGTAACTAGATGTAAAGACGATCTAGTGTTTGTAGTCGTAAGAGAGAAACACCGCCTCGATCTCCTAAACTCTGTCTCTCCTCCTCACTCTTTTCTCTTCTTTTCTCTCTTCTCTCTCCTAGGGTTTGGAGAAAATTCATATAGAATGGGAATAAGATATTTTAAGGTCCTTAAATAGGCCCAGAACTGGTTCAAATGGCCCCAAGGCCATGGTATACTTAGGTTATAGCCAAAGGGTGTCTGTCTTGGGCAAACGGGACTCATCGGGAGGCCCATTACTCACTTTCATCATGGAGTAAGTTCCCTGACCATGGATATAAGCTAGGTTATGATTTCAGTCTGATCGGATTTGTGGATCGACCGTGAAGGACCTGTATCAGTTCAACGGTCATTGTCACTCGATCAGGGCCACAAGTATACTGACATGTGTAGAAAAATTTTCCTAATCCATGGGTAAAGTTTAGTCAAAAACTGACGGTTTGAAGTCTTTAATTTTTTCCATAAGTAAATCGTCCAATTCACTTAAGTTCTGGTTCATTTTCTAAAGATATTCAAATTTCTTACACACTTTGCTCAATGCTTATGTTGTGCATTTCTGGATATTATTTGGGCTCGATTCCCATGATGGTTGTTAAGCCCAACAAGGCGGTCATAACCTTATAGTTTCACGGTAATCAGACTTTGATGCGCGGTCCAGGTCCGATATGAGATTTCAATGTGCTCTCGAGAGAAACTAGGTTTTGAGATTGCTCCTAGGTTTTTCGCTAATGTTGAGTTAGCGATTCTAATAGTTTTGGATCTTGCGGTTCGTATAGATAGTCATTCAAGCTAATTCCACTGATTATTTAGTTTAGTACTTAATTAATTTTTATCTAATTTCTAAAGAATTTGATCCTTAGTAATTTCTGCCTGAGGTGATACTCGGGTCTTTGTACGGATTTTTTCGAGATGTTATATTAACTCTCTCTCTCTCTTGCTCTTACTTTGTTGAATGTGAAATATTGCATATTTACTGTAACGTCCCGAGTTTTCGCTACCCAAGTTTATACTCCTGCCCGAGAATTCTGGGTGTTAATAAGTAATAATTGGATGCTTCAAAATTGCACATTATTTTTTTCTTTTTCATTTATATTACATTTATGAAGGTAAATATTCACAAGAATAAAATTAATTGTACTTCTTATTTCTTTAAAGTATAAAATCAACTAAATTTCTTATGCCCTCTCAATGGTGCTTATTACATTATCTTAAAGTAAGTAGTGAAAAGAAAAAGCAAATCGTGTGCTATTCTTCTTCTTTATTCAAACTTATCTTCAACTGAACGGTCGTCATCCTGTAATTCACCTATAATATCTATCCGATTTGAGAGGGTCAATGCCCCACTCATAGTGATGGTTGTCCTTTAAAGTTTACAATGATTCAAGTGATTCATAAGAATAACAGAAGGGTCCTGATACATCTCATACTCCACAAATATGAATGGTATCGATATTCGCAAATATTCTAGCAAAGTATATGTGGTCCATCACACATAGCGATCATCATGATGTGGAAAATAATTCAAAAATACCCATCTCACCCTGCATCCCATACCACGGAGATTCTCGACATGTCCAACATTACCGTGGATTTACATGAAATACCTCAAGATAACATAACACATGGATCAGATAAATTATATAACATGATTTGTTCATGGAGCGACTATTTACGACATCCAATCCCAAAAGTGATGTAACATGCATTGTGGATTACTTACATCGATTTGTGCACCACTACCTAAAATTCGTGGAATTTCGAGTTAACTAAGAGGGTCACTACCCGGAACCATTACGTCCACTATAATATATCGATCATTAGGAGTGGGATTTCAAACACCACACTTGCGTGATAAGGTAATAATGTGATTATTTAAATTATGTAATAGTTAATCATAAGGTGATGATTCACAATAATAATCTCGAAGTACGTAAGAATAAGATAATCAAATCAAATTATCATAAAATTTAAAGGAAAAGCCCTCACCTTTGGAGTCAAATTGTTTTTCAAGATTTTTATAACTTGAGGTGTACGGCGTAAGGTCGAATTCTATCATGTTCAACATAATCCTTATGGTTAGATTTCAACATTGCACGGCTAAGATTAAAGGATATGTTTTTAAGGATTTTGATTCCCTAATTTACAAAGATATGAATCTATATCAAGTATTTTGCTAACTCAAAATTATATCTAAGAACCAACTACTTTGCTTCGACACCAATTCTCTATTGCAAATTTGGTGGTTCAACAATCTCTTTATTAAGTTGACTCCACTTGACTTGGTTAGAATAAGATCTACTAACATGGTCTTAAAATAAGGTCGGCAAGAACCTAACATTGACTGGAGACTACAGGAAATATAATCTTAGCAGTTGAATTACCTTTGAGGATGTTATAGCTACTAGGGATGAATCATCAGAGTCTGAAACTAATTTTGAATATGATGAATCAGACCAATAAAATGCAAATGATTTAAAAGCCTTTATGACTATAACTAGAGTCACTTCTTCAGATAACTGTGATATATCTGACTATGAAACTCTATGAAGTGACCTTAAAAATGAAAAGGATCTTCAAGATGCATATAATGCCCTATACAGAGAAAGTTGTAAAATTGCAGTCAAATTGAAAATTTAAAAAGAAAATTATGTTAAACTAAAATTATAACTTAAAAAAGTTATTTTAGAAAAATCTCATTTTTTCGATTATTTTGAAAAAATAAAATTAGAGTTGAGTTTTAAGTCTTCTGAATTGTAAAAACTTAAAACAAAAAATGAGAAACTAAAACTTGAAGTTTCTTCCATTCAGAGTTCAAAGGACACTTGAAAATATACCCTTGGTGACCAGAAACTTGAAAATTTTTTAACCTCATCAAGGCGATGTGGTGACAAGTCTAGACTAGGTTATATTAAAAATAACACTTTGAAATCTAAGGATTTTTCTCCTACCTTTGTAAAAGGAGAATCCTCGAATTCTAAAGTAGAGACTTTAAAAGATTTAAACTATAAAAGGAAAGACTCCAAAAACTTAAAACCTTTTCAAGTCTTTTATGTAATAAATAATCCCAACTACTATAAACATCAAAGGAATAATAAACCTCATTTAGCTAAAAAAATTGTGGACTTTCTTAAAGAGCTATTAAAATCCAACTCGGATAAGACTAGAGTATATAAAAAAAAGGAGAAATCTTAACTTCTAAATACAAAGAAAAGTAAGAGATCCTTATAAACCTAGAACCATAATGAAATGGGTTCCAAAGGTTAAGTATCCTATTGCCCACACAGCTTTCAAAGCTAATAGCCATTCAAGATGGTACCTGGATAGTGAATGTTCAAGACACATGACAGGTGATACGACTATATTCTCAAATATCAACGAAGTAAATGATGGCTCAGTTACCTTCGGAGATAAAAGCAACTGCAAGATAATTGGCCAAGGTAATGTACAACTTCCTAACTTAATATTAAATGGTTGCAGAACGTCTGAAAATTGTTATATAAATGATAATTCTTACTCAACAAACCATTCATGTTACATGGTCCAAACAGATGAGACAGAACTATGACATAAACATCTTGGACATATAAATTATAGAGATCTATATAAATTGAGCAAAAGAGATCACTTATGTGGCCTACCCAAACTGAAAAAGATAACAAAAGATTATGGCGCATGTCAAATAGGCAAGAAAATTAGGAGTAGTCACAAGAAAGTAAACTCCTTAGCCACGGCTAGATCTCTTGAACTTCTCCATGTAGATTTATTTGGACCAACTAGAACGGAGAGTAAAGATGGAAAAAAAATATTTTCTGGTGGCAGTTGATGGCTATGCTATATATACTTGGGTCACCATTCTAAGTGAAAAATCAGATACTCTTGATGAAGTCAGAAATTTTTTAAAACATATCCAGATGAAAAAGAGCTATCCGTGGTCAAAATTAGAAGTGATCATAGTACCGAATTCGAAAATAGCAATTTTGAGAAATACTGCAATGACCATGGTATATTGCATGAGCTGTAAGAAATGATAAGTGTAATGCTAAATAGCATGAACCTACCAAAAAATTTATAGGCTGAAGTTGTTAATCCTACATGCTATATAATTAATCATGTTTATAATAGAAAAACTAAAAATAAAATAACTTATGAATTATGGTTTAATAAAAAGCTCACATTTAAATATTTTCAAACTTTTGAAAGCAAATGATTTATTTTACGTGACGAAGAAAATTTGAAAAATTTTGAAGCCAAGAGAGATGAGGGAATATTTTTAGGTTATGCTATAAACAGTCGATCATACCGTGTTCTTAACAAAAGAACTAGGGTGAATCAAGAATCTATAAAAGTAGTGATAGATGATCGACAAATCACACCCAGTCCTAATCAAGATGATGATGATATCAATTTGATTAATATACCTGACTCTTCATCTAAATCAGACAATACTGAGTTAAGGTTAGTTAAAGACCATTCGACTAATCAAATACTTGGTAACCCATACAAGAAGTCAACTAGAAAATATATATAATCATGTCTGCTTTACTTTCCAAATTGAACCAGGTAATGTAAATGAAGCACTCGCTAATGAAAGTTGAATTAATACCATGTAAGAAGAATTAAATCGATTCATTAGAAATGATGTATAGTATTTAGTTTCCAGACCTACTGATAAACATGTGATTGGAACTAAGTGAAATTTATAAAATAAAACTAATGAAATAGGAAACGTTATTAGAAATAAGGCACGACTGGTTGTACAAGGTTATACTCAAATAGAAGGTATTGATTACGATGAAACCTTTGCACTTGTTGTGCGTCTTGAATCAATTAGATTATTTATTTCCATTACATGCCATAAATAATTTAAAATTTATCAAATGGATGTAAAAAGTGCTTTTTAAATGGTGATTTGAATGAGAAAGTATATGTTAAAAAATTAAAGGGTTTTAAAGATCTCAAACTTCCAAATTATGTTTACCATCTTAAAAATGCTCTCTAGAGTTTAAAACAAACTCCTAGAGCATGGTATGAAAAGTTGACTAATTTTTACTTAGTCATAATTTTATTATGGGTAGTGTTGATAAAATCCTATTAATCAAGAAATATAATGATCATATCCTGATAGTTCAAATCTATGTTAATGATATTATTTATGAATGTACATACTCTAACCTATCTACTGAGTTTGTAAATTTAATGAAATCTAACTTTGAAATGAGTATGGCCGACGAACTAAACTATTTCCTTGGATTACAAGTTAAACAACCTGAAGATAGTATGTTCATCTCACAGACCAAATATGCACCGAACCTTATAAAAAGGTTTAGCTTTGAGAATGGTAAGAATTTTGAGACTCCAATAAGTGTGACTCTTAAACTCTCAAAAGATGAGTCAGGTAAAAGTGTAGACTTTTGACTATACTACAATATGATCGGTAGTCTTTTGTATTTAACTGTTAGTAGACCTGATATTGCATTTAGTATTGAAATATGTACTAGATATCAATCTGATCCTAAAGAATTGCACTTAACTGTTATTAAACGGATAATCAAATATGTCACAAGTTTTGTGAACTTAGGTTTACGGTATCCACATGATACATCTTTACGAATTGTAGGCTATATAGATGCAGATTGGCCAGGAAATGTTGATCATAGAAAATCTACCAGCGGTGGTTATTTCTATGTTGGAAACTACTTAGTATCTTGGCTCAGCAAGAAAGAAAATTTCATATCTCTTTCTACTATTGAATCTGAATATATTGCAGTAGGAAATGCTGGCACTCAGCTAATATGAATGAAAAGAATGATATCTGATTATGAAAATACGTAAGATACGATAGCATTATATTGTCATAATTCTAGTGCTATAAATATCTCTAAAAATCCAATTCAACATTCTCATAAAAAACATATCGACATATGATACCATTATATTCGAGAATTAGTTGAAGACAAATCTACCATGCTGGAATACATTCAAACTGAGAAGTAGTTTGCAGATATATTAACTAAGCCGCTTGACAAAGTTAAGTTTTCAAATCTAAAGCATGATATTATATTATATATTGTTAAATAATTATTTTATTTATTTTTATGCATTTATGTTTATGTTTATTTGTTATAATGTAATGCATGAAATGAAAATAAAAAATTAGTAAAAATAAAAAAAAATTGAGATTTTTCGACCAATTGAGCACGGGCTCGGGCTAGCCGAAGATCGTGCGGGTTTGCCTCTTAAAGGGAAAAATTCCCAAATCTATTTCATTTCTCACCTTCTTCCTCAGCTAACTGGTGCCTCATTCGAGCAACCCATCTTCAAAACTCACTTGTAAGTGATTTATTTTCAAATTTCTTCAAGTATTAGGTGGTCTATTACTTCAAATATGATCTATTCTTTTTCTTCTATTTTTCTTTGATATGTTACTTGTGCATTTTCAAATAGAACGTAGAGCTAAGAAACCAGTTTGCAAGAATCATGCTATTTCATCTTCTATATCAACTCCTCTTAGTGTACGAATCCTATGGTTATCGGAGGATGATCCGAAATATGTTCAAGACTTTTACATAAGGGTTATTAACATAGAAAAGGTTGTTAATTTAGACCACATTGCTAGGTTTGTTCTAGTTCTTATTCTATTCGATGTTGGATGGGAATGCATTTTGAGTTGGGGTGAAACGGCTTACCGGTCCATAGTACAAGGCATGTATGCCTCTATTTGTGATGTTTATCTTGAGAATCTATCATGCTCAGTTAAATTTGTAGAAGAAACATTCACAATAATGCCACATGTCATATCTGCATTAATGGAATTTCGATCGCCACATTATCAGAGAAAATATCTAACTCTGAAAAACAAACTATCATTCAAGCATTGTGTCATTTCAATGTTGAACGATGATCTAGTAATGCCCATCCCTCTAACAAAATGTTCCCTAAATATGTCTTACATCAAATTTTTACTTTTAATGTGTATCCTCAAGCTGGGAATAAGATTGATCTTACTCCCTTTATGCTTAGAGTGTTTCATTCCGTTGTATCGGATATTCATGTTTGTTTGCCTTCTTTAATTTCTTACATCATTATTCAGTTCTTCTTGCATCCCGAGCATGGTTCAATTCCTTTTGCACATCGCATGACTTGCATTGCCTTTCATTATAACGTTCAAATTCCTATGTATGAGGCATTAAAATCCGAACTCCCATTCACCAATTGAAGCCTGAATATGATGAACTTTACTCCTCTTCCTGAGCAAAGAGAAGGAGATGAAGAAGAAGTGTAACCTGCTGACGACACAACCATGGACGACATATTTAAAGAGTTCGAAGATTTAGATGATCTAGTTGATTCCGACTACCATCCCTCTTAGTTTGATGAGAGACTATCTACATTGGAGGGGAAAGTGGAGTCTTTTCATGTATCGCTAGCTTCATTGGCCCAAACCCAATAGTCTACAATGAAGTACATGAAAAAGTAATTCCATCGCATCAACTGGAGTTTACGGCTAAATGATCCCTCGATGACTGCTCCATCTTCCTGTGGGTTGGATTAAGTTAGATTTATTTATATTTCTGTCTTATGTTGGTTCTATACTTAAACTTATTTTGTGACTTGTCTTGATGCTTTAGATGCCTTGATGATGTGTTTGCTGATAGTTGACTATTTTAGATAATATGGTTGACTATTTCATATGATTACCCTGATTTTCCTACTACATGCTCATTCTATACTTTGATATTCATATTATTTATGTTATTCTTCTTTTGTCAAATTTTGACAAAAAAGGGGAGAGAATGATGGGCAACTAGACGTAATGCTATATAGTATGGGAGAGAGAATGTATGGATGCTATATGTGTATGGAATGTTATATGTGTATTTCACAGGGGAAGTGTTAGTTAAGAACCATCAGTGGTAAGCTGAAGATTACAAGGTATGAAGACTTTAATGGCAGCTTTAATGTTATTAAAATCTGTGTATGGTCGATCTTGAATGTGTATTTATAATATTGTGTGTTTTGTCACGAAATTGACAAAGAGGGAGATTGTAAGTGCCAGGATGTTGAGCACACACATAGGTTATCAAATTTTGTGAGACAAAACCACTTCAAGAGAAGATCAAGCTCAAGATTGGTCTATGTTCAAGAAAAGATCGAGCTCAAGATTGGTTTATGTTTAAGAGAAGATCAAGTTCAAGATTAGCTTATGTTCAAGAAAAGATCAAGCCTAAATTCAAGATGAAGTCCAAGTCAAAGTTCAAGCCAAAATGAATTAGATATTTAAAATATCTTAGGTAGTATAAACCCTAGAAAGACCTTAGGACTAGGTGCTTTCAAAACTATTTAATCATGGGTTTTTACATTTGTTTTTGCTTGGAATTTGGCCAGCCTAACTTCTAGTTTGGGCAGCCTAAGCTTCCTCAGTCAGCCTAACTTCAAGCCTGAAATAAATAACAACTTTTGTTAAAAATTCAGCTAGCCCAAGCTTGAAATTCGGCCAGCTCAAGAAAGTTTGGGTGAAATTCTAGCAACATTATCTTTAGGAATTCGTGAGAATTCGGCTAACCGAATTGTACTGTTCGGCCAGTCGAACTTGATCTCGGGCTAGCCAAATTTTGGATAATTCTTATCCTGCGCAATCCGCTGAACAGAATCCGGTGAACGCGGGCTAGTCGAAGCCTATCTCGAGCTAGTCGAAGTTCTAACTTCTTTTCCTATAAATTGAGGTTTTCTCTCATTCCGAATTACACAATTTAATTATCAGAATTCTTTTGCAAGAGAGACAAGCTCAAGTAATTAGCAAGCTATTGGTTGGTATTTATAATTTATTTTAATAGCTTATTCTATTCCCTTTAGTCTCAGATCTTTTAAGTTTAATCTAGGAGAGTAAATTATACTCCTCTTTAAGATCTAAGAGAATTGAATTAAGTAGCATTTGGGTTTAACAAAATTAAAATCTATAGAATCTTAGACCCTTTCTATTGACTGAACATGGTGCCATCTACATTCAAGAAAAATGTCATTCTACTACAAGATTTTGTTACATCTTCTATGATTGAAGATAAGTATTCCTTCTAAAACTCTGTTTAGGTTTTTTTGAGATCTCCTGTGAATATCTCAGTTGAGGTTTTGTCTAAGATAACCTGTGAAAATCTTAGTTTAGGTTTTTATTGTGATGGCCTATGAAAATCACAAGGAACTGTATCAGGTTATTAAGGTGACCCTGTGAAAACCTTTTTATAATGAAAGAAAAACTTATGATGGAAGTAATTTTGAGAGTGGAGTAGGTGTGACTATTTTTTAAGCACCGAACCACTATAATTCCTTGTGTTATGTGGTGAATGGTTTATTTTCATTTTTGGTGGATTGGATGTATTTAATTATTTCAGTTTTGTGGTGAATGTTGTAATTCTTTAATTTATTCTTACTAGTTTGAAGTTTTAATTTTAGAGGCATTCGTGAAATAAGGTTGTCTTGCCTAAAATTTTAGGTGAAGGTTGTCCTACGAATTATTTGAAATCAAGATTTCAATACTCAAGCAATTGAGATCTTTGTATTTTTATTTTTATTTTTTACATATTTAACATTTGTTTATATTATTTGGCATTGTCCTATTCATCTCCCCTGTAGGACATCGCTAACTCTCCATTTTAGAATCAAAGGGTGATGATGAGCCTAGCAACACCCCACATAAAAAGGAACTAAAACAAGAGTATAAGTCAGTGGCTCCATTCCCACAATGGTTAATATCACCTAAACCTCTACCCAATACTCAGGATATCTTAGAGGTTCTCAAATAGGTAAAAATCAACATTCTTTTATTAGATGCCATAATAAATTCCATCATAAGCCAGATTCCATATGGACCTTTGTACAGTTAAGAGATGGCATAAATTTAAAAATAATATATTTTTGACAGAGAAAGTGAGTTCCATCATCAAACAGGATGTGCCCCAAACTGAGTAGGATACGTTTAAAAGACTTAACCTCTGGCCCTAGACCAAGTAGGAAATGAGGTCATACTCGGTCTCTCGTCATTTCTCGAGAACTGGTTGGAGGAGCCATTAATCTGGCCAATGCCAAAAGGAACTCGACTACTACTCAAAGGAATCAGATCAGCATAGACCCAGGTCAGCATGACCTCTCTTTTACTAATTATGACCTGGCCCCGACAATATCCGCCCAAAATCCCAGCCGAGGATCTAGGAAAATGATCACTACATGAATTTGCTTAAGATCTCAACTGAGGATCTTGGTAGATCCTCATGACATGAATGGGATATGAATCCCTATACAATATATCCTTGTTATACAAGGAGACTACCTCCTATGCCACTGCCTCTCCTCACATATAAATAGGAACATCCCTAATGACAAAAGGGACGCACAATCTTAACCCCAAAAATCTTGTTTACTACTAGACCTAGAATCCCTATTTGACTTAGGCATCAGAGGGTCCCCTATTGTAGCCAGGGTCTCCTTTGTCCATTCCTTGTGCAGGTATTCAAAGGTCCAGGGAAGGCTAACCAGATTTCTACATCAACAGTTGGCATCATCTGTGGGAATGACATCAAAGTCGTTCCTCTCACCTGCAGTGGTTTAACAATGTCGTAGGGGAGGAAGAAAGCTCAGATCCCTACTGTTATGCCTTACCCCGTTCTACCAAAACAGTCCGAAGACCATTGGAACTCATCTTCCCAACTTCAAGTAGATTCTACGCTCACAGACCCAGTACAGCGGTCCCGATTAGGGGGCCAAGGAACAACAAGTAGAGGTATTGAACAATAACGTCGATCTGATAAAGTGACTTCTAGAGCGACAGATCCCTCCTCCCAATTAGGGAGCTAAGGAAGTTATTGCTTGAGCAGCAACAGATATCTCCACGAGGACTCGAGCACCTAACGGACCCCAACAAAACCAACAGATTGGAGAAGCACCATATTCCTTCCCACATTTCGGGCACCACTGCACTGGCTCCCTTTGACTTGCATCACGAGTTAAAGAAGAAGAGACATGGAAAAGCTCTTGAAATTGTGGCTGAGGGTCACCTTTTCGAAGCAACAACTGAAAATGAAGACCCCTGGGAGGCCGAGCTAAACGAATTGCGAGATCAGATCAGCGACATATGACAAGCCTACAATGCGCATGCTCCGACCTCGATCGATGCCATGTTGGAGGGGACTGAGCCACCATTCACTGCTAACATTATGCACCCTCAACTCCCACCTATATTCCAGATGCCACAGATCACCCCTTACTTCAGGGCAATAACCTGACCAAGCACCTAGAATCTTTTAGGGCATGGATGAAGCTTCAAGGTGTGTCGATAGTGGTAATGTGTCGAACCTTCTCTCTAACCTTAACTAGAGTAGCCCAAAAGTGGTTTCGATAGCTCAAATGGCGATCCATCATTTCATTCACCCAACTCATTAAAGTGTTCATCACTAATTTCATCTGAGGAAAAGAAAGGCTGAAGCTGATGACTCATCCCCTCACCATTATCCAAAAGGACAATGAGTTATTGAAGGATTATATCAAGCGATTCAACTTGGTAGCCATGTAAGTGAAAGGTTATTCTGTACAGTTCACCCTGGCCTCTATGATAACTGGCTTGAAGGAAGGGAGGCTCCTCTTTTAGCTTAGAAAAAAATTAAAATTACGGTTTACACCACTAATACTGAAGAGTGAATATGAGGCAATGTCCAGGAGGAGGAGGGGAGGGGGGGGGGGGGGGGGGGGGGGGGGGGGTGAATAGGACTTTTCAATTATTTCTGGCTATTTAAAAAATTGATTTTCTATCTTAAATGATCATCAAATTTTAAAGCTAGTAAGATAATCTAACTCTAATGGCTTACAAGCCAGTTAGAGGATCTAATCACAAAAGCTATCTAAGATATGCAAATATAATACCTAGCTTAGTTTTGTGAGCTTGTGTGTGAAATTTTCTTCCTATCAATGAATAACATTCATTCAATCATGTAGATAAATTTAAACATTTAAAAATATATATGCATCATTAAACAGATGTGCAAATGAACATTCCAAACACAAACATTTATAGTGGTTTGGCTATGTGTCTACTCCACTCTCGGCATCCACACTCAATCCCAGAGTGCACTAGATTTCACTATCAATGGTTTTAAATAGGTTCACCAATAACCTTTACAGTCCTATACTAAGGATATAAATTTATACTCTTCACAAGAGCAAATGTCTTATACCTAGAACCCATATTAAGGCCCACCAGCCAAGGTCCAATAAAATGCACCTACAGTTTACGCCCACCGGCTAAGGTCCCACACAAGGCACATATGTTTAGGCCCACCATCCAAGGTCCCATACTCGGAACCTACCTTTAGGCCCACCGGCCAAGGTCCCACACTAAGAACCTAATCGAATTTGTTGATAACAAACTCTTAGCCTCAATCCTACATGAGGAAAAAGACTAAACTTTTGAACTCTTACAATGACACTTACTTGTCGGATTGAGTTCTCTCTTGTAGCTTGTCTCAGGTTGTTAGATCTTCATGCTCATAAGCTTAAATCAGCTTCCTAGTGCTCCCCCGATTGCGTAGCTTAGATTTACCAGTTGGCTCAACTTCATGATAAAAAACCTTGCATAAGATGTACCTAAAAGATGACCAAGGTTATGGGAGTTGGTTGAATCTCATATCTAGGATAATGAATGGATTTCCTAAGGGATTCAACCTATGGATTCTCTAGAGTATCAAAGAACCAATGATTTTTCTATTAGTTTGGTCTTTGAACTCTAGAGAAGGCACGAGTTCATGTTCTTTATTAAATAGGAGCTTTGAATGCTCATAGGAGTAAAGGATCATAATGAAGATAACATGAACTCGTATGGATATAGTTTAGATGGGTTAAGCTTGGGGTACACTAAAGACTCTATGGTGTCTATTTCGACTAGTTTTGTAAGTTTCTACTGTAAATGCTATATTTTAAATCTAGCACCGAGAGTTGTCAAATTTTGTTGTGCCTAATCATTTAGAATATGTATCATATATTGATGAGATGAATAGATCAACTTCATGCATTTTAAAGTTGTCCCCGTCTTCGTTGAACTCTTCTACGTATTCAAGTTGAAGAGCATTGTCGAGGTTCAAGATTTCAAGCTCAAGTACAAGTACAAGTTCAAGGCTCAAGTTCTTGTTTAATCTTCAAGATCAGTATGTTAAAATACTCAAGAACCCTTAAGCTCAAGTTTAAGATTTTGAAGACAAGCTTCATGTATTTCAAGCGAATGAGTTAGCAAAGTGAGCGATGTTTCAATTGTTCGAACTCACAAACAAGGTATAGATTGACCATAGGTTGAGTCACATTCATTGCATATTTTATGTGGGTCATTTCATAAGTTTATAGGACATTTTCTTGATTAGTCCTAGTCTTTGTTTGACTAGTCCAAGCATTGGCTCGACCAGTCCAAGATTTGTTGTGAATTTTTAAAAATTTTTGTTGGAGTCTCGACCAATCCTAGAGACTATTCGACTAGTCAAGTGAACAGTGCTCGACCAGTCTTGTAGACTCAACTCAAAGTCCAGTAACATATTCCGATCCCACTCGACCAATCGAGTGCATTGCTTGACCACTTGTCATGCCCCAGAATCGGTAACCAGACTCACAAGGAACTCGATGGTCGGTTTTGACAGCAATAACCTTCGTAGTACCCCATTCTCGGCTCTTGAAGCAGATTCTGATCCTAGGATCCTACAAGGAGGATTTTCATAATCATATATCCATTCCAATATGAGCATACTCAAGATAATAGCAAGTACATCTCAGAAATAACAAGGGCACACATCGCAAAATCCACTATAAATTTGAACTTTTTAAGTAAAAGGCTGAAAGGAAATACATAAGGTAATAGAAGAAAGAAGGAAAGATTTGTAACACTGGCTCCTCGGATCAACTCCTATCCAAGCTCCGCTGCTACGATGTCGACCTATGATCTCTTGCATTCATTAATCGTGCATAAGCTTATAGAAAGCTTAGAGGGTGGTGAAAGTGTGTGACAATGGTGTACAAAAGAATAATAGGGGATACAGAAAGGAAACATGATCAAAGCCAACACCACCAGCCTTACCAAGGCTGCCATGAATGCAAGAAGTTATACCAAGGCAGTATAATAAATGTAGGAAGCCATACCAAGACTAAATAATGCAATGAGTACTGGGCGTCATACTAAGGCGATGCAATGTAAGCTTATACAGCTGATGTAAATGCAATACAAAGTGATGTCAGTCCTTATATCTAATCCACATATCAGTACAGTTCCTTCATAAGGAATCTACTGAAGTTTAGTATACTGCAGGATGACTACCGCTCTATAAATTCACATAGTCAAATGAGCGTATGAGACCTCACTACCTGCCTGTGAACAATCAATCACTAGCAAGGCCTGACGGTAGCAGACTCATTCATGAGTTAGTCAGACTTAGCCTAGCTATTTTCCTTTTTCCCTCAGATAGGTAAGTCCACACCTCATTCCAACCGACTACACGACAGTGAGAGTCGCGGCCTAAAGGTGTAAGGCCCTCATGCATTCATGATTTCACCTGATCACGACACTGGAGCGGATCCTTGGTACCATGGAAGTTTTAGAATTTTCACCCAAGGGCATCCTATACACCCCATATGCTCAAGTAATATTTTCAGTGTCTAATCACGGCCATCCATGATGTATCTATGGAGGCTACAACCTTGATGAAGCAAGGGAGATAATGTTCATATGCTATGCAATGTCAGATGCATGAATCACACAATCAACCATGCATCAATTCCAAGCATCCAACATGCTCAAGAGGGGATACTACATCCCTTGGGGAAGGTATCATGCAATGCCCAATGGTACAATCATAACCACACACACACAGTGTCATTCAAGCATACAATGATGTGCATGGGCCATGAAGATGGATCTAAACGTATTATGCAGCGCTATACAAAGTAGTACACTCCTCCTATCCAAGAAGGAACAAATACTAGGTACCTAAACAATATCCATAAGGAAATTCAACCTCTAGTGGGGGCCCATTTACCTGGGGTAGCCCACGAAACTGAGCATACAAGCTACGGGCCTAAGTAATGTAGAAATGGGCCTAGCAAGAGTCTTAGATGAGCGTCCAATCACACTTAGATACAATTGGGCCTAGAGGGGCCCATAATTGGGACATTTAACTACTATTTCCCAAAAGGCATAAGAACCATGAACTATATGGATAGAAGGCCCAAGGACTACATTCAAGATAAAAGAAAATAGGTGGTCACAAATGTGTATACTCCTCATAATGGGCCATAAGAAAAAAAGGGGATAATACTATCTTCAACAACATGGGCCCCAAGAGGGGAATTAAGGCCCAAGGCTCAATTTTCAATGGTCATAGAATCCATGCATTAAGTTGGACTTGGTGGGCAGCCCGTGTACACAATATACGGCCCAACAATAAGTTTAAGTTTGGATGAAATGGGCCCTACTACATCAGCCTAACACTAGCAATTTAAGTGGGCAACCAAGGGCCCAATACCATCCTTATCTCAGCCCACAAGTCCATAAAATGGTGAAAGTCAGCCCAATATATGGTTGGGCTAAGATGGGACGTCCCAACCCACTCTGGGCCCACGGGATGTCCCAAAAATCTGATCTAAATGGGGTCCTCATGTGATCACTAGAGGTGACCTAAAAGAATGTACTGGTTAAGCCTAAAGATTATTAGGAAACATAAGTATACAATATGTACACAAGTCTCAATATGGTGGGCCCCACAACCAAATAAAGTTTTAACCATAAAAATGTACATTTAAGGCCCTTTGATAAACTTTTGGCTCGTTTGACTTCCTGGACCTACTAAAGTCCAAAAATTAATCAACTATGTGAAAATAATCTCATGAAGACCAACAATATTCACAAAGGGCCCCACCAGATGGAGAGTGTGTATACATCATAAAAAGATCAAGTGGGCTTGCTACTGGATTGTGAGTCAAGTAGCAACCCAAGGCAGAGAGTACTTCCATGATCGGGCGATCCAAGGCTTGAATGGTTTGGACCAACATACGTTGAGGTAGGCTCCACATACATTTATATTGATCCTCAAATAAATGTCTTAGGGCCTATGGTGGGCCTTTAACCATCCATAGAAAAACCCATGGGGCTACCTTAGGATCACCCCGGAGGACATTCAACCTCAATTGGTTCCCAAGAGGTAGCCCGCTACTACATGAGCGTGAAATATAGCCCAAGCTAGAGCTGGGCATTTTATATTCGATCTGGTGGATCCGACCCGATCAGAACCAATGGTCTGGATCGATCAGGATCGGGTAGCCCCATCCAGATCTAAAACATTTTCAGGTCGGGTATGGATAACACCCGTTCCGAATCGACCTAATCCGTAATCCGATCCAATTGGATCCGATTCAGACCGTATTTATTAAGTTGTATATATTTATTTATTTTACTTTCAAGTTTTACCCGAGCCCTTTTTTTACCCTACCCTAACTGCACCCGAAGAACGCTCTCCGCCTACCCACACCCGCAGATCTCGAACCCTCCTTTGCAACCTATTTTTTACCCTACCCACACTTGAAGAATGCTCGCCGCGCTGGATCCGGAATCCCCGAATCTTCCCGACCCAATCTCCACCGGCTAGTTTAAATCTCTCTCTCTGTATCTCTCTTTCTCTCTCTGTCTCTCTCTCTCTACAACTCTTTCTCTCTCTCTCTAATCGGGCGCGGATTAGCTACTAACAAGTTAGTAGTCAAAGTCGCTACTAAAGTGACGTCACTAAGTTTCATGGGCCCCACCTTGATGGTTTTGTATCCACGCCATCCATCCATTTGGAGAGATCATTTTAGGGCAAGATTCAAAGAATGAGTTAAATCCAAAGCTCCAGTGGACCCCAGCAGAGAAAACAGTAGGGTAGTGTGCCCACCATTAAAAACTTCTAAAAGCCACAAGAGTTTTAGATCAACCTAATATTTGTGTTTTCCCTTCTTTCATGTCCTTTTTAACTTTTGAACAGGTTGGATTTCAAATAAACATTATGGTGGGCTGCAGGATAGTTTTAACGGTGGGAATCACTCTCCCCACTGTTTTCTGTGGTGGGGTCCACTACAAATTTTTATTTTCTTCATTCTTTAGTTCATATTCTAAAATGATATCTCAAAATGGATGGACAATATGGATACAACACATACATCATAGTGGGGCCCACAGAACTAGGTGACATCACTTTAGTAGCCTAATCCGCAGCCCACCTGTTCTTACAACTCGGAGCTTGAGGAGCATCAGTACTCGTCCTCGCATGACACGTACCTAGAGTTGTTATAGCCGGTGTTAGCTATTACTTTCAGAGAGAAATGCTATAGTGCTCTTGTGTATATAAGATATCATGCTCCTAGTTACATATGGACACTTAGACAGTCCAATCCGTTAATCTAGACTGTTCATTAGGCGTGATGCTAATTTCAATGGCTCTCATGCAAATATCATGCCAATATAACAAGTTCTATTATTTCAATCAATGGCCTTTTAAATGGATGGTTAAGACTAACTTCATAAAAATAGGTCTAATTGAAAATATAATCCGTCTGTTCATTAGGACTATCATGGATTGCTTATGATTCTAAAGAATCACTATTGTTTATGCAATCCTAACCAATGATGATTGGATCATATGATTAGTTCCATTTTTACATGATAGCCCATGAATTGTGTCCTGGACTTAATGGACAGTTTAGATTAATCGATTGGATGGTCCAAGTAAACTGATACAAACAGGAGCACTATAAGTTAACAGTGCACTTGAGAGCACCGGAACATCTCTTCTTTAAAAATAATTTCATTTTTACCTCTGTTACCAGGCTACTGTACGGTTTTTTTCCTCTTTTATTAGCTTGTTAGTACACCCTATCCCGAGCACTGTACTTGAAGCTTCTTCAGGAAGCTACGAGACTTGAAGCTTCTTCAGGAAGCTATAAGCTGGTGTGAGCTTTTATGGGGCCTGTCTTGAATTTTTTGGTTTATCCACACCATCCATCAGTTTTTCCATATCATTTTAGGGATTGATATTAAATTTTAAGTATATTCAATAATCAAATACATCGCACCATAAGAAACAATGAGAATAATGATTCTCATACCATTGAAAAAATGAACGATCCCAACTTTGCCCAATCCGATCCGACTCGGGTTTCCTGACCGAGTCAGACTCGGATCAGTTCTAAGTCAGCAGAGTTCGGATCTGTTCAAGTCCGATGACCCAGATCTGGCATTGGATATGATCGAGTTCAGATCACACCCTGCAAATTTTGAACCAAGTCGAGTTGGACCGAATCCGATCCAACTCGGTCCGATGCCTAGCTCTACCTAAGGCCTAAAACAATATATGGCCTAATGGGCTATACTCAAAGCCCAACACATAGGCAATATGGCGAGCCCTCAAGCAAGGTTTGGAAGGTCACAAAACCCATATATTGTGGTGGGCCTAATGGGCAGCCCGGTAATCCAACCATAAGGGCAATATCCTAACTTTATCCAAGTGAGTTGGGCCTCACAAATTGGCCCATATGCAAGATCATTTTAGTGGGCAACCAAGGGCCCCACCACTTTTCATTTTATGGCCCACGACCCAACACAATAGGTGGTGAAATTCAGGCCCAAATGGTTAAGGGGCCTAACCTAGTAGATTCAAGATGAATGGGCCTACCAAGGCCAATCTAAACTATGAGCATAAATCCAAAATAAAATCCAATAGAGGTGGACCTCCAAGCATACATACATGAAGCCTAAAGACACCTCAAAAAATGGCAATCTTATGTGTATAATCCACCCTTAATATGGTGGGCCATACTGCCCTAAAACATGCCATTAGGGGTAGCTAGTTTGGGCCCATTGCTAAATTTCTAGCCTGCCTATATTTTGGGCCTGTTGGATCCCAACAATAAATGATAAGGATTAAATATGAGTTCCCTGGTGGCCCACATATATCTCTGTGGTTCCCACCAGATGGGAGGACTGAATTACACACATAAAATAGGTGGACCATGCTGCTGGACTGAAGGTCCAACAGCGGTCTAATGGGCTTGGGCGTCCCAAGGGTGAAAAGTGCTATGAGCCTGGGCAATTGGCCGAAAACACATCCAAATGGGTCCCAAAAATGGGTGCCACTGAGGGAGATGGCTATGTCCCACCTGGACCAAAACTAGATGGATGGTGGGTGAAACAAATGCATCAAGGTGGGGTGGACGGCCAACCAAGGCTGGATGTCCCAGCTTGGTGGGATGGTCCAGCCCGCACCACGATCGGTACAGGGGTCCTTTGACCCTGAAACTCGGCAAGTAGGTCCTATCATGGGTGGGCCACACCTCTGCAAAATTTTAAGATTTTTGAATAGTCAAAAATATTTTAATTAAATTAAGGAATACAAGTTATCCAAAGAATCTGCTAAGTGTAGAATTCTGGACAAACCCTGATTGAGCACCCAAAAGAGGTGGGTCCAAGGTCTCCAAAATTGGGGAAATCTCCACATATGTATAGTATAAGGTAGGGTCTACCAAAGTGGCCCACCTATTCAAAAATTATTTTATATTTTCAAGTTTCCAGACTGTAATGTTGCTGGAATTACAGCAGAAAATTCAGCAAGGTACCCATATTGGCCACTCTTTTAGGGACCCAAATGAGGTCAGTTGAGGCTGAAATTTGGCATGATCAAAGGTAAGACATACAACTTTAAAAATAATATATTACTTGGTACAAAAATCCCCACCAAAAGTCCTAAATTCTGGTCTTAAGTTGGCCCAAAAATCTGTCCAGACAGTTATGGACAACAACATGTAATTGAAAGGAATTAAAT
The DNA here is from genome assembly GCA_037074715.1 of Magnolia kwangsiensis. NCBI lineage: Eukaryota > Viridiplantae > Streptophyta > Magnoliopsida > Magnoliales > Magnoliaceae > Magnolia > Magnolia kwangsiensis. Next base: position 61,738,506 of record CM073583.1, on the reverse strand, counting down.
ATAGACATTGTTTACAATGAAATTTAACCTCAGAAAATCATGTTGTAGACCACCCCAGTAGGCCCCACAAATGTTTAAACCTTTTCCATCATCAAGAACCCCTTGCATGTGCCCCATTTAGGTGGATTTTGGGACCACATGTCTAAGGATGGACTACCATGGGTGTCCAACCTCCATGGATGGTCTAGATTTTTTGGTTAGTCCACAAGGTGGGCCACACACATGATCAGAATGCTAACATCAAAGAAAAATAAAGGATCGGACACAAGAGGAGGGGCTCCGCTATATTGAGGCCCTCCCCTTCATCAATCACACCACACATTTCATTGATTCACATGTTACAACTTAGATCAACCACATACATGTCCTAGAATCAAGATCAATGGTTGGGATGCCATCCTAACCATGATTCTAAGCTCTAAATGACCTATCATGTAATGAAATCCAAGGAGTCCTCCATGATGAGGCCCATAAGGGGAAAACCCCATACATGGGATATGCATACATGATATAGGCCATTTGGCCACATTTAAGGGGTGGTGTAGGATCTCCAACATGGATTGGTGGGTCCTACACTTTCCATATGAAAAAAATAATAGATCTAGAACATGGAATTGAAAATCCTACATCATAGAAGTATACACATCTTAGATCTCTTTCAAACTTGTATCTCCTAGCTTCTAGTGGTCAAAGGATGATGTATTAATGGGTGAGATGGGGTATGGATGGTTGGATTGAGAGGAATTTGAGGTGAAAGGGGCTGGAATGGGATGGCTAGTTGGGGATGTCCCACCCTCTTTTTCTAAGGAGAAAATAGGAATGAGAAAGGGAGGAAATGAGAGGGGGAGAAGAGAGAGAGAGAGAGAGAGAGAGAGAGAGAGAGAGAGAGAGGGGGGGGGGGGGGGGGGGGGGGGGGGGGGGGAGGGAGGGAGGTTTTAAGCCTAGAAATCATTTCTTTCTTACCTTGAGTAGAGAAAGGTCATGATTAAAGTAGGGAGTTAGAAATAATGTTGTAGGGTTAGTAGGCTTTCTAAGTCTTTAGGTGGTGTTTTAGAGATAGGTGGTGTAAGAATAGAGTTTTAGGTAGTGTGTGTGTGTAGTGTGTGTTAGAAATTGTTCCAAGAGATGGGACAAACCTAAAAACCCATGCACACCGTCCCTAGGTGGGCCACATGACCATGATCAAGGGCTAAAAAATGAAATACACACAACTTATGATCTACATGTCGAATGGATGCACAACATGTGTCATCAGAACCGCAATGACGATGCAAATAAGATGGCATAGGTTTTGGCTCGATTTGAGTCGGGTCTACATAACCGAGCTTAAAGATGACCGCAAACACTATCTGAGGGTCGCGGGTCATCGGGATTCGATCGATAGGACTGCGGGACCAAGAGAACAAAATGCATACTTATACACACACATGAACACACATGAAGTCAGGTCGGGTCTTACACCAGTTGAGCAGGCCACTCGACCAGTCGAGCAAGCCACTCGACCAATCGAGTACCTACCTTATCTTATTGTGCCAGAAATTTAGAAATGTGGTTGGTCCTTTGACTAGTCGAACCTACCCTTGATCAATCGAGAGAATAAAATTTTAACCTATAAATAGAGGATGAATCTCAGAGTTTTTCATTCATTTCAAGCATAATCAAGTCATCACTCTGAGCGATAAGTTTCTGCATTTCTTAAGCTATATTGCGTTCATTTTAAAAATCTCTTTAATAGCTTTTGTTATTTGATTTTCTGATCTCCATTCAACTCTATTTCATTAAAGATGAGAATTGTGATTTTACCCTCTTGGAGATTAAAATCAAATCAAGCTAGCCTAGGCTGAATTAATCTAAAAATTATCTAGACCTAGAACCCTTTCAATTGTGAGACTAGACATTGAACATCTTCGTCTATATCGGATTAGTTCTACCGGGCTTCATCAGAAGGAGAATTTTCAGATAAGTACAAGTTATTTTTCTGTATTCTTTTTGGTTTGTGAGATTCAACCGAGAAAATATCATTTTTGGTTTGTCTGAGATAAGCCAAAAAATCTCAGAGTGTGGGGTTTTTATAATTGTGTAAGCTTATCTAAAAACACAATTGCGAAGGTTTTAAGGTGAACCTTAGAAAACCTTATTTGATAGTGAAAGCTAATATCCTGAGGGAGTGGATATTAGGAGTGGAGTAGTTGTGTGGTTATTTTCGGACAATTGGTGTACACACACAAACCACTATAATTATCAGTGTTTGGTGGATGGTTGTGGAGTTGAATGTGTGGTTGTGAATGTTGTAATTTCCTTTTAGGCACTTGTGGTGAATGTTGTAATAGTTTAGTCTATTTCTTTTGCCTCCTTCTAAGTTTGAGTTTTTGATACTTATAAACGTTCTGAAAATTAGGTTGTCCTACCATAAACCTTGGTTTTTGGTTTAAGGTTGTCCTTAAAACTCATTTGTATTAACCTCTCAATACTTATGCTTTTAAGGTTGCTATTTATTTGTGCTATCAATTCTTGTTTATCTTTATAATTCCACATTTAATTTTTAATTTGGCATAGTCCTATTCACCCTACCCTCTAAGGCTTTAAGCTCGGCCTTTTCAAGTGGTATTAGAGCCTAATAGCTTCTTTTTATTATTTGGATTTATTTCATGAGCTAACCGATCTGAGCTTATAAGATGCCAAATTTTGATAGCCTCTTAATTACTAGGCCTCTACCTTTTGATGGCTCCAATTATGCCTATTGAAAAGCCAGAATGAGGATCTTTTTGAGGTTCATAGATGAAAGTGTGTGGCTGGCCACAATGATTAGATGGACCCCTCCTACTCATAAAGTAACTAGCACTGTGGAACTAAGACTATAAAATTAACACCCTATTATTCATGGACCACTCTTCAGAAAAATGATAGTGTCAATGCAAAGACTCTAAATATAATCACTTGCGCACTATCATCGGATAAATTCAAAAGAATTATATCTTGTGATACTGCAAAGTAAGCCTGAGACATTCTAAAAATGACACACGAGGGTACGACTATAGTCAAGAAATCTAAACTTCAAATCCTCATCACTAAGTTTGAGGAGATACATATGGGAGAAAGTGAACTTTCATGGACTTCTATACTAAGTTAAATGACATAGTCAACTCTATGTGGGGTCTTGGTGATAGCATCCCAGAAAGTAAAGTCTATGCAAAGATATTACGTTCATTGCCTAGTAGGTTCAATTCTAAGGTCACTGTCATTCAAGAACTTTGTGATATGGATAATATGCGGGTTAAAGAGCTTGTCAGTTCTTTACAAACCTATGAGTTAAATTTTAAGGCTCCTAAAGGTAAGTCCATCGCCCTTAAGTCTTTTAAAAATATTTCTCAAGACAATACTAGTAATTCTGATTGTGAAAATTCTGAAGATGATATGACACTATTAGCCAAGAAGTTTTATAAAATTTTCAAAAGCAAAAAGAGAGTAGATTTTCAAAAACCTTCTGAAAAGAAAGGGCTAGATTTAAAAGTTAGAAATCTATTTAAGACAGTTAATGCTTCAACTTCCATGAATAGGGGCATCTGACAAGCAAATGTCCAAAGAGGGACAAACCTAAGAAGAAAGGTATGTTAGCTATAGGGGATGAATCATCTTGCTCTTAAGCTTCTTTTGAGTCAGATGATTCTAAACTTGAGTGTTCTAATGAGGTCAAAGCCTTAATGACTCTAGCCAGAGTCACTTTCTCAAACAGTTGTAATTCAACTTATGATGAAAATCTGAGAAGTGACCCTAGAAATGATGATGATTTACAAGATGCCTATAATGCCCTATACAGGAAAAGTTGCAAGATAGTTGTAAAACTAAAACTTTAAAAGAAAAGTTTTTAAAGTTAAAAGAAGATTTTGATAACCTAGTTTTAGAAAAATTGTATTTTTCTTATTGTTTTAAAAAAGCTAAGTGTGATTTAGATTTCAAATTATCGCAAGTTGAAAACCTTAAATTAGAAAATGAAAAACTAAAACTAGAAGTCTCTTCTCTCTTGAGTTTGAAGGATACTTGGAGGTATGCTCAAGGTAATCCTAAACTAGAAAGATTGCTAACTGGATCAAGGAAATGTGGTAATAGATCTGGTCTGGGCTACGTTAAGAATACACCTCCTAAAAGTAAGTTCACTCCTCCTAAGTTTGTTAAAGGGGAGTCCTCTAACTCAAAAGGGAAAAGTCTGAATCAAAATAGTTTTAAAAATTTTAAAACTTTTCAGGCTATGAAACCTAAAAGCAACCATATCAATTATAAAATTCAGAATCATAACCCCTTAGCTGAGAAAATTGTAGATATACTTAAGGAGCTTCTAAAATCTAACTCATATGGTAGAATGTATAACAACTATAAGCATAGAAAAACTATCTATGCTCCAAAACCCAAAACAGTAATGAAATGGATCCCTAAGGTTGCTTTTCTAGTTTCCCACACCGCTTTCAAGGCTTCAAGTCAATCAAAGTGGTACCTAGACAGTGGTTGCTCTAGACACATGATAGGTGACATAGATTTGTTTACCAATCTTAAAGATATGACTGATGGCTCAGTCACATTTGATGATGGTAGCAATTGTAGAATTGTTGGCCAAGGTACGGTTCAACTCTTTAATCTTCCTCCATTTGAGAATATTTTATTTGTAGAGGGCCTTAAGCATAATCTCTTAAGCATTTCTTAAATTTGTGATAATAAACATAGCGTCAAATTCACCAATCAAGGGTGTGAGATTTCTAATGAGAATAGTTTTATGATATTAACTGATCGCAGAACATCTGAAAACTGTTATATAGTCAGTGATTCAAGCTTGTCTAAGTTATCGTGTTACAGGGTCCAAACCAATGAGACCGATTTATGGCATAAATTTCTAAGACATGTACACTCCCGTAATCTTTATAGACTGAACAAAGGTGATGTAATAAGAGGTCTACCGAAGATTAAGAAAATAGATAAAATTTGTGGTGAATGTTAGATTGAAAAATAAATTAGAAGTTCTCACAATAAAGTGAACTCTAGTGCCACATCCAAACTCCTTGAACTCCTCCACATGGATCTCGTTGGACCTACTAGAACGGAGAGTCGAGGTGGTAAGAAATATATTCTTCTAATAATAGATGACTTTACTAGGTATACATGGGTAATTTTCATGAGAGAGAAATCTAAAACTCTTGATGAAGTCAAGCGTATCCAAACTGAGAAGGAATCATATGTCTCTAAAATTCGTAGTGATCATGGTTATGAATTTAATAATAGCAGTTTTGAGAAGTTCTATAGCAATCATGGTATATCACATGAGTTTTCTGCTCCTAAGACACCGCAACAGAATGGGTTTGTTAAAAGAAAAAATCATGTGCTTCAAGAGATGGCTAATATGATGCTAAATAGCACGAAACTTCCTAAAAATCTTTGTGTGGAAGCAGTGAACACGGCTTGTTATATTAGTAACCATGTTTATAGTAGAAAATCAAATAATAAGACTGCATATGAACTATGGTTCAATAAGAAGCCTACTATCAAACACTTTTGAGTTTTTGGTAGCAAGTGCTATATTCTACGGGACCAGAAAAATTTGAGAAAATTCGACATGAAAAGTGACGAAGAGATTTTTCTATGGTATGCTCTAAATAGTCGAGCGTATCGTGTTCTCAACAAGAGAACTGGTGTAATTTAGGAGTCCATTAATGTGGTTATAGATGATCACTTGAATACACCTGTCTTAAGTTCAAAAGATGATGAAGTCTCTTTATTTGATAAATTAGACTCTTCATCCAGTCAAAATGACATTGTACTGTGGTCAGTTAAAGACCATCCAACTAATCAAATACTTGAAAATCCTCTCACTGGTGTGCGCACTCATAAACAATTGGAAAAAATTTATAATTATGTGTGCTTCACATCCCAGATTGAGCCGGCCAACGTAAAAGAAGCGCTTGCTGATGAAAACTGGATAGTGGCTATGCAAGATGAACTTAATCAATTCATAAGGAATGATGTATGGTACTTAGTTCCTGGACCCAATGATAAATATATTATTGAAACTAAATGGATCTTTAAAAATAAGTCTGATGAATTAGATAACATTATAAGAAATAAGGCTAAATTGGTTGTACAAGGGTACACTCAGATAGAAGGCATCGAATATGATGAAACTTTTGCCCTCGTAGCTCGTCTTGAATCTATCAGAATGTTCATATCCATTTCTTATTACAAAAAATTCAAAATCTATCAAATGGATGTTGAGAGTGCTTTCTTGAATGGTAATCTGCATGAGGAAGTACATGTAGAATAGTCTAAGGGTTTTGAAGACCCTAAATATGTTGATCATGTTTATCACCTAAAAAGGAACTCTATGGATTAAAACAAGCTCCCAGGGCATGGTATGAGAAATTGACTAAGTTTCTACTGAGTTATAACTTTGTAATGGAGTGTTGATAAAACACTGTTTGTAAAGAAACACAATGATCACATACTAATAGTATAGATATATGTTAATGACATTATCTATGGATCTACCTATTCTAACATGTCAGTTGATTTTATGGATTTAATGAAGTCCAAATTTGAAATGAGCATGGTTGGAGAAGTAAACTACTTTTTAGGTCTACAAGTGAAACAACTTGAAGATAAGATCTTTATTTCTCAAACCAAGTATGCTTTAAATTTGATGAATAAGTTTAGATTTGAGAGTGGTAAAAACTTTGATACTCCTATGAGTATGACACTGAAACTCTCTAAGGATTCAACAGGTAAAAGTGTAGATCCTAAGTTGTATCGTAGTATGATATGTAGTTTATTATATTTAACTACTAGCCAACCCGATATTGCATTCAGTGTAGGAATCTGTACTAGGTATCAATCTGACCCTAAAGAATCCCACTTGATTGCTATTAAGTGTATTTTGAGATATGTCACAAGTTCGGCCAATCTTGGTCTTTGGTATCCACATGATACTAATGTTCAATTAGCCGGTTATACAGATGCTGATTGGGCTAGTAATATTGATGACCATAAATCTACCAGCAATGGATGTTTTTATGTCGGGAACTGTTTAGTTTCGTGGCACAGTAAGAAACAAAGTTTCGTATCGCTTTCCACAACTGAGGCTAAGTATATTGCAGCCGGTAATGTATGCACTCAGCTTATGTGGATGAAAAGGATGTTAAATGATTACGAATTTACGTAAGATTCTATGGTTCTGCAATCAACATTTTTAAAAATCCAATCCACATTCATGAACTAAATATATTGACATTAGATATCATTATATTCATAAATTAGTGGAAGATAAGATTATTTTATTGGATTATATTAAAACTGAAAATCAACTTGTGGACATTTTCACAAAACTACTTGACAGAAACAGGTTTGCTAAATTGAAATTAGATATTAGTATGTGTAATACAATCTAAGTTAATTGTGTTTACTTATACTATATTACATGTTTTTATTTTTTAGAATTTTTTAAAAAAATAAAAAATTACAAAAAAAATTTGGGTTGCACGATCAGTCTAGTGCATACTCAACCGGTCGAGTAGCTTAGGTTGGGGGTTTTAATATGTGGAAAAAGCACTTTTTCTTCATACTTCTCATCTTCTCCAACCAACCCTTCCACGACCGATCAAACCCACCTTCGATTGCAACTTGGTTAGTGCATATTTTCCATTTTTCTTTTAGATTTAAGATCTTTGCACTTTTATTTCCTTAATTTTGTAGTTGATTTCAAGGTTTCTAGTGGTTTTTTTTGGTTATCTTGTTAAAAATATGATTTAGATGAAACCCTCCATTTCTTTCTTGTATTCTTTTTGTGCATTGTGAAATGGAAAGTGCATTGTGAAATGGAAGGTAGATACAAGAAGAAATCCACTCATGGTCCTTCTTCTTCCCATTCCACACCGGTTACAGTGCGTACTCTCCAACCACCTGAAGAGGACCCCAAATACGTGCTGGATATTCATCTCCGCAATGTTATTGTTGAGCAGACTGTTAATTCCAACTATTTGAGTCCTTTTAATACCGTTCCCCTCCTTGAGGCTATAGGATGGGCTAACATATTGAATTGTGATGGTCCTGCATACCGGCCCATTGTACAGGCCATGTATGTATATATCAGTGACTTCTCTGTTGAAAACTTAACCTTTATTGTGACAACTAGAGAAGGTCCAATTCAAGTAGACTGCCACTTGATCTCTGGTTTGATGGATATTCCCGTGAATGATGAAGGAATACCTATCTCTACATTAGTTGCGAGACCGTCTGAATCAGAAAAACATATGCTAACTAGAGTTTGTGCTACATGAATGCAGAATGGAATTCCGGTATTGCACTCAGTTTTAAAAATATGTTACCCAGATACAGAATTCTTCATCGTATTTTCATTTCAAATGTATATCCTCGGTCTAGTAATAAAACTAAGTTAATATCTTTCATGTTGCACATTCTTCACTTAGTTGTTTCTGGTGTTCAATTGTGTCTTCCGTCTCTTATTTATTATTTCATTATTCAGTTTTGTCTCCATCCTGGCCATAATGATATTCCATTTGCATATCTAATGACCATCTTAGCTACTCATAATCTTGTGGTCATGCCTATTGGAGAAGCTCCTATATGCCATATTCCCTTAAACAATTCAAACATTAACAAGATAAATCTAAAGTTGGCTCCTAGCCAAGTTGATAGAGATGCTGGAGGAGCTGTTGAAGAAGCTAGAGAGGAAGATGCTTTACCTCCTGATGATGTGAACATGGATGATTTATTTGATGAATTAGAATTTGATTCTGAGGCTGATCCTGACTTTCAGCCATCTGATTTTGATGAGCGGTTAAGAACCCTAGAGGAAAAGGTGGAAGGTTTGCATGTATCCTAGGAGACTCAATTCAAGTATTCAAGTATATACGCAAATACCTTAGGCGCATTAATAAGAGATTACATCAAATTGATCCATTTATCCCTGCTTCATCTTCTGGTTATGACTAGACTTTTTATTTTGGGCATGTATTAACTCTTATCTTTATTTGTGCTTGGATAGTACTTGGACTTATGTGTTTTTATTTGTTACTTTATGCGGACATGACTTTAAGCTTCATGATTTTATTTTGATGAACATGTTTAAGCTATTTACTCTCTTATTTCTTTTACTTCTCATATCTATTTGATTATATCATCAGATTGTATTTCTTTCCTTTGTCATATTATGACAAAAAGGGGGAGAAAATGTGGAATGATTTTAATGCTATATATTGTTGGGGATGTGTGATTGTGAAAAATATGGTGTATTTTTATTTTTTTGGGATTGGACATGTATTTGGTTTATACGGGTTCTTCATATCACCTTGCCTGGATTGAGAGGGAGAGTATCCGCTGCACATTTGGTGCATGATTCTTTATTTGGTAACGGGTGCATGATTCTTTATTTGGTTTTACATATATTTGACAAAGGGGGAGATTGCAATGCTATATTGTAAATTTAGCACCCAGAGTTGTCAAATTTGGTGTGCCAAATCATTTAGAATCTGTATCATGTGTTGATGAGATGAATAGATCAACTTCATACATTTTAAAGTTGTCCACGTCTTCGTCGAACTTTTCTGCATATTCAAGTTGAAAAGCATTGTCGAGGTTCAATATTTCAAGCTCAGGTACAAGTACAAGTTCAAGGCTCAAGTTCAAGTTTAATTTTCACGATCAGTACCTTAAAATACTCAAGAACTCAAGCCCTAGTTCAAGCTCAAGTTTAAGATTTTGAAGACAAGCTTCAAGTATTTCAAGTGAATGAGTTAGCAGAGCGAATGATGTTTCAATTGTTCAAACTCACAAACAAGGTATGGATGACCTTAGATTGACCATAGGTTGAGTCACGTTCATTGCATATTTTATGTGGATCATTTTATAAGTTTATAGGTTATTTCCTTGACTAGTCCTAGCATTTGTTCGACTAGTCCAAGCCCTGGCTCAACCAGTCCAAGAAGTTTCTTGACCAGTCTAATATTTGTTGTAAATTTTTTGTTCAACTCTCGAATACTCCTGGAGACTGCTCGACCAGTCGAGTGAATAGTGCTTGACCGGTCGTGCAGACTCGACTCAAAGTCTAGCAACATATTCTGGTCCCACTCGACCAATCGAGTGCATGCTCGACTAGTTGAGCAAGCCACTTGACTAATCGAGTACCTACCCTATCTTATTGTGCCAGAAATTTTAAAATGTGGTTGGTCCTTTGACCAGTCGAACCGACCCTTAGACCAGTCGAGAGAACAAAATTTTAACCTATAAATAAATGACGAATCTTAGAGTTTTTCATTCATTTCAAGAATAATCAAGCCATCACTCTGAGAGATAAGTTCCTGCATTTCTTAAGCTATATTGTATTCATTTTAAAATCTCTTTAATAACTTTTGTTATTTGATTTTGTGATCTCCATTCAACTCTATTTCATTAAAGAAGAGAATTGTGATTTTACCCTCTTTGAGATTAAAATCAAATCAAGATAGCCTAGGCTGAATTAATCTAAAAATCATTTAGACCTAAAACCCTTTCAATTGTGAGACTGGACATTGAACATCTTTGTTTACATCGGATTGGTTGTACCGGGCTTCATCAGAAGGAGAATTTTCAGATAAGTACAAGTTATTTTTCTGTATTCTTTTTGGTTTGTGAGATTCAGTCGGGAAAATCTCATTTTTGGTTTGTCTGAGATAAGCCAGAAAATCTCAGAGTGTGGGGTTTTCGTAATTGTGTAAGCTTATCTAAAAACACAATTGCAAAGGTTTTAAGGTGAACCTTAGAAAACCTTATTTGATAGTGAAAGCTAATATCCTGAGGGAGTGGATATTAAGAGTGGAGTAGTTGTGTGGCTGTTTTCGGACAGTTGGTGTACAAATACGTACCACTATAATTATCGGTGTTTGGTGGATGGTTGTGGAGTTGTATGTGTGGTTGTGAATGTTGTAATTTCCTTTTATGCACTTATGGTGAATGTTATAATAGTTTTGTCTATTTCTTTTGCCTCCTTCTAAGTTTGAGTTTTTGATACTTACAAACGTTTGAAAAATCAAGTTGTCCTACCATAAACCTTGGTTTTTGGTGTAAGGTCCTTAGAACTTAGTTTGTATCAACCGCTCAATACTTATGCTTTTAAGGTTACTCTTTATTTGTGTTATCAATTCTTATTTATCTTTATAATTTCGCATTTAATTTTTAATTTGGCATAGTCCTATCCACCCCCCCCCCCCCCCCCCCCCCCCCCCTCCTGGACTTTAAGCTCGACCTTTTCATTTACAAGCCGCTTTTATAGACAAAAGCTTCCAATGGATATAAAACGGCTAGTTTACGGTGCTACCAAAGTGAAGTTCGGTATCACTGAACTTACTTTGGTGGGTACCGAGATATCATTCAATAGTACCGAATTAATCACTCAAGTTGTTGTTCAAAATATATTCATTTCAGTGCCACTAAATATTGTTCGTCGATGGCAGTTGATGTCACCGAATTATTCAGTCGGTGATTCCGAATTAACGTTGTAAGCTTGCTGGACAATTTTGAGCACATTGGTAACACCGAAGGTATCTTCGGTGATACCGAAGGTGACATTCAGTGACACCTTCTTCCTACCGAAGGTGGACAGATTTTCCTATTTTTGTCCTTTTAATCATTTAACAACTTGAGATATGTAAAAGCTTATACTATAGGGTAAAATATGAACTTGAGATTGGCTTAGAATAGATGTCTTAAGTAGGTATTCTTATTTGGGTTGGGATCATCTATTTGCAAGGTCAAGATCGCAGAAGCAGTTCTGTCTTCAATATAGCTTTGATACTTCTAATCCAGTTGCGTCGTCGGTCTTCACTTGCAAGAACTCATTCGATTACAAGACACAACTAGTCACGTAATTGACAAACATGAGTGAAAATAAGTGCACTAATAAAAATCCCCCCACAACTTGTCTGAACTCCTCAACCAAGCTCAGAAGTACTCTAATGCCGAAGAACTCTTCAGCTCGCGGTAGGCTACGAGGAATGGAGGAGGATCAACCAAGGAGAAACAATCCAAAAAAGAGCAAACATCTGATTGTGGCAACAAGTAAATGAGGGATAGCGATCCGACCAGGGGGCAACGGCCGAGCAAGTGGCCCTACAGTAGGTTCAGCTCCTGCACTCCCCTCAATACGACACTCGAGAAGGTTCTCATGGAGGTCAAAGACAGACGACTCCTCAAGTAGCCGAACAGGATGAAGACCGATGCCAACAATGAGACAAACGGAAGAACTTTCACTTCCACTGCAACCATGGCCACTCGACCAGTGACTGCTTTGATCTGAAAGAGGAGATCGAATCCCTCATCCAAAATAGACATTTGTGAGAATATGTCAATAAGAGAGAAGAATGGGCAGATCGGAAGAACTAACTTCTTATCAACAATGAAGCTACTGGAGAAATCCACACCATCTTCAATGGGTTGGATCCATATCATTCGATAGTACCAAATTAATCACTCAAGTTACTGTTCAAAATATATTCATTTTAGTGGCACTGAATATTGTTCGTCGGTGGCAATTGATGTCACCGAATTATTCAGTCGGAGATTCCGAATTAACGTTGTAAGCTTGTTGGACAATTTTGAGCACATTGGTAACACCGAAGGTATCTTCGGTGATACCGAAGGTGACATTCGGTGACACCTTCTTACCGAAGGTGGACAGATTTTCCTATTTTTGTCCATTTAATCATTTAACAACTTGAGATATGTAAAATTCAATACTATAGGGTAAAATATGAACTTGGGATTGGCTTAGAATAGATGTCTTAAGTAGGTATTCTTATTTGGGTTGGGATCATCTATTTGCAAGGTCAAGATCGCAGAAGCAGTTCTGTCTTCAATATAGCTTTGATACTTCTGATCCAGTTGCATCGCCGGTCTTCACTTGCAAGAACTTATTCGATTACAAGACACAACTAGTCACGTAATTGACAAACATGAGTGAAAATAAGTGCACTAATAAAAATCCCCCCACAACTTGTCCGAACTCCTCAACCGAGCTCAGAAGTACTCTAATGTCGAAGAGCTCTTCAGTTCACGGTAGGCTACGAGGAATGGAGGAGGATCAACCAAGGAGAAACAGTCCAAAAAAGAGCAAACATCTGATCGTGGCAACAAGCAAATGAGGGATGGCGATCCGACCAGGGGGCAACGGCCGAGCAAGCGGCCCTACAGTAGGTTCAGCTCCTGCACTCCCCTCAATACTACACTCGAGAAGGTTCTTATGGAGGTCAAAGACAGACGACTCCTCAAGTAGCCAAACAGGATGAAGACCAATGCCAACAACGAGACAAATGGAAGCACTTCCACTTCCACTGCAACCATGGTCACTCGACAGTGACTGCTTTGATCTGAAAGAGGAGATCGAATCCCTCATCCAAAATAGACATTTGTGAGAATACGTCAATAAGAGAGAAGAATGGGCAGATCGGAAGAACTAACTGCTTATCAACAATGAAGCTACTGGAGAAATCCACACCATCTTCAATGCGCTGGATCCATATCATTCGATAGTACCGAATTAATCACTCAAGTTGCTGTTCAAAATATATTCATTTCAGTGGCACTGAATATTGTTTGTCGGTGGCAGTTGATGTCACTGAATTATTCAGTCGGTGATTCTGAATTAACGCTGTAAGCTTGCTGGACAATTTTGAGCACATTGGTAACACCGAAGGTATCTTCGGTGATACCGAAGGTGACATTCGGTGACACCTTCTTCCTACCGAAGGTGGACAGATTTTCCTATTTTTTTCCTTTTAATCATTTAACAACTTGAGATATGTAAAAGTCAATACTATAGGGTAAAATATGAACTTGGGATTGGCTTAGAATAGATGTCTTAAGTAGGTATTCTTATTTGGGTTGGGATCATCTATTTGCAAGGTCAAGATCGCATAAGCAGTTCTATCTTCAATATAGCTTTGATACTTCTGATCCAGTTGCGTCGCCGGTCTTCACTTGTAAGAACTCATTCGATTACAAGACACAACTAGTCACGTAATTGACAAACATGAGTGAAAATAAGTGCACTAATAAAAATCCCCCCACAACTTGTCCGAACTCCTCAACCAAGCTCAGAAGTACTCTAATGCCGAAGAGCTCTTCAGCTCGCGGTAGGCTACGAGGAATGGAGGAGGATCAACCAAGAAGAAACAGTCCAAAAAAGAGCAAACATCTGATCGTGGCAACAAGCAAATGAGGGATGGCGATCCGACCAGGGGCCAACGGCCGAGCAAGCGGCCCTACAGTAGGTTCAGCTCCTGCACTCCCCTCAATACTACACTCGAGAAGGTTCTCATGGAGGTCAAAGACAGACGACTCCTCAAGTAGCCAAACAGGATGAAGACCGATGCCAACAACGAGACAAACGGAAGAACTTTCACTTCCACTGCAACCATGGCCACTCGACCAGTGACTGCTTTGATCTGAAAGAGGAGATCGAATCCCTCATCCAAAATAGACATTTGTGAGAATACGTCAATAAGAGAGAAGAGTGGGCAAATCGGAAGAACTAACTGCTTATCAACAATGAAGCTATTGGAGAAATCCACACCATCTTCAATGGGCTGGATCCATATCATTCGATAGTACCGAATTAATCACTCAAGTTGCTATTCAAAATATATTCATTTCAGTGGCACTGAATATTGTTCGTCGGTGGCAGTTGATGTCACCGAATTATTCAGTCGGTGATTCTGAATTAACGTTGTAAGCTTGCTGGACAATTTTGAGAACATTGGTAACACCGAAGGTATCTTCGGTGATACCGAAGGTGACATTCAGTGACACCTTCTTCCTATCGAAGGTGGACAGATTTTTCTATTTTTGTCCTTTAAATCATTTAACAACTTGAGATATGTAAAAGTCAATACTATAGGGTAAAATATGAACTTGGGATTGGCTTAGAATAGATGTCTTAAGTGGGTATTCTTATTTGGGTTGGGATCATCTATTTGCAAGGTCAAGATCGCAGAAGCAGTTCTGTCTTCAATATAGCTTTGATACTTCTGATCCAGTTGCGTCGCCGGTCTTCACTTGCAAGAACTCATTCGATTACAAGATACAACTAGTCACGTAATTGACAAACATGAGTGAAAATAAGTGCACTAATAAAAATCCCCCCACAACTTGTCCGAACTCCTCAACTGAGCTCAGAAGTACTCTAATGCCGAAGAGCTCTTCAGCTCGCGGTAGGCTACGAGGAATGGAGGAGGATCAACCAAGGAGAAACAGTCCAAAAAAGAGCAAACATCTGGTCGTGGCAATAAGCAAATGAGGGATGGCGATCCGACCAGGGGACAACGGCCGAGCAAGCGGCCCTACAGTAGGTTCAGCTCCTGCACTCCCCTCAATACTACACTCAAGAAGGTTCTCATGGAGGTCAAAGACAGACGACTCCTCAAGTAGCCGAACAGGATGAAGACCGATGCCAACAATGAGACAAACGGAAGAACTTCCACTTCCACTGCAACCATGGCCACTCGACCAGTGACTGCTTTGATCTAAATGAGGAGATCGAATCCCTCATCCAAAATAGACATTTGTGAGAATACGTTAATAAGAGAGAAGAATGGGCAGATCGGAAGAACTAACTGCTTATCCACAATGAAGCTACTAGAGAAATCCACACCATCTTCAATGGACCTACTGGAGGAGGAGACTTGAACCGAACACGAAGAGCTCATGTCCAAAGCATCAGTCCACATCACCAACAGGCCCCCGAAGGATCAAAAAGTAGCTCGGAGCATCAAGTCCACGTCACAACAGGCCCCCGAAGGAATAAAAAGTAGCATCCTATAAGATGATCCTCACCGAAGAGGATGCCTGAGGTGCCCACCACCCCCATGATGATGCGTTAGTGGTAACCATGACTATAGCCAACCACAAGATGTTCCAGATCCTGGTGGACATTGACAACTCGGCCGATATCCTCTTCGCCAACGCTTTCGATAAGATGGGGGTCGGAAGGTCCTAGCTCTAGCCTATCAAAACCCCTTACAAGGATTCGTAGGTGGTAGGGTCACCTCCGAGGGATCCATATTGCTTCTTGTCATGATAGGGGAAGGATAAAATCAGACGACAATAATGGTCGACTTCCTTGTGGTTGATTTTCCCTCTGTTTACAATGTCATCCTCGGACGATCGTCCCTCAACACCCTAGAAACAGTAGTATCAACTTACCTCCTCGTGATGAAGTTCTCGACCGAGCACGGTGTCAGACTGGACTAGGGAGACTAACAAGAAGCCCACCAGTGCTATTCCACAACACCGAGGACACCACACCACACAATGACAGTTACTTCACTCGATCCGCGGGAAGGGTTGGTCGAGGGAGGGTCTGCGATGGAAGACCTCGTCGTTATCCCCCTCGATGAATCCAACCTGACCCTTACTGTGCATGTTGGCTCTTCACTAGCCCCAAACCTATGAGACAGGATCATGGACATCCTTTGACGTCATGCTGAGGTTTTTGCCTGGTCACACCAGGACATGCCCACAATCGACCCAAAAGTGATGGTCCACAAGCTAAATGTTGACCCTAACCACCAATTAGTATGGCAAAAGCGGCAAGCATTTGAGCCAAAATGGTACACTATCATCGATGAAGAGGTCGACAAACTCCTTGAAGATGGATTTATCAAAGAAATCTATTATCCTGATTGGATAGCCAACGTTGTCCTTAAAAGTGCCCTGGTTTGTCAATTAGCGTGAGTGTTAAGTCAGCTAGACAGAGAAGCTCCATAGGAAGATCGATCAGCCGTCTGCCTCAACTAGATGTGCACTCGAACTCACCACAGGTAAATCTAAGCCTCATATCCCATGTCCCAAAACATCAGGTAAATAAAACCCTTAAAATTGATTAGAATATCATAGGGTTTTTGAGTTAGAAATTTTTTTCAAAAGTTCTAAGTTTTCTATCTCTATCGATTTATAAATAGACTAATCGATGTAATCGATTAGTGTTGTCGATGTCCTCGATGACCAATCGATATCATAGAAATGAGGACAAAAGATGTCCAACAACCACATATATCTCTGGATGAAATTATCGATGTACCTATCAATATCATCAATCTTTGAATCTCGAGTCCATCGAAATTGACTCGATAAAATCGACTGCACATCTACGGTGTCCCTATTTTTCTAAGGAAAATCATAAAAAATTGGATATATCGAAGTTCTGGATATGCTTGGAATTCAAAGTTCGATGATACCGGAAGGCCTTTGATGATATCGGTCTTGGACACTCTATTTTTCAGCATATTTTAAGGTTATTTTTATCTTGGATCGAGGGTCACTCGATAGAATCGATATTCAAATATCGATTATATCGAGGCCGGGTTGATTGCATCGAGAATGGACATAAACTGTCCAGCAAGCTTACTGGAAAATTCTTTAGATTTATCGATACATCGACACTGCCATCGATATTATCGATACTCAAATTTAGATGATATCGAGTGTGTCTCGATCATATTTTAGACCTGAAATATTTCAATGACAAGTCTCTCTCATTTTCAAATGTCAAGGAATCGAACCTCATATTGATGAAATTGGAATTTGAAATCCAATGCAATGACGCATGTTTCAATTTCCTCGACCAGCTGGCAAAAAGGTTTTAAAAGTGTTTGACATTTGAGTTTTGTCATCGAGCGGCCAGTCGATGCATTCGAGAGTACACGCTCAATGATATCGACCTTGCTCAATGATATCAAACTCTGTCATAAATGTGACCGTTTTATATCTATTGGAACCTTTTACCTATTTATAGAAAGCTTGTCCTTAGTTGCTAGTAGAGAGAAAATAGAGAGTGCTTTTGTGTGTTTAACCCCAAATCATATACCCTAAGCCTTCTCTCTTATGGGAGTTCATCCTCCAATCCACCCTCATCATTGACATTCAATAGAGTAGATTGGGGAATGAACTTCTGCATTCAAGGATCCTCCAGATACCACCTTAATGACAAATCATTAAGCTGGGATGCCTTGAATACATAGATGATTGGAATCTCTTTATCTCCTTTATAGGAAAATATTTGAGAGTAGGATTTCATCATAACCTTGACCCAACCCGTCGCCATGCATTGGTACATCTTCTGAGTTGTGGTTCAAGGAAATAAAAGATTCTTCATCAATAAAGGAGGAAGATCTTCGACAACATGCTGAATGGGGTTCATCTACTTATCTGTAAGTCATTAAAGTCTAAAGGACCCTTATAATCATTCCTTTGTAGGATTGGGTCTAAGGTGTTTCTCACCCCTTGCAAGCCCTCGTAAGAGGGCTCTGGCTGGAGTATACGTGGTGGGTGCTTTGTGTTGACCATTGCTCTGTGGAGAGCATAAATAGTTAGGTCCTTGTAGTAGGTCCTTGGTAAGTGTGCCTAAAAGTTGGGTGCATTGTGTTGACCCTTGCTCATGGGAGCATAAACAAGTGAGGTTCCTTGAGTGGATCCTTGGCTAGTGTGCCTAAAATTGGGTGTTATGTGTTGACCGTTGCTCGTGGGAGCATAAACTGTCAGCCTAGGTGTAGGTTATAATGGTTAGAGGTGAACCTAATTTAAAACCTTAAGTTTGAGGTGACCCAGTTGTGAAACTTCCTTAGTAAAATCTGGTACACTCAAGGGTTGAGTGCGGTAGAAGGGAGTGGAGTAGACAAGTAGTCGAACTACTACAAAAATGACTGTGTTTATGATTGTTATTGTCTTTCATTCCTTATGTGATTATATGCTTTCATATCTAAATATCTGAGATCACATTTCACACATAGTCACATCCATCATAACCTCTGATTCACATGTTGTTTATCTTTCTAAGTTTTATGATTGGATCCTCTATTTGGCTTGGAAGCCATTATAGTTATTCTAAAGAAATCTTGATACATGCTTACTTACTCAGGATTAGATTTATAGTATTTTAAATAAACCATAAAATATTTTAAAAGTCCTATTCACCCCCCTCTAGGACACATTGGCATATTCCTACTTCAACTAAAGCGGTCATTACCGCAATTTCAGTCCTAGTAAAAAATCTAATGGGAAGTGGCGGGTCTATGTTGATTATACCGACTTGAACAAAGCTTACCCCAAGGACAATTTTCCCCTCCACGAATTGACTAGCTAGTCGACAGCACCACCGGGAACGATCTCATGACCTTCATGGACACTTATTTGGGCTACAAGCAGAAAATGACCTTTATCATGAACAAGGGTCTCTATTGCTATAGGGTCCCCTTCGGGCTAAAGAACACTAGAGCCATATACCAGCAACTTATCAACAAAATATTCGCTTAGCAAATTGGATGATCCATTGAGGTCTACGTCGATGACATGCTTGTCAAGAGGATCAAAGCTCCAGACCACATCGTCGACCTCGAGGAGATGTTCACAATACTACGAAAATACCAGATGAAGTTGAACCTAGGCAAACGTGCCTTCGACATCAGCTCGAGAAAATTCATTGGCTTCCTAGTCATCCATAGGGGGATTAAGGAAAATCCCAACAAGATCTGAGCTATACTGGACATGAGCTCACCCAGGACAACAAAAGAAATCTAATGCCTCATAGGAAGAGTGGGCTGCCTTAAACTGGTTCGTCTCCCATGCCACCGACAAGTTCCTGCCCTTCTTCAAATAGTTAAAAGGAAAGTAAAAGATAGAGTGGATCAAGGGCTGCAAGCTCGCCTTCCAACAACTAAAATAGTACTTGAGTTCACCCCCTCTATTATCAAAGCCTGAGAAAGGAAATCTGCTCCTCCTGTACTTAATAGTCTCAACAACAACAGTCAACTCAGCCCTTATCCGAGAGCAAGAAGGGAAATAACTACTAGTGTACTATGTCAGCAAAGCCCTGGTTCCTGCCGAAACTAGGTATCCAAATGTTGAGAACCTTGCCTTGGCTTTAGTCATATCATCCCACTGACTCCGACCCTACTTCTAAGTCCATACCATCATAGTCCCAACAAACTAACCTTTTCACTAGGTACTCTAAAAATCTGAAGTGTCTGAAAGACTTATAAAATGGGCGATCGAACTTAGCGAGTTTAACATTAAGTACAAGCCATGAACCGCCATCAAGGGCTAAGTAGTGGCCGACTTTATTATCGAGTTTGCCTGCGCCCAGAGAACAGAAGCCAGTCTGAGCACAGAAACTGATCAACCTGCAAAATAGGTGGAAGAATAACATCCACCGACCTACATATTATATGTCGACAGTTCATCCAATGGCATTGGGGCCAAAGTGGTCCTAGAGGCTCCCGATCACACCTGCACACTATATGCCTTGAGATTTGGATTCTAAATGTCGAATAACGCAGCAAAATATGAAGCATTACTCGTCGGTCTAAGGTTGTCAATAGTAATGGGAGCTCAGAACCTGATACTCCACAGCGATTTACAGCTTGTCGTCAACCAAATAGCTAATGAATACTAGACAAAGGAAGAAAGAATGATCGCCTATCTGCAAAAGGCCCGAGAGCTCATCAAAAAATTCTCCAAGTGCAACATCAACCTAATCCTCAGGTTAAAAAATTCCAAAGCAGATACCCTAGAAAAACTGGCCACAACAGCTGAAGACAACATCTTAAAGTCTATCCCGATCAAGTTCCTAGCTGAGCCAAGTATTAGCAAATCTAACCCAGGAACGGTCCTTCCCTTAAACTCGACGCTGAGCTAGATGGACCCAATAGTCAACTACCTTTAGGAAGGAAAGTTGCTCGAAGACCAACTTGAAGCACGCAGGCTGCGATCCAGGTCAGCTCTGTATACCATGGTCGAAGATTCTTTATATAAAAAGGGATTCTCTATGCCCTACCTTAGATGCCTTAGAGCGAAAGAAGCTGAATATGTCCTAAGAGAAATACATAAAGGAATTAGCTATAAACATTTCGGCAGTCGCACCCTTGCCCATAAGGCCATCCGACAAGGGTGCTTCTGGCTAACCATCCAAAAGGACACCAAGTAGTACACCCATAGATATGACAAATGCCAAAGGTTCGTGGCAGTACCCCATCAGCCACCTGAGCAGCTGACCCCTATGATCGGACCGTGGTTGTTTACCCAATGGGGATAAACATTATGGACCATTGCTGACCAGTAAAGGTTAGACAAAATTCGCAGTCATTGTAGTCGACTACTTTACTAGGTGGGCCGAGCCCCTAGTCAAGATTACCGAGCAGAAAATTACTGACTTCATCTGGAGAAGCACCATATGTTAGTATGGAATCCCTACACAATCATTATAGATAATAGGAAGCAGTTCGACAACGACCGATTTCGAGGAATGTGTAAGAACCTCGGAAACTAAAACGTCTACTCATCACCTCGGCACCCCAAAGTTAATGATCAGGTTAAGGCAGTCAAAAATATCATCAAGAACCACCTCTGAACCAAGCTCGAGAAAGCCAAAGGAGCCTAGGCCAAGGAGCTCCCCCACGTCCTCTAGGTATATCAGACCATTGCCCAAATGGCCACGAGAGAAACCCCTTTCTCCCTGGCCTTCGAAGCTGAGGCCATTATCTTAGTTGAAATTGGGCTCCCTACCACGCATATCCAATCTTACGATGAAATTCAAAACGCCGAACAGATGGCTCTGAACCTTGACCTACTTAAAGAAACGAGGGAGCAAGCCCAACTCGAGGTCACAACTCGGCAACAGCAAGTCACCCGATTCTATAACTCCCAAGTATGGATAAGAAGGTTCCAAGCAGGAGACTAAGTCCTCCATAGAACCTTCCAAAACACCAAGAAGCTCGGCTCAGGGACCCTAGGTCTAAACTGGGAAGGACCTTACAAAGTGACGGACACAAAATAACCTAAGACCTATCAGCTTGAAGATATAGGAGGACGACCAAAACCGCATTCATGAAACACTGATCACTTGAAGATCTACTTCCCCTGAACTCTGACTAGACCTCAAGCCGAAATCTATGTCCGCAACTCAGAATCTACGAATGATCGACCTATGGGGTCAATCTACATACATGTCTACTGTTCAAATTTTTCAATAAAATTTCCAAAGTTAAGAAATTTTACGTTCTACTCATTATCTATTGAAAGGACGAGCTATAAATGTTCTAGAGGGGGGGGGGGGGGGGGGGTAAATAGGACAATATAAAATATTTTGATATAATACGAAATAATAAAACAAATACTCTTAATTGCTTAGAGTATTGAAATCTTGATTCTAAATAGTTTGTAGAACAACCTTCACCTAAAAGATTTAGGCAGGACAACCTTATTTCATGATGTCTTTGAGATCAAAATTTCAAACTTAGTAAGAGACAATCAATCACAAGGAAAGCAATAAATAAATAAACATTTACAACCACTGCTCAAAGAGTTATAATGGTTCGGTGCTTAACCCCATACCTACTCCACTCCCAAAATTACTACCCTCGTAATTTTAGCTTTCACTATTTTAAGGCTTTCACAGGTTCACCTTAACAACCTAATAAAGTTCTTGTGATTTTCACAGGCTATCACAACAAAATTCACTTTATGATTTTCACGGGCTCACCACAAAACAACCCGCTTAGATTTTTGGACTATCTTATAAAAACCCAAAAGATAATAAATGAAAGTACAGTACTTATCTTCTAATGTCGAGTCGTAGATGTAACTATAGCATGATTGCAGTGATCTTCTTTCTTGGAATATTGATGAAGCCGTATATGTGTTCAACCTAAAAAGAATATAAGGATATAATGTATTTTCAATAAACAAAACTCTGATACCGCAAATTCAATTCTCTTATTCTCATGTAAAGTATGGATTACTCTATTGAAAATGATTAAAACTAACTTGAGAAAAGAGAATAGAATAAGCTAAATTAATATATGATTTACCACACAAATGGCTTAAGATGGCCCTAACTTTCTGTAAGGCCCATATCTTAGACCGTACCGTTCCATAGACTCCGGAGATCCTTCCCGTCGAATTTCGGCAACCCGCGACCTATAATTGATGTTTATGTGCGACCCTAAGTCATATCTCATAGATTTGAGTCGGCTTAATCTGAGACTTGTACCATTGCGACCACACCATCACCACGGTTCCAACGCCATGTCTTGCACACCGATTAGATACCCTAGCCAAGAGATGTGGGCTCACGTTTATATTGAAGAAACGTCGCGTATTTATGAACCCAAGAGAATCTCTACAACCCATCTCATCAATCAATCAATCAATCAATCAAAGTACACAACCCATGCTTTCTTTCTCCCAAAGATAAGTAACCTACCCTGAGTCAACTCTTAAGTCAAGTACGTCTATCACTCACATCCATCACTCGCACCCATCACCTCTCTCTTACAACCACCCTTTCTCCCTCTCTTTCTCTACACATTTTCCAAGCAACAACAAAAAAGGAGGTGCACGTCTAAGTACTTCCAAGGAGAGAAAAGTGTGTTGTGTGTGGCCCACTTTCTACTCCAAGATCCAAAATCCTAGACCTCCAATTCTCATCATCTTGCATCAACGTGAGACACAAGGAGTTTGACATTCCATTGGACTAAGAAGATTGAACAGTGGGTGTTTTATAGGCCTAGATTTCATGTTTTGATGATGGGCCAAGTGGGGCCTACTGATTAATGGTATGGATCTCATGTAACATCCCGAAAATTGGGGGTCGAGCATAAACTCCACTCTCGAGTTTCAGAACGTCACTTATGCAACATTTTTAATGATGGATGAATGTCGGCGGTAATAGTACATAAAACATGAGGTGGATTAAGCCAAAACAGCATATCATACTCCAGAGACAGTTAAATTAGCAAGCGAAAGAATATGATAGATATATAAAATATATGAACTGATTGTAAGTCTCCGGAGTGTGAACATGTTACCAGGTTAACTAAATACATGTATACTCCAAAATAGAAAGAAAAGAATATACATGGGTGTGTAAATAAAAGGCAAAATACCAAGTGTATTGACAGCTAATCAGTAACCCTGTAAACCCGTCGATCAGAACCTGCATATAGGAGGGATCCTCCTCATCATCATCAAGTCCAGCTCTGCTTCGCAAGCATCGCCATTATCTAAAACTAGAATAGGGACTACTTAGTATGCACAACACCGTCCCGTAACGTGGGAGTGAGTAGCTAACTCAATGGAATCATAGAGAAAAGATTAGTATTTTATCAAATCAATCACGCGATAATGATAAAGCAAGCAATTCAAGCATTCCTAAATACTGTGATTAATGCAAGAATGAAATAACATGATGGATGCCCTCGCCGACATACTCCCTCATGCGACACCATCTTACGTCCGCGGCATGCTTTCTTCCCTCAGTGCTCCACATCTTCCATGCACATGCAGTACGATATGAATATGATTACCGAGTTGTTATTAGTCCTTTTCATACAGCAGGATTGGGAAGCTAAGGTACCTCCCTTATATTAATACCCAAACAATGATCCAGTCTAGGGTCGTCACTCCTAGTAATCTCATATGATGATATATTTCTAGGTCGCTGCAAGGGCTGTCAGGGCTGTTGCATGCACTCATTGCTCCGCTTCCCCATCACCTTATCAATACAGGCCTAGTTTATACTCTGTTTACTGCAGGAAGGCTCGTCGCCTCTCCGCAGATTCAGAATATACTCGAGGTCACTATAAAGGGCTGCTAGGGCTGTTGATCGCACTCATTGCACCGCTCCCCCATCACCTTATCAGTGTAGGCCGACAGTAAGAATATAGTGTCTCATACCACCATAATCTGCTCACGAGTCTGGGTTGCTCAATGGTCACTACGGGGAGGTTTGTGGCCCTAGTGTAGGCTGACAGCTCGACCACGTGTCTCATACCACCATGCCCGGCTCATGAGTCTTAGGGGATCTAGGTACCAAGGTTAAAGGGGCTTTCTAATGGTAAGTTTGGTACTTTAGGTTCAAACAGTTATGACGAATACAAGGTGAACATACAATGGTCAGTCGGGTTACTTGATGAGTCCGACTAGCACGAGCGCACGTTGAATCGACCGACATGAAGTGCACAAGCACTTCGTGTGGCCTAACCACTGCCGATGACTCTAGTACGACTCGGGTTCGTCACACACATCCTTCGTGGCGAATAGAATCCAACCACGAATTTTAAACTGTTACTGACTGCCTAGACTAGAGTATAGCCCTAAGCACATGTAATGATAATCAGTAATCATATGAGATAAACAAAATTGAAATAACAAATAATTCAAGCGTGTTAGCAACATGTTATAAGATACAACATAGGAAATTTAATCATACACAAGCATTTCATTTATATAAGATAATCAATTCAAATTTAACAACCATGGAAGAAATCATATTCATCATCAAAATAGTTGGGAATCCTATCTCAACACTAATCTACAACCTCATTTACGCAATACTTACCTATACAAACACTTATTCTACACACTTTAGTCTACATAACATATGTCGGCTAAAATGTGCGTTAGGGCAAATCTCTTCGCCAAACAAATTATACACGCATAACTAGTATAGGTACACGGCAAATAATCATGGCAATCATATCAGAAAAATACGTATGTATACAATATTTCCTACAAATACCCAAAATACCCTAAATCTCATATTCTTCGTACGTATTCGAAATGAAAAACAGACAACATGTTCTAATGTCAAACAGCATTCTTGTTAACAATCTACCATTAAACGGCATTGAAAGATTTGAAAATAGGTAATCTAAGCATCTAAAATCCACACCTTACGCCGTAGAAGCGTAAAGAAGTCTATGGAATCTCTAAGTCTTCGTATACGTGGAATATTAACCTGTAATACAAGCTAGGTTAGCTATCTAGCTACTAGTATCAATGAAAACTCTAAAATAAGTTAGGGCTAGGCTTTTCTTACCTAAGAATGATGCCAGAATCGCCAGGATAGCGATTGTAAAGTGATGGGTAAGCACGTAGATCAGCAGGGAAGAATAGCAGAAGGTTCTCCCACTTCTCTCACACTTTCTCTCTTTTCTCTTTTCTCTCTCCTAGGGTTTTCTCTCAAATTCGTATGGGCTGAATGGCAGAGGGTTTAAGGCCTTTTTATAAGCTAAAACATGACCAAAATAGACTTTAGTCAAGGTATACTTAAGTTATAACCAAATCGGGTTTGTTCCGATCCAACGGAGTGCTTATAGAGGTCCTGTTACTAAATGCGGTCGGACTTAAGCTCTCTAATATTAAATCTAGGTCAAGCTAAGTTTTCAGTCCGGTCGGGTTTCCAGATCGACCGTGGCGGACCAGTTTCAGTTCAGCGGCTTTGGGAACTCGATCAGAGCCACAAGTGCTATGACATGTAAGGGCCACCTATCCTGATCTGAGGGTGAAATTTGGTCAAATTCCAATAGCCAGAACGCTTAAAAATGTCGCGCAAGCGACACGTGCCAAATTTCATAAATCTTATTTAATTTCTAACATTTCTCACACTCTTCACCCTAGACTCAAGAAAATCATCGCAGGACATCATCTGGACTTGATTTTTGAATGATTGTCAAGTCCAACTAAGCAGTCATAATGGTCTAAGATTATAGATATCGAACTTTCAACGTGCGATCTAGATCCAATACAAAGTTACAAAGCATTCCCGAGAATAACTGGGTTTAGAGTTTGATCCTGAATTTTAGGGTAAGGTAGCGTCAATGATTCTATAGGTTCTGGGTCTTACAGATCATATTTAAAGTGGTTGGTGCTAATTTCACAGGTAATCTAGTCTAGCGCTAGCTAAAACAAATTAAATTTCTAAAGAATTAGGTTCTAAATGATTTCTTTGGCTTTGGAATCGAATTTTGAGAAGCTACCAAGGTGCTATGATTGACCCATTGCCTAAGGACGTCTAACCCCAAGTTGGCAAAAATTCAGGGTGTTACATCTCACTTTGGACCCTAGATGTGGCCGATAGCCCACCATGATTCATATGATCATTCCATGATGGGGCCATTCTCCATGAGCCCCATCATAATGTTTACTTTTCTAGTTCAAAAGGGGTCATCTATACCTTCCATTTTGATAAAGAATGAATCTCTACCATTGATTTTGATTTGGTGGGCCCACATGTATTAGGACCCACTTGATGTATGATTGAAATGCATGGAAAGGGAGAGCTCATAGTGGTGGAGCCCTCCATCGCACATGTCTCTCTCTATCTATCTCTCTCCTTCCCATATTTTGTGGCCCACTTGATGAGTGTATGTGATATCCAGACCGTCCATCCAACAGACCACATGGCTGTCCAAACATGGGGACAAGCCCACCTTGCTACCTCCTTTTTTTAATGGGTCTAGATGATGGAAATGCCAATATGAGGTAGACCCCAGCATGGCCAAATGGGCCAGCCTAGAACCTGTTGGACGTCTATTGTCTAGACCGTCCAACAAGGCCTGGACGTTAGAAAGAAAAATCGAAATATTAGCTTGATTCAAAGGTTTTGGGTGGGCCACTCATGCAGGCCCCACCTTGATGTATGGATCTAATCCTTGCTGTCCATCTTATATACCATCTCATTTTAAGTGTTGAGCCAAAAAATGAATCCAATCAGATTATTTGGTGGGCCATATCATAGAAAACTGTGATTCTTACCGTTAAAATCTGTTAGGACCCACTTTAATATTTCTACACACCAAAACATGCTGAATATTGGGCTTGTTTGGTCTGTCTTGAGCCATAGAATACAATGGATGGAGCAGATCCTCCTGATGTGGGCCCCACCTAAGAAAAACCTTTAAAAAATAAAAATAATATATATAAGGTGCAGCAGGCGCTGTTGTTGCTCGTCCAAAGGACACTCCAACAACATCCTGCTCCTACGTTGCTAGGAGAGGCAAGGACCGTGGGTCCCAACCATAGGCCCCACTGTGATGTATGTGCATCCGTCCATCCATCTAACCGTCCGTCCATTTCATCTAGTGGGCCACACATGTGGACCCCACCATGAGGTATGTGCTTTATCTATGTCATCCATCTCTGTGGGGCCCGCTGATGCATGTGTTGCATCCAAACCGTCCATCCAATCGGCAAGCTAGTCTTACAACTTGAGACTAAAAATAAGACAAATCTAGGATCACGTGGACCACACTGCAAAAATAATGGGATTGAACATCCACCATTAAAACCCTTGGGCTACAAAGTTTGGACCAATATGATATTTATTTTTCCTCTAAATTCAGGTCTTTATGACCTTATGAATAGGCTAGATGGGAAATAAATCCTATGGAGGGGCCCACTAGAATTTAACCGTGGAAATCATTATCACCACTGTTAGATATGGTATGGTCCAGTTGATCTTTTGATATGATTCATTTTTATATAATACTCTATATTGATCTGAAAAAATAGATGAATTATGCTCGGCCTATTTGAATTGGCCCATTCAACTTGACCCATTCTAGGGGTGCACATTTAACCGGTAGAAATGGACCGGAATCGACCAAACGGTTCGGTTTGGTCCGGTTCCGGTTCCGGTTTCGGTTCCGGTTCCGGTTCCAAAAATTAAAGAACCGATCACATAGGTTCAGTTCTCAGTTTGGTGGTATGTAGAACCGAATCGAACCGTGAACCGATCCGTAGAACCAAATCGTGGATCCGATCCATAGAACCGAACCATGGAACCAAACTTGGAACCGAACTTGGAACCGAACCAAGAATGATTTGATTATTTTCATATTTTACTCATTATTTATGGTTTATAATGCACCATTTAATTATTTTCATAAATATTTTTTTTCACACCTTATACAATATCTAAACCATTCATCAAATGGACCACAACATGGATGGAAATGGTCTAGATAATAAAATTAAACATGCAATTTAGGTAGATTATAAAAATCCTAGAACCGTGGAATCGATTCGGAACTAAATCAGTTTTAATGATTCGGTTCCGGTTCGGTTCTAGGGTGCCAACGGTTCGATTCCGGTTCCAAATATCATAGAATCGTTAGGAACAGTTCGGTTCCGGTTTTACCCCAGAACCGGACCAAACCAAACTGTGTGCACCCCTAACCCATTCAACTTGGCCCATTTGATTCGGCCCATTGGATTAGGCCTGATGTGATGTATTGGGGTCCATTTGGTAAGGCCCGTTATGATGTACTTAGGGCCTATACGATAAGGCCCGATGTGATATATGAGGCCCGTTGTTAAAGCCCCCTTGATGTGTATAAGGACCATTGTCGAGGCCCACCATGATATATATGAGGCCCATGTAATATGGCCCATTTGATGTATTTGAGGCCCATGAGTTGAGGCCCAATGGGATGTATATAAAGTCCATTGCAATGTGTGATTCCACCATGGTTTATGTAATGATTTTTATGCCGAGTCTTACCTTGGGAGCAATGATGGTTTGATGCCCACATTGTAAGAATAATGATGGTTAAATGTCCACATTGTAACTCTCCCTAGGGCCCATTGATAGGCCCATACTTGTTGTGTGTAGGCTGTTTGGGTCCATCTTCATTGTGAGGATAGTTCATCACCATATAACATGCTTAGTATAATTCTATGACTCATGCCATACACATCATATGTATGCTTGATATGAGTAGTGTCTGATCATAGCATATGCCATTGGACAGATTATTTATGAGACTCACTGATAAGAATTACCTACATGAGTGCACGGTACGCATGGGATTGCTACATGACTGGACAATGTGACTCATGCATCTCGCATATGTGTGACATGATCATTGTATGCTCTAGCGACATTAGGGTCGTGGCCTCCACAGGCACATCATGGATGGTCAGATTAGATACAAAAAATATTGGCTCTAGCACTGTGGGTACATAGGATGTCCTTGGGTGAAAATTCAATAACCTTTTTGGTACTAGGAGATGCTCCAACATATAGACCGAGTGAATATAAGAGCACGCGAGTGCCGAATACTAGTAGGCCTCATCTCCCACTGTGTCGTGGTCAGTTAGAAGGGGGTGTGGCCCTATCCGTCCAAGTGAGGGGGTTGTAAGCTAGGCTGAGTTTGACCAGCTCACAAATAAGTCCACAATCGATGAGCTGGGTAAGCATTGGAAGACTACTAGTAGTGCGGATAGTGTGGTCTCTTCCACTCGCTGGGCTGTGCAGCTAGGGAGGCAATAGTCAGTGTGAAGTGTACTAGACCCCGGTGTATCCCAGAGGGGAACTATACTAATATATGTACTTGATGAGGACTAGCATGCTTGCATTACATCTCACATATGACATTCGGCTACATAGGTCTCGTATCGCATGACCTTGGTATGGCGATAGCATTCATGCCTTGCATCGCATAGCCTTGGTATGGTTGATATGTTGATGGACTTATCAGTATATTTTTATATTTCTCTGATACTGCATACTTGGCACTCACCTTGCGCACACACTTACACCACCCTCTAAGCTTTTGTAAGATTATGCACGACCGTTGTATGCAGGTAATGTTGGATCGTAGCAGCAGAGATATGGCGCTCCGAGTTAAAGAATATTTTTGACACTGTAAGATGTACGACCCAGCAATGGGTCCCGTTAGCTGTATTGCTTCTCCAGGGCAAGGCTAAGCACTGGTGGGCATTAGTCACCCAAGCGGCAGTGATCAATTTTGATTAAACCTGGGAGGACTTTGTAGACCAGTTCGACCAAAAGTTCTTTCCTGAGCACGTTCGACAGCAGCGCGCATTAGAGTTTGAGACTTTGGTCCAGAGAGACATGTCCATGTCGCAATATGAGGCATGTTTCATCGAGCTATCGAGGTTCGCTACGTATCTTATCAATGATGAGGGGCTGAAGGCCCACCGTTTTG
The DNA here is from genome assembly GCA_037074715.1 of Magnolia kwangsiensis. Classification (NCBI taxonomy): domain Eukaryota; kingdom Viridiplantae; phylum Streptophyta; class Magnoliopsida; order Magnoliales; family Magnoliaceae; genus Magnolia; species Magnolia kwangsiensis. Next base: position 61,707,694 of record CM073583.1, on the reverse strand, counting down.
AGAACGATTTGCGTCCGGCCCTCAAGACTATGTGGTCGGACACATGCTTCCGATATTTGAACAGATTGTGTAGAGGGCCCTAGTCTATGAGGCAAATTGGACTAGATTGTAGAGGGTCCATGATCAGAGAGGAGATCAGAAGAGGAAGGCACACTCTGGTAGCTCCCATCAGCAGCAACATCGTCCACATCAGCAATGGGAGGACCATTCTCAGGTACTTTCTTTGGATGCGGTAGGGTAGGACATCGTAGGCACGAGTGTCCCCATCCATAGTAGCATCAGCTGAGGGCACCATATCAGCCTCCAAGATAGCCCCCATAGCAGCAGCAGCGACCGCAACACCAGCCTTTTGGACCTCCCTTGCAGCAACAGAGGCAGCAGATCAGGCCGCCACAGTGGCAGCAGCAGTAGTAGAGACCTCAGAGGGGACATGCACCTCCCCGGTAGGCCCATGGTAACTTTTATGCCTCTCAACAGGACCCTCAGTCGTTAGGAGGGGTCGTCGAGGGTACTCTCCCTGTTTCTGCATGCATTGCATATGAATTGTTTGATTCTAGTGCATCGCATTCCTTTGTGGGTGATGATTTCTACCGATCGACGGGTTTGCCTATAGAGTTTACTCGTGAGGGTTTGTCGGTGTTGACACCTTTAGGGAAGACTGCAGTATTAGACTGATTTTGCTCCTCTTACCCCATCCTAATTGGGGATATCTTTTTGCCTACTAATCTATTCATATTGTTGATGTCCGAGTTTGATGTCATCTTGGGCATGAATTAGCTCGTCGAGTACCACACCATATTGAACTGCTCCGCGAGGACAATCACGTTCTGTATACCCGGTGTGGCAGAGTTCCAGTTTATTGCCAAGCCCAGAGGAGATCAATTTTCTTGCCTATTGTCATGTGCCATTGAGGGGTCAGTTGCTTTGAGTATCGACCAACTACCGGTCGTTTGTGGTTTTTTCGATGTGTTTTAGGAGATTCTGAAGTTACCACCTCGTTGGCACACTGAGTTCCAGATTGATCTCGTACCCAGTACCGTGCCTATTTTGAAGGCCCCGTATTATATGGCCCCGTTGGAGTTATGAGAACTAGAGAAGCAGTTGGATGAGTTACACGAGCTAAGTTTTATCCGTCTGAGTAATTTATCATGGAGAGCGCCGATACTCTTCGTGAAGAAGAAGGATGGCTCATTGAGGCTTTATATAGATTACTGCAAGCTCAACAAGGTCACGATTAAGAACAAGTACCCTCTCCCGAGGATCGAAGATTTGTTTGATCAGCTACAGGAAGCGCAGTTCTTTTCGAAGATAGACTCTGGTGCGATTATCACTAGGTTCAGGTCCGAGATGAGGATATCCTAAAGATAACCTTCAGGATGCGCTATGGTTATTTTGAGTTTCAGGCCATGTCCTTGGGACTGACTAATGCACCCGTAGTATTCATGCAGTTGATGAATGAGGTCTTCCATCTGTATCTCTCACCCAGTTTATTGTGGTGTTCATTAATGACATTCTGATATATTCAAGGACCTGTGAGAAGTATGAGCGGCATCTGGAGATTACCTTACAAACCCTCCGTGTACACCAGCTTTACGCGAAGCTGGAGAAGTGCGAGTTTTGGCAGGAGGAGGTGAAGTTCCTCAGTAATGTGGTGACGAGGCAGGGAGTCACGGTGGACCCCTTGAAGATTGATGTTGTGCGTCAGTGGGGCCAGCCCAAGAACACGTCCGAGATCTGCAGTTTCCTTAGTTTAGCGGGCTACTACCGATGTTTCATTGAGGGATTCTCTCGTATTGCAGCCTCGTTGACCAGGTTGACCCGGAAGGGAGCCGAGTTCGTTTGGAGCGACGCTTTTGAGCAAACATTTATGGAGCTGAAGGACCGCCTCACGTCCTCTCCTGTCCCTACTTTTCCTCTAAGAGTGATGGATTTGTTGTATTTACCGATGCCTCGCGAGTTAGCTTGGGTGTTGTCCTGATGCAGCACGAGAAGCTGGTGGCTTATGCATCTCGCCAGCTCAAGGTCCATGAGCAAAACTACCCCACGCATGATTTGGAGCCGGTAGCAGTTGTCTTCGTATTGAAGGTGTAGAGGCACTATCTCCATGGGGTGAGGTTCGAGCTCTTCCCCGACCACAAGAGCTTAAAGTATCTGTTCTCTCGGTCTGAGCTAAACAAGAGGCAGAGGCATTGGATGGAGCTCCTAAAGGACTATGATTTTGATCTTCAGTACCACCCGGGCAAGGTGACCCTGATGGCGGATGCCCTCAACCGTCAGCCACGAGGCCTAGTGGCACACATGATGATTCAAGAATGGAAGATGCTCGAAGATGTGTCAGCATTTGACTTTGAGATCGGATTGCAGTCTTCTATTATTTAGTTATCAAGCTTGTCGATTCAACCCTCTATTATTGCAAGGGTGATCGAGGGTCAGCAGACAAATGAGTCAGTGCAGAGTTATCAGGCAGAGACAGATCTGAGAGTCAGTCAGATTGGCAGATTGGTTCTGATGGTGGACTTCGCTTCAAAGGCCGATTATGTGTCCCAGATATTCCTGAGTTGCACAGATATTTTATGACCGAGGCACATCGATTTCAGTTATCTATCCACCCTGGTTCGATGAAAATGTATCGCGATATAAAATGTCAGTATTTTTAGGCAGGGATGAAGTACCTGATAGCAGTTTTGTGGCCGAATATGACACATGCTAGCATGTTAAGGCCGATCATCAGAGACCCCCAGTTCCCAAGTAGCCGTTAAGCATTCTGTTGTGAAAGTGAGAGCATGTATCTACCAATTTTATCATGGGTTTACCGAGGATTCAACGCGATCATGACGCCATCTGAGTTATCGTCGATCGTCTAACGAAGTCGACGCATTTTCTTACGATTCATGTGACCTAGACTTTGGACCGTCTTACGAGGTTATTCATCGAGGAGATTGTGAGACTGTACGACATTCCAGTTTTAATCATTTCTGACCAAGACCTGAGGTTCACGTCTCAGTTTTGGAGGAGCTTCCAGATGGTGATGGGGTCTGTTTTGTAACTCAGCACTGCGTATCATCTGCATACCGATGGGTAGACCGAGAGGGTCAATCAGATCCTTGAAGATGCTTTGGGCTTACGTGATTGATTTCTTAGGTAGTTGGGATGAGCACTTGCGATTGGATGAGTTCACGTACAACAACAGCTATCAGGCGACCATTGTCATGACTCCTTTTAAGGCATTATATGGCAGGCCGTGTAGATCTCTGAGTTGTTGGACCGAGGTTGGAGAGCGGCATCTCCTAAGTCCTAAGCTTGTGTAGTAGACATCAGAGGTCATCGACATCATCATCCAAAGGATGCGCACAGCTCAGAGCTAGCAAAAGAATTTTGTTGATCGTCGTCCCTTAGAGTTTACCGTTAGGGACCATATATATCTTAAGGTCTCACCCATGAAGGGTGTGGTTCATTTTAGAGTGAAGGGCAGCTTACCCCAAGATTTATAGGACCTTTCGAGATCACCAGGAACATTAGCGCAGTAGCCTATCGGTTTGCCTTGCCATCTCAGTTGTCTGGCCTCCACAATATTTTTCATGTCCTATGTTGAGGAAGTGTGGGTCAGACATTGTTCTTGTTATTGATTGACAATCGTTGAAGGTTCGTGAGGACCCTTCTTACATTGAGTAGCCTGTTCGTATCCTCGATCAGAAGGAGCAGGTCCTCTGGACCAAGGTCATTCCCTTTGTGAAGGTGCAGTGGGGCCATCATAGTGTGGATGAGGCATCTTGGGAGCGCAAGGAGGATATTCGAGATCGTTATCCCCATCTTTTCGATGTTTGACTGTATGTTGTATTGTGTTTTAATTGTATATGATGTTATGTTTTCTATTTCCTTATGAGTTATGTTTAGTTATGATGGTAGTGTAAATTTTAAGAATGAAATTTTTATTAGGTGGGGAGAGCTGCAAGGCCCATATCCTAATCCGTACCATTCCATAGACTCCCGTGATCCTTCCCATCGAATTCCAGCAACCCACGACCTATAATTGATGTTTATGCGCAACCATAAGTCGTATCCCGTAGATTTGAGTTAGCTTAATCCGATACTTGTACCATTGCGACCACACCGCTGCCGCGGTTCCCACGTCGTATCTTGCACACCGATTCAATACCCCGGGTAGGAGATCTGGGCCCATGTTTATATCAAAGAAACACCATGCATTTGTGAGCCCAAGAGAATCTTTATAACCCATCCCATCAATCAATCAATCAAAGTATACAACTCATGCTTTCTTTCTCCCCAAGACAAGTAACTTGCCCTAAGTCAACTCTCAAGTCAAGTGCATCTATAACTCACATCCATCACTCACACCTATCACCTCTCTCTTATAACCACCCTTTCTCTCTTTCTCTACACATTTTCCAAGCAACAAAAAAGGAGGTGCATGTCCAAGCACTTTCAAGGAGAGAAAAGTGTGTTGTGTGTGGCCCACTTTCTACCCCAAGATCCAACATCCTAGCCCTTCAATTCTCATTATCTTCCATCAAAGTGAGACACAAGGAGTTTGACAATCTATCGGACCAAGAAAATCGAACGGTGGGTGTTTTATAAGCTTAGATTTCATGTTTTGATGATGGGTCAAGTGGGGCCTACCGATTGATGGTATGGATCTCACTTTGGACCCTAGATGTGGTCGATGGCCCACCAAGATCTACATGATCATTCCATGATGGGGCCATTCTCCATGGACCCCATCATGATGTTTACTTTTCTAGTTCAAAAGGAGTCATCTAGACCTTCCATTTTGATGGAGAAGGAATCTCTACCATTGATTTTGATTTGGTGGGCCCACATGTATTGGGACCCACTTGATGTATGATTGAAATGCATGGAAAGGGAGGTCTCATAGTGGTGAAGCCCTCCATCACATGTCTCTCTCTCTCTCTCTCTCTCTCTCTCTCTCTCTCTCTCTCTCTCTCTCTCTCTCTCTCTCTCTATATATATATATATATATATATATATATATATATATATATATATATATATATATATCTCTTCTTTCCATATTTTATGGCCCATTAATGAGTGTATGTGATATCCAGACCATCCATTCAACAGACCACATAGCTGTCCAAACATGGAGACCAACCCACCTTGCTATGCCATTTTTGGTGATGGAAATACCAATATGAGGTGGACCCCGGCATGGCCAGATGGGCCAGCCCAGAACCTGCTGGACGTCTGTTGTCCAAACCGTCCAGCAGGGTCTGGATGTTGGAAAGAAAAATAGAAATATTAGCTTGATTCAAAGGTTTTGGGTGGGCTGCTCATGCAGGCCCCACCTTGATGTATGGATCTAATCCATGTCGTCCATCCTCTCTCCCAGCTCATTTTAGGCTTTGAGCCGAAAAATGAATCCAATCCAATTATCTGGTGGGCCATATCAAAGAAAACTGTGATTCTTACCATTAAAATCTGTTAGGACCCACTTTGATATTTCTACATACCAAAACATGTTGAATATTGGCTTGTTTGGTCTGTCTTGAGCCATAGAATATAATGGATGGAGTGGATCCTCATGATGTGGGCCCCACCTAGGAAAAACCTTTAAAAAATAATATATATATATATATATATATATATATATATATATATATATATATATATATATATATATATATATATATATATATATAAGGTGCAGTAGGCGCTACTACTGCTCATCCAGAGGACGCTGCAGCAGCGTCCTGCTGTTGCATTGCTAGGAGAGGCAGGGACCGTGGGTCCCAGCCATAGGCCCCACCGTGATGTATGTGCATCTATCCAACCGTCCGTCCATTTCATCTAGTGGGCCACACCTGTGGACCCCACCATGAGGTATGTGTTTTGTCTATGTCGTCCATCTCTATAGGGCCCGTTGATGCATGTGTTGCATCCAAATCATCCATCCAATCTACAAGCTCGTCTTACAGCTTGAGACTAAAAATATGACAGATCTAGGATCACGTGGACTACATTGCAAAAATAGTGGGATTGAATGTCCACCATTAAAACCCTGCTACAGAGTTTGGACCAATATGACATTTATTTTTCCTCTAAATCCAGGTCTTTGTGACCTTATGAATAGGCTGGATGGGAAATAAATCCTATGGAGGGGCCCACTGGAATTTAACCGTGGAAATCATTATCACCACTGTTAGATATGGTATGGTCCAGTTGATCTTTTGATATGATTCATTTTTATATAATACTCTATATTGATCTCTAAAAATAGATCAATTGTGTTCGGTCCATTTGAATTGGCCCATTCAACTCGACCCATTTGACTTGGCCCATTTGATTCGGCCCATTGGATTAGGCCCAATGTGATGTATTTGGGGCACATTTGGTAAGGCCCGATGTGATGTACTTGGGGCCCATTGGATAAGGCCCGATGTGATATATGAGGCCCGTTGTTGAGGCTCACCTTTATGTGTTAAGGCCCATTGTTGAGGCCCACCTTGATATATATAAGGCCCATGTGATATGGCCCATTTGATGTATTTGAGGCTCATGGGTTGAGGCCCAATGGGATGTATATAAAGTCCATTGCAATGTGTGATTCCACCATGGTTTATGTAATGATGCTTATGGCAGGCCATGCCTTGGGAGCAATGATGATTTGACTCCCACATTGTAAGAACAATGATGGTTAAATGTTCACATTGTAACTCTCCCTAGGGCCCATTGATAGGCCCATACTTGTTGGTTGTAGGCCGTCTAGGCACATCTTTGTTGTGAGGATAGTTCATCACCGTATAATATGCTTAGTATAATTCCATGACTCATGTCATACGCATCATATGTATGCTTGATATGAGTAGTGACTGATCATAGTATATGCCATTAGGCAGATTATTTATAGGACTTATTGATAGGAGTTACCCACATGAACACGTGGTACACGCAAGATTGCTATATGACTAGATGGTGTGACTCATGCATCTAGCATATATGTGACATGATCATTGTACGCCCTATCGATATCAGGGTCGTGGCCTCCATAACACAACGTGGATGGTCGGATTAGATACCGAAAATATTAGCTCTAGCACTGTGGGCACATAAGATGTCCTTGGGTAAAAATCTCAGAACCTTTTTGGTACCAGGAGATGCTCTAACATCTGACTGAGTGGATACAATGAGCGCACGAGTGCCAAATTGCAATACGTCGCGTCTTCTACTATGTCGTGATCGGTTGAAAGGGGGTGTGGCCTTATTCGACCGAGTGAGGGAGTTATAAGCTAGGCTGAGTTTGACCAGCTAGCAAATGAGTCCGCTATCGACGAGCCGGGTAGGTATTGGCAAACTACTGGTCAGGCGAATAGTGTGGTCTCTTCCACTCGCTGGGCTGTGTGGCTAGGGAGGTGGCAGTCAGTGTGGAGTGTAACCCCAGTGATATCCCAGAGGGGAACTATACTGATACATGTACTTGATGAGGACTGGCATGCTTACATTACATCTGGCATATGACATTCGATTACGTAGGCCTCTTATCGCATGGCCTTGGTATGGTCGATAGCATTCATGCCTTGCATCGCATAGCTTTGGTACGACTGATAGTATTCATATACTTATCAACATATTTTCACATTTCTCTGATACTGCATACTTGGCACTCGCCTTGCTCATACACTTACAACACCCTTTATGCCTTTATAAGCTTATGCATGACTGTTGCGTACAGGTGATGTGGGATCGCAGCAGTGTTAAGGCAGGAGCACGCATCAGATTATTTTGAAGCCTTTTGATCACCTTATATTTCCCTTTCTGCATTATACTCGAAGTTTTTGATATAGTGGATATGTGGTGATGTTGTTTTGTGACTTGGTTATGCTTGTGGTTATGCTCCATTACAAAAAAAAAAATCATACTAAAATTCTTCCTTGTAGGATCCCAAGATCGAAATTTGACATATGAGTGCCGGGAGCCGAGAATGGGGCACTACGGAGGCTGTTAGTGTAAGACCCGTATCTTAGTCCGTACCCTTCCATAGACTTCCGCAGTCTTACCGGTCGAATTCTGGCAACCTTCGACCCTTAACCGATAGTCACGCGCGACCCTAATTCATACACCGTCAACCCGAGTCGACTCAACCCAAGATCTGTACCCTAGCGACCGCGCCGTCGCCGGGGTTCCAATGCCGTGACTCGCATGCCGAGACGATACCCTGGTCGAGAGTTGTAGGCCGACGTTTGGTGCGAGGAAACGCCGCGCGTTGTGAAACCCAAGGGAATCTCTATGATGTGTCACATCAATCCCATCAATCCATCAATCAATCAACCCATCACATGTCAAGTACACATCACCTTTCACCCATTCCCAAGCAACCACAAAAGTCAAGAATTTCTTACAAGACCCATACCTCTCTTATACAAAAAGCCTCTAAAGTCAAAAAGTTCTTACACCTCTCATGCCTTTCTTACACAAAAGGCCACAAAAGTCAAGGTTTCATATACAACCATCACTCACCACATCCATCCATCACCCATCTCTCTCTCTACAACTCTCTCTCTCTCTCATTTTCAAAATCCAATCCAAGCAAGAGGAATCCCATACGTATGAGCTCTCCCTCTCTTCCAAAATCTCCAAGGTGGCCCACTCTCCTACCCCATCATCTCCCATCTCAACCATCCATTCCCCATCTCCTCCATTAAAATCCAAGCTAAGGTGCTAAGGAACCTATAGGAGCAAGAAGATCGGAAGGTGGGTGCCTCTATAGGGTAGTTTTCTTATTTTTATGATGGGTCAACTGAGACCCACCGATCCATGGTGTGGATCTCACTTGGGACCCTAAGATGTGGCCGATGGCCCACTTGAATCATCACGATCATTCCATGATGGGGCCATTCTCCATGGACCCCCATCATGATGTTTATTTCATTGCCAAGGAAGGTCATCTAGACCGTTCATATCGGTGGGGAACGGATCTCCACCGTTGATTTTCAATTTCGGTGATCCCATGCGTAGAGGAATCCATTGATGTATGATTTTATATAAGAGAGGGCTCATAGTGGCGGAGCCCTCCATCACAAGCGTGTCCCACCCTCTATCTCTCTCTCTCTCTACTTCATTTTCTTTTATTATATTGTGTTTGTGTGGCCCACTTGAATGGACCCCACCTTGAAGAATATTTATTTTGTTCAACTTTCTTCAAGTGGGGCCCACCTTATATGTTGTACCCTCATCATCCATCAGTGGTGGCCCAACTAATTAGGGCCCACCACAATGTTTTATTTTTTTTTAAAGACCAAACCGTCCAGCGTCTGGGACGCTGGACGTCCCTGTATAAAAAAAAAAAAAAGGAGCTTTTGAGGTGAGCTACTTGCATAGGCCCCACCTTGATGTATATATCCAATCCAAGCCGTCCATCCTCTTACCGGCCTCATTTTAGCCGTTGAGTAGGAGAATGGGCCTGATCTGAGCATCTGGTGGGTCATAGCATAGGGAACTTTAGTGGTTACCCTTAAAAACAATTCCTGATGGTTCTATGCATCCAAAAATACCGAACTCTAGACTCATTGAGCTTGTCTTGAGCCAGGAAAGACAATGGACGGAGTGGATTTCTCTAACGCGGACCCCACATGCGAAAAACCTCAAAATCAAGGTTTTTCCAAAAAAAAAAAAAAGAAGGAAACTTTGCAGCAGCGGCGCTGCTGCTGCCAGCGCAGGCAGCGCTCCTGCGGTTGACGCACGGGGGGGCGGACAGCCACCCACGGCCTCTGTCATGGGCCCCACCATGATGTATATGTTTTATCCACGCCGTTCATGAGGTGGGTCCCCTCCTCAGGTGGGCCCCATCCAAAGATCAGCTTGATCCAACGCTCTGGTGGCCCACATCATAGGAAACAGTGTGAATGAACATCTACCATTGAAACTCATTCTGGGGTCCATAAAAGTTTTGTATCAAGATGAAATTTATGTTTTCCCTTCATCCAGGTCAGAGTGACCTTATGAACGGCCTGGATGGCCATTAAACATTTTGGTGGGCCCCACATGGGACCCATAGTGATGCACATGTTTCATCCACTGTCCAGGCAGACGGTGGTACGCACCCTGATATATTTGTTTCATCCACCGTCCAGCGGACGGTGGGGCCTTATGTGATGCATGTGTTCTGTCCGCACCGTCCACCCCTGGACGATAGGACCCACCATGAGTATGTGTTATACCTGTACCGTCCACCCTGGACGGTGGGACCAGCCCCACCCCCCTTGGCCCACGTATCTTTATCAATTGGTTGAATGGTGAATAAACATTGCGGTGGGTTTCCCCCTGGTTGGGTGGCCAACAAATATTATAGTGGGCCTCCCTTAGTTTGTATGCTGGATGGAAAAATAAACAATACAGTGGGCCTCTAGCCCATGGGATTGGGCCCACTTGATATGTTCCAAGGCCAATGGGACTAGGCCCATTTGATGTATTTTAAAGCTCATGGGACTAAACCCATTTGATTTGTATGAGGCCTATGGGTTTAGGCCCATTTGATTTATACAAGGCCTACGGGTTTAGACCCATTTGATTTGTATGAGGCCTATGGGTTTAGGCCCATTTGATTTATATCAGGCCTATAGGATTAGACCCATTTGATATGTATTAAGTCCATGGGATTAAGCCCATTTAAGACACACAAGGCCCATGTGATTTGACCCATCTGATGCAATCTAAGGCTCACAGGTTATGACCCATTATTACAATGCACATAAGGCCCATTGGTGCGGCCCATTTATGTGGCCCATTTGATGAATAAAAAGGCCCATATGATATGGCCCATTTGATATATATGTAAGCCCCAATGGGATGAACCTAAGGTCCATTGTAATGTGTAAAACCAATTCGGATTATGTAACCATGTTTACGACGATCGTGCCTTGGGAGCAATGTTGGTTTGACGTCCACATTGCGAGTGTAATGTTGGTTGGATGTCCACATTACGACTCTCCTTGGGGCCCATTGAAAGGCCTGTACTTATTATGTATAGGTCGTCCAGGCCCATTGTAAGGATAGTTCATCTCATTATAACATGTTTAGTATAGTTCCATGACTCATGATCATACGCATCATATGTATGCTTGATATAAGAAGTGATTGATCATAGCATATACCTTCGGGCAGGTTATTTATGGACTCCCAGTTAGGCAGTGTTACTTTACATTAGCGCACGATATGCGTACGATTTGTTGCATGACTGGATAGTGTGATTCATACATTTCGCATTTGTGTGACATGGTTATTGTATGCCCTAACGACATCAGGGCTGTAGCCTCCACAGACGTATTGTGGTTGGCAGGATTGGATACCGAAAATCTCGTTCTACATGGGGTGCTATAGATATCCCTGGGTGAAAGTCTCTAAACCCTTATGGTACCAAGAGGTTGCTCCAACGTCTAGACCGATTGGGTAGATGAGCGTTGAGTGTCGATTACTAGACGGTTGCGCTCTCCACTATGTCATGGTCTGTTGGAAGGGGGTGCGGCCTTACCCGCCCGAGTGTAGGGGGCAATGCTAGGCTGAGTCTGACCAGCTCGAGAAATGGGTCCGCTATCGACGAGTCGAGCCCGATATTGGCAAACGGATAGTAAGCTCTTTTCCACTTACCTTATTATGCGCGATGTGGCGGTGATCTGGTTTAGAGTGTACTATACCCCGGTGATATCCCGGAGTTGAGCTGTATTGATATGTGGACTTAGATGAGGATTGTATGCTTGACTTGCATCTTGCATCGCATAGCCTTGGTATGGCCGACATCCTTCATCTTTGCATTGCATAGCTTTGGTATGGCTTATGGTTTTTATGGATCCATCTGCATATTCCGCATTACTCTGATACTGCGTGATCATATTACTACCATGCGCACACACTTTCACCACCCTCTAAGATTTCTATAAGCTTATGCACGACCGTTGCGTGCAGGTGACGTTGGATTGCAGCAGCGCTGAGGCTTGAGCATGTAGCAGATTACTCTGGAGTTTTTGGTCTATCATCATTGTATTTCCCTTTATGCTCATTGTACTTGTAAAGTTTTTAATCATAGTGAAAGTGTAATGGAATTCTTGGTTGTTGTTTATGGGTTATGCCTTTGGTTATACTTATTACGAATCAAACTGACGTTGAAAATCCTCCTCGTAGCATCCCAGGATCGGAACTTGGCGAATGGGAGCTAGGAGCCGAGAATGGGGTTCTACGGAGGCTGTCGGTGTCGGATTCGGCGATCCAAAATTTTGTGAGCCCGATTTTTGAGTTTGGGGCGTGATAGTCAGCATCGGATTCGGTGATCAAAAATTTTATGAGCTCATTTTTCGAGTTTGGGGTGTGACACTTTCTCTCCTTGCTTGAGTATATTGCTCATAAATTTTCATTGTTAAAATGAATGAGAGAAGGCCTTTACTTATAGCTAAAGATCTTGGAAATTTGGCTGGCCTGATTTTCGATTCGGTTGGCCGAATTCCAACAATATCATTCCAGCAGTACTCAGATTTTGGGGGATAAGATCTTTCAAAAATTCGGATGGCCCAAGCCAAAATTTGGCTGGCGAACCTCTAGTTTAGTTGGATGAATACAAGGTTGGGCTGGCCGAACTGACAAGTTGGGTTGGCCTAATCCAAGGTTGAGCTAGCCGAACTTGACGCAAAAAATCCTTATCTTATTGTATACTTACCCGAAATGTGTTGGGTTAGCCTAAAGTAGTTAGGCTGGCCGAACCAGAAGTCGGGCTGGACTAACTTCAGTGTATTTTACTTAGAATTATATTCATTATGATACCGTGTGAAATACATGTAACCTAGGGTCATTCTAAGGTTATACCATATGATGGCTGACACTTACAGATGCTTCAAACTTTGAACTAAGACAATTTAAAGCTTGTGAGGATGATTCTTCCTTGAGATGTTGATCCAGTCTTTACATAATCTTCATGAGTCGTCGAAGAACATCTTCATGAGTTCTTGTGATCCATTTGGGGCTAAGAAATTTGACAATCCTAACTGTGCTTTAAGTATAAGCATTTACAATCTCCCCCTTTGTCAATTTCGTGACAAAACACAATCATTCACAACTCATCATACAACATTACAACATCTCACAAACTCACCATACTGAAATATGCTCTAGTTCATTATCTATACACCACCTGTAGTATCATATCTTGAAGTTTTTACTTGATGCTCCCCCTTAAAATATGCATTAGTAACTCCCCCTGAGTACTTCATCAAAGATATATATATATATATATATATATATATATATGGAAATGGTTCTATGTGGTCGAGCTCATGGGAACTTCCCATGAGGTCGAGCTGTGTGGGCCCCACCATGATGTCTGTTAAACATCAACCCCATCGGTCAGATGCGCCATTCCATGATAGGCCTAGGGCTTAAAAATTAAGTCAATCAATGACTTTTGTGGGCCACACCACATATAAAAGTTAATAGGGTTTACCCTCCGATTAAAACATTCATAATCATTTTTTCGGCCTATCGAGATGTGGTTCAAAAATCTAGCCCATCCATTACATGTATCCCAATTGGATGAGGGGTCAGACCAAGTTTCAGATGCATTCAAATTTCAAGTGGGCCCCACCAAGTGCTTTTATACGTTGAAGGGATGTCTTCTCATGATTTTAGATGGTATGGCCCACTTGAGTTCTGTATACGATTGATTTTTGGGATATCCCATGATTTAAAGGGGACCATCAAATGCACGGTGTTGATGTTGGACACACATCATGGTGGGGCCCACACAGCTTGACCTCACGAGAAGTTCCTATGAGCTCGACCGCATAGAATCATTTCACACACACACACACACACACACACACACACACACATATCCAATTTTTCACAATGCAAGCAATTATAATCCCATATCATATCAAAGAGAAAATCATATGATATCATGCATCAATTAAAATATATCCCTGGATATCATAATCTCTGCCCCTTTTTGTCAGAAGTTGACAAAGGAAGAAATATGCCAATAGAATGCATAAATATAAAAGATTATGTCATAAAGATTAATGATAGAATCATCTAAATGAATAAAGACAAATATCCAAGTAGTTGTTGAAAGTCAAATATTGCATATTTAACCCTTCAATTATATTAGTTTTATTGACATATAATTGATAATTTGATTTAATCATATACATTTTTGTCATGCGAGGTAATTTGGAAACTTATGATACATATGCGCTTAATATGATGGATTTAGAACTCAAAAGAAGATAATGAAGAATTGGAGATTTGAAAGTCATTAATAAAGAATTCACACACCAAAGATCTGAGGAAACCAAGTGAGGAATAAAGAGACTTGAAGATTTGAAGAGAAGAAAAGGAATCTTGAAAATTGGCATAAAAAAAGATATTTTGAAATTTCGAAGCTAGAAAACCATAGTTCTAAAATAATTCCAAAAACTTCGATTCCATCAAAGGCACTTCAATGGCATCGAAGTAAGTTATCGATGCAATCGAGAATTTTATGATTTTTTAAGCCAAATTCACTGGACAGTTCTGGACTAATTTTTGATGGCATAAAAGGTACGATTGAAGAACGTTCAATGTCATCGAAGTTTGCCATCGAACGTGCACAGAGTGCGTAAATTTGAGGTTGTTTGTGAATTTTTCCGAGCTGGTACGAAAGTTTGAGTTACAAAACTATTTAAAGGAATCCCCAAGCTACTCCACATCATCTTCTAGGGTTTGGAAATGGAGAGAAGGCCTAGGTGAAGTGCCGACAATGTTCTTCTACGTCGATTTCTTCATAGTTCTAGTTGATCTTTTTGTTTTTCTTCTAGGATGTTAGTCTTGTTAGGCTAATTTTTTAGCTAAGGCTAAGGGATGAAACTTATAGTTTGTTTTGATGTTTATCTTACTTTGATTCAAGTTTATATTAAACTTCATAGATTTCTAGTTTGATTTGAAGAATATTTTCAGTTTTCTATTATTTATTGTGACTTCAATTATATTAGATTATGTGGAGGCTTTTGATATCTTATTAATCTATTTGGAGTTGTGGAGATTGGTAAATTCTGTTGTTCATCATTATCTCCTGTGCATGGTAAGATGATGGAATCTCTTCCAATCAATGCAATGGATCTTCATGTGTAAACTAATCCAATGAAAATTCAGATTCTATTTTAACCCCTCCATCATCCGATTGGATAGGATAAGACTTCAATTCCAACGAGTTATCGTTGAATCAAGTAGATTAATATTGAGATTGTTATAGGTATATTCCTAGATCCTTAGTCTTTTATCTTTATTATTTCAATTTTTTTTTTAAATCGTTGGATTAAAAACCCAGATAACCAAGTTAGATTTAGATTAGTTCTAAACCATATTCCTCATTCCCCTGTGGATTCGGCCTCGTTCTCTCTGAATTATTACTACATCGCGACCCTACACTTGGAGTTGTGAACAGTAGTCCGAAGAGAAACATCCAAGTATGTGTGCAACAAATTTGAGTAATAAAAAGTTATTACATACCATAAATATTAAATCATTCTGATTCAGAGGGGGACTGTGCTAGCATCTCAAGATCATTAATCCTCGCTCATGTTAAAGCGATGAAAGTACTTTTTGACGTACATCATGTGATGTTTTTGAGTTTAATGGAGTAAGTCCTGGGATACTTGTAAAACATCCACCTTATTCTCTAAACTCTCCAACCTATCAACAAATTGAAAAGGCTGAAAATCATAATCAATAATGTCTCCTAACTCATCCAAATCAACAAAAATGTCATCCATGTTAAGGTCGTCTTCGCAAGCTTCTTTCTCCTGATCGTCTAATTGCTCAGGACGTGGGTTTAACCACATCATATTCAGGTTTGCATTTCTAAATGAGAGTTCGAATTTCAGTGCTTCGATCGCGGGCATTTGAATATTAAAGCGCAAAGCAAGAAAAGTCATGAGGAATGCAAAAGGAATGGAGCCATGATGTGGATGGAGACGATATTGAATAACTGGAAAGGAAATCAAAGATGGAAGACAAATACAAATACCAAATGTAACAACATGCATGACACGTATCATGAAGGGAGTAAGGTCGGTCTTATTCCCTGCCCTAGGATAGACATCAGATGTGAATATGCGATGAAGAACACAGTATTTTGGAAGTAAATTATAAGTGAGGAGAGAGTTACCAGATCATCATTCAATGTTAAAACCACATAACACCCAAGTAAGAGAAATTCTTTATGAATTATTCAAATCTTCAGAAAGAGTAGGAATAGGTACCCCATCATCTGCCATGTCAATGTCCACAATGGATGATCTGATGGATGGTGTTACAATGATAGTTTCTTCCATAAATTGAATATTAAGAAACTTTATTAATGGATGCATACATCCCTTGTGTGATGGACCGGTAAGTCACCCCTCCCCACTTCAAAATTTCCTCCTATCCTACATCGGAGAGAAGTTCAAAGAGACCATATTGAGCAATGTGATCAAGATTAACTGATTGCTCAATAATAATACTCCGAGAGCGGAATTCCTGAACATTCTCCGAATCATCCTCCGGTGCGTGTATGGTCCACACAATCTGAGGATTGGAGTGGGAAGAGGAACCAGAATGAGGTCTACGTGCGGTGCGCTTGTATCGCGGTTCCATGGAGAAAAAAAAATGCAAGGAATATAAAAATGGGGGATGGGTTTGAGAAGATCAGATTTTAGAGCAAACTCACCAAAAAGAAAGATTCAGATTCAAGATAAATCCAAAATACTTGAATAAAATGCAACAAAGAACTTAAATCTAGAAGGAAAATGCAAATAAACCACTTACAAGGAAGCTAGGGTGATGAATTTGGCAAAAGGAAGCATCGGCTAGCCAAGGAAGAAGAAGAAGTGGAAATGAGGTGATTTGAGATTTTTCCCCCTTTTTTATTCATTCTTTGCACAATTCGGCTAGCCCAAGCACGTGCTCGCCTGGACTAATTGGTCGGTCAGCTATGGGTTGGCCGAATAACCTAAAAAATTTACAATTTTACAATTTTCTATTATGCAAATATTAATAAAAAAGTAATAAAGAAAAAATTATTTAAAGACAACATAATTAATTAATGCAACATAATCTAATGTCATGTTTTAAATTAGAGAATCCAACGTTGTCTAGGAGTTTTGTCATAATATCTGCAAGTTGCTTCTTAGTATGAATGTATTCAAGCATAAAAATCTTGTCTTCAACTAATTCTCGAATATAATAATATCATATGTCGATGTGTTTTACATGAGAATGTTGAATAGGATTTTTAGAAATATTTATTGCGCTAGTATTATCACAATATAGATTCATGGTGTCTTGATCAATACTATAGTCTACTAACATGTGTTTCATCTACATAAGTTGCGTGCAAGCATTCCCTGCCACAATATATTCAACTTTTGCGATGGATAACGACACTGAATTTTTCTTCTTACTCATCCAAGAAACAATGGAATTTCTAATATAAAAGCATCCACCACTTATGGATTTTCTGTCAACAATATTACCTACCCAGTCGACATCAATGTATCTAGTTATTTGCAGAGATGTATCCCAAAAACCTAAGTTAGTAGTACTTGCAACATATCTGATAATTCTTTTGACAGAAGATAAATGAGATTCTTTAGGGTTAGACTGATATCTAGCACATATGCCAACACTGAAAGAAATATCAAGTCTGTTGGCTATTAAGTACAATAGACTACCAATCATGTTACGGTAAAGATGAGAATCAACACTTTTACCTGATTCATCTTAAGATAATTTGAGTGTCGTAACCATGAGTGTTTGAAAATTTTTACTATTCTTAAAACCAAATATTTTCACTAGATTCATAGCATATTTGGTTTGAGAGATAAATATCCCATATTTGAGTTGTTTCATTTGGAGACCAAGAAAATAATTTAGCTCACCAACCATACTCATATCGACTTTTGATTTCATTGAATCTGCAAATATTGTGTGTGAAATATTGCATATTTATCCCTATTTATACCTTAGATTTATAAACATAATAGTACTTAATCGATTTAATTATGCATATTTTTATGTGCAATGTGATTTCGAGAGCTTAAGGTGAAATTGATATCAAAAGGAATATTTGTGCTCAAAAGATTATTAAATGAAGATTTGAAGATTCAAAAATCATTAATGAAGAATTCACATGCCAAAGATCCAAGAAAACCAATTGAGGCTTGAAGAGAATCAAAGATTTAAAGTGAAGAAAAGGAATCCTGAAATTGTTCTGAAAATAAATATATTTCTAAAATTGTCTTGAAAAGCATATTCTAAAACTCCGAGTATATTTTGAAAAACTGCAAAGAGTGCTAAATTTGAGGTGGGTTTAAATCTCGAATCTATTTTGAAAAACTATGTAGACTGCGTAAATTTGAGGTAGTTTCTAGATTTTTCTAACTTGGCACTAAAGTCGGAGTTCCACAACTATAAATAAGATTTCCTAGGATGCTCTAAAGCATCTTCTAGGGTTTGGAAAGGTCTCGAGGAGCATAGCACAAGGGTAGAGCATCCGCCAAAGAGTTTTTCTTCTTCCCTAGTTTATTTTTCATATTTTGTTTAAGAGATTTAGTTTCAATCATATCTATGGTTGGCTAAACATCTTAGCTAGGTCTAAGAGGTGAAACTTGCAGCATGTTAGGATGTTTATTTTGCTTTGATTATTGTTCTTATTGAATTTCATTGATTTCTAGTTTGATATTAAAGAAATATTTTCAATTTTCTATGATTTATTGTTACTCAAATTACAATAAATGTTGTGATAGCTTTGGATATTTTCTTTTCCTGTTTTGAAATGGTGAGATTGGTAAATCTCATTGTTCATCATCGTCTCCTAGGCATGGTAGGGTGATGAAATTCATTCCAATCTTCACAATTCTCCTCCATTGAGAATTAGGTCAATGAAAAGTTTAGATTTGATTTAAATTGTTTTATCTTCCAATTAGATAGGATATAACTCCAATTCCAATTGTGTTTATTGAATCAAGTAAGATAGCATCTTAATAGTTACAAGTGGATCCTTGGCACCCTAGTTACCACCTTTAATTGATAGTTTAAACATTATTCACAATTACTCTCTTTTATTCCAAAATCTAGATTTAGATCTTATTCAGTTCTAGTTTTAGTTCTTTTCAGAATATGTCACGCCCCAGACTCGGTAACCAGACCTCATAAGGAACCCGATGACCGGTTCTAGCCGCAACAGCCTCCATAGTACCCCATTCTCGGCTCCTGATGCAGGTTTCGATCCTGGGATCCTACAAGGAGGATTTTCACAACAATATAATCATTTTCAATACGACCATACCCAAGATCACAGCAAGTAAATCTGAGAATAACAAAGGCACACATCACAAAATCCACTATGAATTTGAACTTTTACAAGCTTACATCAGGTCCAAAAGGACATACATAAGATAACAAAAGAAAGAAGGAAGAGAATCTGCAACACTGGGTTCTCGGCTCGCACACCTATCCAAGCTCTGCTGCTAAGACACCAACTTACGATCTCCTGCACGCATCAATCGTGCATAATCTTATAGAAAGCTTAGAGGGTGGTGAAAGTGTGTGACATTGGTGCTCAGAAGAAGATAGGGAATGTAGAAGGGAGTCACGATCAATACTAATACCACTAGCCTTACTAAGGCGATCATGAACACAAGAAGCTATGCCAAGGTAGTATGATAATGTAGGAAGTCATACCAAGGCTATATAGTGCAATGCGTAATGTAATGCAATGAGTACTGGGCGCCATGCCAAAGCGATGCAATATGAGGCTTACACAGCCGATGCAAATGCAATAATACGAAGTAATGCCGGTGCTCATATCCAATCCATATATCAAGTACATTTTCATCATAAGGAAATCACCGAGATCCATTACACTACTGGATGACTGCCGCTCTACAGACCTTGCACAGTCAAACGAGCGTAAGAGACCTCACTACTCGCATGTGGATAGCCAATCACCAACAAGGCCTGAAGGTAGCGGACCCATTCACGAGCTGGTCAGACTCAGCCTAGCAATGCCCTCTTACATCAGGCGAGTAAGGCCACACCCCTATCTAACCGACTACACGACAGTGGGAGTCGTGGCGTAACGGTATAAGGCCCTCATGCGCTCATATATACCACTCGATCACGGCGCTGGAACAGATCCTTGGTACCATGGAAGTTTTGAGAATTTCACCCATGGGCATCCTATGCACCCGGTATGCTCAAGTAATATTTTCGGTATCCAAACATGGCCATCCACGATGTATCTGTGGAGGCTACAACCCTGATGAAGCAAGGGCGATAATGCTCATATGCTATGCAATGCTAGATGCATGAATCACACAATCAATCATGCATCAATCCCAAGCATCCAACGTGCTCAAGAGGGGATACTATGTCCTTCGGAAAAAGTATCATGCAATGCCCAATGACATAATATGACCACACACACATAGTGTCAACCAAGCATACAATGATGTACATGGGCCATGAAGATGGGTTTAGACGCATTATGCGGTGATATACAAAGTAGCACACTCCTATCCAAGAAAGGACCAAGATTAGGTATTTAGACAATATCCATAAGGAATCTCACCTCTAGTGGGGGCCCATTTACCTGGGGTAACCCACGAGACTAAGTATACAACTATAGGTCTAAGTAATACAGAAATAAGTCAGCAAGAGTTTAAGATGAGCATCTAATCACGTTTAGATACAACCGGGCCTAAAGGGGTCCATAATGGAGACATTTAACCACCATTCTCAAAAAGCATATCAACCATGAATGATGTGGATAGAAGGCCCAAGGCCTACATTAAAGATAAAAATAAATTTAACCAACCATATACATATATATTCCTCATAATAGGCCATAAAAAGATAAAATACCACTTTTAACAACATGGGCCCCAAGAGGGAAATTAAGGCCCAAGGCTCAATTCCCAATGGCCATAGAATCCATGCATTGAGCTAGACTTGGTGGGCAGCCCGCATACATAATATACGACCAAATAAGTTTAAGTTTGGATGAAATGGGCCCAACTACATCAGCCCAATAACTTAGCAATTTAAGTGGGCAACCAAGGACCCAATACTATCATTGTCTTAGCCCATAAGTCCATCAAAATGGTGAAAGTCGGCCCAATATACGGTTGGACCAATCTGGGATGACCCTGCCCACTCTGGGCCCATGGGATGCTCCAAAAATCTGATCTAAGATGGAGTCCTCATCTAATCATTAAAGGTGACCCAAAAAAAATACACTGATTAAGCCTAAAGATTATAAGAAAAGATAAGCATGCAACATGTACACAAGTTCTCAAATGGTGGGCCCCGCAGCCAAATAAAGTTTTATCCATAAAATTTTACATTAAGTCCCTTTGATAAACTTTTGTCCAGTTTAACTTCCAAGACCTGCTAAGGTCCAGAAATCAGTTGATTATATGGAAATAATCTCATGAAAGCCAACTATATTTGCAGGGGGACCTCACCAGATGGAGAGTGCGTATATATTATGAAAAGATCAAGTGGGCCTGTTACTGGATTGTGAGTCCAGCAGTAACCCAAGACAGACAGTGCATCCATAATCAGGCAATCTAAGGCTTAGACAACCTGAACTAAACATGCGATGAAGTAGGCTCCACATGCATCTATATTTAGCCTCAAATAAACAGTCAAGGGTCTATGGTGGGCCTTTAACCATCCATAGAGGAACCCATGGGCCTACCATAGGATCACCCAGGAGGACATCCAACCTCAACTGGTTTCCAAGAGATAGCCCGCCACAACTCGTATAATGTAAGGTCTAAAGCCCACGCAATGCATGGCCTAATGGGCCATACACCAAGCCCAACTTATAGGCCAGATAGTGGACCCTCAAGTAAGGTTTGGGCCCAACCACAAAGGTCATAATTCCACATATTGTGGTGGGCTTCATGGGCAGCCCAGTAATTCATTTACATGAGCAAGTTTTACATTTAACACAAGTGAGTTGGGCCTCACTTTTAGCCCAAGTACAAGGTCAATTTAGTAGGCAGCGAAGAGCCCAACTCCTTGCATATTATTTCCCTTAATCCCATCACAATAGATGGGAGAGTATAGGCATAAGATCAATGGGCCTATCCAAAAGAACTGAGTCCAAAAGGCCTAATCACTGCCACAAAAGGGGTGGCCATGCATATACTACATTACATAATGGGCCCTAAGGAAATGGCCCAAAATAAAAGTCATTCAATTTATACATTATGGTGGACTAGAGGTCAGCCCATAAGTCCAAGAATACACAAGGGCGAGACCTATACCGACAGGGTGGGCCTTGCCTCATCAGACAAAGACTTAACAAGGCCCTCCACAATATGCATTTATGTGGGCTTTGCAAGTCAGCCCATAATTAAACACTTCATGAGGGCATCAAGGCCCATTAATACATATGGTCAGCTTATAGATAGCCCATTGGGTTTGTAAATCAATAAGGTCAGCCCTTGCACAATCTTGGGCTCAAGAAAGAAGTTCTCAGCCCATTGAGCCTATAAAACTATTAAAAATTCTGATTAAGGCTAGCCCACAAAATCACCACAAAGGTGGGCCTCAAGGGGCACTCATTAAGCCCAAAAATTCTAAGGAAGGAAAGTAAAGAGTGTGTGTAACACTCTCTCAAATCTGGTGTGCCACAATATTCCTAAACAATCAACCATGTAACAAATTTTGGGCCCCTTGCTGGAATTCCAGCCCACCCATTTCCTGGGCCTGCTGGAGTCCAAAAATTTATTTAATTTAGATAGGTTACTGACCCATGGTGATCCATAGTGAGCCTCACCAGATAGAAGAGAGATATACAATACTTACTTCAAGTGGGCCATGCCATTAGAATGCAGGCCCAGCAACCCAAGGTAAGGGCGTGTATGAGTATTTGGCCCGAAAATGATACAAATTGCAGGCCACACCACGGTCGGTAAAGAAGCCCGATGGCCCTAAAATTTTATACAGTAGTCCTTCCATGTGTAGGTCACACCTCCATAAAATTTTATAATTTTTTGACATCTAAAAATATTTTAATTAATTCAAATAAAACAATCTGTCCTAAAACTCGGACTGATCTGGACACCATATACTAGTGGGCCGGTCCAGCCACTACTATGGTGTATAAAGGCATCCAATGGCTCCAAAATTTTGTAGGTAGGTCCTAACTTGAGTTTAACATATCCTTATAGATTTTTATAATTTTTAGACACTCAAAAGTATTTTAATAAATTTTAAGAATGTAATCTTTATAGGATGAACTATTGCTGGAATGTAACTGTTCTAAATTTGGGTCACCCAAATGGGTAGATTCTGGGCCTCCAAAATTCCTAAAATTTAGACCCAAGGTCCCTCATTAAGCCAAAATTAACATGGAACTCAGAAATATGGCCCACCTTCTGAGAAAATATTTTTAAAATTTTATTTTTTATGCAACTATACTGCTGGACTGCACAGCAGAATGTTTCTGGCAGTCCACTATGTTGGACCACCCGTTTAGATGCCCAAATGGGGTCCATTGGCCCTAAAATTTTTCAGGAATTTCTTACCAAGGGTGGACCACATCTCTGTAAATTTTCAGAATTTTTAGACACCCAAAAATATTTTAATAAATTTTAAATTTCCAACGTGTCTAGGGTGGAATGTTACTGGAACAGTGCAGAAAATCCAGACTGTCCACCCCACTTGGACCACACTTTTGGGACCCCTATCAAGATTGGATGGGGTTGAAATTTGGGGCACATAAAGATGAGATCCCCAAATTTCAAAAAAATATATTTGATGGGTACAAAAAGTTTCCTAATCAGTCCCAATTTCAAGCCAAAGTCCAACAAAAAAATCCGTCCAGAAATTTCTGGACAGCAATGCAAGCATGGAATAAAACGAATTTATGGGCCTATTAAGGAAGGGATTGGCCCATAAATTGGGTGTCTTGGCCCACCCTAGTGAGACCCACAATTTTTCAGAACAAACCCTCAAATTTTCACCCTTACAAGAACATTTAAGGTGGCAAAAAGAGGCATCTAAACCATGGTGTAGGTTGAGTATAGATGTCCCTTTCTTCCTAGGCTTTTTCTTTTGAGCAATCCAGGCCCACTAAGTGGACCACACATAATATCATCAGATTTCTAACTAAGGAAAGAGAAGGAAGAGCATCCGGCCATCAGGGGAGGGCTCCGCCACTATTAAGCCGTCCCCACTCAATCACAACCACAAACAATAATATAAACACATTGTACAACTAGATCTTATGATGCATGGCTTAGATCTTTGAAATGAGTGGTTGGGATGCCATCCCAGCCACATGCAAGGGCCTAGATGACCCATCATACTTAGAAAAATAAGAGAAATCCACATGCAAGGGGTCCATCAAGGGAAAAATCCTATGCATGGACATGCATGTACAATGTGGGCCTCATGGCCATGTCTAGATGGTTATGTAAGATCTCCACCATTAATTAGTGGGTCCTACACATCCAAATGAGAGAGAGGAAAGAGATTACTTGAGGAGAGAAAAGATTTACTTGATGAAGAAAGCACCCACCTAGACAAACCTTGAAATTTACATCACCATCATCTAGAGGCTCCAAGAAACATGGATCAATGGTTGGGATGAGTTTTCAATGGAGGGAAGAGGTGCTGGATTTTTTTGGAGGGGAGTTGCTAAGGAAGAAGAGAAGAGAGAGAGAAATGAGAGGGAAAGAGAGAGAGAGAGAGAGACTTGTAGGGAGGCAATCATGGCCTCTCTCTCCTTGGTTAGAGAAACCATAATGGCCTATGGTGACAA
Source organism: Magnolia kwangsiensis (assembly GCA_037074715.1). Lineage (NCBI taxonomy): Eukaryota > Viridiplantae > Streptophyta > Magnoliopsida > Magnoliales > Magnoliaceae > Magnolia > Magnolia kwangsiensis. The sequence continues at coordinate 61,682,874 of CM073583.1, read as the reverse complement.
TAACAAAGTGCTATGCTTAGTAGGTCTCTTGGTGGTGTTTTTGGTTAGTGGTGTAAGTTATGGATGTTTGTGTAGTGTGTGGGTAGTGTACCTTGGAACTTGTGCCAAGGGAGGTGGTGGTCCACACATGCACTCCACCTAAGTGGGCCACATGATCAATGGTCATATAATGAAATGTACATAACTTTTGATCTACATATCGGATGGACGCACAAGACACGGCGTTGGAACCGCGATGACGATGCGGTCGCAATGACATATGTTTCAACTCGATCTGAGTCAGGTCTTCATGACTGGACTTATAGATGACTGCAAACACTATCCAAGGTCACGGATCGCGGGGATTCGACCGGTAGGACCGCGGAACCAAGATGGATGGAATGCATACTTACACACACATGCACACATGCAAAATCGGGTCGAGTCTCACAGAATACGTACGAGTTTAGTCCCTATGGATTCAACCTCGTTCTCACAAGTTATTACTATATCGCGACCCTACACTTGGGGTTGTGAACAAGTTTTGGCACCGTTGCCGAGGACTACGGCTACATTTTTTTGGAATTAATTGGTATTAGAATTAGGTTAAGATTATGATTTATTTTTCTACTATATTTTTAGGTTAGGATTTTTTCTGAAATTATTTATAAAAACTAATATTTTTCTGTTTTGCAGGATTCCTAACATAGTAACTCTTATTCGGTAATTTTATTCCAACCCTCTCTCTTATTTATTTATTTTTAGATCTCTTATTCATTTTAGTTTTTTTAGTTTTCTTTTTAGGTTTAATTATTTAGTTACTTAAGGGTTATGCACGTTTCATGCCCAAGTGGATTCGTGAGAACACTCAACGTCTCTTGAGTAAAGGAGGATTAGTCAAAGGGTTTCTTATCCATTAAAGGATTAGACACCACTTGAGATCCTCTCAGTTAATTGAAGTGATGACTGCAAATCAACCTCAACCTCAACCACCAGTTGAGGAAGTTCAAGATGAAAATGAGGTGCATAATGCACCCCCGCCTTGTACTCTACGTGATCATTTACAACCGGCGGGGGTGAGTACACCTTCCTTCATGGTCTTTCCACTTAATGCAGGAAATGTGGATATCAAACCTAGAGTGATACAACTCCTTCCTAACTTTCATGGACTAGATTCTGAAAGTCTATATTTGCACATCAAGGAGTTTGATGAGATAGTTGTCACATTACACTTTCAAAATGTGTCTGAGAACATGGTCTGACTTAAATTGTTTCCTTTTTCATTGAAAGAGAAGGCTAAGATGTGGATGCACTCATTAAAGCCAAGATCCATCACCACATGGGCCGAGATGACCCAGGAATTTCTCAAAAAGTTTTTTCCATTTCATAAAACTAACACTTTAAAGAAGGCAATCATGAACTTAGCCCAAAAAGAGGAAGAGACCTTCTTCCAATGCTAGGAAAGGTTCAAAGATCTCACGAATTTATGTCCACATCATGGCTATGAAGTATGGCGAACAATAAGCTTTTTCTATAACGGATTAACTTCACCAATGCGCCAGTTCATAGTGATGATGTGTAATGTGAATTCATGAACAAAGAGGCCGATTATGCGTAGGATTACCTTGATCAATTGGCAGAAAACGCGCAATCATGGGACTCCTCTCCAAGACTCACCACTTCTAAGCCTACTCAGTCAAAGGAAGGGGGAGGAATTTATGTTCTAAAAGAGGAAGATGATATGAGTGCAAGAGTGGCCAATCTCACAAGAAAAGTCAAGGCCATGAAACTTAAGAAGGTAGAACCTATCAAATTTAATAAGGCTACGGAAGTTGTTTGTGGCATTTGTGCTTGTAACATACATACAACTGAGAATTGCCCAACAATTCCTTCTTTTTAAGAGATATTGAATGAACAATCGAATGTCATGAACAACTACCAAAGACCTTTCCGAGGGCCCACCTCAAATACATACAAATCTAGCTAGAGAAACCATCAAAATTTCAATTGGCGAAGTGGACAAATGGCTAACCCGCAAGAGGCCCTTACTCAATTTTTAAATCAGAGGAACCTCAAGAGGATATAGTTCAAAAATTCATGCAAAACTAAGAGCTATTCAACCATAATACGGTACAAGCATTCTAGGATATCAAAACAACAATGGAGATGTTTGCATCGTCCATTCAAAGGATTGAGTCACACTTAGCAGTGGGGAGAAAGGGATGCTTCCAGCCCAACCTCTCCCCAATCCAAATCCACAATGTGAAGTTAGTGACCAAAGCTCTTCAAATCAAATGGAGCAAGACAAGTCTATCACCATTCTTAGGAGTGGAAAGACAATTGACAAATCTATTCCGGTAAGGACTGAAAAGCCTAAGGACCCCGAAGAAGATAAGAATGATAGACCTAGCATTACTCCACATGTGTTAGAACTGGAATCTTAAAATAAGCAGATTGTGTCATTCTCTCAAGGGATGATTGCACTAAAGCCTCTATCCAATTCTCAAGATGTTATAGAGGTGCTTAAACAAGTGAAGGTCAACATCCCTCTACTGGATGTCGTTAAACAAATCCCTTCATATGTCAAATTTCTGAAAGATTTATGCACTACCAAAAGACGGCAAAGCATATAAAAGAAAATCTTTTTCACAGAAAAAGTGTGTCATCCTAAGCAAGATATGCCACAAAAATACAAAGATCTCGGTAGCCCAACTATCACTTGTGTAATTGGGAACTATCGGATTGAGCATGCACTTATTGACTTGGGGGAGAGTATGAATTTGATCTCTTACTCGGTTTATGAACAATTGGGTCTAGGTGAATTAAAACCCTCCCGGACCACATTACAACTTGTTGATCGCTCAGTTCATGTACTGAGAGTGATGATTGAGGATGTTTTGGTCCAAGTTGATAAATTCTACTATCCGATAGATTTTATTATCCTAGATACTTAATCCATTATAGATGTGAACACTCAAATTCTCATCATTCTTAATCACCCATTCCTTATACATTAAATGCAATCATTAATTGGAGGAATTGAATTTTGAATTTATCTTTTGGAAATATGACATTGGAGCTCAATATATTTTTTAACATAAGCAAACAGTCAGAGGATGTTGATGATATCCATGACATTAACTTGATAGATTCTTGCGTGGAAGATAGAGCAATCCTGACTCTATACTTTGACACTCTAGAGACGTGCTTGGCCCACTCCCTTGATTTAGATGATGACACGATTGGGGAGATGGATGCCATGCTTGATGCTATGCCGGCACTTGAAGTTAACCGGTGGAGGCCACAATTTGAAGAATTGCCCCAAACTAATGTAGAGCCTTTACTATCTAGACTTAAAGCGTCGAAGCTTGACCTAAAACCTTTGCCCTTTAATCTTAAATATGCCTATTTAGGTCAAGATGAGACATACCCGATGGTGATTTCTTCCCACCTTAAGCAAGAACAGGAGAGTATGCTTATCTATACTCTCATTGACTATAAAGGGGCTCTCGGATGGTCGATTAAGGACCTTAAGGGAATTGATCCTTTGATTTGTATTCGCCGCATTCATCTTGAGGATAATGCGAAGACCTCCCAATAACCACAACGCTAATTAAATCCAAACATGAAGGAAGTGTTTAAGGTCGAAGTACTTAAGTTGTTGGATGTTAGTATCATATACCCCATATTCGATAGTCAATGGGTGAGTCCAACTCAGGTGGTTCCTAAGAAGTTCAGAATTACCATTATAACTAATGTTGATAATGAACTCATGCCAACTAGAGTTACTATTGGTTGGAGAATGTGCATTGACTATAGAAAGTTGAATACCGTCACGAGGAAGGACCATTTTCCTTTGCCCTTCATTGATCAAATCTTGGAAAGGTTAGCTGGTCACTCTTACTATTACTTTCTTGACAGATATTAGGGCTACAATCAGATAGAGTAACACTTGAATATCAAGAAAAGACCACATTCACATGCCCCTTTGACACCTTTGCTTACTAAAGGATGTCATTCAGACTATGTAATGCCCCCGCCACTTTTCAACGATGCATGTTGAGTATATTTTCTGACATGGTGGGGTAATATTTAAATGTCTTCATGGACGACTTTTCTGTCTTTGGTCCATCCTTCAGCAAGTGTTTGAAAAATCTGAAAAATGTGTTGAAGTAATGTGAGGAAATGAATTGGGTACTAAATTGGGAGAAGTGTTATTTTATGGTTCGTAAGGGAATTGTTCTTAGACATATCATCTCGTCTAAGGGAATTGAGGTAGATAACGTTACAATTGATCTTATCTCTAACCTACCTCCACCTAAGAGCATACGAGACGTGCGATCCTTCTTAGGACAAGCTGAATTTTACAGACGATTCATAAAGGAATTTATTCACCTCTCTCATCCTTTATGCAATCTACTTCAAAAGGATGTACCATACAAGTGGACTGAGCAATGTCAGTAAGCTTTCACTAAGCTCAAGGGCATGTTAACTACCGCACCTATCATGCAACCACCTGATTGGAGCATTCATTTTGAGATTATATGTGATGCATCTGACTATGCTATTAGGGCAGTGTAAGGCCCGTATCCTAGTTCGTACCGTTCCTTAGACTTTCGCAATCCTTTCCATCAAATTCTGGCGACTCTTGACCCGTAGTCGGTATTTACGCACGACCCTGAGTTGTACCCTGTCAACCCGAGTCGACTTAACTCAAGACTTGCACCCTAGTGACAGCCGTCATCGCGGTTCCAACGTCGTGTCTCGCGTGCTGATATGGTACACAGGCCAGGAGTTGTGGGCCCACATTTATTTCGAGGAAAATGCCACGCGTTGTGAATTCTGAAAGAATCTCTATCCAAACATCACATCAATCAATCAAGTACACATCACATCTCAACCCTTACCTCACACATCCTTTTTTACACACACCCATACCTCTTCTTACACACACCCATCCCTCTCTTACACCACCTATCCCTCTCATCCCATCCTTCTTACAACTCTATCCCTCTCTCATTTCTCTACCATTCCCAAGCTTCTATGAGAGAAAAGCTCCAAGGAGAGAAAAGATCAAGGCCCACTTCCTACCCCTTCATCTCACCATCCAACCCTTGAATTTTCATCATCCTCCATCAAAGAAGAAGCTTAAGAGCCAAGGATTCCAAGGAGCTAAAGAAGAGGATAATCGGTGGGTGTAACACCCTGAAAATCGAGGGTCGTGTATAAACTCAACTCCCGAGTTCTAGATTATCACTTATGCAACAAATATGATTATGATTCAATGTTGTCTGAGTTAAAGCATTCACATGAGTAAGATTATACCAAAACTGCAATTCATACTCCAGATCTAGTGATAAAACGCAAGCGGAAGACTGAAAGATATATATATATCACTGTATGAAAAATAAAATAAATCTCATACTGTCTCCAAAATATGAATACATCACTGAGTCTCATATACATGTAAATAAACAAAAATCAAAATGTCATAAGATCCAACTATGAAGTCCCGCCGATCTAGGCCACCTATGCAAAGCCATCGTGAAACTGCATATATGAGAACTCGTCCTGGTCCTCATCGTAATCTGGCTCTGCCTCCTGAATCGCCGCATCACCTGCATCTAAGACAGGGTCTGGTGGGTGTTGCAAACACCATCCCGTAACGTGGGAGTGAGTGATCAACTCAGTGGAATAATAGAGCAAAGATTAGCATGTTTTTAAATCAATCATGCGATAATAGTAAAGCAATAAAGCAAACATTCCTAGATACTGTGGTTAATGCAATATGAAATGACATGATGGATGCCCTCACCGACATACTCCCTCATACGGCACCATCTCACGCCCGCGCCATGCTTTCTTCCCACAGTGCTCTACATCTTCCAGGCACATGCAATGTGATGTGGATATGATTAACAAGTTATTATTAGTCCATTCATACAGCAGTATTGGGAAACTAAGGTACTTCCCTTATATCAATCCCAACACAAATCTTGTCTAGGGTCGTCACTCCTAATAATCTCATACTCTCGTTGCTATGGAAGGGTCGTCGCCTCCCGTAGACTCAGAATACACTCGCGGTCACTACAAAGGGCTCGTCACCTGATCAGTGTAGGCCGACAGCTCGAATGTAGTGTCCCATACAACCACAATCGGCTCACGAGTCATAGGTGCTCACTGGTCACTACGGGGAAGTTTGTGGCCCCAGTGTAGGCCGACTCGACCACAGTGTCTCATACCACCATGCCCGGCTCATGAGTCTTTATGGATCAAGGTACCATGGTTAACAGGGTTTCCAATGGTAAGTTCAATACCCTAGGTTCAAGCAGTTATGACTCATACAAGGTGAACATACAATGGCCAGTCGGGTTACTTGACGGGCTCGACTAGTACGAGCACATCACAAGTCGAACGACATAAAGTGCGTAAAACACTTCGCGTGGCCTAACCACTGCCGCCAACTCAAAACACGACTCGCGTTCATCGACGCGTCCTTCGTAGTAAATATAAGCCAACCACGAATTTACTCTGTTACCGACTGCCAAGACTAAGCATAGCCCCAAACATTTGTAAGTCAACATCAGTAATTATATATGAGTAATGGTAATGAATTACAACAATATAAGCATGTTGAAACATGTTATAACATACCACTTAAACAATTCATCCAACACATGCATTACTTATATATGATAAAATCAATACGTAAACCGACATGATGGAAATCACTTACATCAGCATATTACTTGAGCATTCAATCTCAAAACTATTTCACAACATCATTTACTCAATACATACTAATACAAACATTTATACAAACACTTAGTCTACACACTTTAGTCTACATAGCGTATGTCGACTCAAAGTGCACATTTGGACGAATCTCTTCGTGAAACCGATCATGCACGCATTCCTGATATCCTAACACGTCAAGAAGCCATGGCAAATATTTCAGCAAAATATGAATGTAAACTGTATTTCCTACAAATGACTAAAATGCCCTAAATCTCATATTTTTCATACGCTTACGAAACGGGAAACGGACAGCATGTTGTACATGTCAAATGGCGATGTCGTCGATAATCTACTATTAAACGACATTGAAAGCTTTGAAATCAGTCAATCAAAGCGTCTAAAATTTACACCTTTTGTCCTAAACGTGTATCGTTTCAAGTAGAACAGATACGCTTCGTCAACGATGTAACGGCGACCTAATGCACAAGATGTATTAGCTACTTTTCAATTTGAATCGACGGAATGCTAAATCAGCAAGTAGTTAGGGTTTTCTTTATCTAGAAATGCGTCGAAATCACCAATAAAGTGATTGGGATGCGTTACTTTAGCACGTGTAGCAGCTGCAGCAAGTAGCGGAAAGATCTCTCCCACACTCTCACATTCTCTCACTTTTTCTCTCTCTCTAGCTAGAGTTTCTAGCAAATTCGGATGGGTGAGATAAGTGAGGGTTTAAAGCCCTTATATAGGCTAAAACCTTTCCAAATTAGGCTTGGGAACAAAGTTCACTTGAGGTATAACCAAATCGGGGCTGTTCTGATCCAAAAGAGCATTTCGGGAGGTCCCCTGGCCGAACGCGATCGGACTTAAGCTCATGGTCACTGGATGTTGCTCACACCCAGTTTTCAGTCAAGTAGAGTTCGTAGATCGCACGTGGCAGTCCAGTTTTAGTTCAGCGGTCATCGCACCTAGATCAGGTCTACAAGTCTCATGATATGAAAGAGAAATTTTTCCTGATCCGAGGGTGAAATTTGAATGATTTCTGACAGTCGGAACGCTTAATAATAACGCCCCAAGTCACGTGCCAGATTTGGATTAAAATTTCCAAATCTAGCTCATTTCTCACTCTCTTCACTCCAGGCTCAATGAAATAGCCTCTGAACGTCGGTTGGGCTTGATTTTTGAAATGATTGTCAAGTCCAGTTAAGCGGTCATAACAGTCTAAGATTGTAGGTATCAGACTTTCGACGCGCGGTCTAAATCCAATACAAAGTTTCAAAGGGTTCCTGAGAGCAAACCGGTTTAGAGTTTAATCCTAGATTTCAGGGTATTATAGCACCATTGATTCTACAAGTTTTGGGTCTTGTAGAACGTATTTAAAGTGTTCAGGGACTATTTGACAGCTACTCTAGCGTAGCGCTAGCTAACCAATGCTTAATTTCCAAAGGAATTAATCCTACGTGATTTCGGGTCGAGTTGGTACTCGAGTCTCAGTACGGATTTTTTCAAGGCGTTACAATGGGTGATCTTAGGATTTTCATCATTAATCTCTATTTGAGGGCCCACATGTGGTGGGACCCATCTTGATGTATGCATGTACATGGAGGAGTTCATAGTGGCAAAGCTCCTCCCATTCCACCATTTTCTCTCTCTCTTTGTGATGATGTGTGTGGCCCACCTGTGATATGGTATGTTGATGCAAACCATCTAGCAGGTGGGACGGCCTTATTATCCACCCTGTTGGACTGTCAGTCCGGTTAGACCATTTAGATGATGGGAAAACACCAATATCGACTTAATCACTAGTCGTGTGGACCCCACATGGATCCCACTGTGATGTATGGTTTTTTATTCTCACCATCTATCCCTTGTTTACCCAAGAAATGAGGCAAGCAGGCCGCCTCCCACTGGGTAGTCTACTGTCCAGCAGCAGGCCCAAATGTAGTAAATAAATATCAGCTTGATCGTGGGAGCTGCAGGGTCCACCTGAGGTATGTTTCATCCACGTCATTCATCCCTGGGTGTGAGGCCTATTATGATGTGTGGAGAATCCACACCATCCCATCCAGACCATCCAGATCATGGACCAGCCATGATATATGTCCCTCCCCGCACGTGTGAAGGTGGGACCCACATTGATGTGTGTATTGTATATCTACACCGTCCATTATTGGACAGTGCCGGTGGGGCCAACCGTGATGTATCTGATATCTAGTCATCCAATAGTTTAGTTCTTATTGACGTCAGCTAGTTCTGTGGGCCCCATCATGAGATGTGTGTAATATCCCAGCTGTCCGTCCATCTGGACTGACATCAGAGGTTCTGCGGCCCTGATCATGAGGTATGCGTTAAATCTAGATCATCCATCTGTGCATCCCACCAGCAGTAAATTGTTGCTAGATTGACGTCAGCAAGTTCGGTGGGTCTGATCATGAGGTGTGTTATATTCAAACCGTCCATCTACCTTACGAGCTCGTCTTAAGGCTTGAGATGACAAATAAGATAGATCTATCTATCAGGTGGATCACACTACAAAAATCGGTGGAAGATTAAACATCTACCATTAAAACCATTTGGGGCTCACATAAGTTCTGGATCAATATGAGATTTGTTTTTCCTTTTAATTTAGGTCTTTGTTACCTTATGAACAGATTGGATGGAAAATAAATATTAAGGTGGCTCCCGTGAATTATTAACAATGAAAATCATTATCTCCACTCTATTTGTGGTATGGTCCAGATGTTCCTTCGATATGATTCATTTTTGGGTAATGCCCTAAAATGATCTTTAAAAATAGATGAATGGTAGATAGTCCAACTAGAATGATAGGTCTCACTTGATGTATATGAAGCCCATGAGTGAGGCCCGATGTGATGCATATGAGGTCCATGAGTGAGGCCCGATGTGATGTATATGTGGCCCATGTGTGAGGCCCGATGTGATGTACATGTGGACCATGTGTGAGGTCTGATGTGATGTATATATGTGATCCATGTGTGAGGCCCGATGTGATGTATATGTGGCCCATGTATGAGGCTTGATGTGATGTGTATGATGTATATGTGGCCCATATGTGTGGCCCATTGTAATGTATGATGAGGCTCGATGTGATGTATATAAGGCTCATACGATGAGGCCCGATGTGATGTATATGAGGCCCATATGTTGAGGCCCATTGTGATGTGTTTGTAGCCCATTGTGTTGTGTATGAGGCCCTTGTGTGAGGTCATGGGCCCACTATATATGACTGCCTCTATGTGAGCCACTCCTTGGGAGAAATGTTGGTTAAATATCCACATTGATGGGAAATAATGGTTAAATGTCCACATTGTGACCTTCCCTTAGGCCATTGTTAGGCCCATTCTCACCTCCCCTTAGTGGGTTAACCCAAACCGTTGGGCTCCCATGATCGTTAGGCCCATTCTTGATATGAGTAGGCCATCTAGGCCCATCCTTGATATGAGGAGAGTACATCATCATCATATAACATGTTTAGTATAGCTTCACGATCCATGCCCATGCGCATCATATGTATGCTTAATATGATGAGTAATTGATCATAGCACATGTCATTTTATAAATTATTATGGGACTCTCTGATAGGAAGAGTTACCCACATAAGCGTGCAGTACACGTAGTATTACTGCATGATTGGATAGTATGATTCATGCATCTCGCATTTGTGTAATATGATTTCTATACGCCCTAGCAACATCAGGGTCATAGCCTCCACAGGTATATCGTGGATGATAGGATTGGACACCGAAATTATTGTTACTAGCATCGGGACGCCATAGATGTCCTTGGGTGAAAATTCTTAAACCCGATGGTACCAGAGGATGACTCCAACGTCGAGACCGAGTGGATACATGAGCGCACGAGAGCCATATACCAGTAGGCCGAGTCTCTCAATGTCGTGGTCGGTTAGAAGGTATCCGCCCGAGGATAAGGGGCAATACTAGGCTGAGTCTAACCATCTCGTAAATGGGTCCGCTATTGATGGGCCCAGCCAATATTGGCAGGTAGACAGTGAGGTTAATTCCACTTGCATGGTTGCGTGTCCAGTAGGTGGAGATCTGGTGTAGAGTGTACTAGACCCCGATTATTATGCAGAGAAAACTGTACTAATATATAATGCGGATTGGTATCTTGAGCTGCATCTTACTCATGACATTGGCTATGTAGGCCTTGCAATATATGGCCTTAGTATGGCCAATAACATTCATGCCTTGGATCGCATAACTTTCGTATGGCTGGTCGCATTCATAGACTTACTAGCATATTTTTGCATTACTCTGATATTGCAAACTTACATTGCTACCTTGCGCATAGAATTTCACCACCCTCTAAGCTTTATATAAGCTTATATATGATAGATGCATGTAGGTGATGCCAGGGTGCAGTCGTAGCTGAGTAGCAACATTAAGATTGAAGCGTGTAGCTGTCTTCTGGAGCATCTGTTATTGATATTGTATTTCCCTTTACGCGCATTATACTCGAGTTTTGATCATAGTTGATGGTGTTCTCATTATTGTTCGTGGGTTATGCTTATAGTTATGCTTATTATGAATAAAATTCATGTTCAAAATCCTCCTTGTAGGATCTCAGGATTGGAACCTGGTATATGGGTGTCAGAAGTCAAGAATGGGGTGCTAAGGAGGTTGTCGACGCCAGATTCGACGATAAAAAATTTTGTGAGTCCAGTTTCTGAGTTTGGGGCGTGACAGACAGTGTTAGGCTAGAGAAAAGAAAAGAAGCCCTACATTATTCATTATGCAAGTAAAACTCTAAATCCTACTCAAGTGAACTACTCTGCTACGGAGAAGGAACTCTGAGCCGTAGTGTTTGCTTTGGACAATTTAGGTCCTACTTAATCGGATCCAAGATCATCATCTACACTGATCATGCGGCGTTGAAGTACCTTTTCTTTAAGAATGATGCTAAGCCCCGCTTGATAAGATGGATCCACCGCTAGGAATTTAATTAAAAAATACGGGACAAAAAGGGAGTAGAGAACGTAGTGGCTGACCATCTTTCGAGACTTGATCTCCTCGATTCTCTTGAAATGCCACCTATAAACAATATATTCCCTAACGAACAATTGTTTAAACTCTCCCAATTACCTTGGTTTGCTAACATTGCTAATTATCTTGCCACAAGTTTCACGCCGACTCATTGGAATGCGCAAGATAAGAAAAAATTCTTCATCGAGGTTCGTAAGTTCTTCTGGGATGACCCATATTTATTCAAACATTACCTAGACCAAATTCTAAGGAGATGTGTGGCAAACAATAAACACCAAAGTGTCATCTCTTTCTTTCATTTGGAGGCCTATGGTGGTCACTTTTCTACTAAAAAGACCATGGGAAAAATTTTACAGTACAACTTTTACTGGCCCACTATGTTCAAGAACAATCATGAGTTTTGCAAAGCTTGTGAGCGATGTCAAAAATTAGGTGCATTATCCCGTTGAAATATGATACCTCTGGACCCCATTCTTATCATTGAAGCATTTGATTGTTAAGGCATCGATTTCATAGGGCTATTCCCCCAATCCTTTGAGAATTTGTACATTTTGCTAGCAGTAAACTATATCACTAAGTGGGTCGAAGCGATCCCGTGCCGGAACAATGACCATTGTACGGTCATTCAATTTTTAAAAGAAAATATCCTTTACCGGTTCAGAATGCCTCAGGCCATCATTAGTGATGGAGGTTCACACTTCTGTAATAGGCCATTTGAAAACTTAATAAAGAAATATGGCATCTCTCGTAAGGTGAGCACTCCATACCACCCATGAACAAGTGGGCAAGCTAAGATTTCTAATAGAAAAATTAAACACATTATGGAGAAAATGGTTAACCTTGACTGTAAAGATTGGTTAATCCGTTTGACCGATACTTTATAGGCATACCATACAACTCTTAAGACTCCCATTAGAATGTCTCCTGTTAGACTCGTTTATGGAAAAGCTTGCCACTTACCTGTAGAGTTTGAACTTAGAACCTACTGGGCTATCAAAAATTTGAACTTCAATTTGGACAACGATGGTTCGCTGCTCAAACTACAGTTGAATGAACTTGAGGAAATCCAAAATGATGCATACTAGAACTTCAGAATTTACAAGGATGGGATGAAGGTGTTCCATGATAGAAACATCCTTCGAAAATTATTCATAACCGGTCAAAAAGTCCTATACAATTCTCTGTTTCACCTTTTTTGGGTAAACTCCGATCTCGATAGACGGGCCCTTTCACTATTACTAATGCCTATCCACATGAGGCCATTGGGATAAAGAATCCAACGAATGGCCATGTTTTTAAAGTGCACGGACATGTTTAAAGCCATTTGTTGAGAAATTTGACTCAGAGGACATATTCATGCCTCTTACTGATCCTGTGTACCAGGATTGATTTCCTAGTCTGATGGATGTGTAGTTAGCTTTAGTGCTTTTGTAGGATTTAAGATTAGAAAAGTTTACTTTCAGTTTGTTTAAGTCTTTGTGCTAACCCATCTTCACATTGAGAACCTCGGAAAAGCTTCAATCCCCTTTCTTCAGATACTACCTTTCCATCACTTCTCATTTCTTTTCATTGTCTCATATACATTGGATGCTTATATTATTATTTTTATATTAAGGACAATGTAGATTTTAGGTTGGGGGTATGGATTAGGTAAACTAATCAGTGTTTTTTAAGTTCTGAGCAAATTGTTTTTGAAATTTTTAATGTTTCAAGTTGAAATCTGTTTGGAAAATGATAAATTGTGTATGTAAAGAATGTTTTGAGCATAATGATAAGATTGAGATTGAATTTTAAATTGTTGGAGTTTAATCAACTAAGTAGTCTATTACCTACAGTTCTTGCACTCAATTGATTAAGAGGAAGTTTGAATATCATGTTAATCTAAGTCACAAGACATGTTTAAGTTTCTTTCTATGAATTATGCTAGAATTTCTGATTGTTAGTATCTGAAGCATTGATAGATGATTGTGAATTAAGTCTAGAGAATTTTATCCACCTTAAAAGATGAAAAGAACCAATTAAAAAAAATAGTGAAATCGACAAAAAGGTAATATATGATGAAAAGACTGAAAAAGAATGAAAAGACTATAAAAGAATGAAAAGTCTGAAATGAATAAATAAAAAGAGACCATCGATATAAAATAAAAAATTGGAAAAAGAAGAAAAATGTGATAAGTTTAGAATCAGTACTTGATTATTCAATTAATCTTGAGGTGATGATCATGGCTAATATTATGTAATGATAGTATATTTTTGTGAAAAGTAAGCTGAAATTCACTAAGCACGTTAGAAAAACTTGATATATGAACTTACGCTCTGATTTAATCGATATAGAACCTATTTCATGGATTGCTTATATGATTCGGCTTTAGGTTTTCAAAATTTCACTTTCTCGTCTTAATTCTACTCATTTATACTTGATTGCACAAAGGATTGATTTCTTAAAAAGGGTTTGAACATAGAGAATCGAGAATTACTTCACGCATGTTTTGCTCAGGACTAGCAAAATGTTTTTTAGGGGTGTGTTGAGTACAAAATATTACATATTTCTTTCTATTTATATCTTGGTTTTATAAACATGATAGTGCTTAATCGATTTAATTATGCATGTTTTCATATGCGAGGTGATTTCGAGAGCTTAAGATGAAATTGATGTCAAAAGGAAGATTTATGCTGAAAAGATTACTAAATGAAGATTTAGAGATTTAAAAGTCATTAATGAATATTTCACATGCCAAAGATCCAAGAAAACCATGTAAGGAATGAAGAAAATCAAAGATTTAAAGTTTAGAAAAGGAATCCTGAAATTATCTTGAAAACAAACATATTCTTGAAATTGTCCTGAAAAGCATATTCTGAAACTTCGAGTATATTTTGGAAAACTACACAGAGTACTAAATTTGAGGCAGTTTAAACCTCAAGTCTATTTTGGAAAACTACGAAGACTGCATAAATTTGAGGTGATTTCAATTTTTTTTCAACTCGGTACGAAAGTTGGAGTTCTATAACTATAAATAGGACTCCCTAGGATGCTCTGAAACATCTTCAAGGGTTTGGAAAGGTCTCAAGGAGCATAACACAAGGGTGGAGCAGCCGCCAAAGAGTTTTTCTTCTTCCCTAGTTTATTTTTCATGCTTTGTTTAAGAGATTTGGTTTCAATCATGTTTATGGTTGGTTAAACCTCTTAGCTAGGGCTTAGAGGTGAAGCTTGTAGTGTATTAGGATGTTTATTTTGCTTTTATTCTTATTCTTATTGAACTTCATTGATTTCTAGTTTGATATTAAAAGAATATTTTCAGTTTTTTATGATTTATTGTGACTCGAATTACAATAGATGATGTGATAGCTTTAGATATCTTATTTTTCTGTTTTGAGATAGTGAGATTGGTAAATCTCATTGTTCAGCATCGTCTCCTGGGCATGATAGAGTAATAAAATCTCTTCCAATCTTTACAATTCTCCTCCATTGAAAATTAGGTCAATGAAAATTTTAGATTTGATTTAAATTGCTTTATCTTCCAATTGGATAGGATAAAACTTCAATTCTAATTATGTTTATTGAATCAAGGAAAGTAGCATTTTAATAGATATAAGTGGATCCTTGGCACCCTAGTTTCTACCTTTAATTGGTAGTTTAAACATTATTCACAATTACTTTATTTTATTCAAGAATTCAAATTTAGATCTTCTTCTAGTTCTATTTGTAGTTCTTTTTAGAATACGTACAAGTTTAGTCCATGTAGATTCGACTTCATTCTCACAAGTTATTACTACATCGCGACCCTATACTTGGGGTTGTGAACAGCAAACTTAGAGGAGAGGTCAATACATATTGATCCATAAATAATATCATCTACATATATTTACACAATCAATATATCTTCATTATATTTTTTAATAAATAGAGTTTTATCAACACTCCCCATTTTAAACTTTTGACTAAGTAGAAATTTAGTCAGTTTTTCATACCATGTTCTTGGGACATGTTTTAAACCATACAGAACCTTTTTGAGACAGTAAACATTATTAGGAAGATTGGGATATTCAAAGCCCATAGGTTGTTCAACATATACTTCCTCGTTTAAGCCACCGTTTAGGAAGGCACTTTTAACATCCATTTGATATATTTTGAAATTTTTATGGCATGTAATGGAAATAAATAATCTGACAAATTTAAGACGAGCAATTGGTGCAAAGGTCTCATCATAGTCAATCCATTCAATTTGAGTGTAACCTTTTATAACCAATCATACCTTATTTCTTATAATATTACCTAATTCATCAGATTTATTTTTAAAATCCATTTAGTTCCAATCACATGTTTGTCAGAAGGTCTTGGAACCAGATATCAAATATCGTTTCTAACAAACTGATTTAATTCTTCTTACATACGCAAAACCCAACTTTCACAAGATAGGGCTTCATTTACATTAGTCAATTCTATCTGGAAAGTAAAGCAAACATGATTATGTAAGTTTTCTAACTGTCATCTGATTTGAACACCAGTGTGAGGGTTACCAAGTATTTGATTAGTCAGATGATCCTTGACTAATCTTATCTTAATTTGTAACACCCAGGATTTTTTTTGCCAACCTGGAATTAGACGTCCTTAGGCCATGGGTCAACTACATCACTCTTAGGAATCAATTCCAAAGCCAAAGAAATCATTTAGAACCAAATTCTTTAGAAATTAAGTGTAAGTTAGCTAGCGCTACTCTAGAGTAGCTATGAAATTGTCCCTGAACGCTTTAAATACGTTTTGTAAGACCCAAAACTTGTAGAAACAAGGACGCTACAATACCCTAAAATCCAGGATCAAACTCTAAACCGGTTTGTTCTCTGGAACCCTTTGAAACTTTGTATTGGATCTATACCGCGCGTCGAAAGTCCGATACTTACAATCTTAGACCGTTATGACCGCTTAGCTGGACTTGACAATCATTTCGAAAATCAAGCCCAACCGACGTTCAGAGGCTATTTCATTGAGTTTGGAGTGAAGAGAGTGAGAAAAGGGTTAGATTTGAAAATTTTAATCCAAATCTGGCACGTGACTTGGCGCGTTATTATTAAGCATTCTGACCGTCAGAATTCAGCCAAATTTCACACTCGGATCAGGAAAAATTTCTCTTTCATATCATGAGACTTGTAGACCTGATTTAGGTGCGATGACCGTTGAATTGAAACTGGACCATCATGTGCGATCTACGAACTCTACCAGACTGAAAACTGGGTGTGAGCAACATCCAGTGACCATGAGCTTAAGTCCGATCGCGTTCGAACAGGAGACCTCCCGAACTGCTCTTTTGGATCGGAACAGCCCCGATTTGGTTATACCTCAAGTGAACTTTGTTCCCAAGCCTAATTTGGAAAGGTTTTAGCCTATATAAGGGCTTTAAACCCTCTCACAACCCTCCCATCCGAATTTTCTTCAAACCCTAGGAAAAGAGAGAGAGAAAGTGAGAGTTTGTGAGAGAGTGTGGGAGAGTTCTTCCTGTCACTTGCAGTAGCTGCTACACGTGCTAAAGCATCGCGTTCAAATCACTTTGCTGGTGATTCCAACGCATTTCTAGGTAAGGAAAACCCTAACCACTTGCTGATTTAAGGTTCCGTCGATTCCAATAGCGAAGTAGCTTATACATCTTGTGTATAAGGTCGCCTGTTCGCCGTAGACGAAGCGTATACGCTCCGTTCAGAACGATATACATTTAGGGTAAAAAGGTACGGATTTTAGACGCTTTGATTGACTGATTTCAAAGCTTTCAATGTCGTTTAATAGTAGATTATCGACGGCAATGTCGTTTGACATGTACAACATGCTGTCCGTTTTTCGTTTCGTAAGCATAAGGAAAATATGAGATTTAGGGCATTTTAGTCATTTGTAGGAAATACTGTTTACATCCATATTTTGTGGAAATATTTGCCATGGCTATCTGTCGTGTTAGGATATTAGGAATGCGTGCATGATTGGTTTGGCGAAGAGATTTGCCCAAATGCGCACTTTGAGTCGACATACGCTATGTAGACTAGAGTGTGTAGGCTAAGTGTTTGTATAAATGTTTGTATTAGTATGTATTGAATAAATGATGTTGTGAATGAGTTTTGAGATTGAATTCTGAAGTAATATGCTGAGTGAATGATTTTCATTACATTGGCTATATGTATTGATTTCATTATATGTCTGAAATGCATGTGTTAGATGATTTGCTTAAGTGGTATGTTATAACATGTTTCAACATGCTTATATTGTTGTACTTCATTTTCATTACTCTTACATGATTACTGATTCACACTACATGTGTTTGGGGCTATACTCTAGTCTAGGCAGTCGATAATGGATTAAATTAGTGATGGGCTTCTATTTACCACAAAGGACGCGTCGATGTACGCGAGTCATGTTTTGAGTTGGCGGCAGTGGTTAGGCCACACGAAGTGTTTTATGCACTTCATGTCGTCCAGCTTGAGATGCGCTCGTACTAGTCGAGCCCGTCAAGTAACCCGACTGGCCATTGTATGTTCACCCTGTATGAGTCATAACTACTTGAACCTAGGGTACTGAACTTACTATTGAAAACCCTGTTAACCATGGTACCTTGATCCATAAATACTCATGAGCCGGGCATGGTGGTATGGGACACCGTGGTCGAGCTGTCGGCCTACGCTGGGGCCACAAACCTCCCCATAGTGACCAGTGAGCACCCTACTCTGAGAAGATTATGGTAGTATGGGATACTATATTCTTGTTGTCGGCCTACATTGATAAGATGATGAGGGAGTGGAGCAACGAGTGCAACCAACAGCCCTGGCAGCCCTTTGTAGTGACCTTGAGTTTATCCTGAGACCGCATGGGGGCGACGAGTCCTGATGCAGTCTTAAGGATAATTAGGCCTGTATTGATAAGGTGATGGGGGAGCAGTGTAACGAGTGTGAGCAACAGCCTTGGCAGCCCTTGCAGCGACCTACAAATGTAACATCGTATGTGATTTCTAGGAGTGACGACCCTAGACAGGATCTGTGTTGGGATTGATATAAGAGAAGTACCTTAGTTTCCCAATACGGCTGAATGAATGGACTAATAACAACTTGGTAATCATATCCACATCGCAGCATGTGTCTGGAAGATGTGGAGCACTGAGCGGTACGCAAGCATACCGCAGACGCAGATGGTGCCGCATGAGGGAGAATGTCAATGAGGGCATCCATCATGTCATGTCATATTGCATTAACAATAGTATTTAGGAATGTTTGATTGCTTGCATTACTATTATCGCGTGATTGATTTGAGAACATGCTAATCTTTGCTCTATGATTCTACTGAGTTAATTACTCACTCCCACATTACGGGATGGTATTCCGGACACCCACCAGACCCTTTTGTAATTGCAGATGATGGCTCAGCCTGCGAGGTGGAGCCGGACTTGATGATGATGAGGAGGATCCCTCCTTTATACGTGTTCTGATCGACGGGATTACAGGGAGGTTGATTAGATGCCTTGACACTTGTCATTTTATGTTTTTAGAGCACTCATGTATATTATTTTTGTTCATTTTTGGAGTATACATGTATTTAATTAACCTGGTAACATATTCAGACTCTAGAGACTTACAATCAATTATATATATTTTATGTATTTATCACAGTCTTCTGCTTGCTAATTTAACTGTCTCTGGAGTATGATATGATGTTTTGGCTTAATCTCACTCATGTTTTCTGTACTAATATTAACAACATTCATCCATCATTGAAAATGTTGCATAAATGATGTTCTGAAACTCGGGAGTTAGGTTTCTACTCGACCCCCGATTTTCGGGATGTTACATAATTAAATCTGATTTTGATGATGGTTTAGATTGGTTAACTATATTAATTTCATCATCTTGATCAAGTTTGGGTGTGATAGTTTGATCATTGATAACAATATTTATAGATTCTTATATCATTCTTTTATTTAGGATACGAAATGCTTTACTGTTTAGAGTGTATCCTAAACTTATACCCTCGTCGCTTTTAGCTTCAAACTTTTCTAAATGTTCCCGGTCTCATAAAATGAAGCATTGCTTCCGAAGGTACAAAAATATTTCACTGAGAATTTTTTTTTATTAAACCAAAGTTCATAAGCTGTTTTATTTTTACTTATTCTTATATACACACGATTAATAATGCAGCAGGCAGTATTAACAGCTTCAGCCCACAAATATTTAGCTAATTTTAAGCTATTTAGCATAACACTGGCCATTTCTTGTAGAACTCTGGTTTTTCTCTCAACAACTCCATTTTGCTGAGGAGTTTTAGGAGCATAAAATTCATGTAATATTCCATGATCATTACAGTACTTCTCAAAATTGCTACTTTCAAATTCAGTACTATGGTCACTTCTTATTCTGATTACAGACAGTTTTTTTTTCCAGTCTAGATGTGTTTAATTGACTTTTTGACTTCATCAAAAGCATCCGACTTCTCTATTAAGAAGTCTACCCATGAGTATCTAGTGTAGTCATCTACTACATCTAAAAAGCATTTCTTTCTGCCTCTGCTCTCCATTCAATTTGGTCCAACTAAGTACATATGGAGTAGTTCAAGAGGTCTTGTAGTGGCTAAGGAGTTCATCTTTTTGTGACTACTCCTGATTTGTTTGCCTATTTGACAGTCACCACATACTTTATTTTCTACCTTTTTTTAAATTTGAGTAGACCATGAAGATGGTCTTTTTTGCTTAATTTATATAAGTCTCTATAGTTTACGTGTCCAAGACATTGATGCTAAAGTTCGGTTTCATCTGTTTGGACCATTAACATGAATGATTTGTCAAGCAAGAATCATCAATGATATAACAATTTTCAGAGGTCATGCGACCATTTAATATTATATGACCTTGATTGCTAATTATCTTAGATCCGTGATCTGAAAATTTTACATTATGACCATTATCACATATTTGAGATATGCTTAGTAGATTATGTTTTAATCCTTCAACATATAACACATTTTCAAAGATAGGTAGATTAGGAAGTTTTACATTACCTCTTCCGATGATCTTACAGTTGCTACCATCTCCGGATGTAACTGAGCTGCCATCGATTTATTTGATGTCTGATAAAATCTCCTTATCACTTGTCATGTGCATCCACTATCCAAATACCGTCTTGAATGGCTACTAGCTTTGAAAGCTGTGTGAATGACAAAACACTTAACCTTTAGAACCCATTTCATTATGGTTCTAGATTTAGGAAGATCTCTTACCATTCATTGTGTTTGGGAGTAAGAGTTTTTCTTATTTCTACTTACTCTGTTATTTCTAGAGTTGGATTTCAAGAGTTCTTTAAGAAAATCCACTATCTTATCTCCTAAAGGAGGATAATTATTTCTCCTTTAGTATTTGTGGTAGTTGGCATTAGTTTTTATATTATAAGTTTTTTGAAAATTTTTTACATTTTGTTTACCTCTTTTTGAGCTTCTCCTTTTACAAATACAGGAGCGGACTTTTTAGGTTTTTTTTGTTCAACTTTTGATATAACCCAAGCTAGATTTGTCACCACTTCGGTGAGATGCAGTTAATAATTTTTCAAGTTTCTGGTTTCCATGGGTATATATCCAAGTGTCTTTTGAAGTCTTAAGGGAAGAAACTTCTATTTTTATATTCTCATTTTCAAATTTGAGATTTTGTATTTCAGAAAATTTTAAGTTTAAATCTAATTTTGTTTTCTCAAAGTAATTAAAAAAATGAGATTTTTCCAAAATGGCTTTTTCAAGTTCTAATTGAAGCTTAGCACATTTTTCTTTTTGAATTTTTAGTTTAGCCGCAATCTTACAACTTTCTTTACACAGGGCATTATATGCTACTTGAAGATCATCTTCATTTTTCTATATCACTTTCAGGGGTTTCATAATCAAAAGTTTCACATTCATCTGGTGAAGTGATTTTGGCGATAATCATGAAACTTTTTGATCCTTCACAGTTTCTTGGTCTAATTCATCAATTTCTGAATTATATTCTGATGATTCATCCCAAGTGGCAATCATGCCTCTTCTTCTAGATTTATCCTTCTTAGGACATTTTAAAGATAGATGCCCAATTCCAAAACAGTTGAAACATTGGGTGTCTTTAAATTTAGATTTTCAAAATTTTGAATTTCCTTTTCTTTTGTCAAAAGGTTTTGAAAATATGCTCTATTTTTATTTTTAAAAATTCTATAAAATGTTTTAGCCAACACTGCCATATCATCATCATTCTCATCATTATCAGAATTTATATTTGTATATTTAGATTTAGATTTACAAGATTTAAGGGCTACGGATTTATTTTTAGGAGCTTTGAAATTCAGCTCGTAGGTTTGTAGAGATCCAACTAATTCCTCAACCTTCATAACATATGTATCTCTCAATTCCCGTATATCAGTGACTTTGGAATTGAACCCGTTAGGAAGTGATCGCAGTATCTTTGCGCAAACCTTATTTTCAAGGACTTTTCTCCAAGACCCCACATAGAATTAACAATGTCATTTCATTTCATATAGAAGTCCATGAATGATCACTTTCTTCCATATGAATTTTCTTAAATTTAATTGTGAAGATTTGAATTTTAGACTTTTTTACAATGTTAGTTCATTCATGTGTTATTTTGAAAATATCTCATGCTTGTTTTGTTGTATCACAAGAAATGATTCTTTTGAATTCATCTGGTGATAGAGCACATATTATTGCATTTACACTACTATGACTATTCTGAACAGTTGTTCAAAAAATATAAGCGATTTCTTTCATGGACATGGTTCTATCCTCAGCCAATACTTCCAACATTGTAGGGGTCCATTTAGTTAAAGTGGCTTGCCACACACTTTTATCAACAGACTTAAGGAAAATTCTCATTATGGCTTTCCAATAAGAGTAATTTGAGTAATGAAAAGGAGGTGGCCTGGTAATGGACAAGCTATAGAAATTTGACCTTCTAACAACTCTGGATCTTGCTCTAGGAGGTTAATATCAAAAAGAGCAACTTCTCTCTGATACTACTTGAAAGGACGAGCTATAGATGTCCTAGAGGGGGGGTGAATAGGACAATACAAAATATTCTAATATAATGCGGAATAATAAAACAAATACTCTTATTTGTTTAGAGTATCGAAATCTTGATTCCAAATAGTTTGTGGGACAACTTCACCTAGAAGATTTAGGCAGAACAACCTTATTTTACGACGTCTTTGAGATCGAAATACCAAACTTAGCAAGAGATAATCAATCACAAGGAAATCAATAAATAAATAAACATTCACCACCACTGCTCAAGGAGTTATAGTAGTTCAGTACTTAACCCCACACCTACTTCACTCCCAAAATTACTACCCTCGTAATTTTGGTTTCCATTATTTCAAGGCTTTCATAGGTTCACATCAACAACTTAATACAATTCTTGTGATTTTCACGGGTTATCACAACAAAACCCACTTCGTGATTTTCACGGGCTCACCACAAAATAACCCGCTGAGATTTTCGGGCTATCTCAGAAAAATTTAAAAGACAATAAATGAAAGTACAATACTTATCTTCTGATGTCGAGTTGAAGATGTAACTGCAGTGTAATTGTAGCGATCTTCTTTCTTAGAATATTGATAAAGTCGTATATATGTTCAACCCAAGAAGAATATAGAGATCTAATGTAATTTTAATAAACAAAACCCTAATGCTGCAAATTCAATTCTCTGATTCCCAAGTAGAGTATAGATTACTCTATTAAAAATGATTAAAACTAACTTGAAAAAAGAGAATAGAATAAGCTAAATTAATATAAGATTTACCGCACAAATAGCTTAAGATGGCCCTGACTTTCTCTCCTTGCTTGAGTATATTGCTCACAAATTTTCGTTGTTGAAATGAATGAAAGAATGCCTCTATTTATAGCCAAAGGTCTTGGAAATTCAACTGGCCTAATTTTCAGTTCTTCTGGCCGAAATTTAACGATATCATTCTAATGACACTCGAATTTTGCGCGATAAAATATTTCAAAAATTCAGCTGGCCAAACCTTCAGTTCAGTTGGCCGAATACAGGATTCAGCTAGTCGAATCTCCGTGAGATCCGAAAATCAAATTTTCCTGGAAACTTGACCGAACACTACGGGTTGGCCAAATTGACAGGCTGGGCTAGCCAACCTTGACGTAGAAAATCCTTATCTTGTTGTATACTTGCCTAAAATGTGTTGGGTTACCCGAAGGTAGTTAGGTTGGCCAATGCAGAAGTCAGGCTAGCCTAAATTCAGTATATTTTACTTAGAATTATGTTCATTATGATACCATGTGAAATACACCTAACCTAGGGTCATTCTAAAGTTATACCACCTGATGGTTGACACATACAGATGCTTCAAACTTCGAACCAAGAAAATTTAAAGCTTGCGATGATGAGTCTTCCTTAAGATATTAATCCACTTTTTACGTAGTCTTCATGAGTCGTTGAAGAACATCTTCATGAGTGCTTGTGATCCATTCGGGACTACAAAATTTAACAATCTTAATTGTGCTTTAGGTATAAGAACTTACATCTACAATGGTTTGATCTACATAGTCCACCCAGGATTTTCTTTAAAAAATGAGGAAAAACTATCCTCCTACAAATCGTCTGAGCCTTAAAAGAAGGGGGGGGGGGGGGGGGGGGGGGGGGGGGGGGGGGGGGGGGGATGGAGCTCACTGGAGAAGAAAGCCTCTGGAGTCGTCAAAAATCACCTAAAAATCGCCCAGTCAGAGAGAAGAAGCAAAGCAAATAACCTTTGTCTAGGGTTCTCCTCTTTTTATAGAAGACCAGGTCGTATGAGAATTTAATGCTCGCACTTAGTGCGACAGTTAAAACAGTTCTTCGACACCCGCGCTCAGACACATGGAGCCTTCCCATTTGCTGGATAGCCCAACTTCCAGAAGATGCCACGTGTCAACACCCTATAAGCCCATAGCCGAGCAGGTGTGCCGCTAGTGCACGTGATCTCGAGCGGCACGCACTGTCTCTAACACGTTGTACCATGATTACAAATACACCCTGATCCTCATGAACACTGCTCTTGTCCAGCATTAATGACAAGCAGACCCGACACCCTAAGCGCAAGATAGTTCGGCCTGACCTAGATCAACCTACTTCTAGAGCCCATTATGCGAGCTTGGAAGTTGGGAGCTTACTGTTATGGGAAAAATGGATCGACTAATAAGATAAGGTCAGGTCGGAATGCACTTCGCCAAGTCGATCAACGATGAATACAATTAAAAGACTCAACATCTGGATCTAGATCGAGTAGGAAATGAGGTCGAACTCGGTCTCTTGTCACTTCTCGAGAGCAGGTCAGAGGACCCACTGATCTGCCCGATGACAAAAGGAACTTGACTACTACTCAAAGGAATCAAATCGGCACTGACCCAAGTTGGCATAAACCTAGGTAGGCACAACCTCTCTTCTACTAATTCTAATCTAGCCCCAACAATATTTGCCCGAAATCCCAACCGAGGATCTAGGAAGATGATCGCTACATGGATCTGCTCGAGATCTCAGCCGAGGATTTTAGCAGATCCTCACGACATGAACGGGATCTGAATCCCTATATAATACATCCTTGCTAGACGGGAGACTACCTCCCACGCCACCGCCCCTCCTCACCTATAAATAGGAGCATCCCTAATGATGTAATGAACGTACAATCTTAACCCCGAAAACTTTATTTATGACCAGACCCAGAATTCCTATCTGACTTAAGTATCAGAGGGTCCCATATTGCAGCGAGGGTCTCCTTTGTCCGTTCTTTATGCAAGTATTCAAAGGCCCAGGGAAGGCTAACCAAATTTCTGCATCAACAGGCTATATCGGCATATATCCAATGATATATGGATATGATGACACAAATTAATATGCAATTCAGTTATTATTATTATTGTTATTATTTTTTAAGTTGATTTAAAGGCTAAAGGAAGGCTTCCAATGAATCACACATTCCGTTCATTCGGGATATTTCTTAGTATGAGGTTTCTAGTCCAACAAATCATTAAAGAGACATAACTCCTACCATTTCAAATGGTTGGATGTAGTTATGTAAGCCATCATGTTGAGCACCTGTCCTATGTGACTTGAGTCGCCTACTCTTTTTGGAGGTGTTGTAGGAACCTCCCCTCCTCTCCCCTCCCTCCACGCTCAGGAAGCACTTCTCTTTTGGCATGCTTCTTAACTTAACTCTCGACACAAGGAGGAGATCTATTCAATGACATTTCCTAATCCTAAACTCCTAATCCCTACCTATAACAAAGATGAGAGAAGAAAATGTTATACGTACCATATATATCAACGGCATAGATTGGGAGATTATCTCTTACATTCAAGAATACAGAAGAGAGAGGAGGAAGATAAAACTAGGTTCATCTGAAGGGGTAATGACCTTGTAAGGAACTAAAATATTTATTTCTCATGAAAATAGAATCTACATCAATTTATACATCTCCACACCACCTCTGATCTCCAATCAAAGATTTCCATATTAACAATAACCAATGAAATCAAAGAATATTAATAATAACCAATTAAGAGAAAGACCTAACCTATGACTCCAAGGCACCTAATCATTTACTATGGACGAGGCCTACCCAATGTGCTATCACTATCCATTGGGCCATATCATCCCCTCCCTCATCACAAGATCCATTGGGAAACAGTTTCTGTAAGGGTGCCTTACCATTTGATATTGATGTAGAGCAGGTCACGGACAATTTCACGGCCAAGATGGACTAGAAAAGACCCAGACAGTGGCAAAAGTGATCCGGACTGTCACAACCTTAAAATGGGCATATTTCGCAAATCAAAATGATTTATCTGACGTGCCATATATGATTTTGGGGTAGGGCGAGCTACTTTAGCCACCCAACCCGACGCACGCCGAATTCGCAAGATTCCATCAAATTGACAGTTGAATATTCGTTTTATTTTCGTTTTTACTATTTATAATAAGTTTTAATTTGATTATAACTTTTCATTCATTAGGCTCTAGGAGTTGTGTCCAACATGAAACGTGCTTGAAAAAATTAGGAGAATAACATGGTTAAGCAAAATAAGACACTATAAATAGTAAATTTACTATTTATAGTAAGTTAAGAATTTTAGGGAGTTTTGAGTTGGAGTTTGATGTTGAACCTTCTTCCAAGGTTTGGTATCACTATTTAAAGGATTGTAAATTCGTTTTTATTATCTACTTATGAAATTTCATTTTTTTAAAGAATTTATTTTTATTTTCTTATTTTTCCTCGTGGATTTGACGCATCTCTGTGAGGAGTCAAGAGAAGCTCCGTGGATTTGGAGTAGTTATCCCCTTGAGGAAGACGGTGATCGGCCTCATCTCGCCCAACCTTGTACTTATTTTGCCTTAGAATGCATATCTCGGATCAACCTCAGTTTGCTCGCAAACTGCAACTTAGAATCAGCACCATTAGCTCGCTTGCCATGCTTATATATGCATCCAAGCCCAGTTGAAGCCCAACACTAGCCCATATTGTCTAAGGTGCCAATGTGTTGGGTCTGAGCTTGGCTTTGACCCAGCTTTTGAATGGTCTGAGCCAGGCCAGTCGGTATTCAATTTTTTTAGTTTCCCCGGCTGAGGCCCTACCTACTTGACAATCCTAACAGCGCCTGATGGGTAAATGTTAAATGCAAATATGACTCCAGATGCAGGTAGATCAATGCAGACTACAGGTACTCCCCCTCAAAAATCGACCAGGCAATAATGAGTTTCCTGTAGCATGGGGGAGCAGCTGATGTTAATGGACTAGTATCGAACAGAACATGCTCCTAATGCCCCCAACATATCACGGTCCCATTCTTAAACATGGGATCAGCTTACTGTTTAACCGTTTGATAGATGGTTGTGATGGTTTTCAATGTATTTTTTTTAGTTACCCGCTGATACACAACAGGGCAATGATTAGATTGAATCACAAACATGCCTCATGCTGCTGAATGCTTTATTACTGCTCCCTTAGTTGTGGCCCTAGATTAGAAAAACTCCCTTACTTTTTGAGGGGAACAAAATAAAAGGAAAAACAAAATAAAAGGAACAAACAAACAAAACATAATCTATCGTACTGCTAAAACTCCTTATGCTAGAAAAGATAAAACCCTTTTTTTTTTCTTTTTTTTTCTTTTTTGTTGGGGGGGAGCCAAATTAAGCACATTTTCTTTTTCCAATAAAACACATTTTATTAAAATTAAAATTAAAATAAAAATCAGAGTAATCTAAAATCCAGAGTCACCACCCATTGATGAGATTTGAGTGGAAGGTGAATTTTTTTAATCTGAGACAATTAATTTATATAAGGATTACTTGCATAAGATTTGAGAGGCAAAGAACACCATTCGACTATGCATATGCATTATTTTTCATACTTGTAGACATTCTAATTATTTTTAATTAAGGTTTTCTATGTTATCCTTTTATATATACTACACACACATGTGCACATTTGTAGCCGTTGTTCATTGTTTTTTTTAGTCCAAACTACATTAAACCCGAACACTTGGTTCTCCGAATTTTTGGCGTTTCTGTTTTTTACAATATTTTTTATTTTTTATGGAAATCAGGAACAGTTTATGTACCTTTTTTTTGCCGTTTATCATTATGCTACGTATGGTTGTGGCAAACACCACAGTAGAGTGAGAAATCAGGTAACGAGGTCAAGCAAAAACCAAAAGAAGGGCAATGGTATCAGATGATTAGATTACCAAATGATATCAGACGGGCAATGACAAAGCAGGATATCAGGCAACGGTATCAGATGATCAGTTGCCTTCTGGAGATGATATAGCAGTTTCTGTCAAGCCTGGCAAACTCACACCATATCTGATAATAATCTCAATTAATCAGCCCCTATGTCTTCTAATCCTCTTCTCCAATCCATCGACTCATTCTACAACATCAAAAGGGTTTTGCCCATGCTTACATGTCCTCAAATTCAGCTAATCCAAGCACCATAAAGCTAGTTAGGTCCACAACACATTTCACGTGCTAATATGAAAAATTCATACCAATCAGATGATTCTAACTATTAGATCAATTGCCCACAAAATGGATGGTTGGTATCATTTATTGAAAACAGATCCCATCAACAATTCGATTCATTAATTTGTAGGGGAGTATAATGGATCACTTGCAGTTCTAAAGAATCAGTTTTATTAAACCTACCAAAAATGGACCAGATGGATTGCATCATCCAATTACTGTTGAATCTTCAATGGTAGCCAATGAAACATGTGCTGGACATGATGGACAGTCCCAACTGATAGATCGGACCATCCATGAAATGTATGCAAATACTCTTACCTTGGTCTCTTTGAGATTTTACTTACTCAGTTTCAGGCTTTTGACTTTCGAAAAGAGGAGAAAAACACACTGGAGTTACAACATAGAGAATAAGCAGTGACCTGAAAGACTTATTTATTTTTTCCAGCTCTTTGAAAGGTGGGTGATGGGGTGCATACACCCAAGTTGGCTATGCAAAAAAAACTAGAATACATGAGTAAAATTCACTAGCATACCTGCTTCTTTATAATAGGTAAGGTATGCCAGGAAACCATACTATCCTCTACTGCCATGAGAGTGGTTGGCTTTGGTCCGTTTGTTAATCAGGAGTCCCTGTATATTGGCTGTGGGTTCCACTTGAGGTGCAAATTCAGCCGTCCAGATTTACAACCATCCAGTGGGATACTGTCCTTGTACTCGCCTTCCAATAAAACCCTCGTGAGCGTCAAGATGCATCTACCCATGTAATCCTGAAGAGATGAATAAGACCATTACTATGAGCTTAAAAAGTGGATGACACAGCAAGTATCTGACTTGGCTGGCTCAATGATTTGGCAAGAGAGAGTTGCTGAATCCGACAGTTTATTTCTCATGGCCACCAGTCCAATCATCAAAGGCCCACCCCAGAGGCCATGTGCATACTAACAGCGACAATTTTTAATTGGAAATATTGCATATTGCTCGGGGTGGAAGTTCTTACAGTGCCCTTCACGGTTACAGTTTGTACAAATTTATGCCATGATTAAGTGATCCGAACTGTCAATATTATGTGGCCCACCGTGAATGATTCGCGCACTGAAAACCCCCAGATTTGAAAAAATCCTAACCGTTCAACAAATAGATGGTGTGATCGTTGTCGTAATTATCATAGCCTAGTCCAAGGCGGGGAAAAAAAAGACAGCTCAGCAATAAAATACAAAATTGGTTCATGTTCAACC
This sequence comes from Magnolia kwangsiensis, assembly GCA_037074715.1. NCBI lineage: Eukaryota > Viridiplantae > Streptophyta > Magnoliopsida > Magnoliales > Magnoliaceae > Magnolia > Magnolia kwangsiensis. The sequence continues at coordinate 61,652,893 of CM073583.1, read as the reverse complement.
ACCAAAAAAGGTCAAATATTCTATGCTAGGATCTTCCAGTCTGAGGGATTTTTGGTGCACAGGCCATCCACAGGGATGCCCATCGTATCAACAGTTTGAAACACTAATCATTGGACCCATATGAACAGAATGAAAACCGCTAACACACTGTACAAACTCTGCAATCCAGAATTGTATAATAGTTCTTTAAATTATGAACGGCCTATTATGAGTGCACATAGTGGAAGTGTACGAAATGAAATGTGACCAAGGCCATTGGTTTGGTGGACCATCATGTGCCTAGGTTCTACCTAAAAAATCAAGGAGATCATCTATGTTAACCATCAGATCTGTGACTTGTCAGCACAATATTGAGCAAAGAATTGTGTGCTCCATATTTAATTGACAATAGTGCAACAATTGGATGACTGTGACCATCCAATGGAAGTAATGTTTTTGGCCATGGCCCATCCACATGGTGACCCACCAGATCAACTCCATGTGTAAGATGGGGACCATGCTTCATGCAACTGTGGAGCCAGCATCACAATAGTATTTGGCCTAATGATTAATGCTTGATAGAGGTTACATAAAAAGAAAATATATACAAATCAAACAGGTTCTGCAACATGTCAACCTATCATTAATATCAAAGAAAACTGCAGTTGGAGGAGACTGTTAGCCTGTTACCTTCCCAAATGTGTCATGATCCCAAACTTCCAATATTAGCATGTCATGTAACCCATCCTCCACAACAAAGTCAAAAGTCTGATTCCATGCTGGATTTAGACTGTCATTCACAACCTGAAAGGACCATCACATAAATTTATAATTTGGCAAGAAAATAATCAAGATGGCCACCATTTATATCCCACCCATTTTTTTATCTTTACTCTCCCATTTTCCCTGCACTAGTTCAATTCCCAAAATGAAAATCAAATGGAAAGGGTGTAAATATCATCTATCTACGGAAAAGATTTGGAGCTTTTTGAAACACTAAACTTACTCTTGTTTTGTTTTTGGTTTCTGTTTTCTTCATGCGGAGCACCACAAATGGGTCAGCCTTTCCCATCAGATCCATGGCAGGCAGGTCTTCTGCAGACAACACTGTCACTGATAGAACTCCTCTCACAATTACATCCCGTTTCCTGTGTGTAGATGTTCTCTCAAGCTCAGAAACCTCTGCTCCGTTCGTCCCGCTTTTTAGGGCCTTCTCCAAGGAGGTCATCGAGAACTTTGGATTGGCAAAAGGATTAGAAAATCCATTCTCCATTCCATAAGGACAGTACAGAAGCTCCAGGTGCACCTGAGCCAGAAAAGTGTAAGGCAAGGTGTAGAACTAAAAAATATATATATTTGTGGAGAGTTCATATTCATGTATGAACAGAAAGTAGTTCTAAGAAAAGTGTAGAAAAAGAGCAATTAGAATTGGTTCAGAAAAAAAGATTTCGAAATAAGTTTTGGATGAGTCGATAACTTTAGGACAAGTCAACAAATTATCATGTAATTCTTTGAGAACTTGATATTGCATGTGAGAGTACTTTGGGTGATTAAATAATGGTGATGATGATTAGCAGCAGTACTCGCAATAGTAATAATAAAGAGATCACTATGCAGATGCCACGGGGGATTGGGGTTGCTCCTTTAACTTTTCTTATTTTATTTTGGGATTCTGTTACAGAGAGAAACATATATGGAATCACTGCACCAACACCATTGATAAAAAAAAAAAAAAAAAACAGTTGTCATAACTGAATTTGCTAAGAGGGGATCTCTAAATTCAATGCGTTGGAACCGTGTTTGGTCATAGCATGTTGCTTTATATGCCTAAATGAAGAGCAATATGGTTTTTGCATTCTAGATTGGGTATGGTCTTAATTCAAAGAAGTTGCATTCTAGATTGTTGTTTCAAAGAGCTTCAAGGATCAGAGCCCAGTGGAAATCTGGAAAGATTTGGAGTCAATGGTATTGGACGTGCATATTCCTGGAGCTCCAGTTGTTTGGATGGCTCCCCTGATCGGATCATGGAAACTCAATTTTCATGGTTGTCTTTTCCTTTTCTTTTTAAAATTTCGGGCCCAACCTCCCGCTATCATCCTTTCAAGCTGAGGCCAAAGTGATGCGACAAGCACTTCATCTCATTGATGAAAGTCAGGCTTCCTGCATTTATCATGGAAGAGCAATCTGCATTGTTCCAGCGATAGGTTATGTCAGGGAATGAACCATTGGGCCTCCGGCCCATTTTCAATGACACTAGGAGTCTGCTATCTAGATTAAACGATTCATTTAATCTATGGTATTGAAGGGGAATGTTGATGCTCAGTCTTTAGCAGTTGAGGACGCTGCCTGTTCTCCTTTTGTATCAGGAATTCTTTCCCTTCTTTGTAATTTAATTTGCATTTGTTGTTGCTCAAGAAAAGTATGGTCTCTGCATTTCTTCCAGTATGAATACATCTTGATGTAATCCCAGTCTATTTGACGTGACTGAAGCTAGATTCTCTATTCTCCATATTTTGTCAGTATAAATTTACATGTAAAACAGAAGAATCACAAGAGCAATATGGTTTTTTCATCTTACTTCCAGCATGAATGCATCTTGATGTAATCTCACTCTTTTCAAATTAACTGAAACTAGATTCTTTCTCCATATATATATATATGGAGAGAGAGAGAGAGAGAGAGTAACAGTCTCTTGTGCACCATACTAACGTGCTTGGACAGGTAGGCTGGGGGTGGGTCCTACTCCTATGGTGATGCATTTGTGAAATCCACTCCGACCATTAGGTCCATGACTGCAATTCAGCAGTGGGGCTAAGGACCAAGAGGATTCATGATTCAGGTGGGCCACACCAAGGGAAACAGTCGGAGAGGGGGGATGCCTACCATTGAATATTTATAGGGCCCACCATGATGTACCATGATGTTTATATGAAATCCACTCCAACCATTAGCTGCCTCATAACAATACATGAATGGGGACCAAAACTTTAGGCCTATACGTGATTTATGTGGACCATATCAAGTAAAATAGTTGGGATGGTGGGCATCCCCTACACTATTTCCTCTCATATGGCCCACTTGGATTATGGATGCAAGTGATTTTTTAGCCGTGTGGATTTATTCTTGTCACTCACCTTATGATTGGAGTGGATTTCACATACACATCAAGGTGGTCCCACCCTCAGCCCACCCCTATTGGCATGTTGGGGCAGAACTGGCAAGACGTGTATTGCATGCTGACACTGCCAGTAGCGAGCTTGCAACTACTCGATGGCCGTGGGTCCCACAATGATGTATGCATTTTGTTCAAGCTGTCCATCCATTTTATGGCATGATTTAAAAAATGAGGCAGATCCAAATCTAAGGTGGGCCGCACCACAGAAAACATTGATGATTGAACAACCACCATTAAAAGCTTCCTAGTGTCTATTGTACTGTTTATTTTCCATCCAATCTGTTGATTAGGTCATATAGATCTTGATGAAGGGAAAACACAAATATCAGCTTGATCCAAAACTTTTGTGGCCCCCAAGAAATTTTTAATGGTGGGCACTCAATCACCACTTTTTCTTGTGGTGAGGTCAGCTTGAGACATGGATCTACCTCATTTTTGGGCTCATGCCATAAAATGATCTAGCAAAATGGATGGACAACATAAGTAAAACACACATCATGGTGAGGCCCATAGAGCACTTCCAGCACAAACCAACACCAAGGTCGCTATTGGTAGGCTCAGCATGCATAACGTCCAGCAGATGGGCCGGCAAACCGAGGGAGGGCTAGGCTAGGCTGGGCTGGGCTGGGCTCCACCGTGACATGTATGTGAAATCCACTCTGACCATAGGGTGCGTAATGAAACTTTAGTCACAAGACTAAAAAATCAACCCGCATCCATAATCCAAGTGGGCCATATGAGCGGAAACAATGCAAGGGACACCCACCATCCAATCTGTTTCACTTGGTATGGCCCATATAAATCACTTATGGGCCTAAAGTTTGGTCCCCATGCATGTATTGTTATGAGGCAGTTAATGGTTGGAGTGGATTATACAAACATCATGGTGGGTTCTATAAAAATTCAACGGTAGGTGTCCCCCCCTCCCACTATTTCTCTTGGTAGGGCCCACCTGAATCACAACTCCTCATGGTCCTCTACCCCTACAGCTGAATTACCATCATGGACCTAATGGTCGGAGTAGATTCCACGAGCGCATTACCGTCCTATGGTACAGTGCACAAGAGACCATTACTCTCTCTCTCTCTCTCTCTCTCTCTCTCTCTCTCTCTCTCTCTCTCTCTCTCTCTCCACACACACAGAGGAATGCTCACCTACGCACTAGTTCTCATGAGTTCTCGTGAGAACTTTTTGAGAACTCATCTCCCGTGATATGAGCCCAAAATTTAAAAGTCCACGTGATGCAACACCCCATAAAACCCCTAGGGCCCAACTTTTACCCTAATCCAAAACTTTGGTGGGCCATGGCAAAAGAGAAGCAAATCAAGGTAGGAAACTATTTCCTTTTACCATGGCCCACCAAAGTTTTGGATCAGGGTAAAAGTTAGGCCCTAGGGGTTCCATGGGGTGTAGCATCACGTGGACCGTTCAAACTTTGGGCTCATATCACGTGAGATGAGTTCTCAAAAAGTTTTCACAAGGTGCCAGGTGAGCATTTCACTATATATATATATATATATATATATATATATATAGAGAGAGAGAGAGAGAGAGAGAGAGAGAGAGAGAGAGAGTCATGCTCCCCTGCGCACCTACGCACGTGCGCACCTTTTCACACGTGCCATGGGTGTCTAATCTGAATGGTCCATGTGATGCGGAATCCCATGAAACCCCATGTGACAAATTTTCACCCCGATCTAATATTCTGGTGGGCCATAGCAAAGAGAAATGCAAACAAGGGAGAAAACTATTTTCATTTTTCATGGCCCATCAAAGTTTTAGATCAAAGTAAAACTTGGGCCCGGGGGGTTTCACGAGGTGTTGCTTCACATGAACGGTTCAGATTTTGGATCCACATCACCTATGATGGGTTCTCAAAAAAGTTTGTACGTAGTACGTACGAACTAGTTCGCAGGTGAGCGTTTTCAGTTTTCATATATATATATATATGAGACTCTCTCAAAATACTAGTAATCAAAGTGGTTGTATAGTCCAATGAGTTGGACCTCTCTCTCTCTCTCTCTCTCCCACCCATCGTGATGTGTGACAAACATCCATCCCATTAATCAGATGCACCCTTCCACAGTGGGTAATGGGCCTAAAAATCAGGCCAATCCATGATTTAGGGGGGCCACACCACAAACAATAGTTGAGAGTAGATACCGGTCCATTGAAACATTCCCGATTTTATATAGGGCCCAGTGAGAAGTGGTTTTGACATCCAGCCCATCCATTGTGCATACCACTTGGATGAGGGATCACACCAAATTTTAGATCATTACAAAACTTAGGCGGACCTCACCAAGTGCTTTTAGATGTTTTAGGTATGATTTCCCATGGTTTAGATGGTGTGGCCTACTTGAGTTCCGGATATGGCTGATTTTTGGCACATCCCATAACCTAGAGGAAACCTACCAAATGCATGGCGTGGATGTCCATCACACATCATGTTGGGGCCTACAGAGCTCGACCTCATGGGAAGCTCCCATGAGGTCAACCTCATAATACCATTTCCACACACACACACACACACACATAAAGGGGAGTCGCAGAAAATCGGCACAATTCTGCACATGATATTCTCACCTGACCCCTGTTTTTCTTATCTCTTTGGATTTCCAAATCCTTGACCAGTTTCAACCATACATCCTTCACTTTCCCTGGCTCAAGATCTTTCAATGGCACCTGAGCACAGCCAATGAGTTCAGAAGCCTGGAGCCCTTCATCATCATATATCTTCACTACCAAATGTTGGGTAGATTCATCTTCAACCACAAATTCAAAGTGTTCGTTCCAGACAGGATTTAATTGGTTGTTCTGACAAAAAAACATACATGATCATCTTCAAATTGACGAGAAACGGAACCTAAAAAGAAGAAGAAGAAGAAGAAGAAGAAGAGCACAGGCACTTACAATTGTTTTGCTGGTCTTCATTCTATCTCGTAGCGGGCGTATGTACAATATAGCATAGGGATCGGATTTCCCTATCACATCCTTATTTGTCAGCTCCTTTGCTTGCACAAGCTTCACTTCCAATGTTCCGACAGGTTTCAACTCTAGGTTGCTAAGAAACAGAAAATGACAGTCAATAGAAATGCATATCTTAGCATTTAACTGTTCATTGAACATTCAAACATTGGAATTCTCAAGGCTAACAATGGATGCTAACAGGACATGACAAAAATTGGTGGCCATGCTCAACAATCTGAACCAGCCAATCAATAAGTCATCTCTTCAGTTGGCCACCCCAAATCAGATCAAGCATATGATCTTAAATGTCCAACTAATCACCTATCATCATCATCACAGCTTTGACACAACTAATCTCCTATAAAGACCAATTGAACTGTCAATCCATAGTGCACTGAATGGACAGTTCGGAACATCTGATTGATGCAATTTTTAGTATATCCTATCCAAGTGGTGGCCCATCTATTTGGGGGTCCTCATCAATGAGAAATGTGTTGACTGTAGGATGATATCATGGTCCATTTCACGACTAAAGTGTAAGGTGCATGAAAGAGTATGAGACTTGCCTGGACCATTAAGATACTTCTTTTTTCTTTTTCTTTTTCTTTTTTCCTTTTTCCTTTTTCCTCTTTTTCTTTTTTTTTTTCATCAGTGAACCTTTAAGATAATTTTGATCAATGACTTCTAGAATATGGTGTATCCAGGAGAGATTCATTGCTTGGATGGCTTAGATTGATGATCACATGGCTTAGATTGATGATCACATTCACGTTGTTGTATCAATTTTGTGTTAAAAATAAGCCCGTCAACAAACATTGTTAACTTTAAGAAATCCCTTCAAAGTTTAATGGTTGGTAACACAAGGGTACCTATAATCCCCAGGCAAAATAGGAATAACTTTCCGTACTGGCCATGTCATTGAATCTTCAATAGCATCTCGAATTGTTTCCTGTATAATCAAGTGACTGAAATTTACTTAAATTGAAGAGACCTATATAAATTTAGTAAGGTCCAAACACTGTCAGCAAATACAACATTGAAAACAAAATAGAGAAATCCTCCAGTGCTCTCAGAGCACTATAAGTTATAGTGCTCCTAGTTGTGTCGGTTCCCTTGGACAGTCCATTCAATCAATCTAAACTGTGCCATTAAGTCCAGAAAACATTTTTATAGGCTATCATCAAAAAGTCATACTGATCAGATGACTCAACCCATCTTTGACTTGGCCTTATTTTCTACAGCCATCCATTTTCAAAGCCATGGACAAAATGGTTACACTTGCCTAACAAAAGTGATTGTTTAAAATCATAAGGAATCCATGATAGGGCCTAACAAATAGACGGATCACCTTGTTGATTGGACCTATGTTTGTTATCGTGACAGTCAACATTAAAGACCATTGGTTGAATGTTTTATATTTGTCAGATCTGCATGATGCATGCATGGTAGCCCACGAAATGTGCCCTGAACCTAATGAACAGTCTCGATCAATGGATTGGCCTGGCTAATTGTCCCAATTCAACTAGGAGAACTATAATTTATAGTGCTCTGAGATCACTGGAGCATCTCTCAACAAAATATATGCTCAACTGATACTAGAGCAACATAAAAAATTCTTACATAAGAAAGAGGAAGCACATGATATGCAAGATTCAAAAAAATGTATCACATCACAGACAATAATAACAAAATATTACATGAAGTTGCTCATGTTTATAGTAATTGGTAACTTACCAACTACTGTTACGACAAAGAATCAAGTACCTCCAAGACATCCAAATAATCACTTATACGATTTTTTTGCCAATATTCCAGCTCACTTATTTACTCAAGTTACTTTGAACTGGCCATTTCTGAATAATATGCAAGCATGTCATATCATGAAACAAATCCCATAGGAGTGTTGTAACTAGTAAATATGTAAAAAGAAACCTATCATCCTAATTCATGGATGAAAAATCTTTGGAGCTGAGAAAAATACCGCACTTCTTATCATTAAAAGGTACGGGATTTCTGGCCTGCAGATGCATATCAACCTAAAACAAATTGTCATTGATTTGTTCCCTATGATTCTCCATACAGCATATTGTTGAGGAGAAAAATCAACCATAGAAAGTTTAAATTACTATACATGATAAATAAACTGGAAAGAAAGTCCAAATATGTGCCTAGGTTTGCTGAGCAAAGAGGTGATGTAAACCATGGCATTTATAGTTTAAGGCCTCATTTCTGCAGGCTTCTTCAGGCACATGATACCCACATATGGACAATGATATGGTCATAGATATGGGAATGAGGATATGCCTCTCTATTTCTCAGAAGTTCAGCATACAGATACAAGCATCCATCATAACATGCTCTTCGTGTTTAGTTTTGTTAACACGAGAATATTGTGCTAAACCGTATCTTGCGTATTTCAGTGAGAATGACCGGAATATATAGAAGTGGGAGATCTATAGAGATTTGTAGAAGATATTAATGGATAGACATAAATCCATGCATATAGCTATCCATAATATGTACCGTTGTACATGTACACAAGTACGGGTGTACAAATGCATCATATAATACTTCCTCCTCAAGCTAGAGCATGGATATCAATCATGCCTAGCTTGGAAGTTGGAACATACACAAAGAAGATGATGACAATCAACAGATGCCACCACTCCCCCACACACAGTGTTTGGACAAGATCTTCAAGTGCTGCTTGTTGGTAGACTAAGCTTCATTGTCTTTTGAATCTTCTATTCATATAGTATGCATCCAGACTCAAGAACCATCTAGCCACCAAATGACCATTCACATGCAAAAATCCTCTCAGATATATATATATATATATAGCACCGCACAACAAGTAAGTGAACTACACGCACAATGGTTGAGAAGGAGACTAGACAATGGCACGTAAAGGCAAATGTGCAACATCGAACAAAATGTGAGTAAACTACACCTGCAACTAATAGCAATTGCCGAATAAGAAAGAACTGATCAACAGAAAAGGAAAGCTCAAGTGCTATCTCGGAACACTAAAATGAAGGTGATACTGTAGAGATGGTGCTTGATGACAGATAGAAGATAGCAAACATTTACAAAATGAACGTTCACCCATAGTTCAGTGCACTCACAAAAGATACAATTTAAAAGGTTAGAGATGAGGGACAAAAGAACGATAGTTCAGATGCAGCCCAACAAGAGTAACATTGGGTAACAATCCACTTTAGTGCATTCTCAAAGCACCATAACAAGGGAAAGGAAAAAATAAAAAGGGATACAGTCGGATGCCCCTTCTCTTCAATGAGTTACCAGATCTGGAATGCGATTGGGGTTTCAAAATGGGCCCAAAATATGGGTTCTAAATGGCTAGCGCAGCGATAGTGGAAGTGGAGGTGAGCGGGCGTATGGGTAACAGTGCAAGGATGGCCAGCAAGGTAGCGATTTCGATTGGCTACCTAAATCAATGCCGGGTGGAGATCTAGCTTCAGATGGGTGCCAGGATCAATGGATTCAGTCAAATTCGGTGATGGATGAAGAGTTTGGGAGATGGGTTGATATGTGGACAGAGGCAACGGAAGAGAAGCACTGAAAGAGAAAATATGCAGACTAGCAGGTCTACTGCTAGCAACAAAGCCGAATAGTGTTGGAGACCTGGTGGAGGTGCAATTGTAGCATTTGAGATGAAGATGGTATGGGGCATTAGTTTTGCACTGGTTTAAGTCGGTGGCGTTGCGCACATAGCCGACAGAAATGAAGATGGGGTTGGGAGGTTGTTTCAAGATTCCTGGTTTGTGAGGCAGATCTGAGCAACAATAGCAGAGGTTGTCACCGGATATGAGGAAGATTGGTTCTGGCAAGGCTACATGATCAAGGTCGCCAAAGAAAATGAGGGTTGCAGACGGTTTTCCGGTGATGCATGCAGCAATGAGGTGGTGCAGTCAAGGTATTCCTGTAACAGCCATTATACCTCTTTCTTTTTCTTTTCTTTTTTTGAAAAAAAAAAAAAAAAACTATTTACGAGTGATTTTTTCCATAACAGACGTTATGACCCTGTAACGCTAACGGTTACCACCGTTGGCATAAAGTTACGATCGTTACATAATTGTTTTGGGATACCTTGGGTGGAGGTGCGGCAAACAATGGTAATTAGCGATGCAAGGGAGCAATAGCAGGCGACAGTTGAAGACAAGCGGGAGCAACAACTCAAGCTACGTGTGGGGATGACAGGCTACGGACTGCGAGCAACAGGTGATGGTGGTGACAGCCAAGCTATTGCGGATTTGATTGGGATTGGACAGGCTGATGTGCAGATCCAGCAATCGTAGAAAATAAGGATAGCGGTGTTTTGATGGTGGGCTGCAGTAGATTTGGATGGTGAGGAGAACATATAGCAAACTCCGACAATGACTAAGGGGATACCGGCAGGGATGAATGAAGACACGCAGATCCAACAACCTGAATTCATCCAACAACGGAAAGACAAAGGTCACAATGAAATTGCAGAGAATGTGGAGATAGAGGAAGATGGACCGACCAGATCAGTGTCAAAACATGGCTCTGATGCCATGTTAACACAACAAACTACATTGTGGAAAACAATATCTTATTTGTCATCGAGAATGAACGGAATATATATGGAAAAGGTGGGAGATATATAGAGATTAGTAGAAGAACTTATAGCTATCAACAATATGTACAATTGTATATGTACAAAAGTATAGTTGTACATACATAACCTGTACTCTAACAAGTATTATTAATATTTGACCCAAATTTGCTCGTCATATTTAGGCACAAGGAGATTTCATTCATGGAAGGTAGATCTTGGATGTTGCTTTAATAGCTGATTAGTGCACTCATTCAACTTATAAGGAAAGATGCGGATCATTTGCAAGCTTGATAAGGAGAAGGCTTGTGATAAAGTTGACTGGAATTTCCTCCACCATATGCTACATTGGCTTGAGGTTTGGCAATAAATGCAAAAATTTGGATTCAAGGTTTTTTTTTTTTTTTTCTTTGGGGGGGGGGGGTGAGGGGTCTTCACCAAAGTGACCTCTTATCCCCATTTTTTGTGTGTGGTTGTGGATAAGGTGTTCAGTAGGATGGTGTAGAAAGTGAGCTTGGTTAACGGGAGGGTTAGAAACACAGGCCCCATAATTCTCACATTCAGTTTGTAGATAAGCGATTTTATTATGTGCTGTTGAGGATGTCCAAGTTGATAGTCAAGGAAAGTTATCAGGTGCTTCAAAGTTGTCTCGGACCTAAAAGTGAAAATTTGGTTATCAAGTTGGAAGATCTAGCTGGGGTGTTTGGTTGCAGGGGTGGTAGTCTTCCATCGTGTATAGGGAAGCTGACAAAACATTTACAAGATAAGGTGTTGCAACTTGCAAAGAATTAAGCGGAAACTCTCAAGTTGAAAGGACGGGCATCTATTGCTTGGAGGAATAATCACACTTATTATACTAGTCGTGTCCAAATATGGCTTTGTATTTCAAGTCCCTTTTCCAATGTCCATCCAATGTGCTAGTCCCCTGGAGAACATTTGAAGGAGATTCCGTTAGAGGTTTGGAAGATACCACAAAATCATCTTGTGAAATGTGCAAGTCTGCCAAAAGAGGATGGTGCCAGAGTTAGGGACTTGAAAATAAAATGGACCTTGCTTTACTAGGGATATAGTGTGAAGATTTGGGGGCAAAAAAAGACAATATATGGAAATGGGCAATCGCTAAAAAATATAGGGTGGAAGAAGGGGGCCAGTTCACTAAATATTCTTCTTGGTATAGACCATCGAGAGCTTGGAAGGCTATCTTTAAAATCATCAATCGCTTCAAGAAGTAAATTGTGTTTATGTTGGGTAATAGCTCTCAAGTTCACCTTTGGGAGCATCCTTGGTTTGGTGATTCTCCATGTTGTTGGGTTCGGTGTTTTAAGTATAGATTGTATCGGCCGCTATATCCCACGATATATCTTAAATCCCACCTGTGCGATACAAAACGTAGAGTAGTGGGATATATCCCACATGTTCGATCTAGTAGCATTTTCGATTTCGATCATTTTTTTTGTAAATCATGTTAAATTAGTGTCAAATCGTTACAAATCCATGAAAAATCATGGATTGAGAGCTTCAATTTTGAGATTTGGGGATGGGCTAAGTTACAGAAAATTGAAAAAAATAAAAATTTCCAAATTTCTTGCAAATCGGTTGCAATCTTTGTGTCCGAACATAAAATCAAATATGTGTGTAACCTGATCTAGTGATTCTTCTTTTGCTTTTGAATGTATTGCTTGTGTTTCCATACGGCTTCTTACATTTATAAATTATATGAATAGACTTTAAATGTACACGCATCAATTCAGTTAGACAACACACATATTAGGATCCCGTACAAAGAAAATATGTTATGTGCACTTATTTTTTGTAATGTTTTGATTTATAAGTGTGTATTGATGTCTTTTTTAACAATCACAAAAGTTTCATTGAAAAATTCGACCAATTCCCAATATTTCCCCATGTTTCCAACAACAATGATACAATACGCAATACAACCGATATATCCCATGCGACAACCGATACGTATCCGTATCCCAAGGGTGCGATACGTAATGCAATACCGATATTTCAAACAATGGTTGGGCTTTTCCTAGAATGGCATGGTTTCTGCTGAGAAGGAGATGACCATCCCCACACTATTTCTCGATCTTGGAAGGCTGAGTGGTTTGGGATAAAGGTAAACGGACCTGTTACAGGTCATTTTTTTTCTATAATGGCAGTTACGGCCGTTTCAGCCCCTGTAATGCATAATGGTTACCACCATTACCATTATGTAACCATTTTGGCATACCATGTTTGGGATCCTCGACACAGAAACCTACTTGAGGATGAAATGGAAGACATGGTGAGACTTCTTGATCTGTTGTCGAACATGGCTAACGGAGATGTTTTCACATGGAAGTCAGAGAGGTCAGGGATCTTTTCGATTAGGTTCTACACATGATTGTGCTCTTCATTGCCCCTGGGTCTCTCATGATCCAATGAAGCTTGGATCATATTTTGTCGTATAGGTGCCCACAAAGTCATTCATGTGGTCAGTATGCAAAAATAAAGTTCTTACAAATTTACGGTTGATAACCTGCGAAATAGACAAATGGTTCTTCCTCATGCGTGGATCACATGCCTATGGGATGTCAAGTCAATGAACCACTTATTTTTCATTGTAGCATTGCGAGAACAGTGTGGGAAAGAATATTTGATCTTTTCCATTGCTTTGGTTTGATTGACTCATTCTTCTTTGGGTTCAGCAACAAAAGGAACATCTTGTGGAGGCTCTTTCTTGTGTGTCTATGGTCTATCACAATGGGAGCATAACAATAGGCTCTTCCAAATTTGCTCCAGTAGCCCCAATGAAGTGTTCAAGGGGGTCAAAGTAGTTCTGTTCTCCTCTGTTTGAATCCTTACACAGCTTGTTAACTGTCCTCTTGAGAGAGAGACAACTTTTTTACCAATAGAAACAAAGAACTCCAAAATTTATCTTTGATGAGAACCAGGTATCCCTAGCATGAAGCTAAGATCCTGAACACAAAAAATTATATAGATGAAATAACAACTAAAACCCATTGCAAGATACTTTACATCAATCCGGCCCGCAGGCTAATGTGCAACCCGTTTGATTAGTGGATTGGCCTGAGGTATACACCAGGTGATCTTTGTGACCAGGTTGAGCTCATGCGGGCCAGATATCCTACATAGACATGTTAACATGTGAGCTGGGTTGCAGGTAAAGTCACTTGACTGGCTTGAAGGTGATCATTTCTCTCTATTCGGATAAGCAGTTACTAGTGCACGTCTGATAAAAAAACAACCCAAACAAGATAAAGAGAAGTTGCTTCAACCTCAATAGCAGTGTAAAGCCCTGGGATCGATGATATATCACCGCCAACAACTTTAAGCGTGAATTCCATCTTTTTCTGCAGTTAAACATCAAAGTTGTTATACAACAACAACAACAACAACAAAAATAATAATTGTCCTATCAACTAATACATTTGCCTGCTACTGGGACCTGGTAAAGAAATTCCACACCTTTTCTCTCAAAGAGTAACAGACTGCTCCAAAACATGGAAATGCATCCACTAGAGGCCTAAACATCAACCTGAAAACCCCAGTGAAAGCAATATTCTTGACCTAGATAAGAAAATTACAAACCAAAAAGCATTTAGAGAATTCATGAGACATTAGCATCATAGAAATGTTCTGTTGGTTCATGAACTAAATACTACTTTTCAAACTTCAACAGCATGTGGCAATGCATTAAAAAGATGAGGGAATCATTTCCTAGTATGCAGGTATCTGTGGAAGGAAACATAACAATTTTTTACTGATCATAATGATAATGATAAATAAAGATAATTACAAACCAAAAAAAAAAAAAAAAAGAAAAAAGAAAAAAAGAAGAAGAAGAAGAAGAAAACAATCAGAGACATCATCAGACACACTGGCATCATAGAAACGTACCGCAGTGCATGAAGAAAATACTAGTTTTGAACTTCAGCCCCAAGTGGCAAAGCATAAAAATAAAAAATAAATGAGGAAGTCCTTTTCTAATAAATGGGTATTCATAGAAGGAAACGTTAATCATGTTCACGTGATAAATGATGCCGCTGATAGACAGATTTCTCTCAAGCAATTATCTAGCACATGAAACAAACAGAACCAAATTTTCCCTTTTGAGCCTTCTATAGTTTACATTAGTATAAAGCTACTAAGCAATCACATAGATGGCAGTTAAAGCTCAATAGTTGTGATCATAATAAGAGATAGGCATGCAGGCATCACGATTGCCCAAAACATAAACTGATGACAGCCCGATATGCTTCAACGCAACTCCAATCATTTTCTACTTGCAGTCTAGGGCTGCATTAGATTTAAGAAATAATATGAGAGCTATCCATTTGTTCCTTTTGTACGACATGGTGTTGCTCGATGAGACTAGGGAGGGGGAAAATGTTACATTAGAGGTTTGGAGGAAAGCTGTAGAGTCTAGAAGATTAAATACAAAACCAAGAAAGTATTTGGAATGCAACTTTATTATGAATAGTTACAAATGCAGGGGGTTTGTCAAGATCAATATTCAAGAGATTTCTCAAAGTGATTTGTTACAATACCTTGGCTCTATTATTCAAAAGGATGGAGAGGACTTAATAGTTTATGGGCCAGAGTGTTGGGCAATTAGAAGAAGCACGATGTCATGGACTTGCAACAAGACTGAGTGAGAATATGAGAGAGCACAAGAGAACATCAAGAGAGTGAAAGGGGAAGCTTGTAACTGCACTAGATAAAAGATTACAACTCTTTGAGGAATGACGACCGACTGAGGAGCTCTCCTCTAGAAGCTCACATCAATGGGCATCCAATAGTTAGGGATTCTCTAGAAAGCTTCTAAATAATTCCACAAGCATCTCCGAGAGAATTCTAGTATGTACTGAGATTCTCTACACAACTCTACATGACTCAAGACAACTCTAGCTGTCTCTAAACAAGATGTACGAGCAAGCCTCAGATGCACAAAGTGAGCCAAAATGATAACAAAGAAAGAATGGGAGAATAATCATCATCACATGTTTTATTGATTTAAGGTTCATTTACATCCTCATATGTTCCTTGATTCTGATACAAAGCATATCAGGTGGACAAAATAACATTGAATATAGGAATAATCATAATGATAATTTCGGCAGCATTCCGACGTGTGATATGTTCTTCTTGATAGAAGAAGTGTTGTGCAGATTTAAGAATCCTTCGAAGATCATTCCTCTCTCTTGACTTGTCTGACATGACAGTCTTGAAGGAGATGATGAATCTCTTTTAACAGAAGACCATGTATATATGCATAATCTTTGTATGTATGAAACATCAGAAATCAGTCTTGCACACATTTAAAGTGTTGCGTGGCGAGCAATGTTTCTCATTGCACGCCACTCGTGCAATAGGGGATTGCCCTGTTGTTCTTCATCTTCCCCTTCTTCTTCTTCTTCTTCTTCTCCTTCAGGATACCTGAGGTCCTTTAGGTGGAATCCCGGATTTTCTTCAGAATCCTCTGGAGTTCTGAACTTGTGAATGCCTCAAATGAGGCGGGTGGAGGGGTATTTATAGGCATTCGCACATGTGAAGCCTCAATTATTGTGTTGTTGCGTGTTGTGCAATGGGTCACATGTTAACCCTCTGTTGCGCGCCCGCAACACCTCTCTTCTGCTGAAAAATCACTTTCTCTTTCCTGCTTGGATCTCTATACTTTCATGACTTTTTCTTTACTGATTTTTGTGCTCCAATAGTCAACAAAATCATGTGGCACTTATCAACATGAAGTTTGTGGCTCTAATACCAAGTTGATTTGTGAGGTTTTGAAGGAGAAGGAGAAATGAGAAGAAAGTGAAGGAAGGAAGGACAGAGAAGATAGTTTGGAAAGAGGCAAAGTGTGTTTTAGAGTTACAAACCCTAACACACCCTTTAATATATTACTAAAGAGCATTGTTACATACTCCCAAGGAATGCAAAAAGACAAGTACACAACACACCCACACACTAACATTATAAAGTACATTGCATTACATCATCTTTCCTATAGTTTCTTGGGGTTCTTTTCATCCCGATTTACAACGATTCTTTTGAGGCCAGCAATAAGGTATTTGAGATTTGTTTCTCTTTTTTAAAAATTATCAAAATTTGTTGATATCTAATGAATTTAGCTGTACAACCCCCTTCTCCTTTTTGGTAGTTTGATTTGAAGGTACGAATATTGGAGCCTTTCTTTTTCTTTTTCTTTATTATTATTATTATTTTTATTTTTTTGGGGGGGAGGGGGGGGTTATAGTTGGTTATAATAGTTTTTTGGTATTAATTGGTGTGAAGTCTTAATATTTAGTACCTTTTTAATTGTTTGAGATTAAATATGGTTTCATTGTAGATATCCAATACAATTGATCCCATTGCCTCCGAGCTAGAGACGTTGATTGTTCATTCTAAGAATCCTATAACTCATAAGCTTAAGTCCAACAATTATCTTCAATGGTCAAAAGCTATTGAAATGTTTGTTGGAGGAAAACAAAAGTTGGGATATATAGATGGCAATATATAGGAACTTTTTATCCTCTGACTGATCCTTCTTCTGGAAAGTGAAAAACAAATAATTTGTAAGTTAATGTCCCGACTTTTAAATTCAATAGAACTAGAGATTAGTGAAGGACTTTTTTAGTTGTCCACTGCGTATGAGATTTGGTTGACTGCTTATGAATTATATGTTGATTATAATAATATGGCTAAAATTTATAATATTTACCATGCTCAGTGTTTTCAACATTGATGATATCGGTTGATATATCCCACGATATATCATGTATCTCACTTGGGCAATACGAAACCCCAAGGTAGTATCTGAACTTATTCATATTTTAGAAGATATCGCAAAATATTGTGAGATATCATGACCAATCCCTTTATAAAATTCATTATATCGACAATATCAGTTGACATTGACCGACATTGAACATAAATGTAGGAAGTCCATGACTTTCTTCAAAAAAGTTTACAAAAATATATTCTACATCTCTTTTTCTTGATTCTTCTCCACTTCTAACTACATCTATTGTGGATTTCGACCCTTCTTCTTAAATCCCTTCAAAGAAAAACACAAAATTTGAGTCGGAATCAAGATCCAAGCCAATTTTGGGCCGTTTTTTATCAAGCCGATTTTAGAGTTTATTTTTTTTTTTCAAAATTCCACTCCTAATGTATGTGCAACTCAGTGAGTCTAAGCCACAGCCACACACATCATTCATAGGAATATTTTTTTGTTTTCTACTTCTTTTGCTTTTGTGTATTGCTTCAGTTTCCATACGTCTTCTTACATTATTAAATTAAGTGTTTTAAGTATCGACGATATCAGCCAATATATCCCGCAATAAATCTTGTATCCCACCTGTGCGATACGAAATGCACAAGTAGTGGGATATATCCCACATGTTCAATTTAGTGAGCATTTTTTATTTTCGATCCTTTTTTCTATAAATCATATTAAATCAGTGTCAAATTGTTACAAATCCATGATTTTTTATGTTTTGCATGAAAAATCATGGATTGGGAGCTTCAATTTTGAGATTTGGAGGAGATGGGCCAAGTTGCAAAAAATTGGAAAAAAAATAATAATCAAAATTTCTCAATTTCTTGTAAATCGGTTGCAATCTTTGTGTTCAAATATAAAATCAAACATGTATGTAATTTGATCTATTGATTCTTTTGCTTATGAATGTCTTGCTAGTATTTCCACACGTCTTCTTACATTTATAAATTATATGAACAGAGTTTGAATATTCTTACATCAATTCAATTAAACAACGCATAAATTAGGACCCCATAAACCTATTATGTGCATGTGTTTTTTGTCACGTTTTGATTTATGAGTGTGTATTGTTGTCTTTTTTAAACATCACTGAAGTTTCATTGAAAAATTCGACCAATTTCCTAATGTTTCTAACAACAGTGATACATTATGCGATACAACTGATAGATCCCGTGCAATAATTGATACATATCTGTATCCTAAGGGTGCAATATGTAGCGCAACGATACCAATATTTCGAACGCTGAGTAAATTATATAAATAGACTTTGAATATACTTGCATCAGTTTAGTCAAACAGCTCATAGATTAGAACCCGATACAAAGAAAACCAATTGTGTGCATTTATTTTTTGTGATATTTGATTTCTAAGTGTATTAATGTCTGTTTTAATAATTATGAAGTTTCATTGAAAAATTCGACCAATTTCCCAATGTTTCCCCATGTCTCCCAACAACAACGATGAATTCCGTGACACAACCGATATATCCCATGTGACAATCGATATATATATATATATATATATATATATATATATATCCGTATCGTAAGGGTGTGATACATTATGCGATAACGATATGGAAAACTTTGAATAGGATATTGGTCATTTGAGACGGGCAGAAATCAATGTATGACTATTATGCTAAGATGCATGGTTTGTGGCAAAAATTAACTTTCCTGGATGATCTTCAATTTGTTTGTTCCACAAATGCAAATGCATATAAAAGAACTCTTGAAAAGAAAATGACATTGGAATTATTAGTAGGTCTTAATTCTGAGTTTGAGCATATTCAAGCTCAAATTCTTGGTTCTCCTACTTTAACTTCACTTAACAATGTATATGCTTTGCTTTTACAAGATGAGAAGTGTCGAACAGCTATAAAATCAATTGTGGTTGAAAAATCTGCCCTAGTGATAGAATTTAGGAATTGTAATAATGTTCTTGCCAACCAGGGTAGAGGTACAAGAAGAGGTCATGATGGTAGTCGAGGTCGTGTGGCATAGATCGCATGTACATTCATTTTGGTAGATATGGGCATATTATTGATTATTGTTGGGTCCTTCATGGTCGACCTCAAGGCCAAGCTGCTAATTCTGCACTTACAAATGGTAAGGATTTTCAAGATACTGTTGGATACATTGTACACTTGGCAAATTTACTTGTCGTTCCATAAGTTGGTGATGTGGTACATCTCTCGAAAAGTGAGTATGATGCCTTACGAAAGGATGACACTTAGAATAAGGTCTCTTCATTTATATCTTTGGCTCAGGCAGGTAATACTTTCACCGCCTTTCACACTACTTCTGTGTCAAATTCTTCGGTAATTGATTTGCGGGCTATACTGGTCATATGAAAGGTACATCCATTTCTTTTCTTCATTTACCTCCCTAATTTAGATCATGTCAAAGTAATAAATAGTACCCTAACACCTATTGATGAAAGGGTACTATTTCCATTTCACCATTATTTTCCTTGACCTCTGTTTTATTACTTCCTAATATTGCTTATAATTTGTTATCTATTAGTAGTGTGCCATTTTTTCTTGATCATTGTCTTTTAGAATCTGAAAACAAAGAAGTTTCTTGGTGGTGGACGTGAGAATGATGAATTATTCTTCACTGGAATTCTTCAAGTCTATTTAACGAGTGCAATAGTGTCAAAAATGACTTTACATTTGGCATTATCAGTTTAGTCATCATTCTAGTTAATTTTTACAGTCTTTGTTGCCATGATCAATTGAGTCTAGTGATCTCAATAATTTACAATGTGATACTTGTGTTTTACCCAAACATCATAGACCTATTTATACTCCTATGGCGATTTATTTATTTATTTCCTTTGGTTCATTTTAACGTATGGGATCCAATTCCCATTACTTCCAATGGATTTAAGTAATTTATCTCTTTTATCGATGATGATCCTCACATGATGTGAGATTTATTTGATGAAAAATATATATAAGGTTCGCTCCATCTTTAAAGTGTTTCAAAAAAAAATAATAATCAATTTAATATGAACATTGGCACTCTTCGTACAGATAACGTAAAGGAATATCTTTCTCGTTCCATGATTTCTTATATTCAAGAGCATTGTATTATTAATTGGCAAGCCACTCGTGTATACCCTGCATCAAAATAGAATTGTTGAAAGAAAGAATGTCTCCTAAAAATTGCTCGTGCTCTTCTCATCAGCATGTTTGTTCCTAAATCTTTTTGGTCAAATGTTGTCCTTACTACATGTTATTTGATTAATTGTTTGCCTACTAAAGTTCTTTATAATCAGTTTCCTAGTCAATATTTTTTGGTGTTCTATCCTATCCCTGAAATCCCATTGTAGGTATTTGGGTGTGTTTTTTATGTCCAGAATTTTTAGTATCTTGTGATATCACCAATATATCCCACGATATATCTTACAATATGTCTTTTATCTCAACTAGGCGATACAAATCTGATGCAGATTGATCTAGGCCACGATCCATGGGCCAAACCTAGGCCCATTAAATCCAAGTCCAATAGTTGGCCCATCAGTAAGGAGGCCCAAGCCTCTTATTTAGGTAGCTAGCCTACTTAGGTAGTTAGCGAAATCAATCAGCTAGCTAAGAATAATCCAATAGTCAAACGTTTCTAATGCATTATTATCTCTTTAATTTCTTTTCCATATTTGTAATAAGTCATTGGATGTCAATGACATTATGTTTTTACTTGTACATACGTCTTAAAAGCCTATATAAGGGCCTGAGACGAGTAGTATGGAAGCATCTTGAAATTGAAACAAATCTCTTCAGTTGATTTCTTATATTTGTTTGTGTTCTTGTGCTTAAGATTGAAGGTACGTTTGGGCGGATCCTTCCCATTAGCCGGTTGCGCCAGTTTGGTATCAGAACAGGTTCCAACGGCTGGGTTGAAGTCCTAGAGCAACAACAATCTCACTATATTATTTCCAAGTTCTTTGATCATAAAATTCTGCCTAATCTCCTTGATTTACTTCATTGTATCCATTTCTCCTACCCCCATTCACCTTTTTTTCTTTCTTTTACAAAACCCAAAAGTCCAATTTACAAGGGGAGACTGCTGAATTATTTTTTTCAGCCATCAACCCCCAAAATCACCACCATTCCAACCCATTAAAACCCCAAAATCAGCCCTAGCCCAACCCACTAAAACCCCAAAAATCAGCCCTAGTTCACTCATTTAAAAAAATAAAAATAAAAAAAATAAAAATAAAAATAAAAAACCCAAATATCAGCCATATTCAAACCCATTAAAACCCCCCAAAATCAGCCCATTCCATCCCATTGAAACCCCCAAAACAAAAACAACGAAAGGAAAAGAGAGAGAAAAAAAGGTAGAGAAAGAAAAGAAGAAGAAATCAGTCGTATTTTGTCCATTACTTTCCGGCGTCACGATGTCTACTCATAGTGGTAACATCTATCGAGGGAGACTTACCGATCAACAATGAGACAATTGCATCACCCAGCTATTCGCAAGGGTAGCAAGTCTAGAAACCATTGTGACCAACTACGTGGAGAACAACATGGTGAGCAACCTGATCATATTGAAGATCCTGATGGTAGTCTAAATCTACAACAAGGGCTCCAACCAAAACCTTTAGTGAATCAAAATGGTACGGGTCCTCAGGAGTGTTCATGACTTCATGCAACGGCTCTTTGCAGAAAGAGCTCATGACACCACAATACAAGGCTTTTTTGTCAGTTGGATTACAACGCTGGAAGATTATTTTGCATGGTACAACATAGATGATGCCCAGCGAATGGCCTTTGTCAAGGTCAAGTTGAAGGGCCCAGCAAGAATCTAATGGTGAAGCATTGACGACAATAATCTCATCATGGGTTGTTTTGCTATCACCGGGTGGACTACCATAAGGGAGAAGCTGGAAAGTAAGTATTTGCCTTCACATTACATGGATACTCTTCTCTAAGAGCTCCTTGCGTTCAAACAGGGAACTTTATCGGTGGATGGCTACATCAAAAAGTTTTATGAGCTTTATGTCCGTTGTAAGCTTGTAGAGATAGATCGTGTAACAGCCAACCATTATAAAGCAGAGTTACGCCAAGAGATCCAGTGCGAGATGGCCATATATGATTTTTTGTTAGTTGATGATGTTCATCAGAATGCTTGACGAGTTGAAAAACAGCTGCAATAGCATACTCTCTAACATTTTGATTCTCTAGTTGGGGAACCCTCTATGAGATGGTGTCAAGATCTGCATCTTAACCAAACTCCACCACAAGGATATTGACCACCTCCTCACCCTTCTCAGCCACGCCAACAGATGCAAGCTCCTCTTATAAGGCAACCTCAACCTTTACAATGCCCTTCGCCACAAAATTCATGCCAAAAGCAATCAGCGGTACAAGGACATGACACCAGGGGGAGAGGTCTTAATCTTAATCCCTACCTCGAAAGAGAGCGGCGGGGTGTCAATTGTTATCATTGTGGACAGATGAGGCACTTTTCTAATGAATGTCTGCAAGCCAGGAACCTCCATCACTGTGGTAATGAGGATCCTTACTACTCAGATGACCATGAATATTACGATGAGCATATCGAGATGGAACAAACCTTACTTAGAACCAGCATCACAGCCAAAGGACCATTCTGTTAAAACTTCAGTTGAAGCTAAGAATGAAGGCCCTACTCTTATCATACGCCGCCTTCTTACCACCATCGAGGAGGAAGAGGACGACTGGCCACAGACCACTGTTTTCCGTACGCGGGTAAAATGTCAAGGCAGGTTATGTAATACGACCATTGATGGCGGCAGTGCAAACATTGTATTTCAAAAGGTGATTGATAAGCTCAAGTTGCCAACTGAAAGACATCCAAAACCATATAAGGTTGCGTGGGTCGACGACATTGCCATTCCCGTGACTCGAAGGTGTTTGGTATCATTTAAAATTGGCATATATGAGGATGATATTTGGTGTGAAATAATTCTGATGAATGTCGCCCACATCCTTCTCGGTTGACCCTAGCTCTTTGATCAAAAGGTATAAAGCGACCGTGTAGCTAACACGCAGACTTTCCTATGGTGAGGTCATCGTATCCTTCTTTGCCCATTGCAACCTACGTCACCTACTTCATCTACGCCTTCATCATTAATATTGGTAGCTCTTTCAAACTCTCATTGTCTCACCATGCAGAAGTTCGAAGAAGAGAGCAAGGAAAAAGGCATAATGTTCGCTCTAGTTACAAAACAGGTGCAACAACCTGTTGTTGACTAGGATGAGCCTATTCCTGATGAAGTCAAATCTATGTTGCATGACTTCCAAGATTTGATCCCCAATGATCTGCCTGAGGAGTTGCCTCCATTGCGAGATATTCAGCACACTATAGATTTGGTTCCTGGAGCGTCTTTACCCAACCTACTGGCATACTAGATGAGTCTTGCCCACACTGAGTTGAACCGTGAGGTTGATGAGTTTCTTAAAAAGTGCTACATTCAAGAGAGCCTAAGCACATGCACGGTGCCATCCCTCACTCCCAAGAAGGATGGAAGTTGGCAGATGAGTGTAGCCAGCCGAGTTATTAATAAAATTACAGTGAAGTACCGTTTTCCCATTCCTAGGCTTGATGATATGCTAGACTTGATGCCAGGTGCTAGCGTCTTTTCCAAATTGATCTTCACAATGGATAACACCAAATTTGCATCCGACCTGGTGATGAATGGAAGACGACATTTAAGACCAAAGACGGCCTCTACGATAGGCTAGTTATGTCATTCGATCTCACAAATGCACCTAGCACTTTCGTGTGCGTCATGTCGTAGTTGTTGTGCCCCTTTATTGGTAAGTTTGTTGTTGTCTGTTTTGACAACATTCTTATCTACAATGTGTCAAGAAACGAGCACCTCAATCACCTACGCCTTATCTTCAGAGTCCTTCATCGCAAGCGCTTTTGCATCAACTTTTAAAAAGTGTACCTTAATGAGTGCATCGGAGGTTTTCTTAGGGTACATTGTCTTGTCGCAAGGTGTAGAGGTGGACCCCGCCAAGGTGAAAGCCATAGTTGATTGGCCGACACCTACCATTATCTTTGAAGTCTGCAGTTTTCATGGCCTCGCTACATGTTACAATGGTTTTGTGCGGAACTTCAGCAGCATCATGGCCCCAATCAGTGATTGTATGAAACAAATTGAGTTTCGATGGACAATTGCAGCAACACGAGCATTTCATAGGATCAAACGTAAGATGACTGAAGCTCTAGTCTTGCGCCTTCCAGACTTTGAGAAGGTATTTGAGATGAGTTGTGACGCATCTAATGTCGGCATTGGTGGAGTTCTTAGTCAGGAGGGTCATCCAATACCTTTTTTAAGCGTAAAGCTCTCTTATGCGAAGCAACGATACTCCACTCATGACTTGGAGTTTTATGTCGCTGTTCAGACTTTACAGCATTGGAGTTTTACGTCCTATACTCTGATCATGAAGCACAATTCCCAACAGAAGATGAGTGTTTGTCGTGGCAAGTGGATCACCTACCTTTAGGAGTTTTCTTTTGTCATTCGTCACACGACTGGCAAGGACAACTAGGTTGCTAATGCATTAAGTCGTCGCGCACATCTATTGTCATCGATGGCAGTCACTATTCTGGGATTTGAAGAGATACAGTGTGAGTATGCTGACGATAAGATTTTCGGGCATATTTATACCGACATTCTTAGTGGAGAGCATGCCAAACACCCACATTTCAGCATTCATGATGGTTATTTGTTCCGGGGAACGCAACTTTGCCTACCCAGTACATCCATCTATGAGTATGTTGTGAGAGAATTACATGCCGGTTGGTGTAAGGGACACTTGAGTCGTGATAAGACCCTAACTCGCATTGGAGATAGATACTTTTGGCATCGTATAAAATTAGATGTTGATTTGCCAGTTCTACAAGGTTTGCCAACTCGTTAAGGGTCAAAAGCAAAACAGTGGATTGTATCAACCATTGTCGATCCCATATGCTCCATGGGAAGATCTCAGCATGGACTTCGTCCTGGGTTTGCCAAAGAACACTCGGAAAGTTGGTTCAATATTTGTGGTGGTAGATCGATTTTCAAAGATGGCTTATTTCATACCTTGCTCGAAAACAGCAGATGCTCTCAAGATTGCAAAATTATTCTTTCGAGGGGTTGTTCGTCGTCATGGGCTTCTAAAGGCCATTGTCCGATCGTGATACTAAGTTCACAAGTTATTTCTAGAAAACTCTTTGGGCAATGACGAAACCAAGCTTCAGTTCTCTAGTGCCTACTAGCCTCAGACCGATGGTCAGATAGAAGTGGTCAACCGTAGCTTGGACAAATTACTACGGTGTCTTGTCCGCAATCATATAGGTACATGTAGTGTTCAAATTATCTCCAATATTATCTTTATCTCCAGCTCCGCGATACCGATAACACTGGTAGTGATACCGATAATGCCTATAGCATCAGAAATTTCAGGTATTAGCAATGTATCGCTAAGTAACACCAACGTATCAATATCACTAATGTAATCACCAATATTTTCAACTATGTAAATTCTAGGTGTCGCTTGTATTGCCAATGCATCGATATCACCAATATTTTCAGCTATGTAAATTTTAGGTAATGCTTGTATCATAAGTGTATCGACGATATTTCAATAATATCGCCAACGTATGGATATCATCAAAATTGTGATATCGATAATATTCAATATTATCGATATCGCAACATGCGCGATATTGAGACCATAATCTTTCGTTTCCTTTCCAATTGTTGATGATTTCTTAATGAAATATCATGTGTTGTTGATATTTTGCAATATTAATGGATGTTTGGATGGAAGGTTGGGTGGTGAAATAGGTCAGATGGGATGGTTGGACTGATTTCTTACAACATCACATCCTTTAAGGCCTCATTAAATGGGAATTTCTTATATGCATTCTTTTTGCAATCTTTTTTTAAAAAAATTCTAAATATGTACATTTTAACATCTCCCGAAGTTTCGCAGAAAATTCCACTGTTTTTCCCATGTTTCCCCGCATCTTGAGTTATCAACGATATTCTCGATGATATCGATATTGTTTTCGTATCCCTGGCCAGCGAAACTTGTAGTGATATCGATACTTCGAACACTAGGTACATGGGACCTAGTAATACCAATGACTGAATTTACTTATAATAACTCAGTCAACAGGTAGACAAGAATATCACCTTTTGAGGCAATAACAGGTACATGACCGTGTCTCTTAGTCAATTTAGCTTCTTCACCCATAGAGTCGAGACCCAGCGCAGAAGCTAATGACCTCATCCGCCATATGCAATAAGTGCATGACGAAGTTCGACGCAATATCACTGCAAGTAATGAGAGTTACAAGTAGCATGCAGATACAAGACGTCGTTTTGTTGAATTTGAGGAAGGTGACATGGTTATGGCCCATATTCATCCGAGACGGTTGCCTCCCAGCACGAGGAAGCTCCATCCTCACAATGCGGGACCATTCAAAATCATAAAGAAGATCAGTGTCAATGCTCATGTTTTAGATCTCCCACCAGATTTACCCACCAGGTCCTACTTTCGATGTGCAAGATCTTTCCATCTATCATGGGCACCTTACTGACGATGGTAGTGAAAAACAAGCCATGACACATCCAACTGTTTTGCCACCTACAGATACAATCGTTGATGTTCTCGATGACCAGATTACCTCCACGCGCCAAGGTAGTTACCAGAAGTTCTCGTCCATTAGCAATGACGACCTCTCTCCAATGCTATGTTGATCACAGCTACTAACTTCCAGCATCTGAATCCTGGTCTCTATGAGCAATATCAAGTCATTAACTCGCCGGAGTCGATTTATTTAAAGCAGGGGAGGACTGATGCAAACTAATTTGGGCTACGATCCATGGGTCAGGCCCAAGCCTATTAAATTCAAGCCCAATAGTTGGCCCATCAATAAGGAAGCCCATGCAGGGGCATTTTCACACCGGGCTCGAGTGGGGTGGCCTATGGGATGTAGGGGCACACTCGGGGGAGTGGCTCGTGTGAGGTGGGAGGCTCGTGTGAGGTGGGACCCATGAGGGGGGTTCGGCCGAGATCCTAACCCATGGGATGTGGGGCCTGAGCAATGAGATAAAGGGATTAATTCGCCATGCTCTATTAGTTCGAGCTTTTAGAGCAAGTGATTAATTGTCCTGCATCACCAAGCCTCCATTTAGGTAGTTCCTAGCGAAATCAATCAGCTAGCTAAGAATAATCCAATAGTCAATCATTTTTAATGCATTCTTACCTCTTCAATATATTTTCCATATTTGTAATAAGTCGTTAGTTGTCAATGTGATACAGGACCGATGCATGAACTAAGTAACATGTGAGATCAAATGACTGAATTAAGATATTTAACAAAAAACACAAACATCACTATATTCATGCACATTCTTGACCTAAGCTATCAATATCGTAACACAAGATCATTAAATAAAAAGAAACCAGGATCTAATGGATGTAGGGACATCCAATTAGCACAGGGTATAGTCTATTTCAAAATAGGAAACCTAACACAACCTAAGGTGAAAATTAGGGTTTGGCTAATTTGGAAAAGTAGGTAAATTACGAATTTTAGGTTTAAGGTTAGGGTTTTGAGGATGGAAGAAAGGGATTTTGATATAATGATGGTGGGAAACCAAAAGGGATAGGTGGGATTCACACGTGTGGCGTGGGAGGATGAGTTTAGGTCAATCAGGGTTTGGATTGTGAATGGGTATGGGAAAGTAGGATTTAGGATAAAACGAAAATTTGGGATGGAGAGAAGGAAGAACCTAAAGAATATACATGGTTGGGGAAGAAATGAGAAAATGGTGTGGGGATAGATGGAGACCTCGTACCTCCGTTGACAAAGATTAGCCTTGCACCAATCTTCCTTCCAAATCGCATGGAAGTATCTTCAAATAGATGGGAGAAGAAAGCAAGAGCTTCTTTTTTTTTTTCCACAAAATCCAATGGGAGAGGCCACATGCACCCCCCCGCCCCCGTCCTCTTTATAGATCCAAGAAGTTTCAAAATTTACAATAACTTCCATCTTGTGAATTTTAACGAAAATAACCCTACTCTAAATAAAATCAACTAAAACACTCATAATGTATCCAAATATAAAATAATCAAAAATTAAAGTTTAAAACTGATGTGGACGATCAACGATCAATGACCTGATCATGTGATCCATGCAATCCAACTGCTCGATCGTCACGTCCCTTCAATCCAACGGTTAAATCACTCCATAAAGCAGCCCATGTGCATCTTCCCAGTGTGCTCGCACGTGCACATGGGGTCTTCACCACGATCACGAGTACTCGTCTAGCCATAGGGAAATCGGTGTGGCCCGCCTCCTCTGATACGTACGTAAGATTGTACGTGATGTGATGTCCTCATCACAATGCCATTATGTTTTTCCTTGTATGTACGTCTTAAAAGCCTATATAAGGCATGAGACTAGTATAGATGCATCTTGAAATTGAAACAAATCTCTTGAGTTGTTTTCTTTTATTTGTTTGTGTTTTTATGCTTAAGATTAAAGGTGCCTACGTTTAGGCGAATCTTTCCCATCACCCGGTTGCACCAAAATCTTAGATTTAATATCCGAGGTGCTTTTGGGTAGGAGAGGCTTCAAGACAATCCTTTTGCCTCCATATAGAAACGAACACGTATTCGAGTGACCGAACAGTGTTGCATCCCTATCATAAAACCAAGGCCTGTCCAAAATGATGTGGCCTATATCTATAGGCAAAACATCACCCCACAACGTGTCCGCATAGGAACCAAACCGGATGGGAATGAGACAACGCTGAGAAACCGGAATCAAAAATGCATCAACCTATAAGACTTGATAGGCTTGAGATGGAGGAACGACTATCATTCCTAAGCGGTCCACGGTGCGAGCAGATACCACGTTAATGCAACTGCCACTATCAATGATCACCTTATAGTTTTTGCCACCGCACTTGGCATAAGTGTGAAAAATTGAATTCTTGCGCCAATCATCACTTTCTACAATTTGGCTTAAGGCGCGGCTAATAATTGCAAGTGGCACAGTCTCAACTCCTTCAATTTGATTCATAGCTTGTGATTGAACATCTTCCCAGGTGTCAAGGTTCGCCTGAAAGGAGGCTTCAAGCCGATTGATACGCGCATTGGTCACGGTCAATTGAGTCGCGGTAGTCTTATTGTGCGCTTCATTAGTCATCAGACGATTGTTGGTAGCGTTAAGGGCCTTAGCAATCTATTCTAGATTCATAGTGGAATGTAGGCTAAAACCACGTCCTAAACGAGTGGGCATAAGTAGAGAACGATTCGATGATAATAATGTGAAGAAAAGAGAAGAAGATTGAGAGAGGAGGAGGAGAGTTTGGGAAAGATGTGTTAGGCTTGCTTGCCCTAACACACAATATTTTATTATAATAGAGCATATAGTACACTGCAGGAGGAGGAAAGTGTGCACATGCACTTACACATACAGGACCACTAACCACATACACAATATATTAGCATTCTCTATACTCCCCCTTAAGTTGAAGCATAGATGTTGATCATACCCAACTTGTCACGAACACGATGAAAAGCATCTCAACTCAAGGACTTTGTAAGAACATCAGCAAGTTGATCTCCAAATCGAACAAAATGAGTGACAATTTCCTTAAAAGCTACTTTCTCCCGAATAAAGTGATAGTCGACCTCAATATAGTCAAGTTCTTCAAGAAGGTTGCAAAGCCACACGAGCTCACATGTCGCATGAGCCATAGCACGATATTTTGCTTCAGCCGAAGATTGGGCAACAACTGGTTGTTTTTTGCTCTTCCATGTTATAAGATTGTCACCTAGGAAGGTACAGAAGCCGGATGTAGAATGGCGATCATAAGTACTACCTACACAATTAGCATCGGAATAGACAGAAAGATGAAGATGACCATGCAACTGAAAGCGGAGGCCAAGACCCGGGGCTAATTTTAGATACCGAAATATGCGGTAGACAGCCGTGAGATGGGAAGTACGGGGAGCTTGCATGAATTGGCTAACAATGCTCACTGCAAATGAGAGATCTGGGCGAGTAATATTCAGGTAAATAAGCCGGCCTACAAGTCGTCAATACATCCTGGGATCAGTAAGGAGAGCACCATCATCTGGTCGAAGCTTTAACGAAGTATCCATGGGAGTGGTAGCGGGCTTGCACCTTAACATGTCGGTCTCCATGAGAAGATCGAGCGCATATTTTCGTTGTAACAAGACCAAGCTGGATGATGAGCAACCAACTTCAATTCCGAGGAAGCAAGGAGGACCAAGATCCTTGATCTCAAACTTGGTCTTCAAAATTTCTTTGACCTCCCTCATTTCAACAGAATCACTACCGAACAGAACAATATCATCCACATAGACCGTGAGAACCATGATGCCCGTCGATCAACGACATACAAAGAGAGGATGATCGGCATAACTACGAACAAAGCCGAACTCCAAGAGAGCCTGACTGAATTTTTTGAACCATGCATGTGGGGATTGTTTGAGTCCATAAAGACCCTTCTTTGATGCCGATGTGCAAAATTTTAGATTTAAGATCACATAGTTCATAAACAATTACACAAATTCCACATCCCACACAAAAATCCAAATATTTAATTAAGGGGAATCTATGTGGGTCCAGGCCTACACATGTTAGGGCAGGATCAATAAAAATTATGAAGCAAACAATACTCAAAGGGAAATAGAAATCATCCACACACGCATGACAATCAATCCCTAATCTAAGAAATTCACCAATTTCAAATCAAGGAACTCTAGGGTGAGAAAAGAGATAGAAATTGAGAATTTAGGGCAATCTACGGTTAGGGTTTATAAAATTAGGGATGAAAAGAGGAAAACAAGAGAAAAACCTGACCTAGAAATAGCTCCCGCGTGCAGACGGTGCCCCGGGGCTGATGTACGTGCGCGGATGGGCTGGACGCACGTGCGATGAAGGCCCGCCTTCCCAAATTGGCTTCTTGGCCTTAGTCGGCTAGGCTGGGGCTGCAAAACCTCCAAATTTCACGTCAATCCGGACTGTGGTCTACGCGTGGTGCTCCGTCGAAGTTTCAGCCCTCCTGCAGGGCCAAATTCAGAAAACTGGCTGTGAAAGGATGAACAGTTGCAAAACAAATGGATTAAGCGTGAAGATGGTTGTAGGAAGAATGAAATAAGATGGAGGGGCGGATGGAGATAAATGTGACTTCGCACCACGGTAGTTAACCCTTCGAAAAGGGAGGGCTTTGAGCTCACTTTAATCTCAGCCCTTCGAAAAGGGAGGGCTTCGCACCCACCTTAATTTTTCCACAACTCAGAAACTCAGATAACAGAAAAACCACGCAGGAATTTGTATTTAACTTCAATGAATGAAAAGAACTACAAGGGGTGCTTATTTATAGGGAAAACCCTATACCCAAAAACTCGCACCATGTGCACAACATATTACTTAGCGATGAAGTAAACTAAAATAAAAACCAAATAAAGAAATCTAAAACGTTCACGATGTTCTAAATAATAATAATAAGCAAAACCTAAAATATGAAATCAATTAGATGAGTGGGTCACGATCAGGAGATCCCATGATGCGCTTTTCTCGACTATCGAACCCACTTTTTTTTTAACCAAAACTTGTCTTCTAGCTAGGAGGCCCTCCCTGGATGTAGTCATCGAGGCAAATCAATGGTGGGATCCTTCTGCGTACGTACGTGCGTAGAGGAGTGTACACGTGTGCGCATGATGTTCCAATCAATTCTCCCCGGCTGCGAAGATTTCGCCACTAGCAAAATAAAACTCGTGAACCGATCCAGGATGTCAGGATCAAGTCTCTGAACCTCCTCAGTGAGTCACGTGCTGTCTGAAGCTGAGCGTGACTTCCATTTAACCCGCCGTCCGACGTGGATATTATCTGATGGTCCAGAATATCCTCTATTTCCTCTCTAGGTGTGAGAAGGGTAGGTAGGTGAGGTAGAGGCTAAGAAAATGGGTCGAGAAGGGTAGGTATGAGATGTAGCAGCTGAGAAGATAGGTCAGAATAGGTACGTATGGGAGGTAGAATCTGGAAAAATGGGTCGGGACGGGTAGGTATGGGAGGTAGAGGTTGGAAAAATGCATCGGAAGGGGTAGGTATGGGACATAGTAGCTGGGAAGATGGGTCAGGACAAGTACGTATGGGAGGTAGAGGTTGGAAAAATGGGTCAGGAAGGGTAGGTATGGTACGTAGAGGCTGGAAAAATGGGTCGGGAAGGGTAGGTATGGGAGGTAGAGGCTGGAAAGAAAGGTCAGGAAGAGTAGGTATGGGAGGTAGAGGCTGAAAAATTGGGTCAAAAAGGGGCCATGGTTCAAGGGATAAATATGGGGAATCAGGATGGGAGGGCGAAGGGCCGGATAAAGTATCAGTGGTCCCCTGAAAAGTAACTAGATCCTCCACATCGAATGTGAAACTAATTCTCATAGAGGGTGGAAGATCTACCTCATAGACATTGAGACCGTTTCGTTTTATAATTTTGAAAAGTCCAGTGCTACACGCATGTAACTTATGAACGGCCCTCGGAGGATACCGCTCGGGCCTGATGCGGACCATCACAGTCCCTTACATTGAATTCCTTGAAACATTTATGCTAGTCTGCAGAAAATTTGTAATATTCATTACTAGTAGTGATCTTCTGTCTAATTTCTTGATGCCATGAATGAATGTAATTTACAAAAGACTCTGCAGGCTCTAACAGCTTATGAGACAGTGACATAAGGACAAGATCAATAAGTTTCTCGGGTTTATAACCAGTAACGACTTCATAAGGACTGAGACCTATGGACCTATTGACTGAACTATTAAATGCAAACCCGGCTGTAGGTATTACAGTCTCATATTCTGGTGTGCTCTATATCCCTCCTAGGGGACTCATCTGGTAGATCATTAGGAAAGACATCATGAAACTCACATACTATCGGAATGGTCTCAGTAGGTAACTCTACACTAGCCTCTGGTGCACTCTCTCTAGCCACGAGGCCGCACATGTTGTACCCCTCATAATAATGGTCTTAATGTCCCTCATGGGGTGGGGGTACGGGTGCACGCCCATGACTGATTCCTTGGCCGCCTTCATTCATTGGTCTATCCAGTTGTTCCATGTTTAGTGTAGGGTGCTAGCCAAAACCATGACCCATATGTGTGTGCGTACAACTTGCAACTCCACCTAAGGACTTTCTACAACGACTATATGGGACTAAATGATCCTATGAGACTCTATATGAGGGAAACTACGCAGTGTTACTAAAATCCAGCAATATAGTTGTCAAATTAAAGAAATAACAGAAAGTTACAGCAATGTAAATTGCTAACTTCCTGCTAACAGAAATTTTAACTAATATCAGGGACTATGGACTCCTAAAAGCTACATGTGATAGACTGGATGCATGAAAGACTCAAACAAACTAACCCTAAACAAGTAATGTATTCCCTTATAAGAACCCTAAGCTTTAATACTAAATTTGACGCATGACATGAAATTTAGATATAATGTGCAAGATTTCAGATTTAAGATCACATAGTTCATAAACAATTACACAAATTTCACATCCCACACAAAAATCCAAATATTCAATTAAGGAAAATCTATGTGGGTCCAGGCTTATACACGTTAGGGCTGGATCAATAAAAATTATGAACCAGACAATACTCAAAGGGAAATAGAAATCATCCACACACATGACAATCAATCCCTAATCTAAGGAATTCACAAATTTCAAAACAAAAAACCCTAGGGTGAGAAAAGAGATAGAAATTGAAAATTTAGGGCAATCTAGGGTTAGGGTTTATAAAATTAGGGATGAAAAGAGGAAAATAAGAAAAAAAAAAAAAAAAACCTGACCTAGAAATAGCTCCCGTGTGCAAACGCTGCCCCGGGGTTGACGCACGTGCGCAGATGGGCTGGCCGCATGTGCGATGAAGGCCCACCTTCCCAAATCAGCTTCTTGGCCCTAGTCAGCTAGGCTGGGGTTGCAAAACCTCCAAATTTCACATCGATCCGGGCTGTGGTCTGAGCGTGGTGCTCCGTCGAAGTTTCAACCCTCATGCGGGGCCAGATTCTGAAAACTGGCTATTGAGGGATGAACAGCTACAAAAAAAATAAATTGGGCTCGAAGATGGTTGTGGGAAGGATGAAATAAGATGGAGGGGCGAATGGGGATAAACGTGGCTTCGCGCCACAATAGTTAACCCTTCGAAAAGGGAGGGCTTCGCACCCACTTTAATCTCAGCCCTTCGAAAATGGAGGGCTTTGCACCCATTTTAATTTTTCCACAACTCAGAAACTCAGAGAGCAGAAAAACCACGCAGGAATGTTTATTCAACTTCAATGAATGAAAAAAATTACAAGGGGTGCCTATTTACAGGGAAAACCCTATACCCCAAAAACTCGTACCATGTGCGCAACCTATTACTTGGCGATGAAGTAAACTAAAATAAAAACCAAACAAAGAAATCTAAAGCGTTCACGATGTTCTAAATAATAATAATAATCAAAACCTAAAATATGAAATCAATTCGACGAATGGGCCACGATCATGAGAACCCATGATGGGCGTTTCTTGACTATTGGGCCCACTTTTTTGAACTAAAACTTGTCTTCTAGCTAGGAGGCCTTCCCTGGATGTCATCATCGAGCCAGATCAATGGTGGGATCCTTCTGCGTACATACGTGCGTAGGGGGGTGGTGTGCGTGCGCGTGTGCGCATGATGTCCCCATCATTATTCAACCTACATACAAGCGCAGGGTTGTGAGAAGCAACAAAGTCAGGAGGTTGATGCATGTAAACTTTCTTTGCAAGATCCCCATGGAGAAATGCATTTTTAACATCAAGTTGAAACAAGGGCCACGATAAATTAACGGCCAAGGAGATCACAACGCGAATCAAATTAAGCTTAGTCAACGGAGAGAATGTCTCAAAGTAATCCACGCCATGAGTCTGTGTGTAACCCTTGGCAACAAGACGGGTTTTATAGTGATCAATGGAGCCGTCTGAAAGAAACTTGATCGTATAAACCCATCGACATCCAACAGGTTTATGACCTAAAAGAAGTGGCACAAGGTCCCAAGTATGATTCTTCTTAAGAGAAGACATTTCTTTTATCATCGCCTTCGTCCAGTCAAGACTTCGAATAGCATGTGAGAGAGACCGAGGAATAGTTTGTGAAGAAAGGGAAGCTACAAACGACTGAAAAGACGATGAAAGATGATCATATGAAACGAAATTACTAATGGGGTGTTGAGTACAAGATCTAACCTAGGAGGTAGGAGAGGGTGATGCAAGAAGAGCAGTACCTGATTGGGCCGAAGCTGCGTTAGATGGCTCAGGAATATCACGAATGTAAAGCCACATAAGGGCATCATATGCAACCCGAGATATGATAAGAGACTCCCCTGAAATAGACTGCTCAGCTTTCGGGGTGGAAGACTGTCTCAGGAACAACTGTGGATGCAACAGAAGCGGCATACGTAGGGCGACCATGTATCTACCAGCAATAATCAACGGTGTGATTAGTTTCACTGCAATGTGAACAAATGCGGGAACCATCACATCCTTGTCAATGTCCACCATGACCATGAAGACTATGACCGCCACGACTGCGACCTCCCTCGTGGCCTCTATCACGACCACCAAAACTAGAAATATGCCTTGAACTCAAGGATGGTACCCGAAGGCCAAGAGAGGACTGATCGCTAGTAAGATGAGCCAAAGGCTCAGGTGACACAAATGAATGAGAAGGAAGAGTAGAGACAGTAGCACGCTGACACATGGCATAGACTGTCGTCAATGGGGGAAGAGGATCCTACATAACAACCTGATCTCGAACATGAAGATAATCAGAATTCAACCCAACTAGGAACTGCATGATACGAGTATCATCCCGCTGCTTATGGCCATGTTCATGATCCTCTTTACATTTGCAAGGAAGAGGCTTATACATATCTAACTCATCCCACATACCCCGAAGCGTCGAATAGTAATCTTTTAATGATCTTGAGTTTTGTTGGAACCGACCAATTTCTTGAATAAGCTGGAATACCCATGAAAAATTCTGAAATTCCGAGAACATATCATTAAGTGTATCCCAAATGCCTTTAGTCGAGGATAAAAACATCACTGAGTGGCTAATCGAGGAATCCATACTATTCAACAACCATACAATAACTTGATAATTCTTCTTTGTCCAAAACTTGTAACATCTGTAGAACTTGAGAGATCATTCAAAATATACAACTTCTCACGAACTCTTAAGAACACTTTTACAGATTGTATCCATTGAAGATAGTTGTCACCATTCAACTTAGTGGAGGTAATCTGCAAGGGGTTAGATTTAAGAGACCATATGCTAAGAGATGAGGGCCCTTTGTCAGCCATATGAGAGTCCAAGAGATAAACCTATGCCAAGAGAGGCCTAATGTCAAGAAGGATTGATTCAAAGAACTCTATCTCACTCAATCCTTTAAGATAATAAGAGATAAACCTCAAACAAATAACAATCATCCAAAATAACATGAAACTCAGTCAAAAACGACCCAATCGAGTGAAAAATGGCCCAGCCGCACGTCCGTTTGAGGTTAAAACCCTCTCAAACATTGATCTTAAGTAAAAAATTAAAATTAAAAAAATTTAAAAAAAAAAAAAAAAAAAAAAAAAAAAAAAAAAAAAACACCTCCATGGGTAGCTTGGGAGAAAGATTTCGGTCCATCTTGAGTAAAGAAACCAAATAAAAGATTACCAATTTGAGGTAGATCGAAGAAAAATGGAAGATGGGCCGGATTTTCGAATTTCTCTATTTCGCCCAAAATACCATGAAAGGAGGTCTAAAAAATTCTAAAAAAATCATGATAAATCTTCTAAAATCAAGATATATCGAACCCCTAAACTTTTAGCTCAAACGGAGTCCATGTGTCCGTACAATGCTGACGTCAGCCGTATGGATGTTAACGTCAACAAGGTGACATGTCACCTCTCAATCTGTTGGATGCGGAATGCCTGGATCTATGCTTTAATACCAAGTAGAGAATCATTTGATGATAATAATGTGACGAAAAGAGGAGAAGATTGAGAGAGGTAGAGAGTTTGGGAAAGATGTTGTGTTAGGCTTGCTTACCCTAACACACAATATTTTATTATAATAGAACATATAGTACACAGCAGGAGAAGAGGAAAGTGTGCACATGCACTTATACTAAAAGGGTCACTAACCACATACACAATACACTAGCATTCTCTATAGCATACACAAGGACACTCTAAAGGAAACCCTAGGTCCTAGGACAATGTGATGACAATGATAGTACTAACCTAGAGATCACACCAGACACACTAACCAAAAAAATCCAGCAAGTCGCTATCCTCAAATCTTATATTGAAAATTCAACAAGATAGTAATCCGAGGGTGCTAAACTGAAAATTCAGCACGGGTGTAATTCAAAAATTACAAGCTGAAAATTCACCAATATGACAACCTGAAATTACTATGCCGAAATTTCAGCAATGGTATAAGTGGGGACGCGAACTGAAATTTCAGCAATAAGGTACTCCAACAAAAAATTCAGCAATATGATCCTATATGCAATCCATACTCTACTAACCCTAGACGTGACTCTAACCTAGATGCAACACAAAAATCTTATGCTAAACCTATGGTCTCTGATACCAAATTTGATGCATGACACATGATTTAATGATAGCATGCAACATGGAAATTATGAAAGAGTCCATAAAGTAATTCAATTAACAAAAGATACTAACCTACCAAGTAATTAAAAGTAAACAATAGGAAATAAAATTTGATGTAACCTAAATCACATGCTCGCATGCTAAGAAATCACATAAATCAATTAAAACTATGACCAATGTAAGGATAGAACTTCCAATTTAGCATAGGCACGTTCCACACTCAAGGGACAAATTTGTAAATTTTATAATTAGTGTTAGGATGGGGAAAATCTGAAATTTGAAGAACTAGGGTTCATGGGAATTGAGAATTTTGGAATTAGTTTTTTTTTTTTAGAAATTGAAAAAAATCTAGGAAAGTTAGGGATTTTAGGTTTAGGGTTAGGGTTTTGAAAACAGAAGAAAGGGGTTTTGATACAAGGATGATGGAAAGCCAAAAGGAGCTATGTGGGATTTACACGTGTGGCCATACAGTCCCACGTGTTGTGTGGGGTGGATGGGTATAGGTCAGTTAGGGTTTGGATTGTGGATGGGTATGGAAAAGTTAGGTTTGGGAGAAGACGAAGATCTGGGATGGGGAGAATAAAGAACCTCAAGAAAATACCTGGATTGAGGAGAAAAGAGAAGATGGTGTGGGTCGGAGACTTCGCACCTCCGTTGATGAAGATTAGCCTCGCACTAATCCTCCTTCCAAATTGCATGGAAGTATCTTCAAATCGCATGAAGATGGGAGAAGAAAGAAAGAGCTTTTCTCTTCTTCTTTTTTTATCACAAAATCCAATAGGGTTGGAACTCCACCCCCCATATGCTTTAATTATTAAAAATTCAGCATAATTACAGAAGTGAAGTGGTCCATCATCCAAAATAAGAAAACTAAAACATATATTATCAATCTCAACCATCAAATAACTACTAAAATAACCAAACACATAAAGAAAGCAAGATCATAATCCAACGGGCCCGAATCTAAAAGATCTAGTGGCTTGATAGCCTGATTGACAAGATCCAACGGTCGGATCAATGCGAAATAGAAATCATATGCATAAAATGATTTCCTAAGTAGCCCACATGCATCATCCCAAAATGGGCTCTTCCTGATGCACGTCCCATGCATGTGGGGTCTTCAAAATGGCCCGAAAGGCCCCTTCTGGAACTTGTCTCCCATCCACAAAGAAAGCTGCGCTGACGTGGGTGGTCGTCTCCGTCTTTAGTACACCTGAGTAGGTCCTCTGATGTCCCCATCATATCGATACCAAGTGCGATATCGAAAGGGATAAAATGAAACTGGCATTGTTTTGTCTGAAAAATCCTTAAAAGTTAACAAAAATATTTTCTTTTTTTTGCAAAAAAATAATAATTTCTTCCTAGTACATCGTAAAGTGATTTCAACTAGTCCCCTCTAGTTTGTTGGAAGAACATCTTCGAAATTTCTCCGAAATTGCGATGAGAAGCTTCTTGAGTTCGAATTCTAAAAGGAGTGTATTTTTTTAATATTAGTTCTTTTTTTCATTTTTTATATGTTGAAAATAGTGTCAAATGATAAGAAATCCACAATTCTTCATGTTTTGCATGAAAAATAATGGATTTCGAGCTTCAATTTCATGATATGTGGAAGATAAACCAAGTTGTAGAAAATTGGAGAAATCGTAATTTCCACAATT
The DNA here is from genome assembly GCA_037074715.1 of Magnolia kwangsiensis. Classification (NCBI taxonomy): domain Eukaryota; kingdom Viridiplantae; phylum Streptophyta; class Magnoliopsida; order Magnoliales; family Magnoliaceae; genus Magnolia; species Magnolia kwangsiensis. The sequence goes on along the minus strand of CM073583.1, from coordinate 61,612,996 downwards.
TTCCCAAATTGGTTATAATCTTAGTGTTCAAATACGAAATCACACATTTATGTAACCTGATCTACACATTCTTGGCCATTGGGAAACTTTTTAGAAAAAAAAATAATTTTTTAATTAAAAATGTTAAAAAATATTTTTTTTTCAAAATCCACAAGTATATTTCTAGTTTTCTACTTCTTCTTTTGCTTTTAAATGTAATGTTTGTGTTTCCATATATGTCTTCTTACAATTATTAATTTTATGAATTGACTTTTAATATAGTTGCATCAGTTCTGCCAGATAGCACCTAGATTAGGACCCTATACAAAAGGAACCTATTATGTGAACTTTTTTTTGTGATTTTTTATTTCTAAGTGTGTATTTATGTCTTTTTTAACAATCCCTAAAGTTCCATTAAAAAATTCCCCATGTTTCCTAATGTTTCCCAACAACAACGATAAATTACGCCATACAATTGATATATCCCACGCGATAACCGATATGTATTTGTATCCCAAGGGTGCGTTACATTTTTTTTATGACGATGGGGTGTCTCCACCCCTTTTTAAGGAACGTGCGATACATTACACGATAATGATACCGAAAACATTGGTTATGTCTATAATACCGATCATCATAAATAAAAAAAATTAAAAATTTTAAAAAAATTTATTAAATCGAGTTGTCAAATGTATTTTTTATGGTATTCATCTTCACAAAAGGGGCATAAGTGTTTTGATCCGGTAACTAAAAGGTGTTAATGTCTCCATGGATGTTAAGTTTTAAATATAAAAAAAAACGTTCCATACTTTTCTATAGGTCAAGCACAATTATGTGGTTCTTATTGTTCCTATTCTTAAGTCTGGTCTGATTCTTTCTATTCCTTTTAAACCTAATAGTGTTAAACATACGGTTGGTTCTAATTCATAACCGACTAAACACGACTTGAAAGTGTATGAAAGAATGAATTTTCGTACTCTAGTTCTTCCTCATCTCACCACGAAGCATCCACCTTTGACGACAGGTACAAATTGTCTCCATGGATGTTAAAGTTTTTTTTGAACATTCCATACTTTTCTATAGGTCAAGCACAATTATGTGGTTCTTATTGTTCCTATTCTTAAGTCTGATCCGATTCTTTCTGTTCCTTTTAAACCTAATAGTGTTAAACATAAGGTTGGTTCTAATTCACAACCAACTAAACACGACTTGAAAGTGTATGAAAGAATGAATTTTCATACTCTAGTCCTTCCTCATCTCACCACGAAGCATCCACCTTTGACGACAGGTACAAATTGTGTTCTTACTAGCTTGCCTATTTATATTTATCCATAATTGACTCATCCTTAAATTTGCTTATTGCTATCAATAAGGCCAAAGGTCAGTGTACTTCTCATCCTATTGAACATTTTGTTTCTGATCATTCTGTATCCAGCTCACAGCTCCTTTGTTTCTACGCTTGTGTGTTTTTTTAACAGTGATGATATAATATAAAAAGGCCAAAGCTAGAACCTACAAATATACAAATATACAAAAGTACAACAACATCCAAATAAAATCCCCTCAAAAGCCAGAATTGAAGATCGAAATATCTAAGCTGCCCCCCAATCCTTCATATTAAGAATTGCCCTATTGAACACTTGCACTGGTCCACTCATTTTGTTGTTGAAGCAACGCTAATTTCTTTCCCACTATATTGCCCAAAGGGACGCTAAAAAGCTTAACCGCCACTCCCTTTTCCCTTTTTTCTCTATCGCCCCATTCTGCCAAGCCAAAAGTTCCTTCTTCCACTTCGGTAACACCCATAGAACCCCGAAAGATTGGAGCAAACCCCACACCTCTCTTGCAAATACGCAGTGAATGAACAAGTAATTTGCATATTTTGCGTCTTTAAAGCACATCAAGCAAACGTTTGGGAGATACATATTCTTCTTCCCAAGATTGTCTATCATTAGCACTTTGTTCCTACCTGCTAGCCAACCAAAAGCCACCACCTTCAAAGGAGCACCATAGTGCCGTAGGAAAGTCATTGTCGCCACCTCTGCATTTTCGACCAATGCACTTAGGAGACGATAGAATGAACTGAGAAAGAACCAGTCTTAGACTTGAATCATTTCAAGGAGTCCGCTTCTGTAAGAAGAGGAGACAACTTTGATAACAACTCAAGCATAAGCACCAACTCTTCAAATTCCCCATCCAAAAGATTTCTTTTAAAACTTGGCATCCATGTGACATCCTCCCCACATTTTAAATAACAATTGCTCACCATCTCCCCCTCTTTCCTAGCTAGACTTGCTAAAGATGGAAATCTCTCGCACAACAGCACATCTCCCACCCATCTATTAACCCAAAATCTAATTATCTTACCATCACCCAAATGAAGGCCTATACCCTCCCACACCCTCTTTCAAGGATGCCACCCATTTCCACAAATAAGAACATCAATACAAGGATGAAGCCATCGTCCACCACCCCCCTTCCTCTACCCCATATTTTTTCACTATTACCTCCCTCCACCCAGCCTCACCCTCCGACCCAAACCACCATACCCACTTCCCCAATAGAGTTAGGTTCATCTCCTTGAACTTTAAGATCCCTGCTCCTCGAACCGTTGGTTTACAAACTTCATCCCATTCCATTAGATGGAACTTCTATTTCCCCCCTGACCATTCCCATAATATAAAAATAAAATAAAATAAAATAAATCCCTTCTTCGCCTCTCCAATGCATTCATAATGGATTTTGCGTACTTGTAAAGAGACATAAAATAGACCGGAAGATTCGACATATATGATTTAATTATGACCAACCTCCCACCCATAGATAAGTACCTCGAGTGCCATTTAAAGATCTTTCTTTCACACCTTTCAATTACTCCGTCCCACATGTGCTTCGCCGACCTTCCTATACATAACAGTAGCCCTAAATACATTGTTGGAAAGGAAGCTTCCCTGCACCCAAGAACTTCTGCAAAAGCATGCACCCTCTCTGGAAATGCTTACCTCTAAAATCTCACTTTTGGATATATTAACTTTCAAACCTGAAACCACCTCAAAGCTTACGATAATCGAGCGGAGATCTTTTACAAAAAAAAAACCATCCGCTTGACACAATAAGAGTGTGCCATCCGCATATTGTATATGAGAAATCTAAAAATTTACATTATCCACCCCAAAACCTTTTACCAATCCCACATGCATCCCGTTATCTAACATTTTACTGAGGGCCTCCATCATTATGACAAAAAGGAAACCGATAAAAGATCGTCTTGTCGCAATCCACAGGAAGCAGCAAAGAAACCTTTTGGCGAGCCATTCACCAATATAGAGAACTTTGCCAAACTTACATATATTTGAATCCCAAATTGCCATTTTGGGCCGCATCCTAACCTACCCAACATATAATCTAGGAATGACCAATCCACATGGTCGTAAGCTTTTTCCACATCAAGCTTGCACGTCATCCCTTCCTCCCCTCCCCTATAGCAAGAGTCAACACATTCATTGGCCAAGAGAGAGCAATCTACAATTTGTCTCTTATCCACAAGGCCCCTTGCAATTCTAAGATAACATTACCCAACACTTTCCTAAATCTAGAAGCCAACACATTTGCTAGAATCTTATATGGACCCCCCAATAGACTAACAGGACGAAAGTCTTTCAAACATTCTGCTCCTTTTTTGGGAATCAATGCTATAAAAGTAGCTCCGAATTGTGTTGTGATTAAGCCTTTCGTGAAAAATTCTTGCATGAAACCAATGACATCACCTTTCACACATTCCCAAAATTTCTAATAAAATGCTATCAGGAAACCATCTAGCCCAGGAGCCTTATCGCTACCCAAATTTGCCACTGCTTGCTTGATTTCATCTTCAGAAAATGGTTGTTCCAACGAGTTTTCATCATCGGCAGAAATAGCTTCAAACTACAAATTGTCAAGCGTTGGCCTAATTCCCCCATCCTTAATAGTAGGTCTTTATAAAACTGGACTGCAAGATTTCTACCCTGGCGTGTTCTTTCATTATTCCTAAAAATCTTAAAGAGGCCCTTAATTCTCCTTTATGGCAACAAGCTATGGTGGAGGAGATGGTTGCCCTTGAGAAGAATCATACATGGGAGATGATTGATTTAGCAGTTGAAAAGAATCTGATGGATTGCCACTCAATGTCTGCTCTTAAGTATAACAATGATGGTAGTATAGCTCGTATTGTAGCCATTGTTCGAAGTATTCCTAATATTATCGAAATATCCCTGATATTATCTGTATCTCCAGCTTGGCGATACCGATAACACTAGTAGTGATACCAGTAGTAATGGAGGTGTAAAAAATTCAAGGTAACAACGAGGTATCGCTAAGTATTGTCGATGTATAGATATCGCCAATATTTTTTATTGTGTAAATTTCAGGTGTCGCTTGTATTGCCAATGTATCGATGTCACCAATGTATCGCCAATATTTTCGACTGTGTAAATTTTAGTTGTCGCTTGTATCACCAGTGTATCAACGATATTTCAATAATATCATCAAGAATCTATTTATTGAAAAAAAAAATCCATTTCAATTTTTCTTATGGGCACATGATTGTATGCAATGTTCAATTTTGTTGACGCTAATATCGCGATATTATCGTTATTGCAACATGGGTCGAGACCATAATCTTTCATTTCCTTTCCAGTTGTCGATGCTTTCTTGGCAAAATGCTGTGTTGTCGATATTCTGAAATATCCATGGATGTTTGGATGGAAGGTTAGATGGGATGGTTAGATTGATTTCTTATGACAGCACATGCTTTTAGGCCCCCATTAAATAGAAACTTCCATTAAATAGAAACTTATTATGTATGCATTCTTGTTACAAATTTTTTATTCCTAATATGCAAATGTGTATTTTAGTATCTCCTGAAGTTTCACTAAAAAATTCCATTGATTTCCCCATGTTTTCCCGCATTTCCAGTTATTGACAATATGACCAGTGATATCGATATTGTTTCAATATCCTCGACAAACGAAACTTAGAGATCATGTGTTGGATGGGATGGTTGGACTAATTTCTCAATACTTCGAACATTGTCGACGATTTCTCGATGAAATATCATATTGTCGATATTCTAAAATATCGATGGATGTTTGGATGGAAGGTTGGATGGGATGGCTGGATTAATTTCTTATGACAACATGTGCTTTTAGGCCCCCATTAAATGGAAACTTATGATGTATGCTTTCTTTTTTGCAACTTTTTTATTTCTAATATGCAAATTTGTGTATTTTAGCATCTCCTGAAGTTTCACTGAAAAATTCCACTGTTTTCCAGCATTTCCAGTTATTGACGATATTATCGGCGATATCAATACTGTCTCAGTATCCCCGACCTACGAAACTTGTAACGATACCGATACTTCAAACACTGCTTGTAGCAAAAGAATTTACACAGGCATATGGTGAGGATTATTCTAAGAATTTTTCTCATGTTGCAAAGATGGAGTCGATATGCTTGATAATTTCTCTTACTGCTAATTTGGATTAGCCGTTACACCAATTTGATGTTAAGAGTGTTTTTTTTTAAAAAAATGGTAATCTGACTAAAAGATATTTATATAGTTTTCCCTCTTGGTTTTTTTTTTTTTTTTTTGGGGGGGGGGGGGGACAAAAGGTATGTCATCTTAAAAAGGCAAGTTTAGTGGTGCTTTAAATCATATTTGATTTACTCGCATTCATTTTGACAATTTTGTGTTTGTTAAGCAGTGTGTACAGGGCGTCAATATTATAAGTGTGCATGTGGATGATATCATTGTTACGGGTGATGATGTTATTGTAATTTCTTAGTTGAAACTCTAAGTATGGTTTTTGACATCAAAGATTTGGGTTCGCTAAAATACTTTCTTGGAATTAAGGTCCCTCCTTCTAAGAAGGGCATCATTTTTCTCAACAAAAATATGCCTTTGATTTATTGACTTAAACTGATAATCTTGGTGTCTAACGTATTGATTCACTGTTAAAGGTTAATAAGAAACTTCGAGCTTATGATGGAGAGCTTCTTGATGATCCACACATGTAACAGTGTTTAGTTGGTCAGTTGATATATTTGATTATTCCTCTCCCACATCTCTCTCATGTAGTGAGTTTGGTTAGTCAATTCATGCATGCTCTTCAATCCAATCAGCTTGAGGCAGTTCGTCGCATCTTATGCTACATTAATTCTCTAGTATGTGGCATCTTGTTAGTTATCACAATAATCTTGATATTGAAGACTATTCTAAAGTAAATTAGGCAGGTTCACCAAATGATCAATGCTCTACAATAGGATACTGCACTTTTTCGGAGGCAATCTTGTTAACTAGAAAAATAAAAAGTAGACAATTCTTGCACAATCAGATGTTGAGCTTGAGTATCGTGCTATAGCGAAAAGTGCATGTGAAATTTTGTGGTTAAAAATTTTTGTTGCTAAATTGGGATTTCTAATGAAGATTCCTCTACCTATGTATTGTGGCAATCAAGCTACAATTTATATAGCTTATAAATGTATTTCATGAGCAAACAAAACACATTAAAGCTTATTGTCTATTTATTAGTGAGAAGGTTGTTGCTAGCATTATTTATACTCCCTTTATTATCTTCACTAAGGCTCTTACCATTGAAATTGGTCAATGTATTCTTTTTTTTGTAAGGTTAAATTGGTCGACTTATTCATGGTAGGTTGGGCATAATTGATATCCATAACTTAAGGAAAGTAGATATTTCTAGACTGTGGCCCTTCTCTCCCTAGACCCTAGACCATTCATTACTCTCATATTACATTTCTTTTTCTTTATTTTTTTTACCTCTTTTGCCCTTAGTTCCAAGGGTATTTTATTTAACTTGGGGCATCACTTAATATAAAAAAGACAGGGTTTGGACATCCAGCCCAAGTTAAGAGTTTTTTTTGTTCTCTCCAAAAGGCTTTTCTCTCTAGCATGATATAAACACATTTAATTGCATCATTTATGACCAATAATGCATGGTATTCCCTAAACAATAGAAAAATATTGTGCATAGTTCTTCTATAATCTTTTGAGCCCTTACTGTTTTGTCTTTTAATATCTCCTGAAGTTGCACTAAAAATTCCACCATTTTCTCGATGTTCCCGATGGCTCTCTCAACTAGAGAAACATTCCTGGTATCTCCAATGCTATCGACAATATCAATACATACTTCCACATCCACACATATGATACACCATACATAACAATAACGATACATAAAACACAAAGACTCTATTTCTTTAACTTGTCCTGCAACAGTTTTAGTATCAAAACACATTTGATCTCCTAGGATAGATTTGACATCGGCACACACTCTCAAGGGGGTGATTTATTTAGGACTAAGCATCTGATATAGAGGAAGGCCATTTAGAGGTAATCGGTGGAGAAAGTGGTGAGCATTTACCTCTAAGTAGCCAAAGAAAATATCAAAGTTAGGACATTCCCCCAAGTATGAAGCACCTAAATCGCTAATCCCCTTACAGTTTTTGTTTGGCGCAATCTGGATCACGAGTCACTTAAGATCTGGATAGCTATTTTTACCAACTCAATTATGGTTACACTTGTTACTATTGACCGAGTTGTAATTTAAATTTATACTTGAATGTCTAGAATTGTACTGTTATCTATGTAATATCAAGAATATACAATAAAATATTGCTCATGCATAAAATAAAAAATATTCACCATCTAGTATATAAATTAAATCAAATTATGGAAATATAATTCTACTGTGCATACTTGGTAGTATGTAGTAGAGATACACATGATCCTAACCCTAGTCTACCATGTATTCGAGAAAGTAGAACACTGCATACTTGTTCCCCTGCCACATACTAGAAGAACTCATGATCTAGGCAACCTTGATGTGAAGAGCACCCAACTCGATGATAGATTTTAAAGTATTCCTTTGTAAAAAAAATATTTCAAAGATGCGGTGTGTTGTAAGTCTGATGGGCCATGGACATTATTATTCTGGCTAAAGCATGGATGGACACAGGATCAAACGACGTCCAAGAATTGAAGAAGAATACTTATTCAAGGTAGCCATTAAGAAGTTTGTCAAGAAGCCATTCATTCAGAAGATAATAAGTTCCATGACATCTCCAAAAGAATATATAAAAGAGGATTGAGGAACAAACCCAAGAAAGAATCAACTGAAATCTGGAGTTCATGGAAAATAAAAAGGATGTCCATGCTTCCTGATGAGAGAGCTGCTCCTACTATTTTTAATTATTTATGACTTGTCGGCAAACTAAAAGCTTATTGACTTCAACTAAGGAACATAAACAATCCATCTATTGTGAATAGTTGAATAAAGGATTTGCATGTCATCTGGCATCAATACAGATATGAATTGCACTCCATACTGATTATTTTATTGGATCTACTCATCAATCAAGGATTTGCATATGTTTTCTCTGATAAAAATATTTAGTTTTGACAAAAAAATGTTTAAAAGAAACTTTCTTTGCTTCATATTTATTTAGAGAAACAATTTAAAAAAGCCTTTTTGCCAAATAAATAAATAAAAATAAAAATAGCAGAACTATTTTTTGTTACTTTTTATCGCACAAGTAAACCTCTAGCGTTGAGCACGTAGAACAATTTATGGATCACCTGTATTGGTAGTGCTACACCAACTCTTGTTTTTATATCAAGTACGATGTTTGGATTCCCATCCCACTGCATCTCCAACTCCATTGTGATCCCCTCACTTCCATCTTCGAGAATTGAAACTCCTAAAGAACACCACCAAGAGTTCATCAACAAAATACCAATTGCATGTTCCAAAAAACAAAACAATAAAATAAAATAACACCTTAGATCCACATGTAATACTGTGCTTCATTCTCCTATGTCAAAATATAAAAATGATATCTAATAAATGTTACAATATCATCCTTAGTTATTGGAAGAAAAGAACTTTCAGTTATGGGGAAATATCTAGAAGGACCAGACACACCAAATAAAAGTGCAAGCATAGTCAAAAGGAATAACAAGAATTTCTTTTTCTTTCTCTCTTTTGGTAAGAATCCCAAGAAAACAGATAATGAGGTCATGCCTAGAAAATGTCTGCAGAAAACTCTACACGACGACAGTAGAGCGGAATATATGCCTGTAGAATTCTACACATACCTGCTAAATAGTGAGAATGAGCTAAAAACTACATGTTCCTATACTCGGCAAAATGGAATAGTAGAAGCAAAAAACTTCTACTTGAAGTAGCTCATGTTCTTCTAATAGAAATAAATTTTCCAAAATTTCTGGTCAAAATCTGTTATTACTGCATGTTATTTAATTAACCATCTGCTGACTAGAGTCTTGGATGGGGAGTCCCATTGACAGATTTGGTTCCAAAAGTTATGTTTCAAATATCCTTCTTAAAGTTTGGGTGCATCTATTTTGTCGACAATTTTGATCCAAAAAGAAATAAATACTCTCCAACTTCCATCAAATGCGTGTTTGTAGGATATGACCACTCTTAAAAGGCTATAAGCATGTTCATCCCATGATTAGAAAAAAGGTATGTAACTATGAATATCACCTTCGTTAAAGAAATTCGCTATTATGCAAAAAGGACTGACTTCACTATTTACAACCAAGGGAAGATTGATGGTTTGGTTTCGCCCATTACCTTTGATCATCTGGCCATGGTCCAACCATCACAATGGATTCTCCTATTCCAACTGATCATGGTAAAGAGGTGTTGACGTATGAAAGGAGAGACGAGATAACTACCCACTAACAATTCAGGTTCTAATAAATCAAAACCCAGTTGCTTTCTCATCTTCCTAATGCGTTATGAAGATCGGGAGTGTGTAGTTGTACAGCTCACTCCATTGCTCTGTTTTAGGTACTATCAAAAACTGCCCCCATCAAGGTTGTTCCATGACGGTAAAACGGTGACTGTAATGGCCACCACCGTTACCGTTATGATACAGGCCGTAACAGCCATTACAGCCCCTGTAACGGCCGTTAAGGCCCTTCTTTTTTGAAAAAAAAAATTTGTTTCTAGGCCATTACGGGACGTTACAGGGCCATTATGGCTGGTTTTTATGTAACAGCCGTTATGGCCATCTCAGCCCTATAACACATAACGGATACAACCATTACCATTACGTAATGGCCATTACAAACGTTACATAGCTGATTTTAAACACCTGTCTTGCAGGTCATTTCTTGCCTCTCTAACCTGTCCCTATTCCCACGATGGTTGGTATGGCTCTCTCAAATATCCGTTCGGTAGACAAACCATGGAAGAAGAAATGGCAAAATGGGAAAACAAAATCAGATGTGGGAAATTACTGCATTACATGTACGAAAGCTTCCTATTTTCTGCAAACAATGTTCTTTATCAAACATCATCTTGAGGAGGGTATCGCTCGCTGCAAAGCTAGGTTATTAGCTAAAAGCTACACCCAAACCTATGGAATTGACTACTTGGAAACATTTGCTCCAGTAGCAAAGCTCAACTCTATTTGCATCCTCATTTCTCTTGTTGAAAACTTAAATGGCTTCTCTACCAACTTGCTTTCAAACATATCTCTTTGAAGAAGTCTATCCTATATGTGCATCCTCTGAGATTTATATGAAAGGGGAAGACTCACCACATCTGTTGCATTAAAAGAGCTACTTATGGCAATCATTCAGAGCCTATTTTGAAAAATTCAGCAATGCTCTTCTTAACTTTGGGTTTTCTCGATGTAGTTTTGATCATTCACGTGTGTTAAACATCACGATGGGTGGCAATGAGCAGGGTAGGGTTCGGGTCAAGTATAGGTGTACCCCATACCCATACCCGGCAACGAGTATTGCACCCATATCCATACACGCCAATGAATATTGCACCCATACCCATACCCGTGTCAGGCATGGAATGGACACCCACACCCATAAAGGAGTAGGTTACCCATTAGGGGGGGGGTTTTTTTTTTGGAGAGAGAATATATAAGAAGCCTGCAAAAGCGAGAAAAGAATACAACTCAACATAAGCCCTTCAATATATCTAATGGCCTCATCAACCCCAATGCTTTCATTTCAAAAGCACCTGCCATTTCTAGCCCCCCCAAATGACCCAAAAAACCACCATAAGAGTCAACCTCCACCTAACTTTATGTGCTTTCCCACACCTCGCCCATGCTAAGCCCTCAAGAGATCTTCAACAGTTTCCGGCATAACCCGGTCGACATGAAGCAAGCCCAAAAAGTGGGCCTAAACTTTAGAAGAAAAGGCACAATGCACAAACAGACGATCAATTGATTTCGCAATTTACATGCACATTAAGTAGATATTGGGAAGAATAAGAGCTCTCCTTTGAAGATTATCCACAGTAAGAACCTTGTGACCCACCAACTAAACAAACACAGCAATCCTATGAGGAGCTCCGTAGAACCATGGAAATGATGGAGCGAAGAAACCAAACGGAGAACTCCCGATGAATGACTCTTCCAAACTATCGAGTCTGTTTGAGAAGGGCAAGGAAAAACACTCTTGAGGAGGAGCCCGACGAACTCCCCACACTCATCAAGCAAATTTCTTTGGCTAGGGGAACTCCAAGCCACCGAGTCACCGCTCACAGAGAAGCAGTCCGCCATGGAAATGAAATGATCAAGAGCAAGCCGTGCGACCCTGGGGAATAGGTCTTGGAGAGCGTAGTCTCCACACCATATATCCGCCCAAAAACAAATGTGATGTCCATGACCCAACAAGAATGCAATACCACTACAAACGAGATGATATGACACCACAATCGCTTTGCAAATGTGAGAGGCTCTATATAGCAAGGACCTCTTCACAAACCATCCACCCTCCTAAACATCATACTTTTTTTTCCAATTATTTCCCTTCAAAGCCTCCCTCCGTACCAAATCTCCTAGTCCATTTCCCTAAGAGAGCTAAATTAATGTCTCCCAAACATTTGATTCTGACTCCCCCCCTCCGCAATCACCTTACACACCTCGGAAGGTAGAACTTTCTACTGTCTAAAGCTCCTTTCCAAAAGAAGCATCTTCTCAAGTCTATTTAGAACCTCTTTGGGACATTTGAATAAAGACATTAAATACACGGGCATAATGGAGAAGGTTGTCCTGATAAGCGTCAATTGGCCTCCCAACAATAGATATTGAGACTTCCAAGAAGCAAGCTTTCTTTCAATCCTTTCAATCACCCTATCCCAAAGATGTTTAGCCAGTTTACTAATACCCAACAAAAGCCCAAGATACGTCGAAGGAAAAGACCTAGGCTTGGTTACCCATTAGGGTATCAGGAGACCATTTATGATTTGACATTTTTAAAAAAGCAAAAAGAAAAAGTATGCCGAGCGCCCATACCATAACCATGCATACTGATAACGGTATGAAAAACGGTCACGTCAATGGTCACCCATACGCAAGATATAGGTGAATCAATCTGTGATGAAAAAATGGGCCATAATGGCCAACACGAGTAAATATCCCACATAGTGGCACCATTATAAGGCCTATACAGCTATAAAGAGCCCATTTTGAAAATTTTTGTTTTCAATTTTTCTCTCATTTTTCAACTCCCTTCCTCATTTCAATAATAATGGACACATATGAACTAATTGTCAACTAGATCTAGTCCTATTTTGGGGATCAAAATATTGAAAACACAAATTTTGACTATGATTCTATGAATCGTAGTGATGTGAACAATTTTAGGAAATATTGGAAGAAGAGGTAAACCATCACTTTTTGTCATTTTCTCCATTTTCTTTATATTGTATTTATATGTAATAGGCCCTAATCCACCAAATCATGCTTGAATTGTGTTCAATTAGGGCTTATTTGGATGACTTTTAGCATATCAAGCTGACACTACCTGATGCAGAGAGGACTTGTTCCTTCCGATCCAGAATGTAGATAGGCAGCTCAACATACAATGCATCCTCCATGACCTCCATCTCCGGTCAATCTATGACATGCGAAGGGTTCTACTCATACTTAGCATCGAAACGTGAACATCGAAACGTGAAACACGTTATGAATGCCAGATAGCTGAGGTGGTAGAGCGAGCCAATATGCTACAACGCCAACCCTCTCAAGGATCTCGAATGGCCCAATAAAACGCAGGGCCAACTTCCCTTTTTCCCAAACCACATCACATCATTAATCAGCAAGACCTTCAGAAATACATGATCGCCCATAACAAACTTGAGGTCTCTCCAACAGTAATCTGCATAACTCTTCTACCGACTCTCTGCAGCGTGGATCCAATCCGTAAAAGCAACTTTATCAGTCATCTCCTAAATAATCTCCGATCTTAACATGCTTCTCTTGCCAACCTTTGCCCAGCAACTCAGGGATCTAGAGGTCTGCCATATAGCGCCTCATAAGGTCTCATGCCACCAAGTGAAGGCAGAGCATTAAAGGTCATCCAGGATGCTCCAACCACTAAAGATCGCCAACTAGAAGTAGGAGCACGTGACTATGGATTTTGTGGTAGGATTGTCGCAGACTTCCCGTGAGCATGATGCCGTTTGGGTCATTGCCAATCAATTGGCCAAATCTACGCGTTTCCTAATGCCTTGATTTTTTATATACATGCTTGGAGTTAGAGATTTACTATTCATGTGTACTTTCCGCACATGCGCACCTACCCACACACCCCCTCACACGTGCACATGTACATTGCACATACACACAAAACCCCTTTAGTGTTGAATAGTTGACCAAAGAATTTGACCTTTTGACCATTGACCTTGGAATAGTCCCCACATTCCACCTCACCGCTCACTTTACACATCAACAAGAGAGGGAACATCTACACACACCCTCTCGTACCTACCCCACCTACCCCATACCATTCCACCACCAACACCCCCCCCAATACTCACCCATACCTCTCACCACTCTCCCTCTCTCATCCACCACAACAAACACAAACCCCTCTCTCACTCCCAATCTCTAGTAAGAGAGAAAAGAAGGAAAGAAAAGAAAAGAAAAGAGAGAGAGGTCTTACACACCTTAGGTGGGTCCATCTTGGAGCCCGTTTGCCGACCATGTGTGGCCGCCTTCGCCGGATTAGAAGCCCCTCCAAACGGAGCTCCAAAGACTGTTAAAACATCAGGGTATGAGGCTAAGGTTAGGGCCTTAGTCATGCAAAATATGACACTTGGATTAGTGTTTTGACCCGACACGTTTGAAGATTGGATTGGTAGGTTAACCATGTAAGAAGGAGGTTTAATTTGGTGATCAAATCACGTGATAGTGATGCCTAGACTAGCCTACTCGAACGCACATTACCCAAGGGTGAGATCGGTCAGCTTGAACATAGCCAATGATGCTTAAAGTTGATGCTTGAACATGTGAGGAACAAGCCTATAAAAATATAGATGTATGCTAGAGTTGTGTGCAAGGAACTCACATTCAAGAACACTCTTGAGACAATAGTAGACTAATGAAACGTGCACATGAAGACTAATGTTCGAGTATATCAGTATTGCTCATTTAACTAATGGGATGCATACAGGTATGATATACAAGTAGCCTCATTCAAGTACTCTAGTATAATCCTTGCATAACACACAAATAAACCATTGCGTTAAAGAGGTCTAGTGCAGTGTAATGACTTCATAAGTAGAGCTTAAGTTTATGGATACGGTCTAGTGCGGTATAATGACTACATGAGGAGAACTTAAGTGTATGAATACGGATAAACATAGACATTTGAATCATGATATTGTGTATTTATATTAGCCATGTATTACAAATCCAAATATGTTGTGCCTTGACTTTAACCAATATTGATTGTGAAACCATATGAAGACTTACCATACATTGAATGCATCTCAACCCTTGCATCAAGATGACTAATACATGTGCATCATAAGTACAGTGGAGGTTGGTGGATTTATAGGAGTTTTACGTTGGGACCCTGTGATAGGTCGTGGATATTTATACCTCTGCGTATTGAGACCTTCATTGTTAGGCTGAGTCGGGTGTTGGTTGTGCAAAAGCCCTGCTGTTGAGGTCAGATGGAGAAGAGGTTTGACGAGCCACCTAGCATCAGGCCGGGTCAAGTGAACACATTTTGTAGAGTGGGGCCCCCGACTGCCAAGGTCGGTTAGGGTTATTTACGAATGCGTCCCTTTATCATCAAGCCGAGTATGATAGATATGTGCATGCCATGGGAGTCCTGCTGAGGTTGGATGGAATAGAGGTGTAACAAGCCTATCGTGTGTACCTTTTCTAAAATGCGAATTATCGTTGGGCCTGGTGGGTGAGTGCCTCGAGTGCATAGATACCCCATTGTTGAGGTCGGTCAGTGGTTAAAGAGTTAGGCCACTTGAGAGGGGATGGCCCCATTATTCACTCAAATTGACAATATTGAGATATGGTGGTGATGTCCTTTATGCGCATTGCATTCATGGCCCCATCACATTGATGACTCATGTATTGCATTCTCATTTATCCTAATTATTATGTTTATTGTGTTTCCGTTATAAGTCATGATTGAGATATACCCACTGGGCTTTTAAAGCTCATCCCAATTGTTGTTTTACCTTTCAAGGGACCCTAGCCAGCCAAGGTAGCTGGGCTAGAAGAAGATTAAATTTCCATTTTGATTAGTGTTAAATTTTAGGAATGTAATAATGTACTTAAAATGGATGTATATTTTGGATGTTGATGTATCATATTTTGAACATGGGTATATCTCGTTTTGGATGTTATCATATCATTGTTAAGGGGGATCCTACCAAATCAACCGTGACCAAAAAAAAAAAAATCCCCTGAATCGTACCTCAAGAGGAGAGTTAGGGGCCCGGGGACTGTTTTCAACGCATGACGCATCTTGGGGTAACTAAATGTATGCCTCAATACATCAAAGGATTACCAAAACATGGGATCCTCCTCCCAAACCATGGGCAATTACAAATCACAAATTTGATATAAATTGCGTAGGAAGTCTAATTTTTTCTTTTTTAGAGATAACTAAAATTTTATTAAGAAACTCGCCAAAAGGTGGGGAAAGAATACAACACGATACCAAAAAAAAAAAAGAAGAAGAAGAAGAAGAGGAAAGATTAGCAAATTTTGCTGCTTTTACATAAGAAGCTCATTCCTAAACAGATGACCTCCTCAATAGAAGATCCCTTGTTTTGAAAACATCGACAGTTCCAAGCCTTCCAAATAACCCAAAAAAATTAATAAATAAATAAAAATAAATCCCAAAGTGACAAACCTCTAAACTGCTTTCTGGGATTTACCCACGGCACCTCCATGTCAAGCCCACAAAAGATGATCAACTAACTTCGGCATCACCTAGGAAAAACCCTTCGACCGAGGGGGCAATGGATGAAGAGATGGCCGATCGACTCCGCATCTCCCATGCACATCAAGCAAATGTTGGGAAGAATAAGGGATTTCCTTTGAAGATTGTCGATGATTAACGCTCTCCTCCTCCTTACAAGCCACACAAAAGCCGCAATCCTTGGAGGGGCTCCATAAGACCACCAGTGGAATGGAAGAGGTGTAGACGGCTTAGATCAAACCATAGAATGAGCGCATCGAAAAAAAACCTGAACTGTGGGTTGTCCAAACCATTAAATCTTCTTTGTAAGGTAAAGGCATGAAAAGCTTCAAATAGTAAAGCAAGGTAAGGAGCTCCTAAAATTCCTTGTCTGATATTCCGCTGACATGGAGGACTAGACAACAAACACACGTTACACACCACCTATAGAATAACAACAATCCACAAGAGTGGACAGGTCCGAGGCAAGACTAGCGAATCTCAGAAAGGCTCAAAACTCTCTCTCTCTCTCTCTCTCTCTCTCTCTCTCTCTCTCTCTCTCATGTCAAATGGCTCATTAAGTTCTGACATGTCAGGCATACAAACCATAATGTAAGGGCATTTTCACACCGGGCTCGAGTGGGGTAGCCCGTGGGATGCAAGGACACACTCGGGGTGGGTGACCCATGTGATTTGGGGCCCACGGGGGAGGTCTCATGTTCGAGACTCCTCACCTGGGGTGATTAATGCAGGGGCATTTCACACCGGGCTTGAGTGGGGTAGCCCGTGGGATACGAGGACACACTCGGGGTGGGCGGCCCATGTGATTTGGGCCCCTCGAGCCCACGAGGAGGGTTCGACGACCGAGGTCCCAACCCATGAGATGTGGGGCTTGGGCTATAAGATAAAGGGATTAATTCGTCATACTCTAACAGTTTGAGCTTTTAGAGCAAGTGGTTAATTGTCCTGATTCAAACCAACTCATGCCTCCTTCAAAAGCAAGTAATTGGGAAACAGGATTTTCCCAATTTCAACAGGAATGATTTACAAAATGCAACTTCTACACATCTCTTCATGCTACTGGGGCACAAGGGGAGTGATCAGGTGGGCTGTATCATGGCTGTTGGTTCATTTTCAGGGCTTAGTAAAATTCAGCATCCACAGACCTGACAAAACAGTTCACTTTCTGAGTCATTGCAACAGTAATAATTTGTCTGTCACCCAAAAGGGCCCTTAGATTATACCCACAAGTTACTGTAGTAATTTAGAAATCCTGAAAGCTTCAACAACCAAAACTACATCAAAATCCGACAAATAGGGCTAATTCAAACGGTTAAAGAAACAAGCTTAGCTAAGCAAACGTAATAGCAATCTTTCTCAAGTAATTCCACAACTTCTCTGACTAACCTGTAAATTGGGGAGCAACAGTTCCAAGAGTCAGCTTCGAAAATTTGATAGAAGATAAGATGACTGGTGTATATTGTTCTAGAACTGGTTCGACAGAAGTTTTAATCAGCTCAGATGCTGCCTGCATCATCATTATATGAAGAACATGAGTTATTTGAGATCATTATGTTTTTCCATCCCAATATCGCCATTACATGCAAAATATTCAGAGCTGGAGCATCAAAAGAAGCAACATAAAAACTGCTGAATTGTCCGATAACATGAAAAATAGCATGACACAACTAGCAAAAGCCTACCTCATTGATATATGGCCAGATTTTTGTAAGTTCAAGATTAAGCCAATTCAACTGCAATACAAAAGAAAATAATATCAACATCTATGGAAATAAAAGTAGAACATGGAAGAAATACAACCCGCAAAAAGAACATTTAACTCAACTTTTGGCGCTGTGAGAAAACAACCCAAGAAGGGTAAAATTCAGCTGGAAGAATCTTCCTTGAGTCCTCCACAGTCATCCTTGCAAAAGATGCCACGGTTGCAGCCTGGAAGAAACATGGAATTTTTTTTCTTAGTTCTGAAGCAAAACTGCAGAAATATAAATAAAATCCTAGTTCATGCACTGTCCAATCAATGTCAGCTTATCACCTTTATGACATGTATCCATATGTCTCTTGAGGTACCTGCTTCATATGTGAAACAATGCGGGTAAAACTATGGGGTCCATATTACATATGGCCCAATCGTACATAAATATTTATGTTAAAATTAATTAAACTATAAAATTATATTTAAATAAACCTAGGATTGGTCCAATTCGCAAAACAACAGCATGTCATCTGCAAATTGAAGCCGGTTTACTTGTAGATCGAGATTTTCCACCCCAAGACCTTTATTAACCCTATGAGCTTTATCCATGTCTAGGTTGCATATTATTTAAGATCTTCCTTGTCTATGTATGCCATCAATGCATTCATGAGCAATGTTGCCGAATGGCATATGCGATCGTGTGCGATTGCATATGCGTGTGCGCATATGTGATCGCACAATCGCATATGCGGTCGCGTACTTTTTATTTTTTATTTTCGTATTTTTTCAAAAAATTAAAAAAAAAAATCAGAAAAATCAAAATAAATTATTATATGTCATTGGGACATGAAATACATTTAATTTAAGTAAAAATAAAATAAAACCAATTACATACATATGAATATATGATACTTTTACAAATTACAATATAATTAACTTCATAACAATTAACATTTAACAAATATGAAATATGAAATATCCATATTCAACATTCAACACTACGTGATATATAATATATCAAGTTATCAACAATCAACAACATCAACATACTTAAACTTAGTAAATATTAAACAAAATTAAGAAGTTATGTATTTATTATTTATCTAATCAATAATCATATACATTGATCTAGTAGCCATTGTGGCATATCACCACCAGGTCCACCACCACCACCACCACCATCATCATTATCCGAGTCATCTCCTTCTTCTACATACACTTCTTCTTCTTTCGTTTCTTCATCATTTGTACATACTAATACTTCATCAACATCCAATGGTTGATGATCTTCAGCTTGATCATCATTCTCACCATCTCCTTCTTCAATCTCATCAACGGGTTGACGGCTACTACTTAAATCACTAGACGGACTAACTGTTTCGATATGAACCTAGAATGGGATTACACATCTAATGGTCAAAATGGATCTCACATACCCATCACAGTGGACCCCTTCAAAAATCAAGGGTGAGCATTCGAAGTGAGGTGAAATAACTCCTCTGCTTGGACGTCACTTCCTAAAGTGGGAGAAAATTAGGTATCATAGGCATTAACCGGGTAACACAGTAATAGGTGTCTCCCTAACCGTGGGGCCCACATGTGTTGTATATCCACGCTGTCCATCAATTTTTATAACTTAGGACGGTCCCAACAATGAAGCAGATCCAAATCTCAAGTGGACTGCACCATAGGAGACAGTGGCCTTTGAATCACCGTTGTTTTCAACGATAGGCATTCAATCACTATTGTTTCCTATGGTCTGCTCCACATGAGATTTGGATCTACCTCATTTTTGGGCTCATGCCCTAAAATGAGCTGGAAAAATGGATGGAGGTATGGATAAAAAACATACATCATGGTGGGGCCCACAGAGCTTTTCGAGCAGAACACAATATAGACGTTTTTGTTATGTGTTATGCTACGCAATCCCAATCCTTTTTTTAACAGCTAGTTGATGGACGAGCACCCTTGATTTTTAAGGGAACCATCGGGATGTGTGTGAAATTCACTCTTAACCATTTGATGTGCAATCACATGTTATGCCTAGGGGCCAAAAATCAAGCCGACCTCTAATTCAAGTGGGCTACACCAAAGGAAACAATTCGGAGAGAGATATCCACCCTTGATTTTTACAGGGCCCACCGCAATGATTATATGAAATCCACTCCAACCATTAGATGTCACACCAAAATATGAGCTTGGAGCCCAAAACTCAAGCCCATTTGTGATTCAAGTGGGCCACACTAAGGGTTACAGTTTGGAGGGTGACCGGATGAGAGTTGCCCTGTACACTCTTTCCAATCATGTGGTCCACCTGAATCACAGATGAGGCTGATTTTTTTGGCCTTAGGCCTAACATGGGTTGACTCACATGATGGATAGGGTAGATTTCACAACACTGTGGTGGGGCCTACTTGAGCCGCTCACCCTTTCTCCCTTCTCTTCCTTTATTTATTATCTTATTTAAAACCAACAATAACATTAATTAATCACCAGTTATTGAAGTAGTTGCACGGTCCAACCAATAGGACTTGAGAGTTTCTCATACATACAAGCATGTGTGCGTAACAGACAGCGTATCTCTCTGCCTCACCAGACAATCCCATGCCTAGTAAAGGAGGGTCGATGTCAAGTGGGCAGCCAGTAGTTAACCCTAAAAATTATGAGAAGTTGACCCCAAATAGTTTAAAGAAGGCAACAGTGATATCAATATAGTTGTGAACAGTACCCTAAGATTTTCGTTCAGCAGATCCAACATCTAGATCCATAACTTCAACTGAAACTCATACCTATCCCCAACCAAGTAACAAAGCTTATGAGAATTGTCTCGACTCTGCTGGTGAGAGTTTTACCCTCCCATTGCCGGTTCTATGCCCAAATATAGGAGGATCGCATCAAGTTGGCAACCGGCATCACACTTTCGCAACAGCTTTTATCATAAATCCCGACAATCTGACATTTCAAGGTCATGATAGGTTGTTACTAGTAAGTGACACACTGCACTGGCACTCAGCTACCATAAGAAATGAACCAACCCTAATTAATTGGGATAAGCTTAGATGACGATGATGACCTGCCTAGACTCAAACATCATTGAACACTAAGAAATCAAGTTCATATTCACTTCCAAACGTGATTTCTGTTAAATGGCATTTCCTTTGGAAGGATTGATGTGGTTCCATTTCTTGGTTGCATGAAGAAGAGCAGGTTGCCTATTTTGGAAAAGCAAGAAGTTCAAAGCATCTAGAAATCGCTGATACCACGCACATAGGGAAATCTTAGTGCTCCCCACCTTTATCGAGATGTTGGCAACATCCCCAAAGCCTTTTAGTGTCAAGTGACATGACCAATCACCGTTCCAGACAATCCATTAATCATAACATTGGTGGCAAGCATTGGTGCAAAAATCACACTGATCAAGTGATCCTAACCATTTGATCGATCGCATGAAAATTGGAAAGTGAAGATAAAGCTGAGAAAAAAAAACATAGGTCCAAACATCATCTTCAAAAATCGAGTAAATATGTCCAACCATGGATTGCTTATGATTCAAAGATGTGCTTTCGTTTGATGGTGGTAATGATCTCATATATGGCTCACAAAATGTGGACGGTTGTGACAAAATGTCCCACATTCACATGGTTGGGTTCATCCAATCAGTGTGATTTTCACGCTATGGCTTACCCCCCAATGAATTGCCATGTGGTATTAAAATATATGTATTAAATTACATTATAATATACACATATATATAGTAAGAATATATTGTACCCAAGGTATTCCATAATGATAATGATGGTCGTAACGGCCACCACCATTATCGTTACAATACAGACCGTAATGACCATTACGGTCTTCTTTTTCTTTTCTTTTTTGAAAAAAGAACTTGTATCAGCCCAATAATAGCCAATTACGATGTTGTTACGGGTAATTTTTCCGTAACGGCCATTACGACCCTATAGTAGAAGGTGATTTAATGATTATGGTGTGGAGAAAGAGGAGTGAGAGAGAAGAAGAGGAAGGAAGAGAGTTTGGAGAAATGTTGTGAATTAGGCAACATGCCCTAACACACAATGTTTTATTAGAATAGAGCATATAGTACACTGCAAGAGAAGAGGAAAGAGTGCACATGCACTTACATTAAAAGAGTCACTAACCACACACATTATACATAACACTCTCTAAACTCTCCCTCAATTTGGAGCATAGATATTGATCATGCCCAACTTGTCACAAACACAATGAAGAGCATCTCAACTAAAAGACTTTATACGAACATCAACAAGCTAATCCCCGGATCGAACAAAAGAGGTGATGATTTCCTTAGAGGCAACTTTCTCCCGAAAAAAATGACAATCGACCTCAATATGCTTGGTGCGCTCGTGGATAAGCAGGTTACGAGCAATATACATGGCCGCTTGGTTGTCGTAATGAAGATGAACAGGAACCGAAGGATGATAGCTAATGTAGGACAACTAACCACTTGCTCTAAAAGCTCGAACTAATAGAGCGTGGTGAATTAATCCATTTATCTCATAGCCCAGGCCCCACGTCGCATGGGTTAGGACTTCGGCCGAACCCCCCTCGTGGGCCCCACTTCACGTGTTCCGCTTCACACAAGACACTTGCCTCACACAGGTCACCCACCACGAGTGTGTCCTCGCATCCCACAGGCTACCCCATTCAAGCCCAGTGTGAAAATGTCCCTACATTAATCACCTCCGATGAGGAATCTCGAACACAAGACCCCCCGCTTTGATACCACTTTGATATATAAGACAACTAACCACTTGCTCTAAAAGCTAGAACTGATAGAGCGTGGCGAATTAATCCTTTTATCTCATTGCCCAAGCCCCACATCGCATGGGTTAGGACTCAGGACCTCAGCTGAACCCCCCTCGTGGGCCCCACTTCACACAAGCCACCAGCTTCACACGGGCTGCCCACCACGAGTGTGTCCCCGCATCCCACAGGCTACCTCGCTCAAGCCCGGTGTGAAAATGCCCATGCATTAATAGCCAAGTTCTTTAAGAAGGCTGCAAAGCCATGTGAGCTTACATGTCACATGAGCCATAGCATGATATTCTACTTCAGCCGAGGACCAAGTAACAACTGGCTGCTTCTTGCTCTTCCATGTGATAAGATTGCCACCCAAGAAGGTATAGAAGTCAAATGTAAAGCGGCGATCATAAGTACTACATGCACAATCGGCATCAGAATAGTCAGAAAGATAAGATGACCATGCAACTGAAAGCAGAGGCCAAGACCCGAGGCTGATTTTAGATACCAAAATATGTCGTATACAACCATGAGATGTGAAGAACGAAGAGCTTGCACGAATTGGCTGACAACGCCCATCACAAAGGAGAAATGTAAGTGAGTAAGAGTCAAGCAAATGAGATGGCCTACAAGTCATTGATACATCCCGGGATCATAAAGGAGAGCACCATCATCTGGCCGAAGCTTCTGTGAAGTATCTATGGGGGTTTTAGCAGGTTTGCATTCTAATATACCGATCTCTATAATAAGATCAAACGCATATTTTTGTTGTGACAAGATCACCCCAAATGAGGAGCGACCAACTTCAATTCCTAGGAAGTAACAAAGAGGACCAAGATCCTTGATCTCAAACTTGGTCTTCATAAATTCTTTGACCTCCCACAATCCAACTAAATCACTACCGAACAGAACAATATCATCCACATACACAATGAGAACCATGATGCCCGTCGATCGACGACATATAAAGAGGGAATGAACGACATGACTACAAACAAAGCCGGACTCCATGAGAGCCTGACTAAATTTTTCAAACCATGCACGTGGGGATTGTTTGAGTCCATAAAAAGCCTTATTCAACCGACATACAAGCACAGGGTTGTGAGAAGTAACAAAGCCAAGAGGTTGATGCATGTAGACTTCCTCTGCAAAGTCCCCATGGAGAAATGCATTCTTAACATCAAGTTGAAACAAGGGCTAGAAAAAATTTACGACCAAGGAGATCATAACACGAATAGAATTAAGCTTAGCCACTTGAGAGAATGTCTCAAAGTAACACACCATGAGTCTGCGTGTGGCCCCTAGCAACAAGACGGGCTTTATGCGATCAATGGAGCCATTCGGAAGGAACTTGACCATGTAAACCCATCGACATCCAACAGGTTTATGCCCTAAAGGGAGTGGTACTCCCAAAATGTGACTCTTCTCAAGAGCAGACATTTCTTCTATTATCACCTTCGTCCAATCAGGACTTTGAATAGCATGTGAGAGAGACCGAGGAATAATATGTGATGAAAAGGAACCTGCAAACAACTGGAGGGACAGTGAAAGATGATCATATGAAACGAAATTACTAATGAGGTGCTGAGTACAAGATCGTGACCCTTTGCGCAAGGTAATGGGGAGATCCAGACTCGAGATAGTAGATTCCCTGAGCCAACAAACAAAGTAAGTGGAAAGCTGGATGGCTAAGCATGTGAAGATTTATCTCGACGATGATACACCCGCAAAGGCTTAAGGTCACCCAAATCACCAGCATGATGTTGATCGACGGGAAGAGGAGTTTTCCCGTGATCACTAGTAGAAAGAGGAAGAGGATAAGAGTCATACTCCCCCTGACTCGCAAGAGGATCACAGAGGGATCGACCTTGAGCTGGAAAAAAGAAAAGAAACATCCTCAAAAGAAGGTTACATCGGTAGATACATATTTCTTGCGAGTCAATGGGTCATAACATTTATACCATTTCTGACTCCGAGTGTATCCTAAGAAGACATTTAATTGTCCCGGGACTAAGTTTATCATTACTTTCATTTAAAATTTGAACAAAGCTTGTGCAACTAAAAACTTTAGGTGGTAGAGGAAAGGGATTGTCATGAGAATACAGTATAGTAAATGAAGATTTGTAAGACAATATACGTGAGGATATATGATTAATAAGAAATATAGCAGTTAGAAGAGTATCACCCCAAAAAATGTTTAGGTAGGTGCATACCAAGGAGAAGGGTGCGAGCAAATACAAGAAGATAACGATTCTTTTGTTTTACGATACCATTTTGTTGAGGTATGCGAGCACATGACGTCCGAGACAATACCATGCTCCTATGACTGTGATATGCTGAGTGTGTGGAGAAGGAGAATAAGAGGAAAAGAGTTGTGACTTACCAATCATACGAGAGGATGATCCAGAGTCTATGACCTAGGAGGTAGGAGATGATGACGCAAAAAGAGCAGTACCTGACTGGGCCGAAGTTGTGTGAGAAGGCTTAAGAATATCATGAACATGAAGCCGCATTAGGGCATCATATGCAGCCCGAGAAATAATAAGAAACTCCCCTAAAAACTGATAACTATTGGGTGGAACTCCCTCAGGAGCAACTGTGAAAGCAACAGAAGCAGCGGCACACGTAGGAAAACCATGGAGCTGCCAGCAATAATCAACAGTGTGATTGGTTCCACCGCAATGCGAACAAATGTGGGAACCATCACGTCATCATCTACATCCACCACAACTATGAAGATTACGACCGCCATAACTCTGATTTCCCTCATGGCCTCTACAACAACCACCATAACCAAAAGTGCGCCCTGAACTCAAGGATGGTGCCCAAAGGTCAAGAGAAAGAGAAGATTGATTGCCAACAAGAAGTGTTGAACACTCTGGTGGCATAAATGAATGAGAAAGGAGAGTGGAGACAGTAGAGTGCTAGCACATGGCATTGACTGTCGTCAGCAGGAGAAGAGGATCTTGTACAACAATATGATCTCGAACATTAAGATAATCGGAGTTCAACCCGGCTAGGAACTACATAATACGAGTATCATTTCGCTGCTTGAGGGCATGTTCATCATCGTCTTTACATTTGGAAGGAAGAGGCTGATACAGGTCCAGCTCATCCCACATGCCCCGAATTATCGAATAGTAATCTTTTAATGATTTTGAGTTTTGTTGGAACTGACCAATTTCTTCAATAAGTTGGAATACCTGTGAAAAATTCTAAGACTCCGAGAATATATCATAAAGCATATCCCAAATGTCTTTAGCCAAGGATAAAAACATCACTGAGTAGCTAATCGAAGAATCTATATTATTCAACAACCATGCAATAACTTGATAGTTCTCCTTTATCTAAGACTTGTAGGTAACATCTGTAGAGCTTGAAGGATCATCTAAAATATACGAGAACTTCTCACGGGCTCCCAACAACACTTTTATAGATTGCGCCCATTAGTTGTCGCCATTCAACTAAATAAAGGTAATCTATAAGGGGTTGGATTCAAGAAAGCCCATGCCAAAAGATGAGGGCCCTTTGTCATCCATAGGAGACTCCAAGTAAGAATGATTTATTCAAACAACTTTCTCACTCAATCCTTTAAGGGAATGAGAGATAAACCCCAAACAATCAATAATCCTCCAAAATAACAACAAATCCAATCAGATCTGACTCAAATGAGTGAAAAACGGCCTAGCCACACGTCCATTTGGGGTTAAAACCCGCTCAAACATGAATCATAGCTAAAAAAATCCTCCATGATTAGCTTGAAGGGAAGATTTTGGTCCATCTTGAGCAAAGAAACCAAATAAAAACTTACTGATTTGAGGCAAATCAAAGAAAATCTGATTAGGGACCCGATTTTGAAATTTCTCTATTTCGGCCAAAACATCTTAAAAGGTCTAAAAAAATTTCAAAAAATCATGACAAATCTTCTAAAATCAAGATATATCAAACCCCTAAACTTTTAGCTCAAATGGGGTCCATGTGTCCACACAACGCTGACGTCAGTCGTACGGCTACTGACGTCAACAAGGTGATGTATCGCCTCTCAACTTGTTAGATACCCTAATTTATGATCTGATACCAAGTAGAAGGTGATTTGATGATTATGGTGCGGAGAAAAGAGGAGAGAGAAGAGACGAGGAAGTAAGAGAGTTTGGGGAAATGTTGTGTATTAGGCAACATGCCCTAACACAAAATGTTTTATTAGAATAGAGCATATAGTACAATACAAGAGAAGAGGAAAAAGTGCACATGCACTTACATTAAAAAAGCCACTAACCACACACACTATACACTAACACTCTAGACCCATAACGTGTAACGTTTGCCGACATTATGTAACGGCTATTACAACACACCATGAGTATATCTTTATTTATTAAAAGAAACTATTCTGTAAAAAGTTAAAGAGTTTTTTTTTTAAATCTTTTTAAACATATGATCGATCTTAAGATTCATGAAATTAAGGTTACATGAATTATTATCTTTTTCTATTGCAAAATGGTGACCCCCACATCCATATAGGAGATGCATAGCAATAAATCCCACCTAGAGAGAGATGAAAAGGAAAAAAGAAAAAAGAAAAAAAGGAAAGGAAAGAAAAAGGAAAAGAAAGAAAGGAAGCAAGAGAAATGCAGCTCCTATGAGTTGGAAAGAATGAATCTTAAAGGGAGAATCATGGTTCCTACAAGAATGCAAATTGAAAGCGTAAATTGGAAGGAGGCGTGAATCTTAAAGGGGGAATCATGGTTCCTACAAGAATGCAAATTGAAAGCGTAAATCAGAAGGAGGCGTAAGTTAAATGGAAGGATCATGCAATCATGCAATTTAGGCCCTTTCCTAGGCCTAAAATGACAAGTCATCATATCTTGTATGAAATTTAACTAGTAAGGTGGAATCAATGGAACAAATCAGATGCCATTGGTCAGCAAGTTATTACAAAAATTTGGCAAAAGTCCAATTTGCCACATGCGAGCCAAGGGCATGCCATGAGGCTGGGTATCACCAACTATTGGGATATTCCACAAGCAGACATGAGAAAGCCTATGTAAGGTTTTTTTTTTTTTTTGCATGCTAATTACGCTGCACGATTGTATTGTATATCCATGGATGCTCAGGATTTTCTCAAAAAGTTGAGAGAAAGTGTGCCACCGAATCTTAGTATTCGACTCTCAATGACCTAGTGATAAGCCCAAAAGATCACGGGAGAAAGACTCGGTTGGTCATAGAGGCCTATTAGCCTTTTCACACATGTGAGTCCACACATACAAACAGTTATGGCACCTAGAAGCTTTCCAATTTTTGTACTTCTTTAACAGAGAAAGAGAAAGAAAATAAGCAATAGTAATGCATCAGTTGGATTACATTGAAGATTTAGACCATTGATAATACATGCAATGCTCAATGTAGAGGTCATATTCCCAGTTCAGGATTCGGTACAGATGAAGACCATCATTTCAAATTATCCAGAATGTTCATCTTGTAGGCCCCATCATGGATGATCGATGATGCAAGAACTCCTTTCATCAGATAATCCTAACCGTCAAATTGTTGCATTGTAAATAGATGGTTAAAAAGAATATATAACTAAAGAGTCAATATGCAGCAGCAAAGAAGTCTAAATTCAGATAGTTGGGATTGTTCAATGGAGGAACTTTTTTTCCCCACACCCATCTACAGTGGGACCCATCCAGATTCGTGGCTTAGTTATTATAAGGATTGGCCCTAACTGCATTGAATGCTAGCGCGAACAAGAAAACCATTAATCCAAGCTGAGCGTTCGGTAACACATCTTTAGGGGGGGAGGGTGGGGAATGCTCTCATGCCCATGGACGCAAAGATATGAATGCAAAAAACGAGATATATAAATCAACATTAACATAACTGAGTAACGAATGATAGCATTATATGAAGATTTGGCTGCAAGAATTCACAGATTCATGCCAAACAAAAGAAATTGAAAATGAAATGATTGATTAACAGCTTGCATCAGCGCTTGGATCACGCATACAGTAAAGGACATAATAGAAAAGAATCGTCAACAACAGAAATTAAATTCCACAACTCCAAAATATCTTACCAGCTCGGACCGGCGCTTGGATCGTGAATTCTCGGAATTAACGAAAGCAATCACAAGCCCGACACCAAATGCGATCCCGAGAACGAGTCCCACGAAGAACGACATATCCGCGAGTACCCAAGAAACAAACAGATAGAAAGCTCCAAGATTGACCCGAAATTACCAAAAACAAAAGAATTGGAGATACCCAAATGCCAGAAAAAGGACTATCAGCAGCAGAGCTGCTTGGATTCAGAAATAGAAGAATGGAGAAGCATCCAAGCAGACGATTATCGACAAAAGCTCCATCATTTCTCCTTCAACCCCATGAAATAAAACTCAAAAACCAGATGACCCAAATGAGGGAATTCAAGTGTTTTTCGAAACCAGATGAGAAAGTGGATTTATTTTCAAAATCGGAAATGCAGGAAGATGTGGATTGAATGAAGATGGTCTATCCGTGGTGGAGAGAGAGAAATGTCTTATATTCTTGGATTTGTTTCAGAGATGCTCCAGAAAGGAAGTGCTCTGGATGCTTGTCTTCCCTTCCTTGTTTCCTTGTTCAATCATCTCCGCCGGAGACAAAATTCTAAAGGCAGGATCCCGTATGGTAGGTTTTCACACGCGGCTTTGCAGCACGCGTGTGACAGATCTGGCCGTTCTTCAGATAGGGCGCACTTTGAGATTGACCTGATACTAAAAATCTAACCGGTTCATTGGTCAGGTAGTCATGGATGTGGACTGGATCCTGATGAGTGGACAGGCCTGGTTTCTGGGCCAGGGCATGATTGCAGTGTTCCCAACCAGATGAATGGCTCGGATGTTGTATCATGTTGGCATGTGTGAGGCGAAGCCCACGTAGCATTCCTCTAAGAATGAGAGGATTTGCGGCACGCGTGCGAATTAGCGTGATGAGTGGACAGGCCAGTCATCAGGTCAGGCTGGTTACATCAACAGGTGGGGCACACGAATCTATGGACCATTGGTCATTTATTTTTATTTATTTGTTAACTGTACATTTCCTTGTGCTCACGTGGACCAGCGTCGACTATTCTCTTTCTTTTTCGTTGTTTTTTTACTCCGCCTTGATGGACATTGTTTGCCCAATTAGGTCAAACATCACGCCACCATGTTAATTAAGGCCTTACCATAGTGTAGGCATGTCAATGGCATATTCAACTTTAAGTTTGATTGAACATTAGTGCCCCACACTAAGGTATACAGGTTAATATCGGACTCATGATCAACCACCAATGATTACACTGGTAATATGATTTTAGAAAGTTATAAGATTAATCATTGTAAATGAATTCTTTTTACCTTGTGTTTTGGGACTTTTATTTTATTAATAGTTGTAACTTTTATATTTTTTAATAAAACAAAGATGAATATATTTAAAACTAAATAGGCTAAAAATACAAATTTTATTAATATATATTTAATGCTTGGTACATTTGACAAACATTTGAAGCGGAGGCAGGCTGATGAACAAGATATAATTGTGGTGTGATCTTCTAAGTAAAAACTCGGTTGATCAAGATCTACTAATGGAAGGCCATGAATATTTATATTATTCTTAAACGCACTACAACAATGGCGTTAGGTAATAATAATTTAAGTTAATCTAGACCTTTGACGTTCTGTAGCATGGTTGAACAAAAGTGGATGAATTAAAAACTAAAATAAAAGTAGTATTACACCGTGTAGGTAGATTATGTTTAGCGTAGGACTAGAGCTCTTCATTACATATTACTTTTATAGCTCAGGAAGCGGTGAAACATCATTGAGTTTCCTTGCTGATCTAAGATTTTCGACAATCATGATGCGCAGTTGTTCTCTAATCATCCTAGCTTAGCGAAAAAAAATCTTTGAAGGTTAGATATTATTTTTAGATTTCTTACCAACGTGACCACAAAGATCCATAAATCTCATAAGATCAGACTCGTTAGACCCAAATCGATCGCGAATCTATTGTTTCCCATTCATCATGATAATGAACTGCTTCTTGAATCTTTACAATCGCTGCGAGAACACATATCGTCTCTAGGGAGGATCTTCCATTTTAAAAGGATTGCAAGAGACAACTTTGTTGAGCATATTTGGATTTGTGATAAGGTGCCTGTCTTAATGAGTCTTTTATAGCCATTGTCTTGGGAGGATCTCCTACTTCAAAAGGATTGTAAGAAACGACTTTGCCAAGCATATGTGGATTTGTGATAAGATCTATATCTCAACAGGTCTTTTATGGGCTTGTCAAGCATGCTGCCTCAGTCACACATGTCACACCTGTTATGGATACGTGTCATTCGTCGTTGCATCTTATTTACAGATGTGCATATGATTTTATGTCACTTTGCTTTTGAAAGGTGACGTGTCTCGGAATGAGATGGTGCTGAAGATATTCTCAAGTACAAGAAAGATTTCACCATTATTAAGCATGTAATGTTAACACATGCGGCATCTCATTAATCTATGCAAGTGTGCAAAAAATGGATGTAAAGAGATAAAACAACTTTTTTTTTTTTAACACACGCACACACACCCCCACACACTCATGCTGGTGGAATTTCACCACCTGTGGGTACTCGAACCCTTGACCGGGAGTTGAAACTCCTTGGAGTCTACCACCCAAGCAAGATAAAACAACTTGATCCATGGACTATGTACGCTTTTTTGCTAACCCCACTTAATGACTAGATTAGTTCTCTTACATGGGTCCATGAATTACTCATTAATTCATTCTTTCCATCAAACCACATGATAATACTGAGGGATGCAGGTTGCTTTAGCAGGAACTTCCTACAACTGAAAGCTAGGTGGGGCTTACCACAACGTTTGTGTGAAATTTAAGTTTTGCCAAACTTTGTAAGGGTCGTGGGCTAAAAAATAAAACAGGCCAACCATGATGGTTTGTAAGTTCATTTCTACTGGGATGAACGGAAAACACGCAAATATTAGCTTAGTCTACATGCGATTGTTTCAAAGTTGGCCATCTAATCTTTATTGCTTTTTGTGCTAGGGGCTACTCAAGTGTTAAGTCTATCTCGTTTTTTTGGTCATGTCCTAATATAACCTGGTAAACCAGATGGACGGTTGGCCCACCTCACTTGCCGTCCAGGAAGTTGTTATAAAAGGGGTGGATTAGGTGTTACTCAGTGCGACCCCTAAGCTTTGGACTCACCTTGATGATTTTTGGTATATCCACACGGTCCATCTATCTTTTCCGGCTATTTTAAGACAGTCCCAACAATTAAGCATATCCGAATATCAAGTGAACCACGCTAAAGAATTAGTGGTGATTGAACGCCCACCATTAAAAACTTTTAGAGCCCACCGTAATGTTTATTTTCCATCCAACCCATTTATAAGGTCAATCAGACCTGGATGGAGGGAAAATATAAATATTTGCCTGATCCAAATTTTTTACAGCCCACAAATTTTTTTAATAATCATTAACCACTATTTTCAGTGTTGTGGTCCACCTGAGATTTATATCTACTTAATATTTATGATCACGCTACAATAGGCTGAAAAAATAGATGGACGGTGTCGATATAAAAAAATCATCAAGGTGGTCCCCATACGGTAAGGGTAACACTAAATGAGGTGTTATCCGGGAAATGCCTAATCCGCTCCCTGAAGGCGATCTGAGTCCGACGCTCAGTTCCGTCGTGCCGCGACACGATACCATTTCATTGATCGGCCATCCGACAACTTTAAAAGTTGGTTTGCCTTCGCTTGCAAGCATTTGCGGGCCAATGAAACAGGGAACGTCTTTGCCGATGGAACTTGTCGTTATCCATGCCTGACCTAATCCGCACCCGCAATGTCGAGTCCGTTGTCAGTATCCATCCGGTGGCGCTTGCTGAGCCAACACTTGTATCTATGCAAGTGTGTTAATGCACAAGCAATCACATGCGCCACACGTACTAGCGTGATAGAGGGGTGAAAAATCCAAGCCATTCATCAGGTGGACCTCCATATAGATATTACCTTCCAAATAAAGGTGGTCCACTCAGTAAGCGTACCACGATATTCAAAACTCCAGTTGATATTTCCACAACAACGCATCTGTTGATTTAGTTGTGGCTCACCTGAAAAGTTGGTGGACCTGATTTTTGGGATATGAAATCTACACAGTAGTACCAATCTGATGGATGGCTCGAGTATTTCACTTTTCTGCCACGCTGGCTGGCATACGTGACGGCGTGTGAATTAGCTGACTTGTATACACGTGTAAGGCTTTGGGAATATCTTATCTGTTAATTCCTTGTTGCAATCATCTTGGCCAGGACCGAATAAGGTAGAGCCGTCTCTCAGCAACGTACCCAGCTTTAGCTGATGTGGTAATCGGGGTCGGTCCGTATGAATGTACTATCATCAACGGTTTATATCTAAAAACTAACACCCATTAGACAATTCCATACAGCTGACCGTGGCCGTTGACTTTGTGGAAAGCAAAAACAGTTAACGGCCAGGTATGCTGTAGAGAAAGAATGTGTTATGGGTTCTATTTAAAACCTTAAGCCATCCGACGCAGTGCCATTGTACAGGTGAACCTGGTCGAAAACTCACCCTGCCACGTGTACTATGATGAGATGGCACCGGCCATGCTTCCGTTCTTCCGCCTCCACTGTACCATCTCTCAGTTTGGTTCTGGAATCGGTCCAGACAGGGCTGTGTGGCCCACCATGATGTATCGGTTTTATCCACGCTCATTCGTCAATTTTTCCAATATCATTTTAAGATATGATACTGAAAATGAGGCTGATCTAAGGCTTAAGTGAACCACATAGTTAGGATTAAATGCTTATTATTGAGGAAAAATATACAAGTCCAAAGGTCGGCTTATGAAATAGACCAACTCTTCTAAATCGGTCTGAACCCATTATGGTCCGAACTTGATACGACCCTCAAATATAAGAGTAGACTGATCTTCGAAAAGGGGTAACGCCGACATGAGCACCTTAAAAGCCCAAAAAGGGCCTGAAAGACCGACCTAAATCATGGGTCAGTGAAGGATTAATTATGGATCGATCATAGGATCATAGCTCGGCCAAAGATCAGTCATATACCGGCCATAGTTCGGTCCCATACCAATCATACTTCAGCTATAGATCGGTCACAATATGATCATAGACCGACCATAGCATGGTCACAGATCGATTGCAGATCGGTCAAAGATCAGATATAGGACGATCATAGATCGGCCACATCCCGATCACAGATCTTTCATGTAACACCCCTGGCAGAGTTGAAAGATCTCAAAGCTTGAGTTACAAGGAGGGCTGAGTCGTCCGCAACAACTCCTGATTCAGATTCGACCTAAAGCTAAGCTACCAACCGGAGGATCCATAAAAGATCCAAAGATCTCTCCTAAGATCTCGAAAAGATAAGACCAGATCTTGATGTTCTCGAGATCCTAAAATCTTGGGATGATCCCATATCATACTAAATCTCCAATACAACCAGAGAGATCCACTGTTCCCTTCCCTATAAATACAGGGATGTGTTTCACCAAAGAGGTACGTTCAAAAAAGATATTATCACAATGTTGGTCTTTTTCTGGAGATCCTTCTTAGACCACGAACCTGACTTAGGCATCAGAGAGTCCCCTGAATGAACCGGGGCCTCCTTTGTCTCCTGCTTCTCTCTGTGCAGGTTCAAGGGAAAGATGTATAGAAGGTCCGCCGAAAAACTGCATCAACAGTTTGGCGCCGTCTGAGGGAACGACAATAGCTAAGCCGTTCCAATTCTACCAGTGAACATTCGAGACTCAGAAATGGCCAAAGGAAAGAAGAAAGCCTAGTCTCCCCCCGTGGCTATCCCAATCACGGCTGTGCCCACTTCCGTTGTGCAAGCTCCGAATCCCATCGAAGGTCCTGAGTGGCAAGAGAGCCGTCGTGGCTCCCCGTAACACCAGAGGCTACTTCGGGTTCGAGCCGATGTGGTCAACAAAGGCACGACAGCGGCGGTTAGCGAGATGCTCTCGAAAGAAAGGTGGGAGATATTGGAGCCGATCTAGGCTATCTGAAGCAGATGATGGAGAATATGCAACCCTTATATGCACGTCAGCCAAATCACCAGGGAGAGAGCTAGTCGAGCCATGCTCGACCGCATGCTGACCCCCATCAGCCTTTCGTCGTGCATATCCCATCATAACTGAACCCGTAGTTTGCTCCAGCCGAGCCAGTTCCATCTCACGTATCGGGAACAATGTCGTTACCTGCCTCCGACCTACTGCACGAGATAGATCGGTGGCGGTGCAGCAGAGGCCCGGTTGAAGCCACAGTCGACAGTGAGGAGCCTTGGAGAAACGAGTTGCAAAGCTTGCAGCAACAAATCGCCGACATAAAACAGAGCTACTGAGGCAATCTGACCACTCCTAAGGAAATAGAATCTTCATTCACTGTCGATATTATATGGGCGCGATTGCTGAACAGGTTTCAACTGCCTCAAATAATCCCCTACACAAGGAGCACAGACCTAATGGAGCATATGGAGTCGTTCCGGACGTACATGGAGCTCCATGATGCCACTGATGCGGTTATGTGTCAAGCCTTTTCGCTAACCCTGGTCGACATAGCGCAACTTTAGTTTAAACAACTGAAACTGAGATCCATCAAATCGCTCACTGAGCTCAGTGAGGCCTTCGTCACCAATTTTATTAGAGGAAAGAAGAGACTTAAAACGCCAGTTCACCTAATGAATATAGTTCAGAAAGACAGAGAGCTCCTAAAGGACTATATCAAGCATTTTAATCTGGAAGCGCTTCAAGTGAGAAAACACTCAGATGAGACCACACTCAATGCCATTATGACCGGGCTGAGGGACAAATAGTTCCTCTTTTCATTGGACAAAAACCATCCTGCCATACTGGCTGAATTTCTGAACTGATCTCAGAAGTATGCTAACACTGAAGAATCTCGGATCTTAAGAGACACAATCCAAAACAAAGGATCCATGACTAAGGAACATATGAAGAAGGAATCAGACTCGGCCAATACGAGCAAAAAACGGAAAGAGGATTGATCTCGTGACGATCGTAGGTCGAACAAATGTCCCAACAGCAAGTTCACCACTTACACCCCGCTAAACAAACCTCAAGAGCAGGTACTGATGGAGATAAGGGATGAGCGTTTTGTCAGTGGCTGAACAAGCTGCGAGGTAATCCCGACCGAAGGAGTAAGAACGAGTATTGTCATTTTCATTGGGATCACGGGTACAATACGAGCAATTCTTACCACCTCAAACGGAAGATTGAGAGGCTCATCCAGGAAGGTCTCGGTCAGCACATAGATCAAAGGGGAAACTGAGCCCCCACGATCAAGGAACAACCAATTGACAACCAGCCAACCGGAGAAATCCGAATGATCTTTGGGGGCCACAAGGGTGGAGGTGACTCAAACAATGCTAGAAGGTTCACGTAAGAAGCATCAGACATCTGGAAGCAAAAATGATGATCCTCGCCCGACCCTCGAAAGAAAGAAAGCTGGAGGGATGCAGCGTGACTTTCGCCAATGAAGATGCCCAAGGTGTTCACCATCCTCACGACGACGCATTGGTGGTCACACTCACCATAGCTAATCAGAAAGTTTTCTGAATTTTGGTCGACACAGGGTCGTCGGCGGATGTACTCTTCCTCCATGCCTTCGATAAGATGGGAGTTGTTCAAAATTCCCTTTGTTCTGTCAAAACTCCCCTCATCGGATTCGCCGGGGGTAAAGTTATGCCAGAGGGAGTTATTCAGCTCCCACTCACAGCCAAAGACGACCCAAATCAGACCACTTCAATGATTGACTTCCTTATGGTCGACCAACCGTCCGTCTACAATGCCATCTTGGGTCGATCGTCGTTGTACCTCCTCCAAGCGATAGTGTCAACCTACCACCTTGTTATGAAGTTCCTGACCGAGCATGGTGTAGGATTCATTAAGAGCGATCAACAGGAGGCTCAGCAGTGCTACGCTACAGCCTTGAGGGTTCCCCGTGAAGCAATGACGATCGAGTCTCTGGACCCATGAGAAGAATCCCAAGCGTGTGGCCGACCCATGGAAGACCTTGTTCCGATCCTTCTGGACGAGTCTTACTCTTCCAAAGCGGTACAGATTAGATCATCCCTGATACCTCCGATGCATGACAGGTTAATAGCTCTCCTCCAACGCTTCACCGACGTCTTTGCATGGTCCCATGAAGACATGCCCGGCATAAACCCCGCTATCATGACGCATCGATTGAACATCGACCCATCCTACCGTTCAATCCGATAGAAGCGACGTGCTCTCGGCCTAGAAAGATATGCAATAATCAGAGAAGAGGTCAGCAAGCTCCTCAAGGCTGAGTTCATCGAAGAAATCTACTACCCAGAGTGGGTGACCAACGTTGTGTTGGTAAAAAAGGCCAATGGCAAATGGTGCCTCTATGTAGACTACATTGATTTGAACAAAGCCTGCCCAAATGACAGCTTCCCTCTTCCTAGGATCAACTAGTAGGTCATCAACACTGCAGGGCATGAGTTACTTAGCTTTATGGACGTGTATTCAGGATACAACCAGATTGTAATGCACCCAACTAATAAATATAAAACTGCCTTTATCATAGATTGTTACCGAGTGATGCCTTTCGGTTTAAAAAATGTAGGAGCGACCTACCAGAGGTTAGTCAACAAGATGTTCGTATAACAGATAAGTCAGACCATGGAGGTCTATATCGATGATATGCTTGTTAAGAGCGTAAAAGCCGCCGACCATGTTGCCGACCTAGAGGAGACTTTCCTCATCCTTCGAAAATATCAGATGAAACTAAATCCGAGCAAATGCGCCGTCAGCGTAGGCTCAGAAAATTCCTCAAATTTTTGGTCAGCCAGCGAGGAATAGGGGCCAATCCTGAAAAGATAAAGGCCATTCTCGACATGCAATCTCCAAGGACGGTCAAAGATATTCAGAGATTAACTGAAAGAGTGGCTGACCTCAATTGTTTCATATCCAGATCCACTGATAAATGCCTCCCTTTCTTCAAATAGTTGAAGGGAAGGCAGATTAGTGAATGGACCGAAGAGTGCGAGGCCACTTTCCAAAAGCTCAAAGAATACTTAGGATTGCCCCCGTACTCTCCAAACTCGAGCCTGTGGAAACATTACTGCTTTATCTAGCCGTGTCTGATGCAGTAATAAGCTCGGCTTTTGTAACGCCCTGAAATTCGGAGGTTGAGCATAACTCAGTTCCCGAGTTTCAAAACATCACTTATACAACATAAACAATAATGGATGTATGTTGTCTGTGATAGTGCAAGAAACATGAAGTAGATCAAGCTAGATCAGCAGACATAATTTAGGGATATTGAGAAAATGCAAGCGGAAGACTTAAATACATATATAAATAAAAAAAAAATTTCCAAAATATGCATGCTCTTCCCAGGGCAATATAAACAACTGTGTCTCTCAAAATACACGTATCAAACTGTGCAAAATTGTCATACACATATCCCAAAAACCCCACTGGTCAGGACAAGGCTCACATGAACCCACCTGAGAACTGCATAAATGAGAACGCCTCCTCATCCTCATCAAAGTCTGGCTCCGCCTCGCCAGCATCACCGTTACCTGTAACTAAATTAGAGTCTGGTTGGTGTTTAAGCACCATCCCAAAACGTGGGAGTGAGTGATCAA
Organism: Magnolia kwangsiensis; assembly: GCA_037074715.1. Lineage (NCBI taxonomy): Eukaryota > Viridiplantae > Streptophyta > Magnoliopsida > Magnoliales > Magnoliaceae > Magnolia > Magnolia kwangsiensis. The sequence goes on along the minus strand of CM073583.1, from coordinate 61,574,533 downwards.
CTCAGTGGTACTATATAACAAAGGTTAATATGTTATCAATTCAATCAAGCAGTAATGATAAGCAATACAATCAAACATGTCCTAGACACTCTTATTAATGCAAGAATGATATGAGATAATGATGCATGCCCTCACCACAAACTCCCTCATGCGACATCATCTAACGATCGCGGCATGAATCACTACCACTGTGCTCTCACACCAACACCAATAGCACACGCAGTGCGATGTCATGAGTATGATTACCAAGTTCTTATTAGTCCTATTCATACAGCAGAATTGAGAAGCTAAAATACCTCCCTTATATCAATCCTCAAACATTGATCCATTCTAAGGTCGTCAGTCCTAGGAAATCTCATATGATGTTACGTTTCTAGGTCGCTGCAAGGGCTGTCAGGGCTGTTGCATGGAATCATTACACCACTCCCCCATCATCAAATCAATACAGACCTAGTTATATCCTCAATACTACAACAGGACTCGTCACCCTTATGCAGTGTCAGGATATACTCGAGATCACTACAGAGGGCTCCTCACCAATCAATGTAGGCCGACAACAAGAATATAGTGTCCTATACCATCATAATCTGCTCACAAAAGTAGGGTGCTCACTGGTCACTATGGGGAGGCTCGTCACCCCAACGTAGGCCAACAATTAGACTGCGGTGTCCCATACCACCATGTTTGACTCATGAGTCTTAGGGGATCACGGTACTAAGGTTAACGAAAGTTTCACTGGTAAGCTCGGTATCTTAGATTCAACAGTAGCAACCAAACATGGTGAACAAACATCGGTCAATTGGGTTAGTTGATAAGCTCAACTAGGCCAAGCGCACATTGAGTTTAACGACATGGAATGCATAAGCACTCCTTGTGGCCTAACCACTGTCGAACATCCCAAGCATGACTCAAATTCGTTGAACTCATCATACGTGGTGAAAACGACCTCAACCACTATTTACAGAACGGTTACCGATTACCTGGACTGTAATACAGTCCCAAGCACGTACAAACTCAATAACAGGTATATAATTCATATCCTACCTTCATATGAACATTCATGTCATATAACTAGAACTTAAATACATGGAGGAAATCATACACACATTTAACATGAATAATCTAAGTTACATAATTCTTGGAGGAAATCATACACTCAAATATTGTGATTAAGATTCATGTCTCAACAACCTTAGCAATCACACTTTACAAACTACTAACTCATTTAGGCATTTATACAAACACTTAGATTACACTATTCAACATATATCACATATGTCGATTCCATTACATATTTGGGCAAGTCCTTTCGCTAAGGAGTTACCGCATACATATCATGTATATGCCGACGACAAATAATCATGGTAATCATAATGACATAATCCATATGTATACGGGTATTCTAACATATACCTGAAATACTCTATTCCTAACATAACTTATACATATATGTACATCGAAACAGATAGCGCATTTGGCATGTGTAATAGCATTCACGTCATGAATAAATCATTATATATCATTGAAAGCCTTGAAAACCATAATCTAAACGTATATAGTCCGCACCTTAAACCAGAAAATACGTAGAAGATATGATTTAGACGATATGTCTTCGTCAACGGTGGATACGCTACCTATGGCATGAAACAGGTTAGCTATAACTTCATTTAAACTATTCTAGGCTTCAAAATAGGTTAGGGTTGGCTTAACTTACCCAAGAATGGAATCAGAATCACCAGAAGAACGATTCAGATATGCAGGTTTGATGTGTAGATGAACTGGGAAGAATCCTACGGAGAATCAACAGGTTCTCCCACACTTTCTCTCTCTTTTCTCTCTCTTGGAAAGCTAGAGTTTAGAAAATTCGAATGGAATTTGGGAATGAGGGTTTAAGGCCTTTTTATAAGCCTAAACTCGACGAAAACAGCCTTAGGGCTAAGGTATACTTAGGTTATAACCAAATCGGGCTCTTTCTGATCCAACGGAGCACTTCTGGAGGTCCTCATATCAAATGCGGTCGGACTTAAGCTCACTAGTATTGGATCTTTAGTAAGTTAAGTTTTCAGTCCGATCAGATTTTCAGATCGTCCGTGGTGGATCAGCTTCAATTCAACGGTTACCGTAATTCGATCAGGGCTACAAGTACTTTGACATGTAAGGGCCACCTTTCCTGATTCGAGGGTGAATTTGGATCGAAATCTAATGGTCAGAACGCTTAGAAATAACGCGCAAGTGAAATAGTCCAGATTACTTAAAATCATTATTAATTTTCTAAAAAGCTTCATTTTCTCACTCTTTACTCTGGACTCAATGAAATAGTCTCAGGACATCGTTTGGGCTTAATTTTCGAGGTGATTGTCAAGTTCAACTAAGCGGTTGTAATGGTCTAAGTTCATCGATATCGGACCTTCGACGTGCGGTCTAGATCTAATACAAAATTACAAAGCATTCCCGAGAGCAACTGGGTTTAGAGTTGGATCCTAGATTTCAGGGTAATATAGCGTCAATGATTCTATAGGTTTTGGGTCCTACAGATTGTATTGAAAGTTATTGGTGCTAATTTGACATGCAATCTAGTTTAGCGCTAGCTAAAACATATTAAAGTTCTAAGGGATTTAGTTCTAAATGATTTCTACTGAAGGTGGTACTTGGGTCTAAGTACAGATTTTTCTAAGTCATTACAGCTTTAAAAAGGGAAAGCGAGGGAAAGCAATCGCCAGTCTATTACGTCAGTAAAGCGTTGATTCCAACAGAGATGAGGTATCCGACCCTGGAAAAATTGGCCTTAGCCTTGGTTACATCTTCCTAGCGACTGCGACCATATTTCTAAGCTCACTCGATTAAGGTCCTGACTGATCATCCACTTCACCAAGTCTTGTAGAAACCCAAAGCCTCGGGCCGACTGATTAAATGGGCTATTGAATTGAGTGAGTTTGATATTAAGTATCAGCCACGCACAACAATAAAAGGCGAAGCAGTAGCCGACTTCATCGTCGAACTAACGCATTCGTACGAGCAAGAATCGACCGAAAATCGACCCTTGGCGGACTTAAATGGACCCAAAGTTTCCTTTGATCAGTCAACCACAGAACATGTAGATGCCGAAATATTTCCCGACCCTCCACTCTGGACACTTTATGTCAACAGATCATCCAACTTCAAGGCAAGCGGGGCCGGGGTAGTCCTGGAGACCCCTGACCACACGTACATGCAGTATGCCTTGAGATTTGGATTCCAAGCCTCAAATAATAAAGTGGAATATGAAGCTTTGATCGTTGGCTTCAAGATTTTTTTTAACACACGCACGCACACCCCACACACTCACGCTGGTGGAATTTCACCACCTATGGGTACTCAAACCCTTGACCTGGAGTTGAAACTCCTGAGAGTTTACCACCTGAGCAAGAGTCGGCCTCAAGCTTGCAGTGAACATGGGGGCTCGGAACCTCAAGGTTTTCAACAACTCACAGTTGATCGTCAACTAGATAGTCGACGTCTACCAAGCTAAGAAAGATCGCCTAAAATCTTATCTTTAAAAAGCCAGAGAACTGATCAGGAGCTTCCAGAAGTGTAATGTCACCCTAATCCCACGAGCAGAAAATAATAAGCCCGATATGCTAGCGAAGCTCGCTACAACAGACGAGGACAAGATTCTAAGGTCCATCCCGATCGAGTTCTTGGTTAAACTAAGCATCTAGGTAGCCGATCCTACTCTTGTTCTTTTGATTAGCTCAGAACCAATATGGAGGGACTCGATCATCTGATACCTCGAGAACGGTGAACTCCCCGATGATCGGGCAACAAGATGACGAATAAGGGTCAAGTCCGCCCGATACACCATGCTCAATGACATACTTTACAAAAAGGGGTTCTACCTCCCTTACCTAAGGTGTGTCCAACCAGAAGAAGCGGAGTACGTCCTGAGAGAGATCCACAAAGAAATTTACAGACATCACTTGGAAGGGCAATCACTGCAACACAAAGTCATCTGGCAGGGATATTACTGGTCAACCATCCAACATGACTCCCGACAGCTCGTCCGAAGATGCGATAGATGTCAGAGGTTCGCAAACATCCCTCGACAGTCCCCAGAAGAGCTCACGCCTATGGTCGGGCCCTGACCCTTCGCTCAATGGGGGATTGATATTATTAGTCCTCTCCCCATAGGTAAGGGTCAGACCAAGTTCGCCATTGTCACAGTTGACTATTTCACCAAGTGGGTGGAGGCCGAGCCTTTAGCAAAAATTACCGAGCAAAAGGTCACAGATTTCATCTGGAGAAATATCATATGCCGCTTCAGAATTCCTCACACTATCATCTCTGACAATGGGAAGTAGTTCAACAACAAACAATATCAGGGGATGTAAAAGAACCTTGGAATTCGTAATGTCTACTCATCACCTCGACATCCTCAGGAAAACGGGCAAATAGAGGCGGTTAACAAGGTCATCAAACATCATCTTTTGACCAAGCTCGAGAAGGCTAAGGGAGCCTAGGCCGAGGAACTCCCCAAGGTCCTGTGGGCTTTCTGAACAACGGCTCAGACCGCTATCGTAGAGACCCCATTTTCTCTGGCATATGGGGCTGAGGCAGTCACCTCTGTAGAGATCGGATTACCGTAAGCTTAGATAAGTTCATTTGACGAGCCAGCTAACGACGAGCTCATGCCCCTCAGCCTCGGCCTCGACCTCCTCAAAGAACGAAGGGAGCTGGCTCAGTTTTGGACTATTGTTTGCCAGCAGCAAGTGTCACGATTATATAATACTTAGGTCAAGGTCAGAAGATTCCGAGTCAAGGACTTAGTCCTCCGAAAGGTGTTTCAAAACACCAAAGACGAGGGGGCAGGAGCCCTAAGACTGACCTGAGAAGGACCTTACGTGGTATTGCATACAAGCCGACCCAGATTGTATTAACTAGAGAACCTTAGTGGTCAGTTACTCCCGCACCCTTAGAACGCCGAGCGTCTGAAGATCTATTATCCATAGGAAGATTGAAATGATATTCGTTCTCCTTTGTAATAATCAATAATAAATGATGAGAACTTCATCAGATCTATGTTTGATCGATATCCGACCTACATTCGACCCAAATCTGAGTAAGATTTATCCAGGGCCCGATCAAGGCTTGGTCGGCAATGACGACCTTAGCCTGACCTGGATCAACACCTAGGTGGTGGCTCAACATCAGCTCAATAATGGCGGCAAGAATTAAAAATGCTATCCTACTAGGTCAGCTCAAACATATAAAAGTTGAGACAAAGTAGTTAAAAGAAGACTTTTCATTGATAAAAGCCCAAAGGCCTAATTACATTGCTTTTACATCGACTACCATATCAAGGGTTGTACATCAAAGAATGACCAAAAGCCTAAAGAGGAAGAAGACGCTAGATGTGCCTGAAGTGCTTGAAGCTTGGCCTCCCGGTGTGCTTGAAATGCCTGGAGCTGAAAAGCTCTGTAAAATTAACTTCAAGACTCAACCGCCACTTCAGAGGCAGTCTGAGAAACCACTTCGGGAGCTGCTTCAGGAGCTGCCTCGAGAGCCCCTTCGTCACTCGACCCATCGGAGCCCGACTCAAACTCGTAGTTTGTTGATAGCTGAGAGATCAAGCTCGGGGAAATTCTCCCTCATCACCCTCACACATTCAGCATAACCTTGGCAAAAGAGAGTATCCCTTTCATCCAAGAATGCTTGAGACGATTGAAAGTCCTTCACAACATCTATTCGCGCGATGGCGAGGGTGGCCTTAGTCTCTATCTTCAGCCGATCTAGCTTGGCGTTCATATTGACGAGCCGTGCACGACAGTCATCATATGTTACCTTAACCTCTTGCAATCGCGAGGCCATCCCAGCTTTCTTGGCAGAAGCCGCTTCGAGAGCAGCCTTCATCGCCTCTACTCGACCTCTATAGTCGATGCCTGAGTTTCAGCCTCCTCCACCCGCCTATGAGCCTGAGCAAGCTCGGCGCAGGCCTTCAATGCGCACAGAGCAAACTGTGATAAGAGAAGGAAAATTAGAGCAAGTTATCCGAAGAAAAAATAGGCGAGGAATGATGTCGACTAAAGCTCTTACCTCAAGGAGCGTGGTCATCATGCGTGCCAACGTCTAATCCATGGAGGACTCGAACAAGCTAACGAACTCTTTTTCGGTGCCTTAACGATCCGCCCATGGGAGGATGTCCTCCACTGTCCGACGGAAGCTTCCCTTCTCCTCTTTAGTCTCTTCCCTTCTTGAGGGTTGCACCTCGGAAGGGGGCTTGACTACCTCTTGTGGCTCAGAGGGAGCCACGTTTATGTCCTCGTCCACAACCTCTATGATGGTCGGGCAAGAGGGGGTGAGTCTCCCCTTGCTTTTGGAGGACGTCTTCTGCTTCTTCTTCTTCTTCTTTGAAGCATGAGTGTAGTCCTAAGGAGGAGCTTACACCTTGGAAGGGGGCCGAAGGATAGGCCGAGCCTCCGACATCTATGCATCAGAGTAAAATGCGACAACACGTCAAGAATATCTACTCGACTTAGAAGCTTGAAGTCTAATAGCTCAGCTAAAGGCCTTACCAAAAGTTGTACCTGTCAGAGCTATATCCAAGCCTGATTGAAGGAGACACTCTGGTTGAAAGAGCACTCTCCAAGATCTTCTCTCTCAGCTCAAGGCCCACAAGTCCCTGATCTGAGCTAAGGACCCACTGTTGAGCAAGGGCTGGCTCTTTGGGACGACTGAAAATAGAAAAGAAAAATATAAGGTCAGCAAACAATATAAGTCGACCAACGAAAGATGACCCGTTATTGAAATATGAACCTGGCGTAGAAAAAGCTCGGGGAATGAGGGAATATGTCAACTCTGGGTTGGTCGTCTCCCATCTTTCAAACACCCAAAACCACTTATCCCTCTAGTGCTTGTTAGAGGAATTAGAGTCGGTTATCAGGGGACCATCGGTATTCCGCCACATGGAGAAGTAATACTAACCAGGTTGAGAAGTGTTGGGTCTCACCTGATACAGGTGAAGGAACTCATCCACCATTAGCTCAGGCTGCTCTTGCTCAGTTCTCAGCCCATAGAACTGCACAGCTGAACAAGTCCCTCCACCTGTTCGGAGTTAGCTGCCTCGGGGCCAAACCGAGGTAGGCCAAGAGATGCCAAACGATCCCTTAGAGTAGAAACCACAGGTCACACTGAAGGGCGACCTAGAAGACCACCACCGATCCCTCAGGAGGTTGGTCCAGAAGGTCCTCCACCAAAGGAAGTCCGAAGATTATAGACTCGGGAGTATGGTAACCGAGCCTGATCCGGACCAAGTCGTCAGCAATCAAAGTAGAGGGGACAGGCCCCTTCGGGTCCTCCTCACCCGCGCCGTCATCATCATTGGGAGGGTTACCCACCTCAACAAACCGATCGGTTGTTGAAGGCAAGCTGGGCTCTAGCGCACGAGAAGCCCTCTCTTGTCTGGACGATAAGTCCAGTGCCCTAATGGTAAGTGCCCTTGTAGCGTGCACTGGTCTCTGCGCTGAAGACCTCTCCTTCGCTCTCCTAGAGGATGAATATTGGAAAGTGGCATCTGCCATTACTACTAGTGGCGAAGGTGGGTTCGACATTACCCTGAGGTGACTGCTCGCCCCACTTTCACCACCAGAAACCCCCTCCCGCGGGCTCCTAGACCCAGACATTGAAATCAAATGGAAAGGGAGGAGATGGATCTCATCGAAGACAGGAATAACGGGATGGTAGCGGATTGCGGCAGAAACGATCGCATGAGTGCGTTTGGAGAAGAATGAGAAGGGAGGGAAGATGAAAATGTCAAATGGAAGAGCCCTAGTACGCCAGGGTTCTCCTTATATAGTCATGCCATGTGGCAGCAGCTTAATGATGCATCAATTCCATGCCATGCGAACATCCCCTCGTTTACCTTGTCGCGCCATGTGTCATAGTTACACGCACCACCCGTCCGGATAATCATTCACAACGTTACGCGTCGTCACGGTACTGGTTAGTCACCGAAACGACAACTCAGCTCCCACATGACCTCAAGCCACTCAACGACACGTAATGAATGATGCCTCGACTACCGTGCTAGTCATCACGACTAACATTAATGACTTCACTGCCTGACTTAGTTCACACATAACCCGACCGAATGAAGGCTGAGCTTACTTCCCGAGCCCTGCTCAAAAAGCAAGGGGGGATCACTGTTGTGGAAAAATATACAAGTCTAAAGGTCGGCTTTTGGAATGGACCAACTCTTCTAAATCGGCTCGGACTCATTATGGTTCGAACTTGATACGACCCCTAAATGCAAGAGTTGGTTGACCTCCAAAAAGGGGTAATGACGACATGAGCACCCTAAAAGCCCAAAAGGGGCCTAAAAGACTGATTTAAATCATGGGTCAGCGAAGGGTCGATTATGTATCGACCATAGCTCGGCCAGAGATCAGTCATAAACCGGCCATAGTTTGGTCCCAAACCGATCATAGGTCAGCTATAGATCGATCACAGGACGATCATAGACTAGCCATAGCATGGTCATAGATCGCTGCAGATCGGTTGAAGACAAGATATAATAAGATGATCATAGATAGGCCATAGCCCGGTCATAGATCTGTCATGTAACGGCCTCGGTAGAGTTGAAAGATCTCAAAGCTTGAGTTACAAGGAGGGTTGAGTCATCCGAAATAGCTCCCGATTCAGATCTGACCCAAAGCCGAGCTATAAACTGGAGGATCCTTGAAAGATCTAAAGATCTCTCCTAAGATCTCGAAAAGATAAGACCAGATCTCGATGTTCTCGAGATCCTAAAATCTTGGGAAGATCTCATATCATACTAAATCTCCAATACAACCGGAGAGAGTCCCCATACAGTGGATCTCTCCCTTCCCTATAAATATAGGGATGTGTTTCACCAAAAAGGTATGTTCAAAAAAGACATTTTCACTACGTTGGTCTCTTTTCTAGAGATCCTTCTTAGGCCACGATCCTGACTTAGGCATCAGAGAGTCCCCTGAACCAACCAGGTCCTCCTTTGTCTCCCACTTCTCTCTGTGTAGGTTTAAGGAAAAGATATATAAAAGGTCCTCCGTAAAACTGCATTAACAGTTTGGCGTCGTTTAAGGGAACGACAACAGCTAAGTCATTCCAATTCTACCAGTGAACATTTGAGACTCAGAAATGGCCAAAGGAAAGAAGAAATCGTAGTCTCCCCCCGTGGCTATCCCAATCGCAACTGTGCCCACTTTCGTTGTGCAAACTTCGAATCCCATCGAAGGTCCCGAGCGGCAAGAGGGCTTTCGTGGCTCCTCGCAACACCGGGCTACTTCGGGTTTGAGCCGACGTGCTCAGTAATGGCCCGACAAAGGTGGTCGGCGAGACACTCTCGAAAGAGTGGTAGGAGATATTAGTGCCGATCTAGGCTATCTGAAGTGGATGATGGAGAATATGCAGCCCCTGTATACACGTCAGCCAAATCACCAAGGAGAGAGCCAGTCGAGCCATGCTTGATCGTTTGCTGAACCCCATCAGCCTTTCGCTGTGCATATCCCATCACAACTAAACCTGTAGTCTGCTCCAGCCGAGCCCATTCCATCTCACATATCCAGGCCATTCATCAGGTGGACCTCCCATATAGATATTACCTTCCAAATAAGGGTGGTCCACTTAGTAAGTGTACCACGATATTCAAAACTCCAGTTGATTTTTCCACAAAAATGTATCTTCTGATTTAGTTGTGGCCCACCTAAAAAGTTGATGGACCTGATTCTTGGGATATGAAACCTACATAGTAGTACCATTCTGATGGATGGCTCGAGTATTTCACTTTTCTGCCACATTGGCTGGCATACGTTGCGGCGTGTGCATTAGCTGACTTGTACACACGATAAGGCTTTGGAAATATCTTATCTGGTAATTCCTTGTTACAATCATCCTGGCCAGGACCGAATATGGTAGAGCTATCTCTCACCAACATACCCAGCTTTGGCTAATGTGGTAATCGGGGTCAGTCCATATGAATGCACTATCACCAACGGTTTATATCTAAAAACTAACACCAATTAGACAATTCCATACAGCTGACCGTGGCCGTTGACATTGTGGAAAGTAAAAATAGTTAACAATCAGATATGCCTTAGAGAAAGAATGTGCCATGGGTTCTATTTAAAACCTTAAGCCATCTGCCGCGGTGCCATTGTATAAGGGAACCTAATTGAAAAACATCACCCTACCACATGTACTGTGATGAGATGACACTACCATGCTTCCGTTCTTCTGCCTCCACTATATCATTTGTCACGCCCCAAACTCCGAAATCAGGCTCATAAAATTTTTATCACCGAATCCGGTGCCGACAACCTCCGTAATAGCCCATTCTCGGCTCCAGATTCCGATCTTGGGATCATACAAGAAGGATTTTTTCAATGTACATTTATCTCGTAAGAAGCATAACCACAAATTTACCCAAATTACAAAGGCAACATCATCATTACATATCTAGTAATATAAATAGTTAAATACAGTGCTGAAAGGGAAATACATATATTGAAAATTAAAGCTCCAGAAGATAGTTGCACACTCTAAGCTCAACGCTGCTACAACCTAATGCCGCCTACACACATCTATCATGTATCAGCTTATAGAAAGCTTAGAGGGTGGTGTAAGTGTGTGCGATGCACGTGCCAATCATATAGATATCAGTGTAAGCGAAAATATCGACAATCCATAAATCGTACAATATCAAAGTAATGTAAAAACATGCTGGTAAGTCCATAAATACCATCAGCCTTATCCAAGCTATGTGATACAAAAAGATAATAAGCCAATATCATATACTGAGAAAGCAATGTAGATCAGCTATGCAATGTGGAGACATAGTAAGCCAAATATCATATATTAAGAATGCAATCCAATATACAAATCCTGATGAGTCTACAAATACCATCAGGATCATATAGGCCATATAAATGCAGAAACATATAAACCCAAAATGTCATATGTCGCGGATGCAGTATGCGGTGCAAATGTAATGACCAAGTTGGAGTGTGAAGTCGGGATGATTGTACGTAGTATCGTAGGCTATAGGGTCCATCACAAGAGACTTCTATCCAAACTAGTTCCATACCTAAATTTGGATAGTCAGACTCAATGTGATAAACTCCTGATCTTAGGTTAGTCATACGCCCCAACCGAAATCCTAGCCATTACAAAGGTACACAATAATTAGTTGTACACTACCAGCCCGAGTGGATAGTGAATGAATGAATGAATGAATAAAATGTTGGATATGTGACTCCCACTCAATAAGTCCATATATCAGTACCGTACATCTTTGAGATCATCACCGGGGTCTAGTACACTCGAAGCCACCTACCGCCCCTTCAAGCGCACACCTGGGTCAGTGGAAGAGACCTCACTATTTTCCTGTCAACAGTATACTAATGCCTACCCAGCTCATCGATAGCAGATCCATTTATGAGCTGGTCAGACTCAGCCTAGCATCGCCTACTCCCTCGAGCAGGTAAGGCCACACCCCCTCTCAACCGACTACGACACATTAAGAGACGTGGCCTACTGGTATTCTTCACTTGGGCACTTATGTATCCACTCGGTCTAGACGTTGGGGCGTCCTATGGTACCTAAAAGGTTTAGGGACTTTCACCCAGGGATATCTATGGCACACCATGTAGAAAAGATTTTTGGTGTCTCATCTGGCCATCCGAGATATGCATGTGGAGGCTACGACCCTGATGTCGCTAGGGCGTACGGTGGTCATATTCCAAAATGCAAGATGTATGAGTTATATCATTCAGTCATGCACCAAACCTGTGTGTACTGCGCGCTCATGTGGGATAACTCTGCCTATCAGGGAATTCCATAAAAAACCTACCCAATAGCATATACAATGGTTAATCGCATCTCATATCAAATATGCAGATGATGTGTATGGGCATGTGACATGATGCTATACTATTACGTACTCACAATCGGTATTGATAATCGGCCTAATAAAAGGCCTAAGGGAAGGTCACAATGTGGATGTTTAACTATCATTGCCCATCAATATGGACATTTAACCAACATTGCTCCCAAGGAGCGACCCTCACAAGGCTAAACATATAGTGGACCCATGGCCTCACACAAGGGCCTCATACACAACATAATGGGCCTCACACAAAGGGCCTAATATACATCACAATGGGCCTTATCACATGGGCATCACATACATCGCACTGGGCCTCATCCTATGAGCCAAATATTCATCATAATGGGCCATAAATACATTACATTAAGGTGGGTCGTGCACATTCGAAATGGGCCACAAATACATCACATTGGACATCACTCATGGGCCTCATATACAACACATCGGGCCCCATCATATGGGCCTCATCACATCACATCGACCTTACCAAATGGGCCTTAAATACATCACATGGGCCTCGCCAAATGGGCCTTAAATATAACACATCAGGCCTCATCATATGGGCCTCTTATATATCGCAATGGGCCCTCATTACATAGACCTGTTGGGCATTACAAAGAACGGCCCATGGATGGACGACCTAGGTAAAACACACATCATAGAGGGTCCCTCTGGTAATGGGCCATCCAAAAAAATGGGCCAGTTGCTGGGGCCCTCCATAAACATCACAATGGGTCCTAGAAGATTTTAACAGTGGGCGTTTAATCATTGTTATCCAACAGCATTCAAGTTACTACTGGACGGTATGAATGAAATGCATACTTCATGTGGGCCCCACGGCCGCTAGACGACATAGGATAAAACACATATTATGGTGGGGTCCACACTAGTGGACTGGATGACTGGATAAATGAAATGGCCAAGCTATATGTCCTAGAGGGGGGGGGGGTGAATAGGACTATGCCAAATTAAAATTAAATACAGCGGAATTAAATTAAATAGATAGCCAAACGAAAATAAATCAATTCACAATGCAACCTCAAAATTCAGATCTTGAGAAATTGATACAAAAGTTGTTCTAAGGACAACCTTACACCAAAAACTAAAGGTTTATGGTAGGACAACCTGATTTCTAGAAAGATCTTTGTATCAAGAACTCAAACCGAAAGAGAAAAATATAAATTCAAAAAGAATAAATTGCAATCTTAAGAATTGATTATCCTAAGGATAATCATGCACCGTAAAAATGGCAGGACAACCTTACTAAAATAATTACAGAAATTGAAGCTCAAATTGATAAAGGAATAGCAAGAGATAAATTGCTGAAATAAAACTCTAAACTATTACACCATTCTCCACACTTGCTTGAAATGTAAATTGTTACAACATTCACATCCACATATACATTCCACAAAACTGAATGATAAAAGATAAAGAATTAAGTAAGCATTCAATCCACAAGACAAGGAGTTATAGTGGTTCGCCTGTGTGTTCACCAACTGTTAAACAACAGCCACACAAAATGCTACTCCACTCCTAATATCCTCACATAGGGATATTAGCGTTCACTATCAAAATAGGTTTCACAAGTTCACCTAAAACCTTCACAATTGTGTCTTTTTCACTTGGGCTTACACAATAAAAAAAAACCCCTCTTTTCTGAGTTTTTTGGCTCTCCTCAGACAACCACACAAATTGAGATTTTTCTGGCGAATCCCAAACAAAAACCAAAATAGAATGAAATTTACAAAATTTTGAAATACCTAGATTTCTCCTCTTGTAGCAGCTCGGAAGAACCACTTGGAGTAGATGTTCAAATATGAAAGTTCAAGGTCTAATACTCACTTTACAATGGTTCTAAGTTCTAATTGATTTTAAATTAAATTAGATTGGGCTAGCTCTATTTGATTTTAATTCCAAGAAGAAGGTGTCATGCCTCAAACTCGAAAACTGGGCTCACAAAATTTTCGATCGCCGAATCCGGCGCCAACAGCCTCCGTAGTACCCCATTCTCGGCTCCCGGTACCCATATACCAGGTTCCGATCCTGGGATGCTACAAGGAGGATTTCTAATAACTATTTGATTCGTAATGAGCATAACATAAGCATAACCCACAAACAATAACCACAAGAACACCACCACAAAATCCACTATGATCAAAAACTTTTGAGTACAATGCAACTGAAGGGAAATACAAGATAATACAAGTACGAAAACTTCAAAAGCTTGGCTGCACGCTCCAACGACGGCGAGACTAAGGCTGCGTCCTGGCGTCACCTGCACGCATCAATCGTGCATAAGCTTATAGAAAGCTTAGAGGGTGGTGTAAGTGTGTGCGCAATATAGGCGTGCTTAGAATGTAAGGTCAGAGTAATGCAGATTGATGAATACATGAATACAATCAGTCGTACCAAGGCTATGCAGTGCAAGATGTGAATGCGATCGGCCATATCTAGATCATGTGATGCGAGATGCAACTCAAGCATGCCAATTCTCATCATATATCTGTACAGTTCTCATTTTGAATAATCACCGGGGTCTAGTACACTCTACGCCAGCTTGCCGTCCCTATCCGAACGCACAACTGGGAGAGCAGAAGAGACCTCACTATCCGCCTGCCAATATCGGGCCTGGCTCGTCGATAGCGGACCGATTCCTCAAGCTGGTCAAACTCAATCTAGAAGTTGCCCCCTCACTCAGGCGGGTAAGGTCACACCCCTTTCCAACTGACCACGACACAGTGGGAGACGCGACCTACTAGTATACGGCCATCGCGCACTCGTGTATCCACTCAGTGTCGACATTGGAGTCATCCTCTGGTACCATCGGGTTTAGAGATTTTCACCCAGGGACATCTATGGCGGTCGTATGCTAGAACCAAACATTTTCGATATCCAATCCAGCCACCCACGATACATCTGTGGAGGCTATGACCCTGATGTCGCTAGGGCATACGATAATCACAATCATACAAATGTAAGTGCATGAGTCACACTACCAGTCATGCAACAGTCTTACGTGTGCCATGTACTTATGTAGGGCAAATCCGCCTATCAGGGAGCCCATAAACATTCCGCCGAAGTTATATGCTATGATCAGTCACTCCACATATCAGTCATACATATGATGCGTATGATCATGAATCATGGATCTACACTAAACATGTATATAAAGATGGGTCTTGTATATAATAAAAATGGGCCTAGACAGCCTATTCACTACAAGTATGAGCCTACCAATGGGCCTCAGGGAGAGTGATAATGCGGGCATTTAATCGACATCATCCTGACAATGTGGGCATCTAACCATCATTGCTCCCAAGGCTCGGCTCGCCTTAAATATCATTAAATAAATCATGACGGAATCACACATTGCAATGTGCCTTAGGTATATCCCATTGGGCCTCAAATACATCAAATGGGTCGTATCTCATGGGCCTTATATTCAGCAAGTGGACCACCACAATAAGCTTCACCAATGGGCCTTAGGTACTTTGCAATGGGCCATCACCTATGGGCCTTGGAATGCATTAAAATGAGCCCAATCACATGAGCTTCGTATGCATCAAATGGGCCTAATTACATAGGTCTTATATATGCCAAGGTGGGCCTCAACAGTGGGCCACAAATACATCAAATGGGCCTACACACATGGGCCCATATATAACAAAGTGGGCCTCGACAACGGGCCACAAATGCATTAAGGTAGGCTTAATCACATGTCAAGATGGGCCTAAATACATCAGCCCATATATACCGAAGTGGGCCTCATGTGAGGCCCGCCAAAATGTTTATTTTCCTATCCAATCTGTTGATAAGGTCATATGAATAGGGGCCCACCAAAATGTCTATTTACACCCAATCTGTCCAGGCCCATAGCGATGTTTATTTGCCACCCAAACAGTCCATAAGGTCATGTGGACCTGAAGCTCATGGTGACGTTGGTTCACCATCCAAACTATTCATGAGGTCAAGTGGACCATGGACCCACTGAAATGTTTATTTGCCATACAATTTGTCCATAAGGTCACATGGACAAGGAGGGCCCACTGTAATATATATTTGACATCCAATATATTTAAAACAAATCGCGTGGACCTGGGAAAGCTGGGGTCCACTGGAAATGTTTATTTTCCATACAACCTATTCACAAGGTTACGCAGTCAGGGGGCCCACTGTGATATTTGTTTGACATCTAAACTGTTAATAGGGTCACACGTACGTGGAGCCCACTGAAATGTTCATTGTCATCCAAACCTGTTCATAATGTCACGTGGTCAGGGGCTCACGTGATGGACGGCATGGACACAATACATACATCTGAGTGGGGGCCCACGGCCACGCCACCTCTGGGCGCTGGCACGTTACAGTGGCATGGGCCCACTATAATGTTTATTTGTTATTCAACCAATTCATAAGGCCACGGTCGGGGGCCCACCGCAGGGTGGTTCGCCAATCCAACCCACTCATTATATGTATCCCATCTAACTGAGGGTCCAGACCAAGTTTCAGCCATGTCTAAATCTCAGGTAGGCCCCACCAAGTGCTTTTATATGTTTCAGGCGTGTCTTCACATGATTTTAGATGGTATGGCCCACCTGAGTCCGTATACGGCTGATTTTTGGTAGGGACCCCACTGCCCTAGGGGGCTTCCTAATGGACGGTGTGGATTTTTGAATCGCACCACGTGGGATTCACTGCTGGGGCCGTGAGCCCCAGCCACCTCGTCCGCCCGCCACTCGCCAGTGCTGGACGTTGGCGTCCCTTTTTTTTTCCCTTTATATATATATATATATATATATATATATATATATATATATATATATATATATATATATTTATATGGGGCCCACAATGAGATGATCCAAACCATCTATTGTGTGAGTCCCACATGGTGTACTGTCCAGTCAAATTTTAGGGTGCATCCAAATTTCAGGTAGGCCCCACCAAGTGCTTTTATATGCTCAGGCATGTCTCCACATGTTTTTAGATGGTATGGCCCACCTGAGAATCAGATTGATCCTAAAATTTGGCTCAACGCCTAAAATAATCTGAGAAAGAGAATGGACGGCTTGGATCAAGAACATACATCAAGGTGGGGCCATGTTGGAGTAGCCCACTATTTCTCTTCCTTAACGTGGACGTCTCTGGACGTCATGGCATAAAGTCATGCCAATAAAAAAAATATTCTTGTTATCCTAGGTGGGACCCACGTTAACTAGATCTATCCCGTCCATTGCATGTGTCCCACAAAAATAGGGGTCCAAAACAAGTTTCAGGTGGGTCCAAGCTTCTGGTGGACCCCAAAAATCATTCTTCCAAGTTTCAACGGAAAATACTACCATTCTTAATACCACGGCCTGCCAGATGATTGGATCGGTCTCATTTTTCAGCTCAACGCCTAAAATGATCCCGAGAATAGAATGGATGGCTTGGATCAAATATAAACATCAAGGTGGGGCCATGTTGGAGGGCCCACCATTTCCCTTCCTTTTCTTTTTTTTTTAAGGCTTGTAAGTACACACCCCTGACAGTACACACACTCCACGTTAACCTCTTCACTCCCATGCCTCTAGTCCAGCATCCCTGGACGCTGGACGGCATGGATGAACACATCATCATGGTAGATCCCACATGTACGTGGCCCACCATACCCATATACATATATATATATATATAAAATATTAATATAATATAATATATATGTATATATATATACATATATCAATAAATATGTATATATACATATATCATATCACCTAAAATGTGGTGGACCACACCATTGATGAATGGAGTGGATTTAACATGACCCACTTCATTCTAGGGAGAGGAGAGAGAGAAAAAAAAAAGAGAGGAAAAGAGAGATACGGTGAGATAGAGGGGAGGGTCCCCACCACTATGGGCCCTCCATAGTTACAACACATACATTGAGTGGGTCCCACAACAAGTGGGCTCTTAAAAATTGAAATGAAGGATGATCACCCACCTCTAAGTCTCCTCCTTGCTCCCTTGGCCTCCAATGCTCTTTTGCTTGACTTTTAACGGTGGTAGATGATGAATCAACGGTTGAGATGAGAGATGAGAGAGTAGGGAAGGTGGGCCACACTTGGCATTTGGGAGAGGGAGAGAGAGCTTGGACATGTGAAGCTCTTTTGCTTGGAATTTTTTTTTTTTTGAGAATGAATGAGAGAGAGAGGAAAGTGATGGGTGAAAAAGGGTGATGGAGTGATGTGGTGTGATGGGTGGAGTGGTGTGTTGTAAGAAGGGATGGGTGGAGAGAGAGGTGAAGTGATGTGAGGGTTGACCTTGCTTGTGTAAGAGAAAGGTATGGGTTGTTGTACTTGGGTATGGAGTGACTTGACTTGAACTTGACATGAGTGATTGATTGATTGATGAGACATCACGTAGAGATTCCGTCGTAATTCGTAACGCGCGGTATTTTCTTTGAATTGAACGCAGACTGACATCTTTTAGCCTGGGTATCGGGTCGGTGTGCCAACCGTAGCGACTGCGCGGTCGCTAAGGTATAGGTTTCAATTTTAGCCATCTTTGGCATACAAGTCTCAGCTTAGGATCGCGCGTAAACATCAGAAAGTGGTCGAGGATTGCCGAATTCGACCGGAAGGATCGCGGGAGTCGACGGAACAGTACGAACTAGGATACGGGTCTTACAGATGGAAAACAATAATTTCTCTTTTCAAATCAGATTGGAATATAAAATAAAATCAAATAGTAAAAACCTAACAAAAGGAAATAGAATTATGCACAATATAACTTTAAAACAAACATAAACTTATCTCAGAGTAGAGCTTCAAATTTACTTAAATTTCTGAAAGTGCACCTACTAAGTGCCCTGGTTTGTCAATTACATTGTGAGTTGAGTCAGTCGGACAACAGCACCTAACAGGAAGATCAAGTCAAGTGTCTGCCTCAACTGGATGTGTGGAAGCTTGCCATAGGTAAATCATAGCCTCACATCCTATGTCCCAAAATACCAGGTGATTAAAACCCTTAAAATAAGTAAAACATCTTAGAGTTTTGGGTTAAGAAAATTTTATACCAAATATGAAAATCTTTAAGTTTCTCTTGCCCTGTCGATTATATCGATTCCCTTTTTGATATGATCGACCAGCTCTGTCGATGTCCTCGAAATCTCAATCGATATAATCAAATGAGGACATAAATCGTCCACCAATCAAAACATTCATCTGGACGATTTATCAATATATCGATGGTTCAGTCGATATCATCGATATTCGAATATCGATCCTATCGGAAGAGGATTGATAATATCGACAGACTGTTTTTTCGGCGCCCCTATTTTTCTAAAGAAAACCTCTATGTGCTTCGATATATCGTTGACTATCCAATTCAATCTGAACTCAAATACCGATCATATCGGATGTCAGTTGATCCTATCGATAGTGGGCGCACGTTTCTTCCAGCATAAATTTTAGGATGTTTTTATTGATGATCGGGGGGCTAGTCGATAAATCGATGTTCATATCTCGATCATATTGAGACATGGTCGATTGGATCGAGTCCGGACAAAGATCGTCCAACAAGCTTACAGTTAATCTATACGATTTATTGATCCGATCGATAAGATCTCCGATATCATCGATATACAAATTCTGATGACATAAACTGTTCCTCGATTATATCTGTAAAACCTGAAATTCTTCAAGACGTATCTCTCTTATTTTCACCTGTCGATAGATCGGTGTATTTCTCGATGGAATCAGAGTTCGAAATCCGATAACATCGATGGATGTCTCGATCCCATCGTCCAGTTGGTGAAAGGTTTCCAAAAAGTGTAATGACATATGAGTTTGTATCATCAAGAGGTCAATCGATACAATCGAGAGTTTACACTCGATCATATCGACCCTTGCTCGATAATATCGAACTCTGTCATAAATGTGACCGTTTTATATCCGTTGGAATCTTTTGCCTATATATAGAGAGGTTTATCTTTATTGCTGGTAGAGAAAGAAGAGAGTACTTTTAAGTGTTTTAAACTTCATATCATTTATCCTAAGCCCTTTCTCTCAGGGAGTTCATCCTCCAATCCACCCTCATCATTGATATTCAATAGAGTGGATTGGGGAATGAACTTCCGCATTCAAGGATCCTTCAGCTACTACTTTAATGGCAAATCATTAAGCTGGGATGCCTTGAATGCATAGATGATTGGAACCACTCTATCTTCCTTATAGAAAAATCTTTAGAGAGTAGAATTCCATCATCACCTTGACCCAACCTAAAGCTTAGTATAGGTACATCTTTATGTTGCGGATCAAGGGAGCTGAAGACTCTTCATCAACAAGAAGGAGATCTTCATCACTGCGCTAAAAGGGACTCATCAAATTATCTGTAAGTACTAAGAGTCCAGAGGACATTTATGATCATTTCTTTTTAGGATTGGGTTGTAGCTGTTGCTCACCATTTGAAGTCCTTAAAGGAGGCCTCCAACGGGAGTGTACGTATGGAGTGCGTTGTGTGGACCCTTACTCTAGGTTTGAGGTGAACCATGGGAAACCTCCTTAGTGAAATCCGGTCACTCAAGGGTTGAGTGTGGAAGCCGGTAGTGGAGTAGACAAGTAGTTGAACCACTATAAAATGACTGTGTTTGAGATTGGTATTGTTTTTCATTTATATGATTTCCTTTCATGCCTTTATATCTGATCATCTGAATTCACATCTTATACACACATACAGTCATATCCATCACAATCTTATTTATAAATTGCTTGTCTTTTAATAGTTTTTGATTGGATCCTCTACCAGGCTTGAAAGCTAGTAGAGTTAATTTTGAGTAATCCTAATCTGAACTCTGTGATAGGATTAATGTGATAAGGATTTTTTATTAATTCATAAAAACTTTAAAAAGTCCTATTCACCCCCTCTAGGACATATTAGCATATTCCTACTTCAATTCAAGCGGTCTTTTCCGCTATTTCAATTTCTAATAAATAACTTTAAAATTCGTGTGCTATTTATAGCTGCAGAAATTCATCTTCGACTGGTCCTAGGGTCACCATGATTGGTAGAAGAAATAAATTTTTGAATTTTTGAGCGCGATCGGATAAAATCGTTTTACGACCGGTCAAAGACAGTCCACGACTGGTCGAAGGCAGTCCAAGACCGGTCGAGACCCCTCTACGACTGGTCGTGCCACACTTGATTTAGTCGCTTGAGTTTGAGTCGTAGCTCCATGACTGGTCGAAGGTCAAGTCGAGACCATCGTATGACCGGTCGAGCAGATTCTAGGACTGGTCGTAGCCGAACAGAAAAAATTCAATAATTCGTAACAAATCTATGACTGGTCTTGAAATTTCTTGGACTGGTCAAACCAGTGCTAGGACTAGTCGAACCAGATCCAGGACTAGTCTTAGGACAGACCAGAATCATGCATAATTATAAAAATTGGATTATGTATCCAAAATGACCTACCCTAAGGTCAAACTAAGGTCTATCAAACCTGAGACTCGAAGTATGGACATTAAAAACTTCACTTTTAAGTTGATGTAGCTTGAGCACATCACAAGCTTCAGTATCACTTTAAGTTGCACTTGTCTCCCGGTCTATCTTGAGTCTCGAACTTGAACTCTTTATTGTAGCTTGAACTAGCTTGAGCTTGAACTAACTTGTACTTAACTAGCTTGAACTTGAAGTGTTGATGAGGTGTCTCGAACACAGTTATCAAGAAACAAACACAACAAACACAAGACATATATAGAGGTTTTGACACACAAAATTTGACAACAAAAGGAGTATGAGACCATATCACTTACAATCTCCCCCTTTGTCAAATTCGTGACAAAACATGCTCTTATAAAAAATAGCACTATCAATAATCAGCAAGAGGAGCACAAGAACAAGCTGTTATAAACCAGGTCCAATAAGGAATCATGCACCAGTTGTTATAAAACAACACAAAGAATCATGCACCAGTTGACATAAGCCATATATAACTTCTTAACTCCCCCTGAGTAGTGTACCCCATCATAATCCATAATACCATAGAATTCACAAATTCTCTCCCTTTTTGTCAAAATATGACAAAGGAAGAAGCAAAGATAAGATATGAAAGATAGTATATAGATATCAAGATAGAAAGTTCAAAGTATAGAACATATCATCAGGAGTTAACAAGTTAAGTCAGATAAAGTCTAACACACAAACACAAAATATAATAGTTATTACAGACCATAAAAAAAATTTCAATCTGATTCAGAGGAAAGAGCTGGTATGGTAGGATCACTTTGATGAAGGTTCTTCTGTAAGTGCCTAAAATACTTGCGCATCTTTTTAAATTGATCATTGTAGCCAACATTCATCTGTTCTACCTTCTCCTCTAATGCACTCAGACGTGCATTGAAATCAGATGGTTCAAAGTCTGGATCATTTCCAGAGTCTAAATCAATTTCATTAAAGATATCATCCATGTCTACATCATCTGGCGGTAAATCATCACTCTCGACACCAATTTCAGCTTCAGCAGCAGCTCCACCCCCACCGACATCAACTTGGCCTGGAGCCAATTTCAACTTCATTTTATTTATGTTGGAGTTGTTGAATATGAGGTGTTGGATAGGACCCTCTCCGACAGGCATAACGACTAACATGTGAGTGGCTAATACATTCATCAGATACCCAAATGGAATATTACTATGACTAGGATGGATATGGAATTGAATAATAGAGGAACAAATCAAAGAGGGCAAACAGACATTAGCGCCAGTAATGATTGAGTACATAATATGAACCATAAGCAGAGTCAACTCAGTTTTATTTCCAGAGCGGGGATACAGATTAGAGGTAAAGATACGATGTAAAACTCTGTATCTGGGTAACAAGTATCTGGATGCGAGGGCATTCCCATTTTGAGTCTATGGTGCATCCATGTTACATAATGCTATAGTAAAAACATGTTTTTCTGATTCAGTTACTTTTTTAGCTAGTGTGCTAGGATGAATACTTTTATCATTTACTGATATATCCATAAGGCCTGAAATTAAATGTCGATCAATAGGAAAAGGCCCTTCTCTAGTAGCAATAGTAACAGTCAGTTGCTCAGTAGAAAATTCAGTTATATAAGCTACCATGGCTTGCGCTATGGACTGGTATGTCGGCCCGCCCCGGCATAAAATGTTTTCCCAACCTACAGATTGAAGGAGAGGAGGAAGACTGAAAGGAGCGATATGGTTTAAATCAACGGCCTTTTCAACTATCATATTGCACATACGCAAATCACGTACATATGGTGGATCATCTTCGCAAACCCTAAGATGGCGTTTAGTGATAATATTTGATCTAGAAGAAGAAGCACCTCTAAGATTTTTCTTTTTACCTCTAGAGTCTATTTTCTTAAAGAAATATCAGAAATTTTAAGAAAATAGAGATGGGTTTCTCTAGATTTAGCAAGAGAGGAAGAAAACCCCAATATCTAGAAGAACGAGTTGAAATAGAGAGCTGCAATCAAGAAATCTAAAAGAAAAGACTATGATTCTTCAAGAAAATAAGTAAAAATACTCTAACCTGAAGGAATCGAACAGAAGGTTTCGACGGGTCATAGCTCGGCTCGTTGGAGAAGAGAAATAGAATGAAGAAGATGAGATTTTTCCTCCAAATAAAGCAAAAAGCGCGCTCCACGACTGGTTGGCGGACGTCCTCGACTAGTCGTGCTCGTTTTCGACTGTCGTGTACCAGAAAAAATATGTAATTCTCTACAAATTTTGAAATTTAATGTATTAAAGTATTTAATATATATATACACTATGATACAAAGATGCATGATCAATCATTTTAAATTGCACATACCAAGATTAAATTTTAATTAATTAAACCTGCTTTTGTCGAGCGGTTCAGTGAATATGTCAGCAAGCTGAGTCTCAGTAGGTATGTATTTTAAGGATATTACTTTTTCTTCCACTAATTCACGAATATAATGAAATCTAATGTCAATGTGCTTAGTACGTGAATGCTGGATTGGGTTTTTGGAAATATTTATAGCACT
Source organism: Magnolia kwangsiensis (assembly GCA_037074715.1). Lineage (NCBI taxonomy): Eukaryota > Viridiplantae > Streptophyta > Magnoliopsida > Magnoliales > Magnoliaceae > Magnolia > Magnolia kwangsiensis. The sequence goes on along the minus strand of CM073583.1, from coordinate 61,550,615 downwards.
GAAATTATCACAGTATAAAATCATTGAATCCTGTGTGATACCATAATCACTCAACATACGTTTCATTCAAACCAGCTGTGTACATGCATTTCTAGTTGCAATGTATTCAGCCTCAGCAGTTGAGAGTGATATGAAACTTTACTTCTTGTTAAACCAAGAAACCAAGCAGTTTCCAATGTAAAAAGAACCACTACTGGTTGATTTTCTGTCATCGATATTACCAGCCCAATCAGCATCTGAATACCCAGCCAATTGAACACTAGTATCATAAGGATACTAAGGACTCAAATAAACTAAACTTGCGACATATCTAATAATTCGCTTACGACAGTTAAGTGAGATTCTTTAAGATTAGACTGATATCTAGCGCAAATTTCAACACTTAAAGAAATATCAGGTGTACTAGAAGTTAAGTAAAGCAAACTACCAATCATGCTACAATACAATTTAGGATCTGCATCTTTACCTGTAGAGTCTTTTGACAGTCTTAGAGTTGTACTCATAGCTGTATCAAAATTCTTACCATTCTTAAATCTGAACCTCTTAATCAAGTTCAAAGCATACTTGGTTTGAGAAATAAAAATTCCATCAGGTTGTTGTTTTACTTGTAACCTTAGGAAATAATTTAATTCCCCAACCTTGCTCATTTCGAATTTAGATTTCATTAACTCTGCAAACTCAACAGTCATGTTAGCACACGTTGATCCATAAATAATATCATCTACATAAATCTGAACCATTAGAATATCATCGTTATGCTTCTTAACAAAGAGCGTCTTATCGACACTACCCATTTGAAAATTGTGACTCAGTAAAAACTTATTTAATTTTTCGTACCATGCCCTGGGAGCTTGTTTCAGACCATAGAGAGCTTTTTTAAGATGATATACATAATTAGTAAACTTAGGGTATTCAAACCCTGTAGGTTGTTCCACATATACCTCGTCATGTAAATCGTCATTCAAAAAGGCACTCTTCACATCCATTTGAAAATTTTTAAACTTCCTAACACATGCAATGGATATAAAAATTCTGATAGATTCAAGATGGGCTACAGGGGCAAAGGTTTCATCATAGTCAATACCTTCAATCTGTGTGTACCCCTGTACAACTAGTCTTGCTTTATTTCGAATAATATTTCCAAGTTCATCAGACTTGTTTTTGAAAATCCATTTTGTTCCAATTATGTGTTTATCTTTAGGTCTAGGAGCAAGATACCAGACATCATTTTGAACAAATTGATTAAGTTCTTCCTGCATCGCAACTATCCAGTTTTCATCAGAAAGTGCTTCTTTTACGTTTACCGGTTCAATCTGGGATATAAAATATACATAATTACATATATCTTCTAATTGTCTACGAGTGCGCACACTAGTGAGAGAGTTTCCAAGAATTTGAGTAGTTGGATGATTTTTAACAGTCCTTAATTTAGAATTAATTCCATTTGATGAATGTCACGCCCCAAACCCGGAAATCGGATTCATAGGAATCCCGATCGCCAAATCCGGTGCCGATAGCCTCCGTAGTACCCCATTCTCAGCTCAGCATTCATATGCCAGATTCCGATCCTGGGATTCTACAAGGAGAATTTTTTTTTATCAATGTACATTTAACTAGTAATAAGCATAACCACAAGATTACCCAATTCACAAAGGCAACATCATCACATATCCACTAATATAATCATTTGATTACAACACTAAAAGGGGAATAAATAAATAAAAATTCAAGCTCCAGAAGGCCACTGCATGCTCCAAGCTCAACACTGCTACAACCTAACATCACCTGCACCCATCTATCGTGCATAAGCTTATAGAAAGCTTAGAGGGTGGTGTAAGTGTGTGCGCAAGGTAAGTGTTAAGTATTCAATACAATGCCACAATCATACAATGTCTGAATAAGCAAAAACACTGACAAGAGCAGGAATAATCAGAGTAAGCAGAAATACTGACAAGATATAAATCATACGATAACAGAGTAAGCGGAAGTATGGACAAGTTCATAAGTCGATCAATATCAGAATACATAATATAAAACAGCTATCCACTAAGGAGTCATAAAGAGTCAAATATCAGGTGCTGAGGATGTAATGCAATATACAAATCCTGCTAAGTCTGTCTAGGCTATATAAGTGCAGAAACATAGCAACCCAAAATGTCATATGCCTGCGGATGTAATGCAATATGCGATGTGAATGAAATGACCATACTTGGAGTGTGAAGTCGGGATGATAGTACGTAATATCGCAGGCTACGGGGTCCGCCACAATAGACTTCTATCCAAACCAGTCCCATACCTAAATTTGGATAGTCAGACTCAACGTGGTAAACTCCTGATCTCAGGTTGGTCGCGCGCCCAACCGAAATCCTTTCCATAACAAAGGTACACAACAATTAGTTGCACACCACCAGCCGAGTGGATAGTGAATGAATGAATGAATGAATGAGCATGCAACTCCTACTCGATAAGTCCACATATCAGTACTGTTCCTCTCTGAAAAATCACCGGGGTCTATTACACTCCAAACCAGATTGCCGCCCCATCGCGCGCAACAAGGTGAGTGGAAGAGACCTCACTATCTGCCTGCCAATATCGAGCCCGGCTCGTCAATAGCGGACCCATTCCTCGAGCTGGTCAGACTCAGCCTAGCATTGCCCCCTCCTCTCGGGCAGGTAAGGCCGCACCCTCTTTCAACCGACCACGACACAGTGGAGAGTGCAGCCATCTGGTAATGGCACTCGACGCTCATCTATCGACTCGGTCTAGACGTTGGAGCAACCTCTGGAACCAAGAGGGTTCTGAGACTTTCACTTAAGGATATCTATAGCACCCCATGTAGAATAAATTTTCGGTATCCCATCTAACCATCCACGATATGCCTGTGGAGGCTACAGCCCTGATGTCGCTAGGGCGTACGGTGGTCATGTCACACAAATGCGGGATGCATGAATCACACAGTGCAATCATGCATCAATCCTGCGCATACCGTGTACTCATGTGAGGAAATCTCCGCCTATCAGGGAGTCTCATAATAACCAGCACTATGACATATGCAATGGTCAATCATATCTCATAACAGACATGCAGATGATGCGTATGGGCATGTATCATGGTGCTATGCAGTCACATACTCATAATCGGTATCAACCATTGACCACAGCAATGTGGACATTTAACCAACATTATCCCAAGGAATGACCCACATAGATCCAAATATATAATGGGCCCGCGACCTCACACAACGGCCTAATATACAACACAATGGGCCTTACTCAAGGGTTATATGTGCACAACAGGTGGGCCCTGCTCATGGGCCTAACATACATCACAATGGGCCTTACACATGGGCCTAACATACATTATAATGGGTTCCATCGCCTAGCCCTCAAATGCATCACAGTGGGCCCCATCACATAAGCCTCATATACATCACGTTGGGCCTTAAACACGGGCTGGATACACATCACAACGGGCCTCAAATACGGCTCGCATATACATCATATAGGTCTCGGCAATCAGCCTTGGCAATCGAAATCGGAATCGGAGTAGGCCTCAGTAATCGGAATCGGTCACGGTAATCAGAATCAGCAATCGGTCATGTCAATCGGAATCGGCAATCAGTCACGACAATCAGAATCAACAATCGGTCATGTCAATCGGAATCGATCAGTAATAAGAGTCGGCAAATCGGTTACGTCGATCAGAATCGATCGGTAATCAGAGTCGGTAAATCGGTCACGTCGATCAGAATCGGCAATCGGTCAGACAATCAGAATCAACAATCGGTCATGTTAATCGAAAATCGATCGGTAATCAGAGTCGGTAAATCGGTCATATCGATCGATAATCAGAGTCAGTAAATCGGTCACGTCGATCGGAATTGATCAGTAATCGGAGTCGGTAAATCGGTCACGTCGATATTCGGCAATCGATCACAATAAATCAGAATCGAAAATCGACCTCGATCGATATTCGGTAATCGGCCATGACAAATCAGAATCGGTAATCGGCCTTGATCGATATTCGGCAATTGACCACGATAAATCAGAATCGGTAATCGGCCTCAATCGATATTCGACAATCGAGCACGATAAATCAGAATAAGAAATCGACCTCGATCAATAATCGGCAAACGGCCACGACAAATCAGAATCGACTTTGATACTCGGCCTCGACAAATCGGAATCGGCCTCGATAATCAGAATTGACTTCGATACTCTGCCTCGAAAAATCGGAATCGGCCTCGATAATTAGAATCGGTGAGAATCCTATTGTCACGCCCCAAACTCGAAAACCGGGCTCACAAAATTCCCGATTGCCGAATCCGGCGCCGACAGCCTCCGTAGAACCCCATTCTCGGCTCCTAGCTCCCATTCGCCAGGTTCCGATCCTGGGATGCTATGAGGAGGATTTTGTATGTCAGTCTGATTCGTAATAAGCATAACCAAAGGCATAACCCACAAACAACAACCAAGAAATCCATTACATTTCCACTATGATCAAAAACTTTACAAGTACAATGGGCATAAAGGGAAATACAAGGGTAAATAACAGAAAAACTCCAAAATGATCAGCAACGTGCTCCTGCCTCAACGCTGCTGCGATCCGACGTCACCTGCACGCAACGGTCGTGCATAAGCTTAAAGAAAGCTTAGAGGGTGGTGAAAGTGTGTGCACAAGGTAGAATATGATCATGCAATATCAGAGTAATGCGGAATATGCAGATGGAACTATAATATCATGAGCCGTACCAAGGCTTATGCGATGCAAGACATGAATGGTATTGGCCACCCCAAGGCCATGCAATGTGCAATGCAACTCAAGCATACAGATCCTCATCAATGTCCACATATCAGTACAACTCAAAGTATGGAATATCACCGGGGTCTAGTACACTCTAAACCAGATTGCTGTCACATCGCGCACAATAAGGTAAGTGGAAGAGACCTCACTATCCGTCTGCCAATATTGGACGCGACTCGTCGATAGCGGACCCATTCCTCGAGCTGGTCAGACTCAGCCTAGCATTGCCCCCTACACTCGGGCGGGTAAGGCCGCACCCCCTTCCAACCGACCACGACACAGTGGAGAGCGTAACCGTCTGGTATTCGGCACTCAACACTCATCTACCCACTCGGTCTAGACGTTGGAGCAACCTCTTGGTACCATAAGGGTTTAGGGACTTTCACCCAGGGATATCTATAGTACCCCATGTAGATCAAGAATTTTCGGTATCCAATCCTGCCAACCACGATGCGTCTGTGGAGGCTACGGCCCTGATGTCGCTAGGGCGTATAATAACCATGTCACACAAATGCAGAATGCATGAATCACGCTATCCAGTCATGCAACCAATCTTGCGCATACCGTGCGCTCATGTGGGGCAACACTGCCTAACCGGGAGCCCATAAACAACCTGTCCGAAGGCAATGCTATGATCAGACAATCCTCACGTCAAGCATACATATGATGCGTATGATCATGAATCATGAAACTGCATTAAACATGGTATAATAAAATGAACTATCTTACAATGCAGATGGTCCTGGACGGCCTAAATACGATAAGTACGGCCCAGTAATGGACCCTAAGGAGAGTCGTAATGTGGACATCCAACCAACATTACACTCGCAATGTGGACGTCAAACCAACATTGTTCCCCAGGTACGATCTTCTTAAAACACCGCTACATAATTGGTATTGGGTTTACACATTGCAATGGACCTTATGTTCCTCCCATTGAGCCTTGCATATATATCAAATGGGCCATAGCTTATGGGACTTTTATTCGTCAGATGGGCCACGTAAATGAGCCAAACCAATGGGCCTTAAGTGCATTGCAATGGGTCATAACCCGTCGAGCCTTGAATGCATCAATTGGGTTTAAACCCGTAGGCCTTATGTAAATCAAATGGGCCTAACCCATAAGCCCTACCACATCTCAATGGGCCTTAATCCATGGGCCCCCAAAATATCAAATGAGCCTAATCTCATGAGCCTTGGAATGCATCGTTCTGATTCCATCCCATTGGCCTTTAAATATATCGAAGGGGCCCCGACTCATGGGCCTTACAAAGTATTTATTTCCTTCCAAGCCATTCAGTATTTATTTCCTTCCAAGCCATTCATAGGTGCACATGGCCTAGGGCCCACTGTAATATTTATTTGCAATCCATTCGATTCAAAAAGGTCATATGGACCTTGGGCCCACGAATATAATATGTATAGTAATATACATATATTATAACTACAATAGCAAATTATACATTAAGGGTACGTATGTATATAAAACACACATATTTATATATACATAGCGGTTGCTGTAGTTCTTTAAGTATGTTAAAAGGGAACAGAGGTGGGTCCCACGTAGGGCCCACCACTATGCACACATTACAAGAGATATACATATAATATATGGACTATATAATATATAACAAATAATACAATCATATATATATATATATGTATATATATATAATGGTGGGACCCACAGAATTTGCTGCTACTAGGGGACAGTGGGCCCCACCATCAAAACAGATGGACGGCAAGGGCCAGGGCACACACACACATGCCGCCGTGGGCTCCACCGTCCGTTTGGACAGTGGGAAAATAACACACACATCACCGTGGGTCCCATGTGGGGCCCACCTCAATGTTTATATGTCATCCAAACTACTGATAAGGTCACACAGCCCTGGGAGAAAGGGAAAAACGAATTTCATCCGGATCCAAAACTTCTGGGGCCCACAAAAGGAATCTCAATGGCAGAGGTTCAATTCACTATTTCCTGTGGTGCGGGCCACCTGAGTTTTAGATCGACCCGAAATTTTGAGGGGGCCCACCTGAGGATGGGACCCACCTCATGGACGGCTTGGATAGCATACAAACATCAGGGTGGGGCCCACGGCTGGAGCCGTGGGTCCCTGACTTGGACGCCACCCGCCCGCCAGGACGGCTGCACGCAGCAGCGTGCAGCGCTGCCAGCGCCGTTGCGTACAGAGGCTCTGCCTCATTGATTTTCATTTTTGAAAAAAATCATTTTCTCGGGATTTTTCGCACGTGGGACCCGCTTCGTCAAAATCTGTCCCAACCATGGCGTTCAGCGGCTCGAGGCCGTCCAAATGAGTCTAGAGTTCGAATTTTTTTGACTCTAGAAAATGAATAAAATGAGAAAATGGATCCTTGAATGGTCGAGGTGCATTATTCTATGCTATGGCCCACCAGGTCTTCCAACCAACCCCAAACTTCTACCCAACGGTTAAAATGTCGTGGGTAAGAGGATGGACGACTTGGATCGAACAAAAACATCATGGTGGAGCCTATGCAAAGGGACCACCCAAAAGCCTTCCTTTCTTTCTTCCTTTTTCCTTTTTTTTTTTTTTTTTTTTTCCCTTTACAACGTCCAGCGTCCCAGACGCTGGACAGTGATAAAAAAAAAATACTTTGGAAATGGTGGGCCCTGATGAAGTGGGCCACCACATGATGGGCGGCATGGGAATAACGTCTAAGGTGGGCCCCACTTGAATAAAATAAATACATCAAGATGGGATCCATTCAAGCGGGCCACCCCATCCTATTGCAATAAAATAAAATAAAATAAAATAAAGAGAGAGAGACATGGAGAGTGGGACACGGCTTGTGATGGAGGGACCCCGTCATTATAGGCCCTCCCATACATGAAATCATACATCAATGGGTCATTTGCACATATGACCATCAAAACTAAAGATCAACGGTGGGAATCCTTTCCCCACCGATATGGTTGGTCTAGATGACCCTTTTTAAATGAAAGTAAAGATCATGATGGGGTCCACGGAGAATGGCCCCATCATGGAATGATCATGGCGATCCAAGTGGTCCATCGGCCACAAATAAGGGTCCCAAGTGAGATCCACACCATTGATCGGTGGGCCTCACTTGGTCCACCATAAAAATAAGAAAATCTATCCTATAGAAGCACCCACTGTCCGATCTTCTCGCTCCTAGGGGTTCCTTGGCACCTTGTCTTCAACTTCAATGGCTAAGATGAAGAATGGAGGGTTGAGATGGGAGATTTTGGGGTAGGAAGGTGGGCCACTTAGAGCTTAGGAAGGTTGGAGATTTCCATACGTATGGAGCTCTTGGAGTTGCTTGAAATTCTTGAAATGAGAAAGAGAGAAAGAGAGAGTGATGTAAAGGGAGAGAGAGAGAGTGATGGATGGATGGGTGAGTGATGGTGGTGTAAGAGAAATTTGACTTTTGTGGCTTTTGTGTAAGAGAAGTATGGGTTAAGAAGACTTTTGTGGCTTTTTGTGTAAGAGAGGTATGGGTTTGGGAGACTTTTGTGGTTGCTTGGGAAAAGGGATGGAAGTGATGTGTACTTGACATGTGATGGATTGATGGGTGATTGATTGATGGGATTGATGTGATTGATGTGACACATCGTTGAGATTCTCTTGGTTTTCGCAACGCGCGGCGTTTTCTCGCACCGAACGTTGGCCCATAACTCTTGATCAGGGTATCGCCTCGGCGCGTGAGTCGCGGTATCGGAACCGCGGCGACGGTGCGGTCGCTATGGTATAGGTCTCGGGTTGAGTCGACTCGGGTTGTCGGCACAAGAATCCAGGTCGCGCGTCGATATCGGTTAAGGGTCGAAAGTTGCCGGAATTCGACCGGTAAGACCGCGGAAGTGTACGGAAAGGTACGGACCAAGATACGGGTCTTACACCTATCAAGGCCTAAGAGAAGGTCATGATGTGGACATCTAACCATCATTGCCCATTAATCAACATTTCTCCCAAAGGGGGGGGTAGTCCAAATAGAACCAAACACATAGTGGGCCCATGGCCTTGCACAAGGGTCTCGAATACTTTAAAAGGGCTACGCATCATGGGCCTAATACATGTCAAATAGGCCTTAGATTTAAACAGGTGGGCCCCATCATTTGGGCCTTGTATACACAACAGGTGGGCCCTGCACCTGGGCCTCAGATACATCATATGGCCTAATCACACGACCACGAATACATCTTAATGGGTATCAACCCATGGACCCCGAATACATCTCAATGGGTATCAACCCATGGGCCCCAAATATATCACATTGGGCCTTAACAAATGGGCCGCAAATGAATCATATTAGGCCTCAAACATGGGCTTATATACATCTCATTGGGCCACATCAATGGGCCGCACCAATGGGCATCATATACATCAAGTCAGCCACGTCAATAAGCCACATTATCAGGCCACTCTCATCTCATGGGCCTAATACACATCATATTGGGAGGGCCATGCACGGCCAGCAGGTGGGCCTGCACCTCCCAAATGGGCCCACCAAATGAACAATATGGATGCACAACACTTATATCTTGGTGCCCCACGAGGCTGGGTACGACGCAGCTGAAACAAATGGATGATATGACTAAAATACATGCATCAAGGTGGCCATACGTCCATCAAAATGGACGGACGGTGTGAATTCAATACATTCACCAAGGCAGGCCTCATACAATCAGGGTGCATCCCACAACACCATCCATGTACAGACGGTGTGGATGTAAGACACATCAACTCAAAGTCGGCCCCACACACTGTCATGGCGGGGTCCACGTCCAATGGATGGACCGTCTAAACATACCCATGCCTCATGATTTACCCACAGAACTTGTTGATGGAAAACAGATGAATGGAGTGAATAGAAAGTACATCAGAGGTGAGTCCCACAGAAACTCGCTGATGTCCAAGAGGCAACAGCTATACAGCAGGTGTGTAAGGTTAGGCCACCGTCCAGATGGATGGCCTGGACGGACAACGCGAATAAAGCACATACACCACAGGGATTCCGTCGCCTTGGCTTATGGACGGTGTGAATATAAAACACATGTAATCAAGGTGGGACCCACGTCTAGGGATAGACGTTGCGGATATAATAAATACATTAAGGTACGGCCCACCGTCCAGACCTGCTGGACGGTGCAGATACACCACGTACATCAAGGTGTGGCCCACCAGGACTTGTTGACTTCAACCACGCCAGCTGCGTGCTGGTGTGAAGTACGCCATCCAACCTGCTTCCATTCAACAGGTCCCACGTGGGGGCAACAGCGTGGATAAAACATTTAGATCACTGTGGATCCCACGTCCTATGATGGACGGTGGGATGCAACACATGCATACATCATGGTGGGGTCCACACATGTGGCCCACCAAATAAAAAAAAAAGGGGCTCCAGCGTCAAGAAAAGATGGACGGCAGGAATAAATAAAGAAAATACATGTAAAAGGGCGGGTCCCATGCTGCTGTGACCCAAAAAGGGTTTCAATGGCAGGCGATCAATTCCACTCTTTCCTATGATGTGGGCCACCTGGGTTCCAGATCTGACTGATTTTTGGGGAGCCCACTACCCCAAAGGGGACCTACCCAATGCACGGTGTCGATATTCCATCCACATTACGGTGGGGCCCATGATTGGGACCCATGGTCCCTGGCCAATTAGGTCGTGACAGCATAACAGGACGCCGCTGGCATCCTCTGACGGGTAGCAGCGACAGCAACTGCTGCTGCCTGTTGTTTATTATTATTTTTTTAAATATTGAAATTTTGGAGTTTTACCTAGGTGGGGCCCTCATCAGGAAAATCCACTCCAGCCATTGCATTCTATAGCCCGTGATCGACCAAATGAGACCAATATGTGTCGTATTTTTTGGCGAATAAAAGAATCAAGGTGGGTTTTAGTGGTAATGTCACTATTTCCTATGGTATGGCCTGCTTGATCATCAGATTTGTCTCAAATTTGGGCTCAACGCCTAAAATGTGCTAAGCAACAAAATGGACGGTGTGGATTATTTACATACATCAAGGTGGGGCTACATAAGCGGCCTGCCCCAAAGCTTATTGAAACAAGCTGACATTTTGTTTCCTGGTGGACGGTACCACACCGTGAATTCACGCTTCTCCGTCTAGCCACGTCTAGGGACACGGACGGTTGGGTATAACACATTTAAGGTGGGGCCCACCTTCAGAGGTGTTGTCCAGGTGGGCCACCAAATGCATGGACGGTGTACATAAGACATACATCAAAGTGGGGTCCATCCAAGTGACATAAAAAAATGAGAAAGGGAGAGAGAGAGAGAGAGAGAGAGAGAGAGAGAGAGAGAGAGAGAGCACCCACAAATTTCACTTCTTCTAAGCTCCATGGACTCCTTAACTCCTTGTCTTTAACTTTAATGGAGGAAGATGATGATTGGATGGCTAAGATGTAAGATTGAGTAGTAGGGAGTAGGCCACACAAAGCTTCTCTAATGGAGCTCTCTTGCTTGGACGTTGGATGCTTCCTTGGTGTTTGGGATGGAGTGAGAAAATGAGAGATAGGATGGGTTGTTGTAAGGGAGATGGGATGGAGGGTATAGTTTCTTTTGACTTTTAGTAAGAAAGGAATGGTTGGGCATGGGTATTGTTGACTTGGTGAAGAGAGGGGTATGGGTGAGTGATGGCTTGTGATGGAATGTACTTGATTTGTACATTGGTTGATTGATGTGACGTATCGTAGATATTCCCTCGATACCCGTAATGCGCGGCGTTTTCTTCAAACTGAACGTGGGCCCACATCTCCTGGCCTACATATCGCTTCGACGCGTGAGATGCGGCATCGGAACTGCGACGACGGTGCGATTGCACTGGTACAAGTCTCGGGTCGAACCAACTCAGACTGACAGGATCCGTCTCAGGGTTGCGCGCAGACGTCGGTTACAGATCGCGAGTCACAGGAATTCGATCGGAACGACCACGGAAGACTAAGGAACAGTATGAACTAGGATACGGGTCTTACAATGAAGTATCTGGTTTTTCAATTACAAGAACTTCATCATTCTTTGAACTAGGGGCATGTGTATTCAAGTGATCATCAATGACCACATTAATTGACTCTTGAATCACACCGGTCTTGTTGTTCAATACACGATAAGCACGACTGTTTAAAGAATATCCTAAAAAGGTCCCTTTGTCACTTTTAGTGTCGAACTTCTCAAGTTTTCACGGTCAAGCAAAATGTAGCACTTGCTGCCAAAAATACGAAAGTATTTGACAGTAGGATTTTTGTCAAACCACATTTCATAAGACGTTTTGTTATTAGATTTACAAGTATAAACACGGTTAATAATGTAGCAAGCAATATTCACTACTTCAGCCCATAGATTTCTAGAGAGTTTCATGCTGTTCAACATAACATTTCCCATTTCTTGAAGCACTCTATTTTTCCTTTCCACAATACCATTTTGCAGAGAATTTATGCAATATTCCCTAATCACTATAAAATTTCTCAAAACCGCTATTTTCAAATTCAGATCCATGATTACTATGGATCTTACAGACTTGAGAACATTTTTCAGTTTGGATCCGTTTGATGATCTTTTTTACTTCATCAAGGGTTTCTGATTTGTCTCTTAAGAATGAAACCCAAGTGTATCTTGTATAATCATCTACGATAACCCATATGTATTTTTTGCCACCTCGACTTTCCATTCTAGTTAGTCCTATAAGATCCATGTGGAGAAGATCGAGTGGTCTTGATGTGGCATTGAAGTCCACCTTTTTGTGAGAGCTCCTAGTTTGTTTACTGTACTGGCATTCACCACATATTTTGTCTACTTTTTATAATTTATGTAGACCTTTAATTAGTTCTCCTTTGCTTAATCTGTATAAATTCCGATAGTGTACATGTCCAAGTCGTTTATGCCAAAGTTCTGTCTCATCGGTATGGACCATGTAGCACTTTTGGTTAGATGAGCTACCATTACTTATTATATAGCAGTTTTCAGAAGTTCTGCGACCAGTTAATATTACAGAACCCTTTTTGTTTATGATCTCACAACTTTGATTGGAAAATTTCAAACTATGGTTGTTATCACATATTTGAGATATGCTTAACAGGTTGTGTTTTAGCCCCTCAATATATAAAACATCTTTAAATAAAAGGAGGTTGTAAAGTTAAACCGTACCTTTACCAATAATCTTGCAATTGCTTCCATCACCAAATGTGACTGACCCATCAGTCATATCTTTAAGATCGGTGAATAAAGCTTTGTCTCTTGTCATATACGTGGAGCATCCACTATCTAGGTACCACTTTGAATGGCTTGTTACTTTAAAAGCAGTGTGCGCAACCAAGCAAGCAACTTTAGGAACCCATTTCAGAACAGTTTTGGATTTAGGAGTATAGTTGGTCTTCTTTTGATTGTAGTTGTAAGAATGACCTATTGAGTTAGATTTTAAGAGCTCCTTAAGTAAATCAACTATCTTTTCAACTAATGGATTTCTGATCTGATTTTTGAAATAACTACTTTTAGGTTTTTGAAGAGTTTTTGTATTTTTAGAAAAACCTTGACATGTACCTTTTTCTTTTGAGTTTGAGACCTCTCCTTTCACAAAATTGGAAGGAGTATTCTTTTGTTTAGGAGATGTATTTTATCATAGCCCAACTCAGATCGATCACCACATTTTCTTGATCCGGATAATAGTTTTTCTAATTTTAGATCACCTTGGGCATATCTCCATGTGTCCTTCAAACTCAGAAGAGAAGACACTTCATTTTTAAGTTTCTCATTTTTAGATTTCAAATCTTCAATCAGGGAGGTTTTGAATTTCAAATCACATTTTGATTTTTCAAAATAGTCTAAAATTTACTATTTTTCTAAAACAAGAGTCTCAAAATATTCTTTGAGTTTAGAAAACTTTTCTTTTTGAAGTTTAAGTTTGACAACAATTTTACAACTTTCCTTATATAAGGCATTATAAGCATCTTGAAGATCTTCTTCATTTTCATGATCACTATGCAAATTTTCTTCACTAGTTGAATCATCGTAATCTGAAAATGTGAACTTGGCTAGAGTCATAAGGGCTTTTAATTCATTGCCCGACTCGGTTTCAGAATCTTCTGATTTAAAAGAGGCTTCAGAATCAGATGATTCGTTCCAAGTAGCTAACATACCCTTCTTCTTGGGTTTGTCCTTTTTAGGACATTTATTTGCTAAATGCCCACATTCTTGACAGTTGTAACATTGTCTATTTTTCAAAGACTTCCAAGTTCTAGACTTAGGTTTAGATCGTTTCTTTTCATTTGTCTTTTGAAAATCGACTCTTTTCTTACTTTTGAAAATCTTGTAAAACTTTTTTGCTAAAAGCACCATATCATTTTCTGAATTTTCTAAATCCGAGTTTTCTTGAGAAATACCTTTAGAAGATTTTAAAGTGATAGATTTACCTTTAGGAGTTTTAAAATTTAATTCATAGGTTTGTAAAGAACCAACTAGTTCTTCTACCCTCATATTATCCGTATCACGAAGTTCCTGAATAGCGGTTACTTTAGAGTTGAACCGTTCAGGAAGTGAGTGTAGTATCTTTGCACACACTTTACTTTCTGAAATTTTATTGCTAAGACCCCACATTGAGTTTACATGTCATTCAATCTAGTGTAAAATTCCATAAACATTTCATTTTCCTCCATATGAATTTCTTCAAATTTAGTTGTGAGGAGTTAGACTTTAGATTTCTTGACAATTGATGTACCCTCGTGTGTCATTTCTAATATATCCCAGGCTTGCTTTGCAGTATCATAGGATATGATTCTTTTGAACTCATCTGGTGATAGTGCGCAAGTGATAGCATTTAGTGCTTTAGCATTGGCACTACTCTCACTTTTCTGAAGTGTAGTCCATGAGAAATAAGGAGGCACTCTCATTATTTTTGAACCGTCGGTTCCAGTCACTTCAATGGTAGGGGGTTTCCATTTGGTCACTGTGGCATGTCACACACTCTCATCCATTGATTTGAGGAAGATCCTCATTCTGGCTTTTCAATAGGCATAGTTGGAGCCATCAAATGGTGGAGGCCTAGTGACTGAAAGGCTATCGAAATTTGACATCTTTTTATATAGCTTAGATCGTTAGCTCAGGAAATAAATCCAAATAAAAAGCAATAAGAACGACCTATTAGTCTCTGATACCACTTGAAATGGCCAAACTATATATCCTAGAGGGGGGGGGGGGGGGGGGGGGTGGTGAATAGGACTATACCAAAATAAAATTAAATATATCGAAATTAAATTAAATAGATAGCCAAACTAAAATAAATCAATTCACAATGCAACCTCAAAATTCAGATCTTGAGAAATTGATACAAAAGTTGTTCTAAGGACAACCTTACACTAAAAACCAAAGGTTTATGCTAGGACAACCTGATTTCTAGAAAGATCTTTGTATCAGGAACTCAAACCGAAAGAGGAAAATATAAATTCAAAAAGAATAAATTGTAATCTTAAGAATTGATTATTCTAACGACAACCATACACTATAAAAATAGCAGGGCAACCTTACTAGAATAATTACAGAAATTGAAGCTCAAATTGATAAAGGAATAGCAAGAGATAAATTGCTGAAATAAAACTCTAAACTATTACACCATTCTCCACACTTGCTTGCAATGTAAATTGTTACAACATTCACATCCACATATACATTCCACAAAACTGAATGATAAAAGATAAAACATTAAGCAAGCATTCAATCCACAAGACAAGGAGTTATAGTGGTTCTCCTGTGTGTTCACCAACTGTTAAACAACAGCTACACAGAATGCTACTCCACTCCTAATATCCTCACACAGGGATATTAACGTTCACTATCAAAATAGGTTTCACAGGTTCACCTAAAACCTTCACAATTGTGTCTTTTTCACCTGGGCTTACACAATTAAAAAAACTCTTCTTTTCTGAGTTTTCTGTCTCTCCTCAGACAACCACACAAATTGAGAATTTTCTAGCGAATCCCAAATCAAAATCAAAATAGAATGGAATTTACAAAATTGTAAAATACCTGAATTTCTCCTCTTGTAGCAGCCCGGAAGAACCAATTGGAGTAGATGTTCGAATATGAAAGTTCAATGTCCAATACTCACTTTACAATGGTTCTAAATTCTAATTGATTTTAAATTAAATCAGATTGGGCTAACTTTATTTGATTTTCATTCCAAGAAGAAGGAAAACAATAATTCCTCTTTTCAAATCAAATTAGAATATAGAATAAAATCAAATAGTAAAAAGCTAACAAAAGGAAATGGAATTATGCACAATATAGCTTGAAAACAAACACAAACTTATCTCAGAGTAGAGCTTCAAATTTACTTAAATTTTAATAAATAACTCTAAAATTCGTGTGCTATTTATAGCTGCAGAAATTCATCTTCGACTGGTCCTAAGGTCACCATGACTGGTCGAAGAAGAAACAAATTTTTAAATTTTTGAACGCGATCGGATAAAACCATTTTACGACCGGTCGAAGACAGTCAACGACAGGTCAAAGGCAGTCCACGACCGGTTGAGACCCCTCTACGACTGGTCATGCGACACTTGATTTAGTCGTTGGAGTTTGAGTCGTAGCTCCACGACTGGTCAAAGGTCGAGTCGAGACCATCCTACGACCGGTCGAGCAGACTCCAGGATTGGTTGTAGCCGAACAGAAAAAATCTGATAATTCGCAACAAATCTATGAATAGTCTTGGAATTTCTTCGACTGGTCGAACTAGTGCTAGGACTAGTCGAACCAGATCCAGGACTAGTCTTAGGACAGACCAGAATCATGCATAATTATAAAAATTGGATTATGTATCCAAAATGACCTACCCTGAGGTCAAACTAAGGTCTATCAAACCTGGGACACGAAGCATGAACGTTGAAAACTTCACTTTTAAGTTGATGTAGCTTGAACACATTACAAGCTTCGGTATCACTTTAAGTTGCACTTGTCTCCTGGTTTATCTTGAGTCTCGAACTTGAACTCTTTATTGTAGCTTGAACTAGCTTGAGCTTGAACTAACTTGTACTTAACTAGCTTGAACTTGAAGTGTTGATGAGGTGTCTTGAACACAGTTATTAAGAAACAAACACAACAAACGCAAGACATATATAGAGGTTTTGACACACAAAATTTAACAACCAAAGGAGCATAAGATCATAACATTTACGATAAAACACATGCAGCATGGTGCAACCCACCGTCCAGCAATCTAGACGGTGGGGATAAAACACATATATCATGGTGTAGTCCACATAGATGGATGGCGTGGATAGTAGATACATCAGAGGTGGGTCCCACCGTCCAGCCATCTGGACGGTGTGGATCTAATCCATATATCATGATGGGACCCATAATAGATAATCATTGTTGTCTAGCAGCATTCAGGCTGCTGCTGGATGGTATGAATGAAATGCATACTTCATGTGGGCCCATAGCTGCTATACGACATAGGATAAAACACATATTATAGTGGGGTCCACGCTAGTGGATTGGATGGCTGGATAAAACACATGCAACATGGTGCAACCTACCATCCTACAATCTGGACTTATGATGTTTCTACAGCAGTAAGCTGCTGGTCCAACAGATGGATGGTTGGATTTAACACATGCCTTACATGGGGCCCACAGTACTTGATGACGTCAGTTACAGTAGCAAGCTGCTGGTCCAATAGATGGATGGTTGGATTTAACACATGCCTTACGTGGGGCCCACAGAACTTGATGATGTCAGCTATAGTAGCAACCTGCTGGTGGGACCACAGAGCTTGCTGACGTCACATATATAGCAGCTAGTAGCTGGGGTGAGGTACACCAGCCAATCCGCTCCCATCGCCTAAAGATTGGACAGTGGGGATAAACAAACATCAAGGTGGTTTCCCATCATCCTCAACTGGACAGTGAGATCATCACACCCATCAGGTGGGGTCCAGCCCACGTGGCCCATAGGATTTGTTGACGTTAGTCAGCAGAGGGACCCACCGTCCTGAAAAAAATGGATGGACGGCGGGGATATAAGACGTACATCAAGTGGGCCCCACCTGTCCAGAACGGATGGACGGCTAGGATATAGAATACGTACATAATGTGGATCTCACCTGTCCCAGGTGGGAAACAGATGGACGGCTTAGATACCACACATGGAATATGATCAGACCCATCGAACTTGTTGGCGCCAAAGCAGCAGCGGCTGCATGCTGTGTGGACCCACCGTCGTTGCTTGAAACCCACCAGAGAGATATACATATATATATATATATATATATATATATATATATATATATATATATATATATATATATGTGTGTGTGTGTGTGTGTTATATGTATAATTATATTTTATTTTATTTTTAAACAGCAACATCCAGGCCCTGGACGACCTGGATGATACATCATTGTGGGGTCTACCGTCAGATGGATAGACGGACGAATGATGTGGATGATGCATATGTCAGGTGGCCACACCGTCCTTCATACTTCATGGTAGGTCCTACAGCTGCTGGACGTCAGTCCAGCAGCGTCCATTGATGGACAGTGGGGAATAAAATACATAAATCAAAGTGGGTCCATGCAGGTGGGCCACTCACTGCCGAGATGAAGCTGATATTTGTGTTTTCCTTTCAGTTTGGGCCGGTCCAAAACGGACAACACGGGTGGGCCCCGGACATGGCAGCGAGTGCATCCCACTTAGTGGATGGCATAGATCATACATCAAGGTGGGCTATCATTCATGGAAAAAGAATGAGAGAGAGAGCGATGAGATGGATGGTCCCCGCCACTATGGGCTCCTCTAAGTTATAAAATATACATCAAAGTGGGGTCCCAAATAGGATCCACACCATCAATCGGTGGGCCTCACATGGTCCATCACAAAAAGCACAATCTAAACCTATAAAAACCCACTGATTTCTCTTCTTCTAGGCTCCATGGACTCCTTAGCTTCTGGACTTTCCCTTTGATGGTGGAAGATGAAGACTGAAGGGTGGAAATGAGAGATCTTGGGTTAGGAAGGTAAGCCAGACTCTTAGCTCTCTCATGAGAAGCTTGGACGGTTGCTTCCTTGGTAGCTTGGGAGTGAAGAGAGAAAATGAGGGGAGAGAGAGAGAGAGAGAGAGAGAGAGAGAGAGAGAGAGAGAGAGAGAGAGAGAGAGATGGATGGGAAAGTGTAACACCCCGTACTTTTAGTACTCGGGTGTTAGGATGTAAACCTAATCTAGTATAAACACCAATCAAGCCGTCCATTTCTAAAATAGATTATCGAGTCATCAGAGAAGCTTAATTTAGGATTTTAATAATGAAGATGGTAATAATAATAATAAATAAACAAAAAAGATGACAAATAAATAACAATGCATAGGTGGTTATAATAATAATTAAACATTTAATGACATAGAGTCATGAGAAGGAAAACCCTAACCTATAGAGTGGGACCCATGTCATGAATTAAAAATTCATGCATGTGTGAAAGAGAAAATAATAATAATAATGATAATAATAAATAATAATATTAAAAATATTATAACATGTTATTTAATAATATAAAATTATAATAGATCACATATCCATGATCTAGCCTTTGATTTGTAGCTTAAATGACGCCTTAGGCCCTTTTAACCGTTGACGTTCAATTTTGGAATGATCCGACCAATAGATTAACGAAAATCCACCATTAGGACTAAAAACTAGTTCGTATGGCCCGCCTAAGCTTTAGATCAGCTTGGTCTTTGGTCAAAGACATTCATTTGAGCCTCCTAGGCAAATGGATGGAGTGGATTTCCCATAAGCATTCCTACGTAAATGGATGGAGTGGATTTCCCATAAGCATCACGGTGGGCTCCACACATGTGTTGCTTGTGCACTAGGAATGGTGCACTCGCTGTGCACCAGTCCGGGCATCCCGGTCAAAGCGGGTTGACCCGCCCTTTCCATAAAAAGAGAGATTTCTCTCTCTCTCTCTCTCTCTCTCTCTCTCCCCGCGTCTATCCAGCAAACGGACGCCGTCTGCTTGTTTCGTCGGTGGCCCACTAGTGGGGCCCATATTTATGATTTAAACCGTCCATCTAGTTTGGACGCTCCCTCTGACCAAAACCAATGAGCCTCACAAGGAGTTGTCCTCATTCATAGACACAAATCCAGATGCATCTAGAGTATGAAAAATCACATTTTCGAAAATAGAAACCTATCTCCACCGCCAGCTTGGTGATCTGCGTGAGGGGTTTTTCCTCCAATCCCGGCTTTTCATTTCGAATCAATATCATCTGTCCATTGCTGTTTATAAGGATCATGGTTTTCTGAGAAAACCAACAACTAAAACTGGGGTCGGTTTCAATCCCTGCCCACTGTTTTGAGAGACAGTTCCACCAGATCAAATCTGGAACATTCATTGTCAATCCAACGGCCCTGGGAAGATAGGTTTTCCCATAAAAATGGAGAAAAAAATGCCCTGTCTCCCCGTTCTTGCAACGACCCTCGAAAAATGGTAGCTATCTTCCTTCATTCGAACCCATCAGCCAAACTCTCCTAGAGCTTCGAATGGGCTTATCCGTAAGTTCCCTAGGGTCCGTATGAACATCCCATGTTGTCGGATTAGAGGGAGAAGCCATGGGAGGGAGTCTGCCATTGAAGCCGAGTCGTCTTCCCCGCCGAACCTGCACCATTGCTGGTGTTCATGAGGCAGTAGATTTCGAATTTGGAACCATCGAGGAGCGGCCCATTGGGTCGTATGTAAGGAGGAAGAAAGAGAAAAGAAAGAAGTAAGGGACAGAAAGTAGGAGATAAAGGTGGTGGCGAGACACTGCTGCTCTTACTGCTGCCGTTACCGCACCGTCTCGACTTGACCTGCTGCTGAGCTAACTGTACTCGACCGCTGAGTCCGAGTCAGGTCAAGGTGGGTTCAGCAACCCCCTGCTAAACTGAGAGTGGAAGAAGATCAGGTAAAAGAATGAAGAGGAAAGGAAGAAGAAAGTAGCGAGAGAGGTACAGCTGCACCACGCTGTTGTACAACAAACCGAGTCATTGACTTGGTTAAGGTTTGGGGCAGGTCCTGTTGCGGCTGGCCAATGAAAGAGAACAGGGAAGAGAGTGAGAAAGGAAAAGGGAAAGAAAGAAAAGAGAAAGGAGTGTATGAGAGAAAGAGGGAGAGAAAAGGGATACAGCGGTCAACCATTGTCGTTGTCATGAAGGAAGAAGAAGAAGAAGGGAGGAACACGGAGGGAGAGCTGCAGCCGCTGCAGCTACATCACACAGCCGAGTTGCTGAAGCATGTCACTCGTTTTACTGATCCAGGTGATGGACGTGAGCTGTAGGAAAAATAAATAAGGAGAGCAAGGGGTAGAAGAAGGAGAAGATGATTGTGCGAGTCAGGTTGTTAGCGAGTCAATTGGACTCAACTCGGTTCGAGTCGCAGCTCTAACTAGTCAACCTTCTTACTGGAGTTTTCCAGCAGTAGGTGAAGATGAAGAAAAGAGAAAGAAAGGGAGAGAAGAAATAGAGAGACAGATCAGCTGGGTGATGCAACTGCACCACGTTGGTTGTGTGCAACGCGTGAGTTACTGGCAAGTTTAGACTTGGTTAGGGCCTATCTGAGTTCGTCAACTCACTGGCCCGTGCTCTGGTACATGCAGAGTAGGTCTAAGAGTCTAGCATGAGAAGAAAGAGGAAGGAAAGAAGAAAGTGGGAAGGAAGGAGGAGAAAAGAAAGAAAGAGAGAGTAGGTGGAG
Source organism: Magnolia kwangsiensis (assembly GCA_037074715.1). NCBI lineage: Eukaryota > Viridiplantae > Streptophyta > Magnoliopsida > Magnoliales > Magnoliaceae > Magnolia > Magnolia kwangsiensis. The sequence continues at coordinate 61,529,072 of CM073583.1, read as the reverse complement.
GTTTGGCTAAGATGAGTCAACTCGGTTTCAGACTGAGTCAGCGGAGTGAGTAAGCTTTCTCTCCCAAAGCAGATGGGTTGATTTGGTATTATCATTTCTGTTCTTATAATCATTTCAATTATTAAAGGGAATTAGCCATTAGTAGGTTATTTATGATAATATTAGTTATTATAATCAAAACCACAACTGCTAGATATTAGATATTAGTGTTTATTTATTATTCCTAAACACTATCATCGATACTAGATCACACTATTTGGTGCCATCAAAACAGTCATTTTTATCATGATAACTAATATTATTTACGTTGTTAATGTTATTGGTAAATTTGTGATTAACATTGCGATCAATCGTTCATCAATTAATATTAGAAATCTAAAACCAGACCTATAATTGAATCCTAAGATGAAGCCCTAATCTCTACCTCTAAAACCCTAAAAATCTAGCCTAGACCTAAACTCTAAAATAAAATCTTAAACCTAGGTAATCTAAACCATAGGTCAATACTTTAAACATAGATGGGGTGTTAGGTTTAGATCAATGTGTAGAATTTAATGACAGTATATTTAAATATAGACTTATAAACTATCATTATTAACATATTAGCTGATATAAATTATAACGCTAACGCTAAAAGTATTCTTGTAATTACTAAGATCTAATTTTAACTAATACACCAAGTAGAGTTTAAATCCTAAAATCAAAATTTAAGGTTAAACCCTAAGATGAAAATTCAAAATTTTCATTAAGAACTCTAAGGTAAATAATTCAAACCCTATGCCATGATCTTAAACCTAGGTAGTATGTAGAACTTGGAACTAATTGTATAAGTTCATGATTTGTGATAGGATACGATTCTAAGGGTGCAATTACTTAGCGACACTAGAAGGCGATTCAAAGTATAAGTTGATGATTCTTCCCCTTGAGTTTTTCATCTTTCCATTAGCTTAAGTTATAGTTTTTATTTAGATTTATAATTGATATCTCTCTCTTATAATCATATGTGTCAGCTGGTGGAAATTGAATTGCTATATTTCCTGCTTAATGCTCATCCTGCATATTTGTTCATGAATTATTTGTGAATTACTTATGAAACTTAAACTGGTACATCAGTGGAAAACCTCCACTTATATATGTACACCCATACTTGGAATGTAACTCGATTGATGGTGATTGCAATGGACCTTCGATCTAGTGGTTATTGAGTGGTGGTTTAGATGGATCATTGATGTGAGCCTACCATTCAGGGTTGTTATGTCCAATGGTTTTTAAGGATGGTCTTTATTGTATAGTTTTCATATTCTCCCTATGTAGCATATTTTGATACCCGCCTTAGATGGTTTTGTTTCGATGTTTTTCCTATATGGGTTCGATGTTTTATATTATACAACCATACGATGGTAAGCCCCATATGCTATAATATGATTGGCCACTAGTCGATAGGTTTCCATTAAACATCCTAAGATGGTAGCCTCATGCGCCAGGGATGGTGATAATGGGACTCTATGCTCGAGCGTAGGCCTACGCTGGGCCATGTGCTCCCCGTAGTGACCTTTGAGCTTATCTAAATTGGCTGGTTGTAAATGGACTAGTAATGACTTGGCTAATCATGCATACATGACATATTTACGATGACTTAGATCATTATGCCCATGCGATTACGCCGAGTGTTGTGCTAATGACCAGTTATTCGATTTATGATGATGACTTGGATCTTCATGCCCATGCGATTATGCCGAGTGTTGCGCTGATGATCAGTCTCATCCATGGGTGACAACCCCAATGCCCATCCAGATAGTTTTCTTGGGGCACAGACCATTTGGATGTTTTACCCAGGTCCATAATTGCATTCATGCATCCATGCATCTAATAAGACTGCATTTACTCTCTTTTGGTTGTCTGATTATTTTATAACTATGCTTACCTAATGCGCTGGTGTGTAATCTTGAGAGAAATTCACACTGAGTTGGTCACTCATCCATCAAATATACAATCGTATAGGTAGTACAGGTAGCTTTAACAATATGTATGTTCAGATTTGATAAGGAGCTGGGTACGATCACCAGGGATGCATGGTTGTACTTGGCTAGAGGAGCTGTGTGATCTTATGACTTATATTTATATGCTTTCTGCTATTCTTCATGTATTAAATTCTTATAAATCTCGTTCTTGTTAAATTCAGAGACATTTGTTTGTATAAGTTATTATGGGCAACTTCTTGTATATTTGAATGATAATGAAAATTTCCTTTACGTTGATTTTTCCACACTACGCTCATTTGCTTACTCTGATGGAAGAAAAAAATGTACACTTGAATTTGACCATCCTTTAAAGTTAACACTCAAGTTTTTGGGACATGGGTCATATACTCGGGTTTTGAAAAGTTGGGGTGTTATAGAAAGAGGGATGGTGTTGGGTGTAAGGAAGGGATGAGTAGAGAGAGAGTTGACTTTGGATGGGAGAGGTATGGGTAGGGTACTTGACTTGATGGGTTATGTACTTTAATTGATTGATTGATGTTTGGTAGAGATTCTCTTGGGTTTTACAAATGCGCGGAATTTCTTCGAAATAAGCACCGGCCCACAAATTCGGGCCTAGGTATCGCATCGGTGCGTAAGACGCATCATTGAAACCGTGATGATAGCATGGTTGTAAGGGTACAAGTCTAGAGTCGAGTCAACTCAGATCGACCGGATGCGACTTAGGGTCACAAGTAAATGCTATCTAGGCATCGCGGGTCGTGAAAATTTGACTAGGAGGATTGCAGAAGCCTACGGAATGGTACTAACTAGGCTACGGGCCTTACATCATCTCTCATTTTGGTCCTACCCCGCTTGATCGGAATCGGTCCAGACAGGGGCTGTGTGGTCCCACCATGATGTATGAGTTTTGTCCACACCATTCATCAATTTTTCCAAGATCGTTTTAGGATATGATACTGAAAATGAGGCTGATCTAAGGTTCAAGTGGACCATGCAATTGGGATTGAATTCTTATTGTTGGGGAAAAATATACAAGTCTGAAGGTCGGCTTATGGAATTGACTAACTCTTCTAAATCGATACGGGCCCATTATGGTTTGAACTTGATACGACCCCCAAATAAAAGAGCAGGTTGACCTCCAAAAAGGGGTAATGCCGACATGAGCACCCTAAAAGCCCAAAAGGATCTTGAAAGACCGACCTAAATCATGGGTCGGCGAAGGGTCCATTATGGATCGAACATAGCTCAGCTAGAGATCGGTCATAGATTGGCCATAGTTCGGTCTCAGACCGATCATAGGTCAGCTATAGATCGGTCACAAGATGATCACAGACCGACCATAGCATGGTCACAGATCGGTTGTAGATCGGTCAAAGATCAAATATAGGATGATCATAGATCAGCCACAGCCCGGTCACAGATTTGTCATGTAATGCTCTCTGCAGAATTGAAAGATCTTAAAGCTTGAGTTATAAGGGCTGCGTTGTTAGGAACAACTCCCAATTCAGATCTGACCCAAAGCCGAGCTATCAGCCGGAGGATCTTTGAAAGATCTGAAGATCTCTCCTAAGATCTCAAAAAGATAAGATCAGGTCCCGATGTTCTCGAGATCCTAAAATCTTGGGAAGATCCCATATCATACTAAATCTCCAATACAATCGGAGAGAGTCCCTGTACAATGGATCTCTCCCTTCCCTATAAATACAGGGATGTGTTTCACCAAAGAAGTACATTCAAAAAAGACATTATCACTACGTTGGTCTCTTTTCTGGTGATCCTTCTTAGAGCACGAGCCTGACTTAGGCATCAGAGAGTCCCTTGAACGAACCAGGGTGTCTTTTGTCTCCCTCTTCTCTCTGTGCAGATTCAAGGTGATGCAAACCAAGGAGCTGGACGTGTTGATCATACAAGTAGGAATGGAGCTGAATTTGCATAAGATCCTTTGTCACTTCCTAGTGGCCCAATTATAAGACTTAGAGCCAAACGTTTCAAGGAAGCACTAAATGGGCTAATCCAAGAGAATTGGGCTGATTCTAAAAAGGCCAAGATGGGTTCAAATAATAATAAAGGCCTAGTCCATGTCATTAAAGCAATTGAAGAGGTTAATCAACATGCAAATTCATAACCAGCATGGTCTGACCATTAAAGGGTGTTAATTTGTTGAGTTTCAAGGATATTAAATGGGAGAAGGAGTTGGGAATGGCTGGGAATGTTTTAAATACATTGAATGTAGTCATTTAGCTATTTTTGGGTGCTTTTAGAAATCCAAGATCCATAAAAATGTGGGGACTTGTTATGTTAATATTTGTGTTGCTCTTAAAGCTGTATTAATGACTTTTGCTTATTATTGGAGGGTTGTTCCAAATATATAGGTGGATATTATGAATTTTAAAGGCATTGGCTTTTTTTTTTTTTTTCCAGAAAAACTATTATCCTTGTGAGGTCTTGTGTTCCTCTTGGTTCTTAAAAGAACTCTTGAACTTATCAAGTTAATCTTATGGCGTTCAAATAATCAAACTTATCACCTTGCATTCTTGAGCGATTCTTAGGTTTTCTTGGTGTGGCGTTTCAATCCTTTGTAGTCTTAATTTTCATCTGGTTAGGTGACGGGTCAAGGCTCAAAAAACTTGTCTTCACAATCTTGGGGTTCCAAACCATCATTGTTATCAGGTTTCATCACATTTGTTGGTGGAGTTCATATCATTTTGGTATCAGAGCAGTTCTAAGATAAGTTTGACTATCTTTTATTTTCGTTCTATTTCTTGTTCCTTGCTATAAAAAAAAGTTGCAGAAATTTGTTTTTTTTTTTCCAAGGGGCTGTCGAATTTCCTTGTTTCCAGGGCTACCAATATATACTTGTTCTTAAGGTTTTATGAATTCTTGTGTGTTTGAAGTCATTGTTACTGTTTATGATTGATTTAGTTAGAAAAGAAAATTTCAAAAAAAAAAAAAAAAAAAAAAATCCAGAAAAAGAAAAAGAAAAAAAGAAGAAGAGTATGCGATTTCAGTAAGAATATTTCTTCCTTTCAATCTTGTTTCACACCTTATTTAAGTTCTTGACCTTTTGATGAGTTTTGGTTGTTTCTCATTTTTGAATTGCTGCTCGATTATTTTGAATTAGTTTCTTGAAGTTCGATTAAGAACTAAAGAAGACACAAAAGAGTGAAACACGTGAGGGAGTGCTTGTGAGGATTCTAACCTTGTTTTGTAGATTTTAAACATGTCCAATAATCAAGGAGAAGACACAACCGAAGATTTTTGACAACCATTAGTTCCAAACCTCCAAATGCAAGTGATCCTGAAGCTTATTTGGAGTGGGAAACTAAAATGGAGATGGTGTTTGATTGTCACAACTATTCGAAAATAAAGAAGGTTAAATCGGCTGCAATTGAATTTGCTAATTATGCCATTGTTTGGTGGGATCAATTATTGATTAATAGGAGGAGAAATAGAGAGCCACCTGTGGACAATTGGGAGGAGATGAAAATGCTTATGAGGAAGCATTTTGTACCTAGTCACTATTATAGGGGATTGTATCAAAAGTTGCGGAGGTTAACTCAAGGTTTCAAGGGTGTGGATGAGTATTACAAGGAGATGGAGGTAGCTATGATAGGGGCTAATGTAGAAGAGGATTGGGAAGCCACCATGGCTAGGTTTTTGCACGGTTTAAATCGTGAGATTGCGGATATAGTTGAGATGTAGCACTACGTTGAGTTGACGGATATGGTGCATCAAGCCATAAAGGTGGAGGAACAATTCAAATGAAAGGGACTGGCTAGGAGGGGACAACCTATGACTACCACCAGCCCGTGGAAGACAACTGTTCACTCCCCAAGTGCAGGGTTGTGATGTAGTAATAAACTCGGTAAGACCGTGGTCGAATCCCAAAGGACTGAAACTTGTACGTTATCTAAAACTAACTAGAACTAGAACTAGAATAAGGTGGAATCTAAATCAAGTAGCAATTGTGAAATAATTTCTAGGTTAATTAATCTTAAACTAAGGAGATATCAGAGAAGGGTAACCAGGGATTCAGAGGATCCACTTGTAGAAATCAGGGAGATCTTATGCCTGCTTCAAGAATTATGGAATTTACTGAACTGCCATTGATCTAGTTTTCAAAGAGATGAAAGGTATATGAATTAGAATGGATTCCGTCACCAAACCATGCCCAAAAGACTATGGCAAACAACAGAATTAAATTAATTACCAACCAATCACATGTATGAAAGTTAAGAAGGGTACCATCATCCGACCATGCCCAGGAGACTATGGTGAACAACAGGGCTTCCTGACGTCATAAACATAAAAGAGAAGGAAATATTCAAAGCCATTGCAGACCCACTGTAATTTCAGTCACAACAGACCATTAAAGACTTAAAAACATTCCCATAATAATCAACGTCAATTCATAAATTAAAACTATATTAAAAACATAAAATAAAACCTCCCATCTCACTACAAGCTTCACCTTCTAGCCCTAGCTAGGAGGTTTAGCCACACATGAGTGAGCTAGAACTCAGATCTCACAGAAAAAATAAATAAAATAAAATAGAACCTTAAAAGAAAAGGAAAAACTCTTCCTCTCTCTCTCTCTCACGTACACCCCAAGCCAAACTCTAGCAACTGATTGCACGTCCGAAGCTCTGAATATCCTTCTGCTGCTCTCTCTCTTTCTTTATATAGGCAAGAAAGTCGGTGATTGCAAGGGAGAACAACCGCCTATGTTTCGTAGCCTGTACTGGCAGCGTTATTGGACTGACGCTGGATATTGGTGGGACCCATTTGATGGAATTGCTCGCAAGATCCAATCCATTTAATGGATTTCACGGGAAAAAATCAGTCAGAAACGTCGATTTTTGCTAGGGTTTGGTGCGACCCACGGACTCTTTCTTGGTGCCGTCTACCTGGCATTTGAACGGTTAGAAACCAATCACCGTTGTTTTTTTTCAAGTCCGCCACCTAGGCGTGAATGAGATGGAAGGAAAGACTCTCTTGGACGGTCTGGATCATAGAACAGGAAAACAAGTGGGGCCCACAACAATCCACCGCAGCCTCTGTTGCGAAACAGAGGCTGCGCATGCTTGCACTGTAGTTTCGATTGCTATGGGAAAATCCAAGCCATCCATTAGATGTAAGATGAAAAACCGGTTGAGCATAGTCGATTTTTGTTGTCTGATAATGTGGTCCAATGGATTTGCAATGCCACCGTCCATCTTCCGTGTGTGATGATTGAAAACCAATCTCTGATGTCTTTTGACATTTCACCACCTAGGCTCGGGTGATAGGGGCCATATAATTCTCATGGACGGTCCGGATTGGACCTTTCATGTACGGTGGTGGCCCACTCACGTCGACCGCATCTCCCGGTTGCGTAGCAAAAAATGGAGTTTTCCATTTTTGAGAAGAAAGTCGGTCAGCGTCTTGCTGACCGACTTGACTCGTTTGGTGCACGACGAGTGCACATGTGCACTATACACATGCTACACTAGATGGGGTCCACTGCAACATCTTTGTAAAAATCCAATCCATTCATCCAGTTCACATCTATATTTAAGGCATTGAGACCAACTTTGAGGCGGTTCCAGATATCAGGCGGGCCCCAATTTGAGATTTTATGGGCTGATCTGTCTGTTAAGCCACTTCCACGAGGATCCAACGGCCAAAATTTGATGTGTACGGTTAATTTATGGTCCTTAGGCCATGCATGAAGTCTTGAGTTGAACGGATGGTGAGAAACATGTGATCTTGCATTCTGGATGAGTTTAGGCCATTTGATCTTCAGTTCTTTGATTTTTGCTGATCCCTGGCGTTGATCTTGGTCCCCTGGAGTCCGTATCTTGCCTTTGTGTCATCAGGGTGTTAAATCCATGCTTTAAACATCCTTTTCAGTCCCTGCTTGTAAATCCACCTTGCAGCACAAACATGATTAAACCAGGCCGTTTAAACAGTATTATATACGTAAAATCAGGTAATTACTAGGGTCTGATATGCAATATTTGACCCTCAACACAACCCCCAACCAGCATTTTGCTAGTCCCGAGCAAAATATACGAAAAATAAGTTGAGACTTATATGAAAATTTCTGTAAAGCCGAATGATTTTTGATAAATAATCCAGGCATTAGAATTCTACGATTCATGAATGTTGGGCATTACTTGCTCTTGGACTCAAGCGCACAGTAAACTTCCTAATGAAGTTCAAAGTATTAATCCATAAATCAGACAAATTCTGAACATTATGATCCATGAGTGTATAGTGGAATCTCAGGTAATCACATTCAGATTTACTTCTTTCTTTCATGGTATCATTGGTAATTAATAAGGTCATTCATGACAACCAAAACCTAACCCAAGTCTCGCCTCATGAGTCATTTTTCCATTCTTCCAGTCCTTTTTTCTTTTCGTAGAATGTCAAGAGGGGAATCAAATTTTCACCTATAGGGAGCAAACTTATGGTGAAACTAGTCGCCCAACTCTTTCCAACTGTTAACCGTGGGAAATTAGATCCACACCTATAGGGAGCAAACCCATGGTGAAGATTAATTGGCCAACCTTTTCAATTCATCTTTATAATCATGATGGTAAAATTTTCCAGGCCGATTCTTTTCATGCTTAGTGATTATCAAGTTAATCCTTCAATATTGAGCTGAAACCTTAATGTGCAAGCGAGATGTGTTTTGTGAAATCATGACTCAATTAATGTTTATAACTTCTAATTCTGGATTAACAATTCAGACTTAACTGTAAAATCTAACAGATACTGAATCTAAGAGTCATAAATTACCAACATCACGTATCTTGAACTTCTAAATCCATGATATCCATAAAAATCACTTCGAATTTATAAGAATTCTCAGAAATTTAAAAAATTTTCACAATTTTTGCTCAAGACTAAGAAAATACTGATTAAATAAGCTAATCTCCCACCCCCAACCTAAAATCTACATTGTCCTCAATGTAAAAGATATGAGCATGCAATGCACATGGGACAAAGAAAGTAAAGTGATGGGAAGATAGTACCTGAATAACGAATCGAGAGAGATTTTTCAAGAGATCGCAGCATGAAAGCTGGTCAGCCAAGAGAGGAAACAAAAAAAAAATAAAAAATAAAAAAAATAACAACAAATAAAATCCTACCTATACCACTTTCGCAGGTGCTCTCGATTGCATTTAGCGTATGCAACAAGCCTTTAAACCCCTAGGTTATCCCTAGTGGGCGAGTTATAGTCTCGTGAGGGTTTGCAGTAATGTTATCCACAAACATTGAACTATCTAACTAAAAAAAATGAAATGAAATGGAATAAAATGACTGAGTTGCCTCCCAGGAGCGCTAAATTTACCGTCTTCAGCCAGAAAAATAAAGCAACTACCCTATTCCTATGAAAGCGATAAACCTACCTATACCTCCATCAGACTAGGAGATCAGTCCTGGTAAACAGGAGCAATCAAAGGCATGGACATGTCCTCTGAATCAAATGCCTCGACAAATGGCTTTAATCGATGTCCATTGACTTTAAACTCCTTGCCATTGTCGGGATCTCTTATCTCGACGGCCCCATGAGGATAAGCAGTGACAACAATGTAAGGGCTGGTCCAACGAGATCGAAGCTTACCCGGAAAGAGATGTAGTCGAGAGTCGTACAAAAGGACTTTCTGACCTGGCATGAATGATTTTCGTAGAATATACTGATCATGAAATGCCTTCATCTTGTCCTTGTAAATTCTAGAGTTCTCATATGCTTCGTTCTAGATTTCTTCAAGTTCATTTAATTGAAGTTTATGTAACGAGCCAGCGTTGTCCAGATTGAAATTTAGATTTTTGATCGCCCAGTATGCTTTATGTTCCAATTCCACAGGTAAGTGACAAGCTTTCCCATAGACAAGTCTAAAGGGAGATGTTCCAATAGGAGTTTTAAAAGAAGTACGGTACGCCCATAAGGTATCGGTCAATCGGATTGACCAATCCTTACGGTTAGGGTTAACCGTTTTCTCTAGGATATGTTTGATCTCTCTATTAGAAATCTCAGCTTGTCCACTTGTCTGTGGATGGTATGGGGTGCTCACCTTATGAGAGATACCGTATTTCTTCATTAAGCTCTCAAATGGTCTATTGCAAAAGTGTGAGCCCCCGTCACTAATGATGGCTCGAGGTGTTCCGAACCACGACAGGATGTTTTCTTTTAAGAATTTAATGACCGTTCGATGGTCATTGTTGCGGCACGGAATTGCTTCGACCCATTTAGTGACATAATCTACGGTGAGAAAAATATACAAATTTTTAAAAGATTGGGGGAATGGTCCCATGAAATCAAAGCCCCAACAATCAAATGCTTCTATAATAAGGATGGGATTCAAGGGCATCATATTTCGACGGGACAATGCTCCCAATTTCTGACAATGCTCATAAGCCTTACAAAACTCATGAGTGTCCCTGAACATAGTGGCCAGTAAAAGCTACACTGTAGAATCTTGGCCGTGGTCTTTTTAGCAGAAAAGTGACCACCACAGGCCTGTGAGTGAAAGAAGGAGATGACACTCTGATGCTCATCGTTTGGCACACATCTCCTTAAGATTTGGTCTAGGCAATATTTAAACAAATATGGATCGTCCCAGAAAAAGTTACGCACCTTGGTAAAGAATTTCTTCTTATATTGTGATGTCCAATGTGTCGGTATGGAACCTGTAGCAAGATAATTAGCAATATCAGCGAACCAAGGTGAATGGGAGACTCTGAATAGTTGTTCATCAGGGAACATGTCATTGATATGGGTCACCTCAAGGGAATCAGAAGTATTTAGGCGAGAAAGATGATCGGCCACTACGTTCTCTACTCCCTTTTTATCTTTGATTTTCAAATCAAATTCTTGGAGTAGAAGGATCCATCGTATCAAGCGGGGCTTAGAATCATTCTTAGAAAGAATATACTTAAGTGCCGTATGATCTGTATAAATAATGATTTTGGATCCGATCAGGTAGGACTTAAATTTGTCCAAAGCGAACACTACGACTAAAAGTTTCTTTTCCGTAGTCGAGTAGTTCACTTGGGCAGGATTTAAAATCCTACTGGCGTAGTGAATGACGTAAGGCCGCTTATCTTTTCTCTGGCCTAGAACCGCTCCAAGAGCATAATCAGAGGCGTCACACATAAGTTCAAAAGGAAGACTCCAGTCGGGTGGCTGCATGATAGGTTCAGTGGTTAACATGCCTTTAAGCTTAGTGAAAGTTTCTTGGCACTACTCAGTCCACTCGTATGGTGCATCCTTTTGAAGAAGATTACATAAAGGATGAGAAAGAAGACTAAAGTCCTTTATGAATCGTCTGTAAAACCCTGCATGTCCCAAGAAGGATCGCACGTCTCTGATGTTCTTGAGTGGAGGTAGGTTAGAGATAAGATCAATTTTTGCCTTATCTACCTCGATTCCTTTGGACGAGATGATATGCCCAAGGACAATTCCCTTTTGAACCATGAAATGACACTTCTCCCAATTAAGTACCAGATTCTTTTCTTCACATCTTTTCAGCACAAATTTAAGACTCTCTAAGCACTCGCTGAAAGATGAGCCGAAAACAGAGAAATCGTCCATGAAGACCTCTAGATATTTTCCCACCATGTCAGAAAATATACTCATCATGCATCGCTGAAAGGTGGCAGGGGCATTACATAGCCCGAATGACATCCTTCTGTAAGCAAAGGTGCCATAGAGACATGTAAATGTAGTCTTTTCCTGATCTTCAGGGGCGATTTCAATCTGATTATAACCTGAATACCCGTCAAGGAAACAGTAATAGGAATGACCAGCTAACCTTTCCAAAATCTGATCTATAAAGGGCAAAGGAAAGTGGTCCTTCCTAGTGATGGTATTCAGCTTCCTGTAGTCAATGCACTTCCTGTAGTCAATGCACATTCTCCAACCAGTAGTAACTCTGGTCGACACGAGTTCATTATTGGCATTGGCTACGATGGTGATCCCGGATTTCTTAGGAACCACCTGAGTTGGACTCACCAATTGACTATCGGATATAGGGTATATGATGCCCACTTTCAATAGTTTGAGTACATCGGCCTTAACCACTTCTTTCATGTTTGGATTTAGTCTACGTTGTGATTGCCGAACAGCCTTTGCATTATCCTCAACATTTATGCGGTGAGTACAAATCGATGGGTTAATCCCCTTGAGGTCCGCTATCGTCCATCCAAGAGCTCCCTTATGCTCAATGAGAGTAGATATGAGCATACTCTCCTGTTCTTTTTCTAGGTGGGCAGAGATCACCACCGGGTATGTCTCATCTTGATCTAAATAAACATATTTTAAATCAGAGGGCAGAGGTTTTAGGTCAAGCTTCGGTGGCTTGAGGTTAGACGATAGAGGCACTACATCAGTTTGGGGCAACTCTTCAATTTGTGGCCTCCACCGATTAACTTCAAGTACCGGTGCAGTATCAAGCATGGCACACATCTCCCTTATTATATCATCATCAAGATCATGGGAGTGGGCCAGGCACGTCTCTAGAGGATCAGAGGATAAGGTGAGAGGCGTTCTATCTTCCACAAAAGAATCAATCATGTTGACATCGTGGAAATCGTCATCATCCTCTGAGTTGCTACCGTTATTAAAAAAGATATTCGATTCCAATGTTAAATTTCCAAAAGACAGTCATGACACCATTCCTGCAATTGATAATTGCATTTGAAGTGGATAGGAATGGGCGACCAAGAATGACAGGAATCTGAGTGCTCGTGTTATTGATGGGTTCGGTGTCCAAGATGATAAAATCAACAGGGTAGTAGAATCTATCAACCTGGACCAACACATCCTCGATGATCCCTCTTGGTACACGAACAGAACGATCAGCAAGTTGTAGTGTGGTTCGGGTGGGTTTTAATTCACCCAAACCTAACTGTTGGTCTACCGAATAGGGAATCAGATTGACGCTTGCTCCTAAGTCAAGAAGTGCGTGGTTAATTCGATAGTTTCCGATTACACATGATATGGTTGGGCAACCGGGATCTTTGAATTTTTGTGGCACATCTTGTTTCAGGATGACACTCACTTTCTCAGTTAAGGAAATTTTCTTTTGAACACTTTTTCGTCGTTTGGTCGTGCATAAGTCTTTTAAAAATTTAGCATATAAAGGTATCTGTTTTACAACATCAAGCAGTTGAATGCTGACTTTCACTTGTTTCAACACCTCTAGGATATCCTGAGAGTTAGAGAGACGTTTTGGTTCAACCAACCGTTGGGGAAACGAAGCAACTGGCTTCTCTAAAGGTTCCGGTTCAAATTTTTGTGGGGCGTCACTAGATCTATCATTGTTGTCCTCTTCTGGTTCTTGAGGCTTTTCGGGCCTAACCGGAAGGGTTTTATCTATAACCTTCTTACTCCTAAGAGTGGTGATGGATTTAGCATGCCCTATTTGATTTGAAGAGCTGGGATCACTAACTCCATAATGCGGTTTAGGATTGGGAAGAGGTTGAGCTGGGAAGCTCCCCTTGTTTCCAATCGTATTTTCAGCCTTAAGTTCATGTATTGCTTTTGTAAGGTCTTGAAAGGCTTGCATCATACCCTGATTGAAAAGCTCTTGCTTTTGAAAATATTTTAGAACCAAATCCTCTTGAGGTTTCTCTTGAGTTGGATTTTAGTTTAGGAAACCTCGAGGTGTAGCTGTTGGTCCATTCCTCCAACTGAAATTTGGATGATTTTTCCAACTAGGATTATACGTGTTGGAGGGTGGTCCATTGAAAGGTCTTTTATAGTTATTTACGGTATCAGATTGTTCATTCAATACTTCTCGAAAGGCAGGTATTGAAGGACAATTTTTAGTAGTATGAATGTTGCAATCACAGATGCCGCAAACACTTTCATTAACCTTTTCCTTCTTTCCTTCCATGGCCTCAAATTTTCTGGTGAGATTAGCCACCTTAGCGTTAATATCATCATCCTCTTTCAGGAGATTTATTCCACCTTTTTTCCTTGAATGAGTCGGCCTAGACGTAGTGTTCGGCCTAGCCGTAGTGTTTTTTCAGCGAGACTATCGAGGTAATCCCATACCTCGTCGACCATTTGGTGCATGGAAGATGTTAGCCCATCATAGAAAAAATTAGTAATGCGCCATATTTCAAAGCCATTTTGTGGGCATGCATTAACCAGATCCTTGAACCTTTTCCAACATTGGAAGAATGTTTCATCTTCCTTTTGGGCAAAGTTCATGATTGCTCTCCTGAGGGTAATTGTCTTATGATGTGGAAAAAATTTCTTTATAAATTCCCTCTGCATATCATTCCATGTGCCAATGGATCTCGGACGCAGTGAATGTAACCACGTCTTGGCTTTTTCTTTCAAGGAAAATGGGAAGAGTTTCAACCTAATTGTATCTTCAGATACATTAGGGAAATATAAGGTGCCTATGATTTCGTCGAACTCTTTCAGATGCAAGTATGCTTCTTCAGACTCAAGCCCATAGAACTTAGGAAGGAGTTGGATAACCCCTGGCTTGATGTCCATATGTCTTGTATTCGTAGGAAAAATCATGCATGAGGACGTACTCACCCCCGCCGGTTGTAAATAATCTCATAAAGTACGAGGCGGGGGTGCCTGATGCACCTCATTCTCATCATGTACTTCCTCAACCCTAGGTTGGGGTAGTACTTGAGGTTGATTTTCAGCCATAACCTCCTCTAACTCAGGAGAATTCAAGTGGTGTCTAGTCCTGCGATGGACAGTCAACCCCTCAACTAATCCTCCTTCAGTCACGAGACGTCGAGTGTTGTCGCGTGCCCACTGGGGCATAAAACACACTCAGCCCTCAAATTCTAACTTAAACCTAAGAGAAAGGAAGAAGTAGAAATCTAGAAAATAAAGGGGAGAGATGGAAAGAAATTACCAAATTTGAAGTCCTAGGTTAAGAGCCTGCAGAATAAACAAAAAAAGTTAGTTTCTAATAATCGAAAATCCTAATTAAAAGTAAACTAATTTCTAGAGAAAAGAAGAAATTCCAAAGAAAGACAAATTAGAAAGATCTTACTAAATTAGAAGTTTCCTACAAAACAGAAAAATCGGGTTAGTTCTAAAAATCAGATAAAATGAAGAATAGCAAGTTTCTAAAGTCAGGAAAAAATTTCTAACAAGGAAAATAACTAAGCTTCTAAAACTAGAATTAAAAAATTCTAAAAAGAAAATCTAATCTTAAACTAATCCTAAAATTAATTAATTTTAGAAAAACGTAGCCGACAGTCCCCAGCAACGGCGCCAAAAACTTGTTCACTCCTCAAGTGCAGGGTTGTGATGTAGTAATAAACTCGGTAAGACCATGGTCGAATCCCAAAGGACTGAAACTTGTACGTTATCTAAAACTAACTAGAACTAGAACTAGAATAAGGTGGAATCTAAATCAAGTAGCAATTGTGAAATAATTTCTAGGTTAATTAATCTTAAACTAAGGAGATATCAGAGAAGGGTAACTAGGGATTTAAAGGATCCACTTGTAGAAATCAGGGAGATCTTTTGCCTGCTTCAAGAATTATGAAATTTACTGAACTGCCATTGATCTAGTTTTTAAAGAGATGAAAGGTATATGAATTAGAATGGATTCCATCACCAAACCATGCCCAAAAGACTATGGCAAACAACAGAATTAAACTAATTACCAACCAATCACATGTATGAAAGTTAAGAAGGGTACCATCATCCGACCATACCTAGGAGACTATGGTGAACAACAAGGCTTCCTGACGTCATAAACATAAAAGAGAAGGAAATATTCAAAGCCATTGCAGACCCACTGTAATTTCAGTCACAACAGACCATTAAAGACTTAAAAACATTCCCATAATAATCAACGTCAATTCATAAATTAAAACTATATTAAAAACATAAAATAAAACCTCCCATCTCACTACAAGCTTCACCTCCTAGCCCTAGCTAGGAGGTTTAGCCACACATGAGTGAGCTAGAACTCAGATCTCACAAAAAAAAATAAATAAAATAAAATAAAACCTTAAAAGAAAAAGAAAAACTCTTCCTCTCTCTCTCTCTCTCTCACGTACACCCCAAGCCAAACTCTAGCAACTGATTGCACGTCCGAAGCTCTGAATATCCTTCTGCTGCTCTCTCTCTTTCTTTATATAGGCAAGAAAGTCGGTGACTGCAAGGGAGAACAACCGCCTCTGTTTCGCAGCCTGTATTGGTAGCGTTATTTGACTGACGCTGGATATTGGTGGGACCCATTTGATGGAATTTCTCGCAAGATCCAATCCGTTTAATGGATTGCATAGGAAAAATCAGTCAGAAAAGTCAATTTTTGCTCGGGTTTGGTGAGACCCACGGACTCTTTCTTGGTGCCGTCTACCTGGCATTTGAACGGTTAGAAATCAATCACCGTTGTTTTTTTTCAAGTCCGCCACCTAGGCGTGAATGAGATGGAAGGAAAGACTCTCTTGGACGGTCTAGATCATAAAACAGGATAACAAGTGGGGCCCACAGCAATCCACCGCAGCCTCTATTGCGAAACAGAGGCTGCGCATGCTTGCGCTGTAGTGATGGGTGAGCCCAATTTCGATTACTATGGGAAAATCCAAGCCGTCCATTGGATGCAAGATGAAAAACCGGTTGAGCATAGTCGATTTTTGTTGTCTGATAATGCGGTCCAATGGATTTGCAATGCCACCGTCCATCTTCCGTGTGTGATGATTGAAAACCAATCTCTGATGTCTTTTGACATTTCGCCACCTAGGCCCGGGTGATAGGGGCCATATAATTCTCATGGACGGTCCGGATTGGACCTTTCATGTACGGTGGTGGCCCACTGACGTCGACCGCATCTCCCAGTTGTGTAGCAGAAAATAGAGTTTTCCATTTTTGAGAAGAAAGTCGGTCAGCGTCTTGCTGACCGACTTGACTCGTTTGGTGCACAACGAGTGCACATGTGCACTATACACATGCTACACTAGATGGGGTCCACTGCAACATCTTTATAAAAATCCAATCCATTCATCCAGTTCACATCTATATTTAAGGCATTGAGACCAACTTTGAGGCGGTTCCAGATATCAGGCGGGCCCCAATTTGAGATTTTATGGGCTGATCTGTCTGTTAAGCCACTTCCACGAGGATCCAACGGCCAAAATTTGATGTGTACGGTTAATTTATGGTCCTTAGGCCATGCATGAAGTCTTGAGTTGAACGGATGGTGAGAAACATGTGATCTTGCATTCTGGATGAGTTTTAGGCCATTTGAGCTTCAGTTCTTTGATTTTTGCTGATCCCTGGCGTTGATCTTGATCCCTTGGAGTTCGTATCTTGCCTTTGTGTCATCAGGGTGTTAAATCCATGCTTTAAACATCCTTTTCAGTCCCTGCTTGTAAATCCACCTTGCAGCACAAACATGATTAAACCAGGCCGTTTAAACAGTATCATATACGTAAAATCAGGTAATTACTACGATCTGATATGCAATATTTGACCCTCAACAACAACTCCAAAAACGAATGAGCAGCTACAAAATAAACCAAAATTTGAACCCTCTAAGAATGCCAACTCAAAGATTGCTACTACTTTAGGTAACACTGAGGCTTCGAGTTCTAAAACACGTGATATTAAGTGTTTTAAATGTCAGGGGCGGGGACATATAGCCAGCCAGTGTGTAAACAAAAGGGTGATGGTGATAAACGCTCAAGGAGAGCTTGAGTCGGAGAATGAGGAAGAAGTAGATGATGATGACATGCCATCTTTAGAGGATGCCGATGATGAGCAAAATGCTGTGGTTGGAGATTTATTGGTAGCTAGGAGAGTTCTCAATGTACAGGTTAAGGAGGAAGAAAGTAACCAAAGGGAGAACTTGTTTCATACTCGGTGCTTTGTAAATAACAAAGTTTACAGTGTCATTATCGATGGAGGGAGTTGCACAAACGTAGCCAGCACTTATTTGGTGGAGAAATTGGCCTTAACTACCTTGAAACATCCTCAACCTTACCGGCTCCAGTGGCTGAATGAATGTGGCGAAATCAAAGTGACAAGACAAGTGTTGGTCGCATTATCCATTGACAAATGTGAGGATAAGGCGCTTTGTGATGTGGTTCCTATGCACGCATGCCATTTATTGTTGGGAAGACCATGGTAGTATGATCTAAGGGTTACTCATGATGGATTCACAAATAGGTATTCTTTCATTCTTAAAGGGGAACCTATTACTCTTGTGCCATTAACTCCAAAACAGGTCATGGAGGACCAATTAAAGTTACAAAGATCAAATGAAAAGAAAAAAGAGGAAAAAGAAAGGAAGGCCGAAATTGGAAAAAAAAGTTTAAAAAAAAAGAGGGAGAGAAAAACATTGATCAGAGTGAAAAAGAAAGAGAAAGGATTTCGGCCATAGTGAGAGCAAGAGAGGAAAAATTCAATTACATTGTAAAAAAAAGTGAGATCAAGAGAGCATTATTTTCGCACCTGCCCCTTATTGTACTCACGTACAAGGAGGCTCTTTTATGTACTAATGATCTCGTCGGTGCTTTGCCGAGAGATATTGTTTCTCTTTTGCAGGAGTTTGAAGATGTCTTTCCCGAAGAGGTACCTCATGGTTTACCTCCAATCCAAGGGATTGAACATCAAATTGATTTCATATCTGGTGCATCAATTCCAAATCGACCTGCTTATAGGAGTAATCCCGAGGAGACCAAGGAACTTCAGAGGCAAGTAGGTGAACTATTGGAGAAGGGGTATGTGCATGAAAGCATGAGTTCTTGTGCGATTTTGGTGCTATTGGTGCCTAAGAAGGATGGAACATGGAGGATGTGTGTTGATTACTGAGCCATCAACAACATAACGGTAAAGTATCGTCATCCCATTCCTAGATTAGATGATATGTTGGATGAATTGCATGGTTCTTGTGTCTTTACAAAAATTGATCTTAAGAGTGGATATCATCAGATTAGGATGCAGGAAGGTGATGAATGGAAAACTGCTTTCAAGACTAAATATGGTTTGTATGAGTGGTTAGTGATGCCTTTCGGTTTAACTAATGCTCCGAGCACATTTATGCGTTTGATGAACCATGTTTTGCGTGCATTTATTAGCAGATTTGTAGTTGTGTATTTTGATGATATCCTAATTTATAGCAAAAACTTGGAAGAACATGTAATGCATTTGAAATCTGTTTTGGAAATTTTAAGGAAAGAAAGGTTGTTTGCTAATCTCAAGAAGTGCACCTTTTGCACGGATAAGCTTGTGTTTCTTGGTTTTGTTGTTAGTAAGAGAGGAATTGAGGTGGATGAGGAAAAGGTGAAGGCTATCCAAGAGTGACCAATGCCTACAACAATCAATCAAGTGAGGAGTTTCCACGGCTTAGCTAGCTTCTATAGACGGTTTGTGCATGATTTTAATAGCTTAACCTGTAACATCTCAAAAATCGAAGGTTGAGCATAAACGCCACTCCTGAGTTCCAGAACATCACTTATGCAACATAAATGCTTATGATTGAATGTTGTCTATGTTAGTGTATTAAACATGAGTGAGATTAAGCCAAAACAACATATCATACTCCAGAGACAGTTAAATTATGTGGCAGATGACTGTGATAGTATATATAACATATATAGACTGTTGTAAGTCTCCAGAGTGTGAACATGTTACCAGGTTAAATATATACATGTATACTCCAAAAATTAACAAAAAGAATATACATGAGTGCTCCAAAAGTACAAAATGACAAGTGTCATGACATCTAATCAACCTCCCTGTAATCCCATCGATCAAAACACGGTATACATAGACCCGCCTCATAGTTGCCTATAGGAGAAACCCTCCTCAACATCATGAAAGTCCGGCTCCGCTTTACAAGCAGTGTAATCATCTAAAACTAAAACAAAGACTGGTTGGTGTGTACAATACCATCCCGTAACGTGAGAGTGAGTGATCAACTCAGTGGAATCATAGAGCAAAGGTTAACATGCTATCAATTCAATCAAACAGTAATGATAAAGTAAGAAAATCAAACATTCCTAAATACTGTGATTAATGCAAGGATGAGATGCAATAATGATGCATGCCCTTGCCAACATACTCCCTCATGCGATACTATCTTACATTCACGGCATGCTTTTGTCTCTCAAGTGCTCCACATCTTTCAGGCACATGTAATGCGATATGGGTATGATTACCGAGTTGTTATTAGTCTTTTTCATACAACAGGATTGGAAAACTAAGGTACCTCCCTTATATCATTCCCAAACAAGGATCCTGTCTAGGGTCGTCACTCCTAGTTAATCTTATACGATGATGCAGTTCTAGGTCACTGCAAGGGCTGTCGAGGTTGTTACACGCACTCGTTGCACCGCTCCCTCATCACCTTATCAATACATGCTTAGTTTATACTCTGTTTACTACGGGAAGGCTCGTCGCCTCTCCGCAGATTCAGAGTATGCTCGAGGTCACTACGAAGGGCTGTCAGGGCTATTACACTCACTCGTTGCACCGCTCCCCCATCACCTTATCAGTGTAGGCTGACAGCTCGAATATAGTGTCCCATACCACCATAATCGGCTCACGAGTCTGGATTGCTCACTGGTCACTACGGGGAGGCTCGTGGCCCCAACATAGGCCGACAACTCGACCACGGTGTCCCATACCACCATGCCCGACTCATGAGTCTTAATGGATCAAGGTACCACAGTTATCAGGATTTTCACTGGTAAGTTCAGTACCCTAAGTTCAAGCAGTTATGACCAATACAAGGTGAACATACAACGGTCAATCGGGTTACTTGACGAGTTCGACTATTACGAGTGCCCATTGAGTTATACGACATGAAGTGCATAAGCACTTCGTGTGGCCTAACCACTGCCGACAAGCAATGCACGACTCGGGTTCCTCAAACACGTCTTGCTTGGCGAATAGAGGCCAACCACGAGCTCAAATCTGTTACCGATTGCTTAAACCATAACATAGCCCCAAACACATTCCATATTAACTAGTAAACATGTACAGTAGCCAGAACAGAAATAACCAAATAATTCAAGCATATTTCCCAACATATTATAAGATACAACATGAACAAGAATCCATACGCATGCATTTCAAAGTAAAGCGACTAAGTTAAACAACTTGCATGGAGGAAATCATAAACATCGCTAAGGTAGTTGAGAATCCTATCTCAACACCCAAGTAAAGCATTATTTACTACGTATATACTCATACAAGCATTTATACAAACACTTAGACTACACATATTAGCCTATACATCATATGTTGGCTAAAACTTGTATTAAGGCGAATCCTTTCGCCAAACAGATACTGCATCCATAACTCGCATGTATATACGACAAATACTCATGGCAATCACATTTATAAAATTTATACGTATACGATATTTTCTATAAATACATAAAATTCTATATACTTCGTATGTATTTGAAATGAAAAACGGACAACATGTTCTACATGTGAAATAACATCCTCGTCAATAATCTACGATTAGCCGACATTGAAAGCTTTGAAAAATGACAACCTAAGCCTCTAAAATCCGCACTTTACACCGTAGAAGTCTAACAAATTCAATAGAGACTCCAAGTCTTTGTCAACGACTGATTGGCAACCTACAGTATGATTTAGGTTAGCTACTTCACCACTTACACCAATTGAAACCCTAGAACAGGTTAGGGTTAGGCTTTCTTAGCTAAGAATGAAGTTAGAATCGCCGAAAAAGTGATTAGATCGTGATGGTTAAGCACGTAGGATAGCAGGAAGATCTTCCCACTTCTCTCACACTTTCTCTCTATTTTCTCTCTTCTCTCTCCTAAGTTTTTTCAAATTCATATGGGATGAGAGAGTGAGGGTTTAAGGTCCTTATATAGGCCCAAAACTCTTCAAATTAGACTCAGGGTCATGTTATACTTAGGTTATGTCCAAATACGGACTGTTCCGTCTCAACGGAGCACTTCTGGAGGTCCTGTTACTAAATGCGTTCAGAATTAAGCTCACCAATATTGGATCTAGGTGGAGTTAAGTTTTCATCCCAGTCGGACTTCCAGATCGCACGTGGTGGACCAGTTTCAATTCAGCGGTCACCGAACTTCGATCAAGGCCACAAGTACTTTGACATGTAAGGGCCACCTATCCTGATCCGAGGGTGAATTTGGGTCAAATTCTAACAGTCAGAACGCTTAGAAATAACGCGCAAGTGAAACGTACTAGATTTCATAAAAATATAATTAATTTTCTAAATATCTTCCTTTTCTCACTTTCTTTACTCCGGACGCAAGGAAATCGTCCCAGAGCATCGTTTAGACGTGATTTTCGCGGTGGTAGTCAAGTCCAACTAGGCGGTCATAATGGTCTAAGTTCATCACTATCGGACTTTCAACAGGCGGTTCAGGTCCGATACAAAGTTTTAAAGTGCTCTAGAGAGCAACTGGGTTTAGAGATTGATCCTGGATTTTAGGATAGCGTAGCATTACTGATTCTACAGTTTTGGATCTTACGGATCGTATTTAAAGTGGTTGGTGCTTATTTCACAGGTAATCTAATGTAGCGCTAGTTAATTCACGCTAAATTTCTAAAGAATTTCGTTCTAAATGATTTATTTTGCTTTGAACTTGGGTTATGAGACGTTACCAAGGTGTTATGGTTGACCCATTGCCTAAGGACATCTAAATTCGGATTGGCAAAAATTCGGGGTGTTACATAACCGCCCCTCTTACTGAAGTCATCAAGAAAAATGTACTGTTTAAGTGGGGGAAAGAACAAGAAAAGGCATTTAATCTGATCAAAGAAAAGTTAACTAATACACCTTTGCTTATTTTACCTAACTTTGCTAAAACTTTTGAAATTGAGTGTGATGCTTCAGGGATAGGTATTGAAGCTATTTTGATGCAAGAAGGCCGTCCATTTGCTTACTTCAGTGAAAAGTTGAGTGGGGCAACCCTAAATTACCCCACTTATGATAAGGAGATGTATGCCTTGGTAAGGGCTTTGGAAAATTGGCAACACTATCTATGGCCAAAGGAATTTGTGATTCATACAGATCATGAATCTTTGAAGCATTTGAAAGGACAACAAAGGTTGAACAAACGCCATGCGAAGTGGGTGGAATTCATTGAAACATTTCCTTATGTGATCAGATACAAGCAAGGTAAGGAAAATTTGGTGGCTGATGCATTGTCCCGAAGGCATGTCTTACATTCCATTTTAGATACAAAAATGCTTGGCTTTGAATACATTAAGGATTTGTATGTACAAGATTATGATTTTGGTGATGTGTTCAATGCATGTGAAAAAGTGGCATTTGGTAAGTTTTATAGGCATGATGGATTTTTGTTTCGGGAAAATAAATTGTGTGTGCCTATGTGTTCTTTACGTGAATTGCTTGTGCGAGAAGCTCATGGTGGTGGTTTGATGGGACATTTTGGTGTAGCTAAGACTTTAGGAATTTTGCATGATCATTTTTTTTGCCTCATATGAAATGTGATGTGGAAAGAATCTGTGAGAAGTGTATCACATGTAAACAGGCTAAGTCTAAGTTGAAACCCCATGGTTTGTACACCCCTTTGCCAATACCTAGTGAACCTTGGACTGATATTTCTATGGATTTTGTTTTAGGTTTACCTAGGACTAAGAGGGGGAGAGATTCAGTTTTTGTGGTGGTAGATAGATTTTTGAAGATGGCACACTTCATTGCATGTCATAAAACTGATTATGCATCACATATAGCTGATTTGTTCTTCAAAGAAATTGTTAGGTTACATGGTATGCCTAAGACCATTGTTTCTGATAGGGATGCAAAGTTTTTGAGTTACTTTTGGAAGACTTTGAGGGGAAAGTTGGGAACCAAGTTTTTATTTTCTACTACTTGTCATCCACAAACGGATGGTCAAACTGAAGTAGTGAATAGAACTTTGTCTTCTTTGTTGCATGCTATCATTAAAAAGAACTTGAAAACAAGGGAAGATTGTTTGTCACATGTTGAATTTGCTTACAATAGAAGTATACATTCTACATCTAATTTTTCACCATTTGAAATTGTTTATGGCTTTAACCCATTGTCACCTTTGGATTTAACTTCTTTACCTTTGAGTGAACGTGTGAACTTAGATGGCAAAAAGAAAGCAGAATTTGTAAAGATGATTCATGAAAAGGCACGACTGATCATTGAAAGGAGGACTAAACAATATGTCCAACAAGCTAACAAGGGATGCAAGAAGGTGGTGTTTGAACCCGGAGATTGGGTTTGGTTGCACTTAGGGAAGGATCGTTTTCCAGAGAAAAGGCGTTCAAAACTCCTACCTAGGGGTGACAGACCATTTCAAGTAGTGGAACGCATCAATGATAATGCCTACAAGCTTGACTTACCAGGTGAGTATGGTGTTAGTGCAAGCTTTAATGTTGCTGATTTGTATCCTTTTGATGTAGGTGATGATTTGAGGACAAATCCTTTTCAAGAGGGGGAGAATGATGCAAACCAAGGAGCTAGACGTGTTGATCATACAAGTAGG
Organism: Magnolia kwangsiensis; assembly: GCA_037074715.1. Lineage (NCBI taxonomy): Eukaryota > Viridiplantae > Streptophyta > Magnoliopsida > Magnoliales > Magnoliaceae > Magnolia > Magnolia kwangsiensis. The sequence continues at coordinate 61,504,611 of CM073583.1, read as the reverse complement.
AATGAAGCGGAATTTACATAAGATCCTTTGTCACTTCCTAGTGGCCCAATTACAAGACTTAGAGCCAAACGTTTCAAGGAAGCACTAAATGGGCTAATCCAAGAGAATTGGGCTGATTGTAAAAAGGCCAAGATGGGTTCAAATAATAATCAAGGCCTAGTCCATGTCATTAAAGCAATTGAAGAGGTTAATCAGCATGCAAATTCATAACCAGCATGGTCTGACTATTAAAGGGTGTTAATTTGTTGAGTTTCAAGGATATTAAATGGGAGGACTTGGGAATGGCTGGGCATGTTTTAAATACATTGAATGTAGTAATTTAGCTAATTTTGGGTGCTTTTAGAAGTCCAAGAGCTATAAAAACGTGGGGACTTGTTATGTTAATATTTTTGTTGCTCTTAAAGTTGTATTAATGACTTTTGCCTATTTTTGGAGGGTTGTTCCAAGTATATAGGTGGATATTACGAATTTTAAAGGCATTGGTTTTTTTTTTCTTCAGAAAAACTATTATCCTTGTGAGGTCTTATGTTCCTCTTGGTTCTTAAAAGAACTCTTGAACTTATCAAGTTAATCTTGTGGCATTCAAACAACCAAACTTATCACCTTGCATTCTTGAGAGATTCTTAGGTTTTCTTGGTGTGGCGTTTCAATCCTTTGTAGTCTTGATTTTCATCTGGTTAGGTGACGGGTCAAGGCTCAACAAACTTGTCTTCACAATCTTGATGTTCCAAACCATCATTGTTATCGGTTTCATCACAGTTGTTGGTGGAGTTCATATCACAAGGGAAAGACGTATACAAGGTCCATTGGATAATTGCATTAACACTTATCATTAAAATCTTCTTCGAGCCACGGAAATTTTGGATCAAGCTACATTTGTGTTTATATTCATCCACGTCTATGTGAATGTGAACCCTAGGACGGTTTGAACGGAGGTTGCTGAGAAATAAACATCACGGTGGGCCCTATTGAAAGTTTCAACTGTGGCTGTCACTGGGTGTGGCCTACTAGGCGCTTGAGCTGCCTCATTTTGTGGCCCATATTGAATGACCCGAAACAACGGAAGTTCTACGTCATCCTGTCTGCTTCCGTTTATAATCACCTTTCCTTCTTATTCTTTTTTGAATTTCCAGAAACGACGCGTGGCATACACCGGAGGAAGTTCTACGTCACCCTGTCCCCATCTGTGTCGGATGGATGCATCTTCCTACGTGCTCACCAACCTAGTCACACGTGCCCAACAATAAATAAACTACATTAACGACTCTGGGAACGGTATGGCCGTCCACACTCACTTATATGCTCCAACATCATAGCCGTAGGTCCCACTGCAAGTGCTATACATCCAAAATCCCAATGATTCAACGATCCTAACCTTTAACTGATGAACATCTATTTGTTGAATTTGAACAGTGGGATTTCTTATTTTAGCCGTCCACTTTCTTGGCTGCCAATTAGAAAGTTAAGATCATCCAATTAGCAAAACTTCTGGACTGACACGTTATTGGTTATGGATGGTTTAGATTGAGGCACTTTAATCACAAATTCACATGGGATGCTTGCATGAGTATGGATTTTCGTACTCTGCAGCATATCAAATAACTTCACTTTCAACTTTCCACTGACGAATACGTATCGAAGGAAGGGTTTTCTGTGTTTTTAGTCCTTTTCAAAATAACAAATCAATCGGAGGGGCAATATATTCAACCGTACATGTTGATCTAGCGACCGAGTATCCATTTCAATGTCGATGAGCCATATTCCAAAACAAAATTGACCAGAGGTGTTTACGATCTATTTCTGGTTATAGTCTCGTGATAAGTGCTGGAATGCCGAAATTAAATTTGCTGCTCAATTTAAACTGAACATCTATGATCCTAGGTATCCCTATATACATATATGTAATATTTGATCGAGATTAAATGACATTGGTTGGCTATTCAACTGCTTTCTTGGTATGTAAATAGGGTCAAGCAATATTCAGTAAGTAGAGTTCAATATCTGATAATGGGTTACACCTTTGTCTTCTGTACGAAAGAATTTTTCATTACAGATAAAAGATCGAGAAAATAAATTCTTACAACCGGCTGCAAAACACATTCCTGTTGGAATATTTAGTTAAATCAAATAGACTATTTAAAATTGAGAACAAAAAAAGAGAGTTTGAGATAAAAGACTTATAGAGTTGAATTGAGGTGTGACGTGAATCACTCGGCTTGAAATTGAATTTGCTTCCCTTGAATAGCGTTCCAAGTGCAACAGGTTTCCAGAGCAATCGACCTCCAGGATAGAACGACTAGGTGCCAATGGTGCTCTCACTGTACGCGGGCTTGAACCACTTGTACTTTAACCCGAAAGTGCTGAGTTAACTCAACAATGAACTCAGCAACCAAAACTTGTAAATCAGAAAATAGAGAGAGTTTTCACAATATTAGAAAGGATTTTCATTGTTTTGAAAATGAAGCCGAAGTCCTTATATAGACTTTGAAGTAGTGCTTTAAGCACACTTTCGAAATGGTTTGATTTATTGGATTTAAACCCAATAGGTGTGAACAACCAATCTGTCACATCTCTCTAGTTTAAAATGAAAAGGTGTAAGTGTGAGTATACTATCCTATAAATAAAGTCCCGCGCGTACCCATATACACACACCCATGCTGTAAAACCCGTATCCTATACTGTACCGTTCCATTGGCTTCCGCGGTCCTTCCGGTCGAATTCCGACAATCCTCGACCTAATCCGACATTTGCGCACGATTCTAAGCCGGATACCGCATACCGAAGTCGGCTCGAATCAGAACTTGTATCATAGCGACCACACCATCACCGCGGTTCCAACGCCACGAATCGCACACCGAATTGATACCTAGGCTAGAAGATGTGGGCCTGCGTTTGTTCTGAAGAAACACAGCACGTTGAGAATTTTGAGGAAATCTCTACGATATGTCCCATCAATCAATCAATCACTCATGTCAAGTACAAGCCATACCCCTAAGTACATCAACCCATCCCTCCTATCCCATAAGTCAACTCTCTCTCTCTCTCCTCACCATTTCCCTTTATAAAATTTCAACCACAACCATACCTCTTTTACAAAAAATCAAACTAAACTATACCCTTCATCCCCTTCCTTACATCATCCCATCCCTTTTATTATTTTTCCTCTCTCATTCTATCTCTTCACTCCCAACAACAAATCATCAAACGTTCAAACCTTCCCAAGCATTCTCCCAAGCCAAGTGTGGCCTACCCTCTCATCTCTCATCCACACCATCAAAATTTCATCATCCACTGTTAAACATTGAGCATAGGAGCTAAGGAGGCAAAGGGACCAAGAAGGAGGTTAGTAAGGTGGGTGATCCATCATTTATTTTAACTTTAAGGGCCCACCTGTTGTGGGACACACTTGATGTATGTGTTGTATCAATAGAGGGCCCATAGTGGCGGGGCCCCTCCTCTCTCTCTCTCTCTCTCTCTCTCTCTTTGAATGGTGATGATGATGAAGGGGTGAGTGTGGCCCACCATGAATCATATATTTCATGTGGGACCTATTGGAGGAATGTGTTGGATCTACACCATCCATCCCATTAGCGTGCCCAAATGGAAAGAAAACATAAATATCAAGTGTCAAAAACAGGTGGGCCACGTGCATGTGGGACCCACCATGATGTCCCTGTTTATCTATGCTGTCTAGCGTCTTTGGACGCTGGACGTGATAGGGGCGGCAAACATGGAGTGCGTGTACTAACATGGGAGTGTAAACGAGCTAACAAAAAAAAAGGGGAAGGAAATGGTGGGCCACTCATGCAAGCCCCACCTTGATGCATGTACTTAATCCAAGCCGTCCATCCTCTTCCTCAGATAATTTTAGGCGTTGAGCTGAAAAATGAAGTTAATCCGAGTGTCTTATGGGCCGTAACTTGGAAAATGGTGGCCTTTACCGTTAAAAATCCACCTGATGATCGTATACATAAAAATACCCCAGATATTAGACTCTTTTGGCTTGTCTTGAGCTGTATGAGCGAGTGGACGGAGTGGATTTTGTTGATGCAGGCCCTACTGGTGAAAATCCTTAGAAAAACTCCAAAATAAAAAAAGAAGAAGGGCAGCGCTGACGCTGCTGCTGTAGAACACACACAGGCAGTGCCTGGGCTTGACGGACGGGTGGACTAGGCAGGGACCCACAGTCCCAGCCGTGGGACCCACCATGATGTGTTTCGATCATCAACACCGTGCATTTGTTGGGTCCCCTCTGAAAAGTGGGCCACCCCAAAAATCAGCCATATTTGGAACTCAGGTGGCCCACATCACCGGGAACAGTTGGATTGAACGTCTGCCATTGAAACCCTTTTGGGTCAGAAGTTTTGGACCATATGAAAATTTTTTTTTCTTCTTCATGACCTTATGAATGGTTTGGGAGGCAAATAAACATCACTGTGGGCCCCAGGTCCATGTGACCTTATGAACAGTTTGGGTGGCAATTAAACATTTTGCTGGGCCCCAGGCCCACCCCAGGTCCACATGACCTTATCAACTGGTTGGGTGGAAAAAAAAGATTATTCTGGGCCCTAGGTATGCGTGGCCTTATCAATAGATTGGGTAGAAAATAAACATTTCGGTGGGCCGCCATGTCTGTGTGATCTTATCCACAGTTTGGGTGGAAAATGGACATTGTGTTGGGGCCCACATGAGACCCACTAATGTATGTATTGTACCCACACCTCTCATCTATGGGGACCCCCACCATGAGGTATGTGATTTATCTATGCCGTCCATCCCCACGGGACCTACCATGATGCATGTGTTGCATCCCAACCGTCCAACCATTTTGAAAGCCCATCTCATGGCTTGAGACTAAAAATGAGATAGATATAGGATCAAGTGGACCACCCAGTACAAAGGTAGTGGGGATTGAGCTTCTACCATTGAAATACTTTTGTTGTCACAAAAGTTTGGATTGTTAGGAAATTATTTTTCCCTTAATCTAAGTTTGTGTGGCCCCATGACCAAATTGGATAGAAAATAAATACTATAGTGGGACTTAAGAATTTTAATGGTGGAAATCATCGTCACCACTGTTATTTGGAGTGTGGTCCGGTTAATCTTTTGATATGATTCATGTATATATATGAGGCCCATGTGATTAGGCCAATCTTGATGTATTTATGGCCCGATGTTGAGGCCCACTTAGATGTATTTGAGGCCCATTTGATATATTGGAGGCCCATGGGTTGAGGCCCAATAGGACGTATATAAGGCCCATTGTGATGCATACAAAGCCCATAAGTTATGGCCCATCGCAATGTACGTAAGGCCCATTGGTGCGGCCCATTGATACAACCCACTTGATGAATATAAGGCCCATGTGATACGGCCTATTTGATGTACTTACGGCCCAGTGGGATGAGTTTAGGTCCATTTCAATATGTGATTTCTCCGTGGTATATATAATGATGTTTATAACAGGACGTGCCTTTGGAACAATGATGGTTAGATGCCCACATTGTAAGGATGATGTCGCTTAAATGTCCGTATTGTCACTCTCCCTAAGGCCCATTGATAGGCCATACTTGTATTGTGTAGGCCATCTAAGCCCATCTTCCTTATGAGCATAGCCCATTGCCATATAACATGTTTAGTATAGATCCTTGATTCATGATCATACGCATCATATGTATGTCTGATATGAGGAGTGACTGATCATTGTATATGCCTCCGGGCGAATTATTATGGGCTCCCTAATAGGCAGAGTTGCCCTACATGTCCGCGCGATACGCGCATGATTGTTGCATGTTTGGTAGGGTGATCATGCACTTTCATTTGTGTGATTATGATTATTGTGTGCCCTAGGGACATCAGGGCCATAACCTTCATAGACACATCGTGAGTGGCTAAATTGGATACCGAAAATACTGTTACTAAGCATCGGGGCGCCATAGATGTCCCTGGGTGAAAATCCCTAAACTTAATGGTACCAGAGGATGACTCAAACATCGAGACCAAGTGAATGTATGAGCGCACGAGGGCCGAATACCAGTAGCCGCATCTCCCACTGTGTCATGGTCCGTTCAAAAAGGGTGTGGCCTTACTCGCCCAAGGGTAGGGGGCAATACTAGGTTGAGTCTGACCAGCTCGTGAATGGGTCCGTTATCGACGTGCCGGATAGGTATTGGTAGATTATTGGCCAGACGAATAGTGAGATTTTTTACGCTCACTTGGACTGTGCGGTTAGGAGAGCGGTAGTGCCATTTAGAGTGTACTAAAGCCCGATGATTATCCAGAATGAGAACTGTACCGATATTGATGAACTGTACTGATATGTGGATTTGAATCAGCATGCTTAAGTTCATATTACATCGCATGGTCTTGACATGGCTGATAGCATTCATATCTCGCACCGCATAGCCTTAGTACGACTAATTGCATTCATGTACTCATCAACAAATTTCCACATTACTCTGACCTTACATTCTGAGCACGCTTATATTGCGCACACACTTACACCACCCTCTAAGCTTTCTATAAGCTTATGCACGATTGATGCATGCAAGTGACGCTAAGATGCAACCATAGCCTCGCCGCAGTAAGAGCGTGCACTTGAGCTTCAGGAGTTTCTGTTATTGCATTATCATATATTTCCTTTCAGACGCATTTGTACTCAAAGCTTTTGTTCATAGTGGATTTTGTGGTGGTGTTCTTGTGATTATTGTTCGTGGGTTGTGCTTTTGGTTATGCTCATTAAAAATCAAATTGATAATTAGAAATTCTCCTTGTAGCATCCCAGGATCAGAACTTGGTAAATGGGTGCCGGGAGCCGAGAATGGGGTTCTATAGAGGCTGTCGGCCCCGGATTCGGGGATCGAAAATTTTGTGAGCCCAGTTTCTGAGTTTAGGGCATGACAAAAGTTAGTATTAAAGCATAACTTAGGAATAACTGAGAACAACATCACATGTTTGCTAGGAGTTTAGGACGATTAGGTTCTGAGTCTGTAACCTTCCGATTGAGTTTCCTAATGTGCGATTCTCAAGGTTGATTACTGTCACCCAGGAGAGTGACTCGATCGACTCCCGCCACCACCTGAGGCTCCAGCTTTACCACCTGCGCCTCCCGTTCTACTGTTAGCCATCTCTGCTCCCCTGACTGAGGATGACGTTCCTCCACATGAGGCCGGTACAGATCCGACTGTACCTGTGAGTGCCACTCAGTTACAACAGATGTTACAGGCTGTGATAGCCGCACTTCAGGGACAGGGCAGGCGCCCAACTGTTTCGCCAGCCCGGGTCAAGCAGGAGCGTGCGAGTACCCTTCTTCTAGAGTTCAGACAACTTGACCCCACGCGTTTCTAGGGTGAGCCAGATCCGAATGCAGTCGAGAGATGACGCTTCGATGTGGAGAAGATGTTCGATACTATGGCATGTACGACCTAACAGCGAGTCCTATTGGCTGAATTCCTTCTCCAGTGTGAGGAAGAGCATTGGTGGACCTCCGTTACCCACATCGCAGGACTTGTTTATGTCTGGACATGGGAGGACTTTATCGATCGATTTGAGGAGCAGTACTTCCCTGACCACATTCGACGTCAGAGAGCGTTAGAGTTTGAGACTCTGGTGCTGGGAGACATGACCGTGGCGCAGTACGTGGCTTGTTTTGTGGGGTTATCGAGATTTGTGCCATATTTGGTTAATGATGAGGGGTGAAAGGCCCGCCGTTTCGAGAACGGTTTACGTTACGGTCTTCGAGGCCATGTTATTGGGCATGAGCTCCCAACCTTTTAAACGATAGTACAGAGGGTCCAAATTTACGAGTCTAAGTGGGCCAGCTCATAGAGCGATCGAGATCAGAGGAAAGGCTGGAAGAGGTAGGCCCCATCCAGTAGTTCTCAGTAGTATCGACGGCCACAGAGGTATAGGAGCCACCCACCTGTTAGAGCACTAGCAGCACCTCCAGCGCCACCCTAGAAGCCATTCTCAGGGACCTGTTTTGGATGTGGTGGGACATGATACGGCATATTTGAGTGCCCCCGCCCTCATCTGCAGCAGCCGAGAGCACCATAGCAGCCTCCAGCACAGTAACGACCGCATCAGAAGCGTCCACAGCCACCTCAACCGCCAAGGCCCCAGCGCAGTAAAGACAGTAGTACAGGCCACCACAGAGGTACCAATAGCACTAGGGACCTCAGAGGGGACGAAAACCTCCCCAGCCAGCTCAGGCTATATTTTATGCGGCTCAGCAGGACCCGCAAATCTCTAGAGGAGTCATAGAGGGTATACTTTCAGTCTCTTCATGCATCATACGTGTATTGTTTAATTCCGGTGTTTTGCACTCATTCATGTCTGAGGATTTTTATTGATCGACTGGATTGCCGACAGAGTCTGCTAGTGAGGGATTGACCGTATCGATGCCCTTGGGGAAGACTACAGTATTATGACACTTCTGTTCGTCTTGCCCCGTGTTAATGGGAGAGATTTTCTTGCCCGCCGACTTATATATATTGCCAAGTCAGATTTTGACATTATCTTGGGTATGGACTGGCTTGTCGAGTACTCCACCATCTTAGACTGCTCCGTGAGGACAGTCACATTCTGCATACCAGGCTTGCTGCAGTTTCAGTTTGTTACTGAGCCCAGAGGAGAGCTATTGTCATGCTTGATGTCCTGCGCCATTGAGGGGCCTGTTGTAGCATATATTGACCATTTACCAATTGTTTGTGATCTTCCTAATGTGTTCCAGGAGATTCTGGGGTTACCACCTCACCGCATATTGAGTTCCAGATAGATCTTGTGCCTGGTACTATGCACATCTAGAAAGCCTCCTACCGTATGGCACCGATGGAGTTGCATGAGCTGCAACGACGGTTGGACGAGTTGCGTGAGTTGGGATTCATTCATCCGAGCAGTTCTCTTTGGAGAGCGCCGGTACTCTTCGTCAGGAAGAAGGATGGCTCGTTGAGGCTCTGTGTGGACTATCGCGAGCTCAACCGGGTCACGATCAAGAATAAGTACCTGCTCCCGAGGATAGATGATTTGTTTGATCAGTTGTAGGGTGCACATTTCTTTTCGAAGATTGACCTACGTTCTGGTTATCATCAGATTCGAATTCGAGAGGAGGACATCCCGAAGATGGCTTTTAAGACTCGTTATGGTCATTTTGAGTTTCAAGTCATATCCTTTGGACTAACCAATGCACCCATGATGTTCATATAGTTAATGAACGAAGTCTTCCATCCATCTCTCAATCAGTTTGTTGTGGTTTTCATCGACGATATTCTGATATATTCGAGGACCCGTGAGGACCATATGTAGCATCTGGAGATCGCGTTGTTGACCCTCCGTGCCCACCAGCTGTATGCGAAACTAGAGAAGTGTGAGTTTTGGCAGGAGGAGGTGAGATTCCTCTGTCACATGGTGACGAGGGAAGGTGTCGCAGTGGACCCCTTGAAGGTTGAGGCAGTGCGTCAGTAGGGCCAGCTCACGACTGCGTCCTAGATCCGTAGTTTCCTTGGTTTAGCGGGATATGATTGGCGTTTTATTGAGGGTTTCTCCCGTATTGTAGCCCCGTTGACCAGGTTGACTCGGAAGGACATAGATTTTATTTAGACTGATGCATGTGAGCGGGCATTCGTGGAGTTGAAGGACTGTCTGACGTCCACTCCTGTTCTCACTCTTCCCTCTGGGAGTGATGGATTTCTTGTGTTTACTGATGCCTCACGTATTGGTTTAGGTGCTGTCTTGATGCAGCACGACAGATCGGTAGCCTTCGTGTCTCGTCAGCTCAAGGTGCATGAGCTGAACTACCCCATGCATGATTTAGAGTTAGCAGCAGTCATCTTCGCACTGAAGGTGTGGAGACACTATCTCTATAGGGTTAGGTTCGAGCTCTTCTCCGACCACAAGATCATAAAGTATCTATTTTCTCAGTCTGAGTTGAACATGAGGTAGAGACGCTGGATGAAGCTTCTGAAGGATTATGATTTTGACCTCCAGTACCTCCCAGGCAAGGCGAATGTGGCGGCGGATGCCCTCAGCTATCAGCCACGAGGCCTGGTGGCACATATGATGATTCGGGAGTGGAGGATGCTCGAGGATATAACAGAGTACCACTTGAATTTTAGTCTGCAGTCTTCTATCGTTCAACTATCGAGCCTGTCGATTCAACCCTCTCTTTTCGCAAGGGTGATCGATGCTCAGCAGACAGATGATTCGTTACAGGATTACCGAGCAGAAGCAGCATCTGAGAGTCAGACAGATTGACAGATTGGTTCTGATGGTGGACTTTGCTTCAGAGGCTGATTATGTGTCCTAAATATTCCTGAGCTGCGTAGAGATATTATGACTGAGGTACATCGATCACGATTTTTCATCCACCCTGGCTCGACGAAGATGTATCGTGACATGAAGAGATAATATTTTGGGCAGGGATGAAGCACCAGATCGCCAGTTTTGTGGTCGAGTGTAACACATGTTAGCGTGTCAAGGCCAACCATCAGAGACTCCCTAGTCTATTACAGCCGTTGAGTGTCCTGATGTAGAAGTGGGAGCACGTATCTACTGACTTTATTATGGGCTTATTGAGGACTCAGCACGGTTATGACACCATCTGGTTTTTCGTGGACCGTCTGACGAAGTCGACACATTTTCTTGTGATTCGTACGACTTGGCATTCGGATCAGCTAGCCAGGTTGTTTGTTGATGAGATCGTGAGACTACATGGTGTTCCGGTCTCGATCGTTTTGGACTGAGACCCGAAGTTCACGCCTCAGTTTTGGGAGAGCTTTCAGAGAGCTATGGTTATTGATTTACAGCTCAGCACCGCATATCATCCGCAGACCGATGGCCAGACCGAGAGGGTCAATCAGATACTTGAGGATATGCTTTGAGCCTGCGCAATTGATTTGGAGGTAGTTGGGATGAGCATCTGCAATTGGGTGAGTTCGCATATAACAACAGCTATCAGGCGACCATTGACATGGCTCCTTTTGACGCATTATATGGCAGAACGTGCAGATCTCTGAGTTGTTGGACCGAGGTTGGAGAGCAGCGTCTCCTAGGTCCTGAGCTTGTGCTGTAGACATCAGAGGCTATCGATATCATCAGGAAGAGGATACGCACAACTCAGAGCCGGCAGAAGAGTTTTGCTTATCGCCGGCGTCGTCCCTCGGAGAAGGGGATAGAGTGTATCTCAAGGTTTCACCGATGAAGGGCGTAGTTCAATTTGGGGTGAAGGGCAAGCTTGTCTGGAGATTTATTGGACCTTTCGAGATCACTGGGCACGTTGGTGCTGTGGCCTATCGGCTTGCCTTACCATCTCAGTTGTCTGGCATCTACAATGTTTTTCACGTCTCTAAGTTGAGGAAGTGTGGGTCAGACGTAGTTCCTATTATTAATTGGCAACCGTTAGAGGTTCTTAAGGATGCTTCTTACATTGAGCCGCCAATTCGTATCCTTGATCGGAAGGAGCAGGTCCTCCGGATTAAGGTCATTCCCTTGGTGAAGGTTCAGTGGGGTCACCATTCTGTTGATGAGGCATCTTGGGAGCGCGTGGCGAAGATTCGAGAGTGCTATCCCCATCTCTTTGATGATTGAGTGTATGATGTATCTTGTATGTTGTCTCCGATTTTATATGACGATGCCTTGTTTCTTCTTCTATTATGAGTTATATTTACTTGTAATGATTGTGTAAATTTTGAGGATAAAATTTTTATTTGGAGGGGAGAGTTGTAAGACCCGTATCTTATGCCGTACCGTTCCGTTAACTTTCGTGGTCCTTCTGGTCGAATTCTGGCAATCCTCAACCCGTATCCGACGTTTACCCGTGATCCTAACCTGGATCCTGCAGACCGAAGTTGGCTCAAACCAGAATTTGTATTATAACAACCGCGTCGTCGCCGCGGTTCCAACACTGCGACTCATGCACCGAACTGATACTTAGGCTAGAAGATGTGGGCCTGCATTCATTCCTAAGAAACGCCGCGTGTTGCAAATTTCGAGGGAATCTCTACGATATATCCCATCGATCAATCAATCACTCAAGTCAAGTACAAGCCATACCCCTAAGTACATCAACCCATCCCTCTTTTCCCATAAGTCAACTCTCTCTCTTCCTTCACCATTCCCCTTTACAAAATTTCAACCACAACCATACCTCTTTTATAAAAAAATCAAACTAAACCATACCTTCCATCCCCTTCCTTACATCATCCCATCCCTTTTATCATTTTTCCTCTCATTCTATCTCTTCACTCCCAACAGCAAAGCATCAAACGTCCAAGCCTTCCCAAGCATTCTCCTAAGCCAAGTGTGGCACACCCTCTCATCTCTCATTCACACCATCAAAATTTCATCATCCACCATTAAACGTTAAGCATAGGAGCTAAGGAGGTTAAGGGACTAAGAAGGAGGCTAGTAAGGTGGGTGATCCATCGTTTATTTTAACTTTAAGGGCCCACTTGTTGTGGGACCCACTTAATGTATGTGTTGTATCAATGGAGGACCCATAGTGGCGGGCTCCCTCCTCTCTATCACCGACTCTCTCTCTCTCTCTTTCATTGAATGGTGATGATGATGAAGGGGTGAGTGTGGCCCACCATGAATCATATATTTCATATGGGACCCATCGGAGGAATGTGTTGGATCTACGCCATCCAGCCCATTAGCGAGCCCGGATGGAAAGAAGACATAAATATCAAGTGGTCCAAACAGGTGGGCCACGTGCATGTGGGACCCACTATGATGTCCCTATTTATCCATGCTGTCCAGCGTCTCTAGACGCTTGACGTGATAGGGGTGGCTAACAGGGAGTGCGTGTACTAACATGGGAGTGTACTAACGAGCTAACCAAAAAAAAAGGGGGGGAAGGAAATGGTGGGCCACTCATGCAAGCCCCACCTTGATGCATGTACTTAATCCAAGCCGTCCATCCTCTTCCTCAGATCATTTTAGGCGTTGAGCCAAAAAATGAAGTTAATCTGAGTGTCTTGTGGGCCGTATCTTGGAAAATACTGGGCTTTACTGTTAAAAATCCACCTGATGATCCTATACACCTAAATACCCCAGATATTAGACTCTTTTAGCTTGTCTAGAGCCGTAGGAGCGAGTGGACGGAGTGGATTTTGTTGATGCGGGCCTCACTAGTGAAAATCCTTAGAAAAACTCTAAAATAAAAAAAGAAGGGCAGCGCTGACGCTGCTGCTGCAGAACGTACGCAGGCAGCGCCAGTGCCTAACGGACGGGTGGACTAGGCAGGGACCCACAGTCCCAGCCGTGGGCCCCACCATGATGTGTTTCGATCATCAACACTGTGCATTTGTTGGGTCCCCTCTAACAGGTGGGCCACCTCAAAAATCAGCCATATTTGGAACTCAGATGACCCACATCACAGGGAACAGTTGGATTGAATGTCCGCCATTAAAACCCTTTTGGGTCAGAAGTTTTGGACCATATGAAATTTATTTTTCTTCTTCATACAGGTCAGCGTGACCTTATGAACGGTTTGAGAGGCAAATAAACATCACCGTGGGCCCCAGGTCCACATGACCTTATGAACAGTTTGGGTGGCAATTAAACATTTCGGTGGGCCCCAGGCCCACCCCAGGTCCACATGACCTTATAAACTGGTTGGGTGGAAAACAAACATTATTGTGGGCCCTAGGTATGTCTGGCCTTATCAATAGATTGGGTAGAAAATAAACATTTTGGTGGGCCACCATGTCCGTGTGATCTTTTCCACAGTTTGGGTGGAAAATGGACATTGTGGTGGGCCCCACATGAGACGCACTAATGTATGTATTGTACCCACACGTCTCATCAATGGGGACCCCCACCATGAGGTATGTGATTTATCTATGCTGTCCATCCCCATGGGACCTACCATGATGTATGTGTTGCATCCCAACCGTCCAACCATTTTGAAAACCCGTCTCACGGCTTGAGACTAAAAATGAGACAGATATAGGATCAAGTGGACCACCTAGTACAAAGGTAGTGGGGATTGAGCTTTTACAATTGAAATACTTTTGTTGTCACAAAAGTTTGGATTGTTAGGAAATTATTTTTCCCTTAATCCAAGTTTGTGTGGCCCCCTGACCAGATTGGATAAAAAATAAATGCTATGGTTGGACTTAAGAATTTTAATGGTGGAAATCATCGTCTCCACTGTTATTTGGAGTGCGGTCCGGTTAATCTTTTGATATTATCCATTTATATATATGAGTCCCATGTGATAAGGCCAATCTTGATGTATTTATGGCCCGATGTTGACTCCCACTTTGATGTATATGAGGCCCATTTGATGTATTGGAGGCCCATGGGTCGAGGCCCAATAGGACGTATATATGGCCCATTGTGATGCATGCAAGGCCCCTGGGTTATGGCCCATCGCAATGTACATAAGGCCTATTGGTGCGGCCCATTGATACGATGCACTTGATGAATATAAGGCCCATGTGATATGGCCTATTTGATGTACTTAAGGCCCAGTGGGATGAATTTAGGTCCATTGCAATGTGTGATTTCTCCGTGGTATATATAATGATGTTTATAACGGGACATGTCTTGGGAACAATGATGGTTAGATGCCCACATTGTAAGGGTGATGTCGGTTAAATGTCCATATTGTCACTCTCCTTAAGGCCCGTTGGTAGGCCATACTTGTATTGTGTAGGCCATCTAGGCCCATCTTCCTTATGAACATAGCCCATTACCATATAACATGTTTAGTATAGAATCGTGATTCATGATCATACACATCATATGTATGCCTGATATGAGGAGTGACTGATCATAGTATATGCCTCTGGGCAAATTATATATGGGCTCTCTAATAGGCAGAGTTGCCCTACATGTGCGCACGGTACGCGCATGATTGTTGTATGTTTGTTAGGGTGATCATGCACTTGTATTTGTGTAATTATGGTTATTATGTGCCCTAACGACATCAGGGCCATAGCCTCCATAGACACATTGTGAGTGGCTAAATTGGATACCAGAAATACTGTTACTAAGCATCGGGGTGCCATAGATGTCCCTATGCGAAAATCCTTAAACCCGATGGTACCAGAGGATGACTCTAACGTTGAGACCGAGTGGATATATGAGCGCACAAGGGCCGAATACTAGGAGGCCGTATCTCCCACTATGTCGTGATAGGTTGAAAATGGGTGTGGCCTTACTCGCTCGAGGGTAGGGGGCAATACTAGGCTCAGTTGACTTGCTCGTGAACGGGTTCGCTATCAACGTGCCGGATAGGTTTTAGCAGACTATTGGTTAGGTAGATAGTGAGGTTTCTTACACTCACTTGGACTGTGAGGCTGGGAGAGCGGCACTGCCATTTTAGTGTACTAAAGCCCGGTGATTATCCAGAATGAGAACTGTACTGATATTGATGAGCTGTACTCATATGTGGATTTGAATCGTCATGCTTAAGTTACATCTCGCATCGCATGGTCTTGACATGGCCGATTGCATTCATATCTCGCACCGCATAGCCTTGATACGACTAATTACATTCATGTACTCATCAGCATGTTTCCGCATTACTCTGACCTTGCATTCTGAGCACGCTTATATTGCGTACACACTTACACAACCCTTTAAGCTTTTTATAAGCTTATGCACGTTGATGCGTGCAGGTGACGTCAGGACGTTGCCATAGCCTTGCCGTAGTAGGAGCGTGCACTCGAGCTTCAGGAGTTTCTATTATTGCATTATCTTGTATTTCCCTTCCAACGCATTGTACTCAAAGTTTTTGTTCATAGTGGATTTTGTGGTAGTGTTCTTGTGGTTATTTTTCATGGGTTATGCTTTTGGTTATGCTCATTAAAAATTAAATTGATGATTAGAAATCCTCCTTGTAGCATCTCAGGATTGGAACCTGGTAAATAGGTGCCGACAGCCGAGAATGGGGTTCTACGGAGGCTGTTGGCGCCAGATTCGGTGATCGAAAATTTTATGATCCCAGTTTCAGAGTTTGGGGCGTGACACGTGTGAGTACACTCGCACTTGTACCTGCATCTGTGACCCGGCTAGGCTCAGCTCGGCGCACGTACGAGTGTGTGGTCAATGACATAAATTATAGCTATTGGCATAGCCCTCTCAGGACCAAATTCATATGCCCCTTGAATGAGGTTTAAGCCCTAAGGTAAGAAAACTATCTTATATATAAGAAAACTTTCTTGAGTAAATCTGATGGGGATTAAACCTACAACTCAAAAGTAACAGAAATTTCAAATTTGAAGGGAAACTAAAATATTTAAAATTTTAATTTTTAAATATAAATTTTAAAATGAAACACAACATTCCCCCACATGTTTCAAAAATAAAAATTCTGTCGGGTTAACGCGTAATAGCTGTGTAATGGTGTCGGTGTCACCATAGACTTAAACCGACCTTAGATTAAGTAAGACAGATTTATATGAATCAGGTGACACTATAGTCTTGAACTTCAATCTTTTTAGTGTAAATCGCAAGTACATGTCACTCACACAACACTTCCTCTGCAAATGATTCTACGGCTCGGTATTTTTTAGTCATAAACCATTACTTGAATTTCATAAGTGCTCTAGAGAATTTTTCTAAATTCTTTTAGGAAGCGGCCTCCACCTCCACACCCATATAGGTGAATTCTATCAAGTGTATGCAGCAACTGTATACATCACTAAATCTATGACTATGAATCCATTAAGATTTCTAAAAAACCCATCCTTCTATGTTGCTACTCGCACTGCTACACCATAAAATGGGCTCAATTATATCAGTGTAATCATATATCTCGTGTCTTGTTGTTTACTCACTAATCCTATCTCATAGTATCTCTATTTGTATAGGTTGAGTTGCCGACATTGATGACTCATATATTAGGCTTAGCCGTATTCCCTTCGATGTATAATTAACTAATCTTTTAGATAGTCATTTAGGTAAAGGATCTTTCAGATTATTTTCTGACCTCACAAAGTCAATGGATATGATTCTATCACGCAACATATGTTTCACTATATTGTGTTTGAGTCTAATATATCTGCTCTTTCTATTATATATTTACTCTTTGCTTTTGCTATAGCTGCTTGACAATCACAATGAATAGACATGGCTGATACAGGCTTTGACCACAATGGTACATCAACCAAGAGATTTCTAAGTTACTCGGCTTCTAATCCCGCATTTTCTAAGGCAATAAAAACAAATTTCATAGTTAGATGAGTGATACATGTTTGCTTAGTAGACTTCTAAGAGACGACTCCTCCACCCATAATGAAGACATATCCACTAGTGAATTTTATGTCATCTGAATCAGTGATACAGTTAGTATCATTGTATCCTTCTAATACAATAGGATAACCATTATAATTTAAACCATAGGCCATATTGCATTTTAAGTATCTCAAAATCCTAGATAAGACATTTTAATGTTTTTTCCAAAGTTATGTGTATATCTGCTTAGCCTTCCTACTGCAAAAACTATGTCTGGTCTAGTGCAGTTTGTCAAATACATGAGGCTACCAATTATCTTGAAATATTCTAATTGAGACATACTACTACCTGTATTTTTCATGAGAGTTACATTGTAATTATAAGGTGTTTTAATAGGTAAACAGTCAAAATGGTCAAACTTTCTCAATAGCTTCTCAATATAATGAGAGTGTGATAATACAAGACCATCATTTTTCCTGGTTACTTCAATACCTAAGATTATAGTAAACTCTCCTAAGTCTTTCATATCAAATTTAGATGACAAAAATTTCTAGTCGCATTAACTAATTTAATATTAGTTTTAAAAATAAGCATGTCGCCAACATAAAGATAGATAATAATATAATCATCTTCAGAAAATTTACTATATACATATTTATCTGCATCATTTATATAATAACCATTTGATTTCAAACACCAACGAATTTTTCATGCCATTGTTTAGGTACATGTTTCGACTATATATAGATTAAATTAGTATACACTCTTTATTTTCTTTACCTGATATCTTAACCCTTAGGTTGCTCCATATATATTTCTTCTTCTAAATCTCCATTTAGGAAAGCCATCTTAACATTTATCTGGTGTACCACCAATTTATATATGGAAGCTATTGCTATTAAGGCCTTGAAAGTTGTAATCTTAGTTACAGGGGAATATGTATCAAAATAATCTATTCATTCCTTTTGTGTAAAGCTCTTTGTTACAACCTATCCTTAAACTTATCAATAGTATCATCTGGTTTTAGTTTATTTCTAAATACTCATTTACAACTTATTAGTTTTATTTTCAAGTGGTAGTTCTACAAGTTCCCAAGTATTATTGGATGTAATAGATTCCAACTCATCATTTATTGTTTCCTTCTAGAAGGTTGCATACGGAGAGTTAATCACTTTTGTATAAGTTATAAGATCATCTTATATTAAGAAGGTGAAAAACCATCTCGTAGGTTAGTTTCTCTTTTAACTCTAGCACTTTTTCTTAGTTATATCTCTTTTACTACCTGCTTGTAAGCAATTTTACTAGTAGACACGATATTTAATCCATTAACTTCCTCTATTGATATAGATTTAGATTTCATAAGGAATATGTTTTCAAAGAACTCTGCATCCCTAGCTTCTATAATTGTATTAAGATATAAAATATTATCCTTAGTCTTTAGAACTAGAAACTTATAGACTGCATTGTTTTGTGCATACCCTATAAATACACAGTCAATCATTTTAGGGCCTAGCTTCATTTTCTTAGTTTCAGAAAATCCTACTTTAGTAAGATACCCCATACTTTAAGATATTTATAACTAAGAACATGGTTATTCTAAAGTTTGTATGGTGTTTATTTAAAAGACTTAGAAAGGAATCCTATTTAGAATATAACAAACAGACAGAATTGCTTCTCCTCACATATTTAAAGGTAAGCCTGAACTATTTAACATAGCATTCATCATCTCCTTAAGAGTTCTATTCTTACGCTTTGTTATTTCATTCTATTCTAATGTGTAAAGAGCTATAATTTCATAAATTATCCCTGTCTTTTCACACAATTCTCTAAATTGAGAATATTTATACTCACCTCCTTTATCTGTTCTAAGTCCTTTAATTTTTATATTCAATTGATTTTCAACTTTAGTTTTATACTTAGAGAAAGCTTTTAAAACTTTATCTTTGTTCCTTAAAAGATAAACTCTAGTGAATCTAAAGTAGTCATCTACAAAAGTTATACAATCTTTTTCCACCTTTGGAGATGTGATTTCTGAAATCACATAAGTCATTGTATATTAGCTCTAATAGAATAGATGATCTTTCTATTCGTTTAAATAGTTTTCTAATGAATTTTGATTCTACACATGTTTCACATTTATCGAATTCTTTATTTGCTATATTAAGTAATAAACCTAATATTTTTATTTTCTTCAAAAAAGTTACGTTCATATGACCTAATTTACTATACCATAGATAAAATGGTTCAATGATATAAACAGAACCGAATGTTTTCTTCTTATTATCACTAGAAACATTTACAATAAATATACTATCACTACAGTATCCCTTATCAACAAAAGTTCAATTCTTAGTCATTATAAGTTTGTCTGAATCAAATACTAACTTGACACAAGCCTGATTGAGAAGCAAACTAGTGACTAAGTTTTTTATAATGTTAGGCACATGAAGGATATCATTTAACATCAGAGTCTTTCCAGAAGTGAGTTTTAGAAGTGCTTTATCTTTCCCTACAACTGGAAATGTTTTAGCATTACCCATGAACACTTGTTCGTCATCTCCTGATACTTGGTAGGAGGTAAATATACTACTATCCTTCCACACGTACCTAATTACACCAGTGTCTAACACCCACTCCGAATTATTTAAAATAAAGACTTCTGACACCACAGCTACTACCATGTTAGACTAATTATTTGTAAGATTAACTTACGGGTTACCTTTATTTTTCTTAAGCCTGTAGGTTTTAATATGATGGTCAGGCTTTCCATAGTTATATTAGTTTCTTTTTTCTTTAATTTATTGTTTGCATTCTTTTTTTTTATTATTATCCTGCATTCATTGACATAATGTCCAGGATTGCCACGGTTATGACATTTGCCATTTTTCTTATTATTATTTTTTCGACTTGATTCTACGATATTTACATTTGAAGCTACCTCATTTGCATTTTCTTTTTGGTTTTTGTTTCTATTTGCCTCCTCTATTAGTATGTGTATGATTGTAGTTTCCAACGAGACATCATTCTTTTTATGTTTCATTTTATTTTTATATTCTTTTAACACACCGTACTTTCTAGTACTCGAGCGTTACCGTTAAAAAAAATGAGTCAGTGAATAGAAGTAACCTTTAACCACAAATGAAGCCATCCACTCATGGAATGAATTATAATCAATTTAATCTTTATTTTTCAAAAACTTATAACTTAAAAACTATAATAGGAATTTGTTCTGTGTGGTCCACTAATACAGGTAACTCACCTTAAATTTGGGATCAAGGCCTAGTAAGAACCAACAAAATTAAAAAATGCCACTGACAGGAAATAAAATAAAGTAAAATAAAATTTGGCCTTAAAAGAAGATGATGATAATAATAGTAATAATTAAATATTTAAACGATATAAAATCATGAGATGATGGTCCTAATGTCCTGCAAAGTGGGACCCACAACATGACTAAAAATGCATGCATATGTGGGGGAAATAGTAGTAGTAATAATAATAATATTATTAATAATGATGATAATAATAAATAATATTATTAAAAGTGGTGTAGCATGATATCTAGAGTTATAAAAGCATAACAGGTCATATGTCCATAACCCAACCATTTATTTCTAGCTTAAATGGTCCCTTTGACCTTTTAAACCGTTGAAGTCCAATTTCGAAGTAATCCAACCGTCAGAATGATGTAATCGACACCTATAAGGCCTTAACAAACTCGTATGACCCACCTAAGCCTTAGATCTGCTCCATCTTTAGTAAAAAGGGCTATGACAGGGCTCGCCAAGTGAAGTGGATGGAGCGAATTTGTCACGGACATCCTGTGGACCCCCCACATTATGTGGCATGTGTACACGTCTTGTGTGCAACAGAGGTGCACTAGACCTAGGGTCGGGTCAAAAGTCCTTTGACCCGACAGTTTCTAAAAATGAGAGAAATCTCCCTCTCTTTCTGCAGATCCTGCTTGTGGGATTTTTCAAAATAGACGCCGTCTATGTAATTGGTAAGTGGTCCACCATGATCATCCTCTTGAATGATCCGATCCATCCATCATGTTTAGGGCATGGCCCTCACCAAAACCTAAGAATTTTGGCATGTTGAAACCTACAAGCATGCGCACGGTTTCAACTAAAAGAGGCTGACGTACGGGCGAGATTGTACTCTAGCCTCTCCAAAACTGTTCCCTTGTGATTAAGGTAGGCCACCTTGAGTTGATCCGAACCATTCATCTGATAGAGCAGTTCCATCTGACCAAATCCATGCCGTCTGCACACGCTCTTGCACACATGCGCGTGCACAGACTGGGCCCAAATAGAGTGCATGCGACATTTCCAAAAATGGAAGAATTGCTATTTTCATTTCTGTTTTCCAGGAGGTCGATCCACGTGAAGTGGAGCCTCTCAATCTCAGCCATTCATTTAGGATTATTCTAACGCTCCATTCTTCCCATGGTTTGGGGTTACTGCCACAACAAAACCAAAACAATTGCTGGTTTGAGAAAATCGGCTGTATTTAGAGCCGTTGCAAAAAAACACATCTGAGCCGCACGTTTCGAATCCTATGGTTTAGGGTTGCTATAAAACCCCATATAAGAGCTGAGAATCGGGTGCATTAGGGCTCCTCCATTTTATTGCAGCCACCCAAGAAAAATTGGCCGTGAGTTCCTCCCTTTGAACCTACCCCCTAAACCTCCTCCAAGCTTCGAAAAAGCTTGTTAGTAAGCTTCATGGGGGTTCATCTGGACTGCTCAGAAGAGTCGGTTCGAGGAGGTACATCTCCGAGGTGAATCTGCCATTAATGACCACCTTCTTCCCCGTCCAAAGCGCACCAGTCGTCTCAGGTCAGGGTAAGCTCGGGATGTGTGGGAGTTGCTCCTGATGGCCATAGCTGGCAGATGGGAAGGAAATAGAAGGAAGAAAAAGAAAAGGAAAAGAATAGATAGAAAGGGAGAGAATGAGCTCGACTCGAGCTGTGCCACACCACACCGGTCTGCCAGTGCTAGTGTGAGTCACGGATGAGTTCGGCTTGCTGATGAGTCTGGTTCATGCCAGGGTCTCTGTTAGGCCTCCAGAGGAGTAGAAAATCAAAAAGAAGAGAGAGAGAGAGAGAGAGAGAGAGAGAGAGAGAGAGAGAGAGAGAGAGAGAGAGAGAGAGAGAGAGAGACCTACTGCATATTTTTTTTAAAGACCTATTTTTCTGAGGTTTTTCACAGGTGGGGCCCATATCAACAAAATTCACCCCACCCATTGATTTTTACTATTTAATACAGACCAAACGAGCCCAATATTGGGAGTGTTTCAGGGTATAAAAATGGTAGGGTGATTTTCAACGGTAAAGAAACTGTTTTCTATACTCTGGCCCACCAGAAAATCGAATTGGCCCCATTTTTCGGATCAATGCCTAAAATGATCCGCTGAATGGGATGGACGACATGGATTGAATACATATATCAAGGTGGGGCCTACATGAGCGGCCCACCTAAAACCCTTTTTTTTCCCTTTTACTGCTGCCGTTAGTATGCCCACTGTCAGCTCACAATTCACTTGTTGCCAACGTCCAACGTCCTTAAACACTGGACGGTTGCATATAACACATATGTTTAAGGTGGGCCCCACCCACATACATGCTATCAGGGTGGGCCACCAAATGGTTGGATGGTGTACATGAGACACACATCAAGTTGAGGTCCCTTTGATGAACGGTTTTGACGTCTCACAACTCATTAAGTGGCCACACAATCATATCATTACACATAAAACAAATGAAAAAGAGAGGGAGAGAGAGAGAGACACACGTGTGATGGAGGGACCCCGACATTATGGGCCCTCCCTTGCATGATTTAAAACATACATGAAGTGGGTCCCATCGCATGTGGGCCCACCGATCAAGATCAACGGTGGAGGTCCTTCCTCCACCAAAATGCAAGGTCTAGATGACCCTATTTGTACAAGGAAACTAAACATCATGATGGGGTCCATGGAGAATGGCCCCATCATGGAATGATAATGAGAATCAAGGTAGGCCATCGACCACATCAAGGGTCCAAAATAAGATCCATACTATCGATCAGTAGGCCCCACTTGGCCCATCATAAAAATATGAAAATCTAGCCTATAGAAGCACCCACCGTTCGATCTTCTTGGTCCGATGGAAAGCTGGTCTCCTTTTGTCTCACTTTGATGGAGGGTGATGAGGTTTGAATGACTAGGATGATAGATCTAGGGGGAGGAAGGTGGGTCACACACACTCACTTTTTCACCTTAGAAAAGCTTGGACATCCACATTTTTCTCTCTTGATGTTGCTTGGAAAAATGTGAAGAGAAAGAGAGAGAGACGGTTGTAAGAAGAGAGGGATGGGTGTGATGGGTGAAAAGGTGAGTGATGGGTGATGTGTACTTTGACATGTGAGGGATGGGTTGCTTTGACTTTGGGGTTGCTTGGGGATGGGGTTTTGTACTTGACATGGGTTTTTTTTTGAAAAATAGTTTTTCCAAGCTTTATCGTATGTGGGGCCCACATCAGGTGGATCCACCCCACTCATTGAATTCTATGGCTCGAGACAGACTAAACGAGTCCAACGTGCGAGATATTTTGGCAAGTAAAAAAATTTAAAGTAAAAATCACCATTTTCTATGCTATGGCCCGCCAGAACATTGGATTAACTTCACATTTCGGCTCAACGCTTAAAATGGACTGAGGAATGGAATGGACGACATGGATTGAATTTACACATCAAGGTGGGGCCTGAATGAGTGGCCCTCCCCAAAAGCTAAGAAACAAAGCTTTTAAAATAATTTTTGTTGTTCGTCAGTACACCCACTAAGAGTGCATACTCCATTGTAGTCCAGCGTCCCCTGGACGCTGGATGGTTTTGGGATACAACACATATTAAGGCGGGCCTCACCATCAGACATGTTGTCCAGGTGAGCCACCATATGCACGGATGGTGTGTGTACAACATATATATAAAGTGGGCCCCACCTATAAATGGTTTGGATAAAATACATGTTCCATGGTGGGGTCCATCTGGGTGGGCCACACGGCCACATCATAACAAGAAAATGAAGGAGAGAGGGAGATAGAGAGAGAAACACGCGATGATGGAGGGATCCCGACACTATGGGCCCTCTCTTTCAAGCATCCAATCATACATCAAGTGGGTCCCATTGCATGTGGACCCACCATATCAAAGATCAACGGTGGAGATCCCTTCTCCACCAAGATGTAAGGTCTATATGACCCCTTTTTAGACTAGAAAGTAAACATCATGATAGAGTCCATGGAGAATGGCCCCATCATGGAATGATAATAAAAATCAAGGAGGGCCATCGGCCACATATAGGGTCCCAAGTGAGATCCATACCATCAATCGGTAGGCCTCACTTGATCCATCATAAAATCATGAAAACTAGCCTATAGAAGCACCCACCACTTGATCTTCTCGGTCTGTTGAAAAGCCACTCTCCTTATGCTTCACTTTGATGGTGGAGATGAGAAATGGATGACTAGGATGATGGGTTTTGGAGTGGGAAGTGGGCCACCAAAATCACTTTTCTCTCATGGAAATGCATGGACGTGGGAGCCTCTTTCTTGGCTTGAAAAATGTTGAGAAATGAGAGAGAGAGATGGGATGTAAGGAGTGATGGAGTGATGGGTGAGGTGAGAGGTTGGTTGACTTTGGGGTTTGCTTGACTTGTGGAGAAAGAAAGCATGGTTGCTTTGTACTTGAAATGAGAGGTGATTGATGGGATTGATTTGACATGTTATAGAGATTCTCTTGAGATTTGTAACGCGTGGCGTTTTCTCGAAATAAACGTCGGTTCACATCTCTTAGTCAGGGTATTGGATCGGTGCGTGAGTTGCGACGTTGGAACTGCGATGATGGTGCGGCCGTAATGATACAAGTCTCGGATTAAGTTGACCCAAATGTACAAGATACGACTTACGGTCGTGCGCAAACGTCGATTACAGGTCGCAGGTCGCCAAAATTTGACGAGAAGGATCGCAGGAAGCGACGGAACAGTACGGATTAAGATACGGGTATTATAGGGGAGTAGCCAATCCATTTCCCTTCGAACGCGGATCGCGTCCTACCTCCACCTGGATGGTCTGGGCAGAGATCTGTAGGGCCCACCATCATATAAGTGTTTTATCTAAGCCGTTCATTATTTTTCTTATATTATTTTAATATATGATATAAAAGATGAAATAGGTCTACAACTCGAGTGAGCCACACCAAAGGATGCTGCAGTGATAATGACAGCCATCGTTGAAACCTCTAAGGGCCACTGTGATGTTTTTCTACCATCTAACCTATTTATTAGGTCATGTAGACGTAGATGAAGTGAAAACATAAATATCAGCTTGATCTGAAACTTCTCCAGCTCTCAAGAAGTTTTTAACGGTGGACGTTCAATCCTCACCTTGTGGTCCAATTAATCATTGGACATGTTTCTTTTATTGGATCACACCTTAAATTATCTGAAAAATTTGATGGACGGTGTGGATCAAACACATAAATCATGGTGGGGCATAAAAAAGTTTCACAGGTTAAAGGTTGAATTTGTACTGCGTAAACAACTTAAAAGACAAAATTGCCATAGTAACTTGAAAGGGGATACTTTTGGAAGAAAAAAACTTTGTTTAATGAAAAATCACGGAGCGCATTCCGCGTTCACCATTAAGCAAGACTCCTATCATGGAAAGAATTCAGTGAAAAACCACTTAGCGCTTTCTGTCTTCTGCATTAACAATGTATTAACAAACACCACTAAACACGAAAAAATTTCCCAATTCCACATTAAGTGCAAAAATTCAGTGTTAACAAACACGGCCTTAGTCATTTGAACTTATGAAAGGTTCCCTTTGAAATTGTTGAAGTACCATTCAAACTATGTGAGAATCCCTTGAGTTAAGGAAGGCTGAGAACTTAGAAAACTTAAAACTCTAGGCCATTCGAACATCTTAGGTTTAGTCAGACTTTAATTCCCTTGAAAACTACAACATGGTTGTTTGAACTTAGAAATTAACTATGTAATTACCCATCATGATGTACGTATGACTCCCTTAAGAATTTTAAGTTAGGACCTGGACCTTAAACTTAGGTAGAAATTCCTTAGAAATGATTAGAATGGCTATTTGAAAGTAGGTACATTTCCCCTAGAATCTAGGAAATTTGTAAACATAGATACCCAATATGTTAGGTTCCCTAGAGAGTTGTTTAGATAATCCTAGAACTTACAAACTGAACTTAAGTCCCTCGATAATTATAGGTTTAGTCATCTAAACTTAAGAACATCCCTTATACTTACTTCCAAATGAAAGTTTCCTAAGAACCTAGACCTTCCTTAAAAAAAATAAAAAATTAAAAATTTCATAGTTAGAAGTAACCCCGTTTCAATCTTCAGCATATGAAACAGACTTAGACTTCATAGAAAATTTTGTACCCACCATATTGTACAATAGACCTGTAACGCCACAGATTTTTTCCAACCTGGAGTTAGACGTCCTTAGGCAATGGGTCGATCCTAATACTTTTTTAACTTTTCAGAACTCAATCCCAAAGTTTAAAATCCCATTTTAACCAATTTCCTTCAAAATCTCAACTCTCACCACCTTGTTCTTTTAATTTTTCTACGTACTTTCACATTAGACACTAATCCTAAAGTTTAAATGATGAAGAACAATACTTAAATTAAAATTTACTATAAATAGTAAATATATAAATAAAATTAGTTTTTGACCATTAACCTTATGGATTATGATGAAATAAATAGGTAATTTGGATAGAGTAGCTTCTCCTACCCCAAATTCATATATGACATGTTGCGTAAATCATTCCAAATTGAAAGATATGCCATTTCAAAAAATAAGTGGCAGTACCACCACCAGGTGGGCATGGCAGCACCCCCCCCAGTCCAGTGGACCATGGTGGCACCACGCTTACCGCAGTGCACCGCCGGTGCACCAAAAATCGGTGGACCTTCGCTGCAGATTTTTTACACTATTTGACCAACTTTAAAAAGTCATATTTCCCTCGTTATAACTCCGATTTAGGTGATTCAATAGCCATATTGAAGCTTGATAAGTATAGTTTTATATAAAAGTAAGTAAAAAAAATATAATAAAAATTTTAATATAGTTATATCTAGGTTGATGTGACAACTATTCAAAACTTATTAGTTTAGACAGCTGCTACTTCTAGAATTTTCAGAATTTTTTTGTAATACGAAATCTTATGAAATTTAGTGGAGACAAAGTAAACTTAATGATGAAATATTAGAAAAATAATTAAAATAATATAATAACTAAAAGTGCTAAAAAGGGCATAGAACTGCCCTAGGACCTTTCTGTCGTAATTAGGGCATGATTTGGTTAAATACTAAACTAAACAATCGATGAATTTGGCTTGAACTACTTTCTATAAAACTAGAAGGCCCAAAACTATTAAAATCACTAACTCAACATTACTTAAGAACTTGAGGGTAATCTCAAAATCCAGTTGCTCTCTAGAACACATTGAAACTCTATATCGAACCTGGGTCGCGTGTCGAAAGTCCAATGACTGTGAAACTATAGGTTATGACCGCCTTACTAGGCTTGACAACCATCTTAAAAATCAAGTCTAAATAGTATCTCAAAATGCACAACTTGGGCCCGGAGTAAAGTGTGTGAGAAACGCGAATATCTTTAGGAAATGAATTGAAACTTAAGTGAATTGAGACGTTTACTTGCATGCCAATTTTAAGGTTTTAGATCATCAGATCTTGACCCAACTACACCCTTAGATCAGAAAAAATTTCTAACACATGTTAATGTACGTGTGTCCCTGATCGAGTAACGGTGACCGTTAAACTGAAACAGGTCTTCCACGGTCGATCCACTAATCCGATAGGACCAAAATCTTAACCTAGCCTAGATCCAATGTCAAGAAACTTTTCTCTGACCGTATGTAGGCAATGGACCTCCAGATGAGCTCCATTGGTCCGAAACAGATGACTTTTGGGTATAACCCAAGTATACCATGGCCTTGGGGCCATCTACACCAATTTTGGGCCTATATAAAGCCCTAAAACCCACCTATCTCTCTTCCATACGAATTTATCCAAACCCTAGGAGAGAGAAGAGAGAAAAGGAGAGAAAAGAGTGAGGAGAAGAGAGTGAGATTAGAGGATTGTTACTGGGATCCTTTCCCATAACTCCACACGCCGAATCGCGACCCCACCATTGTTACACCGGCGATTCTGATTCCATTTTTGGGTAAGAAATTCTAACCCTAATATGTTTTAGAAATTTAAATAGAGTAAATGGTGAAATAGCTAACTTATTTCATACTGCAGGTTGCCATTGTGTCGTAGGCAGTGACGCAGTGTTCAAACTGAGTTCGATACGAGTCTACCGGTGAAAGGTGCAGACTATAAACATTTAGGTTATGGTTTTTAAGGCTTTCAATGTCAGTTAATGATTTATGACTGACTTGATTGCAATCACATATGCTTAGATATGATGTTTTCACGTATTACACATATATATGAACTATATCGAAAATAATGCATCCCATGTGTTTATTTAAATGTTTGTATGAATATGGAATTATGATTAGTGCTTATTATGATTGATGTTTGAGAATACATGATTGTAGTACGTGTGACAACTCCTATGTGGAAGAATTGCTTTAATATGTGTTTTAACTAACTTATTACCTATATGCAATATGTGTAGTCTAAGTGTTTAATAAATGTTTGAATGTGAAAATGCTTGGTGAAATGTATTTAATAAGGGTGTTGAGATAGGATTCTCAATTCCCTTATCTATAGTTACAGCTTCCTTTATGTAACCTATCTTACTGGTAGGTGATTTATGGATGGAATGCCTATGTATGATAACATGCGTACTACATGTTTGTTGAAATGCTAAAATGAGATTGATACTAAAATTGGTTGTCACATGCTGTCTTTGACTATCACATGTGAATGCTATTGTTTGGAGTGTGATTGGGGCTACAATGTAGTCCAGGCAATCAACAATGGTTTAAGATCGGTGGCCGAACGATTTTAGCCATGTCAGACACGTTTGATGAATCCAAGTCATACGGTGATTATCAATAGTAGTTAGGCCATGCAGAATGCTTACGCACTCCATGTTGATCAATTTAACATGCGCTCATACCAATCGAGCTTGTCAAGTAACCCGATTGGCGCAATGTAGGTTCACTATGTATGAACGCTACTACTTGAACCTAAGGCACCAAAATTACCAGTAAAAACCCGTTTAACCTTGGTACCACGATCCGTTAAGACTCATGAGCCAGGCATGGTGGTGTATGGGACACCATGGTTGAGCTGTCGTCCTACATTAGAGTGATGAGCCTCCCCATAGTGACCAGTGAGCAATCCAAACTTATGAGCCGAATATGGTGGTGTATGGGACACTGTATTCAAGCTGTTGGCCTACGACCAGGTGACGAGCCTTTAGTAGTGACCCCGAGTATACACTAAGACTACGCTAAGGTGACTAGCCTTCCCGTAGTGACCTTGAGTATAAAACAGGCCTACCCCGGTGCAGCTTGGTTGTGGTCCCCAGTCGGGTTGGTGACGAGCCTTCAAAAATAGATTACCAGTTGGTAGGGCATTGGTGGTGTGACCTTAAGTATGAATTAAGTCTACGCTAATGTGACGAGCCTCTCGTAGAAATCACTAGTATAAATTCGTGAACTTGCCTATCGTATGTGATTAACTAGGATTGATGACCCTAGATGGATCATTATTTGGGTTAATGATATGAAAGGAGGTACCTTAACTTCCTAAACTTTCTGCTTAGGTAAACCTAATTAAGAACTTAGCTAACACGATCATGCACCACATTACATGTGCTTTGGCGAGGAAGCATACGTTTATCAGGAGTGTTGCATATGCGATCATGATATGATGTCATTGAGAGAGTGCAGGCGAGGGCATACATTATTGGCACATACAATTTTTGCAATAACAAGAGTACTTAGGACATGATTGTTGTACTGCTTTATTATTACTGCTTGACTAAATTAATAATAAGTTAACCTTTACTTTATAGTTTCATTGAATTAGCTACTCATTCCCACCTGGGATGATGTTTTAAAACACTACCCAGACTCTGATTTAGATGTAGGTAATGACGAGGTCTATACGACAGAGTTGGACTTCATAGGTGAGGAGGAAGGATTCTCTCATGTCCAACTATTGGGTAAATCTATGTAGATCTCATACGATACACAGGGACTACTGGGATACTTGTTTAGTTGAACACATTTACTTCCTACATTTTATACGGTTAGAAACAATACATGTATATATTTAGCCCAGTTTCATACTCATACTCCGAACTTTGTGAAACGATTTCATAATTAAATGCATATATTTCAATCTTCCGCTTGCCAAATTACATTAACTCTAAAGTATGATATACTGTTTTAGTATAATCCCACTCATGTTCGAATGCACTCATAATAATCATCATAATCTATGTTGCATAAGTGATGCATTGGAACTCGGGAGTTGAGCTTTGTTCGACCCCCGATTTTCAAGGCGTTAGTATACATGTGTGTATTTAACTTGGTAACATGTTCACACTTTGGAGACCTACATCAGTTTATAGGTTTTATATATCTATCATAGTCTTCCACTTGCTTAAATTTAATTATCTCTAGAGTATGATTTGTTGATTTGGTATAATCTTACTCATGTTTAATGCACTAATACAAATAATATTTAATCATCATTATCTATGTTGCATAAGTGATGCATTGGAACTTGGGAGTTGAGCTCCTGCTCGACCCCCAATTTTCAGGGCGTTACGAGTGAATATAAGCACTCTTTAAGTTTGAGAAATTATAACAGGGATTGTAGCTTGAATTCCCTAAATATGTCTTCTTGCTTAGAAACAATATTTCTTACGATCTGAGCATGTAAAATTAATTAAAAGTGAAGTATAAAATTTTGGTAAGCTTCTAACCCTAGATTGAGTGTATCGGGATTAGATGGAGATCCTAAATAAATTTAGCAAAATTTTAAGCTTAGATTTCATATAAAAATCTTAGTCCTAAATTATTCTGTTTCCTAAGTGCTTAGATAACTAGAGTGCACACTGGAAGCGTGATGGTCGTTCACGTCTATTCACGTAAATTTTGGGCACTCTCGTTGTTAGTTTAGAAGGTCAATGATATTCCTAGGAGTCTAGAACAATCACGATCATGGACTGATGGAATCATAATCAAGTGAAGTGCATGCAGTTTGACTCAAGTTCTAAGTCCTAGCAAATCTCAATGATCTCATTACCCTGATCAAGCAAAGGATTGAGATTTATCAGGATATGAATTGATACTAAAATCCTTTGTTCTATAGGCAGGTGATCGATGTATTGAGCTCAAACCTACTACGACCATCTATTCGTGTTACACTAAACACTGAAGAATGGAATTCGTAATATACTTTAGACAGCTGAGAACTATCGTTAATAGTCAGAGAAAATAAAGAGGAAGGTATAAAATTCTTAGACGTCACCTAAAGGAACTTGTAATCCTAGAAAATACTATAGAAAATTCTAATGTTGGCAAACATTAAAATAATTCCTTAGTCTTGGTTAGCACTGGAATGACTTCTAACCTTTGGATATGTCTAAACACATTAGTTGATATGATAGACTAGAAATTTAAGGGTTGTAGTTGGTTTAGATGTATCTTGTTAAAGATGTATATAAGGTGATTTTGCACTTAGACATACATGAAATAGATACACCCATAAGATAATGCTACTACTTGGATGGACAAGGATTGCGATGAGAGTTATCGAATTTTGAATTTGAGATCTTCTTTAAGGGGGGTAGATTGTAATAACCTTAGTTTTTATAATTAGTTGTATAAATTTGTACAAACACACAACTTTTATGGGGAAAATAGTGAATGCCTAGACGCATTGTAAATTAGATTGTCATCATTCATATCCACGATAGAAGTGTTGAATTTTGGGGGCGAAATTCTCTTTAAGGAGGGTAACTTGTAACGCCCCGTACTTTCCAGCACTCAAGCGTTATTGAAAAGGCCGAGCTAAACGACTTAGAAGGGAGGGGGGGGGGGGGGGGGGATGAATAGAACTATGCCAAATTAAAAATAAATGTAAAATTGAAAGAAGGATATCACAATCAAATAATAAAGAAGCACAAGTAAATAGTAACCTCAAATGTACTAGTTTTGAGAGGTTGATACAAACTTAGTTCTAAAGACAACCTAACACCAAAAACCAAAGGCTTATGGCAGGACAACCTTACTATAACGTTTGTAAGTATTAAAAACCCAAACCAATAAAGAAGCAGAAAAATAAACTAAGTTATTACAACATTCACCACAAGTGCATAAAATAAATTACACCATTCACCATAAATGCTCAAAGTAAATTACAACATTCACACACATAAGCACATTCAATCATCCACCACAACTCCAGGAATTATAATGGTTCGTCTGTGTGTACACCAACTATTAGAAAATAGCCACACAACTACTCCACTCGTAATATCCACTCCCTCAGGATATTGACGTTCACTATGAAAAAGGTTTTCTAAGTTTCTCCTTAAAACCTTCACAATTATGTCTTTAGTTGGGATTACCCAATTACAAAAACCCCACACTCTGAGATTTTCTGGACTACCTTAGACAAAACCAAAATGAGATTTTTTTTTGGCATAACCTCAGAAACCACAAAACGGATATACAAAATGTAAATTATACTTATCTGAAAATTCTCGTTTTGAAGAAGCCTGGTAGAACTAATCCATGTAGACGGAGATGTTTAATGTCCAATCTCACAGATGAAAAGGTTCTAGTTCTAAAAATTTTTTAATTAAATCAATCTGGGCTAGCTTGATTTGATTTTGATCTCAAGAAAGGGGAAACACAAATCCCTTCTTAATATAAGATTGGAATGAAGATCAAAAAATTAAATTATAAAAGCTAATAAAAAGAATCTAAAATGAGCACAATATAGCTTAATATATTGACAAACTTATCTCTCAGAGTGGTGTCTTGATTTAGCTTAGAATGAATGAATAAACTCTGAAATTCATGCTCTATTTATAGGTGAAAATACTGTTCACTCGACTGGTTTAAGGGTCGGTTCGACTGGTCGAAGGACCAACCAAGTTTTAAATTTTCTAGTGCGATGAGATAAGATTGTTACTCAACTGGATATGTGGCTAGCTCGACGGGTCGAGCAATGCACTTGACTGGTCGAGTGGGACCAGAATATGTTGCTGGTCTTTGAGTCAAGTCTGCTCGACTGGTCGACCATTGTTCACTCGACTGGTCGAGCAGTCTCCATGACTAGTCGAGGGTCCAACAGAAAATTTTGAAAATTCATAATAAACCTTGGACTGGTCTAGAAAACTCATAAACCGGTCGAGCCAATACTTGGACTAGTCGAACAAGGACCAAGACTAGTTGAGAAAATGACCTATAAACTTATGAAATGACCCACATATAATATGCAATGAATATGACTCAACCGATGGTCAATTTAGGGTCATCCATACCTATTTGTGAGTTGGAACAATTGAAGCATCATTTTCTTCAGAACCTTAATTACTTGTGACACGTGAAGCTTGAGTTTGATCTCTTGAACTTGAGCTTGAGTTATGCTTAAGTTCTTTAGTCTTTAGTGTACAGTATTTGATCTTCAAACTTGAACTTGAGTTCTTGAGCCTTAGTTCTTAAATTTGAGCTTGAAACCATGAACTTCAACAATCTTCACTTCAACTTGAAAATATAGGCAAGTTCGACGAAGAGGTAGACAACTTTAAAATGCACGAACCTGATCACTTCTACTCAAAGAAAGATACAAATACTAAATGGTTTGGCATAACAAAATATGACAACTCTTCGGGTGCTAGATTCACACTATTGCATTTACAGTTACCATTAAAAAAAAATGAGTTAGTGAATAGAAGCAACCTTTAACCACAGATGAAGCCATCTGTCCTTGGAATGAATTATAATCAATTTAATCTTTATTTTTCAAAGACTTATAACTTAAAAATTATAATAGGAATTTATTCTGTGTGGTCCACTAATACAGGTAACCCACCTTAAATTTGGGACTGAGGCCTAGTAAGAACTTATAAACTTAACATATGCCACTGACAGGTAATAAAATAAAGTAAAATAAAATTTGGCCTTAAAAAGAAGATGATGATAATAATAGTAATAATTAAATATTTAAACAATATAAAATCATGAGATGATGGTCCTAATGTCCTGCAAAGTGGGACCCACAACATGATTAAAAATGCATGCATATGTGGGGGAAATAGTTATAATAATAATAATAATGATGATGGTAATAATAATAATAATAATAATAATAATGATAATAATAATAAATAATATTATTAAAAGTGGTGTAGCATGATATTTAGAGTTATAAAAGAATAACAGATCATATGTCCATAACCCGACCATTGATTTCTAGTTTAAATGGTTCCTTGGACCTTTTAAACCGTTGATGTCCAATTTTGAAGTAATTTGACCATCGGTACGATGTAATCGACACCTATAAGGCCTTAAAAAACTCGTATAGCCCACCTAAGCCTTGGATCTGCCCCATCTTTGGTAAAAAGGGCTATGACACGGCCCGCCAAGTGAAGTGGATGGGGCGAATTTGTCAAAGACATCCTGTGGAGTCCCACATTATGCGGCATGTGTACACGTCTTGTGTGCAACAGAGGTGCACTAGACCTAGGGTCGGGTCAAAAGTCCTTTGACCCCATAATTTCTGAAAATGAGAGAAATCTCTCTCTTTCTACAGTTCCCACCTACGGATTTTTTAAAATGGATGCCATCCATGTAATTGGTAAGTGGGCCACCATGATCATCCTCTTGAATGATCCGATCCATCCATCATGTTTAGGGCATGGCCCTCACCAAAACTTAGCAATTTTGGCATGTTGAAACCTACAAGCATGCGCACAGTTTCAACTAAAAGAGGCTGACATACGGGTAAGATTGTACTCTAGCCTTTCCAAAACTATTTCCTTGTGATTAAGGTAGGCCACCTCGAGATGATCCGAACCATTCATCTAATAGAGCAGTTTCGTCTGACCAAATCCATGCTATTTGTACACACTCCTGCACACGTGCGTGTACACAAACTGGGCCCAAATAGAGCCACTTGCGACATTTTTAAAAATGAAAAAACTGTCGTTTCCATTTCTGTTTGCCAGGAGGTCGATCCACGTGAAGTGGAGCCTCTCAATCTCAGCCATTTGTTTAGGATTATCCTAACCCTCCATTCTTCCCATGGTTTTGGGTTACTTCCACAACAAAACCAAAACAACCACTGGTTTGAGAAAATTGGTTGTATTTGGAGCTGTTACAAACAACACATCCGTGCCACACGTTTTGAATCTTATGGTCTGGGTTGCTGTAAAACCCCATATAAGAGTTGAGAATTGGGTGCATTAGGGCTCCTCCATGTTATTACAGCCGCATGAGAAAAACTGGCCGTGAGCTCCTCCCATCGAACCCACCCCCTAAACCTCCTCCAAGCTTTAAAAAAGCTAGTTAGTATTCATGGGGTTCATTTGGTGTAACATCCCAAAAATCGGGGGTCGAGTGTAAACTCCACTCTCGAGTTCCAGAACATCACTTATGCAACAGTTTCAATGATGGATGAATGTCGGCTGTAATAGTGCATAAAACATGAAGTGGATTAAGCCAAAACATCATATCATACTCCAGAGATAATTAAATTAGCAAGCGGAAGAATGTGATAGATATATAAAATATATAAATGATTGTAAGTCTCCAGAGTGTGAACATGTTACCAGGTTAACTAAATACATGTATATTCCAAAATAGAAAGAAAAGAATATACATGGGTGTGAAAATAAAAGGCAAAATACTAAGTGTATTGGCATCTAATCAGTAACCCTGTAAACCCATCGATCAGAACCTGCATATAGGAGGGATCCTCCTCATCATCATCAAGTCCGGCTCTGCTTCGCAAGAATCGCCATCATCTGAAACTAAAATAGGGACTGGTTGGTGTGCGCAACATTGTCCCGTAACGTGGGAGTGAGTAGCTAACTCAGTGGAATCATATAGCAAAGATTAACATGTTATCAAATCAATCCAGCGATAATGATAAAGCAAGTAATTCAAACATTCCTAAATACTGTGATTAATGCAAGGATGAAATGACATGATGGATGCCCTCATCGACATACTCCCTCATGCGACACCATCTTACATCCGTGGCATGCTTTCTTCCCTCAGTGCTCCACATCTTCCAGGCCCATGCAGTGCGATATGAATATGATTACCGAGTTATTATTAGTCCCTTTCATACAGAAGGATTGGGAAACTAGGGTACCTCCCTTATATCAATACCCAAACAATGATCTATTCTAAGGTCATCAGTCCTAGCATATCTCATATGAAGTACGGTTCTAGGTCACTGCAAGGGCTGACAGGGCTGTTGTATGCACTCGTTGCACCGCTCCCCTATCACCTTATCAATACAGGCCTAGTTGTACTCTTGTTGCTACGGAAGGGTTGTCGCCTCACGTAGACTCAGAGTACGCTCGAGGTCACTATAAAGGGCTGTCAGGGCTGTTGCACGGTAAATACTCATGGCAATCATATCAGCAAAATTTATATGTATACGGTATTTCCTACAGATACCTAAAATATCATAAATCTCATATTCTTCGTATGTATTCAGTCGGCATGTTCTACATGTGAAACAACATTCTTGACAACAATCTACCATTAAATGACATTGAAAGCTTTGAAAAATAGTAAACTAAGCGTCTAAAATCCGCACCTTATTCCGTAGAAGCGTAATGAATTGAATAGGTACTCTACGCTTCCGCCAATGTCGATATGACGACCTATAACACAAGGTGAGTTAGCTACTTAGCTACTCGTACCCATAAGAACCTTAAAACAGGTTAGGGTTTAGGTTTTCTTACCTAAGAACGGAGTTGGAATCGCCAGAATAGCGATGCAGGTGGATGGATTTGGCACGTAGAGCAGCAGGGAAGAATCCCAGGAGAAAGCCCCAACTTCTCCCTCACTTTCTCTCTCTTTTCTCTCCTCTCTCCTAGGGTTTTTCCCAAATTCGTATGGGTTAGAAGGCTAAGGGTTTAAGGCCCTTTCATAAGCCCAAACATAACCAAAACAGACTCCAAGTCAAG
Organism: Magnolia kwangsiensis; assembly: GCA_037074715.1. Classification (NCBI taxonomy): domain Eukaryota; kingdom Viridiplantae; phylum Streptophyta; class Magnoliopsida; order Magnoliales; family Magnoliaceae; genus Magnolia; species Magnolia kwangsiensis. The sequence continues at coordinate 61,467,204 of CM073583.1, read as the reverse complement.
GTATACTTGGGTTACAGCCAAATCGGGTGTTTTTCGATCCAAAAGAATATTTCTAGAGGTCCCCTGACTAAATGCGGTCGGACTTAAGCTCATGAATGTTAGATCCTGATCACATTAAGTTTTTAGCCCGATAGTGTTCCCAGATCGCACGTGGCAGACCAGTTTCAGTTCAGCGGTCACTGAGACTCGATCAGGGATTCCAAGTACACTGACCTGAGTGGAAAATGTTCCCTGATCCGAGGGTGTATTTGAGTTAGATTCTAACGGTCTGAATGCTTATACTTAACCCGCAAGCGAAACGTGCCAGATTTATTTAAATCACATTTAATTTATAAAGAATTTCACTCTTTCTCACACTCCTCACTCCGGACTCAGTAAAATGGTCTCAGGATATCGGTTGGGCTTGATTTTCAAAATGATTGTCAAGTCCAACTAGGCGGTCGTAATTATCTAAGATTATCGCTATCGGAATTTCGACGCGCGGTCTAGATCCAATATAAAGTTTCAAAGGGTTCTTGAGAACAAACATGTTTAGGGTTTAGTCCTGAATTTCAGGGTAAGGTAGCGTCAATAATTCTATAGGTTTTGGGTCTTACAGATCGAATTTAAAGTGGTTGGTGCTAATTTTACAGGAAATCTAGCGTAGTGCTGACTAATTCACATTAAATTTCTAAAGAATTAAGTTCTAAATGATTTCTTTATCTTTGGAATCGAATTTTGAAAAGCTACCAAGGTGTTATGGTTGACTCATTGCCTAAGGACGTCTAACCCCAGGTTGCCAAAAATCCAGGGTGTTACATCTGGACTGCCCAGAAGAGTCGGTTCAAGGAGGTACATCTTCGAGGTGAATCCGCCTTTAATGGCCACCTTCTTCCCCGTCCAAAGTGCACCAGTCATCTCAGGTCAGGGTAAGGTCAGGACGTGTGGGAGTTGCTCCTGATGGCCATAGCTGGCAGATGGGAAGGAAATAGAAGGAAGAAAGAAAAAGAGAAGGAAAAGAATAGATAGAAAGGGAGAGAGTGAGCTCGACTCAAGCTGTGCCACACCACACCGGTTCGCCAGTGCTGGTGCGACTCACAGATGAGTTCAGCCCGCTGGTGAGTTTGGTTCGAGCCAGGGTCTCTGTTAGGCCTCCAGAGGAGTAGAAAATCAAAAAGAAGAGAGAGAGAGAGAGAGAGAGAGAGAGAGAGAGAGAGAGAGAGAGAGAGAGAGAGAGAGAGATGGGTCGTAAGTTGCTGTCGGGTCAACCCGCTAACTGGAGTCGAGTTGTCAACTTATTTTGGGGCCTGATTCTGGTATGGTATTGTTGGGTGTTCCAGTAGCAGGAAAGGAAAATAAGAAGGGAAGAAATAAATGAGGAAGAAAGGATAAGGAAGAAGTAGGGGAGTTTAGTCGGGTTAGTTGCTACCGAGTCAACCGGACTCGACTCAGTTTGAGTCATAACTCGAACCAGTCAGTCACCTTGTTAGAATTTTCCAGTCGTAGGAGAGGAAGGAAGAAAAGAGAAAGAAAAGGGAGAAGGAAGGAAAGAAGAAAGAAAACTAGAGAGAAAGAATAGGCGAGTGGTGCATTGAGTCGAGCCAACTCGGCTCGAACCAAGTCAACAGGTGAGGATATTTACCTCTTTTCATCAATCAGACTAGTATCTATTGCTATCGTATGTGATGTAAGTATTTGTCCAATTGGTTAGGCTTTCCCAGGTCAATGATTGCATGGGCGACGAATCCAACTTTTACACGGATGTGCATCCTCGGGGCGATGATTGCATTCACGCATCCATGCATCTAATAAGACCCGTATCATGTATTGTTTTGTATGCTTTATTTTATAACTATGCTTACCTAATGCGGCGGTGTGTAATCTTGAGGAAAATTCATACTAAGCTAGCCACTCATCCATTAAATATATAACCGTATAGGTAGCACAAGTGGCCCAGACGACATTCATGTTCATATTGATGAGGAGCAAGCTATGGTTGATAAGGGCTCATGACTGTATTTGTTAAGGGTTGCTACAAGATTTCATAGCTCAAGATTGTTGTAAATTTACTTTATTTCACATGTAATACTATTTTATTTCGTAACTGCAAGAATGAAGACATTAGTTTGTATAAGTCATTATGGGCAGCTTCTTGTATATTTAAATGATAATACAACTTTCCTTTACGTTTGATTTGTCCATACTATGCTAACTGCTAACTCTAAAAAAAATATATGTGGACTTTGGCTCTTTATAGGTTAACACTCAGGTTTTTGGAAAATGGGTCATATACTTGGGTCTTGAAAAGTTGGGGTGTTACAATTCTTTTCAAGAGTCTGTTATCTTTTCTATCAACACTCTTGACAGAAACACTTTATCTAACTTAATTCCTTCCGACAACAATTCATGAACTAGATTTTAAAAATCATGAGTTTGATTTGTGACAGGTTTATAATCTATCATTTCAAACTGAAGGAAATTAGCGATTGCATGTTTCTTAGTGTCTGCATCTTCTAAAACGTACTTCTTTTCTAAAGTAGTGTATATTTCCTTAGTTGACTCATACAAAGCATATATCATATAATTCGTTAGACAAAGTGTTCAGAATATAATTTTTATAATTATTTTCATCTACTACTTCAATTTGATTTGTTAGATCTATAGTAAATGATTAAGATAATATATATAAAACTTTAAGGGTGGTCAATGCGAACATAAGATTCTGTTTCCATCGCTTTAAGTATTGTCCAGCGAACTGTTTGATTTTAGCCAACTCGGTAGAAGCATTAACTTTTACAGTAGCCATAGTCTATTAAAATCAACAAAATTTGATTTTAAAATTGTTGGAATATTTGGTTGAATTAAATAGACTATTTAAAATTGAGAACCAAAAAGAAAATAAATTTTGAAATAGAAGACTTATAGAGTTGAGTTAAGGCGAGACATGAGTCACTCGGCTTGAAATCAAATTTATTCCCCTTGGACAACTTTCCAATACAACAGGTTTTCAGAGCAAACGACCTCCATGATACAACGACTATAACTCGGTCCCAGCGTTGCACTCACTATATGTGAGCTCGAACCACTTACAGTTTAACCTAAAAGTGTTGAGTTAACTCAGCGATGAACTCATCAACCAAATCTCATAAGCCATAAAACAAAGAGAGTTTTCACAAGAGTAGAAAGGATTTTCCTTGTCTTGAAAATGGAATGGAAGTCTTTATATAGAATTTTAAGTGACGCATTAAGTACCCTTTTGCAAGGGTTTGGTCCATTGGATTTAAACCCAACAAGTGAGATCATTCGATCGGTCACATCTCTCTGGTTTAAAATGAAAAGGTGCAAGTGCAAGTACACTCTCGCATAAATAAAGTCCTATGAGTGCCCATACACCCACACCATCACCCACACCTGCGATCCATCTCGTCCCAACTTGTCTCGTCGTGCACACGCACACACACGTGCACGTGCACACGGACACGGACTCTGCTCGGCTTGGCGCGTTTGCACGTGTGTGGTCAATGACATAGATTAGAGCTATTGACATAGCCCTCTCATTGGACCAAATTTATATGCCTCATGAATGGGGCTCGAGCCCAAAGGCAAAAACCTATCTTATATATATAAACAATTTTTCTTAGGTAAATTCAATGTGTGATTAAACCCACAACTCAAAAGTAATAGAAATTTTAAATTTAGAGGAAAACTAAAATATTTGAATTTTTAATTTTTAAATATAAATTTTGAAACAAAATACAATACTTTCTAGATGGAGAAATGAATCCAACATATGAGCATAGACCTAATTACCAATAAGATTACCAACTACTTGATTAACGGTATGGATTACACTATGGAATGTAAACGATAGGCGAAAAGGAAATGATTACACCAAGGAATGTAATTGACTAGCAGAAAAGGTAAAATGATTACATTAAGGAATGTAAATAATAGGTAATAAAAATGATAATTGAAAGATTATTAGGTTTGATTGGGTCAGTATGAGATAAATCTTTCTACTGAATTTCTCTGCTATTTATAGCCTTACTCCGACATCTGGATAATTCTCACGTTCGGATGGTTAATGTAACCGTTTCACACATCTTAACCTTCTAATCCTGTCATATGTCCTAGTAACCGTTTGTACACGATCGTTCTTCAATTGACCACTTAGTGGAAGTCGTGGCGTCATTCGATGCACTCGAGCTGTATTATTCTAAAATTCTCTTCATATATTCCTAAAGATCTTCTAATACACCACGTAAATCCATCCAGATCACATGTAACTCACTCTGATTGCCTTCTCAAGAATTGATGATAGTGGGGATGAACTTTGCCCCTCACATCACTTCGCCTTTAGAAAAAAGGTTAAAGCAATGTGTGACCCCTCATTAATGCAGCAGTCCTTTGGTACACGTGGCAGTGCTTTGATCAATATAGGCCTACACGTCAGATATAACCACCCTTTTTCAAAATAAGAGCTAACCTCATTGTGATGCAAGTACTTGTGTCGTACAAAAAATATAGTTAATGATGCCTTAATAAATGATCCATCTCCTGGGTTGATATAAGCACCATTTCAACATTCTCTTCACTTCACGCTTTTTTCTTCATCATTCTTCCCCAAAATTCTAATTCCTTCATTCTCTTTCCAACATTAATAATGGCTGCCTCATCGTCCTCTTCTCCATATTTTCATCAAGATGACTTAATCACTGTAATAGTCACCCTTTTTGAGAAATACTCCAATGAAATAGTCTTTAAATCGCCGATTGGAGACTATTATTGTATTGGACTGACATTCTTCCCTGGGATTGATACTGATGAAGTTAGTATGATGGATCCTTTGTTTCCTATCTGTCTGGGTAAAACTTTACTGATTTAATCTGAATCCATACTAGAACCATCCAATGCTCTAAAGTACCCTCGATCCTAGCCAAAACCACTACCATAATGGGATGTTTGGCTCACTTGCATTTATTCTCATTACAAAGTTATATGGAGAAACTCTGTCATTTACAAGTGCATCAAACTCTTCATATATGATTATCTATCAGACCCTTCTCTTCTTAGAATGGCGCCGACATCCTAGAGCCCATCCACCAACACCTTCTTCTTCGGATGCAACCCTATAAATCAACAATTTTGAACATTGCAGCTTTGACCCAACTTCTTCCATCTGGTGAGGCAATTTTCCCAAGCTTCACTAAAAGAGAAACAAGACATTTGCAAATAAGGTTGGCAAGACCTATTCATACTTCATGCAAGTGTACTGCAAATGTGAAGGCCCGATCGATTACAAAGAACATACGACCTTCCTACTACTTTGGATCTGGTAACATTTATGTTGCGTGAATGCTCTTCAGATCACGAATGAGTATGTTCAACTAGCCGAAGTGCTTGTACAGGGTCGAAAACTTGCTTTGGCACCTTTTGTACCCGACCCCGTATACAAATGTGTTTTTAAAATTACCACCAAAATGTTTGTATCTTATAGGAGGACCACTGTGCCTTTTTCAGATGTGGATCTATGAGTATTTTCATCCTTACCTTGTACATGCCCCAATTCATTCCGATATTATTTATTCTTCCTATGGTTAGTGCATCATCCATTCTCCCTAGGAGATCTATACATTTTCAATTTATATGGACTCATTTTTTTTTCTCTGAATAAAAGTAAAAGGAGTTGGTCGTTCACCCCTTTTCATGATAGAAAGTTCGGCTCATCTTAGTTTACCAATAGATACGAAGATGAGGATAGCCAGGAAGCATCTCAGATGTATCCCACTTGGGGGAGCTACCTCATCAGTAAGGATCTCTCCTATGGTGACACAGTAGACACTAACAAGAATGCCAAGGTTGGAATCGATTAATACTGTCCAAACCTGCTTGTCTGTCAGTTCAGCCTCATCCAGTGCATTCCTTGTCCATTCATTTAGAAATCTTGTAACTAACCTCCCTTCACACGGTTGATCGCTAATCAAATTGATCTCTATCATTTTCTTAATTTTACTTTTCAGTCAACCAATCTTACTCTCAATCTTCCCATCTATCCAATTTAGCCTCAGGTAATGGACACCTTCACTGATTGGTGGGAAAGTCACTACAAAAAGCTGAGTAATAAATCTTCTCATGTTATCATAGCTCACCTCGAGGAAAGAAAAGAATAGTACCTCAATTGGCCACAACTTCTAGCCAAAAATTGAATAAGCTAAAGACCAAATCGGTCGCCACTATCATTTCACAAGCTCCCTCGAGTTCAATGCTCGTGCAACAAGTTCATTGCATGGACAATGAATCTCTGATGATGAACTATTGTCTTGAAGATGTCAAAGATAGCCTAATTAATACTATAAGAATAAAGTTCTTCAAGAACATGAAGTCGATCGGAGCAATTTTATTCTCGCGCAATGACTTGTATGAATGGAAATCCTATCATGATCTAGAATGCCATTGAAATTGACATTCGACTTGATCTTGCTTGTATTTTTTATACATATTTTATCTTAGAATTAAGGGATAAAAATGATGTAAATGGATTCAGAATAAATAAAATACGATGATTAGTCTCTTCATTCATTCTTTGTTATTATTTACTAAGATAACTCTCTAAATTAAATACCTTTCATTTTTGGTCGAAATAAAATGGTGACTCTTCTGGGGATCGAACCCAGAATCCCTGGTTACAGAGATAGTCAGAGAACGAGAGCATACTAGGAGATTCCATTACAAAACACCTCATGCACTTCATCATGATGATGGGTAATTTCTCTACTGTCTCATAATACTACTTACGATAGTTTGGTTCTTCTTTAGCAGGAAAGGCATTCCAATGGTATTCCAATCTGACACCGGAATCGATACGAACTTGGGAACAGATGCAAGATGCATTTATGTCAAACTTCTTCTCATCAAATTGTGACGTCAGTATCATAGAACTAGCTTCTATATGAAAGATAGAAAGCGAGCCTGTGGAAAAATTCATAGACAGATGGAAGACTTTAGGAGCTTCATGTAGACAGTTACCCGAAGAAAAGGAACAAGTGAAGATGTGATTAAATTCTATGGAGACAGGAATCGGATTCGGCCTCACCAGCACTGACATAAGGACCTTCCGTGACTTGGCTACAAAAGCCTACGCATTGGAGCTAATGACAAAAAATGCCAGCATTTCATTTTGAAATAGGCAGAAGAGGACACGGCAAGCTAATAACAAATGTCATTGATTGAGAAAAGAAAAACGACATTCCTCGTGATAGAAGAAGAAAAGAAAAAAGAGAAGAATCAAGACGATACAAAGGGAGAGTTGGTGATAAAAGACCCAGGTCCCTTGATCTCATGAAGGATTTACATTTGAAAAAGAAGATGTCATCTCTATGATGAATCAGCTGTTGATCGCCGGTACAATAGAGTTACCATTATCCAAATGTCCTGAAGAAGCAGGAAAGACAAAAGAAAGAAAATTTTACCATTATCATCGTCTTTTGGGACACCCCACAGAAAATTTTTTTACACTGAAATGCATAATACAAAAGTTGATAAATAGAGGTGAAATTATAATAGGAAAAGAAAAAGAAAGGAGCAGAAAAGAGGCAAACATGATTTCTGCCCAGGAGGTCATGTATAAAGAAAAGGACAAATGGAAAAAGAAGGAAGATTGCAGTACAAGTGGAGACAGTTTTTTAGAATGAACAAGTAAAGCCGCAGTGATTACGTTACACTTAAGAAAAAGAGTGACAAGTCCTCTCCAAAAATAGAAGTTTGAAACAGTGCAAGAAAGAACAATCGGGGTATATAGCGATGACAGAAAAGAAGAAGAGAGCAAGATTAAAAAAGTAACTTATGATGTGGTGAGTCATTTGAAAGGCATACCAGCTCGATTAAGTGTATATGATGCATTATGGTTGTCAGAAGATTGTCGACATACTCTAATTCAAGCTTTATCCAATAATGATGTTAGAAAAGCATTGCTTGTAGAGATGGAGAATGTAGAGCAAGAAATACAACATAGTTGCATGCCCATCATGTCCTTCTCCGATGATGACTTGACTTGTGATAGGGAGCATAACAGACCATTGATGATCGTGGGTCATATTCGTGGTAAATAGGTTAAACAAATAATGTTGGATAACCTATCTATGGTTAATTCGTTGCCATTAACAATATTGAATGAACTCAGATATCGTCGCTCTCATCTACGCCCTAGTGGAATGATGATATAGGGCTTTAACCACGATGGACAATGTGCACTGGGTAAGATTACATTAACCTTGGAAATAGGAGAGTTAACGAAAAATGTTGTCTGTCATGTCATCAATACGGTGACGACTTATAACCTCCTCTTGGGTAGGCCATGGATTCATTAGTACGACATTATACTATCCACCCTACACCAATGCTTCAAATATTGCAAAGATAGAAGGTAATGGCCGATGCAAGACTGTGCACAGAAGCAGAGTCTTTCTTTGCCGATGCCAATTATTATGACGGATTTGCAGTAGAAGACGAAAAGAAAAATGATGAGAATAAGATTGCAAGAAACAGTTAGACAAAAATGATAGAAAATCAAGTTACAAAGATAGAACTATCTGGGAAAGTGAACATGAAAAATAAATTCTATTTCATGCCAAAACACTCGAGACAACCAGGATAGCCCTTGTTATCATTATTGTCACCTGAAAAATTAGAAGTCCTGCAGTCAAACTATACAATGTCATTGCCATATTCTAAAAGGAACAAACCATTTTCGTCTATGCCAAAAAGATTTTATGTCAAGCCCAGCATGAAAAATCCTAAGCCCATCGAGTTTTACACACGATCAGAAGCAAGGATAGAAGAAAAAGCTGATAATAAAATAAATTGTCAAAGGTTAATGTCTGAAGATCTGAAAAGATATAGCCCTGTTAGCAGAAAAATCATGAAGAATATGGGCTTCGACTATGAAGAACCAATCAGGTTGAATAATGGAAAAGGAATCCAGATTCCGATCGGAGTAAATGAAGAAAAATGAGACAAATTCTGTGGATTAGGAGCAGAACCTTTTCAAGAACAAGCAAATATGATCACCGTGGATTCAGCTTCTAAGTAGATGGAAGATGGGGGACAACCAACAATTGACAGTTTATGAGAAATAAATCTGGGTACAGAAGAAGAGTCGAGAAATACGTTCGTAAGTGTCAGTCTCCCTGAATAAGAAGCCGATCAGTATATAAAACTCCTGAAAGAAAACAAGGATGTATTGGCCTAGACATGCGCAGAAATGATAGGTTTGGAGCCATTAGTAGCAATGCACCGACTAAATATCTCCAGAGATAAAAGGTCAATTAAACAAGCACAAAGGTGGTTCCACCCAGATTTAACCCCTCTAATAGAGGAAGAAGTAAACAAGTTGATCAAGGTTAGTTTCATCAGGGAAGTGAAATATCCCAAATGGATATCAAATATTGTCCCCGTAAAAAAAATTGGGCAAATCAGGGTATGTGACGACTTCAGAGACCTAAATGAGGCTTGCCCAAAAGACTACTTCCTGTTGCCGATAAACAGTTGTTAATCGATAGCACAACAAAGTATGCCGTTATGTCTTTCGCGGATGGTTATGCCGAAAATAATCAGATAAGGATGGCTCTAGAAGACGAAGAAGCTACAACTTTCAAAACTTCCCTCGAAATTTTTTGTTATAAGGTTATACCATTTAACCTCAAGAATGTTGGCACAACATATCAGAGAGCAATGCAAAATATATTTCAAGACATGATGCATAAGCATGTGGAATTCTATGTCGATGATTTGGTCGTTAGGTCGAATGAACATGAAGAACATTGCGAACATCTAGCCTCAGTCTTTCGCTGTCTTAGAAAGAAGTACCTAAAGATGAATCCAGCTAAATGAGCCTTTGGTGTTTCATCAGGAAAATTCCTTGGTTTCATTGTCAGACACAGAGGAATCGAAATTGACCCTGGAAAAATCAAAGCTATCTAGAATATGCCACCACCAAAAACATTAAAAGAGTTAAAAAGCCTGCAAGGATAGTTAGCATACATTCGTCACTTTATCTCTAACTTAGCTAGAAGATGTTAACCATTCGCTCATTTAATGAAGAAAGGAACATAATTCGTATGGGAGTTACTGAAACACATTTGACTCTATCAAGGAGTTACTGAAACAGCCTCCGATATTAGCAGCCCCTGTGAAAGGCAAACCTCTCATTTTATATATCTTTGTAGCTGAGAATTCTATAGGAGCTCTATTAGCGCAAGTGAATGAGCAAGGAAAGGAAATTGCACTCTACTATCTGAGTCGAACTCTGATAGGCGCAGAATGCAATTATTCGCTCATTGAGAAAGTGTGCTTGGTGCTAATATTTGTGGTACAGAAATTAAGACATTACTGTCTTTCTCATGATATAATTCTAATTTCACGAGCGGATCCCATGAAGTTTTTAATGACAAGGCCAATGTTATTAGGAAGATCGGCCAAATGGATGTTGTTACTTTTAGAATACACAATCACTTATGAGCCGGCAAAAGTAGTGAAAGGACAAGGAGTGGCAGCTTTCATGACAGCTCATCCCTTAGCAGACGATGAAATGATTAGTGATAATTTTCCAGATGAACAAGTAATGATGATTAAATCGCCTAATTCTTGGCAAATTGAGGTGCCTCTAGATCTTCAGGAGCAGGTGCCGGAGTGATATTCATCAATCCTCATGGTGATCTGCTACCATACTCTTTCATATTAGGGTGATCTGCTGCCATACTCCAAAATTCATCATTCTTAACTGGAGCGTTTTGTGCACTTTTGATCACACCGAATCCTTCCTTTGGTCAGATCGAATTATCTTTGAATTTCATCGTTGGTTGCTGGACTGTTTTGTGTGATTTCGGTTGGACCGAACTATGTTTTGGTTGGACCGAACTAAGTTTCGGTTGGGCTGAACTAGGTTTTGGTCGGACCGAGCTGTGAGACCCGACTCGAGTTTGCATGTGTTCATGTGCGTGTGAGTGTGCATTTCGTTCATTTTGGTCCCGCGCTCCAACCGGTCAAATTCCAATGACTCGCGACCTTCAAATAGTGTTTACGGTCATCCTTAAGTCCAGTCATGAAGACCCAATTCGGATCGAGCCGAAACCTGTGCCATCTTGTCTGCTTCATCATTGCGGTTCTGACGTCGCGTCTTGTGTGTCCATCCGACATGTAGATCATAAGTTATGTGTATTTCATTTTCTAAGCCCTTGATCATGATCATGTGGCCCACCTAGGGGTGGTGTGTACAGATTTCTAGGTAGGTCCCATCTCTTGGCACTATTTCTAACATAAACTACACACACACACACACACACTACCCAGGCCCTATTTGTACACCACCTATCTCTAAAACACCACTCACAAACCTAAAAAACCTACTAACCCTACAACATTATTTCTAACTCTCTATTGCAATAATCACTCTTCTCTAACCAAGGCAAGAGAGAAATGATTACTTGCCTTAAAATCCTCCCTCTCTTTTTTCCTCTCATCTCTCTCTCTCTCTCTTCTCTCTCTCTCTCTCTCTCTCTCTCTCTCTCTCTCTCTCTCTCCTCTTCTTCCCCAGCAACTTCCCTCCATTATTCCAACCCACTTTCACTCATATATTACCCCATCTAACCCTTAAAGAAAAATCTCAACCTTAGATCTATGTACCTTGGAGCCTAAGGAGTCTAGTGGTAGAAAATTCTTGGTGTTCTTGTGAAGTGGGTGCTCTTAAATCTTCCTTCATCTTATCTTTAAGGACTTATGGGATCTATTAAGGGATGATAGAGGTCCCCCATGTCTCCATGATTGAGGCCAATGGTCCATTTCCTTGCATGAATGTTCTATGGATGGGTCCTTTCTCCATGGGCCCCATCTTGGTATTTTCCTTTGATGCATGTCATTTTCCTCCCTTGTGGATGGATTTTTTTTATTTTCCCATTATTATACTCTTGATTTCTAATGTGTGTGGCCCACTTAGTAGCCCTGGAACATCCAAACTGTCCAAGCAAGGTGGATGCCACTTGCTGTCCATTTTATGGACATTGGTGTTCCATTTTGAATACATGCAATAGATTTTATGAAGAAGACATGGACTGGATGTTTGTGGGGTCCACTAAGGTGGATCATAACACCAATTTTGTGGGGTATTTCTTCCTTTATTTAGTAGTTATGTTCAGACTTACCTTGTTGTCCAGAAAAATTCTGGACTGTTTCTGGGTTGTTTTTGGCATGGATTATGGGTTGATTATAAGGCTATTTTACCCCCATTGTTAGATTATTCTTGGAGGTGTGAACCCCACCAAGAAGAATGATAAATTTTTTCTTCATCCGTCCCTATTTAATCACCCAAAAGGGTGGGCCAAGGAGGGTGGACGGTCCAGATTTTTTTTATAGACTGTCTAGCCATACTGTTTGCTGGAAAATCATAAATATCACCCTGATTTTGAGATTGTATAGGAAGGTTGTCCTTACATTTTTTGAAATTTACATAGACCTGGGGCTACTCAAATGGGGTGCAAAAGTCAGGGACAATAGCATTCCTGCAGCAGGAAAAATAAAAATTTGGACCTTGCTGTCCATAAATTGCAGGAGTTAAATAAAAAAATTTTCTTATTATAAAAATTCTAAAATTTTTTAGTGAGGTGTCCCACCCATTGTAGGACTTACCTGCACAATTTCAGGGCCAAAGGATCCCATTTGGGCATCCAAAAGGGTGGGCCAATGTACTAGACTGCCAAAATTTTTTGTTGTGTTGTCCAGCAGCATAGTCTCATAAAAAATAAAATTTTAAAAATATTTTCTAAGAAGGTGGGCCATATTTATGGGTCTCATCTTATTATAGGCCTGAAAAAGGAACTTGGGTCCAAATTTTAGAAATTTTGGAGGCCTAAAACCCACCCATTAGATGGCCCAAATTCAGGCCAGTTATATTCCAGCAATACTTCACCCTGGACAGATTGTTTTATTTAAATTAATTAAAATATTTTAGATGTAAAAAAATTCTAAAATTTTTTACAGGTATGTTCCACTCATGGTAAGACCCATATACTAAATTTCAGGTCTAATGGATCCCTATGCACATCGTGACAAGGGCCAGAATGGCCCACCACATTGGGTCGTCCACGTTTGTCTGATTTTCTAGACAGACTGTTTTGTTTAAATTAATTAAAATGCTTAAGAATATTCAAAAAATTTAAAATTTTTTGAAGGTGTGGATCACATATGGAAGTTTTACCTTACAAAATTTCAGACGCAACGGACATTTGAGTTGGCTGTGGTGTGGTCGGGAGTGGTTCACTAGGCAGGGACTCCCAGGCTGGGGCGTCCAGCCTACCTTGTGCACCGACCTGGATGTGTTGTATATCCCACCATATTGTGAGGATTTTGTGGGGATAATTCATACCTTTACACCCTAAATTTTAAGTTTAATTAATGCATCATTGAGGTTGGGCTATATGGGTATTTATATGTAACCAGATTTTTAAACTCCTTGTAAGCCCAAATGGGTTGGAACCCTGTAGATAGGACCAGTGGATTCTTGGGTTGTATTCTCCATGGTATTTTGTTGGGCTAGAAAGATGGAATGTATGAGAGATTGGGCCCTTGGTTTCCCACCAAAATAAATAAATTCTTAGGCTAGGTTGTAAGGCCCAACTTTCTTATCTTGAATACGATTCTCGCCCATGTGTTGGAGTAATGGGCTGCCCACTATGCCCACCACAATGTATGGACTTGGTGGCCCTTATATTTAGGCCCTAAACTCCCTTATGGGCTCTTATTATTGCATGTGGATTTGGCTGATATTACCCCTATTGGGCCTATGAATTATGTGTAGCCTTGGGCCACTTTATCGAGGCCCAACATTGTGATATATCTATATGTATAAAGCTACCCATCTCTTTTTTATGGTGATGATCGGGCCACGAGCCTTGATCCTTGGTATATTATTATTAGGCCGCCTTCAGGGGACAGTGGTGGTTGAATGCCCACCTTGATATGCCCCTCTAGGCCCTTGTTAGGCCCATTCTTGCTTCTATGGGTGGTTAAAGGTCCACCATTGACCATTTCTAGGCCCATTCTTATTATTTAAGCTCATGCCATTATTTGTCTAGTCTCATGGGCTACCTCAGGCTATTAGGCCCACTTTGAGGTTGTATTCCTTTTGAGAAACGGTCTAAGTACCTAGACCCTACTGGTGAGGAGGGGAGAACATCTTCATCGCATTGGCATTTCTTATTCATCTTCATGGCCCACTCCCATACGCATCGTATGCATGCTTGGTTGAGATACAATTGGTCATGGTTATGCCATTGGGCAGAATATTATGAGGGTTGGAGTTTTCCCCTCTTAAGCACGTTGGATGTTTGGGTATGATGTATGGCTATTTGTGTGATTTATGCATCTGACATTGCATAACATAATCAACATTCGCCCTCGCTTCATCAGGGCCTTGACTCCACAGGAATATTTGTGGATGGCTGGACGTGTGGACACCGAAAATGATATTTAAGCATAATAGGTGCATAGGATGCCCATGGATGAAATTTTCAAAACTTCCATGGTACCAAGGATCTGCTCCAATGCCGTGACCGGGTGGAAACATGAGCGCACGAGGCCTTACACCTGTAGGCCGCGACTCTCACTATCGTGTAGTTGGTTGGATAGGGATGTGGCCTTATTCGCCTGTAAGGGAGGGCATTATTAGGCTGAGTTTGACCAGCTCGTGAAATAGGTCCACTACGTCAAGCCTTGTTGGTGATTTACTTTCCACATACAGGTAGTGAGGTCTCTTACACTTGTTTGACTGTGCGGGTCTGTATAACAGTAATCATTCAGTAGTGTAATGGACCCCGATGATTTCCTTATAACTGAAAATGTATTTGATATGTGGATTGGATATGAGCACTGACATTACTCACATCGCATTAGCATTGGCTGTGTAAGCCCCTTCATGCATTGCCTTGGTATGGCACCCAGTGCTCATTGCATGGTATTCATGGTAAGCCTCAGTAAGGATAGTGATATTCTCATTGAGCATGTTATTTCCTTATACCTCCTACTATTCTTCTGTGCACCATTGACACATACTTTCACCACCCTCTAAGCTTTTATAAGCTTATGCATGATTGATACGTGCAAAAGACTCTAGGCAGGCATCGTAGCAGCAGAGCGTGGAGTAGAGTTGAGTAGGGAGGACTCCAGTGTTGCTGATTTCTCTCTCTTTTCATATTTCCTTATGTATGTTCTTTTGAATCTTATGTAAACTTGTAAAAGTTCAAATTCTTAGTTAATTTTATGATGTGTGCTCTTTGTTATTCTCAGATGTACTTACTGTGATCTTGGGTATGCTCGTATTGGTAATGATTATACTATTATGAAAATCCTCCTTGTAGGATCGCAGGATCGGAACCTACCTCAGGAGCTGAGAATGGGGTACTATGGAGGCTGTTACGGCCAGAACCGACTATCGTTTTCCTTATGATTTCGGTTATCAAGTTTGAGGCATGACAAGAGTTGGTATCAAAGCATAACAAGTAATTCTGAAATGACTCAGGAGAACATTGCATGTCTACCAAGAACATGGGCAAGTAGTGCCTCGAGATCCTTCCTTTTGCTTTGTATTGAGCCTGTAATTGTCCTATTCCTTGCGTCGTCATTATTTTGTAGATGAGGCACGTGGTCGTGGCGCCCGTGGTGGTGGTGCCTGTGGATGAGGCGCCTGAGGTACTCATCCTACTCAAGTACATCCTACTCCAATTGTTGAGGATCCGATTCCAGAGGTCCCGATCCAGACTATTCCTCCAGTGGAACCTGTAGCACCCGCTCCTCCAGTTGCTCCGGTTCCCCCACATATTCCCCCTCCTCACCCTACTATTCCAGTTACTGAGGCTCCCACCTCATCTGTTGCACCCGTGCCTCCACCTGAGGTGACTCTCGCTGCTATCTTTCCGACAGTGCCTATAGGATTGAGCATTTTTAACAGTTAATGCAGCTTGTTACAACCGCATTATAGACCTGTTAGCCAGCTACCGCTGAGGTTTTTGGATAATCTGACTTACCACGTGCTAGTGCGATAGCCCGAGAGTTTTGGCAGCATGATCCCCCGAGGTTTAGTGGTGACCTTGACCCTTCTGCCTCCGAGGCTTGGCGCACTGAGGTTGCAAGGATTTTTGACACTATACAGTGTCCTGTGGATCAGAGAGTATCCCTTGTGACCTACCTTCTTTAGGGTGAGGCCCGTCATTAGTGGTTATCCGTATCCAGGATGGTCGGGCCTCAGTTCGTTTGGACATGGGAAGAGTTCGTGACCCATTTTGACCAGAAATTCTTCCCTGAGCACATTCAAATCTAATGGGCGATTGAGTTTGAGACCCTAGTGCAGGGTGATATGACCGTATCTCAGTACGAGGCCTATTTTTTGGCCTTGTCTAGATTTTCTCCTCATCTCATCAGCAATGAGAAGATGAGGGCCCATCGTTTTGTGGCTAGTTTGTGTCCTGCGCTTCGTAGTCGTGTGGTAGGGCATTGTTTGGAGACATTCAACCAGGTCGTTCATCAAGCACTGGTTTATGAGGATGACTAGGCTATGGCCCAAAGGTTGAGAGAGCAGAGTTCCGGTGGAGACCAGAAGAGGAGAACACCAACCAGCAGTTCCAGGCAGCTCCATCAGCAGAGATGGAGGGGTAGATCAGGATTTCGTTAGCCCGTGGTTAATACAGTATCTTCTTCCTCATCATCAGCACTGCCAGTGGCTTTTCTGGTGTATGCTTCAGCTGTGGATAGGCCGGGCATCGGAGGCGTGAGTGCCCTCTCCCTATTCAGCAGTAGAGGCCACTGCAGTTGCCCCCTCCTCATCCTCCTTAACAGCAGCAAAGAACACAACTTCCACCCGTCACTCCTAGGGCTCCTCCTCATCAGCAGAGGCAGCCAGGCAGACCTCCTAGCAGAGACAGCAGCAGCCACAGCACCAGTAGAGGGGATATCCATATGTTGTTCGGTCCCTAGGTCCAGTGTGTATAGCAGCCTAGCAGGCTCAGACTCAGGACCCTTAGTCTTCCGATTTACTTCCCCTACCAGCTCAGGGCCGCTTTTATTTTGCACAGGAGGCACTAGGCCAGGACCCACAGTCATAGAACAGAGGAGTCGTCGAGGGTATTCTTCTTGTTTCTACCTACATTGCTCATGTTTTATTTGATTCTGGGGCTTCCATTCTTTTGTGGTCGAGCAGTTTTGCCGATCGACCGGAATTCCATCGGAGTCCATGTCTGAGGCCTTGACTATTTTGACTCCCATGGGAAAGTATATTGTACTGACTCGTCGCTGTCCTTCTTGTCCGGTGTTAGTGGACGAGATGTTTCTTCCAGCCAACCTATTCATGATGCCGATGGTAGGATTTGATGTGATTCTGGGTATGAACTGGCTTGCGGAGTATCGTGCTATCTTGGCCTGTGACGCGAGGACAGTTATGTTTTACATTCCAGGCTTGCCAGTATTCAAGTTCGTCACCGAGCCCAGAGGAGGGCCATTATCTAGTTTCTTGGCTTCGGTTGTTGAGGATTCTGTGGTAGAGAGTATTGAGCAGCTACCAGTCCTTTGTGAGTACCTGGATGTGTTTCAGGAGATTTCAGGTTTACCGTTGCGTCGGCAGGTGGAGTTCCAGATTGATTTGGTGCCTGGTACCTCGCCTATCTTAAAGGTCCTCTACCGAATGGCACCGTTGGAGTTGAGGAACTGCAAGATCAGTTGGATGAGCTCCGGGAGTTAGGTTTCATTCATCTCAACAGTTCACCTTGGGGAGCCCTGGTATTATTTGTGAAGAAGAAGGATGGTTTGTTGCGACTCTGTGTAGATTATCGTGAGCTCAATAGAGTCACATTAAGAACCGATACCTGCTTCCCCGTATTGATGATCTGTGCGACCTGTTGCAGGGTGTACAGTATTTTCTCAGGATAGACTTGCATTCCGGTTACCATCAGATTTGGGTCTGAGAGGAGGACATTCCGAAGATGGCCTTTCGGACACGCTATGGTCACTTCGAGTTCTTGGTCATGTCATTCGAACTGACCAATGCACCTGCCGTATTCATACAACTGATGAACGAGATTTTTCAGCCATTCCTTGATCAGTTCGTAGTGGTATTCATTGATGATATTCTTGTATATTCGAGGACCTGTGAGGACCATGTCGAGCACCTGCAGATTGTGCTTGAGACCCTCCATACCCATCAGCTGTATGAGACGCTAGAGAAGTGTGAGTTTTGGCAGGAGGAGATGAAGTTTCTCGATCATGTGGTGACGAGGAATGGTGTCACTGTGGACCCCTTAAAGGTTAATGCAGTGCGTCAGTGCAGCCAGCCCATGAACGAGTCCGAGATTCACAACTTCCTTGGTCTAGCGGGATATTACCGATGGTTTATTGAAGGTTTCTCCCGTATTGCAGCACCGCTAACGCGTTGAGTTCTTATGGAGTGACACCTGTGAGAAGGCATTCACAGAGTTGAAGGACTGCCTCACGTCCGCTCCCGTTCTCACTCTTCTTGATGGGAGTGAGGGTTTTGTTGTTTTTACTGATGCAGCACGAGAAGCCAGTGGTTTATGGTTCGTGCCAGCTCAAGGTCCATAAGCTAAAATACCCCACTCATGATTTGGAGTTTGCAGCAGTTGTCTTCGCACTGAAGATGTGGAGGCATTATTTATATGGGGTCAGGTTCGAGCTCTTCTTGGATCATAAGAGCTTGAAGTATCTATTTTCACAGTTCTAGTTGAACCTGCGACAGAAGTGATGGATGGAGTTGTTGAAAGATTATGATTTTAACCTTCAGTACCACCCAGGCAAGGAAAACGTAGTGGTGGACATGCTCATCCGTCAGCCACATGGCCTGGTGGCACATATGATAGTTTGACAGTGGCAGATGCTCGAGGATGTTTTAGAGTTTGACTTTGAGTTCGGTCTGCAGTCTTCCATTATTCAGCTTTCGAGCTTATCGATTCAACCCTCTTTGGTGGCTAGGGTGATCGAAGTTCAGCAGATAGACGAGTCACTTCAGGAGTATCGAGCAGAGGCCACCTCCGTGGAGCAGTCAGACTGGAAGATTAGTTCTGATGGTGGATTACACTTTAGAGGCCGATTGTGTGTTTCAGACATTCCAAAGTTGCATTGTGATCTGATGACGTAGGCACACCGATCGAGACTTACTATCCACCCAGGTTTCATGAAGATATATCGTGATATGAGGAGGCAGTACTTCTGACAGGGGATGAAGCACCAGATTGTGAGTTTTATGGCCGAGTGTGAAACATGCCAGCGTGTCAAGGCCGATCATCAGAGACCCCCTGGTCCCTTGCAGCCGTTGAGCGTTCCAGAGTAGAAGTGGGAGCACGTATCGATAGACTTCATCACAAGTTTGCCGAGGACTCGGTGCGGTCATGATACCATTTGGGTTATCATCGATCATCTGATGAAGTCGTCTCATTTCATTCCAGTGCGTGCTCCCAGTCTATGGACCGGTTGGCGAGGATATTCATTAAGGAGATAGTGAGACTGTAAGACATCCCAGTTTTGATTGTTTCAGACCAAGACTTCATATTTATGTGTCAGTTTTGAAGGAGTTACCAGCAGGCGCTGGGGGTCACTTTGCATCTCAGCACCACTTATCATTCGTAGACGGATGGTTAGACCGAAAGGGTCAACCAGATCCTTGAGGATATGCTCAGGGCTTATGTGATTGACTTTGCAGGCATTTGGGATGAGCATATGTAACTCACCGAGTTCGAGTACAACAACAGTTATCAGGCGACTATCGACATGGCTCCTTTTGAGCCACTTTATTGTCGACTGTGCAGATCTCCTAGTTGTTGGACTGAGGTTGGAGCATATCGTCTCTTAGGTCCCGAGCTTGTGCAGCAGATGTCGGAGGCTATTGATGTTATCAGGAAGAGGATGTGCATAGTTTAGAGCTGGCAAAAGAGTTATGCTGATCGTCTGCGTCGACCCCTCAAGTTCACAGTCGGGGACATGGTATATCTCAAGGTCTCACCTATGAAAGGCGTGGTTCGCTTTGGTGGGAAGGGCAAGCTCGCCCTGAGATTTTTTGGACCTTTTGAGATTACTGAGTGTGAAGGGCTTGCCTTACCTCCTGAGTTGTCCGCAATCCACGATGTATTCGATGTTTCTATGTTGCGAAAATGTGGGTCGGACACTATTCCCATGATTGATTAGCAGCCACTTAAGGTTCGTGAGGATGCTTCTTACATTAAGCAACCAATTCGTATTCTTGATCGGAAGGAACAAGTCCTCATGACCACGGTCATTCCCTTGGTGAAAGTGCAATGGGGTCATCATTCGGAGGCCGAGGAGTCTTGGGAACACGAGGTTAAGAGTAGAGAGAGTTATCCCCATTTATTCGATGATTGATTGCTTGTATTTCTTGCATTGTCTTCTCTTTTTCTTTATGATTGAAGTATACATACATATATATATATATATATATATATATATATATATATATATATATATATATATATATATGATAATGTTTATGCATTCTATTGTTCCGATTTTTTCAATTTTGAGAATAAAATTTCTTTGTTGGTGGGGAGGATTGTAAGACCCGACCCAAGTTTGCATGTGTATATGTGTGCGTGAGTGTGCGTTTTGTTCATTTTGGTTCCGTGGCCCTACCGATCAAATTTCAGTGACCTGGGACCTTCAGATAGTGTTTGCGGTCATCCTTAAGTCCAGTCATGAAGACCCGACTCGGATCGAGCTGAAACCTATGCCATCTTGTAAGCTTCGCCGCCATTTTTTGAAGGTGTGTTCCACTCATGTTAGGACACATATACCAAATTTTAGGTCCAATGGACCCCTGTGCACACCGTGGCAAGGGCCGGACTGGCCCACCACGTTGGGACATCCAGGTCTGTTCTATTTTCTGGATAGACTATTTTTTTAAAATTAATTAAAATACTTAAGAATATTTAAAAATTCTAAAATTTTATGGAGGTGTGTCCTACATATGGATGTGTCACCTTACACAATTTCAAACCCAACGGACATTTGAGCTGGTTGTGGTGTGGTTAGGAGTGGCCCACTAGGCAGGGACTCACAGGCTGGGGCGTCTAGCCTTGGCTGGCTCTCCATCATGCCTTGTGGGCCCACCTAGATGTGTTGTATATCCCACCATATTATGAGGATTTTGTGGGACTAATTCATGCCTTTACACCCTAAATTTTATGTTTAATTAATGCATCATTGAGGTTGGACTCTATGTATATTTATATGTAACCAGATTTTTAGACTCCTTGTAAGCCCAACTGGGCTGGAACCTTGTAGATCGGCCTTGGGCTGTATTCTCCATGGTATTCTATTGGGCTAGTAAGATAGAATGTATAAGTGGTTGGACCCTTGGTTTCCCACCAAAATAACTAAATTCTTGGGCTAGGTTGTAAGGCCCAACTTGCTTATCTTGAATACGATTCTCGCCCATGTGTTGGAGTAATGGGCTGCCACTATGCCCACCATAATGTATGGACTTGGTGGCCCTTATATTTAGGCCCTAAAGTCCTTTATAGGCCCTTATTATTGCATGTGGATTTGGCTGATATTGCCTCTATTGGACCTATGAATTATGTGTAGCCTTGGGCCACTTTATCGAGGCCCAACATTGTGATATATTTATATGTATATAGCTGCCCATCTCTTTCTTATGGTGATGCTCGGGCCACGGGCCTTGATCCATGGTATATTATTATTAGGCCGCCTTCAGGGGATAATGGTGGTTGAATGCCCACCTTGATATGCCCCTCTAGGCCCTTGTTAGTCCCATTCTTGCATCTATGGGTGGTTAAAGGTCCACCATTGACCATTGTTAGGCCCATTCTTATTATTTAAGCCCATGCCATTATTTGTCTAGTCTCATGGGCTACCTCAGGCTATTAGGCCCCCATTGAGGTTGTATTCCTTTTGAGAAACGGTCTAAGTACCTAGACCCTATTGGTGAGGAGGGGAGAACATCTTCATTGTATTGGCATTTCTTGTTTATCTTCATGACCCACTCTCATACGCATCGTATGCATGCTTGGTTGAGATGTAATTGGTCATGGTTATGCCATTGGGTAGGATATTGTGAGGGTTAGAGTTTTCCCCGCTTGAGCACGTTGGATGTCTGGGTATGATGCATGGCTGTTTGTGTGATTCATGCATCTGACATTGCATAGCATGATCGACATTCACCCTCGCTTCATTAAGGCCTTGCCTCCATAGGGATATTTGTGGATGGCTGGATGTGTGGACACTGAAAATGATGTTTAAGTATACCGGGTGCATAGGATGCTCATGGGTGAAATTTCTAAAACTTCCGTTATACCAAGGATCTGCTCCAATGCCGTGACCGGGTGGAAACATGAGTGGACGAGGGCCTTACACCTGTAGGCCGTGACTCCCACTATTGTGTAGTCAGTTGGATAGGGATGTGGCCTTATCTGCCTATGAGGGAGGGAATTATTAGGCTGAGTCTAACCAACTTGTGAAATGGGTCTGCTACTGTCAGGCCTTGTTGGTGATTTGCTGTCCACAGGCAGGTAGTGAGGTCTCTTACACTCGTTTGACTGTGCGGGTTTATAGAGCGACATTCATTCAGCAGTGTAATGGACCCCAGTGATTTTTTTTATAACTGAAAATGTATTTGATATATGGATTGGATATGAGCACTGACATTACTCGCATCGTATTAGCATTGGCTGTGTAAGCCCCTTCATGCATTACCTTGGTATGGAGCCCGGTACTCATTGCGTGGTATTCATGATAAGCCTCGGTAAGGATAGTGATATTCTCATTGAGCATGCTCTTTCCTTATACCTCATTGAGCTGTAAGACCCATATCCTAGCCCATACCATTTCGTAGGCTTCCGCGATCCTCCCGGTCGAATTCTGGTAACCCGCGATCTGTTACCGATGTTTGTGCGCTATCCTAAGCCAAGTCCTGCGTATCTTAGTCAACTTAACCAGAGATTTATACCAGTGCGACTACGCCGCCACCACGGTTCTGATGTCGCGTCTCGCACACCGATGCAATACCCTGGCCAAAAGATGTGGGCCTGCATTCAGTTCGAGGAAAGACGCCGCGCGTTGCAAATCCTGAGAAAATAATCTCTACCCAACATCACATCAATCATATCAATCAAATCACTCACTCATACCTCTCCCACCAACTAATTAAAGCAACCCATGCTTAGCTTATTCCTCTTATCCCAAAAGTCAAAGAGACCCATACTTCCCATGCCTTATCTCTTACACACCACTCCTCCCTCTCTCCCATCACTCCTCTCCCATCATCTCTCTTATTCTCTCTCTCATTCTCCCAAGCAACCCCAAGGGGAGAATCGTCCATGGCTTCCATGGAGAAACCATGTGTGGCCCACCTTCCTATCACCCAATCCCAACCTCTAAAATTGATCTCAACCGTTGAATCTTATTTCCTTAAAGCTCTACAATGCATTGGTGGAAGGATGAAGAAGAAGATCCTAAGGTGGGTGATTTTATTTATCTGATTTGTGATTTGGGGGCCCATAAATGGTGGGACCCATCTTGATGTTTGCATTGTTTAGGGAGGGCCCATAGTGGTGGGATCCCTCCCCTTCTCACCGATCTCTCTCTCTCTCTCTCTCTCTCTCTCTCTCTGTCATTTTTTTTGTTGTGTGATGGTACACCTTGATGGACGGTGCTGATTTACATGGCTAAGGTTTGGATGGTGCTGGACGTGGGATGTGGACCCACCTTGACTTTTTTTTGTTTCATCCAGACCGTCTAGATGGCCCACTTGACTGTCCGTTTGGACAGGTCTGGCACGTGCTGGATGCAACTTGGGACCCACATTGATGTATATGTTGTCCCCACCACCGTCCAGCAGGTGGGATATTGGTGGGGCACACCTTGATGTATGTGCTTTAGCTGCACCGTCCATCCAAATTACTGGACGGTGCTATGGACTCCACCATGATAGGTGTTTGATCCACCATCCAGTCCAGCATCTGGACGTGGACCCACCATATTATATGTGTTGTGACGGTGGGTCCCACAGGATATGTGTTGTACCGTCCATCTGGACGAGAGGAAAACATATAGATCAGCTTGATCCGATCAAGTGGGCCACATACACTTGGACCCATCTTGATGCATTTATCCATGCCGTCTAAAGGTGACCCTCATGATGTATGTGAGAACCCTCACCGTCCAGATCTGGACGTGTGGGAGTCACCATGATGTATGTGTTCCATACACGTTGATCGTCCCTCTGATGGACGTGGGACCCACCCTCACGTGCTACACATGTGAGGTGGGTGCCCACCTTGATGACATGTGTTTTATCCCCATTATCCATGGGACCCACCTGCGGCAGTGGGGACCACCCTGTAATACGTGTACCACGTCCAGGCCATCCGTCCAGCGCCTGGACGTTAGCAGATTGAACATGGAATATATATATATATATATATATATATATATATATATATATATATATATATATATATATATATATATATATATTCAGTACATATATATGTATATATTATATATGTATTACTATATTGTGGGCACCACACGTGTAGTGGGACCCAACCATGATGTATTTGTTGTATCCTCACCGTCCATCAGGGACGGTGGGATCAACCATGACCTATGTATTTTATCTGCTTCGTCCATCAATGACAATGGGACCCGCTAACGTGGGTGAATCCCCACCGTCCATTCTTCTGGACGTGGTTGGCCAGTACAAACCAACCCTTTAGCTGCTGTAGTCACGTGTGAGATACTACTTTGGTGCATATGTTATAGCCATGCTGTCCAGACTGATGGACGTGCGGCCCACCTTGATGCTGAGGGCTATCCGACCGTCCATCACGTGGGTTGCACCGTGATGCTTGGGTTTTATCAAGACCGTCCATCTGTATGGATGTCAGCAAGTTCTGCGGGTCGCATGATGTATGTAATTCATTCATGTTGTTCATCCAGTTTCATCTGGACCATCCATTTGTGTGGACCCCATCAGTAGCTGAGGTATTGACGTTAGAAAATTCTATGGGGCCCACACATGATATATGTGTTTTAACCATGATGCACGGTAGTTGTGGGACCCACACATACGTGGAAAACACGTGATGCGTGTGTTAATCCAGACCATCCATATGGACGGTGGCCCCTTTTACATTTCATGTATATTATATTATAGTATATGATATGATAAGATATTATATTATATAATATCTTTATACAGTAAGAGAGAGAGGGAAGTGGGGTGGCCCACGTACATGGGACCCACCTGACGAACTGACTGCTCCACACCGTCCATCCATTCATCTTGCGTGCCTGTCTTGCACCACCTCGTCGATCCATCTGACATTGCTGTGGGCCCCACTTTGAAGGGTATTTTTCCATCCAAACTGTCCATCCACTTGGTGGATTTTGGACCCTCCATCTGCTGGATGGTCAGTGCCCCACCCATGATGGATATTTTCCATCCAAACTGTTTGTTCATTTTGGTGGACAGCCACCTATGTGGATCCCACATTATTCTACCAACTGTCCAAACATTTGGTGAGCTCGTCCTTAGGCTTGAGAAGAAAAATAAGACAGATCCAATACCAAGTGGACCACATTGCCGAGAACAGTGGTGAATTGAACGTCTACCGTTGAAACCCTTTTTGGGTCACAGAAGTTTTAGATCTATATGGGAACTGTTTTTCCTCTTAATTTACGTATTCATGACCTTATGATCAGATTGGGTGGAAGATAATGTTATGGTGGGCCCTACTTTGATAATGTGTTGTATACACCGTCCATCCATGTGGGGCTGTCGGGATGTATTTATTATCCATGTCGTCCATCTTATGCAATGCGGCCCACCTTGATATATGTATTTTATACTCACGACGTCCACCGTAGGACGGTGTCATGTGGGGCCTACCATTGATGCATGTATTGGATGTGTGGCCTACCTGAGGTACGTGTCATATCCAAACTGTCCAGCCATCTGGGTCATCCAGGTCGTCCATATCATGAGGCCTACCTAGATGTATTTATGGCCCATCCATGATGCCCGTTAATGCGGCCCACTTGATGTTTATGAGGCCCGTGTATGGGGCCCATAGTGATGTGTATTAGGCCCTTGACTGAGGCCCATGATGATGTGTATTAGACCCTTGTATGAAACCGTGGACCCATTATACGATTGACCCTATGAGCGTCATTCCTTGAGAGCAATGTTGGTTAAAGGTCCATATTGATGTGCAATGATGGTTAGATGTCCTCATTGTGACCTTCCCGTAGGCTTTGTTAGGCCCATTTGTACTATTCTCTAAGCGGGTTAACCCAAATAAGTAGGCCTCATCCGCCGTAGACGGATGGCTCCGTGTTATCGGATTTGATATAACCACGGCCGAGTGCTGATCTTTATACTATAGTTGATCGGCTGATCATCTATGGACCCCGTTTTGTTTATCTGCTGATTACCGGTGTGATTAACGTGACCGATTTGCCCACTCTGATTACCGATCGATTCTGATTGACGTGACCGATTGTCGATTCCGATCGACGCGTGATCGATTCCGATTACTGTGACCGATTGTCAATTTCGATTGACGTGACCGATTTGCCAACTCTAATTATCGATCGGTTTCGATTACCATGACCGATTATTGATTCCGATCGATGTGACCGATTTTTCCACTCTGATTATCGATCGATTCCGATTGATGTGACCGATTGCCGATTTCGATCGACATGACCGATTTGCCGACTCTGATTAACGATCGATTTTGATTATTGTGACCGATTGTCGATTCCGATTGACATGATCGATTTGCTGATTCTTATTACCGATTGATTTCGATTATCGTGACCGATTGTCGATTCCGATTATCGATTCCGATTATCGATCAATTCTGATTGTCGTGGCCGATTGACGATTCTGATTGTCATGACCGATCCCGATTACTGAGGCCTACTCCGATTCCGATTCCGATTTCGATTGCCAAGGCCGATTGTCGAGACTTATATGATATATATACGACCCATAGTTGAGGCCCATTGTGATGTATCTATGGTCCTTAGGCGAGGCCCACTGTGTTGTATATTAAGCCTTTGTGTGAGGCCGTCGGTCCATTATGTGTTTGGCCCTGTGGGGGTCATTCCTTGGGGCAATGTTGGTGAGATGTCCACATTGTTGAGGCTGATTGTTGATGCTGGTTATTTATACCGATTATGAGTATGTGACAGCATAATATCATAATACATACGCATCATTGCATATGTCATAGTGCCGGTTGTTATGAGACTCCTTGATAGGCAGAGATTGTCTCGTATGAGCGCACAGTTTGCGCAGGATTGATGCATGATTAGATTGTATGACTCATGCATCTTACATTATATGATGTGATTATTGTATGCCCTAGCGACATCAGGGTCATAGCCTCCACAGGCATATCATGGATGGCCAGATGGGACACCGTAAATCTGTTCTATATGGGGTGTTATAGATATCCCTGGGTGAAAGTCCCTAAACTCTCTTGGTTCGAGAGGTTGCTCCAACGTCTAGACCGAGTGAAAGCATGAGCGCATGTGGACCGTATACCGTTAGGCCGCGTCTCCCACTGTGTCATGGTCGGTTGGAAGGGAGTGCAGCCTTACCTGCCCGAGAGGAGGGGGTAATGCTAGGCTGAGTCTGACCAGCTCGAGGAATGGGTCAGCTATCGACGAGCCGGGCCTGATATTGGCAGGCGGATAGTGAAGTCTCTTCCACTCGCCTTGTTGCGCGCGATGAGGCGACAATCTGGTTTGGAGTGTAATAGACCCCAGTGATTTTCCAGAGAGAAATCGTACTGATATGTGGACTTATTAAGTAGGAGTTGCATGCTCATTCATTCATTCATTCATTATCCACTAGGGCTGGTAGTGCGTAACTTATTGTTGTGTACCTTCGTTATGGCAAGAATTTCAGTTGGGCGCGAGACTAACCTGAGATCAGGAGTTTACCACGATGAGTCTGACTATCCAAATTTAGGTATGTGACTGGTTTAGATAGAAGTCCCTTGTGGTTGACCCCATAGCATGCGATACTACGTACTATCATCCCGACTTCACACTCCAGCATGGTTATTTCATTTGCATCGCATATTGCATTACATCCGCAGGCATATGGCATCTTGGGTTGCTATTTCTGTACTTATATGGCCTAGATAGATTTAGGAGGATTTGTATATTGCATTGCATCCGCGACATTTGATATTTGGCTCTTTATGACTCCTTATCGCATAGTTATTCTATATTGCGTATTCTGATATTGATTGACTCATAGACTTGTCCATACTTCCGCTTACTCTGTTATCATGTGATTTATATCTTGTCAGTATTTCTGCTTACTCTGATAATTCCTACTCTTGTCAGTGTTTCTGCTTATTCGGACATTGTATGGTTTATGGATTACTAGTTTTCCAGTATTGTATGATTATGACATTGTATTGAATATTTACACTTACCTTGTGCACACACTTACACCACCCTCTAAGCTTTCTATAAGCTTATGCACGATAAATGCGTGCAAGTGATGTTAGGTTGCAACAGTGTTGAGCTTGGAGCGTGCAGTGGTCTTCTGGAGCTTGACTTTCTATTTATATATTTCCCTTTCAATGTTGTAATCAAATGATTATATTAGTGGATATGTGATGATGATGTTGCCTTTGTGAATTGGGTAATCTTGTGGTTATGCTTATTACTAGTTAAATGAATATATAAAAAAATTCTCTTTGTAGGATCCCAGGATCAGAATCTGGTATATGAATGTTAGGAGCTGAGAATGGGGTACTACGGAGGCTGTCGGCACCGGATTCGGCGATCGGGATTCCTATGAATCTGATTTCTGGGTTTGGGGCGTGACATGTTTGACTGTGCGGGTTTGTAGAGCGACATTCATTCAGCAGTGTAATGGACCCCGGTGATTTTCTTATAACTGGAAATGTATTTGATATGTGGATTGGATATGAGCACTGACATTACTCGCATCGTATTAGCATTGGTTGTGTAAGCCCCTTCATGTATTGCCTTGGTATGGAGGCCGATACTCATTGCGTGATATTCATGATAAGCCTCGGTAAGGATAGTGATATTCTCATTGAGCATGTTCTTTCCTTATACCTCCTACTATTCTTCTGTGCACCATTGACACACACTTTCACCACCCTCTAAGTTTTTATAAGCTTGTGCAAGATTGATGCGTAAAGGAGACTCTAGGTAGGCGTCATAGCAGTAGAGCGTGGAGTAGAGTTGAGCAGGGAGAACTCCAGTGTTGCTGATTTCTCTCTCTTTTCATATTACCTTATGTATGTTCTTTTGAATCTGATGTAAACTTGTAAAAGTTCAAATTCTTAGTGGATTTTGTGATGTGTGCCCTTTGTTATTCCTATATGTACTTGTTGTGATCTTGGGTATGCTCATATTGGTAATGATTATACTGTTATGAAAATCCTCCTTGTAGGATTTCAGGATTGGAACCTGCCTCAGGAGTCGAGAATGGGGTACTATGGAGGCTATTATGGCCAGAACTGGCCATCGGGTTCCTTATGATTCCGGTTACCGAGTCTGGGGCATGACACGAGCTGTCCTATTTTCTACTGCGGATCAAGCTATCTTCTCCAGTCTTTTTTTCATCCTTTGTACTTGGTTTTCTTAGATTTTTGACATGTGAATTATTCATTCTTAGTCTCCTAAGATCCATCATTTTTCTTGGTGATTCTTGAGCATCAAATCCATGCTTTTAACATTCTTTTCAATCAAACTCTCAGACTCACCTCGCAATACAAACATGTATAAAATATACTCATTAAGCATTATCATGTTCATAAAACCAAGATATAAACAGGAGTAAATATGCAATATTTGACACTCAACATTGATGAGCTTGAACACACGACGTTCCTACTCCTCTGGATCTGCTGACATCTTCTATGTTGAGCATGAAATAGCGGTGAAGACCGCTTGAGTTGAAGTAGAAATATGCTAATATGTCCTAGAGGGGGGTGAGTAGGACTTTTTAAAGTTTTTATGATTTATTAAAAATCCTATCATACTAAGCCTATCACAAAGTATAGATTAGGATTACTCAAAATTAACTCTACTAGCTTCCAAGCCTAGTAGAGGATCCAATCACAGAACTATTTAAATGATAAGCATGGAGCAGTTATAGTCTATGATAGATGTGACTGTGCGTGAAGTGTGAGCAAATATAAAACCCTTTTTTTTCTCTCCACCCTGCTGACTTTTATCGAGCGCCATCTATCGATCATATCGACCAATGTCTCAATGATATCGAGAAGTTATCAATCGATTCTATCGAGTCTGTCCACGATGTCATTCACGGTCAAACGGCTTTTCATATTATGAAGAGCCATTGATTGTATCGACCCTCGGTCGATAAAATCGAAAAGGATCGACACTAGTATCAAAAGTAGGTGCTTTTCAGGATTTTCACACTTTCGATACACTATTAAGTATATCCTGTTTTGATCAAAATATATCACAGAATTTTGTACAGGTTCTGTACAATTACAAACATGAAAATATTTATATACAAAAAGTTTGAGGTCTCCAACCTCAGATGTAATATTTTAGACTTAGCAAAATTGCATCATTTCAACAGATATCCAGATCTAGATGCATAACCTGGACTTGTTCCATTTTCTGCTTGATATTTCAAGGTATATGAAAATTAATCATCAGACAGTTCAGTTTTCTTTTGCTACCCATTGTGAGACAGATTTCTTCATTCTATCCTTTTCTTTAGGTGGTAATAGATAGGTGTTTCTCCTAGATGGACTTTTAACATTCTGAGTTTATCTGATTGATTTAAATTTTCCAATGTGATTTTGATAAGAGTTATATAGAGTCTGTCTAGGTGCTAAACATTCAAATTTATAATGACCAACATCACCACATAAATGACAAACTGGAGAAATTTTCATATTGCAACCTGTGGTAACCAGTTTTGTTGGGGCTTTATTTACAGTTTTCTTTATATTTTTCTCATATCCTAGTCCACTTTTGTCTCTTCCTAGTCTTCCCATCCCTAATAATTTTTCTAGCTTCTCACCACTTTGGGAAATTTTGTTGTTGATTTCAGCAACTCTCCTGGATTTTTCTAAGTCAATGTTGAGTGAGTGATTCTCATTCTTGAGTTGCACATTATCATCTCTTAATAATTCAGCCTGGTTCACAAGTTTTGACACTTCTATTTTTAGGAATATGTTTTCTCTTTTTAACCTTTCATTTTCTGAATGATATTGTTACAAATCATTAACTAATTGTGTGTTAATTTCCAAGGTTCTTTCCAAGTCTTTTTGCAACAGTTCCTTTTTATTTTCAGACATACCGAGTTTTTTAAGAATCTGGATGCTATGAATATACAGTTGATTATAAGCATCTTGCAGTTTATCCTTGTCAATTTCTTCTTCTTCTTCAATTTTCTCATTGTCAGATGGAAATGATTCAGTGGCTTGTTGTTCTTTCTCAGATTCAGTTGGAATGATCGAAGCAGTGGAGACCATAAGTATTTTCAAGGATTTCTGATCTCCATCACTTTCTAAGTCACTATTTTCTGAGTTTAACTCTTCTGTATCATCCCATTTGGTGGCTATTGCCTTGCCCTTAGTTTTCTTGTTTGGGCATTCAGTCGACAGGTGTCCATACTCATGACATGCATAGCACTGTGGTTCTTTGGTTCTTTTCCCAAATTTGCCTGTTGAAGGTTTGTCATCCACCTTGTGACCTTGATTCCTTTGAAAGAACCTTCTGAATCTTTGTGCCAGCAAAGCCACTTTCTCATCTTCATCTTCTTTTTCACTCTCACTGTCCTCATGTTTTGTTTTCTTAGAGGTTTTTAAGACAGTGTTTTTGGATTTTTGGAGTTGTGTGAAGTGCAGTTCAAAAGTTTGTAGGGAACCTACCAATTCTTTTACTTTCATCTCGTCAATATTTCTACACTCCTCAATTGTTGTTACTTTGGGATTAAACCGTTCCGGTAAGGACCTTAGTATTTTTCTACAAATTTTCGGTACCGAAACCTTTTCTCCCAATCCACCCATGGAGTTGTAAATAATATTCAATTTGGTGAAAAACTCCATAAATGTCTCATGCTCTTCCATCCTTAGATTTTCGAACTGTGAAGTCAGAAGTTGTAGTTTAGATCTCTTCACAGTGCTTATGCCTTCATGGGTTATTTCCAATAAGTCCCATGCTTCTTTAGATGTCCCACACATGCTTATCTGATTGAAAATATCTTGGGACATGGCACAGTGGATGGCATTCATTGCTTTTGCTTCAGTAATTCGCTGTTCTTTGTCAACCGCCGTCCACTTTTCTTTCGGTTTGGGCTTGGTGATTGTGGTTTCATCTTCAAGTACAGTTTGTTCAAATGGTACCACATATCCCTTTTCAACTACATCCCAAACATCGTGATCTAAGGATCTCAGGAAGTAGTGCATTCTAGCCTTCCAGTATGCATAATTTGAACCATCAAATATTGGAGGTCTAGTGACAGATGAGCCCTCTCCTTTGGCCATATTCCTTAACTTCAGTCAAGATCACTCTCTAAGCGGTGAAGCCCTTAAAGAGAGACCCGTTCTGATACCAATTGAAATAGCGGTGAAGATCGTTTGAGTTGAAGTAGGAATATGCCAATATGTCCTAGAGGGGGGTGAATAGGACTTTTTAAAGTTTTTATGATTTATTAAAAATCCTATCACAGAGTACAGATTAGGATTACTTAAAATTAACTCTACTGGCTTCCAAGCCTAGTAGAGGATCCAATCACATAACTATTTAAATGATAAGCATGGAGCAGTTATAGTCTAAGATGGATATGAATGTGTGTGAAGTGTGAGCAAATATAAATGCAGTTAATATAATCACACAAATGATCAGGCACAAGAATCAATCACAAACACAGTCATCTATAGTGGTTCGACTACTTATCTACTCTACTCCCGGCTGCCACACTCAACCCTTGAGTGTACCGAATTTCACTAAGGAGGTTTCCCATGGTTCACCTCAAACCTAAGGTTTTAAATCAATTTCACCTTTAACCTTTACAGAGGTTTCTACTCGGTTCACCTCAAACCCTGGAGTTTTGCTGGTGCACTCCTAACCAGATGTTTATGCCCACATAAAGCAAGGGTCCATACAACGCACCCGGATGTTTATGCTCTCTATAGAGCAAGGGTCCACACAACGCACCCACAGCATACACTCTCGCCAGAGGCCTCCTTTGAGGACTTCAAAGGATGAGCAACACTTAAGGCCTAATCCTAGAAAGGAATGATCACAAGTGTCCTCTGGACTTTAGAAACTTATAGATAAGTTGATGAGTCTCATTCAGCATAATGTCGAAGATCTCCACCTTGTTGTTGAAGAGTCTTCGGCTCCCTTGATCTGCAACACAAAAGATGTACTAGTACTAGGCTTCGGGTCGGGTTAAGGTTAGGACGAAAATCCACTCTCTTAAAATTTTTCTATAAGGAAGAAAGAGTGATTCCATTCAAGGCATCCCAGTTTAATGATATGCTTTTAAGATAGTTGCTGGAGGATCCTTGAATGTGGAAGTTCATTTTCCAATCCACTCTATTGAATGTCAATGGTAAGAGTGGATTGGAAGATGAACTCCCGTGAGAGAAAGGGCTTTGGGTATATGATCTGAGGGTAAGACACACAAAAGCATTCTCTTCTTTCTCTACCAAAAATATGACCAAGTCTCTCTTTAAATAGGCAAAAGGTTTCAACGGATATAAAATGGTCATATTTATGACTGAGTTCGATGTCATCGAGCATGGTCGATATCATCGGGCGTATACTCTCGATAGGATCGACTGTCCGCTCTATAACATAAACTACAAAGTCATACGCTTTTAAAACCTATTGTCAGCTGATCGATGGGATCGATACTTGTATCGATGTCATCGAATTTCGAACTCTGATTCCATCGATACTTGGATAGATCTATCGACACTTGAAAAATGAGAGAGACTGGCCGAAATATTTCAGGATATAGGATATGATCGAGGGTCAATTGATGCCATCGGAATTTGAATGTCGATGATATTGAGACCGTGTCGATTGGATTGATAAATCATATAGATTTACCTATAAGCACACTGGACAGTTTGTGTCCAGACTTGATCCAATCGACCAAGACTCGATAGTATTGACAAAGGAATATCGATTTTCTCAAGTGGCCCCCGATCAACTTTTAGAACATCCTGAAATATTTGCTGGAGGAAACATGCGCCCACTATCGATATAATCGAATGACTTCCGAGATGATCGATATTTAAATTCAGATTGAATCGAAACAGTCATCTATATATCAAAGCTTATAGTAGTTTTCTTTAGAAAAACAGGGGCATCGAAAAACTGCTTGTCGATATTATCGATCCACTTTCGATGGGCTCAATATTCGAATATCGATGATATTAATTGAAACTTCGATATATCGATAAATTGT
The DNA here is from genome assembly GCA_037074715.1 of Magnolia kwangsiensis. NCBI lineage: Eukaryota > Viridiplantae > Streptophyta > Magnoliopsida > Magnoliales > Magnoliaceae > Magnolia > Magnolia kwangsiensis. The sequence goes on along the minus strand of CM073583.1, from coordinate 61,432,673 downwards.
CCAGATGAATATGCGGTTGCTGGACGCTTTTTGTCCTCACTTAATTGTATTGATTGAGATGCCGAGGACATCGACAGAGCAGGTCGATCATATCGAAAGGGGTATCGATATAATCGATAGGGTAAGAAAACTTAAAGATTTTCCTATTTGATAAAAAGTTTTCTTATAATAAAATCCTAAGATGTTCTACTTATTTTAAGGGTTTTAATCACCTGGTGTTTTGGGACATGGGATGTGAGGCTATGATTTACCTAAGGCGAGCTTCCACACACCTAATTGAGGCAGACGCTTGAATTGATCTTCTTGTTAGGCACTGTAGTCCGACTGACTCAACTTACACCGTAATTGACAAATAAGAGCACTAGTAAGTGCACTTACAGAGTACCTAAAAAGTAATGACCAAATACGTTTCTTTGGTTGAATACCTTGCTCAAGGCCATAGAATAGCCTCGTCGCCGTATGTTCTCGGCCACTTATACAAGGGTCTTTATGATGTTACTTGTAAAGGATTACATTCTGTAGGAGGACTACTTTGGCTAGTACATATGTGGTTCTTTGCATACTTCCTACCCACTCTCTTCAACTCTTCAGTGCACAAAGAAAAGTAGTATACTTTTTTCAATGATCGAATTCTCCACATCTTCCTAGAGAATATCATGGTCGATGATTACCTCATCGGATTATTCTCCCTTGATAAGTCCAAAGAAAATCAGTCCTTCACGTCTTTCACTGAAGAAGAAGCTTACGGGCCAAGGTGGCTTACATGGCAATTTCAGCTTGATAATGAGTATATAGCTGGTCAGTTGCACCAAGCTTGGACCTGCTTCCCATTAACTGGGATTTGTCTTACGGAAGTACAATCGAGCAGGGCAAGAATGCCAAGGTAGGAATCGACCAATACCATCATTCTCTGTTTGCTCGGTAGTTAGGCCTGATCTTATACATTCCATGCCCTCTCACCCATAAAAAATACAATCAACCTCCTTACGATCGCTTGATAGTGACCGATGTGGGGCTCTATGTTTCCCTTAGCAATTCTTATCGTAAGGAGTCGCTTGTCTTGAAGATCACAAGCTATCCAGACCTTCTTGAAGTGATGAGAAATTTTGTGGCATGGTGGGATCGCCAATATACTAAATTTATGGGCAAAAGGAGTGCAACAATAGACGTGGGCATCGAGCCGAGTCGAGTTAAGGTGGGTCAAGCTCGGCTCGACTTGTCCATGCTATACTCGAGTTCGAGCTCGAGCTCAAGCTTGGTCTCGAGCTCAACATTGAAGCTTGGCTTGTTTGCTAAAGCTGTCGAGTCGACTTCGAGTAGAGATAGTTGTTCAAGTTGAGTCGAGCTTGTGGTTCGAGTCGGATCAAGTTTACCTCAAGTCGAGCTTGAGCTTGCTGGGTGAGAGAGTAATGGATTTTGTTCTTAATCCTCCTCCATTGATGAAAATTTTAAAAATCTTAGGAGAATCAAAGCAAAACCCAATGAAAAAACCTAACAAACCTGTAAGAACCGATCTATTCTTGATCTTCTTCCACCAGCAGAAATCCAAGTACTAAAAAAGAAACAGAGCAGAACACAGATCAAAAATCCAAGTAAAGAGCTCTAACCAATCAGATCATTGGATTTCCTTGAAGCTCTAACAAATCTAAGAAGAACCTATCTCAGATTTCTTGGGTTTCTTGCCCAAGAAGTAAATCTTAAGATATTGAAATAATACTATTGTAGAGTTGAAATGAAAACTGGTGGTGGTGGTCTGGGCGGGCGTGCGGCTACGAGTAGAGAAAGAGAAGAAAGGGAATAGGAAATGGAAAAGGGGTGCATGTGGTTGGGTAGAGACTTTAGGGTTTGTTTTATTCTTTTTTTTAAAAAAAAATAATTAAAACTTAAAACTTATATTGATATAATATATATATTATATATAATATTTAATATATTTATTAATCTAGTTGAGTTAAGTCGAGTTTAAATGCCCCCTGGTCAAACTCGGCTCGAACTCAACTCGAGCTTCAAATAATTAGCTTGACTCAGCCCGAATCGGCCATTCAGGTCGAGTCAATCCAAGCTGACTCGAACCGAGTCAAGCGAGTTTTTTGAGCTAGCTCGACTCGAATACGGCCCTGTACAACAGAACTTACAACCCAATTTTTCTCTCAACTGGGTCTGGTGGTGAGTAAGAAGAGAAGTGCTCCCACGCTACTCGCCATTACTGCAAAAAGAATGGCGAAGGTAAGGACGAGATCAACCGCCACTTCTCCTGTTGCAACGGCCACAACTCTTATCCCAGAGGTAGTAGGGATTACAACATAGTATCTTGATATTCTTGCGACCACTCAACAACAATGGATGGATCTGAAGAAAATCTCAGATTTGGGAGGTATGCCCAGTCATTCTCCCCTAAGAATTCTCGTCCTTTCTTTACAGCGCACCAATATTCCCTAGTCTCATTTAGTGATAAGAGATCAATCGTTATTACCATCGAGTCAGGCATTAAATACTTCTTCGGCTAAGGTTGTATCAACTTCCAAAAAATATTTCTAAATAAAGTACTGGCCTGGCCTTGGTGTTATGGATTATTCTCAAGAGATTAATAGAGGCCTAAAATGTCATGAAGAAGCTCACTTCAATAAATGTTGGATTAGATGGTGGCGGGATAGATAAATATTAAACAATCTTGATCTCCCATTTGATGAGAAATATCTCACACCTTATCGCCCTAATCCACCACCATTTCCTGCTTTTGCTCGACTGTTGGCAACTATAATAATAATAATCCTCAAGTTGTTAAGAACTAGCCAGTCATCCAAGTAATTTGGTATAACTTAGGTGGAGACCGCTTACTTGTGCTTTTTCGTAAAATAATTTCCTCACTTATATACTCATTAATATTGTTTTGACCCTTTCAGTGACCCGAGAATTACCAGTGGTCATAATGAAGAAGGTGATGGCTCAATGGCAGGACATCCCACCAATACCAGCAATCCCTTTGACCACAATTCCTTCAACAACTACGGCCTCACCAACCGTGATAGCCGCGACCATAGTCACTCTAATAGTTCTGAAAGATCCCACTCCTACAACCACTGAAGTTGTATCTCTTGACTCAGAGACAACTACCAGTGCAGAGGATACCCATTCTAACAATCCTCCAGGAGTTAACACCACCCCTGATGGTTCAGAACATGCACAACAAACCCAATCTACTCCTACACCGACTACTCAACGAAGGATTTTGATTTATTTCCGACCATTTAGTCCGAAGTTTGCTCCTGTTTTACCACTTCTTCCCCCTTCTGCAATGATTGAGGAGGCTCCTGCTCTGGCTTAGTCAGAGACAGTGATTGCAACAGTGGTGACTGATGTTCACAAACCCAAGTGTAGGGTCACGATGTAGTAATAATCTCAGTGAGACTGAGGTTGAATCCACAGGGATTGAACTTGCTTGTCTTCTGAATTTAACTAGAACTAGAACTAGATGAAGAACTAAAGCAGAAATCTGAATTTAAAGGAGTGATTGTGAATAAGGTTTAAACAATCAATTGAAAGTGGGAACTAAGGTGCCAAGGATTCACTTGTAGCTTTTCAGGATGCTACTACGCTTGATTCAAGGACACAACTGGAATCAAAGTCCTATCTTAACCAGTTGGAAGAAGAGACAGTCAGATCTCTGAACTTCTCATGAATCTAGTCATCAATGGAGGAGAATTGGAAAGATTGGAAGGGATTCTGTCACCTAACCATGCCCATGGGACGATGGTAAATAACAGGATTTACCAATCCAGCAATCTCAAAATAGAAAAGGAAGATACTCAAAGCTATTGCAGATTTATTATAATTTGTCACAACCTTATAATCAAACTAGAATCCAAGAGAGCTCAACCAAAACATGAATCAAAGTAAACTAAACATCCCAATCACACTATAAGCTTCACCTCTTAGCCCTAACTAAGAGTTTAGCCAATCATAGACATGATTGAACTAAAGTCTCTCAAACAAAGTATACAAACTAACTAAGGAAGAATAAGAAAGATCTTGAATGACAACTCCACCCTTTTACTCCACTCTTGAATCCTATAAGATACCTAGGAACGTCCTAGGGACTCCTATTTATAGTTGTGAAGCTCCACCTTTCACATCGATTTAAATTTCTGCAAACTGCCTCATATTTGCAATCCGCGTCGACCTCGCGTTACGATTCTGCATGATTTTGGTGGCACCGAAGTTGGTTCGGTGGCACCGAAATCGTATATGAAATTTATCACATCTAAAATTGTATGCATAGAGTACTTAGGTGGCACTGAAGCTGGACTTGATGGCACCAAAGTTGGCTTAGGTAAGACTGAACTGTCATGTTTTTCTGCTGATTAACTTCTACTTTTGCCAATCTTTTCTCCATCCTTTATACTTGGTTTCCTTAGATCTTTGGCATGAGAATTCTCTGTTCTTGGTCTCCTAAGATCCCTCCTTTGCCTTGGTAATTCTTGAGCACTAAATCCATGCTTTTAACATTCTTTTCAATCCAAGCTCTCAGAATCACCTTGCAACAAAAATATGCATAAAATATAACATTAAGCAGTATCATGTTCATAAAACCATGATATAAATGAGGGAAAATATACAATATTTGACACTCAAAAATTGAAGGATCGATCGACCCTAAAAACGTATGACTGATGAAGATACGACCATTAGTGTTTCAATGGAAGCTGCTGGATCAGTTTCGGTCGAGACTGGGGAGCTACATACAGTCGATATTGAGCAATCAATTACAGTCGGGCTAGTTGAGGTTGTTACAGAGTCGACCGAGGTCTAAATGGTCGATATCAACTTTCCTCGATCAACTACTCCAACAGTCGTTCCTGGAGATTCTGCTCCTGCTTCCTCAAGTGAAGGTGTCCCTCATGTGGATGATATTCTTTCTTCACTTGAGAAAGCTCTCATTAGAGAGTCATCCACGGTGGAGTCTCTTTCTCATCCCAATAGTTTGCAAGATCTGAGGACCGAACTCTATGACCTTCTCTAAAAAGGGCTTGCAAGATCCCTCAATGTTGAATCGATTGAAAGACTTGGTCGATTGGTCGGATCAGCTTACATACTATCTGAATCAAACCTTACTCTGGTAGTCAAAATGTCAACTCTTCTGGAACTTCAAGGAGTGCTAGAGACGTACTATCATGCTACTACTATCATCACCCACATCGAATTCGAGAGGGCTACAGCCGAGTCTAAGAGGACTTCAGCGTGGGACATTACCCAAAAGCTCACAGCAAAAAATGCCGTAGTGAAGGCTTCCCGATCCAAAATAGAAAACATGGAAGTCAGAGTCATGGCTTTAGAGGCAGAGCTGCTTGTGCTGAGATAGGAACTTGTAAAGGAACACATTGAGTGCCTTAAGGTTGAAGAGGACGTTTCTAAGTTGGCTGTTATTGCACATGCCCAGGTGGAGAACATTGGTTGACTTTCTCAATCAGCAGCCAAAAGAGAGGCGACATTGTAGACTGCGAGGACTCAGATGTAAATGGCCAAAACATTTTTACAAAATTTTTTTTCTTCTAACTTTTGAATGTAATCACTTTACATATTTAGATGGTGACAGAGCCCTTTTTGTGACTTCTGTCTTTTTGCTTTCTCGTTATTATCCATTGTAACTGATTGTGGACAGGTTCCTTAATACATGGTAGGCGTGGGTCATTTTCTGTTCCAACTCATTTCTTTCCTAACAAATAGGAACGTGCAGCACTCTTAGCGCCATGCTTTCTTCAGATTGGGGGTGTCGAGCGCCCGCTATTTAAATGGCTTCCTATATTCCATTTCATCATTACAGAGTTAATCCTTTCTAATGGCTTCCAACCCACCCCCTCTCATTGCAATTGCCGAGTCGTATCTGAAGGAAATCCTGGAACTTGGCTTAAAAGATTACACCTTCTCCAACCTGCTATCTGATGCCACCAGATTTGTCACAAATGCCTCCTTTGCAATGGGCATTAACCCCTCGGCCGAATTAAACAATAGGCTAAGAGAGCTACTTCTAAAGCTGAGACTTCTATACATTATGGGAACACGTTATTGTGACTTGAATTATTCCTACCAGGTAACTTCATGCTACTTACAGCAGCAAGATGCAACCAAAGAGGATTCAGGAGAAATGAGTGGCAAGTATGAATTAGCCTGGTATGAACGGTTGTGATGTGCTCAAGCACATCAATTCAACCACACCATGCTCCAGATGCTGAAATCCTACAGGGTTGGATTTATAGAAGAATTAGAAGAGCGTGGCAGTGTTTTCTATGCAAAAGAGATGGACCACCCAGAAGATTTATCATTCTTAGATGAACAAATCCTCCTATACCAAACGCGGTCGAGAGCAAGTTACAATGCTCGAAAGGCGGCCGAACATGAAGTTTCTTCGACCGGAACTCATGTCGACCTGTTACTCCATCTTCTGCCTCATCTTATTGAGGAAGAGGCTAACTGGATTCCTTCTAAGGAAAGAATGAAGTAGATATGCATGCCCTTCTCGGTGAATTTTTTTTAAAAAAAGTTTAGTACAATCGACCACACTTTCCTTTTATTTCTATTTTTTTCCTTTGTAATCACACGGTCGATGATTGGCAAGGCGATAAATAAATTTCCATAATGAATAAAATTTGATTGTTTGAAGACACCTTTGTTTCAATTGTGTAATTTAGTTTGGATAATAATCTTAGCAGTTAGTTTAGCCATAACGTTCTAGTACACACGACCAGTACTTAACCATTTTTTGTACATGTCATGCCTTAGCCATGCTGATAACGGCTCGTTTCCTGAAAAAGCTCCATTTGTTCCGTTATATTCTCGCAATCCTGGGAACAGTTCGTTCAGCCTTAGATGTCCAACCATCACATCGTTCATCGCACACATTAATTGTTGTATCTTTAACTTATAAAGCTTCCCTTAGGGTTTAAAATGCACCACAAATCAACTCGAGCCAAAACCTCTGTTGCGCAAACTCTAATATTTATGGACTTCTTTGCCCTGTCAATCCAAATTATGGAGGAAATTTTTGGGAATAGAGTCCTTCTCATGTTCCTCCTTCCTAAGGGATCCCTTTCGTTTCCTCAATGATGCTGCTAGACTTCCCAAAAACCAGCGACCTCCTCACGAAATTTTAAAAATTATTTTAGAACTTCTGCAACTCGAAGATGATTTCTCTGAGGCAAACAAAGAGATTGAGTGATGTTCAACCGCCCTGTCACGCCTCTCAGCCCTTAGTGCCAAATGTAGGGCTCTGTCATCCTGTTCTGAAGCAGCTTGGAAGAATAGGTTGCACTGGACTCACGAGCATGAGTTTTACAAGAAACTACTATGGATGTTGAAGCGTGCTCATTACCAGCTCTTTGCTGACTTGGCTGAAACTAATTGGCTTTATCCATACTGCAATCTGTCAGAAAACACTGACTTGGTCACCTTCGTCAAGTCCTAAATAGCTCTCTATTGAGACCGCATTGAGGTCAGCGAAGCCGAATGAAGATCGGCCGAGTTAAAGCACACGACCATCGACTGTCGCCTAGCCTACATCGATCACACTTCTGACGAGCTTGTGAGTCAACAGGCTTCATGGTCGAAGAGGCGCAACATGGCAAGGGAAGCTAAAGCTAAGGCCGCTAAAAGATTTGAAGACCTCAGATCGGCCCATCTATAGTTCCCATCCTACCCCTCTTCTTCATCATTATCCCATTCTTCTTTTTCCTCCTCGTCCTGTTCTTTTTCTTCTTCTTCTTCATCTATAAATATCTTGTAACTAAATGGCCTTTACTATAAAGTATGTATTTGAAATATCTATTATAACTAATAGACCCTCATTCTAGGACTTTATTTGAAATGAAATGTCTATTTTACCCACTTAGTTCGGCCTGGTTTCTCATGACTTCCCATAATGAAGGAAAGCACTGCTTTAAGAAACGACCGTTTATGGGAACCCTAGTAATATTTTCATTCATGTCTCTCAAGAGGTAGGCTCCTCCCTTAAGGACTTGCTTAACGATATATGGTCCGTCCTAGGTGGGCGACCATTTACCTGATGTTTAGTCTTTCTGGCTAATGGGCAAAACCATCTTCTAGACCATGTCACTTTGCTTGAAGGACTTTCCTTTTACTCTTCTGTTATAAGCTCGTGCCACGACCACTTTGTTGGCCATGATTGAATTCAAAGCTTTGACGCAGACCTCGTCCAAGTCCTCAAGTTCCGCCAGCATCGCCTCCGTGAACTCTGGTGGAGTTTATTGGGCTTGGTATGTGGTCCGTAGGGATGGGACCATTATTTCCAAAGGAAGAACTGCATAATGTCTGTAAGTTAGAGCAACGAACTTACTCCTGTACTCATCCGGGGTGACACTCTGTAGGCCCATAAGGCCTCAGACAGTTTAATATGTCATTCCTGTGGATTCCCTCGTATCATCTTGCTCATGATTTTCTTAATTACTTGGTACTGGCTTCGGCTTGACCATTGGCCTGAGCATAATAGGGGGTTGAGCGCATGATTTTTATATCATATCATTCGGCCATTGCCCTTACTTGCTTAGCCAAGAATGCTGCCCCTAGGTCTATGGTAATGAACTCTGGCACCCTGAAACAATGGATAATATTGGTTTCAATGAATCTAATGATCTCTTCGTAACCGACTCTCTTCATAAGCATTGTTTTGACCCACTTGATAAAGTAATCGGTCGTTACTATGATGAATGTATTTATTCAAGTTGAAGGTGGATGAATTTACCCAATTAGATTGATCGCCCATCCTCTAAATGGCCATGGATTTATTATAAGGTGCAACTTGGTCGTGGGTACGTGTTGGACCGAGCCATTCCTCTGGCAGGCTTCACAACCTTTAGCATACTAAACATAGTCGGCCATCATTTCTAGCTAGAAATACCCATAACACCTAAGCATGAGTTTCATCTTTCTTCTTGCTTGGTGGGCTCCACAAATTCCTTTATGAGCTCCCTGCATGACTGTCATAGCTTCTTTTTTAGATAAGCATTGGAGTAATACTCCATCGGCCCCTTTTCTATACAACTCATTGTCGACCATCACATAATTTGCGGACCTTCATATAGTTTTGTCGGTCTTATCTCGTGGGATTTGTAGGTATCTCACAAGAGGGGTCCTTTAATTATTTTCCTTTACATCTGTTTGGAAAATTTCCATTACATTCTCCCTCTGGAAAACAAAAGGTAGAGACCTCCTTAGAACTATGATCGACCGATTGCTTGATCCCTTCCATGCCTCTAGACCTGTAGCTAATTGTGTCATTTTGTTGGTGTCTGTGTTATATTTCCTAGTGATATGCATCAATTCAACCTCCTTAAATTGGTCAAGTATTTGAACTGTCATGGCATAATATGGTAATAATGACGAGCTAGTACACTTGAACAATCCCACCATCTGGTTCATCACCAACTATGAATCTCTTATCACATTTTTTACTCATAATTCCAATAATAATTCCAAGCCGATTATCATAGCCTCGTATTCGGCTTGATTGTTAGTACATTCAAATTGTAATTGGAATGCAAACTCTTATCGATTTCCATTCAGGGCGATCGATACAATCTCCACCCTAGACATCTCGTGTCTTTGACCAATTGAAAATTAATTTTCATAGTGTGAGTTGCACACAATGTAAGTCTAGGATATCTCTGGGAATTTGCTCTTCGAGATCGGAAGGGTGGTCAGCCAGAAAATTGGCTACCGCTCATCCTTTAACTTCCTTCTACGACACATAATGCAAATCAAATTTAGACAAAACCAATACGCATTTACCAATTCATCCGCTAAGAATCGGTTGGTTTAACATATACTTCACTAAATTAGTCATAACAATTACATTTACTCTCTTGGCCAAAAATAATTCATCAGTTTAGTGGCCGCGAAGTATAATGACAAGCATATCTTTCTATGGCTAAATATCTTTTCTTCGCATCGAGCAACATCCAACTCAAATAATAAATTTCCCTTTCCTTTTGCATATCATCATCTTGGGCGATGAGAGCTCCGACCGACCCCACTAAGGTTGCAATATATAACTTAAGCGGTTGATTCTGTATAGGGGGCATCAACACGAGATGCTTCATTAGATATTCTTTAATTCTGTCAAAAGCCAGTTGGTGATGATCCTTCCACACAAAATCGATCCCTTGTTTCAATTTAAGTAAAGGAGAAAAGACATTATTAGTCTTACCTACGCAATTAGATATTAATCGTCTAAAATTACATGATGCAGGAATCTCTGTAGTTTAACATTGTTTTCTGGAGGCCGTGCATTAATTATGGCCTAGGCCTCATTTTAATCAACTTCAATCCCCCTTTGATGTACCAAGAAGCTTAACAAATTACCGATCGATACACCAAAAATCCACTTCAATGGATTCATCTTTAATTTATGGTGTCTCATTCGTTTAAAGGATTTGTGCAAATGAGCTAGGTGCTCACTCACGTCAGTCGACTTGACTACCACATCGTCTATATAAACTTCCGTAAAGCAACCGATCATGTTATGAAAAATGGTATTCATCGCCCTTTGATATGTGGCAGCTACGTTATTCAATCCAAAAGGCATTACAACCCAACAATACATTCCCAAGGGACCTGGACATCTAAACGTTGTCTTGGGAACATCATCCAATACTATGTATATTTGATTGTACCCAAAATGTTTGTCTAGGAAAGACACTATCCCGTGGCCCATGGCCCGGTCGATAAGTTGATCGGCCACTGGCATGGGATATTCATCCTTCGGTGTAGGCATGTTCAAGTCTAAAAACCAATACATACTCTTACCATTCTTCTTAATCACGGGGACTACATTCGACATCCATTCTGCATACTTAATCGGTCGGATGAAACAAACCTTTAGAAGTCTTTCGATCTCTTCTTTAATCTTGATAGTGACTTCGGTCATCATCCATCTTAGCGGTTGTTTATACGGCATGTACCCTTCCTTCATATGTAATCTATGTTCAACCAATGATTTATCAAGTCTTGGCATGTCATGATAGTCCCACACGAAGCAATCGACAAACTTCAAAAGTAAGCTTGTTAACATGTCTTTTTCGGGCGAACGTAATAAGTTGCTTATAAATGTTGGGTTTGGGTCATGATTTGTCCCCAAATTAACTTCAACAATTGGGTCTTGGACTTGCGGTCAATCATCCTCTCTTTCTTCGGGGAAATCTTCAAACTTTAAACTATTTTCTTCACTCAGTTCATTTATCTCGGCCAAATTCACAAATAGACCTTCATTGGCCTCCTTGAAGGCCTTTTTATTCTAGCTGTGAAGTCGGCCCCAACCATTTCCTTCTTCGATGCTCCAATCATGGGATTTCCTGGATGACATAGCGAGAGACTAGCCGATAAAGGACAATGTCCTTCGGCTGGGCATCATTAGTCCGAGTTACCTCCAAAATGGCTTGGACGATACTTTCCAGATCCTTTTTCATAGTAATCCCAGTAGGACGACCAAGTTTATTTCTTCCAGTAAACTTGATGGGCCCTACCTATTCGTCATAATAATATGCTTCTTTGGTGTTTGATATGGTCAATAATGGTTTATTATCGGCCAGAACTAGTTCTACCTTGTTTTGGTTCCAGAAAATGACAAATTGGTGGAGGGAGGATGGGTGTAACACCCCGGTTCCTGGAACTCGAGTACACTGCTCGTTTTCCAAAAACCCGAGTGTTAACCTTAAATGGTGGCTCAAATTTCATGTACATTTTTTTTCCTTTATCAGGGTTAGTAATATAGCAGGATGGAAATAATTAAGTATAAGAGGGAGTCCAAATATACAAAACCAAATATTTCAAGCGGTCACCCAAAAACTTATACAAACCAATGTCTTAACGTTTTACAAAACATGATAGTACAAATTTAACACAAATGAAATCATGATTAGACAGTCGTAAGATCATCTGGCTCCTCCTATTTCATATGAACGCTAGCATGCATGTCATCTGCATCTCCTGCACACTGAGTATGGTTTGATAGTGTCAATGGCTATCCCAATAAGGTATAACCCCTAAGATTTATCATATCATCAAGATAATTAAACATAGTTATAAGGAATAGTGTATGATAAATATTTCATAATGATTATCGTAGTAATCAGATAAGCTTCATCAGATATGCATTCATTAAACAAATTCCATAAAGATAATCTTATTTAAATGCATGGATGTATGCACATGCTCACAGACCTGGGGATGCACATCCAGCTAGCAAAAAGGTCGCCTAAGGAGAACTAGTCACCCGAAAAAGTAATCAAAGGTATGCCCTAAGGAGAACAAGCCACTCGAAAAAGACCATGCAACGAGGACACCCAAGGTGGACTAGTCTCTAGGAAAAGTACTCAAAGGTACGCACTAAGAAGGACTAGGCACCCAGAAAAGTCCATACAACAAGGACACCCATAGTGGTACGAATGCATGAAATAATAATTTAGGATCACCCGGTAAAATACTTTATGGTACATCCCATAGTGACCATGAAAACCCCCATGTCTTACATCTACCGCCCGGTAAAATCCACATGCTATGAAAATTCATGATTAGCCCAACCATTATTAAGAAAGCTCTAATGTGACTATGGTGGGTTTGTCACCCTGTATAAGAGGACAGCTTAGGCATAGTGTCCCATTCCACTATCTCTGCCTCATGAGACTGACAAATATAATGTTTTAAGGGTAGACTTTCCAACTAGTGGCTAATCCTCATCCAACAAGTGAAATTTACCAGCACAAATCTATATAAAACAATTCATTAAAGCCACATGGGGTAATTATTCCATAAAAGCCGTAAGGGCTAAATATTCCATTTAATGGTGTGATAAAAAGGGATTATTCCCTAAAAGCCACATAAGCACAAATGATCCACAAGGCGATAAGTCCACAACATAAATTTATTTAATTCATTACACAAGTGGCCACTAGTTCGAGGATTTCCTAAAAACATTATCAAGTAACCTCATGTGGCAAAATAAGCCATGAGCAACGTCAACAGTAATTACAAATTTAAGGTACTTATCTTAAACTATAATATAGATGTTTGTAATCCATAGTATGTTCAAATATATGAATTTAAATCCGATTCACCAATCGATTATAAGGAATCAAAATCAATAAAAGTAATGAACCACATAAAGCGATTAATAGGATAAATGAACAAAAAAGAATAAGAAAGCTACCTATCGTGATGTAGAAAAAGCTTGAAGGTAATCCTCACTTCTCAAGTCAGTTTTTCTCAAGTGTTGCCATAAATTGTACTCTCTTAGGATCAGAATCTAACAAAATTTAAAAAATACGCATAATTAGATTGCAATGCTACACCATAATACGGTTATGATGAAACGTTAGGGTTTCATCATGCAAATTGAATTTAAGATTAGAATTTAGAACTTGAATCCTAATTTTGTGCAGTGAATACGATGACCTTCATAGTAAAAGTATTAATTGATAATTATTAATAATGATAATTCATGTGTTGATATTAAATATACTAATAATACATAATATTATCATTAAAAAATTATTGTACTGATATTTAATCAATACTTTAATAATAATACAACAATTACTAATAACATAATAATAATGGGAATAGTAACAAAAGAAGAGAGATTTTGAAAATCAACTCACCGAGTTATGAAGCTTGACCCAAATCAACTCAATTTGACTTTGCACTACCTAGCCTCTTTTTATCTTCTTCATTCCCCTTCCCTTTGTTTTTCTTCATGCCTCTCCTTACTAACTACTCAGAAAATAGACAGACTCAGCTGGACCAACCGAGTTAACTCATTGGAAGTGAAAAAACCATAGTAACCCTGATCTTTCTCTTCCTTTCTTCGTTTACTTCCTCTCTAACTTTCTCTTTTCTCACTTATAGCCCAAAACGATTTGAAATCAGTCCTGATTCGAGTCTAAGCACCCAACTCGCACTGAGTCACAACCCAAACTGGACTGAACTCGGTCCAGACTCTATGCATTAAAGTCTGAGTCTGGCTTTCTCTCTCATTATTTTCCTCCTTCCTATTCATCGAGTAGGTCCATCACTACCTGGACTCAGCTAGGACTCGGCTTAGACGTATCAGACTCGGGCTGACACAGCTCGACTCGTCGAAGCGAGTCGCTCGGGCAGCCGGTCTCCCTCTTGATTTCTCTTCTCTTTCTCTGATTCCTCTTCTTCCTCCATTTCTTCTACTCTTCTTCCTAAGCTTCCCTCTTTTCTCCTCTTCCATCTTCTCTGGCGTTCCGGCTAGTCAGCTCGCCCAAACATGGCAGCAATGCAAACTGCATCTCTCTCTCTCTCTCTCTCTCTCTCTCTCTCTCTCTCTCTCTCTCTCTCTCTCTTCTCTTCTCTTCTTCTCTTTTCTCTCCTTTCTGATCTTCTTCTTTCTTTTCCCCTTCCTTTATGTCCAGCAGTCGGAGGCACACAGACTCAACCCGACTCATAGCAAACCAGACCAAGTTGACTCGATTCAAAGCAGCACCACAAACGGTGCCTTTTTCTTCCCTCTTTCTTTTTCCTTTTCTAGAAAGGGTTGCCCTAAATGGCAACCTTTTATAGGCTTTATTAACCTATTTCTAGAGTCTTCTACCATAACTAATCAGCGGATTAATTACGAGTTAATCGTCTCAACTCACTAAAGCTTTGAGATGGCAGTTCTGGTTACGGATAGCATGGCGACGATCTGACATTGTAGATATGTTTTAAGCACCCTAGGTCATTGAATGGACGTCTCAGATCTGGAGGTAGGGTCCACTTACGAGAGATGGGTTTTTCCCATCACTTGAGGAAGATGAACTACCGATCATGGCAAGTTTCGATCGAGTGGACCATCCTTTGTGCTAAGGCACCTGGATGGTCTGGATATGTCCAATAAGCATTGTGGGGCCCACTATCCGATACAACTATCCCTACATGTCAGTGGGTTTCGATATTTCTAGCCGCGAACAATAACTCTTGTGCTAGCGAGATATTCTCATGGGGTCCTTATTTCTTGCGAAGGGAGTTTTTGGATGCCCTAAATCCAACGCTCATGGTGCGTTGGTTGAGTTTCTAGAAGCTCTTGAGCGGCTAGGATCGAGCCAACGTAAAAATGGAAAGGATTCCTTCTACTTTTTCTCCAGCTGTGGAGAAGGCTTCCCTTTTCAGCAATAAACGGAAGGCCAAGATTTTAGCTCCTCGTGCGGCTGAGATGAAAAGCAGGCTATTACGTCGGATTTCCAGCGACGCAATGCAACAACACGTCGGTTATCGGAGGCTTACCGCACGAAGACCTCCATTGCGCTAGAACTTGTGCTTGTATACAAGTGCTCCCACACATGGTTTTTATAGGGTTTTGGCCCTCAGTCCATCCGGAATTCGACGGACGGCTTGGATTGGTCAAGACGATCATGGAGGTGGGCCATTGATCAACCTATCAACAGTTGATCATTCAAACACCATATGGGCGGGAAAGAGGAGAAAAATGGGAAATTGACCATACTCGCCCCGAAGTTTGGGCAAATTACCTAGAACGCTGCAACACTGCATATATTCTTTAAAGGGCCTTCTGACAGCTTTTGGAGTTTGTTTTGGATGAAAATGCCCCTAACCCTGGTTCAATAGTTGCACAGTTTTCTAGGGACTAAGAAGTTACGTAGTGTTTAATGCTAGTGAAGTGATGTGTGCGGAACCCTTTTTGTACGTGGGCAAGGACTAAACTCATGGGGCCCATATTGATGTATGTGTATAATCCATGTCGTCCATCCTTTTTGTTGTGTCATTTTAGGGCTAGGGCCTAAATATCAGCCTGATCCAGAACTCGTGTGAGTCACATAATAGAAAATAATGGTGACAATGGAACCTGTTGTTGAAACTTTCCAAGCTCACCGTGATGTTTGTTAGAAGTGGACACTGCCCAAGTCAAGACTTTTTGAGCCCACGTTGAGCTGGCCGACAAGATGGACAGAACGGATCTCCCCATTGTCGACCTCAGACTATTGTACCAATGACTATCTTTTCATTTAGTAGTAAAGGAAGTGAACATGTAACAACCGTGACCTGGGAAAATTACGACCTATATAACATGAGAACTACGACCCTTACTATATTACAATCATGACCCTTACCACATTACAACCATGACCTAGGTATAGATCGTGTTTGCTATGTTATATGTGTCGTGGTTTTCATGAGAAAAGGGTCGTGGTTGTCATAAGGTAGGAGTGTGGTTGGCCCATTTTTCTTTCTTTCCTAGTGTAAGTTGCGCGCGAGAGAGGAAATCGGATTGAGTACTCAGTTGGGCCCACCTTAAATGTATGTGGTCTATCCACGCCATCCATCCATTTTTTCATCTAATTTAAGGGGTTTATCCCAAAATTGAAGCATATTCAAAGATCAATTGGAGTATACCACGACCTTAATCTATAGCCTTTGATCCATTTACACTACCAAAAATGGATAGTGGTTGTCATGAGTTGTAGTTTTCATATTATATGGGTCATAGTTGTTATGTTATATAGGTTGTAGTTATCATGGGTCATGGTTGCCTTGTTATATGGGTCATGGTCGTCATGGTTGTGGTTGTTATGTTATATGGGTCGTGGTTGTTATGTGGTTAAGGGTCGTAGTTGTCATGGGTTATGGTTGTCATGTTGTATGGGTCGTAATTGTCATATTAAATAGGTCGTAGTTATCATATTATATGGGTCGTGGTTCTCATGTGATATGAGTCATGATTGTCATGTTATATGGGTCGTGGTTGTCATGTTATATGTTAGATCTGTCTTATTTTTCATATAAAGCTTTAAGATGAGCTCACCAAATGGATGAACAGTTTGGATATAACATATACCTCATGATCAGACACACATAACTTGCTAACTTCAATATAGCGGCTATATAGCTGGTGTGAGGTACACCAGCCAATCCGCTTCCTCTGATCCACGTCCATATCTGGGACAGAAACGGATTGGCTACTCCCCCACTAGTAACAGCCCCGTGGCTGGTGGTCAGTGCTCTGTGGGCCCACTATGATGTATGTATTACATCCATTCCGTTCATCCATCTTTACAGATTATTTTAGAGTTTTATACCAAAAATGAGAGAGATATATATCTCAAGTGGACCACACCACAGGAAAACAATGGTAATTGGATAACCACTACCCATGACAACCACGACCCATATGACAAAATAATTGTGACCCATATAACATGAAACCTGTTATCCATATAACCGCGACCCATATAACAGGATAATTGCGACCCAAATAACAGGACAACTGCGACCGTGACCCAGGATAACTGCGACCTATATAACAGAACAACTGTGATCCATACAACTACGAACCATATAACAGGACAACTGCGACCTAAATAACAGGACAACCGCAACCGCGACCCATATAACAGGATAATTGCAACCTATATAATAGGACAACTGCGATCCATATAACTGAGACCCATAAACATGAAAACTACGATCCATACAACTGTGGCCCATTTGGGTCGTAGTTTGCATGGATCATAGTTGCCATGTTATATAGGTCGTAGTTGTCATGTTGTATGTATCGTGGTTTTCAACGTGTTAAATTCCTTTTATATCAAACCACTGGTATTATAGCTTAAGGCCCACAATGGGGTAATCTGATCCATCCACCTTGTCGGCCAGCTCAACATGGGCCCAAAAAGTCCTAACTTGGGAAATGTCCACTTCTAACAAACATCACAATGAGCCTACAAACTTTCAACAATCACCATTATTTTTTATTATGTGGGCCACATGAGCACTGGATCGCAGTTGTCCTGTTATTTGGGTCACAGTTATCCTGTTATATGGGTCACAATTGTATGGATCGCGGTTGTCATTCTATATAGGTGTAGTTATCCTGTTATATGGGTCGCGGTTGTAGTTGTCCTATTATTCGGGTCGCCGTTGTCCTATTATATGGGTCGCAGTTATATGGATCGCAGTTGTCATGTGATATGGGTCGCAATTGTCCGGTTATATGGGTCGTAGTAGTCATGGATAGTGGTTGTCCAATCACCATTGTTTTCCTGTGGTGTGGTCCACTTGAGATTTATATCCTTCTCATTTATGGTATAAATCTCTAAAATAATCTATAAAACTGAATGAATGGAATGGATGAAACACATTTATCATAGGCCAATAGAGCACTGACCACCAGCCACAAGGATGTTAGCAGCGGGAGTAGTCAATCCGTTTCCGTCCCGACACGGACGTGGATAAGAGGAAGCGGCTGGTGTATGTCACACCTGCTACATAGCTGCTGTATTGAAGTCAGTAAGTTATGTGTGTCTGATCACGAGATACATGTTATATCCAAACCGTGTATCTATTTGGCGAGTTTATCTTAAGGATTGATATGAAAAATAAGATAGATATAACTATCAAGTGGACCACACTGCAAAAAGCAGTGGGAGATTGAACGTCTATCATCCAAACCCTTTTTGGGGTCACGAAAGTTTTGGATCAATATGAAATTTATTTTTCCTCTTCATTCAGGCTTTTGTGACCTTATGAACAGATTTGATGGAAAATAAACATTATGGTGGGCCCTACCAATTGTTTGATGGTGAAAATCATAATCTCTGATGCTATTTGTGGTGTGGTCCATATGATCTTTGGATATTATTCATTTCTTAGATAATGGTCTAAAATGATCTCTAAAAATAGATGAACGGTGTAGATATAATAAATACATCACTGTGGGGCCATGCAACTTTGATCTACTTTGAACCGTTCGTGGAACTCAGAGATGGATTGTCAGTCCTCGCAGGAGGACGCTTACCTTCCTCGCACGACACGTACCTACTGGGACGCGACGGATTGGATACTGACAGGTTGAGTAGCGAGATTCGCTACTGAAGTGGCGTCACCAAGTTATGTGGGCCCCACCATGATGTATGTGTTGTATCCACACCGTCCATACATTTGAGGAGATCATTTAGGGCATGGTCCAAAGAATAAGACATATCCAAGGCTGGTGTGGACCCCACTACAAAAAATTATGGCCAGAATAACACTTACCATTGAAACCTTCCAAAGGTCCACCATTATGTTTATTTGAGATCCAACCTATACGTGTTAACGCAGACATGAAAGAAGGGAAAACAAGAAAATTAGCATTATCGAAAACTTTTCTGGCCCTTAAAACTTTTTAATGGTGGGTGTCAATCTCCCCACTGTTTTCTGTAGTGGGATCTTCTCGAGCTTCAGATTTGACTCATTCTTCCTACCATGGCTTACTATGATCTCTCAAAATGGATGGATGGTGTTGATACAAAATATACGTTATGGTGGGGCCCACGTCACTCGATGACATCAATTCAGGAAATCCACGTGCATGGGCTGGGACGGAAACAGATTGGCCACTCCCCCTGCTACTTGACTGGTGTTCGGTGCTGTGTGGGCCCCACCATGATGTTTGTTTTTCATCCATGCCGTCCATCTAGTTTTCTATATCATTTTATGGTATTAGACCAAATATGATTTATATCCAAATATCAACTAGACCACATTACAACAAACAGTGTTGAATGAATTTTGACCATTAAAATTTTTTTGAGGGCCATAAAAGTTTTGGACCAAGCTGATATTTATTTTTACCCTTCATCTGGGTCTGTATGACCTGATCAATATATTGGAAGTCAAATAAACAGTACAGTGGGCCTTAGGAGGATTTTAATGGTGAATATCCAATCAATATTGTTTTCCTGTGGTGTGGTCGACCTGAGATTTATATTCCTCTCATTTTTCTGATCAAGCCTTAAAATGATCTTTAAAAATGGATGAACGGAATGGAGAAAACACATACATCATTGTGGGGCCCGCAGAGCACCGCCCATCAGCCACAGGGCTGGTGGCAGGGGGATGCGGATTGTGTCCTACCCCCACCCATCTCTAGCCCCGAACGGACAGTTATGTGGGTGTGCCCACCGTGATATATCTATTTATCCGAGCTGTCCATCTCTTTTCCCGTATCATTTTAAGGCATGAACACAAAAATAACGTATATTCAACGCTCAAGTGGACCACACCAAATAATAAGCTTAATTGCATTAAATGTACAAAACATTAAATGCAAGAGTTAAGTGTGGTGTGGTACATTTGAGCGTTGGATCTACCTCATTTTTGTCTTAATGCCTTAAAATGATCTCAGAAAAGGGATGAACGGTTTGGATAAACGAATACATCAAAGTAGGCCCACCTATAGAGCTGCCCGGTCGAGGCTTGAGACGGGAGGGCGTAGGACGCAATCCACGTCCAGTGGCAGCGGGAGTAGCCGATCCATTCCCGGCGGACGGGATTTGGAAGCGGATTGGCTGGTGCATCGACGTCAGTGATTTCTGTGGGTCTCGTGACCAATTTGTTATATCCAAATCGTTCATCCATTTTGCGAGCTCATAGTAAGGTTTGAGCCAAAAAATAAGACAGATCTAAAGACAAACTGGACCACACTAAAGAAGTGTTGGATCAAGCTTATATTTATTTTTTTCCTTTCATCCGTATCCTTGTGATCATATAAAAAGGTTTCAACCGTGGAAATCATTATTCTAACTGTTTCCTATGATAAGGTCCACTTGATCTTTGGGTATGATTAAATTTTGGATCCAACTGCTAAAATTAAATGGAAAAATGGATGGACAACGTGGATAGACCTCGTACATTCACGGTGGTACGCAGCCAATCCGTTATGCTTCCGATACGGATTAGAAGTTACTCGACTTAAGTGTAGCTAATTTCAAAGACCTCGAGAAGCCTATTTTATTAAGTCACGTTACTCGACTTACGCATCCCAATATATGTAGAGATGAATGGTCTTATTGGGCCCATTGTGATGTATATATTTTATTCATGCTGTCCATTCATTTTGAAAGATCATTTTAAGGAATAAGCTAAAAAATGAGGCATATCAAAGGCTCATGTGGACTACACCATAGAAAGCGGTGAAATTGAAAACCTTTTAGGGAATAGATTTTTTGGATGTAACTCCTTTTTTGGCCCATGACGTTAAATAAAATTCTAAATCTAATGGACGGATTGGATTCGACACATAAATCACGACAAGACCCACGATTCTTATAACATGACAACATCAACCCTTACTACGTTATAACCAAAAACCACACACGCCACACGTAACAATAACTACGATCCATATAACATAAAAATCACGACCTATATCATCCACGACCCACATAATATGACAATCGCGACCCATATAACATAATAACTACGACCTGGACGACAACTACGACCCATATAACATGACAACCACGATCTATATCAACCATAACCCACATAACATAACAACTATGACCCATATAATATAATAACTACGACCCGGATGACAACCACGACCCATAACATGACAACTACGACCCACATAACATGACAACCACGACTCATATAACATAATAACTATGACCCGTGACAACCACGACCCATATAACTACGACCCATATAACATAACAACCACGGATTATATCAATCATGACCCATATAAAATGACAACCACGACCCATATAACATGATAACTGCAACTCATGACAACCACGACCCATAAAACATGACAACCACAACGTATATAACATGATAACCGCGACCTATATAACATGACAACCATGACCCATATAACTTGGCAACTACGACCCATGACAACCATGACCCATATAACTTGGCAACTATGACCCATGATAACCACGACCCATATAATATGACAACCACGACCCTTGGTACATGACAACAAAGATCCATTTGAAGGGTCATGGTTCACATGCACAATGGATCGTGGTTTCATCCACAAAGGATCGCGGTTGATATTTGACCCTACCCCTAAAATGACACAACAAAAAGGATGGGCAATATGGATTATTCACATACATCAATGTGGGCCCATTTGGGTCATGGTTTGCATGAGTCATAGTTGCCATGTTATATGGGTCGTGGTTGTCATGTTGCATGGTTCGTGGTTTGCAACATGTTTACTTCATTTTCTACCAAACCATTGGTATCATTGCTTAAGGCCCACAATGAGGTGATCTGATCCATCCACCTTGTCGGCTAGCTCGTTGTGGGCCTAAAAAGTCCTGATTTGGGCAGTATCCACTTCTAACAAGCATCACAGTGAGCCTGAAAAGTTTCTATAGTCACCATTATTTTTTATTTTGTGGCCCACACAAGCACCGGATTAGGCTGATATTTGGGCCTTACCTCTAAAATGATATGACAAAAAAGATGGGCGACATAAATTATACACATACATCAATGTGGGCCCATATGGGTTGTTGTTTACATGGGTCATAGTTGTCATATAACATGACAACCACAACCCATATAACATTACAACCACAACTCATACAATATGACAATCATGACTCATATCACATGAGAACCACGACCCATATAATATGATAACTACGACCCATTTAACATGACAATCATGACCCATATAACATGACAACCACAACCCATGACAATTACGATCCTTACCACATGATAACCACGACCCATATAACATGACAACCACAACCCATGACAATTACGATCCTTACCACATGATAACCACGATCCATATAACATGACAACCACGACCCATATAACATGACAACTACGACCCATGACAATCATGATCTATTTTCAGTAGTGTAAATGGATCGAAGGTTGCAGATTAAGGTCGTGGTATACTCCAATTGATCTTTGGATATGCTTTAATTTTGGGCTCAACCTCTTAAATTAGATGAAAAAAAATGGATGGATGGCGTGGATAGACCACATACATTTAAGGTAGGCCCAACCAAGTACTCAATCTGATTTCCTCTCTTGCGCGCAACTTACACTGGGAAAGAAAGAAAAACGAGCCAACCACGACCCTTTCCTCATGAAAACCACGACCCATATAACATGGCAACCACGACCCATACTTGGGTCATGGTTGTAATGTGGTAAGGGTCATGATTGTAATGTAGTAAGGGTCGTAGTATTCCCAGGTCGCCGTTGTTACATATTCACTTCCTTTACTACCAAATGAAAGGATAGTCATTGGTACAATAGTCTGAGGCCAACAATGGGGAGATCCGTTCCATCCATCTTGTTGGCCAGCTCGGCGTGGGCCCAAAAAGCCTTGAATTGGGCAATGTCCACTTCTAACAAATATTACAATGAGCCTGAAAAGTTTCAACAACGGGTTCCATTGTCACCATTATTTTCTATTATGTGACCCACACGAGTTCTGAATCAGGCTGATATTTAGGCCCTAGCCCTAAAATGACACGGTAAAAAGGATGGACGACATGGATTATACACATACATCAATATGGGCCCCACAAGTTTAGTCCTTGCCGACGCGCAAAAAGGGTTCCATACACATCGCTTTACTGGCATTAAATACCACGTAACTTCTTAGTCCCTAGAAAACTGTGCAACTACTGAACCAAGGTCAAGGGCATTTTCATCCGAAATAAATTCAAAAAACTGTCAAAAGGCCCTTTAGGGAATATATGGAGTGTTGTAGCGATCGAGGTAATTGACCTAAACTTTAAGGCGAGTACGGTCAATTTCTTGAGAAAAATCTCCTTTCTATCAGGTCAGCGCTCGGCCTGTGCTGTTGATCGATTCGGTGTGCTAGTGGTGCACATGCCCTGGTGCACACTCATGGTGAAAAGTGGGGTCCACTGTGGTACTTAGTGAAATCCAATCCATCCATTTGATTTGGATGTTCCCACCAGGGATTCTGACCAAATATGATGTCGATCCAAGACTCAGGTGGGCCACACAACTTGATTTTGTGGATCTGACTAATGGTACCGACTATTTAACGGTCAAATAGTTTCCTAACCTGATTGTTGATGTTTCTAAGCATCCTCAAGATAATATGGACGGACTTCAAGGGTTGCTTGTACAATTCAGTGATTATGTTGTGTAAGTAGGTGTCAAACCTACTCACTAGAAGTTGTGGACTCGATATATGACAGATGTTGTAGTTCAGAGTCCTAAGTCTAAGATGGTATGTTAGATTTGTCTATAAGGGAGATTGAAATTCTAAAAATATATTTCCCTAACGATGTGATGTTCCATTTTGAAAATTTATAGATGGGTGATTCACCCTATGGATGAAGAGCATTCTTGATGGTCAAGTTGATGCATGATGGGCCCATTCCCTGGCCAAGATGAAGATTGTTCAAGTCGATCATAGGATCAGAATTAAGAGGTTGTTTAATGTTATACCTAGATCAATGTAAGGGATTTTAATGATTGTTTTCAAATCATGATGGCTCGATGGTTGTCAACAATCGATCAATCGCTAGATTAAGTATTATAGGTGCGATGGACAATGGATCTAGTGATGTGATGGTCCATCTTGGACATCAATTGATAGATCAATTGATCCATAGGTGAAGACTACCTCCAACAGTCAGATTTATGCTAGAATGAAGGTGATTGTCTAAGTAAACTAGATTTGAGTTACTAAGTGAGGTCTATCGGGAAACACCTGAGTACTAGAAAGTACGGGGTGTTACAATGGGATACATGTGAAAGAATAGATCCAATGAAGTATCCACCACAAAGAACAGTGCCAATACCGTCTTAGTGCTCACGGTCAAGTCGACCGGTAAGACACCATGTGTATTTGTGATGTGGCTAACAAAAATACTAACGGTTACCTTTGACAAGATTAGATCGGCCATAGTCTTACCCAATTTAGCCATCATCCTCTTTGGTAACAGATTGATTGTGTCCCCGTTATCTACTAATATCCTGGTCACAGGGCACCCATCTAAATGGGCCAATATATACAATGATTTAAGGTGTTTCGTCATATCGCTAGTAGGTTGGTCAATAATTACTTTCTTAGATGCACCATTAGCTGCTACAGTCACCATATCAACATGCAGTGTCTTCTCAATATTGGTTTCGTTACTTTCACCTTCTTCAAATGGGAAAGAAGCATGTTGTATGATTATTGGAGGGGAATGTTCTTCTACATCCCTGGGCATTATGTTTGGTTGTGTGGGCCATGCCTGAAAACTATTCGGCAACATTAAGACCATATTGCAGTGGAAAGTTATTGGAGATAACAAACCAAACACAATTTCACTGCTTAAACCTTGCCCCCTAGTGTTTCAGATCTGATTTCATCGATCTAACTAGGGGGTTTCTCGGTTGTAGGTTCAGTCAAAAATTCGGTCATCAAAGCATGCTTTTCTGCATCTGCAATCGATGAGAGTTCGTTAGCCAGCCAATCTTCCACCGAAAAACAATCCAC
Organism: Magnolia kwangsiensis; assembly: GCA_037074715.1. Lineage (NCBI taxonomy): Eukaryota > Viridiplantae > Streptophyta > Magnoliopsida > Magnoliales > Magnoliaceae > Magnolia > Magnolia kwangsiensis. Next base: position 61,407,373 of record CM073583.1, on the reverse strand, counting down.
GTTTAAATAATCAAACAAATTGTTGCCACTGTCTTCCTCTTTAAAATCTTTTGACCCTTCGTATCGTTTGGTGGATCAACAGTATTTTGTGCTTCAATCGGTATGACGACCTCGACCGCATTCACCACCACTTGCTCATTTAGCATGGGGACTTTCCAAAATGGACAGGGAAGTCTGGCACTTGGCTGGGAAAATGATCCTTCCCTTTTTATTTCTCTCTTTGTTGTGGCCTTCTGTCTTTGCCATCGATGCTTTTGAGTCTTCATCATGATTTCTAGCACTGGTAAAAACTTTGGGTGGACAATTCATTTCCATACCCCTTCCCACATGTTAGGAGTTCTAACCATCCTCATCAAGGGTGCCCCCTAATGTGAACAACAATCATAAGTTGAATTCGTTGGTTGTTGGCGATCACGATTGCCACTACAGTATTCCCTTCCCCTTTTGGGAGAGTTCCCTGATCGTGACATGATTTCCCACGCCATCAACCACAAATCCGAGAGTTTTGCTACCTATCACTGACAATGGTTGGTCAATCATTCTGAGGATGAGGAGTCGAGCGGTATCTCTACCCCTGTCGACTGGCCTTCTCCCATGAATTACATGAGTTGAGATAGATCTTTAGACTTGGATGACTTCTCAAATTAGTCATGACCATGTTTACTTCCATATTATCAGGGAATGGATTGGTGTCAATCAACATTACCTCTATGTCCTTTTCAGGGAACTTCAGTAAGCCACAGTTGATATGGTCTTGGATTACATTCTTGAAAACAACGCATTTGTTAGTAGAATGTGACCAAAAGCCATGCCATTTACAATAGTCAGTCTTTTGTAATTCATCGGCCAAGGGTATTTTATGGTTAATGGGGATTTTAATAAATTTCCCAGCCAATAAGTTGTCAAATATTTTCTCGGCTTGGGTGATATCAGAAGTATACACTTTCTGAGCCTTTTACGTGGTCGGGGTATTCGACTTTACTTTGACCAACGCCGAACAAACTAATGACTTCTTATACACTACCTCGGCAATTGCGATTTCATAGTTAGGGTCGTTGTAATACGATCCTAGTGACGAATTCACGTGCCTAGCCCCTTCTTGTTGGAGCTCTTCATAGCGAGAAACCTTTTTTATTAAATCATACGGATCTGTAAACTACGTGCCAATGATTTTTTTTTGAAGTTTGTACTCTAGGCCATCTTGTGCAAGTTGCAAAAATTTGGCCTCAGTCATAACCACTTTGCAACGACTCTTCACCCACTTGAATCGCATGATATAACTTCCACACAATTCCTCAGGCAATTGACGGAACCGTGCAAGATCAGCCATAGTTATTTCCCTGTTTTTGAAAAAACAGAGCATGAAACTTCTCTTCTAGATCTTTCCAAGTGTGTATTAAGTTTGAGAGTAAGTTTAAATACTAAGTAAAAGCTGGAGCGGTCAAAGTGTGACCAAATAGTTATAATTTATGATAATCATTGTTAGCTAATTCACCGCATTGCATGATGAATTGGCTGACATGTTGGATGGTCGACTGATCGGGTTCTCCAAAAAACATAGCAAAATCAGGTCGATAATTCCTCAACAATAGAGTTGTTGATCTATCCATTCAGGGTATGGCTTGTGATACATGAAAATAGTGTTGCGGCCCAACATTTGGTTGACGACCTCCAGAACGAGCTGTATGATCAGTTCTTGATTAACTTGTTGAGGCTCTCCAATTGGCAGTTGGTCTGGGCTAAATCGATTGAGATTATCGTGAAAACTGAAGCCCTACCGTGGATTGAATTCAACTGACGGCCCATGGTTTCTATTTTCAGGAAAAAAAATCTCTAACCTCCCATTCATGTTGCCTACCTTCCATAGGAGGTGGTGAGTTCCTGATTTTCAGAGTAGGAGTCAGTGGTGGATTACGTTGTAATGGTGGCATGGGTGTGTTGAGGCATAAAAAATATTCCATTGAATTGGTCAGAGAATTCCATGTCCGGGGGTATTTTGGTAAAATTCATGTCCAGGGGTATTTTGGTAAAAATCCATGTCCGGGGATATTTTGGTAAAATTTCATGTCCGAGGGTATTTTAGGTATTTTGGTAAAATTCCATGCCCAGAGGTAGTTTAGGTATTTCAGTAAAAAGCAGTAAAAAATATATTTTGAAAATAAAGGGTGCACGGGTGTCATTTTAAGGGAGAGAGGTTGTACACCACCATTTAAGAGAGAGTTTAGTAGACACCATGGTTTAGGAGAAGATGATGTCCATATGTGAAGGGATAAGTGGTGATGATCACCACTCTGTAAGAGTGGTGGGGCCTATAAATACCCCTCCCCTACTTCATTTGAAGGGTTGGAGCAGTTGTTGATCAGTTGGTGGGCTAGAAAGAGAGAGAGAGAGAAGCAAGGCGAAGGAGGGAGAGAAGAAAGCAGTTGCGCGGACCCACGCAATGAAAGTTGCTTGCACGGTCCCGCGCAACGGAAGTGGAAAAAGGTGTTGCGCCACTTTTGAAGGGGACTTGAAGAAAGGCTCTTGCGCCAGCCCGCGTAATCAGTTTGGAAGAATTCCCATCGCGCCATCTTTTGTGGAACTTATCTTGGTGAGAATCCCATTGCACAAACCCACGCAACTAAAGTTGCTTGTGCAGTTCTGCGCAACCCTTGAAGGAAAAAACTCCTTGCTCCAAGTGGCGGAAGCTCTGTCCGAACGCAATTCCCTTGCGTAGTTCGCGCAACCCTTTGTGTTGAATGATATTTGTTTATTTTAGCCACTTGCGATGGTATTTTGAAAGATCTGATCCCTTCATTAGCATGAAAAGATCATGTTAGGCCATTGTCCAAAAGATGGGGAAGATTTGAGCTCCAAATGGGTTACAACGCACGTGATAAGTGGGCAAACCTCAATGGTTAAATAGTATTAAAGTCACTGTATTGAAATCATGTAAAAGTTACGTGACTTGCTGAAGTATTGAGTGTGGCCCACTGTGACGTGTGGTAAGCAATCCGCTCCGTTCACCGTCTTCTTCCCACTATGTTAGGACATGGGGTAGAAGATGAGCAAGTTTCGTAAATCAGGTGGGCGTACGATCTAAATAAGTGAAAATTGACATTCACCGTGAAATCTACTTGTTGAATAGTAGCATGCATGGTTCAAGCCTTATTTACAGATTTGCCATCAATTATCGATTCCCTTTCGGCGGCAGTTATGCTAGCGTACATCGTCCAAACACCTTGAAATTTGACAGGTATCCACCGTTTTTTATGCTCTTTCCATCGGTTCAGTTTGGGTCCCGATCTCCCAAGGATGTTCAAGATGCTTTCTTAATGGTTATTGTCTGTTCTTGCCCATTGGGTCACTTATACACTGATCTAGGAACTGAAATTTTGACGTGTACGGCTAATTTGTGATCTTAAGGCTATATATAAAGTTTCGAGTTGATCGGATGGTGGTAACCCCGTAATCTTACATTCTGGACGAGTTTTTATGCCCGTTTAACAAGACCACTCCACATTTCAAGGAGGATTCAAGGAAGAATGACTGGAAGGATGCTCAGAACCCGAGATTGGTTGATCAATTCAACAATTCCTCCTAAGTACTAGGAGATGACCAAAGCAGGCATCGAAATGCTGCCGAAATTTCTATCGGACTGTCTTATCTGATTTAATTGATTGTACCTTGTCCTCAGAATTAAGGGAATCCGAGGATGTAAATGAACTCAGAAAAAATGTGATCAATGTTCTCTCATCAGATTCTTTGTTATCATTGAATAAATTCCTTAAACCAAATGCATTTGTTTCTTGTTGAAACAGGGTGGTGCTAGAATTGCATTGTTGAGCGAACTGTCGTTATGTTAGGACATTAGCTACGTTCGTTCTATTATTACAGATAGCAATCGTTGCATGGCCTCAATTTGACTGGCCATGAAGCAATTGGTGCTTTCATCTTGGATATGGAATTGATCAGCCCGGGCCCTCCTGTATTCCTGTACCATTTAGATACTCATTTAAACATCTCAAAGCACCAAGATACCTCGTTCGGGAGCATGGCTCAAGATGTAGACGGTCCAGCCTGACTTCTAGTCGAGGTCGTGTTTAAATTAAATGCCTCTGGGGGCACCTGGACTTGCACATCATCACTCAGAGGTAGCGTGGTCAATGTTGCGGATTCGGCACCAGAAGCGCCAGTCATTCTTCACATTTTCAGCACAAATGAAATTGGCGGTTAGTAAAACAATGTCTCACCAGGTGTGCCAAGAAAATTGTTCGCTACAGTTTTTCCTTAGCACGGGTGTGTTACGTGCGAGCATGCCAGAATTGGATTTGTGGCTCCTATTCGAACCGAACAACGTTGACCCTGAGCGTCAAGATAGGCAGACACAGAGTATGACCGACTTCAATTGAGATCAAGTGCCTATTCAGCCACTCGCTTAATGTATAATTGAAACAGGCAATATCCAGAGGGTGAGGTTCATTCTCTAAAAATGAGTTTCTTCCTTTCCTCTCATACGAAAGGATTTTTAAATTTAGATTAAGTGAAATCGAAGGGAGAGAATCCTTATAGTCGATGGCAGATAGCAGCTAAAGTACAACTTTTCGATGAGAGAATTGAATCCTGACATAGATTCCAGTTGCAATTAAGTTTATCAACTACGAATTACACTACAAAATGTAAAGTAACAAACTTGAAAAGTAAATATTAAATTAAAGAATGTAAATGGCTAAACAGATAAAGTAAAGATTATAGTATGAAATGTAAATTGACATGATAATTAAAAGGTAATTAAAAGATAATATTGGGTTTGATTGGATTGTATTGAGACAAATTTTCTGCTTACTTTGCCTTGCTATTTATAAGCTCTGATCCAACAGCTCTAGATCCTCCCACGTTCCGACGGTTATTGTAACCGTTCTCCACTACTTTGATTATAAACGCGTCCCACGTTCTTGCTTCTTTGGCTTCTCCTTTAGCCACCTGTCCAGCGATTATGTGAATTCAATCGTTGGCCACCTTTCATTTGGTCATCTGAATTCGGTTGCACCTTTGTCGACCGCTTAGGTGATGATCGGTCGTGGCTGATACGTTGTGGCTCCACTTTCATAGACATAACCATACATATTTGCAGAAGAACTTACATTTGTTGCATGCACGTCTGTACATATCACACGCAAATGACCTTGATTGGATGAAAACAGGACTCAGCCAAATCGGGTATAAACAATGCCAATGAAGCATCTAGTCTAGAATAGATAATGTATTGTGTGTATTTTGCAAGTTAAGTGTTTAACATACAATCCAATTCAAGCGTTCAAATGATTTAACTAATCAACACATGCATGAATAGAATTGTGATCAATTGACAATCGCAAAAACAATCATAGATAATGGTTTAGTTTCCATACTCCACACCTGGCAGGCACACTCTCCTCAAGTGTACTAGTATTCACTATCTTAGAATTTTTTAATAGGTTCACACCTAACCTTTACAACCCAACACAAGTACCTAAATGTACACTCTTGTCGGAGGCTCCCTCGAAGACTTAGTTTTTTATCGGCTAACCAACAACCTTGGTTCTAATACAAGGACCTACATTTACTCCCTCTAAAGCTCCCATGGAGACTAATAGATACAAACCCGTATTCAGTGAATTTGGCCCCACATAAGAGCGATGTCCTACACAAGAACCTGTTCAAGTTTGGGTTACAAACTCTTATACTTTCATCTTACACAAGGAAAGAGTGTATGGACTCACACTTGACAACTTACTTATCAGATTGAGCTTCTTTGCAGCACCTTCTTGAGATGCTTGATTGATGCTCTCATGTGCTTCAATTAGCTTCTCTTGTGCTCCTCAATTCTTTGAAGTCGGTCTTCTTTCACTTGAATCGGCTATCTTGCACTTGATGCTCCAATGAGGCTACCAAGGTAATGGGAGGGATTTGGTTGTATCTCTTACAACTGAAGGCTTAGTTAGTCTTCAAATGGTGCTTCACCTAGATGGGTATTTTAGAGGTTCAAAGACAAAATATTTACCTATTGGATTGGTGTTTATCCTCCAAAAAATATAAGGAATCAAGATAATCTTCATAAGGAGCTTCGAATACTCATGAGAGTGATTAAACGTATGCAAGATAACTTGAATCCCTCTAGGTGAGAGCCTAGAAGTGTCGAATACACTAGCGCTTTTAACTAACTAAAAAACCATCAATTTGCCTAAGAACCGAAAGCCTCTTTTATAGAAATTGGTTTCCAATGGCTATAAAACAGCTAGTTAATGGCTCTGTTGATCGGATCGAGCAATATAAATTTCCAACTGAAATATTGCTGGATTATTTTTATGCTACCTACTTGATGCCATCGAGTGGGACTTTGATCCCATAGAGTCAACTAGAATAATAGGTGGGTGATCTAACTCCTCACCTTCATCGAGCGACAACTGGGTTGGGATTAAGTTAGTGTTTGAGTCTGTCATCTCAAAGAACTCTTGAGTATTTTGAGATCTCTTCATTCTTGGAAAATAATCCTCAATAAAATTGACATCTCGTGATTCTATTTCAATCGTTCCACCATTTTCTTATTCATGCATCATAACATAACCCTTAGGTACTCAAGGTATCAGATGAAAATGCACTTTAGGGATTTCTGATTTAATTTTTCAGTTTTCTGAGATATAATATGAACGAAACCTACCGATCTCCAAGGGCATAGATGAGTTAAGTTTGTCTTTCTGTTGCATCATAACTCATATGGGGTCATTGGAAGTGAAGGAAAGGTTAGCTTGCGCCATCGTCAATTGTACCATATCAAGCAACGTTCTATTCCTTCTCTCTATAACATAGTTTTGTTGTGGAGTGTAAGGAATAGTTAGGTGTCTACGGATACCCTTTTCTTCACAGCGCCTTAAAAATGCTTAAAAAAATATTTACATCTTCAGTCTGTCTGTAAGGTTTTAATCCTTTTATCAGACTGATTCTCAAATGCAAAGCATATACTTTCCGAAGCATTCTAATGCCTCATTTATGTAATATTAAGTACACATGACCGTAACACGTGTAATCATCTATAAATGTGATGAAATAGGACTTTCTGTGGTAAATCCTAACTTTTAATGGTCCATAGATGTCAGAGTGGATAAGATCTAAGGGTACTGAAGTGCATACTACTTTTCTGAATGGTTTCTAGTCGACTTCTCAGTCAGAGAATGCTCATAGATAGGAAGAACTATACTTGCAGGTGGACTTAAAAGGCCTTCTCTTCTAAGTCTACGCATTCTATATTTATTTACATGACCTAATATAGCTTGCTAAATGCGAAAGTTAGTGTCTACTGAAATACAAAATGTATGTGCAACATAGTCATATGAATAATCACAATTAAGCACAAATAAACCGTTACAAACCATGTCACGCCCATAAAAAAGAAGTATCTAAAAAAATATCCATAGAAACTGATCGAAAGATAAATGAAAAACCAAGTCCTACTAATGAAAGCACTGAAAGTAAATTGCACCTAATAGTTAGTGTTGTTAGTGCACTTATTTGCACTCATGTTTGTCAATTACGTGACTAATTGTGTCTTAAAGTCTGATGAGTTCTTAACAAATGAAGACCGGTGACGCAACTAGATTAGAAGCATCGGATCCACATTGAAGACAAAAGATAGCTTCTGCGATCTTAAACCTTACAAATAGATGATCCCAACCCAAATAGGAAAACCCACCTAAGACATCTATTCTAAGCTAATCCCAAGTCCATATTTTATTTCCTAGAGTCTTGGTTTAAGCAAGTCCCAAGTTGGTGAAAGATTTACTGGACAAAATAGGAAAAATAAGAAAATCTGTCCATTGTCAGTAGGAAGAAGGTGTCACCGAATGTCACCTTCGGTATCACCGAAGATACCTTCGGTGTTACTGAAGGTTCTTAAAATTGTCCAGCAACCTCATGATTATAATTCGGTATCACCGACTAGATAATTTGGTGACACCGACAAACAATGTTCGGTGCCACCGAAATGGACTGTTTTCATTCAGTAACTTGGGAATTTAATTCGATACTGCCGATAGATAATTCGTTACTACCGAAGCAAATTCGGTGGTACCGAAGGTCACTTTAGTAGCACCATAAAATAGTCATTTTATACCCATTTTCTTTCCGTTGGAAGCTTTTATCTATAAAAATGGCTTGTAAGAACTTGCAAAATTAGTGGAAATAGGCATCATAGAGTCTCTAGTGTATCTCAAGCTTATCCTAGCCCATTTCGACTCCATCCATATGAGTTCATGTTCTCTTCATTGTGATCCTTCACTCTATGAGCATTTAAAGCTCCTATTTAATGAAGAACATGAACTCATGCCTTCTCTAGAGTACAAAGACCAAACCAATAGGAATATCCTTGGTTCTTTGATACTTTAGAACGTCCATAGGTTGAATCCCTTAGAAAATCCACTCTTTATTTTAGATAGGAGATTCAACCAACTCCCATAACCTTGGTCATCTTTGTAACACCCCAGACTAAGAAATCGGATTCACATGAATTTCGATTGCCGAATCCGGTGCCGACATCCTCCATAGTGCCCCATTCTCAGCTCCTGACAATCAAATGTCAGATTCTGATCCTGATATCCTACAAGGAGAATTTTCAGAATGAATTTTTTTTTTTTTGTAATGGAGCATAACCACAAGCATAACCAAGTCACAAAACAACATCACCACATATCCACTATATCAAAATCTTTTAAGTACAGTACGAAAAAGGAAATACAAGATGATCAAAAGCTCCAAAATGGTCTAATACGCGCTGCTGCTGTCCAACGCTACCTGCACGCAACGGTCGTGTATAAGCTTACAAAAGCTTAGAGGGTGGTGTAAGTGTGTGCGCAAGGCAAACGCCAAGTGTACAGTATCAGAGTAGTGCGAAAGTATGCAGTAAGTCCATGAATACAATCAACCATACCAAGGCTATGTAATGCAAGGCATGATGCGAGATATGAATGCCATTGGCCATACCGATGCAATGCGAGGCCTACATAGCCGAATGTCATATACGAAATATAATCCAAGCAAGTCGGTACTCATCAAGTACACATATCAGTACAGTTCCTCTCTGGATATCACCGGGGTCTAATACACTTCGCAATGACTGCCACCTCCCTAGCTGCAAGTCAAGCAAGCGGAATAGACCTCACTATCCGCCTAACCAGTAGTCTGTCAATACTACCCGGCTAATCGATAGCGGACTCATTTGCGAGCTGGTTAAACTCAGCCTAGCTTATAGCCCCCTCACTCAGGCGGATAAGGCCACACCCCCTTCCAACCGACCACGACATAGTGGGAGAGGCGGCCTACTGGTATTTGGCACTCGGGCGCTCGTGTATCCACTCGGTCTAGACGTTGGAGCATCTCCTGGTACCAAAAAGGTTCTGGGACTTTCACCCAAGGACATCCTAAGTGCCCACAGTGCTAGAATAAGTATTTTCGGTATCCAATACGGTCATCCACGATGCACCTGTGAAGCTACGGCCCTGATGTCGCTAGGGCGTACAGTGATCAAATCATACATATGCGAGATACATGAATCACGCCGTCAAATCATGTAGAAATCCAGCGTATACTGAGCGATCATGTGGGGTACTCCGTCTCATAACGGGTCCCATAAGTGGTCTGCCAAATGGCATATGCTATGATCAGTCACTACTCAATTCAAGCATACATATGATGCATATGGGCATGAGTCATGGGATTATACTAAGCATGTTATAAAGTGATGAATAGTAACGAGTATGGGCCTGTCAATGGGCCCTAAGGAGAGTTACAATGCAGACATTTAACCAACATTGTACTTACAATGTGGACGTCAAACCAACATTATTCCTTAGGCACAACCCACCACAAATGTCATTACATGAACCATGAGAGATCACTCATTGCAATGGACCCTAAGGTCATCCCGTTGGGCCTCGACCCATGGGCCTTAGATACATCAAATGGGCTGCGTTAATGGGGATCACCAATGAGCCTTATGTACATTGCAATGGTCCATGATCCATGGGCCTTGAAATACATTAAAGTGGGCCTCACAACTTGGGCCTTAAATGTATCATATGAGCTTGAATCCCATGGGTCTTATATAGATTAAATGGGCCGGATCCCATGGGCATTGTATATGTCAAATGGGCCTGAACCCATGGACCTTATATATGCCAAATGGGCTTAATCCCATAGGCCTTATGCAAGCCAAATGTGATTAATCCCATAGGACTTATGTGTACACCAAGGTGGGCGTTAATGAATGGCCATAAATGGATCAACATGGGCCTATACACATACCAAAGTGGGCCCATTTGAACCATAGATCTGGTTCATTTTTAGCTCAACCATAAAAATGAATTTTAAAAAAATAAATGGACGATTTAGATGCAACACATGCGTCATGGTGGGTTCCACACATACGGCCCACCAATTGAAGGGACGGTTTAGATATAATACAAACCTAAGGGTGGGGGTCCACTGACCGTCCAGCAACCAAAGAAATGGCTGGACGGTGTGGAAACACAAACCATGCAGTGAGCTCCAACGTCCGGGCGGACGGTGGAATTTAAGGCACATACTTCACTGTGGATCCCATGTGGGGCCCACCATAATGTTTACATGCCATCCAACCCGTCCATTAGGTCACGCAGACCTGAATGAAGGGTAAAAATAAATTTCAGCTTGATCCAAAACTTCAGTGGGCCTAAAAAGTGATTTCAATGGTAGAGTTCAATTCACACTGTTTCTTGTGGTGTGGGCCACCTGAGATCTAGATCGAGGAGATTTTTGGGTGAGACCTGCTTAAGGTGGGGGCCCACCATTTGGTCGGCTTAGATGACAAATAAGCATCAAGGTGGGGCCCACGTGCAGGGTCGTGGGTCGGCTGGCGTCCGCCCGCCAGCCGCTGGTGCGGCCAGCGTCTGACACAGCAGCAATTGCTGCTGTAGTTTTTTTTTTTTTTTTAAATGTTTGAAACCCATTTTTCCTGGGATTTTTCATGTGTGTGGCCCACCCTAAGTAAATTCACTCCATCCATTGTATTCCCAAGCCCAAAACACATCTATCTAGACCAATATCGGCCCCTTTTTAACATGTAAAAATAATTCTAGGTAGATTTCAATGGTAATGGTACAGTTTTTAAAACCATGGCCCACTAGATACTCGGATCATCCTCATATTTCGGCTCAACGCCTAAAATGAGTCAGGGAAAAGGATGGACGGTTTGGATTGGAAACATGTTTCAAGGTGGGGCATTTACAAGTAGCCCACCAAAATTTAAAAACAAAAACTGATATTTTTGTTTTTATCCAGGTGAAGTCCAGCGCCTAGATGTTTTCTTCTTCTTTTTTTATTTTGGGCTTATCAAATACATTCAAGGTGGGCCCTGTTTAGGTGGGCCACCCCAAATGGATGTACATTTAAGATGGGCCCCACCCATGGACGGCTTGGATAAAATACATATTTCATGGTGGGGCTCACTCAAGTGGGCCACATAGCCACATCAACATACAAGAAAATAAATAAAAAGGAGAGGGAGAGAGAGAGAGTAAAAGAGTGGGACACGTGTGATGGAGGGACCCCGGCACTATAGGCCCTCCGTTTCAATCATCTAATCATACATAAAAGGGTCCCATTGCATATGGGTCATCCAAACAAAAGATCAACGGTGGAGATCCCTCTCCATCCAAAATGAACAGTCTATATGACCTCTTAATGCAAGAAAAGTAAACATCATGATGGGGTCCATGGAGAATGGTCCCATAATGGGATGATTTGATGATCAAGATGGGCCATCGGCCACATCTTAGGGTCTCAAGTGAGATCCAAACCATTGATCAGTTGGCCTCACTTGGCCCATCTTAAAAATATGAAAAACTAAGCTATGGAAGCACCCACCACTTGATCTTCTTGGTCCGTCGGGATGCCAGTCTCCTAGAGCTTCACTTTGATGGTAGAGATGGGAAATGGATGGCTAGGATGATGGATTTTGGAGTGGGAAGGTGGGCCTCACAAATGCATTTTTCTCTCCATGGAAAGAGCTTGAACGTGGGATGCTCTCCTTTGCTTGGGTTTGGTGTGAGAAAAGAGAGAGGAAGATGGGATGTAAGGAGGAGTGATGGGGTGATGGTTGATGGATGTGAGTGATGGGTGAGGTGATGTGTTAGTTGACTTTGGTGGTTGCTTGACTTGTGGAGAAAGAAAGTATGGTTGCTTTGTACTTGACATGAAGTGATTGATGGGATTGATTTGACACTTTGTAGAGATTCTCTTGGGAATGTAAACACGCGGCATTTTCTCAAAATAAACGCCGACCCACATCTCTTAGTCAGGGTATCGAATTGGTACATGAGTCGCGACGTTGGAACCGCGGCGACGGTGTGGTCACAATGATACAAGTCTTGGATTAAGCCGACTCAAATGTATAAGAGATGACTTACGGTTGTGCGCAACGTCGACTACAGGTCGCGGATTGCCAAATTTGACGAGAAGGATCGCGAGAAGCGACAGAACAGTACCGATTAGGATACGGGTCTTATAATCTTTTAGGTACATCTTATGCAAGGTTTTTTATCGTAAAGCTGAGCCAACAGGTAAATCTAAGCTAGCAATCGGGGGAGCCTCGGTAAGTAGATTCATGATCAAGAGTGCGAAGATCTAGCAACTTGAGACAAGCTATAAGAGAGAACTCAATCCAACAAGTGTCATTTTTTCTCATGTAGGATTGAGGTTAAGAGTTTGCTATCAACAAACTCGTTTTGGTTCCTTGTGTGGGACCTTGGCCGATGGGGCTAAAAGTAAGTGCCTTGTGTAGGACCTTGGCCAATGGGCCTAAATAGTAGGTGCCTAGAGTGAGACCTTGGCCGGTAGGCCTAAATGTCGATTCTAGGTGTAGGACCTTTGCTCTTGCGGAGAGCATAAATTGGTGTCCTTAATGTAAGACTGTAAAGGTTGTTGGTGAACTTAATCTAAAACCATCAATAGTGAAATCTGGTGCACTCTGGGATTAAGTGTGATGCCCGGAGTGGAGTAGGTACGAAGCCGAACCACTATACGTGCTTGTGTTTGGGATTGTCATTTGTGCAATTTTTTAATCATGCTTATATATGCTTGAATGTTTAAATTCTTATACATGATTGAATGAATGTTATTTGATTGATAGGAAGCACTTCTCACACACAAGCTCACTATGATATAAGCTAGTTGCTTTATTGGTATATCTTAAGTTGCCTATGTGATTGGACCCTCTAACTGGCTGGGAAGCCATTAGAGTTACATTGTCTTGCTAAGTTTATTTATAATTCATTTAAGTTAGGCAATAGAAGTATTTATTTAGTACAATCATTAAAAAGTCCTATTCACCCCCTCTAGGACTATAAGAACGGTTCCATACTTCTACTAGTGTGGTGTAAACTGTAATTTTAAGTGTTAGTGCACTGATTTGTGAAAGTGTCATTGTTTGTCAATATACATGAATGTTCAGTTCATGTGTCAAGTGAGCCCCAAATTGAAGACTACAAGACTAAAGACTTATCCAACTTGAAGAAGTTCAAGTGTTCATATGGTAAACAAAGCCTCCCTTCCCTAATTATAAGACCCGTATCCTAGCCCATACTGTTTCGTAGGCTTCTGTGGTCCTCCCGGTCAAATTCTGGTAACCCACAATCTGTTATCAGCGTTTACACACGACTCTAAGTCGTATCTCGTATTCCATAGTCGACTCGACCTGAGACTTGTACCATAGCAACTATGCCATCGCCGTGGTTTCGATGCCGTGTCTCGTGTGCTGAGGCGATACTTAGGCCAGGAGATGTGGGCCCGCGTTCAGTTTGAGAAAAACGTCGTGCGTTGTGAATAACGAGGAAATCTCTACAACACATCGCATCAATCCATCAATCAATGTTAAGTACCATATCCCATCTTCAAGTACAAACAACCCTTACCTCTCTCTTACATAAGTACCCTAAAAGTCAACTCTCTCTCTCTCTCCACCCATCACTCACATGCCTCTCTCTCCTTACATCACATCTCTCTCATATCTCTCTCATTCTCCCAAGCAACCATGGGAGGTGGACGTCCAAGCTCTCCATGAGAAAGAGCTAGGTGTGGCCCACCTTCCTACTATCCAATCTCACCCTCCATGATTGATCTCAACCGTTGAAGCCCATCCATTGGAGCTCTAGCATGCATTGGCAGAAGAAGGAAGAGGAGATCTAACGGTGGGTGTTCATAGCATTAGGTTATGATTTTGAGGGTCTATTTGTGGTGGGACCCATCTTGATGTATGAATTGTATAGGGAAGGCCCATAGTGGCGGGGTCCCTCCCCTTCACGTCTCTCTCTCTCTCTCTCTCTCTCTCTCTCTCTCTCTCTCTCTCTCTCTCTCTCTCTCTCTCTCTCCTTTTTCCTGATTTGTTGGCCCACCTAAGGGCGATCCAGACCATCTAGCAAGTGGGATGGCCCTGCTATTCACCCTGCTGGGCTGATAGTCCTGATGGACGGCCTGGATGATGGGAAGACACAAATATCATCTTGATCCAATCAGGTGGACCACGTGTGCATGGACCCCACATGTTGCACGTGTGAAGTACCCACACTGTCCAGCTTCCTAGACCTTTGTTAGGCCTGAGCCAGATGGGCAAGGGCCACTGGACAGCCTGCTGTCTAACAGCAGGCCCTGGCGTGAATGGCAACACAAGCACCATCTTGTTTCAGCATTGGTGGGCCTCACCCGCGTGGACCCCATCTCAGCACGTGTGTGGTGTACACGACGTCCATCTGTGGTGACCCACCATGATATATGCGTTAGACCCAATCGTCCATCCGTGTGGACCCACTTTGATGTGTGTTGGATCCACACCATCCAGACTCTGGACAGTGGGTTACACGCAGATGGTAGTTGCTATTTACGTCAGCTAGTTCTGTAGGTCCCACACATGAGGTATGTGGTTTATCTACACCGTTCATCATGTGGGACCCACCTGATGTACTTTATCCACACTGTCCATCATCTGGATGGTGGGTCCCTTTCCTTGATGTATGGATCTCGTCAACACCATTCGTCCATTTGGACGTAGCAACCCATCATGATGCATGTGTTGTGGACCCCACTATGTTGTATGTATTTCATCCACACCATCCAGAAAGTCTGGACGGTGCTGGACAGAGCTTTTCATGTGCTATGGACCCCACTGTGTTGTATGTATTTCATCCACACCATCCAGAAAGTCTGGACGGTGTTGGACAGAGCTTTACATGTGGTGGACCCCACGTGTTGTGTGGGTTTAATCCATATCGTCCATTCGTGTACCCCAACTAGCAGATGTAGCTGCTGGTTGACATCAGCGAGTTCTGTGGGGCCCACCATGATGTATGGGTTGTATTTGGGCTGTCCAGCAATGCTGGACGTGGCCCACCCTAATGCGTTTATTCTGCATCCACACTGTCCAGTCTAGTCCACTGGACATGGACTCCACCAAGACGCACGTGTTGTATTCACACCGCCTATCCATTTTGATGAACGAGTGGTCCACCCAGATGCTGTATAATCACGCCGCCCATTTGCTGTACAGGAGGGGCCCACCTTGTGATGTGTTGTATTCACACCGTCTTTCCTCATGGCCCCGGCATGATGTATGTGTTTCATCAGCACCATCTAGTCCGTGGACCCCACATGGTGATGTTTATGAGGCCTTTAAATAAGTCCCAATCTGATGTATTTGTGGCCCATATGTGAGGCCCGATCTGATGTGTGGCCCATATGTGATACGGCCCGTTGTGATGTATGTGGCCCATTGGTGCGGCCCATGTGATGTCTATTTGAAGCCAAGCTAGGGGCTGTGAGGCCCACCCTCATGTATGTATATGCCCATGAGGGGTTGGCTTGTGAGGCCCGCCATGATGTACGTGTCATATACACGCCATTCATCTATTTTTCTAGGGCCGAGGGCCCTATTACCATGTGAGAGGCCCATGGGATGTATATTAGGCCCATGTGAGAGGCCCATTGCGATGTATATGAGGCCCAGGTATGAGGCACACTTGATTGTATTAGGCCCATGTGATGCAGCCCACTTGATATGTATATAGGCCCATGTGATGTGTCCCACTTGATGTGTATATAGGCCCATGTGATGTGGCCCACTTGATGTGTATATATACCCATGTGATACGGCCCATCGTAATGTGTATTAGGCCCATGGGATGTGGCCCATTGTGATGTATTTCCGACCCATATGATGAAGCCCATTGTAACATATTTCTGGCCCATTTAGTTAGGCCCATTGAGATGTATTTCTGACCCATATGATGAGGCCTACTGCGATGTATATTAGACCTCTGTGTGAGGCCATGGACCCACTATACGTTTAGCTCTATGTGGGCCACTCCTTGGAAGCAATGTTGGTTAAATGTTCACATTGATGGGCAATGATGGTTAGATGTCCACAGTGTGACCTTCCCTTAGGCCATTTGTCAGGCTGATTGTCGAGGCTAATTCTAATTATCAAGGCTGATTCCGATTGTCGAGGTCAAGTCCGATTGTTGAGGCCGATTCTGATTGTCAATGTCGATTCCGATTGTCGAGGCTGATTCGGATTGTTGAGGCCAATCATCGAGATTGATTATGATTATCCAGGCCGTTTATGATTATTGAGGCTGATTTCGATTGTCAAGGCTGATTCTGATTGTCGAGGTTGATTCAAATTGTTGAGGCCGATGGTCGAGGCCGATTCTGACTATCTAGGTCGATTTCGATTGTATAGGCCAATTCTGATTGTCGAGGCCAATTTTGATTATCGAGGCCGATTCCGATTGTCGAGGCTAATTCTGATTATCGAAACTGATTCTCGATACCAATTCTGAGTATGTGACAGCATAGCATCATGATACATGCCCATACGCATCATTTGCATGTTTGTTATGAGATGTGGTTGACCATTGCATATGTCGTTGGGCATGTTGTTATGAGACTCCCTGATAGGCGAAGATTGTCTCACATGAGCACATAGAATGCGCAAGATTGATGCATAACTGGATTGTATGACTCATGCATCTTGCATTGTGTGTTGTGATTACTGTACACTCTAGCAACATTAGGGCCGTAGCCTCCACAGGCATATCGTGAATGGTTAGATGGGACACTAAAAATCTGTTACTAGCATCGGGCTGTCATAGATGACCCTGGGTAAAAATTTCTAAACCCTCTTGGTACCAGATGACGCCCCAACGTCTAGACCGAGTGGATATATATGAACGCATGAGTGTCGTATACCAATAGGCCGCGTCTCCCACTGCGTCGTGCTCAGTTAGGAGGAGGAATAACCTTACCCGCCTGAGTGAGGGGGCAATATCTAGGTTAAGTTTGACCAGCTTGAGGAATGGGTCCGCTATCGACAAGCCGGGCCCGATATTGGGAGGTAGATAGTGAGGTCTCTTTCACTTACCCAGTTATGCGCTCAGATAGGGGCGGAAAGCTAGAGTGGAGTGTAATAGACCCCAGTGATGATCTCAGAGATGTACGGTACTGATATGTGGATTTATTGAGCAGGATTTGCATATTTATTCATTCACTATCCACTCAAGTTGGTGGGGCGTAACTATTTATTACGTGTACCTTCGCAATGACCATGATTTCTGTTAGGGCAAGCGACTAACCTGAGATCAGGAGTTTACCACATTGTGTTTGAATATCCAAATTTAACTATGGGACTGGTTTAAATAGAATTCCCTCGTGATAGACCCCATAACCTGCGATACTACGTACTATTACCCTGACTTCATTCCAGCTTGGTCATTTCATTCGCATCACATATTACATTACATCCACGGCATATGACATTTTGGGTTGCTACGTTTCTATACTCATATGGCCTAAACGGACTTAGCAAGATTTGCATATTGCATTGCATCCATAGTGTATGATATTTGGCTCATTATGATCTGCATTATGTACTCTAATATTGTATGACTCATGAACTGGTCGGTATTTTCACTTACTCTGATATCATATGATTCATGATCTTACCAGTATTTTTTATATTGTATTATTATGGCATTATATTGAATACTTGGCACTTACTTTGTGCACACACTTACACCACCCTCTAAGCTTTCTATAAGCTTATACATGATAGATGCGTGCAGGTGGCGTTAGGTTGTAGCAGCGTTAAGCTTGGAGCGTGCAGCAGACTCCTAGAGCTTTGATTTTAACATATATATTTTCTTTTCAGCTTTGTATTCAAATGTTTATATTAGTGGACATGTGATGGTGATGTTGTCTTTGTGATTTAGGTATACTTGTGTTATGCTTCTTACAGGATAAATGTGCATTGGAAAATCCTCCTTGTAGGATCCAAGGATCGGAATCTGGCATATAGGCGCTGGGAGCCGATAATGGGGTATTACGAAGGCTATCGGCACCGGATTCTGTGATTGAAAATTTTGTGAGTCCAGTTTCTGAGTTTGGGGCATGACACTAACTAAATCCTTGAGTTATACGGACCCTTTTATAAAACCTAATCTTACCCAAAAATGTATTTACAAAACCCTTGGTAAGCTTAGTTTATAATATTTTTAAAGTTAGTGAAAAGATGAATTAAATAGGTTAATTTCATGTCCCGTCGATTGCCTTGAAGTGCAATCGAGGACAATTTTGATGGCATCGAAATCGAAGCCTAATAGTCCAACAACAAACTGAACATATGCAAGGTATTGTCGATTGCATCGAAACTTATGTTTTGATGGCATCGAACCCACTTCGATTGCATCGACCTTTGGTTACTTCCCTACACCAATCTTGAAATACTTTAAGTGTTCTTCGATGCGATCGAACCTCTTTCGATGACATCAAAGCAAGTTATCAATGGCATTGATGACATCGAAGACCGTTCAATAGCATCGATATATGGACTAGTTTGTCCAGTAAGCTTTCAAGGAAAACCTTTTTTGAGATGTGGAGCCACATCTGGGGTCGTCTTTGACCGGTCGTGGGCTATGCTCGACCAGTCATAGGGGCCCGCTCGACCGGTCGTGGACCGATTCGACTCAAAGTCCAGCGAGCATCGACTTTTGGGTCCCGAGGTGCTCGACCGGTTGTGACCTATTCACGACCAGTCGTGGGGTCCTCTCGACCGGTCGTGCAGTCTGCTCGACCGGTCGTAGTTACGTAGATTCATTTTCGAATCCGATGCGGACTGCGGATTTTGGTGTTGCCTTTCGCAAGGGTGCAGAAGGAGAGTTTCCTAAACTATAAATAGGGGTTCCTAGGGCTTTTCTAGGCATGAGAAAAGTTATTTTAAGGTGTGGTCTAAGGGTTTTCTATGTTCTTCCAAGGGAGAGGTTAGTATTTTGCCTTGTAATCTTCATTCTTCTTCATAGTGGAAGTTTGCATCCATGGTTTTTTACCCTAGTTTGAGGTTTTTCCACGTATATCTTGTGTTGTGGTTTGCTTTGATTACTTTGATCTATTTCTAGTCTATATTTCTTCTTGCTTATTATTTGTGGGTGAGGCCTGAGATTGGATCTAGGCTAACTGCGTTGTTGGCGTGTTGTGCAACAACTGGTATCAAAGCTATTGGTTTAGTTCTATTGGGAGCGATGGCGGAAGAAGGGAAAACTAGAATTGAGAAGTTTGATTGTTCAAACTTCGCCTTCTAGAAGATGCAGATGGAGGATTATCTGTATCAGAAAGACCTCTATATTCCTCTAGGAGGAAAAGAGAAGAAACCGGAAAAGATGACAGATGATTAATGGTTTTTACTGGATAGGAAGGCTTTAGGAACGATCCGACTCTCTTTGTCTAAGAGCGTCACCTTTAATATATCCAAGACGAAAACTACAAAAGAATTAATGGAAGCCCTAACCACCATGCATGAAAAACCCTCAGCGTCCAACAAGGTTCATCTTATGAAACAGTTATTCAACATGAAGATGTCAGATGGTGGGAGCGTGGCTGAACATCTAAACGAGTTCAATACAGTCACGAGCCAGTTTGGCATCGTTTTTGAGGATGAGGTCAGGGCATTACTGATCTTATCCAGTCTGCCAGACAGTTGAGATGGTTTGGTGATTGCTGTAAGCAATTCTTCAGGGTCGACAAAGCTAAAATTTGATGATGTGGCCGGTCTAATTATCAGCGAAGAATCTAGAAGGAAGGCATCAGGAGTTTCAGGGGATTCAAGGAATGCTTTAAATGTTAAAGGAAGATGAAGATCGCCGAACAAAGGAGACAATAAACATGGGCGTTCTAAGTCAAGAAAGAAGTCTAAGGGACCGAAAGACAAAGACATGTGTTCGCATTATGGCAAGAAGGGGCACATAAAACGTGATTGCAGGGTGTTTAAGAAATAAGATGAAACCTCTCAAGGCGGGAAGGATTTAGTGAATCTTTCTGAGGAGATTGACACAGAGGCGTTGATCTTGTCTCTTGATGCGAGGAATGAGTCTTGGGTTATAGACTCGGGTGCTTCATTTCATGCCACTTCACGTAAGAAAGTTCTGAGTGATTATGTGTCAGGTAACTTTAGGAGAGTCTACTTGGGTGATGATGAGCCATGCAGTATCGTTGGAAAGAGAGATGTTCAGGTCAATCAGAAAGACAGAACGGTTTTGAAATTGAAAGATGTCAGACATGTATCAAGTTTGAGAAGGAATCTGATCACAATGGGGCAGTTGGCTGATACCGATTATGTGACGACATTCACCGTGATTCCTAGAAGATCACAAAAGGTCCTTAATGATATCTCAAGGTAAAAAGGAAGGTACTTTGTACATGACTTCAGGATCATATAGTTCACTCGCAGTTGCATCAACTAGAGTAAATGGGCAGTTATGGCATCAAAGGTTGGGACATATGAGTGAGAAGGGGATGAAAGTGCTATTGTCAAAGGGGAAGCTACCAGGGCTGAAGTTTATTGACTTGGAATTCTGCGAGGACTGCGTGTATGACAAGCAGAAGAGGGTGAGCTTTAAGAAGATAGGACGTGCTCCAAAGACGCATCTGTTAGAGCTTATACATACTGATGTGTGGGGACCGGCACAGGTATCATCTCTTGGTGGCTCACGTTATTTTTTTCTTTTATAAATGATGCTAGTAGAAAACAGTGGATTTATTTCTTAAAGCATAAATCTGATGTATTTGATGCGTTTAAGAAGTGAAAAGTTATGGTAGAAAATGAAACAGGTAAAATAGTAAAGTATCTCAGATCTGATAATGGGGGAGAGTATTGTGATAAGAGGTTTGAGGAGTATTATGCAGCAAGTGAAATTAAACATCAGAAAATGATTCCAGGGATACCGCAGCAGAATGGTGTAGCTGAGCGCATTAATAGGACCATTCTTAAGTGCGTCAGGAGCATGAGGTTACATGCAAGGTTGCCCAAGACCTTTTGGGCAGATGCTATAAATACTGTCGTATATCTTATCAATAAAAGTCTCTCAGCACCATTGAATGGTGAGCTACTAGAAGAAACGTTGACTAGGAAAGAAGTGAACCTTACACATCTTAGAGTGTTCGATTGCACTTCATATGTTCACATTGATGCAGAGCACAAAAACAAGCTGAATGCGAAATCCAGGAGGTGCACGTTTATAGGCTATGGGTAGCATAATTTTGGCTACAGGTTTTGGTATGCAGAAAATAAGAAAATCATCAGAAGCAAGGACGTAGTCTTCAATGAAAAAGTGATACATAAGGACAGTGTGCAAGAAAATAAGGCTGAGGAAAAGGAATTCGTAGAATTGGAAGAGTTACCAGACACGGATGTTATAGTGCTACAGGATGGTCATGCACAGGAGCATTATGAGGCAGAGCCGCATACACCGGTTGTGAGGAGGTCTACTCAGGAGAGGAGACCCACGGTCTGATACTCACCCTCCTTACATTATCTACTGCTGACAGATAATGGTGAGCCAGAGTGTTTTGAAGAGGCGTTATAGTCAGATACACGGGTTAAGTGGGAGAAGGCCATGGATGAGGAGATGAATTCTCTTGAGTCCAATCGTACATGGGAGCTAATCACTCTACCTAAGGGTAAGAAAGCTCTTCATAACAAGTGGATTTACAGACTGAAGGAGGAGCACGATGGTTCGAATAGGTACAAGGCGAGACTGGTTGTAAAAGGATTTCAATAGAAGGCAGGTATCGATTTCACCGAAATATTTTCATCTATGGTGAAAATGTCTACAATTCGTATGGTTTTGAGTATAGTGGCTACAGAGGACTTACATCTAGAGTAGCTAGATGTTAAGACAGTCTTTCTTCATGAGGAACTTGAAGAAGAAATATATATGCATCAGCCGACAGGATACATGGCACCAGGAAAGGAGAACAAGGTGTGCAGACTGAAGAAGAATCTATATGGCCTGAAATAGGCCCCGAGGCAGTGGTATAAAAAGTTCGACAGTTTCATGTCGGGAAACGGTTTTAAGAGATGTCATGTAGACCACTGCTGTTACTTGAAGAAGTTTGATACATCGTACATCATCCTTCTTCTGTACGTTGATAATATGCTTGTGGCCGGTTCAAGCATTAAGGACATCTCAAATCTCAAAAGACAACTGTCTGGAGAATTTGTCATGAAGGATTTAGGAGCTGCAAAATAAATCTTAGGCATGAGGATAAAGCGTGATAGGAAAAATAAGAAATTAGTTTTGTTACAGGCAGAGTACATAGCCAAGGTACTTGATCGATTCAATATGGGAGGTGTTAAGCCAGTTAGCACTCCATTAGCCAACTACTTCAAACTATCTAAGGAGAAAGGGGTAAAGGCACAGGAGGAACGGGACCACATGACTAAAGTCCTATACGTGTCAACTATTGAGAGTCTCATGTATGCTATGGAGAGCACGAGGCCAAACATTACTCAAGTAGTGGGAGTTGTTAGTAGGTTCATGAATAACCCCGGGAAGGAACATTGGGAAGCTGTGAAGTGGATCCTCAGATACCTGGTAGGTACTAAGGATGTAGGGCTATGTTATGGTGGATTGAAAATCAAGCTACAAGGCTACGTGAATTCAGATTTGGCAGGAGATATCGACAGCAGAAGAAGCATTAAAGGTTATTTTCTTTACTCTGGGCAGTGCTGCAGTCAGTTGGGTCTCTCAGTTACAGAAGATAGTTACTATCAGTACGACGGAACCAGAATATGTTGCGGCTACAGAAGTATGTAAGGAGATGGTGTGGATGCAAGGTTTTGTGGAAGAGTTGGGTAAGAAACAAGTAGATTACAAGCTGTACATTGACAGTTAGAGTGCAATACACTTGGCTAAGAATTCAGCCCTTCATTCAAGGACCATGCATATTGCCATCAGATATCACTTCATACGTTCGTTACTGGAAGATGAATCGATTGCTTTGGAGAAGATTCATATAAGTGAGAATCCTACAGATATGCTGACCAAGGTGGTCACATGGGAGAAGCTGAAGCTCTGTTCAGCTTTGATTGGTCTTCAGGCTTGAAGACGGGGAGGTGGTGCACTCCAGATGAAGAAGACAGGCCATCTTTGACCGGTCGTAGGGGCCCGCTCGATCAGTCATGGACCGGTTTGACTCAAAGTCCAGCGAGCATCGACTTTTGGGTCCCGAGGTGCTCGACCGGTCGTGACCCATTCAGGACTGGTCGTGGGGTGTAACACCCTGAAAATCGGAGGTCGTGTATAAACTCAACTCCCGAGTTCCAGACCGTCACTTATGCAATAAAAATGATTATGATTCAATGTTGTCTGAGTTAAAGCATTCACATGAGTAAAAGTATACCAAAACTGTAATTCATACTCCAGATCCAGTGATAAAAGCAAGCAGAAGACTAAAGAATATATATATCACAGTATGAAAAAACAAAGTAGATCTTGACTGTCACTAAAGTATGAATACATCACTGAGTCTCATATACATGTAAAGAAACAAAATCAAATGTTCAAAATAGTCCCACTGAAGAGTCCCGTCAACCCAGGTCACCTAAGCAAAGCCGTCGTGGTACTGCATGTATGAGAACTCGTCCTGGTCCTCATCATAGTCCGGCTCTACCTCCTGGATCTCTGCATCACCTGCATCTAAGACAGGGTCTGGTGGGTGTTGCAAATACCATCCCGTAACGTGGGAGTGAGTGATCAACTCAGTGGAATCATAGAGCAAAGATTAGCATGTTCTCAAATCAATCATACGATAATAGTAAAGCAGTAAATCAAACAATTCTAATACTGTTGTTAATGCAATATGACATGACATGATGGATGCCCTCACCGACGTTCTCCCTCATACGGCATCATCTAACGCCCGCGGCATGCGTGCATCCCGCTCAGTGCTCCACATCTTCCAAGCACATGCAATGTAATGGTGATATGATTGCCGAGTTGTTATTAGTCCATTCAAACAGCAGGATTGGGAAACTAAGGTACTTCCCTTATATCAATCCCAACACAGATCCTGTCTAGGGTCGTCACTCCTAGTAATCTCATACGATGTATATTTTGTAGGTCGCTGCAAGGGATGTCAGGGCTGTTGCTCGCACTCGTTGCACCGCTCCCCCATCACCTTATCAATACAGGCCTACTGTACTCTCACTGCTACTGAAGGGTCGTCACCTCCCGTAGACTCAGAATACGCTCGCGGTCACTACAAAGGACTTGTCACCTGATCAATGTAGGCCGACAGCCAGAATATAGTGTCTCATACCACCATAATCTACTCACGAGACTAGGTGCTCACTGGTTACTACGGGGAGGTTTGTGGCCCTAGCGTAGGCCGACAGCTCGACCACGGTGTCCCATACCACCATGCCCGGCTCATGAGTCTTCGTGGATCAAGGTACCATGGTTAACAGGGTTTACAATGGTAGGTTCAGTACCCTAGGTTCAAGCAGTTATGACTCATGCAGGGTGAACATACAACGGCCAGTCGGGTTACTTGACGGGCTCGACTAGCACGATCGCATCTCAAGTCGAACGACATGAAGTACATAAAACACTTCGTGTAGCCTAACCACTGCCACCAACTCCAAAACACGGCTCGCGTTCATCGACGCGTCGTTCGTGGCCAAGATAAGCCAACCATGAAATTTCTCAGTTACTGACTGCCTGGACTAAGAATAGTCCCAAACAATTATGAAATCACATCAGTAATCATATTAGAGTATTGAAAATGAAATACAACCATGTGAGCATGTTAACACATGTTATAACATACAACTTAAGCAAATCTTCAAGCACATGCATCTCATACATGTAATGAAATCATGCATTTAGCTAACATGTAGGAAATCATTTACATCAGCATATTAATTGAGAAAACAATCTCAAACTAATTCATAACACTATTTAATTCAATACATACTAATACGAGCATTTATACAAACACTTACACTATACACTTAAGTCTACATATAGTATGTCGACCCGAAGTGCGTATTTAGGCGAATCTCTTCGCCAAACTAATTATGCACGTATTCCTAACATTCTAATGCAACAATAAATCATATCAATCATATCAGCAAAATATGAATGAAAACAGTACTTCCTACAAATTACTAAAATGCCCTAAATCTCATATTCTTCGCCGGTTTACGAAACAGGAAATGGACAGCATGTTGTACATGTCAAACGGCGTTGCCGTCGATAATCTACTATTAAACGACATTGAAAGTATTGGAAACAGTCAATCAAAGCGTCTAAAATCCGCACCTTTTCCCTTATAGGTGAAGTGATTCGAATGGAGTGTATACGCTTCGTCTACGGCGAATAGAGAACCTAATTTATGAGATCTATCAGCTACTTATTAAACCAAGGGAACACTAAATCAACAACTTCTAGGGTATTTTCTTACCTGAAAATGCAGAGAAATCACTGGCTAAGTGATCGGAGCGTGTTGCTAAAGCACGTGCAATAGGTGGGGCAACGGCAGGAAAATCCTCTCCTACTCTCTCTCACAAACTCTCACCTTTTCTCTCTCCCAATCTAGGGTTTTTCTCAAATTTGGATGGGAGAGAGGAGTGAGGATTTCAACCCCTTTTATAACCCAAAAATGTCCGAAATAGGCTCGGGAACAAAGTTTACTTAGGTTATATCCAATTCGGGGCTGTTTCGGTCCAAAAAACTATTTCTGGTGGTCCCCTGGCCGAACGCGATGGGACTTAAGCTCATGCATACTGGATCTAGCACACATCAAGTTTTCAATCCGGCAGGGTTCGTAGATCGCACGTGGCGGTCCAGTTTCAGTTCAGCGGTCACCGCACGTAGATCAGGCCTGCAAGTCTCATTATATGAAATAGAAATTTTTCCTGATCCGAGGGTGTAATTTGACTGAATTCTGACGGTCAGAACGCTTAATACTGACACGTCAAGTCGTGTGCCAGATTTGAATTTCAAATTCCAAATCTAACCCTATTCTCACTGTCTTCAGTCCAGGCTCAATGAAATAGCCCGTGAATGTCGGTTGGACTTGATTTTCGAAATGATTGTCAAGTCCAACTAGGCGGTTCTAACGGTCTAAGATAGTAGGTATCGAACTTTCGACGCGCGGTCTAGATCCAATACAAAGTTTCAAAGAGGTCTAGAGAACAAACCTGCTTAAAGTTTGATCCGAGGTTTTAGAGGATTTTAGAGTCATTGGTTCTACTCGATTTGGGTCTTGTAGAATGTATTTAAAGTGATCAGGGACTATTTTCCAGCTACTCTAACGTTGCGCTAGCTAACTTACATTTATTTTCTAAAGGAATTAATCTTACGCGATTTCTAGTCGAGTTGGTACTCGAGTCCAAGTATGGATTTTTTCAGGGTGTTACATGGGGTCCTCTCGACCGGTTGTGCAGTCTGCTCGATCGGTCGTAGTTACACAGATTCGTTTTCGAATCCAATGCGGACTGCAGATTTTGGTGTTGCCTTTCGCAAGGGTACGGAAGGGAAGTTTCCTAAACTATAAATAGGGGTTCTTAGGGCTTTTCTAGGCATGAGAAAAGTTATTCTAAGGTGTGGGCTAAGGGTTTTCTATGTTCCTCCAAGGGAGAGGTTAGTATTTGTCTTGTAATCTTCGTTCTTCTTCATAGTGGAAGTTTGCATCAGTAGTTTTTTACCCTAGTTTGGGATTTTTCCACGTATATCGTGTGTTGTGGTTTGCTTTGATTGCTTTGATCTATTTCTAGTCTATATTTCTTCTTGTTTATCGTTTATGGGTTAGGCCTGAGATTGGATCTAGACTCACTGCGTTGTTGGCATGCTTCGCAACAACCTTATATCTCAATTGCATCGAATCTTTATCCATGGCATTGAAATTCAAATTTTGATGGCATTGAAGGCTTATCGATTGCATCAAAATATGGACCAAACTGTCCAGTGAGCTTTCATAGGAAAATCATTTCATTCTCGATGGCATCGATTTACAATTGATGAATACTGTTCAATGGCATCGAAATTGAGCTCATTTAGTCCAACAACCAAAGTGTATTTTTCATGCTCGATGAGATCGAGTAGAATCCATCCAGCTCCTATTTGAATATCTTGGTGTAGGAGGTCGATGACATCAAAGAAGGTTTGAATACCCTACGATGGCATTGACAAGAACAGATTTCTGTCTTTTTTTCCCATTGAGATTTACATTTATATATTACTTATGTTGCTTCTTGGACTTTAAAGCAAGCATTAAAGAGAGCCCTGACAAAGTTATTGTTATAGTTAATACCCTCATCCTCAAGCTCTCTTTCCCATGGAGTTCATCATTCAATCCACTGCTCAAGCATTTATTGGCATATTCAATAACTTGGATTGAACTATAAACTCCAGCATTCATTGATCTCTTAGTAACACTCTTTATTGGCAAATTATTGTCCTGGGATCCTTGAATGCTAAGCTCATGGGAATCTTCTCTAGATCTTAAATGTATATCATTAACTACAGTATATCAAACCAAAACCTAAACCCAATAACTTCACACCTTTGATTGGAGCATCTTTAGCAGTTGCGGTTCAAGAGAGCTGAAGACTCTTCACCACTAGGAAGATATTCAACAATATGTGCTGAAACAGGCCTCACTCACTTACAAGTAAGTATTTTGAATCCATTGATTTTGAAGCCCTTTCCTTGTGTAGGATTGGGATTCAGAGTTTGAGTTGACAAACTCTGTAAAACTTTTTGTAGGCTTCCAACGGAAGAATACATGTAGTGTCCTTGTGTAGGATATGTTGCCTTATGTAGGCATAGAGTTGCCTTGTGTAGGCTCCTTAGTTTAACCTTATGTAAGTTATAAAGGTTCATGGTTAACCTGATTTAAAACCATTGGATAATGAAATCCGGTACACTCATGGATTGAATGCATCCGCTGGGAGTGGAATAGGCACACAACCAAACTATTATATATGATTATGTTTGGGATTGTCTTTGCGCATTTATTTATTTATGCCTATGTTGATTAGTTGCTTAATTATAATGCATGATTAGATGGATGTTTAAGATTGATAGGAACCATATCCCACACACTCATATACACTATCTCTATAGGCTAGTCGCTTAACTTGTAAATCATGTGTAGCCTATGTGACTGGACTCTTTATTGGCTTGGAAGTCTTAGCGTAAATTGCCTTGATTAGTTTAATTGAAAATAGTTTAAGTTAGGCAATTTAAGTTTTTAATAGGCATAATTTTTAAAAGGTCCTATTTACCCCCCTCCAAGACACTCGGACATAATTTCATACTTCAATTAGTGGTTTAACCACAATTTTAATTTGTGCATCTTGTTTTTCAATCACATGAGTCTTTGTGTAATGTAGTTGGTTAAGCCTTTGAAAATTGAAAACCGAAGACATAAGAGTACAAGAGTATTGAGGAGTAAAGAACAGGTAAATGAAGTGCCTTGGTGACCCTAACCCTTGACTCAAAACAACCCTTAAACCTCAAGATAATCTTGGCTTAATAGGTAAACCTTGTTAATCATCCCTAAGCCTTATAAAAATAATTGGAACATGATAAGTAAGGCTAGAAGATGTGCGAAGCTGCTATGAAAATATACGCCCAAAATAATATATTTCAAGTGATTTTTTTTTTACAGTTGAAACTGAAACTTCTTATAAAGGGCATTCGGTTCTTTAGCATCAGTATGAGTTTTTTGGTGTAATAGAAGCTTAGGTGAATCCATGATCATATCCCACATCCCAAGCCCCTAAACCAAAGATATTTAAGTCATCTTCCTTAAGATTAACACTCTAATGAAAATTCTAATCTCCGCTTTTAATGTGTTCTTGAACTTCTTTACTTTCTAGATATTAGACTCAACCTTTATAGGCATACCATTATCTAAATCCTCTAGAAAACCTATTTAGGTGAATCCCCTAAGAATTAAAACTTTATATTAGTTGTAGGAGGTTCAACCAATCCCTCATCACTTTGGTCACATTAAAGGGGCACTATATGCAAGGTGTCTGGTCTTGGAGCTTAAGCTTCGCAAAGCATTGACATTATGAACGGGGGAGCAAAGGGGAGTTGATTGAAACATGAGAGAACAACGATCAAGTAATTCGAGACAACACTACAAAATGGGTTCAATCCAACAAATAAGTTGTCAATTGTAAGAGTCTGTATAATCTCTTTCCTTGTGTAGGATTGATGGTAAGATTTTGTGACCCAAACTTGACTAAGTTCTTATGTAGGACTTTGGCTCTTATGTAGGGCCTAAATCCAGGTTCTTGTGTAGGACCTTGGCTCTTATGTATAGCCTAAATACAAGTTCTTATGTAGAACCTTGGCTCTTGTGTAGGGTCTAAATCAAGTCCTTATGTAGGGCACCAGATACAGGTGCATACTTGTTAGTTTCCATGGGAGCCTCCGGAAATTGGGCGAAGGTTTTTATGCCATCATCATGGGTCATTGTCAACTTCGTCTGTTCAAGGAGTCAGGAAGAGAGCGTTAGACAGCTAGGATCTACTGCTCATCCGTAAGGGCATTTTTCACCGCTTTCAGGTCACATATCATTGTTGACATTGTTCTAATATGCTCAACCATCGAGACATTAGAAGTCATCTTGTACATGCCGAACTTAATAGTCAAGGCTCTTAATCTAGTAAGTGGTGCTAGCGTACTCAAAAGTCTAAGGCATTCCATATATCCTGAGTAGTGGAATATCCTTCAAATTGCCAATTAGGTCATTATGTATGTTGCTTAGCATAGTATAGTAAAGTGCAAGCACTAATCCCATTTAAGCCAGTTTTGGAATTGTTCTTGATGGCATTGGTGATGAGCAATATTACCCTCTTCGGGCATGTTCATGCTAGCAGTTAGGGTTTCCAAAACCCATTGCTCATCCAAAAGATACTGGATTTTATGGTACCAGATATCATAGTTATTTGCATCTAGTTTCTCACCCTCCTTCGGGCCCACTACGATGTTCTCGGATGTCATTATTACCACATTTAAAGGCTAGAAATTATATTAAAGATTTAAACACTACACATTCATAGCACACAACATCACAAGATGATTGTCACCTACATCTATTGTGTATCGTTGGATTGAACGATTAAACAAATTCCTACAATCATCTTCTCAGACACATTTAAGGTTGAGGTTTCCCATCCTCATTTTTTGCACGCCTATGTGAGGAGCCTTAAAGCTTCCACTCATCTCCCACTAGTCTCATAAAGATGGCCACTAAAACACCCCTACGACTAGGAGGGGTGTGTATGTGTGTGCGAGGAGGGGGGTTCCCCCACTATTCGGAGCCTTAAAGCATAGAACTATGGTCCATTCACTGTGTAAAAAATGCATTCCTGCCTATTACCCCCTGATTTTCAATAGTCGCATTTTAGATCTACATGTACTGTTGATAAAACAACGTATGGTCATTGTATTTATATGGCCGAGAAGATTAGTTTGGTAAATAATGGCTAGTCTGGTTGAAAACATCATAATCAACCACGTTGGTTGAAAACATCAAAATCGACCATGTTGGTCGAAATATGAACATCAAAATCGACCATGTTGGTCGAAATTTAGTCATATTGGTCAAAAACATTAGAATCAACCATGTTGGTTGGAAATTGATCATATTGGTCGAAAACAGTCCCTTGGCCTAATTCGACTAATTTGGTGTGTGTGTGTGCGCGCGTAAAACAGACCCTTGGCCGAATTTGACCATGTCGGTAAAAAACAACTCCCTGGCCGATTTGGATCATTCAGGTCGAAAACATAATCCGATCATGGGATGTCTTCGGCCGATAAGATTGTTGATTTGGTGATAATAATGAAAAACCAAGGCCATCAACCTAGACCATTAATCATGAGAGGGCAAAACTATCTCTGTTGTTCAATCTTCTAGTCTCTCTCTCTAATCTGCTTGTAACCAGCAATCATCCATTGCCTCACTAGATGTAGTCAGGTACTTTGAAAGGCTATTTATGCATTCGATTAGGGATTTCAATCCCTTATTTTACAATTCTGATTGAAGTAGAAAAGGAGAGAAAAATCGAGAGAGAAAAAAGAAAAAATATGAGATGAAAGCGCACATCTAAAGCTCTGATACCAATGTTAGGAAAATACTCTTCGAAGCGATTCCCTTGAACCAACGACAGCAGAAGAGGGAGGCTCGGTTGTCAAATATTGCCGGATGCATCTCACGTCGCTAGAAGATGAGTTACATTGCTTTCACCAGTGTAAGAAGAAGTCCACAGGAACACTATTCTCTAAACTATATCCACATTGTAAATCGTGTGGTTGTGATGGAACCTAACTTTCTTCTCGCAATACTTCTCTGCACTTTAAAGATTTGTGCTCGAGATTCCGTGATTATGGGTAATGGATTCCTACCATATATAGAGATACTGCCATAAATGTCTTCATTAGTAGGAGATGAATAGTTCCGAAACTGCTTAACTAAATACTATAAGGGAAGATCAAAGGCTACTTGGGAAGATGAACAGTTCTAAAACTGCCAGACCCTATTTCTCTATCTTCTAATGAGCAAGGCCCACTTGGACAACCCACCTAGCAGTTACAAGTGGGTTGGGTTCGGTTAGAAAACGCGGCCTGTTTAGGTAAATGGGTTTGGCTTGGATTGTACCCTACCCAACCTGACTCGCCTATATAGCTTATCAATGTCAGATGACCCTAACTTACCATGTCCAAAAGTAGATGATACATGCCCAAGCCATGAGTAGTGGAGACAACCAGTTGCCTCGTAAACACCCAAGCCAATGCTGGGCCCAATCAGTATCAACGCCTTCTCCGAGGGCTAGGCCTTGATCTGCCCCATCAATCCTACACATTGAATTAACCAAATGCCATTTTGTTAGTTAAAGAAATAATATGATGGAGAGGGTTAAATTAGTACATGGAAAAGCCCCTCCCCGTCACACACAGGCTATGGGAAGTCGAGTGGGCCCCAACATTCCAAAAGGCTAATGAAGTTCTTTTTCTACCATCAATCAGAAAGGCATTTACAAGATTAAGGAGTGTAATGGCTGGGGCCAATTTGTTTTGTTTTTATATCTTATGTTCTCTTTTTTGTTGTTGTTGTTGTCATGGGTGCCTGCTCAAATGCTTATTTTGTCAATTTGAGCCCACCCATTTACTCTCTTGGATAGTATTGCAAACTTGATGAGCCATGGAGCATCCAGGGCAAGGTCCACTATATGGATAGTCTTGATTCATACATACTACAGTTTGACCTGTTTGGATTGGATTATGCAATCCCACCATTTAGTTTGTTAAGAAAACTGGAAATTGCGAGACCCACCTAAACCGTGCCAAACTCGTTCAAACCATGAACAAACAATTAAAATAGAATGAACCAACGGCTCAATTAGTCTGGAATATAAATAAAACATTACTATTAATCAGGTTAATGCCACAGTTCGAATAGGTTCGAAGATGAGGTCTAGCCACAAAGGACAGTTTGAGGCGGCCGTTAGAACCATTATTATTATTTATTTATTAAAGAGCATTGGGCCCTTGAAAGCATCCAATATTCTCAAGGACAAAAATTCAGAAGGCATAAATAAATGGGTTGTACCATATGACCGCTTGTTGGTGATTAGTTCTCTATTTTTGAGAATCTCTAAAGTGAAAAGTCTTCCTAGGATACATATGTTAAAGATTAAAAATTACAATTATATTGGTTTAAAGTATAAAGGACTTAAAGCGCCATCCAGAATAGAATTTCTCATGAATAACAAAATGTTATGAATATTTAGGGTGCGTTTGGTTGCACCTAATGTCGTGAAATATCATAAAATTTTGCATAAAATTAAACTGATTAATCATGAAAGATCATGATATTTGGTGCAACCAAACACACCTTACTAAATACCTTAGATAAACTCTATAATCTAAAAAAGTAAAATAGCATAATATTTGCAAAGTACCTTCTAGCTCATCGCCTTTATACTTCTCTTAGTGGTTAAGCAATAACAAACCAAATAAGCTAACAAGAACCGAAGTATAGGTTTTTTGAAATTTTGACAGTAGACCACTAATATATATCTGAAATTCTACACGAATTACAAAAGTTTATGAATTAGAGCACTAGCGCAATTCATGACAGGAGAGAGAGGACATTCTTCGCAGGACATCTGCCAACATGGGACGTGTGCACCAGGCCATTCATTAGGCCGGTGCTGCCATAAACTGCCATTGGACACATATCAGCCCAGGCCACTTATCAACTGGGCCACCCTTATGTAAGAAAAATGGACGGTTTGAAAGTAATATGACCAATGGTCTATTACTTTCATATGCCGCTTTGTATGGCCACATTCTTGATTTTATTGTTCCTAGTTTCCCATCCATCTCAACATACTTATCGAAGCAATGCACATTTCTGCCCGCGTTACCTCCTAATTTGCAACAATCTAGCCCAGATAGAATGGTGAGGCAAACAAGTCTAACAAGAGATTCTGTCGAGCTTCATTGGCACATGCAGTGAACACATAAAACTCCAAATCCACATTTCCAAATCATCCACCCAGCTCTATTTCTTGACCATACGCACACATTTCACAAATCAATGTAAGAATGCAGAACTCCATAATTAAATAATACACCACGCATAAAGAAAAGACGAAGGAAAAAAAAAAAACCCATGAATAGGAACAAGTCTAAAATAAAACTGCTTTCCCCATTAAATTGGTAAAGTGTTGCAAAGTGACTCAACGCAAATAGGTGACTTGACTAAATTACACTAAGGTCTGCTCAGCCAGGTTTCTAGTCACTACAAACATAATTCTAAAAACTGCTTCCACAGTCGTTGGAAATGCCACGGTACAAAACCATCATACTTGTATCAGACTGGGAGAGGAACAGAAAAGGCCACAAAGTAAAGTTTGTTTAAAATCACTATCAGAGTTTGTTTACAGGTAAAAGGAAAACAGATAGCCTTGAACATATGAGCTCAGGAATGCTGTTACATTTCCACCTCTCATTCACAACTCACAAGAAGAACAAATGGGGTGGTTTCAAGCCACTCTACCCTCTCCTGACACTTCTAAGATAGTCAATCCTTATACCCCAAAGTTGCTCTCCTACCTCTTTCATGGTCGGTCGGTCAGACCGTGTAGGAGCAGCACATTGAAATGCCAGGCCGAACATCTTGGACAGTATCTCCCCATCTACCACTTCCTGCATTGAAGGATCCATGACATCCCCAAAATTGCCTTCATTGTACTTCTTGAACGCCTGTGTCAATGGAGTAGCATGAGCAACAAGAACAACAGCTATGGACCACCCATAGAATAAGAGGTATCATATGATGCTTTTGACCAAACAAAACGGCCCTTCAGTGATCTAGGTTGTTTATCTGGCGTGCACAAGTATGGATGCCTTATTGGGGCATGATCTGGTCATGGTGGGTCCCATCAGATGAATGGCATGGATAACAAAAAGGTGCACGTGCCAGTACAGTTGCTGGCCAAACCAAAAGCACCGTTTGTTTCAGCCAAACATTATATATTTCCTCATAATTTTAAGTGATACTTTTCTTCTTTACTGATTTCCTATGAGGAAATAAACAACATCAAGACCCACATTTATTTAATAAAGATCATTCTTCAGGTGGCTCCCTGATGAATGTGTCACACATACAGACACACGGACACACAAAAGGCTTTCTTGAGAACTATTGACATGTGATGTGGGCACAAAATCTGGACAGTCCACTAGATGAGTCACATCATGAAACCCCAAGGCTAACTTTTTGGCTTGATCCAAAAATCTGGTGGGTCATAGCAAAGTGAAAACCCCCAGGCCCTTCATTTGCTTCTCACTTTGCTATAACTCACTAGATTTTTGGATCAGACCAAAAAGTTAGCCTTGGAGATTTCATGAGGTGGAAAATCTGGATTCTGGGCCCACATCACGTGTCAAAAGTACTCACAAAATTCCTGTGAGAATTGGCTCCGGGGGGAGCATGTGTGTGTGTGTGTGCGCGCGCGCGCGCGTCCTGCTGAATGTGGACTATATTAGTTAAAATGTCTATTTGCAAAGCCCAAACAGACATAAAAGGTTGCCTAATGAGGTGAATTTTGTGGCATGGCCTGCTTGTAACATAGTTTAGAAACTTGAATACTTGACTAGACTCAAGAACCAGCCAGGTTGGGTTTACTCGAAGACTCGATTCAACTCAATGTTTAGAATATTAGATTAGGATTAATTTTCGCTAATGGATAGTACTTGATTATAATAAATCTATGCTATAGTCTATTATATTGTCCTTGTTGGAGTTTTGTGCTCCTGTTGCCAGCCCCTAGCCTGAATAAAGGAGGGTTGCGTCAGGTAGGTAGCTGGCATCAAACTCATGCCATAACTTTCATTATGAATCTAGGTGGAACAGGATTCATGTAAGCAACCTCAATTAATTGGGATAAAGCTTATATGAAGTTGATTACTACTATAGATACTTAGAATAACAAGAGTATAAGAACAGTAAAAAGATAAATAATAATTGCAGGAAGAAAACTCGGCTAGGCTTGCTGGTAGGAACGTGATTTTGCTAGTTTGAATCCCACTAACTGTACATTTTTTTAAATATAAAAATGCACCAACTGGGTTTGAGTCATGTCAAGTCGACTGAGTATGCAACTGAACTCAGCCAGTAAACTCGAGTCTGAACTGAGTCTGGTTCGCCATCGAGTTTCATGGCGACTCAGCTTGATTTCTTGCTGAGTTGAGTTGGCTCGTCCGAGTTTTGAGTCACTGAGTTTTAGCACTATGTTTTGTAATGTGGCACAGCAGATCAATGCTTGGGTCACTGAAAGGTAGGTCCCATTAGTACTAGTGTCGGGATGGACAGAAAAAAGATCACTTTGTTTGTGCAACTAATTTACTAGAGGAAACACACAAAAAGAATAAAACGAAGCGTCTGTTGAGACAAGTGATGAGGACCCATTATACCAAACAGAGGAAGATTGGTTTAAAGAACTACCTGTAACTGTAACTCATACAACAATAAAGACTTTCTGATAATAGAGATGTCAAATGCTTACCCATCTGACTGTTACCCTCTCATCAGCACTTCTTTTCAACTCAACGGGGCGGCGTCCAGAGAGAATTTCTACAAGTAAAATGCCGAAGGAATATACATCGCTTTTGGGTGTGAGTTGGTAGGTCTTTAGGTATTCAGGATCAAGGTACCCAGCAGTTCCTTTAACTTTGGTGGAGATATGAGTTTGATCCGCTTCCATTGGACCCAGTCTCGCAAACCCAAAATCAGCCACCTTAGCTCTGAAACTTTCCGTCAGCAGAATGTTCGACGATTTCACATCTCGGTGGATTATCGGCTTTTCTGTTGGAAATAAAATAATGTAGGAGCAGTTTAGTTCAAATATCAGAAACTTGGGACAACATTCAAATGATATAAAATGCTTGCACACAGTCAAATAGACTAAATCAGTTTTACTTGATGGAATGGTTCATGCAAGTGAAAATCATTCCACCTTCTAAAACAAGTAGGGCTGTCAATGGGAGGGCAGCTTCAGCCCGGATTTTGAACTGTTCAGGCTGGGCTGACTGGCCAGGCCTATTCAAAATTTCAGTTTTGCGGCCCATTGACAGCCTTAAAAACAATGACACCACCTTTTAAAACATTGTTGTGTCAGACAAGTGTCTGAGAGGCACTGACAGCTGTTAGGGAAATCGCTATATAATATATATTTTCATTTTATTGGCTTTTGCTATCACTTGTATACTGTCTATGGGGTTTATCTATATATCCTTTTATATATATTAGATGACCTCAAATAGATGAGACAATGCTATGAAGGTGATGACGATGATCCTATTCCATATATTATGATTTTATTTACTAATATATATAGAAACCTATTTTTCCATGAACAGTTGGGAGAAGTATGCTGGGTCGGTCCTCGTGTCTGAAGCCATTTCCATGTCTGACATCAACAACGGCATGTTTCCATGTGCATGTTATGTAGATTAGAAATAGCATTGAGATGAATCCTCCTCTCTCACCACATGCACAGACACAAAAATGGACAGGCACTCATATTAACAAGCAAAGATTTGTAGTCAAAGGAATTATACAATCCTCAACATGAGGATATGTATAGCATCTTTTGGCCTTTATGTCCCAACAAGTGGACCCATCTATCAGTGATCAAGACTGTGATGGTTCCACGAAGCCCCAAAAATATCCAGAGTGGAAGATCATCAACGTCAAACCTAAGGCCACATTTTTTCCAGTGTTTTTTCTCAAACGCCTCCCTGAGGGTCACTACCTGAAATCAATACACATGTGAGTCACTATAGCTGATTGCTGAAAGATTGTAAATGAGAATACCTAAGAAAGAGGGATAAGAGGACACAGTAACTGATTGCAAAGAAAAACGATATGAAGAAAAATAAGCGGCAGTCACCTAACTGGGAAGAAGATACTAGAAATTGGAGGAAATAATGAAGAGATAAATGGAAGAAAGAAAGTATTTTAGAGAGAACATAGTATTTCTCTATATTTATATTTTTTTTACAAATGTAGGGGGCACCCATTGTTTATTTTATCGTATGAGTTTTTTTGTGGAAAAACTCAAGCAGTGATTGTATATAGATTAATGTTTAAATGCTATATATCAAAGTTTAAGTTTCTCATATGGCATTGGACTATAGAAGAAAGAGTTTATCATTATCATCATCGTAGCCTTTTTTTTTTTTTTTCTCAATTGAACGTCCAATGATCATCATAGCCTTGTTGCCGAACTATCTGAACTTGGAATTGGATTCTCGATGTAAGTCATGACAAGCAATTAAACACTTCGAACCTTCTAAGGCATGCAGCAACCTACGATCTCAAGATTGTTCCATCAAGACTCTTCTAAAATAAATCAAGAGAACTGGAAACAGGATTAGTAAAGCTGACACCGAATAGCTGGGACAAGGTCATGGCGATTACAATGTGATGATGAGTCTTCTGAAAGAAACATGGGAATGGGATTGTAAGGGAAAGAAAAACACAAATTGTATTCTACATCCCAGATCTGAAGTTTGCACAAAAAATGATAGACAGTTGTTAGACTTTACAATATTCATCTTTCATATCTATGAAATTAAAGTAACTGCTGTTACATTAATAGAGATACATTGCAATGATCTCACAAAGGAATATGTGACAAATGCAAAGATTTTTTTACCCGCGTATAAATGGAGATAAGTTAGGGCGTGCGTGACATCAATGGCTATCTCTAAACGCTGATTAAAATCCAAAATTCTTCCATGCTGACCTGACAAACATAATAATCAAGTTTTAGAACAGTAAGCTACTACAATGTATCAGTTAAAGCTTAATTATAGATGAATCTTACCATCAAGATGTTCCCTAAGAGTACCATTTGGAACGTATTCGGTGATGATAACACGCTCAGTTCCTTTATCAACATACCCAAGTAGCTTCACTAAATTTCGATGTTCAATTTTGGCCAATAGTTCAATTTCACTGCTGAATTCAGTTCGGAGAGAGTCAAAATGTTCCTGTTCAAAATCTAAAGTTAACATTGTTACACCATATTATATTCATAATGAAAGAACGCCAACAAAGAGACACAACTCAACATATACAAAAAACGTCACATTAATTACAAAGTGACATATACTGAAAAATTCCAAAAACCTAAAAGCACTTTGATGTTATAGAATACAACCTATAAGCAAGCAATTTTCTGTAGGAGAAAACAGAACATGGTGAAAATGTTAGATATTTTCAATGGTATCTCCAATTATAGCTCCTTTGGGGCATAAAATATCTCCCTTCTCACCATCCCCATAGTGTATTGGACAAATATCTCTCTTCTCACCATCCCCATAGATGTGTCTTTTTCATTCCATCAAAAATTTATTTTACGGTATAGCTGCTTATGATCTCCCCCAATGACCTGCGGTAATGATTCCTCTGGCATTACGACATTTACTAGAACGATGCTTTCTATAGATCAAATTATTTTGTAGATTGGATTTCAAGCTCCATAAAATTGGAGAAGATTTGATTGGTTGCTTTAGTTACCTTTAGTAGATAAACTTTAAAAAAAGAAGAAGAAAAAGTCATCTGACAAAGGCTAAATTGAGATTAGAACGTAACACAAAAAAAGAATACAAACTAATCTCACATAATGACAAAGCAAAACAGCAAAACCTCCAAATTTGGCTGAGTGAACACTTCTTTCACTTTGGAATGTAGTTGGGCCTCTCCAGTGGACTTGCTTAAGCTGGTTTCAGTTCCCATTCTCTTGATCAGAAGTGAAACAAACCACAGGAGTAAGGAAAAAAACTATAGGGGACGTTCATCATACATCAGTCTCAACACCATATCTCAGCAATGATCATCCTCAGCTAATGTTTTCTCCTGCTGCTCTGTATAGCATGTCTGCTCAATATTGATCTTACAGTCTGCCTTAAGTTTCATTGGTATGCGGTGATCACAAAACACTCCAAAGGCGCACTCCACTTGATCCAACCAACTCTAATATTATTGGAAACATCCTCAGCTATCCGTACATTTATCATGGAGCCGAGGTAAATGGCTTGCACTGTTAACTAAAATCACACATCTATAAGCATTTGTTGGTGGACAATGAAGTAGAGAATGATTTGATGATGATAATGTGAAGAAGAGAGGAAAATATTGAGAGAGAAGAAGAAGAAGGAGAGTTTGGGAGAGATATTGTGTTAGGCTTGCTTGCCCTAACCAGTGTTCGAAATATCGATACTATCGGCCGATATTATCGTTATCGCACCCCTGCAAGACGATACACTTGCGAAAACCCCCGGAAGATACCAAAAAACCCAAAATCCAGATATCGGCCGATATATCGTCGATATCGTACGATATTTTGACGATATTGTGCGATTTCTTCTCCATTGTTGTGGACATCGACGCCATCATCCTAAAAAATCGAGAAAAAAAAAATAGAGGGTGGATTTCGGTACCTGTGGAAGAGATTGCCGTGATCGGAAGCTTCCATTTGGTGGGCCATTTGGTTACCGCAAATAAAATCTCCGATTTTGGAGAGAAATTCGGAGACATCCTCGCCGATTTGGGAGAAATTTTAGGGTACCGGAGACATCCTCGCCGATTTGGGAGAAATTTTAGGGTTCCGGCTTCCGGAACCCTCTCTGCTTAAAAAGTAAAGTCGTTCGAGCCTTTTTTTGGACACGGATTAGCTACTGACAGGTTGAGTAGCGAGATCGCTGCTGAAGTGACGTCACCAAGTTACGTGGGTCCCACCATGATGAATGTGTTATATCCATACGGTCCATCCATTTGGAGATATCATTTTAGGACATGAGTCAAATAAAGAGGCAGAAAAAATCTGCAATGGACACCACTACAGAAAACAATGGAAAAAGTAACATCCATCGTTGAAACCATCCTAAGGTCCACCGTGATGTTTATTTGTGATCCAACCTGTTAATAAGTTAAAAAAACATTATAAAAGGGAAAAATATATATATCAGCTCAATTGAAAACTTTTGTGGCCCTCAGAATTTTTTAATGGTGGGCGTCACTCTCTCTACTGCTTTCTGTGGTGGGGTCCATTGGAGCTTTGAATCTTAGTTATTCTTAGGCTCATGGCATAAAATGTTCTCTCCAAATTGATGGACGGTGTGGATACAAAACATACATCATGATAGGGCCCATGGAACTTGATGACGTCAATTTAGTAGCTACTCAACCTTTCAGTAGCTAATCTGCGCCCCTTTTTATTTATCAAAATCAAGTACCGCGCACGCCCCCCAGCTGTGTGATGACGTCACCAAGTTCTGTGGGTCCCATCATGAAGTACGTGTTATATCCAGACCGTTCGCCCATCTGGCGAGCTCTTCGTAAGGCTTGAGCCGAAAAATAAGAAAGATCCAAAGATCAACTGGACCACACTATAAACAGCAGTGGTAGGTTGAACGTCTACCATTGAAACCCTTTTAGGGTCACGGAAGTTCTGGATAATATGATATTTATTTTTCCTCTTCATCTGCCTGTGTGACCTAATTAACAGATTGGATGGAAAATAAACATTATGGTGGGCCCTATGAATGTATTAATGGTGAGATCAGTCCCCCACTGTTATTTGTGGTGTGGTCCACTTGAGCTTTGGATATGACTCACTTTTGGGTTCATGATCTAAAATGATCTCTCCAAATGCATGAACGTTGTAGATATAATAAATACATTATTGTGGGGCCATGTAACTTTGAAATATTTGTACAACTTGAGCCCGAGGAGCATCAGCGCATTACTAGGATTTCCTGCCAAAGCCTTCCTTCCTGTGCTTGAAACCTTAGTGGGGCCTATTGATGTTTGTGAGGAATCCACTCCGTCCATCCGTTTTGTGAGATCATTTTAGGACATGGAATAAAAAATGAGTAAGATCTAATACTCAAGTGTGCCAAAAATGTGAGGATTGAACATCCACACTTGAAATATTCGTGGGGCTACAAAAGTTTTGAATCAGACTAATATTTGTATTTTGTAAGTAGTATACTTTGTAAACTTTGTGGGCCCACTATAATTCATGTATTTTATCCACTCTGTCCATCCATTTTACCAGATAAATTTATGGTTTGAATTAAGAGAAAAAACTATAATTAGCTTGATCTAAAACTTTTGTGGCCCATTGTTTCCTATGGTATGGTCTACCTAATTATTGGATCTGTTTTATTTTTTGGATAATATCCTAAAATGATATGGAAAAATGGATGGACGGAATTGATACTGAATATAGTTGTCTTAGTTCAATTGGACAACGCATAGCTTAGGACCCTATACAAAGGAAATCTATTATGTACACTTCTTTTTTTAAAACTTCATGATTTAAAAGTGTGTATTAAGGGCCTTTTTAACAATCCCCAAAGTTTCATTAAAAAATTCAACCATTTACCCAATGTTTCCCCAGGTTTCCCGAAAAATGCGATAAACTATGCGATACAAACGATATATCCCGTGCGATAACCGATACGTATCTGTATCCCAAGGGTGCGATACATTGTGCGATACCGATTTTTCGAACATTGGCCCTAACACATAATATTTTATTATAATAAAGTATACAGTACGCCGCAGGAGAGAAGTGTGCACATGCACTTACAGTAAAAGGGGCCACTAACCACCACTAACCACATGATACACTAGCATTCTCTATACTCCCCCTCAAGTTAGAGCATAGATGTTGATCATGCCCAACTAGTCACGAACACGATGAAGAGCATCTCAACTCAAGAACTTTGTAAGAACATCAGCAAGTTGATCCCCAGATCGAACAAAAGGAGTGATGATTTCCTTAGAAGCGACTTTTTCCCGAATAAAGTGACAGTTGGCCTCAATATGCTTGGTTCGCTCATGAAAAACTGGGTTACGAGCAATATGGATGGCCGCTTGGTTGTCACAGTAAAGAGGAACAGGATCCGAAGGAGGATAGCCAAGTTCTTCAAGAAGGTTGCGAAGCTACATGAGTTCACATGTCGCATGAGCAATAACACGATATTCTGCTTCAGCCGAGGACCAGGCAACAACTGGCTGCTTTTTGCTCTTCCAGGTTATAAGATTGCCACCTAAGAAGGTACAGAAGCCGGATATAGAGCAGCAATCAAAAGTACTACCTGCACAATCTGCATCGGAATAGCCAGAAAGATGAAGATGACCATGCAACTGAAAGCGAAGGCTAAGACCTGGGGTTGATTTTAAATACCGAAGTACGCGGTATACAACCGTGAGATGGGAAGTACGGGGAGCTTGCATGAATTGGCTAACAACCCCCACTGCAAATGAGAGATTTGGACGAGTAATAGTAAGGTAAATAAGCCGGCCTACAAGTCGTCGATACATCACGAGATCAATAAGGAGAGCACCATCATCTGGTCGAAGTTTCTGTGAAGTATCCATGGGAGTGTAGCAGGCTTGCACCGTAACATGTCGGCCTCCATGAGAAGATCGGGCGCATATTTTCGTTGTGACAAGACCAATTTGGATGATGAGTAAGCAACTTCAATTCCGAGGAAGTAACGAAGAGGACCAAGATCCTTGATCTAACACTTGGTCTTCAAAAAATCTTTGACCTCCCTTATTCCAATAGAATCACTACCGAACAGAACAATATCATCCACATAGACAATTAGAACTATGATGCCCGTCGATCGTCGACATATAAAGAGAGTGATCGGCATGACTACAAATAAAACCAAACTCCAAGAGAGCCTGACTAAATTTTTCGAACCATGCATGTGGGGATTGTTTGAGTCCATAAAGAGCCATCTTCAACCGGCATACAAGTGCAGGGTTGTGAGAAGCAACAAAGCCAGGAGGTTGATACATGTAAACTTTCTCTGCAAGATCCTCATGGAGAAATGCATTCTTAACATCAAGCTGAAACAAGAGCTATAATAAATTAACGGCCAAGGAGAGCACAACGCGAATCGAATTAAGCTTAGCCACCGGAGAGAATGTTTCGAAGTAATCCACACCATGAGTCTGTGTGTAACCTTAGCAACAAGACGGGCTTTATAGCGATCAATTGAGCCGTCTGGAAGAAACTTGATCGTATAAACCCATCGACAGCCAACAGGTTTATGGCCTAAAGGAAGTGGCACAAGGTCTCAAGTATGATTCTTCTCAAGAGAAGACATTTCTTCTATCATCACCTTCGTCCAATCAGGACTCTGAAGAGCATATGAGAGAGATCTAGGAATAGTCTGTCATGAAAGGGAAGCTATAAACGACTGAAAAGATGGTGAAAGATGATCATATGAAACGAAATTACTAATGGGGTGTTGAGTACAAGATCGTGACCCTTTGCGTAAGACAATGGAAGATCTAAACTCGAGGTAGGAGAGTCACCTGAGCCAACATCCAAAGTGAGTGGAAGGGTGGATGGCTGAGCGTGTGAAGATTTATCTCGATGATGATACACCTGCAGAGGCTTTAACTCACCCATATCACCAACAGGATGCTGAATAGAGGGGAGAGGAGTTTTCACATGATCACTAGTGGAAAAAGGATAAGGGTCATAATCCCCCTGACTCGCAAGAGGATCATAGAGAGATCAGCCTGGAGCAAAAAAAAAAGAAATATCCTCAAAGAAGGTTACATTGGCAGAGGCATATTTCTTGCGAGTCAATGGGTCAAAGCTTTTATACCCTTTCTGACTCCAAGTATACCCTAGAAAGACACATTTAAGTGCCCTGGGGCTAAGTTTATTATTACTCCCATCCAAATTTTGAACAAAGCATGTACAACTAAAAAC
The DNA here is from genome assembly GCA_037074715.1 of Magnolia kwangsiensis. Classification (NCBI taxonomy): domain Eukaryota; kingdom Viridiplantae; phylum Streptophyta; class Magnoliopsida; order Magnoliales; family Magnoliaceae; genus Magnolia; species Magnolia kwangsiensis. The sequence goes on along the minus strand of CM073583.1, from coordinate 61,362,657 downwards.
TTTAACTGATAGAGGAAATGGATTATCACGAGGATACAATATAGTAAATGAAGATTTGTAAAACAGGATACGTGAGGGTATACGATTAATAAGAAAAGTAGCAGTTAGGAGAGAGCATCACCCCAAAAATGTTTAGGTAGATGCATACTAAGCAGGAGGGTGCGAGCAACATCAAGAAGATGACAATTCTTTCGTTCTGCAATACCATTTTGTTGAGGTGTGCGAGCACATGAAGTCCTAAACAAAATACCACGTTCCTGCAAAAAGGACAGAAAGGCAGTAGACATGTATTCCCCCCATTATCAGAATGGAGGGATTTGATGAAACAATGAAATTAAATGCACACTTTATGATAAAACACTTTAAACGCATCAAACACTTCACGTTTAGATTTCAAAAGATAAATCCAAGTCATACGTGAATAATCATCAATAAATGTAACAAAATATCTAAATCTAAAAGTCAAGGTAACCGGAGTTGGTCCCCAGACATCCGAGTGAACTAGAAGAAAATGTTAAGATTTCCTTCTAGAAGAGCTAGGAGGAAACGTAGCACGATGATGTTTAGATAATTCACAAATATCACAGCATAATAGTTTAGTGACAGATAAGGAGGGAAACAAAAGCCTCAATCTAGCTATGGATGGGTGGCCTAAGCGGAATGCCACCGAGTCATGGACTCCCGATCTAGAGAAAAGGGTACTAGAAGCGGCAACAGGTGTATCATTGAGAAGATAAACGCCTCCTCGCTCATGCCCCCCACCAATCACTCTCTTCATCTGTAGGTCTTGAAACAAACAATAAGAAGGGAAGAAGGTAATGAAACAATTTAATAATTTAGTAAGAGAGCTAACAGACAATAAGTTTAATGGAAAATGAGGCACATTCAAGACTGAGGACAAAGGCAAGGAAGAAGGGAGAGGGATGGAACCAATTCCAGAGATGAGAGATTGGGTTCCATCTGTGACTGTGACATATTGAGTATGAGGAGAAGGAGAATAAGAAGAAAAGAATTGAAACTTACCAGTCATATGGGAGGAAGCTCCAAAGTCGATGACCCAGGAGCTAGGAAAGGATGACGTAAAAAGGGCAGTACCTGACTGGGCCCAAGCTGCATGAGAAGGCTCGGGAATATCACAAATGTGAAGCCGCATAAGGGCATCATATGCAGCCCAAGAAATGATAAGAGACCCCCCTGAAGTAGACGGCTCAACTGTCAGGGTGGAAGACGGTCTCGGAAGCAACAGTGGATGCAACAGAAGCAGCGGCATACGTAGGACGACCATATATCTGTCAGCAATAATCAACAGTGTGATTAGTTCCACCGCAATGTGAACAAATGTAGGAACCATCACGTCCTCGTCCATGTCCACCACGACCACGAAGACTACGGCTGCCACGACTGCAATCTCCCTCACGACCTCTACCACGACCACCAAAACCAGAAATGTGCCCTAAACTCAAGGATGGTACCCGAAGACCAAGAGAGGACTGATCGCCAACAAGATATGCCAAATGCTCGGGTGACACAAATGAATGAGAAGGAAGAGTAGAGACAGTAGCACGCTGACACATGGCATAGACTGTCGTCAATGGGGGAAGAGGATCCTGCATAACAATTTGATCTCAAACATGAAGATAATCAGAACTCAACCCAGCTAGGAACTGCATGATACGAGTTTCATCCCGCTGCTTATGAGCATGTTCATGATCCTCTTTACATTTGGAAGGAAGAAGTTGATACATATCCAACTCATCCCACATACCCCGAAGTGTCGAATAGTAATATTTTAAGGATCTGGAGTTTTGTTTGAACTGACCAATTTCTTGAATAAGCTGGAATACCTATGAAAAATTCTGAGATTCCGAGAACATATCATGAAGCGTATCCCAAATGCCTTTAGCCAAAGATAAAAACATCACTGAGTGGCTAATCGAGGAATCCATACTATTCAACAACCATGCAATAACTTGATAATTCTCCTTTGTCCTAGACTTGTAAGTAACATTTATAAAGCTTGGGAGACCATCCAAAATATACGACAACTTGCTACAGGCTCTTAAAAATACTTTTACAGATTGTGCCCATTGAAGATAATTGTCACCATTCAATTTAGTGGAGGTAATCTGCAAGGGGTTGGATTCAAGAGACCTTATGAAAAGAGATGAGGGCCCTTTGTGAGCCATAGGAGTCCAAGAGAGATAAATTTATGCCAAGAGAGCCCCTACGCCAAGAAAGATTGATTTAAATAGCTCTATCTCACTCAATCCTTCAAGATAATAAGAGATAAACCTCAAACAATATCAATCATCCAAAATACCATGAAACGCAGTCAAAAAAGCCCTAACCGAGTGAAAAACGACCTAGCTGCACGTCCGTTTGAGGTAAAAAAAACCTCTCAAACATTGATCTTAAGTAAAAAAAATCCACCATAGGTAGCTTGGGAGGAAGATTTCGGTCCATCTTGAGCAAAGAAACTAAAGAAAAGCTTACCGATTTGAGGTAGATCGAAGAAAAACAGAAGATGGGCCTGATTTTCAAATTTCTCTATTTCGCCCAAAATACCATCAAAGGAGGTCCAATAAATTTTGAAAAAATCATGACAAATCTTCTAAAAACAAGCTCTATCAAACCCCTAAACTTTTAGCTCAAACAAAGTCCATGTGTCCGTACAACGCCGACGTCAGCCGTACGTGTCGCCTCTCAATCCGTTGGATGCAGAATGCCTGGATCTATTCTCTGATACCAAGTAGAGAATGATTTGATGATGATAATGCGAAGAAGAGAGAAAAATATTGAGAGAGAAGAAGAAGGAGAGTTTGGGAGAGATATTGTGTTAGGCTTGCTTGCCCTAACACAATATTTCATTATAATAAAGCATATAGTACACCGCAGGAGAAGAGGGAAGTGTGCATATGCACTTACACTAAAACGGGCCACTAACCACCACTAACCACATACACAATACACTAGCATTCTCTATAAATGATGGATGGTAATGGTTGTATGTGGCGCACCTTGTATCTAGATGATGGCAAAAAGCTTGTAAGTGGTCCACGTGTATCTTTCACTCAAAGCTTTTAGTCTTCAAGTTATAGTTTAGACTAGTGTTATGCCCTGAGTTTATATTTCCACCGAAGTCAAGAGGGTATTGTTGTAATTGTACATCTAATTATGAAAGCCCTAATATATTATAGTGTGAGGAGGAAGACTGTGATCACTTTGAGCTCTCTCTTTCTATGTTCTCCTCTTTCTCCTCTCATCTTCTCTTCTATTCTCAAAGAATATGGTATCAGAGTGGGTTTGATCTTCATGCTGCCATTCTTCTCTACATCTTCACACTTCTCCTTTTGTTTGATTTCTTTTCTTTACAAAGTGAAACCCTATACTTTTGAGCTGATTTTTCTCTTTTCACTTATGTTCATTGTTCTACCCCCATATGGTGGGCACTGTTGTTCAGTGCGAATGTGAACGAGGCCCACTTCTTCCTAAAACAAGTTGATGGTTCAAAGTGGGTTTTTGTATATCTGCGGCCAGATTTGAAGAATGTGTGTGAGAAGTGTAGAGATGTGGGTGGAATTCATTGTATCCAACCCAAATTGGCGGATGATTTTGTATGGGTGTGGTGTAGATCATCAATCTATGGTCATTTGAAGCCATTGTTAGGTGAATTCAAGTTTAAATTCTTCCCTTGGTATTTAATCCTTTCTGTATCTTTTTTTTTTTTTTTTTTTTTTGTACAAGGTGTTTCTGAAAGCGACACCAAGAATAGCCTTTTGATTCGAAATGGATCTATGAATCTTCACATTGACTAAGGTTAATGGTGCAAATTATTTGCAATGGGTTGGAGCTATTACGGACATATGTTTCTCCATTTCAGTGGTGTTGCAAGCTTGATCATCCTCCTCAAGTAGTTCAAAGAGTCTAGTTCTGTCTTTTTTTGTGTCCAAACTAGAATGTGAAGCCTCCAAGTTTGGAAAGCATCATAACGCCATATTCCCACCTCATGTAGAAAAACGTAACATTAGTCTTTTTTATTAGCACATTCCGATGTGTGGGATATGGCATGCATTCCTAGTTATTTAATTTTAAATACTATTATTTTTGTAGACGAGCATTCTCATATGACTTGGTTATGGTTAATGAAAGATTGTTTTGAAGCTTTCTCTTGTTCTAAGGAATTTCATATGGAAGTATAAACGTAATTTAATGCATGTATTCTACATTCGGATAATGCTATAGAGTTGCCTAATAAATTTAATTTATGTCTTTTAATGGTATTATTCATTAGATTTCTTATGCTCACACACTAAATCTTATTGAGGTAGCACGAGCACTATTGTTCAATTTGAAAGTTCCAAATGTTTTGAAATCATGTTGTCCTCACAACATGTCATTTAATCAATCGTATGCCTTCATTTGTTCCAAGTGGTTGAAACCTTTTTCCATCTTGTGTCCTAATGTTTTTATTTTCTCTGTCCTTCATACGGTGTTCAATTATGTGTTTTGTACATCAAATGGACCACTCTATTGAAAATTTTGTACTTAAAGCCATTAAATGAATCTTTCTTGGGTCCACCCATACCCAACGAGGCTACATGTGCTACAACTCATCCTCACAAAAACGTTATATTTTGGATGATGTTACTTTCTTTGTGGGTGCACCTTACTTTTCTAAGGATGGTAAAAGTAAGGTAGTAAGATACTACAGTTTGGTAAGATGCTTACTACCCTTGAAACAATACTTGACATCCCACCCACATTGGGGGAGGCAACTATACAGAGTTCAACTCCACCATTAAAGGTGTATACTAGATGAACCAACCGTGGTAATGATATGTCTTCAACTATGACCATCACCAATCATCCTTGCCCATTTGAAGATTAATATTCTACCAACTCCTTTAGACACTAGAGAAGCTGACTTACAAATTGCTCTTCGTAAGAGTAAATGTTCTAGTACTCAATATTCGATATCTTAGTTTGTTTCTCCTACTAGTTTATTGTCTTCTTGTCGTACCTCTGCCAATGAATTCAAAATCTGTTATGTAACGGCCATTATGGTAATGATCATAACCGATACACATTACAGAGCTGAAACGGTTGTAACAGCCGATACAAAAACAAGGGGCCATAACGGCTCCGTAACGGCTTGTAATGGACAGTAACAGATCTGTAATGGTCCAAAAAACAATTTTCCAAAAAAGCAAAAAGGAGTTGTAACAACCATTGTGGGGGCCGTAACAACTATTGCAACTAGTGTTTTAAATATCGACGATATTAGCCGATATATCCCACGATATATCTTGTATCCCACCTATGCGATACGAAACACATAGGTAGTGTAGATATATCCCACATATTCGATCAAGTGAGCATTTTCAATTCTGGACCCATGTTTTTGTTGTAAATCACGTTCAACCAGTGTCAAATGGTTACAAATCTATGATTCTTCATGTTTTCCATGAAAAATCATGGATTTGGAACTTTAATTTCGAGATTTGGGAAAGATGGGTCAAGTTGCGGAAAAATTGAGAAAAATCAAAATTTCTCAATTTCTCGTAAATCAGTTGCAATCTTTGTATCCAAACACAAAATTAAACATCTTTGTAACCTGATCTAGTCAAGATATTCCGTATCAGTAACGGTGGGTGTAACGGTCACCACCATTACTGATATAGGTATCGGCTGTAACAACTGATACAGGGGCATAACGACTATTATGACCACCATAACGGTTGAAAATTTTCTTTTGCTCAAAAAATTGTGAAAAAATATTTAAAAAATCAAGAATAATGTAAATATTCCACATATGTATTCATTTTTTTTTATTTTTTTTAACATGTTTATGGTAGAGTAACGGTCCACTCTTTGATGAGAGTGTTGTATTGGGTTGTCTAGTGAATTTGTGAACATGATTATATGTATCTAATGTTTACACATCACAATCAAGCATTAAAACTAGAAATAAGAAAAATTGCATAAATACTACTTTTTCAATTTTTTGAAAAAAAAAAGAGGCCATCAGAGCTTTTATTCGCTTAAATTACTTCAATCTACGATTTTAATATTAAAAACTATATTAAGAGTGGTTGAAATCTTTTCTAAAATGATTTAGGAGAGTTTTTGGAATAAAAAAAAAAAAAAAAAAAAAAAAAAAAAAAAAAAAAAAAAAGAATGAGAAAATGGATTTAAATAGTGGCCGTTTTTTCGACCGTTACAGGGGTAATGATCGTTATGCCCCGTAATGGTCTTTACGGCTACCGTAACGGCCATTACAGTCTCAAAAAATCAACTGCCCCGTTTCACCCTCGTATCGCGAACGGTCATGACCGTTACCTATACATATCGGCCTTTTGATGCAAGACATGAAATTCAAATATGATGTGCGAGATTTTAGGCTTAAGATCACGTTAGTTCAGAAACAATTACACAAATTCCATATCCCACATGAAAGTCCAAACATTCAATTAAGGGGAATCTATGCCGGTCCAGGCCTAATCATGTTAGGCCAGATCAATAAAAATTATGAACCAAACGATACTCGAAGATAAGAAATAATCATCCACACATGCACAGTAATCAGTCCCTAATCCAAGGGCTTCACTAATTTCAACTCAAGAAACCTTAGGGTGAAAAAATGGGCAAATAAATTAAGGGTAATACAATCTAGGGTTAGGGTTTATGAAAATAGGTATAAAAATGGGAAAATAAGAGAAAACCTGAACTGGGAGACAATTCCCGAGAGCGGACAGCAGGCCAAGGCCTGGCGCACGTGCTTATTAGCCTGGCCGCACGTGCGAGTGGGTTCCACACCTGGAAACTGATTCCTTGGCCCTGGTCGGCCAGGGTTGGGCTCCAAACCCCCAAAGTTTGAGGGCGATCCGAGCTACGTGCTGTGCGCGGTGCTCCGCCGAAGTTTCATCCCTCCTGCAGGGCTAGATTCTGGAAACTGGCTGTAGGGAGAATTCGTTGCAAAACTGATGGATTCGAGGTGAGGACGACCATAGAAGGTGAGATATATGGATGGAAGAGGGTAAAGACGGATGGGGATAGATGTGGCTTCGCACCACGATAGTTAGCCCTTCGAAAAGGGAGGGCTTCGTACCCACTTGAATTTTTCCACAACTCAGAAACTCAGAGAGTAGAAAAAAACTTGCAGGAATTTTTATTAAACTTCAATGAATCAAAAGAACTACAAGGGGTGTCTATTTATAAGAAAAACCTATACCCCAAAACTCGCGCCATGTGCGCAACTTATTACTCGGCGATGAAGTAAACCAAAATAAAAACTAATCAAATAAATCTAAAGCGTTCATGATATTTTAAATAACATAAATAATCAAAACCTAAAATATGAAATCAATCCAACTAGTGGGCCCCAATCACGAGATCCCATGATGGGCTTTACTTGATTATCGGGCCCACTCTCTTGAACCAAAACTGTCTTTGTAACGTCCTAAAAAATTCCGTACAAAGACCCGAGTACCACCTCAAATAAAAATCACTTAGGACTAAACCCTTTAGAAATTAAATGAGAATTAACTAGCGCTAAACTCGATTACTTGTAAAATTAGCACCAATCACTTTAAATACGATCTGCAAGACCCAAAACTTGTAGAATTGTTAACGCTACGTTACCCTGAAATCTAGGATCAAACTCTAAAGCCAGTTGCTCTCGGGAGCATTCAAAAACTTCGTATTGGACATGGACCGCACGTCGAAAGTCCTACAGCGATGAACTTAGACAATTATGACCGCCTAGTTGGACTTGACAATCACCTCAAAAATCAAGTCCAGATAAGGTCCTGAGACGATTTGCTCGAGTCCAGAGCGAAGTGTGTGAGAAAAGTGAATCTATTTAGAAATTAAATATAAATTTAAGTAATCTGAATCGTGTCGCTTGCGCACCGATTATAAGCATTCTGACCGTTGGATTCTGACCCAAATTCACCCCTGGATCAGGGAAGATGGCCCACGTATGTCAATATACTTATGGCCCTGATCAAGTTTCGATGACCGCTGAACTGAAACTGGTCCGCCACGTGGATCTGGAAACCAGATCAGACTGAAAACTTAACTTGCTCAAGATCCAATATTAGTGAGCTTAAGTCCGACCGCATTCAGTAAAAGGACCTCCGGAAACGCTCCGTTGGATCGGAATAAGCCTGAATTGGTTATAACCTAAGTATACCATGGCCCTGAGACTGTTTCCGTCAGTTTTGAGCCTATATAAGGGCCTTAAACCCTCTCTCATACACTCCATACGAATTTCCTAACAACCCTAAGGAAGAGAAGAGAAAGAGAAGGAAAGAGAGAGAAGAGTTGGAGTTATTCCTGGGATTCAATCCCCGCTACTCCACGTGCTTATCCACTGCGACCAGATTGTTATTTCGACGATTCTAATCCCAAGATTAGGTAAGAAAACCTAATCCTAATCCATTCTAGGATTTCAAATAGTCTAAGTAATGAAATAACTAACCTATTGAGTGTTATAGGTGACCCTTGTGTTGTGGACAATGACTTGACATACAAACTGAGCTCGATATGCGTTTATCGGCGTAAGGTGCAGACTATATGTGTTTAGGTTATGGTTTTCAAGGCTTTCAATGTCAGATAATGATTTATTACTGACGTGGGTGCCATTTCACATGCCAAATGCGATATTTGTTTCGTTTTACATATATGTATGGTGTATGTTGTGTATAGACTATTTCATGAGTTTGTTGAAATGTTTATATCCATTTGAAATCTAATGTAGTGGTTGCCATGATTAATTGTCGTAGGAATATGATTGTTATGTATGCGAAAACTCCTTGGCAAAAGGATTTGCGCTAATATGTAATGTGGCCGACATATGTGATGTATGTTGAATAGTGTAGTCTAAGTGTTTGTATAAATGTCTGAATGAGTTAGTAATTAGTAAAGTGTGATTTATGAGGGAGTTGAGATTTGAAATCCCAATTACCTTGCTTGTGTGTATGATTTCCTCCATGAACTGTTTAGCCTAATTATTCATGTTAATTATGTGTATGATTTCCTCCATGTATTGTATTCACGTTTAAGCTATATTCCATAACATGCTCACATGATTGTAGGATTTGATTTTAGTATTCATTACTGCTTTCTGTTGTAATTGTATGTGGTTAGGACTGTATCACAGTCCAGGTAATCGGTAATAGTTCTAGAACTGATGGTTGAGATCGTTTTCGCCACACAGGATGTGTAGATGAATCTGAGTCGTACTACGGTTGTCGACAGTGGTTAGGCCACATGGAGTGCTTACGCACTTCATTTCGATTAACTCAACGTGCGCTCGTGCTAGTCGAGCTCATCAAATAACCCGATTGACCCGATGTATGCTCACCATATTTGGATGCTACTGTTTGAATCTAGGGTACCAAACTTATCAGTGAAATCCCGTTAACCTTGGTACCACGATCCTCTAAGACCCATGAGCCAGACATGGTGGTATGGGACACCGTGGTCGAGCTGTCGGCCTATGCTGGGGCGACGAGCCTCCCCGTAGTGACCAGTGAGCAACCTAGACTCGTGAGCAGATTATGGTGGTATGGGACACTATATTCAAGCTGTCGACCTACGACTTGGCGATGAGCCATTGGTAGTGACCTCGAGCATACTCTGAGTCTGCGTTAAGGCAACGAGTCTTTCCGCAGCATTAGAGTATAACTAGGCCTACACTAATCAAATGTCGCGTCTTGTGCGTGTGATGTGTTTCCCGCAGGAGTAACACTGATTTGGTGACGAGCCCTTTTGTGGTGACCTAGAACCGCAACTTCGTATGAAAATTACTAGAACTGACGACGCTAGAATGGATCATGTTTGGGAAATTGATATAAGGAAGGTACCTTAGCTTCCCAATCTTGCTGAATGAATAAGCCTAAGTAAGAACTTGGCTAATCATGTTGCATGCACCGCATTACGTGTGCGTTTGGAGTAGCAGGTCAAGCACTGAGGGAGTGTTGCATGTCGCGATCCTAAGATGAAGTCGCTGAGGGAGCATAGGCGAGGGCATGTATCATTACGTCCATGACATACATGCATTAATAAGAGTACTTAGGACCTGAGTGTTGTATTGCTTTATCATTACTGCTTGATTGAATTGATAACATGTTAACCTTTGCCTTATGATCCCACTGAGTTGATCACTTACTCCCACGTTCTGGGACAGTGTTCACAACACCAACCAGACTCTGTCTTAGATGCAGATGGTGGCGTGACTGATGAGGCGGAGCCAGACTTCGCAGACGATGAGGATGCCTTCTCTTATATGCAGTATTCAGGCAGGTTCATGTGAGCCGTCCTGATTGACGGGGATTTCTGGGATGTTGACTAGTTGATATTAGCTATACCACTTTACATTTCTTTGACACTCATGTATATTATTTTGGATCTCTTTTGGGGAGTATACATGTATAGGTGTAACCTGGTAGCAGTATCACATTCTGGAGACGTACTTTCGTTATGGTTTTATCTATACATATCACAGTCTTCCGCTTGCGTTAATCAACTGTCTCTGGAGTATGATGTGATGTTCTGGTATAATCTCACTCATGTTTAAGGCACTAACACATAACATTTAATCAGCATTATCTTTGTTGCATAAGTGATGTGTTGGAACTCGGGAGTTGGGTATATGCTCGACCTCCGATTTTCAGGGCGTTCAGTCTTCTAACTGAAAGGTCCTCCCTGGACGTTGTCATCAATCCAGATCGATGGTGGGGTCCGCCTCCGTGCGTACGGCATGGGGGGGTGCGTGAGATGTCCCCATCAATTCTCCCCGGCTACGAACGTTTCGCCACTTGCGAAACAAAACTCCTGAACTGCTCCGAGATGTAAGGATCAAGTCTCTGAAGCTCCTCCTCAGTGAGCCACGTACCATCTGAAGCTGGGCATGGCTTCCACTTAACCAAGAACTTCTGAAACCCGCCGTCCGACATGGATATTATCTGATGGTCCAAAATATCCTCTATTTCCTTTCTGGGTGTGAGAAGAGTAGGTATGAGATGTAGAGGCTAGAAAGATGGGTTTGGACGAGTAGGTATGGGAGGTAGAGGCTGGAAAAATGGGTTGGGAAGGGTAAGTATGGGACGTAGAAGCTGGGAAGATGGGTCAGGAGGGGGCCATGTATTAAGGGAAAGGTTTGGGGAATCAAGATGGTTAGGTGACAGGTTAGACAATGTATCAGTGGTCCTGTGAAATGCAACTAGATCCTCCACATTGAATGTGAGACTAATTCCCACAGAAGGTGGAAGATCTACCTCATACGCGTTGAGATCGTTTCGTTTTATAATTTTGAATGGTCCAGCGCTACGCTCGTGTAACTTACAAACGGCTCCCTGAGGGTACTGCTCTGGCCTGATGTGGACCATCACAGAGTCCCTTACATTGAATTTCTTGAAGCATTTATGTTGATCTACAGAAAGTGTGTAATGTTTATTACTAGTCATGATCTTTTGCCTAATTTCTTGATGCCATGAATGAATGTGATGTGCAAAAGACTTTGCCGACTCTGATGGCCTATAGGACAGTGACATAGGGATAAGGTCAATAGGTTTCCTAGGTTTATAACCAGTATCGACTTCACAAGGACTTAAGACCCGTGGACCTATCGATATAACTATCAAACGCAGACTTGGTTATTGGTAAACAGTGTCCAATGTTCTGGTGTGCTCTATATCCCTCCTAGGGGGAGACTCATCTGGTAGATTGTTAGGAAAGACATCATCGAACTCATCCACTACCGAAATGGCCTCACTGGGTAACTCTACACTAGCCTCTGATGCACCCTCTCTAGCCATAAGGCCGTGCATGTTGTACCACTCAAAATAGTGGTCTTGATGTCCCTCATGGGATGGGTGCAGGGGTGCATGCCTATGACTGATTCCTTGACCAACTCCATTCATTGGTCTATCCTCCTGGCCACCTGTCTGAGATTCAACATCTACCCCAACGGTCGGGTTTGTCTTGGTGGAGGCCTTTAATTGGGAAATGCGCACATCAAGTTGTTCAAAGCATTGGTCCATATCCAAACGCTTACCCAAAGACTCAATCTACTGGGACAATTTATTTAGTGACTCTTGCAATCGTTCCATATTTAGTGTAAGGTGCAAACCAACCACGACCCGTACGTGGGGGCATACGACTGCTAACTCCACCTAAGGATTTTCTATGACGACTATATGCAACTAAATGGGACTAAATGATCCTATGAGACTATATGAGGGAAAATACGCAGTGTTACTACAATCCAGTAATATAGTTGTCGAAATAAAGGACTAACAGAAAGTTATAGCAATGTGAATTGCTAACTCCCTGCTAACAGAAATTTCAGCAACTAATATCAGGGACTACGGTCTTCTAAACAGCTATATGTGATGAAACTGGATATATGACGGACTTACACAAACCAACCCTAAACATGTAATGCATTCCCCTACAAGAACCCTAAGCTCTAATACCAAATTTGATGCAACACATGAAATTCAAATATGATGTGCGAGATTTCAGGCTTAAGATCACGTTAGTTCAAAAACAATTACACAAATTCCATATCCCACATGAAAGTCCAAACATTCAATTAAGGGGAATCTATGCGGGTCCAAGCCTACACATGTTAGGTTGGATCAATAAAAATTATGAACCAAATGATACTCAAAGATAAGAAATAATCATCCACACATACACAGTAATCAGTCTCTAAGCCAAGGGATTCACTAATTTCAACTCAAGGAACCCTAGGGTGAAAAAAGGGACAAATAAATTAAGGGTAATGCAATCTAGGGTTAGGGTTTATGAAAATAGGTATTAAAAAGGAAAAATAAAAGAAAACCTGAACCGGGAAACAATTCCCGCGAGTGAACAGCGGGCCAGGGCCTGGCGCACGTGCGCACTAGCCTGGCCGCACGTGCGAGCGGGTCTCACACCCGGAAACCGATTACTTAGCCCTGGTCGGCCAGGGCTGGGCTCCAAAGCCCCAAAGTTTCAGGGCGATCCGAGCTACGAGCTGTGCGCAGTGCTCCGCCAAAGTTTCAACACTCCTATAGGGCCAGATTCTGAAAACTGGCTGTAGGGAGAAGATCCGCTGCAAAAATGATGGATTCGAGGCAAGGACGGCTGTAGAAGGTAAGATATATGGATGGAAGAGGGTAAGGACAGATGATGATACATGTGGCTTCGCAACACGGTAGTTAGCCCTTAAAAAAAGGAGGGTTTCGCACCCACTTGATTTTTTCCACAACTCAAAAACTCAAAGAGTAGAAAAAACTTACAGGAATTTTTATTAAACTTCAATGAATCAAAAGAACTACAATGGGTGCCTATTTATAAGAAAAACTTATACCTTAAAACTCGCGTCATGTGCGCAACCTATTATTTAGCGATGAAGTAAAGAAAATTAAAACTAATCAAAGAAATCTAAAGCGTTCATGATATTCTAAATAACATAAATAATCAAAACCTAAAATATGAAATTAATCGGACTAGTGGGCCCCGATCATGAGATTCCATGATGGGCTTTACTTGATTACCGGGTCCACTCTCTTGAACCAAAACTCTGTCTTCTAACTAGAAGGTCCTCCTTGGACTTCGTCATCGATCCAGATCGATGGTGGGGGTCCTCTTCTGTGCGTATGGCGTAAGAGGGGGCGGGCACATGAGATGTCTCCATCACCTTTACGGGCATATCGTAACGGATACGGAACACTTTGGATCTAGTGATTCTTCTTTTGCTTTTGAATGTATTGCTTGTGTTTTCACATGTCTTCTTATATTTATAAATTATATTAATAGACTTTGAATATACTTGCATCGGTTCAATTGGAAAGCGAATATATTAGGACCCCATACAAAGGAAACCCCTATTATGTGCACTTTTTTTTTGTAATGTTTTGATTTCTAAGTGTATATTAAAATATTTTTCAACAATCCCTGAAGTTTCATTGAAAAAATCAACCAATTTCCCAATGTTTCCATGTTTCCCAACAACAACGATATATTACGCAATACAATCGATATATCCCATGCGATAACTATTGAGGGTCAAATATTGCATATTAGACCCCAGTTATCACATGGTTTTACGAACATGATAATGTTTAACGTTTTCTTTTAATCATGTTTTTGTTGCAAGGTGAATTTAGGAGCTTGGACTGAAAAGAATGCTAAAAGCCTAAATTTGATGCTCAAGAATCACCAAGGCAATGGACGAATCTTAGAGGACCGAGATCGAATAATTCACATACCAAAGATCCAAGAAAACTCAGTGATTGAAGTGAAAGAGGCCTGAAATTCGTCCTAAATGCAAAATCACAGGGTTCCCACCATCCGTTTGGCTTGAAACTTTATATCTAGTCTGAGGACCATAAAGTAACCGTACATGTAAAATTTAAGCCATTGGATCTTTGTGGAAGTGGCCTGACGTACAAATCAGCCACTAAATCACTGATTTGGGGCCCACCTGATCTTTGGATATGCTTTAATTTTGGTCTCAACCCCTTAAATCAGATGAGAAAATGATTGGACGGTGTAAATGTCTTCAAAACACTACCATGGACACTGCAATATACATGTCCTACCCCTAATCACTCCAGAAAACCACCTTGTATTCGTCCATTTACAAAACTGATAGTACAACCACCCAAATACATGACTAGAATACCAACCATCAAGTCTTCCTATTTTTAGCATGTCATCTGACCCTTCATTGCATTTGGATCTCCCAAACGGGCCATCAGAATATTATGATAATCCAGTCATCTTGAAGATCTTAGGTTATATGTCTAAACCACCGGGTAATGTTTCAACCAGACATGTGTAACCTCAGTCCTAAAGCACGAAGTTTGTTAGAATTTAAAAGAACATATTGGACATCCTTGGGAGATCGAGACCCAAACTGGACCGATGGAAAGAGAATGAAAAACGGGGGATACGTGCCAAATTTCAAGGAATTTGGACAATGCACTCTGATATAACAAACGACGGAAGATGATTGGAAAATGAATGACAAATTTGTAATTAAAGGATGTCAAGTGAATACGTAAGGGTGAAGGTTATTTTAATGGTGAATACATTTCATGCATTGGCAAACCGTGTGTGGCCCACCTAAAGATCGGATCTACTTCAGATTTGGGACTGTGGGTTAGCACAGCGTGCTGAAGGCGGTGAAGGAAGTAGATCCCCTAGAAGATCACCACAAGTGGGCCCCACCTATTTCAAACAACAAGCGGAAGCCGCGTGCAGCAACACAGTAGGTGACGTAACAAGTGCAGCAAGGGGTTTTGCCCCATCTCCCTACGCCATGTGTGGCCCACCAAAGACTTGGAGTTTTCTCATCTTTCGGTCCATGGCCTAACATGGCCCCACAGAGCCAATGAACAGAGCAGATTTCCCACCAAACATCAAGTTGGACCCCACCTATTGCCCCAACTATTTATGAAAACCAAAGTTCACATACACGAAGAATGTTTCATGGATGTTTTAGCGATGAGTTTCACTCACACGGTTTTGCAATGTGTGGCTCAATAAAGGCTCAGATTTGTTTCTAATTTGGGGTCGTGGCCCAACACAACCTAGAAAAATGGATAGATGGTTCAGATCTTCACATAGCTATCACAGTGGGCCACCACGCTGTTCTGAATGCTGCTGCGCAAGAAAACAGGGACCTGCGTAAGGGGGTACTTCCATCTCTCTTACTGCGAAACAGAGTCGACTGCGTAAACGCAAACCGACCTGCTGCCGCACGTCTATAAAGGGAGAGAGAGAGGGTTGGTCATTCATTCTTCTAGACGAGAACGGATCTAGTTAGACGTGGAGAGCATCAGAGTGTAGCTGGCATCAAGTTCTTTTTCCTCCTTTGGTTTTTCTTTCCTTTAATGTTCTTAAGAGACTTTAGTTAATCATGATTATGATAGGCTAAATCTCTTAGCTAAGGCTAAGAGGTGAAGCTTGTAGCGTGATTAGGATGCTTTCTTTGTTTAAACTCTCTTGGATTCTAGTTTGATTATGAAGGAATATTTTTAGTTTTTAATGGTTTCTTGTGACTCAAATTACAATAGATCTGCGATAGCTTGAGATATCTTCTTTTCCTGTATTGAGATTGTGAAATTAGGCAATCCCGTTGTTCACCATGGTCTCATGGGCATGATTGGATGATGGAATCCTCCTAATCTTCTCAATTCTCTTATGATTGGTTATGAGTTTGGTAAATTACTATTGTTTGCCTTGTCTCCTGGGCATGGTTTGGTGACGGAATCACTTCCAAATCTTCACCACTCTCATCTATTGATGATTAGATCCGTGAGAAGTTCAAAGATCTGACGAATCTCTATTTACCAATTGGATAGGATAGGACTCTGATTCCAGTTATGTCCTTGAATCATGCAAGGTAGCTTCCCAATTGCTATAAGTGGATCCTTGGCACCCTAGTTCCCACCTTTATTTTTATTAGTTTTTAGTTCAGTAATTCACCATTATTCTCTCAAATTTTCCTGATTTAGATTACATCTTCTTCTAGTTCTAGTTCTGGTTACTTTCAGATTGCGTACAAGGTTCAGTCCCTGTGGATTTGACCTCAGTCTTACCAAGATTATTACTACATCACAACCCTATACTTGGGGTGTGAACAATAACTGATATGTATTCATATCCCAAGGGTGCGATGCGATATGTTACACGATAACGATATTTAAAACATTGGTTACAACCACCGTTACTGTTATGGAACACCTTAACCTCTGCTTTGTCTTTGTAAGTCGGCGTTTGTTCCTCGTTCTTTTTAAGAGGCGCTTAGTCACGATGGATGAAGGAATGCTATGGAAGAACTCTTCTTCCCAATTGAACTTGAACGTTAATTGTGTTACTCGTTGGAAAATGCACAGTTAGATATAATTGGGTTCATAGGGGCAAACACAACCCTAATGGCTCAATGGAGTGGTTAAAGGTTTGGTTGGTTGCTAAAGGGTAATTCCCTAATCCTTGCAATTGAGACATTCTCTCTTACAACGAAGCACAATTTTTTATGTTTTATTATTTCAATTGTTGCGAATATGGACTGGCATTTGTGCCAACTTGATGTGAAGAATTCCTTTCTTCATGAAGACCTTGTTGAGGAAATGTATATGGAGCAACCACCAGGCTTTGTTGCTCATGGGGAGTCAAATAAGGTACGTCATCTCAAGAAGTTAATTTGTGGTTTAAAACAATCTCCAAGAGCTTGTTTTGACCAGTTCAGTAAAGTGGTGTGTGAATATAGCACGACGCAGAGTCAAGTTAATCACTTTGCTTTCATGGAGCACAATCAAGAAGGCATTGTTGTACTAGTAGTGTATTTGGATAATATCGTTATCACAATTAGTGATGGTGTAGGCATTAAAAAGTTAAAGGCATTTCTTTATAAGCATTTCTATATGATAGACTTGGGTCGAATTTGGTTTTCTTAGGTATTGAAGCGGCTAGATCCAAGGTGGGATTTAATTTGTTGCAATAAAGTGTGACGGACTTACTAGTTGAGACTGGTTTTTTGGGTGTCAAGATGGTTGAAACACTTATCAATCTCAATTTAAAGCTGAATGGGGATTAAGGAGACTTGATCGATGATCTTGGAAGATACCATCATCTTGTCGGCAAAATGAAATTTGTTTAACAATCACTCAACCAAATATCACCTTTCCTGTGAGCGTAGTTATTTAGTTTATGTAGGCTCCTCGTGTTCCTCATATGGAAGGTATGCTGCATATTCTTAGATATCTTACAAGTGCTCCTAGTCATGGGATTCTTTACAACAACACTGACCATCTCATAATTGAGGGATATTCTGGTGCAGATTGGGCTAGTTCTCTTTCCAACAAGCGGTCCTAACACAGTCTGGTGTACCTTCGTTGGAGGTTATTTATTTGGTGTACCAAGAAGCAGTGTGGTAGCACTTTTGAGTGCCAGAGCACAAGGCAATGACACATACCACTTTTGAACTTATGTGGCTAAAGTCATTGATGAATGAATTGGGATTTAAAGTTGAGGGTCTAATCAAGCTTCATTGCAACAATAAAGCTGCTTCTCACAGTGCTAGCAATCTGTTTATCATGAGAGAACAAAGCACATAGACGTCGAGTGTCACTTTGTTATAGAAAAAGTTGCTAGGAAAGAGAATTGTATTCCATTTGTGAAGTCTCAGGATCAGTCAGCAGATATATTCACTGAAGCTCTTAGAAGAGCTCATTTATATCGTATCTTCAACAAGCTAGGTAAAAATGATATCAATGCTCCAGCTTGAGGGGGAGTGTTGGACTGTGATGGATGGTAATGATTGTATGTGGCCCATTTCGTATGTAGATGATGGTAGGAAGTTTATAAGTTGTCCAAATGTGTCTTTCGGTCAAAGATTTTAGTCTTTGTGAGTTATTGTTTAGATTAGTGCTATGCGCCTTAGTTTATCTTTTTACTTGAGTGGAAAGAGTAAGGCCTAATATATTAAGTGGGAAGAGAGGGCATGTGACCTCTTTGAGCTTTCTCTCTCTCTCCTCTCATCTTATTTTCTCAAAGAAGAACATTGATACTTAAATTGCATACCAAATACTCTATCTTGGTTCTACTAATTGTTAAATCTCTAAATTCTAGATGCTTCCTCTAAACCTCCAATTTAGCATTCACCCACTCTCTAGTCTCGAGGAGCACCACCACATCATCCATAAACAACATACACCTCATGAAGATTAGAAACAAGTTAATAACCTACCAAGTGAAAGCAGACAGAAAACAAGGAATGCAAACTGGTTCAGGATATTGATAAATTTCACAAGCTATGTTACTCGTATGGCTGAAGTACAACATTTACTCTTAAAATTGAAAGTGATGGACAGGGTATGAAACTAATGCAAGCTTGCTCGGTTTGAAACAATTACGCATATCGACTGTTGTGAGGAAGATGAAAATGCTGAAAGAATTGGCACAAGTAAGCAATCCATGTATGATCCTGCAAGCAACTCAATCAATTGATTGATGGTGACCAATGGGAGTGAGGGATTCCTTGAGTGATTCAGTAGGAATTTATTTTACTCCTTCAGCACGTGGAATGAACCTTTGCTGAAAAACAATAGCAGGAACACCTCAAGGCTTTAAAAAAGCAACACAAATTACAATAATTTTTAAAAATCCAGATCCTCTACATAGTTATAGATTTTGGAAGAGAGAGGCCTCTTAATCCACTAGGAGTCTAATACTTTCTCTACACAACTTGGAATCCAAGTTTTGAATCCAATAATCAGTGAAAACAAGGAAAATAATTAAGAAACTAAACAACTAACAAACTCCTAGAACTTGCTACCCAAGGAAAGAGTGAGAACTTGCAGTTAAGTGCAGTGTGGGTCCCACAATGGTAGGACCGATCAGGTGGCCACTGGCCTTTAGACAATCATGACCAGTCTTCCAGGGTCACAGGTGACAACCCACATGCGATTTCATCCAGCAACACATCAGTGGACCACGGACCAGTCCACAATCATAGCAGCATGGTTGTGGACACAGTCCACCCATCCACACAATTATCGTTTTGGATTTCCTCATAATCTGCTCGGCCAATTAGTCGGGCCCATGGCCCACTCAAGCGCTTGAGTCAAGTGGGGCCCATGCCATGCATGGTCACAACGAGGCCAATCTCATCCCTTCTTATAGTCTCCTCCACACACAGACCGAGAGTTAGGGTTTGCATGCTGGAAACCCATTTCAAAGAGCGTGTCTAACATAGTTCATTATATGGGAAACATGATGTGAATGGAATTCAATGAATAAGCCTAACTGTTTGCTTTTTATGGAAAGACGTACAAAACAAGAAAAAAGAACAAGCTCAACCCATATAATTATGATGACAAGACATACCTAGATGTGGCCACTATATTAGTACCGAAAAGTTGAATACCAACCTAAGGATACGAAGCATTCACTTCCAAATATTGGATAATATCATACATTTTCCTAATAGCTATCTGTTTGAATAACATCTCATGTTTTATTGTTGGTTGCAAGCTAAATTACAGCTTCTACTCTCTAAAGTACATTTTTTTCCTCATAAATTGCACTTCACTAACTGTGCTCATGGATACATGTAGAAAAGAAACAAAAGAAAAGAGCTCTTCCTGAAGAACCTACTCATAGTATAGCAGTGTATGACAGCTTTCTAAAGAAAATACAAAGTCATCATGCTTTAAAATTACTTTGCAAACCCCAATTAGTTGGGACAATGCTTAGATGATGATGGTATTTTATCATTACTAATATTACTGTAGCAGTTTCATGTGGTCTATTTTTGAGAATTTCAAGTACTTGAGAACCATGCAGGGAAACTGAAAATTACCTTCTTGGCTCTTTTAATTGCAACGACCTGACCGTCTTGCAACTGAGCCCTGTAGACAGTCCCGAAACCTCCTTCACCTATCTTTAGTGCTGGGGAGAAGTTACGGGTAGCTTTGTTAATCTGACTCATATTGAGATGTATCGATCCAACTCTATTCAACTGTGGAGATGATGAAAACCGAGATGGACTAGGAGGTACTCGAAGTGGACTTGGCGGAACTCTTTCAGAAACAGAACTTACTTCCACAGAGGAAACTGAATCCACTGCTTCAACAAACTTCTTCAGTTAGAAACACTCCAGCTCTAGATCTGGAGGGCAGTTTATCATTTACATCATGATGCATAAACAGAATCCATAAGGCACTTGAAAACAGAAAAGATTGATAATGTTCATTAAATCATGCTTCTCGAGATAATCTGCACAGACCCCCTATTTTCATATCATTTTAAGTATTGTTGTGATTCATGTTGAGTAGCCTGTTGGTTACCTTGGTGCGTACTTTGTGGGTTCTTTCATAACTCTAGTAATAGTTTAAAAGAGAAGTACAAGATTGTGAGCTGATGCGATTGGTTATACTTGGGGTCCATGGTTTGGTGATCCATACCATTTATATTGTACCTGACCATATATAGGGGCGCCTCAACTGAAAGATACTAACCCTTTGATCTTTGGCCCTTCCAGTTGAAAGTGGACCATTGCTGTATTTTATTTTCCCTGTATTCTATTTACAGGCAACCTTCTGAAGGAATAAGATCTTTCAATCATATAAATTTTGGGTCATCCAGTCTATGGTGGAGCCTGCAGAATCAACAATGTGATTACTGAACCCTGGGCATCTCATATACAGAACCGGGAGCATCAGAAATGTCAATCTGTTGAGGCTCCAGACCCTGTAATTCCTCTTCAAAGAAGATGAATAAGATCCTACTTGTGACGATTGTTGAATGAATAACAATTCCTTTCAGCATGTCAAGAACTTGCACTTAGAAGAGGACGAAATAAGCATTAAAAAGTATAGTTTTCAGTATTAGTGAAAAAGTTGTAGCGCAGAACCATCTCCTGCAATGCACTACACATATCTTGTAAACTATTCAAATTAGTGTACAATTACGAATATCACACACGCGCGCGGGCGCGTGCACACAGGTTATAAGAAGGAACACCCCTTTCGCAAATCTATGAAGCCATTTTACTCAAATCTAAGAAGGAACACCCCTTTCGCAAATCTATGAAGCCATTTTACTCGAATCTTCCTTTCCTCTCTTCCTAACTTTCCTTACCTATATGCCCCATTCTCTTCTTCATCATGGGGTCAGATATTCCTCATGCTAGCGAATTTTGAAAGCATAGAAGCATAATGGTTTTGAACAACTAAAATTTTAATTCCATTAAGGATCTCCATGTCGATGCAATCAAATTCTCCAAGATATCACTCTCTTACTTCCTACCCCTGGTTGGGGTAGGATCTATTGATAAAGAGGTAGGGTTTCAGAGGGATGCACTAGTTATGGTGCTTCTCACCCTTATATAATCAAAAGTCTGTAATGTTGCCTATCCATATACCGAAATTCCCACATTGATCAAAATCCTACATTACCATTGGCATTTATCCTTGGCCATAAATCTCATGCAACCCGATACACATCAAGTCCAATAAAACCATTTTTAATGGTGAAAACAAAAAATCAACGGTTAAAAACATTCGATAAAACATCTAAAACTTTTTAAGAGTAGGGCCCAACTAAAAACACATCTTGATGAATGGTCTGATAACTAAGATCTAAGCCACCAAAATGCTCTTGGGTGAACTAGTGATGTCAAGTTGGAACATATGGAGCTCAACCACATACTTAATGGATATGCCCAACCAAACCCATGTGTTCATTACATTTGTAACCTCGCAAGGTGAGTCAAAGCACACAACACTCACCACTAGGACCTTTAAATCCCCATACGTCCATAGGTCTAGGATTAGTCAAAGCTAGTACATAATCAAGTCGATCTGATTCGGACATGATGGGCCTCCTGGATTAGAGACGATATAATCCTCCAATGCAAGTGTCAAGTCAGGCCTAAACAAAAGAACCTGCAAGCATAGTGAAAACGCACTCCTCTAATCATAAAATGATAACTCTCATTACTAATGAGATGGCATTTCTAAGGGAGCGTTTGCTTGCTACTAAGGAGTAAGGACAAGGTGGCCAAGGTCATGGCAGAATGTTAGGAGAAGGGTTCTGGACCCATTTGCAAGCAAAGAAACCACTACAATAACACATGTTGGAAACTACATGGCCGACCTCTCCAAAAACATACTGCGGACAATGCTGAATTCTTGACTAATCCCACCTCGATTGAAGGCAATTCCTTTGGAGATTTTGTTCAACTCTCTTGAAGTGAGCATGAATCTCTGGCTTAAAACATGGCCACTCTTCAGGTTAATAATGGTCCTGACGATTCTTCCAGTACTATTCCGATACACATACAGGTACCTCTACTCTTCATGCCTCCTTTCATGCTATTCCGTGGGTAATTAACATAGGAGGTGCTGATGATATGACTAGTATGTTGAGATCTTCTTCTTCTTTTTTTTCCTCTTACCAACACATCTCTTGGCATCGTAAAAGTACATGATGGAACATTCTACATTGTCACTGGAAAAGAGGTTGGCCCTATTTCTTCAAACCTTTTTTTTTTCCTCTGTCCTACTTGTACCTATGTTATCAATTAATTTACTGTCTATTAATAATCTCACAAAAAACATTTCATTATTCCATAATGTTCTTTCATGATCATTGTGTCTTTCAAAACTTGAAGATGAAGAAGGTGATTGGTGGAGGTACGTGAGGAGTGTGGGATGTACCTTTGCAATAAAAATTTCAGTAGTCACCATGCTTTCTGTTTAAGTGTGAACAAGGAACATATTCATATGTGAAATTGTTGTTTTGGCCACCCTTCTAGTAGATTTTTAAAATAACCACTTCCTATTTTTATTAATCCTACTTCTCTTGATTTATTAAGTATGAAACTCGTGATTTGTTTAAACGTCATTGCAATGCTCCTTCTTCCAATAATAAAAGTACTAATAGACGATGTCGTGTTTTCCTTGGTTCATTCTATCTCATTTATAAATGACTCATCTCGCATGACTAAGATATACTTGATGAAGCACACACATGAGGTCTTTCACCATTTCAAAACTTTTCACAAATGTTTTGAATTAGTTTTGATAACAACGAGGGAGAGTAATTGGTTGAACTCCAATCTTATTTGTAAGAAAATGGGATTGAGCACCAAACGGCCGATGTAAGGGGTTGGCCGTTGAACCGTTACGTTACAGCCTTGCATCGATTGATCTTTTTAAAAAAGAAAAAATATGATTTTTTTTTTTTTCAAAAAATAAAAAAGAGGATTCCAAATATGCATTCTTTTTCTGGTTTTGAACATGTTTATGATGGTGTAACGGGCCACAGTTTGGAATGGAACTTGTCTCGAGTTGCCTGGTGATTTTATTCACATAAGAGGGTTAGATTGACTTCAAAACTCCAATATTTAATCTTCTAAATATCTAATATGAATGATTCAATATAAACTCCGATTTAGGACCCACACAAATGCCCCCAAAACAGCCTAAAATTCATGCAATCTGTGAAACTCATCCCACTAATGCATATATCCCAAACCAATTAACACCATTTCCCTCAAGAAATTTGAGGAAAAAATAAAAAATTAAATTTGGATGAATAATGTTGAGCCAAATTTTGACCATTGGAATACCCCCAAAAATGGCCCAAACTTTATGCAATCTATGGAACTCATCCCACTAATTCATATCCTCAACCATTTGACACCATTTCCCTTAAGAAATTTGAGAAAAAATTAAAATTAAATTTGGATGAATAGTCTTGCCAATTTTGGACCACTCAAATGCCCCCGAAATGGGCTAAAATTCAAGAAATCCGTGAGATTTATCTCACTAATGCATATCCCTTAAGCATTTGACATCATTCCCTCAAGAAATTTAAGGAAAAAAATGATTCAACCCTAAAATGACCTGAATAGACAAAAAATACCCCGAAAGTAGAAAAGAGATGAGAAACATTGATTTAGTGCATGCATGTGTAGATATAAAGTCCATACATGTATTTGAATAATCTACACTCAAAATATTTTACACTTTTTTTAATTGCTAGAAACTATATAAAACCAACAAAAATAATAAAAAATCGAAAAATATACAAACATGTCCAAATCAAACACAAATCTAGCAAGATTTGGTCCATTTGGTAATAAAATGTTGAATCAATATATTTGCAACAACAACAACAACAAAAAAAAAAAAAAAAACTCTTTTTTTTTTCCCTCCAAATTCAGCCTTGGAATTTTTATTCTTTGAAAATGGCTAAAATCTTGTGTTTTAATCTTCAAAGATTGCACAAATCTATTCGAAAATGGGTTAAAAATAGTCCCAGTCAGCAAAAATGTGAAAGGCGGAGGACACAACCCCCAAAAGGAGACTTATGCTGTTACAGGACTATTATGGTCCAAATTTTCTAGCATGGGCCATTACGACCCTGAAACATGTAAGAGTGTATGTTGTTTTCATTACATAACTGTTTTTTTTTATTATTATTATTATTTTTTATTTTTTATTTTATTTTAATACCTTGCATTAAACATCATTTTCGTACTCATCACAATAAAATGGAGCTGCAGAAAAGAAAAAAAATCAATATCTTCTTGAAGTCACCCAAGCTCTCCTGGCCAAAATACAAATTCCTAAATCCTTCTAGCTGAGTTTGCTCTTTCAACATGCTAATTTATAAACTGGTTACGAACATTCGTTATTATTCACGTGCAATTTTGCAAATGAGTGAAAAGAGCTCATACACATTAAGTGGAGCCTTAGTGCCTATCAAGGATAACTCCAGATGCTTTGTGTCTAAAGTGGCCATCTACACCAGTTTTGCATCTACCCCCTTCAGCTATTGCCCAAGTGTTGGGCTCTTAGCCTCTATTATAACAAGTGTTAGTTTGCCTATTTTCCAAGATTCCATGGAATTGAGCCCCTCTCATCCAATGGGAGGCTAACACGTGTCCATAGCCATGTAACAAACTTTTGGAGGGAAATCAAGATCTCAAGGGACTATAAATTCCTCTTAGTGCATCATTTGCAAGGATTCTTCAACTTTTCAACTTCTTCTGCCTCTTGGGACTTTAGACACCAATATTCATTTCCCAGTTGTGGTGAGCCTCACTAGTTTCAGCACTTCCACTCCAATTGGGAAGGCTCTTCACCAGGCGCATACCTCCCATTGAAAGCTTAAGAGCTAGGCTCTAGACTTCCTAAGGGATTAGATCCAAGATCTCTAGGGACTATAAATTCCTCTTATTGCATCATTTGCAAGGACTCTTTGACTTTACAACTTCCTTTGCCTCTTGGGACTTTAGATACCAATGTTCATCTCCCAGTTGTGGCGAGCCTTGCTAGTTTCAGTGATTCCACTCCTACTAGAAAGGCTCTACACCATGCATATACCTCCCATTGAAAGCCCAAGCGTTAGGCTCTAGATTTCCTAGGGACAGGATCTGTGTTCAGGCGCTAAACACCACTCCCTCAGCCATTGTTCAAGAACAACATGCATTATGAAATGAGATTAGTCTCCCTCAATTTGACTCCCTACACCAGGTCATCCCTTTAAGGGCCAGACTCTAACGATCCTGTCACTAGATGGCAGATGCTAACATACAATTTGATGCATTCTTTCCTTATCTCTGGTATATGTGACCTCTGGAGAAGTTGGAATGATCATGCTTGTGTATGCCTCAAAGGTACATGGCCATTTGAAGCCGATGCCTCTCATGAAACATGATACACATCATTTGCTAGTACCCTAATGCCCACATGGCTATACAAAACACCACTCCCTTTATTGAGATACATATGTAACTTTATCTTTATTTGAGTGCATATGTATGTCTTTTGTATGCTCTACTAGCGCACCTTATGTACATATATATGAATAATATGAGGGTTGTGTGTAGAGACAGCACCACCATTCCAAATACTTTGTGTCTTTCATTGATTATCATTATCGTATGACATGGATTTACCTTATGAAATTCAAACATGAAGTTTTTGAGATGTTCAAGGCCTTCTACAATGAAGTTGCTAGTCAATTTCAATGCCTCATTATAGTTCTTCATTTTGACAATGGGGGTGAATATATGTTGAAAGTTTTCTTGACTTTTTTATAGGATCATGGTATTTTATCTCAAACTTCTTGCCCAAGGACCCCTCAATAAAATGGTGTTGTTGAAAGGAAGAATCATCTTCTCGAACTTACATGTGCACTTCTCTTTAGTATGAATGTTCCAAAATGTTTTTCGGATGATGCTTTACTTACAGTTGTCTTTCTTATTAATCGCATTCCATCTAGGGTTTTACACAATAAGTTTTCCTTAGAACTTTTACATCCTCATGATAAAGCCTTTCCCTTGCCTCCTAGAGTTTTTGGTTGTACTTGTTTTATTCATAGACTTGATGACAATAATGACAAGTTAAGTCATTGGTCTAGAAAACGAGTTTTTCTGGGATATTCACGATCCCAAAAGGGGTATAAATGTTATAACTCCTTGATTCGCAAGAAGTATGTGTCAATAGATGTCACCTTCTTTGAGGATGTTCCCTACTTCTCTCACCTGAAGGGTGTTCACTACACAATCGTCTTACCAATCAGGGGGAGATTTTGTTTAATCCATGTATACCTCTTCTAGTTCCCTCTCTTGATGAAGACTCACATCCTTTTGAACCTCTCAAGCCATTATGTGTGTACCAATGACGGAAGAAATCCCCCACCAATCAGCCTTTCATCATTCAATCCACTTCTAATGGAGATCCAAGTACTATCCTTTCATTTTCTGATGATCTCCCAATCACTGTAAGCAAACCTGGCCTATCATGTACTCGCCATCCTATCCATCATAACGTTTCCTTTAAGTGCTTATCTCCTACTTTCTAGTCCTTTGCTACTTCGGTCTCCTCTTCATCTATTCCTCGCACTCTTAAGGAGGCCCCCAATAGTTCTAATGGGAGGCAAGCTATTTTGGAAGAAATGTAGGCTCTCGAACAGAATGATACATGGGAGCTAGTTCCTTTACATAAGAATGAGCAAACAATTGGGTGTCGTTGGGTTTATACTATTAAGTACCTTACGGATGGATTAATTGACCAATATGAGGCTCGATTAGTCACAAGGGCTACACTCAAACTTATGGTGTGGACCAATGTTTTAAGTATCGATTATAACAACCGATATATCCCACAATATATCTTGTATCCTACCTGTACGATACAAAACGCACAAGTAGTGAGATATATCCCACATGTTTGATTCGGTGAGCATTTTCGATTTCCAATCCCTTTTTTTTCTGTAAATCATGTTAAATCAATGTCAAATTATTACAAATCTATGATTTTTCATATTTTGCATGAAAAACCATGGATTGGGAGCTTTGATTTTGAGATTTGGAGGAGATGGGCCGAGTTGCGAAAAATTGAAAAAAGAAATAAAAAATTTTCAATTTCTCGCAAATTAGTTGCAATCTTTATGTCTAAACATAAAATCAAACATGAATGTAACTTGATCTAGTGATTCTTCATTTTTTTTTTTAATATATTGCTTGTATTTTCACACGTCTTCTTACATTTATAAATTATATGAATAGACTTTGAATATACTTGCATTAATTCAATTAGACAACGCATAGATCAGGACCCCATACAAAGAAAACCTATTATGTGCAATTGTTTATTTGTAACGTTTTGATTTATAGGTGTGTATTGATGTCTTTTAACAATCACTGAAGTTTTATTGAAAAATTTGACCAATTTCCCGATGTTTCCAACAACAATGATACATTACGCGGTACAACCGATATATCCCATGCAATAACAGATACATATCCATATCTCAAGGGTGCGATACGTAACGTGAATCGATATTTCAAACACTGGTGTCGACTACTTCAAGACCTACTCCCCTATGACCAAGCTTAATTCCGTTCGTGTGGTCATCTTGTTAGCTGCGAATATGTTTTGGCCATTATTCTAGTTGGATGAGAAGAATGCATTTCTTTATGGTAACCTTACTAAGGAAGTATATATGGATTAGCCACCAGGATATTTCCTAACCAGTTGCTTGCATCACCCCGTGCCTAGTTTCACAAGTTTAACCTCCCATTGTTAGACTTTGCCTTTGTTTCTAGCCATTCGAATCACTCTCTCTTCATCTGTCACCATCTGCAAGTTATCATAGGTAACATACTCAGATCCTGTTAGCTCTACATGAGGGAGCAAGGCATCAGTAGGTTCCTCAGAGGCATGAGCAACATAAGCAACCAATTTGGTTGTGCACAATAGTATACCAGGGGCACTTTTTTTCTAGTGGTTATGATTCTTGTATTGGTTGAGATTATGACACATTAAATGGCCTAATCGATTGCGACTATAGGTGCATGTGCGTTTGGGCCTATGAGTCTATGACTAGGCTCTAGGTCCAATGTGTGGGCTTTATGTGTTATGGGTCTTAGTCTCTTTACATTTTGTTTTTGTTATTTGCTCCTTAGTCTTTCTTTAGTTTTTCCTTCATGTTAAGGGCATACATGCCACTGTACCTTTTCTCCTCTTATTATAAATTAGACAATGCTAGGCATCCCAACCCCCCCCCCCCCCTCTCTCTCTCTCTCTCTCTCTCTCTCTCAAATTGTCTCATCCTTCTCTGACATGGTATTAGAGCCCAAGTGCTCCTAAGGCTCTTTCCTTCTTCCTCCTCCACCACACCCTCCTCCTTAACCCTATGTTTTCTATTCTTCTAATTTTTCTAAACAAGTGGTGTTTTCCTTTCTTCCCTTTGTAATCTACTTTTCTTTTATTTCCTCTTTTCTTCCTTTCCCTTCACCCTTGGGGTTTCCCTTCCTTCCCTTCATAATCTTCTTTTCCCTTCACCCTTTTTTCGTCTTCTTCATTGTTTTTTTCTATTTTAAGAGTCTTTAAGCCTTTTCCTCATTGACTTGTCGTGACTTGTGAGAGGGGGGTGGCTTGTGGCTCGATGATTATTATTATTATTATTATTATTATTTAGAGTTTTGAATTATGTTTTACTAGATTTGAAGCCCCTTTGACGATCAACCAAAGTTTTTGGAGATTTGATTGATGTGTTGCTGGATTTGAAGCATCTCTGATATGCAGTTGAAGCCCTTGTTGATTATTTTGCTGTCTGGTTGAAGACATTGCTGGAAATTCTTATTCATTTTTCTGAAGGATTTGCTATTTTTTGCTGAATGGTTGGAGGTATTGTTGGACGGATTTTTAAGTGATTTTTTCTCTAAAGTTTCAGCATCCAGTTTACAAAAGTGAGTGTTTGTTGGTTATTGTCATTTGGGCAATTTTTTGGGCTCTTTTTATGATCTATTTGTCCAGTTGTAAGGCCATTCCTCTCCTCCTTGGTTCTCTCACTATCTTTTGAGGATTAGATATGGTCTCTTTGTCGACTTTTGAGGCAATTGATTGTTCATTATGAAAATATTTGCTTACAAATTACCACACATATAAACTTAAGTCTAACAATTACATTCAATGGTCGAAAGCCATTGAGATGTTTATTGGAGGAAAACGAAATTCGGGGTATATAGCTGGTGGTATCACAGAACCTCAACTGTCTGATCCTTCATATGGAGACTGGAAATCCAATAACTTGTCATGTCTCGGCTTTTGAATTCGATGGAACCAGAAGTTAGCGATGGCCTTTTTTTAATCCACTGCTCATGATATTTGGCAGATGCCCGTGAACTGTATACAAATTACAATAATATGGCTCAGATTTATAATATTTATCAGGAGATTAGAAATTTGAGCAGGGGAGCGACTAATGTCTGACTATTATGCCAAGATGCATAGTTTGTGGCAGGAATTATCCTTTCTAGATGATTTTCATTTTGTGTTTCACAGATGCAGAGGCATATAAAAGGACCATTGAGAAGAAAAGACTTTTTAATTATTGGAGGCCTTAATACAGAGTTTGAACCAGTTCACACTCTGATTCTTGGTGCACCCCCTCTTTACCATCACTTAATAGCATTTATGCACTATTATTATGTGATGAAAAGCGTCGCACCACTATGTGATTGATTTTGGTTGAAAATTTTGCTATAGTGACAGGTTTTTATGAAACTTTGATAATACTAATGTTGGTCATGGTAGAAGGTTAGGAAGAGGAAGATGTGATGGTGACCATGGTTGTTGTTGTAGTCGTGGTCGTGGCATTGATTGATTGTGTACTCACTGTGGTAGACAAAGATATACTGTGGATTATAGTTGGGTTCTCACGGTAGACCTCCGGGCCAAGTTGCTAGCTCTGCAACATCAGATGGCAAAGATTCTCATACTATTGTTGGGAACACAGTTCGTTAGTCAGCTTCACCCGCAGTTCCATTGGTTGGTGATGTTGTTTATCATTGAAATTCTAAGTATGATGCCTTGTTAAGAGATACCACTAAGAATAAGGCCTCCTCGTCCACTTCCTTGACTCAGATAAGTAATACATCCAGTGCTCCTCATACTACCTCCACTTTAAGCCCCTGAATCATTGATGCAGGGGTTACTAATCAAATAACAGGTACATCTAGATCTTTTTCTTCATTTACTCCCAATTCCAGTTTAGGACTTGTGAAATTGGCATATGGTACTTTAACTCCTATTGGGGTAAGGGTATTATATCTGTTTCCCTGCCTTTTTCCTTGTCATTTTATCTTATTGGTGCCTAGCATTATGTCTAATTTGATATCAGTTATTAAGGTAACCAAGGTCTTGAATTGTAGTGTGACCTTTTATCCTAATCATTATGTTTTCCAAGATTTGAAGACAAAGAAGTTGCTTGGTGGACATGAGAAGGATGGTATATACCTTTTCGTTTGAATACTTCAAGTGAGTGTCTCAATGTCTAGAAAGAAGACCTCTATCTCTAGTATTGTAGGTTTGGTCATCTTTTGAGTCTAGCATTGTGGTCTTTATTACCAACGTCAGTCAAGTCTAGTGATGTTAAAAATTTTGAAGGGTGAGGCTTGTGTTTTAGCCAAACACCAAAAGTTTGTCTATCCACTTGCAGCAAGCTATTCCAATAGAAATTTTTTTCTTTGGTTCATTAGGTTGTTTGAAGTCCAATTATCATTGTTTCTAATGGATTTAAATATTTTGTCTCATTTATTGATAATGCATATCATATGACATGGATTTATTTAATGAAATCTAGAGATGAGGCTAGTTCTATTTTCAAAGTGTCTAATAGTTGGGTTAAAAATCAATTTAATGTGAGTATTAGTACTCTTTGTACAGATAATGCAAAAGAATGAATTTCTCTTACTATGATATCTTATTTACAGGAGCATGGTATTAACTCTCAGAGCACATGGGCATATACCCCACAACAAAATGGTGTGACTGAAAGGAAGAATATACATCTTTTAGAAGTCACTTAGGCTCTTCTTGTTGGAATGCTCATTCCTAAATCTTTTTAGGCAAATGTTGTTTATTATAGCCTATTATCGGATCAATCGTCTTCTCACTAAAATTCTTGTTGGAAAGTCTCTCATTTGGTATTTTTTGGACTTTTATCCTATCTCTTACATTCTCTTGCTTTGCATCTGTATGTTATGTTTATAAAACTAATCCTCTCATAAAAAAAATTTGTCAAATAGAGTTGTTAAATACATTTTCTTGGAATATTCGTCTATACAAAAGGGGTATAAATGTCCTGATCCTCTTACTAAAAAAATGTTATGTTTCTATAGATGTTAAATTTGTGGAAGATGCTCCATACTTTTTTTGATATAAAGAGGGAGACACATTTTATGGTTCTTCCTGTTCTTGTTCTTTGGTCTGATTAGATAGTGTTTGTGTCTTCTGAGCCTGACAATGCTAGAAATAAGGTTTCTACCAATTCCACTAAGTAAAACTTAAAGCTATTTAGATGAAGGACTGTTTGCAAACCCATTATTTCTTAGGACACCATGAAGCATACTCCTTTGGCTACAGGTATGAGAGTGTTCGTACTTGATTGCCTATTTACGATGATCATTATTTAGAACCCACCTTATATTTACCTCTTGTTGTCCTCTTATCCTATTCAAAGGTTTGTTTCCTATCATTCATTACCCCCTTAACATCAGTCATTTATTTTAGCCATTGAGTGTTCTTCCTCCACAATTCTTAAAATCTTGAGGCTCCTATTTGTAACATCTCGGGTTTTTGCCAACTTGGAGTTAGACGTCCTTAGGCAATGGGTCGATCATAACACCTTATTGACTTCTCAAAAACTCAATCCCAAAGTCTCAAATTCCCTTTCAACCCATTTCCTTCAAAATCTCACCTTTCACCACCTTATTCTTCAAGTTTTTCTTAGTACTTTCATATTAGACACTGATCTTAAAGTTTAAATGATGAAGAAAAAATTTACTATAAATAGTGAATACATAAATAAAATGGGGTTTTTACCATTAACCTTTTGGAATCTCACAATATAAATAGGTTATTTGAATAGATCAGCTTCTCCTACCCCAAATTCATATATGGCACGTAATATAACTCATTCCGGAGTGGAAGATACGCCCGTTTCAAGAAAACAAGTGGCAGAACCACCACCAGGCGAGCACGATACCATTGCGCCTACTGCGAGGCCTCGTGGACGGCTCTTCAGCGGACTGCGATGCCATCGTGCCAACCGCGAGGCATCGCCGGTGCACCGAAACTCGCTACAGTTTTCAACCGACTTCAAAAAGTCATATCTCCCTTGTTATAACTCCGATTTAGGTGATTCAAAAGTCAGATTGAAGTTTGATAAGTCTAGTTTCATATAAAAATAAGTGAAAAATATAATAAAATTTTTAATATAATTGAATCTAGGTTGATGCGACAACCGTCCAAAAATTATTAGTCCAGACAGCTGCTACTTCTAGAATTTTTAAAATTTTTCTACAACACGAAATCTAATGAAATTTGGTAGAGATAAAGTAGACTTGATGATAAACTACTGGAAAAATAATTAAAATAATATACTAAGTAAAAGTGCCAAAAAGGGACATATAACTACCCTAGGACCTTATTCTGTTGTAATTATGGCAGAATTTAGTTAAGTATTAAACTAAATAATCGATGGATTTGGCTTGAACCATTTTCTATACAAACTACAAGAGCCAAAACCATTAAAATCACTAACTCAACATTTCTTAAAAATCTGGGAGCAATCTCAAAACCTAGTTGCTCTCAGGAGCACATTAAAACTCCGTATCAGACCTATATCACGCGTCGAAAATCCGATTACCGCGAAACTATAAGGTTATGACCGCGTTATTGGGCTTGACAACCATCGCGGGAATCAAGTTCAAATAGTATCCAGAAACGGACAACTTGATCCTGGAGCGAAGTATGTGAGAAATGCGAATATCTTCAGAAAATGTACTCAAACTTAAGTGAATTGGGCCGTTCGCTTGCAGGCCAAATTTAAGGTTTTGGCCCGTCAGATTCTGACCAAACTTCACCCATGGGTTAGGGAAATTTCCCTGCACCTATCGGTATACTTGTGGCCCTGATCAAGTATTTATGATCATTGAACTGATACAAGTCCTCCACGGTCGATTTGCTAATCCGATCGGGCCGAAATCGTATCCTGGCCTAAATCCATTGTCAGGGAACTTACTCTGTGACATAGACAAGTAATGGACCTCCAGATGAGTCTCATTGATCTACAACAGACGTCTTTTGGCTAATATCCAAGTATACCATGGCCCTGGGGCCATTTACACCAATTCTGGGCCTATATAAAGCCCTTAAATAACCCCTTCTCTCCCTCATACGAATTTCCTAAAAACCCTAGGGGAGAGAGAGAGAGAGAGAGAGAGAGAGAGAGAGAGAGAGAGAGAGAGAAAAGAAGAAGGAAGGAGGAGGGATTCTTGGAGATCGTTGTTGGGATCCTTTCCCACAAGTCCACACGCCGATTCGCCTCTCTACTACGCAACTCAACCTATTTCGATTCTAATTTGGGTAAGAAATCTTAACCCTAATTTCGTTTTAGGAATCCAAACAGAGGAATCGATGAAATAGCTAACCTATTTCGTGATTTAGGTAGTCGTTGTTCTGCAGACGGAAGCGCGGGATTCGAACCGAGTTCGAAACGAGCAATTCGACGAAAGGTGCGGACTACAAATATTTAGGTTATGGTTTTCAAGGCTTTCAATGTTAGCTAATGATTTATGTCTGACTTGATTGCTGTCATATGATCTTAGTTACGATGTTTTCCATATGTTATACATGTATGAACTGTGTTGGACAAATATGCATTCTATGTATTTGTTAAAATGTTTGAATGAGTGTGAAATCCTGATTTGTGCTTGTCATGACTATTAATCTAGGATTCATGTTTGTTGTATATATGACAATCCCCTTGTGAAAGGATTTACCATAATATATGCCGTACCTAATTTAGCCTATGTATGTAGTAAGGTGTAGCCTAAGTGTTTGATAAATTGTTTGAATGAGTGTGAAATTCTGATTTGTGTTTGTCATGACTATTAATCTAGGATTCATGTTTGTAGTATGTATGACAATCCCCTTGTGAAAGGATTTGTCATAATACATACCGTAACTAATTTTAGTCTATATATAAAGTAATGTGTAGTCTAAGTGTTTGTTAAAATGTCTGAATGAGATTTTGTTGATTGATTGTACTTACTAAGTGTATTAAGACAAGATTCTTAGTTTCCTTAGTCATATGAATAGTTTCCTTTATATATTGTAAATTACTACTATGTGATTTGTTGGTGAAATGCAAATGTATAACAACATGTTTAGTGAATTTAATAAAATGCTCAAATGAGATTTATCATTGAATTGATTGTTAAATGCTGTTATGAATATCACATGTATCCATATGCTCCATTTGAGTATGATTGAGACTACAATGTAGTTCAGGCAATCGGTAACGATTCCCGTTTGAGTGGCCGAACTAGTTTCACCATATTGGATACGTAAGACAAATCCGAGCCGTACGACGATTGTCGATAGTGGTTAGGTCACATGGAGTGCTTACGCGCTCCATGTCGACTAATTTAGCGTACGCTCGTACCGATCGAACTTGTTAAACAACCCGATAGGCCTATTGTGTGTTTACCATGTATGGACGCTACTTTTTGAATCTAAGGTACCGCTTACCAATGTAAAACCCATTTCAACCATGGTACCTAGATCCGCCAAGACTCATGAGCCGGGCATGGTGGTATGGGACACCATGGTCGAACTGTCGGCCTACGCTGGGTTGACGAGCCTCCCCATAGTAACCAGTGAGCAACCTAAACTCGTGGGCCGAATATGGTGGTATGGGACACTGTATTCGAGCTGTCGGCCTACCCCGGCGTAGCCTGGCTGCAGTCCCAACGTGAGTTAGGGTGAACTGTCTAATCCGGACCCCCTTCAAAAATAGCGCTCCAATTGGTAGGGCATTGGTGGAGTAACCTCGAGTATATAAACTCATGAACTTGCCTATCCATTGCTTTTAAATTAAGGGTAATGTTACCCTATAACTTGCCAATCCTATGTGATTAACTAGGATTGATGACCCTAGATGGATCATTGTTTGGGTAAATGATATAAAGGGAGGTACCTTAGCTTCCTGAATCTGCTGTATAAATAAGCCTAATTAAGAACTTAGCTAACACGATCATGCACCGCATTGCATGTACCTTTGGCGAGGAAGAGCACAGTGGGAGTAGCATGTGCGACCATGAGATGGTGTCGCTGAGGGAGTGCAGGCGAGGGCATGCATCATTATAGCATATCATTCCTGCATTAATAAGAGTACTTAAGACATGTTAACCTTTGTTTTATAGTTCCACTGAATTAGCTACTCATTCCCACCTAGGATGGTTTTTTAAAACACCAACCAAACTCTGTTATGGATGCAAGTAATGGCGGAGTCTATGCAGCTGAAATGGACTTCATGGATGAGGAAGAATTCTCCTATGTTCAGCTATCAGGCGGGTCTTCATAGGCCTTGTTCTGATTCAACGGGATTATAGGGTTGCATGGATTAGTTGGACAGTTACACCTTGATTTTTTGTATATTTTGAAACAATACTTGTATATGTTTAGCCTGGCTACATACTCATACTCTGGAGTTGGTAAAACACCCACATATTTAAATATATATGTTATAGTCTTCCGCTTGCTTAATCCAATTATATCCAGAGTATGATATATTGTTTTAGTATAATCCCGCTCATGTTTAATGCACTCATATGGACAACATTTAAACATCATTATCTATGTTGTATGAGTGATGCGTTGGAACTCGGGAGTTGAGCTTTGCTCGACCCCCGATTTTCGGGGCATTACACTATTTCTCCTCCGTGGCACTGAGTTATGGAAGAGGATATTGTAGCTCTTAAAAAAAACCATATATAGGAGATGACTTGGTTACCAGTTGGGAAGAATCCTATAGGTTTTTGTTGGTTATATGTCCTCAAGTACAATCTCGATGGAAGTATAACTCGCCATAAAGCCTTCATTGTAGTTAAAGGTTTTACACAAACTTTTGGTAAGGATTATTTTGAGACCTTCGCTCTTGTCACTAAGATAAACTTTATATGGTTATTATTTCTCTTGCTGCCAATTTAAATTGGCCCTTGCATTAGTTTGATGTTAAGAATGGTGATCTAACTGAGGAGATATATGTACTTCCTTTTCTTGGATTTGCTCGAAAAGGAAAGGAGAGAAAGATGTCTTCTAAGGAAGGCGGTATATGGGTTGAAGCAAGCTCATCGCATTTAGTTTGAAAAGTTTAGTGGGGCCTCGATTAGTATTGGTTTCACTTGCATCAATTCTAGTAATTTTGTGTTTGTTAAGCAGCATGCGAAGGGGACCACTATTGTGAGCGCATATACGGATGATATTCTTGTTATAAGCGATGATGTTAATGGCATATCAAAGCTGAAATTATATTTGAGCAAGGTACTTGATATTAAAAATTGGGGACCATTAAAGAACTTTCATGGAATTGAAGTCTCTTGGTCCAAGAAGGGCATATTTCTATCTCAACGGAAATATGCTTTGATTTGTTGACTTCAACTGGGAATCTTAGTGTCAAACCTATTGAATCTCCATTGAAAGTTAGTAAGAAGCTCAATGCAAATGATGAAGAACTTCTTAATAATCCTCAAACGTATCAACGCTTGGTTGGAATATTGATATATTTAATGATTACTCAACCAGGCTTGTCTCATGCAGATGTAGTGAGTTTGATTAGTCAGTTCCTGCATGCTCTCCATTCTAGACATCTTGAAGTTGTTTGTTCAATCTTACGCTACATCAAATAGTCCTCAGGGCGTGGCATCCTCTTGGGTCGTCATCGTAATATTGATATTGAGGGGTATTCTTATGCAGATTGGGCATGTTCCCTGGATGATCGTTGCTCTACGTTAGGCCATTGTATTATTTTTTACAACGATTTAGTCACTTGAAAGACTAAGAAGTAGATAGCTATAGCACGATCCGGTGTTGAGGCAGAGTATTGTGTTATGGCGAATACAATATGTGAAATTATGTGGTTGAAAAGCTTTGTTTCTAAATTGGAATTTCCTTAAAGACTCTCGTGCTGATGTATTGTGACAATCAAGCTGTTATTCACATAACTTGTATCCAGTTTTTCATAAGTGCACCTAACATATTGAAGTTGATTGTCACTTTATTCATGACAAGGTTGTTGCAGGTGTTGTTTCCAATCTACTGTTCCGTCTTCCGAGTAGTTAGCTGATGTCTTCACAAAGGCTCTTATAGTGGAAATTGGACAACATATTCTTAGCAAGCTGGGCATGATTGATATTTATGCTTCAACTTGATGGAGAGGCTGGTGTTTATGCATTTGGGCTTATGACTAGGCCCCAGGTCCAATGTGTGGACCTTATTTGGTATGGGCCTTAGACTCTTTATTTTATGTTATCTTCATTTGCCCCTTAGTCTTTCTTTAGTTTTTCCTTCATGATAAGGGCATATATGTCATTATACCTTTTCTCCTCCTATTATAATTAAGATAGGGCTAGGCGTGCCAATCCTACGTGCTCTCTCTCTCTCTCTCTCTCTCTCTCTCTCTCTCTCTCTCTCTCTTAAATTCTCTCCTCCTCTGATAGCAACTATTGCACTGTATTAAAGACATGTCCCGGCAAAGATAAAAGTGAGCCTACTATAGGGCCCAAAGGAATTAGGAGTGAAGAATCATGTTGATCATTGAATCTGAAGTAGAGAGTGAAAGTTGGCCACGGAACAAAGTCGACTCCCCTAACCAACAAACTCAATTAAAGCTCTAACAACTATCGAAAGGGTAATTGGTGAAGGATAGATCGATGTGTGTGCTCAAACTCAAGCTAAAGTGCCATAAATTGAAGTTTTTATTGCTTTTTGTAACATCAGAATGTGACAAAATTCTCAGCAGCAAATTGCGGCCATTAGGCAACTGTCCTAAATACCAGTCATAAGTGAGTAGAGCTCTTACAAGAAACAATCATTTTGAGTAGTCCAAACATCAATCTCCAACTAATACTCTTTTGGCCAAATTGGATGGCATATTGATGAGGACATCCAAGCACCATTCAGAGTGTACCGGAGGAGGAGATCTTTGGCCCTAGTTCCAACATCTCTATGGTTGGATGATCATTATATGGGGCCCGAATCGACTACATAGCCGTGTTAGAAGAACCCACATGCATGTTTATGCATCTTTGAAGGCCCCACACTGGGAAGATGCATGTGGGATGCATATAGGAGCTTATTGGACACATCTAGACCGTTGGATTCATTGAATACACTTATCGAACCATTGGATCTCGCACGTGGACCGTTGGATCAAGACCGTGAACCATTTTGATCGTGGACCGATTGGGCACTATGGAGCCATTGGGATGGCTTCATTTACTTATTTAGTTCATCTATTTTAGGAATTTTGGTTTATTTTATGTTTTAATTGAAATAAGGGTTATTTTGGACATTTTTTAAGCAATAAGGATATTTTTGTAAAAAAACACCCTAAAAGACTTGGGCGTGTGAAGTCTAGGGATTATGATGCATTGAAATAATTTTATTTTATTTTTTTCCTTTGAGCAAAGAAAACTTCCTGTGATTGGAGTTGGAGTGAAGCCATGGAGTGATTCCAACTTATCTCTCTCTTATTCTCTTCTTTTAAGGTATTCTCTTCACTTTTCTCTTCTTCTTCTTCTCTATCACTCTCTTTATTTCTCTCTATTTCTTTCTTTTCCTTTTGTTTCTACCCAAATCTCATTCCCATCATCTCAAAACCGTCTAAACTTAGACTATACCCAAACCGTACAACTGTACGGACCAAAACCCACATTCGTACACCCGGCCGTACGCCCAACCCTTTCCCTCTTACTTCCCTCTTTTGGTCCTTGATCCTTCGACCCAAAACCCTAAATCCTAAATCCCTAAACCCTAAATCCCCAATCCTTAATCCTAAATCCCTAATTTCCAAAACCTAAAACCTTAACCTGAAATCTCCCAAATTTGAAAACCCAATTCTCCAAATCCTAGCTTCCTTAATCCTAAAACCTTAATTCTCTCATCCTAATACCTTAATTCAACTCCCTAATTCCTAG
Organism: Magnolia kwangsiensis; assembly: GCA_037074715.1. Classification (NCBI taxonomy): domain Eukaryota; kingdom Viridiplantae; phylum Streptophyta; class Magnoliopsida; order Magnoliales; family Magnoliaceae; genus Magnolia; species Magnolia kwangsiensis. The sequence continues at coordinate 61,322,585 of CM073583.1, read as the reverse complement.
TCCCCAAATTAATCCTAACCTACCAAAACCCTAACAAAGTCAAGTGATTCCCTTTGAATTAAGATTAATCCCTATGCTAGATGGAAGTTCTACCTTCCATAAGTCCTAATTGATTCATATCTTCTAAGATCTCATTACAGGATTGTTGTTTGATTCGAACTCGAGCATATTTAATACTTGAATTCTTTAAAGTTGTGATATATTAGTTTTATTCCGTGCTTTGATTTCTCTAATTAATATGTTTTTTGATTTTATTGCTTCATCTTAGGTTAGACCATCCATCCTGCATCACATATACAAACCATTGCAAGTATTCCCTAGCCTCTTTGGCATCTTTAAACTTGGTGCGATGCACAACAATGGATGAGTTGAAATTTCTATCCATGTTAGGGTATTTGCATGATTGACCTTCCACTGATTTCCATTATTAGTTCGCTCTTAATAGGACCATCAATATACCTCGTAGATTGCTTTCTAACATAGAAGTATGCATTACAAATTATCAAAATGTGTAAATTTTTACAGTCCAACTTCACATTTATGGGTTGAATAGGATCAAATGCCATCTCGATTTTGTCAAATGGTACACAATGGTCACGTGTACGGAAAATTACTTCTATGGATGTTCAATTGAAGGAATCTACCAACAAACAACCCCAACACAAGCAAAGGATCCATCGAAATTTCCAAAAAGGAATCGTAGAAGAAAGAGGCCACTTCAAAGAATGGTTTCAATGCTACGAACTCAAAACCAACATTACAAATAACGATCTTGGGCTTAAATTTTTACTAGAATACTCCTCTTTCAACCACTTGTGATCTCCAACAAAAAACCTCAACTACAAATTCAAATAGAGCTTCAAATGTGAAAGCAAGATTTTCGCTTTTGAGCTTAAACCCTTTGAAACACCCTAAAAAAGAGCTCAAAAAATTTTCAAAAAAAAAAAAAAAAAAAACACACACCACACAGCGAATTCTCTAAAAATCAATATCTATCAAGAGGGACCACTTTAAACATATTCCAACGTGGTGACCTATTAACCTCATGTGCAAAAGAGGCTACTTCAAATAATGGTTTCGATGCTGCAAACTAAAAGGCAACACTAGAAATAACAACTTTGGGCTTAAATTGTTGTTGGAATACTCCTCTTCAACCTCTTGTGATCTCCCACAAAAGACCTCAACTACAAATTCAAATGGAGCTTCAAACACGAAAGCAAGATTTTCACTTTTGAGCTTAAACCCTTTGAAACACCTTAAAAAAGAGCTCGAAAAATTTTCGAACAAAAAAAAAATTTCGAACAAAAAAAAAATCAATAAAAAATCACAAAAAAGTTCTCTAGAAATCAATATCTATTAAGAAGGACCACTTTCAACCAAATCAAAGGTGGTGACCAGATAGCTTCATGCGCAAAAGAGGCTACTTTAAAGAATGGTTTCGATGCTACGAACTCAAAACCAACACTAGAAATAATGACCTTGGGCTTAAATTGTTATTGGAATACTCCTCTTTCCACCACTTCTAATCACCAACAAAAAAAAAAATCTCAACTACAAATTCAAATATACCTTCAAATGTGAAAGAAAGATTTTCACTCTTGAGCTTAAACCCTTTGAAACACGCTAAAAAAGAGCTAAAAAAATTTTGAAAAAAAAATCACAAAAACTTCTCTAAAAATCAATATCTATCAAGAGGGACCACTTTCAATCAAATCCAAGGTGACCTCATGTGCAGAAGCATGTTCAAAAGATGGAAATGAAGACTGACTTGCAATAGAGACCCACACAAATGGAGGAGGAAGAACTAACAAGACTTGATGTCAAAAGGTATTAGAAGATGCTGAAATCTGAAAGAGGCTTTGCTACAATGAAATATACATAGAAGGGTTAAGAGAATAAAATCTTCTCTGACCTCATTGAAGGAAGCAACAAGGTATACATATGAATACAAACTGCCCATTATATACAACAAATGACTGAACTACCTTTATATACAACATTATGTAACAGAAACAAGACCATGTTTCGGCTAAAAAATCAGAACCAATCTATTGGAAACTTATATTCATCATTTGCTACTCCAAATGAGAATATGGGAATCCAGATTGTGGATTGAACGTTGAATACGAAGATCTATCTCATGGCCAAGACCCTTTATATAATTTTGGGTGATAATTGGGAAAGCTGAATACATTAGTGAGGTCCTCTTCAAGCTTAGTATTAGCAATCCTTTCACAATGATTGGAAAACTACTAATGAGTTTTTCACATGCAGCCATCCATTTGTTTTATTATACTGTTGATCGTGTGAGGCTCTGTGGTACGGACTTTTTTTTTGGCCAGAAGATCTAAATGGAACGGAAAATCTGACAGAAAGCTTGGATCTCACATGTGTGCTTGTGTTTGGATGGGCAGGGCTCCACATGTGTGTGGTCTTGGAAAACTTGTTTATTTTCATTATTCGTGTATCCTTCCAACTACAGAAGTAGCAAACTTGCATAACCACAAAAATTTTCCACATAACAAATCTGAAAGTGTTAAAAAGAGGTTCTATGGCATCAAAATGGTAGTTAAATGTGGGGGTTTTTTTTTTCTACTTTGCTGAATCTCTCATAATTATCAAACATCTAACACAACTGCTAAATTACTCCAAAGATACAAGATTTTAAAGTTGACTTTGGTGGTTCCTGAAACACCAAATTGCATGGACAGTCATTCCCTTTCTTCGGAGCCAACATTGAGTAAAACAGACAGAAGGGCACTGAGAAGTCATGAGATATTCAAAGCCACTCCTTGTGATTGTAGTTTGATTGGTGATATGGATGTATGAAGATTCCATAAACAAAACCATAGAGAGCTAGTAATAGGTTTTTTTTAAGTTAATAAATGATAACTATATTTCAAAGTTCCATGGATGAAAAAACACCAAACATGAATATCAGTTAAACTTACTTGAATTTGGCTCCTTGGCAAGAGCAGTATGCGCCGTCTCTTTCCTTCTTGCACGAAAGCAGGGGCATACTAATGCACAACAGAGAAGGAACATTCCCGATGCTGCCATGGCTATGTTCTTCGGGTTCAAAGACACAGAGTTACTGTGCTTTTCCTCTGTTGATTGAACTAGGGAATCATTTGTTTTCAACTCTGGTAGAAGCTTTCTTCCTGCTCTTTGAGGTACATCCACTACAAATGATAACATAAAAGGGCTAGTCATATCCAATCAAAAGGATTTGCCCACCAGATTGTATCACAAAAAGCAACCAAATCAGTACTTGGAAAGTAAAAATGTGCGCTTATTCTAGCACTTGGAAATTCATAGCATTGAAATGCATTCCCAAAGAATTGTCGATCCTAACATGGTAACGTGTCATTAACCCCAGTTTCCCACTTCAGTATGGCTACAGTTCTATTGAAAGTTTGTACTTTATGGAGTACCTAGTAAATTCAGTTACATATGACCGGCTCACAATATAGTTCCATTATTTCTGCCATTGATTGCCTAAATTTGCAAACTCAATTCATTCAATTTGTTAGGGGCCCCACGCATGGAAATTTGTGAACAGGATGATTCTTATATCAACCCACTTTCGAAGAGGCTGGCATGTATTCAGCTGATCACGAAAAACAGTTAAATGGTCAATTTCTTTGATTTCCGCCCCAATATTGTGGCGAGATGATTTTAAACCTGAACCATTCTCATCTCATTTGCAAATTAGGAATCTGTGAGCTATGGCATTTCAAAATTTTGTGAGGTCCAAAACAATGCCTCTTCCAGTAACTTTAAAATCTCAGTGGATGTCCCGCGTTCGAGTCTTTTTTTAGCCTAAAATTTCAACTAATATCATGAATTCAAATCATGCAAGCTCTGAATTAACTAGCTAAGTTGGGAGAACTTATGGATTGTGAGCTTCAAACCATCAAGGGAAGTTTTCTAAATCAAAATGTAGCGAATCCATGAATTTGGTGGCAAACCAATTCGCAGTGAAACTGATAGAATTCAGCAAATTCAGACAGAATATGGGAAGTACATTTATGATGATTAGTGCTCATTTGTTGCCAAGGTATTTGAAACCTTCTGGACTTGTAATTCTAATTTAGCTTCAAGCAAACTTCCCTTCCTGTCATATTTACAATAAGAAACATACAAGAATCCATATATAAACACTAAGGCTGCGTTTGGCTGCTCGATTGGATTGAATCAAATCGCAAAATGACCAAAGTGGGGCTATCCCACTTGAGTTCCCGAGGAACTATTGCCCCAAGATTGTAACTACTATCATTTCAAGTCAAATTGGAAATAGATAAAATTGCAATAAGGGTTTCGGCTGTCATATCAATTAAGATGGCGTCATCCCCACTTTGGTCATTTCCTTATAACGAACTAAATGAACTACGATTCAGTTCAATTGAACATCCAAACACTCCCCAAATTAGCACTTCTATTTGCCAACGAGTCCTACTAGATTCAATAACCGCGAACTCTTACCTGCAGGACGGATGCATTCCAAACTATTAGAGACTGAAAGCTCCAAACCGCAATACTTCTTACCAACTCTGCCCCATTCAACCATCTCAGAACCACAAAAACACCCACCCGCGTAATGGAATTCCAGTCTCTCACAGAACAAAACAGCATCTACGGCCTTTCCATTTATGCAAAATAATTTTAAATCTGAGGAAGGCCTCAGATAAGATAACTGCTCGGGCCCACAATCCTTGGACTGAAATACCGACCCAACGGCAGAAATAGTACCCAACTGCAATATCATTAAAAGACCCAATTGGAAAGCCGCCATCGCCAGTGGATTAAAACGTCCGTAGTGTCTAGACCGAGGACGAATTGCTACTATACATCTTCCAATTTACGGGAATCGCCACTGACCATACTGAGAGGCGAACACAAAGAAGAACGCATCGATGGGCAACTGATTTCTTGAAATTCGACCGAAAACTTGGGTGCCTCAATAGCCAAAATCGATAAAGAAGAGAACGCAGATCCAGAAACGGACGGAAGTATCAAAATGCGATCGAAATCGTCGGCACCCAATACATGAAACGGGCGGGAGTATAAAAATCCGATCGAAATCGTCGGCGCCCAATAAATGAAATCGATGAATAGGAAGAGCCCAGATAGAGAATTCGATTCTTTCAGAGCTGAGAAGGGCAAAATAGGGAAAGATAAATTCAAATGGGTGATTTTCGATTTGAAGAGAGGATGATGGATTGATTGAAGGGAAGAGGAAGGGTGACCGGATTAAAGTCGGCTGACCGGTACGCACAAAGGGGTCGGCATTCATACACAGTGGAGGAGTTATTTCTGTACTCTGCCGGAGTAGAAAAAATCATACTCACGCACTGACCTCCAATGGAAGTGTAACCATCAACTTCAATCTAAACCGTCCGAATTTTGAGTCTCAGAGAGGATGTATTATTAAACTACATTTAGCGTCATCTGGTTTTCCTGACCGTTTGATTAGTGGATAGTTTGATAGCGGCATCGATCCATTTATCAGTTTTCTACTAGTTTAGATTGATGGAGAGTGAGTTCTTTTTTGTTATGATACATCTAGAGTGGTTCCTACGAGAATGCTAACAATGATGCGTGAATGTCTACGATTTTATGACGTCAGGCAGCGTACATTACGATCCCTCGTCAGTGCGAGGAAATCGGTTGGCCTGTTTTGGCAAAGAAACATCAAAGAAGGTGGGCTGATGTCCGCGTGCCGTCTCAGTCAGCAGGTTTTCCTCTTACTTTTAAAAGCGGATTTGATATGATGCTTTGCGGATTTAAGGAAGATCATGCACATGCACTACTTTATGTAATATGGTATACGTCAATCTCAATCGAAATCGTCCAAAATCATGGATCCAATGAACGATTACTTTTTTTTACTATGAAAAATTATTTAAATAAAGAAAAAATCAAATTTATCTATGGACTTCTTTACTGCATCTGAACAATTAAACTTCTTTTTCTTTTTAACTTGAAGATCACCATCAAGTGAATAGATTGAATGTGAATACTATTTAATTTTGGTCCACATACCTGAGGCCATAGTTCGAACGTTTGGAATTTCTCACATAAATGCCATGTGTATGCTTATTTGGTTAGTGTGTATATGCCTCCTACTCCATCGGAGTGTCGTGTAGCTCTCCTCTTTAGATAAAAATACAGACGTTGGAGACGAAATTGACCGTTAAGATAAACGAAGACTGTTAAAGGAACGGGAGCGGATCAGGTGTTACTCGGGTAACACCGTAGCGAGTGTTTTTCTGAACGTGGGGCCTACCTTGATATATTTATCCTATATCCATGCCGTCCATCAGTTTTATCAGATCATTTTATACATGGTCCAAAATTTGAAGAAGATTTAAATCTCAACTGGACCACACCAAAGGAAATATTGACCATTGACCATTAAAAACTTTCTGAGAGCCACAAAAAGATTTAGATGAAGCTGGTATTTGTGTTTATTCTTCATCCAGGTACTTTTGATCTTATCAACAGGTGGGATGGAAAATGAAAAACTACGTTAGGTGCCAGATTTTTTAAGGATAGCCGTTCAATGACCACTGTTTCCAGTGGTGTAGTCCATTTGAGATTTCTATCTGCCTCATTTCTAGGAATATTCCCTAAAATGAACTGGAAGTTTATGGACGGCGTGGATATTGATCAAATGTATCAAGGTGGACCCCATGGTCAGGGAAACACCCACTACGGTGTTACTAGGGTAACACCTAATTAGCCTGGCTCGTCTCGGCATACGGCTGGCATGACTTGCGGTAGCGGAGCGATGGGTGAGAGGAACGTGCATCGAATCCACCCCGTCCATCTGTTGCGGTGACACATTTTCACAATGGATTCTAAAAATTCTAAAAATCTGTCGAATATGAGATATAGGTAGGTCACATCATAGGCAACCGTGTAAAATCATGCATAAATTCACGTGGTGTGACCAACGTAGGACTTGAAGTTTCTTATTTTCGTGGTCTCTCCGTCCTCATGTCGCTCGTCATATCAATGAATTCGATGGCATATATACATCAGGGTCGCCCCACAAACGGTTTGGATGATTTTAAGGGTGGGACTTCCCATCTCAACGGTAACGCGTGCTGTGGCCCACCTGAGAAATTAATTGACTTGACTTTGGGTATTGAGTCCACGATCCATATTCATGGCTGCACACCTGCTGAACGGTCTGGAACTCATCTAAAGTAGTCGTTTCATCCACTTCAGAGAAAGTCAGGTCCCCCGTCAGCCTCAGCAAGAACGCAAGCCTTTCATTCATGTCAGCAAAAGAGGGGCGGCTTAGGGTGATGGTTCACCTCAGCTTTGTAAGTGGTGACGTCTCAACTACCGTCCACTTGGCATACATGGAAGATCAATCCCAACCATCCAATTCGCCCCACTCTATATGGAGCATATTCCAAAAATTACTTTGATTGAATGTTCATAACCTTCAAGTGATGATTATCAAATGAAAGGTTACAAGTAGAAAAAGGCCAAACATCCAAACTTTATGGTGGTTAAGATCGTTACGTCAGTGTAAATTTCCGTTCATGATATATCCACAGACTACAGTCGAACCAACGATTTGAACGGTTGCGATTGCAGAGCACGTAGAATGGATGAGACACCGCGACTAAAAATTTCGAAAGAAATACAGTTTGGTACTGGGCAGATTACCTAATGTAAGTGGTGGGACCACCAACTTTAGGTGGTCCTCACCAGTATGAAAGCGGATTGCCTGGGCGCGGCTTCGATGAATCCGGGGATCCACCTAGGTGGGTGGGATTCCCGACCGTGGGGCCCACTGTGATGTATGTGACTTATATACATACCGTCTATCGGTTTTGAAAACTCATCATGATCCAAAAAAATGTATCAGATTCAAATCTTATGTGGACTATGATACAGGAAATAATGGCAATCGACCGTTAAAACCGGTGGGATACAAAAAGTGTCATGGAAAAATAGACCGACCAATAATAAGAGGTGAGGTCCGAACTAGGTACACTCGTCAGATCAGAGGATGACGATGGACATGAGCTTAAAATCTGTTCCTTGCCTCTAGACCGAGCAGAAAAATGAGGTCAAACCCGGTCGCCTGACATTAGGTTGGAAGATTCATTGATCTACAAATGCCAAAAGAAGCGTGACTACTCATAGAAGGAGCCACCTTGGCATTTATCATTATTATTATTATTATTATTATTATTATTATTATTATTATTATTATTATTGTTAGCTTGTTAGTACACCCACGGGTAGATCATACTTCACACTGTTAGCCAACCCCACTAGGGAATCGATGCCAAGACCTCGGTGTTGGAATGAGGTATCTTTCACTCAGTTTGCCACTTGAGCTATGCATCTGGGTGTGTTAGGTCGGCATGTTATCTCTAGGTCAGGTCCGCATAACTCTGGGTCGACATGTTATCTTCGGGTCAAGTCAATATAACATCACCTCTGACTTTCACTGCACGATCTTGCTGACTCTAAATAATCAGATCCTATCTAAGAGAGATCCTCTTGAGATTTTCTCCAAAAATCTCGGAGGATATCCGCAACACGATCAGAATCACGAGATCTTCGCCAAGGATTTTGAAAAATTTCCTCACGCGTTCAGAACACAAATCCTACGACAACACGTCCCTGCTAAATAGGGAGATCTTCTCTACGCCACCGCCCCTCTTCAATTATAAATAGGAGGATCTCCAATGGTATAAGGTACACACAATCTCTAAACTAAAACTCCATTTTATGACCAGGCCCAGATTCCCTACCTGACTTATGCATCAAAGGGTCCCTAGCACTAACCAGGGTGCCCTTTATCCGTTCCTCGGGTACACGAATGTCCAAGAAAGGCTAACCAGATTTCTGCATCAACAGTTTGGCGTTGTCTATGAGAACAACATCGAAAGTCGTTCTCATAATCCACCAAGTTTCTACAATGGTTAAAGGGAGAAAGAAAGTTCAGACCTCCATCGTCGCACTCGATCTTACGCCACTAGAACGGTCTGCTTATCAATGAAACTCATCTTCCTAATTTCAAGTTGACTCTGCGTGTCACGCTCCAAACCCGAAAATTGGGCTCACAAATTCCCGATCGTCGAATCCGGTGCCGAAAGCTTCCATAGTATCTCATTCTTGACTCCCAACGTCCATATGCCAGATTTCAATCCTGGGATCGTACAAGGAGAATTTTTTCAATGTACATTTAACTCGTAATAAGCATAACCATAAGTATACCCAATTCACAAGAACAACATCATTGTAACGTCTCGAAAAAATCCGTACAGAGACCCAAGTACCACCTCAGGCAGAAATCACTTAGGATTAATTCCTTTAAAAATTAAACATAAGTTAACTAGCGCTATATTAGATTAGCTGTGAAATAAGCACTGATCGCTTTAAATACGTTCTGCAAGACCCAAAACTTGTAGAATTGATGATGCTATAATACCCTGAAACCTAGGATCAAACTCTAAACCTATTTGTTCTTAGGAACCCTTTGAAACTTTGTATTGGATCTATACCGCGCGTTGAAAGTCCGATATCTACAATCTCAGACCATTATGACCGCTTAGTTGGACTTGAAAATCGTTTCGAAAATCAAGCCCAACTGATGTCCTGAGGCTATTTCATTGAGTCCGGAGCAAGGAGTGTGAGAAAGAGTAGAATTCTCTATAAATTAAATGTGATTTAAATAAATCTGTCACGTGTCGCTTGTGGGTTAATTATAAGCATTCAGACCGTTGGAATCTGAACCAAATATACCCTCGGATCAGGGAACATTTCTCACTCATGTCAGTGTACTTGGAATCTCTGATCGAGTCTCAGTGACCACTGAACTGAAACTGGTCCGCCACGTGCGATCTGGAAACCCTATCGAACTGAAAACTTAATGTGATCAGGATCCAACATCCATGAGCTTAAGTCCGACCGCATTCAATCAGGGGACCTCTAGAAATGTTCTTTTGGATCGGAAAAGACCCGATTTGGCTATAACCCAAGTATACCTTGGTTTAAAGTCTAAATAGGTAAGTTTCTAACCTATTTAAGGACCTTAAACCCTCTCACATCCCTCTCATACGAATTTGTAAGAAACCCTAGGAAAGAGAAGAGAGAAAAGAGAAAGATTGTGTGAGAGTTGTGAGGAAAAGTTCTTATCACTCGATCCTGCTACTGCACATGCTTAGCCATCGTGTTCTAATCACTCTTCCGGTGATTCTGACTTCGTTTTAGGTAAGTAAACCCTAACCTTAGCCTGTTTTAGGAATTCTATCAATACAAGTAGTGAAGTAGCTGACTTATCTTGTAATATAGGTCGTCATATTGACGTTGACGAAGCGTAGAGTTTCTATTCGATTCATTACGCTCCTACGGCGTAAGGTGAGGATTTTAGATGCTTAGGTTACCTGTTTTCAACTCTTTCAATGTCGTTTAATAGTAGATTAGTGACAAGGATGTTGTTTGACATGTAGAACATGCTGTCTGTTTTTCATTTCGAATACGTACGAAGAATATGAGATTTAGGGTATTTTAGGTATTTGTAGGAAATACTGTATACGTACATATTTTGCTAATATGATTGCCATGTGTATTTGTTGTGTACCTATGCTAGTTATGCGTGTATGATCTGTTCGGCGAAGAGATTCGCCCTAATGCACATTATTGGCCGACATACGCTATGTAGGCCAATGTGTGTAGATTAACTGTTTGTATAAAGATTTATATAAGTAAGTATTGAGTAAATGTTGTCGTAGATTAGTTTGGAGATTGGATTCTCAACTAATATGATGGTGTACATGATTTCCTCCATGTTCGTTATATTGAATTGATTTCCTTATATATATGAAATGTTTGTGTTTGGTTGAATTGTTTATGTTGTATGTTATAACATGTTGCTAACATGCTTGGATTATTTGTGTTTCGTTTCTGTCACTCTCATATGATCATTGATTTAGATTACAAGTGTTTAGGGCTATATTCTAGTCCAGGCTGTCGGTAACAGATTCGAAATCGTGATTGGATTCTATTCGCCACGAAGGACGCGTCGACAAACCTGAGTCATGCTTTGGTTGACGGCAGTGGTTAGGCCACACGAGGTGCTTATGCACTTCATGTCGTTCAGCTTAAGGTGCGCTTGTACTAGTCGAGCTCGCCAAGTAACCCGACTGACCATTGTATGTTCACCTTGTATTGGTCATAACTGCTTGAACCTAGGGTACTGAACTTACCAGTGAAAACCCTAATAACCATGGTACCTTGATCCATTAAGACTCATGAGCCAGGCATGGTGGTATGGGACACCGTGGTCGAGCTGTTGGCCTACGCTGTGGCGACGAGCCTCCCCGCAGTGACCAGTGAGCACCTTAGACTCGTGAGCTGATTGTGGTGGTATGAGACACTACATTCGAGCTTTCGGCCTACTCTGATTGGTGACGAGCCCTTTTGTCACGCTCCAAATCCGAAAAATCGGATTCACAGGAATCCCGATCGCCGAATCCGGTACCGACAGCCTCCGTAGTACCCCATTCTCGGCTCCCAGCATTCACATACCAGATTTCGATCCTGGGATCCTACAAGGAGGATTTTTTTTTTGTACATTTAACTAGTAATGAGCATAACCACAAGTTTACCCAAATCATAACGGCAACATCATCATCATATATCCACTAATATAATCATTTGAATACAATGCTGAAAGGGAAAATACATATGTCAAAATCAAAGCTCCAGAAAACAGCCCCACGCTCCATGCTCAATGCTGCTGCAACCTAACATCACCTGTACGCATCTATCGTGCATAAGCTTATAGAAAGCTTAGAGGGTGGTGTAAGTGTATGCACAAGGTAAGTACCAAGAGTTTAATACAATATCATAATCATATAATACCGAAAAACTAAAAATCCATAAACCATACAATGCCTGAATAAGCCGAAACACTGACAAGATTATATATCATATGATAACAAAGTTAGCGAAAGTATGAATGAGTCCATAAGTCAATCAATATCAAAATACGTAACATAGAACAACCAGGCAATAAGGAATCATGAAGAGCTAAATATCATATGCCTGCAGGTGTAATGCAATATGTGATGCGAATGAAATGACCATGATGGAGTGTGAAATCGGGATGATAGTACATGGTATCGCAGGCTATGGGATCCACCACAAGGGACTTCTATCCAAACTAGTCTCATACCTAAATTTGGATAGTCAGACACGATGTAGTAGACTCCTAATCTCAGGTTATTCACGCGCCCCAACTGAAATCCTTACCGTAACGAAGGTACATAATAAGTAGTTGCGCACCACCAACCCGAGTGAATAGTGAATGAAATAAATGTATGAGTATGCAACTCTCAATAAGTCCACATATCAGTACAGTTCCTCTCTGGGCAATCATCACCGGGGTTTAGTACACTCCAAATGGCACGCCGCTCTCCCTAGCCGCACAGTCCAAGTGAGCGTAAGAAACCTCACTATCCGCCTAGCCAATAGTCTTCTAATACCTATCCAGCACGTCGATAGCGGACCCATTCCTCGAGCTGGTCAGACTCAGCCTAGCATTGCCCCCTACTCTCGGGCAGATAAGGCCGCACCCCCTTCCAACCGACCACGACACAGTGGAGAGCGTAGCCATCTGATAATCGGCACTCAACGCCCATCTACCCACTCGGTCTAGACATTGGAGCATCCTCTGGTACCAAGAGGGTGTTTAGGAATTTTCACCCTGGGCCATCTATGGCAGCCCGATGCTCGAACAGATTTTCGGTGCCCCATCTGACCATCCACGAAAATACCTATGGAGGTCACGACCCTGATGTCGCTAGGGCGTATAGCACATAATGCATGATGCATGAGTCATACAATCCAGTCATGCATCAATCCTGCGCATGTCATGCGCTCATGAGATAACCTCTACCTATCAGGGAGTCTCATATCAGAATGCTCGATGACATATGCAATCATCAACCATATCTCATAACAAACATGCAGATGATGCATATGGGCATATATTATGATGCTATGCATTCTCATACTCATAATCGGTATCAACCGTCAATCTCGACAATGTGGACTTTTAACCAACATTGCCCCTAAGGGATGGCCCATGTAGAATCAAACATATAATGGGCACATGGCCTCACACAAAGGCCAAATATACGAACCAAGTGGGCCTTGCTCATGGGCCTAACACATATCACAATGGGCCTTGCCCATAGGTCTTAAACATAATTGGGTCAACCACCACCACAATAGGTGGGCCTCATACACATCAAGGTGGGCCTCAACAATGGGCCTCATACACCTCCAGGTGGGCCTCAACCACGGGCCTCATACACATCCAGGTGGGCCTCAACAATGGGCCTCATACACATCAAGGTGGGCCTCAACAACGGGCCTCATACACATCCAGGTGGGCCTCAACAACGGGCCTCATACACATCAAGGTGGGCCTCAACAACGGGCCTCATACACATCAAGGTGGGCCTCAACAACGGGCCTCATACACCTCAAAGTGACCTCAATAACAGGCCTCATACACATCAAGGTGGGCCTCAATAACGGGCCTCATACACCTCAAAGTGACCTCAATAACAGGCCTCATACACATCCAGGTGGGCCTCAACAACGGGCCTCATACACATCCAAGGTGGGCCTCAACAACGGGCCTCATACACCTCAAAGTGGCCTCAATAACAGGCCTCATACACATCCAGGTGTGCCTCAACAACGGGCCTCATACACATCCAAGTGGGCCTCAACAACGGGCCTCATACACATCAAGGTGGGCCTCAACAACGGGCCTCATACACATCCAGGTGGGCCTCGACAACGGGCCTCATACACCTTCAGGTGGGCCTCAACAACTCAGTCAAGGTGGTTGGCATCGATCGTTAATCGGCGATCGGTAACTAGTCTCGATAATCGGCACTGATAATCAGTAAACAAACAATACGGGGTTCATAAATGATCGGCCGATCAATTATAGTATAAAGATCGACACTCGGCCGTGGTCATATCAAATCCGATAGCACGGAGTCATCCGTCTACGGCAAATGGGTCTCACTTATTTGGGTTAACCCACTAAGGGAATGATGAGAAAGGGTCTAATAGGGCCTATGAGACAGTCACAATGTGGACATTCAACCATCATTACTCTAAGGTGTGGCCCTCCTAGGGCCGAACACACAGTGGGCCCATGGCCTCATATAAGGGTTTGATGTGCGTCACAATAAATTCTATATAAGAACTACGAATACAACAGGTGGGCCCTGCATAAGCAGGAAGTGGGCCCATTCATAACATACCCGTCTAAATGGATCACAAGTGCATCTAAGTGCCCCCCCCCCTAACATGGGCCTTACATATGGCCTCAGCACCAGGCCACAAGTACACCAAGATGGGCCTAATCAATCATATGGGCCGATACAAACAGGACGGTCAGATGAACTTATACAAAAGGGCTAAACCAAATGAGCCAAGTCAAATAGGCCTCTAAATACATCGAATCGGGCTTCATCAAGTAGGCCCTAGATACACCAAATAGCCTAAGCGTCCAGGAGTTATACTAGGCATGTTATAAGGTAAGGGATGTTGTTCATAACGAAGATGGGCCTAGACGGCCCACAAATATGGACATAATAATGGGCCCAAGGAAAATTATAATGCAGACATTTAACCAACACTATACTTGTAGTGTGGACGTCCAATCAACATTACTCCCAAGGTACGACCGTCATAAACATTATTACATAACTCGAGCTAGGATCACACATTGCAATGGACCTTAGGTATATCTCATTGGGCCTTAAATACATCAAATGGGACATATCAATGTGCCTTTTACTCATCACATGGGCCACCTCAATGGGCCTTTACTCATCAAATGGGCCACACCTATGGGCCTTATGTGCATTGTAATGGGTCATAACCTAACCCGTGGCCTTAGAATACATCAAATGGGCCTAATCCCATGGGTCTCATATGTAACAAATAGGCCACCCTACTAGGTCTAACAATACCATCACATGGAGCCGAGCCGAGTCGAATGAACACAACATCAGGTGGGCTAGTCCGAGCCGACCTGACTGCACAACAACATCAGGTGGGCTGATCCGAGCCGACCTGACTGAACAACAACATCAGGTGGGTTGATCCGAGTCGACCTGACTGAACAACAATAGTAGGTGGGCTGATCCGAGTCGACCTAACTGTGGCCGACATCTATACTTGGCCATAGAGGAACTCATCAGTCATAACTGGTGCTGGACGACCTCATGTCCCACAGAGCTGTCCGAGCCGACCTCATCTCTAGTCGGACCATGCTTACCCATAACATATACCCTCATATACTAGAGATCCATGGGGCTCACGGCACATCAGAGAGGACCAGCACCGCTCAGACATTGATTTCAACTTATCCAGGTATACCAACACTACTCAAAATAGATGGACGGCATGCTTACCCATAACATATACCCTCATAGACCCCATGCCAGCTTACATTACTCGGTCGCCACCGCCAATAGGGGTGGATGCCAGAACCTCCGCGCTGAGATGAGGTAGCTCCGCTCAGTTACTAGTTGAGCAAAAGGGGTCTGGGTTGAACATGCACCAAAGAGGGTCTACACGGACGTGGCCCCACTTTCCAGGGGTAGTAGATGGTTTGAACAAGACCCAAGCACCATGGTGTGGGCCATCTGGACGAATGAAGGGAGTGGATGGGTCCCATAGACCCCCATGGTCAGTCCACTCAAGTCCATACACACTCCATGTTAACCACCGCCATAGGAAACGTTATCAAGACTACAAGAGTTGGGACGGGGCATCTGTCACTCCGCCTACTACCAGAACCATGGGCTGGGTGAGTCCATCTAAAGTTGAAACAATATATCTTTCCACTCAGTTACTAATTAAGCAAAAGGGGTCTGGAGGTACGATAGCACCCTGGCTAGGGATAGAAACCAAGGCCTCAAGTGTTGCAGCGAGGTATCTCCACCCCACCAACCAGTTACGCTGTAGAGCTACGTGTCCATGATAGCCATCCCCACTAGGGATGGATGCCAAGACCTCAGTGATGAAATGAGGCATCTCTCACTCCGTCTATCAGTCGAGCTACGGAGCTGAGTGGGCATGATAGCCGCCCCCACTAGGGATGGATGCCAAGACCTCAATGATGAAATGAGGCATCTCTCACTCCGTCTATCAGTCGAGCTGCAGAGCTGAGTGGGCATGATAGTCGCCCCCACTAGGGATGGATGCCAAGACCTCAGTGATGAAAAGAGGCATCTCTCACTTCGTCTATCAGTCGAGCTGCGAAGCTGAGTGGGCATGATAGCCGCCCCCACTAGGGATGGATGTGAAGACCTCAGTGTTGAAACAATGTATCTATCACCCAGTCTGCTACCTGAACTGTGGAACCGAACCCACGTCTGATCACGATTCACAAGTTGCATGTCCCATCCGATGCTCTGATCAACCTCATTTTCTGGCTCGACGCCTCACAGGAGTTGGTGCATAGGATAGACGGCGCGGATTTAACACATCCATCAAGTAGAGTGTGTATGAGTGGGTCGCCCCACAAGCTTGTAACCCAGCAAGTATTTGGGTTTTCACAGAGACGTCCAACGTCCCTGGACGCTGGACGGACCTCGCGTTAAGGGTGGGCTATATTCAAGTGGGCCACCACATGAAGGATGATATGGATACAACACTCATAAGGTGGACCCCACTCATAGACGGCTTGGATAAAACACCTCATGATGAGTTCCATTTAAGTAGGCCACACGCCCAAATCACCACGCAAAGTATAAAAAGAAATGAAGGGAGGAAAGGGAGAAGCACCCACCTTTTATCTTCGCTTCCTTCATCCGCCAATGCAATCTAGGGCCCGAATGAGTGTGATTCAACGGCTGAGATGAGCTTAGCATGGTGGGATCGAATGGTAGAGGTGGGCCACACTACTCTCTCATGGAGCTTGGACGGGAGTTGCTCCCATGGAGCTTGAGAGAATGAGAGAGAGAGAGGGGTTAGTGAGAGATGAGAGAGGGAGATGTAAGAGAGAGAGATAGGTGTGATGGGTGAGTGATGGGTGTAAGAAAACCTTGACTTTTGTGGTTGCTTGGGAATAAGTGAAAGGTGATGTGTACTTGACATGTACTTGACATGTGATGGATTGATGGGATTGATGTGACACCTCGTAGAGATTCTCTTGGGTTTCGTAACGCGTGACATTTTTTCACACCGAACGTTGGCCCACAACTCTTGCCAAGGTATCGCCTCGACGCGTAAGTCGAGGTATCGGAACCGCAGCGACAGCGCGGTCGCTATGGTAAAGGTCTTGGGTTGAGTCGATACGGGTTGACGGCATACGAATCAGGGTCGCACGTAAATAACGGTTAAGGGTAGAAAGTTGCCGAAATTCGACCGAGAAGATCGCAAAGGACTATGGAACGGTACGGTCAAAGATACGGGTCTTACACCTTTGTAATGAGCTCGAGCGTATTCTGAGTCTACGTGAGGCGACGACCCTTCCGTAGCAATAAGAATACAACTAAGCCTGTATTGATAAGGTGATGGGGGAGCGGTGCAATGAGTGCGAGCAACAGCCCTGACAACCCTTGCAGCGACCTAGAAATATATCATCGTATGAGACTACTAGGAGTGACGACCCTAAACAGGATCTTTGTTGGGAATGATATAAGGGAAGTACCTTAGTTTTTCAATACTGTTATATGAAAGGACTAATAAAAACTCGGTAATCATATTCATATCGCACTGCATGTGCCTGGAAGATGTGGAGCACTGTGGAAAGAAAGCATGCCGCGGACGTAAGATGGTGTCGCATGAGGGAGTATGTCGGTGAGGGCACGCATCATTACTGCATCTCATACTTGCATTAATAACAGTGTCTAGGAATGTCTGATTGTTTGTTTTACTATTATCGCGTGATTGATTTGATAACATGCTAATATTTGCTCTATGATTCCATTGAGTTGATCACTCACTCCCACGTTACGGGACGGTGTTTGCAACACCTACCAGACTGTCTTAAATGCAGATAGCGAGGCGATTCAGGAGCTGGAGCCGGACTACTACGAGGATCAGGACGAGTTTTCATATATGCAGTTTTCTGACGGCTTCGCATAGGTGGCCTGGATCAGCGGGATTTTGCTAGTTGGACTATCGCATGACTTTTGATTTTTGGTTTGGTATATGTATATGTGACTCAGTGATACATTCATACTTTGAAGACAGATCGAGATTGTTTTGTTTTACAGATAGTGATATATATATCTTCTAGTCTTCCGCTTGCGTTTTATCACTGGATCTGGAGTATGAATTGCAGTTTGGTATAATCTCACTCATATTAATGCACTGACTCAGACAACATTTAATCATAAGCATATTTGTTGCATAAGTGACGTTTTGGAACTGGAGAGTTGGGTTTCTACACGACCCCTAATTTTCAGGGTGTTACAATCATCATCACATATCCACTAATATAAACATTTGAATACAATACTAAAAGAGAAATACATATATCGAAAATCAAAGCTCCATAAGATGACTGCATGCTCCAAGCTCAACGCTATTGCGACCTAATGCCACCTGCATGCATCTATTGTGCATAAGCTTATAAAAAGTTTAGAGGGTGGTGAAAGTTATGCACAAGGTAAGTGTCAAGTATACAATACAATGCCATAAATCATATAATATCGGAATAAGCGAAAATACTGACAAGTCCATGAGTGTCATCAGTCGTACCAAAGCTATGCGATGTAAGGCATGAATGCTAATAGCCATATCAAGGCTATGTGATGCAAAAACATAACAAGACAATATCAAATGTCGTAGATGCAATATAATATGTGCTGCAAATGCAATGACCAAGTTGGAGTGTGAAGTTGGGATGATAATATGTAGTATCGCAAGTTATGAGGTCTATCATAAAGGACTTCTATCCAAACCAATCCCATACTTAAATTTAGATTGGTCAAACACAATGTGCTAAACTCCTGATCTTAGGTTAGTTACGTGCCTAATCGAAATCCTGACTATGCGAAGGTACACAATAATTAGTTACGCACCACCAGCCCGAGTGGATAGTGAATGAATGAATGAATGAGTATATAACTCCTACTCAATAAGTCCACATATCAGTATGGTTCCTCTCTGAAAAATCACCGGGGTCTAGTACAATCCGAACTTAATTATCGCCCCATCATGCATAACAAGGTGAGTAGAAGAGACCTCACTATTTACCTGCAATATCAGGCCGGATCGTCGATAACAGACCCATTCCTCGAGTTGGTCAAACTCAGCCTAGCATTGCCCCCCCTCTCGGACAGGTAAGGCCACACCCCTTCCAACTGATCACGACACAGTGGGAGACGCGGTCTAAGGGTATACGACCCTCATGCGCTCATGCATCCACTCGGTCTATACATTAGAGCAATCTCTTAACCAAGAGGGTTTAAGAAATTTTACACAGGGATATCTATAACACCCCATGTAGAACAGATTTTCAGTGTCCCATCTGGCCATCCACGATATGCCTGTGAGGTTACGACCCTGATGTCGGTAGGGCGTACGGTGGTTATATCACAAAATGCGAGATGCATGAGTTATACCATCCAGTCATGCATCAAACTTGTGAGTGGTATATATCATGTGGACACGTCCTCCTATCAGGGAGTCCCATAATAATCTGCCCAATAGCATGTGCTATGATCAATCACTCCTTATATCAAACATGCAAATGATGTGTATGGGTATGTATCATGATGTTGTGTTGTCACATACTCATAATCGGTATCGATAATTGGCATCGATCAATTGACATCGATAATTGGCCTCAATAATCGGCCTATACAATCGGCCTCAAAAATCAAAATCGGCCTTGACAATCAGAATCAGCCTTGATAATCAGAATCGGCCTCGACAATCGGAATCGGCCTCAACAATTGGAATTGGCTTCAACAATCGGCCTCTACAATCGGAATTGGCCTCGACAATCGCAATTAGCCTTGACAATCGGAATCGGCATAACATAGAGCCAAACGTATAGTGGCCCATGGCCTCACACAATCGCCCAATATACATCACCATAGGCCTCTCTCAATGGCCTAATACACATCATGATGGGCCTCACTTATGGGTTACATCTGTATCTGTAACGCTCCAAAAATTAAGGGTCGAGCAGAAGCTCAACTCCCGAGTTTCAACGCATCACTTATACAACATAGATAATTATGTTTAAATGTTGTCCATATTAGTGCATTAAACATGAGTGAGATTATATTAAAATAACATATCATACTCCAGAGACAATTAGATTATACAAGTGGAAGACTGTGATAAATATATAAAGCACATAAGTAGTTGTAAACCCCTATAGTATGACCATGTCACTAGGCTGAATATATACATATTTGTTCCAAAATATACAAAATGACCAAATGTAATGTCCAACTAGTTTGTATCCCTGTAATCCCGTCAACGCAACTCCAGGTCTATATAGATCCGCCAGAGAGTTGCATGTAGGAGAACTCCTCCTCGTCATAGAAATCAGGCTCCGCTTTGTAAGCATCGTCATCATTTGCAGCTAAAACAGAGTCTAGTTGGTGTTCTAAAACTCCGTCCTAGAGTGGGAGTGAGTGATCAAGTCGGTGGAGCTATAAGGCAAAGGTTAATATGTTATCAATTCAGTCAAGCAGTAATGATAAAGCAATACAGTAAACATATCCTAAGTACTCTTGTTAATGTAAGGATGATATGTGACTCGCTTGCACTCTCTTAGCGACATCATCTCACGATTGCGACATACACCACTCCAGACACGTGCGCTTCCTCCCCAAAGTATATGCAATGCGGTGCATGATCGTGTTAGCCAATACTTAATTAGGTTTATTTATACAGCAGGTTTGAGAAGCTAAGGTACCTCCATTTATATCATTTACCCAAACGATGATCCATATAGGGTCGTCAATCCTAGTTAATCATATACGATACACAAGTTATTGGGCAACGTCACCCCTGATTGAAAAGCAATGGATAAGAAAGTTTAGGTCACTACAGGAAGCATGTCACCTCGGCGTAACCCTAGTTTATACTCAAGGTCATTATGAAAAAGGCTCGTCACCTTAGCATAGGCCGACAGCTCGAATACAGTGTCTCATACCACTGTATTTGGCTCATGAGTTTAGGTTGCTCACTAGTCACTATAGAGAGGTTCGTTATCCCAGCATAGGCCGATAGCTCGAGCATGGTATCCCATACCACCATGCTCGGCTCATGAGTTTTAGTGGATCGTGATACCAAGGTTGAAACGGGCTTTACATTGGTAAGTGGTACCTTAGGTTTAAGTAGTAATGTCCATACATGGTAAACACACGTTGAATTGATCGATATGGAGCGCATAAGCACTCCACATGGCTTAACCATTGTCGACAAACAACATACGACTCAAATTCATCGAACGCGTCTTGTGTGGCGAAACAACCTCAGCTACTAATTTGGGAATCATTACCGATTACCTGGACTACGTAGTAGTCCTAAACAAACTTAAACACAGCATGTGGATACATGTGATATTCATAATAACATTTAACAAACAATACCAACATAAATCTCATTTGAGCATTTTAACAAAAAATAAAGCATATTATCATACATATGTACTTTATTCATAAATTACGTAGTAATAAGATAAGTTACATGAAAGAAACTATAACTATAGATACAGTAATTGAGAATCCTATCTCAACGCCTTATTAAATATATTCCAACAAGCAATTTCTAAATCAGATATTTTATCAAATATTTAGACTACATATATCAACATACATGTAATAAATTAGTTATAACCTATATTATAGCAAATCCTTTCATAAAGGAGTTGCCACACATACAAAATCATGTATTCTCAACCAATAATCATGGCAAGCATAAATCATAATTCCATATTCATTCAGACATTTT
Organism: Magnolia kwangsiensis; assembly: GCA_037074715.1. NCBI lineage: Eukaryota > Viridiplantae > Streptophyta > Magnoliopsida > Magnoliales > Magnoliaceae > Magnolia > Magnolia kwangsiensis. Next base: position 61,300,583 of record CM073583.1, on the reverse strand, counting down.
AACAAACACATGTAATGCATTATATTCAACATAGTTCATATATGTATAATACACAAAAAACATTGCATCTAAGAACATGTGACAGCAATCAAGTCAGTCATTAATCATTAACTAACATTGAAAGCCTTGAAAAGCATAACCTAAACATTTATAGTCCGCATCTTTTGTCGATACGCCGATTACGAACTCAGTTCGTACACTATGCCTTTGTCTACGGCACAACGGCTACCTAAATCATGAAATAGGTTAGCTATTTCACCATTTTCTCTATTTGGATTCCTAAAACAGATTAGAGTTAGGATTTCTTATCCAAAAATAAAGTTGGAATCGCCGGCGTGGCGACACGAGAGAGATGATTCAATACGTGGAGTGGTGAGAGTGAATTCCAGCAACGATCTCCCTACCTCTCTCTTTTCTCTCTGCTTTCTCCTAAGGTTAGGAAAATTCATATGGAATGAGAGAAGGGTGGGTTAAGGGTCTTATACAAGCATATAACTGATTTCGATGGCCCCAGGGCCATGATTACTTAGGGTATAGCTAAAAGGTGTCTGTTTCGGGCCAACGGAGCTCATTTGGAGGTCCATTGCTCGCATACGGTCTGGAGAAAGTTCCCTGACCATAGATCTATGTCAGGTTAAGATTTCAGTCCGATCGGGTTAATGGAACGATCGTGAAGGACCCGTTTCAGTTCAACAGTCATCATCACTTAATCAGGGCCACAAGTATATCATTGGGTGCAGGAAAATTTTCCTGATCCAAGGGTTTAGTTGGGTATGAATCTGACGATCTAAAGCCTTAAATTTGGCCTGCAAGTGAACGGCCCAATTCACTTAAGTTTGAGTTCATTTTTTAAAGATATTCGCGTTTCTCATACACTTTACTCAGAGCTTTAGTTGTACGTTTCTGGATACTATTTGGACTTGATTCATGTGATGGTTGTCAAGCCCAGTAAGGTAGTCATAACCATATAGTTTCGCAGTAGTCGGACTTTCAACGTACGATCCAGGTCCGATACGGAGCTTCAATGTGCTCTAGAGGGCAACTGGGTTTTGAGATTTCTCCTAGGTTTTTAGATAATGTAGAGTTAGCGATTCTACTGGTTTTGGGTCTTACAATTCGTATAGAAAGCAGTTCAAGCTAATCTACTAATTAATTCAGTTTAGTACTTAATTAATTTTTATCTAATTTTTACATAATTTGATCCTTAGCAATTTTTTCCTGAGGTGGTACTCGGGTCTTTGTACGAATTTTTTCGAGACGTTATAGTATCATATTAGGCCTTGCTAATGGACCTCATGTACATCATAATGGGCCACAATACATGGGCCCCATATATGTCAAATGGGCCGCAATATATGGGCCAGAAAATACATCTCAATGGCCTCATCATATGGGCCATAAATACATCACATTAGGCCTTGCCCATGGGCCTCAAGTACATCACAACGGGCCACAACCCATGGGCATCGAACACACAATAGGTGGGCCCTACACATGGGCTTAATATACATCACAGGTGGGCCCTGCACATGGCCTCATACACATCAAGTGGTCTGCATCAGGGGCCGCACTATTGGGCCTCATATACATCAAGTGGGCTACATCAATGGGCTGCACTAATGGACCTCATACAATCAAGTAGGCTGCATTAATGGGCTGCACTAATGGGCCTCATAGATGGGCTACAAATATATCAAAGTGGGCCTCACAGATGGGCCACAAGTATATCAAAGTGGGCCTCAAGTGGGAGCTTAAATTACATCTAAAATCATTTCAATAGTTGCAGGTGCAACATGTGTATCACTGTACACAATCATTCTATGGGGCACATGACACTCTAATGATGATCAGCACCACCCAAACATTGTCTATGGAAATCAGCACTCTCCAAACATTGGACAACACTGTCCAAACACTGTCCAAGTGAATCAGCACCATTTGGACACTGTCCAGCTCATCAGCATCGTCCAAATATTGTCTAGCACCATCCAGCACAATCTAGATAGTGCAGATGAAATAAATACATCACGGTGGAATCCCACTGTCTAGTAGATTGGACAGTGGGGATACACAATACATGCATCCTTGTGAGGTCCACGTCTCTGGACAGTGGTAACCCCACACGTGCAGAGTGGGTCCCATCGTCGCAGAGACAAACGGCGTGGATGTAAAAACACATATCAGGATGGGGACTACATGCTGTGGTCCACCAGAGTTTTGAATCAAGCTTATATTCATGTTTTCACTGCTGTCAGGTCGTACTGGTCAGACGGCCTGGATGGACACACCATCCCAGTATGCCCCACTGTCCTAGACAACAGGGATAAAACACATGCCATGTGGCCCCACAGTGCATGATCTGGACGATGTAGATGACGTATGATCATCACGTGGGGTCCATATAGATGGACGGTTAGGATAAAACCCATATGTCATGGTGCGTTCCACAATACAGCGTCCTTAGATAGACGGTGTGGATTAAACCATATATCAAGGTGGCTACTCAAAGCTCCTGTCCGTCCCAGTTACATGGATGGACGGTGTAGATAAGATCATACGTTTGGTGGGTCCTAAAGAAATGGACAACGTTTATGAGATACATCCGTACAGGTGGGTCCCACTCCCACACGCGCCACACGTGTGGGTGGCCCCTGGTCCCAAAACGGTTGTACGAAATGGATACAACACATGCATCATTGTCAAGTGGGCCACACCATCCATGTGTGGATAGCGTGGAACCAAACACATACATCGCCGTAGTCCCCACCGTCCAGACCACCGGACGATGTGGATCCAAAACATCTGCAAGGTCTAGTCAAGATGGACAGTGGACAAAACCCATGCATTGGTGGGTCCCATGTGTGGCCCACCAGATTTATATTTGTTATATCAAAATATATATATATATATATATATATATATATATATATATATATATATATATACACACATCAACGTCCAGCTCTGGACATCCATTAACAGACGGTCTGGATTGCAGCAACTATATAGCCACACATCTCCATGGCAGGTGGGTCCCATGCATGTGTGGGCCACACGTGCCATCAAGGTGGGCCCACGTTTCCCATCAAGTAGATATTTGTATTTTCCTTCATCCATATCTATCCAGGTAAACGGGCAGTGGCCTGTCCACTGGACGCCAGCGATGTGGGCCCCACAGATGGGACAGCGTGGATCATACATCATAGTGGGGTCCACAATACATGAGAAAGAGAGAAAAAGAGAGAGGAGAGAGAGAGAGAGATAAATGGTGATGATGGGAGGAGCTCTGCCACTATGAGCTCCTCCATGATCCAATGCGCAGAGCTCCTCCATGATACAATGCATACATCAAGATGGGTCCCACCACAAGTGGGCCCTCAAATCACCAAATCCAAGCAAAAATATATAAATCTAACCCTAAGAAAGCACCCACCTTAGATCTCTTCTTCCTTCTTCTGCCAATGCATGCTAGAGCTCCAAGGAAAGAGTTTCGATGGTGGATATGAAGCTTGGATGGTGGGATTGGGTGGTATGAAGGTGAGCCACACCTATCTCTCTCATGGAGCTTGGACGTGGGTTGCTTAGGAGATGGGTTTGAGAAATGAGAGAAAGGGTTGTAAGAGAGAGAGAAAGAGAGATGGGTGAGTGATGGGTGAGGGATGGTGAGTGATGGATGAGTGTACTTGATGGGTGGAGAGAGAGAGAGAGAGAGAGAGAGAGAGAGAGAGAGAGAGAGAGAGAGAGAGAGTTGACTTTAGGGATTGCTTGGGGATGGGTTTTTATACTTGACATGATGGGATGGAGTACTTGACATTTGATGTGATTGATGGGACATTCTCTTAGGATTACAACACGCGGCATTTTTCTTGAACTGAACACGGGCCCACATCTCCTAGCCTGGGTATCACCTCGACGTGCGAGACGCGACGTCTGAACCGTGGCGACGGTGCGGTTACTAGGGTACAAGTCTCGAGTTAAGCCAACTCTGATATATAGGACACGACTCAAGATCATGCGCAAACGTCGATTACAGATCATGAGTCGCCGAAATTCGACCGGGAGAACTGCAGAAGCCTACGGAACGGTATGACTAGGATACAACCTTACACTGCGCCAGCAAGACCAACACAATGATACCGAAATCAGGGAGGACGACTTATCTCTCTCTAACAGCAAGTTGCAGCACTAACTAATAAAATCAACTTGATAAAATAACTTTTAGAACAACAAACCCTCCCTCCGTCCAGGGGGAAGGGGAGCAGCCGCTCGAGCAATTACAGAAGTTACCACTTCTTTCGACAAAGAAACAAATGCGTTTAATTTGGAGAATTGATTCAAAGATAACAAAGAATTTGATGAGAGAACATTGATCACATTTATCTGAGTTCATTTACATCCTCTGATTGCCTTGATTCTAAGATAGATTATTAGAAATGAACAACTTGCAATCACTGAAAGCTTAAATATAAATTTCGACAGCCTTTCGACAGTACTTCTGGTCATCTCCCAATACTAAGGAGGAATTATTGATCTGATCAACCAGTCTTCAATGAGATAGAAATTTTGACAGTATTCTGGCGCTATTTCAGTCATCTCCTAGGACTTAGGAGGAATTGCTGAATCAATCAACCAATCTCTCCTTTGAACTTGTCTGTTGTGCCAAGAAGAGAGTCTGAAGCAGTGAAGATCGAACTCCCACAATTTCGGTAACATTTCGGCCCCTTTTTGCCTTGGCCACATGGTGACCTGGTTGGACGACCCGCGCAACTGGATTACCCGTTGCACGATCAGCGCAACATGGCGCTTGGGTGCGCGATCCGCGCAACTTCTCTCATAGGTTGCTCAATCCGTGTAGCTTAGTATACGAGTTGCGCGACCCGTGCAACTGACTCTGCTCCTCACCTTCAATTTACCTTCAGAGCTTCGCTTTTCTCTAGAAAACCTTCCGTGTCAAATGAGAGGGGGAGGGGTATTTATAGGCCCCCACACGTGCTAACCCTCAGTTTCTATGCCATGGGCCCCACTTTTCATCAATCTCAACCGTTCATTTTAATGTCTCTACATTTAGTTGCACTGCCCGCGCAACGGTAGTCTTACCTGTCCTACCCGCGCACCCAGTTACGCAGCCCGCGTTCACCAAAATAATCTTCATTAACCGCCCAACACTCTGCGCGAGTCGGGGTCATCCATGCTACCGGCGCACCTCTCTGCGCTACTCAGATCATCTAAATAACTACTGTTTCTCCAGCGCAACCAGGTACGCGACCCGCACAAGAGTAAAGTTGGTCGTGTGATTCCCCCAACGATGGTCTCTGGTGCGCGATCCGTGCAACTCCTCAACCGGTTGCACGATCCACGTAAGGATTGTACGCTCTGTTCCATTCGCGCAAGGCTTTGAGCGATCCGCGTAACTCCTCAACCGGTTGCGCGATCAGCGCAACAGCTTTACTTCTCTTTATGTCCGGCTCTCTATCTTTCAATTTTTTATGCTCCAACAGATGCCCCCTCGATCCTTTTTTGATTGATTCCTGAAATCAAATGGAGGATCGATCTTCCTTCTCCTGAAGAACTTCAATAAACTGCAACTGAAGGATGATTGGATGATCATGCTTGCATGGAAGACTAGATGCTCATTCTTGACTAAAAGATCGAATGATCGCGTTTGATCGGAAGATTGGAATGCTCGCATTCAAACAAAAAACTGGATGATCTTGAATGGAAAGCTTGAATGATTGTGTTCGAACAGAAGACTTGCATGATGACACTTGAACAGAAGACTTGAATGATGACACTCGAACGAAAGATCAGAAGACTCGTGCTCGAATGAAAGGTTTGAATGATTGCATTCAAACAAAAGACTTGAATGATGACACTCAAATGGAAGACTGGAATGCCCCTGGTCAGCAGTGTCGGGTAGATGTTTCACTAGAGAGGATAAAATTCTCTTTTCATTGAAGCACGTCTCTACAACAGCTGTGATGACTTTGTCTTTGAGCGATTTGATCAGAGAACTATCTTTCAACACCCTGGTCACTGCAACAACCTCTTTAATTAACTCTAACAATTCTTTCCTTCAACTCTGTATCTGGGGTTGTTCTTTAATGCTGCTCCTGCCGCAACAACTTTTATTGTTTTCTTTACTCACGATCTGCATAACCCATGCTTTTGAATAATGGTCTCTCCTGCCAAATTAATCAGAATTAGTATCTTAATTCATTTTATTTTTTTTTTCAATATAGTTTCATGAGGCATTGATAAGTTTTTGAAATAGATTGAGAGTTTCTTCCCTTTTTAGGCCGATTGTGATATTCGCAATATGATTTAAGCAATCTTTGTTCTTGTCATCGTGCTTCGCATTGTATTCTTTATCTTCTTTATATTACACTCTTGGATATGTCATCTCTAATTTGTGCTCTTTAGCATTTCTTCATAGACTTTCCTTTGATCTTTGCCGATTCTGAAAAATAAACAATACTTCTTTTAATTTTCATTTAATAACTTTTCAAAGGATATAAAAGTTACTGATGATGATTCCGTTTGTTCTTTGTCTTCATCAGATCTGGTACTTGGAGTCTTGCGATATCATTATTCATAATTCCCATCATATGAATTCCTCCACCTTGCATAAGAGATTACCGAAAGACCAAGGCATATATTATTTTGAAGACATCAAATCCTGCCCCCTTTCCAGGTCAATGTCGCATAAAGATTTTTTCAAAAGATAATATTTCTGAAATGAAGCTTTCTGATACTCTTAAAGAATAAATAATCTTTACTGCTCTTTTCATGACTTTCAAAGAATATATCAGAGTCCTTATACTGTCCGGTAGAGAATAATAATTCTTCACTAGTTTATTCTCTGCCCTCTTTTTAAGAACCTTGTGCAATAATTTCTCTATTCATTAAGAAAACGAGAGACAAAAAGACCTCACAACTCTTGTCAATATATTAATTGACCTTGAAGACTTGAGCTTTTGAGTAGATAATCGCCAATATCTTGAAGGCATTTACTATTGATATAATTTGAACCTGATTCAAGAGAAATGTATTTTTGCATGTTGTTTACTCAATGTTTAAAATTTTCATCAGGAAATTGCATATTTAAGTATATCTGATTTGAACTATGTATTTGCAGCATTTTGAATACTATATTTAGTTTATACTTTTGAGCAATGGTGCCAATGTACTTTGACTGACCATACCTTGACTGGACATGTCCTGACTTAACTGGACTTGACTTGACTAGTCTAGATTGAACTAAACTGGACTTGACTAAACTAGTCTAGATTGAACTAGACTGGACTTGACTGAACTAGTCTAGATTAAACTAGACTGGACTTGACTGAACTGGACTTGAAACTGGGCTCAAGGAGCAATTTTAGTTTACCGCTGATTTCGGGCAGCCAATTTCGGGCTAGGTTTTATGTGTAGTTAGCCGTATAGGCTTGGCTAGGCAGCCTTAATTGATTATAGGTCTTAAGCGTAGCTGGCCGTATAGGCTTGGCTAGGCGGCCTTAATTGATTATAGGTCTTAAGCGTAGTTGGCCGTATAGGCTTGGCTAGGCGGCCTTAATTGATATTTTACCATGGTTGTCGTAAGATCTGTGTAGTTGACCATATAAGTTTATTCCACTGCTTATTTCATTATCATGAACAGTGAATCCATAGCTGATATTTCGCCAGCTGCTGATATATTGAGAGAATCAATAATTGATATTTCACCGTCTCTGATATATTCTGAGAATCAATATTTGATATTTCGTCGTCGCTAATATATTCTGAGAATATTCATGTTGTATTTAAAATAGTTTATCAGCTTGGTGACGATAGCAATTTTGATAAGATAAGCTTGTATAAGCCATTGACGGCAACAACGATAGTTGCTTATTTTGGTGACGATCATTGGCGCTTCGCATTTGGCGATTGTCATTGGTGCTTCGCATTTGGCAATGACTTGATATGCTTGAAAGCCTTCATTTTATTCAAATACAAAAGAAATACATTCTATTGTGAAAGATACATTGTGTGTTTTTTTTTTTACTCACCTGTCTTGCCCCCTTTTGATTTTGGAAGTATCATACTGATTTCTTTCGAAATCAAAATAGCAATCATCTCCTGAACTGGCAGGTATTGCAATGCATATCTGCAACGAATATGCTTTTTATCATGGCTTTACATCTTCTGCCTTACTCGCTTCTTTTTATTTGAGTATTCAGGCAATGACAGCTCAATCTTGTCAATTACTGACGATTCACCATAGGAAGCATTGTCGTTTAACGCGGATGCCCCCAAAATTTTCTTTATCGAATTTCTGTCATTTTCCTCCATTTTTCTATCTGTCATGCTCTTTTCATCGCAATTTCTCCCTTATCAATCGTCTTTTGTAGCTTTTTCCTGAGGGAATTATAGTTTTCCGTATGAAGACCAAATTTACGATGATAATGGCAATAATCCATTCCTCTTGTATTTTCGATTTCTTTGAAGTGTCTTAGCTGAGGTAATTCAATACTCTTTATAGCCAATAATTGATTTAGCATGGGAAGTATATCTTTTCTTACAAACGAATACTTCATATGATCTTTATTTTGCCTGGACCTTCTATATGTCATTATAACCAAATGACCATTTCTATCTTTGTCACGCCCCAAACTCGGAAACCGGGCTCACAAAATTTTCGATTGCCGAATCCGACGCCGACAGCCTCCGTAGAACCCCATTCTCGGCTCCTAGCTCCCATTCGCCAGGTTCCGATCCTGGGATGCTACGAGGAGGATTTTAAATACCAGTTTGATTCGTAATAAGCATAATCAAAGGCATAACCCACAAACAACAACCAAGAACTCTATTACATTTTCACTATGATTAAAAACTTTACAAGTACAATGAGCATAAAGGGAAATACAATGGTAAAGAACAAAAACTCCAAAATGCTCAGCAACGTGCTCCTGCCTCAACGCTGCCGCGAACCAACGTCACCTGCACGCAACGGTTGTGCATAAGCTTACAGAAAGCTTAAAGGGTGGTGACAGTGTGTGCACAAGGTAGTAATATGAACATGCAATGATAGAGTAATGCGGGATATGCAGATGGAACCATAATATCATGAGCCATACCAATGCTATGCGATGCAAGACATGAATGGTATCGGTCATCCAAAGGCCATGCTATGTACAATGCAACTCAAGCATACAGGTCCTCATCTATGTCTACACATCAATACAGCTCAAATATGGAATATCACTGGGGTCTAGTATACTCTAAACCAGATTGCCGCCACATCCCGCGCAATAAGGTAAGTGGAAGAGACCACACTATCCGTCTGCCAATATCGGGCGCGACTCGTCGATAGCGGACCCATTCCTCGAGCTGGTCAAACTCAGCCTAGCATTGCCCCCTACTCTCGGGCGGATAAGGCCGCACCCCCTTCCAACCGACCACGACACAGTGGAGAGCGTAACCGTCTGGTAATCGGCACTCAGCGCTCATCTACCCACTCGGTCTAGACGTTGGAGCAACCTCTTGGTACCATAAGGGTTTAGGGACTTTCACGCAGGGATATCTATAGTACCCCATGTAAAATAAGATTTTCGGTATCCAATCCTGCCAACCACCATGCGTTTGTGGAGGCTACGGCCCTGATGTCGCTAGGGCGTACAATAACGATGTCACACAAATGCGGAATGCATGAATCACGCTATCCAGTCATGTAACCAATCCTGCGCATATCGTGCGCTCATGTAGGGCAACACCGCCTAACCGGGAGCCCATAAACAACCTGTTCGAAGGCAAATGCTATGATCAGACAACTCTCACATCAAGCATACATATGATGCGTATGATCATGAGTCATGGAACTGTACTAATATGTTATAATAAAATGAACTATCTTACAATGCAGATGGACCTGGACGGCCTATACACGATAAGTACGGCCCAGTAATGGGCCCTAAGGAGAGTCGTAATGTGGACATCCAACTAACATTACACTCGCAATGTGGACGTCAAACCAACATTGCTCCCAAGGCACGATCTTTATAAACCTCAGTACTTAGACTATAATGGATTCACACATTGCAATGGACCGTAAGTTGTCCCCATTAGTCCTTACATATATATCAAATGGGCCGTATCCTATCGGCCTTTTATTCTTCAGATGGGCCACATAAGTGGGCCATACCAATGGGTCTTATGTGCATTGCAATGAGTCAAAACCCGTGGGCCTTGGATTGCATCAAATGAGCTTAGTCTCATGGGTCTTATATATGACCAATGGGCCACACCAATTGGACCCTATATGTATATTAAATGGGCCCTGACCTCTTAGGCCTTGCATGCATATCAAAGTGGGCCTAACCCCTAGGCCTTAACATATATCAAATGGCCTACTTTCATGGCTTTAAATTTTAACAAAAGGGTCCAATTTCATGGGCCTTGAAGTACATCAAATGAGCCTAAACCCATGGACTTGCAACATATCAAGTGGGCCTAAGTTCTTATGCCTAAATGAATCAAATGGGCCTAGCCCATAAGCATTTCATAAATCAAATGGACCTAGCCCATAGACCTGTTACAAATCAATGGATGGACGGTATGGATGCATCACATGCATCAAGGGTGGGGCCCACATGAGGGCCTACCATCATATTTATTACAATAGTAATAATATGTAATTATAATACATATAGTATATATAAATATATATGTATATATATACATGCACACACCCACACACGTATGCACACCCACACAGCACGCACACACGCACGCCGCTGGTGGTGGCGTGCATATAACACATGCATCAAGTGAACTCCACCGTCCAGCGGACGGTGGAGCAATACATACACTATTGTGGGTCCTCTGTGGGGCCCACATGAAATGTTCATTTGAAATCTGACCCGTTCACGAGGTCACTTGGACCTGGATGAAGGGAAAACACAAATTTCAGCTTGATCCAATACTTCTGTGGGCCCAAAACTTTTCAATGGTAAAAATTCAATTCACGCTGTATCACGTGGTGTGGGCCACCTGAGTTTTGGATCTGTTTCATTTTTGGAGGGGGGCCCACCACTAGGGTGGCCCACCTCATGAGCGGGTCGGATGACCAATAAACATTACAGTGGGGCGCACGTGCAGAGCCGTGGGTGGCCAGCAGCCATCCGCCCGTCGCTGGCGCTACACGCAGCAGCGTGCAGCGCTGCTGCCCGTCAGACAAACAGAGGCTCTGCCTCATGCCGTTTTTGAAAAAAATTGAAAACCCATGATTTTGGGGTTTTCCACATTTGGGGTCCTCATCGAGTAGATCTAATCCGTCCATGGGATTCTACGGCTCGTAACAAGCGAAGAGAGTCCAAAGTTTGAATTTTTTTGATGAAAGAAAATGAAATAAAGTAAGAAAAATGTATTTGAAGGGTGAGGATGAAATTTTTGACACTATGGCCCACCAGGTGATTGGATCAGATCCAAACTTCTACGCAACGGCTAAAATATCGTGGGTAAGAGGATGGACGGCTTGGATCGAACATATACATCAGGGTGGGGCCTACATTAGGGGGCCACCCCAAAAGCCTTCATTTTCTTTCTTCCTTTTTCTTATTTCCTCTGAAATGTCCAGCGTCCCAGGCGCTGGACGGTTTTTACTAACAATTTTATATATATATTTTTTATAATGGTGGGCCCTAATGAAGTGGGCCACCACGGATATTTGACGTGGGTACACATATAAGGTGGGCCCCACTTGAATAAAAATTTGAATAAAACAATTCTCAAGGTGGGATCCATTCAAGTGGGCCACACCATCCTATTGCAATAAAAATAAATAAAATAAAATAAAATAAAATAAAAGAGAGAGAGAGAGTCATGGAGAGTGGGACACGGCTTGTGATGGAAGGACCCCGACATTATGGGTCCTCCCTTACATGAAATCATACATCAAGTGGGCCTTAAAGCATGTGGGACCACCGAAATTTAAAATCAACGGTGGGGATCCTTTCCCCACCAACATGGACGGTCTAGATGACCTTTGAAGAGAAAATAAACATCATGATGGGGTCCATGGAGAATAGTCCCATCATGGAATGATCATGATGATCCAAGTGGTCCATCGGCTACATTTTAGGGTCCCAAGTGAGATCCACACCATGGATCGGTGGGCCTCACTTGGTCCACCATAAAAACAAGTAAAACTATCCTATAGAGGCACCCACCGTCTGATCTTCTCGTTCCTAGGGGTTTCTTGACACCTTAGCTTCAACTTCAATGGTTAAGATGAAGAATGGAGGGTTGAGATGGGAGATTTTGGGGTAGGAAGGTGGGCCACTTGGAGCTTAGGAATTTGGAGAAAATTCCATACGTGGGATCTCTTGGAATTTTTTTTTTTGTTTAGAAATTTTGAAATGAGAAAGAGAGAAAGAGAGAGAGTGATGTAAAGGGAGAGAGAGAGAGTGATGGATGGATGGGTGAGTGATGGTTGTGTAAGAAAAGCTTGACTTTTGAGGCTTTTATGTAAGAGAGGTATGGGAGATGAAGACTTTTATGCCTTTTTGTGTAAGAGAGGTATGGGAGATGAAGACTTTTATGGTTGCTTGGGAAAAGGGATGGAAGTGATGTGTACTTGACAGGTGATGGATTGATGGGTGATTGATTGATGAGATTGATGTGATTGATGTGACACATTGTAGAGATTCCCTTAGTTTTCACAACGCGCGGCGTTTTCTCGCACCGAACGTTGGCCCATATCTCTTAACCAGGGTATCGTCTCGGCGCGCGAGTCACGGTATCGGAACCACAACGACGGCGCGGTCGCTATGGTATTGGTCTCGGGTTGAGTCGACTCGGGTTGTCGGCACATGGATCAGGGTCGCGCGTCGATATCGTTTAAGGGTCGAAGGTCACCGAAATTCGACCGGTAAGACCGCAGAAGTGTACGAAAAGGTACGGACCAAGATACGGGTCTTATAATCTTCTTCGTCATTATCTTCTTTCACATCCTAATAATCTGCTTTAGTTTCTTCTTTTCGAGTGAGGTGAGCTGATTTTGACTGAAAAGCAGATACACTTCCCATTATTTTTTCCAAAGTATAAGCCTTTATAGCAAAATTACGAAAGGTTCTCTAGTCTTTACTAATCAGGTGGCATGCCAGATTTGGTCTCATGCCTTCTAAACATAATTCTACTTGTTCTGATTCTCGTAAAGGATGTTGACATGACGCTGCTAAGTCCTTCCATCGACTAATGAATTCTTCAACTGATTCATTTTCTTCTTGGCGAATAGAGGTCAGTTCGGTCAAACTAACTTCTCGGTCTGAAGAGAAAAAGTTTGACATAAAAGCATCTTGCATCTGTTCCCAGGTATGAATAGATCCTGGGATTAAACCTGAGTACCATTCGAAAGCTTTTCCTGTCAGAGAAGATCCGAATAATCGCAGACAATATTGAGGAACTCTAGAGAAATTTCCCATCTTTGCTATAAAATGCATCATATGCTCTTCTGGTGATCCATTCCCATTAAATTTTTAAAAGTCTGGGTGTTTGAAATCGGTGGGAAATGGTATTTCTTTTATTTCAGGGGGATACGGTGTCTGATATTGAAACCTTTCATTCTGACTTCATTCATTCTCTAGATGAATAGATTCGATAACCGTCTACTGAATTTCACCCTATGTTATATTCTAATTAATATTAGGCATCGACTCTTGGAATATAACTGCCCGTGGTTGTGGCCCTTCTTCTTGCGGTTCAATATTGTTCATAGCAGTCACTATTAGAATTTTAGGGATTTCTCCAACCACATGTTCATCTGGTGGAAACTGACCAGGCTGATTAACATCTATTAACGAGCTTCCTGTTTCTTTATAATTTGATTGTCTTGATATTGAAGCAAGAAGCGAGCGCCACATTGCTGACGCTGTTGAAGAAGATGGACTATTATTTAATTTGAAACCAGAGCACTGTCGCTTCGAAGAACTGGCTGACTCAAATTGTAGCATTCTCAATGCATGAGTTTGCTCGAAATCTTTTGCAGGAAGTGCTGTGAGTGAACATTTGCTGGTGACGGTTGCCTTTCCTTTATTTTTCTAAACTTGTAATGATTCTGTGGAAGCTGTCTTTACGGTTATAATTGATGGTATCGAAAGACCTTTTGGAGTAATGGGCATTTCTGTTTTACTCGAATGAGATGATTGTATAACCGAAGCAGGACCGTGTCTTATGACACTTCGTATAATCGATCTAGTATTTGGTGAGATGATGCTTCTTGCGGAAGTAAATTGAACTTTCCATCTTTTGGATGTTACTATCTTCCATCCTCCATTTTGTTGAGCTATTGGCGAAACAGAGATCATTCCGTCTATTATATGAGATTCACTACTCTTGCTCACTGCAGACTTTGCTTTCTTTGGCGTTTTCTTTGACATTTTACATTTTTGCTCTTTTGTCCATCCGACCCTCGGGGCGATCAAAGCTGGAAAATCACGCAATGCCAACTGCGGAACTGCTCGCTCAGGATATATCGTAGGAGGAGCGAGTTTGGGATTCTTTCTATCTGCATTGCGTGTTATTGACCCTTTGACTCTTAACAAAGACAAATTTGTTGTAAGGCTTTTCATATTCCATGTTTTTGTCCTACGAGGCGTAACAACGGTCCAATTCTTATCATCTTCCCGCGGTTGAGGTGGAACGGACACAACTCCGACTATTACTTAAGTTATGTCATTTTCGCTTGCAGGACTTGGATCCACTTGCTCTGAGGTTTGATTTGACGCATATTCTACTATGAACCCTATAGAGATAAAACAGAAATCCGCTTTCTTTACCAAATTTGCCATTAGTTGTATTTTGTAATTGAGTTCAGGAACCTTCAATCATTAGACACAACTATAGTTAGTATTTGAATAAGCAAATAACCTATCTTAGAGATGAAGGGAAGGATGTTCCTACTGAGAGTCACCATTTTGACATCTATACAAACAGCAAAAAGTGATTAATGTTCTCTTAGTATTTTTCAAGTTACCATCGAATAATGGTCCCCAGTGGAGTCGCCATTTTGTTTCGACAAAGAAATAAATGCGTTTGATTTGGGGAATTGATTCAATGATAACAAAGAATTTAATGAGAGAACATTGACCACATTTATCTGAGTTCATTTACATCCTCTGATTGCCTTGATTCTAAGATAGATTATTAGAAATGAACAACTTGCAATCACTGAAAGCTTAAATATAAATTTCGACAGCCTTTCGGCAGCACTTCTGGTCATCTCCCAATACTTAGGAGGAATTATTGATCTGATCAACCAGTCTTCAATGATATAGAAATTTCGGCAGTATTCCGGTGCTATTTCTGTCATCTCCTAGGACGTATGAGGAATTGTTGAATCAATCAACCAATCTCTCCTTTGAACTTGTCTGTTATGCTAAGAAGAGGGTCTGAAGCAGTGAAGATCGAACTCCCATAATTTTGGCAGCATTTCGGCCCGTTTTTGCCTTGGCCACATGGTGACCTAGTTGGACGACCTGCGCAACTGGATTACCCGTTGCGCGATCAGCGCAACATGGCGCTTGGGTGCGCGATCCACGCAACTTCTCTCATAGGTTGCGCAATCCATGCAGCTTAGTATACGAGTTGCGCGACCTGCACGACTGACTCAGCTCCTCACCTTCAATTTACCTTCAGAGCTCCGCCTTTCTCTAGAAAACCTTCCGTGTCAAATGAGAGGGGGAGCTGGGTATTTATAGGCCCCCACATGTGTTAACCCTCGGTTTCTGTGCCATGGGCCCCACTTTTCATCAATCTCAAGCATTCATTTTAATATGTCTCTGCATTTGGTTGGTTGCCCGGGCAACGATAATCTTACCTGTCCTACCCACGCACCCAGTTATGCGGCCCGCGTTCACCAAAATAGTCTTCGTTAACTGCCCAACACTGCGCGAGTTGGGGTCATCCATGCTACCCACGCACCTCTCTGCGCTACTCAGATCATGTAAATAACTACTGTTTCTCCAGCGCAACCAGGTACGCGACCTGCACAAGAGTAAAGTTGGCCGTGTGATGCGCGCAACGATGGTCTCTGGTGCATGATCCGTGCAAGGATTGCACGCTCTGTTCTATTCACGCAAGGCTTTGTACGATCCGTACAACTCAACCGGTTGCGCCATTAGTGCAACAGTTTTACTTCTCTTTATGTTCGGCTCTCTATCTTTTAATTTTTTATACTCCAACACCACTCCACCTAAAGCGCTCACCAGCTCCTGAAGGAGCAGGAAGATCAAAGTATCAAGGTCAGCGCCCTCCCCCATCTCGGGCATTGTCGTACTAGCTGCCTCCCACCCGCCCTGAAAATTGGGGGTCGAGCAGGAGTCCAATTCCTGAGTTCCAACGTATCACTTATGTAACATAGATAATGATGAATTAAATATTGTCGGTATTAGTACTGTAAACATGAGTGAGATTAGACTAAAGCAGCATATCATACTCCAGAGATAAATTTAAATTATGCCAACGGAAGACTGTAATAAATATGTATAAAGCATGTAAGGGGTGGTACGTCTCTAGAGTATAATCATGTTCCAGGTTACACAATTATATGAGTCGTTTAAAATACAAAAGGTCAAAATGTGATGGTCCAGCTACAATATCTAAACCCTGCAGCCCCATCGATCAGAACGATTTACATAAACCCGCCTGACAACTGCATATAGGAGAACGCCTCCTCGCCATCCTCGAAGTCAGGCTCTGCCTTGTAGGCATCGCCATCACCTGTAGCTAAGACAGGGTCTGGTTGGTGTTTAAAATACTGTCCCAGAACGTGGGAGTGAGTGATCAACTCAGTGGAACAATACAACAAAAGTTAACATGTTATCAAATCAATTAAGCAGTAATGATAAAACAATATAACATCATATCCTAAATACTCTTGTTAATACAAGAATGATATGGGATAATGATGCATGCCCTCGCCTACACTTTCTCAGCGTCTTCATCTCACGGCGTGCATGACATCCTCATGAAAATGCTCTTCCTCACCAAAGCACATGCAGTGCGGTGCATGCACATGATTAACAAGGTTCTTACTTAGGTTTATTCATACAGTAGGATTGAAAAGCTAAGGTACTTCCCTTATATCAATCCCCAAACAATGATCCATTTTAGGGTTGTCAGTCCTAGTAAATCTCATACGATGCCGTGGTTCTAGGTCACTACAAAGGGCTTGTCACCTGATCAGTATAGGTGTAGTTTATACTCGAGTGGCTACGGAAAGACTCGTCGCCTCAACGCAGTCTCAGAGTATGCTCGAGGTCACTACGAAGGGCTTGTCACCTGATTAGTGTAGGCCGACAACTCAAATACAGTGTCCCATACCACCGTATTCGGCTCACGAGTCTGGGTTGTTCACTGGTCATTATGGGAAGGCTCGTCACCCCAGCATAGGCCGACAGCTCGACCACGATGTCCCATACCACCATGTCCAGCTCATGAGTCTTAGCAGAACGAGGTACCAAGGTTGAATAGGTTTTCATTGGTGAGTTTGGTACCTTAGATTCAAGCAGTAGCGTCCATACATGGTGAACATACATGGGGTCAATTGGGTTACTTAAAAAACTCGATTGGTACGAGCATACGTCGAGCCAATCGACATGGAGCGCGCAAGCAACTCCGTGTGGCCTAACCACTGCCGACAAGCAGCGTACGACTCGGATTCATCGGGCGTGTCTGTCGTGGCTAAACAATTCGGCAACCGATCACATATTATTACCGATTGCCTGGACTACATCGTAGCTCCAAACACACTCCAAATGATAACATTCACATAAAGTAATCCAAAATATCATGTGACAACTGAAATCAGATATAAATCCTACTTGAGCAATTTAACAAACACATACTACACATGCTATTATACATAGGCATTTCATCCCTACAACACATAGTAGGATAATAGGTTTCATGAAGGAAGCCATAGCCATGGATAAGGTTATTGAGAATCCTATCTCAATGGCCTCTTTTCATGCATTTACATAAGCATTTTCACATTCAAGCATTTTATCAAACACTTAGGCTACACATACTGTATACAGGCTGTAAGGTAATTATAACAAGTATTATAGCAAATCCCTTTTCAAAAGGGTTCACCATACATACAACAATCATGTACTCTCAATCTATAAACATGGCGAGCTCAAATCATTATTTTATATTCATTCAGGCATTTTAACAAACACATGGAATGCATTATAATCAACATAGTTTATATCTATATGTAATATATGGAAAACTTTGTATCTAAACACATGTGACAACAATTAAGTTAGTTATAAACCATTACCGACATTGAAGGCTTTGAAAACCATAACCTAAACATTTATAGTCCGCACCTTACGCCGATAGACAAGTATCGAACTCAGCTTGTAGATCAAGCCTTTGTCTACGGCACGACGACTACCTATAACAGGAAATAGGTTAGCTATTCCACTATTTGTTTGTCACGCCCCAAACCCGAAGATCGGATTCACAGGAATCCCGATCGCCGAATTCGGTGCCGACAGCCTCCGTAGTATCCCATTCTCGGCTCCTAGCATTCATATGCCAGATTCCGATCCTTGGATCCTACAAGGAGGATTTTTTTTATACATTTAACTAGTAATAAGCATAACCATAAGATTACTCAAATCACAAAGGCAACATCATCATAATATATTCACTAATATAATCATTTGAGTACAACACTGAAAGGGAAATATATAAATAGAAAATCAAGCTCCAGAAGACCACTGCACGCTCCAAGCTCAACACTGCTGCAACCTAACATCACCTGCACGCATCTATCGTGCATAAGCTTATAGAAAGCTTAGAGGGTGGTGTAAGTATGTGCACAAGGTAAGTGTCAAGTATTCAATATAATGTTATAATCATACAATATCAGAAAACTAGTAATCCATACACCATACAACGTCTGAATAAGCAGAAACACTGATGAAATCATGAATTATCAGAGTAAGCAGAAATACTGACAAGAGCAGGAATTATCAGAGTAAGCAGAAATACTGACAAGATCATATATCATACGATAATAGAGTAAGCGGAAGTATGGACAAGTCCATAAGTCAATTAATATCAAAATACGCAATATAGAACAGCTATGCGATGAGGAGTCATCAAGAGTCAAATATTAAATACTGAGGATGAAATGCAATATTCAAATCTTGCTAAGTCTATCTACGCCATGTAAGTGCAGAAAAATAGTAACTCAAAATGTCATATGCCTCCGGATGTAATGCAATATGCGATGTGGATGAGATGACTATGCGGGATAGTACGTGTAAGACCCGTATCCTAGTTCGTACTGTTCCATCGATTCCCATGATCCTTTCGGTCGAATTCGGCAATCCTCGATCACTTTCTGATGTTTGCGCACGATCCTAAGCTGAGACCTGTATGCTAAAGTCAGCTAAAATTAAAACCTATACCTTAGCGACCGCACCGTCACCGCGGTTCTAACGCCGTGACTCGCGCACCGACCCGATACCTAGGCTAAAAGATGTCAGTCTACGTTCAATTCGAAGAAAACACCACACGTTGCGAATCACGAGGGAATCTCTACGAGATGTCCCATCAATTAATCAATCACTCATGTCAAGTACAAGTCAAGTCACTCCATACCGAAGTACAACTAATCCATGTCATGCCCATACCTTTCTCTTACACAAGCAACCCAAAGTCCACTCTCACATCACTTCATCCATCACCAAACCCATCACACATCACTCCATCACTTCTTATCAACCCATCACTTCTCTCTCTCCCTCATTTCTCAAAAAAAAAAAATCTCTCCAAGCAAAAATTTCACATGTCCAAGCATTCCCAAGCTTTCCCAAAGGCCAAGTGTGGCCCACCCTCTCATCTCTCATCCACACCATCAAAGGTCCATCATCCACCATCCAAAGCGAAGGCAATGAGCATTGGAGGCCAAGGGAGCAAGGAGGAGGCTCAGAGGTAGGTGATCCACCGTTAAATTCTTTTTAGGGACCACTTATTGGTGGGACCCATTTTTTTATGTATGATTTGTATTATGTGGGGCCCATAATGGCGGGGCCCCACCATCACCATCTATTGTTCCCTCTCTCTCTCTCTCTCTCTCTCTCTCTCCTTATCCTTTTCCTAAAATGAAGTGGGCCCCACCAATTCATGGTAAATCTACTCCATTCATCAAATGGTGTGGCCCACCACACTTTAGGTGATATGATACGTATATATATATATACATATATATTATATTATATTAATATTACACACACATATATATATATATATATATATATATGTATATGGTGAGCCACGTATATGTGGGACCCACCATGATGATGTATTTATCCATGCCGTCCAGCGTCCCTGGACGCTGGACGGGCGTGTTGGCCATCATGGAGTATGTGTACAGGCGGCATGGGCATGTACTGACAAGGAAGAAAAAAAAAAGAAAAGAAAAAGGGGTTGCTTTGGGGTGGACCTTGCATGCAGGCCCCACTTTGATGCATGTATGCAATCCACGTCGTCCATTCCATTTTTCATATCATTTTAGGTGTTGAGCTGAAAAATGAGACCGATCCAATCATTTGGCGGGCCGTGGTATTAAGAATGGTAGTATTTTCCGTTGAAAACTTGGAAGAATGATTTCTGGGGTCCACCAGAAGCTTGAACCCACCTGAAACTTGGTTTAGACCCTTAATTTTGTGGGACACATGCAATGGATGGGGTAGATCTGTTTAATGTGGGTCCCACCTAGGAAAATAAAAATAAAGAAAATCCATGCATGCATTTTCCTACTTGACGTCCAGAGGAGTCTGGACGTCCAACCCAAAAAAAAAAAAGAAAGAAAGGAAAAGAAGGGAAATGGTGGGCCACTCTTGCAAGCCCCAACTTAATGCATGTATTTAATCCAAGCCTTCCACCATCTTCCTCAGATTAATTTAGGCGTTGAGCCAAAATTTGGGACCAATCTGGAACTCAGGTGGGCCATACCATCTAAAATCATGTGAAGACATGCCTGAAACATACAAAAGCATTTGGTGGGGCCTATCTAAAATTTGGACGTGGATGAAACTTGGTTTGGACGCCTAATTTTGTGGAACACATGCAATGGATGGGGTACATCTGGTTAATGTGGGTCCCACCTAGGATAAAATAATAATTTTCTTTTTTGGCATGACTTTGTGCCATGAGTCCAGAGACGTCCACGTTAAAAAGGGTGGTCGCATTGGCCCACTTGTAGACTCCACCATGATGTATATTTTACATCTATACCGTTCATTTAATATGTCCCCTTGAATGGTGCGTTGACTCCAAAAATCATCCACAAACTGAACTCAGGTGGGCCATACTATCCAAATCATGTGAAGACATGCCTAAATCATATAAAAACACTTGGTGGGGCCTACCTTAATTTTGAATGTGGCTGAAACTTGGTGTGAACCCTCAAACAGGTGGGACACACGTAATGGACGGGTTGGATTGCAAATAAACACTTTGGTGGGCCCTACATGGGACCCACTGTGGTATGTGTGGCTTACCACACCGTACAGATGCAAGTGTTTTACTCATGCCGTCCGTCCAAGGCAGTGGACGGTGGCCTCCACTCAGATGTATGTATTGTGTCCACGCCATCCATCACGTGGGCCCCTGGCCACGTGACGTTATGAACAGGTTTGGATGGCAATAAACATTACAGCGGGCCCTAGGCCATGTGATTCAATGAACAGTTTGGATACAAATAAATAGTACAGTGGACCCAGGTTGGGTAGAAAATATACATTTCGGTGGGCCCTGGGTCTATATGACCTTATCAACAGGTTTGAATGGAAAATAAACATTTTGGTGGGCCGCTTGCTACATGGCCTTATCAACAGGTGGGATGTAAAATAAACATTTTGGTGGGCCCCTTGCACACGGCCTTAACAACAGGTTGGGTGGCAAATAAGCATTTCAGTGGGCCCAGGATTGGCTGGAAAAAAATGTTATAGTGGGCCCACATGGGAGTCTACCATGATGCATGAGTTTCATCCAAACCGTCCAACCATTTTGAGATCATTTTAAGGCCATTGTTGAGGCCCATCTTAATGTATTTGTGGCCCGCTCACTAAGGCCCACTTTGTTATTTATGGGCCCATGTGTGTAGGCCCAATTGATGTATTTGTGGCCCATTGTTGAGGCCCACTTTGGTATATATAAGGCCTATGTGATTAGGCCCATTTGATGTACATAAAGCTCATGTGATTGGGCTCATTTTTAATGAATTCTAAGGCCCATGGGTTATGATCCATTGCAAAGGACCTTAGGCCCATTGGTGAGGCTCATTGAGGTGATCCGCTTGATGAATGTAAGGCCCATATGATACGGCCTAATTGATGTACTTAAGACCCAATTGAGTGCAACTAGGTCCATTGCAATGCATGATCCCTCCATGGCATATAACGATATTTATAGTAAGTAATGCCTTAGGAACAATGATGGTTAGATGCCCACATTGTAAGGATGATGTCGGTTAAATGTCCGCATTGTCACTCTCCCTAAGGCCCACTAATAGGCCCATACTTGTAGTAAGTAGGCTATCTCGGCCCATCTCAGTTATACGCAGAGCCCATCTCTATATACATGTTTAGTATAGATTCATGATTCATTATCATACGCATCATATGTATGACTGATATGAGAAGTGACTAATCATAGCATATGCCTTCGGGCGAACTGTTTATGGGCTCCCTGGTAGGCGGAGTTGCCCTACATGAGTGCATGGTATATGTAGGACTGCTGCATGACTGGTAGTGTGACTCATGCACTTGATTTGTATGATTGTGATTATTGTATGCCCTAGCAACATCAGGGTCATAGCCTCCACAGATGCATCGTGGGTGGCTGGATTGGATACCGAAAATGTTTAGTTCTAGTATACGGGCGCCATAGATGTCCCTGGGTGAAAATCCATAAACCTGATGGTACCAGAGGATGACTCCAACGTCGAGACCGAGTGGATACATGAGCGTGCCAGGGCCGTATACCAGTAGGCCGCGTCTCCCACTGTGTCGTGGTCGGTTGGAAAGGGGTGTGACCTTACTCGCCTGAGTGAGGGGGCAACTTCTAGGTTGAGTTTGACCAGCTTGAGGAATCGGTCCGCTATCGACGAGCCGGGCCCGATATTGGCAGGCAGATAGTGAGGTCTCTTCTGCTCTCCCAGTTGTGCATTCGGATATGGACAACAAGCTGGCGTAGAGTGTACTAGACCCCAATGATTATCCAGAATGAGAACTGTACTGGTATATGATGAGGATTGACATGCTTGACTTACATTCTGCATCACATGGCCTGGATGTGGCCGATCGCATTCATATCTTGCACCGCATAGCCTTGGTACGGCTGATTGTATTCATGTACTCATCAGCACATTACAACATTATTCTGACCTTGCATTCTGAGCACGCTCGTATTGCGCACACACTTACACCTCCCTCTAAGCTTTCTATAAGCTTATGCACGATTGATGCATGCAGGTGACGTTAGGACGCAGCCGTAGCGTAGTAGCAGCAGGAGCGTGCAGTCGAGCTTTTGAAGTTTTGTTATTAGCACTATTTTGTATTTCCCTTTATACACCTTGTACTCAAAATTTTTGATCATAGTGGATTTTGTGATGGTGTTCTTGTGGTTATTGTTCGTGGGTTATGCTTATGGTTATGCTCATTACGAATTAAATGAATAGTAGAAATCCTCCTTGTAGCATCCTAGGATCAGAACCTGGTATATGGGTGCCGGGAGCTGAGAATGGGGTACTACGGAGGCTGTCAGCTCCAGATTCGGCGATCGGGAATTTTCTGAGCCCGGTTTCTGAGTTTGGGGCGTGACAGTACGTTGTATCGCAGGCTACGGGGTCCACCACAAGGGACTTTTATCCAAACCAGTCCTATACCTAAATTTGGATAGTCAGACTCAATGTGGTAAACTCTTGATCTCCGGTTAGTCGTGCTCCCAACCGAAATTCTTGTCATAACGAAGGTACACAACAATTGGTTACGCACCACCAGCCCGGGTGGATAGTGAATGAATGAATGAATGAATGAGCATGCAACTCCTACTCAATAAATCCACATATCAGTATGGTTCCTCTCTGGAAAATCACCGGGGTCTAGTACACTCGTCGCCACATCGCGCGCAATAAGGTAAGTGGAAGAGACCTTACTATCCGTCCTCCAATATCGGGCTCGACTCGTCGATAGCGGACCCATTCCTCAAGCTGGTCAAACTCAGCCTAGCATTGTCCCCTACTCTCGAACGGGTAAGGCCGCACCCCCTTCCAACCGACCACGACACAGTGGAGAGCGCAACCATCTGATAATCGACACTCAACACTCATCTAACCACTCCGTCTAGACGTTGGAGCAACCTCTGGAACCAAGAGGGTTTAGAAACTTTCATCCAGGGATATCTATAGCACCCTATGCAAAATAAATTTCTGGTGTCCCATCTGACCATTCACGATATGTCTGTGGAGGCTACGGCCCTGATGTCGCTAGGGCATAAGTAATCACAGCATACAATGCAAGATGCATGATTCATACAATCCAGTCATGCATTAATCCTGCATATACCGTGCGCTCAAGTGAGACAATCTCCGCCTATCAGGGAGTCTCATAACAATCGGCACTATGACATATGCAATGGTTAGTCATATCTCATAACAGACATGCAAATGATGCGTATGAGCATATATCATGATGCTATGTAGTCACATACTCATAATCGGTATCAATAATAGGAATTGACAATCGACATCGACGACGTGGACATTTAACCAACATTGTCCCCCAAGGAACGACCTACATAAAGCCTAACATATAGTGGACTCATGGCCTCACATAAGGGCTAAATATACAACACCATGGGCCTCACTATAGAGTTTAATACACATCACGATGGGCCTTTCACATGGGCCTAACATACATTACAATGGGTTCCATCGCCTAGCCCTCAAATGCATCACAGTGGGCCTCATCACATAAGCCTCATATACATCAATTGGGCCTTAAACACAGGCTGGATACACAACACAACGGGCCGCATATACATCATATTGGGCCTCGACAATCGGAATCAGAGATCAACCACGACAATCGGAATCGACAATCGGCCACGATAATTGGCCTCGATCGGTAATCGGCCTCGATAATCAGAATCGGTCAATCGGCCGTGACAAGCAGAATCGGCAATCGGCCACGTCAATCGACAATCGGCCATGATTGGTAATCGATCTCGATAATCGGCCTCGATCGGTAATCGGCCACGACAGGCAGAGTCGGCAATCAGCTACGTCAATCGATAATCGGCCACGATCGGTAATCGATCACGATAATTGGTCTCGATCGGTAATCGATCAATCGGCCACGACAAACAGAATCGGCAATCGGCCACGTCAATCGACAATCGGCCATGATCGGTAATCGGTCACGATAATCAGCTTCGACAACCGGTAATCGGTCAATCGGCCATGACAAACAGAATCGGTAATCGGCCACGTCAATCGACAATCGGCCATGATCGATAATCGGTCACGATAATCAGCTTCGACAACCGATAATCTGTCAATCGGCCACGACAAACAGAATCGGCAATCGGCCACGTCAATCGACAATCGACCATGATCGATAATCGGTCACGATAATCAGCTTCGACAACCGATAATCTGTCAATCGGCCACGACAAACAGAATCGGCAATCGGCCACGTCAATCGACAATCAGCCATGATCGGTAATCGGTCACGATAATTAGCCTCGACAACCGGTAATCGGTTAATCGGCCACGGCAAGCAGAATCGACAATCGGCCATGTCAATCGATAATCGGTCACGATCGGTAATCGGTCAATCGGCCACGACACGCAGAGTCGGCAATCAGCCACGTCAATCGATAATCGGTCACGATTGGTAATCGGTCAATCGGCCACGATAAACAGAATCGGCAATCGGCCACGTCAATCGATAATCGGCCACGATTGGTAATCAGTCAATTGGTCACGACAAGCAGAGTCGACAATCGGCCACACATACATCACATTAGGCCACAACCCATGGGTCTTGAATACACAATAGGTGGGCCCTACACATGGGTCTCGTATGCATCAAATGGACCACGTATCTGGGTCTCGAATACATCAAATGGGTCACGCGTCATGGGCTTAATACACGTCACAATGGGCCGCACGATACGTGCCTAATACACTTCATAATGGGCCTCGTGTACATCAAGTCGGGCCTCATCATATGGGCCTTATATACGCCAAGTGGGCCGCATCAATGGGCCACACTAATGGGCATCATGCACATCAAGTGGGCTGCATCAATGGGCTGCACTAATGGGCCACAAAATACATCAAAGTGAACCTGATGGATGGGTCACAAAATACATCAAGGTGGGCCTCACAGATGTGTAACATCCCAAAAATCGGGGGGTCGAGCAAAAACCCAACTCCCGAGTTCCAAAATGTTATTTATGCAACATAGATATGTATGATTGAATGCTGTCTGTGATAATGTATTAAACATGAGTGAGATTAAGCTAAAACAGCATATCACGCTCCAGAGACGGTTAAATTTACAAGCGAAAGACTGTGATAGTATGTATAACATATATAAACTGTTGTATGTCTCCAGAGTGTGAATATGTTACCAGGTTATATACATACATGTATACTCTAAAAGTAAACCAAAAGGATATACATGAGTGTTCTAAAAATATAAAATGACAAGTGTCAAGGTATCTAATCAACCTCCCTGTAATCCCGTCAATTAGAACACACATGAAGGAGGAATCCTCATCATCATCATCAAGTCCAGCTCCGCTTCTCGAGCAGCGCTATCATCTGCAATCACAAAAATGGACTGGTGGGTGTCCGGAAACACCATCCCGTAACGTGGGAGTGAGTGATCAACTTAGTGGAATAAGAGAGCAAAGATTAACATGTTATCAAATCAATCATGCACTAATAGTAAAGTAGTAAATCAAACAATCCTAATACTGTTGTTAATGCAATATGACATGATGTGATGTATGCCCTCACCGACGATCTCCCTCATACGGCACCATCTTACGACCGCGGCATGCCACACTCCCTTAAGTGCTCCACATCTTTCAGGCACGTGCAATGTAATGGTGATATGATTTTTGAGTTGTTATTAGTCCATTCAAACAGCAGGATTGGGAAACTAAGGTACTTCCCTTATATCAATCCTAACACAGATCCTGTCTAGGGTC
Source organism: Magnolia kwangsiensis (assembly GCA_037074715.1). Lineage (NCBI taxonomy): Eukaryota > Viridiplantae > Streptophyta > Magnoliopsida > Magnoliales > Magnoliaceae > Magnolia > Magnolia kwangsiensis. The sequence continues at coordinate 61,273,301 of CM073583.1, read as the reverse complement.
GTCACTCCTAGTAATCTCATACGACATATGTTTTGTAGGTCGCTGCAAGGGCTGTCAGGGCTGTTGCACGCACTCGTTGCTCCGCTCCCCCATCACCTTATCAATACAGGCCTACTGTACTCTACTGTTACGGAAGGGTCGTCGCCTCCTGTAGACTCAGAATACGCTCGCGGTCACTACAAAGGGCTGCCAGGGCTGTTGCACGCACTCGTTGCTCCGCTCCCCCATCACCTTATCAATGTAGGCCGACAGTAAAAATATAGTGTCCCATACCACCATAATCTGCTCACCAGTCATAGGTGCTCACTGGTCACTACGGGGAGGTTTGTGGCCCCAGCGTAGGCCGACAGCTCGACCACGGTGTCCCATACCACCATGCCCGGCTCATGAGTCTTCGCGGATCAAGGTACCATGGTTAACAGGGTTTATAATGGTAAGTTCAGTACCCTAGGTTCAAGCAGTTATGACTCATGCAGGGTGAACATACAACGGCCAGTCGGGTTACTTGACGGGCTCGACTAGTACGAGCGCATCGCAAGTCGAACGACATGAAGTGCGTGAAACACTTCGCGTGGCCTAACCACTGCCGCCAACTCCAAACACGACTCGCGTTCATCGACGCGTCCTTCGTAGCAAATGCCAGCTAGCCACAAATTTTCTCTATTACCGACTGCCTGGACTAAGTATAGTCCCAAACATATGGAATCACATCAGCAAATCATGTGAGAGTATTGGAAATGAAATACAACCATGTGAGCATGTTAACACATGTTATAACGTACAACTTAAGTAAATCATCTTACACATGTCTTTCACACATATAATAAAATTATGCATATTGCCAACATATAGGAAATCATCTCCATCAGCGTATTAATTAAGAATTGAATCTCAAACTAAATCATAAGAAAATCATCAAGCACATGTTATAACATACCACTAAAGTGAAACATCAAGCATATGCATTTCATACATATAATGAAATCGTACATATGGCTAACCTGTAGGGAACCATTTACACCAGCATAATAATTGAGAAATCAATCTCAAATTAATTCATAACACCATTTAATTCAATATATACTAATACAAGTATTTATACAAACACTTAAACTACACACTTAAGTCTACATATAGTATGTCGACTCAAAGTGCGCATTTAGGCGAATCTCTTCGCCAAACTAATTATGCACGCATTCCTAGTATTCTAATGCGACAAGAAGCTATGTCAATCACATCAGCAAATTATGGATGAAAACAGTATTTTCTACAAATGACTAAAATGCCCTAAATCTCATATTCTTCGTTTATTTACGAAACAGGAAACGGACAGCATGTTGTACATGTCAAACGGCGTTGCCGTCGATAATGTACTATTAAACAACATTGAAAGCGTTAAAAACAGTCAATCAAAGCGTCTAATATCCGCACCTTTTCCCTTTTAAGGGTGTGAATTCGAACAGAGCGTATACGCTTCGTCTACAGCGATAAGAGAACCTAATTTACAAGATACGTCAGCTAACATACTTTGAATCCTAGCGAACCTCAAATCAGCAACTTCTAGGGTTATTTCTTACCTGAAAATGCGGAGGAATCGCCGGCTAGGTGATTAAAGTATGTTGCTAAAGTACGTGCAACAGGCGGCACAAAGGCAGGAAAATTCTCTCCTACTCTCTCTCACAAACTCTCACCTTTTCTCTCTCCCAATCTAAGGTTTTTCTCAAATTCGAATGGGAGAGAGGAGTGAGGGTTTCAACCCCTTTTATAAGCTCAAAAATGCCCGGAATAGGCTCGGGAACAAAGTTCACTTAGGGTATATCCAAATCGGGGCTATTTCGGTCCAAAAGTACATTTCTGGTGGTCCCCTGGCCGAACACGATCGGACTTAAGCTCTTGCGTACAGGATCTAGCACGCATCAAGTTTTCAGTCCGGCAGGGTTCGTAGATCACCCGTGGCGGTCCAGTTTCAGTTCAGCGGTCACCGCACGTAGATCAGGCCTGCAAGTCTCATGATATGAAATAGAAATTTTTTCTGATCCGAGGGTGTAATTTGGCTGAATTCTGATGGTCAGAACGCTTAATACTGACGAGTCAAGTCGTGTGCCAGATTTGAATTTCAAATTCCAAATCTGTCCCTATTCGCACTCTCTTCAGTCCGGGCTCAATGACATAGCCTGTGATTATCGGTTGGACTTGATTTTCGAAATGATTGTCAAGTTCAATAAGGCGGTTCTAACGGTCTAAGATTGTAGGTATCGGACTTTCGACGCGCGGTCTAGATCCAATACAAAATTTCAAAGTGGTCCAGAGAACAAACCTGCTTAGAGTTTGATCCGAGGTTATAGAGTATTATAGCACCATTGGTTCTACTCGATTTGGGTCTTGTAGAACGTATTTAAAGTGATCAGGGACTATTTCTCAGCTACTCTAGCGTTGCGCTAGCTAACTTATGCTTAGTTTCTAAAGGAATTAATCCTAAGTGATTTCTTTGACTATGGAATTGGGTTCTAAGCGATTTTCCAGGTGTTTTGGTTGACCCATTGCCTAAGGACGTCAAATCCCAGATTGGCCAAAATCCGAGGTGTTACAAGATGAGAGCTTGGTTCACATCTAAAATCATTTCAATAGTTGCAGGTGCAACATGTGTATCACACTGTACACACCATTCTATAGGGCACATGGCACCCTAATGATGATCAACACTATTCAAACATTGTCCATGTAATCAGCACTGTCCAAACAACTCCCAGCACCATCTAGCTCAATCTAGGTGGTGTGGATGAAACACTAAATCATGGTGGAACCTGCAGCACGTGTAGCGTGGTTGCCTCTATCTCTCTCTCTCTCTCTCTCTCTCTCTCTCTCTCTCTCTCTTTAAGGCAGAGGTGGGTCCCACGTAGGGCCCACCCTCATGTATTTTATATGAAGTATATAATATATATAATATATATGATATTTATAGTTGCTGCTGTGCAGCCTTACTATATTAAAAAGGGAAGTAAAGGTGGGTCCCAAGTAGGGCCCACCCTTCTTAGCTAACATATGATATTAGATAATATTATAATATAATATATAATATTATTATTTTTATATATGCTGCAAGGTGTGGACGGTGTGATAAACACACATAGAGTACGGGTCTCACTGTCATGAATGGAACGCATACATTTAGTGGGCCCCACCTCCACATGTGCGGCACGTGTGGAGTGGGTCCCACTTGCTCAAAATGTTGGATGGTCTAAATGGGGTCCACACACAGCAACTGGTCCCTTGCCACTACTGTTTTAGAGGTACAGGTGGGTCCCACGTAGGGCCCACATCATATATATATATATATATATGTATCATATTATAATAATATTATATTATATATTTTATTTTATTTTATCTCTTATAGCTGGATAGTACACCCCACTATCAGTTCACGTCCTCTGCTAGGATATGTATGTGGGTCCCATGTATGGGTCCACCACAACGTCTATTTGCCATTCAATCTGTTAATAAGCCCACACAGACCCGGATGAGGAGGAAAAACAAATTGCATGGTGATCCAAAACTTCTCTGATAACCCAAAAGGATTTCAATGATAGACATTTAATCAACACTGTTTCCTACCGTGTGGGCCACCTGAGATATGTATACGGCTGATTTTTGGGGAAACCAGTTCCAAAAAGGGGACCCGTCAAATGCACGGTGTAGATGTGAAACATACTTCATGGTGGGGCTTGTGGTGGGGCCCACCATTCCACCTTTAAACCAGCAGCAAGGATGCTGCTTACTGTAGCGTCCAGAGGACGCTGACAGCAGCAGGGATGTCCCATGTGATGGTGTTTTGTTTATTTTTATATATTTTTGTTAATCTACAGATTCTTATATGTGGGGCCAGCATTAGAAAAATCCACATCGACCACTAGTCTCCTCGGCTCGTAATAGAACTAACAAGTCTAATATGTGGTATTTTTGGCATATATGAACATCATAGTGGGCTTAACCGATTAAATCACCTAAAACCATTGTTTCCTGCATTATGGCCCGCCAGAGGTTTAGATCGGATTCAAATTTCGGCTCAACGGCTAAAGTGAGATGGGAAAAAGGGTGGACGGTGTGGATTAAATCCACACATTAAGGTGGGTCCTATATAAGCGTCCCACCCAAAAATCACTATAAAGCAAGTACATATATATGTTTTTTTTTTTAAATTATATTTTTTTTAGCACACCCATTGACTGAGCACACTCCACTACACGTCCAGCGTCCCTGGACGACGCTGGACGGACGGCGTGGGCCTCACTTTCATTGAGGTGGGTCCCACTTGTGGGAACCATGGCTGGTGGGTCCCACGTGGACGTGACCCACTTGATCATTTAGTATTTGTGTTTTCCTATCACCGTTAAGTACGACCCACATGGCTTGGACAGTCGTGGGGTCCATTTAATGGACGATTTGGACATCACATACATCAAGGTGGGGTATATCCAGGTGGGCCACATGACCATCTTATCACAACAAAATAATGAAAGAGAGACACAAAGGAGCACCCACCTTCAAAACTACTCCTCCATCTTCCGCACTAGGGCGATCTAGCTCCAAGGAGAAAGAATCAATGGTCGAGATTGGATTTTAGAGGTTGGATGATGGGGTATGAAGCTTCATGGTGGGTGGAAAATGGAAGAAAGCTTGGACATTGGGAGTTTTTGGGATTGCTTGGAGAATGAGAGAGATAAGAGAGAGTGTGTGATGTAAGGGAAGTGATGGGAGAGAGGGATGGTGAGGTGATGGAAGGTTGACTTTTGGGGTTGTTGTGTAAGAGAGGTATGGGTTGTGATGGGGTGAATGATGTGTTGGGTGGTGGGTTGATTGATGTGTTGTACTTGACATTGATGGGATTGATGAGACATGATTTGAAAGGTTGTCTTGGGTTTGTAAATGTACGACGTTTTCTCGAATTGAACGCGGGCCTACATCTCCTGGCCCAGGTTTTGCCTCAGTGCCCGAGACGCGGCGTCGGAACCGCGGTGACGGTGCGGTCACTAAGGTATAAGTCTCCGGTTGAGTTGACTCTGGAATACAGAATACAGCTCAGGGTTGTGCGCAACTGTCGGTTATAGATCGCATGTTGCCGAATTTCAACCGAGAGGACCGTGGAAGCCTAATGAATGGTACGGTCCAGGATACAGGCCTTACACTATTCTATTTGAATCGTTAGAATTTTGTACCCAAGTACGAAATCGAAATCGTCCGTATAATAATACAGATGGACTAATTTGGCACGTGGAGCAGCAGGGAAGAATCCCAGGAACAAACTCCACTCTCTCTCAAACTTTCTCTCTCTTTCCTTGTCTTTCTTCTCTTCTCTCTCATAGGGTTTTAGAGAATTTGTATGGAATAGAAATGGGGTGGGTTTAGGCCTTTATATAGGCCTAGGACTGATGGAAATGGCCCTAGGGCCAAGGTATACTTAGGTTATAGTCAAATAGGGTCTATTCCGATCCAACGAATCACTTTTGGAAGCCTCTTTACTGAATGCGGTTAGAATTAAGCTCCCTGACATTGGATCCAGGTCAAGCTAAGTTTTCAGTTCGATCGGATTTACCGATCACCCGTGGAAGACCAGTTTCAGTTCGACGGTCACCGGTACTCGATCAGGGCCACAAGTGCACTGACATGTGTTGAAAATTTTCTCTGATCCGAGGGTATAATTGGGTCAGATTCTGACAGTCTAAATCTTTAGATTTGGCCTGCAAGCGAACCGATTTAATTTACTTAAGTTTCGGTTCATTTTCTAAAACTATTCACATTTCTCACACACTTCGCTTCGGGCTCAAGTTATATATTTCTGGGTACTATTAGGACTTGATTTCTGAGGAAGTTGTCAAGTCCAGCAAGGCGGTCATAATTATATAGTTTCGTAGTTATTGGACTTTCGACGTGCGGTCCAGGTCCGATACGGAGTTTCAGTGTGCTCTCGAGAGCAACTGAGTTTAGAGATTGATCATAAGTTTTAGGGTAATGTAGCGTTAACGATTCTATAAGTTTTAGGTCTTGTAGATCATATTTAAAGTAATTAATGCTAATTTCATCGGTAATCAAATTTAGCACTAGTTAATTCTCGTTTAATTTCTAAAGGATTTGGTCCTTAGGTTTTCTGCCTGAGGTGGCACTCGGGTCTCTGTACTACTTTTTTTCCTAGACGTTACACTTATACCCATGTGAGAGGCCCATCATGATGTGTATTGAGCTCTTGAGTAAGGCTCATAGTGTTGTATTTTTGCCCTTGTGTGAGGTTATGGGTCCACTATATGTTAGGCTCTATGTGGGCCTTTCCTTGGGATAATGTTGGTTAAATGTCTACATTGTTAAAGCCGATGGTTGATGTCGATTATTGATACCGATTATGAGTACATGACAACATAACATCATGATACATGCCCATACACATCATCTGCATGTTTGTTATGAGATGTGGTTGACCATTACATATGTCATTGGGCAGGTTGTTATGAGACTCCCTAATAGGCGGAGGTTATTTCACATGAGCACATGGTATGTGCAGGATTGATGTATGATTGGATCGTATGACTCATGAATCTTACATTGTGTGTTGTGATTACTATACGTCCTAGCAACATCAGGGTCGTAGCCTCCACAGGCATATCGTGGATGAGCAGATGGGATACTGAAAATATTTGGTTCGAGCATTGGGCTGCCATAGATGACCCTGTGTGAAAATTTCTAAACCCTCTTGGTACCAGAAGACGCCTCAACTTCGAGACCGAGTGGATATATATGAGTGCATGAGGGCCGTATTCTAGTAGGCTGCGTCTTCCACTGTGTCATGGTCAGTTGGGAGGCGGTGTGGCCTTACCCCCCTGAGGGAGTAGGCATAACTAGGCTGAGTTTGACTAGATCGTGAATGGATCCGCTATCGATGTGCCGTGTAGATATTGGCTGACTACTGGCTAGGCGGATAGTGAGGTCTCTTTCACTTACCTAGTTGTGCACTTGATGGGGCGGTAGGCTGGTGTAGAGTGTACTAGACTCCGGTGATGATCCCAAAGAGGAACCGTACTGATATGTGAACTTATTGAGTAAGATTTGCATACTCATTCATTCATTCATTCATTCACTATCCACTCGGACTGGTGGTGCGAACTATTTATTACGTGTACCTTTACAATGACTAGGATTTCAATTGGGGTGCACGACTAACCTGAGATCAAGAGTTTACCACATTGAGTCTAACTATCCAAATTTAGGTATGAGACTAGTTTGGATAGAAGTCCCTTGTGATGGACCCCATAGCCTGCGATGCTACATACTATCATCTCAACTTCACTCCAGCTTGGTCATTTCATTCGCAATGCATATTACATTGCATTCGCAGTACTTAGCATTTGGGGTTACTGTGTTTCTGCATTTATATGGTCTAGATACGACTGACGATATTCGTGAACTCATTAGGAATTGTATATTGCATTGCATCCTCGGCATTTGATATTTAGCTCTCTATGATTCCGCATTTACATACGCGATCTGCATTTCATACTCTAATATTGTTTGTCTCATGGACTTATCAGTATTTCTGTTTTCTCTAATATCGTATGATTCATGATCTTACCAATACTTTCGATATTGTATAATTATGACATTGTATTGAATACTTAACACTTACCTTGTGCACACACTTACACCACCCTCTAAGCTTTCTATAAGCTTTTGCATGATAGATGCGTGCAGGTGATGTTAAGTTGCAACAGTATGGAGATTGGAGCATGTAGCTGACTTCTGGAGCTTTGACTATGATATATGTATTTTTCCCTTTCGGCATTGTATTCAACTATTTATATTAGTGGATATGCGATGATGATGTTGTTCTTGTGATTTAGGTATACTTATGGTTATGCTTCTTATGAGATAAATGTACGTTGGAAAATCCTCCTTGTAGGATCCCAGGATCGAAAATCTGGTGCATGCACGCTGAAAATCGAGAATGGGGTACTATGGAGGCTGTCGGTACCAGATTCGACGATCAAAAATTTTGTGACTCGATTTTCGAGTTTGGGGCGTGATAACCTTCCTCGATCCCTCGAAGGACTCGATCAAAAGAGGATGCCTGATGAAAGAACTCATGACCTTCCCACTCGATGAATCTGGCCCAACCCGTATAGTACAGGTCGGCTCATCGCTGATTCCGGCATTGCGAGATGAAACGATGAATCTCCTCTGACGACATGCCGACGTGTTCGTATGGTCTCATCAGGACATGCTCGGCATCAGTCCAAAGGTAATGGTTCACAAGTTGAACGTCGACCCCAACTACTGACCAGTTAGACAGAAACAGAGGGCATTCGAGCCTGAACGATATGCCATTATCGGGGAAGATTGTGAAAAAAACTTCGAGGCGAGTTTTATCGAAGAAATCTACTATCTAGACTAGATAATCAACGTCATTTTCATGAAAAAGTCTAATGGGAAGTGACAGATCTATGTTGATTATACCGACCTAAACAAAGCCTGCCCCAAAGATAGTTTCCTTCTCCTAAGGATTGACCAGCTTGTAAACAACATAGTTGGACACGAGCTCTTGAGTTTCATGAACGCCTACTTGGGCTACAACTGAATTTCTATGCATCCTTACGACAAGCAGAAGACGACCTTCTTCACCAAAGGTCTCTATTGCTATAAGGTCATGCCCTTCGGGCTGAAGAACGCTGGAGCCACATACTAGCGACTCATCAACAGATGTTTGTCTAACATATCGAACGTTCCATAGAAGTATATGTCGATGACATGCTCATCAAGAGCATTGAGACTGCAGACCACATCTTTAACCTCGAAGAAATATTCACAATCCTACGCAAATACCAGATGAAGTTGAATCTAAGTAAGTGCGCCTTCAGCGTCAGTTTGAGAAAATTCCTCGGATTCCTGGTCAGCAAGAGAGGGATAGAAGTGAACCCTGATAAAATTCAAGCTATGCTCAACATGTGCTCACCCAGGACTACGAAAGAAATTCAATGCCTCATAGGGAGAATAGCCGCACTCAACCATTTCATCTCCAGAGCCACCGACAAATATCTCCCCCTTTTCAAATAATTAAAAGGGAAGCAAAAGATAGAGTGGACGAAGGAGTGTGAACTCGCCTTCTAGCAACTCAAACGGTACTTGGGATCACTGTAATTACTCTCGAAGCTCGAGTAAGGGGAGCCATTGCTACTATACTTGGTAGTTTTAATAACAGCTATTAGCTTGACTCCCATCTGAGAATAAGAAGGAAAACAACTGCCAATGGACTACGTTAGTAAAGCCTTGGTCCATGCCGAGACCAGGTATCCAGACATTGAAAAACTGGCCTTAGCCTTTGTCATCTCATCTTGTCGACTGTTGCCCCGTTTCTAATCTCATTTCATCATTGTCCTGACCAACCAACCCCTCCATCAGGTACTCCAGAAACCTGAGGTATCAGGAAGACTTACAAAGTGGGCAGTCGAGCTCAGCGAGTTTGACATCAGATATCAGCCCTGAACCACTATCAAAGGCTAAGCAGTGGCCGACTTCATTGTCAAACTTGTATCCGAGAATGATTTGAATACCAGCCTTAACATCCAGACTGAGTAGCCCAAAAATTAGATGGGCAATCTAGATCTACCGACGTGGATGTTGCATGCCGACGATTCATCTAATCCTAAAGGCAGTGGGGCTGAGATAGTCCTTGAGGCTCATGATCAGACATGTGCACAATATACTTTAAGATTTGGATTCCAAACATCAAATAACGTAGCAGAATACGAAGCACTATTGGCTGGGCTCAGACTGGCAGCGGCCATGGGAGCCCAACACTTGGAAGTTCACAGCGACTCATAGCTTATCGTCAACCAGATATCCAACGAATACCAGGCCAAAGAAGAGAGAATGATGACATACTTGCAAAAGGCCTAAGAGTTGATCGGCAAATTCTTGAGGTGTAATATTAGCCTGATCCCGGGTTAGAAAACTACAAAGCAGACATGCTAGCAAAGATAGCCATAATGATCGAAGACAAATCCCAAAACTGATCCCAATCGAGTTCTTGACCCACTGCCCGAACGACCATTGGAGAAACTCTTTTTTCCCTAACCTTTGGCACTGAGGCTATAGTCCCGGTTGAGATCGGACTCCCAATTGCTCGGACCCACTCCTACAACGAATGTCAAAACATCGAGCAGATGATGCTGGACCTCAACCTGATCGAAGAAAGAAGGGAGCAAGCCCAACTCACAGTTACAGCTTGGTAACAGCAGGTCACCCGGTTCTATAATTCCAGGGAGAAGATGAGGAGATTCCGAACCGAAGATCTTGTCCTTCGCAGAACCTTCCAAAACACCAAAGAACCCGGCTCAGGGACCCTAGGGCCGAACCGAGAAGGGCCCTATAAGGTGACGAGCACAAGCCAACCAAGAACATATCGACTGAAGGACATGGAGGGACGACCCTTGCCACATTCGTGGAACGCTGAGCACCTGAAGACCTACTATGCATAGAAGCTGACTAGGCTTAGGGGCATAATATCCTTTCTTATTGTTTAGAAACTACAGTTGTTCATTGACCATGTCGGGAGCTACATGTTTTCTCCAAGATCTACAATAAGAATCCCGAGGTTGGGAAATTTTACTCTTTACTCTTCTATTTACAAACGTTTGACCAACGTAAGTCTAATAAGTGCTTCCCCTAGAACGAGGGAAGTACAACCCTCACTAACGGTCCGACGCTTAGAAAAGAGGTTGGATCCATGGTTGAAATTCTTGCATAGCATATAGGGGACTTCCCTTAGTGCAAGGGAGGAATGGTCCCCGACCAGTTGTTCAGCTCTTAGAGAAGAAGTCGGGCCATTAAGTATCACTACTACTAAAATAACACGACTTACAATAATGGGGAACAATGCCCCTAAAAGTAAATTGTTCAACCAAGGAGCTAACATAGTTCGTCCAATATACTTTATAAAAGAAAAAGGCCTGGGTAAGGGCCCCAGTACGACCTAAGAAGGTTGACCCGCCCATCGACGATAAACTGATCCGACCAACTCACTTAGAATATTCACACAAATAATCAATACAACAAAAATTTTCTTTCATTAATATGATAAGAAGAGTACACAACGAAAGCACGAATACATAAAAGAAAGGAAGTTCAGGGCTCCACGAGAGGGGCCTGCTTGGAAGGTAAGTCCTTAGTTGGCGGAGAGGAGTCTTCAGAATGGTCGACTTCAAAGGCAGAGAGGCTGAGCTCGAGATGTGCCTTTTTGATGTCTTCTAGGCACATCTCATACCCAAGACCATAAAGACGTCCTTGTCATCCTAATGCTCCTTAAAGGCCTTGAACTCCTCCACGACAGCTGTGTGGGCCACTTGAATAGCGGCCTGAGCGTCCCTCATCTTCGTGTTGTACTCACGCCTCAACTTGCCCAAATCAGACTTCCATTGGCCACCCCTCTCCAGAGCGTCGGCAAGGAGCTTCTTGGACACCTCTAGCTCGGTCTTTGCCCCCTCCATCTGAGCTCTCAGAGCGGCATTCGCCCCATTCGCTTGAGTCCTCAGAGCAACGTTCTCAGAGTGAAGCTGCTTGGCCTTAACACTCTTCTACAACAATGCTGCCTCGGCCTCTTTACACTCCGCCTAGTCACAATATCTCACGACGGATGTCAAGGAGAGAAGGGGCGAACTAAAAATAATTTAACGTCAGAAAACACAAAAATGACTAAGTAACGAAAGATGATCGTTGCAGAAGAAAACTTACCCTAAGGAGAAGTATCGCCAACTGCCCCACGACGTCGTCTAGGGGCATGTCCATTATCTTGGGGAACTTAGCATCTGAAATGTGTTGTTCTATCCAGGGCAAGAGGCCCTCTATCGTGGCACGAGTCGATCTAAAATCATGTCGACCTCCAAAAGCTCGGCCTTCAACTCGAGGCGAAGCCTCGAGCTTCGTAGAACCTCGTGCCTTAGAAGGTCAGACCTCAGATACGGGAGTTGCCCCTACCACAACCCCTACCATCTCGGAGGCAGTGAAAGTAGGACCCGTGGTCAAAGCATCATCCGTGCCTTCCCGACCTGCGCAAGATGACGAACCAACCGCTCCCTTCTTCTTCGGAGTCGGCCTCTGCCTCTTCTGGGTGACCTTAGCCAGGGTGGGAGCCTTGCGTTTATGACTCCTTTGCTCGGGCATCCCTACACAACGAAAAGAAGTTATTAGCCAACGTGTAAGAGTGGAATATCCCTTCGACTACTTTCCGACATTATACCTGTTATGGATAGAATAAGACCTAACTTGAGAAGTAGCTCGTATGTGATCAGATTCCTCCAAGACCTTAGCTCGACGTCAACCCACATCTCTTCCGCAATTCGAGCACAAACATCCCCAATCTCCTCGGCAGGATACTTAGGCAGAACTGCGAAAGAACGACCACCGTCAGAAACGAGGAAAACAAAAGAAACAAGGGAGAAATAGTTCGGACAAACTGACCTGGTTTGGAAAAGGAGGTCGGAACCCAAGAGCGCATCCCGAAAGTTTTTGGAGCCTCCTAACACCCAAAACCACTTACTCTTTTAGTTCTTGTTTGAGGTCGGGATGTTTGTGATTAAGGCCTTGCCAGTCTTTGGCTAACTAGTAAAATAGTACCAACCCTCATGGAAGGGGTTGGTTTCACATGGTATAGGTGGAGAAACTCATTTACGGTCAGCTCGGGCTAGTCGAGCTCGGACCAAAGAATGAATAACCCCATTAATGCCCTCCAGGCATTGGGGATTAGCTGTCCAGGAGCTAACCCCAAATACGTGAGGACATTCCTCACTATGCTCTGCAGAGGAAACCTTAACCCACATTGGAGGGCGACCTGGAAAATGGCTACCTCTTCGTCCTAGGGTTCAGTTAGGAGATCGTCCAGTGCGGGAGCTCGGAGTACCATGGACTTGGGAATATGATACCTCGACCTAATCCGCACTAGGTTGGTATCCATTAGCATGGACCCCACTGGACCTTTCTCTTCCATCCGTTGCCAGAGCAACACTCTTCGTATCCTCTGGCCGCTAGGCCGAGGACTGTTTGGCCATCCTCGACTCATGGGACGTTCGGAAGTCCCTGTCACTCATCATCATTAATGGTGATGTTGGGTTTGACGTGGGGTGAAGTACATTTGGCCCACCATCATGCTGAGGCGACTCCTCTAGCCATGCCGTTGGTTTTGACATTCCCCCACCACCCCCACCTTTTTTTTTTTTTTTTTTTTTTTTTTTTTTTTGTTTCGAACAACAACTAGAGGTCGAAATTTGACGAGAAAAGAAAATCGAAAGGGGGAAGAAGAGAAGGAGGCCTGGAATGAAGCCTCACCGGAAAGAAGGAAGAAGATTGGAGCTTGTGAAGTCGTTAAAAAATGCACCAGAATCACTTAAGTACGAGCGAGTGGGAAGACAGGCAAAGTGGCAGCGGAAATAACCCTTCCACGATTAGGGTTTTCCCCATTTTATAGGCGTTGTGACCACATGGCATTGAATACCCGCATTTAATGCGACAACATAAGTAGCTCCTCAACGCCCGTGCTCGGACACGTGGGGCACCCCCATCAACTGTCCCATCTCTCTAGAAGGTGCCACGCGGCGACACCCCTTAGGCCAGAAGTCGAGCAAGTGTGCCGCCAGTGCATGTAGCCTCGAGCAGTGTGTAGCACCTCTAGCACACTGTACAATGATTGCAGATACGCCCGATCCATGCGTGGGCTGTCTTATCTAATATAAATGACAAATAGATCTCATGCTAAAGTATAAGACAGCTCGACCTGACAGAGGCCAATGTACTTCCCGACCCGCTACACAAACTCGAAAGTAAAGGGGCCTTACTGTTATGAGAAAAATGGACCGACCAATACTAAGAGGTCAGGTCGGAACTATGTGCACTCCACCAGATTGGATGATGATGGACATGAGCTTAAAATCCGTCCCTTGACCCTAGATCGAGCGGAAAACAAGGTCAAGCCCGATCCCTTGACATTAGGTTGGAAGACTCGCCAAAATAAGCTCGACTACTCACAGAAGGAGTCAGGTCAACATGTTATCTCCAGATCAGGTTGGCATAACTTTAGGTCGGCATATTATCTCTAGGTTATGTCGATATAACCTCACCTCTGACTTCTATTGCACGATCTTGCTGACTTTGAATAATCAAATCCTATTTAAGGGAGATCCTCATCTGCAAACACGATCGGAATCATAGGATCTTTGCCAAGGATCCTCATGCGCAACATGACCGGAATCACAAAATCTTTGCCAAGGATCTCGAAAGATTCCCCCAAGCATTCATAACACGAATCCTAGTACGACACGTCCCCGATAAATAGGGAGATCTCTTCAATGCCGCCACCCCTCCTCCACTTTAAATAAGAAGAATTCCAATGATATAAAGTATGCACAATATCTAGCCTAAAACTCTATTTTATCCGTATTTCTTATGCGACTTAGGCATTGCACTCATTGGGGTGTCTTTTATCCGTTCTTTGTGCTGGTATGCAAAGGTCCAGGAAAGGCTTACCAGATTTCTGCATCAACAAAAAGTTGATATTTATATAATGTATTCACCAAGATCTTTGTGGCCTTATCTACGGATTGGAGGGAAAGTAAACATTCCGGTGGGCCATGAAGTTTTTAATGTCAGGGATTCAATCACAACTGTTTCTTATGGGATGGTCCACCGGAGATTTGGATCTGCTTTATTTACTGGGATCATGCATTAAAATCAGCTATCAAATGAATGGACTGTATAGATGTAAGGCACATACATTACAGTGGGCCCCACGCTTGGATCCAAACCGCGCCCGGATTCCCCGTTGACCCAGCCAACGACTCTGGATATCCCTAATGGTAGTCCTGTCGGACGACTGTAATGTATGTGTTTTATCCACACCATCCATCTTATAAGCCAGCTGATTTAAGGCATGATCCAGAGAAAAAAGCAGTTCTAAAACTCCAGTGAACCTCAACACAAGAAACAGTGGTGAATGAACACCTACCGTTAAAAGCTTCTTGAGCCTTACGGAAGTTTTGGATCAAGGTGATAATTAGTATTTTCCCCTGCCTACAGGGTTGAGTGGCAAATAAACATTACAGTGGGCATGTAGGTTTCAACAGTATCACTGTCCCTGTTGTTTTCCTGTAGTGTGGTCTACTCGAACTTTAAATCTGCTTCGTCTTTGAGTTCATGCCCTAAAATGAGCTGGTGAAACGGATGAACAGTGCGGATATAAAACACATTGTGGATCTGCCATCAATTTGCAGCCAGGTCCAGTCATTTAACACGCGGGGCCCAATCAGTATTAGGGAATAGAGTGAGGCTAAACTAAAGGGAAACGGATTGGCTCCGCCCTGCCAGCTGGTGGTCGGTTCTCTGTGGGCCCCACCATGATTCATGTGTTTCATCCATTTCGTCCATCTATTTTTTCGGATCATTTTATGGGACAAAAAATAAGGTATATACAGTATTGAATGAGCATCGACCATTAAAATCCTTTTGGGGGCCATAAAAGTTTGGATCAAGCCGGTCTTTGTTTTTTCCCTTCATCTGGGCCTGTATGACCTAATCAACAGATTGGATGTCAAATAATCAGTACAGTGGGCCTTACGAGTATTTTAATGGTGGATATTCAACCACTATTGTTTTCTTGTGGTGTGGTCCACCTGAGACTTATATCCCTCTAGTTTTTGGTATTAAACACTAAAATGATCTGTAAAAATTGATGAATAGAATGGATGAACCACACACGTCATGGTGGGGCCCACTGGGCACCGACCTTCAGCCACTGGGCTGGTGGCAAGGGGACTAGCCAATCCGTTTCCAAACTAAAGTGGAGGTACACACCACCAACTGTTTACATGGGAGATCAAACAGTAGAGCAAGAATAACCTACGTGGCAAAGATATGTATCAATGGGGTCCACCATATACTGGCACCAGATAATCTATCCATCACATTTTTTTACCGTTTATCCCAACACATGTTTGACCCTTTGTTTTCCACCGTCACTTTAAAACACATCGATCAGGTGGTTAGGATTGTCCAATAGGTATTATTTTTTATATACACATCAACCACGACAGAGACATGCAAATGAGCGGACCCCATTTGCCCGCAACCCTGCCACGTATACTGTAGCAGATGTCTCTGCCACCGGACCATCTCACCTGTCCACATCTCCGCGGAAGAAATGGGAGGTGCCCAGAAAGTAGGGCTGAAAGTCGGGCGGGTTGGGTTGGATTGGTGCACAACCCTAACCCATCCAAGATTCCTATACCTCAACCCTAACCCAACCCAATCCAACCCGATCTCGGGTTGAGAATTCTCAACCCAAGCCCAACCCAGGTGAGCTCGGTCGAGTTGATCCGATTAGTCGAGTATATACATGCTAATATTTTTATTATTACATTAGTTTATTATATTTCAATATAAGACTTATTTTTTATATTTATAATTTTATATGTGATTATTCATTATAAAGAATTTTATTTTTTCTTTAAAAAACAAGTTAAAATATAAGACAACTACTCGTTTAAAAGTTATGTAGCATAGTATGAAGTCTATTTGGGAGAGAGAAATCTGACCTATCTTATTAGCTTGAGTCCATGGAAATGACGTGGATAAATGAGATGCGACATCACTAGTGTGCCTTCAACACAAAAGATCCACACTCAATTATAATTTATAAGTAACGTATATATTGATCAGGTTTGGGTTGGATCGGGCAACCCGAGACCTTAACTCAAGCCCAATTCAAGTTTTATCGGATTGATGTTTTTATGGCCCAAGCTTAAGATCGGACCTGAAATATCCTGCCCGAGCCCAATCCAATGTCGGGTCGGTCACAGGTTGGTTGGATTGAATCCGCCCAACTTTCAGCCCTACCGGAAAGCGGACCAAGTGAGACCCCCCGCCTCATGCAAGAAGGTACGGCCCTTACCATGTTGCCCACCTTCACGTATTTATTATGCATCCATTCCGTCCATCAATTTTTCCAGATCATTTTATAACATTATCCCAAAAATGAAACGGATCAAATTATCAGGTGGACCATACCATAGAAAAAAGTGCTGATTAACTATTAATGGGACACCAAAGTTTTGGATCAAGCTTATAAATTTTCCTCTCCATCGAGGATTATGTAAACTTATCAACAGATTGGATGGTAAATAAACACTACGTAAATATTAAGGTGCGCCCTAAGAAGCTTTTAATGGTAGGGTGGTCAATCACTGCTGTTTCTTATGGTGTCGTCCACATGATAATTGGGTGGTCAATCACCGCTGTTTCTTATGGTGTCGTCCACATGATAATTGGATGTGTTTTATTTTTGGGATAATACCCTAAAGGGATCCGAAAAATCGTATCTACAGTGTGGATACATAAAAAATACATCAAGGTGGGACCCACCGTAACCCAACGTTAAGGGCCGCACCTTCTTGCGTGAGGCCGGGGTCTCACCTAATTCGCTCTCAATTGCTCGTACAAAGGAAGTTACCGTAGGCGGAAGCCATGTGGGTCCCACAAAGATGCCTGTGGCATATCTACTCCGGTCCATCGGTTTCTAAAGATAAAATTAGAACATGAATTCAAAATTCAGGCAGATCCAAAATTCAGGTGGGCCACACCTCATGAAACAGTGAGAACAGAAATGTCCACCATTGAAAACTTCCCGGAGCCGACTATGGTGTTTATATGTCATTCAGACCGCCCATAGGGTTATGATTACTCAGATAAACTGTAACAGAAATACCGTCCTTATAGAACACTGATGTAGGCCTCACAGGGTTTCCAACGGTGAGTGTTCAATCCCCGCTGGTTTGTAGGTTGTGTGGCTCACTTGAGTTTTGAATCTGCTTCTTTTTTCGATTCCTGTCCTATTTTGACCTTGAGAAACTGATAGATGGAGTGGATTTATCATAGGCATCTCTGTGGGGCCCACAAAGCTTCCAACCGCAGCAACTTGGTGTGGAAGGCGCCCATGCAAAACCGCATGGGGAAATTTGTAATGGAAATTACAGACACACACACCTGAGGGTGTACATCGGCCAGCTCGACTTGGCTTGTCCACTGGCTGACCTCAGCTCAAACTTGGCTTGGCCTAGCTCGGTCCTTGAGCCTGACTGGCCAGCCCGGCTCAATTTGGTAAGCAGCTTGGCCAATTCAGGCCAAGTTCAAGCCAAGATCAAGCGAGTTCACCATCGAGGCATTTTCACAAACTCACAAACACCTAGACTGTACCTTCAAAATCCCTTTGCAGGTGAAATAGAAGCAATGACTTCACAAGAATTTTATCAAACATCTTCTAAGCAACATAAAAATAAAAAAAAACTAAGAAAAAAAAGGTATTTATTTCATGTACATACTTTCCTTGCCACTAGCCACACTTCATTGATGGCCATGTGTTCCCACACCTAGCCCAGCACTAATGACCCTAATCGGGCTAATGGGTTGAAAAGGCCTAGTTCCTGTATGGCTTGGAATATTAACGGGCCTAGGTACAACAATTGGTCAGGTTGGGCCATGGTCAAGTGGTCCAACACACTTCCGAGGCACGTTTGGACCACCTAACTGGGTATGTTGGGCTTGGGCTATAAATGTGGCTTGCTATGGCAAATTGGTTGGGCTTAGCTTAAACCGTGCCCAACCCAACCTAACTCAACCCACCCGTATGGGTTGTTAATGGGCCGGGGTAGATGAACTGATCGGTAACCAAAAACAAAGTAGAGATCTTTAAAACATCCCATCTTACGCTAGCCATTGGATTTGGGCCCTTTCCAATGACACAAACCGTTTATCTGTAAGGGCACCCATGTGTATGGGGGATGCCACCAAATAATAATAATAATAATAATAATCTAAGATTTGAATAGTTTAAGGCATTAATTATATGAAAGGTTATGGTAAGGGGTCACAATCAAAGCAAAAGAGCTGAATTATCAAAGGGTTGAAGTAAACCAATTGAGAGTTTTTATTTGTCTACTTTCCACCTTACAAAGTGTGACTCTGTCTTATCAACGATCTTAGATCAATGAAAGATAACCCACATTCAAAGGCCAGACTGAGTCCTGACACGTTGTATTTACCTACATCAGTATTTATTTGAGCAATCCTCAACATAGTTACAGGTCCATATCATTATGTATGTACGTATGTACTGACTAGTTGGGTCAGGGCGGGCTGACAGTTAAATGGGTCCGGTTGGATTTGGCCTTCATGAAATTTAAGTGGGTTAGGTTTGGGCCAGAATTCTTGATAAACGGTTTCATGATAAAAGCTCTAATGGACCACACCAATGGAATCAATGTAAAACAGCTCCTAAAGCCTCTAAATCCACACGATTTGGTCCGTCTGATACTTGTTTAGGTTGATATTTGTATTTTAAATCTGTTACGGCTTGTTATATCTGATAAATGGGTTTGACGAAAGTTAAAAACAATGGTGGCCCATACGCAAACCTATGGCTATGGTTGGCATCACCATTGTTCCTGTGGTGTGTCCCACCTGATATGGGGATTCCACCTTTTTTTTTTGCCTCAGGTCCTAAAGTCAAGGATAAAAACTAATGAACATATATAGTGGATTTTACATATACAACGCAACATGCGGCCTACAAATTGTTGGGCTGCAATTAGGACACACGGCCATACATGCAGTGAATGATTCGATTTTAATTGTGTGAGTGGGTATGCATGTGGCGGGTGTGCCAGACTCATAGATGACTCGAGTCGAACCAAACACCTACACCTTGTGACCTCAGGTCTCAAAAGAATCATCTTAGAACAAGATCTAAGAAGATTGGCCTGACTACTATGCCACCAATTAATAAGGAATAGAATGATTTTTGAAGGGAAGGGTTAGTCCTTTACATGAGTTCTTTTTACCTTGAAGAGAAAGACTTTTATTACACTGGTGATAGCTTGCTCACGTTTGTTGAGAAAATAAATGTTTAGAAAGAAAATAGAAAATATAAGGGCAAGTGTTGATTTTAGTAAATATAATGTAGTATAATTGGTAAAAAGGTAAATAAATCATATGAAATTAATGATGATAGTTCGAGAGAGTGAAACGGTGATCGACAATTAATGGTCTTCTTGACATAGATGGTTGTGAGACGATCATTAAAACCTAGAAGGTCATGGTTCGGCTAGCAGTTTGTAGCCAAGAGAATCACTTACGACTTAGGGATTTGAGGGTTGCAACTATTGAAGTCAAAATCTGGACGGAGTCAAAATCTGGACGGTTCTCCCCTCAGTCTCTCGAACCTTGAAGCGCTTCAGCGTCTTGAACCTGTGCAGTAAGAACAGGTATAGGTGACCCTGGCTAAGCTGGGGGACCCTCCGATGCCTAAGTCAGGTGAAGGGATGTCTAAGTCAAGTCAAGGGAATCCGGGTCTAAATGGAGAGTAGAGGAGAGTGCGAGATATTGTGTACCTGTAGTAGTGAGGTCTTAATGTATTTATATCTGACTCTTGGACGGTCTGGGTCCGTTATTGTTAGCATGATTTACTCAATCACTGGGATACTAAGATCGTGGAGATATTATGCGCAATCCATGAATTGTGTAGTGTATCTGACGGATAATGCATATCCGTGAACGAAGTAATCATCCACGTTTGTTTATGGCAGTTTTTGAATTTGGCAGACAGAGTGCCCGCCTTAACATATTGCCTCGGCTCGGCTCGTCTTGACAAGATGCCACTCAGCCTTGGCCATTTAACTTGTTGAAGAGGAACACTGTCTTAGTCCGAGCCAAACTCCGAACTGAGCTAGCAGACCCAACTTCTTATTTATCAAGTGCTCTGGAAACCTTCTTTTTGAGGTCCAACGCAAGGTGTCGGATTTATCTTATCGGGTCGAGTTTCCTGCAATCGATATCAGTGGTCGGATCGTTCGTCTTCCGTCAGACGTTAAGTAGACAACATATCACTTCCGATCGGAGTGTGGAAGTCACTCCGATCCGCGACCTCGAAGTAATAGCACCTTCATAGTGCACTACTTCTTCAGGGACGCTCACATTAGGTCGGACGAGCATCGCCTCGGTTGTTCATGCACTTGGTTGAATTAGTTTGTTACTTACTCTAGGATTTATTAGGGGCTCGCATCTTCTCATAACAAAAGCCTCCTACTCTTCGAGTTCAACTGTGGACTCAGGGAGTAATTTCGTAGAAGATTGCCTACCCATGCTGGTGTAATTATGATTTTTGAATTCGAAATGCCATATTCTCAGGATTTTGCGCCTATGGACTGCTCTCTAGTTGACGCATGACGACGGTTACGATTTTGAATAATTGCTCAGTGTATGACGAGTCGCCACGTAAGCCCGAGGAAGAGTCCATGTGATGGCTCCACCTGCTCGAGCGCCGTTTCATGTATCGGAGTGCGTTGTTCAATATCGGAACCGTACTACTTGGCAGGGGCTCGGCCAATGACAGACAACCATGTGTGCTCGGGAATTAGCTCGCGACGATTTTCCTGTGGCCATCACTCCTTGCTATTAATGCAGAGATTCTCTATAGCTTATATAAGTTTCTTTCGGACCTGCTCCTTTCATTGGCATTTTGAGTTCGAGTGTGTGCCGGAGGAGGCGATTTTCGGTGAGTGCAATTTCGGGTGATTTGGAGATTCCGACGGGCGATTCCGACTGATCAAGCATTTCCGGCAAAGTTGATTTTCGGAGACCATTTGGTGATCTCCCCCATCGCTCCTTTTAGTTCTCTTTACAATGTCGTTTGATCTCGAGACTGTTCGAGAGTATGGTGATGACTCCAAGCCGGGGAGCTCTAATAGCGGGAGAGGGGCCTCGGAAGGCCCCTTTGAAGCTGTACCCTTATAGCCTCCGCCTCGAAGACAAAAAGAGGTAGGGGCTCGGACTCAACGGGCTAGCAAGAAGAAGGCCGCCCGAGCCCCCCAAACCACTACTACCGAGGCTGTTGAAATGCCCGTGGGTGGGCAAGCCTCGGACGTAGTCCTTGGAGGCTCCGTTCTGTTGAAGTCTCAGATGGGATGGATTTGTTCGGAGTTCCAGATCCTGAACTCTGTTCAGATAAGGGCCCCCAGGCCCCTTGACACTGCTGGTGCCCCTGCTGAGGGGGAAGTTTCAATCTTCCTCTATGCACTGCAATGTGGGCTTCGGCTCCCTCTACATCCTTTCGTCCGAGCTATAACAACTTATCTCGAACTTGCCCTGGGACAATTCACCCCCAATGCTTGGAGGGTGTTAATCTCTTCCTTCATTATCTGACGCCAAGTCGGGAATCCAGAGCTGACTCCGGAGGAGTTGATGAGCCTGTACCTAGTTAAGCATGACAGCCAAGAAACATGGTACTATTTTGTGACCCGAGGCAGCAAAGGGTCGGGACTGGTGATGAACCTTCCGTCTTCTAACAAGGATTGGAAGAATAAGTGGTTCTAGGCGGCAGGTGAGTGGGAGGCACCAGCGGCGGAGTTGGGACTCTGTCAACTCGGGTTCCCACCCGATTTTTAAAATCAGGTCGGACTGTAATTCTCTTTCTTTCTCTCTCTTTTTTTTATTTCCCTTCTACTTTAGTCAGAATAGAGCTTCTTTTATCCTTGTAGATTTTTCGAGGGGCACGCCACTACTCGACTCGGTTCAGAAGAACCGCATCGCCAAGGTTAGGGTACGATCGAGGGAGCTTCGATCCTGGACAGACCTGATCACCGCGACCAACCTTCACTAGTCCGGGCTTTACAAATCTCAGCCTCTCCCCACATCCTTCAGTAAGTTGCCATCTTATTACCTTTAGTGGGATCAACTTCATTTGCCTGGTCGCTGATCTGTTATTTCTCGTGCAGGCATGGCCAAGGCGTCTAGTTCTCGGAGGAGGAAGGCTGCTCCAATGGCAGAGGAGATGTTGAGGGTTGAGTCGAGAATGAAGACTATTGTTCGGAGGTGGCAGGCCGCCCCTCACGAGGAGGGTCCCTCTGTTGTAGTTTCGGTTGTCGCAGCTCCGACTGAGGTGATTGCTGATATGCAGGTTTTAGCAATCATTGTTTCCGCTCCAACAATCATAACTCCTTCCTCAGCAGCAAGCATAAATCCTCTTCCTCCCACGGTCGTTCCTCCCACCGCGGAGGCCCCACCTACAGCCCCCGAGCCCTGCATTACCGTGCCCTCTTCCTCCGAACGGGAAGAGGCCATTAGGATGGCTGAGGACATGCTCTCTCTCTCCGAAGCTGGAAATGAGTTCAGGACCGAGGCTCAAACCTCAGCAGGCAGTCGGATCGAGGCTGGGGAAGCAGCCGGCTAGGCTCAGGTGGGGACGAGCGGCGGGGGGTTCGAGCCGGGCTACCACTTGTCCTGCTTGACGCCCTTGGCTGCCAAGCATGCCCCCAAAGAGGAGACTGCCAAACTTCTTACCAAGTTGGACACCTCCTTCTTGAACGACATGGCTTCCGTTTTTTTCACGGTATTGCTCATTGCTTTTCTGCCTTTTTTTTTTTTTTTAATTTCTTCATCATCCGCACGATCACTTTTCTATCTCTGTTCAGACTATCCCGAAGCTTCTTTCGACTCGGGAGAGAATATGAGAGCTCGAGAGGAGGGATGCCGAGATGGAGGCACTCTGGAACGAGGTAGGGATTCGTAGGGATGAGGCTACACTATTCCAACTCGAGCTGGGCGAGCTACGTCGGCAGCTTGAAGATGGGAAGACTAGAGAGCTCTAGCTGCAAAAGGTTGCCGGTGACCTCAAGGTTCGGTGTGTGGCGGCGAAGGCTGAGCTGACACGGGCTAGGGCTCATGGAGATTTGTTAGCCACGAAGATTACCCGGCTGGGAGAAGTCCTGGAACGGACTAAGGCCGAGATGGTTGAAGAACAGAGCCGAGCCATCTCTCAAGTGATGGAGGATTAATGGGCCAAAGATGAGGCTTTCCTGGTAGGAGTAGTGGCTGCTGTGATTGATGCCTTCAAGGCTTCAAAGGAAAGGGATGTCGAAGCCAGTAAGTTTTACAATTGTGGCTTTGATGCTTGTATTGAAGCGGTCTAGAATTTGTACCTGGACCTTAACCTTGAGCCCTTGTTGCTTGACGACGCTGGAGAGAAACCTGCCAAAGACGCCCACCCTGACCAAGCTCCCGATTCCCAAGCACCCTTGACTGCATAATTCTTAGTAGCCTCCTTTTTTTTCTGATTAGATGATATTATTATTTTTTGAATGGATGGTATATTTTTTGACCCTTTAGAAAGGGCTATTAGATGATTTTTCTTGTGTTAGTTAATTTCTAGATGTTTGATGCTGATTGGTGATTGTCGAATTGAATCGTTGACCTGTTGGTTTATCTCCGTGCGTGGCTAGGCCAAGCCAATCCTTTGACAGGTTAGCTCCCTGCCATGTTGTTTACTGGATCGTTTAAGCCTTCTTGGCTCAACTATTGTTAAGTCTGAACCCCTGGGGGTTCGGCTCATCCCACGATTGGTGAGAAACCTTTGCTCTGTGCATTAGTTGGATGATGAGTCGATTGCCCTGCTGGGGAGTCGGGTCATCTTTTGGCCTTTTCCCCTAACTTAGAGGGGATGTCATGTCGAGTTTTTATGGGATTACGTTCTGACCCCTTCTCTAAGGGATCATCTCGTTCGGTCCGCCTCTGAACATGAGAGGTAACTTTTACTTAGTAGATAAATCCATTCATATAGAAGAGAATCATGAATTTTATTGAAAGCCTTAAAGGCTGGTCGTTCAGAGGCGTACACTTTATTGGGGGCCTTAAAGGCCTGTATATTAGGGATAATAGATCTTCAGGTGTTCGACGTTCTGAGGGTGAGGGAGTTGACGGCCTTCAAGGTCTTCCAAGTGGTAAGATTCTGGCTTTATTGATCGGACCACTTGATATGGTCCTTTCCAGTTAGGTCCGAGTGCTCTAGCCCCGGCTCAGTAGTGTTCTAGAAGTCCCAGCAGAGGACTAAGTTCCCTGGGGCACCGCCTGACCTTGACTTTAGAATTGTAGAAGTGTACCACCTGTTGATGTCGAGCAGTAACTCGGAGCCTTGAGATGTTTCTGACCTCCTCAAGCAGATTCAGATTAGCTGCGATCTGATTGGAGTTCTGACCCTCCTAGTAATGCGTTACCTGAGCAGTAGGAAGGCCAATTTCTACTGACACCATTGCTTCTGAGCTGTAGGAGAGCGAGAATGGAGTTTCTCCAGTTGAGGACTGAGTTGTAGTCTTGTAAGCCCAAAGTACGAATGGAAGCTCTTCGGCCCAATCGCATTTCACTTTTTCTAACTTTGTCTTGAGATGGTGTTTGATGACCTTATTAACCGCTTTCACCTGCCCATTGGACTGTGAGTGCCAAGGTGAAGAATATGCGTTTGTGATGCCGAGCCCTTAACACATGCCACAGAACTTGTCGTTATCAAACTGTCGGCCATTGTCAAATACGATGGTGCACGGAATTCTGAATCGACAAATAATGTTTTTCCAGACAAAATCAATCACTTTCTGTTTTGTGATTTTTACAACAATTAGGCCTTAGCCCACTTTGTGAAGTAATCGACTGCGCCGATGGCGAACTTGACTTGTCCCTTCCTTGTAGGTAGGGGGCTAATGATGTCAATTTCCCACTAGGCGAATGACCAAGGACCACTCATGGGTGTCATTTCTTCCCCTGGTTGCCTCAGCACAGCTGCATAATGTTGACATTTATTGCATTTTCAAACATAATCCTTCGAGTCCTGCTTGAGGGTCGGCCAGAAGTATCCTTGTTGAAGTATCTTTTGGGCCAGGGCTCGGCTACCGGAATGGTTTCCGCAGATTCCTTCATGAATCTCCCGAATCACGTAATCGGCTTCGTCAGGACAGAGACACCTGAGGTAAGACTGAGAATACCCCTTCTTATATAACATACCGTCCACGACGATGTATCGAGCCTCTCTAACTCTTAGTCGTCTTACTTTCAATTTATCCGGAGGGATTTCACTGGACGTGAGGTAGTTAAAGATAGGGTCCATCCAGCTCAAAGTAGCTTGCACTGGATTGACTATCTCTGCCTGACCTATGGTCGGGTGTTCTATGAATTCGATGGGGATGAATCGTAGAATCTTTCCCTCCGCGGCAGAGGCAAGCCTCGCAAGGGCGTCAACCCATGAGTTCTCCACTCTTGGGATTTGTTGGATAGCGCAACTCCAAAATTTTTCGATCAACTTTCTCGCCTCGCCGAGATAAGCGATCATCCTTGTCTCTTTAGTTTCGTAGTAGAAATGTGGTTTACCACCAACTATGAGTCGCATTGGACTTGGAGAGACTGAACGCCCAGACTTGTCGCCAACCTGAGTCCGACTAGTAATGCTTCATACTCCACCTCATTGTTCGAGGCTTTTAACCGAGTCTGATCGCATATTGGATAGTCGTAGAATTGGGTGCAACTAGGGTGATTCCGGCTCCAGCTCCTTTAGCATTGAACGACCCATCAACATAGAGAACCCATCCCTAGTCCAATACTACCTTTTGGTCACCCAGGGAGACAGGCGGGGTCATCTCTACTTCGATGCCGATATCTTTTACCTTCGGAGTGGTAAATTCGACAATAAAGTCTGCCACGGCTTGACCCTTAATTGCTGTCCTTGGATGAAATTGGATGTTGAATTCTTCGAGCTCAATGGTCTACTTGGTCATTTGTCCTGAAACCTCGGGTCTCTGGAGAACTTGCCTTAGAGGAGAGTTAGTTAATACAACAATGGAATGAGCTTGGAAGTATGGACGCAACCTCTGGGTTGAAACATCAAGGCTGAGTGCTAACTTTTCCAGGGACGAATATCTCATTTCCATAGGTACCATCGCCTTGCTCATGTAATATACAGGGTATTACTTGTTCCCACCTTCTCTGATTAAGGCCGAGCTAACAGCTGAGGCCGAGACCCCAAGGTACAAGAACAGGGGCTCACCTTCTTCAGGCTTGGATAGGAGGGGGGTGAGCCCAGGTACTGTTTTAGCTGCTGGAAGGCTTGCTCATACTCTAACGTCCACTCTACCTTCTTATGACCCTTTAATTGTTGAAAGAAGGGGAGGCATTTGTCTATCGCTCTGGGTATGAAACGTCCGAGTGCGACGACTCTTCCCGTGAGGTATTGTATCTCCTTGACGGTCCGAGGAGAACTCATGTCAAGGAGTGCTTTAATCTTGTCGGGGTTTGCCTCGATGCCCCGCTGACTGACCTGGAACCCAAGAAACTTTCCTAACTCAACCCCAAAAATGCACTTTGCGGGGTTCAACTTCATCTGGTATTCTCGAAGGACATTGAATGTCTCCCTAAGATCTGTCGAGTGATTGGATGCCTTGATACTTTTCACCAGCATGTCGTTGACGTATGCTTCCATGGTGTGTCTGATCTGTTTAGCGAACATTTGATTTATCGACCTCTGATACATCGCCCCAATGTTCTTCAGGCTAAATGGCATGAGCTGGTAACAGTAGATCCCTTATCCATGATGAAGGTAGTCTTCTGCCTGTCTGGGAGATGCATCGCAATCTGATTGTACCCGAAATAGGCATCCAAGAAGGAGAGTAACTCATGACCAACCGTGTTATCCACCAGTTAATCGATCCGAGGCAATGAGAAGCTATCCTTGGGGCATGCCTTGTTCAAGTCTGAGTAGTCTACACAGACCCGCCACCTCCTGTTGAATTTTCTGACAAGCACTACATTTGCAATCCAGTCAGGGTAATATACTTCCTCTAAATGCCGACGTCGAGTAGGATAGAGACCTTCTCACCAATGGCCTCGTAGCACTCGACGTCGAATGGTCTTCTCTTTTATTTTATCGGTTTATGATATGGGTCCACGTTCAGCCTTATGACCAAAATATCAGGGGAGATCCCTGACATATCTGCATGCGACCACACAAAGACGTCCCTGTGTTGTCTTCTTCGTTGAGGGGCACCTTCTCCAGGTCTTCTACGGATGAGTTCCTGGTGGGTCCAGGAGTAGAGAGTAAGTGCTTGTTTGACGGATCCTTTTTTGACTGCTATCGTGTAACATCTCTGAGCTTCATGTTGGTCGCTTTGGAGGTAGCCTGTTTCGCCCTCAGCTGGAAACTTCATCATTAGATGATAAGTAGAAACGACCGCCCTCATTGCATTGAGGGAGGGTCGGTGCAGAATGACATTGTGCACCGATAATACAATGACAATAAGAAAGTCCACCATAAGGGTGACTTGGTGCCGTCTATAACACCCTAAATTTTTTCTAACCTAGAATTAGATGTCCTTGGACGTAGAACTGCCCTAGGACCTTATTCTGTCATAATTAGGGCATAATTTAGTTAAGTACTAACCTGAATAATCAGTAGAATTAGCTTGAACCACTTTAAATATGATCTGCAAGATCCAAAACTCGTAGAATTATTAACGCTACGTTACCCTGAAATCTAGGATCCATTCCTAAACCCAGTTGCTCTCTGGAGCATCATGAAACTCTGTATCAGACCTGGACCACACATCGAAAGTCCAATAGCGACGAACTTAGACAATTATGACCGCCTAGTTGGACTTGACAATCACCTTAAAAATCAAGTCCAGATGATGTCCTGGGACTATTTTCTTGAGTCCGGAGTGAAGAGTGTGAGAAAGTGAATATTTTTATGAAATTAAATATGAATTTAAGTAATCTGAGTCGTGTCGCTTGCATGCCGATTTTAAGCATTTTGACCATTAGTTTCTGACCCAAATACACCCTCGGATCAGGGAAGATGGCCCACACATGTCAAAATACTTGTGGCCCTAATCGAGTTTCGGTGACCGTTGAATTGAAACTGGTCCACCACGGTCGATCTGGAAACCCGATCGGACTGAAATCTTAGCTTAACCAAGATCCTATTTTAGTGAGCTTAAGTCCGACCGCATTAAGCATAGGGGCCTCTAGAAGTGCTCCGTTGGATCAGAACAGGCCTCCTTTGGCTATAACTTAAGCATACCTTGGCCCTGGGGCCATTCCCATCAGTTCTGGGCCTATATAAGGGCCTTAAATCCCTTCTCATTCACTCCATACGAATTTGAGAAAACCCTAGGAGAGAGGAGAGTAAAGAGAGAGAAAGTGAGAAAGAAGTGGGAGCTACTTCTGGGATTCAATCCTCGTTACTCCATGTGCTTAAACATCACTACCAGATCGCTATTTCGGCACTTTCAATTCCACTATTGGGTAAGAAAACCTAACCCTAATCCGTTCTAGGGTTTCAAATAGTTGAAATGATGAAATAGCTAACCTAGTTCATGCTATAGGTTGCCTTTCAGTTTCTCTTAGCAGCGGTTTATACAAAGTTCCCAACGCCCCCCATCTATCCACGTAATCCCTTGCCGACTCATTTTTGCCTTGTCGTACAGAAGCCAACTTAGCAATATTAATGTCAGGACTTATGGAGAAAAACTGAGATATGAAAGCGTCTTGCATCTGCTTCCACATGCAAATAGAACCCGGAGCCAAATTGTAATACCATCGGAATGCATTACCTGTCAACGATGCCTCGAACAATTGCAAGCAATATTACGGTATTGCAGAAAGACCTCCTATACTGGCATTGAAGGGCTTTAAATGTTCTTCAGGGGATCCTTTCCCATCGAACTTTTGAAAATCTGAACACCTGAAATCGGCTGGGAAGGGAACGTCATGCATTTTTCTCGGATATGGTATACGGTATCTGAAATGTCTAGTATCTTCTTGTTCCTTCTCCATTCGACTATCCTTTTCAATTACTGTCTTTTGAGCCGCATTATGCATGAAAGTCGCCAAGGCTTCTTTGAGGCTTCTGCATTCTTCCATTAATGCATTTTGGGCCTCTACCATTTCATCGAAATGACCCTCTGTAGTTGTTTTATAATCCGAATTTGTTCCAGTCATGAACACTGTGGCTTTTCCACTCTTTGACGAAGTAGTCATAGAAGGAGAGTAAGAGTATGCCGACATGACGGGGTCTGCAGAAAAGGGAGGGGATATAGTTTCACCAGGCCTTTTCGTACTTTCTGCGGCATCAACTGACTGAGATGACGCCGATATTGATGAACCTTTTAGAGACGGTGTTGGC
This sequence comes from Magnolia kwangsiensis, assembly GCA_037074715.1. NCBI lineage: Eukaryota > Viridiplantae > Streptophyta > Magnoliopsida > Magnoliales > Magnoliaceae > Magnolia > Magnolia kwangsiensis. The sequence continues at coordinate 61,243,231 of CM073583.1, read as the reverse complement.
GATCTGATAACCGATGCTTTTCCCTTTCGCTCTCTTATTCGTCTGGCCATTGATGCATTTAGAGCTGGGAATTCACGTGCTGTCAATTGGGGAACCATCTGCGCTGAATAAATCGCCAGAGGAGCGAGTTCCGGGTTTCTTTTGATTGTGCTTCGTGTGACGGGTCCTCTGATCTTTAATGGAGGCAGACTCATTCCATGATTCCTGAAGTTTTGTGTTCGTGCCTTACGAGATGTCACGACAGTCCAGCCTGCATTGTCTCCTGATGGCTGGGGCGAACCAGAAATGGCCCCAGCTGTTACTTGAGCACTACTACTTTTACGCATGTGGCTTGGTGCGTATTCTATCACAAACCCTGTCGGGATGAATCGGAAGTTCACTCTTCTTACGGGGATCGCCATGGATGTTGAGTTGTAATCAGATTTTAGAAACCTTCAATCACGAAACATATTTATAGTTAGTAATTGAATGATTAGGGTGATTTATCTTAGAGATGAAGGGAGGACTTCCCACTGAGAGTTGCCATTTTGGCGTCCCATGACGAATGTTCGTAACCACCTTACTGTTAATACTTTAAATAAGACAGAAAACTCCCCAGCAGAGTCACCATTTTGTTTTGACAAAGAAACAAATGCATTTTGATTTGGGGAAGTTGTCTTATTCAAACATAACAGAGGGAGAGTACTATGAACATTCATCACATTCTATTAATACTGAGTTCGTTTACATCCTCTTTACATCCCTTGATTCTAAGATAAATCATTTAGAAGTAAAGGATTTGTGCTTTAAGCATCAAGAGTTCATTTCGGCAGCCTTCCGACGCCTGATTTGATCATCTCCTAGAACTTAGGAGGAATGTCGATCCGATCGACAAGTCATTTCGACAGCCTTCCGGCGCCTAATTTGATCATCTCCTACGACTTAGGAGGAATGCCGATCCGATCGACGGGCCTTCAATGAAATAGAGATTTTGGCAGCATAACAGCGCCTGAGAAAAGAAGCCTGGACCACGGACTTCGGCAACACAACGGCTCTTGGGCTTTACAGACTGCAGGGCAGTCCGGTTGCGCGGTCCTGCGCAACTCCTAGGAGACTTCGCTCTTACCTTCTGTCTTTCGCTCCGTTTTGCTCCTCTTGAAAATCTTCAATCCTCTTTAATGAAGGAAGGGAGGGGGTATTTATAGACCCTCGCACGTGTAAAAATCCTAATCTTAGCAATGTGAGACTATTTCCCAGTGTTTTGGATCATTTTGAACGAAGCCCTTTTGTGAAGTTCATTCCGAGATCCCGCGCATCTGCTATTCTAGTTACGCTGTCACGCGCAACAGAGATTGATTGCGTGGAACCGCGCAACCTATAATGGCTGCGCGGTCCTGCGCATTGTCATGAAAACTACCTCTCCCTTCTTCTTTTCGAAAGTTCAATCCTCTTATCTCTTCTTGTTTTAATCCTTTGCCATTTTTTGTGCCTCAACAGAGGGTGAGTACTGGTGCAGATGTCAGCCTCATTTTCAGTTCTTGGAAGGCTGCCTCCGTATTCTTTTCCCCGGTGAATTGCGTGTTCTTCTTCATTAGTTGGGTGAGCGGCCGCACGATTCTGGAGAATTCTTTGATGAAACGACTTAAATACCCTGCCATACCTAAAAAGCTTCGAACCTCGGTCAATGTGGTGGGCTGGTACCACTTGGATACTGCTTCAACTTTAGCGGGATCGACTGTGATGCCCTCTTCCTTCACTACGTGCCCTAGAAACTTCACCTCTTTTTCCCAGAACTCACATTTGGATAGCTTGGCTTACAACTGATTTTCCTTCAGCGTACTCAGGACTCTGCACAAATGTTACTCGTGTTCCTCCTGTCTTTTGGAGTAAACCAAGATGTTGTCGATGAACACGGTCACAAACCGATCTAGGTATGGCATGAAGACTCGGTTTATGAGGTCCATAAATACTGCCAGAGCATTTGTAAGCCCAAAGGACATTACCAAGAACTCATAGTGCCTATAACGAGTCCTGAATGTGGTTTTAGGGATATCCTCATCCCTGATTCTTAGCTGGTGATATCCTGATCGTAGGTCAATCTTCGAGAAATATTTAGTGCCTTTGAGCTGATCGAACAGGTTGTCGATACGTGAGAGAGGGTATCTATTCTTTATCATCACTTCATTCAACCGCCGGTAATCTATGTAGAGGCGCATCAATCCGTCCTTTTTCACGAACAGGACTGGTGCTCCCCAAGGAGAGACGCTGGGGTGAATGAAACCTTGGGTAAACAGCTCATCTATCTGCTTCCTAAGCTCTTCCATTTTACAAGGGGGCATTTGAAACAGAGGTAATGATATGGGGGCAATTCCTGGTTTTAGGTCAATGCAAAAATCTACTGCTCGCCTTGGGGGTAGTCCTGGTATCTCCTGAAATACCTCAGGGAATTCCCGCATTAATAGGATTTGACTGATAGTAGACTCGTCTGATTCTGACTTTTTTAGGGCTTGTGAGCTTTCCAGTGTACCGCGCTTACTTTTCCCTTTCACGGTAAAAGAGGCTTGCCCGGGGACGGTTATAATGACCGTTCTGTCATGGCAATCCATCACTACCCGGACTCGAGATAGCCAATCCATCCTGAGGATGACGTGAAACTGCTTCATAGGCATGAAGATTAGATCCATAGCCACTTCATGATGTGTGAGGGTTAGGGATAATCTTTGCATAACTTGTCTGTTTCGATGAATTTTCCCATAGGGGATGCTACAACTAAGAGGGCATGTATGCGAGTTATGTTCAACCCTAATCTATTTGTAATAGTAGAGTCCATGAAAGATAAGGTTGCACCAGAATCAAATAAGAGAAAGACAGGGGTATCGTGGATGTGAGCGGTACCATAAATGGTCTGATGGAGGTGTCTGCAGCAGCTACAGCGAATACGTGAGCGGGGGCCCTCTGGTGGACTGGAGGTCTCGATTTCTACGTCTGTGGCCTTGGTGCTGACCTGACAGCTACTGGTCCTGCCTGAGGGTGACCTGATGGTGGAGCGATGCCTTCGTCCCTCATCTTTTTGAAACATGTCTGTGTAAGGAGTCTGGGCTTGTGGCAGTAATCGCAATTCTTTACGGGAGGCATGGGTGGTGCACCTGCAAGCATGACCCTGGCTCTCCTTTCTGGTCCAGATGGGGCAGGAGGCATTTGTCAGGGCCATACTGGGACGTCCCTAGCTGAGGGACGAGTCCTTAGGGCGCGCTCAAAATCCTTTTTGACTAGCATGGCCTTGTCCACTAGCTTGGCGAAGTCCTCGAAGTCCCAAGCACACAGTCCCTCCTTGAATTTCTGTAATTTGTACTCAGCATTTTCCACGGCTTTAGACATGTATCGAGAGAGTTCATCGAACTGGGCCTCATACTGGGCAACGGTCATATTTCCCTGCTCCAGTCTCAAAAACTGAGCTATCTTTTCATTCTTACACGACCGGGGGAAATATTTCTCGAGGAACTTCATCTTAAACCCAGCCCATGTCCATGCATATGTGGTCGGGACGCTCCGTTGTAAACCCTGCCACCAGTTTCCGCCTCACCCTCTAACAAATACGTGGCCAAGTTTACCATTTGTAAATCGGTACACTCCAGGGGCCGCATAATCTTGAAAATCCTTGCTAGCCAACGGTTCGCTTGCATTAGATCCGGTGCTCCTTCAAATGTTGGCGGTCGGAGCTTCTAAAACCTTTCAAAGATGTCTAGGCCTCGACTGTATCTTTCTCTAGACGCCTCCCCGCTATCTCGGTTTCCTAAGGATTCCATCATGAGGTTATGCATGTCTCGTTGCTGGTGCATGAATACGTCTTGTTGTTACTGCATAGCTGTAGCCATTTGCTCAACGTCTGCAAAGGCTGCAGCCCCGGTCTGATCTCTTGCAAATGTTCTAAGCCCCGGTCTGATCTCTTGCGGATGTTCCAACGGTCGGCCTCCCTTGAGCAAAGTATGGTGATGGCAGCCCGGTGGTGAAGTCCCATGGGGAAGGGGAATCCCCCACTATTTCTAATGCGTTATCGGTATTTGCGATGCCCGGTGGAAGGCCTGGAGTGTACTCTGGACCGCGCTCCCTTTGGCGCTCGCTCGAGGGGATGGGGTGGATATCAACTGTATCAGTACGATGTAATCGCAGCACAGGCGGCATGATTTTCTGCGATATCAAAATTCGTGGTTCAGTTGTTTGCGAGATGTCCTGAACCTTCTGTGAATAGTGTCAAGGTCATATATCTCATTACTTGACTATCGCGAGTGTGCCAGTTGCTCCTAACCTGAGGGATGTTCCTGTTTGAAATTTATTTATTTTTTATTTTTTATTTTTTGAAGGGGAGGCTAAGATTTTTGTTTCTAAGTTCAAACGACTGTCTTGATGTTTCTCAAGGGGTCCTAGTTATTTTATTTTCTACGTTTGTATACCCAAGCTGCTTTCTAAGGGGAACCCCTAAGTTTGTCCTAAGTTATTTACCTAAGGACTTTGTATACTTAGAGCCCACAGCCAGGCTATCTCAAACTCCGCTCTAATACCAACTTGTAACGTCTCGATTTCTAAAACCCAAGTACGGGACTCGTTTTCAGAAATCCGAGAGTCTATAGATCAGAGAAACAATGGAATGTAAACTCAGAGTACGATAGCAAAAAAAAACATGTATATTCATGAAAGCCCAAAAATTTGACCCGCTCAGCTGGGGATCTTAGTTACAAACCTATGAGTCCAAAATATCAAACCACTAAATATAAAACATCAAGCTACTGGTTAATTCCAAAATATGCCGCTACGTCCTGATGCGGCTCGTCCTCATAATGCTCCTCCTCTTGCTCCACGGTGGCATCATCAAGGCTGGCACCGACGCCTTCCACATTTGTCCTTGTGTATTTTGTACGGTTGAATAGTTGATGGATGAGTGGTCAGCTCAGTGTGAATTTTCCTCAAGATTACACATCTCTGCCTTAGTAAACATAGTTAAAAGGAAAACAAGAAGTAATCCAAAACAAGCAATATGCAGTCTTATTAAATGCATGGTGAATGCACATCGGCCTGAGGATTCACATCCAGCCGGACTTGGGCTTGTCGCCCATGCAAATCATCGACCTGGGAGAAGCATCCAGTCGGACAGGGGTCGATAGTCGATGGTCTGGGAGCTAGTAAAACGATATCCCAACAACTCTGAGGCATGTGCTACAGCATCCAGAATTAGCCATCCTTCATCGCCAATATGCTATGAATGCATGATTAACTAGCCGTTATTAATCTAATTATAATCAACCAATTTAAGCAATTCAATGGTCACTACGAGGAGCTCTGAGCCCGGCGTAGGCCAACAGCTCGGGCATAGTGTCCCATTACCACCATCCCCGACTCATGAGGTCCTCCACCTTGGGATGTTCTAATAGGGTACCTTGGTCAAAATGTCACCAGTTCAAGGTCCCTATTTCCCACACGATTTGTCTAATTTCAATCCCAAGTGTCGCTTGCACATGATCATGGAACCCCCCATGTGTAACATCAAAAGGGTGTGTACAGAAGAAAATTATGTTAACATGTGACAATATATGACTTCAAGTAAGGCATGTAAAGAGCATCATAAATTAATAACTAGTGAGGATACATTATCAAGTCATGTGAGTAGTGATCAAGGATTAACTAGCGCGTGGGCAAGTATCATAATAGTGGTGATCTAGTACAAACAAGGTTTAGCTAATTTAGAAATGGAAAGCTCAAGGGGAAAGTCATCACCTGTATGGTCATGCTCTCGTGCTCGACCTGAGTCTTCTTGTGGTCCGAGGTTACTCAGGGAATTTCCTAAAAATTCAGTTTGTATCCGTCAGGTTTGTACAAAAGGAAGTGCATTAACAAGGCCCCTTTAGGCTCGTGTTGGGCCCATTATGATGTTATTATTTTCCTTCCAGGTTTCTTATACGGTCACAAGGACCTAGACTGAGGGAAATAATTAATTACTATATTATTCCCAAAACTTTTACTCTCTGCTATGTATTACACTACAGTCTACCAAGTGGATATGTCTCATTTTTGTCTCGACCCTAAGGGCAAGCTCACCCAATGGAATGGACGGTTTGGATGAAACACATACATCAGGGTGGGGCATGCAGAGTGTCGAGGTGTAGCAAATATGTTTCTCTGTTAGCCACCCAACTAGCTATCGGCACCAAGACCTCTAGCGTTGAAATGAGGTATCTTCACTCAGTCTGTCAGTTGAGGTATGGATGGTGTTTACATCATTAACTGATGGATGGTTTTAGAGATGTCCATTAATGGACGGCCACGGATCTATGATCCCCGGGGGGTTGTACAGTGAGGTGGCCCACGTCCAGGCCTCGGGTGGTATGGATTCATAATACATATCAGATGGGTCCTGCATGAGGCTACCACACGTACATCAAGTATATATATACGTATATATGTATTATATTATATCAATCTCACATGTATTCAATGTATATTTAATTATTATATGCATCTGATTTGTATTTAAATGTTATATATCTCATGTGTCTCATGTGTATTTGAATATCATATCAACGTGGATCCCACATGGGGCCTACTGACGTCATATGCATCTGGTGCATGTATGGATATATATTAACGTCATATGCATCTGGTGTATATGGGGATATATATGCATCTGACGTTACATGCATCTGAGGTGTGTATGTCTTATGTACCTGTTATATACTCCCTTTTAATTTGGGTTTCATGTGGCATCAAAGTGGGCCATGTGATGGGTGGCCTGGATGAATCATGGAGATCCGTGGCTGATGGAGGGATGGTTTGAATGAAATCCTTATACACCCGGATGCGTTGGTGGAATGCATGTGTCAGGAGTATAATATTACATTATTTGAAGCTTGCATGCACGTACAGTTGCATGTGCATGCAATTTAATATATATTTTTCCATTTTGAAACATGCGTCCAGGGCCTGCTTAGCTGGCAGTAGGCCCGGCTGAGCTATGTCATCAAGGTGGGGTCCACTTATGTGACCCAACACAGTTATATGGTGAGGTCCACCCGCTGATACAGGGTGTGATCCCCCTGCACGTGTGCAAGGCCAAAAACCAAGGCAGCCCCTTAGTCTTTGGTGAGGCCCACCTGCAATTGGCAAGGCCCAGTTGCATCCCACCTTGATTTTTAACTTGCATAGCACCCTGCTTTTGTCATGAAAACGGTCTCTTCTTCATCAGTTCTGGAGACCATTTTCGCCCCTGATTTTCGGCTCTACCATGGCTCTTTTCCCGGCCGTTTCATGCCTACGTCAACGCCTCAAAGGATGGCATGGTGACTGCCAATTCTCTGAGACACAGACCAGTCCGATCATGGCCGTTTTCATGCCAAAAAATGTCCGTTTCTCAGTCTGATTTTTGAGGTGTGCAGCAGCTCATCAGAGGTTGTTTCCGTGAGTTGTTTCTAGACTGGGTTTCAGCCCCATGCTGAGACCATTTAGATGCCGTGGTTCAGCCCCAAGCAGGGCCTGAACTCAGGCCACGTTCGGCCTCGAACGTGGGCTGATTTTATCTTTAAAAATAGGGTTTGTCCTTGGTCATATACACTGTCCCTGCTGATGGTGTTTCTCAATCAAGGCGAGATGTGATGGGACTTTGGTCTTGGGTTTTTCTTTATGGAGAAAGGAATGGGAAGAAAGTCTTACCTCCAACAGTTGGGTTCGACCCAATCCTGGGGCTGGTATGCACGCAGTCACCTTCTCCTTATTCCTCTCTTCTCTTCCTCTGTTTACTCACCCTCTCTGTTTTCTCTCTTTCTTCTCTCTCCGACTCTTTCCTTTCTCAACTCTCTCTCTGTTTTCTCTTTCTTTTCTCCTTGTTTCCTTCCTATCTCACCTCTCTTCTGTTTGGAGTCTGAGAGGGCTGAACCTCCCCATTTATAGGTAGGGAGAGGAGGGGTCCAGCGGCTGGGATAGACTCTGCTAATCCCTAGGCAGTGGCCGTCGGTGGCTGCCTCACTTTGTATCAAAACGGATAAATGCGGCTATTTTTGGCGAGAGAGAGCTGGCATCTGCACGTCAAAAATCCAATCGACGCGGCTCTCCCCGTAACTTCAGCTGTCTATTCGCCTTCTGTCTAGTCCTGGTAGAACGGACGGTCAGGGATCGATTTCCTTCCGTTTATATTCGGGGGCCCACCACCTTATAAGGTTTTGTTGGGGTGAGCCCCACCGACAAAATGGACGGTTTGGATTGGTCGGAAAACGGTCAGGGTGGCTCACTTAGGGGTTTAAACCCATTCGTTTCAAATGATGAAAGTGGCGGTAGAAGATTCTTCTCAAATTGCAAAAAAGGATCGGTAAACAAGACCTTTGACCGTTCCTCTTTGTCTAGTGCACATCGTGCACTAGTGGTTGGGGTGCACGTGCACTTTACTTTGGGGGCCCTGCCCCGATCAACTGTCTTGGGGTCTAGTCATAAAGGTCCTAGCCCAGTTTGGGGCAAGGCCGAGGCCCAGGTGGGCCATATATACCATTCAGGGACTCATTTGCCCATATATCATGATTCAAAGGTTTGATAGGTCCGAGGTTTCGGTCTGACAGTTGAATCAGGATTCAAGGGATTTTAAGTGTCTTGCTGGTCATAATTTATTCTCCCAAGGTTGTTAATGGGTGTATTGCATCAAAGTGACTCAGTTGATTTATTCATAGCGTGTTTTAAATATAAGGGTTTTGCTGAGTTTTTACCTTTCGGTTGGTGTTGGGTTTCATTTGGACCATGGTGGTTGGCTTCATCATCGAACGGGAGCCCCGACCTGTAGTGTAAACTTTAAGTTATCTAGCTTAATCACCTTTTATTTCAATAATCGGGGTCATTAGGGGTAACACCCGAGTATCAAAAGATACAGGGTGTTACACTTGATTCCAGAGTTCTCTGTGTACATGAAAATATTGATCAGAAGAAGAAGAATTAGGAAATTTATTACATCTACAGTAGTACATGGAAAGTGATGGATGTGCATGCCGTGCTATGAAAGAGTTGTATATATATATATATGACACATATGATCAATGTAATTCATGTTAGGAAGTCCAGTAAGATATGGTCCAAGCTCCGGGGTCAAAAACTATGATTGAAAGATCTGCATCATAACCAACCTAATCAATCCATGGGTAGAACCCCTCCTTCAGCTCATCAGCATAACAACAACTCCCCTAGCCTCAACTCCTATAAGCATACCAAATTCAATATCAAATCTATTATATTAAGTGTCTTCATAGGTACAAGCATAAAATAAGACTATCAAACAAAAACAAACAGGTGGAGAGGAACCTGTTGACTAAATCTAATTGTCTTCTCCCGTGACAGTCAAACAAGCTGTCTTACTCTTGAATGCTGACCAGCAAAAAAATCTCTAACCTGTAAAAACATATGTAGCTGTAAGTGTCTAACCAATCAGAACTCTTGGCATATCTAACAAGGTGAACAAGACAGAAACAAGTAATAGATGAGCTCTCCAATATATAACATAAATTTGGACCACCAAGAAAAAAAAAAAAAAAAAAAGTCATCTAGCTTGTTGCAAATGTTTTCACTCATTGGCAACCGTCATACACCATTTTCATTGCTCTACATTGTTCATTTGGTTGGCCCTGCCCGAGATGGCATCATCGTTGTCATCATCATCTTAGCCTTTCTCCTATTAATTTGGGTTCACCTCTTAAAAAATAAACACCCAACCCAAGTTGGACCAAGGCATAAGCATGTAGTTGGCTACAAGGAATAGAAGGGAGTCCTGGGATGAATGACAATAGACCAAAAGTCTTCCCCTCCAAAGAATACCATCCACCTCAGCTAGTTGACTTTCCCCACCCATATGAATGACAATAGACCAAAAGTCTTACCCTCTAAATCAACAAAAATAGAAACAAAAGAAAGCAAAAAAACAACACAGAAACAAACACTACCCTACAATCAAGGAATCCCAAATTGTGAAAGTAGATTGCAATTCATACTACTACCACAACAGCAACAACAATAACAACAACAATAAGAAGAAAAGACAGATCATTTGGAGAACAAAAATAATAACAACAACATTAAAGCTGCACACAACACTTACAAATTCCAAGGGAATAAAGAAACCCGCTTAGCTGGAACAATCAAAAACACAACTAAGGCTGACTGTCATAATTTAGTTGAAGTTCATTTTCTGCTGAGGAGTTTGAGAGTCCTACTAACCTATATGGCACTCGTAATGGTAAACGGAATCCTGATTTCTCATATAATGTTGCATAGGCTGTCAGATCATCATCCATGAACCAAGGCGGTAAAGGAGTGGTTGGATCAACCCTCAATTTTAAGGTGTAAAAAGTTGAAACCCATGGAATTTCTAACAACTACATTACAGAGAAATTTGGATTTGCTTCTGTTAGAAGCAATCAATGCGTTAAAGGTGACAAGCATCATTTGCCTTAGTTTGGTGAAATCTGCACAAGTGCTTCCACTTTTCTTTTCTTTTTTTCAAATTCAATTTCAGTATGGCTGATGTTGTGTGTAGCTTTAATGTTCTCTAGCTGATTTCAGATCCAACAATTAGCATAGCACATTTCATTCAGTACCAATTACTCCCAAGACAGCACAATAAAAGGGAAACCACATTACCTGCCACCTTGATATGTAGAAGCCTTTAGGGAGATCTTTGCTGATGGTTTTGGAACCAGGAAGGATAAATGGCACACCTAATGTTATGAATCCCAGTAACCTCTCAGGATGAAGGACAACGAATAGCAAAGCGGTAAAGACTCTCTAGATAAATGGCACACCTAATGTTATGAAATCCGTTGCATAGAAATCACAGAGCATGAATTGTCATGCTCCAAAGAATGTGACCATATGACCCCAAGTCTCCATGGACCAACTCTCTATTTTATGCAATGAAATCTCTATGGAAGAACACTTCCAAAACCAAAACGACTCGTCTTTAAAAACTTTCTTGTAAGGCATAAGAATTTTTTTAAAACACAATGAAACGCCTAAAATCCCGTTTTGGAGCATTTGTGAAACCCTTGTGAAATGTTTATGAAATGTAAGAGAAATGCAAGTGAGTTGTTTGTTAAAAGCAAGTGAATCCTTTTCCACCATTCCACTCTATCGAGGTTTGAGTTTCGAATGATATTTTTATTCGGATACATGTTGGCAAGTGCTGCTAAAATATAGCATTTGTATGCATAGCAGTTTGTGTATAGTAACCTATTTGCAACTGTGTATGTAACTGTTGAAATCCAGGTTACACATGGTTTTAGCAAGTTTATGGATGTTAGAACTCTTTAATATAGATGACACTTCAGAGATAGATTAATGGTTTTGAACTTTTTTTTTTCTTTTTTTTTTTTTTGTCTTTTTGAGGGTGATTAATCGTGTTTACACCAGACTTTGAGTTGAAAAGGTAGTTGTGGAAATTATTTCCTCCAAAAATGAGTAAATTAATTTCTTCCCAAAAAACTAAACCACAGGCATTTCCATAATACTGAGAGAAGCCTTTGACAGTTAAACATTGAGTTTTCAACATTTTCACATAAATCGGCTATGCAAAACAAACAACATATATTGACCAATTAGTGGAACTGCAGAACAACCCAGGTAGATGTTAAAAACCTTCCACATGTGCCAAGGGAGGTGACAAATTAATAAAATCATGACCAATGAATTGGACAGAATATACATATAAAAGTGAATACCATCCAAGTATGCCTTCGAAACTCACCAATTTTTATTAACAGAGCACAAGCAGCCTGCGTATGAAAAAATAAAAAAACAAAATCATTGTCTTTCCAACATTGGAAAATGAAATGGTAACATATAAATGTAAATAAATGCATTTAATGAAAGACAATTTGCATGTGTGATATGAAGTCCAACCACTATAATGCAACATGAGCTGCAAAGATATAATTGCTAAATATTTAGGCATAACATTTACAAGAAAGGATGGGATAGTTCATGAGCATGGATTACGCTTGACATTTACCTATATTTTCTCAAAACAGGGGAAGCACATCAATTAAAATACTAAACAAAGAAAGAAAGAACTACAATTCATCAAGCAGAATGTCACTTGGAGTTGAATATTAAAATGAAACGGGGCAGTTGTGGGCACATGTGCTGTAAGTATGCAATACAACCATCCAAAAGGTTGGTCCAATCATTGGGTAGGGAGGCACCAAAAATCAGGTTGACCCAATCATCATGAGGACTACGCCATAGATAAGAATCAACAACAACTCGAGCATTCCAATTTCAATTTGGGGCCCACTATGAGATGTGTATGATAACCAACCCTTACAACATTGAATCTCATCGGGAAGTTGGGATATTGGAAGAAATTTGGAGAAATAGGAATAGAAATCTAGGGTTTTGAAATGAGTGAGTGAATGAGTTGGAAAAGGGCAGTACCTTAAATTAGAGATGGAAGAGTGTGGAAGGAGATCCGGATCTGTCTTTTTACTCTCTCGGCTCATGAAAGGAGAAAGTCTTAAAAAATACATAAGAAATCCACAGATGAAAAATGGAAAAAGAAAAAGCATCTTCTCACTTGAATTTTCTAAAATCCAAACCCTAGTTCTAGATCTAGTAAATCCCCACCATAAGCAGTCAAAAAACCTTGCAAAGTGCACAAAATAGATCCAAAACCCTAGGAAACAAGAGAGTAGCAGATCTAGATACCTAATGGGTTATAAAACTGCAAGTCGAACAGAATTCAGATTGAAAAACTCCACCCTTCACGAAATCCAACAGAATTCAGATCGAAAAACTGCAAATTGAAGTATCGAACAAATTAGAACTGTATCACACAAAAAATCGTTTCTATTTATTCACATCAAACAACATAGAAAAATCCCTAATTAGGGCTTCAACATTGAATTAGGGCTTCAACATAGTAAATCCCTAATTAGGGTTTCAACATTGTAAATCCCTAATTAGGAAATCACTAAGGTTGAAATTGATGAAATCTAGACTCTTACCTGTTTCGGACCTTCATCTAAGCCCTAAAATTAGTGGCAGCTCGTGCGAGAGAGAGAGAGAGTCGGGGGTAGGAAAAAGCTGAGAGTCCCGCGAGAGAGCGAGAGAGAGTCGAGGGGAGGAAGAAGCTGAGAATCAGGAGAGAGAGAGAGAGAGAGAGAGAGAGAGAGAGAGAGAGAGAGAGAGAGAGAGAGAGAGTCATCGAGAGAGGGAGAGAGAGAGAGAGAGAGAGAGAGAGAGAGAGAGAGAGAGAGAGAGAGAGATTCGGGAGAGAGAGAGTCGTCGGAAGTGACAGAGCCGGGAGTGAAATAGAAATCGCGTCCTATTTTTAATTTTATGTAACATCCGTGGCCCGCATTTAAATAGCACCGGTGAAGGTGCATGATGCACCCAAAGTGCCGGTTTTCCACGGTTTTGTTGTAGTGCATAGCCCTACAGGGCCTAGGTTTGAGACTTGAAAGCTTACCTCGTCTTAACTAGGGGTGCAGCGTGGGTTGGATTAAGCTGAACCCAAGTGGCTCAACCCATAGTGTGGGTCATGCTGGATTGAAGTGATGTTGGGTCCGATTTGAAAAGACTCAACCCAACTCTCGACTTTCTCTAGGTTGACTTACATCATCAAAGACCCACTACTATTTTTGGTTCATAGCATAGCTCACTGCTTGATGAATGATATGGATCTCTGACATGTGTCCATCCATCCAGATGTCTTGCACCAGATCCACCCCCTCACATTGAGGGCTCTTAATTAAAAAAATAAAAATAAAAATTGTAAGTGACTACTCACCAGCCTATATGACTCTATTAGGAACGCTGGAATCCTCCCACAAAACGTCCAAGTTTTGTAGGGCCTAACATGTTGTATATGCAACATCCATTCCATCCATTTTTTAATTATATTTATTGGTGATTTTAGAACTTATTTTTCTAACCTTATTCAATAGATGCATGTGTTACTTTAATAATATTATTTGATATTTAATTTATTAGCTGCATCTATTAATCTAATTAACCCGGCTCCACTTTAGCTAATGTTGCCCAACTATAATTTTTATAAGTATTTAATAAGTTGGGTTGGGTTGGGCTTGTGCTGATTCCACTAAAAGTTGAGTTGGGCTCTGGTTCAAACCCAAACGTGACTCAATAGGGCTACTTGTACCCTGCTCTCAATACATAACCCTAACAGTTTTTGCGAATCATGGACATTGAATGAATAAATACTGGAGGCGGCGCAGCCACGGTGGGCCCACAATTTAAAGATGGATAATTTTCTTTTAAGCCGCCCGTCCACGTGCTACAAGGTTTGTTTGGTCGTGTATGAGTGCGACCACAGTTTGGATGCGCCGAATATGTGTACGAATTGTCTCGATTGTTACGCACCTACTACCAAGCATTCAACTCCCACGTAACTGTTTCGTGCGCTACAATTCCTCACCTATAATCAAACGCGGATTCAGTGAGACTGACACCGACTTCGGTGAGGCAGGCGAACACGGGAACGGATTGGGTACTCCCCCTGCCACCAGCCAATGCCGGGCGGTCGGTGCTCCGTGCCATGATGTATGTGCTTCATCCATTTCGTTTATATATTTTTATAGATCATTTTATAGAAAAGGACTAAAAATGAGATGTATACCAATCTCAAGTGGACGACATTATAGGAAACAATGTTGAATGAATGTCGACCATTAAAAGCTTTTTGAGACCATAAAAGTTTTGGATCAAGCTGATATTTGTTTTTTCCCCTTCATCTGTGTCTGTATGACTGAATCAACAAATTGGATGTCAAATAAACAGTACAGTGGGACTTAGGAGGATTTTAATGGTGGATATCCAATCACTATTGTTTTCCTATGGTGTGGTCCACCTGAGATTTGTTTCCCCTCATTTTTTAAATCAAACCTTAAAATGATCTGTAAAAATGATGAACGGAATGGATGAAACACACGCATCATGGTAGGGTCCACTGAGCACCAACCATCAGCCACCGGTCTGGTGGCAGGGGAGTAGCCAATCTGCTTATGGGAAACACCGCCATCCGTGAGACGGTGACCGAGGTGTCTGTTGCAGTTCAATCAGAAACACGGAACACACTGTCAACGAATGGCCGTGTATTCTGTTAAACGTACGTGATTAAGATAGGAAATGTACGTAATTTAGATAGCCCACGCATACCAAATTCATATTACTAAAGTTTGGTTGAACTCTGACAACTTATAAATACCCTACCTAAGTTTTAAAGACACTACTTTTCGACCCGCTTACA
The DNA here is from genome assembly GCA_037074715.1 of Magnolia kwangsiensis. Classification (NCBI taxonomy): domain Eukaryota; kingdom Viridiplantae; phylum Streptophyta; class Magnoliopsida; order Magnoliales; family Magnoliaceae; genus Magnolia; species Magnolia kwangsiensis. Next base: position 61,227,972 of record CM073583.1, on the reverse strand, counting down.
AAACTCTTGAAAAAACCATGTATAGCCCTCCTGGATCACTGTTAGACTACCGAGTAAATCTAGACATAGTACCTCTAACTCGATCCCAATAATGTTATCAGATTCGATACTGAGGTTATCAACTCCCTATTTCGTAACAGCGGTGGTAAGCCTTTGTAGAAACCTATTACACTAGCACTACCCAATAAAATTGCACCTACCTGGCAAAATGACTCTTGAAAGCCTACCAAACAAAGATAGTAAAGCCAAAAACCTCTCCTGAAAAGAGTAAACGGGCTGGATCCCCTGATCCCAAGGCCAAATAAAACCACAAAAGAACCAAAGGAAAAGGAGGAAGAATGCTGACGCTACACCGAAATAAGGGATGGTATATCATCGTTATACCAGCGCCCAACTATTATCTAACAGACACCTAACACCCAATTTTTGGCAGCCTTTAGATTTAGATGCTCTCTAACAGATCTTACATGGAAAAATTCTGCCAAGTGTCCGGTTGGTTACTCGTTAACTGACAGTTTCTCGGCCTATAAATTTGACCTCCAACATTCGGTTTAGGGGACATAAGAAGGCGGAGAGAATAGCAAAGAGGTTATGAGAAGCTCGAGCTAATTAAGTTTAGCCCCCATCCCCACTTGAGAGAAAGCTTTGCCACCTAGGACATCACAGAAGTGACCACATCTATACCTAGGTTCTGCTCTATTCAAGTCAGTCACAGAAAGTCAACTTACTAGAGAAAGCCAGTCAATTCAGAGAGTATGATCAGGATTAGGGACGTCTAATTATCCCTTTTCTACTTAAAAAGGGTGTTTGACATTCCTTTCTCTTTTTCACATCTCAATTAAACACAAAACACAGTATATTATGCACATCCCAATGTAGCCAACACTGCTTCATTTTATTTTATAGTATTTTTTTTTTTGTTTTTGTTTTTATTGTGTTTGTCGATCTGGTGTCTTTTGACTCTGCAAAGCAAGGCTTGGATCCATTTTATTTTCTTTTCACATGTCCAACCCTCTTGTGGGTGTTAACACGAAATATGGCTAGATGATTAACACATGTACATGTATCATATTCTCCTAATAGTCACACATTAAGAAACCGTACCCGATTCAGGCAGGAGTGGGTGCCTAATCCCTCTCTCTTATAACCGAAGCCCTTATCCAAATCTCCACAAGTACACGCCAACCATAAGAGTCATTTAGGTAAGGAAATTTCATAAATATCTAAACTCTCGAGTAGATCTATCGCTCTACCTGATCGTGGATGAACATCAAGCCTAATCGGCCAGTGGCGACTTGAAAAAATACTAATGCACTATCTCAACTACCTAAGAAAGGTATTGCACATTCAAGGACGTTAAGTCTGGCTAAAAAAAATCATATACACTATTGTGTTGTGGACTAAAAGGGAGTTGTGAGACCACGAGCCCCTTAACCACACCATGTCACACTACACCAAAACAGGGAAAAAAAGGACGGTTGAAAACCGTCTCAAATGACAAAAAAAGACGGTTTTGAACTGTTGCATGGGCCGTCATATTTTGGGACGTCGTATTACTTGAAAGACGGTCTTGAATCATCATTTTTATTGACTTTTAAAGGACGGTCATGGACCGTCCTTAAAAAAGACTATCATGTACCGTCTCTTATGACCCCTAAAAGGATGGCCATGGACTGTCCTTAAAAAGGACAATCATGGTCCGTCTTTCAAAAGAACTGCTATGAACCATCTCTTATGAGCCTTAAAAGGACGGTCATGAACCGTCTCTTATGACCCCTAAAAGGATGGTCATGGACCGTCCTTAAAAAGGACGGTCATGGTCCGTCCTTCAAAGGGACTACTATGAACTCTCTTATTAGCCTTAAAAGGATGGTCATGGACCGTCCTTTAAAAGGACGATCATGGTCTGTCCTTAAAAAGGACTGTTATGAACCGTCTCTTATGACCCTTAAAAGGACGATCATCCACCGTCTCATATTTGAATATTTAGAAAAATATGAACGGCCTAGAGCCGTCAGAAATTTTCAAATATGAGACAGTCGATATACACCTGTTACAATATATTTCATCGTATTCTTCCTGATATACACATGTTATATAATATATTTCATCATATTCACATTCACATCCATCTAAACTCAAACTATGTAAATCCATCCAAACATAAACTACATTCATCCAAACATAAACTACATCCATCCAAACACAAACAATCTTATCCACATTACATTCATCCACGCATAAATACATCTAAGTTTAACATCATAAATAAAAAAAGAAAAAAAATCAGCAACAATTTTCTTTTTGTGTCTTTCATCTAATAAAAAAATATTCAACCAACAAAATATTATAATTCAGAATTATGAAGAATTGCAGAAACACTTTATCATTAAAATAAAACTAATGTAAGCAAATAATGCAAAAAAGTGTTTCAATTCAAGTTAATAGAAACAATAATAAAAAGTAAAGCTTTGTAAAAAGGAACACATGTTAAAAGGGATACATTCTTGTTTATTGCCATGTGATTAGGTACATTATTACAACAATTGGGTTCAGGTTCGGGATCGGGTTTAGGTTTAGGTTTTCAAGTTTAGGTTAGAGAGTTGAGATTAGGATTAGGTGTAGGTCTAGGTTTAGGGATTTGAGAATACATTTAGGTTTTAGGTTTAGGTTTAGCTTTTAGGATGTAGGTTTAGGTTATAGGTTTAGGTTATGTTTACGTTAAGGTTAGGTTATAGGTTATAAGTTTATGTTATAAGTTATAGATTAAGGTTTAGGTTATAGGTTTTGGTTTTGGTTTAGGTTAAGGTTTAGGTTTAGGTTATAGGTTTAGGTTAAGGTTTAGGTTTAGGTTATAGTATATAGGTTATAGCTTTAGGGAATTGAGAATAGGTTAAGGTTTAAGTTTAGGAAATCGGGTTCGAGTTCGGGATTGGATTTAGGTTTGGGTTTTTAAGTTTAGGTTGGTTATAATAGCGGTTCCCACCTTCCAGGGACCCTCACTCATCTGGATAGCTCCAACACACATCCGGGTCTGCTCCATTAATTTCGAACAAATATATAAACACGGCCTGTCTAATGGCTAAGCCCCTCCAATGTTGTCCATAGGAAATCGATAACTTCATCATGGTCATAACAACGGTTCCTACCTTCCAGGGACCCCCACTCATCCGAGTCTGCTCCATTAATTTTGAGCAAATACATAAACACGGCCTGTCCAAATGGCCGGCCCCTCCAATGTTGTCCATAAAAAATGGACAGCTTCATCATGGTCATAACAGTGGTTCCTACCTTCCAAGGACCCCCGCTCAACATCCGGATAGCTCCAATGCACATCCGAGTCTGCTAATTTAAATAAAATGGATTATCAAGATCATTTAAATAAAATCAGGTCCAATCAACAATCTGACCTGGAGGATTCTGTTAGTATTGTTGACGGCACCTTAAACCTTGTTTAAATCCAGGTTACAATCTATGTCCATTGATGCTATTTGTCTTTTAGTGAAGTTGGCGATGCCAGTAGAGTTAATTTTTGAGTAATCCTAATCTTTACTCTGTGATAAGATTAGTGTGATAGGATTGAAATATAACTTATAAATGTTTAAAAAGTCCTATTCACCCCCCTCTAGGACATATTGACATATTCTTACTTCAACTCAAGCGGTCTTCACCGCTATTTCAATGGGTATCAGAGTGGGTCTCTCTTTAAGGGCTTCACTGCCTAGAGAGTGATCTTGACTAAAGTAGAAATATGGCTAAAGGAGAGGGCTCATCTGTCACTAGACCTCCAGTATTTGATGGTTCAAATTATACTTATTGGAAGGCTAGAATGCATTACTTTCTGAGATCATTAGATCATGAAGTTGGGGATGTAGTTGAAAAAGGATATGTAGTACCATCTGAACAAATTGTACTTGAAAATGAAACCACAATCACTAAACCCAAACCTAATGAGAAGTGGACAGCGTTTGACAAAGAACAGCGAAATGCTGAAGCAAAAGCAATGAACGCCATCTACTGTGCCATGTCTCAAGACATTTTCAATCAAATAAGTATGTATGGGACCTCTAAAGAAGCATGGGACTTATTGAAAATAACCCATGAAGGCACAATCACTGTGAAGAGATCTAAACTACAACTCTTAACTTCACAGTTTGAAAATCTCAGGATGGAAGAGCATGAAACATTTATGAAGTTTTTCACCAAATTAAACATCATTTGTAACTCCATGGGTGGATTGAGAGAAAAGGTTTCGGCACTTAAAATATGTAGAAAAATCTTAAGATCCTTACCGGAACGGTTCAATCCCAAGGTAACAACAATTGAGGAGTGTAGGAATATTGATGAGATGAAAGTAGAAAAACTAGTAGGTTCCCTACAAACTTTTGAACTATACTTCACATAACCCCAAAAATCCAAAAACACTGTCCTAAAAACTTCTAAGAAACCAAAACATGAGGACAATGAGAGTGAAAAAGAAGATGAAGATGAGGAAGTGGCTCTGCTGGCACAAAAATTTAGAAGATTCTTTCAGAAGAATCGCGGTCATCCTTCCAGAGGAAGAAAGGTGAACTTCAAACCTCTTGCAGACAAATTTGGTAAGCAGACCAAAGAACCACAATGTTATGCCTGTCATGAGTATGGACACCTATCTACCGAATGCCCAAATAGAAAAACCAAGGGCAAGGCAATGGCCGCCACGTGGGATGATACAGAAGAGTCAAACTCAGAAACTTGTGACTCAGAGAGTGAGGATGGCCAAAAACCTTTGAAAATTCTTATGGTCTCCACAACTCCAATTATTCCCATGGAATCTGAAAGAAATGAAGAACAACAAGCCACTGAATCATTTTCATCTGACAATGAGGAACTTAAGTCTGAAGAAGAAGAGGAAAGAGTTAAAAAGGATAAACTGCAAGATGCTTATAATCAACTATACATTCATAGCATTCATATCCCTAAAAAACTCGGCATGTTTGAAAATAAAAAGGAATTGTTGCAAAAAGACTTGGACAAGACCTTGGATATAAACATACATTTAACCAATGATTTGCAACAATATCATACAGACAATGATGAATTAGAAAGAGAAAACCTATCCCTAAAAAGAGAATTATCAAAACTTATGAACCAAGATGAATTGCTAAAAGATGATAATGCAAAACTCAAAAATGAGAACCACTCACTTTGTATTGACTTAGAAAAATCTAAAAAATTTACCGAGATAAACTATAAGTTTTCTCAGAGTGGTGAAAAATTTGAGAGAATGTTAGGGATGGGAAGGCTTGTAAAAGATAAGAGTGGCTTAGGGTATGAGAAAATCAAAATGAAAGCTGGAAAATCTGTTGCTTCAAGTAGCAATACAAGAACCTCTCCAGTTTATCATTTATGTCGTGATATGGGACATTACAAGTTTGAATGCTTAAAGACAACTTCTTATAACTCTGGTCAAATTCATACTGATAAATTTAATCTGACCAGAGTAATGCAAAACACCCATTTATCATCACCTAAAATGGAAGACAGAACGAAGAAATCACTGGATCAAATTGGTGAGATAACAAAAGTAACCACAATAAAAACTTCTGTCTCAAAGTGGAAAGTGAAAGAAAAGATGAACTCTGTACCCTAAATTACTGAGCATAAAAGAACACGTTCAGATTTTGCATCGAAATCTGGATAATTGGTGAAATGATGCAATTTTGTTAAGTCCTCAATGTTACATATGAGGTTGGAGACATCTAATTTTTGTATATAAACATTATCATATCTATATTTGTACAGAACTGGTGCAATTTTATTTTTTTTAGACATATTCTAATTAAGCCAAGAAATACCCAATAGTGTGTCGAAATTGTGAAAATTCTGAATATTATCTACCTTCGATACAAGTATTGGCCTCTTTTCGATTTCATCAACTTATAGTCGATACAATCGACGGCTCTTCAAAATATGAAAAGTCGTGTGACCATGGATAACATCGCGGGCTATCTCGATAGCATCGATCGACAACTTCTCGATACAATCGATATGTTGGCCGATATGATCGACAGATTACACCCGTTAAAAGTTAGCAGGATGAAAAAAAAGGCGTTTTCTTCAAAAGGAGGTTCGGTTGTCTTCCCTGTCTGATCCTCTCGACCAATCATCCGAAGCTAAGTCGGACTAGCCAAATCTCTCCCCAAACCAGGTAATATTCTTCCAACATTGTCAGAATCTTCTTTTCTTGATTTTTCGGACATTTTTTATCATTTTTCCCAAATACTTCAAATAGCCTTTTCTTCCACATGGATAAAGACAAAAACGTGGCATCCGGTCCGGGAGAGTCTTCAAGAGGTACTCGACAAAAGGTCCTTGCCTCAAGGGAAAGAGCAAGGATCCCTGACAGTGGGACCCCCACACGACAAAGATCACGACGCAGTGGATTCCAAACCGAAGTCCCTGCACTATCTCAACCAGTGCCTCCTCCTCTTGCTGTCCAACGACCACCAAAATATGCCAATAGGAAGTTAATTTTTGAGAGTAGACAGAGAGTGTTTAACACCCTACAAATTAGAACCCCTGTTTGCTGCAATTGGTTGGCTGCCCATCATGGATTTTGTTGGACCATGCCAACTGGAAAGAACACGCAACTTCTTTGCTGCATGTCATTCCCCGGTGGCTGACCCTCCTTCCTTCATGGTATCCTTGGATGGCGATGGTGCATTTATCACCCCCGCCACTGTAGCCCATATTCTCAATCTACAGTTGGCTCCAGAGGGCCTTCCAAACTGGGATCTCGATCTTCCAAACGTGCGCTCCAAGATAACCAAATACCTATGTCATAACAGAGATATTCCATGGCATTAAGGGAATGCCTTGAAAGCTAGGTATATGGAGTCCCAGTTTAGAGTCATGTATGGGATCTTTACCACTAATTTGTACCCACGAAGCACGAACCGATCGGATTTGATAAGTCTCATGGTGATGATAGTCTACTCTATTGCGACCGGGACAAACATTTGCCTTCCAACCTTGATTGGCAATCAGTTTGTCAATGTCATACATACTTTCAGGGATTTGCATCTGTCATATCCCTGGATTATTAGCCGAATCTGTCAAAGCATTAACTTTCCATTTACAACTGATCCGGTATTCCCTCTCAAAGCTTTCAATAAGAAGAATCTTTAGAAAATGGATCTGATATTTCATGAGTACAAGGAGGAAACCGAGGAAGACATTCATGCAGAAGGGGAATGAGGAGAAAGTGGTGATCCCATGGAAGGAGATGCAATGGCTGACGATGCACCTCATGGACCAGATGTTGCTCCGTCCACATCAACTACTGGGTTTGGAAAAAGGCTCAAATTGGACAGGATTGGGGCCATTCAGAATTACATGCACTCAGTAAAGGAACGGCTTACCATCCTAAAAAGGATGGTTCAAGGAGTTCAGAGCACGGTCCAACAATTGGTGGATGTACTGACGTGCCGACGGGACGACACGATGCCATCTCATTCTGCTCTGTGAAGCTGGGTTCATACATGTTATCATGCACACCTTACTCTTATTTTGCGTATGAACATCAATATCTTTTTGGATGTTCTACGCTCTTAGTGGTGTGTATGACAGCTTTCTTATGGATAATTTTTTTTTTTTGGTTGAATATGTCCCTGGTTGGGCCAAAATACTGGTTTTTGATGTTTGGGTGCCCTCAAATGGGCTTTATTTTGATTGGTTAATATGCTGCTGTCTGGGGCAGTATAGTTTCCTTTTGGATTTTTTTTTGGATGCTGAAACTTCTTATTGATATGGCTACTTTTAGTTCTTATCCTCCTGCCATTTGAATTTATGCATCCCTGGTTTAATGAAGTCTCAGGATTATGAACTGCTTGCTTATCTTATGCCTTAAAGTGCTTTATTAAATTCAAACTATATGCTTTACATTGCCTTCATTTCTATATACATTTATCTGGTTCTCCCATATGTTTTAATCTTTAGTCAATATCACGTTGTATGCCTTTGCCAATGACTGACAAAAAGGGGGAGAACAATTCAAACACCCCGAGCGGAATATTGTATATCTGTGTTGCAGGTGTTAGGGGAGCAGCTGCAACAAGAAAGGGGGAGTTTTTGAATTAAGGGGGAGAATTTATTAGGTGTGTACATGGGTGATTAGAATCTGTAAAATTATGTTAATACATATACACACAATTTAGAATGTATCTATCTAGATATTTTCCTAGGGTGTTTCGAGTATTTTGTCACGTAATTGACAAATGGGGAGATTGAAAGTGCACCTACTAAGTGCCCTGGTTTGTCAATTACATTGTGAGTTGAGTCAGTCGGACAACGGCGCCTAACAGGAAGATCAAGTCAAGTGTCTACCTCAACTGGATGTGTGGAAGCTCACCATAGGTAAATCATAGCCTCACATCCCATGTCCCAAAACACCGGGTGATTAAAACCCTTAAAATAAGTAAAACATCTTAGGGTTTTTGGGTTAAGAAAACTTGTACCAAATAGGAAAATCTTTAAGTTTTTCTTATCCTGTCGATTATATCGATTCCCTTTTCGATATGATCGACCAACTCTGTCGATGTCCTCGGCATATCAATCGATATAATCGAGTGAGGACAAAAAGAATCCATCAATCAAACAATCATCTGGACGACTTATCGATATATCGAGTTGTGAGTCGATATCATCGATATTCGAATATCGATCCTATCGGAAGGGGATCGATAATATCGACAGACTGTTTTTCAGTGCCCCTATTTTTTTAAAGAAAACTAACATAAGCTTTGATATATCGTTGACTTTTCGATTCAATTTGAACTCAAATATTGATCATATTGGAAGTCAGTCGATCATATCGATTGTGGGCACATATTTTCTCCAGCATGAATTTCAGGTTATTTTTTATGTTGATCGAGGTGCCAGTCGATAAATCGATATTCATATATTGATCATATCGAGACCTGGTCGATTGGATCGAGTCCGGACACAGATCGTCCAGCAAGCTTATAGGTAAATCTATACGATTTATCGATCCCATCGACACTGTCTCCGATATCATCGATATACAAATTCTGATGACATCGACTGATCCCCGATCATATCTGTAGAACCTGAAATACTTCAAGGTTTCTCTCTTTTTTTCACCTGTCGATAGATCAATCCATATCTCGATGGAATTGGAGTTCGAAATCTGATAACAACGATGTTTATCTCGATCCCATCGACCAGTTGGCGAAAGGTTTCCAAAAGTGAAATGACAATTGAGTTTGTATCATCGAGAGGTCTGTCGATACAATCGAGAGTATACGCTCGATCATATCGACGACTGCTCGATGATATCGAACTCTGTCATAAATATGACCGTTTATATCCGTTGGAACCTTTTGCTTATATATAGAGAGAGATTAGTCTTTATTGCTCGTAGAGAAAGTAGAGAGTGCTTTAGAGTGTTTTAAACTTTATATCCTTTGTCTTAAGCCTTTTCTCTCAGGAAGTTCATCCTCCAATCCACCCTCATCATTGATATTTCATAGAGTGGATTGGGGAATGAACTTTCGCATTCAAGGATCCTCCAGCTACTACCTTAATGGCAAATTATTAAGCTGGGATGCCTTGAATGCATAGATGATTGGAACCACTCTATCTTCCTTATAGAAAAATATTTTAAGAGTGGTACTCCATTATAACCTTGACCCTATCTAAAGCCTAGTATAGGTACATCTTTATGTTACGGATCAAGGGAGCTGAAGACTCTTCATCAACAAGAAGGAGATCTTCATCATTGCGCTTAAAGGGACTCATCAACTTATTTATAAGTACTCAGAGTCCAGAGGACATTTATGATAATTCCTTTTTAGAATTGGGTCGTAGGTGTTGCTCCCCATTTGAAGTCCTCAAAGGAGGCTTCCGACGGGAGTGTACGTGTGTGGGTGCGTTGTGTGGACCCTTACTCTGTGGAGAGCATAAACATCTGGGTGGGTTGTGTTGACCCTTGCTCTGTGTGGGCATAAATATCTGGGTGCGTTGTGTGGACCCTTGCTCTATGTGGGTATAAACATCTGGTTAGGAGTTCACCAGAAAAACTCCAGGGTTTGAGGTGAACCAAGTAGAAACCTCTGTAAAGGTTGAAGGTGAACCTGATTTAAAACCTTAGGTTTGAGGTGAACCATGGGAAACCTCCTTAGTGAAATCCGGTTACTCAAGGGTTGAGTGTGAAAGCCAGTAGTGGAGTAGACAAGTAGTCGAACCACTATAAAATGATTGTGTTTGAGATTTATATTATCTTTCATTTATGTGATTACTTTATATGCTTTTGTATATGATTATCTTAAATCACATCTTGTGCACACACAGTCATATCCATCACAATCTGATTCATAAAGTTGTTTATCTTACAAGTAGTTTGTGATTGGATCCTCTATCAAGCTGGAAGCCAGTAGAGTTAATTTTTGAGTAATCCTAATCTGTACTCTATGATAGGATTAGTGTAATAGAATTGAAATATAACTTATAAATGTTTAAAAAGTCCTATTCACCCCCCTCTAGGACATATTGACATATTCCTACTTCAACTCAAGCGGTCTTCATTGCTATTTCAGCAACACCCCACTCCAACGTCTCTTTCTCCCTCTCTTCTCCAGCCCCCTATTCCTTAAAATACTCTCAATCCCTCCATTAAGAGTAGATCTCTAACATTAAAACTTCTTCCTAAGCTCAAGACCTTCATGGTGTAGGAGTTTAGAGTCTTGATTTGTAAGTGAGTGATTATAATTTCTGATTTTCTTTTCTACCCTTTGATCTTCTTTTTCTTCTTAGTTGGATCATATGGGAACCACCAATCCATGGTGGGGACCCCATTTGACCCCATGGATGTGGCCTTTGGGCCCATCCTACATGCATATCATGAAACATGATGGGGCCATTCTCCATAGACCCCATCATGATGTATTGTATCATCCACCTTATTTCAAGGGCATCTTAATCCTAGAAGTCATGTTGGGATGACATCCCAACCACCCATTCTAGTCATAGATCATGCTTTCATTAGTTTAATATTGCATGTTCAAGTAACATTGTTGTATGGTTGAGATTGACTCTTAGGAGGGACCATTAGTGGCGGGGCCTACCTCCATGGCTGGATTACTTTTTTTCTTCTTCTCTTTTCTCTGATGTGTGGATGATGATGTGTGTTGCCCACTTAGTGGGCCTAGGATGTCCCAAAATTTTTTTACCAAAGGTGGAACGCCCTTACCGCCCAACTCCATGATCCTTGGACACCTTAATCAATGCATGCAAGTGTCCTAGTCTTAGTCTGTGATCTGGACATATGTTGTCACGCTCCAAACCTGAAAATCGGATTCACATGAATCCCGATTGCCGAATCCGGTGCCGACAGCGTCCGTAGTGCCCCATTCTCGGCTCCTGACAATCAAATGCCAGATTCCGATCCTGGGATCCTACAAGGAGGATTTTCAGAATGAATTTTTTTTTTAATGGAGCATAACCACAAGCATAACCAAGTCACAAAACAACATCACCACATATCCACTATATCAAAAATTTTAAGTACAATGCGGAAAGGAAAATACAAGGTGATCAAAAGTCTCCAAAAAGGTCCTGATATGCACTCCTGCCTCAGCGCTGCTGCTGTCCAACGCTACCTGCACGCAACTATCGTGCATAAGCTTACAAAAGCTTAGAGGGTGGTGTAAGTGTGTGCGCAAGACAAACGCCGAGTGTACAATATTAGGTAATGCGGAAGTATGCGGTAAGTCCATGAATAAAATTAACCATACCAAGGCTATGTAATGTAAGGCATGAATGTTATGGGCCATACCAAGGTCATGCGATGCGAGATATGAATGTCATCGGCCACACCGATGCAATGCAAGGCCTACATAGCCGAATGTCATATGCGAAATGCAATCCAAGAAAGTCGGTACTCATCAAGTACATATATCAGTACAGTTCCTCTCTGGATATCACCGGGGTCTAATACACTTCACAGTGACTGCCACCTCCCTAGCTGCACAGTCAAGAAAGCGGAATAGACCTCACTATCCGCCTGACCAGTAGTCTGCCAATACCTACCCGGTTCGTCGATAGCGGACTCATTTGCGAGCTAGTCAAACTCAACCTAGCTTATAGCCCCCTCACTCAGGCGGATAAGGCCACACCCCCTTCCAACCGACCACGACACAGTGGGAGACGTGGCCTACTGGTATTCGGCACTCGGGCGCTTGTGTATCCACTCGGTCTAGACGTTGGAGCATCTCCTGGTACCAAAAAGGTTCTGGAACTTTCACCCAAGGACATTCTAAGTGCCCACAGTGCTAGAATAAGTATTTTCGATATCTAATATGGCCATCCACGATGTACCTGTGGAGCCACAGCCCTGATGTCGCTAGGGCATGCAGTGATCAAGTCACACATATGCGAGATGCATGAATCACACGTCAAATCATGCAGAAATCTAGCGCGTACTGCGCGATCATGTAGGGCACTCCGTCTCATAACGAGTCCCATAAGTGGTCTGCCCAATGGCATATGCTATGATCAGTCGCTACTCAAATCAAGCATACATATGATGCGTATGGGCATGAGTCATGGGATTATACTAAGCATGTTATAAAGCGATGAATAGTAACGAGTATGAGTCTATTAATGGGCCCTAAGAAGAGTTACAATGCGGACATTTAACTAACATTGTACATACAATGTGGACGTCAAACCAACATTGTTCCTTAGGCACGACCCGCCATAAATGTCATTACATGAACCATGAGAAATCACACATTACAATGGACCGTAAGGTCATTCCGTTGGGCCTCGATCCATGGGCCATAGATACATCAAATGAGCCGAATTACATGAGCCTTACATTCATCAAATGGCTGCATTAATGGGCCTCACCAATGAGCCTTATGTACATTGCAATGGTCCATGACCCATGGGCCATGAAACACATCAAAGTAGGCCTCACAACTTGGGCCTTAAATATATCAGATGGACCTATACACAAGAGCTTTAAATATATCAAATGGGTCACTCCATTTGCGTCCCATGCACATCAAATGGGCTTGATCCCATGGGCTTTAATATGTATCAAATGGGTTTGAATCCCGTGGGCCTTATATAGAATAAATGGGTTGGATCCCATGGGCATTGCATATGTCAAATGGGCCCAAACCCATGGGCATGCCAAATGGGCTTAATCCCATAGGCCTTATGCATGCCAAATGGGCTTAATCCCATAGGCTTTATATGTGCCAAAGTGGGCCTTAATGAATAGTCATAAATGGATCAACATGGGCCCTATACACATGCCAAAGTGGGCCTTAATGAATAGCCATAAATGGATCAACATGGGCCCTATACACATACCAAAGTGGGCCCATTTGAACCATAGATCTGGCTCATTTTTAGCTCAACCAAAAAAAATGAATTTTTTTAAAAAATAAATGGACAGTTTAGATGCAACACATGCATCATGGTGGGGTCCACATAGCTAAGGATCTAGCTCATTCCTTAGCTCTCAAAATGGATGGACGGTTAGGATACAACTCATGCATCATGGTGGAGGGTCCACTGACCTTACAGCACCAAGCCCAATGGCTGGACGGTGTTGATAAAATACATGCATCAATGGGGTCCCACCGTCCAGCGGTGGGGACGGTGCGGATGAAACACACGTACCTTGGTGGGGTCCCACTGACCGTCTGCTGGATGGCATGGAGATCCAAACATTACTGTGGTCTCCACCGTCCGTACGAACGGTGGTAACAAAATACTTAAATAGTGTAGGTCCCATGTGGGGGTCACCATAGTGTTTATATGACATCCAATCCATCCATTAAGTCACGTGAACCTGAAGGAAGGGTAAAAATAAATTTGAGCTTGATTCAAAACTTCTGTGGACCCCAAAAGGGTTTCAATGTTAGAATTCAATTCACACTATTTCAGATGGCGTGGGCCACCTGAGCGTTGGATATACCCCATTTTTGGAGGGTGCCCACCTGAGAAGGGGACCCATACATCAGGTGGGCACCCACCTTCTCATGTGTGGGCCAGCGTCAGCGTGAAATGGGGGTCGACCCACGGCCCTAGCCGTGGGCCCCACCTTTATGTTTATTAACCATCCAGCCCTGGCAGCAGCGTCCTGGCAGGGGCGCTGCACCCCTTCTTCCTTCTTCTTTTTTTGAAAAAAACCATTTTTCGATGGTTTTTCATACCTGGGGCCCACACATGATGAATCCACTCCAGCTGTTAGATTATATGGCTCGAAACAGTCTGAATGAGCCCCATATCCGATTTTTTTTTTTTTGGCGTATAAAATGACTAAAGCGTATTTCAATGGTGGTAGTACTGTTTTTAACGCTATGGCCCACCAGATACTCTGATCAACCTCATTTTTCGGCTCAACGCCTAAAATGAGTCGGGGAAGAGGATGGACGGCTTTGATTGAATACATACATCACTGTGGGGCCTGTACAAGTAACCCACCCCAACTTAAAAAAACAAAGTTGAAACTTTTTGTCTTTATCCAGCTGACGTCCAGCGTTCAGGACGCTAGACGGTTTATTTTTCTTCTACAAGTACTCAACACATCTAATGGTGGGCCCCACCTTCAGACGATCCAGGTGGGCCACCATACACACGAATTGTGTGGATAAAACATGCATAAATGTGGGGTCCATCCGAGTGGCCACATGGCCACGACACCTCATGAAATAGGAAAAAGAAAGAGAGAGGAAGAGAGAGAGAGAGAGAGAGAGAGAGAGAGAGAGAGAGAGAGAGAGATTGAGTGACACACGTGCATGGAGGGACCCCGGCACTATGGGCCCTCCGTTTCAACCATCCAAACATACATCAATGGGTCCCATTGCATATGGGCCTTCCAAATAAAAGATCAACGGTGGAGATCCTTTCTCCACCGAAATGGATGGTCTAGATGACCATTTATGTAAGAAAATTAAACATCATGATGGGGTCCATGGAGAATGGCCCCATCAAGGATTGATCTTGAATCAAAGTGGACCATTGGCCACATTTAGGGTCCCAAAATGAGATCCACACCATTGATCAGTGGGCCTCACTTGGCCCATCATAGAAATATGAAAATCTAGCTTATGGAAACACCCACCACTTGATCTTCTCGGTCCGTCGGGATGCCGGTCTCCTAGAGCTTCACTTTGATGGTGGAGATGGGAGATGGATGGCTAGGATTAGAGTTTTTGGGATGGGAAGTGGGCCACCAAAATCATCTTTTTTTCTCATGGGGAGGGCTTGGACGTGAGAGTGCTCCCTTGCTTGGGTTTGATGTGTTGAGAAATGAGAGGGAGAGAGAGAGTTGTAAGAGTGATGGAGTGATGTGAAGTGATTGATGGGTGAGGTGAGTGATGGGTGAAGTGAGAGGTTAGTTGACTTTTGGGCTTGCTTAACTTGTGGAGAAAGAAAGCATGGGTGTGTGTACTTGACATGAGAGGTGATTGTTGGGATTGATTGATGGGATTGATGGGACATATTGTAGAGATTTCCTTGGGATTTGCAACGCGCGGTGTTTTTGCTCGAACTGAACGCGGGTCCGCATCTCCTCATCTAGGTATCGGATCGGTGCATGAGTCGCGGCGTTGGAACCGCGGCGACGGTGCGGTCGCAATGATACAAGTCTTGGATTAAGTCGACTCAAATGTATAGGATACGACTTACGGTCGTACGCAACGTCGACTAAAGGTCACGGACTGTCGAAATTTGACGAGAAGGATCGCGGGAAGTAACGAAACAGTACATATTGGGATACGGGTCTTACATATGTGGAGCCCACTAAGGAAGGCCACACATCCTTTTTATGGCTAAAATTATTGAGATAATATGTCCAGCCATGTATTGTTGTCCAAAAATCTAGACTGTTGCATGGACTGTCATGTTCAATGTTTGGGATGAATTTTCGGATCATGATTTTCATTATTTTCTTTATAATTATGGGGTATAATGAGAAGGTGTAGACACCACCTTGTGGTGTGGCGAGTCACACCTCAGATGGCCCATGAAAAATGGGAGGCCCATCGGGGTAGGCGGTCCACCTTGTTAGGCTGTCCAGCCCACATGTATGGAGGGAAAACATTTATTTCAGCTTGGTTTCTCTGAGGGGTGGGCCACATTTTTGGACCCTACCTTACTCTTTTTTATGAAAAAAAAATACTAAACCTCTTTTTTCCCCCTCCTGGATGAAGTTTGGGCCCACCTTATTAGATAAACAATACATGGACAGCAACATCTCTTCCTGTATAGATTGTAATTCCGAATTTAATTAAAATACCTATGAGTATCTAAAAAATCTAAAATTTTGCAGAGAGGTGGTCCACTCATGTTAGGAATCACATACAAACTTTTAGGGCCAATGGACACTTTTACATACCATGGTGGTGGCTGGACCGGACCACTATAATGTGGTGTCCAGATCAGGAAAAATTTCAGTACAGATTGATTTCCTTAAATGAATTAAAATATTTCTAGATGTCCAAAAATCTTGAAATTTTGTGGAGGTGTGGACCACCCATGGTAGGGTCCACTTAACAAATTTTGGGTCCAATGGACCCCTGTGCGCACTATGGCAATGACCAAACTGGCCCACCACGTTGGGACGTTCAGGTCAGTTCGATTTTCTAGACAGACTATTTTATTTAAATTAATTAAAATATTTCTAAAAAAGGAAACCTCAGAAGGAAGTGTTCTTTTGTCAGTAATGGCTGGAGAGAGTACCAGCCAAGTCACCACCATTGTCGACTTTTCAATAGTAGACTACCCCTCAGTATACAACATAATCCTCAGTAGGCCGTCCTTAAACACCATGTGAGCTGTAGTCTCCACCTACCACCTTACTGTGAAGTTTACGATCGAGCATGGGGTCGGCAAGGTTGGGGGCGACCAGCACGAAGCCTTATAATGTTATTCAACAGCTCTCCAAGGGAGGGCACAATGACAACAAGCATTACAAACTACCTCCCTAGACCCTCGAGAAGATACCATCGAGAAAGGATGGCCAATGGAGGATCTCATTGCGGTACAACTCTCTAAAGCTGACCCATCCTACACCGTACAGGTTAGGTCACTTCTTGAACCACAACTCCGGGTAGAGATAATTAACTTATTGAAACAACACGCCGACTATTTTCCCGGTCACATCGAGATATTCCCATAATAGATCTAAGAGTTCGGTCCATCGATTGAACGTATACCCCAACCATAAGCACATAAGGCAGAAAAAACAATCATTTGATCTAGAAAGGTATGCAATTATCAACGAACAAGTCCTTGAAACTAGATTTATTGAGGAGGTACATTATCCTCACTGGTTGGCCAATGTCGTGCTGGTGAAAAAAGCCAATGTACATTATATCAATCTAAATAAAGTTTGCTTAAAAGACAACTTCCTCCTCCCAAGGATCGACCAGCTGGTAGATGACAATGTCAGACACACTCCTTAGCTCTATGGACATGTATCCGGCTTAATCCAATCGTCCATCATCACTATGAGTGCAAGGGAAGACAAAATCTCCCTTTATATTTATTGTTTTCCTTTTTCTTCATGGGCCCACAAGGGTGGGACCCACTTTGATGATTTGTTTAGGTGTATATGGAGGGCCCCATAGTGACAAGGGCCCACTCAATGGCCAAATCTCCCCCTTCTTTTCTTCTTCCATTTTCTTTTTCCTTTTATATTCTTGGTGGAATGTTGTGGGACCCACAAGTGGCTCACATTGTGAGTTAGCGTGCACTTCATATTTTCACAGGCTGGACCACCTTCTGTGGCCCATCATAATATCTATTTACCATCCAACATGCTCATTAGATCACACAGATCTGGTTGAAGAAAAAATTATTAAGATTAAATTTGATCCAAAGCTTTTGGGTCCCACAGTCGATGGGAAAATCGATAAACGGAGTAGATTGTCCATGTGTGGACCCCACTTAGATAGATACATAGAGAGAGAGAGAGAGAGAGAGAGAGAGATGAAATGAAGAGACCTAGGGTTGAAAGGCGGGCGGGTTGGGACAGGTTGGTGCTCAACCCTAACTCAGCCCAAGGTTCCTTTACCTCAACCCTAACCCAACCCAACCCAACGTCAGCTTAGGAATTCTCAAAGCAAGCTCAACCCAAGCGGGCTTAGTCGGATTGGTCGGGTGGATACATGCTAATATTTTCGTTATTACATTAGTCTATTATATTTTAATACATGTCTTATTTTTTGTACCTATGATTTTATTAATTATATTTGTGGTTGTTTATAGTAAACAATTTCAGTTTTTTTAAATAAACAAGCTAAAATATAGGACAACTACTCCTTTAAAAGTTGTGTTGTGTAGCACACAATCAATTTGGGAAAGAGAAATCTGGCATATCTTGTTAGCTTGAGTCATCGGAAATGTCATGGACCAATAAGACCCGATGGCACTTGAATTTCATGTGCCTTCAACACAGAACTACACTCAATTACAATTTATTAGTAACTTATATATCGATCAATTAGGGTTGGGTCAGGCAACCCGAGACCTCAACCTAAGCCTAACCTAAGTTTTATCAGGTTAGTGTTTATATAGCTAACCTCGAGACTAAACCTGATACATCCTGCCGAAGCTCAACCCAATGTGGGGTCGGTCACAGCTCGGCCGGGTTGAAACTGCCCTACTTTCGGCCCGGAAGAGACGTTGAAACCAACAGACTGTCCAGTGTTAGTGGAATGGCGCCCATTTTTTGGTGTTAACCAGGGGCACCACTCGTGGGACTGATCTTGATGTATGTAACTAATCCACACTGCCCATCTACTTTCCCATGCCAGTTTAGGACATGGAAAAAAAATATAAGGCCAATCCACATCTTAGGTGGACCACAATACAGGAACAGTGGGGCTGGGAACCCCCTAGCGTCCAAGACGCTGCATGTAGAACGTGGGGAGTGGGTCCCCACTCGTGGGACCCACCATATTGTATGCATTTAATTCACACCGTTCATTTGATTATAAAGATCATTTTAAGCAATGGGCCCTAAAATGTAGCCGATCCAAATATCTGGTGAACCACACCATAGAAAACAGTGGTGGCAATGACACCTACTGTTGAAACCTTCTTAAGCCCACTGTGATGTTGCATTCAAACAAGTACAAGGGTGGGCTCGTTGGGCTCGCCATGAGCTGGAGAACCTGATCGACCGACTGGATCGTCCTTATATGGGCCTAGTTACTAAAAACACAAAAAAAAAAATGGCATATATATATATATATATATATATATATATATATATATATATATATATATATATATATATATATATATATATATAGCCCCACGTTCAGGGGCGCTGCCCTTTTCTTTGAAGCAGTTGGGGTCCCACTCGTGGGACACACCTTGATGTTTATGTGCCATCTACCCCATTCATCCGATTTTTTGGATCATTTTGGGCCATTGGTCGAAAAATGATGTCGATACAGATCCCAGGTGGACCATACCATAGGGAACTGGTTAGGAAACAACTCCCCAGCCTCTCAAGCATTGTCAGTTGCAGAAAGGAGAGTGGGGTCCCCACTTGTGGGACCCACCATGATTATGTGTTTAATCCACGCCATCTATCCAATTTTTCAATATCATTTTAGGGCTAGGGCCCGAAAATCAGCCAAATCCAGATCTTAAGTGATCCACACCATAGAAAACAATGGAAATAGGGACGTACACCATTGAAACCTCTAGCGGCCCACCGTGTTGCCCATTAGGCGTCTGATTAGCTCACAGGCCACGTGACTAGGTCACGGGACGTGGCTGAGGGGAAAGCACAAATATCAGTTTGGGCCAAAACGTCTAGGCCCCACTTGGGGACCCGTTGCATGGCAGCGTGCCTTGACACGCTGACCAGCAGGGGCCCACCTAGTGGGACCCACCTTGATGCGTTCGTTTAATCCAGGCTTTCCATCCATTTTTCAGATTAATTTAGGGCATGGCCGGAAAAATGAGGTAGATCAAGATCACAGTTGGCCATACCACACAAAATAGTAGGGACAGTGATCCCACCATTGAATATTTTCATATGCACTCTTTCATGTTTATTTCCATGCCCAACAGGGGCTGTGGGCCGGGTTCGTTTCAGGGTCCCACCTGGATGGATTTGTTGTCTACCCTACCGTTCATCTTGGTAACTAGGTGTAGGGGGCTTGGTTTTGACTAGATCACATCGTGAAAATACATAGAGCTGATTGAGTGGCTGCCACTGGAAATACATAGGCTAACTGTAATGTTTAATTGTCATCCAACCAGACTGAGTAGCACTCAATCATGATCCTACCTTGATATGTATGTTTTATCCAAACCATAAATCTATTTTGTTAGCTCCTTTGTGTGTACTAGGCCCAAGTATAGTGGGCCATGCCACATAAAGCTTTACATTACTATAGTGGAGTCTATCCTTTGGGTTCCACTCTTTGCATATGCTAGGCCAATTAAGGCTGATTATCACGTGAGGGGTTTAACAATATGCTAGTGTAAGTAACATGATAGGATACACTGATAGCATGCTTAGTATAATGGATACCATGCCCATACACATCATCTGTATGCCGGTTGTAGACGATGATTGATTATATCATATGACTTTCTGCTTAAGATACTTAGGGGACCCTATATGAGATAGGGTCCCCCAAAATGATCACATGATATGCGCAGGTTTGGAGCATAACTTATTCAGTATGATTTAGGCATTTCGCATTTTGTATGTCACGATTACTTTCTCACCCTAAGAATATCAGGGTTGTGCCCACCATAGTCATACCGTGGATGACAAGATTGGATACTAGAAATATGTTCTAGCACTTGGGCACTTTGAATGTCCTTGGGTGAAAGTCCTTAAACCCTGTAGTATCAGTAGGATGCTCCAACATCGAGATGAAGTGAATAACATGAGTGTTCGAGTGCAAATATCAGTTGGTCATGTGTCCCACTGTATCGAGGTTAGTTGGAAAAGGGGTGTGTGACCTTATTTGCCCGGGTGTAGAAGGCTATAAGCTAGGTCGAGTTTGACCAGCTCGTAAAATAGCTTTGCTATTGGTGAGACAGGTGGGCATTGACATACCACCGATGATGCGGACTGGTTGAGGATTAGTAGCAACTAGTGTTGGAATGTACTAGACCTCGGTTATATTTTTACTTATAAATTGTTTTGATATATGGACTGGTCAAGGATTGGCATGTTCATGTTGGATCTCTAGCATATGACACTCGACCGCGTAGGCCTTGCATTGTATAGCCTTAATATGGATAATAACATTCATAGACTTGGTAGCTTAGCCCTCCATCATTTTCTACTTACTTTGATATTTGTATTCTTGTCACATGCATTATGCACACATACACACACACTCTACTAAACTTCGTAGGCGGCTTATGTGCATTTTTTTATACTGCAAGTGATGTTAGGGCATATTAATGGCATTGCATGAGATTGATCTTTTGATTTTTGATTTTTGTTACATTTTTTATTTCCCTTTCTAGCACTATACTCAAAGAATATATACTGGATATGTGATGATGTTATGCTCCTTTACAAAAAACTAAAAATAAATAAATAAATAAATAAAAATAAAATAAAATAAAAAAATCATCACCCTAAAAAATTCTCATTGTGGTATCCTAGGATCGGAACCTGGCATATGAGATCTAGGAACCAAGAATGGGGTACTACAAAGGTTGTCAGCACTGAATTCAACGATCGAGAATTTAGTGAGATCGGTTCCTAAATTAGGAGTGTGACAGGAGTTGGTATCAGATCATAACTTGGGAATACATGCGAATGACATCACATAACTATTAATGGCCTTAAATTAGCTTCCTTTCACTGCATGACTGTTGTGAGCTTATGGAGATTAGGATTCTGATCTCGAATACTTATAAACTAACCTTAGGACCCTTTTTCAAACTTAATTTAAAATAGGATTCCCTATTGCAAACATAGAAACTTTATGATATAATTCCCTAACGTGTGTGCGTTCAAGAGTACCTAGGGCTAATAGGTCACCTGTTCCTTTCTGTAGGGCATGAAACCTAAGAAGTCAAGGAGTGGGGCTAGCACATCGTAATCATGTTCGGCCCCAACTATATTAGTGAGTGAGGACCAGTTTCAGCAGATGTTGCATGCGATAACCTTTATGCTACAAATGTAGGATATGCGATCTACTAATACACCTGTTCAGACTGAGAAAGAGTGCGCGAACTCCCCTTTATGTGACTTTAGACAGCTCGATCCCCCATGATATAGGGGCAAGCCAAATCCGATGATAGCAGAGTGGTGGAAATCAGAAGTAGAGAAGATCTTCGATACGATGAAATGCACGATGCAGCAACAAGTCCTTTTGGTAGTATTCCTTCTTCAGGGTAAGGCTAAGCATTGGTGTGTGTTGCTCACCCGAGTCATAAGGGCTAATTTTGAGTGGACCTGGGATGACTTTGTGTACTGGTTCGACCGAAAGTTCTTTCTTAAACACATCCGTCAGCAACGTGCATAAGAGTTCGAGGCACTAGTCCAGGGAGATATGGTCATGTCTCATTATGAGGCTTGGTTCATCGATTTATCCCGATTTGTGCTATATATTGTGGCCGAGGAGGGGTGGAAGGTCCGTTGTCTTGAGGGCAATCTGCGTCTTGTCCTTCGGGGTCGTGTCATTGGACACAAGATTTTTACATCTGGGGAGGTTATGCAACGGGCCTAGATTTATGAGGTAGTGGGCTGATGCACAAAGAATCCTTAGTCTAGGCGGAGATTGGAAGAGGAAGGCTCTCTTTAGTAGATCCCTGTAGCAGAAGCTTCAACTGCCAAAGAGGTGCATGACCTGTCCATCTTTTCAAGCGCCAATAGCACCAACAACACCTTCAATGCCTCCATAGAGACAGTTTTCAAGCATTTGTTATGGATGTGGAGGGATAGGGCATCGTAGGCATGAGTGCCCCCACCCACAACAACAACCAAGAGTACCTCACTAGCCACAGCAGTAACAGTAGCAGCAACGGTAGTAGTATCAGCATTGACGCCCTAGCAGCAGCAACGAAAGTTGTATCAACCAGTAAGACCCCTTCCACAAAAATAGAGGCAACATTATAAGATGCACAATAACAACAATGATTGTAGAGGGGACATGCACCTCCCCGACAGGCTTATAGCATGTTTTACGCCACCCAACAGGATTCTCAAGCATCAAGAGGAGTCATTGAGGGTACACTGCTTGTCTCCTCATGCATAGCACATATTTTGTTTGATTCTAGCGCATCACATTCTTTTATATCCGATGATTTTTGTTGATTGGCTAGTTTACCGCTAGAGCCTGTGCTTGAGGATTTGTGGGTGTCAATGCCCTTGGGAAAGAGTGTAGTGTTAGGGTGGATTTGCTCATCTTGCCCCCTTTTGATAGGGGAGACCTTCTTGCTAACTAACCTATTTACCTTACCGATGACCAAGTTGGATATTATCTTGGGCATGGATTGGCTTGCCGAGTACCATGCTATATTAGACCACTTCGTGAGAACAATTATGTTTTATATACCGTGTGCCACAGTACAAGTTCGCAGTCGAGCTTAAAGGAGAGCATCTCCCATCCCTTATGTCTTATGCTGTGGAGGAGCCAGTTGTCTTGTGGATCGACCAACTGCTTGTGGGATGTATTTTAGGAAATTCCAGGTTTGCCACCTCATTGGCATATCGAGTTCCAGATTAATCTCGTCCTCGGTACCATGCCTATATCAAATGCCCCATATCGTATGACACCATTGGAGTTATGAGAACTACAAAAGTAATTAGAAGAGTTATGTAAGTTAGGCTTTATCTGTCTAAGCAATTCACCATGGGGAGTGCCAGTACTCTTCATGAATAAGAAAGATGGCTTGTTGAGGCTTTACATGGATTACCATGAGCTTATTAAGATCACGATTAAGAACAAGTACTCGCTTCTAAGAATTGATGACTTATTCGACCAGTAGGGGGAGACACAATTCTTTTTGAAGATTAACTTACAGTCCGGTTATCATTAGGTATGAGTCCTAGAGGAGGATATACCGAAGACAGCTTTCAGGACATGCTACAGTCACTTTGAGTTCCAGGTCATAAACTTCAGATTGACCAATGCAACTACTGTGTTTATGTAGTTGATAAACGAGGTGTTCCATCCGTATCTTGACCAGTTTGTTGTAGTTTTCATTGATAATATTTTGATCTACTTAAGGACTTAGAAGGAGCATGAGCAGCATTTGGAGATCACCCTGTATACCTTCGCACACACCAGCTTTATGTGAAGCAGAAGAAGTGCAAGTTTTGGCAGAAGTATGTGAAATTCCTTGGTAACGTGGTGATGAGACAGGGAGTAGTAGTGGATCCTTCAAAGATTGATGTCGTGTGTAAGTGGGGCCAGCCCACGAATGCATCTAATATTTAGGGTTTCCTTGGGTTAGTTGGTTACTATCATCGTTTCATGGAGAGCTTATTTTATATTGTAGCCCCATTGAACAGGTTAACCTGGAAGGGCGCTGAGTTCATTTGGAGTGACGCATGTGAGTAAGCATTCATCGACTTGAAATACCATCTTATGTCCACACCATTTCTCACTCTTCCCTCTGGGAGCAAAGGGTTCATGGTTTTTACAGATGCATAATATATTAGTTTGGGTGCCATCCTAATGCAACATGAAAAATTTGTGGCCTTCACGTCTTGTTAGCTTAACGTCTATGAGCATGTAACACACCAGATTTTTGCCAACCTGGGGTCAGGAGTCCTTAGGCGATGGGTCAATCATAACACCTTGGTAACCTCTCAGAACCCAATTCCAAAGCTAAAGAAATCACTTAGGATTAATTCATTTAGAAATTAATCGTAAGTTAGCTAGCGCTTTGCTAGAGTAGCTGTGAAATTGTCCCTGATCGCTTTAAATACGTTCTGCAAGACCCAAAACTTGTAGAACCAATGACGCTACAATACCCTGAAACCTAGGATCAAACTCTAAACCCGTTTGCTCTCAGGAACCCTTTGAAACTTTGTATTGTATTTATACCATGCGTCGAAAGTCCGATACCTATAATCTTAGACCATTACGACCGCTTAGCTGGACTTGAAAATCATTTCAAAAATCAATCTCAACCGATGTTCAAAGGCTATTTCATTGAGCCTGGAGCGAAGAGAGTGAGAAATGGGTTAAATTTGGAAATTTTAATCCAAATCTGGCACGTGACTTGGTGCGTTATTATTAAGCGTTCTGACCATCAGAATTTAGCCAAATTACACCCTCGGATCAGGAAAAATTTCTCTTTCATATCATGAGACTTGTAGACCTGATTTAGGTACGATGACCGCTGAACTGAAACTGGACCGCCACGTGCGATCTATGAACTCTGTCGGACTGAAAACTGGGTGTGAGCAACATCCAGTGACCATGAGCATAAGTCCGATCGCGTTCGACCAGGGGACCTCCCGAAATACTCTTTTGGATCGAAACAGCCCCGATTTGGTTATAACCTAAGTATACATTGTTCCTAAGTCTAAATAGGTGAGGTTTTAGCCTATATTAAGGCTTTAAACCCTCACATACCTCATCCATCCGAATTTGCTAGAAACCCTAGCTAGAGAGAGAGAGAAAGCGAGAGATTGTGGGAGACCTTGTGAGAGATCTTCCTACCGATTGCTCCACCTTTTGCACATACCGAAGCAACGCATTCGAATCACTTTCCCGGTGATTTTCAACACACTCTTAGGTAAGAAAACCCTAACTACTTGTTGTTTTGGGGTTTCCTTTGATTCGTTAGCGAAGTAGCTTATACGTCTTGTATATTAGGTCGCATGTACGCTGTTGACGAAGCGTATACGTTTAAATCGAAACGATACACGTCTAGGGCAAAAGGTGAGGATTTTAGATTCTTAGATTGACTGATTTCAAAGCTTTTAATGTTATTTAATAGTAGATTATCAACGGCAACGCCGTTTGACATGTACAACATTTTATCCGTTTTTCATTTTGTAAATGTATGGAAAATATGAGATTTAGAGCATTTTAGTCATTTGTAGAAAATACTGTTTACATCCATATTTTGCTGAAATGTTTGCCATGGCTTCTTGTCATGTTAGTATATTAGGAAGGCGTGCATGATTGGTTTGGCGAAGAGATTTGCCCTAATGCACACTTTGGGTCGACATACGCTATGTAGACTAAAGTGTGTAGACTAAGTGTTTGTATAAATGTTTGTACTAGTATGTATTGAGTAAATAGAGTTGTGAATGAGTTTTGAGATTGAATTCTCAAGTAATATGCTAATGTATATGATTTTCACCATGTTGGCTATATGTATTAATTTCATCATATATATGTATAATGCATGTGTTGGATGATTTGTTTAAGTGGTATGTTATAACATATTTCAACATGCTTATATTGTTATATTTCATTTCCATTACCCTCATATGATTACTGATGTTGACTTAAAAATGTTTAGCGTTATACGTTAGTTCAGGAAGTCGGTAATGGATTAAATTCGTGGTTGGCTTCTGTTTGCCACGAAGGACGCGTCGATGAACGCGAGTCGTGTTTTGAGTTGGCAGCAGTGGTTAGGACACACGAAGTGTTTCACGCACTTCATGTCGTTCGACTTGAGATGCGCTCATACTAGTCGAGCCCGTCAAGTAACCCGACTGGCCGTTGTATGTTCACCATGTATGAGTCATAACTGCTTGAACCTAGGATACTGAACTTACCATTGGAAACCCTTTTAACCATGGTACCTTTATCCATAAAGACTCATGAGCCGGGCATGGTGGTATGGGACACCGTGTTCGAGCTGTCAGCCTACGCTGGGGCCACAAACCTCCCCGTAGTGACCAGTGAGCACCTATGACTCGTGAGCCGATTGTGGTGGTATGGGACACTACATTCGAGCTGTCAGCCTATACTGATCAGGTGTGAGCCCTTTGTAGTGACCGCGAGCGTATTCTAAGTCTACGGGAGGCAACGACCCTTCCGTACCAATGAGAGTACATTAGGCCTGTATTGATAAGGTGATGGGGGAGCGGTGCAACGAGTGCGAGCAACAGCCCTGGCAGCCCTTGCAGTGACCTACAAATTTAACATCGTATGAGATTACTAGGAGTGACGACCCTAGACAGGATCTGTGTTGGGATTGATATAAGCAAGGTACCCTAGTTTCCCAATCCCGCTGTATGAAAAGGACTAATAACAACTCGGTAACATTATCCATATCGCATTGCATGTGCCTGGAAGATGTGGAGCACTGAAGAACGCAAGCATGCCGCGGGCGTAAGATGGTGCCGTATGAGGGAGTATGTCGGTGAGGGCATCCATCATGTTATTTCATGCATGCATTAACAACTATATCTAGGAATGTTTGATTGTTTGCTTTACTATTAACGCGTGATTGATTTGATAACATGCTAATCTTTTTTCTCTTATCCCACTGAGTTGATCACTCACTCCCACGTTACGGGATGGTGTTTCAAACACCCACCAGTCCCTATTTTAGTTGCAGGTGATGGCACTGCTTGTGAAGTGGAGGCGGACTTATATGATGATGAGGAGAACTTCTTCTCCGTGTTTTGATCGATGGGATTACATGGAGGTTGATTAGACGCCTTGACACTTGTCATTTTATTTTTGGAGCACTCATGTATATTCTTTTCTTTCCATTTTTGGAGTATACATGTATTTAATTAACCTAGTAACATGTTCACACTCTGGAGACTTACAATCAATTATATATTTTATGTATTTATCACAGTCTTCCGCTTACTAATTTAACTGTCTCTGGAGTATGATATGCTGTTTTAGCTTAGTCTCAATATTATTTAATGTCATTCTACAGACAACATGCATTTATCATTATCTATGTTGTATAAGTGACGTTCTGAAACTCGGGTGTTGGGTTTCTACCCGACCCCTGATTTTTAGGGTGTTACAGATGGTATCAGAGCATGATTTGGATTAAACCGGACCTGGGTTATGGCCACGCGACGTACGCTGTCACCCCTTTGACTTATGTGGGTGCGAGAAAAATCTAGAAACACTCGTAGGACTTAAGTTTCGCCAATAGACGAAGTCTACTCAAATCGATCGTTTTGATCGAGTCCATGACGTATCTTTGGTCCCGTGAAGCGACCTAAGTTGCCTCTAGGTCGTTAGTTGGCGGGTTTATAATGATTCTAGAAGAATTTCGAACCCAGAAATGCAAATCCTTGGGTTGTGGGGCAACCACAACCCTTACACTCAATTTCAAGGCTTGAAAACCCCGTTTTCTCCAATTCCTTCAGAATCCTTCCTCTTACCACCCCATTCTTTAACTTTTTCTAAGTATTTTCACACTAAGCATAAATCCTAATATGTAAAAGATAGAAAATAATACTTAGACAAAAATTTACTATAAATAGTAAATATAGGTAAGAATTGGACTTTTTTCCATTCCAATTATGGAATCTCTTGTAAAAAATGGGTTTATTGGATGGATTAGCTTCTCCTACCCTAAAATCATATGCTACATAATGCATAAACTTATTCTGGTTTACAAACTGACCCTAGAACGCCCCAAATAGAGTTTTGGACCTATCTAGGCTAAAATACAATGAACCAGGGTGGGTCCCACACATATTTGGGGTCCCTAGGGCAGGGGAACCCAGCCCACATGGCCGGACTGGCCGGATTGGAAGTTGGCCGGCGATAGCATCGCCGACCGATGGGCCCCACTTGCGCTGAAATTTAGGCCGATGCCCTTTTATGGTCAGGGCACCTCCCCCATAGGTGGTTCCCACCTTAAACCCCCTAAAAGTACCACCTCCTTCACAACAGCCCCCTCCAAGCCCTCTAATTTTATGTTCTTGCTTCTCTCCCCTCAAAACTCGGTGCCAAACCTCTCCCAATCCTATTTTCTGCTAAAACCGACGCCTACCCACCCATTTATATCTGTTCACAGCCCTCTCTCTCTCAGTTCTCATCCGTGGAAGCTTCCACAACCTCCAATCAAAGCTGAAATCGTGTGGAGCTCCATTCCCATTTAATTTTCTCTTTTCCCTTTGAAAATTCAGCCTTTGGGAGCTTGATTCATCCCTCTACAGTGCCTAGATTCGCTTCAGTCCATTTGGGCAGCCGTTTCTCTCCATTTCCCTCAATTTCCATAGCTCATTAGAGCTAGTTTTAGCCATCTTCTCGACCTCCAATCTACTACCAACGGGCGAGACCAAACGCAGTAGCTTAGTCCATAAACAACAACCATCTAGTGTTAGGACATCTAGAGTGTTGGACCTAGAGTTAGTATTCCTAGATTTGAAAGATCTGACGATATAGGAACCGTTAAACAATCTTGACCCTAAGCCATAGAAAAATCCCTATAGTAGAAATGGTATGAAACCATCTAACGTATAATTATAGGCTGTGGATTACAGCTAGTGAGTTACAGACTAGTCTACTAGTTACCTTAAGTAGTGTAAAGCCTGTATATGTTAAGGAATAGGTTAGATTTGGTTAGAGTAGAACCTCATTCCCTCGCTTGATCCCCTTAATACTTATAGAATTCTATTATAACCCTTAGGAAAGTTGTTTTAACTTAGAACTATTCACTCTCAGGGAAAACGTATAGATCCCTCAGATTGAACTTAGAATAAACCAGCACGCCCCTTAGATTTCTCCTTAAAATTGCCTTCCCAAGGATTTATTGCAATCAGGAACGCGGAGTAAAGGAATTGTATATTAGCGATGTATTCGCGGTTTGAATTGACTTCTCAATCCTGGTAGTTGCCAATAAATCCAATGCTCTGATCAAGCAGAAGATCGACATCGTCTAGGATTAAGAACTAATACGATAAATTTTCTGTTCTAAGCATAAAGTCTATGTATCCGGCTCAGACCCACTACATAACTTTTCTTCCGTGTTGGCCCAACCACCTAGAGAATTAAACATCTTGTCGCAAGCTCACCCCTGCCCCTGAACCCAATCACAATAGAGATTAGGCTTCTTTCTACAACCATAGGTACCGATGCCATAGAACGCATCATTAGCAAAGAAAGACCAATGTAGCCAGAGGTTGGTTCCCATTTTATGTCAAGGATAGTCCCTAAGTTGCACCTTGTTCCGATATACGGATCGATACATAGATTCTTGAACCTTAAGTAGAACTAAGTTTTAAGGGGGGTAGAACATTTTGAGTCCAATCTAGTTAGGTCAGCCAATGCAACCATTAGATCAGAGTGGCGCAGCGGAAGCGTGGTTAGCCCCTTCCCTACTGGCCCAGGATCGAAACAGTTGGTTTAGGTTATACGTAAGGTTAGGTCATTAAATAGAATTTGAACCTTCCTTAGAATGTTAATACGAAAGTCTCTCTATGGACTCATTACCCTTAGCCAATTTTAGGGACGAAATTTTATTTTAAGGGGGGTAGATTGTAACACCCTGAATTTTTGCCAACCTGGGGTTAGGCATCCTTAGGCGATGGGTCAACCATAACACCTTGGTAACCTCTCAGAACCCAATTCCAAAGCCAAAGAAATCACTTGGGATTAATTCCTTTAGAAATTAAGTGTAAGTTACTCTAGCGCTACGCTAGAGTAGTTGTGAAATTGTCCCTAATCGCTTTAAATGCGTTCTGCAAGACCCAAAACTTGTAGAACCAATGACGCTACAATACCCTGAAACCTAAGATCAAACTCTAAACCCGTTTGCTCTCAGGAACCCTTTGAAACTTTGTATAAGATTTAGACCGCGCGTCGGAAGTCCGATACCTACAATCTTAGACCATTACGACCGCTTAGCTGGACTTGACAATCATTTTAAAAATCAAGCCCAACCGACATTCAGAGGCTATTTCATTGAGCCTGGAGCGAAGAGAGTGAGAAATGGGTTAAATTTGAAATTTTTAATCCAAATCTGGCACATGACTTAGCGCGTTATTATTAAGCGTTCTGACCGTCAGAATTCAGCCAAATTACACCCTCGGATCAGGAAAAATTTCTCTTTCATATCATGAGACTTGTAGACTTGATTTAGATACGATGACCGCTGAACTGAAACTGGACCGCCACGTGCGATCTATGAACTCTGTCGGACTGAAAACTGGGTGTGAGCAACATCCAGTGACCATGATCTTAAGTTCGATCGTGTTCGACCAGGGGACCTCCCGAAATGATCTTTTGGATCGAAACAGCCCCGATTTGGTTATAACCTAAGTATACATTGTTCCTAAGTCTAAATAGATGAGGTTTTAGCCTATATAAGGGCTTTAAACCCTCACATATCTCACTCATCCGAATTTGCTAGAACCCTAGCTAGAGAGCGAAAGAAAGTGAGAGATTGTGGGAGACCTTGTGAGAGATCTTCCTGCTGATTGATCCACCTTTTGTACATACCGAAGCAACGCGTTCGAATCACTTTCCCGGTGATTTCCAACGCACTCTTAGGTAAGAAAACCCTAACTACTTATTGTTTTGGGGTTTCCTTTGATTCGTTAGCGAAGTAGCTTATACGTCTTGTATATTAGGTCGCATGTACGCTGTTGACGAAGCGTATACGTTTAAATCGAAACGATACACGTCTAGGGCAAAGGGTGAGGATTCTAGACGCTTAGATTGACTGATTTCAAAGCTTTCCACGTCGTTTAATAGTAGATTATCGATGAAAACGCCGTTTGACATG
The DNA here is from genome assembly GCA_037074715.1 of Magnolia kwangsiensis. Classification (NCBI taxonomy): domain Eukaryota; kingdom Viridiplantae; phylum Streptophyta; class Magnoliopsida; order Magnoliales; family Magnoliaceae; genus Magnolia; species Magnolia kwangsiensis. Next base: position 61,196,274 of record CM073583.1, on the reverse strand, counting down.
TACAACATGCTATCCGTTTTTCGTTTTGTAAATGTATGGAAAATATGAGATTTAGGGCATTTTAGTCATTTGTAGGAAATACTGTTTACATCCATATTTTGCTGAAATGTTTGCCATGGCTTCTTGTCGTGTTAGTATATTAGGAATGCTTGCATGATTATTTTGGCAAAGAGATTTGCCCTAATGCGCACTTTGGGTCGACATACGCTATGTAGACTAAAGTGTGTAGATTAAGTATTTGTATAAATGTTTGTACTAGTATGTATTGAGTAAATGGAGTTGTGAATGAGTTTTGAGATCGAATTCTCAAGTAACATGCTGATGTATATGATTTTCACCATGTTGGCTATATGTATTGATTTCATCATATATATGTATAATGCATGTGTTGGATGATTTGTTTAAGTGGTATATTATAACATGTTTCAACATGCTTATATTGTTGTATTTCATTTCCATTACCCTCATATGATTACTAATGTTGACTTACAAATGTTTGGGGCTATACGTTAGTCCAGGCAGTCGGTAATGGATCAAATTCGTGGTTGGCTTCTGTTTGCCACGAAGGACGCGTCGATGAACGCGAGTCGTGTTTTGAGTTGGCGGCAGTGGTTAGGACACACGAAGTGTTTCACGCACTTCATGTCGTTCGACTTGAGATGCGCTCATACTAGTCGAGCCCGTCAAGTAACCCGACTGGCCGTTGTATGTTCACCATGTATGAGTCATAACTGCTTGAACCTAGGATACTGAACTTACCATTGGAAACCCTTTTAACCATGGTACCTTTATCTATAAAGACTCATGAGCCGGGTATGGTTGTATGGGATACCGTGGTCAAGCTGTCGGCTTACGTTGGGTCCACAAACCTCCTCGTAGTGACCAGTGAGTACCTATGACTCGTGAGCCGATTGTGGTAGTATGGGACACTACATTCGAGCTGTCGGCCTACACTGATCAGGTGACGAGCCCTTTGTAGTAACCGCGAGCGTATTCTAAGTCTACGGGAGGCGATGACCCTTCCGTAGCAATGAGAGTACATTAGGCATATATTGATAAGGTGATGGGGGAGCGGTGCAACGAGTGCGAGCAACAGCCCTGACAGCCCTTGCAGCGACCTACAAATTTAACATCGTATGAGATTACTAGGAGTGACGACCCTAGACAAGATCTGTGTTGGTATTGATATAAGCAAGGTACCCTAGTTTCCCAATCCTGCTGTATGAAAAGGACTAATAACAACTCGATAATTATTATCCATATCGCATTGCATGTGCCTGGAAGATGTGGAGCACTGAAGAACGCAAGCATGCCGCGGGCGTAAGATGGTGCCGTATGAGGTAGTATGTCGGTGAGGGCATCCACCATGTCATTTCATGCATGCATTAACAACAGTATCTAGAAATATTTGATTGTTTTATTTACTATTAACGCGTGATTGATTTGATAACATGCTAATCTTTACTCTTTTATCCCACTGAGTTGATCACTCACTCCCACGTTACGGGATGGTATTTCAAACACCCACCAGTCCCTATTTTAGTTGCAGGTGATGGCACTGCTTGTGAAGTGGAGCCGGACTTATATGATGATGAGGAGAACTTCTCCTCCGTGTTTTGATCGACGGGATTACAGGGAGGTTGATTAGACGCCTTGACACTTGTCATTTTATTTTTGGAGCACTCATGTATATTCTTTTCTTTCCATTTTTGGAGTATACATGTATTTAATTAACCTGGTAACATGTTCACACTCTGGAGACTTACAATCAATTATATATTTTATGCATTTATCACAGTCTTTCGCTTGCTAATTTAACTGTCTCTGGAGTATGATATGCTGTTTTGGCTTAGTCTCAATCTTGTTTAATGTCATTCTATAAACAACATATATTTATCATTATCTATGTTGCATAAGTGACGTTCTGGAACTCGGGTGTTGGGTTTCTATCCGACCCCCGATTTTCGGGGTGTTACAGAGCATAACTACCCCACGCATGATTTGGAGTTGATCGTTATTATTTTTGTAGTGAAGGTACGGATATGCTATCTTTATGAGGTTCAATATAAGCTCTTGTTTGACCATAGGAGCTTAAAGTACCTCTTCTCACAGTTAGAGTTAAATTTACGGTAGAGGTGTTGGATGGAACTCCTGAAGGACTATGACTTCGAAATTCAATACCACCTCAGCAAGGCTAACATGGTGGTGGATGCCCTTGACCACCAGGCACAGGGCCTGGTGGTGCATATGATGGTCCAGGGGTGGAGGATGCTCGGGGATGTTGTTGAGTGTGATTTTTAATTGAGCCCGCATTCTTCCATCATTTGGTTATCGAGCTTGTTAATTCAACCATCCCTTATTGCAAGGATGATTAAGGATCAACAAGCAAATTAGACATTAAAGGATTACTAAGCAGAGGCCATGTCTGAGGGTTAGATGGATTGGCAGATTGGGTCTGATGATGGATTTCATTTCAGAGTTCGGTTGTATGTTTCGATTATTTTATAGTTGCATAGAGATCTTATGATCGAGGCACACCAATCGAGGTACACTATCCACTTAACCTCTACCAAGATGTATCTTGATATGAGGAGGCAATATTCTTGAGGCGATGAAGCTTTAAATTTATAGTTTTGTGGCCGATTGTGACACGTGCCAGTGTGTCAAGGTCGATCATTAAAAACCTCCAAATCCATTGCATCTCATCCTGAAACTGGGAGCACGTGACCACAGACTTTATTATGGGCTTTCCGAGGACTCAGTGTGGTCATAATGCTATCTAGGTTATCGTTTATTATTAAACGAAATCGACACATTTTCTTGCGATACGTGCGACCTGGCCTTTGGACCAACTTACAGGATTATTCATCAAGGAGTTTGTGAGACTACACGGTGTCCCAATGTCGATCATTTTTTATCAAGATCTGAGATTTACATCATAATTTTGGAAGAGTTTTCAGAAGGCGATGTGGCCTACCTTGAAGTTCAGTACCACGTACCATCCACAAATTGATGGGTTGACCGAGAGGGTCAACTAGATCTTTGAGGACATGCTTTGAGCTTGCGTGATGGATTTCTTGGGTAATTGGGATGTGCAATGCATTTGGTTGAATTTGTATACAATAATAGCTATCAGATAACTACCTGTTTGACTCCTTTCAAGGTATTGTATGATAGACCTTATAAATCCCTGAGTTATTGGACTGAGGTTAGAGAGTGTTGTCTCTTAGGTCCTGAGCTTGTGCAGAGCACATCATAGGCTAATGATATCATCAGATAGAGGATGCACATAACTTAGAACTAGCAGAAAATTTTTACAGATCATAGGCATCGTCCCTTGAGGTTTGTCATTAGGGAACGTGTATATCTCAAGATCTCACCCATGAAGGGTGTAATTCAATTTTGAACCAAGGGAAAGCTTACCCCAAGGTTCATCGGACCCTTCAATATCACTAGGCGCTTTAGCGTCGTGGCCTATTAGCTTGTCTTTCTACTTCAATTATTTGACATCCATAACATTTTTCATATTTTAATGTTGCGAAAGTGTGGGTCAGATGTGGTTCCCATGATAGATTGACAGTCATTGGAGGTACATGAGGATGCTTCTTACATCGAGCATTCCATTCATATTTTTTACTATAAGGTGTAGGTCATCTGGACTAGGGTCATTCCTTTTGTAAAGGTTTAGAGGGGCCATAATAATGTAAATGAGGTATCTTGGGAGCGAGAAGCTGAGATTCACGAGCATTATCCCCATATATATATATATATATATATATATATATATATATATATATATTTACGTTTGATTGTATCTGTGGATTTATTTTTATGATTGATATATATATTTAGTGATGTGATTCACTTCTTTTGTGAGCTTTGGCTAGTTTGGTTTGGAGTACAAATTTCAAGATGAAATTTTTTTGTTAGGAGGGTAGAATTGTAAGACCCGTAACCTTGTGAGACATTCCTTACTCTTCGATTTCTGCACTTGCATGCCCTGGATGTACCAAATTGGTGAGCTTAGATCGCGAACCTATTTTAGTACCATAATGACTTGAGACTTGTACCCGAGCGATTGCATAGGCACTGCGATTCTAACACCATGCGGCACACCTTGTTACAATACCCATATTAAAGGATGCATATGTGCATATAAATTTGAAATTGCGGAGAAACCGCTATTAGTGAAGTACGTAATTATGTCCAAGTGTCCTAGAGGGGGGTGAATAGGACTTTTTAAAACTTTAATCCTACTTTAAAGAAAATACTAACAATCAATCTCTAATCAAACATGATTAAAAGAAAATCATTCACAATCAAAAGTTAGGATGTTGAAATATACAAAACCTGCATTGCATCAAACATGTAGTGTGAAAAAATTAATTATATCATGAATCAACACAACATAGACAAAAGCATGCATAAAAAATACAGCGATATATAGTGGTTCGACTACATGCCTACTCCACTCACGGTGTACGCATTGAACTCATGAGTGTATCGAATTTCACTATCCAATAATTTTAAATCACGTTAACCATAAACCTTCACAACTTACACAAGGTTATCTATGGTGCCTACACAAGACAACCTAAGATGCCTACACAAGGCCACCAACAATGCCTACACAAGGTAATCACAAATGCCTACACAAGGCAATTGGTCTTACATAAGGACACTACATGTATTCTCCCATCGGAGGTATACAAAAGGTCTTAGCGAGTTTGTATAACCAAACTCTGAATCCCAATCCTAGACAAGGAAAATGCTTCAGACACAATGGACTTTAGTACTTGTGAGTGAGCCCCGTTTTAGCACATTTTGATGAAGATCTCCCTATTGATGAAGATTCTTCAACTTCCTTGAACCACAATTGCTTAAAGATGCTCCAATCGAGGGTACCGTGATTGTTGGGTCAATCTACGCTAGTTAATGATTAATCTTTAAGAGTTAGAGAAGATTCCTAAAAGCTAAACATTCAAAGACTCCAGCATAATGATTTGCCATTATAGAGTGTTGCTGGATAATCAATGAAGGCTGGAGTCATAGTTCAATCCAGGCTATGAATATACCAATAAATGCCTTTAAGCCATACATTGAATGATGAACTCCTATGGTAAAGATTGGTAAAGCGGTATCGATCTATAGTGGGGGTGGCTAACATGGAGTGTGTGTACTGACATGGGTGTATACTAACAAGCTAACCCTAAAAGTAAAAAAAATTTAAAAAAAAATTGCTTAAGAGTAAGGGTATTAACTATAGCAATCACTTTCTCAAATATCTCTTCAATGATCGCTCAAAAAGCCAAGAAGCAACCCCAAGTGATATATAGAGTCAAATCCCAACAATAAAAAAAGGGGCAAAAATCTGTCATTGTCGATGCCATTGAAGTTTCCTTTGATGTCATCTAGCCTTCTTTGATACCATCGACTTCATGCACTAAGATTTTCAAATAGGTGCTGGACAGATTCTATCCGATGCCATCGATTATCCTTCAATGTCATCGAAAGATGGCTTGATGCCATTGAGATTTTTCTTAAAAAATACACTCTGGTTGCTAGATAGTTTGAGCACTTTTTCAATGCAATCGAACAACCTCTCGATGTCATCAAAGATGTCATTGATTGCAATTCGATGCCATCAAGAATAACTTAATTTTCTTGTAAAAACTCTCCAGTTAGATTTGTCCACATCTTGATGTCATCGATCAGACTTTTGACGCCATCGAAATTTAAATTTCGATGTCATCGAAAGGTCTTCAATGCCATCAAGAATTATACGATTTTGCTTGAAAGCTTATTGGACATTCTGGTTCAAATATCGATGCTATCGAACCTTCTTCGACTTCTACCTTGCAATCACCAACATATCTTTTTCAAATCTCGCGTCAGGTGCTGTCTTTTATTTTCCTGCCCTTATCATTAAATGATAAATTTGAGTTCGACTTGAATTTTTTTTTTTAAAGGAGACCAACTGCATGCAATTAAAAATTCAATTCCCGTACTTCCAGTCTAGTTAAGACTTCCACTTCCAAAGCTTGGAAGTGAGAGGGGGGGGGGAGTTGTTGTGGGGAAAACCGAATTGGCCTACCATATGAAAAGAGTAGTTGACTACAAGAGAGCACTAGAGCGAGTTCTCCATAACGACAATGCATAAAAGCTTAGAGAGCTCAAAAGACACTATTAGCGAGATCCTCTCGGCAGAGAGATTGATTTCGAGCCAAACACCTTGAGATACAAGGCTCAGGAGCAAAGAGACCTCCCCCAAGTTGAGCAGATTGACCACCAATAGGGCGGAGTGAGAATCTCAGAGAATATCCTACCCTGAATCAAGAAATCATATCCGACATAGCCGAAGATCACGCCTACTAAGGCGAGCTCAGTGATAAGTTTAGATGAAGATACTTAACCAAGATAATATCTCAACATATCCTTAAACAACGTATCCTTATAAAATTCTACAAGATACACAATCCCAACATGATCCTATGAACCATATAAATACTCCCGCTACAAATGAGGGGAGGTAAGCACCAAAAACCTTAACTCAAGTCTCACTTCTACTTTCAGTCTACCCGCCTACACGACAAGAAAAACGGGCAAAGGCTATGGCCGAAAACTGTAGCAAAAGGCCTTATCCGTAGCACATCCGTCGCTATTGGTGGGGTAGCTAAAGGTCTAGCTACGGATTATATCCATAGCAATAGATACCAATAGCTATGGATTATATCTGTAGCAATAGATAACAATAGCTACGGATATAATCTGTAGCCATATATAGCAAAAGCTACGGATTATATTCGTAGCAATATCTTTAGCTACCCCACCAATAGCGACGGATGTGCTACGGATTATATTCGTAGAAAAATGTATTTTATTCGTAATAATAGATACTAATAGCACTAATAATATCCGTAGCAATAGATACCAATAGCTACAGACAAAAGCCATAGCTATAGCTACGGATTATATTTATAGCTATTTTTTAAAAAATTATAATTATACGACCTGTTTCCATTACAAGAAGTTGCTGTGATTGATAATTCATCTAAGCTTAATGCTGATAGAAATAGTACATAAAATGCAATTAGAAAAAAAAATGATGCACTTATTACAAATAACAATCAAATCATATAATGCATCCTACATTCATATTTCTAAATAAACAATACTTCAGTTTGTTCAACCTATCATAAGAATTACAACTAAGGAGTGCCCTTATCTGCAAGAAGCAAATACATTCCAACACAGCAAATGCAGAAGATAAAGCTTCTTCTTTTCTTGAAACTGCAAATGTAACTTCTATGGACTTCGACACAAGATCACTTTCAAGTTCTGAAACCTTTCCCTTGAGAAAATGAATTTCATCCTCCACTGACTTCTTTAGCTTGTCAGCATGTATAAAAAAACATTTGTAGACACAATCAAACAAGCATTCCTTTGTACACATTTCAAAAGGAAGGAATACAAAAAAAAAACACTTATATATAAAAAAAATAAAAAATATGCCCACAAATCTTCTGAACTATAGAAAAATCCAAAATGAGTAATGTGTTCAAACCTAGGATGGACTTTTAAACTCAAAACCTAGGTTTAGGTTAATGCTATAGGTTTAGGTTTAGGTTTAGGTTTTAGGTTTAGGTTAAGGTTTTAGGTTACAGGTTATAGGTTATAGCTTTAGGGAATTGAGAATAGGTTAAGGTTTTGAAAAGGCCTAGCTATATGTCCTAGAGGTGGGAGGGGGGAGGAGGTGAATAGGACTATGCCAAATAAAAATTTATTACAGTGAAAATTAAAGGAATATGATAGCCAATAAGATAACTAAATAAACCACAATGCAAGATTGTAAAGCAACATCAAAATTTAGATCTTGAGAGGTTGATACAAATGTTCTTCTAAGGACAACCTGACACTAAAAACTAGAGATTATGGTAGGACAACCTGATTTCTAGAATAGTTTTTGTATCAAGTCTCAAACCGAAGAGGAATAAAAAATAAATGCAAACTGCACTGAAGAATAACTTGCAATCACAAATATGTATTGTTCTAGGGATAACCATGCACCATAAGAATGGTAGGGCAACCTTACCGGAACAATTTAATATCAAGCTGATAAATGAATAGCAAGAAATAAATTCTAAACTATTACAACATTCCCCACAATGCTTGAAATAAAAGATTACAACATTCACAACCACATATACATCCGTCAAATGAATAAATAAAGATATGAAATATAAACCATTCAACTACAACACAAGGGATTACAGTGGTTCGCTTGTGTGTTCACCAACTGTTATACAACAGCCACACAGAATGCTACTCCACTCCTAATATCCTCACATAGGGGATATTAGCGTTCACTAACAATGTAGGTTTTCACAGGTTCACCAAAAACCTTTACAATTATGTCTTTGTCTGTGGGCTTACACAATTAAAAAAATCCCACTTTTGAGTTTTGTTGGCTCTCCTCAGATAACCAAAGCAACGAGATTTTTCTGAAAAATCCTGAAAGAAACCAAAACGGAAAGAAATTTACAATTAAATGTAAAATACCTGATTTTCTCCTTCGATGTAGCAGCCCGGAAGAACCAAGTTAGAGTAGATGATTGAATGTCCAAGTTTAATGTCCAGTACTCAATTACAAAGGTTCTAGTTCTAATTGATTTAAAAATTAAACCAACATAGGGCTAGCCTTAATTGATTTTGATTCCAAAGAAAGGGAAATATCAATTCCTCTTTTCAGATTAGATTGGAATATAAGAAACAAAATCAATTAAATAAAGCTAAAGAAAAAGAATATTAAATAAGCACACTTTGCTTAAATGGAGCACAGACTTATCTCTCAGAAGGCTGGAATAATTAGCTTGAACTTTCTTCTTCTTTTTTTCTCTGTATTCATTAATCTGAGATTCATGCTCTATTTAAAGCTGAGCAAAACACGTCTTCGACTGGTCTTAAGACTTCTACGACTGGTTAAAGAACCAACAAAATTTTGAAAAAATCAGGCGTGATAAGATTTTCAGTTGCACGACTGGTCGTGGGTACCCTACGACTGGTTGAAGGTCCCCTTCGACTGGTCGTAGGTTCCATACGACTGGTCGAAGATGACCTAATCTCAACGTTAAACTTTAAGTCGAAGAACCACGACCGGTCGAAGAACTAATCGACACTGTTCACAGGACTAGTCGTACAGTCTTCAGGATTGGTCAAAGAATAACCAGAAATTTCTAAAAATCATCAACAACTTAGGACTGGTCGAGGAATTTCCTGGACTGGTCGAACCAGTGCTAGGACTAGTCAAACAAGGTCCAGGACTAGCCTTAGAACAGATCAAAGTCACTCATAAAAGATATATGGATTATGTATCCAAAGTGACCTACTCTAAAGGTTAACCTAAGGTCAGTCATACCTCAATAGTGAAGTAAGGACATTGAAACTTGAATACCAGTGACCTTGAGAATCATGGAGATTAAGTTCTTGAACTTGAGATCTTCAGCTTGAAAAACTTTTCAGAACTTGAACTTAAAAGCTTCTAAGATCTTGTACTTGAATAGCTTACGAGAACTTGAAAGCTTCTGAAATCTTCACCTTCGAGATCTTCAACTTGAATAGTTGTGCTTGTCTACTCGAAGACAATCTTGTGTCTTGAATAGATCTTTTGTTCATCACATAAATAAGCTTCAAAGCAGTGTCTTTGTCACCACAAATTTGACAATCACAAGGGGCTATTCACTATAGCACTTACAATCTCCCCCTTTGTCAAATTAGTGACAAAACACACTTCTGAGATAGGATACATTTCACAAAATATTATTCAATTAAAGAATCATGCACCAGTTGTTAAACAGACACAAATTCATGAACCTGCAAATCAATATTCAACCAATATCCTCATGTGCATACAGACCACCATTGTACATACTCCCCTTAAGTAACATATTTCACCAATCCAACTTTAAACTACTAAGAAGCAAAGTATATATCTACTCTCTCTTTTTGTCACAATATGACAAAGGTAGAACAAAGCAGATTGGAAAGGAGTAATAATCAAGGAATAAAAGAAGAGGTTACCAAATAAGAATTCCAACCATAGCATAAGCAACACATATAATAGATAAACTGAGCCACAAACAGCGATAGTGACAATAACAAATCCAGTCAAGTGAACATGATATAAAGAAGGTTATTACAGACCAAAAAATAGAAAATGAACTAATCTGACCCAGATGAAGGATCAGGGATGGAAGGATCAAGTTTGTGCATGCCCTTGCTCAAGCGCTTAAGATATTTGCGTATATACTTGAATTGTAAATCATGGGCAACAGACATGTTTTCCATCCTTGCATTTAAAGATTTAACCTTAGTTTCCAATGTAACAAAGCGTGCATTGAAAGCAGAAGGCGGTTAATCTGGATCATTTGCAGAGTCAGAATCAAGCTCTTTAAAGATATTATCTATGTTAATATCATCTGGAGGAAGATCACCAGCTTCTTCGTCATGTAAAGCTTCAGCTGCACCACCACCATCAACTTGGCCAAGAAGAAATTCCAGCTTCATCTTGTTGAGATTAAAATTATTAAATATCAAGTGATGGATAGGGGCCTCTCCGACCGGCATATCGACTAACATATGAGAAGCCAATACGGTCATCAAATATCTAAAGAGAATATCACTATGAACAGGATGAGTCTAAACTGAATGATAAAATGACAAATCAAGGAAGGTAGGCAGAGATGAGCACCTCGGGCTACATTATGAAGAATATGAACCATAAAATCCGTTAACTCAGCTTTATTGCCCGACTGAGGATACAGATTAGACACAAAAATCCTATGCAAAACTCTGTATTTGGGTAACAGATACCTTGAGGGGAGTGCATTTTCTTTATCCGTCCATGGAGCATCCAAATTGCATAAATCCTTAGAAAGCATGCATTTTTCAGTTTGAGAGGGTTTTTCAGTCAATGTATGGATGGGAACTCCCTCATCATTAACTGAAATTTTCATAAGAGCAGAAATCAAGTGACGATCAACATTAAATGGTCCTTCTCTTATGACAATTTTAAATATCAGATTTTCAAGTGAATAATCACATATACATGCAAACATGGATTGGAAATGGACCAGTATGCAGGCCCACCCCAATGTAGTAAGTTATCTCAACCTACAGCTTGTAGCATAGGAAAGATATCAAACGGAGCTGTATGATTAAGATCAACAAGATGTTCAACGATTACATTTCGCATACAGATGTCACGAACATATGATGGATCATCCTCAAAAGTCCTAAGATGACGTTCAGTGAGAGGGGTTGATCTGGAGGAAGATGATGGACCACGAGAAGTCGATTTCCTTTCTTTAGAAGCCATTTGCAACAAAGAGTTCAAAAATAAAAGGAGTTACAAACGAAAGAAACTGGGATTTTCTAATATCAGATTTTTCATAATAACTTCCCCAAATCACAATAAAACTCAAAATAAATAGCTTCAAGAGTAAAATAGAAGTATTCTAGACTCAAATCTATAAGAAAAATGTAAATGGAGCACTTACAATGAAGATTTTGGGAGTTGGCTTCGACTAGTTGAGGTTCGACCGGTTGGAGGGAGAAATAGAAATGGGGAAGATGAAGGATTTTCCCAAATTGAAAGGGTTTCATGAGTTCCTCGACTGGTCGTGGATGTACACGACCGGTCGAACCACGACTAGTCGTGTATTTCCACGATTGGTTGAGCACAAGCCAAAAATGCATTTTAAAAATAAAATTAAGATTTTTCAAAATATTTTGTAAAAATTGAAATCTAACCTATCAAGCATATACAATATGATAGAAAAATGCATAAAATATCATCTTATAATGCACATGCCAAGATCAAATTTCATTTGATTAAACTGACTTTTGTCGAGCGGTTTCGTGAAAATATCAGCACGTTGATTCTCGGTAGGTATATATTCCAGTGATATAACCTTTTCTTCTACTAATTCACGGATATAATGAAATCTAATGTCAATGTGCTTAGTACGAGAATGTTGAATAAGATTTTTGAAATATTAATAACACTGAAATTATAACAATATAACAACATAGAATCCTGTTTAATTTCATAGTCACTTAGCATTCGCTTCATCCAAATAAGCTGCGTACACGCATTACCAGCTGCAATGTATTCAGCTTCAGCTGTTGAAAGTGATATAGAACTTTGTTTCTTGCTAGACCAAGAAACTAAACGGTTTTCGATATAAAAGCAACCACCACTTGTTGATTTTCTATCATCAAGATTACTAGCCCAGTCAGCATCTGAGTACCCAGCTAATTGAACGCTAGTCTCATGAGGATACCGGAGACTGAAATTCGCAGTACTTGCGACATATCGCACAATTCGCCTGACAACAATCAAGTGCGATTCTTTAGGACTAGACTGATATTTATAGCAAATACCAACACTTAGCGCGATATCAGGTCTACTAGCAGTTAAATATAATAGACTACCAATCATACTCTGATAACGTTTCGGATCAACATTTTTACCTTCAGTCTTTTGAGAGTTTCAGGGTAGTACTCATACGAGTATCGAAGTTCTTACCATTCTCAAATTTAAATCTCTTAATTAAATTCAAGGCATATTTAGATTGAGAAATAAATATTCCATCAGGTTGTTGCTTTACTTGCAACCCTAGAAAATAATTCAATTCCCCAACCATGCTTATTTCAAACTGTGATTTCATCAAATCTGTAAACTCAGTAGTCATGTTAATACTAGTAGATCCATAAATGATATCATCAACATAAATCTGTACCATCAAAATATGATCATTATGTTTTTTAACAAATAGAGTTTTATCAACAGATCCCATTTGAAAATTAGGGCTTAACAGAAATTTTGTTAGTTTCTCATACCATGCCGTAGGCACTTGTTTTAATCCATAAAGTGCCTTTTTCAGCCTATACATATGATCAGTATTCTTAGGATCTTCAAAATCCATCGGTTGTTCCACATAAACTTCTTCATGCAAATCGTCATTTAGAAATGCACTTTTCACTTCCATTTGATAAATCTTAAACTTTCTAAAACACGCAATGGATATAAACAGTCTGATTGATTCAAGACATGCTATGGTGCAAAGGTTTCATCAAAATTAATACCTTCAATTTGAGTATAACCTTATACCACTAGTCTGGCCTTGTTTCTAATTATATTTCCAAGCTCGTCAGACTTATTTTTGAAGATCCATTTTGTTCCAATGATGTGTTTATCTTTAGGTCTTGGTACGAGATACCAAACATCATTTCTTACGAATTGGTTAAGTTCTTCTTACATCGCAACTATCCAGTTTTCATTAGCAAGAGCTTCTTTTACGTTAGATGGTTCTATTTTGGATGTAAAACACACATAATTACATATATCCTCAAGTTGTCTATGGGTGCGAACACTAGTGAGAGGGTTTTCAAGAATTTGTGTGGTTGGATGATCTTTAACAGTCCTTAATTCAGAATCATTCTGATTAGATGAAGTATCAGATTTATCAATTACTAGAACTTCATCATTATCTGAATTTGAGACTGGTGTGTTTAAGTGATCATCAATCATAACATTGATGGACTCTTGAATCACACTGGTTCTTTCGTTCAGAACCCTATAAGCTCGACTGTTTAAGGAATATCTTAGAAAAATTCCTTCATCACTCTTCGTATCAAACTTTTCTAAATTTTCACGATCTCATAAAATATAGCACTTGCTGCCAAAAATTCAAAAGTATTTGACAGTAGGCTTTTTATCGAACCACATTTCGTAAGCCATTTTATTATTATCTTTGCTAGTGTAGACTCAGTTAATAATATAACAAGCTGTATTGACCGCTTCAGCCTAAAGATTCTTAGAGAGCTTCATGCTATTCAACATGACATTAGTCATTTCTTATAGCACTCTATTCTTCCTTTTCACTATACCATTTTGTTGTGGAGTTTTGGGCGTTGAGAATTCATGTAATATTCCTTGGTTGCTACAGAACTTCTCAAAATCACTAATCTCAAATTCAGATCATGATCACTATGAATCTTACTGATTTGAGAACCTTTTTCCATTTGAATCCTTTTGAGAACTTTTCTTACTTCTTCAAGGGTTTCTGATTTGTCCCTTAAGAAGACTACCCATGTATATTTGGTAAAATCATCCACTATTACCAAGATATACCTTTTGTCACCTCGACTCTCCGTTCTGGTAGGTCCTATTAAATCCATGTGGAGGAGTTCGAGTGGTCTTGATGTGATATTTGAATTCACCTTTTTGTGTGAAGTTCTTATTTGTTTGCCTATCTGGCATTCACCGCATATTTTATCTAATTTTTAAAGCTTGGGTAGACCTCTTATAAGTTCCCGTTTACTCAATCTATACAAATTTCGGTAATGTACATGTCCAAGATGTTTATGCCATAAATCAGTCTCGTCTATATGGACCATGTAACATGTTTGATTAGATGAGCTATATTCGCTAATAATATAGCAGTTTTTAGACGCTCTAGATCCAGTTAGTATTACAGAACCCTTGTTGTTTAGAATATCACAGCTTTGATTAGAAAACCGTACACTATGGTTATTATAGCATATTTGAGATCTGCTAAGTAAGTTATGTTTTATACCTTCAACATATAAGACATTTTTAAACACAAGAAGGTTACAAAGTTGAACCATACATTGGCCCATAATCTTGCAGTTACTTCCACCATCAAAAGTGACTGACCCATCAGTCATATCTTTTAGATCGGTGAATAAAGACTTGTCGCCTGTCATGTGCCTGGAGCATCCACTATCTAGATACCACTTTGAATGGCTTGAAGCTTTGAAAGTAGTGTGGGTAACCAAGCAGGCAACCTTGGGAACCCATTTTAGTACTGTTTTGGGTTTAGGAGGATAGTTGGTCTTCTTATATCTGTTGTTGTAAGAATGACCTATAGAGTTAGATTTTAAGAGCTCCATAAGTAAATCAACTATCTTTTCAGCTAGTGGATTTTGTTTCTGATTAAAGTTGACATGACTTCTTTTTAGTTTTTGAAAAGTTTTTGAATTTTTAGAAAAATCTTGATAAGTACTTTTTCCTTTTGAGTTTGAGGACTCTCCTTTCACAAACTTAGGAGGAGTATTCTTCTATTTATGAGGTATGTTCTTATCATAGCCGAACCCAGATCTGTCGCCACATTTTCTTGATCTGGATAATAATTTCTCTAACTTAGGATCACCTTGGACATGTCTCCATGTGTCCTTTAAACTCAGAAGAGAAGATACTTCATTTTTGAGTGTCTCATTTTCATATTTTAGATTTTCAATCTGGGACGTTTCGAATTTTAAATCGCATTTTAATTTTTCAAAACAATCTAAAATTTGAGATTTTTCTAAAACAAGTGACTCAAAAATGCTTTGAGTTTAAAAAACTTTTCTTTTTGAAGTTTAAGTTTGACAGCAATTTTACAACTTTCCTTGTATAGGGCATTGTAAGCATCTTGAAGATCATCTTCATTTTCACATTCATTGTTTAGATTTTTCTCACTAGTTGAATCATCATGATCTGAAAAAGTGAACTCGGCTAGGGTCATAAGAGCTTTCGTTTAATTACCCGACTCGGTTTCAGAATCTTCTGATTTAGAAGAAGCTTCAGAATCAAATGATTCATCCCATGTAGCTAACATACCCTTCTTCTTGGGTTTGTCCTTTTTAGGACATTTGTTTACTAAATGCCCATATTCTTAGCAGTTGTAACATTGACTATCTTTCAAAGACTTACAAGTTTTAGATTTAGGTTTAGATCTTTTCTTCTCATTTGATTTTTAAAAATCTACCCTTTTCTTGCTTTTGAATATTTTATAAAACTTTTTTGCTAAAAGAGTCATATCATCCTCAAAATCAGAATTTTCTTCAAAATTACATTTAGAAGATTTTAGAGCGATAGAATTACCTTTAGGAGCTTTAAAGTTTAACTCATAGGTTTGTAAAGAACCAACTAGTTCTTCTACCCTCATATTATCCGTATCACGAAGTTCTTAGATCGCAGTTACTTTGGAGTTGAACCATTTAAGAAGAGAGCGTAGTATCTTTGCACACTCTTTACTTTCTCGGATTGTATCGCCAAGACCCCACATAGAGTTTACAATGTCATTTAATCTTGTATAAAAGTCCATAAATGTTTCATTTTCCTCCATATGAATTTCTTCAAATTTGGTTATGAGGAGTTGGACTTTAGATTTTTTGACAATTGTAGTACCCTTGTGTGTCATTTCTAATATATCTCAGGCTTGCTTTGCAGTATCACAGGATATGATTCTTTTGAACTCATCCGGTGATAGTGCGCAAGTGATTGCATTTAGTGCCTTTGCATTGGCACTACTCTCATTTTTCTGAAGGGTGGTCCAAGAGAAATAAGGAGTTAGTCTCATTAATTTTGAACCATCGACTTCCCATTCAGTCACTGTGGCTTGCTACACACTCTCATCGGTTGATTTGAGTAAGATCCTCATCCTGGCTTTTCAGTAGGCATAATTGGAGCCATCAAAGGGTGGAGGCCTAGTGACTGATAGGCTATCAAAATTTGACATCTTAAATAGCTTAAATCGTTAGCTTAGGAATTAAATCCAAGAATTAAGAAAAAAATGAGCTATTAGGCTCTTATACCAGTTGAAAAGGCCTAGCTATATGTCCTAGAGGGGGGGAGGATGAATAGGGCTATGCCAAATAAAAATTTATAACAGCGGAAATTAAAAGAATATGATAGCCAATAAGATAACTAAATAAACCACAATGCAAGATTGTAAAGTAACCTCAAAATTCAGATCTTGAGAGGTTGATATAAATGTTGTTTTAAGGACAACCTTACACCAAAAACAAGAGTTTATGATAGGACAACCTGATTTCTAGAAAGGTCTTTGTATCAAGTCTCAAACCAAAGAGGAATAAAAAATAAATACAGACTGCACTGAAGAATAACTTGTAATCACAAATATGTATTGTTCTAGGGACAACCATTCACCATAAGAATGGCAGGGTAACCTTACTGGAACAATTTAATATCAAGCTGATAAATGAATAGCAAGAAATAAATTCTAAACTATTACAACATTCCCCACAATGCTTGAAATAAAAGATTACAACATTCACAACCACATATACATCCCTCGAATGAATAAATAAAGATATGAAATATAAACCATTCAACCACAACACAAGGGATTATAGTGGTTCGCCTGTGTGTTCACCAACTGTTATACAATAGCCACACAAAATGTTACTCCACTCCTAATATCCTTACACAGGGGATATTAGCGTTCACTAACAATGTAGGTTTTTATAAGTTCACCAAAAACCTTTACATTTGTGTCTTTGTCTGTGGGCTTACACAATTAAAAAAATCTCACTTCTAAGTTTTACTGGCTCTCCTCAGATAACCAAAGCAACGAGATTTTTCTGACAAATCCTGAAAGAAACCAAAATAGAAAGGAATGTACAATTAAATGTAAAATACCCGATTTTCTCCTTCGATGTAGCAGCCCAGAAGAACTAAGTCAGAGTAAATGATTGAATGTCCAAGTTCAATGTCCAGTACTCGATTACGAAGGTTCTAGTTTTAATTAATTTAAAATTTAAACCAACATAGGGCTAGCCTTAATTGATTTTGATTCCAAAGAAAGGGAAATAACAATTACTTTTTTCAGATTAGATTGGAATACAAGAAATAAAATCAATTAAATAAAGCTAAAGAAAGAGAATATTAAATAAGCACACTTAGCTTAAAATGGAGCACAGACTTATCTCTCAGAAGGCTGGAATAATTAGCTTGAACTTTCTTCTTCTTCTTTTTTTCTCTGTAATCTGAGATTCATGCTCTATTTAAAGCTGAGAAAAATACGTCTTTGACTTGTCTTAAGACTTCTACGACTGATCGAAGAACCAACAGAATTTTGAAAAAATCGGGCGCGATAAGATTTTCAGTTGCACGACCGGTCGTGGGTACCCTACGACTGGTCGAAGGTCCCCTTCAACTCGTCATAGGCTCCATACGACTGGTCGAAGATGACCCAATCTCAACGCTATACTTTGAGTCGAAGAACCACGACCGGTCGAAGAACCAGTCGACACTGTTCACAAGACTAGTCGAACAGTCTCCAGGACTGGTCGAAGAATAACCAAAAAATTTTAAAAATCTCCAACAACTTAGGACTGGTCGAGGAATTTTCTAGACTGGTGACTAGTTGAACAAGGTCCAGAACTAGCCTTAGAACAGATTAAAGTCACTTATAAACGATATATGGATTATGTATCCGAAGTGATCTACTCCAAAGGTCAACCTAAGGTCAGTCATACCTCAATAGTGAAGTAAGGACGTTGAAACTTGAATACCAGTGACCATGAGAATCATGAAGATTGAGTTCTTGAACTTAAGATCTTTAACTTGAAAAACTTCTGAGAACTTGAACTTAAAAGCTTCTGAGATCTTCAACTTGAATAGCTTACGAGAACTTGAAAGCTTCTGAAATATTCACCTTCAAGATCTTCAACTTGAATAGCTATGCTTGTCTACTTGAAGCCAATCTTGCGTCTTGAATAGATCTTTTATTCATCACATAAACAAGCTTCAAAGCAGTGTCTTTGTCACCACAAATTTGACAATCACAAGGGGCTATTCACTATAGCACTTACAGGTTTAGGTTTAGGAAATCGGGTTCGGGTTCTGGATTGGGTTTAGGTTTGGGTTTTCAAGTTTAGGTGTAGGTTTCGGTTAGGGAGTTGAGATTAGGATTAGGTCTAGGTTTAGGTTTAGGTTAAGGAGTTGAGATTAGGATTAGGTGTAGGTTTATGTTTAGGGATTTGAGAATACATTTAGGTTTTAAGTTCAAGTTTAGGTGTAGGTTTTAGGTTTTAGGTTTATTTTATAGGTTTAGGTTTAGGTTTTAGGTTTAGGTTATAGGTTGTAAGTTTAAGTTATAGGTTTTGGTTTAGGTTAAGATTATAGGTTAAGGTTTAGGTTTTGGTTATAGGTAAAAGCTTTAGGGAATTGAGAATAGGTTAAGGTTTAGGTTTAGGAAATCTGGTTCGGGTTTAAGATTGGGTTTAGTTTGGGTTTTCAAGTTTAGGTTTAGGTTAAGGAGTTGAGATTAGGATTAGGTGTAGGTTTAGGTTTAAGGATTTGAGAATACATTTAGGTTTTAGGTTTTAGGTTTAGGTTAGGTTATAGGTTTTAGCTTTAGGGAATTGAGAATAGGTTAAGGTTTAGGTTTACGAAATCAGGTTCGGGTTCGAGATCGGGTTTAGGTTTGGGTTTTCAAGTTTAAGTTTAGGTTAGGGAGTTAAGATTAGGATTAGGTGTAGGTTTAGGTTTAGGGATTTGAGAATACATTTAAGTTTTAAGTTTTGGTTTAGGTTATAGGTTATAGGTTTAGGTTTAGGTTTAGGTTTTAGGTTTAGGTTAAGGTTAGGTTATCGGTTATAAGTTTAGGTTATAGGTTATAGGTTATAAATTATAGGTTAAGGTTTAGTTTATAGGTTTTGGTTTAGGTTAAGGTTATAGGTTTAGGTTAAGGTTAAGGTTTAGGTTTAGGTTAAGGTTTAGGTTTAGGTTTAGGTTATATGTTATAGGTTATAGCTTCAAGGAATTGAGAATAGGTTAAGGAAATCGGGTTTGGGTTTGGGATCGGGTTTAGGTTTGGGTTTTCAAGTTTAGGTTTAGGTTTAGGTTAGGGTGTTGAGATTAGGATTAGGTGTAGGTTTAGGTTTAGGGATTTTAGAATACATTTAGGTTTTAGGTTTAGGTTTAGGTTTTAGTTTATAGGTTTAGGTTATAGGTTTAGGTTTAGGATTTAGGTTTAGGTTTAGGTTAAGGTTAAGGTTAGGTTATAGGTTATAAGTTTAGGTTATAGGTTATAGGTTAAGGTTTAGGTTATTGGTTTAAGTTTAGGTTAAGGATATAGGTTTTGGTTTAGGTTTAGGTTTTAGGTTTAGGTTATAGGTTTAGGTTTGGATTAGGTTTAGGTTATAGGTTATAGCTTTAGGGAATTGAGAATAGGTTAAGGTTTAGGTTTAGGAAATCGGGTTTGGGTTCGGGTTCAGGATCGGGTTTATGTTTGGGTTTTCAAGTTTAAGTTTAGGTTTTGGTTAAGTAATTGAGATTAGGATTAGGTGTAGGTTTAGGTTTAGGGATTTGATAATACATTTAGGTTTTAGGTTTAGGTTTAGGTTTTAGGTTTAGGTTATAGGTTTAGGTTAGGTTTAGGTTATAGGTTACAAGTTATAGCTTTAGGGAATTGAGAATAGGTTAAGGTTTATGTTTAGGAAATCAGGTTCAGGTTCGGGATCAGGTTTAAGTTTGGGTTTTTAAGTTTAGGTTTAGGTTAAGGAGTTGAGATTAGGATTAGGTGTAGGTTTAGATTTAAGGATTTGAGAATACATTTAGTTTTAGGTTTAGGTTTAGGTTATAGGCTTAGGTTAAAGTTATAGATTTAGGTTATAGGTTATAACTTTAGAGAATTGAGAATAAGTTAAGGTTTAGGTTTAGTAAATCGGGTTCGGGTTCGGGATCGGGTTTAGGTTTGGGTTTTCAAGTTTAGGTTTAGGTTTAGGTTAAGTGGTTGAGATTAGGATTAGGTGTAGGTTTAAGTTTAGGAATTTGAGAATACATTTAGGTTTTAGGTTTAGGTTTAGGTTTTACGTTTAGGTTAAGGTTATAGGTTTAGGTATAGGTTTAGGTTTAGGTTTTAGGTTTAGGTTAAGGTTATTGGTTTAGGTTAGGTTTAGGTTATAGGTTATAGCTTTAGGGAATTGAGAATAGGTTAAGGTTTAGGTTTAGGAAATTGGGTTCGGGTTCGGGATGATGTTTAGGTTTGGGTTTTTAAGTTTCAGTTTAGGTTAAGGATTTGAGATTAGGATTAAGTGTAGCTTTAGGTTTAAGGATTTGAGAATACATTTAGGTTTTAGCTTTAGGTTTAGGTTATAGGTTTAGGTTAAGGTTATAGGTTTAGGTTATAGGTTATAGCTTTAGAGAATTGAGAATAGGTTAAGGTTTAGGTTTAGGAAATCAGGTTTAGGTTCAGGATTGGGTTTAGTTTTGGATTTTCAGGTTTAGGTTTAGGTTTATGTTAGGGAGTTGAGATTAAGATTAGGTGTAGGTTTAGGTTTAGGGATTTGAGAATACATTTAGGTTTAGGTTTTAGGTTATATGTTTAGGTTTAGGTTTTAAGTTTAGGTTAAGGTTAGGTTATCGGTTATAAGTTTAGGTGTTAGGTTATAGGTTATAGGTTAAGGTTTAGTTTATAAGTTTTGGTTTAGGTTAAGGTTATTTGTTTAGGTTTAGGTTAAGGTTTAGGTTTAGGTTATAGGTTTAGTTTAAGGTTTAGGTTTAGGTTATATGTTATAGGTTATAGGTTATAGCTTTAAGGAATTGAGAATAGGTTAAGGTTTAAGTTTAGGAAATTGGGTTCAGGATCGGGTTTAGGTTTGGGTTTTCAGATTTAGGTTTAGGTTAGGGAGTTGAGATTAGGATTAGGTGTAGGTTTAGGTTTAGGGATTTGAGAATACATTTAGGTTTTAGGTTTAGGTTTAGGTTTAGGTTTTAGGTTTTGGTTAAGGTTAGGTTATCGGTTATAAGTTTAGGTTATAGGTTTTGGTTTAGGTTAAGGTTATAGGTTTAAGTTTAGGAAATCGGGTTTGGGTTCGGGATCGGGTTTAGGTTTGGGTTTTCAAGTTTAGGTTTAGGTTAGGGAGTTGAGATTAGGATTAGGTGTAGGTTTAAGTTTAGGGATTTAAGAATACATTTAGGTTTTAGGTTTAGGTTTAGGTTTTAAGTTATGGGTTTAGGTTTAGGTTTTAGGTTTAGGTTAAGGTTAGGTTGTAGGTGATAAGTTTAGGTTATAGGTTATAGGTTATAAATTAAAGTTTAGGTTGTAGGTTTTGGTTTAGGTTAAGGTTATAGGTTTTGGTTTTGGTTTTAGGTTTAGGTTAGGTTTAGGTTTTAGGTTTTAGGTTTAGGTTTAGGTTTAGGTTATAGGTCCCTATAAATACAGATATAAACACGACCTGTCCAAATGGCCAGGCCCCTCCAATGTTGTCCATAGGAAATGGACAGCTTCATCATCGTCATAACAGCAGTTCTCACCTTCCAGGGACCCCTACTCATCCGGATAGCTCTGACGCACATCCGGGTCTGCTCCATTAATTTCGAGTAAATACATAAACATGGCCTGTCCAAATGGTCAGCCCCCTCTAATGCTGTCCATAGAAAATGGACAGCTTCATCATGGTCATAACAGCGATTCCCACCTTCTAAGGACCCCCGCTCAACATCCAGATAGCTTCGATGCACATCCGGATCTACTTCATCAATTTCGAAATATATATAAACATGGGCTTGTCCAAATGGCCAGCCCACTTCATTAATGAATCATATAGTATGAAGGAAAGAAGACTCACCAATTTAGCTATAGGTGTCCAGAGCAAGATAACTACACCAATGTTGTACTTAGCTACATTGACAGAATATAAAAATTATACAAGTGAAATGACAAAAAGCCAGGATATCATGGACCAAGAGGAAGATGAGTACCCTCAAGAAAAAACTCTGGCCAAGCATATTTAATGCGACGAACTTTCATTATGTCTTTGGTTGGCTTCACCAAAGGTTTTATCAGCACCAGTAGGATAGATTAATAAACAACACCAATAACAACACCTCTATTAATGCAATTAGCATTTCTAAAGGAAATTTAAAAATAAATAAATAAATAAAATTTAAATCTACCTTATAAATTGTACTTACCGATAGTTGGAATTGTGGTAACAATCTCCCCCAGCTTGAGCTTGAGTCTGTTTTCTACTACAATTAGCGAAATCAATACGAACTTAAAACAATAGGTACCATTTACCATAAACTGAAACCATATATTATCCATACCTTAATTGGACTCAGTACAAGGGTAATCTTTCAATGATGGCCCACTGCTACAAGGGTAAGAAAATCACAAATAGTAAGACTCATGAGATGACATATGTACAAATAGTGACAAGACTAGCTGGTAATGACAGGAGGCTAAGACATCAAATTATTTATGAAGAACAGGAAAAAATAAAGATAAAATAAATAGTTAAAAACTTTACCATTTCAATATTGAACCTTGTAGTGGAAACATTGATATGTGAGGCTAAAAATACATCAGCCTGCATATAAAAATCTCAAGTTAGTTGGGTCTTTGAGGTCCTCAAATGTTAGTAGAAGAAGCCAGAAAACTATTAAAATTAACCATCAACCTTGATGGTTAATTTTAATAGTACAAAACTCACCTTGATGTCCATTCTCCCTCCTCCTTTACCCAGGCTTGGGACCGACAATGCAAGGAGTTGCATTGGCGGAGTTAAAAAGGGGCTCAGGCTCCATTTGGTTTGTGACGACCAAATGGAGTCTAATATATTGAATTTATGATTTTGAATCTTCTACTCTTGGCCATTTGAGAAATAATTTGTGATTTTGGATCTTCTACTCTTTAGTAGAATTTCCAAATTTTGTGAGATGGAGGTCTTTTTTGTCATATTGGAAACAAAGAGATTTTACTTGTACACATAAAAATCATTTCATGATTTCCCAGAAATTCTTATAAGTCTAGTAATCCCAAAAAATAAGAATGATTTTTCCCATGGCTTGAGCTAAATGCAGCCAAAATGTCAAGGGAATTAAATTTTTTATCATTGAATAGGGAAATTCTAGCATGAACAAATAAAACATCTCAGTATTATAAATGGGAAGACAAAGGTTTAATGGAGCTGAGCAATTCATGCAATGATGTTGATTTTTCTAGTTTCTCCCATATTTAAAAAGAAAAGTTGGAAAAGGGTGCAGACGACATTTCTAAGAAATTTAAAAATGGTGACAGCTAACATATGATAACCATCCAAAATTCATGGATTATCAGAGAATTACTGGTATCCGTAGGCTATCATAGCTCAATTGAACATTCAAACCCTCAGTCTCCATCAGCTTTGCAAGATCTTCATTCACTTTATCGTGGTCCATTAGATGCATCATCCCTTTGAATATACAATAGAGAGAAAGAGAGAGAGAGAGAGAGAGAGAGAGAGAGAGAGAGAGAGAGAGAGAGAGAGAGAGCGAGAGAGAGAGAGAGAGAGAGAGAGAATATTTCAAAAATTTATGTTACACAATAATATGAGTGAAACTCTTTATGACTAAATGGAGGTTGCAACAATATTTTATGCAAGTACTATAAAAGGCAAGATAAATGTCTGGTAATATACGGAAGACCATAAGAAATCAACTATCAGGTACTAATCTCAGAAAAAGCCCCCATTTTTTAAAGGGGGGCTTATGTTATGTGCTTGGGGCCATTATGATAGTGGCAAAGGCTCATAACATGTAGCTAGTCAAAGATTAACTAAGACTCATCCATTGTTCAGTTTCATCTATAGGCACCTACTGTACACATCTCCCAAACACATCATCTGTAGTCACCTTACATTCCAGTGCCAAAGAGTTCTTGCATATGACTCATCAATTAACTTTAAGCCCTTAATTGGAGCCTGTTTTAAACCTATACAAGTGACTTGCTGGTGGTAAGGACCTATTTTGGGCACCACCGTGTTTCCATATTTTTTTAGCACCATGTGATCCCTTGGTTGAGTGGAGTAAGACAGAACAACTTTACAAATCTTATTTCATGCATGTATCTAATAGGTGGAATTTGGGCTGGAACTAAACACAAGGATTAATTCACATGAAACATTTACAAGCAATACTAATAGCTCTAAATCTCCTATATCAAGTACCTATACATCTCCTTAGTAACTTACCCAGCGTGCTGCATCGAATAAGGGGCAAGTCATTCAAACTGCCTTAAGCTTATTTGTAAGCGCCTGGAGCTTGGGATGATTTTTCACCAATTCTACTGCCTTCTCTTCATACTCTTTCATGCTAGAATACCAAATAACACCAGATAAACAAAGAAAAATAACAATGTCTGGAATTCGTGTAATGTTACTTATAAGCTGCAACTGCAAAACAAGCACCCAAACACATGTAGGATTTAGGCCACTCATCACACCAACCTTGTAGTGAATTTGCATGATTCCAAAAAAATCAGGCTGTTCAAAATGATGCATATCCAGGAATATAGTCTGTTGAAAAGTGGATGGCTGAAGATCCAAATAGCAGTTGCACACACAATTGCCCACCTGATGATCAAATGACTAACATAGTCGATTCCCCTAATTTTTGGGCTATGGTCATCTGTATATATGATTGTGTAGACCACTACATATGGGACAAATTGATGGTTGTCCAAGCATGTTTTAGCTATCCATTTGTTTTCTAGACTTTACCCCATCTGATGGATATTCGACTGCTAGATTTGACTAGGAACAGGGCCCAACTGATGGACAGCTTAGATCTTATAGTTGTTTTCTATCTAAGGCACATGAGATGGCATGTAAAACACTTTAAAACACTTTATCAAAACCAGATCAACAGTCAGCATACCCTGGATTCTCCAGTTTAAAACACTTTATCTATATTACAAGAAAAAGTATCAAATCTAATGAGAATGGAAATTAATAACAGAAATATTAATATTTTCTGATAGAAGGATACATGTTGTTCTGAAAACCATATAGGATCATAATATGAGTATACAAGCTAGCAAATGAGACTCTCCCTAGCTTTTAACGAAGTGTGAACTTTTATATGACTCATGAAACTCTAATATCTCGGGAAATCATAACTCGCAATCCTCTTTCTTTCCTTTTTTCTTAACTCAGCATCATTTTAAAGAAAGTTTTACCATACAAAATGAAGCATTTCAAAAAAACTCAACAAAACATGTATAATAGTTCCCAAGCATTCCCCCAAAAATTCAAGAGATGCATTGTACATTTTAGTCCCATGCACTCCTTAAAAAAAAACACCCCATGCACCATGGCATTGGTTTATAGATGTTAACCAATGATTAGTCTAAACAACTCTAATCTTTTTCTTTTTCAGGACATCCAAAACTCAGAAGGCCAAAGGAGTCAGGCTCCTTATCTTTTTCTTTTTCTTTATCTTTTTTATTTTTCTTTTAA
Source organism: Magnolia kwangsiensis (assembly GCA_037074715.1). Lineage (NCBI taxonomy): Eukaryota > Viridiplantae > Streptophyta > Magnoliopsida > Magnoliales > Magnoliaceae > Magnolia > Magnolia kwangsiensis. The sequence goes on along the minus strand of CM073583.1, from coordinate 61,170,177 downwards.
CCAAGAAATGGTTAAATAAAAAGACCAATGAACTAGCATAAATGAGAAGAATAGAATCTGCCTTGCTTACTTCTCTAGATCTTGATTGCAAGATCCCACTGGAACTACGCTTGCACACTCATGATTGCTACCGCTTAAAGCATTCATCCCCTGCACCTTATGAACACAAAAATACACTAAACTTCATGTAACTAGCAGATTGGTTAACTTTAGCTTCACAGCCTCTAAAAAATAAAACCAAAATATATATATCATATTGAAAGACAATAACATGCATACCTGTGCATACCAAAATAACATGCATACATGTGTGTTTACGATCCCAAATTTAAGGTTGATTGAAGGCGTAAGTGGACACACCATAAGAAAAAAAAATGTGATTCAATGCAAATGAAAGTTAACTCAGAATATGGCTATTCTGAGTTGATTTGGTTGAGTCCCAAGTCAACTAGCTAAGTTCGCAACAATGAGTCAAAACCATATAAAATGCAATCCTACAAAAATCAAAATGCTAACAAACAGTTGAAAGAGTGATTTTGTAGATGTACGAAGCTAATGAGAAAATGAGAAATGAACTTGCCTGTGTGAACGTTGTTGCATCTGCAATGACAAATGGCACATTCACAAAGTGAGCGAATGTTTTTGCAAGCAATGTCTTCCATGTCCTTACAATTAATATTACAGTATGTAAGCAAGATCATGAACCTCAGTCCACGTGAAGGCAAAAATCTACAGATCCTTAAGGCAAGCACGAAGAATAATGTGATAGATAAATGAATTAGCAGACAACCAACACTTCCATGCCTTTATAAAGCAAAGGCTATACCTAAGCCAGTTGGACCCATCAACAATACATTGCGTTTCTCTAACTCCTCCAAATCATCATCCCTCGTACAATGCAAAACAGTAATTAAAAAATAGAATTTGAGAGAGAGAGAGAGAGAGAGAGAGAGAGAGGAATCAGGACAAAACAACAAGAAAATAAACACGAGTCGCTTTCCAATTCCCAAAATGGAGAATAGGTGCATGCAAATCAATTAAGCTGGGTTTAAATAGCAGCTTCTAAACAACTTTTTTTGTGTAATTTTATTTTATTATTTTTTTTCAACTAGTTCACATTTAGATGCGTCTAGCAGATACATTGTTCATGGAGTAAAATAAAAACCAGTCAATCAAAAGGAAAATATTATTTTCCATATTCTACTCTAAAATCATGCTACCTAGATGCAACCATTGCTTGAAATGAGTGTCCTTACTCCTTATGGAGGAATAAGCAGAAGAATCTTATAATCTGAAATGCATATGCATAAATAAGCTGCATCAAGCTTCTAACTGAATAACAATGAATCAGATTCCAATAGGACAAATGCAACCATGACCCAGTTGATCTATCCAAATGATGTAGCAATCGAATGGATCCATGACCAAAAACATGTGTAAATAACCTCAAGCCTTTTTTGAAGAATGGCCCAACAAGAATTTGGTCGGCCTGACTCCTTTTCAATGACTACTAAAGCACGTAGTGCCAGAACATGAAGACCATTTGCAATTATATTTTTACTTGGAATCTGATCCTCACATTTCCTGAAGTTCTCTTCTCAACATCGAGATTCTAGTCGTCCCTTCTTTCCATCCTCGTTGTCAAGCCATCTTCATTGCCTTCAATTCCCCAATGCTCACTGGAACTGCACTCACAAGAGAATTCCCAGATATATTCAACAACCGCAAGTTACTAAAAACCCCAATGTCGGATGGAATTTTTCTAAAAAATAGGTTTCTTGATAAATCCAAGATTTAAGTGGCATCCAACCATATACAAGCTCCAATGCATATCAAATATACCTAAACCTTGAAGTAATTCCATTACATATCACTAGCAAACACCCCATTTTTCCTACAGCCACATTCTTGCAGTTTTTCAAATCCATAAATTTAAAATGGGTGTACTCAAAATCAATTACTTTAGAAGAAATGCTAGTTGGTCACGGTTTCACTAAGTCCACATGCCACAAGGGATGCTCGAGCCATCCATCAGGTTGGTCACACAACTTAGATGACCTGGTTAAGAAACAGGCTGGTCCACTCACATGTTGAATGTGGACCTAGGCAACTTCTCTTTTAAACCATGCAATGTTTTTGTACATGTAGTTGAGCCCATGTCATCCATGCATTGGCCTCACCTGATGCACAAATCTTTATCTGCAGTGGCCTCTTGCCAATACATATATATAGAACAAATCATAACTATTTCCGTGGAAAATTTTGTGCCATCAAAGCAGAACTGTTTTGATTTTTGCATATCATTGCCTCTTTATGGAACTTCATATTAAAATTCTACGGGATTTTGATTGCTTGCATGTTTTATGTGTCAATTTGGATAAAGGGGCTGACTTATTGTTTGTGTTTTCATCTAGTCATACAAGGCCAAGTTCTCTCAGAACTTGTGTTTACGAAGGTGCAAGAAAAATCAATGATTAGCCTCCCTGACTGGTATGACTTTATCTTTGTGATTTATATCAAGTTGCATTCACTAATGAGAAATGGAGAATGTTGAACTTTTTTTTATTGAATGATTCTCAATCCACTAAACTAGAAAACCAATGGAAAATAGTGAGGGTCCTACCTCCAAGATGGGTCTCCATTTGGGGTTAGAACCTCAAATATCCCATTATCAATTGTCAAGATACTGACATCGAATGTCCCACCACCAAGGTCGAACACAAGGATGTTTTTCTCCCCACCTTTCTTCTCCAAACCATAGGCAATGGCTGCGGCTATTGGTTCATTGATTATCCTGGCTACATTCATTCCAACAATAACACCAGCATCCTTGGTAGCCTGTCTTTGAGCATTGTTAAAATATGGTGGAGAGCACATAAGGAAAATCAAATGAGTGTATGTTCAAGATCATTAGAGTGTGAGACCCGACCCGAATTCGCATGTGTGCATGTGTGTGTGAGTATGCATTCCGTCCATCTTGATCCCGTGGTCCTACCGGTCGAATCCCGGTGACCCGTGACCCTTGGATAGTGTTTGCGGTCATCCGTAAGTCCAGTCATGAAGACCCAACTCAGATTGAGTTGAAACGTATGCCATTGCGGCCGCATTGTCATCGTGATTCCAACGCCTCATCTCATGTGTAAATCTGATGTGTTCATCAAAAGTTATGGGCCACACCATTTTGGACCCTTAATCATGATATGGGGCCCACTTTACCCATTTGCTCATTTTTCAAGAGTGGGTCCCACCTAGCTCCCTTATCTAAACAAGCTACCATACCTACCCCTAGCCTAATTAGTAGGCTACCTTCTCTAGAAAACCATCATTAGCCTTGGGTTCTTCCCCCCATGTGGCATGATTACAACCCTCTTCCCTAGCCTAGAAAATAAATGATTGCTTTGCTATATCCCTCTCTCTCCCTTCTCTCTCCCTCATTTTCTCTCCTTCTTTCTCCCTTGTAAAAAAATCTAGCCCCTCTTCCCTCCATTCCAGCCCCTTCTCCTCCTTTTTCTTCTCAATCCCTCCATTGAAAACTCATCCCAACCATTGATCCATGTTACTTGGAGTGTCTAGATGATGGTGATGTAAATTTCAAGGTTGATCTAGGTGGGTGCTTTCTTCATCAAGTAAATCTTTTCTCTCCTCATGTAATCTCTTTCCTCTCTCTCATTTGGATGTGTAGGACCCACTAATTAATGGTAGAGATCTTACATAACCATTTTGATATGGCCATGAGGCCCACATTGTAAATGCATGTCCATGCATAAAATTCTTCCCTTGATGGACCCCTTGCATGTGGATTTCTCTTATTTTTCTAAGTATGATGGGTCATCTAGACCCTTGCATGTGGCTGGAATGGCATCCCAACCACTCATTTCAAAGATCTAGGCCATGCATCATAAGATCTAGTTGTACAATGTGTTTATATTATTGTTTGTGGTTGTGATTGTGTGGGGATGGCTCAATAGTGGCGGAGCCCTCCCTTGATGGTCGAATGCTCTTCCTTCTCTTTCCTTAGTTAAAAATCTGATGATATTATGTGTGGTCCACTTAGTGGGCCTAGATTACCCATAAGAAAAAGCCTAGGAAGAAAGGGACATCTATACTCAACCTACACCATGGTTTAGATGCCTCTTTTTGCCACCTTAAATGTTCTTGTAAGGGTGAAAATTTGAGGGTTTGTTCTGAAAATTTGTGGGGCCCACTAGGGTGAGCCATGACACCCAATTTATGGGCCAATCCCTTCCTTAATAGGCCCATAAATTTATTTTATTCCATGCATGCATTGCTGTCCAGAAATTTCTGCATAGATTTTTTTTTGGACTTGGGCTTGAATTTAGGACTGATTAGGGGACCTTTTGTACCCATCAAATATATTTTTCTCATCTTGATGTTTCCAAAATTTCAAGACAAGTTGGAAATTTGAAATTTATTAAAATATTTGACAGCCAAGTGGGGTGGACAGTCTGGATTTTCTGCACTGTTCCAACAACATTCCACCCTAGACAAGTTGGAAATTTGAAATTTATTAAAATATTTTTAGGTATTTAAAAATTCTGAAAATTTACAGAGATGTGTTCCACCCATGTTGGGAACTATCTGTAAAATTGTAGGGCCAATGGACCCCATTTAGGCATCTAAACAGGTGGGTCAACATAATGTACTTCCAGAAACATTCTGCTGTGCAGTCCAGCAATATAGTTCCATAAAAATAAAATTTTAAAAATATTTTTCTCAAAAGGTGGGCCATATTTCTGAGCTCCATGTTGATTTAGGATTTATTAGGGACCTTGGGTCCAAATTTTAGGAATTTTGGAGGCCCAGAATCTACCCATTTGAATGGCCCAAATTTAGAACAGTTACATTCCAACAATAGTTCACCCTGGGAAAATTATATTCTTAAAATTTATTAAAATACTTTTGAGTATATAAAAATTATAAAAATTTTTATTGATGTATTAAACTCATGTGAGGACCTACCTACAAAATTTTGGAGCCATTGGACACCTGTACACACCATGGTGGTGGCTGGACCGGCCCACTATTATATGGTGTCCAGATCAGTCCGAGTTTTAGGACAGATTGTGTTATTTGAATTAATTAAAATATTTTTAAATGTCAAAAAATTATAAAATTTTATGAAGGTGTGGAACACTCCTGGAAGGACCACCCTATAAATTTTCAGGGCCATCAGGCCTCTGTACTGACCGTGGTATGGCCTACAATTTGGACCAGTTTTGAGTAAAATACCCAGGCACACCCTTACCTTGGGTTGTTGGGCCTGCATTCTAATGGCATGGCCCACTTGAAGTAAGTGTTGTATATATCTCTTTTATCTGGTGGGGCACACTTTGATATATGTGTATCACCATGGGTCAATAACCCATCTAAATTAAATAAATTTCTGAACTCCAGCAGGCCCAGAAAATGGGTGGGTTGGAATTCCAGCAAGGGGCCCAAATTTTACTACGTGGTTGATTGTTTAGGAACTATTGTGGCACACCAGATTTGAGAGAGTGTTACACACACTCCTTGCTTTCCTTTCTTAGACATTTTAGGCTTAATGAGTGTCCCTTGAGGCCCACCTTTGTGGTAATTTTGTGGGCTAACCTTAACCAGAATTTTTAATAGTTTTATAGGCTCAATGGGCTGGGAACTTCTTTCTTGAGCCTAAGATTGTGCAAGGGCTGACCTTATTGATTTACGAACCCAATTAGCTTTCTATAAGCTGACCATGTGTATTAACGGGCCTTGATGCCCTCATAAAGTGTTTAATTATGGGCTGACTTGCAAAGCCCACATAAATGCATATTGCGAAGGGCCTTGTTAAGTCTTTGTCTGATGAGGAAAGGCCCACCCTGTCGGTATAGGTCTCGCCCTTGTGTATTCTTGGACTTATGGGCTGACCTTTAGTCCACCATAATGTATGAATTGGATGACTTTTGTTTTGGGCCATTTCCTTAAGACCCATTATGTAATATAGTATATGCATGGCCACCCCTTTTGTGGTAGAGATTAGGCCTTTTGGACTCACTTCTTTTGGATAGGCCTATTGATCTTGGGGCTATACTCTCCCATTTATTGTGATGGGCTTAAGGTCAATAATATGAAAGAAGTTGGGCTCTTGGCTGCCCACTAAATTGACCCTGTACTTAGGCCAAAAGTGAGGCCCAACTCAATTGTGTTAAATGTAAAACTTGCCCATGTAAATGAATTACTGGGCTGGCCATGAAGCCCACCACAATATGTGGAATTATGACCTTTGTGGTTAGGCCCAAACCTTACTTAACAGTCCACTATTTGGCCCATAAGTTGGGCTTGACGTATGGCCCAGTAGGCCATGCATTGCGTGGGCTTTAAACCTTATATTATACGAGTAGTGGCGGGCTACCTCTTGGAGGCCAGTTGAGGTTGAATGTCCTCCTGGGTGATCCTAAGGTAGGCCCATGAATTTCTCTATGGATGGTTAAAGGCCCACCATAGACCCTAGGCCATTTGTTTAGGGCTTAATGTGTATGTATGTGGAACCTACCTTAACGCATGTTCGGTCCAGGCCATCTAAGCCTTGGATCTCCCGATTATGGATGTATTCTCTGTCTTGGGTTACTGCTGGACTCACAATCTAGTAACAGGCTCACTTAATCTTTTCATGATATATACACACTCTTCATCTGGTGGGGTCCCCCAGAGAATATAGTTGGCTTTTGTAACACCCCGAAAATCGAGGGTCGGGTAGAAACCTAACACCCGAGTTCCAGAACGTCACTTATGCAACATAGATAATGATAAATGCATGTTGTCTGTAGAATGACATTAAACAAGATTGAGACTAAGCCAAAACAGCATATCATACTCCAGAGACAGTTAAATTAACAAGCGAAAGACTGTGATAAATACATAAAATATATAACTGATTCTAAGTCTCCAGAGTGTGAACATATTACCAAGTTAATTAAATACATGTATACTCTAAAAATGGAAAGAAAAGAATGTACATGAGTGCTCAAAAAATAAAATGACAAGTGTCAAGGCGTCTAATCAACCTCCCTATAATCCCGTCGATCAAAACACGGAGGAGAAGTTCTCCTCATCATCATATAATTTCGGCTCCACTTCACAAGCAATGCCATCACCTGCAACTAAAATAGGGACTGGTGGGTATTCAAAACACCATCCTGTAACGTGGGAGTGAGTGATCAACTCAGTGGGATAAGAGAGCAAAGATTAGCATGTTATCAAATCAATCACGCATTAATAGTAAAGCAAACAATCAAACATTCCTAGATACTGTTCTTAATGCATGCAAGAAATGACATGATGGATGCCCTCACCGACATACTCCCTCATACGGCACCATCTTACGCCCGCGGCATGCTTACGTTCCTCAGTGCTCCACATCTTCCAGGCACATGCAATGCAATATGGATAATGATTACCGAGTTGTTATTAGTCCTTTTCATATTGCAGGATTGGGAAACTAGGGTACCTTACTTATATCAATCCCAACACAGATCCTGTCTAGGGTCGTCAATCCTAGTAATCTCATACGATGTTATATTTCTAGGTCACTGCAAGGGCTGTCAGGGCTGTTGCTCGCACTCATTGCACCTCTCCCCCATCACCTTATCAATACAGGCCTAGTTATATCCTTAAGACTGCATCAGGACTCGTCGCCCCCATGCGGTGTCAAAATAAACTCAAGGTCACTACAAAGGGCTCGTCACCTGATCAGTGTAGGCCGACAGCAAGAATATAGTGTCCCATACCACCATAATCTGCTCAGAGTAGGGTGCTTACTGGTCACTACGGGGAGGTTTGTAGCCCCAGCGTAAGCCGACAGCTCGACTACAGTGTCCCATACCACCATGCCCGGCTCATGAGTCTTTATGGATCAAGGTACCATGGTTAACAGGGTTTCTAATGGTAAGTTCAGTACCCTAGGTTTAAGCAGTTATGGCTCATATAGGGTGAACATACAATGGCCAGTCAGGTTACTTGACGGGCTCGACTAGTATGGGCGCATCTCAAGATGAACGACATGAAGTGTATAAAACACTTCGTGTGGCATAACCACTGCCGCCAACTCAAAACACGACTCGCATTCATCGACGCGTCCACTGTGGCAAATAGAAGCCTACCACTAATTCAATCCATTATCGACTGCTTGGACTAAATCATAGGCCCAAACATGTGTAATCCATACCAGTGATCATATAAGAGTAATAGAATTGAAGTTCAAAAATACAAACATGTTAACACATGTTATAGCATACAAAGTAAGTAAATCAACCAACACATGTATTCCATACATATAAGGAAATCAATTCATATAGAAAACATGTAGGAAATCATATACAACATCAGGTGGATTGAGAATATATTCTCAAAACCAATTTATAACACCATTTACTCAATACATACTGATACAAACATTAATACAAACACTTAGTCTACACACTTTAGTCTACATAGCGTATGTCGACCCAAAGTACGCATTAGGGCGAATCTCTTCGCCAAACAGATTATACACGCATATATAATATCATAACACGATAAATTTACATGTCAAGCATTTCAGCAAAATACGGACATATATAGTATTTTCTATAAATGCCTAAAATACCCTAAATCTCATATTTATCGTACGTTTACGAAACGGAAAACGGACAGCATGTTCTACATGTCAAACGGCATGCTCGTCGATAATCTACTATTAAACGACATTGAAATCTTTAAAATTAGTCAATCAAAGCGTCTAAAATCCATACCTTTTGTCCTAGACGTGTATCGATTCGATTTGAACGTATACACTTCTTCAACGGCGTAAAGGCAACCTAATGCACAAGATATATAAGCTACTTCGCTATTGAATCAAAGGAATCCCTAAAACAGCGATAGGTTAGGATTTTCTTACCTAGGAGTGCGTTGGAATCGCCGAAAAAGTGATTGGAGTGCGGTGCTTCGATACGTGCAATAGCTATAGCAAGTGGCAGAAAAATCTCTCCCACCTCTCTCAAAATCTCTCACTTTTTCTCTCTCTCTATCTAGGGTTTGTTGCAAATTCAGATGGGAGGATTGTGAGAGCGTTTAAAGCCCTTATATAGGCTAAAACATAACCTAAATAGACTTAAGAACAAAGTATACTTAAGTTATAACCAAATTGGGACTGTTCCAATCTAAAAGAGCGTTTCGGGAGGTCCCCTGACTGAACACAGTCAGACTTAAGCTCATGGTTACTGGATCTAGCATACATCAAGTTTTCAGACCGGCAGAGTTCCTAGATCGCACATGGTGGTCCAGTTTTAGTTCAGTGGCCATCTTGCCTTAATCAGGTCTACAAGTCTCATGATATGAAAGAGAAATTTTTCCTGACTCGAGGGTGAAATTTGACTGAATTCTGACGGTCAGAACGCTTAATAATAACGCGAAAAGACCCGTGCCAGATTTGAATTAAAATTTTAAATCTTAACTAATTTCTCACTCTCTTCACTCCAGGCTCAATGAAATAGTCTCTGAACGTCGGTTGGGCTTGATTTTCGAAACGATTGTCAAGTCCAGCTAAGCGGCCGTAACGGTCTAAGATTGTGGATATCGAACTTTCGATGCTCGGTGTAAATCCAATACGAAGTTTCAAAGGGTTCCTGAGGACAAATAGGTTTAGAGTTTGATCCTAGGTTTCAGGCTACTATAGCGTCATTGATTCTACAAGTTTTGGGTCTTGCAGAACGTATTTAAAGTATTCAGGGACAATTTCACTGCTACTCTAGCGTAGCGCTGCTAACTTACGCTTAATTTCTAAAGGAATTAATCCTAAGTGATTTCTTTGGCTTTGGAATTGGGTTCTGAGAGGTTACCAAGGTGTTATGGTTGACCCATCGCCTAAGGACGCCTAACCCCAGGTTCGCAAAAATACAGGGTGTTACAGCTTTCATGAGATTATTTCCATATAGTTAACTGATTTCTAGACCTTAACAGGTCTAGGAAGTTAAACTGGCCAAAAGTTTATCAAAGGGCCTTAAATGTAAAATTTTATGGTTAGAGCTTTATTTGGCTGTGGGGCCCACCATATTGAGAACTTTTGTATGTGTTACATGCTTATAATCTTTGGGCTTTATTAGTGCATTCTTTGGGGTCACCTTTAGTGATCAGATGAGGACCCCATCTTAGATCAAATTTTTTTAGGGCATCCCATAGGCCCAGAGTGGGTAGAGTCATCCCAGTTGGGCCTAACCATATATTGGGCCAGCTTCCACCATTTTAATGGACTTGTGGGCTAAGACAATGATAGTATTGAACCCTTGGTTGCCCACTTAAATTGCTAAGATATTGGGCTGATATAGTTGGGCTCATTTCATCCAAACTTAAACTTATTTAGTCGTATATTTTGTACGTGGGCTGCCCATCAAGTTTAACTCAATGCATGGAGTCTATGGCCATTGAGAATTGAGCCTTGGGCCTTAATTTTTTCTTGGGGCCTATGTTGTTAAAAGTGGTATTTTATCTTTTTATGGCCTATTATGAGGAATATATATATGTATATGGTTGGTTACATTTATTTTTATCTTTAATGTAGGCCTTGGGCCTTCTATCCATATCATTCATGGTTGATATGCCTTTTTGGGGAATGGTGGTTAAATGTCCCCATTATGGATCCCCTCTAGGCCCAATTATATTTAAGAGTGATTGGATACTCATCTTAAACTCTTGTTAGGCTCATTTCTATATCGCTTAGACTCATAGTTTGTATACTTAGTCTCGTGGGTTATCCCAGGTAAATGGGCCCCCATTAGAGGTGAGATTCCTTATGAATATTGTCTAAATACCTAGTCTTGGTCCCTTCTTGGATAGGAGGAGTGTACTACTTTGTGTATCATCGCATAATGCGTCTAGACCCATCTTCATGCCCATGTACATCATTTTATGCTTGGTTGACACTATGTGTGTGTGGTCATATTGTGTCATTGGACATTCCATGATACTTTTTTCGAGGGATGTAGTATCCCCTCTTGAGCACGTTAGATGATTGGGATTGCTGCATGGTTGATTGCGTAATTCATGCATCTAGCATTGCATATCATATGAGCATTATCGCCCTTGCTTCATCAGGGTTGTAGCCTCCACAGATACATCGTGGATGACCATGTTTGGACACCAAAAATGTTACTTGAGCATACCGGGTGCATAGGATGCCCATGGGTGAAATTCTTAAAACTTCCATGGTACCAAAGATCTGATCCAGCGTCGTGACCGAGTGGAATAATGAGCCCACGAGGGTCTTATACCGTTAGGCCGCGACTCTCACTGTCGTGTAGTCGATTGGATAGGGGTGTGGCCTTACTCGCCTGATGTAAGAGGGCATTGCTAGGCTAAGTCTGACCAGCTCGTGAATGGGTCCACTACCTTCAGGCCTTGTTGGTGATTGGTTGTCCACAAGCAGGTAGTGAGGTCTCTTACACTCGTTTGACTATGCGGGGTCTGTAGAGCGGCAGTCATCCAGCAGTGTAATGGACCCTGGTGATTTCCTTATGATGGAAATGTACTTGATATGTGGATTGGATATGAGCACTGGCATTACTTCACAATATTGCATTTGCATCGGTTATGTAAGCCTCATATTGCATCACCTTGGCATGGCGCCCAGCACTCATTGCATTACATTACGCATTGCACTATATAGCCTTGGTGTGGCTTCATACATCATCATACTGCCTTGGTATAACTTCTTATGTTCATGATCGCCTTGGTAAGGCTAGTGGTATTAGTATTGATCGTGACTCCCTTCTACATTCTCTATCTTCTTCTGAGCACCATTGTCACACACTTTCACCACCCTCTAAGCTTTATATAAGCTTATGCACGATTAATGCGTGCAGGAGATCGTAAGTTGACATCTTAGCAGCGGAGCTTGGATAGGTGTGTGATCTGAGGACCCAGTGTTGCATATTCTCTTCTTTCTTTCTTCTGTTATCTTATGTATGTCCTTTTGGACCTGATGTAAGCTTGTAAAAGTTCAAATTCATAGTGGATTTTGTGATGTGTACCTTTATTACTCTCAGATTTACTTGTTGTGATCTTGGGTATGCTCGTATTGGAAATAATTATATTGTTGTGAAAATCCTCCTTGTAGGATCCCAGGATCGGAACCTGCCTCAGGAGCCGAGAATGGGGTAGTACGGAGGCTGTTGCAGCCAGAATCGGTCATCGGGTTCCTTATGAGGTCCGGTTACCGAGTCTGGGGCGTGACAAAGAGTAAATCAAATAGATAATCATATATATCATAAGGGTCAAACTCAAAACAGAGTTTATATGACCAATGTTCTGAAAAAATATTTAATAGTCAGATCGTAAATCATAAGAAACTATTGTTGTTTGAGAATAAGGGATGATGACTAGTCCTGATTTGTGACCTTTATAAATAAGAAAGTTGAAACTTCAACCAACCATTTTGATGAAACTTGCAACTGAGCAAGTACTGAAAATTGGAGACTATAAATAGACAGACTATTAAACAATACAGGTATGTATTGTTCTAAAGTAGCAATGGTGAAAAGACATGCTTACCTGTAAAGTATCAATGGCTCGATCTCATTCCCGCCCTTCCCAACTCCCGAAACAGCTTCAGCCCACAACCCGGATTCCCCCCTCTCAAATACCCTACACGCATGACATTCCAAGAAACCACATTTCTCTCTGGCATTATATCAAACAAACTGCGGGCACTAACCAAGTCGCCCATCTTTGCACACCCATCAATAATCAAGTTCCAAGAAACCAAATCCCTCATAGGCATTGCGTTAAACACCTACTGAGCGCATCCCACGAGCCCGCAGCTCGTATACATATGCACCAAAGCATTCCTTGCATGGACAACCGCATCAACCCCATTCTTCACCGCCTACCCATGACACTTCTCGCCATCATCCGCACACCCCTTCTTTGTGTAAGAGCTCACCAATGGTGGGAACGTGTAGCTATTCGGTAAGAACCCTCTCCGTAGAATCTCGAAATAGAACTCCATAGCATTGTTAGGATCGGACGACTGTGAATACGCCTTGATAATGGTGTTCACACAGAAAGAGTCGGGGGAATTGATCTGGCGAAATATCAAGAAGAGCTTTCCCAAAGCTCTGATTAGGGAACGAAGAGAGAGAGAGAGAGAGAGAGAGAGAGAACTATGGACGTTTGGGCGCAGCTCTGTTTTGAGCGCGCGCCCAAAATTGGGATTTTTTTGACGGACGGACGAAGGAGGTCTGATCAGGGGATCCGTGGGGCCCACCATGATGCATTTCGTTAATCCATTCCAATCCATAATTTTAATAAATTATTTTACTTAGAAACACCAACTTTCAGGTATATTGAAGGCCCAAGTGGACCACACCATAAGAAGTAACAGTAATTTAATATCAATGTTTCTTACTATGTTCTCCACTTGAGCCTTAGATCTAGCTGATTTTTTTTTTTCATCCTCTAAAGTATATTTAAAAATATATAGACGACTTAGATAGAACATATAGTTTTTTTTTAGGCCTCATAGAGCCCCTTACAGCACTATTAATTATTAATGGTGTATCAACTTTTTAGGTACGGATTAAAACTGTAGCAACTATACCTAAGGTTTATATCTGTAGCAAAAAAGTAACGTGGTCTGAATCCTTTTCCCCTTTTTTTGGTAGTGCTAACTTAAGCATTAGAGGGTCCCTGGCCACATTGGCACCCCCATTGTCCTTTACATATTATTAATGTAGGCATACAAGCATCTACAAGCATTGCTCCCATTCATCTAGATTCAATCAATAACAAAATATATACTTTTGTCAAAAAAAAAAAAAAAATCAAACCTTAAGTGGAATATAAATATATAGATCACAAACATGCAACTTGCTAACATTATTTAACTATCTATTTAAATGACCAACCTTTAGAAAGTTTGGATCATTCTATTGGTGAGATTTTAGTGATGCAACTGATAACTATTTTTTTTTTGAAGTATTATCAGCGTGCCACGTGTATAGAGGACATGTACATAGAGGCGCTTTTGTTTACTTGTGTGACTTTCCAAGAGAGTTCAAAAAGTCATTTCACCTCATTTACTTCGAAATACTCTCTCAAATCCTCTCTAAAATAGAGGATTTCATTTACAGGCCCATTTACTCCCATTTTATTTCATTTTCATGTATTTATTCCTATTCAAACACACCTCAAATGTTATTTACCTTCATTTACTTCTGATTCCCCCAATTTTCTCTATTTGCTTCCATCCAAATGACCCCTCAAGGTGATTGAACAATCCCAACTCCTAATTAGTGCACTTGGTTTGTTAAAACTCTTAAGTGGAATGTTTTTCATTTTAGTCATCCATTTGATGTCCACCACTAGGTTAGTCAGGGCAACATTTGAATCGTTTATGTACCATGTGGCCCATCCAAAATGGGTCTAAGGCTTGAATAATGAGTTACGTAATGCCACGTGGATAGTTTTTGAGAGCATTTGTGTGAAACCAACAAACTACATGACAACTTAAAAGTCTTTTTGTTAAGAGTCCCTCCTCTTCACATATGTCATGGTCATATGGAACACATATTCGATAAGGCCAGGGAAACACTGACTTAGTGAGGTCGTGACTGTATAAGGCCCACTTTAATGTATGTATTGTATATCCACACCGTCTATCCTCTTTTTTAGTTCATTTTAGGTCATCGTCCCAAAAATGAAGCAATTCCAAATCAAGTAGACCACAAATTAGGAAAAAGTGGTGTTGAATGCTTGTAGGCCATAAAAGTTTTGAATCAAGCCTATATTTGTGTTTTCTTCATCTGGGTTTATGTGACCTTATCAATGTGTTGGATGGAAAATAAACATTACAGTGGACCCTAAGAAGTTCTTAATGGTGGGCATTCAATCACCAGTATTTTATGTGGTGTGATCCACATGACATTTGGATCACTTCATTTTTTGGGATGCGGATTGCATACTGCCACTAGTAGTAGAGACTCGTTCCTAGACTACTCTGTGGTGTTGATGCAAACTCCAAGTGTAGAATTACGATGTAGTTTTACTCAGTGAAACTAAGGTCGAACCCATAAGGACTTAAATTTATACGTTTTCTAGAATACTTAAGAACTAGGACCAGAACTAAAACTAACTTATGAGATTGGGTTTTAAGAAATAGTAATGATTGAAACTAAGAAAAATTTAATAAAGAAAAATACTAGAGCACCAATGATCCACTTATAGTTATTCTTAATATCTAATTCACTTGATTCAATTAAATTACTCAACAGGAATCGAAGTCCTATCCTATCCATCTAGATAATAAAGCAGTTAAATCATCATTAATATACCAAAATAGATTCAAACTTCAATTGATTTGGTTCCTACATAAAGAATTAAAGTATTGATCGTAGGGAATTCAAAACATCTATCATGCCCTTAGTCTACAATAGATCAATGGATTTTACAGATAAATCCCTCTTGGAAAATGGATAAGCAATAACTCTTAGCTTTCTAAGTGTAACACCCTGAAAATCGGGGGTCGTGTATAAACTCAACTCCCGAGTTCCAGACCGTCACTTATGCAACAAAAATGGTTATGATTCAATGTTGTCTGATTTAAAGCATTCACATGAGTAAAAGTATACCAAAACTACAATTCATACTTCAGATCCAGTGATAAAAGCAAGCGGAAGACTAAACAATGTATATATCACTGTATGGAAAAACAAAGTAATCTCATCTGTCTCCAAAGTATGACTACATCTCTGAGTCTCATATACATATACATAACAAAAGAATAATGTTCAAAAAGGAAAGTCCCACTGATGTCCCCTCGATCCAGGTCGCCTACGGGAAGCCATCGTGATACTGCATATACGAGAACTCATCCTGGTCCTCGTCGATCTCTGGCTCCACCTCCTGGATCTCGTCCTCACCTGCATCTACAACAGGGTCTGGTGGGTGTTGCAAACACCATCCCGTAACGTGGGAATGAGTGATCAACTCAGTGGAATCATAGAGCAAAGATTAGCATGTTCACAATTCAATCACGCGATAATAGTAAAGCAGTAAATCAGACAATCCTAATACTGTTGTTAATGCAAGATGATATGACGTGATGTATGCCCTCACCGACGATCACCCTCATGCGGCAACATCTTACGACCGCGGCATGCCACACTCCCTAGAGTGCTCCACATCTTCCAGGCACATGCAATGCTATGGTGACATGATTTTCAAGTTGTTATTAGTCCATTCAAACAGCAGGATTGGGAAACTAAGGTACTTCCCTTGTATCAATCCCAACACAGATCCTGTCTAGGGTCGTCACTCCTAGTAATCTCATACGATGTATATTTCGTAGGTCACTGCAAGGGATACCAGGGCTGTTGCTCGCACTCGTTGCACCGCTCCCCCATCACCTTATCAATACAGGCCTACTGTACTCTACTGCAACGGAAGGGTCGTCGCCTCCCGTGGACTCAGAATACGCTCGCGGTCACTACAAAGGGCTCGTCGCCTGATCAGTGTAGGACGACAGCTAGAATATAGTGTCCCATACCACCATAATCTGCTCACGAGTCAAGGTGCTCACTGGTCACTACGGGGAGGTTTGTGGCCCCAGCGTAGGCCGACAGCTCGACCACGGTGTCCCATACCACCATGCCCAGCTCATGAGTCTTCGTGGATCAAGGTACCGTGGTTAACAGGGTTTTCAGTGGTAAGTTCAGTACCCTAGGTTCAAGCAGTTATGACTCATATAAGGTGAACATACATCGGCCAGTCGGGTTACTTGACGGGCTCGACTAGTGCGATCGCATCTCATGTCGATCGACATGAAGTGCGTAAAACACTTCGCGTGGCCTAACCACTGCCGCCAACTCTAAACACGAATCACGTTCATCGACGCGTCGTTCATGGCTATGACCAGTCAGCCACGAATTCGCTCGGTTACCGACTGCCTGGACTAAGTCAAGTCCCACACATCTATGGAATCATATTAGCATTACATGTTAAAGTATTGGCATTGAAATACATCATGTGAGCATGTTAACACATGTTATAACATTCAACTTAAGCAAATCTTCAAGGCATACTTTTCATGCATATAATGCAATCATGCATAAGGTAAACATGTAGGAAATCATTTAGGTCAGCATATTAATCATGAAATCAATCTCAAACTACTACATAACATCATTTAATTCAATACATACTAATACAAGCATTTATACAAACACATACACTACACACTTAAGTCTACATATAGTATGTCGACCCAAAGTGCGCAACTAGGCGAATCTCTTCGCCAAACTGATTATGCAAGCATTCCTAACTCCCTAATGCGGCGACAAACCATGTCAATCACGTCAGCAAAATATGCATGTAGACCGTACTTCCTACAAATGACCAAAATGCCCTAAATCTCATATTCTTCGTTAATTTACGAAACAGGAAACGGAGAGCATGTTGTACATGTCAAACGGCGATGCCGTCAATAATCTACTATTAAACGACATTGAAAGCGTTGTAAACCGTCAATCAAAGCGTCTAAAATCCTCACCTAGTCTCTTACGGTTGCGGGATTTTGAACGGAGCGTGTACGCTTCGTCTACGGCAGTAGGAGAGCCTGATTTATGGAATACGTTAGCTAACATGCCATGAATCTAAGTAAACCCTAAATCAGCAAGTTTTTGGGGTTATTTTATACCTGAAAAAGGGGAGAAATCACCAGCCAGGTGATTGGGAAGAAGTGCTGAAGCACTAGCAGTCGGCGGCTCGGAAGCGGGAAAATTCCCTTCCTCTCTTTCTCTCAAACTCTCTCTCCTTTTCTCTAGGGTTTGGGATTTTCAGATGGAAGGGAGAAATGAGAGTTTCAACCCCTTTTATAAGCTTAAAAACGCCGGAAATAGGCTCCGGGACGAAGTTTACTTGGTGCCTATCCATTTCGGGGCTGTTTCGGTCCAAAAACTGCTTTCTGGTGGTCCCCTGGTCGATTGCGATCGGACTTAAGCTCATGTGTACCAAATGTAGCCCGTATTAAGTTTTCAGTCTGGCAGGGTTCGCAGATCGCACGTGGCGGACCAGTTTCAGTTCAACGGTCACCGCACATAGATCAGGGCTGAAAGTCTCATGATAATAAATAGAAATTTTTCCTGATCCGAGGGTGTAATCTGGATGAATTCTGACGGTCAGAACGCTTAATACTGACGCGTCAAGTCGTGTGCCAGATTTGAATTTAAAATTCCAAATCCGTCCCTATTCGCGGTCGCTTCAGTCCGGGTTCAACGAAATCGTCTGTGATTATCGGTTTAACTTGATTTTCGAGATGATTGTCAAGTCCAGCTGGGCGGTTCTAACGGTCTAAGATAGGAGGTATCGGACCTTCGACGCACGGTCTAAATCCAATACAAAAGTTCAACGTGGTCCAGAGGACAAACCCGCTTAGAGTTTGATCCGAGGTTATAGAGTATTGTAGAGTTGTTTGTTCTACTCGATTTGGATCTTGCAGAACGTATTTAAAGTGATCAGGGACTATTTCCCAGCTACTCTAGCGTTGCGCTAGCTAACTTACGCTTAATTTCCATGGAAATTAATTCTACGCGATTTCGGGTCGAGTTGGTTCTCGAACCCAAGTACGGATTTTTCACGGGCGTTACACTAAGTATCCAATGTGCCTGGAGTCAATAATGGATTAAAGTAAACTAAAAATAAATCTTCACTTAAACCAATAGTAATGAATTGTTCAGCATTCAAACCAAATACTTAAATCAAAGTAAACTAAGACATTGAAAACCACTGCAAGCATCACCTCTTAGCCATAGCTAAGAGATTTAGCTAACCATAGACATAATTAAACTAAGCTCAAACAAAAATAAAAAAATCAAAGTAGATGAAGGATTGAACGATCCATAGAAGCACTACAACTCCTTGCTTTCTCTCCTCTACCCTAAATCATATTTAAAAGAGTTTGAATAACTACTTTAAATAGGAAAAAGTTTCACTTAGAACCAACTTCAATTTCATGCACTTACATTGCACTTCGGTCTCACCAATGACAGCCTTTGGTTGTAGCCAAATATACATTCAATCGCGTCGAACTCTCTTTCGGTTGCAGCTGAATTTCTCCAATATAGGTTTAAAGTTTTTATCTCCCTTTAGTTGCACCGAACCTCCATTTATTAGCATCGAACATGTCTTTGGTCGGAGCTAAGTGTCAAGTCAGATTTTTTTTTTTTAATCACTATTTCTTGTTGGACTATTTGTGCACATCCGGTCAAACCAAACCAACCTTAGGTGGGACCGAATAATGTTAGTTTTGTTAATGCACTTTGTGATTTTTCTAGTCTTTTCTCTCTCTTTTTCACTTGTTTTTCTTGGATCTTTGGCAGCTGAATTTTTCATTAATCATCTCCAAATTTATAGATCTTTACTTGGTCATTCTTTAAGCATTAAATTTTCTCTTTAATCATTTTTTTCATCTTAGCTCTCCAAATCACCTCACATAGAAAAACATACATAATTAGATTAATTAAAAATATCTATATAGATAAAATTAATGCACAATAAGTGAGAAATATACAATATTTACACTCAACACACAACCCAACCAGCATTTTTCTAGTCGCAAGTAAAACATACAAAAAACTAATCTCCAAACCCCAAATTTCAAACCTCTCTGAAAATAATACTTCGTGTAATCTTATGAATATGTAGGTAGAATTCAAAGATAAAAGGATAAAATATTATCAGTTTAGAACCTAATATCACTAGTAAACTATTAAACAAAGTTCTCTTTCATCAATCAATTAATATAATGCATTCAAACATCAGGTTCTTAGTGTGATCAGTGGATTCTAACTTATAATCCATAAGAGTTAGTTTTCTATCTAATATATTAACTATGATAATTATCTCAGAGTAGTCAGATCAACAAAAGTTACTAATTCCGAACCCGTCTCATTTTCCACTTATCTTTTCAACTTTTGATTTTTCATCAATGACTTCCACTCTATCATTTCTTATTTTTTTCTTTCTCTTCTTCATTATTTTCTCATTTAGGCACATACAATAGGTAGTCATTTTCTATTATACTCTTTTTAGCTGGTCATTTTCTTCTTTTCATACCAAGGTAGATAAGGATCTCCAGGCTTGGTTCCCGATACTTTTGAGTAATCATTAAGTTAAAGATTAGGAGTTCAAGTTAACCTTAAAGAATATGAGTCAAATGCAAATTGTGAACTAGACTCAATTGATGTTTAAACCTTCTTATCAATTAATTTATTAAAAAGAAACTTGTTAGAAAATCTACTAATCAACTAAACTCTATACTTTCAAAAGTTCATGTAATCTTATCATCTTATACTCAAATACATTCATATACACATAATATCAATCTTCGAAAATAGTTTTAAAATCTGAAAAATTGAATTTTTTTTAAAAAAAATTGCTAAAAAACTAAGACAATACTGATTAATTCCATTAAATCTCATCCCAACCTAAAATCTACATTGTCCTCAATTTAAAAATATATGCAATGAATCATAACATGATACAATGAAAATAAAAGAGGAATAAGTAAGAGAGAATACCTTAAAAGTGCACCTACTACGTGCCCTGGTTTGTCAATTACGTTGTAAGTTGAGTCAGTCAGACAACAACGCCTAACAGGAAGATCAAGTCAAGCGTCTGCCTCAACTGGATGTGTGAAAGCTCGCCATAGGTAAATCATAGCCTCACATCCCATGTCCCAAAACACCAGGTGATTAAAACCCTTAAAAAGAACTAAAACATCTTAGGGTTTCTGTGTAAGAAAACTTTTTATCAAAAAGAAAAATCTTTAAAGTTTTTCTTATACTGTCGATTATATCGATTACCCCTTTGATGTGATCGACCAGCTCTATCGATGTCCTTGACATCTCAAATCAATACAATCGAGTGAAGACAAAAAGCGTCTAGCAATCAAACAATCATCTGGACGATTTATCGATATATCGACTGGTGAGTCGATATTCGAATATCGATCCTATCGGAAGAAGATCGATACTATCGACAGACTGTTTTCCGGCGTCCCTGTTTTTCTAAAGAAAACTAACATAAGCTTCGATATATCGATGACTATCCGATTCAATCTGAACTCAAATATCGATCATATCGGAAGTCAATCGATCATATCGATTGTGGGCGCATGTTTTCACCAGCATGAATTTCAGGTTATTTTTAATATTGATCGGGGTGCCAGTCGATAAATCGATATTCATATATCGATCATATCGAGACCTCATCAATTGGATCGAGTCCGGACAAAAATCGTCCAGCAAGCTTATAGGTAAATCTATATGATTTATTGATCTCATCGACAAGGTCTACGATATGATCGATGTCAAATTCTGATGACATCGACTGTTCCCCGATCATATCTGTAGAACATGAAATTCTTCAAGGCTTCTCTCTTATTTTCACCTGTCGATAGATCGATCCATCTATCGATGGAATCGGAGTTCGAAATCTGATAACATCAATGTGTGTCTCGATCCCATCGACCAGTTGGCGAAAGGTTTCCAAAAGTGAAATGATAATTGAGTTTGTATCATCGAGAGGTCTGCTGATACAATCGAGAGTATACGCTCGATCATATCGACGACTGCTCGATGATATCGAACTCTGTCATAAATATGACCATTTATATCCGTTGGAACCGTTTGCCTATGTATAAAGAGATTAGTCTTTGTTGCTGGTAGAGAAAGAAGAGAATGCTTTTGAGAGTTTTAACCTTCCTATCATTTACCTAAGCCCTTTCTCTCAGGAAGTTCATCCTCCAATCCACCCTCATCATTGATATCTCATAGAGTGGATTGGGGAATGAACTTCCGCATTCAAGGATCCTCCAGCTACTATCTTAATGGAAAATCATTAAGCTGGGATGCCTTGAATGCATAGATGATTGGAACTACTCTATATTCCTTATAGGACAATCTCTAGAGAGTGGTATTCCATCATAACCTTGACCCAACCTAAAGCCTAGTATCGGTATATCTTTTGGGTATGGATCAAGGGAGCTGAAGACCCTTCAACATCAAGGAGGAGATCTTCAACACTACGCTGAATGGGACTCATCAACTTATTTGTAAGTATCTAGAGTCCAGAGGACACTTGTGATCATTCCTTTCTAGAATTGGGTTTTAAGTGTTGCTCACCCTTTGAAGTCCTCGAAGGAGGCCTCCGACGGGAGTGTACATGCGGGGTGCATTGTATGGACCCTTCTCTATGGAGAGCATAAACATCTGGTTAGGAGTACACCAGCAAAACTCCAGGGTTAGAGGTGAACCGAGTAGAAATCTCAGTGTGCGTTGTGTGGACCCTTGCTTTGTGGAGAGCATAAACATCTAGTTAGGAGTATGCCAGCAAAACTCCAGGGTTAGAGGTGAACCGAGTAGAAACCTTCAGGTGCATTGTGTGGACCCTTGCCCTGTGTGGGTATAAACATCTGGTTAGGAGTACGCCAGTAAAACCCCAGGGTTTGAGGTGAACCGAGTAGAAACCTCTGTAAAAGTTGAAGGTGAACCTAATTTAAAACCTTAGGTTTGAGGTGAACCATGGGAAACCTCCTTAGTGAAATCTGGTCACTCAAGGGTTGAGTGTGGAAGCTGGGAGTGGAGTAGACAAGTAGTCGAACCACTATAAAATGACTGTGTTTGAGATTGATATTGTCTTTCATTTATGTGATTGTCTTACATGACTTTATATATGATTATCTGAAATCACATCTTATGCACACACAGTCATATCCATTACAATCTGATTCATAAATTTATTTATCTTACAAGTAGTTGTGATTGGATCCTCTATCAGGCTTGGAAGCCAGTAGAGTTAATTTTTGAGTAATCCTAATTTGTACTCTGTGATAGGATTAGTGTGATAGGATTGAAAAATAACTTATAAATCTTTAAAAAAGTCCTAATCACCCCCCTCTAGGACATATTGATATATTCCTACTTCAACTTAAGCGGTCTTCACCGCTATTTCATACCTGAAGAAGATCAATGTAATGGCATGAAGTCTCCATCAATTAAAGGGATTTCCACTAAACAAAAACAAACTAACACAAAACCTAAACTATTCTAACATAATCCTATGAAACTAGAAAATGGATAGAAGGACCTCCGCTAGACTAGAAGGTCAGTCCTGATAAACATGATATTTTAAAGGGATGGACATATCCTCTGAATCAAAGTTCTCAGCAATTGGATTAAGGTGGTTACTGTTCACTTTTAAAATGTTACTATTCGCCATATTTTCTATCTCGACAGCCCCATGAGAATAAAGGGTTTTGACCTTAAAGGCTAGTCTAACGAGATCTCAGTTTACCGAGAAAAGAATAAATCCTTGATTTATGCAAAAATGACTTTTTGATGTGGTTCAAAAGTTTTACGAAGGATGTTCTTATCGTTGAACACCTTCATCATGTCCTTGTATATCTGAGAATTCTCGTAAGCATCATTCTGTATTTTATCAAGTTCATTTAATTGTAACTTGCTCAGCGAGTCAGCTTTGTCGAGATTAAAGTTAAAATTATTTATAATCCAATACGCCTTATGTTCCAATTATATAGGCAAGTGGGAAGCTTTCCTAAAGACAAGTTTATAGGGTGACAAACCAATAGAGTTTTTATCTGCCGTTCGGTAAGCCCACATTACACAGTGAGTTGAAGTGACCAATCCTTGCGATCTTGGTTAACCATTTTCTCAGAAATCTATTTAATCTCCGCATTTGATATTTCAGCTTGGCCACTCATTTAAGGATGTTAGGGGGTGCTCACTTTATGCGAAATATTGTGTTTTTTCATCAATGTTTTTAATAGTTTATTACAAAGTGAGATCCTCCATCATTAATGATGGCCATGAGTTATTCTGAACCTATATAAAATATTTTCTTTCAAAAACTTAATGATCATATGATGGTTATTATTTCGGTATGGGATTGCCTCAACTCATCTAGAGACATAATCTATGATGCGAAGAATATAAAGATTTTCAATAGATGGAGGGAGTGATTGAATGAAATTGATGCCTTAACAATCAATGCTTCTATGATTATAATGGGGTTTAACAACATTATATTTTGACGGGATAATTCTTCCAATTTTTGACATCTCTCACATGCTTTACAGAATTCATTAGTATCCTTGAACATAATAGGCCAATAAAAGCTGCACTATAGAATTTTCATTGTGGTTTTCTTAGCCAAAAAGTGGCCACCATACACATATGAATGGCAAAAGGAGATGACACCATGTTGTTCATGATCAGGCACACATCTCCTTATGATTTGATCTGGGCAATATTTGAAAAGATAAGGATCGTCTCAGAAGAACTTGCATGCCTCAGTAAATAATTTCTTCTTAACTTATGCATCTAATGGTTAGGAATTGTACCTATGGTAATAAAACTTGACAATGTTAACATACTAAGGTAATTAGGAGACTTTGAAGAGTTTTTCATTAGGGAACATGTCATTGATAGGCATCATCTCCATGAAATCAGATAGGACAAGCAGAGAGAGATGGTTAACCACTACATTTTTTACTCCTTTCTTGTCTCGTATTTTAAGATCAAATTCTTAGAGTCAATGGATCCATCTCAATAAATGAGGGTTGACATCCTTCTTAAAAAGAAGGCACTTTAGTGCCACATGATTGGTGGATATGATGATCTTGGACCCTATCAAGTGGGACCTAAACTTGTCAAAGGCAAACAATAAAGGTAGGAGTTCCTTTTTCATAGTGGAGTAGTTCATCTGGGCAGGGATTAGAGTTCTATTTGTATAGTATATAATATAGGGCTTCTTCTCTTTTCTTTAGCTTAGCATTTCCCTAATCACATAGTCACTTACATCGCACATTTTTTCAAAAGTTACACTCCAATCAGGTGGTTGCATGATGAAAGTGCTTGTCAACATGCCTTTGAGCTTAGTGAAAGCTTTTTGACATTCCTCACTCCACTTAAAGGATTTTAAAAAAAAAACAATTACACGAAGAACAATAAATGAGACTAAAGTCCTTTATGAACCTTTTTTAGAATTTGGCATGTCCTAAGAATATTGCACATCGCGTATGCTTTTGGGTGCACATCGCGTATGCTTTTGGGTGGTGGTAGGTAAGAGATTAAGTCATTTTTTTTCTCTATCCACCTCAATTTTATTGGACGATATGATGTGTCTAAGGACTTTTCCCTTCTGAACCATGAAGTGACATTTCTTCCAATTCTGTATAAGGATCTTTTCTTCACATCTCTTTAGCAAAAATTTTAAGTGCTCAAGACACTCACTGAAGGAAGAACTAAAGATAAATAAATCATCCATGAAGACCTCTAAAGACTGCCCCACCATGTTAGAAAAATACTCAACATGCATTGTTAAAATGTGGTGGGGGCATTACACAATCCAAATGACATCCTTTGATAAACAAAAGTACTAAAAAGACATGTGAATATAGTCCTATCCTAGTCCTCAATGGCTATCTCTATCTGGTTGTAGCTCGAATACCCATCCATGAAGCAGTAATTAGAATGACTCGATAAGCTTTCTAAAATTTGTTCAACAAAAGGCAAAGGAAAGTAGTCCTTCTTCATGACAGAATTAAATTCCAGTAGTCAATGCTCATTCTCCAACCAATAGTGACTCTAGTTAGCATGAATTCATTATCCACATTGGATAAGATGGTAATCCCATACTTCTTAAGTACCACCTAAGTTGGGTTCACCCATTGGCTATCGGATATCGGGTATATGATACACACAATGAATAGTTCTAACACATCAACCTTAACCACTTCCTTCATATTTGGTTTTAGACATCGTTGTGGTTGTCTAGATGTTTTCATATTATCTTCAAGGTGAATGTGGTGAGTATAAATAAGAGAGTCTATTCCCTTGAGGTCCACAATATCCATCCAAGGGCTCTTTTATGTTCTTTGAGGGTAGAAATTAACATACTCTCTTGTTCTTTATCCAAGTGAGAAGAAATACTACTGGATATGTATCATCTTGACCCAAATAAGTATATTTAAGATCAGCAGGCAAATGTTTTAGGTCAAGCTTTGATGCTTTGACACTAGACGATAGACGCTTCGAGTCAGTTAGAGATAATCTTTCAAATTCAAGCCTTCACTGATTAGTTTCAAGTAGCATTGCATCAAGCAAGACATCCATATCTTTAATCATGTCATCATCCAAATCAATGGAGTGGGCCAAGCATATCTCTAAAGTGTTAGAGTATAAAAAAGTGACTTATCATCCATGAATGAATCTATCAGGTTAATTTCGTGGACGTCATCACCATCCTCTTATTGCTACACATATTGAAGATGTTCAACCTAAGTGTCATATTCCCAAAGGGTATTTTCATAATCCCATTCCTACAATTGATTACAGTGTTTGATGTGACTAGGAATGGTTGGTCAAGTATGATAAAAATCTGAGTGTTAGCGTTAATGACAAGCTGTGTATCTAAAATAATAAAATCTACTGGATAGTTGAATTTATCGACTTAAACTAGAAGGTCCTTTATCATCCCTCTCAGTATATAAATTAAACGACAAACAAGTTGGAGTGTGGTCTTAGTGGGTTTTAATTCACCTCGGCCAAGTTGTTTGTAGGTCGAGTATAGGATCAAATTCACACTCGCCCCTAAATCAAGTAGCATATGCTCTATCCGGTGGTTCTCCAATCACACATGAGATGGTTGGGCTACTAGGATCTTTGTATTTTTAAGGCATATCTTATTTAATGATGGCACCCACTTTTTCTGTCAAAAATATTTTTTTGGAACGTTGTGTCATCTCTTAGTTGTACAAAGGTCTTTAAGGAATTTGGGATATAATGGAATTTGTTTTATGGCATCTAACAAAGGGATGTTGATTTTCACTTGTTTGAGAACCTTTAAGATATCTTGAGTGCTAGGTAAAGGTTTTAGTGAGATCAACCATTGTGAGAATGGAGTCACCATCTTGTATTCTTTTTCTAGTTCTTTCTCATGTGTGGTGTTACCAGGCCCATCATCTCTCTTAGATTCTTCCAAGTCATTAGGCTTCTCATCCCTTATCAGGATATTTTTGTTAAATGTTTTTCCACTTTTAAAAGTAGCGGACTTTGCTTGGAGTATATGTTGAGTTGAAGAGCTAAGGTCACCTATCTCACATTGTAGTTTTGGGTTACGTAAAGGTTGGGATGGAAGAGTCTCATTCTCCCTTACAGTTACTTGTAACTCCAATCTTCGAATGAATAATGCAAGTGCTCCCAAGGATGTTCTAATATATTGGAATGCTTGCATTATATTCTGATTGAATTGACCTTGATCATTCCACCTTTGGTCTGGATCCTTTTGGGCCCTTTTCTGTGTTAATAGTGGAATGAGGATTGAAGGAAGAGAATCTTTAGGATTTTTATCTCCATTAGTCATTGATCCATTCCTCCAATAGAGTTTCGGCGGATGGTTTGAATTGTACATGTTTGAGATGGGAGCACTGAAAGGCCTTTGATAGTTGTTCATGGCATTAGATTACTCATGTAACAGCTCTTGAAATGCAAGAATTGTAGGACACTCTTATGTCAAGTGGATGTTACTTGCGCAACGACCATAAATAGTTTCAACGGTCTCCTTGGGTTTGACCGCCTCTACTTTCTTCAATTCCATAACCTCAACCTTTCTTGTGAGGTTGGCCACCCTAACATTAACATCGTCTTCTTCCCTTAAGACATAGATTCCTCCATTTTCTTTAGACTAAGTCGAATTGGGATTGGTTAGCTTAGTTAAAGTATCATAAGATTGCACATCTTCAGCTAACATATCAAAATAGTCTCATGCGTCATCGAGATCTTTGTTCATGAATTCTCCATTGCACATTATCCATATGAAATGGCACATGGACGATGTTAATCTATCATTAAAAAAAAAAAAAAGAAGCTTATGACGTGATAAATTTTATAGCCATGATGTGGACAAGCACTTAGAAGATTCTTAAACTTCTCCTAGCATTGGAAGAAAATTTCTTCCTCTTTACACGAGAAGTTCATGATGACCCTTATAAGGGTATTAGTCTTATGATCCGAGAAGAACTTTTTAAGGAACTCCCGAGTCATCTTAACTCATGTCCCAATTGATCTCGATCTCAAGGAATGAAGCTATGACTTGCCCATTCTCCTTCAATGAGAAAGGGAACGATTTTAATCTTGGGGTGTAGTCCAATACATTATTGAAGTTAAGGTTGCTACAATCTCATTAAACTCTTTGAGATGTAGTTATAGACTCTCAGAATCTATTCCATGGAATTTTGGAAGTAGTTGGATCACTCTCGATTTAAAATCTACATTTCCTGCATTATGTTAAAAAATCATATGGGAATGTGTGCTCATCTTAGCTGGTTGTAAATAATCACTTAGGATCTAGCTGGAAGACTGTTGTGCACATCGTTTTCATCTTGTTGCTCATCGGCATAACGATGAGGTTGATTCTTAGCCATATTCATGGCCAATTTAGATGATCTTAGTTGTTGTCTAATCTGGACATGGATAGGCAATCCTTCAACTAATCCTTCTTCACGTAAGAGACAAAGAGTATTGTCACAAACCCACTTAGGCATGAACAATGAACCTAATTCTAAACTTAAACCTACTAAAGCAAAGGGTTAGAAGGGTAATATTCGATTGATGAAATTTTCAGCCCTCTTCCCTCTCTTTTCCCTATAAATCTAACCATCAAAGACCTATCATCACCATAGAATCCTCTCCCTTGAGGCTTGAAGAGCATGATGTTTGAAGAATCTTAAAGATCCATCATGTGGGTGAGCATGTAGAATAGATTACATTGTTTTTCTTCATAGATCTTTTGTTGTTTCATATGGAGGGTGTAGGACTCACCACATTAATGGTGGAGGTCCTACACCACTCCTTGGATGTGGTCTTTGGCCACTACTTACATGCATGTGATCTTGATGGGGCCATTCTCCATGGACCCCATCTTGATGAGATTTTCCCATTCATCTATGCATCATCCTAGCTAGGGCCCATGCATATATGGGATCCTCTTTGCTCTTGCATGTACATGTAGTTTCCTTCATTGTGGAGGGTTCGTAGTAGTAGAGTCCTCCCTATGGCCGGCATGTTTCCTTTCTTCTTCTCTTCTCCCCCTTCTGTGGTTTGGATGTGATGATTGTGTGGCTCACCTGATGTACCATGCAACCAGGATTTTTAGATTTTTGGGACTTCCAGGCCCAAGTTGCTGGACACCCAGGCCCAACTATGTTTCCTAGTTTTGTTGCTTGATTTGGAAGGCCTTTGGGCCTGATTTCTTGGATTATCTTGGAAGGTGCTTAGGCCTGAGAGTTGTGTGACACATCAGGGTGGACCCCACCTTGTGAAATCTATAATTTATTTTTCATTTATTAATTTTATGGGCTGATCTAGACAGCAACATGTTGCTATCCAGATTGTTGGAATTGTTTTTATGCTATAATGTATGCATTATAAGCCTTATTTGTGGATTCTTTTTCCCTGATTTCCTAAACTTTTCTTTGAGGTGTGAACCTTACCTGAAAGTATGTTAACCTCACCTTCAAATATCCCTGTCTGATCACCCAAAAGGGTGGGCCAAGGAGGGTGCACGGTCCAGATTTTTCTAAACTATCCAGCCACACTGTTTGCTAGGAAAACATAAATATCAGCCTGATCTTGAAATGGTGAGTCACCTTTGTGGACCTCACCTTGATGCATACTTGTATGGGAAGGTTGGGCTTGCATTTTCCCAAATTTTCATAGACCTAAGCCCACTCATATGGGTTGCAAAAGTCAGGGATAGCAGCATTGCTGCAGCAGAAAAATAAAATTTAGACCTTGCTATCTATAAATTGTATGAATTAAATAAAATACTTTTACTATCCCAAAAATTTTAAAATTTTGTAGAGAGGTGTCCTACCCATGATGGGAACTACCTGCACAATTTCAGGGCCAATGGATCCCATTTGGACATCCAAAAGGGTGGGCCAACATAGTGGACTGCCAGAAATTTCTGCTGTGCAGTCCAACAGCATAGTCCCCTAAAAACTAAAATTTAAAAATATTTTCTCCAAAGGTGGGCCATCTTTCTGGGTCCCACCTTGTTGTAGGATTGATGAAGGACCATAAATCCCAATTTTAGGAATTTTGGAGGCCCAGAACCCATCCATTTGGATGGCCCAAATTCAGAATAGTTATATTTCTAGCAATACTTCACCCTGGATAGATTGTAATTCTGAAAGTTATTAAAATACTTTAGAGTATCCAAAAATTATGAAAATTTATAGGGAAGTATCCCACCTATGGTGGAACCCACCTATAAATTTTTGGGGCCAATCACACCAGTGCACACCGTGGCAAGGGCCGTACTGGTCCACCACATTAGGATGTCCAGGTCAGTCCGATTTTCTAAATAAACTATTTTATTTAAACTAATTAAAATGTTTCCAGGTGTCTAAAAATTTTAAAATTTTGTGGGAGTGTGTCCCAATCATAGAAGTATTATTTTAAAAAATTTCAGAGCCAACGAACATTTGAACTGATCGTGGTGCAGCCAGGAGTTGCCCACCAGGCAGGGGGACACCTAGGCTAGGGTGTCCAGCCTGCTTCGTGGGCCCACCTTGATGTGTTGTATATCCCACCATCCATCCATGTGGGGTCCTTAGGGGATTGATCATCCTCCCATTTTTTTTGGTATTTAATTGGGGCCTATTGGATGGATTTTTAGGCCAGATACCCCCCCCCCCCCCCCCCCCCCCCCCCACTCGGCCTATAGAGCTGCATACACATGGGACATCCCTGTCTTAGGCTACTGCTGGGCTTGCATTCCAATGGCTTGGCCCACTTGATATATGTGTTGCATATCCTCCCTCATTTGTTAGGGCCCACAATGATGTGTGTCGGTCATCGGGGATTAAATATACTAAGAAATACTTCTATTGTTGGACTCCAACCAACCCAAAAATTTGGGCGAGCTGGAATTTGGCATTGAGCCTAATAATTATTTCTTATAAATATTCTTTTGAGGCAGTATGGCCCACTAGATTTGAGGAGGATTTAATTCAATTATCTTACCATCTTAATTTTATTTTTGGGCTTAATTATCTTACCATCTTAATTTTATTTTTGGGCTTAATTACTGCATGATTAAAGGCCCATTCCAATTGGATTCTTCTTGGGCTAGTCTCCTAGTTAATTATGAGCCTTATAGCCTTAGTTGGGCTAGAAATTTTAATAGGCCTGTTGGACCCTTGGGTGATATATTTACCATGTCATTGTGATAGGTCTTATGGGCCAAATACTTAAGTAGTTGGGCCCTCGCTTGCCTACTATAATAAATCCATACTTGGGACGAGATGTGAGGCATAACTTACTTGTATTAAATATAAGGATTTTCCATATATTGGGATAATGGGCTGCCCATTTGGCCCACCATAATGAGTGAACCCATGACCCTCATGGTTGGGCCTTAACCTTGCTTAAGGGCTTACTAGATTGCCTATGTATTGGGCTTAGTGTATGGCCCACTAGGTCATGGATTGATTGTGCCTTGGACCTTCCTTTACATACATAATAAGCCACCTTTTTGGGATCCAATTGAGGTTGGATGTCCTCCTTGGTGGCCTTAAGCTAGGCCCATAAAGGCCCTTATAGGTGGTGGAAGGCCCACCTTGGGCCTGGCTAGGATCATTCCTCTTTAGGATCATGACTCTCTTAGCTTGTGGGTTGTCCCAGATTTATGAGCCCCCACGAGAGTATTTCTCTTCTCCTTAGAACACTTGTGTATGTGCCTAGACCTTGTCCCTCCATAGGACAGGGGATTTCATATAGGTAGCACACTTATATGATCCATATGCATCATTTGTATGAATTGATTGCATTGTGTAGTAGTCATTGAGGGATAGAGTTTCTCCCCTCGTGCACATTGTGTGCCTGCGGCTAGTGCATGATTTGTATGTGTGAATCATGCATTGGCATTGCATTTCATGATGATACCACCCTTTCTTTATCAGGGCCTTGCCTCCACAAAGACATTCATGGATGACCGTGTGTGTGAACATCAGAAATATAAATTGAGCATATCAGACGCATAGGATGCCCATGGGTGAAATTTCCAAACTTTCATGGTACCAAGAAAACACCCCAACGTTATGACCAAGTGAAAACTGTGAGCACACGAGGGCCTTATACCATTAGGCCGCGACTCCCACTATCGTATAGTTGGTTGGGTAGGGATGTGACCTTATCTGCATGTGAGGGAGGGCATTATTAGGCTGAGTTTGACCAACTCGTGAAATGGGTCCGCTACCGCCAGGCCTTGTTGGTGATTGGTTGTCCATAGGCAGGTAGTGAGGTCTCTTACGCTCGTTTGACTATGCGGGTCTGTAGAGCAGTAGTCATTCAGCAGTGTAATGGATCCCAGTGATTTCTTTATGATTAGAAATGTACTTGATATGTGGTTTGGATATGAGCACTGGCATTACTTGCATCGCATTAGCATTGGCCGTATAAGCCCTTCATGTATTACCTTAGCATGGCATCCAGTACTTATTGCATCGTATTCATGAGAAATGTACTTGATATGTGGTTTGGATATGAGCACTGGCATTTCTTGCATCACATTAGCATTGGTTGTATAATCCCTTCATGTATTACCTTAGCATGGCGTCCAGTACTCATTGCATCATATTCATGATAAACCCTGGTAAGGCTAGTGATATTCGCATTGATCATGCTTCTCTCCTTGTACCTCATACTATTCTTTTGTGCACCATTGTCACACACTTTCACCACCCTCTAAGCTTTATATAAGCTTATGCATGATTGATGCATGCAGGAGACTCTAGGCAGGCATCGTAGTAGTAGAGCATGGAGTAGAGTTGAGCTTTAGGACTCCAGTGTTGCCGACTTCTTCCTCTTTTCCTATTTCCTTATGTATGACCTTTTGAACATGATGTAAACTTGTAAAAGTTTAAATTCTTAGTGGATTTTGTGATGTGTGTCCCTTGTTATTATTAGATGTACTTGCTATAATCTTAGGTATGCTCGTATTGGAATGATTATACTATTGTGGAAATCCTCTTTATAGGATCCTAGGATCGGAACTTGTCTCAGGAGCCGATAATGGGGTACTACAGAGGCAGTTGCGGCCAAACCAACCATCGGGTTCCTTGTGAGTCCGGTTATCGAGTCTGGAGCGTGACATCATTCATCCACTTTATAACTCTTTTAGGTTGGATGGAAAACAAACATTAAAGAGGGCCTTAACAAGTTTTTAATGGTAGGGTTCAGTCATGACTGTTTTCTTATGGTGTGGTCTAATAGAGATTTAAATTTGCATCAATTTTGGGCTCATGCCCTAAAATAATGATACAAAATGGATGGATGGCATGAGGAGAAAACACATACATCATGGTGGGGCTGATAAAGTATTGTCTAGTAGTCACCACTAGTAATATGCAATAACATCTCATTTTATTAAATAATGCCCTAAAATGAGATGGAAATATAGATGGACATCGGGGATATACAT
This sequence comes from Magnolia kwangsiensis, assembly GCA_037074715.1. NCBI lineage: Eukaryota > Viridiplantae > Streptophyta > Magnoliopsida > Magnoliales > Magnoliaceae > Magnolia > Magnolia kwangsiensis. The sequence goes on along the minus strand of CM073583.1, from coordinate 61,136,604 downwards.
TAGACATTAAAGTGGGCCCTGTTTACAATTGGTATAATCCACATGAACCAATGGGATGCCACCACATGTCAACACCACATATGAATGATGGATGAAATCTTACTCGTATCTCGAGGATATTTTCTGACTCTATTCCCTTCGATGAAACGTCACTTGCTAAAATCAAAACACGTGTAATAACTTAAAATTTTTTGCATAAGAGTAACTACATGAGTGCTAACGCACATGTATTTTTTAGTGTAGATTCTTGATTTGGAGTAAGCATTATGTAGATTTATGCACTTGTGCGCACACTTACATATACCACATTTTGATATATGTTCATACACTTGATTAGTCATCAAACCAACCGTCCGAACAACTATTCATCACTAGCTGAAGATATATAATCACGTACTTCAGTTTTGGATCACTCGATCATAGTAAACTAACTTCGAGATCAGCATATCCACTCGTATATGCATTCATATGAGAATCAGATCCATTCATCTTACTTGTTACCTATGTACAGGCTTAACTTATCATTAGAATCATGATTTAAGTACTTTAATTTCACATACGTAGACGTGTACATACATCTACACATTCGGAACCTATATATCATTATGCACTCGATTTACCATCAATCCAACCGTCGACATAATTCTTTATAGGTTGATTAAGCTATCCAACCGTTCAATTTCCATTCAGACATTTACATCATCAACAAGCCCATCTTAGCCCTTAACATTCAATTGTCATTGTTTCTAACTAGGATTTGAAAATGCCAACATTCTTCCACCCCCCCCCCCCCCCCCCCGCCCCCCCCCCCAAAAAAAAAAAAAAAAAACCCCTTTCCATCCTGCCTATGACAATACGTGAAAAATGGAAAAAAAAGGACAGATTTTGAGATGGTTGTGGACCATCTTTAAAATTCTTTGGTTTAAAGATGGTTTAGAGACAGCTGTAAACCGTCTCTAAACTTTTAGACGGCTCTTGACTATCCCTAATATTATCATTAAATGTTCTACGTCCACAAATCATTTAAGACGGTCTTTGACCGTATTATATGCAATCATCTGAGACAGTCAAAGACCGTCTACATTAGAGACGGTCATTGGTCGTCTGCATTAAAGACAGTTATTGGCCGTCTTTTACTTGTAATCTGAGACTGTCAGAGACGGTCTTTAGCCGTCTTATAGCCCTGTCAAAGACCGTCTCTATTAGAGACGGTCCTTAGTCATCGTATAGCGGTCATCTGAGACTATCAAAGACCGTCTGCAATAGAGATGGTCCTAAACTGTCTTTAATGCTCAGGTCTAAACTTAACAACAAAAAAATTATGAAATCCAAAAAAAAAAAAAAAATAGTTAAGAAGCTTAGAAAAAATAATTAACAATGTTTAAGAAAAAAATTAGATTTTGAAAAAAAAAAATTAAGAACTTTGAATAATTTTGATAACTTTTTTTTTAAAAAAAGATTTCAATAAAAAAATGATATTTTGAAAAAGAAAATATAAAAAATTAAACAAAATTGTGAAAAAATTGATAAATTGTAAAAAAAATATATTTTTAAAAAAAGAAAACTAAATTTTGTATTTCGACAAAAAAAATTAAAAAGTTATATAACAAGATTTCGATAAAAAATTGATATTTTGAAAAAGAAAATTTTAAAAATTAAACAAAATTGTGAAAAAATTGACAAATTGAAATTTTATATATATATATATATATATATATATATATATATATATATATATATATATATATATATATAAAGAAAACTAGATTTTGCATTTTGACAAGAAAAATTGAAAAGTTATATAACAAAAGTGAGATTAAAAAATTGATATTTTGAAAAAGAAAATTTAAGAAATTAAACAAAATTATGAAAAACATTGACAAATTGTAAAAAAATATTTTTTGTTAAAAAAGAAAACTAGAATTTTTATTTTGACAAGAAAAATTGAAAAGTTAGATAACAAAAGTAAGATTTTGATGATATGTTTTGTATCCTTGCCGCCCCTATGTTTCTCCAAACCATTTTTGGGTTGGGTATAAAAAATTGTGTAGATTTAAATCTTAAGTGGACCACACCACTAGAAAGAATGATAATATAGTACCTCGCCATTAAAAATTATAAAGAGCCCATCGTAAGGTTTTAATAATGCTTATTTGCAATCCAACTTGTTGATAATGAAAAGAAGATCTAGATGAAGGTAAACTAGAAAGATCAAATTGATCTAAAACTTTTGTGGCCTTCAAAAGGTTTTTAATAGTTATTCATCATTGTTTTGATTGGTATGACCCACTTGAGATTATTGAGTTCTTATGATTTGAAATATAAAATATGATGGAAAAATATATGGACGGTGTCAATATATATAAAATATATCAAGGTAGGCCCTACACGATTAGAGTAACACTCATGAAGAAGTTACTTAAATAGTGAAATGGTACTATAAGGTCACCTCATGGGAACTTCCCATGAGGTTAATCTTTGTGCGCCCCACCATGATGTGTGTAGAACATCAACACCATGCATTTGGTGTGTCCCCTTTAAGTCCAAAAATTAGTCATATACAAAACTCAGGTGGGCCATAGCATCTAAAACTATGCGAAGACATCCCTAAAACATATAAAACCATTTGGTGGGGCCCTGGATGTGTATGAAACTTGGTCTGACTCATCATCTTAGTGGAACATACATAATGAATGGGCTGGATCTATGAACCACATCTAGGTGGGCCCAATAAATGATTATGAATGTTTTAATGGGAGGGAAAACCTCTCAACTATAAAATGTGGTGTGGCCCACCCAAGTCATGGATTGACTTTATTTTTAAGCTCGTGGCCCACCATGGAATAGTATATTATCTGACTGACTAGGCTGATCCAAAGTTCAAGTGGACCCACCATAGAAAAGAGTGGGATAGTGACACCCACTATTGAAACCTTCTTAGGGCCCGCTGCAATGTTTATTTGAGATCCAACCTATTTATAAGTTAATACAGACATGGAATAAGGGAAAACATATATATTAGCTTGGTTGAAAACTACATAACATATTAACGATAAAAATTTATTTTTTATTATTTCTCATGGTGTGGTCCACTTAGACCTTTAATCTACATAATTTTTTGACTCATCCATTGAAATTATATATTAGAATTGGTGGGCGGTTTAGATCAAACACATATATTCCAATGGGCCCCATGGAGCCCCTCAAGGTGGGCCATACCATCTAAAATCATGTAAAGAAATGCTTAAAACATATCAAATCACTTGGTGGGGCCCACCTAAAATTTTGATGCATATGAAACTTGGTCTGACTCCTCATCCAAGTGGGACACACATAATGGATGGGCTGGATTTGTGAACCACATAAAAATCCTCCTAAGGCCCACTGTATTGTTTATTTGACATCCAATATGTTAATTAGGTCATACCGGGTTAGATGAAGGGGAAAAATAAAAATCAGTTTGATCCAAAACTTTTATGGCCCCAAAATATTTTTTAATGGTTGACAATCATTCAACACTGTTTCCCGGAATGTGGTCCACTTAAGATTTAGATATATCTCATTTTTGGTCTCATACCGTAAGATGATCTTTAAAAATAGATAGACGACATGGATTAAACACATACATCATGGAAGGGCTTACAGAGCACCAACCACTAGCCATTGGATTAAACACATACATCATGGCTAGTGGTTGGTGCTCTGTGAGCCCTACCATGATGTATGTGTTTAATCCATGTCGTCTATCTCTTTTTAAGGATAATCTTATGGTATGAGACCAAAAATGAGATATATCCAAATCTTAAGTGGACCACATTCCAGGAAACAGTGTTGAATGAGCGTCAACCATTAAAAAATATTTTAGGGCCATAAAAGTTTTGGATCAAACTAAATGTTGTTTTTCCCCTTCATCTGGCCCTATATGACCTAATCAACATATTGGATGTCAAATAAACAGTAGAGTGGGCCTTGCCTAAAGAGGATTTTAATGATGGATATATAATAATTTTATAATATATATATATGGGAAAAGGTTCCATGCGGTCGAGCTCATGGAAACTTCTCATACAGTCAAATTGTGTGGGCCCCACCGTGATGGGTGTCAAACATCTACCCAATCAGTCAGATGCACCATTCCATGGTGGGCCTAGGGCTTAAAAATCAAGTCAATCTGTGACTTTTTTGGGCCACACCAAGTACAAAAGTTGAGAGGGGTTACCCTCCATTAAAATATTCATAATCATTTGTTGGGACCACCAAGATGTGGTTCAAAAATCCAGCCCATCCATTATGTGTGTCCTACTTGGACGAGGAGTCAGACCAAGTTTCATATGCATTAAAATTTCAGGTGAGTCCCACCAAGTGATTTTATATGTTTTAGGCATTTCTTCACATGATTTTAGATGGTATGGCCCACCTAAGTTCCATATACGGCTGATTTTTGAGATATCCCATAATTTAAAGGGGGCCCATCAAATGCACAGTGTTGATGGTCGACACACATCACAATGGGGCCCACACAACTCCGACCTCATGGGAAGCTCTCATGAGCTCGATCGTACAGAACCTTTTACCTATTTTCAATAGATAAAGTCCATAGCCTAAGCACAAATTCCGTAGAAAAAGTATTGATTTTAGTGGTGGATGTTCAATCTCTACTGTTTTTCCGTGGTGTGGTCCACTCAAGATTTATATCGAGCTCATTGTTTAGGATCAGCCCTAAAATTATATTTAGAAATGGATGTACGTGAGGATTGAAACATATACATCATGGTGGGGCCCATAGAGCCCTACCAGATCCAAAGCGCAAGTGACGTTATTTATTTTGCAGACACAATATGTGAGTTTTGTGTTTGATGTAAAATAGTGGTGACTCATTCATGATAATAGTGACAATGATATAGATTTATCCAGACCATCTAAATAATGGGTCTAGTTATAAATGTTTAATATTTATATTTTTCTTATATAAAAATATCTTAATCATCTAGTAAATAGTCCCGTAAACGTATGGTTATTAATGTAATTAATGTATTAATGTATGGAAAACTCACCACCTGTGGATTTGAAACTAACATCCCATTTCAGAAGAGGGATTTCCAAATCCCTCTCCCCAACGCGGCTGAGCTCCCAGGAGAATGCCATTCTCTGGATGACGGGTTCAAAGCCATTGCTCGTCTTCTGGCTTGTGGCCTCGCAGCGCCAGGTGCAGGTGGCTGGGATGAATCTTGGAGGGCTGTCTGAGGATCAGGTGAGGAGGCTAAATGAGATGAGAGCGAGAATGTGGGCTGAAGAGGGGAGGGTCGAGAGAGAAATGGAGAGACAGCAGTGGCGATAGCGGATCGGAGGATGCTGGAGCTGGCGAGGCTGGCGAGAGATGGTTGATGGGCAAATGTGGTGGTTAATGGGCAGAGAGTGAATCTTGGACTCTGGGATACTGCTAGTACATTGCTATAATCTTATTTTTAATTTTTTTTAATTATTCTGTGTTTCTATGTACACCATCTGCTGTCATCCTGCAATATTTGGTTTGGAAAATTAGCATGTGATTTATAGGAACTGGTTTTATCTTGTGTTTGAAGAATCAGCTGGACACCAACTGTTGTTGTCTTGTGATATCCCATATGTTGTTTGCAACAATCTGCTTGTGATACATCGTTTGAAGTAGATTGTGATGTGTTGTGAAGGAATCCTGTGATATGTTACAAAATCAGACCATCTGCCATTATCTGTATGCCATCTATTGAGTATGTTAGGAGGTCTTTTGGGTTTTTCTAGACGATCTGATTGATTCTATGCACAGAATTCATCATTGCTTACAAAATGGAGCTAAAAACAAAGAGTTTTTCCATTCAAAAAAAGGTCTGTTTTCTGCCATCTTTTTCTCTCATTAATCAGCTTACCATGATAAACAAATTCCTAATACTACATGGATCTACTTTGAGCTATCAGCTCCCCCATTTTGCGTGGTCAAAATAAATGTAAGCTCATGATATATGATTTAATTGTGGACTTGTTCTGCGTATGAACTGAATGTTTCTTTTGCATGTGCTCCTTGGACTTGGATTGCGTAGTGTGGCACACAGTACCAATGTCAGTACTGTGCACTATTGGAAAAGCTATGGGGCCCATCATGATGTATGTGTTTTATCCATGACAAGCAAATTCCTACTACCACATGGATCTACTTTGAGTGATTAGCTCTCCCATTTTTTGCAGTCAAAATAAATGTTAAGCTGCAATTTCGTATGTGCCACTAATTAGATTGGCAAGAGTTCTACAAACGGCTCTGCCCACCAGACATTACTCTCCATCACTAATAGATTCAAGTGTGCCACTAATTAGATGACAGGGCATTTGAGTACAAGTAAAACTTAAAATTCATTCTGAAAGTTCTTTTTTCCTTATATTTTCTTCCCTTCATTTCTCTGATTTATGCTCTATGTTTCTGTCTCTTTTGTGTTATTCAAGAAGGAAAAACAGAAGCAGGAAGGACACTAAAGTGGCATATGTAGAAGGACAGAGAAGTTTACATTTTCTTCATTCTTCTTTCACTTCTCTGATATTCCATTGTATTAAAGAAGTCTTGTACTAAGAAAGATTTGATTCACAACTTAGAAAATCACAAAGCAACAATATTTTTGTGAATACAAATTCCTCATGTTTAAATTAATCAAATACCTGATTGGTCAAAAGCTTCTCAATCACCATCTATCAGCATTGCCTGCAATTTTCATATTTTTATGCATTCAGGTGGTCTTCTTTTCTTTTGTTCTTTTTTCCTTTTTCTATTATATGCTGCAGGTTGCATTGTTGGACAAGGGGCTATGATATTGACTTTTTCAAACTTTATATATTGACAAATTTAGTCTTTGCATAATTTATATAACACAATGAATTCACAATTAGCAGGGACTGAGCAGCTCTCTGATTACGTCTTAAAATAGATGGATGAGCTTAATATAGAGTCAATGCCTATAAAGAAACAGAATGTAGCAAAAGAGTTTTTTGGTTCAATTGGCCTAGCCTATGATGGTGATGGCTTTTTTTTTTTTTAATTTCTTTAATGAATTTCCAGTATGTGTTGTGGTATTTTTTCCTCCTTTATTTGATTGTTGTTGGGATTTTGATGTTTTGCTTAATATGAGTTGCATTGAGTTATGTTCAAACTAAATGTTTAAACTCAGAGCTGTTGGATGGTTGTAATAAATTCTCTATATCATGGATTCCCATTCGCATTGAGTTTGTGTTAGCATTATCATCTATTTTGAAGTCTCCGGGCTACTTTGACCCCTTTCCATCTTGGTCGCATTCTTAGTTGCATTGAGTTTGTGTTAGCAAAGCTTTTTTTTTTTGGCTGACGTATGTATGGGGCCTAATCCCTTCGCACTCAGTCTCTCATACAAACTTTGCTATTTGTAGTTGGCATATGTTGGTATCAATGGTTGCAGGACAAAGTGTACAACTGCCCCATTGTTCGAGGCATTTGGAGGAGTGCTCTTTCAGTCAGGTCCATATGAGTCCATCCAAAAAAAAAAAAAAAACAGGGGCATGCATTGGGTACATTGCCGGTATCAATCAAATACATCCAATATAACATAGAGGCTGGAATTTGATTTTTTTTTTTTTTTCAAAATCTCTCTTCTTATTTATTTATTTATTTATTTTATAATAGGTGGACTGTGTGTATGTAAAACAAATGAATGGTCAATAGAATTGGACCAACAACCCATGGTGCAGGTGAACAAGTTCCCTTTCTTTTTTCTTTTTCTTTTTAAAATAATGTTTGTACTATTCCCTTTTTACTTTTAAGATTGGCTGGTTTTCAAATGGCTATAGATTGTTGTTTTACCCTTCTATCTAATCTAGTCTTTGAGTACTCTTTTGAATTTTTGAGCTATTGATTAAAATGTCAAAGTACTTGTGACTAGGTTCTTTAGGTTTAGAGAAACCTAAGCTAACTTGTTGTAAGTATTGATTGACTCAATTTGAATTGACTTGATCAAGTGAATTTGTTCATTACAAGTCAATCAAACTTAGACCCTTTTTATTTACAGGAATATTCTTCCTGTATGTCTTAGAACTGCATATTGTCATGTCCAAGCCTCTATTATTGTATGACATCTCAATTCATGGGAGATGCATTGGCCTTCTCTTATCCAATTATATAACTAGTAGGACTTGTTGACTTGAGTTATGGTACTTTCCCTTCATTAACAATCATGTGTTTATCGAATCTGTTTTCTTCTGACTGTGGCATGATCCAACTGATTCACATAAGTTGGATGCGGTGGATTCGCATAATATTATGATGCATGGTAGAACTTGATAGATTTTGTTGGCATCGGTATTTAATTGAATGACAAGGAAAGTAAATGGCAGTGAACAAGACATTTCAGTGAATGAAATTTGCAACAGTTTCCAGAACTGAGTTCTAGACGATGAATTCAATCCTTTCATCATGAGTATATTTGATTTTCCATTCGTCCCTGCCATCTAAAAACCAAGATGTATTTATCTCTTTTTAAAACTGAAAACCTCAATTTCCTTTTGAGAGGGCTCTGCTTAACAAACTGTGTTTTGCAGTAGTAACTTAATACAATGTTCTCATGGTTATATCTCGAGAAAAGCTCATTTCTTGGAAATGCTAACCTATTTCTATTGGTTTTCATTACTTTCAGCATCTCCACTAGGCATCAAGGTAGCATTTGCATTAGTGTTGTGGAACAAAACATGCGTTGTCAGATAACCTAATCTCTTATGCATTTACATTACTTGCTAGATAACCTAATCACTTATGCATCTGCATTATAGTGTTGTGGAACAAAACATGCCTTGTGTAAATAACTTGGCATTTCACATTTTTTAGAACTTTTAGCTTAAAAATCAAGTGTTTCCTTCCTCAAGTTTTTAGAACTTTTAGCTTAAGTCTCTAGTATTCCCATCGTGAAGTAGGAGAAACCACCAATTACAATATCTGCAATGAACAATATATTGCAACAAAACCATGTTTCTTCTTATAGCCAATACTATAGTTTTTGGAAGTAAGTAATGATTTATCATAACAAATTGTGGAAAAGAATAGAAATTTGTGGAAAAGCTCTCCCTTGACTTTTTGTGGCTAAAAATGCATGAAAGAACAGAAATCTGCAGGTTTTAGGAAGTTATTTCATCTTGACAAGGAACATTTAGGCAGTTCTTGTGTTTCCTATGGTGTGGCCTACCTAGTTTTTGGAATACTGCACTTTTTAGGCAGTTCTTTCATCTTGACAAGGAACATTAGAAGAATGGTTTTAATGTAATTTGCAGGTTTGTGGGAGATACGTCTGCATTGACAACTAATATTTTAATGGGGTGGATCTTATGAAAGTTCCACCCAAGGGGCTCTCAGTTTGTTAGCCTGGTTCTTTTTGGATTATGGGAGATATGTGTGTATTGACAACTAATATTTTAATGTAATCTACAGGTTTATGACTAATGATGGGAAGATGAAGCTGAAGGCAATGCTTCTAACCCATTCCTCTTCAGAAATACATTCTAGAAAACTTCAGAACCTTGGTCTGATTTCTATTCTTGATTATACCTACAATGTCATTCCAAATCAGCCTGGAAAGTAAGTCCAATTATACTTGCAATGCCATTCCAAATATCTTTTTACAATGTACATGATGCATTTCTCATAAGAATCTAGAGTATTCCATTCTGGATTTTGAACATTCCTCAGTAGAAATATTTAGCATCTCTACCTTTTGCTAGTTCTATATGCATTACAAGTTTTGCTTCTCTCCTCTTTTTTCTTCATGTATTTTTTCCACATCATTTCTGGGGATTTTGTGGTGTGCCTAGGTCAATATTTTGATTTGAATGCATCTCTTCAGCTGGGTGTTGTTGCTTGCTAGCGTGACTATGTGATTATTAAAATGAGGGCGTTTGAGAAAATTTCAAAATTATGAGCTTGATCCATGTTCACTCCCCAAGTGCAGGGTTGTGATATAGTAATAAACTCGGTAAGACCGAGATCGAATCCCAAGGGACTGAAACTTGTACGTTATCTAAAACTAATTAGAACTAGAACTAGGGTAAGATGAAATCTAAACTGAATGTAATTTGAGGAATAATGATGAAAATATTAATCTAAAATTTATAGAAATCAGAGGAAAGGAAACTAGGGATTCAGATGATCCACTTGTAGAGATTAGGGAGATCTTATGCCTGTTTCATGAATCATGGAATTTACTGAATTTTCATTGATCTAGTTTTTAAGAGATGAAAGGTATATGAATTAGAATAGATTCCATCACCAAACCATGCCCAGGAGACTATGACAAACAACAGAATTAAACTAATTACCAACCAATCACATTCTATGAAAGTTAGGAAGGGTACCGTCATCCGACCATGCCCAGGAGACGATGGTGAACAACAAGGCTTCCTGACGTCATAAACATAAAGGAAAAAGGACATGCTCAAAGCCATTGCAGACCCATTGTAATTTCAGTCACAGCAGACCATTAAAGACTAAAAACAATCCCGTTAATTAAACTAACATCAGCATTAATTCAGTTCATAAATTAAACAGAAATCATAAAATAAACTCTCCCATCTCACTACAAGCTTCACCTCTTAGCCCTAGCTAAGATGTTCAGCCTGACATGATTAGGCTAAATCTCCTAAATTAATAAGAAACAAAGAAAAAATAAAAATTATCCTTCTCTCTCTCTAAGCACTCCCACGTCCAAGCCCAAGCCTTCCTTCCTAAGATGATTCCCTTTTTCTGTTCTTTCTCTCTCTTTTATAAGTAACAGGCAAGACGGTGGAGAGTCGGTTACTGAATAAGTCGGTGAAGAGCGTAACACGCACGTCAGTTTCCAAAACTGACTTTGTTTCGTAGTTGGATCTGTTTACATACATAAAACAACTTGCGCTCCACCCACATTAGGTGCAAAACGGCCACCCATTTTGACCATCTGACTTCTTGGGAACGGTTAAAATTCACTTGGGCTCCATCTGGATGGTTCGGATTGTCCCTCTGATCAATGATGATGGGTCAGAACGACTCGGCATGCGTCGACTGCGAAGCAGGGCCGGTTCTGTGTTCGATGCTGGTGTTGATGGCCCCATTTATAATAGTTATTTTGAAGATCAAAGCCGTTCAATGTATTTTTTGGACTGATTTAGAGCATGAGCCAAAATCTGGAATGAAACTGAATCTTAGGTGGGCCGCAATATCCATCAACGTGACGTCTTTTCCTCCCATCTTCTGATCTCGTTCTTGTACATGGTTACACAAGAGCACCATGTTTCTTGTTGAAATCGTTCCCTGGACCTACTGGTCGGATCGGATCATCCATATAGATGATGTATGTGGGCCACAAGAGCTTCAACGCAGCCCCTGTTTTTGCTCTCCGACTCTGCCTCGGATTCCCTGAAAGTGCGATGATCAGTGGGCCCACTATGGAAATATTATGGAAAATTAGCTCCGTCCATTAGAATATTTGTGAAAAACCATCCAGAAATGGATTGTTGGGCTTGGATCAGGTGTAGTCCACTGTTTTGTCCATGTCACCGTCAATCTACCATTTGGTTGAGATGTTCACACGATTGCTTGACTGGTAGCAAAAGATCACCTAGGTAAGAGCCTAGGCCCTCCTACAGATCGAATGGACGGCTCAGATCTTTCAATTTCATGATGAGTGGGGCCCACTGAGCAGTGCTGACGTCGGACAGCGAAACGCTGTTGCAATTTGTTGGATTTTAAAGAAATCCTCGGTCAGCGCTTGCTAACTGAGCTCTTGAAGACCGGCGCACGGCCGGTGAACCTATATTATGTACACGCATGTGTACATGTGGGGTCCACTGTGAAGTTTGTGAGAAATCCGTTCTGTCCATCCTTTTCACCACCTCATTTAAGCTGTCCAGAGCATTTTTTAAGCATATCCACAACTCAGGTGGGCCTCAGATCAGTAATTCATGGGTTGATCTGACCGTTGGGCTGTTTTCACAAAGATCCGGTGGCTGAATTTCGACGTGTACGGTTAATTTGTAGTCCTCAGGCCATGTATGAAGTTTCAAATTGAATAGATGGTGGGAACCCTGTGATCTTGCATTCAGGATGATTTTCAGACCCGTTTAACGTGAGTAGTGTGATTTCCTCGGATCTCTAGCATGTGAATTCTTGATCTTGGTCCCCTAGAGTCTTGTAACTCACCTTGGTGTATCTTGAGCACTAAAACCATGTTTTTAACACCCATTTTCAGTTCAAGCTCATAAAGACACCCTGCATCACAAACACGATTAAATCAGGCTATTAGACAGTACAATGTTCGTAAATCTAGGCAATAACTGGGGTCTAATATGCAATATTTGACCCTCAACACAACCCTCAACCAGCATTTTGCTAGTCCCGAGTAAGGTATGCGGAAAAAAAGTTGAGAATTAGAAGACGATTCCTATGAACTCGAGTGATTTATGAAAAACAATTTGGATATTAGAATTCTAAAACTCATGAATATTGGGCATTACTTCTGCTAGACTCAGGCACATGGTAAACTTATAATTAAGTCTAAAGTATTAATCCATCAATCAGAAAAAATTCTAAGCATTGAGTTCCATGGATGTATAGTGTAATCTCAGCGTATCAATATTAAGATTCAATTCGTTATTCCATGATATCATTGGTAACTAACAAGAGAATTCATGATAACCAAAATTTGCCTCACAGATCATCTTTTCATTCTTTAAGCTTTTGATTGTTTTAGTAAAACGTAACCCTAAGAAGGGGAATCAAGTCCTTACCTATAGGGAGTAAACCTACGGTGAAGACCGTACACCCAACCCTTTTCACATATCATTCATGGGGAATTAAATCTACACCTATAGAGAGTAAACCTACGGCCAAGATTATTCATCCAAATCTTTCCAACGGTATTCCTTTTTTTTTTTTTTTCAATTGATCATGACAGGCAAATTTTTCAAATTGGTTTCTTCCATGCTTATTGATCACCAAATTACAGTGCAATATCAAACTGAAACCTTAATGTGCAAGCGAGATGTGTTTTGTGAATCATGAATCAATCAATGTTTAAAACTTCTAATCATAGATTAATAATTCGATCTTAATTGTGAAATCTAACAGATAACTAAATTCAAGAGTCATACATTACCAACATCACGTATCTTGAAAATCTAAATTAGGGATGTTTGTCAAAATCACTTCGAATTCCCAGGAATTTCTAGAAAATCTTAAAAATTTTCACAATTTTTGCTCAAGACCAAGAAAACATTGATTAGGTAACCTAATCCCCCACCCCCAACCAAAAATTCACATTGTCCTCAATGTAAAAGATATAAGCATGCAATACACATGGGACAACAAAAGTAAAGTGATGGGAAGATAAATACCTGAATGACTAATCGAGAGAGATTTTTTAAGCAATCGCTGGAAGAGAGCAGGTTAGTACGAGAGAGAAAGTAAAATAAAAATAATAAAATCCTACCTATACCACTTTCGCAGGTGCTCTCGATTGTATTTAGCGTATGCAATAAACCTTTAACCCCTAGGTTACCCCTAGTGTACGAGTTATATCTCGTGAGGGTTTGCAGTAATGTTACCCACAAACATTGAACTAACTAAAAAAAATGAAATAGAATAAGAAGCTGGGTTGCCTCCCAAGAGCGCTAAATTTACCGTCTTCAGTCAGACAAATAAAGCAAACTATCCTAGTCCTATGAAAGCGATAAACCTACCTATACCTCCATCAGACTAGGAGATCAATCCTGGTAAACAGGAGCAATCAGAGGCATGGACATATCCTCTGAATCAAATATCTCAAAAAATGGCTTTAATCGATGTCCATTTACTTTAAACTCCTTGTCATTGTCGGGATCTCTTATCTCGACAGCCCCATGAGGATAAGCAGTGACAACAATGTAAGGGTCGGTCCAACGAGATCTAAGTTTACTCGAAAAGTGATGTAGTCGAGAATCGTACAAAAGGACTTTCTGACCTGGAGTGAATGATTTTCATAGAATATCTTGATCATGAAACGCCTTCATCCTGTCCTTGTAAATTCTCAAGTTTTCATACGCATCGTTCCGGATTTCTTCAAGTTCATTTAATTGAAGTTTGCGTAGCGAGCCAGCGTTGTTCAAATTGAAATTTAGATTTTTGATCGCTCAATATGCTTTATGTTCCAATTTCACAGGCAAGTGACAGGCCTTCCCATAGACAAGTCTAAAGGGAGATGTTTTAATAGGAGTTTTAAAAGCAGTACGGTGTGCCCATAAGGCATCGGTCAATCGGATTGACCAATTCTTACGGTTAGGATTAACCATTTTCTCCAGGATATGTTTGATCTCTCTAATGGAAATCTCAGCTTGTCCACTTGTCTGTGGATGGTATGGGGTGCTCACCTTATGAGAGATACCGTATTTCTTCATTAAGCTCTCAAATGGTCTATTACAAAAGTGTGAGCCCCCGTCACTAATGATGGCTCGAGGCGTCCCGAACCGCAATAGGATGTTTTCTTTTAAAAATTTAATGACCGTGCGATGGTCATTGTTGCGGCATGGAATTGCCTCGACCCATTTAGTGACATAATTTACGGCGAGCAAAATATATAAATTTTCAAAGGATTGGGGGAAAGGTCCGATGAATGCCCCAGCAATCAAATGCTTCTATGATAAGGATGGGATTTAAGGGCATCATATTTCGACGGGACAATGCTCCCAATTTCTGACAAAACTCACAAGCCTTACAAAACTCATGAGTGTCCTTGAACATAGTGGGCCAGTAAAAGCCACACTGTACAATCTTGGCCATGGTCTTTTTAGCAAAAAAGTGACCACCACAAGCCTGTGAGTGACAGAAGGAGATGACACTCTGATGCTCGTCGTCTGGCACACATCTCCTTAAGATTTGGTCTGGGCAATATTTAAATAAATATGGATCGTCCCAGAAAAAGTTACGTACCTTGGTCCTAATAATGTGCAGCCTAGAACTTTTGATGGACATGTCAGATTTAGGCACGAGACGCGGCGTTGGAACCGCGGCGACGATGCGGTCACAATGACATAGGTCTTGGGTCAATCCGAGTCAAGTCTACATGAATGAACTCAAGGATGACCGCAAACACTATCCAAGGGTTGCGGGTCACCAAAATTTGACCAGTAGGACCGCGAGACCAAAATAAACAGAACGCATACTCACACATACACACATGCACATGTAGGAACTTGGGTTAGGTCTCACAGCATGAAACACTCTTAGCCCTCAATTACAGAATCTAACCTAAACTTAAAGGAGAAAAAGAACTAAAGCAATTAAGAAATCTAGAAATAGAAAAAGAGAGATTTAGAAGTTACTAAATTACAAGTTTCTATATTAAGATCCTACAAAACAGAAAACCAAGTTAGTTTCTAAAAATAACTTGGGAAAGTAAGTCGGTTTTTAAAAATAAATTATGAAACTTCTTAACCTAAAATTAGAAAGACAAGTTAGTTTCTAAAAATAATTCAGAAAAACCCTAACCTAAAGTTAGAAAGTAAATAAATCCTAATCTTAAGCTAATTCTAAAACAACTTAATCTCAGAAAATTGCAACTGTTAATCCCCAGCAACGGCACCAAAAACTTGTTTACAACCCCAAGTGTAGGGTCGCGATGTAGTAATAATCTCAGTAAGACCAAGGTCGAATCCATGGGGACTCACCTCGTGTTATTTTGAGAGCAACTAGAATCAAAACTAGAAGAAGATTTAAATCTAAATTGGGAAATAAAAGGAAGTAATTGTGAGGTATTTAATTAGAAACTTAAGAATTCAAAGGTGGGAACTAGAGTTTCTAGGGATTCAGTTGCAGCTATTAGGATGTTTACTAATTTGATTCAAGGAACACAATTGGAATTGGAGTCCTATCCTATCCAATTGGAAGATATATTAATAAGATCAGATTTGAACTTCCGTTAACCTAATTCTCAATGGATGAGAGTTGTAGGATTGGAAGTGATTCCATCATTAAACCATACCCTAGAGATAATGGTAAACAACAAGATATACCAATCCCACAACCAAACATAAAAGAATTGTGAAAGTTAGAAAAGATTCCATCACCCAATCATGTCCAAGAGACGATGGTGAACAACAGGATTTACTAACTTCACAATCTTAAATTAGAATAAGAAGATATTTAAAGCTATTGCAAATTCATTATAATTTGAGTCACAACAAACCATTAAAAACTAAAAGTATTCATTAAATATCAAATCAAAATCAAAGAAGTTTAACAAGAACAAGAATTAAACAAGAAAAATATCTGAATCATGTTCGAAGCTAAGGGATTTAGCCAACCATAGACATGATTGGATCTATAACCCTGGAAGAAAGTATTAAAACTAGGAAGAAAGGAAGAAGAAAGTCTTAGATGACAACTCCACCCCTTTGCACTGCTCCTCAAAACCCTAAGTATCTTAAAAAGACTTAGGAAACCCATATTTGTAGCCCAAGTTCCCCAAGTTCACAAAATCGTAACAATTTACACAGTCCACGTAACTTTGCATAATGCTTTCAATGTCATCGAACAACCCTAATGCCATCGAAGGGGTTTGAATCCGGAAGTCACGCCTTTTCTCCTTTCGCATTACATAAGTCTCCGTGTCATCGAAACTTCCTTCGATGTCATCGAGCGAAGCTTCGATTCATTGAACAAGTCCTCGAGTAATTAAAAAAGTGTCTAAAACAGTCTAACGAGTTGCTTCAATTTCTTCAATAAATTTGATGCCATCGAACAGTCTTCAATGTCATCAAGCATCTTCTTTGAGTCATCGAACATGACTTTGATTCATCGAGAACTGCATCCAATATGTTCAGTAACCAACTTAATTTTTCGGTGAAAATTCGATGTCATCGAGCTATTTTCGATGTCATCAAACACTAGTAGATGACATAGATTGTGAAGTGGATTTCAGCACCTTGTTCTTCTAACTTCTTTCTCCAATTGGTTTTCTTAGATCTTGAAATCTTGAATTCTTCAATCTTAGTCTCCAAAGCTGTTCTTTGCTTCGGCAATTCTTGAGCCTTAAATCTATGCTTTTAGCATTCTTTTCAATCCAAGCTCTTAAACTCACTTTTCAACACAAACATATATAAAATATACCATTAAGTCTTATCATGTTCATAAAATCAAGATATAAATGAGAGAAAATATGTAATATTTGAGTCTCAACATCCATCCTTCAATGAGTGTTTGGAAAATCTTAAATGTGTGTTGAAGCGATGCGAGGAAAAAATTTTGATTATGAATTAGGAGAAATACTATTTCATGGTTCTCAAGGAAATTATTCTTGAACATATAATTTCGTCTAAGGAAATTGAGGTAGACAAGGCTAAAATTGATCTTATCCCTAACCTACCTCTACCTAAGAGCATATGTGATGTGCGATCCTTCCTAGGACAAGTCGAATTTTATAGACGATTCATAAAGAACTTTAGTCATCTCTCTCATCCTTTATATAATCTACTTCAATAGGATGTACCATATGAGTGGATTGAACAATGCCAAGACCCTTTCACTAAGCTCAAGAGCATGTTAACTATCACACCTATCATGCAGCCACTCGATTAGAGTAACCCTTTTGAGATTATGTGCAATGCATCTTACTATGTTATTAGGTGGTTAGGCCTGGGAAAGGAAAAGAAGCCCTATGTTATTCACTATGTAAATATAACTCTAAATTCTGCCTAAGTAAACTACTCTACTACGGAAAAGGAACTCTTAGCTGTAGTGTTCGCTTTAGATAAATTTAGGTCCTACCTGATCGGATCTAAGATCATCATCTACACGGACCATGCGGCACTAAAGTATCTTCTTTCTAAGATGGATGTCAAGCCACACTTGATAAGATGGATCCAATTACTCTAAGAATTTGATATTGAAATACGAGATAAAAATGGAGTAGAAAATGTAGTCGTCGACTACCTTTCTCGACTTGCCTCCCTGATTCCATTGAGTTGACACTGATAAACGATGTTCCCTGATAAACAATTGTTTAAATTCTCCCAACTACCTTGGTTTGCTGACATTATAAATAATCTTCCTACAGGTTTCATGCCAATATATTATACTGCACAAGATAAGAAAAAATTCTTCGCCGAAGTACGTAAGTTTTTCAGAGATGATCCTTATTTGTTTAAATATTACCTAATCCAAATTTTAAGGAGATGTGTGCCAGACAATGAACATCAGAGTGTCATCTCCTTTTGTCATTCTTATGCTAGTTGTGGTCACTTTTCTGTTAAAAAGACCACGACCAAAATTTAATAGTGTGGCTTTTATTGGCCCACGATGTTCAAAGATACTCATGAATTTTGCAAAGTTTGTGAGCATTATCAAAAATTGGAAGGGTTGTCCCATCGAAATATGATGCCTTGAAACTCCATTCTTATCATTGAAGCATTTAATTGCTGAGGCATCGATTTCATGGGACCATTCCCCCAATCCTTTGAGAAGATTTACATTTTGTTAGCAGTAAACTATGTCACTAAGTGGCTCAATGCGATCCCATGCTGGAATAATAATCATAAAATGGTCATTCGATTCTTAAAAGAAAATATCGTTTCTCAGTTCGGAATGCCTCAGGCCATCATTAGTGATGGAGGTTCACACTGTAAGGCCCATATCCTAATCCGTACTATTCCATCGACTCCCATATCCTTCTCGTCAAATTTCAACAACCCGCGACATATGATCAACATTTACGCGCGACCCTAAGTCGTATCCCGTAGAGTTGAGTTAACGTAATCTAAGATGTGTACCATTGAGTCAGCGTAATCTAAGATGTGTACCATTGTAACCCGTCGTCGCCGAGGTTCCGACGCCGCGTATTCTGCACAGATCCAATACCCTGGCAGGGAGATGTGGACCCGCGTTCCATTTGAAAAAACACCATGCGTTTGCAATCCCAAGAGAATCTCTACAACATGTTCCATCAATCAATCAATCACATCATGTTAAGTATAAGAGCAACCCATGCTTTCTTTCTCCACAAGTCAAGTAACATACAAAGTCAACAAATCTCTCACCTCACCCATCACTCACCTCACATCCATCACTCACCTCATATCCATCACCTATCACTCTCTCTCCTTACAACCCTCTCTCTCTCTCTCTCTCTCTCTCTCTCTCTCTTTCTCTCTCTCTCTTTCTCTTCACATTTTCCAAGCAAGGAAAGTGATGGATGTCCAAGCATTCCTAAGGTGAGAAAGTGTTGTGTGTGGCCCACTTCCCACCCCAAAATCCTTCATCCTAGCCATTCAACTCTCATCACCTTCCACCAAAGTGAAGCACAAGGAGACTGGCGTTCTATCAGACCAAGAAGATAGAACGGTGGGTGCTTCTATAATATAGATTTTATATTTTTATGATGAGCCAAGTGAGGCCTACCGATTGATGGTATGGATCTCACTTTGGACCATAAATGTGGCTAGTGGTCCACCTTGATTATCATGATGTTTACTTCCCAATTTGATAAGGGTCATCTAGACCTTCCATTTTGGTTGAGAAGTAATCTCCACCGTTGATTTGATTGGGTGGGCCCACATGTATTGGGACCCACTTGATGCATGTTGTAAATCACGAAAGGGAGGGCCCATAATATCGGGGTCCCTCCATCACACGCATCTCTCTCTCTCTCTCTCTCTCTCTCTCTCCCTCTTTTTTTTTTTTCATTTTATATGATGATGTGATTGTGCGGCCCATTCGGATGGATCCCACATTGATGTATGTCTTATCCACACCATCCATGCATATGGTGGGCCACATGGACAACATGTCTGAAGGTGGGGCCCACCTTAATATGTGTTGTATTAAAAATCGTCCAGCGTCCCTGGATGCTGGATGTTATTGGGGTGAAAATAAAAATATCAGTTTGATTTGAAACTTGGGGTGGGTCACTTATATAGGCCCTACCTTAATGTATAAATTAAATCCACACCGTCCATCCCTTTTCACCAACCCATTTTAGGCGTTGAGTTGAAAAATGATATTAATCCGATAATCAAGTGAGTCATACCATAGAAAACAGTGATATTGACCGTTAAAGGCTATTATGACCCACTCTGATGTTTCTATGCACCAAAACACATCGAATATTGGGCTCGTTTGGACTGTCTTGAGCCGTATAGTGCAATGGCTAGGATGGATTCACCTGATGCGGGTGCCACCTATAAAAAATCATGAGAAAATAAATTTTTAAATAAAAAATAATATATGTAGCAGCCCTTCCGCTGATGTTCAGCGGATGTGCAGTAGGCGCTGCTATGCTGTGTGCCGTGGATGGACGGATAGGGACCACGGGTCCCAGCCGTGGGCCCCACCATGATGTGTGAGAAAATTCACTCCATGCATTTTGATAGGCCCCTTTCGGACAGTGGGCCCTCCCAAAATCAGCCATGTGTGGGACTCAGGTGGTCTACACTACAAGAAACAGTGATGATGAACGTCTACCATTGAAACCCTTTCTGGGTCACAAAAGTGTTGGATCATTATGAATTTTTTTTTTACTCTCTATCCAGGTTTGTGTGACCTTATTTATGGATTGGGTGAAAAATAAACTTGATGGTGGGGCCCACTTGGGACCCACCTGTGATGGGAATAAATTGGCAAGTATACCACACACTAGCCTATACCTGTTGTTGAAGCAACAGGTTCCATGGAGCCCACCTTGGTGACGTGTGCACCCCACGTGTGTGGACCCTACCATGATGCATATGCTGTATGCACACCTTCCAACCATTTTGAAAGATTATTTTATGGCATGAGAAAAGAATAAGATAGATCTATAGTTCAAGTAGACCCCACCATTTAAATTAGTGGGAACAGTGACATCCATCATTCAAACTTCTAAGGGCCATTGTAGTTTTCAACTAAGCTGATATTTGTCTTCACTTCATCTACCTCTATGTTAACTTATGAATAGGTCGGATCTCAAAAATACATAAGGGTGGGCCCGATTGATATATATGAAGCCCATTTGATTCAGCTCATGTGAATCAGCCCATTTGATTTGGCCCGTTGATACGACCCACTTGGTGAATATAAGACCCATTTGATGAGGCCTGATGTAATGTATTAGGGCCCATGGGTTGAGTCCCATTGTGATGAATTTAGGTCCCATGGGTTGAGGCCTGCTGTGATGTATTAGGTTCCGTGGGTTAAGGCCCATTGTGATGTATTTGGGGCCCATGAGTTGAGGCTCGTTGTGATGTATTAGGGCCCGTGGGTAGAGGCCCATTATGATGTATTTGGGACCCATGGGTTGAGGCTCATTGTGATGTATTAGGGCCCGTGGGTTGAGACCCATTGTGATGTATTCAAGGCTCCTGGTTGAGGCCTAGTGCGATGTATGTATGACCCGTTAAGTTGTATATGAATTCCTTGTATGAGCCACTGCTTGAGAATAATGTTGGTTAAATGGCCACATTGTTGGGCAATGATGGTTTAATGTCCACATTGTGACCTTCCCTTAGGCCTTACTCGGCCAATTCCGAATGTCGAGACTGATTATCAGTGCCGGTTATTGATACCAGTTATGAGTATGTGTCAGCATAGCATTATGATACCTACACCTTGGAGCCCACCATGTGTATATATTAGGCTCATAGTGAAAAGGCCTAGCTATATGCCCTAGACGGGGGGGGGGGGGGGGGGGGGGGGGGGGGGGAATAGGAAAATGCCAAATAAAACTTATAATAGCTGAAATTAAATAAATATGATAACCAATAAATAAAATAAAGAAACCACAATGTAAGAATGTAAATCCACCTCAAAATTCAGATGTTGAGAGGTTAATACAAATGTTGTTCTAAGGACAACCTTATACCAAAAACCAGAGTTTATAGTAGGACAACCTTATTTCTAGAAAGGTCTTTGTATCAAATCTCAAATCGAAGAGGAATGATAAAGTATTAAATACAAACTGCACTGAAGAATAAATTGTTGTTACAAATATATTTTGTTCTAGGGACAACCATACACCATAGAAATGGCAGGGCAACCTTACTAGAACAATTGAGAATGCTGATAAAGGAATTACAAGAAATAAATGATAAACTATTACACCATTCCCACAATGCTCGAAATAAATGATTATAGCATTCACTTCCACATATACATCCCACAAATGAATAATTAAAGACATGAAATATAAACCATTCAACCACGAAATACAAGGGATTATAGTGGTTTGCCTGTGTGTACACCAACTATTAAACAACAGCCACACAGAATGCTACTCCACTCCTAATATCCTCATACAGGGGATATTAGCGTTCACTATCAAATTAGATTTTTATAGGTTCACCCAAAACCTTCACAATTGTGTCTTTTTCTGTGGGCTTACATAATTAAAAAAAAAACCCACTTCTGAGTTTTCTGGCTCTCCTTAGATAACCAATATAATGAGATTTTTCTAAAAAATCTCAAAAGAAACAAAAACAGAAAGAAATTTACAATTAAATATAAAATCCCTGATTTTCTCCTTTGTTGTAGCAGCCTCGTAGAACCAAGTCAAAGTAGATGATTGAATGTCCAAACTCACATTACAATGGTTCTAGTTCTAATTGATTTTAAATTAAAACAAAATGGCCTAGCTTTAATTGAATTTGATTCCAAAGAAAGGGATATAACAATTCTTCTTTTCAGATTAGATTGGAATACAAGAAACAAAATCAATTAATAAATCTAATGAAAGAGAATATTAAATACGCACACTTAGATTAAAATAGAACACAGACTTATCTCTCAAAAGGCTGAATTAATTAGCTTGAATTGTGTAAATTATTCTGAGATTCATGATTTATTTATAGCTGAGCAAAACATATCTTCGACTGGTCTTAGGACCTCTACGACTGGTCGTGGAATAATAGAAATTTGAATTTTTCGTGCGCGATAAGATAAGTCGGTTTCACGACTGGTCGTAGGTCACCTTCGACTGGTCGTAGGATGCACACAACTGGTCGTGGGCACAAGATTTTCAATGCTGGACTTTGAGTCGAAGGTCTACGACTGGTCGAAGAACCAGTTGACACTGTTCCTACGATTGGTCGAACAGTCTCCAGGATTGGTCGTTGAGTAACCAAAAAATTTTAAAAGTCTTCGACAACTTAAAACTGGTCGTGGAACTTGTTGGACTGGTCGAACCAGTGCTAGGACTAGTCGAACAAGGTCCAGGACTAGTCTT
This sequence comes from Magnolia kwangsiensis, assembly GCA_037074715.1. NCBI lineage: Eukaryota > Viridiplantae > Streptophyta > Magnoliopsida > Magnoliales > Magnoliaceae > Magnolia > Magnolia kwangsiensis. The sequence continues at coordinate 61,113,373 of CM073583.1, read as the reverse complement.
AGGACAGACCAAATTTACGTATAAAACATATATGGATTATGTATCCAAAATATCCTACTCTAAAGGTCAACCTAATGTCAATCATACCTCAATAGTGAAACAAGGACATTGAAACTTGAAGACAAGTGACCTTTGAGTATAATTAAGCCTGAGATCTTGATCTTGAAAGTTTTTTAAACTTCTTGAACTTGAAAACTTTTGAGATCTTGAAAGCTTTTTGAACTTGAACACTTCTGAGATCTTGAACTTGAAAACTTCTGAGATCTTTGAACTTGAATGCTTCTTTTGTTCATCACATATACAGCTTTAAAGCAGTGTCTTTGTCACCACAAATTTGACAATAATAAGGGGCTATAAACTATAGCACTTACAATCTCCCCCTTTATCAAATTCGTGACAAAACACATTTTCAAGATATGATACATAACACAGAATATCTGATTTAAGAATCATGCACCAGTTGTTATCAACTGGCACACATTCATAACCTGCAAATCAATATTCAACATACAATCCACACTCATACACTCATGCTCATACAGTTTATCTCAACACATACTCCCCCTGAGTAACATATATCTCAAAAATATAGCACTAGCATAATGCAATGCAATGCAATGCTACTCCCTCCTTATAGCACCAATCCAATATTAAAATCAGAATCAAATATCCATACTCCCCCTTTTTGTCACAATATGACAAAGGAAGCACAAAACAGATTGGTAACGAGTAATAATCAAGGAGATAAAGAAGAGGATATCAGACAAGAATTAAGAACATAGCAGAAGTAACACATAATTTTTAAAATGAGCCAAATCAACGATAGGTACAGTAACAAATCCAGTCAAGTGAACATAATAGAATATAGTTATAACAGACCAGCAAATAGAAAACGACTAATCTGAACCAGATGAAGGAGCAGGAATGGAAGGATCAAGTTGATGCATGCCTTTATTCAAGTGCCTAAGATACTTGCGCATATACTTGAATTGTAAATCATGGGCAACAGACATGTTTTTCATTTTAACATTTATATTCTTAACTTTCTCCTCCAATGCACTTAGTTGAGCATCAAAAGCAAAAGGCTCATAATCTGGATCATTTGCAAAGTCAGATTTAATTTCTTTAAAAATATCATCCATGTTAGTATCATCAGGAGGAAGATCACCAGCTTCTTCCTCATGTTCAGCTTCAGCCGTATCAACACCATCTCTTTGGCCAGAAAGAAATTCCAGCTTCATCTTATTGATATTAGAGTTGTTAAATATTAGATGATGGACAAGGGCTTCACCAACCGGTATATCGAATAACATATGCGTAGCCAATACAGTCATCAAATAATCAAAAAGGATATCACTATGACCAGGATGGAGTCGAAACTGAATGATAGAGTGAAAAATCAAGGATGGTAATCAAATATTAGTACCTCTGGCAATATTATGAAGAACACGAATCATAAACACCGTTAAGTCAGTTTTATTATTCGATCGAGGATACAAATTCGACACAAAGATCTTATGAAGAACTCTTTATTTGGGTAACAAAAATCTTGAGGGGAGCGCGTCTCCGTTATGTGTCCATTGAACATCCAGATTGCATAAATTCTTAGTTAGCAAGCGTTTTTCAGTCTATGAGGGTTTTTCAGATAGTGTATGAATGGGAACTCCCTCATCATTCACAGGAATTTTCATAAGAGCTGAAATCAAGTGACAATCAACGTCGAATGGTCCTTCTCTTGTGACAATTTTAAACATTAGATTTTCCAGTGAAAAATCACATATGTAAGCAAACATGGATTGGGCAATGGACCGGTATGCTGGCCCACCCCAATGCAATAGGTTATCCCAACCTACAGCTTGGAGCATAGGATGGATATCAAAAGGAGAAGTATGATTAATATCAACAGGATGTTCAAAAATAACATTATGTAGTCTAATGTCCCGAACAAAGGATGGATCATTCTCGGGAGCCCTAAGATGACGCTTAGTGAGAGAGGCCGATCTGGAAGAAGATGGACCACGGGAAGTTGTTCTTTTTCCTCTAGAAGCCATTTTCAGCAAAGATTTTAAGAAGATAAAGAGTTACAAAGGCTTGAGAAGGGGGTTTTCTCAAAATAGATTTTTCACAAGAAAAACCCCAAATCACAACAAAATTCAAAATAGATAACTTCAAGAGAGAAATAGAAGTAATCTAAACACAAATTTACAAGAAAAACATAAATGGAGCACTAACCATGGAGATTTCGAAGGTTGGCTTCGACTAGTCGGACGTCAGCTTGTTGGTAAGTGGAAATGAAATGAGGAAGATGAAGTATTTTTCCCAAATTAAAGGCATTCACGAGTTTTACGACTGGTCATGGATGTACACGACCGGTCGTACCACGACTAGTCGTGTATATTCACGATCGGTCGACGACCAGCCAAAAATGCAATTTTTTAAAATTTTCAGCATGATTTGTAAAAATTAAAGTCTAAACTAGCAAGAATATACAATATGATACAAAAAGGTATAAATTATCATCTTAAAATGTATATGCCAAGATCAAATTTCATTTTGTTAAACCTTCTTTTGTCGAGAGGTTTAGTGAAAATGTCAGCACATTGATTCTCGGTAGATATATATTTTAAAGTTATAACCTTTTCTTCTACTAATCATAGATATAATGAAATTTAATGTCAATGTGCTTAATACGAGAATGCTAAATAGGATTTTTTTGAAATATTTTTGGCACTGTAATTATCACAATATAATAACATTGAATCTTATTTAATTTCATAATCGCTTAGCATTCGATTCATCCAAACAAGCTGCGTACACGCATTACCAGTTGCGATGTATTCAGCTTCAGCTGTTAAAAGTGATATAGAACTTTATTTCTTGCTAAACCAAGAAACTAAATAGTTTTCGATATAAAAGCAACCACCACTGCTTAATTTTCTATCATCAAGATTACCAGCCCAATCAGCATCCGAGTACCTAGCTAATTGAACACTAGTCTCATGTGGATACCAGAGATAGAGATTAACAGTACTTATGAAATATCGCACTATCTTCTTGACAACAATCAAGTGTGATTCTTTAGGATCAGACTAATATCTTGCAAAAATACCAATACTTAGTATAATATCAGGTCTACTAACAGTTAAATACAATAAACTACCAATCATGCTCTGATATAATTTTGGATCAATATTTTTACCTACAGAATCTTTTGAGAGTTTCAAGGTAGTACTCATAGGAGTATCGAAGTTCTTACCATTCTCAAATCCAAATCTCTTAATTAAATTCAAGGCATATTTAGATTGAGAAATGAATATTCCATTAGGTTGTTACTTTACTTGCAACCCTAGAAAATAATTCAATTCCCTAACCATGCTCATTTCAAACTGTGATTTCATCAAATCTACAAACTCAATAGTCATGTTAGTACAAGTAGATCCATAAATGATATCATCAACATAAATCTGTATCATTAAAATATGATCATTATATTTTTTAATAAATAGAGTTTTATCAATAGATCTCATTTAAAAATTATGGCTTAACAGAAACTTTGTTAGCTTCTCATACCATGCCCTAGGAGCTTGTTTTAATCCGTAAAGTGCCTTTTTAAGGTGATACACCCATTGGTTGTTAAACATAGACTTCCTCATGCAAATCACCATTTAAGAAAGCACTTTTCACATCCATTTGATAAATCTTAATTTTTCTAAAACATGCAATGATTATAAATAGTCTGATTGATTCAAGACGTGCTACTGGTGCAAAAGTTTCAATTTGACTTTAACCTTGTACCATTAACCTAGCCTTGTTCCTAATTATATTTTCAAGCTCATCAAAATTATTTTTGAAAATCCATTTTGTTCTAATGATGTGTTTATCTTTGGGTCTAGGTACAAGATACCAAACATCATTTCTTACAAACTGGTTAAGTTCTTCTTGCATTGCAACAATCTAGTTTTCATTAGCAAGAGCTTCTTTTATGCTAGAAGGTTCTATCTGGGATGTAAAACATACGTAATTACATATATCCTCAAGTTGTCTACGAGTATGAACACCAGTGAGAGGGTTTTCAAGAATTTAAGTAATTGGATGATCTTTAATGGTCCTTAGTTCAGAATCAGTCTGATTAGATGAAGTATCAGGTTTATCAACTACAAGAACTTCATCATTATCTAAACTTGAGACTGGTATGTTTAAGTGATCATCAATGACCACATTGATAGACTCTTGAATCACACCGGTCTTTTTGTTCAGAACCCTATAAGCACGACTATTTAAAGAATACCCTAAAAAGATCCCTTCATCACTTTTCGTATCAAAATTTTTCAGATTTTCACGATCTCGTAAAATATAGCACTTGCTACCAAAAACTTGAAAGTATTTGACAGTAGACTTTTTATCGAACCATATTTCATAAGCCATTTTATTATTGCCTTTACTAGTGTAAACTCGGTTAATAATATAGCAAGCTGTATTGACTGCTTCAGCCCAAAGATTCTTAGAGAGCTTCATGTTATTCAACATAACATTAGCCATTTCTTGTAGTACTCTATTTTTTCTTTCCACTATCCCATTTTGTAGTGGAGTTTTGGGCACTGAAAATTCATGTAATATTCCTTGGTTGCTATAGAACTTCTCAAAACCGCTATTCTCAAATTCAAATCCATGATCACTATGAATCTTACTGATTTGAGAATCTTTTTCAGTCTGAATCCTTTTAAGAACTTTTCTTACTTCTTCAAGGGTTTCTGATTTGTCCCTTAAGAAGACTACCCATGTATATCTGGTAAAGTCATCTACTATTACCAAGATATACCTTTTGCCACCTTGACTCTCCGTTCTGGTAGGTCCTATTAGATACATGTGGACAAGTTCGAGTAGTCTTGATGTGGTATTGAAATTCACCTTTTTATGTGAGTTCCTTGTTTGTTTGCCAAATTGGCATTCACCACATATCTTATCTAATTTTTAAAGTTTGGGTAGGCCTCTTATAAGTTCCTTTTTGCTCAATCTAAATAAGTTTCAGTAGTGTATATGTCCAAGACATTTGTGCCATAATTCAATCTCGTCTATATGGACCATGTAACATGTTTGATTAGATGAGCTAGATTCGTTAACAATATAGTAGTTTTCAGACGTTCTACGTCCAGTTAGTATTACTGAACCCTTGTTTAGAATCTCATAGCTTTAATTAGAAAACTGAACACTATGGTTATTATCATATATTTGAGATATGCTTAGCAAATTATGTTTTAGTCCTTCAACATATAAGACATTTTTAAATAACGGAAGGTTATAGAGTTGAACTGTACCTTGACCCATAATTTTGTAGTTACTGTCATCACAAAATGTGACTGAACCATTAGTCATATCTTTTAGATCGATGAATAAAGCCTTTTCTTTTGTCATATGCCTGGAGCATCCACTATCTAGGTACCACTTTGAATGGCTTGTGGCTTTGAAAGCGGTGTGGGCAACCAAGCAAGTGACCTTTGGAATCCATTTCATAACCATTTTGGGTTTAGGTGGATAGTTGGTGTTCTTTCGATTATAAGAATTATAAGTATGACCAATTGAGTTAGACTTTAGAAGCTCCTTAAGTAAATCAACTATCTTTTCAGCCAAAGGATTTTGGTTATGCTTCCTATCGTTGAAATAATTTTCTTTAGGTTTTTGAATAGATTTAAGGTCTTTAAAAAACACTTGTCCTTTCCCTTTTGAGTTTAAGGTCTCTCCTTTTACAAACTTAGGAGGTGCATTTTTCAGTTTAGGAGAAGCATTCTTATCATAACCCAGACCGGATCGATCACCACATTTTCTCGATCCTGATAGGAGTTTTTCTAATTTAGAATCACCTTGGGCATATTTCCAAGTTTCGTTTAAACTCAAGAGAGAAGAGACTTCATGTTTTAAATGGTCATTTTCAGATTTAAGATTTTCAACTTGGGCAGTCTTAAAATCCAAATCGCATTTAGTCTTTTCAAAACAGTCTGAAATATGGGACTTTTCTAAAACAAGAGATTCATAAATTTCTTTGAGTTTAGAAAATTTCTCTTTTCGAAGTTTCAGTTTCACCGAAATTTTACAACTCTCCATGTATAGGGCATTATAGGCATCTTGAAGATCATCATCATTTTCACATTCACTATTCAGATTTTCTTCACTTGTTGAATCATTATCTGAAAATGTGAATTTGGCTAGAGACATAAGGGTTTTCACTTCATTGCCCGACTCAGTTTCAGAATCTTTAGATTTAGAAGAAGCTTTAGAATCAGAGGATTCATCCCAAGCAGCCAACATACCCTTCTTCTTGGGTTTGTCCCTTTTAGGACACTTGTTAGCCAAATGCCCATATTCTTGGCAGTTGTAACATTGACTATATTTTAAAGATTTTCAAGTTTTAGATTTAGGTTTTGATCTTTTCTTATCATTTCCTTTTTGAAAATCAACTCTCTTTTTACTATTGAAGATTTTATAAAACTTTTTTGCCAAAAGAGCCATATCATCTTCAGAGTTATTTACATCAGAATTTTCTTAAAAATTATTTTTAGAATTTTTAAGAGCAATTGATTTTCCTTTTGAAGCTTTAAAAGTTAACTCATAGGTTTGTAAAGAACCAACTAATTCCTCAACCCTCATATTATCCGTATCATGAAGTTCCTGGATCGCGTTTGCTTTAGAGTTGAACCGTTCAGGAAGTGAGCGTAGTATTTTTGCACTCACTTTACTTTCTGGGATTCTATCACCAAGACCCCACATAGAGTTTACAATGTCATTTAATCATGTATAAAAGTCCATAAATGTTTCATTTTCCTCCATATGAATTTCTTCAAATTTGGTTGTAAGGAGTTGAACTTTCGATTTCTTGATAATAGATGTACCCTCGTGTGTCATTTCTAATATATCCCAAGCTTGCTTTGCAGAATCACAAGATATAATTCTTTTGAATTCATCTGGTGATAGTGCACAAGTGATTGCATTTAGTGCTTTAGCATTTGTACTACTCTCACTTTTCTGAAGTGTGGTCCATGAGAAATAAGGTGTTACTCTCATAGTTTTTGAACCATCAACTCCAGTTACTTTGGTGGTAGGAGAGTTCTAACCATTCACGATGGCCTGCCACACACTTTCACCCATAGATTTTAAGAATATTCTCATCCTAGCTTTCCAATAAGCATAGTTGGAGCCATCAAAGGGTGGTGGCCTCGTGACTGATAGGCTATCAAAATTTGACATCTTAAATAGCTTAAATCGTTAGCTCAGGAAATAAATTCAAGAATTAAGAATTAAAAAGACCTATTAGGCTCTAATACCACTTGAAAAGGCATAACTATATGTCCTAGAGGGGGGGGGGGGGGGGGGGGTGAATAGGACAATGCCAAATAAAACTTATAACAACGAAAATTAAATAAATATGATAGCTAACAAATAAAATAAAGAAACCACAATGTAAGAATGTAAATCCACCTCAAAATTCATATCTTGAGAGGTTGATATAAATGTTGTTCTAAGGATAACCTTACACCAAAAACCAGAGTTTATGGTAGGACAACCTTATTTTTAGAAAGGTCTTTGTATCAAATCTCAAATCAAAGAGGAATGATAAAGTATTAAATACAAACTGCACTGAAGAATAAATTGTTGTTATAAATATATTTTTTTCTGGGAACAACCATACACCATAGAAATGGCAAGGCAACCTTACTAGAACAATTGAGAATGTTGATAAAGGAATTGCAAGAAATAAATGCTAAACTATTACACCATTCCCACAATGCTCGAAATAAATGATTACAACATTCACTTCCACATATACACTCCACAAATGAATAATTAAAGATATGAAATATAAACCATTCAACCACGAAACACAAGGGATTATAGTGGTTCGCCTGTGTGTACACCAGCTATTAAACAACAGCCACACAAATTGCTACTCAACTCCTAATATCCTCACACAGGGGATATTAGCGTTCACTATCAAATTAGGTTTTTACAGGTTCACCCAAAACCTTCACAATTGTGTCTTTTTCTATGGGCTTACACAATAAAAAAAAAAAACCCACTTCTGAGTTTTCCTGGCTCTCCTCAGATAACCAATACAATGAGATTTTTCTGACAAATCCCAAAAGAAACCAAAACAAAAAGGAATTTACAATTAAATGTAAAATAACTGATTTTCTCCTTCGTTGTACCAGCCCCGTAGAACCAAGTCAGAGTAGATGATTAAATGTCCAAGTTTAATGTCCAAACTCATATTACAATGGTTCTAGTTCTAATTGATTTTAAATTAAATCAAAATGGACTAGCTTTAATTGATTTTGAATCTAAAGAAAGGAAAACAACAATTTCTCTTTTCAGATTAGATTGGAATACAAGAAACAAAATTAATTAATAAATCTAATGAAAGAGAATATTAAATATGCACACTTAGCTTAAAATAGAGCACAGACTTATCTCTTAGAAGGTTAAATTAATTATCTTGAATTGTGTAAATTATTCTGAGATTTGTGATCTATTTATAGCTGAGCAAAACACGTCTTCAACTGTTCTTAGGGCCTCTATGACTGGTCGTGAAATAACAAAAATTTAAATTTTTTGGGTGCAATAAGATAAGTCGGTTTCACTACTGGTCGTAGGTTACCTTCAACTGGTCATAGGATGCACACGACTGGTCGTAGACACAAGATTTTCAACGCTGGACTTTGAGTCGAAGGTCTATGACTGGTCGAAGAACCAGTTGACACTGTTCCTACGATTGGTCGAATAGTCTCCAGGACTGGTCGTTGAGTAACAAAAGAATTTTAAAAATCTTCAACAACTTAGGACTGGTTATGAAACTTGTTGGACTGGTCGAACCAGTGCTAGGACTAGTTGAACAAGGTCCAGGACTAGTCTTAGGACAGACCAAATTTATGTATAAAACATATATGGATTATGTATCCAAAATATCCTACTCTAAAGGTCAACCTAATGTTAATCATACCTCAATAGTGAAGCAAGGATATTGAAACTTGAAGACAAGTGACCTTTGAGTATAATTAAGCCTGAGATCTTGATCTTGAAAGTTTCTTAAACTTCTTGAACTCGAAAACTTTTGAGATATTGAAAGCTTCTTGAACTTGAACACTTCTGAGATCTTGAACTTGAAAACTTCTGAGCTCTTTGAACTTGAATGCTTCTTTTTTTCATCACATATACAGCTTCAAAGAAGTGTCTTTGTCACCATAAATTTGACAATAACAAGAGGCTATAAACTATAGCACTTACACATAGGAAAGTCTAGTCTATTGCGTGATAGAGAGGGTAAGAAAGCCCACTTATTGCACTTAGACTCAGATCTGCCCTCAGTGGGGGATATTGTGATGCTCCATCACTGTGATCACATGTGGGAGTGCTCACGTGGGCGAACACTGATGTGGGCGGGGCCTGAGGAGCCTGTGCGAGCTACCAGTGATTGACAGGCTATTGTGCTGGCAGGCTACTGTGCACACAGTGAAGATAGAACTGTCCCACATCAGTTACATCGTCTGATGTTGTGGTGGCTATAAGTTGGATTCTTTGCTTAATTATCATGACACGTTTTAAATAAGTGAGCTTATCTTGATATTAGACTCGATCTACTATCCTTCTGTGGACCCCCATAATTCGTATGCAAGTTATGATGGATGATTAATTAAAGGAGATGCCATTAGGCTGAGATGTTTATGGAACTCCTTATGAGACAGTTATCCTCACATGATCGCGTGATATGTGTAGGTTTGATGTATGGTCTAGATGAGGTTGATGATATTTGTGACTCGTCAGGATTTGCATATTGCATTGCATCCTCGGCATCTGTTATTGTCTTATTATGTTTTGCATCACATAGCCTTGGTATGACTGATAACACTCATGGACTTACTAGTATATTTTCGGCCTACTCTGATATTGTATGATTCATAATCTTGTCAGTATTTCTGCTTATCCCGATGATGTATAATTTATAGGTTTTATTGAATACTTGGTAGTTACCTTGTGTACACACTTTCACCACCCTCTAAGCTTTTTATAAGCTTATGCACGATAGATGAGTGCAGGTGGCATTAGGTTGCAGCAGCGTTGAGCTTGGAGCGTGCGGCCATCTTTTGGAGCTTTGATCTTTGACATATGTATTTCCCTTTCAGCACTATATTTAAATGTTCATATTAGTGGATATGTGATGATGATGTTGCCTTTATGATTTGGGTATATTTGTGATTATGCTTCTTATGAGACAAATGTATGTTGAAAAATCCTCCTTGTAGGATCCCAGGATCGGAAATTGGCGTAGGGATGCTGGGAGTTGAGAATGAGGTAATATGGAGGCTGTCAGCACCAGATTTGGTAATCATGAATTTTGTGAGCCTAATTTTTTAGTTTGGGGGTGACACACACTTTTGTAATAGGCCATTTAAGAACTTAATTAAGAAATATGGCATCTCTTATAAAGTGAGCACTCCATACCACCCGCAAACAAGTGGACAAGCCAAGATTTTTAATAAGGAAATTAAACAAATTCTGAAAAAATGGTTTACCCTGATCGTAGAAATTGGTCATTTCGTTTAACTGATACCTTGTGGGCGTATCATACAACTTTTAAGACCCCCATTGGAATGTCTCCCTTTAGACTCGTCTATAGGAAAGCTTTGCCACCTACCTGTGGAGCTAGATCATAGAGCTTACTGGGCTATCAAAAATCTAAACTTTAATTTAGACAATACTAGCTCGCTATGCAAACTTTAATTGAATGAACTCAAAGAAATTCAGAACGACGCTTATGAGAAATCGAGAATTTACAAGGACAGGATGAGGTATTCCATAATAGGAACTTCCTATGGAAATCATTCATAACCGATCAAAAATTCCTTCTGTACAGTTCTCGATTACATCTTTTTCCAGGTAAACTTCAATCTCGTTGGATCAGTCCCTTTATTGTTAGTAATGTCTATCCTCGTGGGGCTATCGAGATAAAAAATTCGATGAATGACAATGTTTTCAAAATGAATGGACATCGTCTCAAGCCATTTGTTAAGAAGTTTGATTCAGAGGACATGTCCATGCCTCTGACTGATCAGTGTACCAGGATTGACCTCCTAGTCTGACGGAGGTGTAGCTATGTTTATTGCTTTCATAGGTTTTAGGATTAGGATAGTTTGATTATGGTTTGTTTAGTCTTCATGCTAACCCATTTACACGTTAAGAACTTTGGAAAAATTTCAATTCTCCTTCTTCAGGCATTATCTTCCCATCACTTCCCATTTCTTCTCGTTATCTCATGTGCATTGCATGCTCATATCTTTTACATTGAGGAAAATATAGGTTTTAGGTTGGGATGTGGATTAGATAAATCAATTAGTGTTTTCTTAGTTTTGAGAAAAATTTGTGATTTTTTTTTTTTTTTTTAAAAATTCAAGCTAAAAACATATTTGGGAAATGGTAATTTATGGAATTAAGAATGCTTTGAGTATGATGATAAGATAAGAGATTGAATTTAAATTTTTTAGAGTTTGATCAACTAAGTAAGACTATCACTTAAGTTCTTTCATTTAATTAATTAAGAGGAAATTTTAATGTCATGTTAATCCAAGTCACAAGCCACATTTAAATTATTTTTTGTGAATTAGACTAGAATTTCTCCTTGTTAGTATGTGTATCATTGATAGATATTGAGAATCAAATCTGAAGAATTTTATCCACCTTAAAAAGATGAAAAGCACCAGTTATAAAAAAAAATAAAAAAAAAAAATAAAAAAATAGGGAGATGGATAAAAAGGTCAGGCATGATGAAAAGATTGGAAATGAATGAAAAGTATGAAAAGAATGAATAAATAAAAGGGATTGTCGATATAAAATCAAAAACTGTAAAAAGAAAGAAAAAGTGATAAGTTCGAAATCAGTACTTGATTTTTCAATAAAAATTGAGGTGATAAGTATGACTAACATTATGAAATAGTAGTATGTTATGGAAAGTAAATAGAATTCACTAAGCACATTGGAAAATTTTGATATATGAACTTATGCTCTTAAATGATTAATAAAGAAACATTTTTCTTGATTGCTCGTGTGATTCGGCTCTAGGTTTTCAAAATTGCACTCTCGCTTCTTTAAATTGTACTCATTCATATTTGATTGCACAAAAAAAAAAGTCTTTTGAAAGTGATTTGAACATTGAAGATTGAAGATCACTTCACGCATGTTTTACTCGGGACTAGCAAAATGCTGGTTGGGAGGTGTGTTGAGTGTGAAATATTATATATTTCTCCCTACTTATACCTTGGTTTTATAAACATGATAGTGCTTAATTAATCTAATTATGCATGTTTTCATGTGCAAGGTGATTTCAGGAGATTAAGGTGAAATTGATGCCAAAAGGAAGATTTATGCTCAAAAGATTACTAAATAAAGATTTGAAGATTTGGAAGTAATTAATGAAGAATTTACATGCCAAAGATCCAAGAAAACAAAGTGAGAAATTAAGAGAATTGAAGATTTGAAGTGAAGAAAAAGAAAAAGAATTCTAAAAATTGTCCTAAAAAAAACATATTCCTGAATAAACATATTCTGAAACTCTGAGTATAAAATTGAAAGATCTGGAAGTCTATTTTGAGAAACTGCATAGAGAGCGTAAATTTGAGACAGTTTCTAAATTTTTCCAAATCGGTGCAAAAGTTGGAGTTCCACAACTATAATAGGACTCCCTATGATGCTCCAAAGCATCTTTTAGGGTTTATAAATGTCTCAAGGAGCATAGCACAAGGGTGAAGTAGCCACCAAAGAGTTTTTATTCTTTTCAAGTTTATTTTTCATACTTTTTTTAAGAGATTTGGTTTCAATCATGTCTCTATTTATCTAAACCTCTTAACCAAGGTTAAGATGTGAAGCTTCTAGCATGTTTGGATGATTATCTTGCTTTGATTATTGTTCTTATTGAACCTCATTGATTTATGGTTTGATATTAAAGGAATATTTTTTAGTTTTCTATGATTTTTTGTGACTCAAATTAAAATAGATGCTGTGATAGCTTTGGATATCTACTTTTTCTATTTTGAGATTATGAGATTGGTAAATCCTGTTGTTCACCATCGTCTTTTGGGCATGGTAAGGTGATGGAATCCCTTCCAATCATCACAATTCTCCTCCATTGAGAATTAGGTCAATGAAAAGTTAAGATTTGATTTAAATTACTTTATCTTCCAATTGGATAGGATAGGACTCTAATTTCAATTATTTTCCTGTAAGACCCGACCCAAGTTCATGCATGTGCATGTGTGTATGTGAGTATGCATTTCATTTCTTGTGGTTTCGCGGTCCTACTGGTCGAATTCTAGTGACTTGCAACACTCGGATTGTGTTTGCAGTCATCCTTGAGTCTGGTCACGTAAACCCTACTCTGATCGACTTGAGACCCATGTCATCTTGTTCGCATCATCGTTGTGGTTCCAACAATGTGTCTTGTGCGTCCATCCGATATATGGATCAAAATTTATGAACATTGCATAGTATGGCCCTTAATCATATGGCCCACTTTCGTGTAATGCATGTAGACCACCTCCTTGGCACAAGTTCCTATACACATTACACACACCACATAAATTCTATGAAAACACCACCCACCTCAACACAAGACTAGCGTAAATTCTAAGCATTGTACACTCCTCCCTTAGGCAACGATGGCCTTTCTTACAAACCCATCATAACATCTCTCCCTCTCTCTCTCTCTCTTTATCTTTCCCTCTTTCTCATTTCCCTCCATTTGCTAGCAACACCCCACTCTCCAATGTCCCTTTCTCCCTCTTCTCTCCAACCCTCTAATCCCCAAAATCCTTTTAATCTTACCATTAGAAATAGATCTCCACCATTAAAACCTCTTCTTAGGCTCAAGATCTCCTTAGTGTGGAAGTTTGAAGGCTTGCTTTGATGTGGGTGAATATAAATTCTGATTTCTTTCCTGACCTTTAATCTTCTCTTTTCTTCATAAATGGATCACATGGGACCCACCAATCCATTGTGGGGATTCCATTTGACCCGATGGATGTGGCTCTTTGGCCCATCTTACATGCATGTCATGATACATGATGGGGCCATGCTCCATCGACCCCATTATGATGTATCGCGTATTATCTACTTCATTCAAAGGGCATCTAGACCCTAGAAGTCATGTTGGGATGGCATCCTAACTACCCATTTTAGTTATAGATCATGCATGCATTGGTTTATTGTTGCATGTACAATTTACATAGTTGTATGGATGAGATTGAATCTTGGGAGGGCTCATTAATGGCGGGGCCCTACCCCAATGGCCAGGATGTATTTATTCTTCTTCATTCTCTTATGATTGTGGATGATGATGTGTGACCCACTTGGTGGTCCTAGGACGTCCCAAAATTCAGCAAGGGTGGGACGCCCCTACCACCTTATTCCATGGTTTTGAACACCCTAGATTAAAGCATGCAAGTGTCCTGACCTTAGTTCATGATTTTGACATGTGTGGGGGCCATTAAGGAAGGCCACACACCCTTTTAATTGCTGAGATTATTGAGATATAAGCTGATATGTCCAGCCATGTATTGTTGTCCAAAATTTTGGACTATTGCATGGACTGTCATGGTCAATGTTTGACATGGATTTTGTATCATGATTTCCACTATTTTCTTTATGATTGTGGGGTGTAATATGAAGGTGTGAACCCCACCTTGAAGTGTGGTGGATCAAACCTCAGATGACCCATGAAATGGTACCCAAAAGGGGGGCCCCAAGAGGGGTGGACGGTCCATCTTGCTGGACCATCTAGCCCAAAAGAATGAGGGGAAAGCCCAAATTCTAACTTATTTTTTTGAGTGGTGTGCCACTTTTGTGGACCCCACATTTCTTTATTTTATGGAAAAAATTACTAAACATCCATTTCCCCCCTCCTAGATGAAGTTTGGACCCACCTTATTGGATAAACATTGCATGGACAAAAACATTTCACTCTGGACAGATTATAATTCTGAATTTAATTAAAATACTTTTGAGTATCCAAAAATTACTAAATTTTATGGAGGTGTGCTCCACCCATTGAAGGACCGGCCAACAAATTTTTAGGGCCATCAGGAACTTGTACCGTTTGTGGTGAGGCCTGGAGTAGCCAACCAGGTTGGGACGCCCAGACTGGGGCGTCCAGCCTTGGCTGGCCGTCCAAGCCACTTTGTGGGCCCACCTTAATGTATTTTATATCCTATCATTCATCCACGTGGGGTTCATAGGGTACGTGATCTTCCTCTCATTCAGTAGCATCCAATTGGGGCCCACTAGATGAGTTTTTGGGCCAAATACCCAGGCCTATAAAGCTGCCTACACATGGGATGCCCAACCCATTGGGCTGCCGCTGGACGTCTATTTTAGCAGTATGGCCCTTCTGATTTATGTGTTTAACCTACTCCCTTCATCTGGTGGACCCCCTGTGACATGTATGGGTCGCCAAGAACTAAAATAAATATATAAATTAAATTAAATTTTAAATTTCCAGCAAGCCAAATTGTGGGAGGGCTGGAATTTCAGCAATAGGCCCATGGTTGCTGCCTATAAATGAATGTTTTAGGGCAGCATGATCTACCAAATTTGGATACTCAGAAGTATTTTAATTAGTGCATATTTAGTTAGATTTTTAGGCTTAAATATTGTATATTTAAGGCCCATTCCAATTGGGTTTTTATTGTACTAGTCTTCTTAGTTATTTGTTGGGTTTTCCTAGGCCCATTGAACCCTTGGGGCCTATATTTATCATGCTATTGTGATGAGTTTTATGGGCCAAAATACTCAAGTAGTTGGGCCCTTACTTGCCCATTAAAATAAATCCATACTCGGGTAAAGATGTGAGGCCCAACTTACTTGTTTTAAATATAAGGATCACCCATATGTTGAAGTAATGTGATGCCCATTAGGCCCACCACAATGAGTGGACTCATGATCTTTATGCTTAGGCCCAAACCTTGCTTGAGAGCCCACCATATTGCCTATGTATTGGGCTTAATGTATGTCCCAGTAGGCCATGGATTGCTTGGGCCTTGGACTTTACTTTATATACGTAGCGGGCTACCTTTTGGGACCCAGTTGAGGTTGGATCTCCTCCTTGGTGGTCCTAAGGTAGGCCCATAGGGTTCCTATAGGTGGTTGAAGGCCAACCTTGGGCCCTTAATTAGGACCGCTTCTTCTTTGGGTTTATGACCCTCTTAGCTTATGGGCTACCCCAAAGAATTGGGCCCCACTAGAGGACTTCTCCTTAGAGTACTTGTTTATGTATTTAGACCCTGTCCCTCCTTGGGAAGGAGGAGAATGATTCATGTCATCACCGCCAAGTAGCGCACTTACATCATTGTGACCCATATGCATCATCTGTGTGAATTGATTGCATTATGTGGTGGTCATAGAGGGATAAAGCTTCTCCCCTTGTGCACATTGAGTGTCTGAAGCTAGTGCATAACCTATATGTGTGACTCATGCATTGGCATTACATTTCATGATGATACCGCCCTTGCTTCATCAGGGCCTTGCCTCTAGAGGGACATTCGTGGATGGTCGTATGCGTGGACACTGAAAATATATTTGAGCATATTGGGTGCATAGGATGCCCATGGGCAAAATTCTCAAAACTTCCAAGGTACCAAAGATCTACCCTAATGTCGTGACCGAGTGGAAACTTTGAGTGCATGATGGCCTTATATCGTTAGGTCACAACTTCCACTGTCATGTACTTGGTTGGGTGGGGCTGTGGCCTTACCCGCCTAGTGTAAGAAGGCATTACTAGGCTGAGTTTGACTAGCCGGTAAATGGGTCCGCTGCCGTCGAGCCTAGTTGGTGCTTGGCTATCCACAGGCGGGTAAAGGGGTCTCTTATGCTCATTTGACTATGCAGGTTTAGAGAACGACAGTCATCCAGCAGTGTAATGGACCCCAGTGATTTCCTTATGATTGGAAATGTACTTGATATGTGGATTGGATATGAGCACTGTCATCACCTCGCATCGTATTACATTCGCATCGGCTATATAAGCACCCCTTATGCATCACCTTGGTAAGGCGCCCAGTACTCATTGCATTGTATTCATGATAAGACTTGGCAAGGCTAGCGATATTATCATTGATTATATTTTCCCTCATATTTCTCCTGTTATTCTTCTGTGCACCATTGTCACATACCTTCACCACCCTTTAAGATTCTAGAAGCTTATGCACGATTGATGCATGTAGGTGATTCTATATCAGCATCATAGTGGCAGAGCTTGGATTAGAGTTGAGATGAGGACCCCTAGTATTACGGATCTTTATCCGTACTTCTTTTACTATTCGATGTATTCCTTTTCTGCTTTGTACTTGTAAAAGTTTAAATTCATAGTGAATTTTATGATGTGTGCATTTGTTATTCTCAGATATACTTATTGTGATCTTGGGTATGCTCGTATTAGAAATGGTTATATTATTTATAAAAATTCTCCTTGTAGGATCCAGGATCAGAACCTGCCTCAAGAGCTGAGAATGGGGTACTACGGAGGCTGTTACCGCCAAAACCAGCTATCGGGTTCCTTGTGAGTCCGATTATCGAGTCTGGGGCATAACAGTTCCTTAAATCAAGCAAGGTAGCATCTTGACAGCTACAAGTGGATCCTTGGCACCCTAGTTCTGTTCACAACCCCAAGTGTAGGGTCATGATATAGTGATAATCTCGATAAGACTAAGGTCGAATCCATAGGGACTAATCTCGTGTGTATTCTGAAAGAAATAAGAATTAAAACTAGAAGAAGATCTAATTCTAAATTGAGAAATAAAGTAATTGTGAGGTATTTAATTAGAAACTTAAGAATTCAAAGGTAAGAATTAGGGTTTTCGAGGATCCACTTGCAGTTATCAGGATCTTTCCTTATTTGATTCAAGGAACACAATTAGAATTGGAGTCCTATCCTATCTAATTGGAAGGTATATTAGTAAAGTCTGATCTGAACTTCCATTGACCTAATTCTCAATGGATGAGAGTTCTGAGGATTGGAAGTGATTCAATCATCAAACTATGCCCAAGAGACAATGACAAACAATAGGATATACCAATCCCACAACCAACATAGAAGAATTGTGAAGGTTAGAAGAGATTTCATCACTCAACTATGCCTAAGGGACGATGGTGAACAACAGGATTTACTAACTTCACAATCTTAATTCAGAAAAAGAAGATACTTAAAGCTATTACATATCCATAGTAATTTGAGTCACAACAAACCATTTAAAACTAAAATATTCCTTAAATATCAAATTAGAATCAAAGAAGTTCAACAAGAACGAGAATCAAATAAGAAAAACATCCCAACTATGCTACAAGCTTCACCCCTTAGTCGTAGTTAAGGGATTTAGCCAACCATAAACATGATTAGATCTATAACCCTAAAGGAAAGCATTAAAAACTAGGGAAAAAGGAAGAAATAACTCTCGGATGGTGGCTCCAACCCTTTGGTCTTCTCCTCCAAACCCTAGTATCCTAAAAAGTGTCTAGGAAATCCATATTTATACCCCAAGTTCCACAAGTTCATAAAAAAGCAACAATTTACGCAGTTCATGTAACTTTGTGTAACGCCTTCGATGTCATCAAAGGGGTTTGAATTCGAAAGTCACGCCTTTTCTCCTTTTGTACTGCATAAGTCTCTGTGTCATCAAACCTTCCTTCGATGTCATCGAGAAGTCCTTCAATGCCATTGAAGGGTCTTCGATTCATCGAAAAAGCATCCAAAATAGTCTAGTGAGTTGTTTCAATTTCTTCAATAATTTCGAGGCCATAGAACTGACTTCGATGTCATCAAGCAACTCCTCAATGTCATCGAGCGAAGCTTCGAGTAATCGAGAATGACACCCAATATGTCTAACGACCAACTTGATTTTCATGTAAAAATTCGATGTTATCGAGCTGTGTTCGATGTCAACAAACAGTGGTCGATGACGTAGATTGTGAAGTGAATTTCAACACTTTGTTCTTTCAATTTCCTTCATTATTCACTTAGTTATCTTGGATCTTGGTGTCTTGAAATTTTCAATCTTTGTCACCAAAGATCCATTCTATGCCTTGACAATTCTTGAGTACTAAATGTAAGTGCTATGCTTTTTAGATCCTATTATTGTCAAATTTTGTAGTGCCAAAACCTCTTGGAATCTGTATCTTGTGTAGCGCTTCTATAAATTCTAGACATTGCATCTCATGTACAAATTCAAAGGTCTTTACTTCAAGAACTTGAAATGCAAGATTATACATTCATGTTCAAGTACAACACCAAGTGTGAATTCAATCTTTCAAGCTTCAATAATTCAAGTTTTCAAAACTTCATCCAAGTCAAGACAAAGTTCTTTACGTTGAACCTCAAGCTTAAGCTTCAATGGTAGTCATATTCAAGCTTCAAAAGTCTCAAGTCAAGCTTCAAGATCTCAAGCTTCGTGAACTTCAAAGAACGACTATCAACCAAAGCAAAAGAAGTTTCAATGTTCATACATTGCTTACATGGTATGAATGACCTTAGATTGACCATATGATATGTCATTTTGAATACATAATTTAAATTCTCGACTAGTCTTAGACTATGTTCGACTAGTCCTAGCACTGGCTCGACCAATCCTAAATTTGTTACTTATTTTCAGGATTTTTTGTTAAAGCCTCGACCAGTCTTAGAGACTGCTCGACCAGTCGTGTGAACAGTGCTTGACCAGTCCTGCAGGCCCGACTCAAAGTTCAACAACTAATTTAAATTTCACACGACCAGTCGTGATAGGACTCAACCGGTAGTGGAGGCCACTCAACCGGTCAAGCAGCCTCGACCAGTCTTGGAGACTGCTCGACCGGTTTTGATTTTTGAAATTGTGCTAGGAAAATCTCTGTTTTAGTTTATCTGAGGTGATCCAGAAAACTCAGAGTATCGGGATTTTAAATTGTGTAAGCCTACTTAAAAGAGACAATTGTGAGGGTTTTAGGTGAACCTTGAAAAACCTATTTTCATAGTGAACGCTAATATCCACTGTGTGAGGATATTAGGAGTTTAGTAGTTGTGTGACTATTTTTCTAAGTAGTTGGTATACACACAAACAAATCCTTATAATTTCTAGTCTTATGGTGATTGATTGATATTTCATCTTATGTGGATGTTGTAATTTTCCTTCGTGAATTTGTGGAGAATGTTGAAATTTCTTTTATACAGGTGTGGGAATGTTGTAATAACTTAGTTATTTCCTTTGCTATTTATTTCTTTATTCCTCTGTATCAGTTTGAGTTTTTGATACACAGACCGTTATAGGAATCAGGTTGTCCTACCATAAACCTTTAGTTTTTTGTGTAAAGTTATCTTTAGAACAACATCTGTATCAACCTCTCAATACTTGTACATTTGAAGTTGTTATTTATTTCAGCATTGTAAAATTGTTTATCTCTATTTATTTGTTTAAATTTCGCTGTTAATTTTTTAATTTGGCATAGTCCTATTCACCCCCCCCCCCCTCTCTCTCCCCTCTAGGACTCATAGCTCGGCCTTTTCAAATGGTATCAGAGCCTAATAGCTCACTTTAATTATTATTTCTTTTAAAATAATTTCCTAAGCTAATCGATCTGAGCTATTTAAGATGTTAAATTTGATAGCCTTTCTATCACTAGGCCTGCACCATTTGATGACTCCAATTATTTCTATTGGAAAGCTAGGATGAGAATTTTCTTAAAATTCATGAATGAGAGCGTGTGGCAAGTTACAGTGACTAATTGGACCCCTCCTACCACTAAAGTAACTGGTACTGACGGATCCAAAACTATGAAAGTCTCACCTTATTTTTCTTAGACCACTCTTCAGAAAAGTGAGAGTAGTGCTAATACAAAGGCTCTAAATGCTATTACTTGTGCACTATCACCAGATGAATTTGAGAGAATTATATCCTGTGATACTGCAAAGCAAGCCTGAGATATTTTAGAAATGACACACGAAGGAACAACAATTGTCAAGAAATCTAAAGTCCAAATCTTCACAACCAAATTTGAGGAAATACATATGGAAGAAAGTGAAACCTTTATAGACTTCTATACTAAATTGAATGACATTGTGAACTCTATGTGGGGTCTCGGTGATAAAATCCTAGAAAGTAAAGCCTGTGTAAACATACTACGCTCACTGCCTGAACGGATCAATTCAAAGGTGACTGTGATCCAGTAACTTCGTGATATGCATAATATGAGGATAGAAGAATTGGTTGGCTCATTACAGACCTATGAGTTAAACTTTAAAGCTCCTAAAGGTAAATCCATCGCTCTGAAATCTTCTAAAAGTATTTTTTAAGAAAATTATAGAAATTCTGATTTAGAAAATTCTGATGAAAAGAGGGTTGATTTTCAAAAATCTGATGAAAAGAAAAGATCTAAATCTAAAATGTGAAAATATTTAAAAGACGGTCAATGTTACAACTGCCATGTATATGGGTATTTAGCAAACAAAATGTCTTAAAAAAGATAAACTTAAAAGGAAAGGAAGGTTGGCTACTTGGGATGAATCTTCCAGCTCTAAAACCTCTTTTGAGTCAGAAGATTCTGAAACTGAGTTAGGTAATGAAGTCAAAGCTCTTATGACTCTAGCCAAGTTCACTTGTTTGGATCATGATAATTCAACTAGTGAAGAAAATATGAATAGTGATCATGAAAATGAAGAAGATCTTCAAGATGCTTATAATGCCCTATAAAAGGAAAGTTGTAAAATTGTTGTAAAACTAAAACTTCAGAAAGAAAAGTTTTTAAAACTTAGAGAAAATTTTGATAATCTTGTTTTAGAAAAATCTCATATTTTAGACTGTTTTGAAAAAACTAAGTGGGACTTAGATTTCAAAACCACCCAAGTTAAAAACTTAAAATCTGTAAATGAAAAACTAAAACTTGAAGTCTCTTCACTTTTGAGTTTAAAAGACACATGGAGGTATGCCCAAGGTGATCCAAAATTAGAAAAACTCTTATCCAAATCCAGAAATGTGGCGACCGATCTGGATTGGGCTACGACGAAAGTATTCCTCCTAAAACTAATAATACTCCACCCAAATTTATGAAAGGGGTGTCTTCAAACTCAAAAGGAAAAAGTCTGAATCAAAACTATTCTAAAAAGGCTAAGACTTTTCAAACCTTAAAACCTAAAAGCAACCATATCAATTATAAAAATCAAAATCATAATCCTTTAGCTAAGAAAATTATTGATTTACTTAAGGAGCTCTTAAAATCTAACTTAATGGGTCAATCTTATATCAACTACAAATATAAGAAGACCAACTATACTCGTAAACCCAAGACTGTAATGAAATGGGTTTTTAAGGTTACTTGCTTGGTTGCCTACACTGCTTTTAAAGCTTCAAGCCATTTAAAGTGGTACCTAGACAGTGGATGCTCCAGACACATGACAGGCGATAAAGGTCTGTTCACCAATCTTAAAGATATGACTGATGGTTTAGTCACATTCGGTGATGGTAGCATCTGTAGGATTGTTGGCCAAGGTATGGTTCAACTCTTTAACGTCCCTCTATTTGAGAATGTGTTATATGTAGAAGGGTTAAAATATAACTTATTAAGCATCTCTCAAATATGTGATAATAATCATAGTGTAAAATTTACTAACCTAGGGTACGAAATTTAAAATAAAAATAGTTCTGTAATATTAACTGGTCGCAGAACTTCTGAAAACTGCTACATTGTAAGTTATTCAAGCTCATATAATCTATTGTGCTACATGTCCCATATTGATGAGACCGAGTTATGGCTTGGACATGTACACTACCGTAACCTATATAGATTGAGCAAAAGAGAGTTGGTAAGAGGCTTACCCAAAATATAGAAAATAGATAAGATATGTGGCGAATGCCAGATTAGCAAACAAACCAGGGGTACTCACAAAAAGGTGAACTCTAATGCCACATCTAAACCACTCGAACTTCTCCATATGGATCTTATCGGACCAACCAAAATGGAGAGTCGAGGTGGCAAGAAGTATATACTGGTAATTGTTGATGACTTTACCAGATATATGTGGGTAGTCTTCTTAAGGGACAAATCAGAAACTCTCAATGAAGTAAAAAGGGTACTTAAATATTTCCAAATGAAAAAAAGGATCTCAAGTCTGTAAGATCCGTAGTGATCATGGATCAAAATTTAAGAATAGCAGTTTTAAGAAGTTTTGCAGTGATCAGGGAATATCACATGAATTCTCTGCGTCCAAAACACCACAACAAAATGGTATAGTAGAAAGAAAAAATAGAGTGCTTCAAAAAAGGGCAAACATAATGTTAAATATTATGAAGCTCCCTAAAAAGCTTTGGGCAAAAATCATAAATACTGCTTGTTATATAATTAACCGCGTCTATACTAAAAAATCAAATGGGAAAATGGCTTATGAATTGTGTTTGATAAAAAGCCTACTGTCAAATAGTTTCGAGTTTTTAGTTACAAGCACTACATTTTACGTGACTGAGAAAATCTGTGTAAGTTTGACACCAAAAGTGATGAAGGGATATTTTTAGGGTATGCTCTGAAGAGTCAAACATATCTGGTCCTTAAAAAGAGGATTGGTGTAATTCAAGAGTCCATTAACGTGTTTATTGGCGATCACTTAAATACACATGTCTCAAGTTCAGAAAATAATGACATCTTTTTAATTGATAAATCAGATACTTCATCAAGTCAAAATAACTCTGAACTAAGTACTGTTAAAGACCATCCAACTAATCAAATTCTTAGAAACCCTCTTACTAGTATGCCCACTCATAAATAACTGGAAGATATGTGTAATTACATGTGCTTTACATCTTAAATAGAATCGGCTAACGTAAAAGAAGCTCTTACTGACAAAAACTGGATAGTTGCGATGCAAGAACAGCTCAATCAATTTGTTAGAAATGATGTTTTATACTTAGTTCCTAGACTTAAAGATAAACACATTATCGAAACTAAATGAATTTTTAAAAATAAGTCTGATGAACTTGATAATATTATTAGAAATAAGGCTAGGCTGGTTGTACAAGGGTACACTCAAATTGAAGGCATCGATTATGATGAGACTTTTACCCCAGTAGCTCGTCTTGAATCAATCAGACTATTTATATCCATTGCAAGCTATAGAAGTTGAAAATATACCAAATGGATGTAAAGAGTGCCTTTTTAAATGGCGATTTACATGAAGAAGTGTATGTTGAATAACCAACAGGTTTTGAATATCCTAAGAATACTGATCATGTATACCGCCTAAAAAAGGCCCTTTATAGTTTGAAACAAGCTCCCAAGGCATGGTACGAAAAGTTGACTAAATTTTTACTAAGTCATAACTTTATAATGAGAAGTGTTGATAGACATTGTTTGTAAAGAAATATGATGATCACATTTTAATAGTGTAAATTTATGTTGATGATATTATTTATGGATCTACCTGTGCTAACATGACTGTTGAGTTTATAGATCTTATGAAGTCTAAGTTTGAAATGAGCATGGTTGGAGAATTGAATTATTTTCTAGGATTGCAAGTTAAATAGTAACCTGATGGTTTTTTTATATCTCAAACCAAATATGCTCTGAACTTAGTTAAAAAGTTTAGATTTGAGAGTGAGAAAAATTATGATACTCCTATGAGTACTACGTTAAAACTCTCAAAGGACTCTATAGGTAAGAGTGTGGATCCTAAACTATATCGCAGTATGATCGAAAGTTTATTTTATTTAACTACAAGTAGACCTGATATTGGATTTAGCATAGGAATTTGTGCTAGATATCAATCTGACCCTAAAGAGTCACATTTAACTGCAGTTAAGCAGATTATGTGATATGTCGCTAGTTCAGCTAATCTTGGTATTTAGTATTCACATGATACTAATGAGTAATTAGCTTGTTACACGGATGCTAATTAGGCTGGTAACATTAATGACCAAAAATCAACCAGTGACGGTTATTTCTTTGTAGAGAACTATTTAGTCTCTTGGCAAAGTAAGAGACAAAGTTCCATATCGCTCTTAACTGCTGAGGCTGAGTACATTGCAGCAGGTAATGCATGTACTCAGCTTGTGTGGATGAAAAGAATACTAAGCGATTACGGAATTGCACAAGATACTATGGCTTTATACTGTGATAATTCCAGTTTAACTAATATAAATATAAATCCAATCCAGTATTCATGAACCAAGCACACTGACATTAGATATCACTACATTTGTGAGTCAGTGGAAGAAAAGATAATTTCTTTGGAATATATTTCGACTGAGACTCAACTTGTGACATATTCACAAAACCTCTTGACAAAAGTAGGTTTGCTAAATTAAAATTTGATCTTGGTATGTGTAATATGAATTGATTATTCATGCATTTCTATATCATAATGTATATATTTGTTATTTTAAATGTTTAAAATTTTAAATTTTATGAAAATTATATATTTTGGGCATTGCGCAACCAGTCGAGTACGTACACGACTAGTCGTGGCACGACCAGTCAAGCATGTACTCGACCAACCGTGTAGCGAGGGTTTGGTGCTTTATTTAGGGGAAAAATAATTTTTCCTCATTTTGGGTATCTTCTCCAATGACTGCTAGGTCGACCGGTCGAACCCATCTCCTATTTCTTCAAGGTTAGTGCATGATTTTCATTTTTCTTGTAGAATCAAGTTCTTTCAAGGTTAGTACATGGTTTTCATTTTTCTTATAGAATCAAGTTCTTTGCACTCCCTTTTCATCATTAGTGTGGTTTATTTCTTGATTCATAGTTATTTTTAGAGTTTTCTTCTCAAAAATCTGATCTAGTGAAAACCCTCTCTACCTCCATTGTAATCTCTTAGTTCTTTGTAATCTTTAGTGTAAATGGATGGTAGAAACAAGAAGAAAGGATCTCATTGTCCTTCTACTTTTCAATCGACTCCTATAACAGTGCGCCACCTTCGGTCACACAAAGATAATCCCTCTTATATACAGGATATTAGGTTGCGCAATGTTATAGTTGAACGAAATGTTAAAATTTACAATCTAGCTCTGTTTGATATCCTTCCTCTTCTTCAATCTATAGGATGGGATAACATACTGCATTGGGGTGGGCCAGTATACCACTCCATTACGCAAGCTATGTATGCTTACATCACTGATTTTTCACTGAAAATCTGACATTTACAATTGCAACTAGAGAAGGTCTAGTCAATGTGGATTGCCACCTTATCTCTGGCTTAATGGATTTACCTATCAATGATGAAGGTATTTCCATTAACACTCTAGTAACAAAACTATCTGAAACTGAGAAACGTATGCTTACTAGAGATTTATGCAATATAGATGTAGAATGGAATACTACTGGAAATGTGCTTGCCTCAAAGTATTTGTTACCCAGATATAGAGTCTTTCACAGGATATTCGTTTTGAATGTCTATCCTCATTCTGGTAAAAAAACTGAACTCACTACGTTCATGGTCCGTATTTTACATTCCATCATCTCTGGTTCACTAGTTCGGTCTCCATCCAGGACACAGTGACATTCCCTTTGCATATCTCATGACTGTGTTGGCCACACATAGTTTAGTGGTTATGCCTGTAGGAGAAGCTCTCATTCATCACCTACCATTCAACAACTCCAATATTAATAAGATGAATTTGAGGTTAGCCCCTAGCCAAGTCAATGTTGGTATTGATGGAGCTGATACCACAAATGATGAAGAAGACGATTTACCACCAGATGACATCAATATGAATGATATTTTTGATGAGATCGAATCTGATTCAGCAGATGATCCTAATTATCAGCCATCTGACTTTGATGTGCAGTTGCGCTCGCTTGAGGAGAAGGTGGAAAACACGAATATGTCCCATAATTTGCAATTCAAATATATGTGCAAGTATCTTAGCCACCTTAATAAGGGAGTTCATAAACTTGATCCTACCATACTTGCTCCTTCATCAGGTTCTAATTAGTATTTTCTTATCTACTTTGTAATAACATTTATGATACTTGGACTTCTTTTGTTTTATGTGTTTGAATATGGTTGTTCATGCTTAAACAATACTTGTTTATGAATTTTCCTATCTTGACTATCTTGTTCATTTATTCCTCATTACTCTTCTTATTCTTTCTTATTTATCTACTTCCACTATCATTTATTGGTTCCTCCCTTGGTCATATTATGACAAAAAGGGAGAGAATTTTATTATGCTTATGATAGTGGCATGTGATGGATTGTAGATATTGTGGATGGATTGTGGATATTATGGATAGTGGATGGATTGTGGATAGATAGCCATTCATTATTTTTGTAAGGGGGAGTAAGTAAGGGGGAGTAGATGCGAATTGTTTTGACCTGTTTATATAATTAGTTCATGATTCTTTAACCAGGTTGTAACTGGTTTATATTGATAATTGATGCATGATTCATTACTGTGCATATTATGCTTATTTTGAATGAAGTGTGTTTTGTCACTAATTTGACAAAGGGGGAGATTGCAAGTGCTATGGTTTCTAGCTTCTATTATTGTTAAATTTTATAGTGCCAAAACCTCTTAGAATCTGTGTCTTGTGTAGCGCTTCTACAAATTCAAGACATTGCATCTCATGAACAAATTCAAAGGTCTTTACTTCAAAAATTTCAAATGTAAGATTACATATTCATGTTCAAGTACAACACCAAGTATGAATTCAATCTTTCAAGCTTTAATAATTCAAGTTTTCAAAGCTTCATCCAAGTCAAGACAAAGTTCTTTACTTTGAACCTCAAGCTCAAGGTTCAATGGTGGTCATATTCAAGCTTCAAAAGTCTCAAGTTAAGCTTCAAGATCTCAAGCTTCATGAACTTCAAAGAATGACTATCAACTGAAGCAAAAGAAGTTTCAATGTTCATACATTGCTTACAAGGTATGAATGACCCTAGATTGACCATAAGATAGGTCATTTTGAATACATAATTTAAATTGAGTTACTTTATAAGTGCATAGACTGTTTCTCGACAAGTCTTAGACTAAGTTCGACTAGTCCTAACATTGGCTTGACCAGTCCAAGAAATCCTCGACCAGTCCTAAGTTTGTTTCTTATTTTTAAAATTTTTTCTTAAAGGCTCGACCAGTTCCGGAGACTGCTCGACCAGTCGTGTAAACAGTGCTCGACTAGTCCTACAGGCTCGACTCAAAGTTTAACAACTAATTTAAATTTCACACGACCAGTTGTGACAAGACTCGACCGGTCGTGGAGGCCACTCGACCGGTCAAGCAGGCCCTTGGACCAGTCATAGAACGGTTTTATCTTATTGCACCCAAATTTTTAAAATTTTGTTGGTCCTTTGACCAGTCGTGCTGACCGCAGGACCAATTGAGAGTGTGATTTCCATACTTATAAGTAGAGCACGAATTTTAAAGTTTGATATTCAATTCAAGCAAAATCAATACGCTACTATGAGAGATAAGTTAGTGATATTCTTACGCTATTTAGTTCTTATTTTATATTCTCTTTAATTAGCTTTTTGCATTTGATTTTGTATTCTGCATTCCAATCATATTTGAAGAAGCGATTGAAATTTTTTCATTTCTTGGAATCAAAATCAAATCAAGCTAGCCTAAGGTGATTTAATTTAAAATCAATTTAGAATCAAGAACCTTTTCACAAGTAAGTGTAAACATTGAACTTCTACTCCGAATTAGTTCTTCCGGGCTACATCAAAAGGAGAATATCCAGCAAAGTACTTTATTGCTTTGTAAATTTATTGTTTTGATTTCATTGAGATTGTGTCAGAAAAATATCTTTATTTTGGTTTGTCTGAGGTGATCCAAAGAACTCAGAGTGTGGAATTTTTTAATTGTGTAAGCCTACTTGAAAGACACAATTGTGAGGGTTTTAGGTGAACCTTGAAAAACCTATTTTCATAGTGAACACTAATATCCACTGGTGAGGATATTAGGAGTGGAGTAGTTGTGTGGCTATTTTTCTAAACAGTTGGTGTACACACAAACAAACCACTATAATTTCTGATATTGCGATGATTGATTGAATATTTCATCTTTTGTGGATGTTGTAATTTCCCTTTATGCATTTGTGGAGAATGTTGAAATTTCTTTTATGCAAGTGTGGGAATGTTATAATAGCTTAGTTATTTCCTTTACTGTTTATTTCTTTATTCCTCTGTATCAGTTTGAGTTTTTGATACACAGACCGTTATAGGATTCAGGTTGTCCTAACATAAACCTTTGGTTTTTGATATAAGGTTGTCCTTAGAACAACATCTGTATCAATCTCTCAATACTTGTACATTTGAGGTTGTTATTCATTTCAACATCGTGAAATTTTTTATACGCTATCTCTATTTTTTGTTTAAATTCTGATATTCATTTTTTAATTTGGCATAGTCCTATTCACCCCCCCCCCCCCCCCCCCCCCCCCCCCCCCCACCACAGGACTCATAGCTCCGCCTTCTCACTAAATTCATGCTTTTAGCATGCTTTTCAATCTAAGATCTTAAACTCACCTTGCAACACAAACATATATAAAATATACCATTAAGCCTTATCATGTTTGTAAAGCCAAGATATAAATGGGGAAAAATATGCAATACTTGAATTTTAACAAGTTACCACATTTAAATTCAAAAGTTTTAATCAACATTATTCACCATTACTTTCAATTATACAAATTTTAATTTAGATATTTTTCTATTTCTAGTTGTAGTTATTTTTAGAATATGTACAATTTTAGCCCATGTGGATTCAACCTCAGTCTTACTGAGTTATTATTATATCGTGACCCTACACTTGGGGTTATGAACAATGCTCCAGCTCCACAGGTAGGTGGCAAGCTTTCACATAGATGAGTTTAATGTGAGACATTCCGATGGGGGTCTTAAAAGCTGTACGGTAAGCTCGTATGACATCAGTTAAGCAAATTGACCAATCATTATGGTTAGGGTTAACCATTTTTTCAGATTTTTTTTAATTTTCCTGTGGAAAATCTTGGCTTGCCCGCTTGTCTATGGGTGGTATGGAGTGCTTACTTTATGAGAGATGTCATATTTCTTCATTAAGTTCTCAAATGACCTATTATAAAAGTGTGAACCTCCATCACAAATGATGGCCCGAAGCGTTCTGAATCGGAAAAGGATATTTTCTTTTAAGTATCGAATGACCTTTTTATGATCAATATTTCGGTGTGGGATTGCTTCGACCCACTTAGTGATATAGTCTACTGCTAACAAAATGTAAATATTCCTAAAGGATTGGTGGAATGGTCCCATGAAATCGATGCCCCAACAATTAAATACTTTAATGATAAGAATGAGGTTCAGAGGCATCATATTTGGATAGGAAAATCGTCCCAATTTGTGAGAATGCTCACAAGCTTTGCAAAACTCATGAGTATCTCTAAACATCATGGGCTAGTAAAAGCCATAATGTAGAATTTTGGTCGTGGTCTTTTTAGCAGAAAAGTGACCACCAAAGGCCTGAGAATGACAAAAGGAGATGACACTCTAATGTTCATTTTCTGACACACATCTCATTAGAATTTGGTCTGGGAAATATTTAAATAAATAAGAATCATCCCAGAAAAACTTACATACCTCGGCGAATAATTTTTTCTTATTTTACATAGTCCAATTTGTTGGTGTAAAACCTGTAGTAAGATAATTCGTAATATCAACAAACCAAGGTAATTGGGAGAGTTTAAACAATTATTCATTAGGGAACATGTCATTTATCAGTGTCGGCTCAAGGAAATCGAGAAGATCAAGTCTTGAGAGATTGTTAGTCATTACGTTCTCTAGTCCCTTTTTGTATCTTATTTCTATGTCGAATTCTTGGAGTAGGAGGATCCATCTTATCAGACAAGGCTTGACATCATTCTTAGAGAGAAGGTATTTTAGTGTCGCATAATCAATGTAAATGATGATCTTGGATCCGATCAAGTAGGACCTAAATTTGTCCAAAGTGAACAATACGACTAAGAATTCCTTCTCCATAGTAGATAAGTTCACTTGAGTAGAATTTAGAGTTCTACTCATATAGTGAATCACATAGGGATTCTTCTCTTTTCTTCGGCCTAACACTGT
This sequence comes from Magnolia kwangsiensis, assembly GCA_037074715.1. NCBI lineage: Eukaryota > Viridiplantae > Streptophyta > Magnoliopsida > Magnoliales > Magnoliaceae > Magnolia > Magnolia kwangsiensis. The sequence goes on along the minus strand of CM073583.1, from coordinate 61,082,292 downwards.
CCCAATAACATAGTCAGACGCATCACATATAATCTCGAAAGGTATGCTTTAGTCGGGTGGCTACATAATAGGAGCGGTAGCCAACATGCCCTTGAGCTTAGTGAAAGCTTCATGACATTGTTCAGTCCACTTGTATGGTGCATCCTTTTGAAGTAGATTACATAAAGAATGAGAGAGGTAGCTAAAGTCTTTTATGAATCGTCTAAAAAATTTGATGTGTCCTAGGAAGGATCTCTCGTCACGTATGCTCTTGGGTGGAGGTAGATTAGAGATAAGATCAATTTTAGCCTTGTCTACTTCAATTCCTTTATAAAAAATTATATGTACAAGAACAATTCCCTTGGGAACCATGAAATGACATTTCTCCCAATTTAGAACCAAATTCTTTTCCTCGCATCGCTTCAGCATATTTTAAAATTTTTCAAACACTCGCTGAAGGATGGACCAAAAATAGAGAAGTCGTCCATAAAGACCTCTAAATTTGCCCCACCATATTAGAAAAATACTCAACATGCATTGCTAAAAAGTGGCGGGGGCATTACATAGTTCGAATGACATCCTTCGATAAGCAAAGGTGTCAAATGGATATGTGAACATTGTCATTTTTTTTATCTTCAAGGGCTATCTTTATTTGATTACAGCCCGAATATCCATCAAGGAAGAGGTAGTAAGAATGACTAGCTAGCATTTCTAAAATTTGATCAATGAAGGTCAAAGGAAAGTGGTCCTTGTGACGGTATTTAACTTTCTGTAGTCAATGCACATTCTCTAACCAGTAGTGACTCTAGTTGGCATGAATTCATTGTCAGTATTGGCTATGATGGTGATTTTGGACTTGTTAGGAATCACCTTAGTTGGACTCACCCATTGGCTATTGGATATGGGGTATATGATACCTATATCCAACAACTTGAGCACTTCTCTCTTAACCACCTCTTTCATGTTTTAATTTAATCAACGTTGTGGTTGTTGGGAAGTTTTTACATTATCCTCTAAATGAATGAGATGAGTAAAAATCAAATGATTAATTCCCTTAAGATCCACAATCGACCATCCAAGGGCTCCTTTATGCTTAATGATAGTAGAAATAAGTATACTCTCTTGTTCTTTCTCAAGGTGGAAAGAAATCACGACTGGGTATGTCTCATCTTGACCTAAGTAGACATATTTGAGATCAGCGGACAAGGGTTTTAGGTCAACCTTTGGTACTTTGAGGCTAGATGGTAGATGCACTACATTAGTTTGGACAATTTCTCAAATTGTGGCCTCCACCAATTAATTTGAAGTACCGGCATAGCATCAAGCAAGAAATTCATCTCTTGAATCATGTCATCATCAAAATTAGGGGAGTGGGCTAAGCACGCCTTTTGAGGGTCAGAGTATAGAGTCAAAAGTACTTTATCTTCTACGAAAGAGTCGATCATGTTAATGTTATAGGTATCATCCTCATCCTCTATCTATTTGCTCATATTGAAAAGGATATTGAGCTCTAATATCATATTTTCAAAAGATAGATTCATAATTCTACTCCTACAATTAATGACAACATTTGATATAGCAAGGAATGAACGACCAAGAATGACAAGTATCTGAGTGCTCACATCCACAATGGGTTGAGTATCTAGAACAATAAAATATACAAGATAGCAGAATTTATCAACTTGGGCCAACACATCTTCAATCATTCCTCTCGGTACACGAACTGATTGATCAACAAGTTGTAATGTGGTCCAGGTAGGTTTTAATTCACCTAGGCCCAATTATTCGTAAACCGAGAAAGGAATCAAATTTACACCCACCCCTAAGTCAAGAAGTGCATGCTCAATCCGATGGTTCCTAATTACACAAGTGATGGTTGGGCTACCAGGATTCTTGTATTTTTGTGGCACATGTTACTTGAGAATGACACTCACTTTTTCTGTCAAAAAGATTTTCTTTTCTATGTTTTGGTGTCTTTAGGTCGTACATAAATATTTTAAAATTTTGGCATATGAAGAGATTTGTTTAACAACATCCAGTAGAGGAATATTGACCTTTACTTGCTTAAGCACCCCTAAAATATCCTGCGAGTTAGATAGAGGTTTTGGTGCAATTAACCATTGGGGGAATGACGCAATCAGCTTATTTTGAAATTCTGGTTCTATCCTATGTAAGATGTCACTAAGTCCATCATCCTTAACTTCTTCCGATTCCTCAAGATTTTCAGCCCTTATTGGAATGATTTTTTCAATTGTCTTTCTCGTTCTAAGAATGGTGATAGACTTAGCTTGTTCCACATGTTGATTGGAAGAGCTTGGGTCACTGATTTCACATTGTGGTTTTAGATTGGAGAGAGGTTGGGCTGGAAAAGTCTCTTTCTCCCATGTCGTTAAGTGTGACTCAATCCTTTGAATTAACAATGCAAACATTCCCATTATTGTTTTGAGATCTTAGAATGCTTACACTATGTTTTGGTTGAAGAGCTCGTAGTTTTACATAAATTTTTAAACCAGATCCTCTCAAGGTTTCCTTTGATTTAGAAGCTGAGTAAGGGCTTCTTGAGGATTGACCATTTGTCCATTCCTCCAAGTGAAGTTTGGATGGTTACTTCAATTGGAATTATATGTGTTTGAGGTGAGTCCGCTAAATGGTTGTTGGTAAGTATTTACGGCATTTGATTGCTCATTTAATAAATATTGAAAAGAGATTGTGGGATAATCCTATGTCGCATGTATGTTTATATCACAAATACCACAAACAACTTCCATGACTTCCCTTGGTTTGATAGCTTCCACCTTCATAAGTTCCATGGCCTCGACTTTTCTTGTGAGATTGGCTACCCATGTACTCATATCATATTTTTCTTTTAAGGCATACATTCCTCCATTTTCCTTTAATTGAGTAGGCTTAGAAGTGGTGGATCTTTCCTGCCATTTAATCAAGGTAATCCCATGCATCATCGGGCTCCTTGTTCATAAATTCACCGTTACACATCATCTCTACAAATTGGCACATTGGCGAAGTTAATCCATTATAGAAAAAGCTTATTGTAACACCCTGGATTTTTTGCCAACTTGGAGTTAAATGTCCTTAGGCAATGAGTAGATCATAACACCTTAATTGACTTCTCAGAACTCAATCTTAAAGCCTCAAATCCGTTTCAACCCATTTCCTTTAAAATCTCACCTTTCACCACCTTATTCTTCAAAATTTTCCAAGTACTTTTATATTAGACACTAATCCTATAGTTTAAAAGATGAAGAATAATAATGAAATTAAAATTTACTATAAATAGTGAATATATAAAAAAATTAGGATTTTTTTACCATTAGTCTTTTAGAATATAAAAAATAAATGGGTGATTTGGATAGAGCAGCTTCTCCTACCCCAAAATTATATATTGTACGTCACGTAATCCATTCCAGATTGAAAGATGCACCCATTTCAAATATCGGATCTGTGAAACCACATCAAACGGACTCGATGGCCCAAACGATACAAATCGGGGGGACCCAAGGTGGGTCCCATACATTTTCATCACCTCGAGGGGGATAGCAGCGCCCCTAGGGTGAGTCATTGCCCCAAGGTCCAGCTATCAGCGATGGCATCGCCGGATCGGCGAGGCCTCGCCGGCCTCTACGATTTTTCTGCACTTGTCATCCGACTTTAAAAAGTCATATCTCCCTCATTATAATCTAATTTAGGTGATTCAAAAGTCAGATTGAAGCTTTATAAGTCTAGTTTCATATAAAAATAAGTGAAAAATATAATAAAATATTTAATGTAGTTAAAAATAGGTCGTTGTAACAACTGTCAAAAAATCATTAGTTGGACAGCTGTTGCTTCTGGAATTTTTAGAATTTTTCTACAATACAAAATATCATGAAATTTTGTGGAGGTAAAGTAAACTTGATGATGAACAACTAAAAAAATAATTAAAATAATATACTAACTAAAAGTATTAAAAAGGCGGCATAGAACTGCCCTACGATCATATTCTATGATAATTAGGGCATAATTTAGTTAAGTACTAAACTGAATAATCAGTAGAATTACCTTGAACCACTTTCTATACGAACTGCAAGACTCAAAACTAGTAGAATCACTAACTCAACCTTACTTATAAATCTAGGATCAATCTCAAAACCCAGTTACTCTCAGGAGCATCTTGAGACTCTGTATCAGACTTGGACCGTGCTTCAAAAGTGTGATTATCGAGAAACTATACGGTTATGACCACCTTGTTGAACTTTACCACCATCTCAGAAATTAAGTTCTAATAGTTTTTAAAAATGTACAAATTAAGACCGGAGCGAAGTGTGCGAGAAACATGAATATCTTTAGGAAATGAACTAAACTTAAGTGAACTGAGTTAGTTCGCTTGCAGACCAAATCTAAGGATTCAGACTATTAGAATCTGACCCAATTACACCCTCATATCAAGAGAAATTTTCAACACATGTCAGTGTATTTGTGGCCCTGATCGAGTACTGGTGATCGTTGAACTGAAACAGGTCCCCCATGGTCGATTCATAAACTCGATCAGACCAAAAAGAGAGCTTAAGTCTGACCGTATGTAGAAAATGGGCTTCCAGAATAGCTTCGTTGGACCGAAACAGCCAACTTTTGGCTATAACCTAAGTATACCATGGCCCTGGGGCCATTTTCATCAGTTCTAAGCCTATATAAAGGGCTTAAACTCTCTCTCTCTCTCTCATTCCATATGATTTTATAAAACCCTAGGAGAGAGAAGAGAAGAAAGAGAAGGAAAGAGAGAGAAAGTGAGGGTGAGAGTTGGAGTTCATTCCTAGGATTAAATTCCACCGCTCCACGTGCTTAACCACCATTCCTATATCGTTATACGGGCGATTTTGATTCCGGTATTAGGTAAGAAAACCTAACCCTAATCTGTTTTAGGGTTTCAAATAGTGTAAGTGATAAAATAGCTAACCTATTTCGTGTTATAGGTGGTCGTCATGTCGTAGATAAAGACCTGATCTACAAACTGAGTTCGATGCGTGTTTATCGGTGTAAGGTGCATATTATAGATGTTTAGGTTATAGTTTTTAAGGCTTTCAATATCAGTAATGATTTATGACTGGCTTGATTGCTATCACATGTGCTTAAATACGAGGACTTCCGTGTATTATGCATATATATAAACTATGTTGATTTACAATGCATTCCATGTGTTTGTTGAAATGTGTGAATGAGTATGGAATTGTGATTTATGCTTTTCCTGTTTATTGACTGTGAATACATGCTTGCTGTACATATAGTGAACCCCTTTGTAAAGGGATTTGCTATAATACCTGTTATAACTACTTTAATATAGGTATATGATATGTGAAGCCTAAGTATTTTATAAAATGCCTGAATGTGAAAATGCTTGTTTAAATGCTTATATTTTAGGTGTTGAGATAGGATTCTTAATTCCCTTAACTAGGATTATATTATCCTTTATATAACCTATCTTACTACTATGTGTTGAATGGATGAAATGCCAATGTTTGATAATATATATAGTATGTGTTTATTAAATTGCTCAAGTAAGATTTATATCTGGTTTCAGTTGTCATATGTTATTTTGGATTACTATATATGAATGTTATTGTTTAAAATATGATTGGGGCTACGATGTAGTCCATGCAATCGGTAAATGTCTATGAATAGTGGTTGAACTGCTTGACCAGGACGGACACGCCTGATGAATCCGAGTCGTATGTTGCTTGTCGACTGTCGTTAGGCCACGCGGAGTTACTTGCGCACTCCATGTCGATCGGCTCGACGTATGCTCATACCAATCGAGTTTGTCAAACAATCCGGTTGACCCGATGTATGTTCACCATGTCTGAACGCTACTGCTTGAATCTAAGGTACCAAACTTATCATTGGAAACCCCGTTAACCTTGATACCTCAATCCGCTAAGACTCATGAGTCGGACATGGTGGTATGGGACATCGTGGTCAACCTGTCGGCTTATGCCGGAGTGACGAGCCCACCCATAGTGATCAGTGAATAACCTAAGCTCGTGAGCTGAATACGGTGGTATGGGACACTGTATTCGAGCTGTCGGCCTACGACTTGGTGACGAGCCATTAGTAGTGACCTCGAGTATATTCTGAGACTGCGCTAGGCAACGAGCGTTTTCGCAGCAACTAGAGTATAAGCTAGGCCTGCATTGAGGTGACGAGCCCCTTTATAGCAACTTGGAACCACAACATCGTATGATATTAGCTAGGACTGACGACCTTAGAATGGATCATTGTTTAGGAAATGATATAAGGGAGGTGCCTTTGTTTTCCAATCCTGTTGTATGAAAAGGTCTAATAAGAACTCGATAATCATACTCATGCACCGCATTAAATGTGCCTTTGGCGTGAAAGAGCATAGTGGGAGTGGTGCATGCCGCGATCGTTAGATGTTATCGCAAGAGGGAGTGCAGGCGAGGGCATGCATCATTATAACATACCATAATTACATTAATAAGAGTACTTAGGACATGAGTGTTGTATTACTTTATCATTACTGCTTGACTGAATTAATAACATGTTAACCTTTGCTTTAGGACATGAGTGTTGTATTACTTTATCGGGTTACTTGACGAGCTCGACTAGCAGGAGCACATGTTGAGTTGATCGACATGAAGTGCATAAGCACTCCGTGTCACCTAACCACCGCCGACATCCCAAGTATGGCTCAGATTCATCGAACACATCCTGTGTGGCAAAAACAACCTTAGCCACCAATTCGAGGCCTGTTACTGATCGCCTAGACTATGATATAGTCCCAACCGCGTGCAATCACAACAAATAAGCATATGAGATAATCAAAACAGTAATGAATACTTAAGTCAAATCCTATAGAATATAACTTAAACATGAATATACAGTACATGGTGGAAATCATACACAGTTAAACATGAATAAACAGGCTATACAATACATGGAGGAAATCATACATCCAGCTAAGGTAGTTGGGATTCATATCTCAACTCCCTTATAAATCACAGTTTACTAACTACTAACTCATTCAGACATTTTTACAAACACTTAGACTACCCCTTCAAACATACATCACGTATGTTAGTTATATTACGTATTAGAGCAAATCCTATTGCCAAGGAATTGTCGCATATATAACAACCATGTACCTACGATAGTAAATCATGGCAATCACAAATCCAGATTCCAAATACAAACAAATATTTCAACAAACACATGAAATACCCTATACACAACATAGTTTATATGTATACGTAAAGCGAAACAGACATCGCATTTGGCATGTGTAATGGCACCCACATCAGTAATAAATCATTAACTGACATTGAAAGCCTTGAAAACCATAACCTAAATGTATATAGTCCGCACCTTATGCTGGTAAATGCGTAATGGATTTGTTCTATACGCTTAGTCTTTGTCAACGGCGGATTGCCAACCTATAGCATGAGCTATGTTAGCTATTTCATCACTTATGTTATATGAAGCCCTAAAACAGGTTAGGGTTTGATTTCCTTACCCAAATATGGAATCAGGATCGCTCGTATAGTGATACGAATGGATGGATTTGGCACGTAGTGTAGCTGGGAAGAACCCCAGGATGAATCTCCAACTCGCTCTCTTTATTTCCTTTCCTTTTCTTCTCTTTTCTTTGATAGGGTTTTAGAATTCGTATGGAATATGTAAGAAGGGATTTAAAGCCCTTATATAGGCCCAGAACTGACGAGAATGGCCCCAAGACCAAGGTATACTTAGATTATAGCCAAATCGGGTTTGTTCCGATCCAACGGAGCATTTCTGGAGGTCCCTTTGCTGAATGCGATCGGATTTTAGCTCCCTGATATTGGATCTTGGTCAAGCTAAGTTTTCAGTCCAATCAGATTTATAGATTGACCGTGGCAGACCAGTTTCAGTTCGACGGTCACCGGTTTTCGATCAGGGCCACAAGTACATTACCATGTGTGGGACATTTTCCCTGATTTGAGGGTGTAGGGTCCGATTTTAACGGTCTGAATCCTTATATTTGGCCCACAAGCAACATGTCTCAGATTACTTAAATTCAGATTTATTTTCTAAAGATATTTACGTTTCTCACACACTTCGCTCCGGACTCAAGTAAATAGTCCCAGGACATCATCTGGACTTAATTTTCGAGGTGATTGTCAAGTCCAACTAGGTAGTCATAATTGTATAGTTTCGTAGCTACCAGACTTTCGACGTGTGGTCCAGGTCTGATACGAAGTTTCAATGTGCTCCCGTGAGTAACTGGGTTTAGAGATTGATCCTAGATTTTAGGGTAATGTAGCGTTAATGATTTCACAAGTTTTGGGTCTTACAGATCGTATTAAAAGTGATTAGTGCTAATTTCACAGGTATTCTAGTTTAGCGCTAGGTAATTCACGTTAAATTTCTAAAGGATTTAGTCCTTAGAGATTTCTACCTGAGGTGGTACTGGGTCTCTGTACGAATTTTTTCGGGACGTTACAATCTACCCCCCTTAAAGAAAAATTTCATCCTCAAAATTTGTACCTTTTCGTACTCGTCGAGGTTATTAGGGTAGTTCTTTCTGACCTCAGCTTCAGTTTTCCAAGTGGCCTCTTTCTCACTGTGATGCGTCCACAGTACCTTCATACGTGGGATAACCTTACTACGCAATACTTACTCCTTTCTGTCTAGGATACGCATTGGTTGCAGTACATATGTAGCATCCTACTCAACTGCACCTGCTCCCAACTGATAATGTGCGAAGGATTAAGAACGTACTTCTTCAGCATGGATATATGAAATACGTTGTGAATGCATACGATTGGTGTGGCCAAAGCAAGGCGATATGCTACTGCTCCCACTCGGTCCAGTATCTGGAATGAGCTAATGAATCTCTGCGTGAGCTTCCCTTTCTTACCAAACCGAAGGACTCCCTTCATGGGAGAAACCTTCAAAAACACATGATCTCCAACCTCGAATTCTAACTGCCACCGCCTCATATTGACGTATCTCTTCTGTCTGCTCTGTGCTACCAGAAGTCGACGCCTAATAATATCGATCTTCTCTGAGGTCGCCTGAACTAACTCTGGGCCAATTAGACTCTTCTCACCAACCTCTGCCCAGCAATGCGGTGCTTGACAGGGATGCCTATATAAGGCCCCATAGGGAGTCATGCAATACTCGCCTGAAAGCTATTGTTATATGCGAATTCTGAATAAGGAAGACAGTCATCCCAACTGTCCTTGAAATCTAGCACACAACTCGCAACATATCTTCTAGCACATAATTCACACATTTCATCTACCCGTCTATCTATGGATGGAACGCAGTGCTGAACTTCAACTTTACACCCATCACTTCCTGGATATGAGTCTAGAAGATAGATGTGAATCGCGTGTCTCAATCTGACACAATCTCTAGGGGAACTCCATGCAAACGTACAATCTCCTTGATGTATAACCTGGCCAACCCGTCTGCAAAATTCATAACTCTGATCGGGAGAAAATGAGCTAATTTCATCAACCGATCCACGATCACTCAAATGGAATCATGTCCCTTCCTCGTCTTCGGTATCTTAGAGATGAAATCCATAGAGATAAAGTCTCACTTCCATTCTGCTATGGGCATGGGCTGAAGTAGTCTAGGAGGTTAGCGATGCTCTGCCTTGATCTGCTGGCACATGAGACAACGGGACACAAACTCTGCAATGTGAACCTTTATGTTGTCCCACCAGTATGATCTCTTCATGTTGCGATACATCTTCATGCTACAAGGATGCATCGCAAGCTTCGAACTATGAGCTGCCTCGAGAACTTCCCGTCTCAAGTCATGAGCATCTGGGATGCATTGTTGGCTGCGATAACGTAAGCCCCCGTTCGTACCAACACTCCACTTTGAGTCCTCATCTGTACTAACCCGCTCTCTCATCTTCGCCAATAGCTCATCGTCTGCCTGAGCAGTGATAATCCTATCGTCAATGAGGGGTTGTACTTGAATATGTGCGATGACCTCATACGGCTCCTCCACCGTGAGTTTCTGCTCAAAGTCTCGCACAAACTTTATCATGCCCCACTCTACTATCATTAGCGGAGCCACAAACTCTATGGTCTTCTTACGGCTTAACGCGTCTACCACAAGGTTCTCCTTGCCCGGATGATAGGAAACCTCGAACTTAAAGTCCTTCAAGGTTTCCATCCACCACCGCTGTCGCATATTTAGGTCCCACTAAGTGAATATGTATCTAAGGCTCTTGTGTCCGCAAAAGAGCTCGAATTCCTCTCCGTAGAGGTAATGTCTCCAAAGCTTCAGTGTAAAAATTACAGCTACCAACTTCAGGTCATGCGTAGGGTAATTCTCCTCGTGTTTCCTCAACTGTCTCGAGGCGCAAGCAATCACTCTGTCCTTCTGCATAAGGACAAAACCCAGACCAATTTGAGATGCGTCGGTGTATATAATGTGCCTAACCCCTTGCTCTGACAATACTAGCACAGGGGCAGACGTTAGCTTGTCCTTTAGCTCCTAAAAAGCTACTTCTGCCTTCTCATTCCAGGTAAATTTTAGATCCTTCCGCATCAACTAAGACAGCGGTCTAGCATTCTTGGAGAAGTCCCTAATAAACCGACGGTAATACCCTGCCAGACCAAGAAAACTCCTCACCTCAGTAACTAAACTGGGCGGCTTCCAGTCCTGAACCGCGGCTACCTTAGCAAGGTCAACCGTTATCCCTTCCTTGGACACCACATGCCCCAGGAACTTAACTTCCTCTTTTCAGAAGTGGAACTTCTTGTATTGTGCGAACAACTGGTTCTTCCTGATAGTGTCCAAGACCACTCTTAGGTGCTCCTCATGTTCTTCTCGACCTGTGGAGTATATCAAAATGTCATCTATAAATACAATGACGAATCGGAAAAGAAATGGCCTAAACACTCTGTTCATCAAGTCCATGAACACAGCCAGTGTATTTGTGAGACCAAACGACATCACGAGGAACTTATAATGGCCAAAGCTGGTCCTGAATGTTGTCTTCTGCATGTCCTCCTCCCTGACACGTAACTGATGGTACCTCGACTGTAAGTCTATCTTCGAAAAGTACTGTGCCCCTTTCAACTGATCAAACAGATCATCTACCTGGATAAAGGGTACTTGTTCTTCACCGTCACCTAGTCTAGCTTGCGATAATCAATACATTATCGCAATGAACCATCCTTCTTCTTTGCAAACGAAATGGGTGCTGCCCAAGGGGACACACTAGGTCGTATAAAGCCCAAACCCAACAAGCCATCAATCTGCCTCCCCAATTCCTCCATCTCACTTGGAGGCATGCGATACGTGGGCAATGAAATAGGTGTCGCACCAGGCATGAGATCGATTGTAAAATCAATCTCGCACCGAGGAGGTAATCTAGGAATCGTCTAAAATACGTCCTCAATATCTCAGACCACTGGCGTAGCCCCCAACGTTGGACCACCAATACTTTCCAATAGTAAAATGTAATAATTCAGACGGGAAGGGTGACTGACCTGAATCGGGAAAGTAAAAGTTGAGCCCTCAGATCCATGGGCTGTCACCATCCTAGCCCCACAGTCGATCTCTGCTTGCATCCTTATGAGTCAATCCATGCTAAGAATGACGTCGTAATGAAATAGGAGAATGACAATCATGTCGACTAGTACCATCCTGCTCCCTAAATATATCACAGAACCCTCACAAATCCTGATAATGTCAGAAAAAGTCTGGGTGGCGGGGAGGACCCTTATTCCCTCCGTAGGAATAGTGCTCAATCCTAGGTGCTTGACTGCCGTGTATGATATGATAGAGGTAGTGGACCCAGTGTCCACCAATAAGAAAACTGGAGTACCTTGGACATGAGTCGTGACCTCAAAAGCTAAGGGTGGTGCGGTAACTGCTGGCTCGGATGCCTCAGTTGTTAATAAATGTACCCAAACTTGATGCTGACGTTTTGACTACGGTACCATAAGCCGTTGTGGTGGCCTGAAGCAAGGAGCTGGTGGCTTGAAGGATAAATGTACTGGTGCTGTCTGTAGGGGTGGAGCGGAAATGGCCTGAGACATCGAACGGTTGATCCTTTGAGGTGGAAAGAAATCACGATCCCTCATCCTGGTGAAACAAGTTACCTCTATGTGGTCAGGCTTCTTGAAGTAGGTACACCACACATCTGGTCGCCTCACCGGGGCAGGTGAAGCCATGAGCCTAGACGGTGAGTCTGTATGTGGCCTCTTACCGAGGAATGGTCTACTCGAAAGATCAGGTCGCGGCCTAGGAGCCATAGGTGCTCGCATATGGGACAACTTGTCCCCATCCTGCTTAGTTCGCAGGGACATGCTCACTAACTCGGCATAAGTAGATATGCTAGCACAACACATCTTCGATCGGATCTTGGGTCGCAGTCCCTCAGAAAATCATTGCATCCACATCGACTGGTCACCCAGTAACAATGGAGCATACCTGCCTAGCTCCGTGAATCGGTTCTCGTATTCCATCACCGACATCCCTCCCTGACAGAGGCGAAGGGACTCAGTCTCCTTCTCGTGTCGGTAGGTGACGGGATAGTACTTCTCGTGGAAGTGAGTCTCAAATGCCTCCCATGTCCACACATGTCCTTCCGCAACAGAGCGGAGAATACTATCCCACCACAAACTGGCCTCCTTCTCAAACATGAAGGTGGTAAGCTCGACCTGCTCTGCCTCAAAACAATGTAGCGACCTCAGCATCTTAGAGATGCGTTCAATCCAGTACTCGGCCTCCTCGGGTCTATGAGTACACGCGAAAGTGGGAGGCCATAAGCGCTGGAATCTCTCAAATGTGTCGTTGGCACTCGTGTTCCCAGCTAGGTGCATAGGTGGGGTAGGTGGAGTCGCCCCTATTGTTTGAGCAAAGATACTAGCCATAGAGGTGAAGAACTGCTGCAGTTGGTGTATTTACTATTGTTATTGCTATTGTTGTTGCTGTATCTGCTGCTGCTGCATTAACAGCATCATCTGCTCTAGCCTATCAAGAGGTGGAGTGGACTGAGATACGTGTGGCGTCGATGTAGACGCACGATTCTGCTTTGGAACTGAAGGTGTGATAGGTGGTACCGCAGGTGGTGTCATAGGTGTTGGTCCAAGAGTGGGGCCAATGGCCAGCTGAGAATCCAGCATAGGGTCAAAGTGAGACGGGCCCGAACTGGGGTCCGTATGGCTACCACTTAGGGGTGAGGCCCCGTCAAGCGACTCTCCCAAAGAGAGACGTGTTAAAGTCCTCGTGCCCTTAGGTGGCATGCCCTACATATAACATAGGGTGCAACTAGTGAGATTTAACATACACGCAATCCATCCACACAACATTCACATCTCAACTCAAAGAAACATCATGCATTTCAATTAATAAAATTGTCACAATACACGAGGTGCAGCATTACATGGATCGCGACAGAGAATGCATGTGAGCTAATGCAATTAAGGCTTCAAACATCAAAACATTCTACCAACTACTACACTACTAAGCCCATCGAGGTCATACAAAGCAAGAAGGAAGAAACATACAAAGAAAAAAGGACGACAACAGGTATGCCAAGTCATCAGAATCTGGTGATAGTGGAGGTGCACTTTTGTCCTGCACACAACATAGGATGGCCCTCAAAGTGCGAGACACCTTCTTAAATTTTCATTTCATGAAGGCCTCAATCTCCTCAACTTTGGTGCAAACCTGTGTGATCTCCTATCGCAGGGTAGCTTGGTCCTCTTCCAGTTGAGCTAAGTGGGTTTCTTTGGCAGCCCGATTACTGTCGTACTCTGGCATAACAGAGGGAGGAGAACCTTCATCAGTGACCTGGGCCTTCTCTTCTTCCTCCATCTCTTCCTCTATCTCATCACCACTTCCCTCTCCACTTTCTTCCTCTAAATCAATACTTTCCTCCCCCTCACTATCAGACTCCTCCCCATACTCGTCGAGTCGGGCTTAAGGCTGTCAAGGGCCAATTCCCATGTTGTTAATCATAGCATCATTTATGAACTTGATCGGAGCAACATCATCCATGTTAAGTCTATAGCCGACCTCTTAGGCAATCTTACATATCAACCAGCCAAACGGGAGTAAGACGTCGTTCTTGATAGAGCATACGGTTTGGATTATCTATAGTAGGGCATACATTGCCAAGGCTGTTGCTCGCACTCGTTGCACCGCTCCCCCATCACCTTATCAATACAGGCCTACTATACTCTCACTGCTACGGAAGGGCCGTCGCCTCCCGTAGACTCAGAATACGCTCGCGGTCACTACAAAGGACTCTCGCCTGATCAGTGTAGGCCGACAGCAAGAATATAGTGTCCCATACCACCATAATCTGCTCACGAGTCATGGGTGCTCACTAGTCACTACGGGGAGGTTTGTGGGCCCAGCGTAGGCCGACAGCTCGACCACGGTGTCCCATACCACCATGCCCAGCTCATGAGTCTTTATGGATCAAGGTACCATGGTTGACAGGGTTTACAATGGTAAGTTCAGTACCCTAGGTTCAAGCAGTTATGAGTCATACAGGGTGAACATACAATGGCCAGTCGGGTTACTTGACGGGCTCGACTAACATGAGCGCATCTCAAGTCGAACGACATGAAGTGCATAAAACACCTCTGTGGCCTAACCACTGCCGCCAACTCCAAAACACGGCTCACGTTCATCTACACGTCGTTCGTGGCAAAGATATGCCAAGCACGAATTTACTCAGTTACCGACTGCCTGGACTAGGTATAGTCCCAAACATTTTTGAATTCACATCAGCAATCATGTAAGAGTAATGGAAATGAAATACAACAATGTGAGCATATTAACACATTTTATAACATACAACTTAAGTAAATCATCTAACACATGCATTTCATATATAATATGAAATCATGCATATAGCCAACATGTAGGAAATCATTTACATCAGCATATTATTTGAGAATTCAATCTCAAACTAATTCATAACACCATTTAATTCAATACATACTAATACAAGCATTTATACAAACACTTAAACTACACACTAAAGTCTACATATAGTATGTCGACTCAAAGTGCGCATTTAGGAGAATCTCTTCGCCAAACTAATTATGCACAGATTCCTAGCATCCTAATGTGATAAGAAGCCATGTCAATCACATCAGCAAAATATGGATGAAAACAGTATTCCCTACAAATGACTAAAATGCCCTAAATCTCATATTTTTCATCTTCTTACGAAACAGGAAACGGACAGCATATTGTACATGTCAAACGGCATTGCCGTCGATAATCTACTATTAAACGACATTGAAAGCATTGAAAACAGTTAATCAAAGCGTCTAAAATCCGCACCTTTTCTCCTATAAGTGTATTGATTCGAACGGAGTGTGTACGCTTCGTCTACGGCGAACCGGGAACCTATTTTACAAGATGTATCAGCTACCATGCTAAGGAACTAAAGGAACCTTAAATCAGCAAGTATTTAGGGTATTTTCTTACCTAGAATTGTGGTGAAATTGCCGAAAAAATGATTGAGGCGCGTTGCTTAAGCACGTGCAACACGTAGTGCAAGCAGCAAGAAATTCTCTCCCACTCTCTCTCACAATCTCTCACCTTTTCTCTCACCCCAGCTAGGGTTTCTAGCAAATTCGGATGGGTGAGAGAAGTGAGGGTTTAAGCCCCTTTTATAACCTAAAACTTGCCCAAAACAGGCTTGGGAACAATGTTTACTTGATGCCTAACCAAATCGGGGCTGTTTTGGTCCCAAAAGACATTTCTGGTGGTCCCCTGGCAGAACGCGATCGGACTTAAGTTCATGCACGTCGGATGTCGCTCACATCCCACTTTCAGACCAGTAGTGTTCGTAGATCGCACGTGGCAGTCCAGTTTCAGTTCAGCGGTCATCGCACATAGATCAGGTCTACAAGTCTCGTGATATGAAATAGAAATTTTTTCTGATCCGAGGGTGTAATTTGGCTGAATTCTGACGGTCAGAACGCTTAATAATAACGCGTCAGGTCGTGTGCCAGATTTGAATTTCAAATTCCAAATCTAACCCTATTCTCACTCTCTTCACTACAGGCTCTATGAAATAGCCTCTGAATATCGGTTGGACTTGATTTTCAAAATGATTGTCAAGTCCAGCTAGGCGGTTATAACGATCTAAGATTGTAGGTATCGGACTTTCGACGTGCGGTCTAGATCCAATACAAAGTTTCAAAGAGGTCCTGAGAACAAACTGGTTTAGGGTTTGATCCGAGGTTTTAGAATATTATAGCGTCATTGGTTCTACTCGCTTTAGGTCTTGTAGAACGTATTTAAAGTGATCAGGGACTATTTTCCAGCTACTCTAGCGTTGCGCTAGCTAACTTACACATAATTTCTAAAGGAATTAATTCTACGCGATTTCTGGTCGAGTTGGTACTCGAGTCCAAGTATGGATTTTTCCAGGGCATTACATCTACCCTCCTTAACAAAAAATTTTGTCCTCAAAATTTGTACCTTTTCATTCTCCTCGAGAAGCTGTGGGTAGTTCTTTCTGATCTCGGCTTCTGTCTCCCAGGTAGCCTCTTTCTCAGAGTGATGCGTCCACAATACCTTCACAAGGGGAATCACCTTGCTACGCAGTACCTGCTCCTTCCTGTCTAGGATACGTGTCGGTCGCAGGATATATGTAACATCCTCTCCTAACTGCACCTGCTCCCATCTGATGATATGGGAAGGATCAGAAACGTATTTCTTCAGCATAGAAACATGAAACACGTTGTGAACGCTTGCGAGAGGCGTGGGTAAAGCCAAACGGTATGCCACTTCTCCCACATGATCGAGAATCTGGAATGGACCAATGAATCGCTGTGCTAGCTTCCCCTTCTTCCTGAACCGAAGGACTCCCTTCATAGGGGAAACTCGCAAAAATACATGATCCCCAACTGTGAACTCTAGCGGCCGCCGTCTCGTATCGGCATAACTCTTCTGTCTGCTCTGCGCTGTGAGAAGCTGACGTCTAATAATATCAATATTCTCTGACATCGCCTGCACTAACTCTAGGCCAATCAAGCTACGCTCACCGACCTCTGCCCGGTAATGCAGTGCACGACAAGGTCACCCATACAACGCCTCGTAAGGTGCCATACCGATACTCACATGGAAACTGTTGTTGTACGCGAACTCCGCATATGCAAGACAGTCATCCCAACTGTCCTTGAAGTCTAGTGCGCAAGCTCGCAACATGTCCTCTAAGATCTGGTTCACCCGCTCTGTCTGTCCGTCTGTTTGTGGGTGGAAGGCAGTACTGAACTTCAACTTCACACCCATAGCCTCCTAAATGCGAGTCCAGAAAATAGAAGTGAACCGTGTGTCTCTGTCTGACACGATCTCCAACGGAACTCCATGCAGACGCATGATCTCTCTGATGTATAGTCTAGCCAGCTCGTCTGCAGAGTTCGTGACTCTAACCGGTAGGAAGTGCGCCGACTTCGTCAGACGGTCGACGATCACCCATATGGAATCATGTCCCTTCCTCGTCTTTAGCAGCCTTGAAATGAAATCCATGAAAATGAAGTCCCACTTCCACTCTGTGATCGGCATAGGCTGTAAGAGTCCAGGTGGTCGGCGATGCTCTGCCTTCACCTGCTAGTAAGTAAGACAACGGGACACGAACTCTGCTATGTGGGTCTTCATACCTTCCCACCAATAGGTCCTCTTCACATCGCGATACATCTTCGTACTGCCTGGATGCATCGCCAGTCTGGTATAATGCGCAGCCTCGAGAATCTCTCGTCTCAAGTCAGAGATATCTAGGACGCATAGGTGGCCACGATAACGGAAGCCCCCATCCGTGTCAACTCGCCACTCGGCGTCCGCATCATCACTGGCCTGCTCTCGAAGCTCAGTCAGATGCGCATCATCCCTCTGCGCCAAGATGACCCGGTCATCGATCTGAGATCGCACCTGCACATGTGCGATGAACTCATACAGCTCCTCTACAGTGAGTTTCTGCTCAAAGTCTCGCAAAAACTCAACCATATCCCACTCAGCAACCATCAGCGGAGCCGCAAACTCTATCGCCTTCTTGCGGCTCAACGCGTCAGCCACAAGGTTTGCCTTCCCAGGATGGTAAGAGACTTCGAACTTGAAGTCCTTCAAAGTCTCCATCCATCGCCGCTGCCTCATATTCAAGTCTCGCTGCGTGAATATGTACTTGAGGCTCTTGTGGTGGCAAAAGAGCTCTAACTCCTCTCCATAGAGGTAATGTCTCCAGAGTCTCAGCGAGAATATGACGGCCGCCAACTCTAGGTCGTGTGTAGGGTAATTCTTCTCGTGCTTCCTTAATTGTCTCGAGGCATACAAAATTACCCTGTCCTTCTGCATAAGGACACAACCCAGACCAACGCTAAATGCGTCAGTGTATATAGTGTACCTAACCCCTTGCTCTTGCAATACTAGCACAGGGGCGGACGTAAGTCTGTCCTTCAGCTCCTGAAAAGCTGACTCCACCTTTTCATTCCAGGCGAACTTCACGTCCTTCCATGTCAACTGAGATAAAGGTCTCGCGATCTTTGAGAAATCCCGAATGAAGCGTCGATAATAGCCAACGAGACCCAAGAAACTCCTCACCTCAGTGACAGAACCAGGCTGCTCCCAGTCCTGAACTGCAGCTACCTTAGACAGGTCAACTGCCATGCCATCCTTGGACACCACGTGTCCTAGGAACTTTACTTCCTGCTTTCAGAAGTCGCACTTCTTGTACTGTGCGAACAACTGATGCTGTCTAAGTGTACCCAGGACCAAGCGCAAGTGCTCCTCATGCTCCTCTCGACTCCTGGAGTATACTAAAATGTCGTCAATGAACACAACAACGAATCGATAGAGAAAAGGCCGAAATACCCGGTTTATCAGATCCATGAACACGGCTAGTGCATTCGTGAGACCGAACGACATCACAAGGAACTCGTAGTGGCCAAAGCTGTTCCTGAATGCTGTCTTCTGCACGTCCTCATCTCTGACGTGCAACTGATGATATCCTGACTGAAGATCAATTTTTGAGAAGTACTGCGCTCCTCTCAACTGATCAAACAAGTCATCGATCCTGGGTAAAGGGTACTTGTTCTTCACCGTGATCTAGTTTAGCTTGCGATAATCAATACACAATCGCATCGAACCATCCTTCTTCCTTATAAACAGGACTGGTGCTCCCCAAGGAGACACATTAGGTCGAATAAGGCCAAGCTCCAACAGACCATCAATCTGCGTCCTCAACTCCTCCATCTGACACGGTGCTATGCGATACGTCGGCAGTGAGACGGGCGTGGAACCAGGCACCAGATCGATAGTGAAATCAATCTCTCGTCGAGGCGGCAACCAGGGATCTTCCTGAACAGATCCCCAAACTCACAAACGACTGGCGTATGCTCAAGCATCGGGGCATCAGCGTCCCGAAGTAAAGAAGCGTAGCTAAGTATGCAGAAGGGGAGATTTATCCGAACTGAAAATGTGAAAGGCGTGCCCTCTTGCTCGTACACCATCACCATACGAGTCTCGCAGTCAATCTCGGCCCTCCCAGCAGTCAACCAGTCCATGCCAAGAATGACGTCGAGATAAACAAGAGAGGGATCGACAACAAGATCAAGAGCCATCGTCCTGCCTCCCAGATCCACCAAGCAACCCTCACACATCAGGGTCGCATCAGAAAAATCCCCATGAGCTGAAAGGACTCGTACTTCATCCATACGAATGGTCGGCAGTCCAAGATGCCTGATTATGGAATACGATATCAAAGAAAGTGTGGATTCAATATCCACCATCACGAGAATAGGAATACCTCCGATGTGGGCAGTGACCTCAAAGGTCGAGTGCTGAGAAGTCTCTGTCCCAGCTGCCTCAGCTGTCAAGACATGCACCCACGCCTGCTGTGGTCGGTTCGGCCGCTGTGCCGTGGACCGTAGAGGCGGCCTGAACTGAGATACCGGAGGTCTGAAGGAAGGGTGTGCAGAGCCAACCGTAAAGGCGGTGCTGATATAGCCTATGGGCATATACGGTCGATCTTCTGCGGCGGTGAAAACCCACTGTCCCGCATCCGAGCGAAACAACTCTGTGTCGAATGGCCCGATCTCCCACAATAAGTACATGATAAATCGGGGCACCGCATCGGGGGTACTGGCGCTGTAGCCCTAGGAGGAGGCTCAACGCGAAGCCTCTTACCCGCAAAGGGCCTGTCCTACAACTCTACTATGGCATAGGAGCAATAGGGCCACGAGATCGCATAAGTCGATCCACATCCTGCTTTGCCCGCATGGACATGTGAATCAGCTCTGCGTAGGAGGGAATGCTCACGCAACACATCTTCGACCGAATATCCAGTCATAAACCCTCTGAAAAGCACCGTATGCGCATCTGCTCCTCTGCCAGTATAGTCGGGACATATCTGCCCAACTCAGTGAACCGATGATCATACTCAGTGACCGTCATGCCTCCCTGTCTGAGGCGCAGAAAATCGTTCTCCCGATCATGCCTATACGTCTGGGGATAGTATTTCTCGTGGAAGCTGAACTCGAACACTGCACAAGTCCATATGTAGTCAGCTGCAACGGTCCGCAATACACTGTCCCACCATAAGCTGGCCTCCCCTCGAACAAGAACGTAGCTAACTCGACCTGCTCAGTCTCTGAACAATGTAGCATCTGTAGTATCTTCGACACACGGTCGAGCCAATACTCGGCCTCCTCGGGTCTATGAGAACCCATAAAAGTGGGAGGCCATGAGCGATGAAATCGCTCTAATAAGTTCTGTGTGTCAGCAACATTCTCCGCAGGGTAAGTAGGTGGTGCAGGATGAGCCATGCCCTCATCCTGAGCATATGTATAGGCATCCTCAGCTGGATGCGCAGGTGGTGCAGGTGGAGGCACACTCTCACCCTGGGCTAGAGCCCCCACTATAGTAGTCAAGAGCTGCTGCTGCTGCTGCTTCATCATGGCCATCATCTGCTCAAATCTATCTGGAGGTGGAGCAGGCTGTGGCATGTACTGCGTCGAAGAAGACGCACGGTACTGCTCTCTGACGGGCGGTGTGAAAGGTGGTGGTCTAACTACAGGACGAGTAGTAGGCTGAGACGCACTTGCTGTCTCAGGAATCGGGCCCACAGCAGGGTCCGTATGAGCATCAGACTGAAAAGGAACCTGATCCATAGGCTCACCCAATGTAAGCCGAGCTGTGCTCCGTGTAGCCTTTGGCGGCATTCCCTATATTCAAAATAGGACGTAACCTTGTCAGTCTCAATAGCACAAACACACCACAATCATTCATATAAAGAGTCAAAGGCATTCCATGCATTTCATTTAATCAAAATTGTCACAATACAAGGGATATCTCCTTACAGCATCATGACAGGAAGTACATGGGAACTAAGACAGTTAAAGCTACAACAGTAACTCAAGTAAGCTACTAGCCTTAACAGGCTTACAAAACATAAAGTAGGAAACAACAACTGCTACCAAACAACGTCTAAAATCTCATCGCTAGTCTGAGTCGGTTGACGAAGGAGGAGCACCCTTATCCTGCAAGCAGCACAGGATCGCCTTCAAGGTGCGAGTCACCTTGCCGAATTTTTGCTTCATAACGGCCTTGGTATCCTCGACCTCAGCCCGAAGTTCCTGAACTTCCCTTCGTAAGGCAACCTGGCTCTCCTCAATTTGGGTAATGTGATCATCACTAGTAGCCTGAGCAGAAGGAGGAGGGCTCTCATCTGTATCCTGAGCCTCCTCTTCTACCTCTTCCTGGACTTCTTCCTCTACTTCCGCTCTAGGTTCTCCTTCACTTGGATACTCTTCGTCATCAAAATCGTCCTCTCTATCCTCATCAAGCTGAGTCTCACGGTACTGAGACCCGATCTTCATCTTGACCATGGTAGACTCATCAATGCAGTAAATCGGAACTGGCAACTCTGGCCCAATTCTGTAAGCAAACTCAAGCGCGATCTTACATATAAGTCGGCCAAAAGGAAGTGACTCAGAAGTTCTCCTTGATTTCGCTATGAGGATAATCTGTCGCAACACAAAAGTGGCCATACACACACTTTCTCCCTGGGTCACCTGATACAAGAAATCAACCATAAGGCGTGTACATTCAATGCGATTTGTCGACCTGGGATACACGTTGAACGTACAAATGTGGTGCAGCAGGCACAAATCATCAGACATATGAGACGCCTTGAGGCTATTGTTAGACTGCCATGGAACCAGACTACCCCATAGGAACCTGGTACGGTGATCTCGCTCACGCCTACTCAAATTCTTTGCACTGGGATGAACATCACCAAGGGGCACGTTCAGAAGTTACGCTATCAACCGAACATCGATCGTAGTCATCCGGTCTCTACCAAAAGGAATTTTGAATTGTAATGGTTCCAATGTAGGATTCTAGATACGAGCGTAGAAGGCACGAACGGTGCTCACATTAGCACGAGAACGAGCTTCAAATAGCGGACCCCAATATGCAGCTTCAATGCTCTCGAACAATAGGAATTCGCCAAAGAGTCGCCCTTCCATGTCCGCCTCAAACAACACCTTACGGTCAGTATATTCACCGTGAGGCATCTCTGCTAATATCACTCGCCCAAGTTGAGCATGGGGATCCAAATCCCGCTTTGTATGGAACTCTCGGGCTGTGCTTGGACTTGCGCCGACACTTGAGCTAGCGGCGCCACCCCTCGATCTTCTTGATTGCGCAGGGTGACTAGGCCTAGCCTCATCCGCTGCAGTCTTTCTCTTTTCCATCAAAGAGAGGATGGTGGAGAGAGAGAAAAAACCCAAAATGGCTTCAACAAAAGTCATAAAAAATGTGAGAAATGTAGAGAAATGACTGCCCAAATAGAAAAAAAAAATCTAGGTGTTGTAGAGGGATGCTTCAAGCTCCCCTAGGATGGATTTTTAAAAAGAAAAGAGAAGAAAAAAGGGAAATGGAGCTCCATAAGATTTCAGCCACAAATGGAGGTTGTAGGAGCTCCAACGGACGAGATCGGAGAGGGAGAGGGTTGCTAATCACGTTGGAGGTATGGGATATGATCATTTTTAGCAATAGGAGGATTTGAGAGTGATTTGGGGTCACGATTTTGAGATGGGCAGCAAGAAAAATGAGCAAGGGAGCTTGGGAGGGGGCTGTTTGTGAAGGAAGTACCCTTTTTAGGGGTTTTCAATGGATGGACCATACATGAGAGGGATGTACAAGCCACATAAGGGCGTGCGCTCAAATTTTACAGCAAGTGGGCCCCACTCATCGGCGATGCATCGCCGGATCGGCGATGGCATCGTCGGTCGGTCGCCCATCCGGCCGGTGGGACCACATGGGTTGGCTCCCCCCTACCTCAGGGACCCCAAATATGTATGGGCCCCACCTTCGCTCATTCTAGATTGGCCTAGGGAGGCCCAAACATCTATTCGGGACTTTTCAGGGCCAATCTGTAAACCTGAATGCAATCCCTATTATGCAGCATATGATTTTGGGGTAGAAGGAGCTAATACATCCATCTAGCCCATTAGTTGCTAAATATTATAAACTTAGAATGGCCTAATGGCCAGTTTTCATGAAATTTTACTATTCACTGTAAAATTTTATCAAAGTATGATTTTATATCATTTTCACATTAGGATTAATGCCTAACATGAAAATTCAGAGAAAGAATTGAAGAATGGAGCGGTGAGAGGAAGAATTTTGAAGAAATTAGGTGAAACGAGATTTTTAAGCCCTAGCGATTGAATGTAAGGGTTGTGGTTGTCCCACAGCCCAAGGATTCACATTTATGGGTTTAGAACCATTCAAAGAATGTCTCAACCCACCTACCTACAACCTAGGAACAACTTAGGTCGCTTCACGCGACCCTAGATGCGTTACGGACTCGATTGCGCGATCGATACGAAGACTTCGCCTATTGGCGAATCTGTGATCCTATAAGTGTTTCTAGACCTTTCTCGCACCCACCTAAGTCAAAGGAAGCGACAGCGTACGTCGCGTGACCATAACCCAAGCCCGGTATAATCTCATTCATGCTCTGATACCAACTAATAACACCCTGAAAATCGAGGGTCGTGTATTAACCCAACTCCCGAGTTCCAAACCGTCACTTATGCAAAAAAAATGATTATGATTCAATTTTGTCTGAGTTAAAGCATTCACATGAGTAAAAGTATACCAAAACTTCAATTCATACTCCAGATCCAGTGATAAAAGCAAGCGGAAGACTAAAGAATATATATATCACTGTATGGAAAACAAAGTAGATCTCGACTGTCTCCAAAGTATGAATACATCTCTGAGTCTCATATACATGTAAATAAGCAAAATCAAAATGTCAAAAGTAGTCCCACTGAGAAGTCCCGCCAATCCAGCTCACCTAAGCGAAGCCGTCGTGGTACTGCATATATGATAACTCATCCCGATCCTCATCATAGTCCGGCTCTGCCTCCTGAATTGCTGCCTCACCTGCATCTAAGACAAGGTCTGGTGGGTGTTGCAAACACCATCCCATAACGTGGGAGTGAGTAGCTAACTCAGTGGAATAATAGAGCAAAGATTAACATGTTCTCAAATCAATCATGCGATAATAGTAAAGCAATAAATCGAACATTCCTAATACTGTTGTTAATGCAATATGACATGACATGATGGATGCCCTCACCGACATTCTCCCTTATACGGCACCATCTGCGTCCGTGGCATGCTTGCGTCCCGCTCAGTGCTCCACATCTTCGAGGCACATGTAATGTGATGTTGATATGATTACCGAGTTATTATTAGTCCTTTTCATACAACAATATTGGGAAACTAAGGTACTTCCCTTATATCAATCCCAATACAGATCCTGTCTAGGGTCGTCACTCCTAGTAATCTCATACGATGTATATTTTTGTAGGTCGCTGCAAGGGCTGCCAGGGCTGTTGCTCGCACTCGTTGCACCGCTCCTCCATCACCTTATCAATACAGGCCTACTATACTCTCACTGCTACGGAAGGGTCGTCGCCTCCCGTAGACTCAGAATACACTCGCGGTCACTACAAAGGACTCTTGCCTAATCAGTGTAGGCCGACAGCAAGAATATAGTGTCTCATACCACCATAATCTGATCACGAGTCATGGGTGCTCACTGGTCACTACGGGGAGGTTTGTGGCCCCAGCGTAGGCCGACAGCTCGACCACGGTGTCCCATACCACCATGCCCAGCTCATGAGTCTTTATGGATCAAGGTACCATGGTTAACAGGGTTTACAATGGTAAGTTCAGTACCCTAGGTTCAAGCAGTTATGAGTCATACAGGGTGAACATACAATGGCCAGTCGGGTTACTTGACGGGCTCGACTAGCACGAGCGCATCTCAAGTCGAACGATATGAAGTGCATAAAATGCCTGGTGTGGCTTAACCACTGCCGCCAACTCCAAAACACGGCTCGCGTTCATCGACGCGTCGTTCGTGCAAAGATTTGCCAACCACGAATTTACTCAGTTACCGACTTCCTGGACTAGGTATAGTCCCAAACATTTATGAATTCACATCAGCAATCATGTAAGAGTAATAGAAATGAAATAAAATAATGTGAGCATATTAACACATGTTATAACATACAACTTAAGTAAATCATCTAACACATGCATTTCATACATATAATGAAACCATGCATATAGCCAACATGTAGGAAATCATTTACATCAACATATTATTTGAGAATTCAATCTCAAATTAATTCATAACACCATTTAATTCAATACATACTAATACAAGCATTTATACAAACACTTAAACTACACACTTAAGTCTACATATAGTATGTCGACTCAAAGTGCGTATTTAGGCGAATCTCTTCGCCAAACTAATTATGCACGCATTCCTAGCATCCTAATGCGATAAGAAGCCATGTCAATCACATCAGTAAAATATGGATGAAAATAATATTCCCTACAAATGACTAAAATTTCCTAAATCTCATATTTTTCATCTGCTTACGAAACAGGAAACGGACAGCATGTTGTACATGTCAAACGGTGTTTTCGTCGATAATATACTATTAAACGACATTGAAAGCGTTGAAAACAGTCAATCAAAGCGTCTAAAATCCGTACCTTTTCTCCTATAAGTGTATTGATTCGAATGGAGCGTGTACGCTTCGTCTACAGCAAACCGGGAACCTATTTTACAAGATGTATCAGCTACCATGCTAAGGAACCAAAGGAACCTTAAATCAGCAAGTATTTGGGGTTTTTTCTTACCTAGAATTGTGGCAAAATTACCGAAAAAGTGATTGACGCGCGTTGCTTAAGCACGTGCAACACGTAGTGCAAGCAGCAGGAAATTCTCTCCCACTCTCTCTCACAATCTCTCACCTTTTCTCTCACACCAGCTAGGGTTTCTAGCAAATTCGGATGGGTGAGAGAAGTGAGGGTTGAAGCCCCTTTTATAACCTAAACCTTGCCCAAAACAGGCTTGGGAACAATGTTTACTTGATGCCTAACCAAATCGGGGCTGTTTCGGTCCCAAAAGACATTTCTGGTGGTCCCCTGGCCGAACGCGATCGGACTTAAGTTCATGCACGTCGGATGTCGCTCACATCCCATTTTCAGACCAGTAGTATTCGTAGATCGCACGTGGCGGTCCAATTTCAGTTCAGCGGTCATCGCTCGTAGATCAGGTCTACAAGTCTCGTGATATGAAATATAAAATTTTCCTGATCCAAGGGTGTAATTTGGCTAAATTCTAACGGTGAGAACGCTTAATAATAACACGTCAAGTCATGTGCCAAATTTGAATTTTAAATTCCAAATCTAACCCTATTCTCACTCTCTTCACTCCAGGCTCAATGAAATAGCCTCTGAATATCGGTTGGACTTGATTTTTGAAATGATTGTCAAGTCCAGCTAGGCGGTTATAACGGTCTAAGATTGTAGGTATCGGACTTTCAATGTGCGGTCTAGATCCAATACAAAGTTTCAAAGAGGTCCTGAGAACAAACCGGTTTAGAGTTTGATCCGAGGTTTTAGAATATTATAGCGTCATTGGTTCTACTCGCTTTAGGTCTTGTAGAACGTATTTAAAGTGATCAGGGACTATTTCCCAGCTACTCTAGCGTTGCGCTAGCTAACTTACACATAATTTTCAAAGGAATTAATCCTACGCGATTTCTGGTCGAGTTGGTACTCGAGTCCAAGTACGGATTTTTCCAGGGCGTTACAAGGTCCCGCTTCGACCTATGCTCTTGGGCAGCACTAGTACTAGCTTCGGCGCCCATCCTCCTCTTTGGACAGGTTAGGCGACTAGGCCTGGCTTCATCTGAGGGTGCTCTCTGCTTTCCCATTAGAGAAAGTATCGAGGAGAGTGAGAAAATAGCCGTCACGAACTCAAAGAGGGCCATTGGAGTGGAAGAACAAGGGGAAACAAGATTGGTGGATTTGGAAATAGATGAGACACAACTCTAGCTTTTTGTGTATTCAAAAGGGACAAATGAAGGGAATGGAAGGTGAGGTTTAATAAAAATGGTGGAGAGGCACAAGTCTAGAAGAAAATGAGAAAATAGGAGAATGGGGGAAAGATTTGAGAGGAGAAAATAGACTTTTAGGGAAAATGGGAAGCATGGGGGTGTGTAAGGGGGGAGAATAGGGAAAACTGAAGCTTTATGGGGGTCCCCACATGATTTGGTGGGCCCCACATATGTCTAGGGGTTAGCCCAACTCTCGCCCGCGGTGGCCCGAAAGGCCAGACCGAACCCGACCGTGGTCGACCTCAGTAGGTGGGGTTACGCCGTGGTCCTCTAGAGTGGGCGAGGTGCCACCGCGGTGGGGTGGTGGCCACCCCCTCCCAGGGTGCCTATGGTGTACCGATTCCACTGTGGATCCCCCCAAATCGTGCCGATTTGGCCCCGACTTCATTTCGAGTCATTTTGGGTTCCAACTCGCGTATTTTCATTTATTTTCAATTTGTTAACTGTGGAACCCGTGAAAATTTCATCTAAACCCATTAATTGACGGTCTAGAATTGTGTCAGGATCATTTAACATGATCAGGAATGCCTATAGCTCAATTTCTACAGTTTATTTCAGTCGATCTCGCATTTAGCAAAATTGAAAATCTTAAGTCTATTTATATGTTTCCTTACACCCTTGTATGTCGAATTTGCACCAGCATATGTCGTGTGACCATAACCCAGGTCCACGTTAATCCAAATCATGCTCTAATACCAACTTGTAACGCCCTGAAATTTGGGGGTCGAGTATAACTCAACTCCTGAGTTCCAAAACATCACTTATGTAACATTTTTAATGATAGATGTATGTTGTCTATATTAGTGTATAAAACATGAATTAGATTAAGCTAAATTAGCAAAACATAATCCAGGGATAGTTGTAATACGTAAGCGGAAGACTGAAATGAATATATAAACCAGTATAAGCCCCCAAAGTATGTATGCGTTGCCAAGTCAATAGTTATAAGTATTGTTTCAAAATACAAATGTCCAAATGTGATAGTCCACTACAAATATAACCCTGAATCCCCATCGATCAGAACACGGCTCACATGAACCTGCCTGAATATTGCATGTAGGAGAATTCCTCCTCATTATCCTCAAAATCTGGCTCTACCTCGTGGATCACATCATCATCTATAACTCAGACAGAATCTAGTTGGTGTTTAAACACCGTCCCAGAACGTGGGAGTGAGTGATCAACTCAGTGGAGCTATACAACAAAGGTTAACATGTTATCAATTCTGTCAAGCAGTAATGATAAAGCAGTACAACAAGCAAGTCCTAAGTACTCTGATTAATGCAAGGATGGAATGTAATCATGATGCATGCCCTCGCCTGCAATCCCTCTGCGATCTTCATCTCACAGTCGTGCATGTCAGTCACTTCCTCAGTGCCCTGCCCAACGTCAAACAGCACATGCAGTGCGGTGCATGAATGTGATTACCAAGTTCTTATTAGTCCATTTAAATACAGCAGGATTGAGAAGCTACGGTACCTCTCTTTTATCAATTCCCAAACAATGATCCATTATAGGGTCGTCAGTCCTAGTAAATCTCATACGATGTTGCAGTTCTAGGTCACTGCAAAGGGCTCGTCACCTGATCAATGCAAGCTTAGTTTTACTCTAATTGCATTAAAAAAACTTGTCACCTCAACGCAGTCTCAGAGTATGCTCAAGGTCAGTACAAATGACTCATCGCAAAGTCGTAGGCCGACAGCACGAATACAGTGTCCCATACCTCCATATTCAGTTCACGAGTCTATATTGCTCATTGGTCACTACGGGGAAGCTCGTCACCCCAGCGTAGGCCGACAGCTAGACCACGGTGTCCCATACCACAATGCCCGGCTCATGATTCTTAGCGGATCGAGGTACCAAGGTTAACAGGGTTTTCACTAGTGATTTTGGTACCTTAGATTTAAACAGTAACGTCCAAACATGATGAACATACATCGGGCTAATCGGGTTACTTGACGAGCTCGACTAGCACGAGCACACGTTCAGTTGATCGACATGAAGTGCATAAGCACTCCGTGTGGCCTAACTACTACCGACATCCCAAGTACAGCTCAGATTCATCGAACACATCCTATGTGGTGAAAACAACATCAGCTACCAGTTCGAGGCCTATTACTGATCGCCTGAACTATGATATAATCCCAACCGCGTGTAATCACAACAAATAAGTATATGAGATAATCAAAGCAGTAATGAATACTTAAGTCAAATCCTACAATCATTTAAGCATGCTATGGAATATAACTTAAACATGAATATACAGTACATGGAGGAAATCATACACATAGTTAAACATGAATAAATAGGCTATACAGTACATGGAGAAAATCATACACCCAGCTAAGGTAGTTGGGATATATCTCAACTCTCTTATAAATTACAATTTACTAACTACTAACTCATTCAGACATTTTTACAAACACTTAGATTACACCTTCCAACATAAATCATTTATGTTGGTTATATTACGTATTAGGGTAAATCCTCTTGTCAAGGAATTGTCGCATATATAACAATCATGTACCTATGACAGTTAATCATGGCAATCACAAATCCAGATTCCAAATAAATATAAACATTTCAACAAACACATGAAATACCCTATACACAACATAGTTTATATGTATACGTAAAGCGAAACAGACATCGCATTTGGCATGTGTAATGACACCCACGTCAGTAATAAATCATTAACTGACATTGAAAGCCTTGAAAATCATAACCTAAACGTATATAGTCCACACCTTATGCCAGTAAACACGTAATGGATTTGTTCTAGACGCTTAGTCTTTGTCAATGGCGGATTGGCAACCTATAGCATGAGTTATGTTATCTATTTCATCACTTATGCTATATGAAGCCCTAAAATAGGTTAGGGTTTGGTTTCCTTACCCAAATATGGAATCGGGATCGCCCGTATAGCGATACGAATGGACGGATTTGGCACGTAGCGTAACTGGGAAGAACCCCAGGATGAATCTCCAACTCACTCTCTCTATTTCCTTTCCTTTTCTTCTCCTTTATTTGCTAGGGTTTTAGAATTCATATGGAATATGTGAGAGAGAGTTTAAAGCCCTTGTATAGGCCCAGAACTGACGAGAATGGCCCCAGGGCCAAGGTATACTTAGATTATAGTCAAATTGGGTCTGTTCCAATTCAACGGAGCATTTTTAGAGGTCCCTTTGTTGAATGTGGTCAAACTTAAGCTCCCTAATATTGGATCTTGGTCAAGCTAATTTTCAGTCCGATCGGATCTACACATCGACCATGGCAGACTAGTTTCAGTTCGATGGTCACCGATTTTCGATCAGGGCCACAAGTACATTGTCGTGTGTGGGACATTTCCCCTGATCTGAGGGTGTATTTGGGTTAGATTCTAATGGTCTAAATCCTGATATTTGGCCCGCAAGCGACACGACTCAGATTACTTAAATTCGGATTTATTTCCTAAAGATATTTACATTTCTCACACACTTCGTTCCGGACTCAAGTAAATAGTCTTCGGACATCATCTGGACTTAATTTTTGAGGTGTTTATCAAGTCCAACTATGCTGTCATAATTTTATAGTTTCATAGCTATCGGACTTTCGACGTGCGGTCCAGGTCCGATATGAAGTTTCAATCTTCTCCCGTGAGCAACTGGGTTTAGAGATTGATCCTAGATTTTAGGGTAATGTAGCGTTAACGATTTCACAAGTTTTGGGTTTTGCAGATCGTATTAAAAGTGATTAGTACTAATTTCACAGGTAATCTAGTTTAGCGCTAGGTAATTCACGTTAAATTTCTAAAGGATTTAGTCCTTGGAGATTTCTGCCTGAGGTGGTACTTGGGTCTCTGTATGGATTTTTTCAGGATGTTACATATGCTCTATATACTTATCATAGTCTTCTGCTTGTGTAATTAATCGTCTCTGGGTTTGATATGCTATTTTGGTATAATCTCACTTATGTTTAATCCACTAATACAGACAACATTTAATCATCATTATCTATGTTGCATAAGTGATGTGTTGGAACTCGAGAGTTGGGCTCCTGCTCGACCCCCAATTTTTAGGGTGTTACTCTTATTGTCTGCCAAATTTTGTAGCCATGATGTGGACATGAATTCTTGAGATCTTTTAACCTTTCCCAGCATTGGAAGGTTTCTTCCTATTTATGAGCGAAGTTCATGATCGCCTTCCTTAAAGTGTTAGTTTTATGAAACAAAAAAAAATTGAGAAATTCTTGGGTCATCTTGGCCCATGTGCCAATAGATCATGGCTTTAAGGAGTGCATCCACATCTTAGCCTTCTCCTTTAGTGAAAAGGGGAACAATTTGAGTCGCAATGTATCCTCAGACACGTTTGGAAAGTGTAATGTGACTACTATCTCATCAAACTCATTGATGTGCAAGTATGGACTTTTAGAGTCTAGTCTATGGAATTTAGAAAGGAGTTGTATCACTTCAGGTTTAATATTCATGTTTCTTACATTAA
Source organism: Magnolia kwangsiensis (assembly GCA_037074715.1). Classification (NCBI taxonomy): domain Eukaryota; kingdom Viridiplantae; phylum Streptophyta; class Magnoliopsida; order Magnoliales; family Magnoliaceae; genus Magnolia; species Magnolia kwangsiensis. Next base: position 61,050,344 of record CM073583.1, on the reverse strand, counting down.
GTGGAAACGTTATGCAGTAAAGTGTACTCACTCTCGCTGGTTGTAAATAATCGCATAAAGTACGAAGCGGAGGAGCACTATGCACCTCATTCTTATCATGAACCTCCTCAACTGGAGGTTGAGGTTGATTTGCATCCATTACTTTAATTAACTAAGAAGATCTCAAGTGGTGTCTAATCCTTTAATGGATAGGCAATCATTCGACTAATCCTCCTTCACTCAAGAGACGTTGAGTCTCGTCATGAACCCACTTGGGCATGAAACATGCACAACCCTTAAGAACCAAACAATTAAAACCTAGAAGAAAGAAAACTAAAGCAAATAAGAAATCTAGAAAAGAAAGAGAGAATTGGAAAGAGGTTACCGGATTGGAGTTGCTATGTTAAAATCCTACAAAACATGTTATTTTCTAATAATAATTTCAGAAAAAATCATAACCTAAAAAAAAAAAAACCAAAACCTTAACCATAATCTTAACCTAGTTCTAATACAATTAATCTCAGAAAAACGTAATCATAATACCCAACAATGGCGTCAAAAACTTGTTCACAACCCTAAGTGTAAGGTCGCAATGTAGTAATAACTCAGTGAGATCGAGGTCGAATCCACAGGGACTAAACTTATACGTAATCTAAAAATAACTAAAACTAGAACTAGAAAAAGATCTAAATTGAATTCTGGAATAGTTGAAAAGAATTGTGAATAAAGTATCAATAATCAAAAGGAAATTAGAGCATCAAGGATCCACTTGTAGCTATTAGGATATTACCTTACTTGATTCAATAAACAAAACTGGAATTAGAGTCCTATCCTATCCAATTGAAAGATGAAGCAATTAAATCAAATCTCTGAACTTTTCATTGATTAAGTCCTCACTGAAGGAGTATCGTGATGATTGGAAGGGAATTCATGCATCCACCATGCCCAAGAGACAACGGTGAATCACGAGTTTTATTAATCTCACAATCTCAAAATAGGAAAAGAAGATATTCAAAGCTATTACAGTCATCTATTGTAATTTGAGTTACAATAAATCATAAACTAAAAATATTCCTTAAATTCAAGCTAGAAATCAATGACGTTCAACATAAACAAGAATCAAAGCAAAGAAAACATCAAAATAAACTACAACTTCACCTCTTAGCCTTAGCTAAGAGATTACCTAGTCATAGCTAACTCAAAAACAAAAGAAAAAGTAAAAGATATACTAGAATCTATGAAGAAATCAAAGTGGAAGAACGTTGTTAGCGCTCCACCTATGCCTTCTTCCCTTTCCAAACCGTAGAAGATGTTTTGGAACATCATATGGACTCCTATTTATAGTTATGGAACTCTAACTTTTGCGCCAATTTGGAAAAAATCTGGAAACCACCTCAATTTTATGTACTTTGCATAGTTTCCAAAATAGACTTTTAGAACTTTCAATTTTTAAATTCAGAGTTTCAAAATATATTTTTTTAGGACAATTTTCAGGAATATGTTTTTTTTGGACAATGTTCAGGATTCCTTTTCTTCACTTCAAATCTTTGATTCTCTTCATTCCTCACTTAGTTTTCTTGGATCTTTGGCATGTGAATTCTTCATTAATGACTTCCAAATCTCTAAATCTTCATTTAGTAATCTTTTGAGCATAAATCATCAATTTCACCTTAAACTCTCGAAATCACCTCGCACATGAAAACATGCATAATTAGATCGATTAAGCACTATCATGTTTATAAAACTAAGGTATAAATAGCGAAAAATATGAAATATTTCACACTCAACAGTTAGCTAGACATAGGGTTTGATTTATCGAACACCCATGGAGACCAAGGCAAGCCATAGCTAGAAAATGGGCCGAAAACTCTATGGCTATTGTACGATTAACCTGAGATGGTTTGGCTGGCCAAAGGTAGGGTTAGGCTAGTCGAACTACCCTAAAAGCTAAAGAAATAACATAATAAGTTACAACTTAAAAAAGTCACTAAGATATACTTTATCCTAGGGTCACTCCTTAGGTCTTCTTTACTTGTAGGTTAGCATACAATTGATTCTTCTCTTAAAATTCTTTCAAGCCTTCTAATCTTGAGATATGTGCCATGTTCAAGTCATGCCATACAATATATATATATATATATATATATATATATATATATATATATATATATATATATATATATATATATTAATATTGTTTACGAAATTTGGCAATATACTTATGTGCTTAAAACATTAACATCTGACTTTTCTCTTAAGAATGTTACCTAAGAATATCTTGTGTAGTCATCAACTATAACTAAGAAATATTTCTTTCCACCTCTACTTTCTATTTTTGTTTGTCCAACTGAGTCCATGTAGAGAAGTTCAAAAGGTCTAATAGTGGATAAGGAGTTCACTTTCATGTGATAACTCCTAATTTCCTTGCCAACTTGACAAGCACCACATATTTTATTTTCTTTCTTACTCAACTTGAGTAAGCCTTACAAGTGATCTCTTTTGCTCAACTTGTAAAGATATCTATAATTTACATGTCCAAGATGTTGATGCCATAATTCAGTCTCATCTGTTTGGACCATGTAACATGAAAGGTTTGTTGAGCTAGTGTCATCTATTATATAGTAATTTTCAGAAGTTCTACTACCATTTAATACCACATTTCCCTCTTCACTAATCATCTCACATCCATGATTAGAAAATCTAACACTATGATCATTGTTGTAGATTTGAGATATACTAAGAAGGTTATGTTTCAATCCTTTAACAAATAAAACATTTTCAAATATAGATAAGTTAGGAAGATGTACATTACCTTGACTAATAATCTTGCAGCTGCCACCATCTCCAAATGCAACTTATCCACCATCAATTTCATTAATATTTGAGAGAATGGTTTTATCACTTATGATGTGTCTAGAACATTCACTGTTCAGGTAGCATCTTAAATGGCTACTTTCTTTGAAAGCTGTGTGGATGACAAGACATTTAACATTTGGAAGCCACTTCACAACGGTTCTAGGATTTGGATGGTCTCTTTTCTTTTATTGTCTTTGGGAGTTAGGATTTCTCCTTTTTTTTCCTATATACTCTTTTCTTATTTGAGTTGGCTTTCCATAACTCTTTGAGCAAGTCCACAATTTTATCAATAAGAAGAGGATTGTTAATTTCTCTAATTTGATATCTCTGGTTGTTGGTAAAGTTTTTCACTTTAAAAAATAATTCTTGAAAGGGTTTTTCTATTTTCTAAGATAGTCTTATTGTGGTCAAACTCAGTCTCGTTTTGAGTTTTCACTTTATAGTTCAAGGATTCTCCTTTCAAAAAAGTAGGAGTAAAAGTCTTAGGCTTTAGATTATTATAGATGTTGTAGCCAAGGCCAAACTTATCGCCATACCGGTGAGATGAGGTTAGTAATTTTTCAATTTTTTATTTTTTTATTTTTGTCTCATCAAGTATAATTCCAAGTATCTATTGAACTCTGAAGTGAAGAAACTTTAATCCTCAATTTCTCATAATCTAACTTGGAGATTTTGAAGTTCTACATTTTTCAAACATAAACGTAGTTTGGATTTTTTAAAAATAATTAGAAAGTGAGATTTTTCTAAAACAGCCTTTCAAGTTCTAATTGCAATTCCTCACACTTTTTCTTTTGCATTTTCAATTTCAATGTAATTTTGTAACTTTCTCTAAAGAGAGCATTATGCTTCTTGAAGGTCTTCATTTACAGAGTTACTCATGGGAGTTTCATATCCAGATGTGTTACTATCTTATGGAATAGTGACTCTAGCTATTGTCATGAATGCATTTTGATCTCTTACTTCTCCTTAATCTGATACATCAGATTCTAATTCTAATTCAGATTCCAACGATTCATCCCAAGTGGAAATCATACCTTTTCTTTTTAATTTATCCTTTTTAAGACATTTTGAAGCAAGATGCCCAAACTCAGAGCAGTTGTAACATTGGGTGTCTTTAGATTTTGGTGTCCAATAGCTAAAATTAGCCTTTTTCTTAACATTTTTTTTTAAAAAAAAAAAATCAATTTTCCTTTTATTTTTAATTTTTTTATAAAATTTCTTTGCTAATAATGGCATATCATCCTCATTTTTCTCATTATCCAAATTTTCATTCATTACATTTAACAGTGAGAAAATTGATTTTCAAAAAACTTTTGACAATAAAAAGGACAATTCTATCTAAACGGCTAGAATGTTATCCCATGTGAGAATCGTTTATATACATACACACACACACACACACACACACACACACACACACACACACACACACACAAAAGGGTAATTCTGTCTCATGTCTATTGGCAAAGAAATTTTATAAAATTTTTTAAAAAGAAAAAAAGAATATCGATTTTGAAAAAAAAAATTGACAAGAAAAAAGACAATTATAGCTATTGAAAAGCTAAATCTAAAGACACCCAATGTTACAACCACTTTGAGTTTGGACATCTTACTTTAAACTATCCTAAAAAAAAGATAAATTATGAAGAAAATGTATGATTATCACTTAGGAAAAATCATCATAATCTGAATTTGATTCAGAATCTGATGAATCAAATTACGGAGAAGTAAAAGATCAAAATGAAATAATGACAATAGCTAAAGTCATTACTCTAAAAGATAGTAAAACATCTAGATATGAAACTCCCGAGAGTGACTCTAAAAATGAAGACCTTCAAGAAGCATATGATGCTCTCTTTAGAAAAAGTTGCAAAATTGCATCAAAATTGAAAATGCAAAAGAAGAAGTTTGAGGAATTGTAATTAAAACTTGCAAAGGCTGTTTTAGAAAAATCTCACTTTTCTGATTATTTAAAAAATTCAAACTAGATTTAAGTTTAAAAAATGTAGAACTTCAAAATCTCAAGTCTGATTATGAGAAATTGAGGAATGAAGTTTCTTCACTTTAGAGTTCAAAGGATATTTAGAATTATACCCAAGGAGACAAAAAAGCTTGAAAATTTACTAACATTATCTCACTAGTATGGTGATAAGTCTAGCCTTGGCTATAACATATATAACAATCTAAAGCTTAAGACTTCTACTCCTATCTTTGTGAAAGGAGAATCCTTGAACTCTAAAGTGAAAACTCAAAAGGGAGAGAGTTTGATCATAAGAAGACTATCTTAAAAAATACAAAACCCTTTCAAGATTTTTTTAAGTGAAAAATTTTTTCCAACAACCATAAATATCAAAGGAGAGAAATTGGCAAGTGGCAATTGTTTTTTTTTCCTGTCCCGAAATAGTGAGAAATGAGCCCTATAGTAAAAGGATTAGAGCTTTGGTTAGCCTACAAATCCTTCAGGTTAGCCAAAGTTGAAAAGGTCGAGCTATACGTCCTAGAGAGGGGGGGGGGGGGGGGGGGGGGGGGTGAATAGTACTATGCCAAATTAAAAAATAAATGCAGAATTTAAAGAATGATAGCACAATGAAATTATAAATAAGCACAACTAAAAAGCAACCTCAAATGTACTAGTCTTGAGAGGTTGATACAAACTTAGTTCTAAGGACAACCTAACACCAAAAATCAAAGCCTTATGGCAGGATAACCGTACTAGAACATTTGTAAGTATCAAAAACCCAAATCAATAAAGAGGCAAAGGAAATAGAAAATAAAATAAACTAAGCTATTATAACATTCTCACAAGTGCTTAAAATAAATTACACCATTCACCACAAATGCTTAAAGAAAATTACAACATTCACACATAGGCACATTCAACAAGTCACCACAACACTAGAAATTATAGTGGTTCGCTTGTGAAACTGTTAGAAAATAGCCACAAAACCACTCCACTCCTAATATCTACTCCCTCGGGATATTAGCGTTCACTATGAAAAAAGATTTTCCAAGGTTCACCTTAAAACCTTCAAAATTGTTTCTTTGATTGGGCTTACACAATTCCAAAAACTCCACACTCGGAGATTTCTAGATCACCTCAAACAAACTAAAAAGAGATTTTTCTGGCACAACCTCAAAAATTAAAAAGAGATATACAAAATGTAAATATACTTATCTAGAAATTCTCCCTTAAAGAAGCTCGGTAGAACCGATCCGATGTAGACAAAGATGTTCAATGTCCAGTCTCACAAATGAAAAGGTTCTAGTTCTAAATGATTTTTAAATTAAATCAACCTGGGCTAGACTGATTTGATTTTGATCTCAAGAAAGGGGAAAACACAAATCCCTTCTTAAAGTAAGATTAGAATAAAAATCTCAAAATCAAATAACAAAAGCTAATTAAAGAGAATATTAAATGAACCCAATATAGCTTAAAAATATCACAAATTTATCTCTCAGAATGGTTTCTTGATTTTTTTTAATGAATGAATAAACTCTGAAATTCATGCTCTATTTATAGGTGAAAATATTGTTTTCTCGACTGGTTTAAGGGTCAATTTGACTGGTTGAAGGACCAAAAAAAATTTTAATTTTCAGGCACGATAAGATAAGACCGTTACTAGACTGGTCAAGCGGCCTGCTTAACTAGTCGAGCAATGCACTCAACTGGTCGAGTGGGACCAGAAAAGCTTGCTGGACTTTGAGTCAACCCTACACGACCGATCAAGCACTGTTCACTCGACTAGTCAAGTAGTCTCCACGACTGGTCAAGAGTCCAACAGAAAATTCTGAAAATTCACAACAAACCTTGGACTAGTCGAGAAAAATCTTAGATTGTTCGAGCCAGTACTTGGACTAGTCGAACAAGGTCTAAGACTAGTCGAGAAAATGACCTCTATAAATATATGAAATGAGCCACATAAAATATGAAATGAATATGACACAATCTAAGGTCAATCTAGGATCATCCAAACATATTTGTGAGTAGGAACAAATGAAACATCATTCGCTTTCGAATCTTGATATCTTGTGATTCTTGAAGCTTGAATTCGATCACTTGAACTTGAACTTGAGTGAATTCTTGAATCTTTAGTGTATAGGAGTTGAACTTTAAACTTGAACTTGAGTTCTTGAGTTTGAGCTTGAGCCCATGAACTTCAACACTCTTCACCTCAACTTGAAGATGTAGGCAAGTTTGATGAAGATCCAGAGAACTTGAAATGTATGAACCTGATTACTTCAACTCAAAGCATGATACAAATACTAAATTGTTTGGCACAACAAAATTTGACAATACTACGGGTACTCGATTTACACAATAGCATTTACAATCTCTCCATTTGTCAAATTTATGAAAAAACCAAAGAATCATGCACTAGTTATATAAGCATAATAAAGAATCATGCACCATATGATCAAAACAAATGATCAACAGACACAACTCCCCCTCAATCCAGGAGAGGTGATTTGCAGAACCTATAAAAAAAATTCAAACATACCATACTTCATATTCCACAATCACAACATCTCCACAATTTCTCCCCCTTTTGTTACAATATGACAAAGGAAAGATAATAAAAGATAAGAGAAGTAAAGGAAATAAGATAGGAAATAGTATCACCATGATAATCAAAATATAAACGAAAGGCACAATAGCATGTCCACATACTAAAAAGTAAAAGTATGTCAAAGAAATATCCCAACACACAAAGGGTAGAAAGTATTAATACATGTCCATAAAGAAATAAACAGCTAATCAGATCTAGATGAAGGAGCATAAATAGAAGGATGTATCTGATGTAGTCCCTTGTTAATGCGTTTAAGATATTTGTGCGTGTATTTGAATTAATTTTCTTGGGATACATACATACCCTCTACCTTCTCTTCAAGGGATCGCAAATGCTCATCAAAGTCAGAAGGCTGAAAGTCAGGATCAGCCGCAGAGTCTGACTCAATCTCATCAAATAAGTCATCCATATTAACATCATCAGGAGGCAAAACATCCTCCTCTTCGGTTGCTTCAAAAACTCCTCCAGCACCCACATCAACTTGGCTAGGAGCTAACCTTAAATTCATCTTATTTATGTTCAAGTTGTTGAAGGGAAGATGGTTAATGGGAGCTTTTTCAACAGGCATAGCCACAAGACTATGGGTGGCTAAGACAGTCATAAGATAGGTAAATGGAATATCACTATGACTTGGATGGAGACAAAACTGAATCATGATATAATAGATAAGAGATGGAAGTAATATAGAGACACCAGTAATAATAGAGTGAAGGATGCAAGCTATGAAAGAAGTAAGCTCAGTCTTATTACCAAACCTAGTGTAAGGCCCGTATCCTAGATCGTACCGTTCCATATGCTTCTGCGATCCTCCGGTCTAATTTCGACAACCTACGACCTGTAATCGGCATTTATGCACAACCCTAAGTTGCACCCTGTATATCTGAGTCGACTTAACTCGAGACTTGTAACCTTGCGACCGTACCATTGTCGCGGTTCCAACGTCGTGTCTCGCACGCCGATGGAATACCCGGGCTAGGAGATGTGGGCTCACGTTCAATTCGAGGAAAATATGAGACATTTATAAAACCCAATAGAACATCACATCAATCTCATCAATCACATCAATTAAGTACACATCACTCCCATCACTCACACCCATCCCCAAGTACAACCACCCTCCCCTAAGTCAAATTTCTCTTACAACAAAGTACACCCATCACTCACTCACCTATCACACCCCATCCCTCTCTCTCTCTTACAACCTCTCTCTCTCATTCTCCCAGCAACCCACATCCTAACCTCCATGAGAGAGCTTGGTGTAGCCCACCTTTTTACCTCCCATCTCCACCATTTAAGCTTCATCTCAACCATTGAATCTCATCTATTGGAGCTCTAAAATGCGTTAATGGAAGGAGAAGTCTATGATCAAATGTGGGTGATCATAACGTAAGATCTTAATTTTTGATGTAGGGCCCACTTATGATGGGACCCACTTTGATGTATGTGTTGTGATCTATGAGGGGCCCATAGTGGTGAGGTCCCTCCACTACACCATGTCTCTCTCCCTCTCTCTCTCTCTCTTTCATTTTTATGGTGACAAAGAAGCCTTGTGGCTCACCCGACTGGACCACACCATGAAGTATGTATTTTACCCATACCATCCACCAAGTTGACCCACATAGGTGGTGAAATTCCACTACAAATGTGAGTGTGGGGTGTGTAATGGGCGTTGTTGCCAGCATCCCATGCTATATGGGTTTGTAGTGAGGTGTGTAGGACCATAACAAGCCCCACTCATGATACATGTATTTAATCCACACTGCCCATTCAATCTCACAGCTCATTTTAGGCGTTAAGTCGAAAAATGAAGCTAATCTAAAACTCTAGCGGGCCACATCATAGAAAATAACGATATTTACTATTAAAATGTGTTAAGACCCATCGTAATGTTTTCGCACATCAAAACATGCTAAATATTGGGCTTGTTAGGTCTGTCATGAGTCATAGAATCCAATGAATGGATTAGATCGTCCTGATGTGGGCCCCACCTATGAAAAACCTCATATAAACACAAAAAAATAATTAAAAAATAATTTAAAAAATTAAAAAATAATGCGATCAAGACGCTGCTGCTATCAACGTCCAGAGGACGCTATAGTAAGCAGCATCCAGCTACTTCAGACGCTGGGTTCGTGGCACCCAACAGCAGGCCCCACCATGATGTATGTCAAACATCAATTTCATGCATTTGATGGGTCCCCTTTAAACAATGGGGCACCCCAAAAATCAGCCATGCACGGAGCTCAGGTGGTTCACACTACAAAAAATAGTGGTGAGTTGAACGTCTACCACTGAACTTCTTTGGGTCCCAGAAGTTTTGGATATATATGAAATTTATTTTTTCCTCTTTATTTATGTTTGTGTGACCTTATCAACAGATAGGATGGGAAATAGACATTATGGTGGACCCCACGTGAGGCCCACCTGTGAAGGGGATTGGATTGGTTGGTGTACCGCACACTAGCTCTATAGCGGTTATTTGACGCAGTAGGTTCTTTGGAGCCCACCTTAGTGACGTGTGCACCCGGCAGGGGCCCTCTTTGATGTATGTATTGTATCCAAACCATCCACTTGTTTATCCACACTATCTAGATTGTACTGGATGGTGCTAGACAAGGTTTGGACGGTGCTGAAGATTTGGACGGTGCTGATCTACATAGACAATGTTTGGACGGAGCCATGTGGGCCTCACCATGATGTATTTGCTTCATCCACACCATCTAGATATTTGGACGGTGCTAGATAATGTTTAGACAGTGCTGGACAATGTTTGGACAATGGTGGACAATGTTCGGATAGTGTTGATTTACATGGATAATGTTTGGACGGTTCTGATTTGGACGTCTAATGTTGGACAGTGCTGATCATCATTAGGGTGCCATGTGCCCCATAGAATGATAGTGTACGGTAATACACATGTTGCACCTACAACTATTGAAATGATTTTAGATGTAATCCAAGATCCCACTTGAGGCCCACTTTGATGTATTTTCTAGCACATTCGAGAGGCCCACTTTGACATACTTGTGGCCCATCTATGAGGTCCACCTTGATGTATTTTATGGCCCATTCGTCAGGCCCACCTTGATGTATTTTGTGGCCCAATCGAGAGGCCCACTTTGATATACTTGTGGTCCATCTATGAGGCCCACCTTGATATATTTGTAGCCCATATATGAGGCCCATTAGTGCAGCCCACTTGATGTGTGTGGCCTATTAGTGTGGCCCATTGATGCAGCCCACTTGATATGTATTAGGTCCATGTGATGTGGCCCATAGTGATGTGTGTTAGGCCCACTTGATGTATGAGACCCTTGTGTGAGGCCTATTATGTTGTGCATGAGGCCCTCGTGTGAGTCCATGGGCCCACTATATGTTATGCTCTATGTGGGCCACTCCTTGGGAGAAATGTTGGTTAAACGTCCACATTAATGGGTAATGATGGTTAAATGTCCTCATTATGACATTCCCTTGGGCCCTTCGTCAGGCCGATTCTCGTTGTCGATTATCAAAGCCGGTAAGTGATACCAATTATGAGTATATGACAGTATAGCATCATAATACATACCTATACACATCATCTGCATGTTTGTTATGAGATATGATTGACCATTTCATTTGTCATTGGGCAGGTTGTTATGAGACTCCCTGATAGGCTGAGATTGTCTCACATGAGCGCATGGTAGTTACAGGATTAATGTATGACTGGATTGTATGATTCATGCATCTTACATTGTGTGTTGTGACTACTGTATACCCTAGCGACATCAGGGTCGTAGCCTCCACAGGCATAGTTGGATGGCCAGATGGGATACGAAAAATCTGTTACTAGCATCGAGTCGTCATAGATGGCCCTAGGTGAAAACCCGTAAACCTTCTTGGTACTAGAGGTCCCTCCAACATTGGGACCGAGTAGATATATATAAGCACATGAGGGCCGTATACCAGTAGGTCGCGTCTCCCACTGTGTCGTGGTTGGTTGGAAGGGGGTGTGGCCTTACCCGCCTAAGGGAGTAGGCAATGCTAGGGTGAGTCTAACCAGCTCATAAATGGGTCTACTATCAACGAGTCGGGCCAATATTGGTAGGCTAGTAATGAGGACTCTTCCACTTACCTAGTTGTATTGTGCGCTTGATGGGGCAGCAAGCTAGCGCAGAGTGTACTAAACCCCGGTAATTATCCTAGAGATGTACGGTACTAATATGTGGATTATTGAGTAGGAGTTACATATTAAACATTTTACTCATTCATTCATTCATTCACTATCCACTCGTGCTGGTGGTGCGTAACTAATTGATATGTGTACCTTCGCAATGATCAGGATTTCGTTTGGGGCACGTGACTAACCTGAGATAAGGAGTTTACCACATTGAGTCTGACTATATAAATTAGGTATGGGACTGGTTTGGATAGAAGCTCCTTGTGATGGACCCCATAGCCAGCGATATTACGTACTACCATCCCAACTTCACACTCCAACATGGTTATTCCATTCGCACCGCATATTGTTGTTCACTCCCCAAGTATATGGTTGTGATGTAGTAATAAACTCAGTGAGACCGAGGTCAAATCTCAAGGGACTGGAACTTGTACATAATCTGAAACTAAATAGAACTAGACTTAGACTAAGATGAAATATAAATCGGATGTAATCGAGTGAATAACGATGAAATTTTATCTAAAACTTAAGAAATTCAGAGGAAGGAAACTATGGATTCAAAGGATCCACTTGTAGAGATCAAAGAGATCTTATGCCTACTTCAAGATTTCAACTGGACTTAGAGTCCCATCTTCATTCAGTTGAAGAGTGTAACCATGAAAATCAAGACTGAACTTCCTTTGATACAGTTTTTAAGAGATGAAAGGTATATGAATTAGAATGGATTCCATCACTAAACCATACCCAGGAGACAAAGCAAAACAACAGAATTAAACTAATTACCAACAAATCAACAATGTATGAAGGTTATGAAGGGTACCATCATCCAACCATGCCCAGGAGATGATGGTAAACAACAGGGCTTCCTGACGCCATAAATATAAAAAGGGAAGGAACATGCTCAAAGTTATCACAGACCCATTGTAATTTTAGTCACAATAGACCATTAAAAACTAAAACTATTTCCTTAATTAAAATAAAATCAACATCAGTTCAATCTAAACAAAAGGTTCAAACAAAAAGTCTCCCCATCAAGCTACAAGCTTCACCTTGTAGCCCTAACTAAGAGGTTTAGCCTAGAATAGACATGATTAGGCTAAACATCCTTAAAGAAATAAAAAGTAGTAGAATTAAACAAATAAAAAAAATAAATACTACTTCACTCTCTCTCTGTCTGCTCCATGGCTACCTCCAAATTGAATGTCCCACACATTCTCTCTCTCTCCTTCTTTTATAAGCATAAGGAGGAGAGTCGGTGGGGCTTGCAGCGTGCATTTTTCTTATGCAACAATTAGCGAGCGAACTAAGCTTCTTGGCTGCGCAATCATTTTTGAGTCGTACCGAGCAATCGGACGCGAGATCTATCTCATTCAATGTCCTCAGCCCTGATCGGACAACCCTGGGATCATTTTGGAAGGTCAGGATCATTGGTCCGATCCTAGCCACGTTCTCTGAATGGCCCGCTAAATCTGTTTAACACACGCTCCGTGCATGCTGCGAACTACACCTGCGCTGGTTCTTGACGGGGCCCACTTCATTTTTCTCTCGAGAAATCTACGTCATCCACCCGATTACTCTCAAAATTTCAATCGGGAATGGTGTGATTCCATTCAGATTCGGTGTGGTCCATGGAGTTCTTCTTGTACCGTCCATCTCTCGTTTGAACAATTGAAAACTGAATCCTCGCTGATTCTTGGAAATTTTCCACCTAGGTCTTGGTCATTGGGCCTGTAGGACTCTGATGGATGGTCCGAATCGTACCTCTGAAGCATGGAGGTAGCTCACAAGATTCATCCGCAGGCTCTGTTTAGGCTCTGTTTGCGAAACAGAGCCTGCGCATTCGCGTTGTGGTGGTTGGTGGACCCATGATTGAATTCTAATGAGAAATCCACGACGTTCATTAGAATCATAACAGAAAACCATTTAGAGATGGCTGGTTTTGGATCGATTTAGGTGTGGCTCATTGAATTGTAACCCAACCGTCCATCCTGCGTTTAAAAGGAGATCTACGCATGTATACATCTATGAGACCAAAAGTCCCCCATGTACAGAGTCGTGGCCACTCCTGGAAGTGAATGAATGGTCCAGATCATGTAATGGACCCACGATGGGGGCCCACAACATGCAAAAGGCCCAACAGCGCCCCCCTACTGTTGGTTTACGCAGAAAGGGTTGGGTCAGCCCAGCTTTGACCGGGCTACTCGACCCGTGTGGTGTGGGAGTGCACCACACTGTGCATTCCCACCTTATATGTGGGGTCCAATGTAATGTATATGTAAAATCCTCTCCGTCCATCCATTTTTTTAGCTCATTTCATGTGTCGAGACCAAAATTGAAGAATATCAAAATATCAGGTGGGCCCCAAATTAATAATTCATGGGCTGATCTGACCATTGAACTACTTTCACATGGATTTAATGGCTAAAATTTGACTTGTATGGTTAATTTATGGTCATTAGACCATATATGAAGTTTCAAGCTGAACGGATGGTTGGAACCCTATGATCTTACATTCTGGACCAATTTTGGGCCACTTGAGCTTCAGTTTTTTAATTTTTTTCAGATCTCTGGTCTGTAAATCCTTCGATCTCGGTCCCCTAGAGTCTGTCCCTTGCTTTGGTGATTCTAGAGCATCAAATCCATACACTTAGCACCCTTTTTCAGTCCAAGCTTATAAATTCACCTTGCAGCACAAACACAATTAAAATAAAGAGTTAAACGGTATCATGTTCGTAAAATCAGGTAATAACTAGGGTCTAATATGCAATATATGACCCTCAACACATCCCCCGTTCAGCATCTTATTAGTCCCAAGCAAAGTATGTGAAAAATAAGTTAAAAACTATAGGACAATCTCTAAAAACTGAAGCAATTTTTTAAAACAATCAAGATACTAGAAGTCTAAAATTCATGAATGTTAGGCATTACATTCCCTATACTCAAGTGCTCAGTGGACTTCATAATCAAGATCAAAGTATTAATCCATCAATTAGAAAAAATTCTAAACATTAGGATCCATGAGTATAAAGTCTAATCTCAACTTATCATCATTAAAATTCACTTCTCTATTTTAGGATATAATTGGTAACCAATAAGAGAATTCATGATAACTAAGACTTAAACCAAAACTTGCCTCACAAATCATCTTTTCATTCTTCCAGCTTTTAATTTTTTCACTAAAAGTAATGCCAAGAAGGGGAATCAAATCCTCACCTATAGGGAGCAAACCTATAGTGATGACTATACACCCAACCCTTTTCAGATATCATCCATGGAGAATTAAATATACACCTATAGGGAGTAAACCTATGGTGAAGATTATTCGCCCAACCCTTTCTAAAGGTATCTATTTTTTTATTTTTTTTTAGCTAGGTATTTTCTTTTTCTTCACTTGATCATGACGGGCAAATTTTCCAGACGGGTTCCTTACATGCTTAGTGATTACGAAGTTAACCCTTCAATATCAAACTAAAATCTTAATGTGAAAGCGAGATGTGACATGTGAAATCATAACTCAATTAATGTTTACAACTTCTAATTCTGGATTAACAATTCAAACTTAACTGTGAAATCTAACAGATACTGAATCCAAGAGTCATAAATTACCAACATCACGTATCTTAAAATTCTAAGTGTCATAGATAGCCGTCAAAATCACTTCGAATTCATAAGAAATTTTAAAAAAATTAAAAATTTTCACAATTTTTGTTCAAGACCAAGAAAACACAGATTAGGTTACCTAACCTAATCTCCCACCCCCAACCTAAAATCTACATTGTCCTCAATGTAAAAGATATGAGCATACAATGCACATGGGACAACGAAAGTAAAGGAAAAGTGATAGGAAGATAGTACCTGGATAAAAAAATTGAGAGAGACTTTTCAAGAGATCGCAGCATGAAAGCCAGTTAGCATGAGAGTGAAGAAACAAAAGTAAACTATCCTAGAATAACGTATCAAGCAAACTAACCTAACAACATAAAACCATCTATCCTAAAACAGCATAAAGCAAACTACCCTAGTCCTAGGAAAGCGATAAACTTATACCTCCATCAGACTAAGAGATCAAGCCTGGTAAACAAGATCAATCAGAGGCTTGGATATGTCCTCTGAATCAAATTTCTTGACAAATAGTTTTAATCGATGTCCATTTACTTTAAATTCCTTACCATTGTCAGGATCTCTTATCTCAATGGCCCCATGAGAATAAGCAGTAACAACAACGTAAGAGCGGGTCCAACAATATCGAAGCTTACTCGGGAAGAGATGTAGGCGAGAGTCATACAAAAGGACTTTCTGTCCTAGTGTGAATGATTTTTACAGAATATGTTGATCATGAAACGCCTTCATCTTGTCCTTGTAAATTCTTGAGTTTTCATATGCGTCATTTCGAATTTCTTCGAGTTTATTTAATTGAAGTTTGGGTAGAGAGCCAGTGTTGTCAAGATTAAAATTTAGATTTTTGATTGCCCAATACGCTTTATGTTCCAACTCCACAGGCAGGTGATAAGTCTTCCCATAGACAAGTCTAAAGGGAGACATTTCAATAAGGGTTTTAAAAGTAGTACGGTACACCCATAAGGCATTGGTAAATTGGGTTGACCAATCCTTATGATCAGGGTTAACCGTTTTCTCTAGAATATGTTTGATCTCCCTATTGAAAATCTCAGCTTGTCCACTTGTCTGTGGATGGTATGGGGTGCTCACCTTATAAGAGATACCGTATTTCTTCATTAATCTCTCGAAATGGTCTATTACAAAAGTATGAGCCCCCATCACTAATGATGGCTAGAGGTGTTCCAAACTAAGAAAGGATGTTCTCTTTTAAGAATTTAATGACTGTGTGATGGTCATTATTTCGGCACGGAATCGCTTCAACCCATTTAGTGACATAGTCTACAGCGAGCAAAATATACAAATTTCCAAAGGATTAGGGGAAAGGTCCCATAAAATTAATGCCCCAGCAATCAAATGCTTCTATGACACGGATGAGATTCAAAGGCATCACATTTCGACGGGACAATGCTCCTAATTTTTGATAACACTCATAAGCCATGCAAAACTCATGAGTGTCCCTGAACATAGTGGGCCAATAAAAGCTACACTGCAGAATCTTGGTTGTGGTCTTTTTAATAAAAAAGTAACCACCATAAGCCTGTGAGTGACAAAAGGAGATGACACTCTGATGCTCATCGTCTAGCACACATCTCCTTAGGATTTGGTCTGGACAATATTTAAACAAATATGGATCATTCCAGAAAAAGTTACACACCTTGGTAAAGAATTTCTTCTTATCTTGTGCAGTCAAATGTGTCAGTATGGAACCTGTGGCAAGATAATTAGCAATATCAGTAAACCAAGGTGAATAGGAGACTCTAAACAATTGTTCATCAAGGAACATATCATTGATATGGGTTACCTCAAGGAAAACAGATATATTAAGGTGAGAAAGGTGATCAGCCATTACATTTTCTACTCCCTTTTTATCTTTAATTTTTAAATTAAATTCTTGGAGTAGAAGGATCCATCATATCAGGCGGGGCTTAGAATCATTCTTAGAAAGAAGATACTTGAATGTCGTATGATCTGTGTAGATAATGATCTTGGATCCAATCAGGTAGGACCTAAATTTATCCAAGGCGAACATTATGGCTAAGAGTTCTTTTTCCGTAGTCAAGTAGTTCACTTGGACAGGATTTAAAGTCCTACTCGCGCAGTGAATGACGTAAGGCCTCTTATCTTTTCTCTTACTTAGAACTGCTCTAAGAGCATAATCAGAAGCGTCGCACATAAGCTTAAAAGGAAGGCTCCATTCTGGTGGCTGCATGATAAGTGTAGAGCTTAACATGCCCTTAAGCTTGGTGAAATCTTCCTGGCATTGCTCAGTTCACTCGTATGGTGCATCCTTTCGAAGAAGATTACATAAAGGATGAGAGAGGAGACTAAAGTCCTTTGTGAAACGTCTGTAAAATCCTGTGTGTCCTAAGAAGGATCGCACGTCTTTGATGCTCTTGGGTGGAGGTAGATTAGAGATAAGATTGATTTTTGCCTTATCTACCTTAATTCCCTTGGACGAGATGATATGCCCAAGGATAATTCCCTTCTTAACCATGAAATGGCACTTCTACCAATTAAGTACCAGATTCTTTTCTTCACATCTTTTCAGCACACATTTAAGACTCTCTAAGCATTCGCTGAAAGATGAACCAAAATAGAAAAATCGTCCATGAAGACCTCTAGATATTTCCCCACCATGTCAAAAAATATACTTATCATACATCGTTGAAAGGTTGCAGGGGCATTACATAACCCGAATGACATCCTTATGTAAGCAAAGGTGCCGTAGGGACATGTAAATGTGGTCTTTTCCTGGTCCTCAGGGACAATTTCAATCTGATTGTAGTCCGCATACCCATCAAGGAAACAATAATAGGAATAACCAGCTAGCCTTTCCAAGATTTGACCAATGAAGGGTAAAGGAAAGTAGTCCTTCCTCATGACGGTATTCAGCTTCCTGTAGTCAATGCACATTCTCCAACCAGTAGTAACTCTAGTTGGCACGAGTCCATTATTGGTATTGGGTACGATGGTGATCCCGGACTTCTTAGGAACCACCTGAGTTGGACTCACCCATCGACTATTGGATATGGGGTATATGATACCCACATCCAATAGTTTAAGAACCTCGGCTTTAACCACTTCCTTCATGTTTGGATTTAGTCTACATTATGATTGTTGAGTGCTCTTCGCATTATCCTTAAGATATATGTAGTGAGTACAAATCAAGGGCTCGATTCCCTTGAATTCCGCTATCGTCCATCCTAGGGCTCCTTTATGCTCAATGAGAGTACCTATGAGCATACTCTCCTATTCTTTCTCCATGTGGGCAGAGATCACTACCGGGTATGTCTCATCCTGACCTAAATAGACATATTTTAAATTAGAGGGTAAAGGTTTTAGGTCAAGCTTCGGTGGCTTAAGGTTAGACGGTAGAGGCACTACATCAGTTTGGGGCAACTATTTAAATTGTGGCCTCCACTGGTTAACTTCAAGTACCGGTGTAGCATCAAGTATGGCACAAATCTCCCTAATCATGTCATCATCAAAATCATGGGGGTATGTCAAGCACGTCTCTAAAGAGTCAGAGGATAAGGTCAGAGGCATTCTATCTTCCACGAAAGAATCAATCATGTTAATGTCGTAGAAATCGTCATCATCCTCTGAGTTTCTGCCATTATTGAAAAAGATGTTTGACTCCAATGTCATATTCCTGAAAGACATAGTCATGACACCATTCCTGCAATTGATAATTGTGTTTGAAGTGGCAAGAAATGGGCGACTAAGAACGACAGGAATCTGAGTGCTCAAGTTATAGACGATTCAGTGTCCAGGATGATAAAATCTACAGGGTAGTAAAATCTATCAACCTAGACCAACACATCCTCGATTATCCCTCTTGGTACATGAACAGAGTGATCAGCAAGTTATAGTATGGTTAGGGTGGGTTTTAATTCACCCAAACCTAACTGTTTGTATACCGAGTAGGGAATCAGATTGACGCTCACTCCTAAGTTAAGAAGTGCGTGATCAATTCGATAGTCCCCGATTACACATAATATGGTTGGGCTACCGGGATCTTTGAATTTCTGTGGCACATCTTGCTTCGGGATGACACTCACTTTCTCAGTCAAGAAGATCATCTTTTGAATACTTTGCCGTCTTTTGGACGTGCATAGGTCTTTCAAGAATTTGGAATATAAATGTATTTATTTTACCGCATCAAGTAGAGGAATGTTGACTTTTACTTGTTTCAACACCTCTAGAATATCCTGAGAGTTAGAGAGAGATTTTGGTGCAACCAACCGTTGGGGAAATGGAGAAAATGGCTTCTCTAAAAGTTTCGGTTCTAATTTTTGTGGGGCATCACTAGAACCATCATTGTTGTCCACTTTCGGGTCCTTAAGATTTTCAGCCCTAACTAGGATGGTTTTGTCAATGATCTTACCACTCCTAAGAGTGGTGATGGATTTAGCTTGTTCCATCTGATTTGAAGAGCTAGGGTCACTTATTTCATATTGCGGCTTGGGATTAGAGAGAGGTTGAGCAGGAAGCATCCCCTTTCCTCCACTTGTTAATTGTGACTCTATCCTTTGAATAGACGACGTAAGCATTCCTAATACTTTTTAGATATCATGAAACGCTTGTGCTGAATTCTGATTAAGTAGCTCTTATTCTTAAATATGTTTTTAAACCGAATCCTCTTGAGGTTTCTCTTGTTATTGTTGTAAAGTTTGATTAAAGAAACCTTGAGGAGTAGCAGTTTGTCCATTCCTCCAACTAAAATTTGGATGATTTTTCCAACCAGGATTATACATATTAGAGGTAGGTCCATTGAAAGGTCTTTGATAGTTATTTACGGCATTGGCTTGTTCAGTCAACACTTCTCAAAATGTAGGTATTATTGGACAATTTTTAGTTGTGTGAATGTTGCAATCACAAATGCCGTAAACAATTTCATTAACCTTATCCTTTTTTCCTTCCATGGCCTCAAATTTTCTTATGAGATTAGTCACTTTATAATTGAGACCATCCTCTTCTTTCAAGAGATACAGTCCACCTTTCTTCTTAAATTGAGTCGGCCTAGACGTGGTGTTCGAATTTGGATAATGGTCCCATGATTGTGTTTTTTCAGCAAGACTATCGAAGTAATCTCATACCTCATCAACATCTTTATTAATGAATTCTCCATTACACATTGTCTCGATCATTTGGCATATGGAAGATGTTAGTCCATCATAGAAAAAATTTGTAATGCGCCACATTTCAAAGCCGTGTTATGAGCATGAACTGACCAGATCCTTGAACCTTTCCCAACATTGGAAGAATGTTTCATCTTCCTTTTGGGTGAAGTTCATGATTGCTTTTCTGAGGGTAATCATTTTATTAAGTAGGAAAAATTTTTTTATGAATTCCTTTTGCATATCATTCCATGTGCCAATGGATCTAGGACGCAGTGAATGTAACCACATCTTAACCTTCTCTTTCAAAGAAAAGGGAAAGAGTTTCAGCCTGACTGTATCTTCAGAAATATTAGGAAAGTATTAGGTGGCTAAAATCTCATCAAACTCTTTCAGAAGTAAGTATGAAATTTCTGATTCAATCCCATGGAATTTAGGAAGCAGTTGGATAACCCCTAGCTTGATATTCATATGTCCTATATTTTCAAAAAAAATCATGCAGGAGGGTGTACTCACTCCCGCCGCTTATAAATAATCTTGTAAGGTATGAGGCAGGGGTGCTTAATGCACCTCATTCTCATCTTGGGTGGAGGGAGTTGATTTGCGGCCATTACTTCAACTAACTCTGGGGATCTCGAGTGGTGTCTAGTCCTGCGATGGACAATCAACCCCTCAATTAATCCTCCTCTACTCAAGAGACGTCGAGTGTTATCACGAACCCACTTGGGCATGAAACACTCGCAACCCTCAATTTAGATTCTAAACCTAAACCTAAGAGGAAGAATAGAAAGGAATTCTAGAAATAAAGAGGCAAAATGGAAAGAAGTTACCGAATTCGAAGTCCTAAGTGAAGATCATGCAAACCAAAACAAACCAAGTTAGTTTATAAAAGATAAAACCGTTATAAACCCAAATTTAAAGGCTAGAGAAAGTAAGGAAATAAGGACGAAGTTACCAGATTAGAAGATCTATCAAAAATCCTATGAGGTAGAAAAATAAGTTAGTTCTAGAAATCAAAAAGAAATAAAAATCTAAAACTAAAGTTAGTAAAATCTTAATCTTAGTCTGATTTTAAAACCAAATAATTTCAGAGAAACATAGCCATCAGTACGGCGCCAAAAACTTGTTCACTATCCAAGTATAGGGTTGTGATGTAGTAATAAACTCGGTGAGACCGAGGTCGAATCCCAAGGGACTGGAACTTTTATGTAATCTGAAACAAAATATAACTAAAATTAGACTAAGATGAAATATAAATTGGATGTAATTGAGCGAATAATGATGAAATATTTATCTAAAACTTAAGAAATTCAGAGGAAGGAAACTAGGGATTCAGAGAATCCACTTGTAGAGATCAAGGAGATCTTATGCCTACTTCAAGATTTCAACTGGACGTAGAGTACCATCTTCATCCAGTTGAAGAGTGTAACCATGGAAATTAAGACCGAACTTCCTTTGATATAGTTTTTAAGAGATGAAAGGTATACGAATTAGAATGGATTCCATCACTAAACTATGCCCAGGAGATAAAGTAAACAACAGAATTAAACTAATTACTACCCAATCAACAATATATGAAGGTTATGAAGGGTACCGTCATCCAACCATGCCTAGGAGACGATGGTGAATAACAGGGCTTCCTGACGTCATAAACATAAAAAGGGAAGGAACATGCTCAAAGCTATCACAGACCCAATGTAATTTGAAATAGCGGTGAAGACCGCTTGAGTTGAAGTAGGAATATGGCAATATGTCCTAGAGGGGGGTGAATAGGACTTTTTAAAGATTTATGAGTTATATTAAAATCCTATCACTCTAATCCTAACAGGTATGTAATTTTCACGATTACTCAAATGTAACTCTACTTTCTTTCAAGCCCAGTAGAGGATCCAATCACAGAACTATTCAATTAATAAGCATGAAGTAGTTATAGTCTATGATGGATGTGACTCTGTGTGTGAAGTGTGAGCAGATATGAATGTAATTAACATAATCACACAAATGATCAAGAACAAGAATCAATCATAGACACAGTCATTTTTATAGTGGTTCGACTACTTGTCTACTCCACTCTCGGCTGCCACACTCAACCCTTGAGTGTACTGGATTTCACTAAGGAGGTTTTCCATGGTTCACCTCAAACCTAAGGTTTTAAATCAGGTTCATCTTCAACCTTTATAACCTACACAGAGGCTGACTGTTTATGCTCTCACGAGCAAGGGTCAACACATAGCACCCGGTTTAGGCACACTGGCCAAGGATCTTACCCTAAGACCCTAACAGAGGTTTTACACGGTTCACCTCATAACCCAAAGTTTTACTGGTTCACTCCTAACCAGATGTTTATGCCGACACAGAGCAAGGGTCCACACAACACACCCACACGTACACTCCCGTCGAAGGCCTCTTCTGAGGACTTGAAAGGGTGAGCAACATTTAAGACTCAATCCTATAAAGGAATGATTACAAGTGTCCTCTGGACTCTAGATACTTATAGATAAGTTGATGAGTCCCTTTTAGCACAGTGATGAAGATCTCTTTCTTATTGATGAAGAGTCTTCAGCTCCCTTGATCCGTAACACAAAAGATGTTCCAATACTAGGCTTCAGGTCGGGTCAAGGTTATGATGGAATTTCACTCTCTAAAGATTTTTCTATTTGGAAGATAGAGTGATTCCAATCATCTATGCATTCAAGGCATCCCAGCTTAATGATTTGCCATCAAGGTAGTAGCTAGAGGATCCTTGAATGCGGAAGTTCATTCCCCAATCCACTCTATTGAATATCAATGATGAGGGTAGATTGAAAGATGAACTCCCTGAGAGAAAGGGCTTAAGATAAATGATATGGAGTTCAAAACACTCAGAAGCACTCTCTTCTTTATCTACCAGCAATAAAGACTAACCTCTCTATATATAAGCAAAAGGTTCCAACGGATATAAAATGGTCACATTTATAAAAGAGTTCGATATCATCTAGTAGGGTCGATATCATCGAGCGTATACTCACGATAGCATCGACTGATCTCTCGATGATACAAACTCAAATGTCATTTTCACTTTTGGAAACCTTTTGCCAATTGGTCGATGGGATCGAGACACACATCAATGTTATCGGATTTCGAACTCCGATTCCATTAATAGAGGGATCGATCTATCGACAGGTGAAAACAAGAGAGACAAGCCTTGAAGAATTTCAGGTTCTAAAGATATGATCGGAGAACAGCCGATGTCATCAGAATTTGTATATCAATGATATCCGAGTCCGTGTCAATGGGATAGATAAATCGTATAGATTTACCTATAAGCTTACTGGACGGTTTGTATCCGGTCTCAATCCAATTAACCAGGTCTCGATATGATCGACATATAAATATCAATTTCTCGACTGGCCCCCCGATCAACGTTTAAAACACCCTAAAATATTTACTGGAGGAAATATGCGCCCACTGTCGATATGATCGAATGACTTCCGATATGATCGATATTTGAATTCAGATTGAATCAGACAGTCATCGATATATCGAAGCTTATAGTAGTTTTCTTTAGAAAAACAGGGGCACCAAAAAACTGCTTGTCGATATTATCGTTCCACTTTCGATGGGATCGATATTCGAATATCGATGATATCGATTGAGATTCTGATATATCGATAAATCGTCCAGATGAATGTTTGATTGTTGGACGCTTTTTGTCCTCACTCAATTGTATCGATTAACAGGCCGAGGACATCGACAGAGCGGGTCGATCATATTGAAAGCTGAATCGATACAATCGACAGGGTAAGAAAACTTGAAGATTTTCCTGTTTGGTAAAAAGTTTTCTTACAATAAAACTCTATGAGGTTCTACTTAGTTTTAAGGGTTTTAATTACCTGGTGTTTTAGGACATGGGATGTGAGGTTATGATTTACCTATGGCGAGCTTCCACACATCCAGTTGAGGCAGATACTTGAATTGATCTTCCTGTTAGGCGCTGTTGTCTGACTGACTCAACATACACCGTAATTGACAAACCAGGGCACTAATAGGTGCACTTTCAATCTCCCCCTTTGTCAATTACGTGACAAAATACCCAAAACACCCTAGGATAATATCTAAGATAAACACATCCTAAATTGTATGTACATGGATTAACATAATTTTATAAATTCTAATCACCCATGTACACAACCATTAATTGCTTCCCCTTTCTTCAAAACTCTCCCTTTCTTATTGCAGCTGCTCCCCCTAATACCTACAACACCATTCTAGCAGATATACAATTCCATCCGGGGTGTTTTTGACTTTTCTCCCCCTTTTTGTCAGTCATTAACAAAGATATAGCAAGTGATATTGACTGAAGAATTTAAGCATTTGGGAGAACCCCAAACAGATAGATGTATATAGATATTCAATAAGATAAGCATACATTACTTAAGGCAAGAAGTAAATACATGAAACAATCAGCACAGTCATTTCATAAGCATCAAGAATGGCAATAAAATATGAATTAAATTCAGCCATATCAACCAGTAAATATAAACTGCCACAAACAGCAGTATTGTAATCCATCATCCAAATAAAACAAAACCCATTTCAGAGTCACCAAAAGTTGTAACCAATGTTTCATCCCATCTAAGGGAAAACACAAAAAAAAAAAAAAATTAACCTGTGTAAACAAGAGAGAGATAGAAGAGCTGTCACATGCATTCAAAAAAGCGTAGAACTTCAAAAAGATATCATAGTTCATACACTGAGTTAAAGAGTGAGTGTGTGTGACAGATTTTAGAAGTCAGTGCTGGGGAGCAGAGTGAGAAGGAGAGTCATCTCGCCGACAGGTCATCAGATCGACCAACTGTTGCACAGACTATTGTACCTTGAGGACAACACGCTCCAAAATTGTAAGTCGTTCTTGCACTGATTGAATGTCTCACTGAATTGCCCCGATCCTGTCCAGCTTGAATCGTTTAGTATGCCCAGGGATTGACATAGATGGGACTAGATCAACTCTGGTAGATTCGCCACCTTCCATTTCAGTTTCCTCTGAAAGTGCACCTGCTAAGTGCCCTGGTTTGTCAATTACATTGTGAGTTGAGTCAGTCAAACAACAGCGCCTAACAGGAAGATCAAGTCTCTACCTCAACTGGATGTGTGGAAGCTCGCCATAGGTAAATCATAGCTTCACATCCCATGTCCCAAAACACCAAGTGATTAAAACCGTTAAAAATAAGTAGAACATCTTAGGATTTTTGTGTAAGAAAACTTTTTATCAAAAAAGAAAATCTTTAAGTTTTTCTTACACTGTTGATTATATCGATTCCCTTTTTGATATGATCGACCAGCTCTGTCGATGTCCTCGATATCTCAATCGATACAATCGAGTGAGGACAAAAAGCGTCCAGCAATCAAATAATCATCAGGACGATTTATCGATCTATCGACTGGTGAGTCGATATCATCGATATTCGAATATCGATCCTATCGAAAGAGGATCGATAATATCGACAGACTATTTTCTGGTGCCCCTATTTTTTTAAAGAAAACTAACATAAGCTTCGATATATCGATGACTATCCGATTCAATCTGAACTCAAATATCGATCATATCGAAAGTCAGTCAATCATATCGATTGTGGGCGCATGTTTTCTCCAGCATAAATTTCAGGTTGTTTTTAATGTTGATCGGGGTGCCAATCGATAAATCGATATTCATATATCGATCATATCGAGACCTGGTCAATTGGATCGAGTCCGGATACAGATCGTCCAGCAAGCTTATAAGTAAATCTATACGATTTATCGATCCCATCGACACGGTCTCTGATATCATCGATATACAAATTCCAATAACATCAACTGTTCCCTGATCATATCTGTAGAACCTGAAATTCTTCAAAGCTTCTCTCTCTTATTTTCGCCTGTCGATAAATCGATCCATCTCTCGATGAAATCGGAGTTCGAAATCCGATAACATCGATGTGTGTCTCGATCTCATCGACCAGTTGGTGAAAGGTTTCTAAAAGTGAAATGACAATTGAGTTTGTATCATCGAGAGGTCTGTCAATACAATCGAGAGTATGCGCTCGATCATATCGACGATTGCTCGATGATATCGAACTCTGTCATAAATATGACCGTTTATATCTGTTGGAACCTTTTATCTATATATAGAGAGATTAGTCTTTATTGCTGTGAGAGAAAGAAGAGAGTGCTTTTGAGTGTTTTAAACTTCATATCCTTTATCCTAAGCCCTTTCTCTCAGGAAGTTCATCCTCCAATCCACCCTCATCATTGATATTTCATAGAGTGGATTGGGGAATGAACTTCCGCATTCAAGGATCCTCCAGCTACTACCTTAATAGAAAATCATTAAGCTAGGATGCCTTGAATGCATAGATGATTGGAACCACTCTATCTTCCTTATATGAAAATCTTTAGAGAGTGGTAT
Organism: Magnolia kwangsiensis; assembly: GCA_037074715.1. Taxonomy (NCBI): domain Eukaryota; kingdom Viridiplantae; phylum Streptophyta; class Magnoliopsida; order Magnoliales; family Magnoliaceae; genus Magnolia; species Magnolia kwangsiensis. Next base: position 61,023,617 of record CM073583.1, on the reverse strand, counting down.
TCCATCATAACCTTGACCCAACCTAAAAGCCTAGTAAAGGTATATCTTTGTGTTGCGGATCAAGGAAGCTGAAGAATCTTCATCAACAAGAAGGAGATCTTCATCATTGCGCTTAAAGGGACTCATCAACTTATCTGTAAGTACTTAGAGTCCAGAGGACATTTATGATCATTCCTTTATAGGATTGGGTCGTAGGTGTTACTCACCATTTGAAGTCCTCAAAGGAGGCCTCCGACGGGAGTGTACGTTCGTGGGTGCGTTGTGTAGACCCTTGCTCTATGAAGAGCATAAACATCTGGGTGCATTGTGTTGACTCTTGTTCTGTGTGGGCATAAACATCTGGGTGCATTGTGTGGACCCTTGCTCTATATGGGCATAAACATCTGGTTAGGAGTGCACCAGCAAAACTCCAGGATTTGAGGTGAACCGAGTAGAAACCTCTGTAAAGGTTGAAGGAGAACCTGATTTAAAACCTTAGGTTTGAGGTGAACCATGAAAAACCTCCTTAGTGAAATTCGGTCACTCAAGGGTTGAGTTTGGAAGTCGATAGTGGAGTAGACAAGTAGTCGAACCACTATAAAATGACTTTGTTTGAGATTGATATTGTCTTTCATTTATGTGATTGCTTTATATGCCTTTATATATGATTATCTGAAATCACATCTTGTGCACACACAGTCATATCCATCACAATCTGATTCATAAAGTTGTTTATCTTACATGTAGTTTGTGATTGGATCCTCTATCAGGCTTGGAAGCCAGTAGAGTTAATTTTTGAGTAATCCTAATCTGTACTCTGTGATAGGATTAGTGTGATAGGATTGAAATATAACTTATAAATCTTTAAAGAGTCCTATTCACCCCCCTCTAGGACTTATTGACATATTCCTACTTCAACTCAAGCGGTCTTCACCGCTATTTCATTTGGTATCAGAGCGGGTCTCTCTTTAAGGGCTTCACAGCATAGAGAGTGATCTTGACTGAAGTAGAAATATGGCTAAAGGAGAGGGCTCATCTGTCACTAGACCTCCAGTATTTGATGGTTCAAATTATGCTTACTGGAAGGCTAGAATGCATTACTTCCTGAGATCTTTAGTTTATGAAGTTTTGGATGTAATTGAAAAAGGATATGTGGTACCATCTGTACAAATTGTACTTGAAAATGAAACCACAATCATTAAACCCAAACCTAATGAGAAGTGGACAGCGTTTGACAAAGAACAGCGAAATGCCGAAGTAAAAATAATGAATGCTATCTACTGTGCCATGTCCCAAGACATTTTCAATCAGATAAGTATGTGTGAGACCTCTAAAGAAGCATGAGACTTATTGGAAATAACCTATGAAGACACAAGCACTGTGAAGAGATCTAAACTACAACTCTTAACTTCACAATTTGAAAATCTCAGGATGGAAGAGCATGAGACATTTATGGAGTTTTTCACCAAATTAAACATCATTTATAACTCCATGGGTGGATTGGGAGAGAAGGTTTCGGCACCTAAAATATGTAGAAAAATCTTAAGATCCTTACCAGAACGGTTCAATCCCAAGGTAACAACAATTGAGGAGTGTAGGAATATTGATGAGATGAAAGTAGAAGAACTAGTAGGTTCCCTACAAACTTTTGAACTACACTTCAAATAACCCTAAAAATCCAAAAACACTGTCCTAAATACTTCTAAGAAATCAAAACATGAGGACAGTGAGAGTGAAAAGGAAGATGAAGATGAGGAAGTGGCTTTACTGGCACAAAAATTCAGAAGATTCTTTCAGAAGAATCGTGGTCGTCCTTCCAGAGGAAGAAAGGTGAACTTCAAACCTCCTGCAGGTAAATTTGGTAAGCAGAACAAAGAACCACAATGTTATTCCTGTCATGAGTATGGACGCCTATCTACTGAATGCTCAAACAGAAAGACCAAGGGTAAGGCAATGGCCGCCATGTGGGATGATACGGAAGAGTCAAACTCGAAAACTTGTGACTCAGAGAGTGATGATGGCCAAAAACCTTTAAAAATTCTTATGGTCTCCACCACTCCAATTATTCCCATGAAATCTGAAAGAAAAGAAGAACAGAAAGCCACTGAATCATTTTCATCTGACAATGAGGAACTTAAGTCTGAAGAAGAAGAGGAAGGAGTCGAAAAGGATAAACTGCAAGATGCATATAATCAACTATACACTCATAGCATCCATATTCTTAAAAAACTTGGCATATCTGAAAATAAGAAGAAATTGTTGCAGAAAGAGTTGGAAAGAACCTTGGAAATAAACATACATTTAACCAATGATTTGCACCAATATCATACAGAAAATGATGAATTAGAAAGAGAAAACCTATCCCTAAAAAGAGAATTATTAAAACTTATGAACCAAGCTGAATTACTAAAAGATGATAATGTAAAACTCAAAAATGAGAACCACTCACTTTGTATTGACTTAGAAAAATTCAGAAAGTTTGCCGAGATAAACTATAAGTTTTCTCAGAGTGGTGAAAAACTTGAGAGAATTTAGGGATGGGAAGGCCTAGAAAAGATAAGAGTGGCCTAGGGTATGAGAAAATCAAAATGAAAACTGAAAAAAATGTTGCTTCAGGTAGCAATACAAGAACCTCTCCAGTTTGTCATTTATGTGGTGATATGGGACATTATAAGTCTGAATGCTCAAAGGCAACTTCTTATAACTCTGGTCAAATTCACATTGATAAATTTAATCCTACCAGAGTAATGCAAAACACCTATTTATGACCACCCAAAATGGAAGACAGAATGAAGAAATCACTAAATCAAGCTGGCGAGATAACAAAAGTCACCACAATAAAAACTTCTGTCTTAAAATGGGTAGTTAAAGGAAAACTGAACTATCTAATGATTAAATCTCATATACCCTGATATATCAAGTAGAAAAAGGAACAAATCCAGATTATGCATCTAGATCTGGATATTTGCTAAAATGATGCAATTTTGTTGAGCCTTCAATATAACATCTAAGGTTGGCGACCTTGAATTTTTGTATATAAACATTATCAGATTTATATTTGTACAGAACTGGTGTAAAATTTTTTTTAACATGTACTGATTAAGTCAAGAAATATACAATAGTGTGTCAAAATTGGGAAAATTCTGAATAACACATACTTTCGATACAAGTGACGGTCTTCTTCGATTTCATAGACTGAGGATCGATACAATCGACGGCTGTTTAGAATATGAAAATTCGTGTGACCGTGGATAACATCGTGGGCTGTCTCGATAGCATCGTTCGACAACTTCTCGATACAATCGATATGTTGGCCGATATGATCGACAGATGGCGCCCGATAAAAGTCAACAGGATGAAAAAAAAGGGTTTTCTTCAAAAGGTGGTTCGGTTGTCTTCCCTGTCCGATCCTCTCGACCAATCATCAGAAGCCAAGTCAGACTAGCCAAATCTCTCCATAAACCAGGTAATATTCTTCCAACATCGTCAGAATCTTCTTTTCTTTGTTTGTCGGGCATTTTTGTCGTTTTTCCCAAATACTTCAAATAGGCCTTTCTTCCACATGGGTAAAGACAAAATCATAGCATCCGGTCCGGGAGAGTCTTCAAGAGGTACTCGACAAAAGGTCCTTGTATCAAGGAAAAGAGCAAGGATCCCCAACAATGGGACCCCCACATGGCAAAGATCACGACGCAGTGGGTCCCAAACCGAAGTCCCTGCACCTTCTCAACCAGTGCCTCCTCCTCCTTTTGTCCAACGGCCACCAAAATATGTCAATAGGAAGTTGATATTTGAGAGAAAAGTAGACAGGGAGTGTTTAACACCCTACAAATTAGAACCCCTGTTTGCTGCAATTGGTTGGCTGCTCATCCTGGATTTTGGTGGATCATGCCAACTGAAAAGAACACGCAACTTCTTTATGGCCGGTCATTCCTCGGTGGCTGACCCTCCTTCCTTCATGGTATCCATGTATGGTGATAATGCATTTATCACACCCGCCACTATAGCCCATATCCTCAATCTACAGTTGGCTCCAGAAGGCCTTCCAAACTGGGATCTCGATCTTCTAGACGTGCGCTCCAAGATAACCAAATACCTATGTCATAACAGAGATATTCCACAACATCAAGGGAATGCCTTGAAAGCTAGGTATATGGAGTCCCGGTTTAGAGTCATGCATGGAATCTTTACCACTAATTTATACCCAAGAAGCACGAACTGATCGGATCTAACAAGTCTCATGGTGATGATAGTCTACTTTGTTGCAACCGGGATAAATATCTTCCCTCCAACCTTGATTGTCAATTAGTTTGTCAATGTCATACATACTTCCAGAGATTTGCATCTGTCATATCCCTAGATTATTAGTAGAATCTGTCAGAGCATTGGCTTTCCTTCTACAACTGATCCGGTTTATCCCTCTCAAAGTTTTCAATAAGAAGAATATCCAGAAAATGGATCTGAGATTTCATGAGTACAAGGAGGAAACCGAGGAGGACATTCATACAAAAGAGGTAGGAGGAGAAGGCGGTGATCCCATGGAAGGAGATGCAATGGCTGACGATGCACCTCATGGACCAGATGTTGCTCCGTCCACATCAACTGCTGGGTATGATAAAAGGCTCAAACTGGATAGGATTGGGGCCATTCAGAAGGACATGCACTCAGTAAAGGAACGACTTACTGTCCTGAAAAGGATGGTTGAAGGAGTTTAGAGCACGGTCCAACAATTGGTAGATCTGTTAACGTGCCGACGGAACGACACGATGCCATCTCATTCTGCTCCGTAAAGCTGAGTTCATGTATGCTATCATGCACACCTTACTCTTATCTTGCGGTTGAACATCAGTATCTTTTTGGATGTTCAACGCTCTCAGTGGTGTGTATGAAAGCCTCTTTCACCATCCATAGTTTCTATTTTCTTTGGTTGAATATGCCCCCGGTTGGGCCAAAATACTGGTTTTTGATGTTTGGGTGCCCTCAAATGGGCTTTATTTTTTTTGGGTTAAACTGATGCTGTTTGAAGCAGTATACTTCTCTGAAAAGTGGATATTTCTGCCAATCTTGGGCAGTTTATTTTGCGTATGACTGAATTTAAATCTTATTTTACTGAGATTCTTATTTACTTATACAATACCTGTGCTGTCTGCTTCATTGATTTACCATCCTGGCTTCATTGATGTATGCTTTACCTTGTTCTCATTTATATACATCTATCTGTCTCCGGTTCTCCCATATGCTTCAATCTTCAGTCAATATCACGTTTTATGCCTTTGCCAATGACTGACAAAAAGGGGGAGAACAATTCAAACACCCCGAGCAGAAAATTGTATATCTGTGTTGGAGGTGTTAGGGGGAGCAGCCACAACAAGAAAGGGAGAGTTTTTTTAATTAAGGAGGAGAATTTATTGGGTGTGTACATGTAACATCCTGAAAATTGGGGGTCGGGTAGAAACCCAACTCCTGAGTTCCAGAACGTCACTTATGCAACATAGATAATGATATTCATATATCGATCATATCGAGACCTGGTCAATTGGACCAAGTCCGGACACAGATCATCCAGCAAGCTTATAGGTAAGTCTATACGATTTATCGATCCCATCGACACGGTCTCCAATATCATCGATATACAAATTCCAATAACATCGACTGTTCCCTGATCATATCTGTAGAACCTGAAATTCTTCAAAGCTTCTCTCTCTTATTTTTGCCTGTCGATAGATTGATCCATCTCTCGATGGAATCGGAGTTCGAAATTCGATAACATTGATGTGTGTCTCGATCCCATCGAGCAGTTGGCGAAAGGTTTCTAAAAGTGAAATGATAATTGAGTTTGTATCATCGAGAGGTCTGTTGATACAATCGAGAGTATACGCTCGATCATATCGACGATTGCTCGATGATATCGAACTCTGTCATAAATATGACCGTTTATATCCGTTGGAACCTTTTGTCTATATATAGAGAGATTAGTCTTTATTGCTGTGAGAGAAAAAAGAGAGTGCTTTTGAGTGTTTTAAACTTCATATCCTTTATCCTAAGCCCTTTCTCTCAGAAAGTTCATCCTCCAATCCACCCTCATCATTGATATTTCATAGAGTGGATTGGGGAATGAACTTCCGCATTCAAGGATCCTCCAGCTACTACCTTAATGGAAAATCATTACGCTGGGATGCCTTGAATGCATAGATGATTGGAACCACTCTATCTTCCTTATAGAAAAATCTTTAGAGAGTGGTATTCCATCATAACCTTGACCCAACCTAAAAGCCTAGTAAAGGTATATCTTTGTATTGTGGATCAAGGAAGTTGAAGACTCTTCATCAACAAGAAGGAGATCTTCATCATTGCGCTTAAAGGGACTCATCAACTTATCTGTAAGTACTTAGAGTCCAGAGGACATTTATGATCATTCCTTTATAGGATTGGGTCATAGGTGTTGCTCACCATTTGAAGTCCTCAAAGGAGGCCTCCGACGGGAGTGTACATTCGTGGGTGCGTTGTGTAGACCCTTGCTCTATGAAGAGCATAAACATCTGGGTGCGTTGTGTTGACCCTTGCTCTGTGTGGGCATAAACATCTGGGTGCGTTGTGTGGACCCTTGCTCTGTGTGGGCATAAATATCTGGTAAGGAGTGCACCAGTAAAACTCCAGGGTTTGAGGTGAACCGAGTAGAAACCTCTGTAAAGGTTGAAGGTAAACCTGATTTAAAACCTTAGGTTTGAGGTGAACCATGGGAAACCTCCTTAGTGAAATTCGGTCACTCAAGGGTTGAGTGTGGAAGCCGATAGTGGAGTAGACAAGTAGTCGAACCACTATAAAATGACTGTGTTTGAGATTGATATTGTCTTTCATTTATGTGATTGCTTTATATGCCTTTATATATGATTATATGAAATCACATCTTGTGCACACACAGTCATATCCATCACAATATGATTCATAAAGTTGTTTATCTTACATGTAGTTTGTGATTGGATCCTCTATCAGGCTTGGAAGCCAGTAGAGTTAATTTTTGAGTAATCCTAATCTGTACTCTGTGATAGGATTAGTGTGATAGGATTGAAATATAACTTATAAATATTTAAAAAGTCCTATTCACCCCCCTCTAGGACATATTGATATATTCCTACTTCAACTCATGCGGTCTTCACCATTATTTCATCCTCAGCCTGAGGGACAATAGTACCTTCGCCTCCTTCTTTTTGAATTCCTCCTTCCTTGTACTTGTGATAAATCAGATCCATCTTGTAAATGTTTTTAAAATTAAAAACATGGAGTGGAAGCACAGGATCATTTGTAGCAGGAAAGCCAATGCTTTGACAGATTCTGCTTATAATCCAAGGATATGACAGATGCAGATCTCTAGATGTATGTATGACATTGATAAACTGATTGACAATCAGTGTTGGAAGGCAAATCTGTGTTCCAGTTACAACGAAGTATATTATCATGACCATGAGACTTGTGAGATCAGATCGATTTGTACTTCTTGGGTACAAATTTGTAGTGAAAATCCCATGCATGACTCGAAACTGAGGCTTCATATACCTAGCTTTTAAGGCATTCCCTTGATGCCATAGAATATCTCTGTTGTGACATAGGTATTTGGTTATCTTTGATCGGACATCTGGAAGATCGAGATCCCAATTTGGAAGGCCTTCTGGAGCCAACTGTAGATTGAGAATGTGAGCTACAGTGGCGGGAGTGATAAATGTATCATCACCATCCAGGGATACCATGAATGAAGGAGGATCAGATATTGGAGAATGACACGCTGCAAGAAAGTTGCGTGTTTGTTCTAGTTGACAGGGTCCTCTAAAATCTAGAATAGGCAGTCATCCAATTGCGGCAAATAGAGGTTCCAAATTGTATGGTGCCAAACAGCCCTTGTCAACTTTTCTCTCATGGATCAGCTTCCTTCCGGTGTATTTTACAGGACGTTAGATAGCCGGAGGAGGTGGCGCTGGTTGAGACGGTGCAGGAACTTCAGTTTGGGACCCACTATGTCGTGATCTTTGCCGTGTGGAGGTCCCACGATCCGGGATCCTCGCTCTTTCCCTTAAGGCAAGGACTTTTTGTCGGGTAGCTCTTGAAGACTCCCCCGGAACGGATGCTACAGTTTTATCTTTTCCCATGTGAAATAATAGAATTTTTGAAGTATTTTGGGGAAAACAACAAAAACGCTCGACAAATCAAGAATATCAAAAATCAATCAATGTTAGAAGGATATTACCTGATTTGTGGAAGGATTTGGTTAGTCCGACGTGGCTTCTGGTGATTGGTCGAGAGGATTGGGTAGGGAAGACGACCGAGAAACCTTTTGAAGAACAAACCCCTTTTTTTCATCCTACTGACTTTTATTGGGCGCTGTCTATCGATCATATCGACTAATTTATCAATGCTTTCGAGAAGTTGTCAATCGATTCTGTCTCAGATGTCATCAACGATCATACGCCTTTTTACATTCTTAAAGGTCGTCGATTGTATTGGCCCTCGGTCGATGAAATCGAAAAAGACCGACACTTGTATCAAAAGTAGATGTTACTCAGAATTTTCTCAATTTCGACACACTATTGTATGTTTCCTAACTTGATCAGTATATGTCACAAAAGTTTGTATCAGTTCTGTACAATTATAACATGATAATGTTTATATGCAAAAGTTCGAGGTCTCCAACTTCAGATGTAACAATGAAGACTTAACAAAACCACATCATTTTAGTAAATATCCAGATCTAGATGCATAACCTGGACTTGTTCTCTTTTCTGTTGAAATTTTAGGAAATATACAGGTTAATCATCAGACAGTTCATTTTTCTTTTACTACCCATTGTGGGACATATTTCTTCATTCTATTCTTTTCTTTAGGTGGTGATGGATGATTGCTTCTCCTAGATGGACTTCTAACATTCTAAGTTTCTCTGATTGGTTTGAATTTTCCAATGTGATTTCAATCAGAGTTATATGGAGTTCGTCTAGGTACTAAACATTCAAATTTATAATGACCAACATCACCACATAAATGACAAACTGGAGAAATTCCCATATTGCTACCTGAAGCAGCCAGTTTTGTTGAGGCTTTATTTTCAGTTTTCTTTTTATTTTTCTCATATCCTAGTCCACTCTTGTCTCTTCCTGGTCTTCCCATCCCTAATAATTTTTCCAATTTCTCAACACTCTGAGAAAATTTGTAGTTTATCTTGGCAAAATTTTTGGATTTTTCTAAGTCAACACAAAGTGAGTGGTTCTCATTTTTGAGTTTTGAATTATCATCTCTTAGCGATTCAGCCTGATTCATAAGTTTTGATAATTCTGTTTTTAGGGATAGGTTTTCTCTTTCTAAGTCATCATTGTTTGTGTGATATTGTTACAAATCATTAGCTAAATGTATGTTTATTTCCAAGGTTCTGTCCAAGCCTTTCTGCAATAATTCCTTTTTATTTTCAGACATGTCGAGTTTTTTAAGGATATGGATGCTATGAGTGTATAGTTGATTATAGGCATCCTGTAGTTTATCCTTTTCAATTTCTTCTTCTTCTTCAGACTCAAATTTCTCATTATCAGATAGAAATGATTCAGTGGCTTGTTGTTCTTTCTCAGGTTCAGTTGGAATGATCGAAGTAATGGAGACCATGAGTATTTTGAAGGATTTCTGATCTCCATCACTTTCTGAGTCACTATTTTCTGAGTTTGACTCTTCTATATCATCTCATGTGGCGGCCATCGCCTTGCCCTTGGTTTTTCTGTTTGGGCATTCGGTAGATAGGTATCCATACTCATGACAGGCATAACATTGTGGTTCTTTGGTCTGCTTACTAAATTTGTCTGCAGGAGGTTTGTAGTTCACCTTTCTTCCACTGGAAGGACAGCCACGATTCTTCTGAAAGAATCTTCTGAATTTTTATGCCAGCAAAGCCACTTCCTCATCTTCATCTTCTTTTTCACTCTCACTGCCCTCATGTTTTGATTTCTTAAAAGTTTTTAGGACAGTATATTTGGATTTTTGGGGTTGTGTGAAGTGTAGTTCAAAATTTTATAGAGAACCTACTAGTTCTTCTACTTTCATCTCATCAATATTCCTACACTCCTCAATTGTTGTTACCTTAGGATTGAACCGTTCTGGTAGAGACTCAGAATTTTCCTATATATTTTTAATACCAGAACCTTCTCTCCCAATCCACCCATGGAGTTACAAATGATATTCAATTTGGTGAAAACTCCATAAATGTCTCATGTTCTTCCATCCTGAGATTTTCGAACTGTGAAGTCAGAAGTTATAGTTTAGACCTCTTCACAGTACTTGTGCCTTCATAGGTTGTTTTCAGTAAATTCCAAGCTTCCTTGGGTGTCCAACACATACTTCTTTGATTGAATATATCCTGGGACACGGCACAGTAGATGGCGTTCATACCTATTGCTTCAGCAGTCTATTTATCTTTGTCGGACACCGTCCACTTTTCTTTGGGTTTGGGTTTTGTGATGGTTGTGCTATCTTCGAATATAATCTGTTCAGATGATAGCACATATCCACATTCAACAGTATTCCAAACATCATGATCCAAAGATCTCAGGAAGTAGTGCATTCTAGCCTTCCAGTATGCATAATTTGATCCATCAAATACTGGAGGTCTAGTGACTGATGAGCCCTCTCCTTTGGCCATATTTCTCAACTTCAGTCAAGATCACTCTCTAGGCGGTGAAGCCCTTAAAGAGAGACCCACTCAGATACCAATTGAAATAGCGGTGAAGACCGCTTGAGTTGAAGTAGGAATATGGCAATATGTGCTAGAGGAGGGTGAATAGGACTTTTTAAAGATTTATGAGTTATATAAAAATCCTATCACTCTAATCCTAACAGGTATGCAATTTTCAGGATTACTCAAATATAACTCTACTTGCTTCCAAGCCCAGTAGAGGATCCAATCACAGAACTATTTAATTAATAAGCATGAAGCAGTTATAGTCTATGATGGATGTGACTGTGTGTGTGAAGTGTGAGCAGATATGAATGCAATTAACATAATCACACAAACGATCAAGCACAAGAATCAATCACAAACATAGTCATTTTTATAGTGGTTCGACTACTTGTCTACTCCACTCCTGGCTGCCACATTCAACCCTTGAGTGTACCGAATTTCACTAAGGAGGTTTCCCATGGTTCACCTCAAACCTAAGGTTTTAAATCAGGTTCACCTTCAACCTTTACAACCTACACAGAGGCTGACTGTTTATGCTCTCATGAGCAAGGGTCAACACATAGCACCCGGTTTAGGCACACTGGCCAAGGATCTTACCCTAAGACTCTAACAGAGGTTTTACACGGTTCACCTCTTAATCCAGAGTTTTACTGGTTCACTCCTAACCAGATGTTTATGCCCACACAGAGCAAGGGTCCACACAATGCACCCACACGTACACTCTAGCCGGAGGCCTCCTCTGAGGACTTGAAAGGGTGAGCAACACTTAAGACCCAATCCTAAAAAGGAATGATCACAAGTATCCTCTGGACTCTAGATACTTACAGATAAGTTGATGAGTCCCTTTTAGAGCAATGATGAAGATCTCCTTCTTGTTGATGAAGAGTCTTCAGTTCCATTGATCCATAACACAAAAGATGTATCAATACTAGGCTTCAGGTCGGGTCAAGATTATGATGGAATTCCACTCTCTAAAAATTTTTCTATTAGGAAGATAAAGTCATTCCAATCATCTATGCATTCAAGGCATCCCAGCTTAATGATTTGCCATCAAGGTAGTAGCTGGAGGATCCTTGAATGCAGAAGTTCATTCCCCAATCCACTCTATTGAATATCAATGATGAGGGTGGATTGGAGGATGAACTCCCTGAGAGAAAGGGCTTAAGATAAATGCTATGGAGTTTAAAACACTCAGAAGCACTCTCTTCTTTCTCTACCAACAATAAAGACTAACCTCTCTATATATAGGCAAAAGGTTCCAACGGATATAAAACGGTCACATTTATGACAGAGTTCGATATCATCGAGCAGGGTCGATATCATCGAGCGAATACACCCGATAGCATCGACTGATCTCTCGATGATACAAACTCAAATTTCATTTTCGCTTTTGGAAACCTTTTACCAACTGGTCGATGGGATCGAGACATACATCGATGTTATTAGATTTTGAACTCCGATTCCATCAATAGAGGGATCGATCTATCGACAGGTGAAAACAAGAGAGACAAGCCTTAAAGAATTTCAGGTTATAAAGATATGATCGGGGAACAGCCGATGTCATCGAAATTTATATATCGATGATATCGGAGTCTGTGTCGATGGGATCGATAAATCGTATAGATTTACCTATAAGCTTGCTGGACGGTTTGTGTCCGGTCTCGATCCAATCGACCAGGTCTTGATATAATCGACATATGAATATCAATTTCTCGACTGGCCCCCCAATCAACGTTTAAAACACCCTGAAATATTTGCTGAAGAAAACATGCACCCATTGTCGATATAATCGAATGACTTCCGATATGATCGATATTTGAATTCAGATTGAATCAGACAGTCATCGATATATCGAAGCTTATAGTAGTTTACTTTAGAAAAACAGCGGCACTGGAAAACTGCCTGTCGATATTATCGATCCACTTTCGATGGGATCGATATTCGAATATCGATGATATCGATTGAGATTCTGATATATCGATAAATCGTCCAAATGAATGTTTGATTGCTGAACATTTTTTGTCCTCACTCGATTATATCGATTGACACGCCGAAGACATTGACAGAGCAGGTCAATCATATCGAAAGGTGAATCGATACAATCGACAGGGTAAGAAAACTTGAAGATTTTTCTATTTGGTAAAAAGTTTTCTTACAATAAAATCCTAAGATGTTCTACTTAGTTTTAAGGGTTTTAATCACCTGGTGTTTTGGGACATGGGATGTGAGGCTATGATTTACCTATGGCGAGCCTCCACACATCCCGTTGAGGCAGACACTTGAATTGATCTTCCTGTTAGGCGCTGTTGTCCGACTGACTCAACTTACAATGTAATTGACAAACCAGGGCACTAGTAGGTGCACTTTCATAATTTTATTCACAACAGATCCTTAAAAACTAAAAATATTCCCTTAATTAAATTAAAATCAACATCAGTTCAGTCTAAACAAAAGGTCTCCCCATCAAGCTACAAGCTTCACCTCTTTGCCCTAGCTAAGAGGTTTAGCCTAGAATAGACATGATTAGGCTAAACATCCTTAAAGAAATAAAAAGTAGTAGAATTAAACAAATAAAAAAAATACTACTCCACTCTCTCTCTCTCTCTCTCTCTCTCTCTCTCTCTCTCTCTCTCTCTCTCTCCTTTTATAAGAATAAGGAGGAGAGTCGATGGGGCTTGCAGCATGCGTTTTCTTTACGCAACAATTAGCGTGCGAACTAAGCTTCTTGGATGCGCAATCAGTTTTGAGTCATACCAAGCAATCATACGCAAGATCCATCTCATTCGATGTCCTCAGCCCTGATCAGACAACCCTAGGATCATTTTGGATGGCCAAGATCATTGGTCCGATCCTAGCCACGTTCTCCGAACGGCCCGCTAAATCTATTTAACGCACGCTCCGCGCATGCTGCGAACTATAGCTGCGCTGGTTCTTGATGGGGTCCACTTCATTTTTCTCTCAAGAAATTGACGTCGTCCACCCGATTACTCTTAAAATTTTGGCCGGGAATGGTGTGATTCCGTCCAGATTTGATGTGGTCCTTGGAGTTCTTCTTGTACCATCCATCTTCCGTTTGAACGGTTGAAAATCGGATCCTTGTTAATTCTTGGAAATTGTCCACCTAGGTCTTGGTCATTGGGCAGGTAGGACTCTGATGGACAGTCCGAATCGGACCTCTAAAACATGGCGGTGGCCCACAAGATTCGTCCCAAGGCTCTGTTTGTGAATGGGAAATCCACGTCGTCCTTTAAAATCACAACAAAAAACCATTCAGGGATGGCTGGTTTTGGATCGATTTAGGTGTGGCTCATTAAATTGTAACCCAGTCGTCCATCCTGTGTTTAAAAGGAGATCTACATGTGTATACGTCCATGAGACCAAAAGTCCCCCATGTACAGAGTCGTGTCCACTCCCTGAAGTAAATGAACAGTCCAGATCATCTAATGGACCCACGATGGGGGCCCACAACGTGCAAACGGCCCAACAGAACCTGCCTGCTATTAGTTTACGCAGAAAGGGTTCGGTCAGCCTGGCTTTGACCGATATGCCCGACCGATGGGGTACAGGAGTGCACCGCACTGTGCACTCCCACCTTATATGTGGGGTCCAATGTAATGTATATGTAAAATCCTCTCCGTCCATCCATTTTTTTAGCTCATTTCATCGTTGAGACCAAAATTGAAGAATATCCAAATGTCAGGTGGGCCCCAAATCAATAATTCATGGGCTGATCTGACCATCGGACCACTTCCATAAGGATCCAATGGCTGAAATTTGACTTGTACAATTAATTTATGGTCCTCAGACCATATATGAAGTTTCGAACTGAACAGATGGTTTGAATCCTGTGATCTTGCATTCTGGACCAATTTCAAGCCACTTGAGCTTCAGTTTTTTAATTTTTTCAGATCTCTGGCGTGTAAATCTTTTGATCTCGGTCCCCTAGAGTCTTTCCCTTGCTTTGGTGATTCTAGACCGTCAAATCCATACATTTAGTACCCTTTTTCAATCCAAGCTCCTAAATTCACCTTGCAGCACAAACACGATTAAAATAAAGAGTTAAACGGTATCATGTTTGTCAAAATTAGCTAATAACTGGGGTCTAATATACAATATTTGACCCTCAACAATTGCATTACATCCGTGGCATATGAAATTTTGGGTTACTATGTTTCTACATGGCTTAGATACGGCTGACGATATTCGTAAACTCATCAGGAATTGTATATCGCATTGCATCCTTAGCATCTAATATATGGCTCTTTATGACTCCTCGTTTGCATAGTTGATCTGTATTGCGTACTCTGATATTGTATGACTCATGGACTTACCAGTATTTCCATTTACTCTGATATTACATTCTAAACACGCATATACTGCTCACACACTTACACCACCCTCAATGCTTTTTATAAGTTTATGCATGATAGATGCGTGCAAGTGGTGTTAGGTTGCAGTAACGTTGAGCATGGAGCATGCAACGGTCTTCTGGAGCTTTGATTTTCGATGTATGTTTTTCCCTTTCAACATTGTATTCAAATGTTTATATTAGTGGATATGTGATGATGATGTTGCCTTTGTAATTTGGGTAAACTTGTGGCTATGCTTCTTATGAGACATATGCGTTGGAAAAATCCTCCTTGTAGGATCACAGGATCAGAATCTAGCATATGGGCACTGGGAGCCGAGAATGTGATACTACAGATGTTGTCGGCACCGGATTCAGTAATCGAAAATTTTGTGAGCCCGTTTTCCGGGTTTGGGGCATGACACCTAGGATATACATTAGAGATGAAAATTCGATGGAGAATCCTGTATCTGGGTAACATAAATTTAGAACTGATCACATTTTTGGAACTCCATTCCGCATTCATGTTGCATAACACTTTAGTGAGCGTTCTTTTCTCAGACTCAGAAGGTTTTTCTACAAGAGTAGAGATGGGAATACTGTCATCATTAACTGGAAGATCCATCAGTTCAGATATTAAGTGTCAGTCTACATCAATAGGACCTTCTCTGGTTGTAATTGTAAAAGTTAGATTCTCAGAAGAGAAGTCAATTATGCAAGCAAACATGGCCTACACAATGGAACGGTATGCAGGACCGCCCCAATTTAAAATGTTAACCTATCTTACAGTTTGAAGGAAGGGAATAATGCCAAAAGGTTCTAATTGATTAGAGTTGACTATCCGTTCAACAATTATATTGTGAAGACATATATCTCGCACATACTCGGGGCCTTCTTCGAGTGACCGAAGATGGAGCACTGTGATTGGAGCAGAACGAGAAGAAGAAGGACCACAAGAACCTTTCTTCTTATGTTGACCTTCCATAGCAATAAGAAAGATAAGGAATATAAGCAATGCAAGAAACAAATGATGAGTTTCAAGGAAATCAAATTTTTAGCTAGAAAAGCCAACAAACCACCATAAACCTTGAAATAAACTACAAAAATAAGGAAATGGAAGTGCAAAGAACTTAAATCTACAATAAAATCGAAAATAATGCACTAACCATGAAGGAATCGAAGGTGGATTCGACCGGTCATGGTAGGGCTGGTTGGGAAAGATGAAACAAATGAAGAAAATTTACTTTTTGCATAATAAAAACCACCAAACCCAAGCAGCTCGACTGGTCAAGTACATACTCGACCGGTCGTGCCACGACTGGTCGAGTGTGTATCGACTGGCCGTGCATCATAAAAATTCTGCAATTTTACATAATTTTGAAAATTAAAAATTTATAAAAATAAATAAAATAAAAACATGCAATATATTACAAATAAATATAAACATTTCAGTTCTCATTGCACATACCCATATCCAATTTCAAATTAGCAAACTTGTTTTTGTCAAGTGGCTTTGTAAATATATGTCTGCAAGTTGATTTTCAGTCTGAATATAATCCATAGAAATAATCTTATCTTCTACTAATTCACGAATATAATGATATCTAATGTCAACATGCTTAGTTCATGAATGTTGAATTGAATTTTTAAAAATGTTAATTGTGCTAGAATTGTCATAACACAATACTATAGAATCTTACGCAAATTCATAATTACTTAACATTCTTTTCATTCATACAAGTTGGGTGCATGTATTACCAGCTACAATATACTCAGCCTCAGTTGTGGAAAGTGATACGGAACTCTGTTTCTTACTATGCCATAAAACTAGACAATCTCCAACATAAAAACATCCACCGCCGGTTGACTTGCGGTCATCAATATTACTAGCCCAATCAACATCTGAATAACTGACTAATTGAACATTAGTATCATGAGGATACTAAAGGGCAAGTTTGGATGAACTTATGATATATCTTAAAATACGCTTTACAGCAATCAGGTGAGACTCGTTAGGGTCCAATTGATATCTAGCACAGATTCCTACGCTAAATGCAATATCAAGTCAGCTCATAGATAAATATAATAAACTACTTATCATGTTGCGATACAACTTAGGATCTACACTTTTACCTGTTGAATCCTCAAAGAGTTTAAGTATCATACTCATAAGAGTATCAAAATTTTTACTGCTCTCAAATCTAAACTTTTTAACCAAGTTTAGAACATATTTAGTTTGAGAAATAAAGAACCCATTAGGAAGCTATTTTATTTACAAACCTAAGAAATAGTTCAATTCTCCAACCATGCTCATTTCAAATTTCGACTTCATTAAATCTACAAACTCAACAGTCATGTTAGAACAGGTAGATCTATAGATAATGTAATCAACATATATTTGTACTATCAGTATGTGATTATTGTGTTTCTTTACAAAAAGTGTCTTATCAACACTCCCCATTATAAAGTTATGACTTAGTAAAAACTCAATCAATTTCCCATACCATGCCCTGGGAGCTCATTTTAATCCATAAAGTACTTTTTTCAGGTGATAAACATGATCAGAATGTTTAGGGTCTTCAAAACCAGTAGGTTGTTTTACATATACTTCTTCATGTATATCACTATTTAAGAAAGCACTCTTAACATCCATTTGGTAAATTTAAAACTTTTTGTAACAAGCAATGGATATAAATAGTCTGATAGATTCAAGACAAGCTACTGGGGTAAAGGTTTCATCATAATCAATGCCTTCTATCTAACTGTACCCTTGTACAACCAGTCTAGCCTTATTTCTTATAATGTTACCAAGTTCATCAGACTTATTTTTAAAGATCCATTTAGTTCCAATAATGTGTTTATCATTAGGTCTAGGAACTAAGTACTATACATCATTCCTTATGAATTGACTAAGTTCATCTTGCATAGCTACTATCCAGTTTTCATTAGCAAGAGCTTCTTTTACATTGGCCGGCTTAATCTGGGATGTGAAGCACACATAATTACAAATGTTTTCTAATTGTCTACAAGTGCGCACACCAATGAGTGGATTCTTAAGGATTTGATCAGTTGGACGGTCTTTATCTGACCATATTTCAGGGTCATTTTGATTAGACAAAGAGTCTGGTTTATCAAATAAAGAGACTTCATCATCTTCCGAACATGAGACAGGTGTATTCAAGTGATCATCTATAACCACATTTATGGATTCTTAAATAACATTAGTCCTCTTATTGAGAACTTGATATGCTCGACTATTTAGTGCATATCGAGGAAAATACCCTCATCACTTTTAGTATCGAATTTTCTCAGATTTTTCTGGCCACGTAAAATATAGCACTTTCTGCCAAAAAGTCAAAAGTATTTAATAGTAGGCTTCGTATTGAATAATAGTTCATATGCGGTCTTATTATTAGACTTTCTAGTATAAACATGGTTAGTGATATAACATGTTGTGTTCACAGCTTCAGCCCAAAGATTTTTAGGAAGTTTCATAATATTTAACATTACATTGGCCATTTCTTGAAGTACCCAATTTTTTCTTTCAACTACACTATTCTATTGAGGTGTCTTGGGTGCAGAATACTCATGCGATATTCCATGATGGCTACAAAACTTCTCAAAACTACTATTATTAAATTTAGAACCATGATCACTATAGATTTTGGTGACATGTGATTCTTTCTTAGTTTGGATACTCTTGAGTACCCTTTTAATTTCATCGAGAGTCTCAGATTTCTCTCTCATGAAAACTACCCATGTATACCTGGTAAAATCTACTATGACCAATATATATTTCTTACCGCCTCGACCTCTGTTCTAGTCGGTCCAACGAGATCCATGTGGAGGAGTTGAAGGGGTTTGGATGTGGTACTAGAGTTCACTTTCTTATGAGCACTCCTAGTTTGTTTTCCAATCTGGCATTCACTACAAACTTTATCCAATTTCTTAATATTGGTTAGACCTCTTATTACTTTACTTTTGCTCAGTCTATAAAGATTACGGTAGTGTACATGTCCTAGGTGTTTATGCCATAGTTTGGTCTCATCGGTTTGGACCATGTAACACAATAACCTAGATGAGCTTGAATCACTGACTATATAGCAGTTCTCAAATGTTCTGTAACCAATTAATATCACAAAACCATTCTCATTAGAAATTTCATGCCCCAGGTTGGCAAAATTTACACTATGTTTATTATCAAAATTTTGATAAATGCTTATGAGATTATACTTAATGCCCTCTACAAATGACACATTCTCAAATGAAGGAAGATTAAAGAGTTGAACCGTACCTTGGCCAATAATCCTGCAGTTGCTACCATCACCAAATGTGACTGAACCATTAGTGATACATTTAAGATTGGTGAATAAGTTTTTATCACTTATCATGTGTCTAGAGCAACCACTGTCTAGGTACCACTTTGATTGACTCGAAGCCTTGAAAGTAGTGTGGGCAACCAGACAAGCAACCTTAGGAACCCATTTCATTACCGTTTTGAGTTTTGGAGTATAATTGGTCTTTCTATGCTTGTAGTTGTTGTATATTCTACCATTTGAATTAGATTTTAGAAGCTCCTTAAGTAGATCCACAATTTTCTCAACTAAGGGGTTATGATTCTGATTTCGGTAGTTCATATGGTTGTTTTTAGGTTTCATAGCTTGAAATGATTTACGATTTTTGAAAGTATTTTGATTCAAACTTTTCCCTTTTGAGTTAGAGGACTCCCCTCACTACCAAAAAAAATGGGCAAAGGCTACGGATAAAATCCATAGCCTTAGACCTATGGCTACGGTTCTAGTCCGTAGCACGACCGTAGTCGTAGGTGCCGTAACAATAGGTCTGGAACCTATAGCTACAGATTTAATCCGTAGCTATAGGTTACAACAGCTACGGATATAATCTGTAGCAATTATATCTATAGCGATAAGTATAAACAGCTACGGATATTATTTGTAGCTAAAAGTCCGTAGCAATATGCCAAATTTAACAATGACTACAGCTGTCGGATTATCAGCTACGGTCAATACTCATAGCTATTTCGTACATTAAAAAAATATATATAATCATTTGTTCATTCAATTACCACTTGCATAATCATTCATGCATTCCATTACAATCAATTACAATCATGCATTCATTCAATTACAATCAATTACAATCCTTCATTCAATCAATTACAATTACAATATAATAATTCTGAAAATACAAATATTTGGCTTTATTAGAGAAATTTGTTTGACTTCACCCTAAAATTTCAATGATAAAGAATTGAAAGAGAAAATATATTTTGATGGTATGATATTTTTTTCACAAGTACATATGCCTTTTTCTGCCATCACCCACCTGAAGAATCAAAAATCGATTGTTGTCCAAGTCCACTCCTTTTCCTTTCAATTTCTTAGTGACCTCTGTAAAATTACTTCCACGATCATTTATGTAGTACTTTGAAGAGTTGTCTTGAAACGCAACTCTAGTAAGGACAAAGTCACTTCCTGCAACAGCTTCGTATATTCCATTATCCTACAAATAGTCATGACATTCAAAATCAGTATGACCATTAGGGGAAGTAAAAATAAAGTGAAAGAAGTGCATCATGTATAACCATTTTTTTTCTTAATGAATTAATAAAAACTCAAAGAGGAATGAAATTGACACAAAAGGAATGGTCTCACCATATGGTTTGTAGGGCCAAAATAAATGTCTGGACGATTTTCGCAAGGAGAACCATCGGTAGCCACAAGTACCCACTTCCCAAGGAATGGTCTCACCATATAGTTTAGGTTATAAGTTTGTGTTAATGTCATAGGTTATAGGTTTAGGTTTAGGGATTTGAGAATACATTTATGTTTTAGGTTTAAGTTTAGGTTTTACGTTTAGGTTAAGGTTACAGGTTTAGGTTCAGGTTATAAGTGTAGGTTATAGGTTTAGGTTTAGGTTAGGTTATATGTTAAGGTTTAGGGAATTGAGTTTAGATTATAGGTTATAGGTTTAGGTTATAGGTTATAGGTTAAGGTTTAGGTTATAGGTTACGGTTTAGCTTTAGGTTTAGGTTATAGTTTTCGGATTTGAGAATAGGTTTAAGTTATAAGTATAGGTTTAGGTTAATGTTGTAGGTTATAGGTTTAGGTTATAAGTTTATGTTAATGTTATTGGTTATAGGTTTAGGTTTAGGAATTTCAGAATACATTTAAGTTTTAGGTTTAGGTTTAGGTTTAGGTTTTAGGTTTAGGTTAAGGTTTTAGGTTTAGGTTTAGGTTATAGGTTTAGGGAATTGAGAATAGGTTAGGGTTTAGGTTTAGGAAATCAGGTTCGGGTTCAGGTTTAGATTTGAGTTTTCAATTTTAGGTTTAGGTTTAGGTTAGGGAGTTGAGATTAGGATTAGGCGTAAGTTTGGTTTAGGGATTTGAGAATACATTTAGGTTTTAGGTTTAGGTTTAGGTTAATGTTAGGTTATAGGTTATAGGTTAAGGTTTAGGTTATAGGTTTTGGTTTAGGTTATGGTTTGGGTTTAGGTTATAGGTTTAGGTTTAGGTTATAGGTTATAGTTTTTGGGAATTGAGAATAGGTTAAGGTTTAGGTTTAGAAAATCGGGTTCGGGTTCAGGATTGGGTTTAAATTTGGGTTTTCAAGTTTAGGTTTAGGTTTAGGTTAGGGAGTTGAGATTAGGATGAGGTGTAGGTTTAGGTTTAGGGATTTGAGAATACATTTAGGTTATAGGTTTAGGTTATAGGTTTAGGTTAGGTTTAGGTTTAGGTTATAGGTTATATGTTCTAGGTTGTAGTTATAGGTTTTAGTTTAGGTTTAGGTTTAGGTTTAGGTTATAGGTTTAGGTTAGGTTTAGGTTTAGGTTATAGGTTATATGTTATAGGTTATATAGTTTTTAGGAATTGAGAATTGGTTAAGGTTTAGGTTTAGCAAATCGGGTTCGGGTTCGGGATCGGGTTTAGGTTTGAATTTTCAAGTTTAGGTTTAGGTTTAGGTTAGGGAGTTTAGATTAGGATTACATGTAGGTTTAGGTTTAGGGATTTAAGAATACATTGAGATTTAGGTTTTAGGTTTAGGTTTAGGTTATAGGTTTAGGTTTAGGTTATAGGTTATAGGTATAGGTTTTTGGATTTGAGTATTGGTTTAGGTTAAGGTTTAGGTTTAGGTTATAGGTTATAAGTATAGGTTTATGTTTAGGTTAAGGTCTAGGTTTAGGTTATAGGTTTAGGTTAGGGAGTTGAGATTAGGATTAGGTGTAGGTTTAGGTTTAGGGACTTGAGAATACATTTAGGTTTTAGCTTTAGGTTTAGGGATTTGAAAATACATTTAGGTTTTAAGTTTAGATTTTGAGATTTGAGAATAGTTTTAGGTTATAGGTATAGTTTTAGGTTGGGTTATAGGTTAAGGTTTAGGGATTTGATTTTATGTTATAGGTTATGGGTTATAGGGTTTAGGTTATAGGTTTAGGTAATAGGTTATAGGTTTAGATTTAAGTTACAGGTTTAGGTTTAGGTTTAGGTTTAGGCTTTAGGTTTAGATGTAGGCTTAGGTTATAGGTTATAGGTTATATGTTTAGGTTAAGGTTTAGGGATTCGGGTTTGGGTTCGGGTTTAGGTTATAGGTTTAGGTTAGGTTTTAGGTTATAGGTTAAGGTTTAAGTTATAAGGTTATAGGTTATAAGTATAGGTTTAGGTTTAGGTTAAGGTCTAAGTTTAGGTTATAAGTATAGGTTTTGAGATCTGAGAATAGATTAGGTTAAGGTTATAAGTATAAGTTATAAGTTAAGGTTATAGTTTAGGTTAAGGTTATAAGTATAGGTTATAGGTTTAGGTTTAGGTTATAGGTTATAAGTATAGTTTTATGTTTAGGTTAAGGTCTAGATTTAGGTTATAGGTATAGTTTTTAGGATTTGAGAATAGGTTTAGGTTAAGGTTATAAGTATAGGTTATAGGTTAAGGTTTAGGTTTAGGTTTAGGAAATCGGGTTCGGGTTCGAGATCAGTTTAGGTTTGGGATTAGGTTTTAGGTTATAGGTTATAGGTTTAGGTTTGGGTTATAAGTTAGGTTTTAGGTTATAGGTTAAGGTTTAGGTTATAGGTTATAGGTTATAGGTTATAAGTATAGGTTTAGGTTTAGGTTAAGGTCTAGGTTTAGGTAAGTATAGGTTTTGGGATCTGAGAATAGATTTATGTTAAGCTTATAAGTTTAGGTTAAGGTTATAAGTATAGGTTATGGGTTAAGGTTATAGTTTAGGTTAAGGTTATAAGTTTAGGTTATAGGTTTAGGTTTAGATTATAGATTATAAGCATAGGTTTATGTTTAGGTTAAGGTCTAGATTTAGGTTATAGGTATAGGTTTTGGGATTTGAGAATAGGTTTAGGTTAAGGTTATAAGTATAGGATATAGGTTAAGGTTTAGGTATAGGAAATCGGTTTCGGGTTCGGGATCAGTTTAGGTTTGAGATTAGGTTTTAGGTTATAGGTTATAGGTTTGGGTTTGGATTATAAGTTAAGGTTTAGGTTAGGTTTTAGGTTATAGGTTACAGGTTATAAGTATAGGTTTAGGTTTACGTTATGGTCTAGGTTTCGGTTATAAGTATAGGTTTTGGGATCTAAGAATAGATTTAGGTTAAGGTTATAAGTTTAGGTTAAGGTTATAAGTATAGGTTATAGATTAAGGTTATAAGTATAGGTTATAGGTTTAGGTTTAGATTATAGGTTATAAGTATAGGTTTATGTTTAGGTTAAGGTCTAGATTTAGGTTATAGGTATAGGTTTTGGGATTTGAGAATAGGTTTAGGTTAAGGTTATAAGTATAGGTTATAGGTTTAGGTTAAGGTTTAGGAAATCGAGTTCAGGTTCGAGATCGGTTTAGGTTTGGGATTGGGTTTTTGGTTATAGGTTATAAGTTTAGGTTTAGGTTATAGGTTAAGGTTTAGGCTAGGTTATAGGTTAAGGTTTAGGTTATAGGTTATAGGTTATAAGTATAGGTTTAGCTTTAGGTTAAGGTCTAGGTTTAGGTTATAAGTATAGGTTTTGGGATCTGAGAATAGATTTAGTTTAAGGTTATAAGTTTAGGTTAAGGTTATAAGTATAGGTTATAGGTTAAGGTTATAAGTATAGGTTATAGGTTTAGGTTTATATTATAGGTTATAAGTATAGGTTTAGGTTTAGGTTATAGGTTATAAGTATAGGTTTATGTTTAGGTTAAGGTCTACATTTAGGTTATAAGTATAGGTTTTAGAATTTGAGAATAAGTTAAGGTTAAGGTTATAAGTATAAGTTATAGGTTAAGGTTATAGTTTAGGTTAAGGTTATAAGTATAGGTTATAGGTTTAGGTTTAGGTTTATGTTTAGGTTAAGGTTTAGGTTATAGGTTTTGGTTTACGGTTAGGTTTAGGTTATAGATTATAGGTTATAGCTTTAGGGAATTGAGAATAGGTTTAGGTTATCGGTTTAGGGTGTGGTTTAGGTTAAGGGTGTGGTACCTGTAAATACAGATATAAACACGGCTTATCCAAATGGCCAGGCCCCTCCAATACTGTCCATAGGAAATGAACAACTTCATCATGGTCATAATAGTGGTTCCCACCTTTCAGGGACCCCCGCTCATCCGGATAGCTCTGACGCATATCCGGGTCTGCTCCATTAATTTTGAGGAAATACATAAACACGGCATGTCCAAATGATCAGGCCCCTCCAATGTTGTCCATATGAAATGGACAACTTTATCATGATCATAACAGTAGTTCCCACCTTCCAAGAACCCCTGCGTAACACCTGAATAGCTCAAACACACATCCAAGTCTACTCTATCAATTTTGACCAAATACATAAACATGGCCTGTCCAAATGGCCAGGCCACTCCAATGTTGTCCATAGGAAATGGATAACTTCATCATGGTCATAACAGCGGTTTTCACCTTCCAGTGACCCCTGCTCAATATCTAGATAGCTCGGATGCACATTCGGGTCTGCTCCATCAATTTTTACAGAATTATGCATGTCCTACTCATGAGCATGCCTAATATTGTCAATGCATGGGATTCAGCATAAATACCTTTTCATGATTCAAAGAAGAAAACTCGAGGATTTTCCTTACCTTCCATTGTATGCTTTCAAGGTGTAAATAGCGCTTGAAAAATATATACATCCTGGGAATCGCTTCTCAAAACTGCAGACTGTTTTGTTTTGAAACTCGTTCATCTCACGTGAAAACCTGTCACATAATGAATAACTGTAACCACAATGATAACTATTATGAATGCACTATAATGAACAAATTATTATTATTATAGATAACTATAATTACAACATAGATATCGTGCACACGATATCACATAATGTATTGTTTGATAAACTACACATGTGCATTCTTGACAAGAGACGTACCAGATGCTTGAATCTGAAATATGCAACAAACTCATAAAACTGTGACAATCTTTCTGTGAACATATGAATTTGTTCATGAGGCACCTGGCGAAAGTCCAGGTATATGATCGGGATATGAGAATGGGTGAGGACACTGACATGTGATACAAAGTCTCTATGATTGGAACAGTCCTCATTCGGTTGCCCGAATTCATTCATCTTTAGGACTTTTTTCTTATCAAGTTGCACAAGTAAAGAGACCCCCCTAGTAATATCTTCAATCAGACAACGCTAACCTTTCCATCAGCAGCAAGAAAAAAGATGGTTATGAAGAATTTCACAGCAATCCAAACTCAATGGAAAAGAAGGCCAAATATTAGGTGGCTAGGCTTCCAATTTGGGAAACTTTTCTGTGAGCAGTCTATCCATGATAAGGACCATCAGGTCAATGACTTGGATATCCTAACCATGAACCCCACAAAAATAGTTGTCTCATAACTAGCAATAATAGCTAACAAATAAAATAATGTCATAAACATTTATTGTATAGAAATATTTTAGGAGTGTTTAATCTTACATTCTATTGCTGAAGATCATATATATATATATATATATATATATATATATATATATATATATATATATATATATATATATATATATATATATATATATATATAATGAAATTTTATTTCTTAGATGATCATGGGCCGAGTATGTCCAAGTCATTATCATTAAGACTAGCTAGGTCTATTCATAGATGTGCTATGGTTGATGCAGTAGAGTAACTCCCTGTTCGCTATCAGTTTCTCAAGTCTTTCTAACATTATGTTAAGGAATCAAGTCTTTTTAATGTGAGGTGCATCATCATCATATCAAACTTAAATTAATTGAAGGCAAAATGCTAGTCATATACTTATATTTACAGTATAGTTACAGTTATCCTGAGACATAATTTTCATGACTTTTTTCTTCCAAAAAAAAAAAAACCCTTATCTCAATTGCATGTAATCTAAGTAGTCATAACCAATTTTTTTAGTAAGAGTACGAATCCCAAAGCAAAGTATTTTTCTCATGGCCTGAGCCAAACTCAACCTTTATCACAGAGAAATACAACCAACCAAGTGAGGAAACCAAAGAGCCATGCATATGAGCCCAGAGTATGTGGCATTGCAAAGCTCATAAAGGAGGAAACCAAATAGCCTAATGCCATTATTATTTTCTTTCTCAAATAGAATACCCATGATTGATCATTGTGGAGGGTCGTGATAAGATGATTGTGGTAAACAAACTAATATCGGAACCCACACATCCTGATAAGGAGGCCTTGCTTTCTTGCTGGACTCATATTCCTTTTAAGTTGCGCAAATCATCATTTAATTTATATAACATATATTATAACATTCTTTTGAATCAGTTTCAGAAAGCTAAAAGTTTTTTTACTATAAGAAACAACAAAGGCCTTGTTTCACATGTCATTCACATCTCTGCATAATAAAAGAAAAAAAACCCAAAATTCAGAGGATAGGAGAGATGAAATGAAGGGCGAAAGGAGACATTTAATTGTTGTATAAAAGGTGCCAGACAAGGTGAAGAAGATTATGCTTATTGTTTAAATAGTGACATTGTATCATGGTTGCTTCCACATTCCGACTCTTCCTTCCAATCATAGAGCCTCCGAGTCTTCTATCGCATTCATTTAGTGGTGAGAAAGCATAAAAAAACACATACGTGTGCTCCATACATTGAAATAGGAAGCATTAAAGAGATACCGCCAATGAATGAGCTATTAGTGCCAAAGGGTATAACTTTTTGTAGAAAATGACTTGTCATTCACATATAGAGTACAAAATGGGTTAGCCAACCTTTTGTAATGTAGAACTCATCCTTGCATACCTGCAAGACATGATGGATATGCATGGCAATGTGACATTTTCTGATTGAAATGGAACAATTCAGTCAAACTCATTTCTTTAAAAATGAATTTAAAATGTTTTAGATATCCCAATGAACTTAACTTGTTTGACTTCTTGTTTTGTTCATACTCGAAGATTTTGCTAGAACTTAAAGACCAGTAAGAAAAACTACATTAACATGAGCTCCCAGAGAAAGTT
Organism: Magnolia kwangsiensis; assembly: GCA_037074715.1. Taxonomy (NCBI): domain Eukaryota; kingdom Viridiplantae; phylum Streptophyta; class Magnoliopsida; order Magnoliales; family Magnoliaceae; genus Magnolia; species Magnolia kwangsiensis. The sequence goes on along the minus strand of CM073583.1, from coordinate 60,996,114 downwards.
GTCGGTTATTTTACAATTACTAGTATTGACAGCATTTTCTGCACAATAAACCATGAACCAACTTCCCAAGAACCGTGGGCCAACAGCAAGATAGTATTATTAGTTTGAGTATTAATAAGAAAATCGAGTATGTGAACATACATGCCATGTTACGTGTGTACAGGTGTTAAGTTCTACATGGGACATGGAACTTAGTCATGCCAACTTCCAAAAAGAAAGTTCTCAGTTATGGCTGTGTTGATGTACACTTTATGTTATTTTTAACAAGTTTGAAAAGTAGAGTATGGGTAATTTCATAAATGTTTAAAAACCAAGGTAGAAAATAAAACAAACTTTTGACAATAATTAATTAATTCAAAGGTATATAGTCTACATGATGGAAAAGAATGCAGGTGAATGAGAAAAGGAAGATAACACAAAAGGCCCTTGCCCATCTACATGGCTGCGACGAGCAATATATACATTGCTAGTTAAGAATATGTAAGATCTTACAATCAAATATTTTCCAAATGTGGGATACAAGCTTTTGTTTTGGATGGGACCAATGGGCACAACAAGAGAATCGGAAAAATAAAAGATATTATATTTTATTGACCAACGAAGAGCAATAACAAAAGTAATGAGCAACTTAAAATTGAAACGGAAACCATTTTTTGGATTGTGTAGCATACTACCATTGATGCAGTGTCTTTAAAGTACCAATACCTAACTGTCAAATCCACATCAATACATGATTAATCTAAAAATCAAAAAAGAAAAAGAAAAAGAGAAAAAGAAGCTTTCCTATCTAATTACTCACTAACTTGGTGTGCCGTAAAGATAATGGTGGCAACCGTTACACATTAGGGGATCATAATGGCTGTTATGAAAAAGAGAAAAAAAAAAAAAAAGGACCCATTATGGGGCATATACAAGTTTTTTGGTTTTTTTCCTATTAGAGAGAGAGAGGGGGGGGGGGGGGGGTTGTTAGAGGAACAAAAGAAAATTTTACTCCAAATATTCAAAGTCTTAATGTTGTGAAGTGACCTATAGTTGATCATGATATCATGAAAATAGAAGGTTTTTTTTTATATAGACATTTCAATTTTAAAAATAAATAAATGAATTGCTAATGGAAGTGAGCTTACCACAGTGGGCCTTTTAAGATGACCTTCTTTTGTTCTGTAATGTACATGCTCACATTCTTCCTGTGACCACAAACATGCAACAAAGAACAATTCTAAGAGATGGTGCTTGCATGGGCATTGATATGTACTAGTTCTAGTGATTTATCATAGACAGATTCTACGACCTAATGTCATCAAGTACAAAAGATCAATAAAAATCTACAAACATATACTGATAGCAGGCTTAAAAACCCACAACATGATGAAGAAAAAAATGTTGAGGAATTCGTGTATTATATACACCCTTAAGAAAGGGCATCATGGAATCTTTCGAAAAAAGGGAAGCAAATGGTGGAGCGAAATAATTTTCATGGTACAAAAATGGACCAAATGGCTTTTGCATGGATTGATGTCCTAAATTTCTCATTGATTCTGTCTTTCTTTCTGAGATATAGACAGAAAGCCCCAATATATATATATATATATATATATATATATATATATAAATTGCTAACCTATTCTGAAATTGGCCAGTCAACCAATGCATAAGAAATTCTACAAAAATGCAATTTGATTTCATACTCGGAATCAACTAAACTGAGTTGCTCTAGTTGAATTCCAAGTCAATTAATTTAGTAGCTAATGAAAATTGAGATCAATTGTTGAGTATACTTGCCACAATACCTTTAAAACATAAGTGATTGGTGACAACATTTACCCCGGAGAAGTCATCGTTTAATACCATGCAAATGTGAATATCCTTCATCAGATTAAACACCTTCAGGACAATGTCTTTACTAATCTCTCCTATCTTGTAAGACTCGGAAGCCCTCTTTATTCCTAAGAGGATAAAATGGAAATCATGAGCTATAAATTCGAGAACAGAAAGGAATTCCAATCAAAGCGTACCAAAATGAAGTGTGGTCATACTAACTAGTAATTTGCACAAGCAGAAAATGCATTTTTGGCAAATAGAAGCAATTGGGATCAAATTTAACTCTTATGAAGCAATTCGTCACTTTATTTTCAAATGTCTCAGGGTTCTTCAGAAACTCCTCAACCAAACTCCTCCTCAAGTAAACTAGCTTTATGTTGTTTGTTGTGATAGAGGCAAACCAATTTTTATGAGCTTTAGAAACCTTTTCCTTCATGTAAGACCTGTATCCTAGTCTATACCATTCTGTTGGCTTCCTCAGTCTTTCCGGTCAAATTTTGGCAATCCTCAACCCGTATCCGACGATTTCGATCGATCCTAAGCCGAGTCCTGCATACCAAAGCTGGCTCGATTTGAAACTTGTACCCTAGTGACCGCGCCGTCACCGCGGTTCTAATGTCGTGACTCGCACACTGATCCGATACCCAGGGTAGAAGATGTCGGCCTGCGTTTATTCTGAAGAAACACCGCGCGTTGTGAATCTTGAGGGAATCTCTACAACAAGTCCTATCAATCAACCATAAATGCATCCCTTACCCAAGTACAACCACCCCACTCCTCCTTTTCCCACAAGTCAAACCTCTCTCTCCCTCACCATCTCTTTCTTTAAAAATTTCAAACTAAACCATCCCTCTTTTATCCATTTTTCAAACCACACCATACCATCCATTCTTTTTCTTATTTTATTCCTTTATTCCATTTTCTTAAGCTCTCTCCCAAGCAACCCAAGACACTCCATACGTCCAAGCTTCCCTCTCCCTCCCAAGTGTGGTCCACCTTCTCATCTTCCATCTACACCTTCTCATCTCCCATCTCAACCATCCAAACCCCATCATCCACTATCCAAGGTGAAGGCAAGGAGCATTGGAGGCCAGGGGAGCAAAGAGGAGGCTTAGAGGTGGGCGATCCACCGTTAAATCTTTTTTTTTATGGTCCACATGTTAGTGGGACCCGTTGTGATGTATGTGATGTATCAATGAGGGCCCATAGTGGCGGGGTCCCTCTATTGCACCGTGGATTTCTCTCTCTTTCTCTTTTTCTCATCCTAGAATGTAGTGGGCCCCACCAAATTACCTATTTCATCCATTAGATGGGGTGGCCCACCACATTTAGGAGATCCCATATTCCATACATATATATAATATATTATATATTATACATTATGTTATATTATATATGTGTGTGTGTGTGTGTACCAACATGATGGGCCACATCCACGTGGGACCCACCATGATGTCTGTGAGCATCCACAGGGCGCTGCAAGTAGCTAACGTGAAGTGTGAACTGACATGGATGTACTAACAAGCTACCCATAATGGGTTTGGAAATGGGAGTTCAAGTAGGCCCCACCTTGATGTTTATGCATGATCCAAGCCATCCATCCCAACCCTTGCATCATTTTAGGCATTGAGCCGAAAAATGAGACCGATCCAATTATCTGGCGGGCCATGACATTGAAAATGCTAGTATTTTCTGTTAAAACTTGGGAAAATGATTACTGGGGTCCACAAGAAGCTTGGACCCACCTAAAACTTGGTTGGTACCCCTAATTTTGTGGGACACATACAATGGACGGGGTAAATCTGGTTAATGTGGGTCCCACCTAGGATATATATATATATATATATATATATATATATATATATATATATATATATATGGCATGCCTTTACTGCCTTGACGTCCAGAGGAGTCTGGACGTCCAACATTAAAAAGGTGGGCCCCATTGGCCCCAGTTGTGGACCCTACCATGATATATTTCTACATCCATGTCGTTCATTTAATAGGTCCCCTTTAATGATGCATTGGTTCCAAAAATCAGCCAAAAACAGTTCTCGGATAGCCCACACCATCACCATTCATGCGATGGTATGCCAAACCACATAGAATCAAATGCTGGGGTCCACATGCAGCTTCGATCCACCTGAAACTCGGTTTAGACCCTTAAATTGGTGGGACACACACAATGAATGGGTTGGATTTGTGAACTACATCACAATGGACCCCAGGACCACATAACTGTACCAAAAGTTTTGTTGGCTAATAAACATTGCAGTGGCTCTGTCCACATGACCTTTCAACAGGGTGGATGGAAAATGAATGTTAAGGTGGGCCCTTGCTCATGTGACCTTATCAACCGGTTGGATGGCAAACAAACATCACCGTGGACTCTTGGTCCATGTGACCTTATGAATAGTTTGGGTGGTAAGTAAACGTCACTGTGGGCCCCTGACAGATTGGATGCAAATAAACATCATAGCGGGCCCAGGTCCATGTGACCTTATACCTACTGGTTGGGTGGAAAATAAACATTACAGTGGGCCGAGTGGAAAATAAACGTTATGGTGGGCCCCACATGGACCCACTGATGTATGTTTTGTGACCCACACCTTCCATTAGTGTGTGCCCCACCATGAGGTATGTACCTCATATATGTCATCCATTCTTCCCATCCCTATGGGATCCACCATGATGCATGTGTTGCATCCGAACCATCCAACCATTTTTGAGAAGTAATTTTAAGGTTTGAGACAACAATGAGACAAAACTATTTATCATGTGGACCATGATGCACGGTGAGGATTGAACGGCTACCATTAAAATCCTTTGGGACCCTATGATTAGATTGGATGAAAATAAATGTTATGGCAGGCCTTGGGAATTCTAATGGTGGAAATCCTTATCACCACCTATATTTAAGTATGGCCCATTTGATATACATGTGGCCTACGTGATGTGGTCCACTTACCATAGTTATGGCCCATTGTTGAGGCCCACCTTAATATATATATATATATATATATATATATGAGGCACATGTGGTTAGGCCCATCTTGATATATTTATGGCCCGATGTTGAGGCCCACTTTGATAAATATAAGGCCCATTTGATGTATTGGAGGCCCTTAGGTCGAGGCCCAACAGGATGTACATAAGGCCCATTGAAATGTGTGATTCATGGCAGGCCGTACCTTGGGAGTGATGTTGGTTTGACGTCCACATTGTAGCGAATAATGTTGGTTAAATGTCCGCATTATAATTCTCCCTATGTATAACATGTTCATTGATAAGGTCCATTGATAAGCCCATACTTGTAGTGCGTAGGTCATTTAAGCCCATCTTCATTATGAACGGAGCCCATCAATATATAACATGTTTAGTATAGATCCATGATTCATAATCATACGCATCATATGTATGCTTGATATGAGGAGTGACTAATCATAGCATATGCCCTTGGGCAGATTATTTATGGGCTCCCTGATAGGCGGAGTTACCCTACAATAGCGCATAACACACGCAAGACTATTGCATGTTTGGTAGGGTGATTCATGCACTTGCATTTGTGTGATCTTGATTATTGTATGCCCTAGCAACATCAGGGCCATAGCCTCCATAGACACATCGTGGGTGGCTGGATTGGATACCAAAAATATTTGGTTCTAGCATACGGGTGCCATAGATGTCCCTGAGTGAAAATTTCTAAACCCGATGGTACCAGAGGATGACTCCAATGTCGAGACCGAGTGGATACACGAGCGCATGAGGGATGTATACCAGTAGGCCGCGTCTCCCATTATGTCGTAGTCGGTTAGAAAGGGGTGTGACCTTACCCGCCTGAGTGAGGGGGCAATTTATAGGTTCAGTTTGACCAGCTTGAGGAATAGGTCCACTATCGACGAGCCAAGCCCGATATTGACAGACAGATAGTGAGGTCTCTTTCACTCTCCCAGTTGTGCGTTCAGATAGGGGCGGCAAGTTGGTGTAGAGTGTACTAGACCCCAGTGATTATCTAGAATGAGAACTGTACTGACATTGATGAGCTACATGTGGATTTGGCATGCTTGAGCTACATCTCACATCGCATGGTCTTGATATGGCCGATAGCATTAATATTTTTCACCGCATAGCCTTGGTACGGTTAATTGTATTCATGTACACATCAGCATGATTTTGCATTACTCTGACCTTATATTCTGAGCACACTTATATTGCGCACACACTTACACCACCCTCTAAGTTTTCTATAAGCTTATACACAATTGATGCTACAGGTGACGCCAAGATACAGTTGTAGCTTCGCCGCAGTTGGAGTGTGCAGTCGAGCTTTTGGAGTTTTGTTTTTAGCACTATCTTGTATCTCCCTTTATACGCATTGTACTCAAAGTTTTTTATCATAGTGGATTTTGTGATGGTGTTCTTGTGGTTATTGTTCGTGGGTTATGTTTATGGTTATGTTCATTATGAATCAAATTGATTATTATAAATCCTCCTTGTAGCATCCCAGGATCGGAACCTGGCGTATGGGTGCCGAGAGCCGAGAATGGGGTACTACGGAGGCTGTTGGCGCCGGATTCAGCGATCAGAAATTTTGTGAGCCTGATTTCTGAGTTCGGGGCGTGACACTTCAACTCATTCAGCTCTGAAATGTGAGTTTTTGCTTCAGATCTTAACCAATCTCTGTTTCTTCTATCATGTACAATTTTATCCTAATAAATGCCAACCTATTTCTCATGCTAGCAAATATACCTTGAAGCTTTTAGCTTTTATGGCAGATAAGACAGGTATACCAACCTATCGCATTATAATGAGAGTGCCAAAATGTATTAAACACACAAAACTGTTGGTATAATATTAGAAGAAAATGCAATATGAACATGAATAATTAAGTACATGGGCATCACTTGAGTTCATGAACACGAAGAACAAAATCCTTCAAATGCAATATGTAGACCAACCAATCAATCTACTTATTACAAGGCTACTAAATCATATGTAGACCGACCAACCAATCAATCTATTAATTGTAAGGCTACCGAATCCTAGTTTTAAGGCTTATAAATTATGATTCCTGTCAACTTATTTCAAATAAACAATAAATAGATCTCTTTTTTTTATTGTAATTGTTCAATGGGATAGTTATAATTGTTCAATGGGGAATGTTCTTAGTTCACAGATACATGCCGGGAGCCACTGGACTAGATCACTGAAAAGGGCGGTCCATCAATCAATGGACAGGTTGTTGGTGGGCAAATAGAACACCACTGATCTAAATCAACATTGAAATTTTAAAAAGTGAAAAAGCTTTGTTCTTTTACCTGGTTGGTGAAGGAGCACAACATGAAAAAGCTAAGGTGGCCAGTGGCACACCCAAGGTTCATGAGGCAGCCTTCAGTAAGGACGGTGATGCTGACGTTGGTTTCAAGAAAGACCCATTGGTCCGTCTATGGCTTGATGGTGATGCGCTTAACACCCGGGTAAGTCTCCAGCCCCAGCATGTCGATCTCATTGTCAAAGTGCCCAATGTTGCACACGATGGCGTTGTTCTTCATCTTCTTCATGTGGTCCACCATGATGATGTCCTTGTTACCCATCATCGTCACAAAGATGTCTGCCTCCGAGACCACATCCTCAAGAGTCAAAATAAGGATGCCTTCCATCAGGGCCTGGAGAGTGCAGATGGGGTTGATCTCAGTCATAATCACATAGGCACCAGCCTGCTTGAGGGCAGCAGCATAGCCCTTGCCAACATCTTCGTACCCACAGACTACAGTAACCTTGCCTGCGATCATGACGAACCTAAACAGAGAAGAAATTGTAATTGGACAAAGGTTGCAGCTGGTGGATGAGCTAAGATGGTGATGAGGGTTGGATGAAAGGTGTTTTGAAAACCCTAGCATAGGGTGTGTTCACAGATCAATGGGGTTTGCGGCGAAATGGGGTTTTGAAAACCCTAGCGAGAGAGAGAGAGAGAGAGAGGTTGGAAAACAGAGAGAGGGTGAGGGAGCGTCGGAGATCGAGAGAGGGCGACGGAAAGGGAGAGGCTGAGTGCGAGAGAGAGAGGGAGCGAGAGGGTTTAGGTTTTGGGAGGTGGGCGCGCGTGTGAGAGAGAGATGGATTTCTTTTTCAAAGATGTGTGCGCGGGAGATGAGGGCGGACAGGATTTCATTTTGGGGTGAAGGATGACACTTTAAGTGCCTAGTTTTAGCACTCGTGGGGCCCACCGTGATGTATGTTATTTATCCACTTCATCCATTCATTTTAATGGATCATTTTAACAATTGATCCAATAAAGGAGTTAGATTGAAGCTGTAAATGGACCACATAACATATTAATGATGGAAATTTATTTTTTATTTTTTCTTATGGTGTGTCCCACTTAGACCTTCAATCTACCTACTTTTTGGGCTCATCCATTGAAATTATATATTAGAATTGATGGATGGCTTAGATAAAACATATATATTCCAACGGGCCCCATGGAGCCCCTTAAGCTCCATCAATATCTAATAAGAATCTGGTGGGGATGTAGGTTTTAGCTACAGATTAAGTAGGTTTTAGCTACGAATTAAATCCGTAGCATAATAGTGACAGTTTATATCTATAGCCAAAAACTTCCAAAGTCTGTAGCCTTTGCTCGATTTTTTGGTAGTGCCTTTAACAAATTTAGGAGGAGTAGTCTTATATTTAGGAGGAATATTTGTATCGTAGCCCAGACCAGATCGATCGCCACATTTCCTTAATCCAGTTAGTAGTCTTTCTAGTTTAGGATCACCTGGGGCATACCTCCAAGTATCCTTCATACTCAAGAGAGAAGAGACTTCTAGTTTTAGTTTTTCATTTTTAGATTTTAGGTTTTCAATTTGGAAAGTTTTGAAATCTAAATCACACTTAGTTTTTTCAAAACAATTTGAAAAATGTGATTTTTCTAAGACTAGATTATCAAAATTTTCTTTTAATTTTAAAAACTTTTCTTTTTGAATTTTTAATTTTACAGCTATCTTACAACTTTCCCTGTATAGGGCATCATAGGCATCTTGTAAATCCTCATCATTTTTAGGATCACTTCTCAGATTTTCTTCACTAGTTGAATCACAACTGTCTGAGAAAGTGAATTTGGCTAGAGTCATTAAGGCTTTAACCTCATTAGTAGACTCAGGTTCAGAATCATCTGACTCAGAAGAGGCTTCAGAGCAAGACGATTCATCACATGTAGCCAATATTCCTTTCTTTTTAGATTTGCCCCTCTTTGGACATTTGTTTGCCAGATGCCCGTATTCATGGCAGTAGAAACATTGGTTGTCTTTAATAGATTTTCAAGTTTTAGATCTAGTCTTTTTCTTTTCAAAAGGTTTTTACAAATCTACCCTCTTTTTACTTTTGAAAATCTTATAAAACTTCTTGCCTAATAATGTCATATCATCTTCAGAGTTTTTAAAATCAGAATTACTAACATTTTCATGAAAAGTATTTTTAGAAGACTAAATGGCAATGGACTTACCTTTAGGAACTTTAAAGTTTAACTCGTAGGTTTGTAAAGAACTAACCAACTCTTCAACCCTCATATTATCCGTATCACGAAGTTCTTGAATGGCAGTGATGTAACACCCTGGATTTTGGCCAATCTGGGATTTGACGTCCTTAGGCAATGGGTCAACTAAAACACCTGGAAAATCGCTCAGAACCCAATTTCATAGCCAAAGAAACCACTTAGGATTAATTCCTATGGAAATTCAGCGTAAGTTAGCTAGCGCAACGCTGGAGTAGTTGGGAAACAGTCCCTGATCACTTTAAATACGTTCTACAAGACCCAAATCGAGTAAAACGTATGACTCCATAATACTCTATAACCTCGGATCAAACTCTAAGCAGGTTTGTTCTCTGGACCACTTTGAATTCTTGTATTGGATTTAGACCGCGCGTCGAAAGTCCGTTACTTCCTATCTTAGACCGTTAGAACCGCCCAGCTGGACTTGACACTCATTTCGAAAATCAAGTCAAACCGATAATCGCAGACTATTTTATTGAGTCCGGACTGAAGAGACCGCGAATAGGGACAGAATTGGAATTTCAAATTCAAATCTGGCACACGACTTGACACGTCAGTATTAAGCATTCTGACCGTCAGAATTCAGCCATATTACACCCTCGGATCAGGAAAAATTTCTATTTATTATCATGAGACTTTCAGCCCTGATCTACATGCGGTGACCGCTGAACTGAAACTGGTCCGCCACGTGCGATCTGCGAACCCTGCCGGACTGAAAACTTAATGCCTGCTAGATCTGGTATGCATGAGCTTAAGTCCGATCGCATTCGACCAGGGGACCACCAGAAAGCATCTTTTGGACCGAAACAGCCCCGATTTGGATATACCTCAAGTATACTTTGTTCCCAAGCCTGTTTTGGGCACATTTGAGCTTATAAAAGGGGTTGAAACCCTCACTTCTCTCACCCATCCGAATTTGCTAGAAACCCTAGCAAGAGTGAGAGAGAAAAGGTGAGAGTTTGTGAGAGAAGGTGGGAGAGCTTTTCCTGCTGCTGCTGCACGTGCTTAAGTGGCGTATTCCAATCACTTTGCCGGTGATTTCTCCGCATTTGCAGGTAAGAAAACGCCGTAGAAAGTTGCTGATTTGATGCTTCTTTAGTTCCATAGTTTGTTAGTTGATAAATCTCGTAAATCAGGTTCCTTAGTCGCCGTAGACGAAGCGTATACGCTCCGTTCGAATCACTTCACCTATAAGGGAAAAGGTGCGGATTTTAGACGCTTTGATTGACCGTTTCCAAAGCTTTCAATGTCGTTTAATAGTAAATTATCGACGGCAACGCCGTTTGACATGTACAACATGCTGTCCGTTTCCTGTTTCGTAAACCGGCGAAGAATATGAGATTTAGGGCATTTTAGTCATTTGTAGGAAATACTGTTTTCATCCATAATTTGCTGATGTGATTGGCATGGCTTCTTGTCGCATTAGGATACCAGGAATGCGTGCATAATTAGTTTGGCGAAGAGATTCGCCTAAATGCGCACTTTGGGTCGACATACTATATGTAGACCTAAGTGTGTAGTGTAAGTGTTTGTATAAATGCTCATATTAGTATGTATTGAATTAAATGGTGTTATGAATTAATTTGAGATTGATTTCTCAATTAAATTGCTGATGTAATTGATTTCCTACATGTTGGACATATGTACGATTTCATTATATGTATGAAATGCATATGCTTGATGTTTCACTTAAGCGGTATGCTATAGCATGTACTTGATGATTTCCGTATGATTTAGTTTAAGATTGAATTCTCAATTAATAGGCTAATGGAGAGGATTTTTTATATGTTGGCGATATGCATAATTTCATTATATGTGTGAAAGACATGTGTACGATGATTTGCTTAAGTTGTATGTAATAACATGTGTTAACATGCTCTCATGGTTGTATTTCATTTCCATTACTCTTACACAACTGCTGATGTGATTCTATGATTGTTTGGGACTATGCCTAGTCCAGGCAGTCAGTAACCGAGCGAATTCGTGTTTAGCTTATCTTCGCTACGAACGACGCGTCGATGAACGCGAGTCATGTTTGGAGTTGACGGCAGTGGTTAGGCCACGCGAAGTGTTTTACGCACTTCATGTCGTTCGACTTGAGATGCGATCGCGCTAGTCGAGCCCGTCAAGTAACCCGACTGGCCGATGTATGTTCACCTTGTATGAGTCATAACTGCTTGAACCTAGAGTACTGAACTTACCATTGTAAACCCTGTTAACCATGGTACCTTGATCCATAAAGACTCATGAGCCGGGCATGGTGGTATGGGACACCGTGGTCGAGCTGTCGACCTACGCTGGGGCCATAAACCTCCCCGTAGTGACCAGTGAGCACCTAGTCTCATGAGCAGATTATGGTGGTATGGGACACTATATTCTAGCTGTCGGCCTACACTGATCAGGCGACGAGTCCTTTGTAGTGACCGCGAGCGTATTCTGAGTCTACGGGAAGCGACGACCCCTCAGTAGCAGTAGAGTACAGTAGGCCTGTATTGATAAGGTGATGGGGGAGCGGAGCAACGAGTGCGTGCAACAGCCCTGGCAGCCCTTGCAGCGACCTACGAAATATACATCGTATGAGATTACTAGGAGTGACGACTCTAGACAGGATCTGTGTTGGGATTGATATAAGGGAAGTACCTTAGTTTCCCAATCCTGCTGTTTGAATGGACTAATAACAACTTGGAAATCATATCACCATAACATTGCATGTGCCTGGAAGATGTGGAGCACTCTAGGGAGTGTGGCATGCCGCGGTCGTAAGATGTTGTCGTATGAGGGAGATCGTCGGTGAGGGCATACATCACGTCATGTCATAATTGCATTAACAACAGTATTAGGATTGTTTGATTTATTGCTTTACTATTATCGCATGATTGATTTGAGAACATGTTAATCCTTGCTCTATTATTCTACTGAGTTAGCTACTCACTTCCACGTTACGGGATGGTGTTTCCGGACACCCACCAGTCCCTTTTGTGATTGCAGATGATGGCGCGGCCTGTGAGGCAGAGCTGAACTTGATGATGAGGAGGAGGATTCCTCCTTTATGCGTGTTCTGATTGACGGGATTACAGGGAGGTTGATTAGATACATTGACACTTGTCATTTTATATTTTTAGCGCCCTCATGTATATTTATTTTGTTTACTTTTGAAGTATACATGTATGTGTATAACCTGGTAATATATTCACACTCTGGAGACATACAACAGTTTATATATATTATACATACTAGTACAATCTTCCGCTTGTTAATTTAACTGTCTCTGGAGTATGATATGTTGTTCTAGCTTAATCTCACTCATGTTTAATGCGTTATCATAGACAACATTCAATCATACATATCTATGTTGCATAAATAACATTTTGGAACTCGGGAGTTGGGTTTTTGCTCGACCCCCCGATTTTCGGGATGTTACAGATGGTATCAGAGCGTGATTTGGATTAAACTGGGCCTGGGTTATGGTCACATGACGCATGCTGTCACTTTCTTTGACTTAGGTGGGTGCGAGAAGGGTCTAGAAACACTTCTAGGATCCCAGATTCGCCAATAGGCGAAGTCTATTTATTTCGATCGCGGGATCGAGTCCGTAGCGCATCTAGGGTCGCATAAAGCAACCCGAATAGCTCCTAGGTTGTAGGTGAGTGGGGTGAGACGTTCTTTGAATAATTCTAAACTCTTAAATGTGAATCCTTGGGCCGTGGGACAACCACGACCCCTGTATTCAATCGCCAGGGCTTAAAAATCCCGTTTCACCGAAAATCTTCGAAATTCTTCCTCTCACCACCCCAATCTTTAATTATTTCTTATCAATTTCATGTTAGGCATCAATAATAATATGAAAATAACATAAAATCATACTTTCACAAAATCTTACAGTGAATAGTAAAATTTCATGAAAAATGGCCATAAGGTCATTCTAAATTCACTTTCTTTAGCAACTAAGGTTCTATAAGGATTTACTGGATCCTTCTACCCCAAAATCATATGCTGCATGATAGGGTTTTGTATTCGGGATTGTGGAATGGTCCCGGAAATCCTCGAACACATGTTTGGGCCTATGTAGGTCAAAATGCAATGAACCAAGGTGGGGAACATGCATTTTTGGGGTCCCTGGACCATGGGGGACCAGACCCATATGGTCCCACCGGTCACCTAGAGAGTTGGCCGGCGATGCCATCGCCGGTTCGGCGATGCATCGCCGACCGGTGGGGCCCACTTGGTCTAATTTTTGGGCGCACGCCCTATTTTGGGTCGTGTACACCCCCTATATGGTGTTTGTCCAAAGAAAACCCCAAATATGGGTACTTCCTTCACAAACGGCCCCCATTCCAAGTTCCATTTTCATTTTTGCTGCCCTATTCCAAAAACTGTGATTTTAAATCACCCCCAAATTCATTCCTGGCCTAAAACGACCACACTCCATCATTCCATTGAAGTTTTCAGCCTTCCCTCTTGAAGATCTCGTTGTTTGGAGCTCTTACAACCCCTGAATCAAGCTGAAATCGTGAGGTGCTTCATTCCCCTTTTTCATTCCCTTTTCTTTCTGAAAATACATCCTAGGGGAGCTTGAAGCATCCCTCTACAATGCCTAGATCTCCCTTTTCTAGTTTGGTTAGCCATTTCCTTGCATTTCTCTCATTTTCCATGGCTATTGTTAAGCTGTTTTAGCCTTTTCTCTCTTTTCACCATCCTCCCTCTCAATCCTATTTCTCCATTTTCTTTGCTTAAGGGATACTGAAAATATATGGTCGAGAGAGCTCTAGTGAGCAACAGACAGTATTAGACTCGAGAGGGATAAAGAAGGTAAGTCGGGACTGTGGTAAAGTCCTTTGGTAGAGTTAGGCATCTATGCCTTTGCCCTGTAGATTGTTTGATTTTTGTTTTAAGGATTTTTGTGTTTTGTTGTTATTAGGTCTAGTGATGTCACTGGTAGACAATGTGTTGCGCCAGTGGTTTGGGCTTAGCATAGCCGAATGCATCTCTGTCATAATCCATGTGAAACTTTATTCCATATATTGTGACGAAATTTAGTTAGATGGAATACATGCCGTTTCATTTCGCTGTAAGGTATGGTCCCTAGATTGGGAGTATTGTAACTCTCAGGATTCAGCCTACAAATTAATTTTTATCCCAACCCACCGTCCTACCAAGCATGCCACTTCCAACCCCACCATGGGACTAAGAATGCAGTTTCATTTGATACAACTAAACGCTACTGGCCACATAGACCCTTGACGTTTGGACCTAGAGTTAGTACTTCAAGATTTGAAGGGTCTGACGACATAGGAAATCCAATTCCATTTAGATAATCTTGACCCTAAGTAATAGAATAACTCCCTGTAGTAGAATTGGTATGGAACCATTTAACGTATAAACTTAGGCTTTGGATTATAGCTATTGAGTTGCAGACTAGCCTACTAGTTACCTTAAGTAGTGTAAGGCCTATATATGCTAAGGGATAGTAGGTTAGATTTGGTTGGAATGGGACTCCCTTCCTTCGATAGATCACCTTATGACTTATAGACTTCTATTGTTGCCCATAGGAGGGAGCCATTCACTCTTAGGGACCATTTATAAATCCCTTAGAATGAACTTAGAATGTACTAGCACGCCCCTTAGAATTGCCTTCCCCAAGGGCTTATTGCATTTGGGAACGCGGAACAAAGGAACTACATGTAAGCGATGTATTCACGGTTTGAGTCGATTTCTTACTCCTAGTGGTTACCAATGAATCTAATGCTTTGATCAAGCAGAGGATCGGCATCGACTCGGATTAAGAACTGATACAACGTATTTTCTGTCCTGATTAGACAGAAGGTTCAACGTATCCGGCTCAGACCCACTACACAACCTTTCTTCTGTAATGGCCCAACCACCTACAACCAAACAGGATCACATTGTCTTTGGAAAATGGCGAGGACTTAAAGCCAGTAGAGAATTCGACATCTTGCCACCAACTCATACCTGTCCCTGAACTTAACCACAATAGAGATTAGGCTCATCTCTATGATCATAGGTACCAATGCCATAGAAAACATCATTAGCAAGGAAAACCATGTAGAGAAGTTGTTTCCCAATTTATGTCAAGGATAGGTCTTAAGTTGCACCTCGTTCTGATGTACGGAGCGACGTATAGACTCTTGAACTTTAAGTAAAACCAAGTTTTAAGGGGCGTAGAACGAATTAAGTCCAATCCAGTTAGGTTAGTCAACGCTCCCGTTCGATCAGAGTGGCATAGCGGAAGAGTGGTTGGCCTCTTCCCCACTGGCCCAAGATCGAAACCTTTGAGTTAGGATATACGTACGATTAGGTTATTAAGTAGGATTGAACCTCCCTTAGAAAAGTATTCCTTACCCTTCGCCAATGTCGGGGACGACATTGTGTTTTAAGGGGGGTAGATTGTAACACCCCGGATTTTGGCCATTCTGGGATTTGATGTCCTTAGGCAATGGGTCAACTAAAACACCTGGAAAATCGCTCAGAATCCAATTTCATAGCCAAAGAAACCACTTAGGATTAATTCCTATGGAAATTCAGCGTAAGTTAGCTAGCGCAACGCTGGAGTAGCTGGGAAACAGTCCCTGATCACCTTAAATACGTTCTACAAGACCCAAATCGAGTAAAACGTATGACTCCATAATACTCTATAACCTCGGATCAAACTCTAAGCGGGTTTGTTCTCTGGACCACTTTGAATTCTTGTATTGGATTTAGACCACGCGTCGACAGTCTGTTACTTCCTATCTTAGACCGTTAGAACCGCCAAGCTGGACTTGACACTCATTTCGAAAATCAAGTCAAACCGATAATCGCAGACTATTTCATTGAGTCCGGACTGAAGAGACCGCGAATAGGGACAGAATTGGAATTTCAAATTCAAATCTGGCACACGACTTGACACGTCAGTATTAAGCATTCTGACCGTCAGAATTCAGCCATATTACACCCTCGGATCAGGAAAAATTTCTATTTATTATCATGAGACTTTCAGCCCTGATCTACATGCGGTGACCGCTGAACTGAAACTGGTCCGCCACGTGCGATCTGCGAACCCTGCCGGACTGAAAACTTAATGCCTGCTAGATCTGGTATGCATGAGCTTAAGTCCGATCGCATTCGACCAGGGGACCACCAGAAAGCATCTTTTGGACCGAAACAGCCCCGATTTGGATATACCTCAAGTATACTTTGCTCCCAAGCCTGTTTTGGGCACATTTGAGCTTATAAAAGGGGTTGAAACCCTCACTTCTCTCACCCATCCGAATTTGCTAGAAACCCTAGCAAGAGTGAGAGAGAAAAGGTGAGAGTTTGTGAGAGAAGGTGGGAGAGCTTTTCCTGCTGCTGCTGCACGTGCTTAAGCGGCGTATTCCAATCACTTTGCCGGTGATTTCTCCGCATTTGCAGGTAAGAAAACGCCGTAGAAAGTTGCTGATTTGATGCTTCTTTAGTTCCATAGTTTGTTAGTTGATAAATCTCGTAAATCAGGTTCCTTAGTCGCCGTAGACGAAGCGTATACGCTCCGTTCGAATCACTTCACCTATAAGGGAAAAGGTGTGGATTTTAGACGCTTTGATTGACCGTTTCCAAAGCTTTCAATGTCGTTTAATAGTAAATTATCGACGGCAACGCTGTTTGACATGTACAACATGCTGTCCGTTTCCTGTTTCGTAAACCGGCGAAGAATATGAGATTTAGGGCATTTTAGTCATTTGTAGGAAATACTGTTTTCATCCATAATTTGCTGATGTGATTGGCATGGCTTCTTGTCGCATTAGGATACCAGGAATGCGTGCATAATTAGTTTGGCGAAGAGATTCGCCTAAATGCGCACTTCGGGTCGACATACTATATGTAGACCTAAGTGTGTAGTGTAACTGTTTGTATAAATGCTCATATTAGTATGTATTGAATTAAATGGTGTTATGAATTAATTTGAGATTGATTTCTCAATTAAATTGCTGATGTAATTGATTTTCTACATGTTGGACATATGTACGATTTCATTATATGTATGAAATGCATATGCTTGATGTTTCACTTAAGCGGTATGCTATAGCATGTACTTGATGATTTCCGTATGATTTAGTTTAAGATTGAATTCTCAATTAATAGGCTAATGGAGAGGATTTTTTATATGTTGACGATATGCATAATTTCATTATATGTGTGAAAGACATGTGTACGATGATTTGCTTAAGTTGTATGTAATAACATGTGTTAACATGCTCTCATGGTTGTATTTCATTTCCATTACCCTTACACAACTGTTGATGTGATTCTATGATTGTTTGGGACTATGCCTAGTCCAGGCAGTCGGTAACCGAGCAAATTCGTGTTTAGCTTATCTTCGCCACGAACGACGCGTCGATGAACGTGAGTCATGTTTGGAGTTGACGGCAGTGGTTAGGCCACGCGAAGTGTTTTACACACTTCATGTCGTTCGACTTGAGATGCGATCGCGCTAGTCGAGCCCGTCAAGTAACCCGACTGGTCGATGTATGTTCACCTTGTATGAGTCATAACTGCTTGAACCTAGGGTACTGAACTTACCATTGTAAACCCTGTTAACCATGGTACCTTGATCCATAAAGACTCATGAGCCGGGCATGGTGGTATGGGACACTGTGGTCGAGCTGTCGACCTACGCTGGGGCCATAAACCTCCCCGTAGTGACCAGTGAGCACCTAGTCTCATGAGCAGATTATGGTGGTATGGGACACTATATTCTAGCTGTCGGTCTACACTGATCAGGCGACGAGTCCTTTGTAGTGACCGCGAGCGTATTCTGAGTCTACGGGAAGCGACGATCCTTCAGTAGCAGTAGAGTACAGTAGGCCTGTATTGATAAGGTGATGGGGGAGCGGAGCAACGAGTGCGTGCAATAGCCCTGACAGCCCTTGCAGCGACCTACGAAATATACATCGTATGAGATTACTAGGAGTGACGACCCTAGACAGGATCTGTGTTGGGATTGATATAAGGGAAGTACCTTAGTTTCCCAATCCTGCTGTTTGAATGGACTAATAACAACTTGGAAATCATATCACCATAACATTGCATATGCCTGGAAGATGTGGAGCACTCTAGGGAGTGTGGCATGCCGCGGTCGTAAGATGTTGCCGTATGAGGGAGATCGTCGGTGAGGGCATACATCACGTCATGTCATAATTGCATTAACAACAGTATTAGGATTGTTTGATTTATTGCTTTACTATTATCGCATGATTGATTTGAGAACATGTTAATCCTTGCTCTATTATTCTACTGAGTTAGCTACTCACTCCCACGTTACGGGATGGTGTTTCCGGACACCCACCAGTCTCTTTTGTGATTGCAGATGATGGCGCGGCCTGTGAGGCGGAGCTGGACTTGATGATGAAGAGGAGGATTCCTCCTTTATGCGTGTTCTGATTGACGGGATTACAGGGAGGTTGATTAGATACATTGACACTTGTCATTTTATATTTTTAGCGCCCTCATGTATATTTATTTTGTTTACTTTTGAAGTATACATGTATGTGTATAACCTGGTAATATATTCACACTCTGGAAACATACAACAGTTTATATATATTATACATACTAGTATAGTCTTCCGCTTGTTAATTTAACTGTCTCTGGAGTATGATATGCTGTTCTAGCTTAATCTCACTCATGTTTAATGCGTTATCATAGACAACATTCAATTATACATATCTATGTTGCATAAATAACATTTTGGAACTCGGGAGTTGGGTTTTTACTCGACCCCCCGATTTTCGGGATGTTACAAGTGACCTTTAAATTGAACCTTTTAGGTAATGAGCGTAGTATCTTTGCACAGACTTTGTTTTCTGGGATATTATTACCAAGACCCCACATAGAGTTGACAATGTCATTTAATTTAGTATAGAAGTCAATGAAAGTTTCACTTTCTTCCATATGTATTTCCTTAAACCAAGTGGTGAGGATTTGAAGTTTAGATTTCTTGACAATAGTCATACTCTCATGTGTAATTTCTAGAATGTCCCAAGATTGCTTTGCAGAATCACAGGATATAATTCTTTGAATTCATCCACTGATAATATATAAGTAATTGCATTTAAAGCCTTTGCATTGGCACTACTCTCATTTTTCTGAAGTGTACTCTAAGAAAAATAAGGTGTAACTTTCATAATTTTAGTTCCATCAGTGCCAGTCACTTCAATGGTAGAAGGGGTCCATTTAGTCACTATGGCTTGCCACACGCTCTCATCTATGGACCTTAAAAAGATCCTCATTCTGGCTTTCCAATAGGCATAATTGGAGCCATCAAAAGGAGGAGGCCTAGTGATTGAGAGGTTATCAAAATTTGACATCATATAAGCTCAAATCGGTTAGCTTAGAAAATGAATCCAAATAAAAAGAAGCTATTAGACTTTGATATCACTTGAAAAGGCTAAGCTATACGTCCTAGAGGGGGGTGAATAAGACTATTCCAAATTAAAAAATAAATATGAAATTTAAAGAATGATAGCACAATCAAATAATAAATAAGCACAACTAAATAACAACCTTAAATGTACTAGTCTTGAGAGGTTGATACAAACTTAGTTCTAAGGATAACCTAACACCAAAAACTAAAGGCTTATGGTAGGATAACCTTACTAGAACGTTTGTGTAAATATAAAAAACTCCAAACCAATAAAGAGGCAAAGAAAATAGCAAATAAAATAAACTAAGCTATTACAACATTCTCATAAGTGCTTAAAATAAATTACAACATTCACACATGAGCACATTCAACCATCCACCACAACACCAGAAATTATAGTGGTTCGCTTGTGTGTACACCAACTATTAGAAAACAGCCACACAACTACTCCAATCCTAATATCCACTCCCTTGAGATATTAGCGTTCACTATGAAAAAAGGTTTTCTAAGGTTCACCTTAAAACCTTCACAATTGTGTCTTTGATTGGGCTTACACAATTCCAAAATCCCCACATTCCGAGATTTTCTGGATCACCTCAAACAGACTCAAAAGAGACTTTTCTGGCACAACCTCAAAAACTAAAAAGAGATATACAAAATATAAATGTACTTCTCTGGAAATTCTCCTTTGAAGAAGCTCGGTAAAACCTATCCAATGTAAACGAAAATGTTTAATGTCCAGTCTCACAAATGAAAAGGTTTTAGTTCTAAATGATTTTTAAATTAATTCAACCTGGGCTAGCTTGATTTGATTTTGATCTCAAAAAAGGAGAAAACACAAAGCCCTTCTTAAAGTAAGATTGAAATAAAGATCTTAAAACCAAATAAAAAAGCTAATTAAAGAGAATATTAAATAAACACGATAAAAATTAAAAATATCACAAACTTATCTATCAGAATGGTGTCTTGATTTTGCTTTAATAAATAAATAAACTCTGAAATTCATGCTCTATTTATAGGTGAAAATACTGTTCTCTCGACTGGTTTAAGCGTCGATTCGACTGGTCGAAGGACCAACAAAATTTTAAATTTTCTGGCGCAATAAGATAAGACTGTTACTCGACTGGTCGAGTGGCTTGCTCGACTGGTCGAGTGGCCTGCTCAACTGGTCGAGCAATACACTCAACTGGTCGAGTGGGATTATAAAAGCTTGTTGGACTTTGAGTCGAGCCTGCACGACCGGTCGAGAGTCCAATAGAAAATTCTTAAAATTCACAACAAACCTTGGACTGGTCAAGAAAACTCTTAGACTGTTGAGTCAGTACTTGAACTGGTCGAACAAGGTCCAAGACTAGTCGAGAAAATGACCTATAAAATATGAAATAACCCATATAAAATATGTAATGAATATGACACAATCTAAGGTCAACTTAGGGTCATCCAAAACTATTTGTGAGTAGGAACAAATGAAACATTATTCGCTTCTGAATCTTGATATCTTGTGATTCTTGAAGCTTGAATTCGATCTCTTGAACTTGAGCTTGAGTTATGCTTGAGTTCTTGAATCTTTAGCGTATAGGAGTTGAACTTCAAACTTGAACTTGAGTTCTTGAGTTTGAGCTTAAACCCATGAATCACTTCAACTTGAAGATATAGGCAAGTTCGATGAAGATCCAGAGAACTTGAAATGTATGAACATGATCACTTCAACCAAAAGCAGGACACAAATACTAAATGGTTTGGCACAACAAAATTTAACAACACTATGGGTGCTAGATTTATACAATAGCATTTATAAAAGTTTCACGATTCTATCTCAACGGCTAGTAGATTTCACGAGATAAGATTTAAATCAACCTTACGTTTGTCGGAGACAGAGATCAGCTGGCTTGAGATTCATTCAGCTCGTTAGACACAGGGTTCGGCTGGCTGAACACCTATGGAGACCCATGCAAAATATTGATGGAAACCGGGCCGAAGACCCTATGGCTGCTATCTAGCTAACCTGGGTGGTTCAACTAGCCGAATACAGTGTTAAGCTAGCCAAAATACCCTGAAAGCTAAAGCAATAACACAATATGTTACAACTTAGAAAAAACATTAAGATATACTTTAACTTAGGGCTGCTCCTAAGGTCTTCTTTTCCTATAAGTTGGCATATAATTGATTCTTGTCTTGAAATTCTTCTGAGCCTTCTAGTCTTGAGATGTTATGCCGCGATCAAGTCTTAAAATGTTGAATTGAGTTGAAGTTTCATACACTATATATTTTGTCTTCAAAATTTAACAATCTACTTGTGTGCTTAAAATATTAGCACTTACACTTCTTTGTGATTAGCAGGGAATGCGTTCTACCTTTCTAGCAGTCTCATGATGTGTTCAATGTTGTCAGTCAAAGGTCTTACCTAGTTTTCAAAGGAGATAAGCCAGCTTTCCCAGTTTCAGGATCTTTGCACTATTATTGGTGATAGATGTTGAGAGCGGGGAGCTGATTGTGAAGTCGATTGTGAATCCTGGGGGTCCTTAGGCTCCTCCCCATGCACGGCCTCAGCCACAGCCGGTGCCTTTCCTTACCTTTTAGCCATTGAGGGGAAATGAGGAATAATCGCAATCTGCGTTGATGTTGATGGGAACTTAATGGCGTTGTTATCGTTCTTATAGATGACAACATTATATTATTGCTTGAATCTATATAAATGGGTGTAATGCTTGTAAATGCACATATACCTGCATCAATAATATGTAAAAGGATAGTGGGGGTGCTGATCGTGGCCGGGGACCCTCCGATGCCTAAGTCAGGTGAGTAGATTGAAAGTAGAAGCAGGACTTGAGTTAGGGTTTTTGGTGCTTACCTCCCCTCATTTGCAGCGAGAGTATTTATAGGGTTCATAGGATCGTGTTGGGATTACATATCTTATAGAATCTCATAAGGATACGCCTTTTAAGGATATGCTGAGATCTTATCTTGGTTATGGATCTTCTTCCGAACTTATTGTCGAGCTCACCTCAGTCAGTGTAATCTTCAACTATGTCGGATCTGATTTCTTGATTCAGGGTGGGATATCCTCCAAGATCCTTGCTCCAACCTGTTGATGGTTATCTGTTCAACTCAGAGGAGGGCTCTTTTCTCCCAAGCCCTGTATCTCGAGGTGCTTGGCTCGAGGTTAATCTCTCCTCCAAGAGGATCTTGTTGATAATGTCTTTCTAGCTCTCCAAGTTTTTATGCTTTGTCGTTATGGACTCACCCGGTGCTCTCCTCGTGGTCAGTTGCTCTTTTCATATGACAAACCAGTTTAGTTTTTCTCATAACATATTTCAATGGGCTTATTATAGTCATTCTGCTAAATATCATATATGTATACTAATTTTGGATATTAAAGCTGATTTGGAATATCACATATTCTGAATATATTAAAAATTTTCAATGCATTCCAATTCCTCTAATTTACTCCCATCTAAAAAGAATATTTGAATTTCAAATGCATTTTATTTAGGCTTGTTTGATTTTTCATGTCACATGTAAATGCCTTGTAAACAGGTAATAATGATTTACCTAAGTAATTACTGCATTGTTCTCAATTTGGATGTTGACAACCTACCTTTTGAACGCTAAAATAGAAGACGATTGCAAAATCAATGTGGAGCCCATTATGATGTATGCGGCTTATCCACACCGTTCATCCATTATGCCAGCTGAATTTAGGGCAAGAGCCCAAAAGGAGGTAGATCCAAAGCTCAAGTGGACCACACCATAGGAAACTGTAATGATTCAAATGCCTACCATTAAATACTTTTGGGCCCAAACAGTTTTAAATCAAACTAATACTTTTCTTTCCCTATTACCTTACCAACAAGCAACAAGTCACGTGATAAAGAAACAGTCATGTTAGGTCTGGTGAAGGAAATAACTTTCAATGGTAGATGTTTCAAGGATGTCCTGTTTCCTTTAGTGTGAGCCACTTGACCATTGAATCCGCTGCTGGTGCTGAAAAATGCTGCGGTAAAATGGTAAAATTATATATCAGGTATACAACCATCTGGTCCACAAATTTAATTCCATCTTTTTAAACCGAATTTCAGAGCAGAAATACATCTGGATTATTAAATAGACTAAAAAGGTAACACTTACCTATTTAGTTCCATCCAAATATAATTAGGTAAGCCATTTACTCCCAATTTATTTAGGTGATCCACCAAAGTTTGTCATTACATCCATACTGTCAATACGTAAAACTAACTTTAAGGCATGATTCAAAAAATGAAATAGAGCTAAATCTCAGATGTACCATAGTACATAAAACAATCTTTATTGACCGTTAAAAACATCTTATGAGCCACAAAAGCTTTACATCAAGATGATATTTTTCTGATCTCTTCGTCTAGGTCTCTGTGACCTTACTAATAGATTGGATGGCAAATAAACATTCCAGTGGAATCCTTGATGTTTTTTGTTGAGGTCAAAATCTGGACGGCTCTCCCCTCAGTCTCTCGAACCTCGAAGCACTTCAGCGTCTTGAATTTGCGCAGTAAGAACAGGCATAGGTGACCATAGCCAAGCCAGGGGACCCTTTGATGCCTAAGTCAGGTCAAGGGAATCCGGGTCTAAGTGGAGAATAGAGGAGAGTACGAGATATTACGTACCTTTAGCAGTGGGGTCTCAATGTATTTATGCCCGACTGTTGGATGGTCTGGGTCCGTTATTATCGGCACGATTTACTCAATCACTGGGATACTAAGATCGTGGAGATATTATGCGCAATTCATGGATCGTGTAACGTATTTGGCGGATAATGCGTATCTGTGAATGAAGTAATCAGCCACGTTTATTTATGGCAGTTTTCAAATTTGGCAGACGGAGTGCCCGCCTTAACATATTGCCTCGGCTCGGCTCGTCTTGACAAGATGCCACCCAGCCTTAGCCGTTTAGCTTATTAAAGAGGAACACTTTCTTAGTCTGAGCCGAACTCTGAATTGAGCTAGCGAACCCAGCTTCTTACTTATCAAGCGCTCTGGAAAGCTTCTCTTTAAGGTCCAAGGCAAGGTGTCGGATTTATCTTATCAGGTAGAGTTTCCTGCAATTGATATCAATGGTCAGATCGTTCGTCTTCCGTCAGACGTTAGGTAGACAACTTATCACTTCCGATCGGAGTGTGGAAGTCACTCCGATCCACAGCCTCGAAGTAATAGCACCTTCATAGCGCACGACTTCTTCTGGGACGCTCACATCAAGTCGGACGAGCATCGCCTCGGTTATTCATGCACTTGGTTAAATTAGTTTGGTACTTACTCTAGGATTTATTAGAGGCTTAGATCTTCCCATAACATTTTTAATGATGAGGATTTAATAAGCACTCTTTTCTATGGAGTGGTCCACCTAAGATTTGGGTCAGCTTGATTTCTTGAATCATGCCCTAAAATGAGCTTTCCAAATGATTGGACGGTGTGAATTCAAGGCAAATACATTACTGTTAGTCCCACCGTCATGGTCCCACCCACCTCAGTGGAGATCCACCGAAGCCGCACCCATTCATTTACCCTCAAGTCCATTTCTCATTCACCTCCATTTACACGCTCTCAAACGAGGTTTCGGGTTTTATGGCCAATGTAATATTCGACGATTTTTTACAACTGAATCGAAGTTGAATGTATGCATCTTACAATACTCAGTGCATGCGTATGAACATCAATCTCCATCAGAGTAAAATATTTCCCTTTCACTGGCGTTGCACGTCACCCAATTCTCCCAGCAAGGAGAAGTTTCCGACTGTACGACCGAAGCCGCGCTCGTTCATTTACCCTCAAGTCCATTTCCCGTTCACCTCCATTTACACGCTCTCAAACGAGGTTTCGGGTTTTATGGCCAATGTAATATTCGACAATTTTTTACAGCTGAATCGAAGTTGAATGTATGCATCTTACAATACTCAGTGCATGCGTATAAACCTCCAACCGACCCACTCCAGCAAGGAGAAGTTTCCGACTGGGGATCCATCGAAGCCACGCCCATTCATTTACCCTCAAGTCCATTTCCCGTTCACCTCCATTTACACGCTCTCAAACGAGGTTTCGGGTTTTATGGCCAATGTAATATCCGACGATTTTTTACAGCTGAATCAAAGTTGAATGTATGCATCTTACAATACTCAGTGCATGCGTATGAACATCAATCTCCATCAGAGTAAAATATTTCCCTTTCACTGGCGTTGTATGTCACCTAGTTTCTGACTGTACGACCCATCTATGGCCCGTTCCTCAGACGAAGCCCACCTCATTTTACTTTTCAAAAATAAGCCCTAGATGTACGGACGCCTCCAAAAGGTCAAAAATGCCCTCCACTTTTTCCTTCAAGAGGATCGGCTGGAGCTCGAGGACGAGCGCTGACGCTCCTCGAACTCCGAGTTGCATGAACGGTTCAAAGGAGATCAACGTTGCATGGGCCCAACAGTTATGTATTTATTATATTCACAATGTTCATCCATATTCTGAGATCATTTCGGAGCATTATCCGAAAAAACAATCATATCCACAGATCAACTGGACCACACCACAAAGAACAGCAGAAAATTGATTTTCACCGTTGAAACTTTCGTAGGGCCCACCATAACATCTATTTTCCATCTAATTTATTCATAAGGTCACAAAGACCTGGATGAAGAGGAAAAATAAATTTCGTAATGGTCCAAAACATCCGATACCCCTAAAAGGGTTTCAACCGTATACGTTCAATTCCCCACTGCCTTTTATAGTGTGGTCCACTTGATAGTTAGATCTATCTTATTTTTCATCCCAAGCCTAAGTATGAGCTCGCCAAATAGATGGATGGTTTGGATATAACACGGACATCATGATGGGACCCACGAAAACAATACATAAAAAAAAAAATCACATACTGCCGCGGCACTACCGCTGGTTCGGCAAACTGGCAGAAATTTTTTATTTTTTTTTAATTTTTTTAACGGGAAGAACTTTTTCTCCCTTACATTTTTTTCAAATACATAATAATGTAAATATGTATATATAAGTATATAAAAATATTTTTCTATCTCTTAATTCATTTCTTTGCCAATTTATTTAACAAGCATATCTCCTAAACTAGAATGAGTTACTCAACGTACCATATATGACTTTGAGGTAGGAGAAGCTAATTTAGCCAACCAACAGTAATTTTCTAAAACTCTATTGGGTCGATAGTTAAAAATCTACTTCACGGTCAATTCACTTCACTTCACGGCCATTTCTATGCACTTCACAATTTTTTCACTTCACTTTACTGTCATTTCCATACATTTCATGGTCATTCCCGATGATTCCGTGTTGATTCACTGTCAATTCAACACACTTCATGGTCAATTCATGGCCATTTTCATGCACTACGCGGTCAATTCACTTCACTTCACCGCCATTTCCATGCATTTCACGATCATTCCCAGGGATTCTGTGTTCATTCACGGTCAATTCGACACACTTCACGGTCAATTCACGGCCATTTTCACGCACTTCGCGGTCAATTCACTTAATTTCACCGTCATTTCCATGCATTTCACGGTCATTCCCGGGGATTACGTGTTCATTCATGGTCAATTTGACGCACTTCACAGTCAATTCACTTCAATTCACGGCCATTTCCATGCACTTCGTGGTCAATTCATTTAACCTCACCATCATTTCCATGCATTTCACGGTCATTCACGGGGATTCCATGTTCATTCACGGTTAATTCGACGCACTTCACGGTCAATTCACTTCAATTCACGGCCACTTTCACGCACTTCACGGTCAATTCACTTAACCTCACCATCATTTCCATGCATTTCATGGTCATTCCTGGCAATTTCGTGTTGATTCACGGTCAATTCAACGCACTTCACGGTCAATTCACTTCACTTCACGACCATTTTGATGCACTTTGAGGTCAATTCACTTAACTTCACCGTCATTTCCATGCATTTCACAGTCATTCCCGGCGATTCCATGTTCATTCACGGTCAATTCGACGCACTTCACGGTCAATTCACTTCACTTCATGGCCATTTCCACACACTTCGCAGTCAATTCACTTAACTTCACTGTCATTTCCATGCATTTCACG
This sequence comes from Magnolia kwangsiensis, assembly GCA_037074715.1. Lineage (NCBI taxonomy): Eukaryota > Viridiplantae > Streptophyta > Magnoliopsida > Magnoliales > Magnoliaceae > Magnolia > Magnolia kwangsiensis. The sequence goes on along the minus strand of CM073583.1, from coordinate 60,968,257 downwards.
ATCATTCCCCGCGATTCCGTGTTGATTCACGGTCAATTTGATGCACTTCACGATCAATTCACTTCACTTCACGGCCATTTCCAAACACTTCGTGGTCAATTAATTTGACTACACCGTCATTTTCATGCATTTCACGGTCATTCCTGGCATTTTCGTGTTCATTCACGGTCAATTCGACGCACTTCACGGTCAATTCACTTCACTTCACGGCCATTTCCACACACTTCGCAGTCAATTTACTTAACTTTACCGTCCTTTCCATGCATTTCACGGTCATTCCCAGTGATTCCGTGTTGATTCACGGTCAATTCGATGCACTTCATGTTCATTTCACTTCACTTCACGACCATTTCCACACACTTTGTAGTCATTTCACTTCACTTCACCGTCATTTCCATGAATTTCATGGTCGTTCCCGGCGATTCCATGTTCATTCACGGTCAATTCGACGCACTTCACGGTCAATTCAATTCACTTCACGGCCATTTCCATGCACTTCGCGGTCAATTCACTTAACTTCACCATAATTTCCATGCATTTCAATGTCATTCCCCACGATTCCGTGTTCATTCATGGTCAATTCAATGCACTTCCCAGTCAATTCACTTCACTTCATGACCATTTGCACACACTTCATGGTCATTTCACTTCACTTCACCGTCATTTCCATGTTGATTCACGGTCAATTTGACACACTTCACGGTCAACTCACTTCACTTCACGGTCATTTCCACACACTTCGCAATCATTTCACTTCACTTCACCGTCATTTCCATGCATTTCACGGTCATTCCCGGTGATTGCATGTTGATTCACGGTCAATTTGACACACTTCACGGTCAACTCACTTCACTTCAAGGTCATTTTCACGCACTTTGCGGTCATTTCACTTCACTTCACTGTCATTTCCATGCATTTCACAGCCATTCACTGCGATTCCGTGTTCATTCACGGTCAATTCGACGCACTTCGCAGTCATTTCACTTCAATTCACGACCATTTCCATGCACTTCGCGATCAATTCACTTCACTTCACCATCATTTCCATGCATTTCACGGGTCATTCCTGGCCATTTTCGTGTTGATTCAAGGTCAATTTGACGCATTTCACGGTCTTTTCACTTCAATTCACGGCCATTTCCATGCACTTCGTGATCAATTCACTTCACTTCATTGTCATTTCCACGCATTTCACGGTCATTCCTGGCGATTCCGTGTTCATTCACGGTCAATTCGATGCACTTAACAGTCAATTCACTTCACTTCACGGCCATTTCCACGCACTTCGTGGTCAATTCACTTAACTTCACCGTTATTACCATGCATTTCACAGTCATTCTCGGCAATTCAGTGTTCATTCACGGTCAATTCGACACACTTCACAGTCAATTCACTTCACTTCACGGCCATTTCCACACTCTTCGTGGTCAATTCACTTAACTTCACCGTCATTTTCATGCATTTCACGGTCATTCCCGGCGATTTCGTGTTCATTCACGGTCAATTCGACATACTTCGCGATCATTTCACTTCAATTCACGGCCATTTCCACGCACTTCGCGGTCAATTCACTTCACTTCACCATCATTTCCATGCACTTATCGATCATTCCTGGCTATTTCGTGTTGATTCATGGTCAATTTGACGCATTTCACAGTCATTTCACTTCAATTCACGGCCCTTTCCATGCACTTCGCGGTCAATTCACTTCACTTCACCGTCATTTCCATGCATTTCACGGTCATTCCCGGCGATTCCATGTTGATTCAGGGTCAATTCGATGCACTTCACGGTCAATTCACTTCACTTCACGGCCATTTCCCCACACTTCGTGATCAATTCACTTCACTTCACCGTCATTTCCATGCATTTCACGATCATTCCCGGCGATTCTGTGATCATTCACGGTCAATTCGACGCACTTCACGGTCAATTCACTTCACTTCACGGCCATTTCCACGCACTTCGCGATCAATCCACTTCACTTCACCGTCATTTCCATGCATTTCATGGCCATTCCCGGCGATTCCGTGTTCATTCACAGTCAATTCGACGCACTTAACAGTCAATTCACTTCACCGTTATTACCATGCAATTCACAGTCATTCCCGGCGATTCAGTGTTCATTCACAGTCAATTCGACGCACTTCACAGTCAATTCACTTCACTTCACGGGCATTTCCACACACTTCGTGGTCAATTCACTTAACTTCACCATCATTTTCATGCATTTTACGGTCATTCCCAGTGATTCCGTGTTCATTCACGGTCAATTCGACGCACTTCGCGATCATTTCACTTCAATTCATGGCCATTTCCACGCACTTCGCGGTCAATTCACTTCACTTCACCGTCATTTCCATGCATTTATCGGTCATTCTTGGCGATTCTGTGTTGATTCACGGTCAATTTGACACATTTCACAGTCATTTCACTTCAATTCATGGCCATTTCCACGCACTTCGCGGTCAATTCACTTCACTTCACCATCATTTCCATGCATTTCCCGGTCATTTCCAGCGATTCCGTGTTGATTCGGGGTTGATTCGACGCACTTCATGGTCAATTCACTTCACTTCACGGCCATTTTCACGCACTTCACAATCAATTCACTTTCACTTCACCATCATTTCCATGCATTTCACAGTCATTCCCGGCGATTCCATCTTCATTCACGGTCAATTCGACACACTTCACGATCAATTCACTTCACTTCACGGCCATTTCCACGCACTTCGCGGTCATTTCACTTCATTTCACCGTCATTTTCATGCATTTCACGATCATTCCCGACGATTCCATGTTCATTCATGGTCAATTCGACGCACTTCATGGTCAATTCACTTCAGTTCATGACCATTTCCACGCACTTCGCGGTCAATTCACTTCACTTCACCGTCATTTCCATGCATTTAACGGTCATTCCCGGCGATTCAATGTTCATTCACGGTCAATTCGACGCACTTCACAGTCAATTCACTTCACTTCACTGCCATTTCCACACACTTCGTGGTCAATTCACTTAACTTCACCGTCATTTCCATGTATTTCCCGGTTAATCCCGGCGATTCCGTGTTCATTCACGGTCAATTCGATGCACTTCATGGTCAATTCACTTCACTTTACGGCCATTTCCACGCACTTCGCGGTCAATTCACTTAACTTCATTGTCATTTCCATGCATTCACGGTCATTCCCGACGATTCTGTGTTCATTCAATGTCAATTCGACGCACTTCACAGTCAATTCATTTCCCTTCATGGCCATTTCCACGCACTTCGCGGTCATTTCACTTCACTTCACCATCATTTCCATGCATTTCACGGTCATTCCCAGCGATTCCGTGTTAATTCACGGTCAATTCGACGCACTTCACGGTCAATTCACTTCACTTCACGGTCAATTCGATGCACTTCACGGTCAATTCACTTCACTTCACGGCCATTTCCACGCACTTCGCGGTCAATTCACTTAACTTCACCGTCATTTCCATGCATTTCACCGTCATTCCCGGCAATTCTGTGTTGATTCACGGTCAATTCACTTCACTCACGACCATTTCCACGCACTTTGCAGTCAATTCACTTCACTTCACCATCATTTTCATGCATTTCACGGTCATTCCCGGTGATTTCGTGCTGATTCACGGTCAATTCGACGCACTTCAAGGTCAATTCACGGCCATTTGCACGCACTTCGCGGTCAATTCACTTCACTTCACTGTCATTTCCATGCATTTCACGGTCATTCTCGGCAATTTCGTGTTAAGTCACGATCAATTCGAAGTAGTTCACGGTCAATTCACTTCACTTCACATCCATTTCCACGCACTTCGCGGTCAATTCATGTAACACCCTGGTTCTCGAAACTCGAGGATAGTCGCTCGAGTACGAGAACCCGAGGGTTACACTATGGAGTCGACTAACATTACATCTAATTAGGGGCAAACCTCAAGACAATTACCATGTAACTAGAATATCCATAATAACAAAAATGAAGTTTAAATACATGTAAAGGGAAGCAAAATGGAATCCCTCAGCAGGGGAAATTATCAATACAACTCAAATATAACGCAAGGTCTGAAACATGAAAATGTATAAATCCTAAAACATTAGTTGAGCTCTAACAACTCAACTGTGTTCGCATAGAAGTCTTCCTCGCCATAATCCACCGCAGCTGTTCCTGAAATCCTGTAGTAAGGGTCTTCACCTGGAACAATCCTGCATCTATTTGGTGCAACCGCACGATGGGTGAGTGAAAACTCAGTAGGAATTTTCCTCATAAATTCAACCATAACACGTAAATCCAAAATAGATCAACAATTCATGTTTAACTCATATGGCAATACAACTAGCAATGCGATTGCATGAATGTATGCTCAAGTCACAGATCTGGGGATGCACATCCACCTGTCAAAATAAAGGGTCACCCGCGGTAGTAGACTACCTGAAAAAGACCATATAGACCGCCCGCGGTAGATTACCTACCTGGAAAAGGCCACGAAGGTTAGTGCACCCAAGGATGACCTCCTGTAAAAATACTCAAGGTATGCTCGAGGAGGTATAAAATCTCGAAAAAGCCTCATGTAAAGAAAGAGCGGCCCAAAGTGCACGAATGCCCATGCCTGATGGTTGGACTTAAGTATTAGAACCATAACCAACCCAACAGGATGTGACTTACGAAGAACACTCGGAAAAGCTCACGTGTCGTGCGTTGATGTTATGCGCCATGACACTTATATACATTACTTTTGATAGAATAAGAAAGATCATTAACTTTCAAATAAGGAATATCCAACTATGCGTTCCATAATGACTTCCATAATTTCTTTACATTCAAAGGAAGGCACACTAAGTATCATGTAAATTTTCAAGTGAGGTCACATCATTAACTAAGAGTCCATCCATAAGTACAATACATGTAAACAAATTCTTATTTTTTATATTTTAAGAACTATTCACAAGATTGTACCGACATAATTAGAGATTAAAAATATAGAAAAATCATGAAGGTAATGTCTCGCTACACAATTCACAAATAATCTATAATGAAAGCTTTCTTTTCTCATCACGTCTAATGGGGATATACACCTAGGCAAATGATTATAAATATGGCATGAAATTTTCAAGACAATACGTCATACACATAACTATAAGGAAACATGACATTAAAACAACTTCTTCTTAAAAGTCAAGATAACTAGGAATTAATATTTCTCTAAAATACTCAACATTAAAGAGTTAATCCACATGGAAATTAGTGAATGGAAGAAGCTATGGGGGATGCTCCTCACCTTGAAAGAAAGTTCCCCTTGGTTTAATCCTCCTTATAAGGTGAGTTTATGATTTCCTAAATCAAAGCAAGGAAAATCAAACATTAATCTAGTTCATGCATGGACTATGGGTGGATTAAAATCTTCTTCACTTAATTGATTTGAAACTGATAGAAGGTAATCATCCTTCAGAATTTCAGTTGTAACCAGCCCTCATTAGGATGCTACAAGACCGAGTCACATACGGCTGAGTTGAGTCGGTCGGGATTATCAACTAACAACTAGTTGAATTCACCTCAGGGGTTTCGTTAGCCATAGGGTTAAAGGTTCCTTGAACCCAATGCCTCTCAAATCATTCACAACTGGTTGGAGTCATCGTGACTCGGCTAGAAGACTGACCAAGTTAGCTCGACAATGGGTATTAAGTTGACCCGGTGGACTAGATGGTCAGGTCAGACCCAGATTGGGCGATTCTCAGTTGCCCCGAGTTGGAATTTTAGGCTGACAGGGAACTTGTATCTTTAGTCCCACTGAGTCAGATCTTCTCATTCAAAACCGATTTCGAGTCACTGACTCAGTAATACCTCAATGCAAAGGCACTGTGTAACATCCCGAAAATCGGGGGGTCGAGCAAAAACCCAACTCCCGAGTTCCAGCATGTTATTTATGCAACATAGATATGTATGATTGAATGTTGTCTTTGATAATGTATTAAACATGAGTGAGATTAAGCCAGAACAGTATATCATACTCCAGAGACAGTTAAATTAACCAGCGGAAGTCTGTAATAGTATGTATAACATATATAAACTATTGTATGTCTCCAGAGTGTGAACATGTTACCAGGTTATATACATACATGTATACTCCAAAAGTAGACAAAACGAATATACATGAGTGTGCTAAAAATATAAAATGACAAGTGTCAAAGTATCTAATCGACCTCCCTGTAATCCCGTCAATCAGAACACGCATATAGGAGGAATCCTCCTCATCATCATCAAATCCAGCTCCGCCTCACAGGCCGCGCCATCATCTGCAATCACAAAAAAGGTCTGGTGGGTGTCCAGGAACACCGTCCCGTAACGTGGGAGTGAGTAGCTAACTCAGTGGAATAATAGAGCAAAGATTAACATGTTATCAAATCAATCATGCGATAATAGTAAAGCAGTAATTCAAACATTCCTAATACTGTTGTTAATGCAAGATGACATGACGTGATGTATGCCCTCACCGACGATCACCCTCATGCGGCAACATCTTACGACCGCGGCATGCCACACTCCCTAGAGTGCTCCACATCTTCCAGGCACATGCAATGCTATGGTGATATGATTTCCAAGTTGTTATTAGTCCATTCAAACAGCAGGATTGGGAAACTAAGGTACTTCCCTTGTATCAATCCCAACACAGATCCTGTCTAGGGTCGTCACTCCTAGTAATCTCATACGATGTATATTTCGTAGGTCGCTGCAAGGGGTGTTGCACGCACTTGTTGCTCCGCTCCCCCATCACCTTATCAATACAGGCCTACTGTATTCTGCTGCAACGGAAGGGTCGTCGCCTCCCGTGGACTCAAAATACGCTCGCGGTCACTACAAAGGGCTCGTCGCCTGATCAGTGTAGGCCGACAGCTAGAATATAGTGTCCCATACCGCCATAATCTGTTCACGAGTCTAGGTGCTCACTGGTCACTACGGGGAGGTTTGTGGCCCCAGCGTAGGCCGACAGCTCAACCACGGTGTCCCATACCACCATGCCCGGCTCATGAGTCTTCGTGGATCAAGGTACCATGGTTAACAGGGTTTACAATGGTAAGTTCAGTACCCTCGGTTCAAGCAGTTATGACACATACAAGGTGAACATACATCGGCCAGTCGGGTTACTTGACGGGCTCGACTAGCGCGATCGCATCTCAAGTTGACGACATGAAGTGCGTAAAACACTTCGTGTGGCCTAACCACTGCCGCCAACTCCAGAACACGGCTCGCGTTCATCGACGCGTCGTTCGTGGCGAAGATAAACTAACCACGAATTCGCTCGGTTACCGACTGCCTGGACTAAGTATAGTCCCAAACAATCATGGAATCATGTCAGCATTCATGTAAGAGTAATGGAAATGAAATACAACCATGTGAGCATTTTAACACCTGTTATAACGTACAACTTAAGTAAATCATCCTACACATGTCTTTCACACATATAATGAAATTATGCATATCACCAACATATAGGAAATCCTCTCCATTAGCCTATTAATTGAGAATTCAATCTCAACTAAACCATAATGAAATCATCAAGTACATGTTATAGCATACCACTTAAGTGCAACATCAAACATACGCATTTCATACGTATAATGAAATCATACATATGGCTAACATGTAGGAAATCATTTACATCAGCATATTAATTGAGAAATCAATCTCAAATTAATTCATAACATCATTTAATTCAATACATACTAATACAAGCATTTATACAAACACTTACACTACACACTTGAGTCTACATATAGTATGTCGACCCGAAATGCGCATTTAGGCGACAACAATTCATGTCAATCACATCAGAAAACTATGAATGAAAACAGTACTTCCTACAAATGACTAAAATGCCCTAAATCTGGATTCTTCGTTGATTTACGAAACAGGAAACGGACAGCATGTTGTACATGTCAAACGGCGTTGCCGTCGAGAATCTACTATTAAACGACATTGAAAGCTTTGGAAACAGTCAATCAAAGCGTCTAAAATCCGCACCTTGTCTCTTATGGATGTTGAAATTCGAACGGAGCGTATACGCTTCGTCTACAGCGATAAGAGAACCTGTTTTACGAGATTTACTAACTATCAAGCTATGGAACGGAAGAAACATCAAATCAGCAACTTTCTAGGATTTTTCTTACCTGAAAACACGGAGGAATCGCCGGGAAAGCGATCGGAGTGCGTTGTTTAAGCACGTACAGCAGCAGCAACAGGTGGCAGGAAGATCTCTCCCACCTTCTCTCACAAACTCTCACCTTTTCTCTCTCCCAATCTAAGATTTTTGCAAATTCGGATGGGAGAGAGGAGTGAGGGTTTCAAGCCCTTTTATAAGCCCAAACTTGCCCGAAATAGGCTCGGGAACAAGTTTCACTTGAGGGGTAACCAAATCGGGGCTGTTTTGGTCCAAAAGATGCTTTCTGGTGGTCCCCTGGTCGATTGCGATCAGACTTAAGCTCATGCGTACCAGATGTAGCACGTATTAAGTTTTCAGTCTGGCAGGGTTCGCAGATCGCACGTGGCGGACCAGTTTCAGTTCAGCGGTCACCGCACGTAGATCAGGGCTGAAAGTCTCATGATAATAAATAGAAATTTTTTCCTGATCCGAGGGTGTAATCTGGATGAATTCTGACGGTCAGAACGCTTAATACTGACGCGTCAAGTCGTGTGCCAGATTTGAATTTGAAATTCCAATTCTGTCCCTATTCGCGGTCGCTTCAGTCCGGGTTCAATGAAATAGTCTGTGATTATCGGTTTGACTTGATTTTCGAAATGATTGTCAAGTCCAGCTAGGCGGTTCTAACGGTCTAAGATAAGAGGTATCGGACTTTCGACGCGCGGTCTAGATCCAATACAAAATTTCAAAGTGGTCCAGAGAACAAACCTGTTTAGAGTTTGATCCAAGGTTATAGAGTATTATGGAGTCATACGTTCTACTCGATTTGGGTCTTGTAGAACGTATTTAAAGTGATCAGGGACTGTTTCCCAGCTACTCCAGCGTTGCGCTAGCTAACTTATGCTAAATTTCCATAGGAATTAATCCTAAGTGGTTTCTTTGGCTATGAAATTGGGTTCTGAGCGATTTTCCAGGTGTTTTAGTTGACCCATTGCCTAAGGACGTCAAATCCCAGATTGGCCAAAATCCGGGGTGTTACACACTGCAACCTGCTGTATCTGGCGAACCGGAGCTAGACTAGTAGCACCAGTCCCAGCTCCAGGAAGAAAACCGACCACCTCCATGGAGGCAGATAGGTCATTCACATTGGGATAGAGCTAGAATGGGGCTAAGTCAGGGGAAACCAGATGACCGGCGAGTGGAATCTGATAATGACAGGGGAAACGGACGGATTTACCTGATCTAGGATGGTGTGTATGCTGTAAGGGGGGCCTGGATGCGTCGAAAGTCAGAACTACACCTCCAAGACTCAAATCCGGCCACTGATTTGAGGTGATATGGGCCTGGACTGAGTTTGTAACGCCTATAGCAAGATGGGCCGACTGGAACTCACTCCGGCAACACCTCAACTCCCTTTCTCCCTTCTTCTTTCCCTCACCCTATCTCTCTCCTACTTCTTCTCAGCAAATGGATAACTCAAACCGAGTCGACTTGCTACAAAGCTTGCAACTCGCACCAAACGGCACTGTAATCTCTATCTCTTTCTCTTTCTATTTCCTATCTCTCTCTTCTCCTTGGGATTCGCCCTAATCTCAGGCTATTTATAGCCAATTTCATTTCTAGAAATATCCACAACTAATCACAAGGATTAGTGCGGAGATTGCTTAAATTAATCGAAAGCGGTTTGGCAATAGGATTTCCTAAGGTGCTATATCTCGTGCATGGTTCTATTTGATTGTCCCTGTTGGACATTAAATGAGGTGGGCCACACGATGAACGGGCTAGATAAGTGGATGGGTCCAGTTTAGCAGAAAGCGGGTCTCACAGTCAGTTTAAGGAAGATGGCTGACGAAAATGGCAATTTGCAACTGTGTGGCTAATCTGAAGATCAGGACCGTTTGGACAGTCCTGATAGGTTCTAATAGTAATATGGAGTCCATTTAACGGTGCAAGGAGGGCTTTTGATTAAGGAAAATCGTTGAAAGAGAAAAATCGGGGCGCAGCTTCAAAATCTCGCTATTTTCTCGGCTGCTACGAAAAATATTTGCTTGCCCTATTTTGGACGTCCCAGATTGATCGAGCGAAGCTTCCAGATAACGTATGACGGCTGGGATGGGTTTTACTATAAGGGGAAAGAATTCCCCCGCTTTTCGACGGGTAGGAGAGCTTCTTTTGAAAATAGTAGGGCTGACGCGGATTTTCTCCGCGTACGTGGCGTCCGTTTGACTGTTTCCAACGGTCAGATTGGTCGGAGTGTGGTGTAGGTGGATAAAAGTTCCCCGTCAGCTGCACCTTCGAACGTCGCTTGTTGATTTGTTAACAGAGGTGGCTTGAGTGGTTTTCAATCGCTAATCTAGTAATGGGCGGGGTCGATGGGACCTAAGCTATCAGATGGACGGTCTGGATTAAGTAATCGTATTTGGAAGAACTCCATTTGCATTATCAAACGGACGGTCTGTTTTGAATTAGCGTCGGGCGGGAGGGATTTTGAAAATTCACTGATTTGCGAATTCTATAGGGTCGAAGCTTTCTTTGACCCGATGATGGATCTCGTGCACAGCAAGTGTACGCTATCTGTTTACACGCACTAGTCAGAGGTGGTGTACACGTGTGATTTTCAATCGATCCACACCATCCATTCGTTAGATCAGCTTGATTTAGGACCCATCCCAAAGGAATGAGGTAGAATCAAGGCTCGAGTGACTATAAAAATTCTTTGTGTACTATGAAAAGGTGTTTACCGACTATACGACTGTCAGATCAACTCGTTGTCAATCATCAACGGTTTAAAAGAGTCCTAAACTATCCTAGGTGCATTTAAACAATGAATATTGCCCTTTAATAGGCGAATTCGCATGATTTGGTACTAGGTCCGTGAAGGGAGTGCCAGACCTAATATACAGTGGATTTGACGATCAGTGGTTGGCAATGAAGGGCTTGATTTTCCTCTATCATAGTTCGATGGTCTAAGTCGATCTACGCCATCCATTTGACTTGGAAGACTTAGCAATGGCTACAGGTTAAGAGTTAAAGTTCTAAGGGTTAGGTGTTCGTTATTTCAGACATTGGTCATCAGTAACCATGGATTATTTGGGTCCCATACGCTTGTAGGTGAAATCTGAGCTATCTATTCCACTTACGAGGTTTGTTAATTGCTCTGGATGGAAGATCAACCTTATTTTCGTAAGGTTCATGCTTGGATGCCTATCCTTGGTAAGGATTGCCTATTTCAATTGAACGGTTGGTCCCCTACTTCAGTGTGCATATTAGTGGTCCCAAACCGTGTCTAAGGGGTGATATAATCTTCTTTATGGCTAGGATCTCGTTATTAGGCTTATGTTAGTTCATAATGTTGAGGAGTGGAGTGGTTGATTCCATTTTCAATGGACTCTTAAAATGACCTTAGATTTAACCCAATGGGAGTTGTAGACAAATATGATCTTTTAAAAGGATTCATGGGTTATAAGGATGGTCTCTTGATAATAGTTTTATAGTTTTATTTCGTGTTTCTCGCGTGCCTAAATGTTTTCTATGATTTAAATGGTAACACCCGAGTATTAAAAGTACGGGGTGTTACAATTCACTTCAATTCACCGTTATTTCCATGCATTTCAGGGTCATTCTTAGAAATTCCGTATTCATTCATGGTCAATTCGACGCACTTCTCGATCGATTCACTTCACTTCACGGCCATTTTCATGCACTTCACGGTCAATTCATTTCACTTCACCGTCATTTCCATGCATTTCACGGTCATTCCCGTCGATTCCGTGTTGATTCACGGTCAATTCGACGCACTTCACGGTCAATTCACTTCACTTCACAGCCATTTCCACGCACTTCGTGGTCAATTCACTTCACCATCATTTCCATGCATTTCACGGTCATTCTCGGCGATTCCGTGTACGGTTAATTCGACGCACTTCAAGGTCAATTCACTTCACTTCATGGCCATTTCCACGCACTTCGTGGTCAATTCAATTAACTTCACCGTCATTTCCATGCATTTCACGGTCATTCTCATCGATTCCGTGTTGATTCACGGTCAATTCGACGCACTTCACGGTCAATTCACTTCACTTCACGGCCATTTCCATGCACTTCGCGGTCATTTAACTTCACCGTCATTTCCATGCATTTCACGGTCATTCCCGGCAATTCCGTGTTGATTCATTGTTAATTCAACACACTTCACGGTCAATTCACTTCAATTCATGCCATTTTCACACACTTCGCAGTCATTTCACTTCACTTTACCATCATTTCCATGCATTTCACGGTCATTACCGGCGATTCCATGTTGATTCACAGTCATTTTCATGCATTTCACAGTCAATTCCCTTCACTTCATGGTCATTTTCACGCATTTCACTGTCAATTTTCTTCACTTTATCGTCATTTTCATGCATTTCACGATCATTCTCGACGATTCGGTGTTGATTCATGGTCATTTTTATGCATTTCGTGGTCAATTCCCTTCACTTCACGGTTAGTTCCATGCATTTCATGGTCAATTCGCTCCACTTCACCATCATTTTCATGCATTTCACGGTCATTCCCAGCGATTTCGTGTTGATTCATGGTCATTTCCATGCATTTCACGGTCAATTCCCTTCACTTCACGGTCATTGTTATGCATTTCACGGTCAATTTGCTTCACTTCACTGTCATTCTCATGCATTTCATGGTCATTCTCGGCGATTCCGTGTTGATTCATGGTCATTTCCATGCATTTCATGGTCAATCCCCTTTACTTCACGGTCATTTTCACGCATTTCATGGTCAATTCGCTTCACTTCACGGTCATTTTCGTGCATTTCACGATCATTCCTGGCGATTCTGTGTTGATTCACGGTCATTTCCATGCATTTCATGGTCAATTCCCTTCACTTCACGGTCATTTTCATGCATTTCACGGTCAATTCGCTCCACTTCATGGTCATTTCCATGCATTTCACGGTCATTCCCTGCGATTCCGTGTTGATTCACAGTCATTTCTAAGCATTTCACGGTCAATTCCCTTCACTTCATGGTCATTTCCACGCATTTCACGGTCAATTCGCTCCACTTCACGGTCATTTTCATGAATTTCACGGTAATTCCCGTCGATTCCGTGTTGATTCACGGTCATTACCATGCATTTTTCATAGTCAATTCCCTTCACTTCACGGTCATTTCCATGTATTTCACGGTCAATTCGCTTCACTTCACGGTCATTTTCATGCATTTCACGGTCATTTCCAGTGATTCTGTTTAGATTAATGGTCATTTCGATGCACTTCATGGTCAATTCCCTTCACTTCATGGTCATTTCCACGCATTTCACAGTCAATTCGCTTCACTTGACGGTCATTTCTATGCATTTCACGGTCATTCCCGGCGATTCCGTGTTGATTCATTGTCATTTTCATGCATTTCACGACCAATTCCCTTCACTTGACGGTCATTTCCACGCATTTTATGGTCAATTTGCTTCACTTCACGGTCATTTCCATGCATTTCACGGTCAATTCGCTTCACAGAAAATTGTATGTGGAATAAGGGCCCGTTTGGCTGGGGGGATTGGAAGGGATTGGATGGTATTGGAATGGATTGGAAGTTAAATCCTGAGATTGGTCGGGCGTGTCAAACAGATTGGGTGATCTAATCCTGGGATATAGCAATCCCATGGATCTTAAGACAATCTACTGACAACACCATCATTACCTTTAAATTCCATCCAACCCACCCAATTCCTTCAAATTTGCCCAGGATGTGTTTGGTTCGAGGGATTGAAAGGGATGGAAAGGTTTAATCCCAGGATTGGTTGGGCGTGCCAAACAGGCTCAATATAACAATCCCGGGATATAGCAATCCCATGGATCTTAAGACAATCCACTAACAACATCATCATTGCCTCGAAATCCATGCCATCCACCTTAAAACCATTCAATCCCTTCCAATTCACCCGACTAAACGACCCTAAAATTATCCATGGAAAAAAAGGTACACAGGTGGATGTGGGGCCCACCAAAATCATAAACATTGAGTGTGGGGCCATTTAAAATTATATAAGGCCCACGATGGGACCCACCCAATTTAAAAAATAAAAAACTAGGTGGCAGTACCGCACCCAGGTGGCACTACTGCATAGACGTACAGAGGTTGGTAGTAGTACCGCTGGATTGGCGGTATTGCCGCCTTTTTTCAATGGCTATGGTTATGGCTACAATTTTAATACATAGCCATAGGGACGCAGCCTTACAAACCAACCGATCCGCTTGAAGCGGAAAAGTAGGGCCATTTTCGGCCTTTGGCAAGTCATATGTACAACTGGGGCTTATTCTTGGAAGGTACAATGAGGTGGGCTTCATCTCGGAAATGAGCCATAAATGGGTCGTACAGTTGGAAATTTCTCCCCAGCAAGGAACCGAGGACCGGAATCCTATGTAAAACCTATTGTAGGAAGCGTGTGCAACAGCCGAGCTATATGGGGTACACTGCAATGTGTGTGATATCAATCCGCCCATCTGAACCATCTAAATTCACCCGGCGGGGCCAATGTGAGCCCCAGACTAGGCAAATTTTTGGGATTTATCTCCATCTAATTGGGGGTTCTCCTGATGAAAGGTTCAGATTGCATATAAAGAAAACAGAGGTCCGTGGAAGTTTTCTATGGTGGATGTCCGGCCATTATAACAGTTTCTTATAGTGTGGCCCACCTAAGATTTAGATCGATCTGAATTTTGTCGTAAGTTCGTAAAATTAGATTTTGTAACTGATGGACTGAATGGATTTCACATAGATATAACGATGGGTCCACAGAGGTCGGAGCGTTGCACGCTCTTTCTCTACGGGTGTTGTAGAGGATTCCGCTACGGAGGTCGTGGCTGACGAGATAGTTTTCGAAGTGGTGGTTGAGATTTTAGTATATACGTAATCTCATTAATGCAATTTAAAGGGATGGTTAGTCGTGTGGTCGGTTATCAGCCTTTCTTGTGGGAGGGACTCAGTCATATCTCATCCGTTGAGTCAATCCATCAATAATGAAAACCGCTAAGCTTCCACAACGGCCCAAACAACTTCAGTAAAGCCCGAAAGGCACTCAATCCACCTACTCAAAGCCATCAAAATACGCAAATAGGTAGTAGCTCGCCTTTCTTTTACCCAATTCCGTCTGCTGCAGGGGTTTGACAATCCTCCAGCCCGCCGAATTTTTTGTTCAGTTAACAGTGCCAACGTGGCATGTGGGCGAGATCCTACCGTTCAATTAACGTGGTGGCTCCCTTGTGATTTACACTAGCCCAAAACATAAGCAGCCATATCATGATGTGGGCCCACATGCGTCCGTCGAATGTGGACCCTTCGGAAACTTGTTAGCTCTCTATTCAATTGCAGCCTCACCGAAATTCCTGCGAGGGGTAGCTAGGTGGGCCCCGCCGTGATGTTTATGGGAAATCTATCCGGTCCATCTGTTTTGTCAGATCCTGTTAGAAAATGGGCCAAAAAATGAGGCAGATCAAAAACTCAAGTGGACCCACAACAGGGAAAAGTGAGGACTGAAGACGTTCGTGGGGCCACGTAAGTTGTGTCAACGGTCAATGGGGAAAAGCGGGTAAAAGTAGTTATTGGAATTTCATAATTTGGAAGGTTCTTGAAAAGTAGACCATTCATGGTACAGAACCGTCGATGGACGGTCCCGATTCTCTATTACTCTAACACATCTAACAGTGTAAGGAAAATCACTTTATGCAATCGAGGGTATTTTATCATTCTCAGCAGATGGCTACAATACAATTCGAATTCTTCGGTGAGTCGCATTGCTTATGTCGACCTAAAGTACCGAATACTTCGGTAGTCCGGTGTACTACCGGCTTTCGTCGACAGAGAGATTACCGATTACGGGACCGGAATCGTAAACGACACCTGTTTTACGCAGCCGCGTAATACATCCAAGACCTTTGGGGCCCACAATGTGTATATGTAATATCCACTCCGTGTATCAGCTTATAACCCATGATTTTACCGTAAATGTAAAATATTAGCTATATAAAAACCTTATATGATCCACGAAAACGTGAACAATGTAAAACTGCGCATGAAAAACGTAAATTCATGTTTGTGGCCCACCTGATTATTGGATCGGGTTTATTTTTCTATTTTCCCTTTAGTCCTACTGAGTCACAACTAGTGAACAGGTTTTATGAAAAATAAACACCATGGCAGCCTCACACGCAAACCTATGGTAGGCGTCCTATTCCAATTATTACCTGTTTTGTTGCCTACCTGAGCCGTGGATCTTGATGATTTTTGTCTCCAGGAACAATCATCGATTATCTCACCTGATGGACGGACAGGATTTCATATATACAACAGGGTGGGTTCCAAAATGCTTTTGTGGTCAAAATTATATTGCATCGACAAAAATCCTGTCCGTCCATTGGACGGACAGGATTTTTGTCTTTAGGAACAATCATCGATTATCTCACCTGATGGACGGACAGGATTTCACATATACAACAGGGTGGGCAATGGACGGACAGGATTTTTGTCTTTAGGAACAATCATCGATTATCTCACCTGATGGACGGACAGGATTTCACATATACAACAGGGTGGGCTCCAAAATGCTTTTGTGGTCGAAATTATATTGCATCCTAAGCGTACTTGGTGTTTCCGAGCAATCCATGCACCCTCGCCATTTAGATCTTTACACACTCGCACACGTGCCTAATCTGACGCAGGTGCGTGACATTTTGACCATGAATAAGATAACCCACAATGCAGATGAGACAGCAAGCAAATCAGGTGGGTGCAACGGTCTGACTAACCAATTGAATGTGGACAGTTGTCAACTATTTCAAAGTGTTTTTTTTTTTTTGTTCTTGTAACATGGACAGCCTGCCGGATGAATGGACCGAAGTGACCACTCCTACAGGTGGATCCGACAACAGGTCAAATCTCTCTCACACGTGCCAACACGTATGTCACTTGGAAGGGTTTGTGTCTCAGGATCCCAATTAGGCCGCAAGTACAATGTGGTGCTCCATGCACATGCACACAGAAATTCCACATACAACATACAAACACCACAAATCAGACCGTCTAAAAAGTGGGTCATATCCGAAAGATTTCACTGACACTTGACTTTCTTACTGGTGTACATCTAATCCACTTACGGTCCCAATTCAATAAACAAATGTCAACTCATCACCAGTGACAAGAGTCGCCTAACCAATCAGACATTCTGTCTACGATCCATATAAAGTGGGCCCCACTATTTGGACGGCTTGATACGAGTTACATAAGTGATACGTGTACAATCGTCAAATGTCCCGACTAACAAAGGTTATAGTCCCAAGAAGTAAATCATGGATGAAAATGCTATAAATGTGGCAGTTGGGGGAGTGGCCGATTCAACTTTAAATGAAAAACAAATCCCATCCGTCCGTACCCTCTCAACTCCAAAAGAAAGACACCCAAGTCGTCGTTTCCTCCACCCTTCGTAATCTCGTGTCAAAAGTTTCGAGGAACCGTCCGATCGCGGTACATGGGCCATGAATTCTAACGAAGGGTGCGTATCAAAGCGAAAGAAGAGAGGGATGGAGAGTGGTGAATTAACAAAGGGAGAAGAAGAAGAGAAGATAGAGAAGCAAAAGAAGAAAAAGATGAAATGTGATCTGGTCTCGTATATGGAGCTGCCGGATTATATGAAAGATAACGAGTATATATTGAATTATTATAGAGTGAATTGGCCTTTGAAGGAGGCCTTCATTAGCGTTTTCCGTTGGCATAATGAGACTCTTAATATATGGACGTAAGATTTTGATTTTATTGGTTTTATTTTATTTATTTATTTATTTATTTTTATTTTTTTTGGGATTTCATGGAATTTTGATTATTTTGGGTTTTGTTTTGGTAGGCATTTGATTGGGTTTTTTGTGTTCTTGGGATTGACGATAGCGAATTTGGAGAATGTGCCAAAGGTGTCGGATCTGATTAGTAATTTCACCAGGTATGTTTTCAGCTGTTTTCTTCTTCCTTTTTGTATCTTTTCATGATTTTTTTTTTTTTTTACTGAATTTTAGGAATTCAGTAACGGGTCTGTTGTGGCCTACTTTAAATGGATGATTACTCGAAAATCTCCAAGATTAGGCTATGGTTACTAATAGTGGGCATTTTAAAAAAAGTTGAAATTGGACAGTTGCTATGTTTGTAATGTTATCCGTATATTCGGGGCGGTCGGATGGTCTTTCGATAGTGAGGGCCATCAGACAATTGTTTGGATTTGCTGAAGAACCATGGGCCTCACTTACACTAGATAAAAGTATCGAGTAGAACGTGCTTATGGTAGAGGCAAATACCTGTGATTCCTGAATGAGGTTAGGGGGACACCCCCGCCTTCGCAACCGAGTCACCAGTGAACTGTAATCTGTGGGCCAACATGTTGTATGTATTTCATCCACCCCGCCCATCCATTATTTTAGCTCATTTTAGGAACGAGCTCAAAAATGAGGCTGATCCAAATCTCCGGTGGACCACACCACATGAAAATAATGCTGAGTGAATGGCCACCATTAAAAAGTTCTTGGGGGCACAAAAGTTTTGGATCAAGCTGATATTTGTGTTTTCCCTTCATCCACGTCTGTGCGACCTAATCAACTGGTTGGATGGAAAATAAATATTACAGTGGGCCCCGTGAAGGTTTTAATGGTGGGCATTCAATTACCACAGTTTTCCTGTGGTGTGGTGGTCCACATGATATCTGGATCTGCCTTATTTTTGGGCTTATTCCTTAAAATGAGCTAGCAAAATGGATGGACGGCGTGGATAAAACACATGCAGAATGGTGGAGCCCACAGAGCACCGTCCAGCGGCGACGTGGCTACTGGCATTGTCAGTATGCAATCCTCGTTCCTTCGGGATTGAGCATAGCCACTAGGAACAGACTGATGGGAGGATCTTAACCATCTGATTCCATCATTTCTATTTCAATGGCTGTTGGATTTCTTTACAACCGTCCATTTGACGTGGAGTCATACGATCGGTGTCATATCAGGATATGATCGGTGGGACATCAATTTAGACAGGTACGATCGATGTAAGTGTATGGCATGTGCTCGGTGGATTGTGGGCCCGGTGGATGTCAAAACGTCCACCAAATCACTTTCCTGGTAGAAACTAGAAAGAGAACGAAACTCTTTCATAAAAGATCTTGTGGGGCCCATGTCCCGACTGGGAGGAGGGATCACTTGGAGAACTCACAGAAATGGCATCATCTTAATCGTGTGGCTGTCCTGAAAATTAGCAATGCAAATGAGCTGGATGGATCCAGGCCAACTCCCTCCTGGGCTGGGACCGTGGTCAGAAATCACGTTCTCCGCAATTTCTCGGTTACTGAATTTTTCGAGAGATTTTAAGATTTTGAGGTGTTTTTTCGGGTGTGCTGGTCAGCTGATGCACTAGCCACCATATATGCCAGCGTGTCACACGGTTAAATATCGACGCCATCTATCATGTGGAACTACTACATAGTTGCCAAACGATAAAGGTGGTCCATGCGGGACTCAATGTATATGCAGAATTGGCCCACAGATATATCTGTCATGAAGATCAAGGGTTAGAGTTCAAATGACTTACATGACTGAGATGCTATCAATATAAGAATACTAGAATTCCTTTATAGCTTAGAATTTTTCTCTCCTTCACACCTTTTCTGCAATTCAAAAGATGAGACTCGAATTCTACCGTGGTGTAGGATCAGGGACCCAGCTCTTTTATATAAAGTCGGTGGAGAGAGTTTGAAACCCATCACAACTCTCTCCCACGTTCCAAATTGCAGCATCTTAGTTCAACTCAAATTGCTATTTGCGTAAGACAGTTATAGCATTCTAGCCCTAATATGCAAAGCTGTGGAGATAAACTGCGCAGCGCATCACCTGAAGTGGGGCTCACTGGTTAACTTAATCCCATAGTCTAACTGAATGACAATCTAGATCGTTGATCAGTAAGGCCCACTAGATAGAGTTCTTACATTCTCCCACTTGGGTCATTGAGCAACGTCAATGATAGTCATATACAATAATTTTCAAAACAAGTTTTGATCTTTTAAGAAAATATTCAAATGGTTAACCAATGAAACAGTTGGACAGTACGAGTAATGTTATTCAATCTGGTCCATCAAGACAGTCAATATCAAAACGCGGTAGTCATCATAACATTTAATTTAGGCGAAGTGAGTCTAAGTGCGATTACAAATACTTTCAATCTTAACGACATAGATCATGAACTAGTCAATGTGATATAAGGATTACACACTTTTGTGTGATAATATGTGCCTATTCTTAAGAGGTCTTGAAGCGTTTACTTGTCTCTAACGAGACAGGACTCCAGACACGACTGAAGTCCTACTTACTCAAAATTTGCGCATATATATAGAGAAGTAGAAATAAAGCTTTATATCAAAATCATTCAAACAAACTGTATAAAACGAAATCTCTAAGTGTCTGTGAAAATCAAAGTACGCTCAACTCCTACTAACTGAAAACATCTATGGGATCAATGACTCTCATGGATGTTACATGCTCCTGAAATGGCGTGATAGGGTGCCCTTTAGTGAGCAGATCTGAAATCATCTACTTAGTGCCGATGAATTCCACGGACACTTAATGATTCTAAACTCTTTCCTTTACAACAAGATATTTGATCTCGATATACCTCGACCTTGAAGAATACTTGTTGTTACTAAATAAGAAAATAACAGTTGATTTATCGCAAAATATTCTCAATGGTTTCGGGATACGCTACAGTACTGGCAAACCTGAGAAGAAACTCTGCAACCATAGTCCCTGATTAGATGACTCATGACAGACAATAAATTCAGCTCCATAGTGGATGAGGCTGTGGCAGATTGTTTCACGCTTTTCCACGACACAGCTCCTCCCACAATCATGAAGATGTATCCTGAAATAGATGTCTTAGTATCAACACAGCCTGCAAATTCTGCATTTGAATGTCCGATCAACTCCAACTGATCAGATCTTCTATATGTGAGTTTGAAGTCTTTCGTTCTCTGAAGATACCGTAATGCTTTCTTCGCAGTTATCCAATTTTGCATTCCTGGATTAGATAGATATCTTCCTAACATTCCAGTGAGAAAGGAAATGTCCGATAGCGTACAGACTTGTGCATACATGATGCTCCCTACTACTGATGCGTATAGAAATTCTTTCATTCAATTCTTTTCTAAATTATTCATTGGACACTAAAATAGACCAAATTTGTCACCTTTCACAATGGGCGACTTTTCTGAAGCACAATTTTGCATGCCATACCTTTCGAGTACTCTAGTAATATAGGCCCTCTGTAACAGGCTTGAGCAGTCCAAGTATTCTATCATGGCGAATCTCAATGCCGATGACGTAAGAAGCTTCACCAAGGTCTTTCATTTCAAACCTTTGAGATAAGAATTTCTTGGTGTCGCTTAACATCTTGGTATCACTGTTAGCCAATAGAATGTCATCAACATAAAGAATCATCTTAACTAACTTACTCGCACTGGTTTTAATGTAGATGCATTCATTTGCAATATTTTCTACAAAGCCATATGAAGAAATTACTTCATGAAACTTAAGGTACCACTGTCGCGATGCCTGTTTCAACCCATAGATGGAATTCTTAAGTTTGCAAACCAAATGTTCTGAGCCAGTAGCTACAAAACCTTTAAGCTACACCATGTACACATTCTTATTCAGATCCCTATTGAGAAATGCAGTCTTTATATCCATCTGATGTAACTCTAAATCCATATGAGTTACAAGAGCCATTATGATCCTGAATGAGTCTTTCTTAAATACTAGTGAGAAAGTCTCTCTAAAGTCAATGCCCTCACGTTGGTTAGAACCCTTGGCAACAAGTCGGGCTTTATACCTTTCGACATTACCCTTGGAGTCCCTTTTGGTTTTAAATATCCATTTAGAACTAATCGGCCTTATTCGAGTAGGTAACTTTACAAGATCTCATACTTTATTGTCTTGCATGGATTTCAACTTATCTTTCATGGCATCAAACTAACGAGAAGGATCAGAACTTTGTTTGGCTTGAGTAAAGGATTCAGGATCATTTTCCATCCCTATGTCAAAATCGTGCTCCTGTAAGTATACGATGTAATCGTCTTAATTTACAGGCCTTCTATCTCTTTCAGATCTTCTCAATGGTTCAGTTTGTTGGGTCTGATCTTGATTTTTCTCATCAGTGGTTTGTATATGAGATTTTACGTGGTGTTCTGCAGTGACTGCAGAATCGATTACATTATTAATATCTACGTGATCTGGATTGACTATGACTGGAGTCACAGTCCTTTGTTCTTCAAATATAAAATTTCTTATGTTTATGCTCTCACTATTTTCAGTGTCCTCAATGAATCTTGCATTCCCAGTCTCAATAATCCCAATGGAGTGAGAAGGACAGTAGAATCGATAGCCTTTTGATCTTTCTGGATATCCAATGAAGAAACAACTTATGATTCTAGGATCAAGCTTCTTTTTATGCGGGTTATAAACTTTGGCCTCAGCAAGAAAACTCCAAACATTTAGATATCGGAGACTTGGTTTTCTCTCATTCCACAACTCAAAAGGAGTTTTGCTTACTGCTTTGCCGGGAACCCTATTTAGTATATGAACTGCGGTTTTGATCGCATCACCCCACAGAGATTCTGGCAATGTCGAATTGCTGACCATGCTTCGCACCATATCCATAAGGGTGCGATTGCGTCTCTCAGCCACTCTATTCTGCTCTGGAGTACCAGGCATAGTGTATTGAGCGACAATGCCACAATTGTGCAGGTATCTAGCGAATGACCCTAGATTGCATTCTGATTCGTCATATCTGTCATAGTATTCACCATCACGGTCAGATTTGACAACTTTAATTCTCTTATCGAGTTAATTTTCAACATTGGCCTTATATATTTTAAAAGCATTCAGGGCATCTGATTTCTCACTCATAAGGTATAGGTACCCGAAGCGAGAGTAGTCATATATAAAGGTAATAAAATATTTGTGGTCACTGCATGAGGCTGTAGGGAATAATCCACAGATATCTGTATATATAACCTCTAATAGACGTACACTCCTGGTTGTACATTTCTTTCTCGTTCTAATTTATTTTCCTTTTATGTAATCAATGTATACTTTATAGTCAGAGAAGTCTAAAGAATGCAAAATTCATTCTCGCACAAGCCTGACTAATCTCTCACGAGATACATGGCATAGCCGTCTATGCCACAACATGGAGGAATTCTCATAGTCTAGTC
Organism: Magnolia kwangsiensis; assembly: GCA_037074715.1. Taxonomy (NCBI): domain Eukaryota; kingdom Viridiplantae; phylum Streptophyta; class Magnoliopsida; order Magnoliales; family Magnoliaceae; genus Magnolia; species Magnolia kwangsiensis. The sequence continues at coordinate 60,944,813 of CM073583.1, read as the reverse complement.
TTCGCTTGGATCCCACTTTATTTCCATGCAAGCTATTAATATTATAGATGTGAGAAGCAATCGAGTCTAACTGGTATAAGTTGTTTACTATAGAGCCGGTTATAACTTTAATCGAATTAAAGTAAATACTAAAACTTTTATTTCTAAAGTGGAATTAATATCCCAACTTATCCAAACAGAAAATTGAAACTAAATTACTCCTTATAGACGACACACATAATGTATCTACTAAATATAAAAAAATAACCAGACTTTAACTTAAGCCTATGGACTTTTATTGCCTCCACGTCAACTTTGACACCATTGCCTATGTATACTGAGCGCTCCGCATCAGTTGGTGGCGTGGCCTTTAGTAATTCCTGTAGAGAAGTGCATATGTGAATAGTAGTTTCTGAATCTATCTACTAGGAACTCGCTGACATATTGGTCAGATTAGATTCAAAATAGATAAGAATATAATGATTACCTTTCTTTATGAACCAATTCTTAAAACCTTCTTTCTTTAGATGACCCGTCTTTTTGTAAAAGAAGTCCGGTTTGCCTTTAACCCGTTTGCGTTTAGATCCATTTCCAGATTGATTCTCATGGTTTCCAGACGGAGAACCAGAGAATCCATTATTAGAACCTCGTTTCCTTTTCCCTTTACCTTTATTCCTATGCCCTTGCCCATGACCTGAGGTCACCATATTAACATTTTAAATTTCGACCACCTGCCTGATCCTGTCTTCTTTATGGACACACTGAGTGATAAGTTTATCCAATGTCCACATGTCCTTCAGAGTGTTATAGTTTAGCAGGAATGTGTCGAATTGGGGAGGTAGGTTATTCATGATCAAATGAACCAGTTGATCATCAATGAGTACAAGCCCTAGATCACGGATCTTAGAAACGACCACGATCCGCTCTACAATGTATTCACGGATGTTGCCTTTTCCATCGTAGGACAAGCGAGTCAATTTATTCAGAATGATGCATACTTCAGATTTATCAAATTTCTTGAATTGTTTTCCCATTTCAGTGAGGAAAGTTTTGGCATTGTCTGTTTTAGGCATGGCGCCCTTCATAGATTCAGAAATCGAATACTTAATTACTTTTGTGCATGTATCATTTGACCTAAACCATGCAACCCATCGATTATATTCAGCTTTAGTGGCATCATCAGATGGTTCTGGCGGATCTGGTGTTATCAGAGCCAGATCTAATTGAAGACGACCCAGTACAACTTCAATGATGTTCTTCCATTGAGCGTAATTAGATCCATTTAGGGTAGAGACTTGATTTTGATTAGTTGGAATTGAAACTGAAATAAAAGAGATACATATATGCTCACATTAATTCATAATTTTACAAAACAATTTTGTGAATGTAAACAAATATCAGGCAAAGATAGCCGATTCATTTGTTAAGGTTGGCATCAGCTGAATCATCCAAGATGAAGATGGGCCCAACCATCACATCTTGGTGAGAATCTGTTACATCATCATCATTCCTCCTGTAGGCGGTAATAATAATATGCTAGTGATCCTCTTGAACATGAAGCTAAGTGATGTCAGTTATGTAAATTTGAGAGACTCAACACTTGTGGGTGAGATGAATCTTTTACCTTTACATTATCAACACCATTTACTTCACCCGTTCACGTGTCTGCCAAACGATAATCGTCTGTGTTTTCATTACCGTATGTATTACAATGTGAACGCAACTGTATGCAATCCTTTTTATCCCAATGTTACAAGTCTATACTTGTAGAATTTTCATCGATTGAGGTCACTATGGTGGCTAACACAACCGAATCCAAAACTATAAATATGGACTTAAGATTGCATTTATAATCATGCCTCAATGAATTATACTTAAATTAGTTTGATACGTCCCACAAGATGATCAATATTGATCATTGGAGGATAGAGAAACTTTTGATAGAAATGGACGGATATGTTTCGCTCTCTATAATCCAATGGTCTATATAAGACCCTTAATGATGGGTAGTGGGCCTACAGTTGGGCCGAGTCAAGGCGCTATATTATTTGGTCATTATCAATGAGTATAATAAGTCTAGTCTATAGTACTCTCACGATGCATGAATAGTATTGAACGATCCACAAATTTTGATGCTTAGATCCTGACATTTATGTCCATTAGATGGACGTGTTAGATCTGATACTTGATGATAGTTCTATATCCTAGTATATGCCCATCAAGTGATTGTTTTTAGATTATATGCTCATTTTAATCCATACTAATGACTCAGATCTGGTTAATGGATCCAAATAGGTCCCTAAAATATCAGTGGGCCCAGATGAGATCTGAATTTAATGTGAAACACGTGGTCCAATTAAATGGGCCCAATCAACATTCATGCTAAAATCTTCTGATGAGGCCCACTGCTGTCAGGGCCATTACAAATATTAGGCGTGTCCATTACTCGTAGTGGGCCCTAGATCGAGCGTTAGGCCCAGCTAAAAGACGCCAGTTGGATCCCGTTCATGGGTCCAAAAATTAAACCCGAATGGTAATCGGGTCCGAAGACCCGATCTCAAATGAGTAGGTTTTCGACCTAAAGGGATATTAGAGTACCCAGTCGCCTACTACCGTCTGCAAGCAGCAAATGAAGGGAGATGAGTGAGAGAGAGATCCTCTCTCTGTCCACCCTGCGAGCAGAGGAGAGTTCTTGAATCTCCCTTTTGTGTGGTTTTCCGACAGTCCCGTCGATATAGGATTAACCGTGACGATGATGAGGCCACGGAAACAGTGATGGTGGTTGCCAGCAATGAAGACGTTAATGATTTTGCAATCCATCTCCATTGAAGCAAGGGTGAAGTTTGGTAATGGCTACCGCCCTGGATGATGGCAGGTAAGGGTTTAATGAGATCTATGCCAAGACCCTATGATTCTGATTGTCTGTTGGATTAAGGAATAAAAAATTCTTAATTGTGTGATTTAAATCACTAATCCATGAATGAATATAGGGGATTAAGGATCTGAAATCCTAATTATAACTGGATCTGGGTTCCGAAATCCCTAATCGGAATCTGGAATTGGGGATGGGGATTTGAAATTCCCAATTTGGGATTTGGGATTCGAAATCCGTAATTGTTGTATTTGGGATTAAAATCCCTAATCTTCTCAATTTGGGGATTCAAATCTGAAAGCCCTAATTGTACTGATTTGGGGATTTAGACCTGAAAAACCCTAATTTGGATTTGGAGATTTGAAAATCCCTAATTGAAACTGGATTTAGGTATGTAGATCTGAAATCCCTAATCTGACATGGGTTTCTAATTCGAAATATTCAATAGCTGATATGAATCTGAAATAGATGAATATGATCATCCATGCCTTTGCAAAGTGGCTCTGATACCAACTGTGGGACTCAACGTATATGTGGAATAGGCACACAGATCTATCTGTGCATAGGTTATGGTGATCAAGGGTTAGGGTTCAGATGGCTTACCTAACTGAGATACCATGAATATCAGAATACCGAAATTCTTGTAGAGCTTAGGATCTTCCTCTCCTTCACACCCTTTCTGCAATTCACAAGATGAGACTCGAATTCTGCCATGGTGTAGGATCGGGGACCCAACTCTCTTATATAGAGTCTGTGGAGAGAGAGTTTGAAACCCATCACAACTCTCTGCCACGCTTCACATTGCAGCATCCTAGTTTAATTCAAATTGTTATTTGTGTAAGACAGCTATAGCATTCCAGCCCCAGTATGTAAAGCTGCGCAGATAGACTGCGCAGCGCATCACCTGAAGTGGGGCCCACTGGTTAACTCAATCCCATAGTCCAACTGAATGACAATCTAGATCGTTGATCAGTAAGGCCAACTAGATAGAGTTCTTACATTCTCCCACTTGAGCCTCATTGAGCAATGCAAGGATAGTCATATGCAATGATTTTGAAAATAAGTTTTGATCTTTTAAGAAAATATTCAAATGGTTAACCAATGAAACAGTTGGACAGTATGAGTAATGCTATTCAATCTGGTCTATCAAGACAGTCAATATCGAAACGCAGTAGTCATCATAACATTTAATTTAGGCGAAGTGAGTCTAAGCACGATCACAAATACTTTCAATCTTAACGACATAGATCAGGAACTAGTCAATGTGGTATAAGGATTACACACTTTAGTATGATAATATGTGCCTATCCTTAAGAAGTCTTGAAGCGTTTACTTGTCTCCAACGAGACAAGACTCTAGACACGACTGGAGTCCTACTTACTCAAAATTTGCGCATATATATAGAGAAGTAGAAATAAAGCTTTATATCAAAATCATTCAAATAAACTGTATAAAACGAGATCTCTAAGTGTCCGTGAAAATCAAAGTACGCTCAACTCCCACTAACTAAAAACATCTGTGGGATCAATGACTCCCATGGATGTTACATGTTCTTAAAATGGCGTGATAGGGAGCCCTTTAGTGAGCGGATCTGCAATCATCTGCTTAGTGCCGATGAATTCCACAGACATTTTATGATTCTAAACACTTTCCTTTACAACAAGATATTTGATGTTGATATGCCTCGACTTTGACGAATGCTTGTTGTTACTGGAGCAGGAAATAACAGTTGATTTATTGTAAAATATTCTCAATGGTTTCGGGATATGCTGCAGTACTGACAAACCTGAGAAGAAACTCTGCAACCATAGTCCCTGATTAGATGACTCATGACCGACAATAAATTCAGCTTCCATAGTGGATGAGGCTGTGGTAGATTGTTTCACACTTTTCCACGACACAACTCCTCCCACCATCATGAAGATGTATCCTGAAGTAGACTTCTTAGTATCAACGCAGCCTGCGAAGTCTGCATCTAAATATCCAATCAATTCCAACTGATCAGATCTTCTATACGTGAGTCCGAAGTCTTTCGTTCTCTGAAGATACCGTAATACTTTCTTCGCGGTTATCCAATCTTACATTCCTGGATTAGATAGATATCTTCCCAACATTCTAATGACAAAGGTAGTGTCTGGTCGCGTACAGACTTGTGCATACATGATGCTCCCTACTACTGATGCATACGAAAATTCTTTCATTCAATTCTTTTCTAAATCATTCTTTGAACACTGAAATAGACCAAATTTGTCACCCTTCACAATGAGCGACTTTCCTGAAGCACAATTTTGCATGCTATACCTTTCGAGTACCTTAGTAATATATGCCCTCTATGACAGGTTGAGCAGTCCAAGTATTCTATCATGGCGAATCTCAATGCCGATGATGTAAGAAGTTTCACCAAGGTCTTTCTTTTCAAACCTTTGAGATAAGAATTTCTTGGTGTCGCTCAACATCTTGGTATTACTGCTAGCTAACAGAATGTCATCAACATAAAGAATCATCATAACGAACTTACTCCCACTGGTTTTAATGTAGATGCATTCATCTGCAATGTTTTCTAGAAAGCCATATGAGAAAATTACTTCATGAAACTTAAGGTACCACTGTCGCAATGCCTGTTTCAACCCATAGACGAACTTCTTAAGTTTGCAAATCAAATGTTCTAAGCCAGTAGTTACAAAACCTTCGGGCTACACCATGTACACATTCTCATTCAGATCCCCATTGAGAAATATAATCTTTATATCCATCTGATGTAACTCTAAATCCATATGAGTTACAAGAGCCATTATGATCCTGAATGAGTCTTTCTTGGATACTGGTGAGAAAGTCTCCTTAAAGTCAATGCCCTCACGTTGGTTAAAACCCTTGGCAACAAGTCGGGCTTTATACCTTTCGACATTACCCTTAGAGTCCCTTTTGGTTTTAAATATCCATTTAGAACCAATCGGCCTTATTCTAGTAAGTAACTCTACAAGATCTCATACTTTATTGTCTTGCATGGATTTCAACTCATCTTTCATGGCATCAAATGATCAGCACTTTGTTTGACTTGAGTAAAGGATTTAGGATATTTTCCACCCCTATGTCAAAGTCGTGCTTCTGTAAGTATACGATGTAATCGTCTTGATTTACAAGCCTTCTATCTCTTTCAGATCTTCTCAATGGTTCAGTTTGTTGGGTCTGATCTAGATTTTTCTCATAAGTAGTTTGTAAATGAGGTTTTACGTGGTGTTCTGCAGTGATTACAGAATCGATTTCATTATTAATATCCATGTGATCTGGATTGACTATGACTGGAGTCACAGTCCTTTGTTCCTCAAATACAAAATTTCTTATGTTTATGCTCTCACTGTTTTCAGTGTCCTCAATGAATCTTGCATTTTCAGTCTCAATAATCTTGATGGAGTGGGAAGGACAATAGAATCGATAGCCTTTTAATCTTTCTGGGTATCCAATGAAGAAACAACTTACAATTCTAGGATCAAGCTTCTTTTTATGCGGGTTATAAACTTTGGTCTCAACAAGACAACCTCAAGCATTTAGATATCGGAGACTTAGTTTTCTCTCATTCCACAACTCAAAAGGAGTTTTGCTTACTGCTTTGCTGAGAACCCTATTTAGTATATGAACTGCGGTTTTGATTGCATCACCCCACAAAGATTCTGGCAATGTAGAATTGCTGACCATACTTCGCACCATATCCATAAGAGTGCGATTGTGTCTCTAAGCCACTCCATTCTGCTCTGGAGTACCAGGCATAGTGTATTGAGCGACGATGCCACAATTCTGTCGGTATCTAGCGAATGACCCTGGATCGCGTTCTAATTCGTCATATCTGTCATAGTATTCACCACCACGGTCAGATCTGACAACTTTAATTCTCTTGTCGAGTTGATTTTCAACCTCGACCTTATATATTTTAAAAGCATTCAGGGCATCTGATTTCTCACTGATAAGATATAGGTATCTGAAGTGAGAGTAGTCATCTATAAAGGTAATAAAATATTTGTGGTCACTCTATGAGGCTGTAGGGAATAATCCACAGATATCTGTATGTATAACCTCTAATAGACGTACACTCCTGGTTGTACATTTCTTTCTCGTTTTAGTCTGTTTCCCTTTTATGCACTCAATGTATACTTTATAGTTAGAGAAGTCTAAAGAATGCAAAATTCCTTCTCGCACAAGCCTGTCTAATCTCTCACGAGATACATGGCATAGCCGTCTATGCCACAACATGGAGGAATTCTTATAGTCTAGTCTTCGCTTGGATCTTACTTTATTTCCATACAAGGTATTAATATTATAGACGTGAGAGGCAATCGAGTCTAACTGGTATAAGTTGTTTACTATAGAGCTGGTTCCAATTTTAATCGAATTAAAGTAAATACTAAAATTTTTATTTCCAAAGTGGAATGAATATCCCAACTTATCCAAACAGGAAATTGAAACTAAATTGCGCCTTATAGACGGCACAAAGAATGTATCTACTAAATCCAAAAAATGACCAGACTTTAACTTAAGCCTATAGACTCTTATTGTCTCCACGTCAACTTTGACATCATTGCCTATGTATACTGACCGCTCCACATCAGTTGGTGGCCTGGCCTGTAGTAATTCCTACACAGAAGTGCATATGTGAATAGTAGTTTCTGAATCTATCTACCCGGAACTCGCTGACACATTGGTCAGATTAGATTTAAAACAGACAAGAACAGAATGATTACCTTTCTTTATGAGCCAATTCTTAAAACCTTCGCAGTCTTTCTTTAGATGACCTGCCTTTTTGTAAAAGAAGCACGGTTTTCTTTTAACACATTTACGTTTAGATCCATTTCTAGATTGATTCTCATGGTTTCCAGATGGAGGACCAGAGAATCCATTATTAGAACCTCGTTTCCTTTTCGCTTTACCTTTATTCCCATGCCCTAGCCCATGACCTGAGGTCACCATATTAACATTTTAAATTTTGACTACTTGCCTGATCCCGTATTCTTCATGGACATACTGAGTAATAAGTTCATCCAATGTCCACATGTCCTTTAGAGTGTTATAGTTTACCAGGAACATACCGAATTGGGGAGGTAGGTTATTCATGATCAAATGAACCAGTTGATCATCAATGAGTACAAGCCCTTGAGCACGGATCTTAGAAACAACCTCGATCTGCTGTACAATGTATTCACAGATGTCGCCTTTTCCATTATAGGACAAGCGAGTCAATTTATTCAGAAGGATGCCTAATTCAGATTCATCAGATTTCTTAAATCGTTTTCCCATTTCAGTGAGGAAAGTTTTGACATTGTCTGTTTCAGACATGAAGCCCTTCATAGATTCAGAAATCGAATACTTAATTACTTTCAGGCATGTATCATTTGACCTAAACCATGCAACCCATCGATTATATTCAGCATCAGTTGCATCATCAGATGGTTCTGGCGGTTCTGGTATTCTCAGGGCCAGATTTAATTGAAGACAGCCCAGTACAACTTCAATGGTGTTCTTCCATTGAGCGTAATTAGATCCATTTAGGGCAGGGACTTGATTTTGATTAGTTGGAATTGAAGCTGAAATAAAAGAGATACATATATACTCACATTAGTTCATAATTTTACAAAATAATTTCGTGAATGTAAACAAATATCAGGCAAAGATAGCCGATTCAGTTGCTAAGGGAGGCATCAGTTGAATCATCCAAGATGAAGATGGGCCCAACCATCACATCTTGGTGAGAATCTGTTACGTCATCATCATTCCTCCTGTGGGCGGTAATAATAATATGCTAGTGATCCTCCTGAACATGATGCTAAGTGATGTCAGTTATGTAAATTTGAGACACTCAATACCTGTGGGTGAGATGAGTCTTTCGGCTTTACATTACCAACACTATTTACTTCACCCGTTCACGTGTCTGTCAAACGATAAGCGTCTGTGTTTTCGTTACCGTATCGATTACAATGTGAACGCAACTGTATGCAATCCTCTTTATCCCAATGTTACAAGTCTGTACTGGTAGAATTTTCATCGATTGAGGTCATTGTGGTGGCTAACACAACCGAATCTAAAACTACAAATATGGACTTAAGACTGCATTTATAATTATGCCTCAATGAATTATACTTAAATTAGTTTGATACGGCCCACAAGATGGTCAATATTGATCATTGGAGGATAGAGAAACTTATGATAGAAATGGACGGATATGTTTCGCTCTCTATAATCCAATGGTATATATAAGACCCTTAATGATGGGTAGTGGGCCTACAGTTGGGCTGAGTTAAGACGTTATATTATTTGGTCATTATCAATGAGTATAATAAGTCTAGTCTATAGTACTCTCACGATGGATGAATAGTATTGAACGATCCACAAATTTTGATGCTTAGATCCTGACATTTATGTCCATTAGATGGACGTGTTAGATCTGATACTTGATGATAATTCTATATCCTAGTATATGCCCATCAAGTGATTGTTTCTAGATTATATGCTTATTTTAATCCATACTAATGACTCAGATCTGGTTAATGGATCCAAATAGGTCCTTAAAATATCAGTGGGCCTAGATGAGATCTGAATTTAATGTGAAACACGTGGTCTAATTAAATGGGCCCAATCAACATCCATGCTAAAATCTTCTGATGAGGCCCACTGCTATCAGGCCCATTACAAATATTAGGCGGGTCCATTACTCGTAGTGGGCCCTAGATCGAGCATCAGGCCCAGCTAAAAGACGCCAGTTGGATCCCGTTCATGGGTCCAGAAATTAAACCCAAATGGTAATCGAGTCCGAAGACCCGATCTCAAATGAGTAGGTTTTCGACCTAAAGGGATATTAGAATACCCAGTCGCCTACTACCGTCTGCAAGCAGCAACTGAAGGGAGATGAGCGTGGGAGGGATCCTCACTCTGTCCACCCGGCGAGCCAAGGAGAGTTCCTGAATCTCCCTTTTGTCTGGTTTTCCGGCAGTCCCGTCGATATAGGATTAACTGTGACGATGATGAGGCCGCGGAAATGGTGATGGTGGTTGCCAGCAATGAAGACGTTAATGATTCTGCTATCCATCTCCATTGAAGCAAGGCTGAAGGTTGGTAATGGCTACCACCTTGGATGATGGCAGGTAAGGGTTGACGAGATCTATGCCAAGACCCTATGATTCTGATTGTCTGTTGGATTAAGGAATAAAAAAATCCTTAATTGTGTGATTTAAATCACTAATCCTTGAACCAATATAGGGGATTAAGGATCTGAAATCCTAATTGTAACCGGATCTGGGTTCCGAAATCCCTAATTAGAATCTAAAATTGGGGATGGGGATTTGAAATTCCCAATTTGGGATTTAGGATTCGAAATCCGTAATTGTTGTATTTGGGATTAAAATCCCTAATCTTCTCAATTTGGGGATTCAAATTTGAAAGCCCTATTTGTACTGATTTGGGGATTCAGACCTAAAAAAACCCTAATTTGGATTTGGAGATTTGAAAATCCCTAATTGAAACTGGATTTAGGGATGTAGATCTGAAATCCCTAATCTGACATGGGTTTTGAATTCGAAATATTCAATAGCTGATATGAATCTGAAATAGATGAATCTGATCATCTACGCCTTTGCAAAGTGGCTCTGATACCAACTGTGGGACTCAACGTATATGCTAAATAGGCCCACGGATCTATCTGTGCATAGGTTATGGAGATCAAGGGTTAGGGTTCAGATGGCTTACCTAACTGAGATACCATGAATATCAGAATATCAGAATTCCTGTAGAGCTTAGGATCTTCCTCTCCTTCACACCCTTTCTGCAATTCATAAGATGGGATTCGAATTCTGCCGTGGTGTAGGATCGGGGACCTAGTTCTTTTATATAGAGTCTGTGGAGAGAGTTTGAAACCCATCACAACTCTCTCCCACGCTCCACATTGCAACATCCTAGTTCAACTCAAATTGCTGTCTGTGTAAGACAGTTATAACATTCCAGCTCTAGTATGCAAAGCTGCGCAGATAGATTGCGCAGCGCATCACATAAAGTGGGGCCCACTGGTTAACTCAATCCCATAGTCCAACTGAATGACAATCTAGACCGTTGATCAGTAAGGCCCACTAGATAGAGTTCTTACAGCCCACTCAGTAAATGTGTAATGATATTAGAAATATATGGATGGGTAAAAAAACTTGGGCTGATTTTTTTACGGCTGTACATTTACTCACTTAATTATGGCCCACCTGGTTCTTGGAATATAGGAATCTACTTAGTGGTACCCCTATGATGAATGGCTTGCCATGCTGGCATGTGGTATTTGTCTGTCAAGCTAGTTCTATGTACCTTAGCTAAACATGGAAGCTTGTTTCCCTTGCACCCCTCCTGAAAATTGATGATTAATAACATAGTTTTTAATCTCAGTGATTCGACTGAAAACCCAGTGATTGGACTTGATTAGATCTAGAGCTGAGTGGTCTAGATTCAACAAGACTCACTAAGTCATCTTGCCAATTTAGTAGATTCGAGTGAATTGATTGACCCACTTGTTGAATATGCCCGTCTTTAACCTCCATGAGAGTGTATTGCTATTTAAGTTAACTTGTCTTTAATACTCATTGCACTTCAAATATCTAATATTTACTAAAATGAGCATCTCAATTTTATCAAGAGGAGTCTTTCACTCGGCCCAACCTAACTAGGATCTCTCGTGTAGCCCACAATTTCAGGGCTCAAATATAGATAAACAACAGTCCAAACTCCTTGTGGGCCAGCATTTTGGACGGTCTAGATGGCTGCATACAATAAAAATGGTGCTCAACTATCACTATAATCTAGCCCCTTATTGGATATCAAAAACACTAGCATGTTGATTTGAATTCCTAGCTGTCGAGGATACGACTTTTCTCTGCCCTTTCCAAAAATTTGTTCACAACCCCAAGTGTAGAGTCGAGATGTAATAATAATCTCGGTAAGACCGAGGTCGAATCCACGGGAACTGAACCTTGTACGTATTCTAAAAGTAACTAGAAATAGAACTAGAAGAAGATGTAGTCTAAATCAAGAGAATTTAAATAAATAATGGTGAACTAACTAACTAAAACTTATATAATTCAAATGTGAAAAACTAGGGTGCCAAGGATCCACTTGTAGTAATCGGAAAGCTACTTTGCAATGATTCAAGGACACAACTGGAACCAGAGTCCAATCCTATCCAATTGGTAAGAAGAGATTTGTCACAATTGGTAAGAAGAGATTTGTCAGATCTCTTACTTCTTATAGATCTAAACATCAAAGAATGAGAGTGGTGAAGATTTGGAAGTGATTCCGTCACTAAATCATGCCCAGGAGACAGCAAACAACAACAATTTATCAAACCCACAACCAATCATAAGAGAATTGAGAAGATTAGGAGGATTTCATCACTCAACCATGCCCATGAGATGATGGTGAACAACGAGATTGCCTAATTTCACAATTTCAATACATGAAAAGAAAATATTTCAAGCTATCATAGATCTATTGTAATTTGAGTCACAACAAATCATTAAATACTAAAAATATTCCTTATAATCAAACTAGAATCTAAGAAAATTCAATAAAACATGAATCAAAACAAAGCAAATATCCCATCATACTACAAGCTTCACCTCTTAGCCCTAGCTAGGAGGTTTAGCCGCTCATAATCATGACAACTAAAATCTTTTAAAGGAAAGACATAAAGAAAGCAATGAAGGAAGAGGAAGAAACTCTAGCTGTCCCACACTCCACATGTTGCTCTTTCTCTTCCTCATGCTCATGTCCATGCCTCCACGGCTGCCCAAGATGATCTCCTACACGTTCTCTCTCTCTTTTTATAACTGTTGTAGTCGGTCGGCTGGTAGAATGCCCAAGGCGGTGGAGTGTGTAAGCTCTTTACGCAGCAAACTCCTTTCGCAATGAAAACGCAAAGCGTCTTGCATTTTGACCCGTGTTTGGCATAAAGGGGATCTGATCGGGTGATCTGTCCCATTCAGGCTCCTTGGTGATGGTCCCCATGGGGAAGTTTTGAGCAGCCAGGATCATTGGTCCGATCCTGGCCATGGACACGGAACGGCCCGGATTGTCTAGACGTGCATCGGGCACGTACCTACTTTGGAATTGTGCTAGGATTATAGAATGCATAGATGTGCAATGTCATCAACTAAAAAAACTGTGAACTAAAAGCTAGATTAGCTACATAGCTTAAGCTATGTTGATCAAATGATGCCCAACACTCCTTTACACAAGCAAACTAAATAATTAATGAGTCTGTTCATTGCTTCATGCGTCCTTGCATAATAGACGCCCTTGGCTCACATTCTACCTGATTTTCCTTCAAGTGTGTGCAATAGACAAGTAGTCTCGAGAATATCTTTTATTTATAGGGTTGGAGATCTTTTCTCATCATAGAAAATAAAGCGTACACAAAATCTCATTTCTTGCACATGTTTGAAAGGCGGCCCAGAGAGGTGAGCCTGCTTGAGTTGACGGTTTACAGTCTTGGAATTTTTTGCATAAAGTAAAAGACATATGGTTTATGTCCAATGTTTTGCATAACCATTGCGAGAGTAGAGAAGATCTTGTCACGCATTTGATTCCATGTTTAAGATGACTCTCAGTTTATGATCAATTATTTAAATTATCTAGATGTAGGCCAAATAAACAAATTGGGTATAAACTCTTCTATATTTTCTCTCTAAAATTCTCTCAGTTTTGAAATACTGCGGACGAGAGAATGCGAAGTGAGGGCTCAGGAGATAAGGAAGAGTTTGGATGGGATTGGAGTTTTTCTATTTCATCCGATACAATCGAATTCTTGTGTGATTTGGGAGGAAGAACATGCGGGACCCACCCAGTAGCTGTTTCATACTAGTGAGCCACGTGGCTCATATCGAACAATGTTAGCTTTCCTTCAATGAAGTTTAATTCTATGACAGAGCTTTGAAACAGAGTTAGATTTTTATAGTAAATCAAAGCGCTCTAAAAGGTTACACACGTGTGTACAATGTGTGTGCAGATGGGTCACTATAACAAGAGACGCTAACACCTACAAGTGGTGCCGTGGGACTAATCAAAAGGGTTAGATTTGTCTAATCTTGTTCTGTTTTTGGAGCACATTGTATCTACAGCGGGCCATCTTTTACCTCAACATCTTTCGTTACAAAACCATGGGTCGTACCATACCATATCTGCCACCTAGCTATCATATAACGTGTCATTTGGCTTCATGGATTTGGGGGTATTTGAGGGGATTTCAAATCCCCTTACATGTTTGGCACCATAAAGTAATCAGGTCCCCTGTGCAAGAGGGGGTTTGAAATCAAGGTGAAAGCTTGAATTACGTCTAAAATCTTTCTAAGAATCGCATGTGTAACATGTGTCACTAGGCTACTAATTTATTAGGCACATGACCTACTAATGATATTTTAAAACAATCAGATTATCAACTGCATCACTATAATTACTTTAATTGGATAATCTTCACCATCCAAACATTGTCCATGTAACGGTTAAAAATATTTGGTTAGTCACTTGGATATGATCCTGTCCTTCTAATTCATCCGAAACTTGGAATTTCATCATTTTTGGACAAAAGTATATATTTTAATAGGCTTATTACAATTATTATGTCAAACATTACATGCGTGCACTAATTAAAGATATTAAAGTTGATTTAGTAATTAAATTCAAACCCCAGTATATATAGTATGCATAGCTAACTACTTTTGAATTATAGGGATTCTGAATTTGGGGTACCAAACACAACCCCAGGATTCCAAATCCATGCTCCTAAATAGACCCTAAATTATCTACTTGTACCTGTATTGCCTGTGTACTTGAATTAACAATTTTTTATTTTATTTTATTATTATTTCAAAATTTTTTTTTCTTGTTCTGTTTTTGCAACAGGTCATTACCAATATCAGCAAGGGCAAATGCATCTGAAAATAATAGCAGTTTCTTTTGGGTAAGTCAGAGTGCGAGATGTTCACATATGCAACCGTTTTATGTGAACTTTTGCATACATTGCTTTCTTTACCACCAACATAGTAAGGAGACTATGGTGTCTGTATGGTATTAAACCCATCCAACGGGTGCACGTTACCATGATGATCATGCACTCCAATAGATCAAGCTTAGCCGTTCATTAAGTGGGCCACACATCAAATTGGAGGTTTTTTAAAGCTAAATGTTGTGTTAGGAAAACTGATTACCTGAGCTTTTTGCTATTGGTTGCAGTAATTGGAGAGAGAAAAGTAAATCCTTTCATGCATCCAAAAGCTCTGTATCACAAGGCGTGGTGCAGGCGCATGTAGGATCAATTCTCTTATTTTAGTTTAGATGATGTGGCCCACCTGATGATTGGATAGGCCTGATTTTCAGGTCATATGGTCATCGTCATGAGAGGCACCAGTTGGATGGGTTATATGTCATATACACGTGGGATCTACAATGCTCACGTCCACTTATTATAAGTAAATAAATTAGGCCAAGGGTATTTTGGGTCTTTGAGAATTCATTTACTCAAGGCTTTTTGGCATAAAATTCAGGACTTTTGTGGAATTATTTATTTTATTTTATTTTGTTGTTGTTGTTTTTCAACAAAAATCCCTTCTTCACTCCAAATAATGAAATTAGAGGAGCTAACTCTCTGTTGTCATTGATTGCTTGGCCATTAATGATGTTGACACGTGGCTGAATGGCGAGATGATCCAGACCATTCCATACATTTGATGGGGCCTTTAATGGATGGGCAACTATAAAAATATTACACTGGTGATCTTCAAATGGACAGCTAACACTGAAATTGATCAACGGCCCTTAACAATTAAAATCAGTTGATATGGTTGTCTCGTTGGTGCGACTTGTTTACAGTGGCTACCAAATAGATGATCCAGATCATGTAGCGATAGACCAGGTGGGCCCCACCATGGAAGGACAATGGATGGACCTCAATCATTACCAAGGCAAAATCTCTATGGGAGCTTTTGAGTCAGACACGCTTGAAGTCGATTTAGGTACGTGGGTGCCAAATCCATGCTTTGTATCCATATCGCATTGTAGAAAATACATCTAGTGGTCCATACCAATGAGGGGCCACGATTCAAAACTCATACGGATTGGACAATCTTCGCCTTGAAAACGATATAAAACACAAATGATAAACGGGTCTCATTCAACAGGGTTAATGTCCATTGATAAGATCATATTTTGGAAACCCGAAAACTTGACTCGGCTCAGCCAGGCAGGGTTGACTCAAAGACTCGACCCATCCGACTCAATATATAATAACGAGAAATGCTCCTGTGCTCTCTGAGCACTATAAGTTATAGTGCTCTGAGTTGCATTTATTTGCATTGGGGCATTTGGACCGTCCAATCCAGTGATTTAGACCGTTCATTCGGTCCAATGGACATTTTCCAGCCCACCATGCAGTAATCACATCAATCTGACGAATGGTAACCATTCGATCAATGATTTTTAACTTGGACGACCAATATCAATTACATAAGAATAGGTTTAATCAACAATTTAATCCATCTATTTACTATAGACCATCTTAGTTTACTTTTTTTTTAAAAAAAAAAGATTCAATTTTGTTAGGCAATGGTAGCCAACCCATCCATTGTTGGAAAAAGGATTGCCCTGTAAAATAAGTCCAAATCAAGGATGGAACTCCTTGCATATGATAGGTTGATTGATTGGACTGTTTAACTAAGGCAGCTAAGGGCCTGTCTAGATACAACCAAATAAGTTACTTTTTTTACTTACAGCGGTAGGTAAAAAAACAAAACTTATTTGAGACAAGTTTGGTTTAAGATCTATTATAACTAACTTTTTGAAATAAGTAAGTTTGGTTTAAAATCCATTATAAATAACTTCAAAAAAAAAAAAAAAACTTAAAGTTACTTAATCGCTTTAGCTTAATAAGTATGAACCGAGATAAATTACTTTGAGGTATGAGTAGCTTCTCTTAAGTAACTCAAGGGAGCTAAGAGCATTGTAACTTACGGTGCTCTGAAAGCACTAGAGCATTTCATTATAATAATTAAAAATTTAAAAATGAAAAATGATCTAGTGCTATCAGTTATAGTGCTCTAGTTGCATTTAGTTACATTGGGACATTGGCCCATCCAACCCATACATCTAAATATCTCACTAGCTTCACTGCACATTTCATGGGCAACCAGGCATGCATGCATGACACTAATATGATAAATTAATCATTCTCATTTACACAAAATAAGCCTAATCAGCAATTTGATCCATCTATTTGTCAGAGATCATAATGGATTGATTATTATTCTAAAGAAAAAAAATAATAAAATTGTTAGGCAATCATAGCCATCCTTTCCATCACTCGGAAAAAAAGGATGGCTATAGAAATTAAGGCCAAACAAAGGGTGTTCCATCACTTGGAAAAAAAGGATGGCTATAGAAATTAAGGCCAAACCAAGGGTGTTTTGGATAATCACGTTAGTACCATATTTGCATGGTAACTTTAGAAAATTGTTTGGACTTGTCTCGCCTTGCCTGGAGTGTGGGCTGTTCTTCTTTGTCCATTTTCTTTATTTTCTTATTTGTTTGGTTTTAAAAGCGTTGGCTTCAATGTTTCTTGTAAATCTCTTGGTTACAAGTAAGAGAAATTTCTCTTTTGTTAAAAAATAAAATAAATCTTAGCTTAAACAATTCAAATCAATCCATTAGACCATCTAATCCAACTGATGCAACTAAAGCATTATAACTTATGGTGCTTCGAGGGCATGGGTCCGTTTTTCTTTAAAATGTTAGACAAAATAGATATTTAACATAGTTTATAGAAATATATTAACATAGGGCTTTGCTACGTCACACCTGTGTGTACAATAAAACTCTATGTATACACTACATGTGCTAGTATATCACATAAGTGCCGGATCCAATCCATCCATCAACTTGGTCTGACCTTGTATTTATTTTTCCAAACTAATCTGGTCCACTCAGATTGTGGCCCCAAATATTGCTAAAGGGTGGATGAGTTAGAATACTTCAGCGAAGATTTTCAGAGCCATAAATTTGTTTTCCGAACTGTGGCTCACCTAACCAGTGGATCAACCTGCTTCTTGGGTTAGGTCATCAATATAGTGTTGCTATTCCGCTAGATGGATTGGATGTTAATAGTGCCATGCTGGCAACACATTTGTGGCGTGTAATGAGCTTTATTACACACATGTTTTGGTCCACCATGATGTCGAATCAGATCATTTCATGCAGCCACGTGGTCTGATGGTTCATTGACGTTGCAATAATTAAAATGGATCCGGGCCTTGGCCCAGCACAAAAACGTTTGAACAGGGCTGACTAAAATGCCCGGCCCAACCTGTTCAAATCCAGGCTTGGACCTAGCCCATTACCAGGCCGGGCAACAATCACAGCCAAGAATCCTAGCCATCCCGTCTTCTCCCTCTCAGATTTTTCGCAATTGTTTTTCTTCGGGAATACCCTTCTCAATTCATAACTAAAGTAACTAGCAAATGTTGCAGGACTCATCAACACTCACCGACCTGCAGAAAACAACATCCGAAATTTCAACGGTGGCCCAACCGGCGTCCCGGTGGCCGTTCTTCGTCTTCCTTGGTGGGTCCATGTTCTGCCTCCTCTCCAGCAGCTTATGCCACCTTCTCGGTTGCCGATCCCACCGATTCAACCTCCTTTTATTGCGTATTGATTACGCCGGAATAGCCATCATGATTGTCGCCTCCTTCTTCCCACCAATCTACTACATTTTCCAATGTGACCCACATTGGCAATTCATCTACCTGGCCCTCATCACCACCATGGGCATTTTGACAGTCCTCACCTTACTCTCCCCAACACACTCCACAGGTGCATTCCGTGCATTCCGCGCATGCCTCTTCTTGGCAATGGGGTTCTCTGGCATCATCCCAGCCTTCCATGCTGTCGCTGTGAATTGGAACGAGCCACGGTGTGCCATAACACTTGCATACGAATTAGCCATGGCACTATCATATGTAACTGGGACGTTGTTCTACGTTAGTCGGATACCTGAGAAGTGGAAACCAGGTATGTTTGATCTAGCAGGCCATAGTCACCAGATATTTCATGTTTTTGTGATCTTGGGTGCGTTAGCGCATTACGGTGCAGCTCTCATCTTCATCGAATGGCGGGACCATGTTGGGTGTGACAAGCTTGTTTGATATTGGATTCATTTATGTTGTATATCGGCCGATATGTAGCAATGTAGCATCTCGAAAGGGCACTGTAATAGATATTGGTATGCCATAGCGCCTTTTTTTTTTTTTTTTAAATAATTTTTTTTTTACATTTTAATTATTGTTATATTTAGTTAGGTAGGAAATTCTTGATTATGTTAGAAATCATGTGATTGGATATTAAGTTGTTATTGCGGCTAAAGTCAAAATAATAATAATAATAAAAAACTCTTGTATTGTGTGATGGACACAGAATATCTGTGAATTGTATTGTCGATCTTGTGAGGTTTCTCTCAGTTCCTTGAAAGGCACACGCCCAACTCGTGTTTTCTCTTAATTGGATCTCATTTCAAAGAATCAACAAATTGTTGTTCGCAAGTAGCCTCATCGGTGTAACATGATTGCCGTAACTAAACTTGTTCTATATCACACCACACTGATGTAACTGGAGCCAACAAAAAACCCAAATCAACTTTAGGTGCACTACGTGAAATTGTTCTTTTACTGATAACATAATTTGTCGTATTTTATCTTTTTTCGTTGGAAAGATCGTCGCAATAAGACCATGGCTAAAGGCTTTTCCCAACGAAGTATAACTTCGTCAGTAATGATCAAACAAATACCAACAACTAAAAGCGTCGGCAAAACATGTTACTTTTGGTTGGAAAAAATAATATATTTCGTCGGTAAACACAGCTTATACTGACGAATATCTTCATCGGTAAAATTGTGGATTAGCGGCATTACCGATGAGTACGTTCGTCGCTAAAACAATAATACCGACGAGTATGTTCGTCGGCATAAGCTCGCTCTACTCCTCTCTCTGCCTCTGCTCCTCCTCTTCCCTACACCTCTGCTTCTCCTCCCTTTGCCTCTACAATAGCTTTTTTATCTCATCAACGATGACATGTAGCTTATGAACCTCTCTCTCTCTGGGATATCAACTCGACATAGGGTACTTTCCCCAGCGATGGATCGGCTGGAGACAGCTCTAGCGGGTGTCATGAGCTTGACACTGTGGCACTATGGCCAAGCCCACGCACATATTTAGAATTGGTGCCAAACACCTTGCTCGAGATACCTGACTCACTCCGCTGACTACCATCTGGAGTGAGCTAACTGCGTATGGTGTTCATCGCTGCCTGTAATGAAAACATATGAATTTTCATAACGAATGACATTATTATAATTCAATGCAATTAAAATTTACAATTTAAGGATTTTTACCCAATTCTCGCTGGCTTTAGGATGAACCTAAGATCCCGTTGCCTGCCGACAATGAGTCCCTCTGTAGAGGTCTACTGGTCTAGGCTCCTGGCCGGTGACGAAATCTCGTTGTACAATTGAAAGGACAATGAGTTAATATAAATGCATGGAAAGAATATATCAACTTAATAATCACCAGTAATTTCTTACCATGTCGTAACGATGTCGTACAAATGACTTTGAACTAGCTATGTGGTTCACTTGTAACTTTTCCTTGTTCGCAGAATTTATTCTGCTCCTATTCTGAATACATTATTCATAATATATTGTTATTAATTGTGAATTTAGTTATTGCCTTAAGATATCGTAAATATGCAAATATTACTTGAAAAGCCTCAGACGAAAATCTCTCGCAGAGTATCCACCAGTCGTCTATAGTCATGTGTGGCGGTGCGGATAGTATGGTCTCATCGTGGGTCCTGTACCACTTGTACCGCTGGTGTAACTCTCTGCAGTACTCCTTGAACTGCTCCGTGACCATGTCATCGACTGCATGAGAAATGTATGGAACACTCAAATCTAAGACAAATTTATTCTGCAGTTTCATAAATAATAGATTAAGGTAACAAACTTATTAAGAAAATAACTTAATCGTAAATTAACTTTTACAACTTTTCCAAAAGAAAATTTAATTTACTAAAATTTACCATAAGACGTTGATGGATGAGCTTCCGCACATCATCTGTCACGTCTGCCCAACGAGGGGTGATGGCGGGGATCAGAGATCGGCATACGATACCAACCTGGCATTGTCCCCAACAGGTCTAAGAAAGTCCCGTGGGAACTCTACCGTCACCCTACCTTCACGCATAAGTCGTTCTAAAACTAAGTCAACTAACTTACATGTGGGTCCACGTCCTTGTCGGTTGGTCAATGATGCTGTCGTAAAAGAAATATTTAAGTCTAAATATAAACAAAAGTCACTAAAAGAAATATATGTCTAAGCTTACATGCAGTGCCCAGTGTATGCGCAACCGAGGGATCAGACGCTTGTGATGCAGCATGTGACGTCGATGCTGTCTCCGTTGGATCACGAGTGGAAGGGGTAGATCTAGTGCACGAACGATCTGATCTCCCAACTGGTGCCATGACTGAATATGTACGAACTATGAACTTATAAATTTAAACAATGCTAGTATAAGTGTATGAACATCAATATAATAAACACATTAAACTTTACAGTGCAAATAAAATATACTAAAACATTATACAAGTAGTGTTGATGGTAGAATGAATTTGTGCTTATGCTCAGAAAGATGATTAAAATATAATTAGACCATTACATTATAATGCAAGCAGAATATAATAAAACCATAAACATTCTAGTAAAATTTAAAAATTCCATTACGCATTTTCATTCTATATTAAATACATATATTTCATTATAATACGAAACAACTTCGGATCAACTATTCGAAGTACTCCCTACGTAAGTTATCATATGCTGCATAAGTATATGTCAAGCTGTGTGAAGCTCTCGACATTGTTACAACCAACATGTTAGACACAATAGGAGAAATCTAGTCTCTCGGAACTCTATTCAGACGTGCTAGTGACAAAATCGCATCTTAAATACAAAATCGCATAATTGGATAACATGTCATAATTGAATGTGATTGGGGCTATCCTATAGTCCAGGCAATCGGTAACAGTCTTTAAACTGGTGGTTGAGATTTTTTTCACCACACAGGATGTGTTCGATGAACCCGAGTCGTACTTGGGATGTTCGGCAGTGGTTAAGCCACACGGAGTGCTTATGCATTCCATGTCGTTCAACTCAATGTGCACTTGGCCTAGTTGAGCTTATCAACTAACCCGATTGAACAATGTATGTTCACTATGTTTAGTTGCTACTATTTGAATCTAATACACTGAACTTACTAATGAAACTCCCATTAATCTTGGTACTGTGATCCCCTAAGACTCATGAGCCAGACATGGTGGTATGGGACACTGTGGACGAGCTGTCGGCCTACGCTGGGGCGACGAGCCTTCCCGTAGTGACCACTGAGCAACCTTGTCTCGTGAGCCGATTGTGGTGGTATGAGACACTACATTCGAACTGTCGGCCTACACTGATCAGGTGACGAGCCCTTTGTAGTGACCTCGAGCGTACTCTGAGTCTACGTGGGGGCGACGACCCTTCCGTAGTTATAAGAGTACAATCTAGGCCTGTATTGTTTGGTGATGGGGGAGTGGTGTAACGATTCCGTACAACAGCCTTGACAGCCCTTACAGCGACCAAGAACCGTAACATCGTACGAGATTTCCTAGGACTGATGACCCTAGAATGGATCAATGTTTGAGAATTGATATAAGGGAGGTGTCTTAGCTTCCCAATCCTACTGTATGAAAAAGGCTAATAAGAACTTGGTAAGTATGTTCATATCATCGCATTGCATGTGCTATCGGTGTTGGTGTAAGAGCACTGAGGAAGTGATTCATGCCGCGATCGTTAGATGATTTCGCATGAGGGAGTTTGTGGTGAGGGCATGCATCATTCCCTTATATCATACTTGCATTAAGAAGAGTATCTAGGACGTGTTTGATTGTACTGCTTTGTCATTACTGCTTGATTGAATTGATAACATGTTAACTTCTGATGTATAGTTTCCACTGAGTTGATCACTTACTCCCACGTTACGGGACGTCGTTTGCAACACCAACCAGTCCCTGTTTTAGTTTTAGATGATGACATTGCTTGCAAAGTAGAGCCGAACTTTATGATGATGAGGAGGATTTCTCTTATATGCAGGTTCTGATCGACGGGGTTACAGGGTTACTGATTAGATTACATTACACTTGTTATCTTGCACTTTTAAAATACCCATGTATATTCTTTTTGTTCATTTTTGGAGTATACATGTATATAGTTAACCTGGTAACATGTTCACACTCTAGAGACTTACAATAAATTATACATTTTATATATTTATCACAGTCTTCCGCTTGTAAAATTTAACTGTCTCTGGAGTATGATATACTATTTTGGCTTAATCCCCTTCATGTTTTGTGCACTAATACAGCCGACATTCATCCATCATTGAAATATTGCATAAGTGATGTTCTGGAACTCGGGAGTGGAGTTTATGCTCGACCCCCGATTTTCTGGACGTTACAAGATGGTATTAGAGCACGATCTGGATTAAAATGGACCTGTGTTATGGTCACACACAACACGCTGATGCCAATTTAATGTAGGAGGGTGCGAGAAAGTTTTGTTTGTTGGCAAAAGTTTATTGAAAACGATCGCCAAGATCGAGTCCGTGCACACTCCTGATCACACACAGCGACCCCAAATAACTTCTAGACCATCAATTGACCAGTTTAGATCGTGTTTCAATCTATTTCAGCCGTTAGAAATCAATAACTTTGCACATGTATCAGTTTTGTTCCAAATTGACCCGAACCGAGTCGAACCGGAGTAAGGGCCCAATCGGGACTATTTTAGAGGGACCTAGGGTGGGACCCATAGCTTTTTGGACCCAAGGAGTGGGGAGGTCCTCACCCAAAGGAGGAGGCCTCACCGAATAGGTTAGCGACTGGCGAGGTCCTCGCCGGTTCGGCGAGGCCTTGCCGACCGGTGGGCTCTTCCGGGCCGGGCCTTCGGGCCAATGGAATGTGGGGCCTAGTGGGACCCACTGGTCCATGGTTCGACGCTTAATTCATCCCCAATCGAGTACTTCCTTCACAAAATCCACCTTCAAACTTTTCCTTTTCTTCAAAACTGCTCCATTCTCTTTGAAATCATCCTTCCAATCACTCTTTCTTTCATTTTTCGTTAAATCCTATATCCTTCCACCGTGCTCAGCCATATCCATCACATAACCTTCTCATTTTCTTTGATTTTAGCTCTCACATCTCCCATTTGAGTCTCACATTCGTGTAAGTCCTCTAAGCCATCCTATTTTGTTGTCCTTCCTCTTCTTTCCCTTTCATTTGAGCCTTTACACTCCCATATCAGGCTCAAATCCGTGGAGACCCAAAATTCCCATCCCATTCTTCTTATTTCCCTCCTTTTCCATGGCTCTTTTGAGCTAGTTTTATCCATCTTCTTGATTTTTATGCTTCTACCAATGGGCAAGACCTAACACTATAGCTTAGTCTATAAACAGTGACCATCTAGAGCTGGGACATCTAGAGTTTTGGATTTAGAGTTGGTATTCCTAGATTTTGAAAGATCACATAGTATAAAACATATAATAAATTAATAACGTAAATCCTAGACTCTCCTTAGCTGGTATGAACCTATGTGTA
Source organism: Magnolia kwangsiensis (assembly GCA_037074715.1). Classification (NCBI taxonomy): domain Eukaryota; kingdom Viridiplantae; phylum Streptophyta; class Magnoliopsida; order Magnoliales; family Magnoliaceae; genus Magnolia; species Magnolia kwangsiensis. The sequence goes on along the minus strand of CM073583.1, from coordinate 60,920,222 downwards.
GAGCTCGAGCGTAATTAAATTTAGGTTCGGACAACTCAATTCTAATTAGACGACCTTTGACCCTAAGTAATAAAATAATTCTTTGTATTAGAAATTATATGAAAGCATCTAGCGTATAAACATAGATTTTGGATTACAACTAGTGAATTGCCGCTACGCATAAGATAAGACTAAGCTACTAGTTATACTGAGGAATGTAAAAGACTGATGTTGCTAAGGTAATTGGAATATAGACGTAGTTAGTTGTCTTGCTTTAGTTAGAATGAGACCTCATTCCTTTGTTGGATTCCTTTGATACTTATAGGTTTCTTTAGTAACTCTTAGGAAGCTTTCTTGACTCAGAACTAGTCACGTTTAGGGAAAACTTATATATAACCCTTAGATGAACGCTAGGATAAATCAGCACGCCCCTTAGAATTGCCTTCCCAAAGACTTATTGCAATCGGGAACGCGGATTAAAAGAACTGTATATAGGTGAAGTATTCGCGGTTTGAATCGAATTCTCAATCCTAGTAGTTACCAATAAATCCAATGCTCTGATCAAGCAGAAGATAGGGATCGACTAGGATTAAGAACTGATACAACAAATTTTTCGTCCTAGCCAGGCAGAAAGTCTATGTATCCAGCTCAGACCTACTACACAACTTTCCTTCTGTGTTGGCTCGACTACTTATAACCAAAAATTATTACTTTACCTTTGGGAAATGTTAAGGACATATAGCCAGTAGAGAATTAGACATCTTGCCACCAACTCACACGTGCCCCTGAAATCAACCACAATAGAGACTAGGCTCATTTCTATAACCATTGGTTCCAATGCCATAATATACATCGTCAATAAAAGGAAGACCTATGTATTGGGAGACCGTATCCCATTCCATGTCAAGGATAGGTCCTAAATTATACCTCGTTCCAACATACGGATCAGGACATAGATTCTTGAACCTTGAGAGTAGACATAAGTTTTTAAGGGGGGTAGAATTTTATGAGCCCAATCTAGTTAGGTCTGCTAATACAACCGTTAGGTTAGAATAGCGTAGCGAAAGCGTGGTTGGCCCTTCCCCACTGGCCCAGGATCGAATAAATTGATTCAGGTTATACGTAAGGTTAGGTCAGTAAATAGGATTTAAACCTTCCTTAGAATGTTAATACTGAATTCTTTATAGGAAAATAATTAGGACTTAAGTGTTGAACCCATTCATATTAAATCATAGGCCTAACAGTGGGAGCGGACGAAGGTCAGTGTATCTATAAACCTACTCGTTAAATACGAACATAATAGAAGCCTTGGCCAACTCTATACGATTATAAATCCTTTTAGGATGATCTATTAGGGTACATATTAACCCCTACCTTGGACATAGATTCAGACGAGGACTCCCTTAGACCAAGACCCAAAGAGCAACCTTATAAATAGGAAATTGAAACCTTTCAGTGATGGACATTCCCTAAGCTTTGGAGTAATCGGATTATATGGAGTTACTAAAATATACAATGGCGAAGCATTCGCGGCTTGACCCATTTCTCAATCTTGGGAGACTAATAATGGACTCACTGCCTTGACCAATCAGAAGACTAGGATCTACCAGGATTAGGAAGGGATATGATAAGCCTTTTACCCTGATCAGGTAGATGATCAATGTATTGGGATTAGGCCCACTACAATTGTCTCTTCGTACTGGTCAACCACTGAAAACATATATCTACTCTAAGTAGATGAGAATCGTCGTCAAGACTCCAAATAGATAAAGAAATGAATTGTAGCCAACCATCAGGGTATAAGTAAGAGATAAAGAGTAAATTTTTAAGGAGGATAGACAAAAATGCGCCAGACTAGTATAGATGTATATACCCCACCATGTATATAAACTTGAAATTAGTAAAGCTTAGGTGAAAGGAATAATAGAATCTTTACTCATTATCCTTAGCCAATTTCGGGGACGAAATTATTTTTTTAAGGGGGGTAGATTGTAACACCCTAGATTTTTGCCAACCTGGAGTTAGACATCCTTAGACAATGGGTCAACCATATCACTCTCAAAGTCTAAAAATCAATTTTCAACCCATTTCCTTCAAAATCTCACCTTTCACCACCTCATTCTTCAAATTTCTCCAACTACTTTCATATTAGACATAATCCTAAAGTTTAAATGGTGAAGAACTATACTTAAACTAAAACTTACTGTAAATGATACGTACATGAATAAAATGGGATTTATACCATTTAATCTTTATAATTTTATGATATAGATAGGTTATTTGGATGGATTAGCTTCTTCTACCCCAAAATCATATATTGTACATTACGTAACTCATTTCGGTTTGTAAATGAGACTTGATAAACGCCTTGACGGACTCGTGGGCCCAAACGTCTCAATTCGGGAGGACCCGAGGTGGGTCCCACATGTTTTCGGCATCCGGGGGGGGGGGGGGGGTGGAGGACATCGCCCCTGGGGCAAGCCCTCTCCAAATTGGTCAGTGACCGGCGAGGTCCTCACCTCATGCAGCCCATTTTCTACCTTTTTTTTTTCCACGTTTCTTCCAACTTTGAAAAATCATATCTCCTTCATTATAACTCTGATTTAGGTGAGAGTATATTTTTATATAAAAATATGAAAAAAATATAATAAAATATTTAATATAGTTTAAAGTAGGACGTTGTGACAACTGTCTGAAAATCACTTATTGGATAACTGCTGGTTCTGAAATTTTTAGAATTTTTCTACAACTCAAAATATTATAAAATTTGGTGGAGATAGGGTAAACTTGATGATGAACCACTAGAAAAATAATTAAAATAATATGATAACTAGAAGTACCAAAAATGGGGCATAGAATGGCCCTGGGACCGTATTCTGCCATATAATTAGGGTAGAATTCGGTTAAGTACCAAACTGAATACTCAGTAGAATTAAATTGAACTACTTTAAATATGAACTAGAAGATCCAAAATGAGTAGGACTGCTAACGGTATGTTACCTAGAAACCTAGGATCCATCTCTAAACCCAGTTGCTCTCGGGAGCATTCAGAAACTTCGTATCGGACCTGGACCGTATGTCGAAAGTCCGATAGCGATGAACTTAGACCATTATGACCGCCTAGTTGGACTTGACTATCACCTCAAAAATTAAGGCCATACGATGTCCTGAGAGTGTTTCCTTAAGTCCGGAGTGAAGAGAGTGAGAAAGTGAAGATTTTTAGAAAATTATATATAATTTTAAGTAATCTGAATCGTTCGCGTACGCGTTATTTCTAAGAGTTATGACCGTTATATTTTGACCTAAATTCACCCTCGGATCAGGATAATTGGCCTGTCACGCCCCAAACTCGGAAACCAGGCTCACAAAATTTTCGATCGCCGAATTCGGCGCCGACAACCTCCGTAGAACCCCATTCTCGGCTCCTAGCTCCCATTCGCCAGGTTCCGATCCTGGGATGTGTCGAGGAGGATTTTCAATGTCAGTTTGATTCGTAATAAGCATAACCAAAGGCATAACCCACAAACAACAACCAAGAACTCCATTACATTTCCACTATGATCAAAAACTTTACAAGTACAATGAGCATAAAGGGAAATACAATGGTAAAGAACAAAAACTCCAAAACGATCTGCAACGTGCTCCTGCCTCAGCGCTGGTGCGATCCAACGTCACCTGCACGCAACGGTCGTGCATAAGCTTACAGAAAGCTTAGAGGGTGGTGAAAGTGTGTGCGCAAGGTAGTAATATGAACATGCAATGTCGGAGTAAAGCGGAATATGCAGATGGATCTATAACATCATGAGCCGTACCAAGGCTTATACGATGCAAGACATGAATGGTATCGGCCATCCTAAGGCCATGCGATGTGCAATGCAACTCAAGCATACAGATCCTCATCTATGTCCACACATCAATACAGCTCAAAATATGGGATATCATCGGGGTCTAGTACACTCTAAACCAGATTGTCGCCACATCGCGGTCAATAAGGTAAGTAGAAGAGACCACACTATCCGTCTGCCAATATCGGACGCGACTCGTCGATAGCGGACCCATTCCTTGAGCTGGTCAGACTCAGCCTAGCATTGCCCCCTACACTCGGACGGGTAAGGCCGCACCTGTCACGCCCTGTCACGCCCCAAATCCGAAAATCGGATTCACGTGAATCCCGATTGCCGAACCCGGTGCCGACAGCCTCCGTAGTGCCCCATTCTCGGCTCCTGACAAGCAAATGCCAGATTCTGATCCTGGGATCCTTCAAGGAGGATTTTCAGAATGAATTTTTTTTTTGTAAAGGAGCATAACCACAAGCATAACCAAGTCACAAAACAACATCACCACATGTCCACTATAACAAAATTTTAAGTACAATGCAGAAAGGGAAATACAAAGTGATCAAAAAGTTCCAAAAGGTCCTGATGTGCACTCCTGTCTCAGCGCTGCTGTCGTCCAACGCTACCTGCACGCAACTATCGTGCATAAGCTTACAAAAGCTTAGAGGGTGGTGTAAGTGTGTGCGTAAGGCAAACGCCAAGTGTACAGTATCAGGACAATGCGGAAGTATGTGGTAAGTCCATAGAATCAACCATGCCAAAGCTATGCGATGAGATATGAATGTCATCGGCCACACCGATACCATGCAAGGCCTATATAGCCGAATGTCATATGCGAAATGCAATCCAAGCAAGTCGGTACTCTTCAAGTACGTATATCAGTACAGTTCCTCTCTGGATATCATCGGGGTCCAATACACTTGCAGAGACTGCCACCTCCCTAGCTGCACAGTCAAGCAAGCGGATAAGACCTCACTATCCGCCTGACCAGTAGTATGCCAATACCTACCCGGCTCGTCGATAGCGGACTCATTTGCGAGCTAGTCAAACTCAGCCTAGCTTATAGCCCCCTCACTTAGGCGGATAAGGCCACACCCCCTTCCAATCGACCACGACACAGTGAGAGACTCGGCCTACTGGTATTCGGCACTCGGGCGCTCGTGAATCCACTCGGTCTAGACATTGGAGCATCTCCTGGTACCAAAAAGGTTCTGGGACTTTCACCCAAGGACATCCTAAGTGCCCATAGTGCTAGAATAAGTATTTTCGGTATCCAATACGGCTATCCACGATGTGCCTGTGGAGCCACGGCCCTGATGTCGCTAGGGCGTATAGTGATCAAGTCACACGTATGCGAGATGCATGAATCAGTCTGTCAAAACATGCAGCAATCCAGCGCGTACTGCGCGATCATGTGGGGCACTCAGTCACATAACGAGTCCCGTAAATGGTCTGCCTAATGGCGTATGTTATGATCAGTCATTACTCATATCAAGCATACATATGATGCATATGGGCATGAATCATGAGATTATTCTAAGCATGTTATAAGGCAATGAATAGCAACAGGTATGGACCTATCAATGGGCCCTAAAGAGAGTTACAATGAGGACATTTAACCAACATTGTACATACAATGTGGAAGTCAAACCAACATTGTTTCCTAGGCACGGTTTGCCTTAAATATCATTTCACGAACCATGAGAAACGTACATTGCAATGGACTCTAAGGACATCCGTTGGGCCCCGATCCATGGGCCTCAGATACATCAAATGGGCTGACTCACGTGAGCCTTATATCCATCAAATGGCTGCATTAATGGGCCTCACCAATGAGCTTTATGTACATTGCAATGGTCCACGATCCATAGGCCTTGAAATACATCAAATGGGCTTACACACATGAGCTTTAAGTATGTCAAAGGGGCCGCTCCATTTGCGCCCCATGCACATCAAATGGGCTTGAATCTCGTGGGCTCTTTATGTATCAAATGGGCTTGAATCTCGTGGGCTCTTTATGTATCAAATGGGCTTAGTCCCATGGACCTTGCATATGTCAAATGGGCTTAGTCCCATAGGCTTTGGATATGTACCAAAGTAGGTCTCAATGAGTGACCATAATTAAGTAAATTTTGGGCACTAATCACACACCAAGGTAGGCCCATTTGAAACATAGATCTGCCTCATTTTTAGCTCATATTATGGAATGAGCTCTCAAAATAGGAGGTCAGTATGGATGTAGCACGTGCATCATAGTGGGGGGGGGGGGTCCACATGGAGGCCCACCATCACACATATACAATACAGTATATATATATGTAATATAATATTTATATGTATATATATATATATATCAACACATATGCACACACGCACACATACACGCACACACATACCTGCATTCACACACTCACTCACACACGAGCACGCACACACACACACACAGTGACAATGGGCTCCACCGTCCGTGCAGACGGTGGAATACACCCACATACATCACTGTGGGTCCCATGTGGGGCCCACCGTAATATTTATTTTCCATCCAATACGTTGATAAGGTCATGCAGACCTGAATGAATAGGAAAAAACAAATTTCAGCTTGATCCAAAACTTGTGTGGACCCCAAAAAGGGTTTCAATGGTGGAATTTAATCACCACTGTCTCTTGTGGTGTGGGCCGCCTGAGCTTTGGATGTGCCTCGTTTTTGGAGAGGGCCCACCTCAGAGGGTGGGCCACCTTATAGACAGATCGGATGGCAAGTAAACATTAAGGTGGGGCCCACACTATCAGCCGTGGGACCCCCCTTGGCGTCCGCTGTCCGTCCGCCCGCTGGGGGCGTCTGACGTGAGCAGAGACAGCAACCTCTGCTGCCTCAAAGATGATTTTTTTTTTCTTTTGAAAACCCGTTTTCTGGGGTTTTTGTCATATGGGGCCCACGTCTGAAGAATCCACTCCTGTCATTGGATTCTTCAACCCACAACGAATCCAACGAGTCCAATATCGAGCCTCTTTCATCGTGTAAATGGAAATCTAGAAGGATTTCAATGGTATTGATGGTATTTTCAATACCATGGCCCACTAGATATCCGGATCTTCCTCATCTTTCGGTTCAACGCCAAAAATATGTTGGGGAAGAGGATGGACGGCACGGATTGTATACATACATCAAGGTGGGCCCCGTACAAGTGGCCCACCCCTTTGGGCTTCATTATATATATATATATATATATATATATATATATATATATATATATATATATATATATATATATATATATATATATATATATTTTGTTTCTCCAGTGACGTCCAGCGCCTGGACGTCTCTTTTTTTTTTTTTGTGGGTTGCATGAAATACCTTCAAGGTGGGCCCTGATTAGGTGGGCCACCCCAATTGGATGTACATTTAAGATGGGCCCCACCCATGGACGGTTTGGATAAAATACATGTTTCATGGCGGGGCTAATCCAAGTGGGCCACATAGCTACATTAACATACAAGAAAAATAAATAAAGAAGAGAGGGAGAGAGAAATAGAGTGAGACACGCGTGATGGAGGGACCCCGGCACTATGGGCCCTCCGTTTCAATCATCTAATCATACATCAAAGGTCCTCTTGCATATGGACCATCAACAAAAGATCAACGGTGGAGATCTCACTCCACTAGAAATGGACGGTCTAGATGACCTCCTCAATGCAAGGAAAGTAAACATCATGATGGGGTCCATGGAGAATGGCCCCATCATGGAATGATCTTGATGATCAAGATGAGCCATTGGCCACATCTTAGGGTCCCAAGTGAGATCCAAACCATTGATCGGTTGGCCTCACTTGGCCCACCTTAAAAACATGAAAAACTACTCTATCAAAGCACCCACCTCTTGATCTTCTTGGTCCGTTGGATAGCCGGTCTCCTAGAGCTTCACTTTGATGGTGGAGATGGGAAATGGATGGCTAGGATGATGAGATTTGGAGATGGGAAGTGGGCCACCAAAACTCACATTTTCTCCCCATGGAAGGCTTGGACGTGGGAGAGCTTTCTTGCTTGGGTTTGGAGTGTTGAGAAATGAGAGGGAGAGAGATGTGATTAATGAGAGATGGAGTGATGTGAGGTGAGTGATGGGTGAGGTGAGTGATGGGTGAAGTGAGTGATGGGTGAAGTGAGAGGTTAGTTGACTTAGGTGGTTGCTTGTCTTGTGGAGAAAGGAAGCATGGGTGGGTGTACTTGACATGAGAGGTGATTGATGGGATTGATGGGACATATTGTAGAGATTCCTTGGGATTTGCAACGCGCGGTGTTTTTGCTCGAACTGAACGTGGATCCGTATCTCATCGTCTGGGTATCGGATCAGTGCGTGAGTTGCGGCGTTGGAACCGCGGCGACGATGCGGTCGCAACGATACAAGTCTCGGATTAAGCCGGCTCAAATGAATAGGATACGACTTACAGTCGTGCGCAACGTCAACTATAAGTCGCGGATTGCCGAAATTTGACGAGAAGGGTTGCGGGAATCAACGGAACAGTGCGGATTAGGATACGGGTCTTACACGCCTCAAATCCGAAAATCGGATTCACATGAATTCCGATTGCCGAATCCGGTGCCGATAGCCTCCGTAGTGCCCCATTCTCGGCTCCTGGTAATCAAATGCCAGATTCCGATCCTGGGATCCTACAAGGAGGATTTTCAGAATGAATTTTTTTTTGTAATGGAGCATAACCACAAGCATAACCAAGTCACAAAATAACATCACCACATATCCACTATATCAAAATCTTTAAGTACAATGCAGAAAGGGAAGTACAAGGTGATCAAAAAGCTAAAAAAAAAAGTCCTGATATGCACTCCTGCCTCAGCGCTGCTGCTGTCCAACGCTACCTGCACGCAACGGTCGTGCATAAGCTTACAAAAGCTTAGAGGGTGGTGTAAGTGTGTGCGTAAGGCGAACGCCAAGTGTACAGTATCAGAACAATGCGGAAGTATGTGGTAAGTCCATAGAATCAACCATGCTAAAGTTATGCTATGAGATATGAACGTCATCGGCTACACCGATACAATGCAAGGCCTATGTAGCCGAATGTCATATGCGAAATGCAATCCAAGAAAGTCGGTACTCCTCAAGTACGTATATCAGTACAGTTCCTCTCTGGATATCACCGGGGTCTAATACACTTCGCAGAGACTGCCACCTCCCTAGCTGCACAGTCAAGCAAGCGGATAAGACCTCACTATCCGCCTGACCAGTAGTATGCCAATACCTACCCGGCTCATCGATAGCGGACTCATTTGTGAGCTAGTCAAACTCAGCCTAGCTTATAGCCCTCTCACTCAGGCGGATAAGGCCACACCCCCTTCCAACTGACTACGACACAGTGGGAGATGCGGCCTACTGGTATTCGGCACTCGGGCGCTCGTGTATCCACTCGGTATAGACATTGGAGCATCTCCTGGTACCAAAAAGGTTCTGGGACTTTCACCCAAGGACATCTTAAGTGCCCACAGTGCTAGAATAAGTATTTTCGGTATCCAATACGGCCATCCATGATGTACCTGTGGAGCCACGACCCTGATGTCGCTAGGGCATGCAGTGATCAAGTCACACGTATGCGAGATGCATGAATCACGCTGTCAAAACATGCAGCAATCCAGCGCGTATTGCGCAATCATGTGGGGCACTCAGTCACATAACGAGTCCCATAAATGGTCTGTCCAATGGCGTATGCTATGATCAGTCATTACTCATATCAAGCATACATATGATGCGTATGGGCATGAGTCATGAGATTATACTAAGCATGTTATAAGGCAATGAATAGCAACGAGTATGGACCTATCAATGGGCCCTAAAGAGAGTTACAATGCGGACATTTAACCAACATTGTACATACAATGTGGATGTCAAACCAACATTGTTTCCTAGGCACGGCTTGCCATAAATATCATTTCACGAACCATGAGGAACGTACATTGCAATGGACCCTAAGGACATCCGTTGGGCCTCGATCCCTGGGCCTTAGATATATCAAATGGGTCGTATTACATGGGCCTCACATTCACCAAATGGGTTGCATTAATGGGCCTCACCAATGAGCCTTATGTACATTGCAATGGTCCATGACCCATGGGCCATGAAACACATGAAAGTGGGCCTCACAACTTGGGCCTTAACTATATCAGATGGGCTTACACTCATGAGTTTTAATCATATTAAATGGGCCTCACATTTGCGCCCCATGTACATCAAATGGGCTTGAATCCCATAGGCCCTTTATGTATAAATGGGCCGGATCCCGTGGGCATTGTATATGTCAAATGGGCCCAAACCCATGGGCATTATACATGCCAGATGAGCTTAATCCCATAGCCCCTATATGTATCAGATGGGCCTGATCATTTAGGCCTCAGATATATACCAAGGTAGGCCTCAATGAATGGCTAAAGTTAAATCAATAAAGGGCCCTATACACATGCCATGGTGGGCCCATTTGAACCATAGATCTGGCTCATTTTAGCTCAAGCCATAAAATAATTTTACAAAAAAATAAATAAATGGACGGTTTAGATGCAACACATGCATCATGGTGGGGGTCACATGAAGGCCCACTATCATAATCATATTATGTTTAATATAATATATAATTTATATACAGTATATATATATATATATATATATATATACACACACACACACACACACATGCACACGCACATGTGCACTCACACATGCATACACACACACACGCACACACACACACGTGCACTCACACACACGCGTACACACCCACGCACACTCACACGCATATTACAGTGGGCTCCACCGTCCGTATGGACGGTGGATTTCAGGCACATACATCACTGTGGGTCCCATGTGGGGCCCACCATAATACTTACATGCCATCCGACCCGTCCATTAGGTCATGCAGACCTGAATGAAGGGTGAAAATAAATTTCAGCTTGATTCACAACTTCTGTGGGCCCCAAAACAAGTTTCAATGGTAGAATTTAATTCCCACTGTTTCTTATGGTGTGGGCCACCTGAGCTTTGGATTTTGCTGAAATTTGGAGGGGGCCCACTTCAAGATGTGGCCCACCTCATGAACGTGTTGGATGGCAAATGAACATTACGGTGGGGTCCACGTGCAGGGCCGTGGGACCCTGCCCACCGCCCGCCCGCTCGCCCTTGCACGGCCGCACGCTGCCACAGCACAGCCTCTGCTGCCTTTAGTTTTTTTTTTTTTTTTTTGAAAACCCATTTTCTAGGGTTTTTATCGTGTGGGGCCCACGTCTGAAGAATCCACTCCTGCCATTGGATTCTACAACCCACAACGAATCCAACGAGTCCAATATCGAGCCTCTTTCATCGTGTAAACAGAAATTTGGTTGGATTTCAATGGTATTGATGCTATTTTCAACACCATGGCCCACTAGATATCCGGATCTTCCTCATCTTTCGGTTCAACGCCTAAAATAAGTTGGGGAAGAGGATGGACGGCACGGATTGTATACATACATCAAGGTGGGTCCTATACAAATGGCCCACCCCAATGGCTTGAAACAAGCCTTTTTCTTTGGTTTTCATTCCAGTGATGTCTGGACGTCACTGGACTCTTTTCCCTTTTTTTTTTTTTGGGCTGTAGCAAATACATTCAAGGTGGGCCCTAATTAGGTGGGCCACCCCAAATGGATGTACATTTAAGATGGGCCCCACCCATGGACGGCTTGGATAAAATACATATTTCATGGTGGGGCTAATTCAAGTGGGCCACATAGCTACATTAACATACAAGAAAAATAAATAAAGAAGAGAGGGAGAGAGAGAGAATGAAAGATTGGGACACGCGTGATGGAGGGACCCCGGCACTATGGGCCCTCCGTTTCAACCATCCAATCATACATCAATGGGTGTCATTGCATATGAGCCTTCCAAATAAAAGATCAACGGTGGAGATCCCACTCCACTAAAAATGGACGGTCTAGATGACCCCCTTTATGCAAGAAAGTAAACATCATGATGGGGTCCATGGAGAATGACCCCATCATGGAATAGTTTTGATGATCAAGATGGGCCATTGGCCACATCTTAGGGTCCCAAGTGAGATCCAAATCATTGATCGGTTAGCCTCACTTGGCCCATCTTAAAAATATAAAAAAATAGTCTAAAGAAATACCCACCACTTGACCTTCTTGGTCCGTTGGATAGCCGGTCTCCTAGAGCTTCACTTTGATGGTGAAGATGGGAAATGGATGGCTAGGATGGGAGATTTGGGATGGGAAGTGGGCCACCAAAATCACACTTCTCTCATGGGGAGCCTTGGACGTGGGAGGCTCTTACTTGGTTGAAATTGTGATGAGAAATGAGAGAGAGAGAGGTGTGATTAATGAGAGATGGAGTGATGTGAAGGTATGATGGTTGATGGATGTGAGTGATGGGTGAGGTGATGTGTTAGTTGACTTGGGTGGTTGCTTGACTTGTGGAGAAAGGAAGCATGGGTGCTTGTACTTGACATGAGAGGTGATTGATGGGATTGATTGATGTGATTGATGGGACACTTTGTAGAGATTCTCTTGGGAATATAAACGCATGGTGTTTTTCCTCGAACTGAACGCGGGTCCGCATCTCATCGTTTGGGTATCGGATCGGTGCATGAGTTGCGGTGTTGGAACCGCGGCGACGGTGCGGTCACAACGATATAAGTCTCGGATTAAGCCGGCTCAAATGAATAGGATATGACTTACGGTCGTGCGCAACGTCAACTACAGGTCGCGGATTGTCGAAATTTGACGAGAAAGATCGCGGGAAACAACGGAACAGTACGAATTAGGATACGGGTCTTACAGCACCCCCTTCTAACCGACCACGACACAGTGGAGAGCACAGCCAACTGGTATTCGGCACTCAACGCTCATCTACCCACTCGGTCTAGATGTTGGAGCAACCTCTTGGTACCATAAGGGTTTAGAGACTTTCACCCAGGGATATCTATAACACCCCATGTAGAACAAGATTTTCGGTATCCAATCCTGCCAACCATGGTGCGTCTGTGGAGGCTACGACCCTGATGTCGCTAGGGCGTATAATACTCATGTCACACAAACGTGAAATGCATGATTCACGCTATCCAGTCATGTAACAAATTCTGCGCATATCGTGCGCTCATGTAGGGCAACATTGCCTAAACAGGAGCCCATAAACAACCTGCCCGAAGGCATATGCTATGATCAGTCAATCCTCATATCAAGCATACATATGATGCGTATGATCATGAGTCATGAAAATATACTAAACATGTAAATGAGTGATGAACCATCCTTACAATGCCGATGGGCCTGGACGGCCTATTCATAATAAGTACGGCTTAGCAATGGGCCCAAAGGAGAGTCGTAATGTGGACATCAAACCAACATTACACTTGCAATGTGGACGTCAAACCAACATTGTTCCCCAGGCACGATCTTCTTAAACATCGCTACATAATCGGTATTGGGATTACACATTGCAATGGACCTTAGGTTCATCCCATTGGACTTTACATATATATATAAAATGAGCCTTTTATTCATCAGATGGACCACATAAATGGGCCACACCAATGGGTCTTATGTGCATTGCAATGGGTCAAAACCCGTGGGCCTTGGATTGCATCAAATGAGCTTAGTCTCATGAGTCTAATATGTGACCAATGGGCCACACCAATTGGGCCCCCATATGTACATAAAAAGGGACTCAACCCATAGGCCTTATATGAGTCAAATGGGCCTAAACCCCTAGGCCTTATATGAGTCAAATGGGCCTAAACCTGTAGGCCTTGAATAAATCAGATGGGCCTAAACCCATAAGCCTTAAACAAATCAAATGGGCCTAACCCATAGGCTTTAAACAAATCAAATGGGCCTAACCCATAGGCTTTAAACAAATCAAATGGGCCTAACCCATAGGCTTTAAATAAGTTAAATGGGTCTAACCCATAAGCCTTAGCTAAATCAAAGGGATGGACGGTCTGGATGCATCACATGCATCAAGGGTGGGGCCCACATGAGGGCCTACCATCATATATATTACAACTAGTATAATATGTACATATATTACATATAGTATTTATAAGTATGTATGTATATATATATGCACACACCCACACACGCATGCACACCCACACTACACCCACACAGCACGCACACACTCTGCACGCCCGCTGGTGGTGGCGTGCATAAAACACATGCATCAAGAGGGCTCCACCATCCAGCGGACGCTGGAGGCAATACATACACTATTGTGGGTCCCTTGTGGGGCCCACTGTAATATTTATTTGGCATCCAACCCATTGATAAGGTCAAACAGACCTGGTTGAAGGAAAATTACAAATTTCAGCTTGGTTCAAAACTTCTGTGGGCCCAAAAATGTATTTTTCAATGGTAGAGGTTAAATTTCACTATTTTGTTCGGTGTGGGCCACTCGAGTCTTGGGTTGAGCCGAAACTTGGAGGGGACCCGCTTGAGAAGGAGGCCCACCTCATGAACAGATTGGATGACAAACAAACATTACGGTGGGGCCCACACGCAGGGCCGTGGGCCCCTGCGTCCGTCCGCCCCCCTCACGGCTGCACGCAGCAGCGTGCAGCGCTGCCCGCTGACAGAGGAGGCAGAGGGTTTGCCTCTTGCCATTTTTGGGAAAAACTGATTTTCCTGGAGTTTTTCATATGTGGGGCCCGCTTCACCAGAATCCGTCCCGGCGATTGCGTTCAGCGGCTCAAGGCCATCCAAATGAGTCCAGAGTTTGAATTTTTATTTGCTTAGGAAGTGAAATAAAATAAGAAAATAATATTTGAATGGTGAGGATGCAATTTTTGACGCTATGGCCCACCAGATGATTGGATCGGCTCCAAATCTTGGCCTAACGTATGAAATTAGGTGGAGGATGGGATGGATGGCGTGGATTGATTACATACATCACGGTGGGGCCTAAGCAAGTGGACCACCCAAATACCACCTTTTCTTCTTTCCCTTTTCTTCTTTCCTTTTTTTTTAAAAACGTCCAGCGTCCCAGACGCTGGACGGTTTTGTTCTTTCGAAAAACACATTGTGGTGGGCCCTGATGAAGTGGGCCACCACTGAGGGGTGACGTGGTTACAATGTATATGGTGGGCCCCACCTGAATAAATCTTGAACAAAATAGTGTCTCAAGGTGGTGTCCATACAAGTGGGCCACACAACCCTATTGCATAAAAATAAGATAAAATAAAATAAAAAGAAATAGAGAGAAAGAGACATGGAGAGTGGGACACGCTTGTGATGGAGGGACCCCGACACTATGGGCCCTCCCTTGCAATGAATCATACATCAAGTGGGTCATTTAGCATACGGGACCATCAAAACTTAAAATCAACGGTGGGGATCCTTTCCCCACCAATATGGATGGTCTAGATGACCTTTCTAAATGAAATAAACATCATGATGGGGTCCATGGTGAATGACCCCATCATGGAATGATCATGATGATCCAAGTGGTCCATCGGCCACAACTTAGGGTCCCAAGTGAGATCCACACCATTGATCGGTGGGTCTCACTTGGCCCATCATGAAAACAGGAAAGAAACTACCCTATAGAGGCACCCACCGTCCGATCTTCTTGCTCCTAGTTCCTTGGCACCTTAGCTTCAACTTCAATGGATGAGATGAGGAATAGAGGGTTGAGATGGGAGATGATGGGGTAGGAAGGTGGGCAACTTGGAGCTTAGGAGAGTTTGGAAAACTCCATACGTATGGGGCTTGAAATTTTTGCTTGGAGATTTGAAATGAGAAAGAGAGAAAGAGAGAGAGTTGTAAAGGGAGAGAGAGAGAGTGATGGATGGATGTGGTGAGTGATGGTTGTGTAAGAAAAGCTTGACTTTTGAGGCTTTTGTGTACGAGAGGTATGAGAGGTGTAAGAAAAGCTTGACTTTTATGGCTTTTGTGGTTGCTTAGGAAAAAGGATGAAAGTGATGTGTACTTGACATGTGATGGCTTGATGGATTGATTGATTGATGGGATTGATGTGATTGATGTAACAGATCGTAAAGATTCCATTGGGTTTCGCAACGCGCTGCGTTTTCTCGCACCGAACGTTGGCCCACATCTCTTGATCAGGGTATCGCCTCAGCGCGCAAGTCGCGGCATCGAAACCGCAACGACGGCGCGGTCGCTATGGTATTGGTTTCGGGTTGAGTCGACTCGGGTTGTCGGTATATGAATCAGGGTCGCGCATCGATATCGGTTAAGGGTCGAAGGTTGCCGGAATTCGACCGGTAAGACCGCGGAAGTCTATGGAACGGTACGGTCTAAGATACGGGTCTTACAACTCTCCCCTCATAAAAATTTCATCCTCGAAATTTACACAAGCATTGCAACTAAGCATTACTCATGAAAAAGAAGCGATTTAACATCATCATATAGAATCAGGGACAGCGTACAAAATACAATACATGATCAATAATCAAAGAGATGAGGATAACGCTCTCGAATCTCAGCCTCACGCTCCCACGAAGCCTCCTCTACAGTATGGTGACCCCACTGCACCTTCATCAACGGAATGACCTTGGTTCTGAGGACCTGCTCCTTCCGATCAAGGATACGGACTGGCTGCTCAATGTAAGAAGCGTCCTCACGAACCTCCAGCAGCTGCCAATCAATGACAGGAACTATGTCTGACCCACACTTCCTCAACATGGAGACGTGAAAAACGTCGTGGATGCCAGACAACTGTGATGGCAAGGCAAGCCGATAGGCCACGGCGCCAACGCGCCTAGTGATCTTAAAAGGTCCTATGAATCTCGGGGCAAGCTTGCCCTTCGCTCCAAATCGAACTACGCCCTTCATGGGAGAGACCTTGAGATACACATGGTCCCCTACATCAAACTCCAAGGGACGACGCCGACGATCAACAAAACTCTTCTGTCGGCTCTGAGCTGTGCGCATCCTCTGCCTGATGATATCTATAGCCTCTGAAGTCTCCTGCACAAGCTCGGGACCTAGGAGACGACGCTCTCCAATCTCGGTCCAACAACTCGGTGATCTGCATGGTCTGCCATATAGTGCCTCAAAAGGAGCCATGCCGATGGTCACCTGATAGCTGTTATTGTACGCGAACTCGGCCAATCGCAAATGCTCATCCCAGCAACCCTCGAAGTCAATCGCGCAGGCCCGAAGCATATCTTCAAGTATCTGATTGACCCTCTCGGTCTGGCCATCGGTCTGCGGATGGTACGCGGTGCTGAGCTGCAAATCAGTCCCCATCGCTCGTTGGAAGCTCCCCCAAAACTGAGACGTGAACCTCGAGTCTCGGTCAGAAACGATCGAGACTGGAACGCCATGCAGTCTCACAACCTCCTCGATGAATAATCTCGCAAGCCGGTCCATAGACCAAGTCGCACGCATCGCAAGGAAATGTGCCGACTTCGTCAGACGATCCACAACAACTCAAATGGCGTCATGACCGCGCTGAGTCCTCGGCAAACCCATAATGAAGTCAGTCGACACGTGCTCCCACTTCCACATCGGGACGCTCAACGGCTGTAATAGACTAGGAGGTCTCTGATGATCGGCCTTGACACGCTGGCACGTGTCGCACTCGGCCACAAAACTGACGATCTGGCGCTTCATCCCAGTCCAAAAATATTGTCTTCTCATGTCACGGTACATCTTTGTCGACCCCGGGTGGATAGAAAATCGGGATCGATGTGCCTCGGTCATAAGATCTCTGCGTAACTCTGGAATATCCGGGATACATAATCGGCCTCTGAAATGAAGTCCACTGTCTGTACCAATCTGCGAATCTATCTGACCCTCAGATGTCGCCTCAGCCATATAACTCTACAACAACTCATCAGCCTGCTGAGCCTCGATCACCCTAGCGACAAGAGAGGGTTGAATCGACAGGCTTGATGACTGTACGATGGAAGACTGCAGGCCGAACTCAAAGTCATATGCTATAATATCCTCAAGCATCCGCCACTCCTGAATCATCATATGCGCTACTAGGCCTCGTGACTGACGGCTGAGGGCATCTGCCACCACATTCGCCTTACCCGGGTGGTACTGGAGGTCGAAATCATAGTCCTTCAGGAGCTCCATCCAGCGCCTCTGTCTTATATTCAACTCAGACTGCGAGAAGAGGTACTTCAAGCTCTTGTGATCAGAGAAGAGCTCGAACCTGACCCCATAAAGATAGTGCCTCCACACCTTCAGTGCGAAGACAACTACAGCTAGCTCCAGATCATGTGTAGGATAGTTCAGCTCATGAACCTTGAGCTGACGAGATACAAAGACCACTGGTCTCCCGTGCTGCATCAGGACAGCACCCAAACCGATGTGCGAAGCATCGGTGAATACAATAAAACCGTCACTCCCAGGGGGAAGAGTGAGGACTGGAGCGGACGTCAGATGGTCCTTCAACTCCATAAATGCTCGCTCGCAGACGTCACTCCAAATAAACTCTGCGCCCTTCCGAGTCAACTTGGTCAGCGGGGCTGTAATACGAGAGAAGCCCTCAATGAAACGTCGATAATAGCCTGCTAGACCAAGGAAACTACGGATCTCTGTCGCAGTCATGGGCTGACCCCACTGACGCATTGCTTCGACCTTTGAGGGGTCCACTGTGACACCCTCCCTCGTCACCACGTGACCGAGGAACTTCACCTCCTCCTGCCAAAACTCGCACTTCTCTAGCTTCGCATAAAGTTGGTGTGCACGGAGGGTCTGTAAAGTAATCTCCAAGTGCTGCTCATGCTCCTCACGGGTCCTCAAGTAGATCAGAATGTCGTCGATGAAGACTACAACAAACTGATCCAGATATAGGCGGAAGACCTCGTTCATCAGCTGCATGAAGACCACAGGTGCATTGGTCAGTCCGAAGGACATGACCTGAAACTCAAAATGACCGTAACGCGTCCTAAATGCTGTCTTCGGAATGTCCTCATCTCAGACCCGAATCTGATGATAACCGGAACACAGGTCAATCTTTGAAAAGAACTGTGCACCCTGCAGCTGATCGAACAAATCATCAATCCTAGGGAGCGGGTACTTGTTCTTGATAGTGACTTTATTGAGCTCGCGGTAGTCAACGCAGAGCCTCAACGAGCCATCCTTCTTCTTCACGAAGAGTACCGACGCTCCCCACGGTAAACTGCTCGGACGGATAAAACCCAACTCTCGCAACTCGTCCAACTGCTTCTGTAATTTCTGTAATTCCAACGGTGCCATACGATACGGGGCCTTCGAAATAGGCGCTATACCAGGCACGAGATCAATCTGGAACTTGGTGAGTCGACGAGGCGGTAATCTCGGAATCTCTTGGAACACATCGGGAAAATCGCATACTATGGGCAAATGGTCGATGCAGGCGGTAACAGGCTCCTCAATGGCGCAAGACATCAAACAAGACAACCGCTCTCCTCTGGCCTCAGCAATGAACTGGAACTATGGCACGCCGGGTATACGGAACGTGACGGTCCTCGCGGTGCAGTCCAATATGGCATAATACTCGGTGAGCCAATCCATGCCTAGGATGACGTCGAACTCAGACATCGGCAAAACGAACAGATCGACAGGTAGAAAGGTATCCCCAACCAGAACGGGGCAAGACGAGCAAAATCGTCCCAACACTGCAGTTCTCTCCAAGGGAGTTGATACTAATAGGACCTCACTAGCAGACTCCAGCGGTAAGCCAACCGATCGACAGAAGCTCTCGGCCGCAAAAGAGTGTGATGCACGGGAATCAAACAGCACAGTGCAATGCATGCAGAAACTAGAAGTATACCCTCAATGACTCCTCCAGATGACTGTGGATCCTGCTGAGCCACATAGAATCTAGCCTGAGCTAGTTGGGGAGGTGCCTGTCCCCTCTGAATGTGCTGCTGCTGCTGATGGGGTCGATGAGGCGGTCGAAACTGCTACCTCTGCTGTGTGGCCTCTGAGGCTGGTGCTGATGCTGAGGTGGCCTCGATGGTGGGGGCTGCTGTCACTGCTGCTGTGGGGGTATCTTCTGCTGCGGTGGAGGCTGCTGTGGAGCCCTCTACTGCTGTGGACCTCTCTGCTGCTGCTGGGGGCTGGGACACTCCCATGAACGGTGTCCCGTCGCACCGCACCTAAAGCAAGTGCCGTTGAACTGCCTATGAGGTGGTGGTGGAGGTGCTGCTGGTGCTGATGGTGCATGGAAGGCTGGACGACCTGTGCACCTTTGCTGCTATGGTCGACGCTGCTGGGAATCACTGGAAGAAGCCTTCCTCTTCCGGTCTCTCCTCTGACCGCGATCAGACTGAGAACCGGCCCACTCAGTCTCATAAATCTGAGCTCTCCGCACCACTGCCTGAAAAGTAGGGAGCTCATGCCCAATAACACGACCTCGAAGGCCGTAACGTAAGCCGTGCTCGAAACGGTGGGCCTTCCGCCCCTCCTCATCAACCATATATGGTGCAAATCTAGATAGCGCCACAAAACGGGCCGCGTACTATGCCACAGTCATGTCTCCCTGCACCAGAGTCTCGAACTCTAAAGCTCGCTGACGGCGGATATGGTCGGGGAAGTACTGCTCCTCGAATCGATCAACAAAGTCCTCCCATGTCCAAACATACTCAGGTCCGGCAACACGGGTAACAGAGGTCCACCAATGCTCGGCCTCACCCTGGAAGAGGGAAGAGAAATACTGTTAACCAGATGCGCTGCTCGGTCGTACATGACATGGTATCAAAAATCTTCTCCACATCGGAGCGCCATCTCTCAGCTGCAGTAGGATCTGGCTCACCCTGGAAACGTGGGGGATCCAGCCGTCTGAACTCACCAAGTAAGGCGCTCGGGCGCTCCTACTCTGCTTGAGCTGGTGAAACAACTGGGCACCTGCCCTGCCCCTGGAGTGCGGCTGTCATAGCCTGTAACATCTGCTGTAACTGAGAGGCATTCACAGTCACGGTCGGCTCCGCATCGGCCTTAGGTGGAGGAATGTCATCCTCAGGGAAGGGAGCAGGGATCTCTGAGGGTGGAACTGGAGGCGCAGGTGGTAAAGCTGGAGCCTCCGGTGGTGAAACGGAATCCTCAGGTGGTGGTGCGGGAGTCGATCGGGTAACCCTCCCAGGCGTCATTGTCCTACAGGAAAGAGCGAAGGCGCCTATCAACTTCAAAACTCTCGAAGGTACACACATTAATGGTCTGTATTGGAAGGTCGCGAAGCTATCCGAACTTCGGGACTTAGTCATTCTTCACTCATAGCAGACATGTAATGTTGTTCTCGGTTATTCCTAAGTTATGCTCTGATACCAACTTCTGTCACGCTCCAAACTCAGAAATTGGGCTCACTAAATTTTTGATCGTCGAATCCGGCGCCGACAGGCTCCGTACAACCCCATTCTTGGCTCCTACCTCCCATTCGCCAGGTTTCGATCCTGGGATGTGTCGAAGAGGATTTTCAATGTCAGTTTGATTTGTAATAAGCATAACCAAAGGCATAACCCACAAACAACAACCAAGAACTCCATTACATTTCCACTATGATAAAAAACTTTACAAGTACAATGAGCATAAAGGGAAATACAATGGTAAAGAACAAAAACTCCAAAACGATCTGCAACGTGCTCCTGCCTCAGCGCTGGTGCGATCCAACGTCACCTGCACGCAACGGTCGTGCATAAGCTTATAGAAAGCTTAGAGGGTGGTGAAAGTGTGTGCGCAAGGTAGTAATATGAACATGCAATGTCGGAGTAAAGCGGAATATGCAGATGGATCTATAACATCATGAGCCGTACCAAGGCTTATACGATGCAAGACATGAATGGTATCGGCCATCCTAAGGCCATGCGATGTGCAATGCAACTCAAGCATACAGATCCTCATCTATGTCCACACATCAATACAGCTCAAAATATGGGATATCACCGGGGTCTAGTACACTCTAAACCAGATTGCCACCATATCGCGCGTAATAAGGTAAGTAGAAGAGACCACACTATCCGTCTGCCAATATCGGGCGCGACTCGTTGATAGCGGACCCATTCCTTGAGCTGGTCAGACTTAACCTAGCATTGCCCCCTACACTCGGGCGGGTAAGGCCTCACCCCCTTCCAACCGACCACGACACAGTGGAGAGCATAGCCAACTGATATTCGGCACTCAGCGCTCATCTACCCACTCGGTCTAGACGTTGGAGCAACCTCTTGGTACCATAAGGGTTTAGGGACTTTCATCCAGGGATATCTATAGCACCCCATGTAGAACAAGATTTTCAGTATCCAATCCTACCAACCACGGTGCGTCTGTGGAGGCTACGATCCTGATGTCGCTAGGGCATACAATACTCATGTCACACAAATGCGAAATGCATGATTCACGCTATCCAGTCATGCAACAAATCCTGCGCATATCGTGCGCTCATGTAGGGCAACACTGCCTAAACAGGAGCCCATAAACAACCTACCCGAAGGCATATGCTATGATCAGTCAATCCTCATATCAAGCATACATATGATGCGTATGATCATGAGTCATGAAAATATACTAAACATGAAAATGAGTGATGAACCATCCTTACAATGCCGATGGGCCTGGACGGCCTATTCATAATAGGTACGGCTTAGCAATGGGCCCAAAGGAGAGTCGTAATGTGGACATCCAACCAACATTACACTCGCAATGTGGACGTCAAACCAACATTGTTCCCCAGGCACGATCTTATTAAATATCGCTACATAATCGGTATTGGGATTACACATTGCAATGGACCTTAGGTTCATCCCATTGGGCTTTACATATATATATAAAATGGGCCTTTTATTCATCAGATGGGCCACATAAATGGGCCACACCAATGGGTCTTATGTGCATTGCAATGAGTCAAAACCCGTGGGCCTTGGATTGCATCAAATGAGCTTAGTCTCATGAGTCTAATATGTGACCAATGGGCCACACCAATTGGGCCCCCATATGTACATAAAAAGGGACTCAACCCATAGGCCTTATATGAGTCAAATGGGCCTAAACCCCTAGGCCTTATATGAGTCAAATGGGCCTAAACCTGTAGGCCTTGAATAAATCAGATGGGCCTAAACCCATAAGCCTTAAACAAATCAAATAGGCCTAACCCATAGGCTTTAAACAAATCAAATGGGCCTAACCCATAGGCTTTAAACAAATCAAATGGGCATAATCCATAGGCTTTAAATAAGTTAAATGGGTCTAACTCATAGGCCTTAGCTAAATCAAAGGGATGGACGGTCTGGATGCATCACATGCATCAAGGGTGGGGCCCACATGAGGGCCTACCATCATATATATTACAACTAGTATAATATGTACATATATTACATATAGTATTTATAATATGTATGTATATATATATGCACACACCCACACACGCATGCACACCCACACTACACCCACACAGCACGCACACACTCTGCACGCCCGCTGGTGGTGGCGTGCATAAAACACATGCATCAAGAGGGCTCCACCGTCCAGCGGACAGTGGAGGCAATACATACAATATTGTGGGTCCCTTATGGGGCCCACTGTAATATTTATTTGGCATCCAACCCATTGATAAGGTCAAACAGACCTGGTTGAAGGAAAATTACAAATTTCAGCTTGGTTCAAAACTTCTGTGGGCCCAAAAATGTATTTTTCAATGTTAGAGGTTAAATTTCACTATTTTGTTCGGTGTGGGCCACTCGAGTCTTGGGTTGAGCCGAAACTTGGAGGGGACCCGCCTGAGAAGGAGGCCCACCTCATGAACAGATTGGATGACAAACAAACATTACGGTGGGGCCCACATGCAGGGCCGTGGGCCCCTGCGTCCGTTCACCCGCCCTCACGGCTGTACGCAGCAGCGTGCAGCGCTGCCCGCTGACAGAGGAGGCAGAGGGTCTGCCTCTTGCCATTTTTGGGAAAAACCGGTTTTCCTGGAGTTTTTCGTATGTGGGGCCCGCTTCACCAGAATCCGTTCCGGCCATTGCGTTCAGCGGCTCGAGGCCATCCAAATGAGTCCAGAGTTTGAATTTTTATATGCTTAGGAAGTGAAATAAAATAAGAAAATAATATTTGAATGGTGAGGATGCAATTTTTGACGCTATGGCCCACCAGATGATTGGATCGACTCCAAATCTTGGCCCAACGTATGAAATTAGGTGGAGGATGGGATGGACGGCGTGGATTGATTACATACATCACGGTGGGGCCTAAGCAAGTGGACCACCCATATACCACCTTTTCTTCTTTCCCTTTTCTTCTTTCCTTTTTTTTTTAGTTCTTTCCAAAAACACATTGTGGTGGGCCCTGATGAAGTCGGCCACCACTGAGGGGTGATGTGGGTACAACGTATATGGTGGGCCCCACCTGAATAAATCTTGAACAAAATAGTGTCTCAAGGTGGGGTCCATACAAGTGGGTCACACAACCCTATTGCATAAAAATAAGATAAAATAAAATAAAAAGAAATAAGGGAGAGAAAGAGACATGGAGAGTGGGATACGCTTGTGATGGAGGGACCCCGACACTATGGGCCCTCCCTTGCAATGAATCATACATCAAGTGGGTCATTTAGCATAAGGGACCATCAAAACTTAAAATCAACGGTGGGGATCCTTTCCCCACCAATATGGATGGTCTAGATGACCTTTCTAAATGAAATAAACATCATGATGGAGTCCATGGAGAATGGCCCCATCATGGAATGATCATGTTGATCCAAGTGATCCATCGGCCACTACTTAGGGTCCCAAGTGAGATCCACACCATTGATCGGTGGGTCTCACTTGGCCCATCATAAAAATAAGAAAGAAACTACCCTATAGAGGCACCCACCGTCCGATCTTCTTGCTCCTAGTTCCTTGGCACCTTAGCTTCAACTTCAATGGATGAGATGAGGAATAGAGGGTTGAGATGGGAGATGATGGGGTAGGAAGGTGGGCCACTTGGAGCTTAGGAGAGTTTGGAAAACTCCATACGTATGGGGCTTGAAATTTTTTCTTAGAGATTTGAAATGAGAAAGAGAGAAAGAGAGAGAGTTGTAAAGGGAGAGAGAGAGAGTGATGGATGGATGTGGTGAGTGATGGTTGTGTAAGAAAAGCTTGACTTTTGAGGCTTTTGTGTAAGAGAGGCATGAGAGGTGTAAGAAAAGCTTGACTTTTATGGCTTTTATGGTTGCTTGGGAAAAGGGATGAAAGTGATGTGTAATTGACATGTGATGGCTTGATGGATTGATTGATTGATGGGATTGATGTGATTGATGTGACACATCATAGGTATTCCCTTGGGTTTCGCAACGTGCTGCGTTTCCTCCCATCGAACGTTGGCCTACATCTCTTGACCAGGGTATCGCCTCAGCGCGCGAGTCACGGCATCAGAACCGCAACGACGGCGCGGTCGCTATGGTATTGGTCTCGGGTTGAGTCGACTCGGGTTGTCGGTATATGAATCAGGGTCACGCGTCGATATCGGTTAAGGGTCGAAGGTTGCTGGAATTCGACCGGTAAGACCGCGGAAGTCTATGGAACGGTACGGTCTAAGATATGGGTCTTACATGGCCCATACATGTCATAGTACTTATAGCTCCGATTGAGTTCCTATAACCGTTGAACTGAAACTGGTCCACCACGATCGATCTGGAAACTCGACTGGACTGAAAACTTTGATTGACCTAGATCCAATATTAGGGAGCTTAAGTCCGACCACATTTAGTAACAGGACCTCCAGAAATGCTCCATTGGATCGGAATAGACCCGATTTGGTTATAACCTAAGTATACCTTGGCCCCAAGGCTATTTCTGTCACTTTTGGGCTTATAAAAGGCCTTAAACCCTCTCTTACAAATCCCATACGAATTTCAAACCCTAGCTAAGAAAGAGAGAGAGAGTAGGAGATTCAACCAGGGATTCTACCCTGCCACTCCACATGCTTCAACACCACTACCGTATCACTATTACGACATTTCTGATTCCATTCTTGGGTAAGAAATCCTAACCTTAACCTGTTTAGGAGCTTAGAATAGTTAAGTATTTTTGTAGCTAACCTATATTCATGCCTTAGGTTGCCTATCCGTCGTTGACGAAGACTTGTCATCTAAATCATATCCGTTGTCCGTTTTCTAGTTTAAGGTGCGGACTATATACGTTTAGGTCATGGTTTTCAAGACTTTCAATGTCGGTTAATGATATATTACTGACGTGGATGCTATTTCACATATATAAAGTGTTGTCCATTTCATTTTTCAGTTATACGTTAAATATGTTGAATATACTGTATTCCTCGATTTATAGAAAAAACCATATACGTACAAAATTCAGTTTTATACTTGCCATGATTAATTGTTGCTATGTATGCTAGATGCATGTGTATCAACTTCTGGGTGAACGGATTAGCCTAATACATGTTTTATCAACGTACGTTGCGTATGTTATATTGTGTAGTCTAAGTGTTTGTGAAAATGACTGAATGAGTATAGAATTCGCTTTCATGCTCACCATGGCTAACTGTCATGGATATATGATTGTTGTATAGGTGATAACCCTTTGACGAAATGACTAATACGTATGCTAATGAATACATAATATGTATGATGTAATGTGTAGACTAAGTGTATGTAAAAGTGTCTAAATGAGTTAGTAGTTGGTAAGATGTACCTATATGCGGGTTAAGATATGATTCTCAACTACATCAATGATGTGTATGATTTTCTCCATGTATTTTATATTGCATATGTGTACATTCATATTTAGGTTGTATTCCATAACATGCAGAAACAATGCCGTGAAGGGTGATGGGGGAGTGGTGTAACGATTTCGTGCAACAGCCCAAACAGCCCTAAAGTAGACAATATCGGACCATTTATTGTATAATTTGAAATATGATCCATTTACTGCTTTGACTATATCATTGGATAACATGTCATAATTGAATGTGATTGGGGCTATTGTATAGTCCAGGTAATCGATAACAGTCTTTAAACTGGTGGTTGAGATTGTTTTCGCCACGCAGGATGTGTTCGATGAACCCGAGTCGTACTTAGAATGTTCGGCAGTGGTTAGGCCACACGGAGTGCTTATGCATTGCATGTCGTTCAACTCAATGTGCGTTTGGCCTAGTTGAGCTTATCAACTAACCCGATTGACTGATGTATATTCACCATATTTGGTCGCTACTGTTTAAATCTAAGACACTGAACTTACTAGTGAAACTCCTGTTAACCTTTGTACCGTGATCCCCTAAGACTCATGAGCCGGACATGGTGGTATGGGACACCGTGGCCGAGCTGTCAGCCTACGCTGGGGCGACGAGCCTTCCCGTAGTGACAAGTGAGCAACCTTGTCTCGTGAACCGATTGTGGTGGTATGGGACTCAACATTCAAGTTATCGACCTATACTGATCAGGTGACGAGCCCTTTGTAGTGACCTCGAGCGTACTCTGAGTCTATGTGGGGGCGACGACCCTTCCGTAGTTATAAGAGTACAAGCTAGGCCTGTATTGATTTGGTGATGGGGGAGTGGTGTAACGATTCCGTACAACAGCCTTGACAGCCCTTACAGCGACCAAGAACCGTAACATCGTATGAGATTTTCTAGGACTGATGACCCTAGAATGGATCAATGTTTGAGAATTGATATAAGGGAGGTGTCTTAGCTTCCCAATCCTACTGTATGAAAAAGGCTAATAAGAACTTGGTAAGTATGTTCATATCATCGCATTACATGTGCTATCGGTGTTGGTGTAAGAGCACTGAGGAAGTGATTCATGCCGCGATCGTTAGATGATTTCGCATAAGGGAGTTTGTGGTGAGGGCATGCATCATTCCCTCATATCATACTTGCATTAAGAAGAGTATCTAGGACGTGTTTGATTGTACTGCTTTGTCATTACTGCTTGATTGAATTGATAACATGTTAACCTCTGCTGTATAGTTTCCACTGAGTTGATCACTCACTCCCACGTTACGGGATGTTGTTTGCAACACCAACCAGTCCCTGTTTTAGTTTCAGATGATGACATTGCTTGCAAAGTAGAGCCGGACTTTCTGATGATGAGGAGGATTTCTCCTATACGCAGGTTCTGATCGACGGGGTTACAGGGTTACTGATTAGATGCCATTACACTTGTTATCTTGCACTTTTAAAATACCCATGTATATTCTTTTTTTTTTCATTTTTGGAGTATACATGTATATAGTTAACCTGGTAACATGTTCACACTCTGGAGACTTACAATAAATTATACATTTTATATATTTATCACAGTCTTTCGCTTACAAAATTTAACTGTCTCTGGAGTATGATATACCATTTTGGATTAATCCGCTTCATGTTTTGTGCACTAATACAGCCAACATTCATCCATCATTGAAAATGTTGCATAAGTGATGTTCTGGAATCAGGAGTGCAGTTTATGCTCGACCCTTGATTTTCAGGGCGTTACACGGAAGAAGGAAGAAGAGACCAAAGGTGGGTGCTTATTAGACTAGATTTTTTATGTTTTGATGATGGGCTAAGTGAGGCCTATCGATTGATCATATGAATCTCACTTTGGACGCTAGGTATGGACGATGACCCACCTTAATCCTCATGATCATTCCATGATGGAGCCATTTTTCATGGACCCCATCATGATATTTATTCTCCTTGCATGAATAGGGTCATCTTGACCTTACATTTTGGTAGAGAAAGGATCTCTACCGTTGATTTTCGAGTTGATGGGCGCACGTGCATTGGGACCCACTTGATGTATGATTGAATACAAGGGAGGGCTCATAGTGGCAGAGCCCTCCATCACACATGTCCCTCTCTCTTTCTCTCTCTCTTCCCCTCTCTTTTTCATATTTTTTGTGTGTGATGATGTGGCCCGTGGCCCACTTGGATGGACCCCACCTTGATGTATGTCCTATCCATACCATCCATGCATACGTTGGCCCACCTAGACAGCACATCTGAAGGTGGGGCCCACCTTAATAAGTGTTGTATCCAAGGCTGTCTAGCGTCCCTAGACGCTGGACATCAGTTGGGTGTGAATTGTGAACTGAAAATAAAAATATCAGTTTGTTTTGAAATTTGGGGTGGGTCGCTCATATAGGCACCACCTTGATGTATAAATTCAATCCACGCCGTCCATCCCTTTCCTTAGACTATTTTAGGAATTGAGCCAAAAAATGGGGTCAATTCGACTTTCTGGCGGGCCATAGCATAGAAAACAGTGATTTTCACAGTTAAAATACACCCTGATGTTTCCACACCCCAAAATATTTTGAATATTGGGCTTGTTTAGCTTGTCTTTAGCTATGGGAAGTAGTGGATGGGGTAGATTCTTTCGATGTGGGCCCCATGTACAAAAAACCTCAAGAAAATGTGATTTCAAAAAAAATAATTTTTTTTTATATGTGGCAGCCTTGCCACTGACGTCCAGTGGACGTACAGCAGGGCACTGCTGCGCTGCCGTGTGGACAGTCGGCTAGGGATCGTGGGTCCCTAAATGTGGGCCCCACCCTGATGTGTTTTGAATATCTACACCACCCATTTTGTAGGCCCCCCTCAAGGCAGTGGGCCACCCCAAGAATCAGCCATATATGTGGCTCAGGTGGCCCACATCATAGGAAATAACGGTGATTGAACAACTGCCATTGAACCCTTCTGGGTTTCATAGAAGTTTTAAATCAAAAAGAAATTTATTTTTCCTATTCAGCTAGGTCCGTGCAACCTTATCAACAGGTTGGATGGAAAGCAAACGTTATGGTGGGCCCTACGTGGGACCCACTGATGTATGTGTTTTATGCACACCGTCCACAGTTGTGGACGGTGGAACCCACCATGTTGTATGTGTTTTATATATGCCGTCTAGCCATGGGCTGCTAGACGGTCAGTGGACCTTGCCTTTGATGTAGGGGGGTTACATCCAAACTGTCCATTCAGTTGGTGGGCTGCCTTAAGGCCTGAGATAAAATGAGGTAGATCTGCCTGTTAGTGGACCACACAACAATAAGCCGTGAAAATTGAACGTCTGCCATTGAAACCCTTTTGGGTTGACAAAAGTTTTAGATTTATGAAATTTATTTTCCTTTGCATCCAAGTGTGCGTGACCTTATGAACAAATTAGATGACAGATAAACATTACGGTGGGCCCCACGTGGAACCCACTATGGTGTATGTGTTTTGTCCACACCGTCCATACCATTGGATGGTGGGACCCCCTTATGACGTATGTGTTTTATCTATGCCGTCTAGCCACTTTGGCTAGGCTGCTGGGCGGCAAGGGACCCACCATGATTTATGTATTTTATTCACGTCTAGTCCTTGGACATAGGGCCCGCCTGATGTATTTGGGGCTCATGGGTTGAGGCCCATTGTGATGTATAAGGGTCCGTGGGTTAAGGCCCATTGTGATGTATTTGGAGCCCATGGGTTAAGGCCCATTATGATGTATTAGGGTCCATGGGTTAAGGCCCATTGTGATGTATTAGGACCCATGGGTTGAGGCTCATTGTGATGTATAAGGGCCCATGGGTTGAGGCCCGCCTTGATGTGTATGAGGCCCGTTATTGAGGCCCACCATGATGTGTATGAGGCCCGTTGTTGAGGCCTACCTTGACATATATGAGGACCATATGATGAGGCCCATTTGATGTATCTAAGGCCCATGGGTCAAGGCCCAACGGGATGTCCTTGGGGTCCATATAATGTGTGATTCCTCCATGGTTTGTGTAATGATGTTTTATGGCGGGCCATGCCTTGGGAGCAATGTTGGTTTGACGTCCACATTATAAGAATAATATTAGTTAAATGTTCACATTATAACTCTCCTTAGGGCCCATTGATAGGCCTGTACTTGTTGTGTGTAGGACATTTAGGCCCATCTTCATTGTAAGGGCAGTTCATCACTTTATAACATGCTTAGTATAGCTCCATGATTCATGCCCATACACATCATATGTATACTTGATATGATGAATATTTGATCATAACATACACCATTGGACAGAATATTTATGGGACTCCTTATGAGATGGAGTGCCCACATTATCACGCCGTACGTGCAGGATTGCTGTATGACTGGATAGTGTGACTCATGCATCTCGTATATATGTGACTTGATCATTGTACACCCTAGCGACATCAGGGCCGTGGCCTCCACAGGCACATCGTGGATGGCTAAATGTGACACCAAAAATACTTGGTTCTAGCACTATGGGTACTTAGAATGTCCTTGGGTGAAAATCTCAGAATCTTTGACGCAAGGAGGTGCTCCAACGTCTAGACCGAGTGGAACATGAGCGCTCAAGTGCCAAATACCAGTAGGTCGCGTCTCACACTGTGTCGTGGACGGTTGGGAGGGGGTGTGGCCTTATCCACCCGAGTGAGGGGGCTATAAGCTAGGCTGACTATGACCAGCTTGTAAATGGGTCTGCTATCGACGAGCCGACTAGGTATTGACAGACTACTGGCAAGGTGGATAGTGAGGTCTCTTCCACTCACAGGGCTATGCAACTAGGGAGGAGACAGTCAGTGTGGAGTGTAATAGACCCTAGTGATTTCCCTAGAGAGCATCCGTACTGATATGTGGACTTTTTTAGCAGAAATTACATATCCATTCATTCATTCATTCACTATCCACTTGGGCTGGTGGTGCGTAATTATTTATTACGCATACCTTCGCATGGCTAGAATTTCGGTTGGGCGCGCAACTAACCTGAGATCAGGAGTTTACCACATTGAGTCAGAATATCCAAATTTAGGTATGAGACTAGTTTGGATAGAAGTCCCTTGTGGTGGACCCCGTAGCCTGTGATACTACGTACTTGAAAGGGCTTAGCTATATACCCTAGAGGGGGGTGAATAGGGTAATGCCAAATAAAACTAATAACAGCAGAATAATAAAAGATTTAAAGCACAATGCTGAATATAAAATAATCACAATAGCCTAAAATAAAGAGATGGATACTTTATCAGTTCTAAGGACAACCTTACACCAAAAACCAGAGGTTTAAGGTAGGACAAACTTATTTCTAGAACGTCCTTGTATCATAAACCAAAGAGGAATAATAAGCAATGAAATCAAAATAACTTGCGAAAAATAAATCCTAAGTTATTACAACATTCATCCACACTTGCTTGAAGTGATTACAACATTCATTCACAAACACTCTCCACAAAACAGAATGAATAAAAGAATGAAAGAATAAAGCACATCCACAACACAACGATATATAGTGGTTAGCCTGTGTGAACACCAACTGTTATCCAACAGCCACACAGATTGCTACTCTACTCCTAATATCCTCACACAGGGGATATTAGCATGCACTATCAAAATAGGTTTCACAGGTTCACCTAAAACCTTCACAATTGTGTCTTTGATCTCGGGCTTACACAATCCAAAAACCCCACAATCTGAGTTTTCTGGCTCTCGTCAGATAACCAATACAATGAGATTTTTCTGGCAAATCTCAAACAAAAACCAGAGAAAGTAAATTACAAAACATGTAAAATACCTGAATCACCTTTTGATGAAGCCCGGTAGAACTAATCGGAGTAGAAGTTCGATTCGACATTCAAAGTCCAATACTCACTTTAAGAATGGTTCTAAGTCTAATTGATTCTAGATCAAACGGGCTAGATCTATTTGATTTTGAATCCAGAAGAAGGAATATCAGAAATTTTCCTTTTCTAATAAGATTGGAATGTAGATCAAAATCAAATAAGAATAAGCTAGCAAAATGAATATTAAATAAGCACAAAGCAGCTTAGAATAAACACAAACTTATCTCAGAGAATAGCCTAAAGAATGCTTGAATAGAATTGATTTGAAGTGGTAAAACTCTGAAGTTCGTGCTTAATTTATAGACTGAAAAATCCTATCTACGACTGGTCTTAGGATTCTAGGTCTGGTCGTAGCTTCAAAGATTTTTGAAAGATTTTTGCGGGATTTGATTTTCAGTTCCACGACCAGTCGTGGGCCACCTACAACTGGTCGTGAGACACGTACGACCGGTCGTAGGACCCCAAAAATGGTTGCTGGAGTTTGAGTAGTAGGGCTACGACCGGTCGAAGGATGAGTCGTAGAATTTCTAGGACTGGTCGTAAGATGTCCAGGACTGGTCGTAGTACAACTAGAAAGATTCAAAAATCTTCAACTACCTATGACTGGTCCTAAAAACCTAAGACTGGTCGTAGCAAAGCTAGGACTGGTCTTGAAGTCCCTAGGACTGGTCTTAGAACACTCCAAAGAAGCATATAAAAATATATGAGTTATGTATCCAGAATAACCTATAATAAAGCCCATCCTAAGGTCAATCTAAGGTCAAACAAACCTTAAAAGTGAGATGGACTTGAAAGTCTTAACACTCAGATGACCCTTAAGAGAAGCTTGTGAATATTCAACACTTGTAGTAGGCCTTCATAAGCTTGATCTTGACTTCACAAAGTCTTCTAGTAAACTTGAACTTGATCAAACCTTGAACATGCAACCTTGAAAACTTCTATTCTTGATTTTTTCATCCAAGACTTGAAAACTTTCTTCTTTTAAGATCTTGTCTTGAAATGCGATGTCTTGATATATCTTGATTGCAATGACTAGTGTTTAAACATAAAACACAAGATATACAAGACATAGATATAGGTTTTGGCACCACAAAATTTGACAACTAAAGGGATATGAAATCATAGCACTTATAGTACTATCATCCCGACTTTACATTCCAGCATGGTCATTTCATTTGCATCGCATATTACATTGCATCTGTAGTACTTAGCATTTTGAGTTACTATGTTTTTGCACTTATATGGCCTAGATGAGGTTTATGGTATTCGTGGCTCATCAGGACTTGCATATTTAACCAGGAGACATTAAATGACAGTAAGAATAGAATTATGTGCAGCCATATTCAACAAAAAAAATTTTCATCATTCAGAAACTTCTAACCCAAAAAAATATACTGCCCCAGACAACAGTAGTTTAACCATTATCTAAAAATAAAATAAAGCCCATTTGAGGGCACCCAAATATTACGACAGTATTTCAGCCCATCCATGGGCATATTAAAAACAACCTTTAGCTTATACAGAATAGAGAGCTGTCACATGCACTCAAGGAAGCATAGAACATTCAAAACGATACTACTGTTCATACGCTGAATTAAGAGGAGTGAGTGTGTGTGTGACAACATTTAGAAATCAGTGCTAGGGAGCAGAGTAAGATGGAGCTGAGTCATCCCAGCGACAACTCATCAGGTCAACCAACTATTGCACAGACTATTGTACCATGTGGATCACCCACTCCAAGACTGTAAGTTGTTCTTGCACTGAGTGAATGTCCCGTTGAGTCGCTCCGATCCTGTCCATCTTGTATCGTTTGGTATGTCCAGAGATTGACATAGATGGGGCTGGATCGGGTCTAGCGGATTCACCTCCTTCCATCTCAGTTTCCTCCGTGTGAGGGTCACCAACACCTTCGGCTCCTTCTTCCTAAATGCCTCCTTCTTTGTACTCGTGGTAGATCAGATCCATTTTGTGAATGTTCTTAATATTAAAAACTTTAAGTGAAAGTACAGGATCAGTTGTAGATGGAAAACCAATGCTTTGACATATTCTGCTTATGATGCAGGGATACGGCAAATGCAGATCTCTAGATGTATGTATAACATTTACCAACTGATTGACAAGCAGTGTTGGAAGGCAAACCTTTGTCCTATTCGTAATAGAATATACTATCATGACCATAAGACTCATGAGATCTAATCGATTCGTACTTCTTGGATACAAATTTGTAGTTAAGATCCCATGCATAACCCGAAAATGGGGTTCTATATACCTGGATTTTAAGGCATTCCCTTGATGCCAGGGAATATCTCTATTATGGCACAGATACTTTGTTATCATAGATAGAATATCAAGAAGATCAAGATCCAAATTTGGGAGGCCTTCTGGAGCCATCTGTATATTGAGAATGTGAGCCATTGTGACAGGAGTGATAAACGCATCATCACCATCCAAAGAGACCATGAATGAAGGAGGGTCAGATACCGAAGAGGAAGTTGCATATTTGTTCGAGTTGACAAGGCCCTCTGAAATCTAGGATGGGCAGCCAGCCGATTGCAGCGAACAGGGGTTCCAGATTGTAAGGTGCCAAACAACTCCTGTTGACTTTTCTCTCATGGATCATCTTCCTACCGGTGTATTTTGCTGGGCGTTGTATAATCGAAGGAGGTGGTGCTGATTGAGGAGGTGCGGGAAATTCAGTCTAGGACCCACCATGTGAGGTCTATCATGATCTTTACCGTGTGGGGGTCCCACAGTCCTGGGCTCTTGCACTTCCTCTTGAGGTGAGGACTTTTTATCGAGTAGTTCTTGAAGAATCCCCTGGACCGGATGTTACACCTTTGTCCTTTCCCATGTGGACTAATAAGATTTTTGAAGTACTTGAGGAAAAAATGACAAAACACTTGACAAACTGAAAATATCCAAAAAAGGAACTCGGACGTTTTTAGAAGGATATTACCCGATTTGTGGAAGGATTTTAGTAGTCCGATGTGGCTCCTAGTGATTGGCCGAGAGAATCGAGCAGAGAAGACGACCGAGAAACCCTTAAAGAATAAACCCTCTTTTTTACCCCGCTGACTTTTATTGGGCGCCGTCTGTCGATCATATCGACCATTTACTCGATGATATCGTGAAGTTGCCGATCGATTCTATCAAGTCTATCCATGATGGCATCCACCGTCATACGAATTTTCATATTCTAAAGAGCCGTCGATTGTATCGACCCTTGGTTGATAAAAATTGAAAAAGATTGATAGTTGTATCGAAAGTAGGTATTTTTCAAGTTTTTCATGATTTCAACACACTATTGATTTGATCAGTATATAGTACAAAATTTTGTACAAGTTCTGTATAGTCAAAAAAAATAAATTATAAACATGATAATGTTTATATAAAAAAAGTTTGAGGTGTGCAACCTCAGATGTAACATTGAAAGCTCAGCAAAATTACATCATTTTAGCAAATATTTAGATTTAGATGCATGACCTAGACTTGTTCCTTTTTCTACTTGATATATCAGGGTCTATGAAAGTTAATCATCAGACAGTTTAGTTTTTCTTTTACTACCCATTGTAAGACAGGTTTCTTTATTTTGTCCTTTTCTTTAGGTGGTGATAAATGGGTGTCTTTTGGAAAACTTTTATCATTCAGTGTTTCTCTGATTAGTTTGAATTTTTCAATGTGATTTCGATCATAGTTATGTGAGGTCTGTCTTGGTGCCAAGCATTCAAACTTATAATGACCCACGTCATCACATAAATGACAGACTGGAGAGATTCCCATATTGCTACCTGAAGCAGCTGGTTTTGTTGGAGCTTTATTTCCAGTTTTCTTTTTAATTTTGTCATACCCTAAGCCACTCGTCTCTTCCTTGCCTTCCCATCCCTAATACTTCACCACTTTGGAAAAATTTGTAGTTGATTTCAGCAACTCTCCTGGATTTTTCTAAGTTAATGTTGAGTGATTTTCATTCTTGAGTTGTGCATTATCATCTCTTAACAATTCAGCCTGCTTCACAAGTTTTGACAATTCTTTTCGTAGGGACAAGTTTTCTCTTTCTAATTTGTCATTGTCTGAATGATATTGTTGCAAATCATTGACTAATTGTGTGTTAATTTCCAAGGTTCTTTTTAAGTCTTTCTGCAACAGTTCCTTTTTTTTTTTTCAGACATACCGAGTTTTTTAAGAATATGGATGCTATGAATATACAGTTGATTATAAGCATCTTGTAGTTCAACTTTTTCAACTTCTTCAGTTTCTTCATCATTAGATGGAAATGATTCGGTGACTTGCTGTTCTTACTCGTTCTCAGATTCACTAGGAATGATTAAAGTAGTGGATACCATAAGGATTTTCAATAATTTTTGATCTCCATCACTCTCTGAGTCATTTGATTCTAAATTTGACTCCTCCGTATCATCCCACGTGGCGGCCATTGCCTTGCCCTTGGTTTTTCTATTTGGGCATTCGGTAGATAGGTGTCCATACTCTCGACAGGCATAACATTGTGGTTCTTTGGTTCTTTTCTCAAATTTGCTTGTAGAAGGTTTGTCATCCACCTTTCTACCTCTAGAGGGGCGCCCGCGATTCTTTTGAAAGAATCTTCTGAATCTTTGTGCCAGCAAGGCCACTTCCTCATCTTCATCTTCTTTTTCACTCTCACTGTCCTCATGTTTTATTTTCTTAGAAGTTTTTAGGATAGTGTTTTTAGATTTTTGGGATTGAGTAAAGTGTAGTTTAAAGTTAGTAGGGAACTTACTAGTTCTTCTACTTTCATCTCATCAATATTTCTACACTCCTCAATTGTTGTTACTTTGGTATTAAACCATTCCGGTAGAGATCTTAAGATTTTCCTACATATTTTAGGTACTGGAACTTTTTCTCCCAATCCACCCATGGAGTTACAAATAATGTTCAATTTGGTGAAAAACTCCATAAATGTCTCATGCTTTTCCATCCTGAGGTTTTCGAACTGTGAAGTC
The DNA here is from genome assembly GCA_037074715.1 of Magnolia kwangsiensis. Taxonomy (NCBI): domain Eukaryota; kingdom Viridiplantae; phylum Streptophyta; class Magnoliopsida; order Magnoliales; family Magnoliaceae; genus Magnolia; species Magnolia kwangsiensis. Next base: position 60,882,903 of record CM073583.1, on the reverse strand, counting down.
AGAAGTTGTAGTTTAGACCTCTTCATAGTGTTTGTGCCTTCATGGGTTGTTTCCACTAGATCCCATGCTTTCTTAGATGTCTCACACATACTAATCTGATTGAATATATCATGAGACACGACATAGTAGATGACGTTCATTGCTTTTGCTTCAGCAGTTCGCTGTTCTTTGTCGAATGCCGGCCACTTTTCTTTGGGTTTGGGTTTAGTGATGCTAGTTTCATCTTCAAGTACGATTTACTCAGATGGTACCACATATCCCTTTTCAACTACTTCCCAAACATCATGATCCAAAGATCTCAGGAAGTAATGCGTTCTAGCCTTCCAGTATGCATAATTTGAACCATCAAATACTGGAGGTCTAATGACTGATGAACCCTCTCCTTTGGCCATATTCCTAAACTTCAGTCAAGATCACTCTCCAGGTGGTGAAGCCCTTAAAGAGAGACCTGCTCTGATACTAATTGAAATAGCGGTGAAGACTGATTGAGTTGAAGTAGGATTATGCCAATATGTCCTAGAGGGGGGTGAATAGGACTTTTTAAAGTTTTATAATATATTTAAAAATCTAATTACACTAATCCTATCAGATATATAATTATCAGGATTACTCAAATGTAACTCTACTATCTTCCAAGCTTAGTAGAGGACCCAAACACAAACTATTCAAGGACAACAATATAGAACTTAGTTCATGCTGGATATGTGTGTGAGGTGTGATCTCAGATATTTAGATATTGAATTAATAAAGTAAATCACACAAACAAAGCAATCGCAAACACAATCATTTTTAATATGGTTTGATTACTTATCTACTCCACTCCCGGTTGTCGCACTCAACCCTTGAGTATACCAGATTTCACTACGGAAGTTTCCCAGGGTTCACCTCAAACCTAAGGTTTTAAATCAGGTTCACCTTCAACCTTTACACGGAGGTTTCTACTCGGTTCACCTCTAACCGTGGAGTTTTACTGGTGCACTCCTAACCAGATGTTTATGCCCACACAGAGTAAGGGTCCACACAATGCACTTGGATGTTTATGCTCTCCACAGAGCAAGGGTCCACACAACGCACCCACAACTTACACTCCCACCGGAGGCCTCCTATGAGGACTTCAAAGGGTGAGCAACACTTAAGACCTAATCCTAAAAAGGAATGATCACAAGTGTCCTCTGAACTCTAGATACTTACAGATAAGTTGATGAGTCCCATTTAGTGCAGCGATGAAGATCTCTTCCTTGTTGTTGAAGAGTCTTCAGCTCCCTTGATCCGCAACACAAAAGATATACCAGTACTTGACTTCGGGTTGGGTCAAGGTTAGGATGGAAATCCACTCTCTTAGAATTTTCCTATAAGAAAGATAAAGTGATTCTCATCATCTATTCATTCAAGGCATCCCATCTTAATGATATGCTGTTAAGATAGTTGCTGAAGGATCCTTGAATGTGGAAGTTCATTTCCCAATCCACTCTATTGAATGTCAATGAGTGAGAGTGGATTGGAAGATGAACTCACGAGAGAGAAAGGGCTTTGGTTATATGATCTAGAGGTAAAACACAAAAAAGCACTCTCTTCTTTCTCTGCCAGCAATATGGACAAGTCTCCTTATATATAGGTAAAAAGTTCCAACGGATATAAAACGATCATATTTATGACAGACTTCGATATCATCGATCAGGGTTGATATCATCGAGCGTATACTCTCGATGGGATCGACTGTCCGCTCGATAACACAAACTCAAATGTCATACGCTTTTGAAACCATTTGCCAGCTGGTCAATGAGATCGATACTGGTATCGATGTTATCGAATTTCGAACTCCGATACCATCGATACTGGGATTGATCTATCGACATTTGAAAAATGAGAGAGATTAGCCATGAAATATTTCAGATTTTTAGGATATGATCGAGGGTCAACCAATGTCATCGGAATTTGAATATCAATGATATTGAGGCCGTGTCAATGGGATCGATAAATCATATAGATTTATTTATAAGTATGCTGGACAGTTTGTGTGCAGTCTCGATCCAATCGACCAGGTCTCGATAACATCGACATAAGAATATCAATTTCCTCGAGTGGCCCCCTATCAAAGATAAAAATTTCCTGAAATATTTGCTGGAAGAAATTCACTCCCATTGTTGACATGATCAACGGCCTTCCGATATGATCGATATTTGAATTCAGATCAATCGGAAAAGGCATCGATATATCGAAGCACATAGTAGTTTTCTTAAGAAAAATGGGGGCGCTGAAAATCTTCCTGTCGATATTATCAACCCACTTCCAATGGGATCGATATTTTGAATATCGATGATATCGATGGATGTATCGATATATCGATAAATCCGTCTAGATGAGTATGTGGTTGCTGGATACTTTTAGTCCTCTTATCGATAATATTGATCAAGTGTCGAAGACATCGATAACGCAGATCGATCATATCGAAATGTGTGTTGATATAATCGACAGGGCAAGAAAACTTAGAGATATTCTTATGTTTGAAAAAGTTCGCTTACCCAAAAACCCTCATATGTTCTACGTTGTTTTTAAGAGTTTTAATCACCTGGTGTTTTGGGACATGGGTTGTGAGGCTATGATTTACCTATGACGAGCTTCCACACATTCAGTTGAGGCAGATGCTTGAATTGTTCTTCCTATGAGGCTCTGCAGTCCGACTGACTCAACGCACTGCTAATTGAAAAATCAGGTCACTAGTAGGTGCACTTTCATACTGGGCCTGCAAGCTTCACCTTGTGCGGTAAGTGAATTATTTAGTGTACCATGATATCGAAAAATGCAGGTAAAAATTTTCTTTTAAGTTTGGAAAGGATTACGACAATATCCTTCTCTAGTCATTTAATGACCTCTACATTTAACTATTTTAAACACAAATCCTTAAAGAATATCCCTAACTCAATCAACGCCGCACTGATATCCTTACTATGAAATTCACGAATCGCAACTGGTAGTAGATCTTGTAGAAGGACATGACAATCATGACTTTTCGTTCCCATTACCTTACAGTCGGTAATGTTTACGTGCCAAGATATATTTGACGTATACCTATTAGGAAACTTCACCGATCTCAACCATTCACATAAATGCTTTTTCTCTAGTTTAGTCAATGTGTAGCAGGCTGCTGGTATAGTATATGAATTTTTATGTGGTTGTAAGTGTAACTCTTTCCTTAAACCCATTGCTTGTAGATCCAATCAAGCCTTGAGACTGTCTTTTATTTTCTTCTCGATGTTCATCAATATTCCAAAGACATTATTACATATATTCTTCTCAATATGCATGACATCCAAGTTGTGTCACAATTTCAGATCACTTCAATCGGGCAACTAAAAAAAAATGCTCTTCTTCCTTTAGTTATACTCCCATACTATACGGTTTTTCTTCTTCAAGTGTGGTGCCTTACCAAATCTAACATGTTTTTTTACCATGCCTCAATGACAATGAACAAGTCTCAATACTACATGTAGGACAAGCCAACTTTTCCTTCGTGCTCCACCAAGACAAATTCCCATACGTGGGGAAGTCATTTATTATCCACAAGACTGTTGCATGTAATCGAAATGTCTGTCCTGCAAATGTGTCATACATCTGTACACCTTAACTCTACAACTTGTTTAACTCATCTACTAACGGTCATAAATACACATCAATGTCATTCCCAGGTGACCTGGGTTCAAGAATAAGCAATGACATCATGAAAATGACTCTTTCGTATACAACCAAGGAGGTAAATTGTAAGTTATAAGTACCACTAGCCATATATTGTACGAGCTACTCGTATTACCAAATGGATTAAAACTATCACTTGAAAGACCTAGTCGAACATTGCGAGAATCCTCTGCAAACCAGTCATATTGCTTGTTAAAATTTTACCAGGCTTCAAAGTCCACAAGGAGCCTCAGTGTAGTATCATTATGAGCGCGTTTCTCCTTATGCCACCTTATATCTTCAATCATCTTACGAGACGTAAACAATCTTTTCAATCTGAGTTTCAATGGAATGTACCTTAACACCTTTTATGGGATTTTCTTAGGCTTGGCTTTATCATACTTCCACTAAGACTCTCCACATTCTAGACACTCTTCAACATTTTTATGCTCTTTCCAATATAATACACGATCATTTATACATGAATGTATGAGGATGTAACTAAGGCCCAAGTCTCGCATCAAGGATTTTTTCTCGTAATGAGACTTAGGCAATGTCTCACCGTCTAGTAATGCTTCTTTCAACAAGTCAAGCAACATGTCGAACAATTTGTTACTCCAACGATTTATTGTCTTCAAATGAAGTAACCTTGTAAAAAAATTCAACTTGGAGAAGTTCTCACACCCCGGATAAAGTAGATGTTGCGCATCCTTCAATAACTTACTAAACTTTTCTGATTCGACATCACCCATAGGAGGAATATCTTGGCTGCTACTTGTCGCTGCAAAATCAGTATCCACAATTGTTCCCCTGAACACATCCCTTATGTTATCTTGCATTTTGTCAACGTCTTCATCTTCGTCATTCGACACAATTGGGTCAGCAAGGACTTCAGTGGCCTCAACTCTTTAGTGGAACTCTTCGCCATGATGGATCCACCAAGTGTAACCCTGGTCAATCCCAACTATGAACAAATCGTCTTCTACTTTGTCTAAAGTCTTATGAACCATGTTCTTACATTTTTGACATGGACACCTAATCTTATTGCCTGAATCTACCCGATATCGCGCAAATTCCATGAACTTGTTTATACTCTGGGCCAAACCTATTCTTATCTCGCATCCAACTCTTATCCATCTTTACAATGAAAAGATTAGAGTCAATTTACGGAAATATGTTTAAGATTAGGTGTAGGTTTAGGTTTAGGTTTAGGGATTCAGGTTCGATTTCAGGTTCAAGATCGGGTTTAGGATTAGGTTTTCAAGTTTAGGTTTAGGTTTAGGTTAGGGTTATAAGTTTAGGATTAAGTGTAGGTTTAAGTTAAGTGAATTACGTTTAGGTTTAGGTTTAGGTTAAGGTTAAGGTTATAGGTTTAAGTTTAGGTTTAGGGATTTGAGAATAGGTTTAGGTTAGGGTTATAGGTTTAGGTTTAGGTGTAGGTTTAGGTTTTAGGATTTGAGATTAGGTTTAGCTTTAGGTTTTGGAATTCGGGTTCGGGTTCGGGTTTAGGTTTAGGTTTTTGAGTTCAGGTTTAGGTTATAGGTTTAGGTTTAGGTTTAAGGTTCAGGTTTAGGCATAAGGTTTAGGGATTCAAATTCGGGTTCGGGTTCGGGATTGGGTTTAGGTTTGGGTTTAGGTTAGGGAGTTAAGATTAGGATTAAGTGTAGGTTTAGGTTTAAGGATTTGAGTTTCGATTTAGGTTTAGTTTTAGGAATTCGGGTTCGGGTTTGGGATCGGGTTTAGGTTTAGGTTTTTGAGTTTAGGTCTAGGTTTAGGTTAGGGTTATAGGTTTAGGTTTAGGTGTAGGTTTAGGTTTAGGGATTTAAGTTTCGGTTTAGGTTTAGGTTTAGGAATTTGGGTTCGGGATCGGGTTTAGGTTTAAGTTTTCGAGTTTAGGTCTAGGTTTAGGTTGGGGTTATAGGTTTAGGTTTAGGTTTAGGAATTCAGGTTCAGGTTTGAGTTCAGGATCGGGTTTAGGTTTAGGTTAGGGTTATAGGTTTGGGTTTAGTTGTAGGTTTAAGTTAAGTGAATTAAGTTTAGGTTTTGGTTTAGGTTAAGGTTATAGGTTTAGGTTTAGGTTTAGGGATTTGAGAATAGGTTTAGGTTTACGTTTAGGTTAGGGTTATAGGTTTAGGTTTAGGTTTAGGGGTTTGAGATTAGGTTTAGGTTTAGGAATTTGGGTTTGGGTTTGGGTTTGGGATCGGGTTTAGGTTTAGGTTTAGGTTAAGGTGTAGGTTTAGGTGTAGGGATTTGAGAATATGTTTAGGTTTAGGTTTAGGCTTAGGGTTTAGGGATTTGAATTCTGGTTCGGGTTAGGGATCAAGTTTAGGTTTAGGTTAGGGAGTTGAGATTAGGATTAGGTGTAGGTTTAGGTTTAGGGATTTGAGAATAGGTTTAGGTTTAGGTTTATGCTTAGGGTTTAGGGATTCAGATTCGGTTTCGGGTTCGGGATCAGGTTTAGGTTTGGGACAAGGAGTTGAGATTAGGATTAGGTGTATGTTTATGTTTAGGGATTTGAGTTTCGATTTAGGTTTAGGTTTAGGAATTCGGGTTCGGGTTTTGGATTGGGTTAGGTTTAGGTTTTTGAGTTTAGGTCTAGGTATAGGTTAGGGTTACAGGTTTAGGTTTAGGTTTAAGGATTTAAATTTTGGTTTAGGTTTAGGTTTAGGAATTTGGGTTCGGGATCGGGTTTAGGTTTAGGTTTTTGAGTTTAGGTCTAGGTTTACGTTAGGGTTATAGGTTTAGGTTTAGGTGTAGGTTTAGTTTTAGGGATTTGAGTTTCGGTTTAGGAATTCGGGTTCAGGATTGGGATTAGGTTTAGGTTTTCAAGTTTAGGTTATGGTTATAGGTTTGGGTTTATTTGTAGGTTTAAGTCAAGTGAATTAAGTTTAGGTTTAGGTTTAGGAATTCGGGTTTGGGTTCAGGTTCAGGATCGGGTTTAAGTTTAGGTTTTCGAGTTTAGGTTTAGGTTTAGGTGTAGGTTTAGGTTTAGGGATTTGAGAATAGGTTTAGGTTTAAGTTTAGGCTTAGGGTTTAGGGATTCGGATTCGAGTTCGGGTTCAGGATCAGGTTTAGGTTTAGGTATAGGTATAGGTTAGGGAGTTGAGATTAGGATTAGATGTAGGTTTAGGTTTAAGGATTTGAGTTTTGGTTTAGGTCTAGGTTTAGGAATTCAGGTTCGGGATCAAGTTTAGGTTTAGGTTTTTGAGTTTAGGTCTAGGTTTAGGTTAGGGTTATAGGTTTAGGTTTAGTTGTAGGTTTATGTTTAGGGAATTAAGTTTTAATTTAGGTTTAGGTTTAGAAATTTGAGTTCGGGTTTGGGTTTGGGATCGGGTTTAGGTTTAGGTTTTCGAGTTTAGGTGTAACACCTTGAAAATTAGGGGTCGAGCAGGAGCCCAACTCCCGAGTTCCAACACATCACTTATGTAATATAGATAATGATGATTAAATGTTGTCTGTATTAGTGCCTTAAACATGAGTGGGATTATACCAAAACAACATATCATACTCCAGAGATAGTTAAATTTCACAAGCGAAAGACTGTAATAGATATATAAGGTACATTGACGTGTTTCCCAACCTCCAGAGTATGATGGCATTACTGAGCTAAATAAATGACAAAATATGAATTTCCTACTAATCATATGTTCCTATAATCTGGTCGATCAGAGTGGCCTACATAAACCCACCTGATAACTGCATATATGAGAACTCCTCCTCATCATCATAGAAGTCTGGCTCGGTCTCATACATCATGTCAGTATTTGCATCTAACAAAGAATCTAGTTGGTGTTTAAAACACTATCCTAGAATGTGGGAGTGAGTGATCAACTCAGTGGAACTATGAAGCAAAGGTTAACATGTTATCAATTCAGTCAAGCAGTAATGATAAAGCAATACGACAATTAGGTCCTAAGTACTCTTATTAATGCGAGGGTGGTATGTGATAATGATGCATGCCCTCACCTACACTCCCTCTGCGATATCATCTTACGATCGCGGCATGCACCCCTTCCTCTGTGCACTTCCTCACCAAAGCACCGTGCAATACGATGCATGGTCATGTTAGCCAAGTTCTTAATTAGACATATTCATACATCAGGATTGGGAAGCTAAGATACCTCCCTTTATATCATATACCCAAACAATAATCCATCTAGGGTTGTTAATCCTAGTTAGTCACATATGATAGATAGTTCAAGGTCGCTACGGAGAGGCTTGTCACCTCAGCACAGGCCTGGTTTATACTATAGTTTACTATAAAAAGGCTCGTCACCTCAATGTAGTCCTAGTATATACTCGAGGTCACTACTGGCTCGCCACCTGATCATAGGCTGACAGCTCGAATACAGTGTCCTATACCACCGTATTCGGCTCACGAGTCTAGGTTGCTCACTGGACACTACAGGGAGGTTTTTCACCTCAGCGTAGGCCGACATCACAACCACGGTGTCCCATACCACCATGCCCGGCTCATGAGTCTTAGTGGATTGAGGTACCGAGGTTAAACAGGCCTTGCACTAGTAAGTTGGTACCTTAGATTCAAATAGTAGCATCCATACATGGTGAACATACATTAGGCCAATCGGGTTGCTTGACAAGCTCGACTAGTACGAGTGTACGTCGAGTTGATTGACATGGAGTGAGTAAGAACTTCGCGTGGCCTAACCACTGTCGATAAGCAGCATACGACTCGGATTCCTCGAACCTATCGGGTGTGGCGAAATGACCTCGGCCACTACCTGAAAATCATTACCGATCGCTTGGACTACGTCATAGCCCCAAACACACTCCAAATAATAGTATACGCATGTAGTAGCCAAAGACAGCATGTGACGACTAAAATCAAATATAAATCTTACTTGAGCAATTCAACCAAACACATACTACACATGTTACCGTAGATAAGCATTTCATCCTTAAATCACATAGTAGTAAGATAGGTTATATAAAGGATACTGTAACCATAGATAAGGGAATTGAGAATCCTATCTCAACACCCTCATTACATGCATTTAAACAAACATTTTCACATTTAGGCATTTTATCAAACACTTAGGCTACACATATCATATACATGTAATAAAGTAGTTATAACAGGTATTATAATAAATCCCTTTTCAAAGGGTTCACCATATGTATAACAATCATGTATTCTCAGTCAATGAACATGGCAAACATAAATCATAATTCCATACTCATTCAAACATTTCAACAAACAGATGGAATGCATTAAAATCAACATAGTCTGCATAGATATATAGTATATGGAAAACGTCGTATCTACGCACATGTGACAACAATCAAGTCATAAATCATTATTGACATTGAAAGCCTTGAAAACCATAACCAAAATATTTATAGTCCGCACCTTTCGCCATTAGACTCGTAACGAACTCAGTTTAAAGCCTAAGTCTTTGTCTATAGCACGACGACAACCTATAGCATGAAATAGGTTAGCTATTTCACCATTTACTCTATTTAAATATCTAAAATAGATTAGGGTTAGGATCTCTTACCCAACAACAGGATCGAAATCGCCGGTATAACGATATGGAGGCGGTGATTAAGCATGTGGAGTGGCAGGAAAAGATCCCAGGAACAATCCCCCACTTTCTCTCTCACTTTCTCTCTCTTTCCTTCTCTCTTTGCTCTCTTCTCTCTCTTAGGGTTTGTAAATTCGTATGTGAAGGGAGAGAGAGGGTTTAAGGCCCTTATATAGGCCCATAACGGATGGGAATGGCCCCAGGGCCATGGTATACTTAAGTTATAGCCAAGGAGTGACTGTTTCAATCTAACGGAGCACATCTAGAGGCTCCTTTTCTACACGCAGTCAGGATTAAGCTCCCTGACATTGGATCTAGGTGAGATTAAGATCTCGTCCCAATCGGATCAGTGGATCGGCTGCGGGGGACCTGTTTCAGTTCAATGGTCACTGATACTCGATCAGGGTCATAAGTACACTAACATGTGTTAGAAATTTTTCTTGATCCGAGGCTATAATTGGGTCAGATTTTGATGGTTTGAATCTTTAGATTTGTCCTGCAAGTGAACAACTCAATTCACTTAAGTTTTGTTCATTTCCTAAAGATATTCGAGTTTCTCACACACTTCGCTCCGGGCTCAAGTTGTGTGCTTTGGGATATCATTTGGACTTAATTTCTGAGGTGGTTGTCAAGTCCAACAAGGAAGTCATAACTGTATAGGTTGGGGTTATCGGACTTTCAAAGCGTGGTCCAGGTCTGATACGGAGTTTCGTAATGCTCCTGAGAGCAACTGGGTTTTGAGATGGATCCTAAGTTTTTAGGTAATGTAACGTTAATGGTTCTACCTGATTTGGGTCTTACAGATCGTATTAAAGTGATTAGTGATAATTTCACAGATAATCTACTTTAACACTTAGTTAATTCTCATCTAATTTCTAAAGGATTTGGTCCTTAGGTGGTATTCGGGTCTTTATACGGATTTTTTCGAGACGTTACAATCTACCCCCCTCAAAGAAAAATTTTATCCTCAAAATTAGTACCTTTACATACTCATCGAGAATCTGAGGATAGTTCTTTCAGACCTTGACTTCTGTTTCCCAAGTAGCCTCCTCCTCAGTATGATGCGTCCATAGTACCTTCACAAGTGGAATCACCTTACTGCGCAACTCCTATTCCTTCCTATCCAGAATACACGTTGGTCACAGTACATAAGTAGCATCTTCACTCAACTGTACTTACTTTCGTCTGATAATGTGGGAAGGATTAGGAATGTAATTCTTCAACATCGACACATGAAATACGTTGTGCATGCCTACGAGTGGTGTGGGCAAAGCCAGGCAGTACGCTACCACCCCCAGTCGGTCCAGTATCTGGAATGGGCCAATAAATCTCGGCGTGAGCTTCCCCTTCTTGCCAAACTGAAGAACTCCCTTCATTGGAGAAACTTTTAGGAATATGTGGTCCCCAACCTTAAAATCTAGCTGTCACCACCTCGTATCGGCGTAACTCTTATGTCTGCTCTGTGCTGCCAGAAATCAACGCCTGATAATGTCGATTTTCTCTAAGGTTGCTTGAACTAACTCTGGGCCAATCAGGCTCTTCTCGCTAACCTCTTCCCAGCAATGCGGTGCTTGACAGGGATGCCTGTAGAAGACCTCATATGGAGCCATGCAAATACTCACCTAAAAACTGTTGTTATACACGAACTCTGCATAAGGAAGATAATTGTCCCAAATGTCCTTGAAATCCAGTACACAAGCTCGCAGCATCTCTTCCAACACATGATTTACCCATGCCGTCTGCCCGTCAGTCTTTGGGTGGAACGCAGTACTGAACTTCAGTTTCATACCCATTACTTCCTGGATACGAGTTCAGAAGATAGATGTGAATCACGTGTCTCGGTCCGACATGATCTCCATAGGAACTCCATGCAGATGTATGATCTCCTTGATGTATAGCCTGGCCGAATCGTTTGCAGAGTTTAAAACTTTGATAGGGAGAAAATGAGCCGATTTCATCAACCGGTCCATGATCACCCATATGGAGTCACGCCCCTTCCTCGTCTTCGGTAGCCTTAAGATAAAATCCATGGAAATGAAGTCCCATTCTATTGAGCTATTGGCATGGGCTGAAGCAATCCAAGAGGTCGACGATGTTTTGCCTTGACCTATTGGCACGTGAGACACCGGGACACATACTCTGCTATGTGGGCCTTCTTGTTGTCCCACCAGTATGAGCTCTTCATGTCTCGGTACATCTTCATATTGCTAGGATGCATTGCCATCTTCGAATTGTGTGCAGCCTCGAGAACTTCCCTTCTCAAGTCATGAAGGTTTGGGATGCATAGGCAGCCACGATAACATAAACCCCCATTTGTACCAACTCTCCATTCCGAGTCTTCATCGTCACTAACCTGCTCTCTCACCTTTGCCAATAGCTCATCATCTCTCTGAGCCGTGATAATCCTGTCATCAACGAGTGGCTGCACCCGAATATGTGCGACGCTCTCAAACGGCTCCTCTATCGTAAGTTTTTACTCAAATTATTATACAAAATCTACCATATCCCACTCTGCTATCATCAGCGGGGACGCAAATGCTATTGTCTTCTTATGGCTCAACGCGTCTGCAACAAAGTTGGCCTTGCCAGGATGGTAGGAGACCTCGAACTTGAAGTCCTTTAAGGTTTCCATCCATCACCGCTATCTCATATTCAGGTCCCTCTGCATGAATATGTACCTGAGGCTCTTGTGGTCACAAAAGAGCTCGAACTCTTCTCCTTAGAGGTAATGTCTCCAGATCTTCAATGCAAAGATGACGGTTGTTATTCTCATATTCACTTTCTCTCTCTTTCCTTCTCTCTTTACTCTCTTCTCTCTCTTAGGGTTTGTAAATTCGTATGTGAAGGGAGAGAGAGGGTTTAAGGCCCTTATATAATCCCAGAACTGATGGGAATAGCCCCAAGGCCATGGTATACTTAGGTTATAGCCAAGGAGTGACTGTTTTGATCCAACGGAGGACATCCAGAGGCCCTTTTTCTTTATGCGGTCGGGATTAAGCTCCCTAAAATTGGATCTAGGTGAGGTTAAGATCTCGGCCCAATTGGATCAGTGGATCGGCCGTGGGGGACCTGTTTCAGTTCAATGGTCACCGATACTCAATCAGAGCCACAAGTACACTGACATGTGTTAGAAATTTTTTCTGATCTGTGGGTGTAATTGGGTCAGATTCTGATGGTCTGAATCCTTAGATTTATCCTACAAGTGAACAATTTAATTTTCTTAAGTTTTAGTTCATTTCCTAAAGATATTTACATTTCTCACACACTTCACTCTGGGCTCAAGTTGTGCATTTTGGGATATCATTTGGATTTAATTTTTGAGGTGGTTGTTAAGTCCAGTAAGGCGGTCATAACCGTATAGTTTCGGGATAATCGGACTTTCGACGCACCGTCCAGGTCCAATACGGAGTTTCGTGATGCTCCCAAGAGCAATTAGGTTTTAAGATGGATCCTAAGATTTTAGGTAATGTAACGTTAATGGTTCTACCTGGTTTGGGTCTTATAGATTGTATTTAAAGAGATTAGTACTAATTTCATAGATAATCTAGTTTAACACTTAGTTCATTCTCATCTAATTTTTAAAGGATTTGGTCCTTAGTGATTTCTGCCTGAGGTGGTACTCGAGTCTTTGTACGGATTTTTCCAGGACGTTACATTAGGTCTAGGTTTAGGTTAGGGTTATAGGTTTAGGTTTAGGTTTAGGTTTATGGATTTGAGTTTCAGTTTAGGTTTAGGTTTAGGAATTCAGGTTTGGGTTCGTGTTCGGGATCGGGTTTATGTTTAGGTTTTCAAGTTCAGGTTTAGGTTTAGGTTGGGGTTATAGGTTTGGGTTTAGGTGTAGGTTTAAGTTAAGTGAATTAAGTTTAGGTTTAGGTTTAGGTTAAGGTTATAGGTTTAGGTTTAGGTTAAGGTTTAAGTTTAGGGATTTGAGGATAGGTTTAGGTTTAGGTTTAGGTGAGGGTTATAGGTTTAGGTTTAGGTGTAGGTTTAAGTTTAGGGATTTGAGATTAGTTTTAGGAATTCAAGTTCGGGTTTGGGTTTGGGATCGGGTTTAGGTTTAGGTTATAGGTGTAGGTTTAGGTGTAGGTTTAGGCTTAGGGATTTGAGAATAGGTTTAGGTTTAGGTTTAGGCTTAGGGTTTAGGGATTCGGGTTTGGGTTTGGGTTCGAGATTGGGTTTAGGTTTAGGTTAGGGAGTTGAGATTAGGATTAGGTGTAGGTTTAGGTTTAGGTTTAGGGATTTGAGTTTCGGTTTAGGTTTAGGTTTTCCTGTTGTGTGGTCCACACTTGATCTTTGGATGTGCCTCAATTTAGGACATCCTTTAAATGAGCTACTGCAAATGCAGATGGACGACATAAATGTACAACACATAGATCGAGTTGGGTCCCACAGTCAAGGCCTAACCCACTAGGCTAGTTATGCCTGAAATCGAATTGTGTCCTGAGTTACTCAGTACGCTCAGTTGGCCCCATTGTAAATATATGTAGTTTATCTACACCGTCCATCTGCTTTTCCAGATCATTTAAGGGGTTGAAACCAAAATTGAATCATATCCAAAACTCAAGTGGACCATACCACAAGAAATAATGGCTATAATGATTTCCAGCGTTAAAACCTTTCTAGGGCCTTAGTGATGTTTATTTATCATCCAACATGTTAACAAGATCACACAGACATTGAGGAAGGGAAAAAATAAATATCAGCGGTTCCCACCTTCCAGGGACCCTCGCGCAATATCCAGATAGCTCCGACACACATCCGGGTCTGCTCCATCAATTTAGAGCTAATACATAAGCACGGGCTTGTCCAAATGGCCAGGCCACCCATATTACTATCCATAGGAAATGAAAAACTTCATCATGGTCATAACAGCGGTTCCCATTATCTCGCGGACCCCTGCTTAAACGAGTAACTAATTATTTAACTTATAAGTAACAAGTAAATCCTAAATTAGTTACCTATCCAAGGTTGGATAGATTGTAACATTTTCATATTCCCATTTAAACATCTACGCCAAAAATTCGGTGGCATCTCCCCATACCTCTCCAGATAAGTTGATCTTACATCAATGTAAAGATATTTGGCATTGAATATAGAACAGAAGAAACATATCCAGAGAGAAACGAGGAGATGGACTACGGATCAGGCATGAACATTTAAATAAATTATATGAAAGCATACTATCCATCTAACCTTGAATTGTCCAAAGTGGGACAATTCTAGTGATTTCTATACCACCAAAAACACACCATATCTATGTATGACCACATAGAAATCCTCAAACAGGTAACTAATTATCAAACTTACAAATCATAATCACATGTCACAACTATAAACTAACAAGCCACAATAATAATTTAGGAAAAAAAATGTAATACATATCAAACATATTGCCCAAATTTGTATTTTCCTTTTGTGACTCACGTGAGCACTGAATTTGCATAAATTTTGATATGACCTTGCAATATAAGTCAACTCAGTAAACATACAAAGCATACATCATATGGATATTATTATGATAAGTTTCACAAAGCATTTACCTCACAATCTCTTTAATAAAACACTTCATGCAGATTATACATAGAGAAAACGATAGGCGGCATGAGCTACACTTTAATAAAACACTTCATGCAGATTATACATCATATGGTTATTATTATGATAAGTTTCACAAAGCATTTGACTCCTAGTTATGGTGCTCCTAGCTGCATCAGGATACTTGACAGCCCAATCGATCGATCTGGACTCTCCATCATGTCTAGAATACGTTTCATGGGCTATGTGGAAAAAGTTGTAACGATCTAGTGATGTGTTCCGTTGGTAATTAGCATTCTTTTTTTTTTTGCTTTCCACTTTCCAAGCAATGGTTGGGATGTTGAAGATTGTTTGGTGGAAGTGATCCTTTCGAACCATAAGAAATCCATGATTGGCCCAATAAATAAATGGCCAAATTGTTAATTTGACCTAATTTAAATAATAGAAACATTCTTGAACATTCATTTTACAGGATGTCACTTGGATGGTTAGGACAGTCCCATTAATGTGACTCTTGCATGTTAACCAATGGAACGGATGACAGACCTAATGATGGTCCAGATCAGACGATGGATTGTCCACACGTCCCAATGCAACTAAGAGCATCATAACTTGTAGTGCTCTATTATCAGTGGACATTTCTCAGCTATTTTTACTGGAAAATAGTAAAATAGGTTTTTGTATAGCTAAATGTGTGTAGGGAAGCAGGGTGTATATCCATCTCCACCACCATTAGGGTTGTCAATGAGTAATTGGGTCCCACAGATATTCGAATTGTTGAACTTAATTTAATTCGTCATGATGCAAATCCCGGGCCTAGTCAACAGTGATTGGGCTAGAATTCATGGTCAGGTTCGGTGCTTGATTTAGTACTCAAAATATGGTTTTTTAATCATATTTAAATAATAATAATAATAATAATAATAGGCCGAATGTATTTTTGATACTTTTCAAAGAATTATTTTGGAGATTATAGAGGGTGAATATTTCATGAGTTGCGCTGATAGACCTCGTGCTACCAAGGTTACTTTCCCATGCCAAAAGTAGTAAAACTTTCATAAGACTGACCCCCATCTGTCTGTCAGGCACACTGCCTTGTGTTAACCATTAAACGCCAAAACTCAAGTAGACACAGCATAGAAACAGTTGGGTGGCACAACATGTTAAGTGCCTTGATATACATTGATGCACCATTCTCTAATCACTCAAGCTTTTAGAGCAAGTGATTGTTTGACATAGTATTAGATTGAATGGTCTTGTGTTAGATTGACGTAGATATAGACAAGATATAAACCATTTAGAGGCTATTAAAATGCCAGCTTAAAGCCAAACAGATAGGATGTAAATCATTTACAACTTAAACCATTTACAGGCATCCAAATGGATTTTAGTTTTGAATATCTAATCTGCATCCTACGATACTAATTACAGATTAAAATTTATAAATCCCTAATTAGGGATTTGAATATCCCTAATTACATTCACCATTGCACAACCCTACTTATGGATTAAAAAATTATAAAACAAAAGAAAAAAAATCCCCATAGAGAGAGATACCTGAGACAATTCGAGAGGGCTGGTTATTGTTGCAACTAGCTAGGGGCGAAGTGGAACCAGTTGCCTTGTGGTTGAGGGTTGAGAGATTGAGAGATAGAGAGAGATGATGCATGGGCTGTTGGAGAGAGAGAGAGAGAGAGAGAGAGAGAGAGAGAGAGAGAGAGAGAGAGAGAGAGAGAGAGAGAGAGAGAGAGAGAGAGAGAGAGAGAGAGGCAACAACAAGGAGAAAATGGTATGGTTGAGAGAGAGGGAGAGGATTGAGCAAAAAATTTTGACTTAAAACATAACATTATTACCGATGAAAATTTTCTTTGGTGATAATTTTTACAATTTATCGGTAAAAGGATTAAAAAATATTTAGGCCCGCCCGTGCTCTATCAGCCCCATCCACTCTGTACATATGTTTTTAAATAAATTTATTAGCTACACCATAAACAAAAATTATAACTCAACATCCATGATCAACCCAATAAAGTGAAATAATATGTCCACTGTTCATTTTGTCTGATGATGTAGCTATTTCATTGGTAAAAAGCTCCTTTACCCATGAAAAAAATCATAGGTAAAAAGATCTTTTATCGACGACATTGTATAACGTTGGTAAAAATAGCCTCTTTATCATCGGAAAGGACACTAAGGGATCTTTTGCCGACGAACTATTTGGTTCATCGGGAAAAATTCCATTTACTGATGAAATAATCGTCGGGAAAATAGTTTTCACCGTCGATACATAATTTCATCGGGAAAAGTTTTCAGGTCATCATTGTAAATGGTGGCGGGAACATATTTGGTCGTGGCAGGAATCTTTTGCCTACAAAATATTATTTCATTGGGGAAAGTCATGTTTACTAAAGAAATTGATTTCGTCTGAAATAAGTTCATCGGTAAAAAGCCAATTTCTTGTAGTGGTGTTAGAAATTTGGATCTAACATTATTGTTGATTCGTATGCTTAGAGGATGCACAATAAACGAAGATGGAACAATATAATAATGTCGGATAACAAAACCAAAACAAACAATTCAAAAGCACACGATATTTTACGTGAAAAAACTTTTATAGAAAAAACCATGGCACAAAGCGATAAAGATCCACTATAATTAAAACCTTAAAGTTGTATAGACTCACTTTTTCGGTTATAGATATACCTGATCTCCACTTGCGATATGCACCTTTATGAAATTCCTAGATCCCTTGAGAAATCCTTCCTGAGCCCTTTACAAGTATAGAAAAGCCTCTCCCTTCAAAAACCGTAGCTCCTTGTTCACTCCCTAAGTATAGGGTTGTGATGTAGTAATAAACTCGATGAGACTGAGGTCGAATCCCAAGGGACTGGAACCTATATGTTATCTGAAATTAAGTAGAACTAGAACTACACTAAGATGAAATCTAAATCGAAGGAAATTAAGAGAATAATGGATAAATATTTATCTAAAATTTAGAAAGATCAGAGGTAGGAAACTAGGGATTTAGAGGATCCACTTGTAGAGATCAGGGAGATATTATGCCTGATTCAAGAACTCAACTAGACTTAGAGTCCCATCTTCATCCAGTTGAAGGGTGTAACCATGAAAATCAAACTGAACTTCCTTTGATATAGTTTTCAAAAGATAAAAAGTGTATGAATTAGAATGGATTCCATCACCAAACCATGCCCAGGAGATAAAGTAAATAATAAAATTAAACTAATTACCAACCAATCAATAATGTATGAAGGTTAGGAAGAGTACCATCATCCGACCATGCTCAGGGAACGATGGTGAACAACAGGGCTTCCTGACATCATAAACATAAAAAGGGAAGGAATATGCTCAAAGCTATCACAGACCCATTGTAATTTTAATCACAACAGACCATTAAAAACTAAAAACATTCCCTTAATTAAACTAAAATCAACATCAATTTAGTCTAAACAAAAGGCACAAGTAAGAAGTTCTCCCATCACGCTACAAGCTTCACCTCTTAGCTCTAGCTAAGAGGTTTAGCCTAGAATAGACATGATTAGGCTAAATCTCAAATAAACATAAACAACAATTAAGAAAAAGAGAAGGAAAAAAAAACTTTAGAGCTCGCCCGTACTCCACCCTTTCTCGGCTCCACGTTCATGTTCCAGATTGGATTCCCTAGATAGCTCCCCTGCTCTCTCTCTATTCTCTTACTTATATGGGTTAGGAGGTCGGTCGGCTGGGAGTCAACAACGCACAAGGAGTTGCATTTTGGCTGTGTAACAGGTGCGAAACTGCTCCGCTGAAAGGATGTTGATCTAGATTTGACTTAAAGATCATCCCATCTGCACCATTCAGATTCCTTAGGGGTGGTCGGCCACCCCATGGGAGAATTTTGAATGGCTAGGATCGTCGGATCGATCTTGGCCACTTCTGCAAAATGGCCTGGAGATTTTGGTCGTGCACGCAAAAGAGCTTATGCATTTCTTGCACTGTGGTATTGATGGGGGGCCCATTATTGAAGTTAACGGAGAAATCCACTCCGTCTATTAAATTCAGCACGAAAAACCAGTTGGAATTGACTGGTTTTGGGTTAGATTTGGTGTGGCCCACATGGTTTTCTGCTCTGCCATCCGTCTTGCATTTGGACAGTTGAAAATCGATCTCTACTGTCTTTCATAATTTCGCCACCTAGGCGAAGGTCTTGGCCACCTCCCAGAGAAAATGAACGGCTTGGATCATTGAACCATACGATAAGTGGGGCCCACTATTCAAATCAGTGTCCAATTCTTATGGATGCTATTTCTTCTGCGGAGATAAGGTTTAGAGTTGGTCAGCCTTCGCTAACCGACTTTGGCTGACATAGTGCATGGCCGATGCACTATAATTTGTGTACACGCATATCTCACATGTGGTCCACTTTGTTGTATATGAGGAATCCTCTTTGTCCATCTGTTTTTCCAGCTCATTTAAGTCGTTGAGAATAAAATTGAAGCATATTCGGATACCAGGTGGGCCCCAATTTGTTGATTTATGGGCTGATCTGTCCATTGGACCACTTCAAGAGGGATCCAATTGCTGAAAATCGACGTGTATGGTTAATTTATGGTCCTCAAGCCATATATAAATTTTCGAGACGAACAGATGGTGGGAACCATGTGATCTTGCATTCTGGCTGACTTCCAGGCCACTTTAGCTTCAGTTTTTCGATTTTCTTGGATCTCTGGTGTGTAAATCCATCGATCTGGGTCCCCTGGGGTCCATCTCATGCCTTGGTAACTCATGAGCATTCAATCCATGCTTTATTTCAATGCAAGCTCATAAATACACCTTACATCACAAACACGATTAAATCAGGCCGTTAAACAGTTCTGTGTTCGTAAATCCAGGCAATAACTGAGGTCTGATATGCAATATTTGACCCTCAATACAACCCTCAACCAACATCTTGCTAGTCCTGAGCAAAGTATACGAAAAATAAGTTGAGACTTACAAGACGATTTTCATAAACTCAAGTGATTTATGAAAAACAATCTAGATCCTAGAATTCTAAGATTCATGAATGTTGGGCATTACTATCTCCTGGACTCGAGTGCATGGTAAATTCCATAGTCAAGTTCAAAGCATTAATCAATCAATTAGAAAAAATTCTAAACATTATGATCCATAAGTGTATAGTCTAATCTCGGCTTATCATCATTAAAATTCACTTCTCTAATTCAGGATATCATTAGTAACCAACAAGAGAATTCATGATAACCAAGACTTAAAACAAAACTAAAACGTGCCTCACAGATCATTCTTTTTCTCTCTTTCAGCTTTTGATTTTTTTAATTAAAAGTAACGCTAAGGAGGGGAATCAAATCCTTACCTATTGGGAGCAAACTTATGGTAAAGACCAGTCGCCCAATAATTTTTGAATGTCAACCTTGGGGAATCAAACCTTCACCTGTAGGGAGCAAACCTATGGTGAACACCATTCGCCCAATCCTTTCAATTCCTCAGGTTGGTTCCTTTCAATCTTAGTGATCACCAAGTTAATCTTTCAATATTAAACTGAAACCTCAATGTGTAAGTGAGATGTGACATGTGAAATCATGACTCAATCAATGTTTACAACTTTTAATCATGGATTAATAACTCAAACTTAACTGTAAAATCTAATAAACAACTGAATCCAAGAGTCATAAATTACCAACATCACGTATCTTATATTCTAAATCCAAGATGGCCATCAAAATCACTTCGAATTCACAAGAAATTCCAAAAAAATTTAAAAAAATTTCACAATTTTCATAATTTTTTTGCTCAAGACTTAAGAAAACACTGATTAGGTAACCTAATCTCCCACCCCCAACCTAAAATCTACATTTTCCTTAATGTAAATGATATATGAGCATGCAATGCACGTGGGACAATGAAGGTAAATGAGAAGTGATGGAAAGATAGTACCTGGACAATGAATCGAGAGACTTTTCCATAGAGATCTCAGCTTGAGAGCGGGTCAGTACGAGAGTGAAACACGAAAGTCAACTATCTTAAAACAATTCAGGCAGCAAACTAACCTAATGGCATAACACCATGTATCCTAGAATAACATAAAGTAAACTGCCCTAGTCCTATGAAAGCAGAGAAAAACTACTCGATCATGTTCCAAGGTTCCTCTTCCGGCCAATATCTTAATAAGTTTCTTAGTAAGTTCCTCAATAGGATCATCCAAAAGTCCTTTTTGCAATAGGCTTGGACGCCCGGAAGCATGAATTTCCAGAGAAACTTATGTACCGCATAAGAAAGTTTTTGTTGAATTGCTTGAGGTATCCAAAGTATATACGATTCACTTGTGACAGAAGAAGTTTCAATGATAGTATCCCATGGTGAATCAGAGACTACAAGTAAATAAAGTTCAGAAAACTTTACAAGAAGTGATGTAGTCTTAACACATTCCGAAGTATCATACTTTGGTTCCATTGTCAGCTCCTCCTCCTTTAATGGTAGATATTTAGGATCAGGAGAAGAAGGGGCCTCATAATAAGGGTTCTCTCAGTCAGTGATGACTACCGAGATGTTGTCTTGCAAGGCATCCACTTTGTCTTTTGACATGGGATCATTTGAATCTGCATAGTGTGCCAAGCAATCATCCAAAGAGTTAGAAAGTTCAGCAGAGTATGACTTATTTTCCACATTGGAGCTCGTGATGATCTGCCCAAGGAATCCATCATCCTTGAAAGTGGACAGAGGTATGCAATCTTGCTCTAGTCTTGCACAGACAGATTGAAAATCAATAGGGGAAGCATCGATATGATCACTTTGTTCATTGAAACTACTTAATCGAGGCGTTGAATTGTCAAACATGTACAGCTTAGATGGTGGCATCAACTGAGTGATTTCAAATTCCAGGGCCGTAGCGAACAACTCGTCCTTCTCCCAATTCACATCATCATTTGATTCAGAGGAGTGGTCCAAACATGTTTCATAAGAGTTAGAAGGGTTGGTTGTAAGAGGCTCATCCTCCACTTTTAAATCAGACATATCAGGTGAGGGGATTGGCTCATTATGACTGACCACTTCGTGTACGTCTTGATCATTGACCTGGACCAAACTTGAGATTGATTCTAGGGGAATTTGGGCTGTACTTTCATAATAGTCATCCCAATATGCATCATTGTCTAATTCCATCCAGTAGTGCATACTTGGGATGGGATCACTTTCCTCACATTCCATTCCTAAATTAGGTTGAGGTTAGAATAAATTAACCTTTACCTCTTCATTGAAATCTTGTGTGTCATGTGAGGGAGGTGTGTCATCATCACTGTATTTGAAAGATACCCACGTCTCTTGACCATTCCTTTGGACCGTCACCGAGATTGACTCATCAAAAAATTGAACCATATGCTCATTAATGGACTCCAACTCCTCATTTGTAATTCCAGAGTTCTTTAAAAGCGAGTTAGGATCACTTTTCTCACATTGTATTTCTGAAGTGAATTGTGGCTGGGATGGTCGAGCCTCCTCTACCTTATCAAGGCGCAAAGTAAGCGCTTCCAACTATTTTCTAATTTTCACAAGACAGGCCATGCTACGCTGAATTGAATACTCTTGGATCGTTTCTGGTTGGATCTCAAAGGTAGGGGATTCAAGAGAATAATCATTATAATATGTTGTTGGTTCATTTTTCCAATTTTGATGTTTCCATTGATTATAGTCATACAGATCATATGTGGGAGATTCTGATGGTTGGTAATACATATTATCACTCATAATGTAATCACGCATTGTTTTCTTTTTATTAGTTGGGTGATAATAATTCTCACTCCCATAGTTATGATAACCCCAACACTCACGTACTGTTTTGTTAATCCATGGGGTGTAATTGTTCTCCTGGATATGATCACGTAGGGACTTCTTAACCAGTGGATCTTTATATTCTAATCGGTTCTCAAGATAGTTTCAAAAAATTTTAGAGACATGGGTTGATTTCTATAATCATCATCCCAATATATGTTATTCTTCTCAGCATACTAACGTTCCCACTCATGCATATACACGGTGAAACCCTAATTTTGAATCTAATTCTAAAGGAAAAATCCTACAGTAATATAGAAAGTAAGTAGAGGAGAAGTTAGAAAGAAGTTACTAGATTGGAGTTCCTACGTTAAAATCCTACAAAAGGAAATAAAAGAATTAGTTTCTACAAATAGAAATCATGAAATTAGAAAGTTACTAAAAATTGAAAAGTAAAGGAAAGATGTGTTAGCTTCTAAAAAAGGAAAAATTTTTAAAACTAAAACCCTAATTCTAAAAATAGAAAAAGTAGAGAATTTAAAAAGGGATTACCAAATTAGACGTTTATCTCAGGATCCTACAAAACAAGAAAACAGGTTAGTTTCTATAAATCAAATAGAAAAATTCTAACCTAAAATTAAAAAAATCCTAATCTTAAACTAATCCTAAATCTAGTTAAGCTTAGAAAAATGTAACCGTCAATCCCTGTCAACAGTGCCAAAACCTTGTTCACTCCCCAAGTATAGGGTTGTGATGTAGTAATGAATTCAGTGAGACCGAGGTCGAATCCCAAGGGACTCGAACTTGTACATTATCTGAAATTAAGTAGAACTAGAACTAGACTAAGATGAAATCTAAATAGAAGGAAATTAAGGGAATAATGGTAAAATATTTATCTAAAATTTGAAAAGATCAGAGGTAAGAAACTAGGGATTTAGAGGATCCACTCATTGAGATTAAGGAGATCTTATGCCTGTTTCAAGAACTCAACTAGACTTAGAGTCCCATCTTCATCCAGTTGAAGGGTGTAACCGAGAAAATCAAACTGAACTTCATTTGATATAGTTTTCAAAAGATGAATGGTATATGAATTAGAATGGATTCCATCACCAAACCATGCCTAGGAGACAAAATAAACAACAAAATTAAACTAATTACCAACCAATCAATAATGTATGAAGGTTAGGAAGGGTATCGTCATTCAACCATGCCCAAGTGACAATGGTGAACAATAGGGCTTCTTGACGTCATAAACATAGAAAGGGAAGGAACATGCTCAAAGCTATCATAAACCCATTGTAATTTTATTCACAACAGATCATTAAAAACTAAAAATAGTCCCTTAATTAAAATAAATCAACATCACTTCAGTCTAAATAAAAGGCACAAGCAAGAAGTTCTCCCATCATGCTACAAGCTTCACCTCTTAGCCCTAGCTAAGAGGTTTAGCCTATAATAGACATGATTAGGCTAAATCTCAAATAAACATAAACAACAATTAAGAAAAAGAGAAAGAAAAAAAACTCTTTAGAGCTCGCCCATACTCCACCCTTTCTCGGCTCCACGTTCACGTTCCAATTGGATTCCCTGGATAGCTCCCCTGCTCTCTCTCTATTCTCTTACTTATATGGGTTAGGAGGTCGGTCGGCTAGGAGTCCGCTATGCACAAGGAGTTGTATTTTAGCTGCATAACAGGTGCAAAACTGCTCCGCTGGAAGGATGTTGATCTGGATTTGACTTAAAGATCATCCCATCTGCACCATTTAGATTCCTTGGAGTTGGTTGGCCACCCCATGGGAGAATTTTGAATGGTCAGGATCATCGGACTGATCCTGGCCACTTCTGCAAAATGGCCCTGAGCTTTTGGTCGTGCACTCAAAAGAGCTTGCGCACTTCTTGCACTGAGGTATTGGTGGGGCCCATTATTGAAGTTAATGGAGAAATCCACTCTGTCCATTAGATTCTGACTGGTTTTGAGTTAGATTCAATGTGGCCCAAGTGGTTTTTTGCTCTGCCGTCTGTCTTGCGTTTAGACAATTGAAAATCGATCTTTGCTGTCTTTTATAATTTTGCCACCTAGGCGAAGGTCTTGGCCACCTTTGGGAGCAAATGAACGGCTTGGATCATCGATCCAAATGATAAGTGGGGCCTACTATTCAAATCAGTGTCCGGTTCTTATGGACGCTATTTCTACTGCAGAGATGAGGCTTAGAGTCAGTCAGCCTTCGCTCACCGACTTTAGCTGACTTAGTGCACGACCGATGCACTATAATTTATGCACACGCGGATCCCACTTATGGTCTACTTTGTTGTATATGAGGAATCCTCTCCGTCCATCCCATTTTCTAGCTCATTTAAGGCATTGAGAACAAAATTGAAGCATATCTAGATACCGGGTGGGCCCTAATTCGCTGATTTATGGGTTGATCTATCCATTAGACCCCTTCCAGAGGGATTCAATGGCTAAAAATTGACATGTACAGTTAATTTATGGTCCTCAGGCCATGTATAAAGTTTCGAGATGAACGGATGGTGGGAATCCTATGATTTTACATTCTGGCTGACTTTCAAGCCACTTGAGCTTCAGTTTCTTGATTTTCTTAGATCTCTGCTTGTAAATCCATCGATCTTGGTCCCCTGGGGTTCGTCCCTTGCCTTGGTGACTCATGAGTGTTAAATCCATACTTTTAACGTCCTATTTCAATCCAAGCTCATAAATACACCCTACATCGCAAACACGATTAAATCGGGTCGTTAAATAGTACCATGTTTGTAAATTCAGGAAATAACTGGGGTCTAATAACATTAAAAAAAAATTGACCCCTAATGAGAAAACCCAGCTTAAATACCATGTTTCGTGCAAAATCATGAAACCCGATAGTTACACCATGATTATTCGTGAATGTCATAGTGAGTCACGGTCGAAAGTTCCCTGCAAAATGTAAGACATTTGTACACCTATCTCCACTTTGACTTGCATTCTCCTAAGTCACCCTGAAGACCTCTCATACAACCTCCACCTTGAGCGTAGACTGCTCCCTGCATCCCTCCACCGAGAATGCATCTCCATATGCACCCCTGTGCAATGGTGCCCAATCTCATCAATGTCTAGTGAGATTGATCATGCCTAAGCAGTGCTTGAACTTCTCCGTTGTCATCAGCTTTCTCAACATATCCATGGAATTCTTGTTCGCATGAATCTTTTGAAACAAAATCTCCCATGAAGCAATGAACTCTTGTATATTATGGAACCTCACATCGATGTGCTTGATTTGCACATGATACACTTGATTCATCGCTAGATGGATAGCACTTTGACTATCACAATGCAACCTAATCGCCTCCTACTTCAACTCAAGTTCTCCTATCAGACCTTTTAACCATAATGCCTCTGACACCTCTGTCTCAGCCATGTATTCTACTTTAGTTGTAGACAACACTATTGTAGACTGTAACATAAATTTTCAACATACTGGTCTGCCTATTAATGTGAAAATATATCCCATAATGGACATTCAGTTGTCTAGATTACTTGCATAATTTGAATTGACATAGCCTACAGCTTCACCTACAACTCCTTGTCCACAAAACATGATTCTAGTATCGACTATGCTCCTAAGAAACTTGAGAATTCACTTAAGAATATTCCAATGCTCTTTCGCTAGATTCATCATGTACCAGCTAACTATACTGAATGCCTGTGAGATGTTCGACCATGTGCAAAACCATTGCATACATTAAACTCCCGCCTGCACTAGTATATGACACCCATGACATTTATCGAATCTCTTCTTTTGCACTTGGACATGACCTAGCTGACAACTTAAAGCGACCTGCTAGAGGTGTGCTAACTGGCTCAAAATTTTCCATGTGAAACCTCTCCAACACCTTTTGCACATAACCCTTTTAAGAAAGCCACAATTTCCCAAACTCTCTATCTCTGCTTTTCTCCATGCATATGTTCTTCTTCTCAACACACATATCATTCATGTTAAACTCATTGTTTAACAGAGACGCCAGTGTATCTCTATCTTATTCTTTGCAGCAATTAACATATCATCTATATAAAGCATCGTAGAATGTAGGACCCATCCTCAAGTACCCTATAGTAGATGTAGTAATCATACTCACACCTGTTATACCCAATCTCAAGCATATAAGAATCGAACCACTTATACCATTGCCTCGAAGACTGCATAAGCCCTTCCCTTATCCTCGCGGCTTGTTCCACTCGTTGACGTGAAAACATATTTCATAATGGACCTTTGGTTGTTTAGATCACCTATATAATATAAATCCACATAGCCTACAACTTCACCTAAAGCTCTTTGTCTACAAAAAATGATTCCAATATTGACTATACTTCTAAGATACCTAAGAATATACTTAATAACATTTAAATGCTCATTCCTTGGATTCGTCACATACCTGTTAACTATGGTGAGTGCCTATGAGATGTCTGACCTTGTGTAAACCATTGCATACATTAGACTCTCCACTGCACTAGCATACGACACCCGTGACATCTATGAAATATCATCTTCTGTACTTGGACACGACCTAGCTGACAAATTAAAGTGACTTGCTAGAGTTGTGCTAACTAGCTTAGAATTTTCCATGTGGAATCTCTCTAGCACTTTCTGCATATAACCCTTTTGAGAAAGCTATAATTTTTTAGAATTTCTGTCTCTTCTTATCTCCATGCCTAGGTTCTTCTTCGCAGCACCCGGATCATTCATGTCAAACTCTTTTACAACAATCAATATATCATCTACATAAAACATTAGTAGAATGTAGGACCCATCCTCAAGTACCCTGTAGTATACGCAATAATCATACTCACACTCGTTACATCCAATCTCAAGCATGTAGGAATCAAACCGCTTGTACTATTACTTTGAAAAATGCATAAGCCTATACAACAATTTCTTCAGCCTATGTATGTTTCCTTCCTTACCAAGCTTCTCGAAACCTTCATGCTACTTCATGTAAATGACTTTCTTTAAGTTCCCATGAAGGCATGTCAAATTCACATCGAGCTGCTCCAATTTCAAATTGGATTATGCTATCATTGCCAGTAGCACCCTGATTAAGGTATGTTTCACGACCAGAGAGAACTTCATTTAATTCATTCATTTCATTTGAGAGTACCCCTTCGCTATGAGCCTTGCATTGTACTTTTCACCCTCCTTTGCTATTAATGCTTCTTTCTTCCTATAGATCCATTTTCACCCTATAGCCAGCTGACCTTTTGGAAGTTCTACTAACTCCCATGTTTGATTCCTATTAAGTGATTCCATCTCCACTGTCATGGCCGACAACCTTTGTCATCATCCTTTCCAGATTTTACTTCTTGAAAAGCTGATGGATCTTCACTCCCTGTGAACAATGCAAAAGACACCATGTCCTCGAATCCATACCAAACTGGGGCCCTAATGGTTCTTTTCTCCTTGTTTATGGCTATACTTTCCTGAGTATCCTTCTGATTATTTTACTTAGTGTCTTGCTCCGGCCAATTTTCTCCTTCAGTAACCTTCTCAGCTGGATCCATTTGCACCGACATTCTCCTAGTCTCATCATGATTTTCTAACTTCTCTATGCAACTTCCTTCTTTGTTTTCAGCATTGATGTTGAAGATGACATATCTACTAATAACCACCTTCTGAGCAACTGAATCCCAAAGTTTATAGCCATTGACACCTTTCTCATGCTTGACAAAGATGCACTTTCTAGACTATGGATCCAATTTCGATATCTGTCCACTTTGCACATGAACATATGCTGGACACTTGAAGATTCTCAGTCTTGAGTAATCGACATCCTTGCTTGTCCAGACTTTCTCTACAACCTTGGAGTCTAGTGTTGTAGATGGTAACCTATTAACTATGTAGCATGGCATATTCACTGCGATAGCCCATAAGCTTTTCGGCAGTCTCGCTTGCAACCGCATACTTCTTGCCTTCTCCAATAGAGTTTTATTCATCCTCTCTGCCACCCCGTTCTGCCGTGGGGTCCCTGGAGTTGAGAAGTGGCTTGTGATCCCTTGATCCTTACAGAATTCTATGAATTCTGGCGCTCTATATTCCGTATTATCGTTTGACCTAAGACACTTGACATGTCTCCCAGTTTGCTTATCTACATCCATCTTTCATTGCTTGAACCCGATGAACACTTTAGACTTGGCTTCATGAAGTAGACCCAAACCTTCCTCGAGTAGTCATGCCCTTCTCTTAGATGGTATTTTCACTGGCCCCCAAACATCGAAATGAATATAGTGGAGCACCCCACTACTAATGTGTGTAACAGCCTTGAACCTTATCCTGCACTGCTTTCTAGAATGTAATGCTCATAGAAATCTGCCCTGCATGCTTTAATTCCCTTCAATAGTTTCTGTTTGTAGAGTTCCATCATGCCCCTCTCGCTTATATGCCCTAAACACATATACTACATATTTGTATCATCCGTGTTGAATTTTTCTTGTAAGGTGGTAGTGGCCCCACCCTTAACTGTGCTCCCGACCAACTTGTACAGATTTCTAACCTTATGTCCATTCGTCAATACAATTGCACCTATGGTGACTTTTAATACATCATCGGATGTAGTGAATGTGCAATCATTCATATATAAAACTCCCAAGTATATTAAGTTTTTCATTAGCTTTGGGACATGCCTAACATCACCAAGAGTCCGAATGATTCCGTCAAACATCCTTATCTTGATGGTCCCTATTTTGATGGCCTTACATGGTGCATCATTTCCCATCAGAATGCTTCCACCATCATAAGACTTATAGGAATTGAACCAAGTCCAATATGGGTACATGTGATATGAACATCCAGAGTCTAAAATCCAAGTGTTTGAGAGACGACTTGTACCTGAAGAGACCAAAAGGAGGTCTTTTTCTAAGTTCCCTGCTCCACTCAATGATTCATGTGTTCCCTTTTCCTTTACTTTTTCTTTCCATGTCATCCTTCTGTTTCTGATAGTCTCTCTTAAAGTGTCACTTAATGCCACGGTAGAAGCATCTGTCCTTTGCCTTCGACTTCAATATGGAGTTTTTCTTCTTGTTAGATTGAGATCACTCTATGGATTGTTCTTCTCCTTAACCCCCTCTTGCGACTAGCCCTTCTGCCTGAGAATCCTCATCACTTGACTTCTTCCTCATCTTTTTGAAAACCAGTGTCACAATGATTTCTTCAAGCTTCATTGTATTCCTCCCATACAACATAGCGGTGATGAGATGGTTGTATGATGAGGAAAACGATGCTAGAAGTAGCACCGCTTTGTCTTCTTCCTTGACCGTCTCTCTGAGCATTACCAACTCGCTATATAGCTTTCTAAACAAGTTCATGTGCACCAGGAGATCTGATCCTTCCTTTAATTTTATCCTGAAAAGTTATTTACAAACAACTTATTTGTGAGGGACTTCGACATGTACATGTCTTCTAACTTCTTCCACATCTTTAGGGGAGATTCCTCATCCAAGATGTTGTACATAACCTCATCCAATAGAGACAAATGGATGGTGCTCATGGCTTTCTCCCTAAGATTGCTCCATTCATCATCTGACATCTTTTACAATTTTATTTTCAACAATGCCTTTCTTAACCCTTGTGAAACTAGAATGTCCTTGACCTTTCGCTGCCATAAACTGAAATTGTTCTTCCCATCAAACTTGTGTATATCGAATTTTAATCCTGAAATCTTCACTAAAACCCAAACATCTAACTTGGCTCTAATACCACTTTTTTATGAGTGAACCCGCTCTATATCACACCACAATGATGTAAACTTAAGCCAACAACAAACTCGGATCAATCTTAGGTGTTGGTAATCAGATCTAACACCATCATTGATCCATGGACTTTGTGAAAATATAATAAACGAAGATAGAACAATATAATATTGCAGGATAACCAAACTAAAGCAAATATATATGATATTTTAGGTGGAAAAACCCTTGAGGGAAAAAACCATGGCATAAAGTGACATAGATCCACTATAATCAAAACAACTTAGAGTTGTATAGAGTCACCTTCTTCGATTATAGATGCACCCAATCTCTCCTTGTGATGTGTATCTCTAGGAAACCCCTAGATCTCTTGAGAAATCCTTCTTGAGCCCTTTACAAGTGTAGAAAACCCTCTCCCTTCGCAAACCCTAGCCCCTTAAGACAAAACACTTGTAAAAAATTTCAGCCATAATGAAAAAACTAGGCCTAAATACCTTGTATTGTGTAAAATCATGAAACCCGATGGTCTCACCCTGGTTGACCATGAACATCATCGCGAGTCACAGTCAACCATGGAAATCCATGGTCGATCGTGAACATCATTGTGTCTCACGGTTGACCATGCCCTGCAGAATACAAAGCATCTGCACAACAATGGTGAAATAAACTGAAATTTTCCAAGCCCATTTGAGCTATATGTGTGTGTGCCCTCGACTACCCTTACATGTGTGACTCGTACACACAAAACTAGTTTAAGGAGAGTGCCTTGGGCATCACTTTCCATGTTACTCCAACTTTATGTAGTTGGCCTTGACCAACTCAAGCCCATGGCTGATCAAACCCAAGGGTTGACAACCCCAAGTGTAGGGCTACGATGTAGTAATAACTTGGTGAGACTGAGGTCGTACCTATAGGGATTGGCAATTGTGTGATTTTTAGAATACTTTAAAAATAGAACTAGGACTAAACTAACTAACATAATTTGGTTTAATGAGTAATTATGAAAGAAACTATTAAGGATAAAATACTAGAGCTCTAATGATCCACTTATAGCCATATCTTAATTTTTATTTACTTGATTCATTAAGATTACTGTAAGTGCTTATACTTAAGCACATTTAGGCTTGTCAAATTTCATAGTCCTAAAAGGAACACAAGCACTCGTGAAGATACTCTTTGACAACTCATGAAGAACCTTTATCAACTCAATCAAGTGTCTCAGGAAAGACTCAACATCCTAAGGCATAAAAGGACATGATCAGAATACTTCGTATGAGTCAACCATCAGGTGGTATAACCTTAGAATGACCCTAGGTTAAGTGTATTTCACATAGCTTTATAATGAACATATTTTCAAGTAAAATACATTCTAGTTGGGCTAACCCAACATTTGGTTCGGCCAGCCTAACTACCTTCGACTAACCCAACATAATTCAGGCAAGTTTACAGATTGTCATAGATTTTCTATGGTAAGTTCGGCCAGCCCAACCTTAGATTTGGCCAACCGAATAGGTCAGCCAGCTTAAAGTATGTTCGATTAAGTTTTCAGCAATGCATTTCTTTATATTTCAGAGAGATTGGGCCAGCCAAACCATGCATTTAGCCAGCCGAATCCTAGCCTGGGCTAGTCATATTTTTAAAAGATCTTATCCCGAGAAATCCAAGTGTCGTTGGAACAAAATCGTTGAATTCAGGCTAACTGAGCTGACACTCAGGCCAACCAAATTTCCACATCCTTTGGCTATAAATAGAGTCATTCTCTCATTCATTCAACACATGAA
This sequence comes from Magnolia kwangsiensis, assembly GCA_037074715.1. Taxonomy (NCBI): domain Eukaryota; kingdom Viridiplantae; phylum Streptophyta; class Magnoliopsida; order Magnoliales; family Magnoliaceae; genus Magnolia; species Magnolia kwangsiensis. Next base: position 60,850,855 of record CM073583.1, on the reverse strand, counting down.
AATTAGTTAGAAAATTCTTTAAAGCAAGAGAGAAAGCTAGGCACTTCTTAAGCTATTTGTGCAGTAATTCTAAGATTTGTTTAGCTTATTTTATTCTCTTTCTCAAGATAGTTTTAATTATTTTTAATAGAGTAATCCATACTCTAATTGAGATTCAAAGAATAAAATTTGCAATTATTAGGGTTTTTATTTATTGAAAACACATTAGATCCCTATATTCTTTTTGGGTTAAACTCATACATGGCTTCATCAATATTCCAAGAAAGAAGATCGCTGCAATTAGGTGGTTGAAGTAGATTTAAGTCTGAAAATTTTGAAATTCAAAAGAGACTTGAAAAAGAGATTTGGATATACACCTAAGGTGATCAGGGACTTAAAAAATTATTAACTACATCTTGACGAAGTAGTGAAAAATTTGGCTTGGGATATATTAAAAGTCAAACAAAAAAATCAAAAAATTTTCCTCCCATATTTGTAAGAGGAGAATATTCAAAAACTAAAGAAGATAATATGAAAGAAGTAAAGAAGAACAAAAAAACATTTCAAAAAACTTCTAATCCAAGAACTAATGCCAACTATCTTAAATATAAAAAGAAAAACAATAATCCACCCTTAGCAGATAAGATAGTGGACTTGCTTAAAGAACTCTTGAACTCCAACTCTAGAAATAACATAGTAAGGAGAAACAAGAAAAAATCTTACTCTCAAAAACAACGAATAGTAAGAGATCTTCCTAAACCCATAACCATATTGAAATGGGTTCCAAAAGATAAGTGTCTTATTATACACTCAACTTTCAAAGCAAGTAGCCATTCAAGATGATACCTGGATAATGAATGTTCTAGACATATGACAAGTGATAAAGTGACTCTATCAGACATCAATCAAATCGATGGCGGCTCAGCCCATCTGCACTATAAAAGCCCACCATAATGTCTATATTGTATCCAGGCAGTCCAGCTAAGGCCCATTGAGCAGGGCCAACTTGATGTTATGTATGCTGCCCATCTATTTTGGTTGGACCATGGGCTGCCCCATAAGGCCCAATATGATATATGTGAGGACCATGTGATGAGGCCCCTATGTGAGGCCCATTGTGATGTATATGTGGACCATTTGGTGAGGCCCATTATGATGAATACGAGGCCTTTGTGTGAGGTCCAATGGGATGTGTATGAGGCCCTTATGTGAGGTCCAATATGATGAATTTGTGGCACATTTGGTGAGGCCCATTATGATGTATATGTGGCCCATTTTATGAGGCCCATTATGATGTATGAGAGGCCCATATAATGAGGCTCATTGTAATGTATGAGAGGCCCAATGTGATATATGAGAGGCCTATGTGGTGAGACTATTATGATGTGTAAACCCACCATGATGCATATAATAATGTTTATGATGCCCAACTATTGTCCTAGCCAGTATAAGGCCTTAGTCCCCCATCATGAGATATATTCCATGGGTCATGCCTTGGGATCAATGATGGTTAAATGTCCACATTGTAAAAGTAATGGTGGTTAAATACCTGCCTTGTAATCCTCCCTAGTTCCCAATTTAGGCCCGTTCTCATCTCCCCTTGTTGTGGGCTAACCTAAATTGATGGGCCTCCACCGGTACAAGTATGATCCATCTCACCTTTTTGGGATATCCCAAATTATTGGGCCGCTATTGGTACTAGTAAAGTATCCAAACCTGGAAGCCCACTCTTTGAGTAGGCCATCTAGGCCCATCCTTATTATGAGAAGGATGCATCATCACATCTTGTCATAAATGGAAGAATCTGTGGTACTAGGTTTAGTATATCCACTGTTAAGGACTGATCTTTATGTTATAGTTTAGATCTGCTATCCTTCTATGGACCCTGCCTTGTATATAAGTTGATTATCAATACTTACTATGAGTATGTGATACCATAGCATCATGATACATGCCCATATGCATCATTTTTATGCTTGTTATGAGGAGTGACTGATTATATCATTATGCCATTGGGCAGGTTATTTATGGGACTCCCTGATAAATGGAGTTATCCCACATGAGCGTATGGTACACGTACGATTAATGCATGACTGGATTGTATGACTTATGCATCTTGCATTGTGTAATATGGTTAAGGTGTACCCTAGTGACATTAGGGTAATGGCTTCTAGAGGCATATCATGGATGACAAGATTGGATACCAAAAATACTTGGTTCTAAGCACTAGGGCACAATGATGTCCTTGGGTAAAAGTTCCCAAACCCTTATGGTACTAAGAGGATGCTCCAACGTCTAGACCAAGTGGATGCATGAGCTCACGAGGGCCATATACTAGTAGGCCACTTCTCCCATTGTGTCGTGGTTGGTTGGAAGGGGGTGTGACCTTATTTGCCTGAGTAAGGGGGCAATGTCTAGGTTGAGTTTGACTAGCTTGAGGAATGGGTCCACTATTAATGAGACGGGCCTGGTATTAGCAGGCGGATAGTGAGGTATCTTTCACTTACCGAGTCGTGCGCTCAAATAGGGGCGGTAAGATGGCATAGAGTGTACTATACTCCCATGATTATTTAGAGTGAGAACTGTACTGATAATTGATGTTCTAATGATGAGCTTTATTAATATGTGGATTCAGATGAGGATTGATATGCTTACGTTGCACCTTGCATATGACATTGGCCATGTAGGCCTTGTATCGCATCATAACCTTGATATGGCTGATAGCATTCATGCTTTGCATTGCATAACTTTGGTACGACTGATAGTATTCATGGATTTGCTAGCATATTCTAAATTACTTTGATATTACATACTTGACATATACCTTGCGCACACACTTACACCACCCTCTAAGCATTCTATAAGCTTATGCATGACCGTTGTATGTAGGTGATGCTAGTACATAGCCGAGCAGGAGTAGGAGTGTACAATCAAGCTTTTGGAGTTTCGATATTATCTTATATTTCCCTTTATGCATTGTACTTAATAGATTTCGATTATAGTGAACATGTTATGATGTTGTTGGTTGTTGTTTGTGAGTTATGCTTATTATAAAATAAATTCATGTTGAAAATCCTCATTGCAGGATCTCAGGATCGAAATCTGGTATATGGGTACCGGGAGTCGAGAATGGGGAACTTCAGAGGCTGTTTGCTCTGGATCCAGCGATCGAAAATTTTGTGAGTCCTATTTCAGAGTTTGGGATGTGACAACATTGACTGTGTCATCGATCACCATTCGGTGACATCAAACATAGGTCGATGACATCGAATTTATGAATGGAAGTTGAATTGGTCACTGGACAAATTGGAGACATTTTTCGATGACTTGAGGACCTGTTCGATGACTTGAAGATCTGCTCAAGGCATCGATGCTAGTTCGGTGACATCAAATTTTCTTTGGATATTTGAAAAAACTCACTGGACATATTGAGTGCAAAGATCGATTACTCGAAGTCCTCCTTGATGATATCGAAGACATGTTCGATGACATCGAATGTATTGAAGAAATTAAAATAACTCGCTGGACCATTTTGAACGCATTATCGATTCCTCGAACACCATTCGATGATATTGACCTTCGATGACATCAAAGGTAGGTTCGATGACATAGAAGGTTACACAGTCTAGATGAAGTTATAACAGCGCAAAAAAACACGGGTTCAAGGCACTTTCGATGACATCGAATGACTTTCATAGAGTTACGTAGAGTTCCACAGAGTACGTAAATTGGAGGCGATTTTTGAAAATTTCAAGGTCAGTTTGGAGGTTGGAGTTCCCCAATTATAAATAGGAGTCCCCATGACATCATCTAATGTTTGGAGGAATGAAGCACAAGGGTGGAGAGCTGTCGCCAAACATTTTTCTTCCTTGCTTCCTTAGTTTTTATGCTTTCTTATATGGTTTTAGATCCAATCATGTCTATGGTTGGCTAAATCTCTTAGCTAGGGCTAACTGGTGAATCTTGTAGCGTGAATAGATGTTTCTATTGCTTTGATCCACATTTATGTTGAACCTTCTTTGATTCTAATTCAATTTTAAAGGAATACATTTAGTTTTTAATGGTTTATTGTGATAGAAAATACAGTAGATCTGCAATAGCTGTGAATATATTCTTTTCCTATTTTGAGATTATGGGATTAGTAAATCCTATTGTTTGCCATCATCTCATGGGCATGGTTTAGTGATGGAATCCTTACCAATTATCATATTCTCCTCTTTTGAGAATTAGGTCAAAGGAAGTTCAGATTTGGTTTTACTGTTATATCTTCCAATTGGATAGGATAGGACTCCAATTCCAATTATGTTACTTGAATCAAGTAAGAGGGCTCCATGATTGCTACAAGTGAATCCTTGGAAACCCTAATCCCCACCTTTGAATTTACAAGTTCTATTAAATTACTCACAATTACTTCTTTATATTCCAGATTTAGATTCATATCTTTTTGTAATTTTACTTCTAGTTGTTTTCAGAATACACACGAGTTTAGTCCCTATGGATTTGACCTCAATCTTACCGAGAATTATTACTATATCACGACCCTACACTTGGGATTGTGACAATTTTATAGATTAATTCCTTGTAAAATAGATAAGAATTTATTCTTAGTATTCCTAAGCATCCAATGTACATGGAATTGACAACAAATCAAAGTAAACTTGAAATAAAAATTCATTTAAACCAAATATTAATGAATTTTTCAACATATAAATCAAATAACTTAAATCAAAGTAAACTAAGCATAAAGAATAATCACAAGCTTCAACTCTTAGCTCTTGATAAGAGATTATCCAATAAAAAACACGACTGAACTAAAACTATAAAAGAAAAACATAAAAAGTAACTAGAACTAAATGATTGGAGAAGAAGGAAGATTCCTTAAAGGCTCCACAACTCCTTAGTCTACACCTTCTACCCTAATTCGCATTAAAAAAAAGCTTAAGACATCTATTTAAATAGGAAAAAAATCACAAATGACTTAAAACCAACTTCAATTTATACACTTTGGTTATGCTTTGGCTACAACTGACCATAAGCTTCGGTCACACTAAACATAGCTTTTAGTTGCACTGAATTAACTCTTGGTTGTAGTCAAATTTCCTCAATTTGTATTTGACGTCTTTTTTTTTTCTTAGGTTGCACCGAAGGTACTTTTGGTAGCATTGAAATTGGCTTCGGTTGCACTTAAAGTCGAGTTGGATTAACTTTGAAAATCATTGTTGTTATAGGACTTGTGATTTCGCCAGACTTTTCTCTCTCCATTTGCACTTGGTTTTCTTGAATCTTTAACACTCGAAATCTTCATTAAACACCTCCAAATCTCCAAATCTTCTTGTGCTTAGTCTTTCAGGGTTAATTCTTCTCCTTAATCATCATTTTCACCATAGATCTCCAAATCACATCACATGGAAAAACATACGTAATTGAATCAAATAAACACATCTATGCTTATAAAACCAATGCTAAACAAGAGAAAAATATACAATATTTCACACTCAACACACCCCAAACAATTATTTTTCTAGTCTCGAGCAAAACATAAAAAAAACTAATATTTAAAATCCAAATTTCAAACCTTTATTCGAAAAACAACATTCTATGTAATCCTATACATATGAGTAAAATTCAAAGATACAAGAATGAAATATGTTAGTTTAGAACCTAATATCACTAGTAAATCATTAAACTAAGCTCCCTTTTATTAATTAATCAATAAAATACATCTAAACAATAAGTTCCAAGTATGTTCAATGAATTTCTAACTTATAATCCATTAAAAGTTAAACTTGCTTCCATAATTTTAACCATGATAATCACTCAAAGTGGATGGATCAACACAAGTTACTGATTTTGAACCCATCTCCTTTGCACTTATTTTTCTAGCCTTTTGATTTTTCTTTGATGACTTTCACACTATCATCTTTTCTTTATATTTATTTTCATTATTTTCTCATTTAAGCACATGCAGTAGCTAGCCATTTTTTATTCCAACTATTTTTTAGTTGGTTCTTATATATATATATAAGGATATCCAAACTTGGTTGCTAGCACTTTTAAGTAATTATCAAGTTAAACATCAAGAATTCAAATTAAACTTTTAAAAGAATATGAGTTAGATTTGAATTGTGAACTAGACTCAATTGATGTTTAAATTTTTCTATCAATTAATTAATTAAAAGAACTTTATTCGAAAATTTACTACTATAGACAAATAGTTTTGAAATCAAAAAATTAAATATTTTGAAAAAAAATTGCTCAAAAACTAAGAAATTACTAATTAGTTTCATCTAATCTCAACCCCCAACCTAAAATCTACATTGTCCTCAATGTAAATGATATGTGACACATTATAACATGAGAAAATGAAAATAAAAGAAGAATGAGTAAGAAGGAGAGTACCTGACGGAGATCAATATAATGACATGAATTCTTCACCATTTAAATGGATTAGTACTAAACAAAAATAAACTTAAACATTCCTAAATTATTCTATCCTATTCCTAAGAAAACAATAAATGGATAGATGGACCTCCATCAGACTAGAAGGTCAGTTCTAATAGACATGATTAATAAGATGGATGGACATATCCTCTGAGTCTAATTTCTCAACAAATGATTTAAGGCGATGACTGTTCACTTTAAAAATGTTACAATTTATTACATATTCTATCTCGATGACTCTAGGAGGATAAAATATTTTGAGTTTAAAGGGGTCAGTCCAATGAGATCTCAACCTACTGGGAAAGAGATGAAGTCTCAAATTATACAAAATGACTTTTTGGTTTGGTTTAAAACCTTTTCGAAGATGTTCCTATCATGGAACACTTCATCTTATCCTTGTAAATCCGAGAGTTCTCATCAGCATTATTCTAGATTTCTTCAAGTTCTTTCATCTGTAACTTTCACAACAAACTAAATTTTAATATTGAATTTGAAATTCTGTATAGGCAAATGCACTTTATGTTCCAACTCTATAGGACTAATAAGAGTTTTGTACACTGTATGGTAAGCCCACAATGCATCAATCAATCGAAGTGACCAATCCTTGCGATCCGGGTTAACCATTTTCTCAAGATTTTTTTTTTTTTTTTTATATCCCTATTTGATATTTCATTTTTACCGCTCGTCTAAGGATGATAGGGTGTGCTCACTTTGTTTGAAATATCACATTTCTTCATCAATGCTTCGAATGGTTTATCGCAAAAGTGAGATCCTTGATCAATTATAATGGCTTGAGGTGTTCCAAACCCGAATAAAATGTTTTCTTTCAAGAACTTAATAACCATGTGATGGACAATATTCTGGGACATAATTACCCGACCCATTTGGAGACATAATCAATAGAGAGTAAAATGTATATATTTTTAAAGGATTGTGGGAGTGGTCCCATGAAATCAATGCCCCAGTAATTGAATGCTTCTGTGATGAGAATCGGATTCAGTGGCATCATATTTCTATGAGACAAACCTTTCAATTTTTGACAACGTTCGCACGCTTTGCAAAGTTCGTTTGTATATTTGATGATAGTGGGCTAATAAAAGACACATTGTAGAATTTTTACTATGGTGTTTTTAGCTGAAAAGTGGCTAGCACACACATATGAATGGCAAAAGGAGATGACACTTTATTATTCATTATCAAGCACACATCTCCTAATGATTTGATCTGGGTAATATTTAAAAAGATATGAATCATCCTAGAAGAACTTGCGTACTTAGGCAAAGAATTTCTTCTTATCGTGCGCAGTCCAGTGAGTATGAATTGTACATGTGGTAAGCTAATTAGTAATATCAGCATACCAAGGTAATTGGGAGACTTTAAAAAGTTATTCATCCGAGAATATGTCATTAATAGGTATCATCTGTTAGCGCACTTATTTTTGCACCCGTTTTGTCAATCACATGAGTCGTGTCATTGTAAGACCCGACCCGAGTTCATGTGTGTGCATGTGTGTGTGTGTGAGTATGCATTTTGTTTCTCATGATCCCATAATCCTACCGGTCGAATTTCAGTGACCCACAACCTTCGGTTAGCGTTTGAGGCCTTCCTCAAGTTCGGTCACATTGACCCAACTCGGATCGGCCCGAGACCTATGCCATCTTGTCCATATCGGCACCATGGTTCCAACGCCACATTCCATGTGTACATCTCAAGATATGAGAAACGAACGATTTGGGCCATTAATTGTATGATCGGTGGACCCCACCATGGCTTGCACATTTTCCCATTCACATGATGCCATCCTAAGCTGATATTTCTAAAAGGCTACTACCCTACAACCTTATTTGTATCTCCCTACTACAATTATCACTTTCTCTACCCTAGGTAAGAGAGGTAATGATTACTTCCCTTAAAAGCCTTTTCTCTCTCTTTCCCTCTCATTTTCTCCCCTCTCTCTCTCTCTCTCTCTCTCTCTCTCTCTCTCTCTCTCTCTCTCTTCTCCCCCTAGCAAGAGCTCGGACATCCCCACCCCCTCCTTCTTCCATCCCTCTTTCCCTAAAAACCCTCCTAACCTAGCCCTTATCACTTCATCTCATCCATTGATTTCTCTTCCTTTGAGCTAGAGGAGCTAGAAGATATAGATTTTGTGAAGAATCTAAGGTGGGTGCTCCCCATTTAATATACATTCCTTCTTCATGGTTTAGATCCCTTCTTTTCTCTCCTTTGGGTTGTGTAGGACCCACTAATCAATGGTGGAGATCCTACACAACCTCCTAGATGTGGCCAATGGGCCCATCTTATGCATGCATACAGATTTCCTTGATGGACCCCTTTCATGGTGGATTTCTTCTAATTCTTAGGCATGATGGGTCATCTAGATCCTTACATCATGGTTGGGATGGCATACCAACCATTGATCTTAAATATAGACCATACATGATGAAATCCATGTTGTACATTGTATATGTATATTATATGTGGTTGTGATTGTGTTGGGGAAGGCTCAATAGTGACGGAGCCTTCTCCCTATGGCCGGATGTCCTTCCTTCTCTCTCCATTTTCTTGTATTGCTGATGATGATATGTATGGTCCACTTAGTGGGCCTGGATTGTCCAGGGATCCCAGCTAGGGTGGGATGCCCATACCCACCTACTCCATGGTTCGGGTGTCCCATTTGCCACCCTAACAATTGCATGCAAGTGTAGAAATTCTGGGTTTAGATTTGGACATTTGTGGGGACCAATAGGGTGGTCAATGACACATTTTTTTTAGGGTAACCATTTGTTTTATATCTCATACATTTAATTTAATCCTAATGTATGTTGCTGTCTAGAATTTTCTGGACAGTTTTCTAGTGGTTTTTAGGCCTGAATTTAGGACTATTTGGGGGACTTCTAATACCCATCAAATATATTTTTCTTAAAGGTAGGGATCCCATCTAGATGTCCCCCAAAATTCAACCCTATTTGACCTTGATTGAGGTCCCAAAGGTGTGGCCGAAGTAAGGTGGACAGTCTGAATTTTCTGGACTGTTTCCAGCAACATGTCAGTTTGGAATTTCTCAAATATAAAATAATTTTTCCACTGGTGGGCCACATCTATAGACCCCACCTTGTGGTACACATATGGGGGGACACAAAAACTATTTTTTCCATTTTTTTTGAGGCCATTAATCCACACCATTGGAAGCTTAGATCAGGGCCTATTCTAAATCTGCACTAAATAGATTTTCTGGACAGTTAGTTTTCTTAAAATTAATTAAAATACTTTTGTTATTCCAAAAATTCTGAAAATTTACAGAGAAGTGGCCCATCCATGGTAGGACCACCTACCAAGTTTTGGGGTCAGCGGATCCCTGTGCATTTGGTGGTCAGGGCTGGACTAGCCCACCAGGCTGGGATGTCCACCCCCTTTGTGGCCCCTCTTGATGTATTTGTTATCCCCACCTTCCATCCATCTATGGTCCATGTAGAACGTGGCCCACCTCCATGAGAGTTATCCATTTTTGATACCCAATTTAATGTGTTTTTGGGCAAGTTGCCCAGGCCCATAGGACCCTTCACCTTAGGATGCCCAGGCCCATTGGATTGTTGCAGGACTTCCAGTCCAGTAGCATAGTCCACCTGATTTATGTGTGTGATTCATTACTCCTATCTAGTGGGACCCATAAGAATATATGTGGGCCACTAGTGAACATAAACTTAAATTATATTTATTATTGCTAGATTCTAGCAAGCGTAGAAATGGGTGGGCTGGAAATTCTAGCAATAGACCCATATTGACTGCCCCTAATGGCATGAATTGTGGGAGCATGGACAACTAGATTTAAGGATGAATTATTCACATAAGCTTTCAATTTTTTGAGGTGCATTTGGGCTTCATTTGTGCACACTTGGAAGCCCGCTTCAATTGGATTTTATTTTGGATCTATGTTCATAGTTTTGGTTGGACTTTGGAGGCCCATTTCTCTTGGAATCTTCTAATCAGGTCCCTTGACCTTTGGGCCTATATCTCACTACTTATTATGATTGGTTTATCGGCCATAATATGCAAGTAGTTGGGCCCTTGGTTGACCACCAAAATAACCTTGTACTCGGGCCAAGTTGTGAGGCCCAACTCACTTGGATAAAGCATTGAAATTATCTATAAGATTTGATTATCAGGCTGCCCACTAGGCCAAACATGATAGGTGGATTTGTGATATTTATGGTTGGGCCCAAACCTTGCTTGAGGGCCCACCATATTCCTATGAGTTGGGCTTTGAGTATAGCCCGCTAGGCCATGGATTTCCTTAGCCCTAGGCCTTGTTTCATATTTGAGTAGTAGCGAGCTACCCTTTTGGGACCCAGTTGAGGTTAGATGTCCTACTTGGTGGCCCTAAGGTAGGCCCATGGGGCTGTTATAGGTGGTTGAAGGCCCACCTTGGACCCTTGATATGACCGCTTATTCCTTTAAGCTGGCCCTTCTTAGCATTGTGGGCTACCCCAAAGTATTGACCCCCATTAGAGGTTTATTCCTTAGATTAATTGTCTAAGTATAAAGACTTGATTCCCTCTTTGGGAAGGAGGAGTATGTTCTAAGTCATCATCATCGTATGGCACACCCTCATGACCCATATGCATCATTAAGTGATTGGATTTCATTTGTGTGTAGTCATTAGGTTGATATGATAGAGGGATGAAGTTCCCCTCTTATGCACAATGAGTGCTTAGAGCTAGTGCATGATTGGTATGCCTGACTCATGCATCTGACATCGCATCTCGTGGACATTATCACCCTTGCTTCATCAAGGCCTTGCCACCACTGGTATATTCATGGATGACTGTATGTGGACACTGAAAATATATCTTTTGAGCATTAGGGTGCATAGGATATTCCTGGGTGAAAGCCCCTAAACCTTCAAGGTACCTAAAAGACACCTTAATGTCATGACAGAGTGGAAATCATGAGCGCCCAAGTGCCTTACACTGTTAGGCCACATCTCCCACTATCGTGTAGTTTGTTGAGATGAGATGTGGCCTTATCTGCCTGAGTGAGAGGGCATGACTAGGCTTAGTCTAACCAACTCGTGAATGGGTCCGCTACTGTTGAGCCTTGCTGGTGATTAGCTATCCACAGGCGGGTAGTGTGGTCTCTTACACTCGTTGACTGTGCGGTCTTGACAGCGGCAGTCATCATATAGTGTATCAGACCCCGGTGATATTCTTTATAATGGACTGTATTAGATATGTGGTCTGGTTATAAGCATTGACATTACTTCGCACTGTATTGGTGTCAGCTGTATAAACCTTCTTGCATTGCATAACCTCGGTATGACTTTCTACATTCATTACTTAACCTTGGTAAGGCTAGTGCTATTGGCATTGATCATGTTTCCCTTTTATATCTCCTATTATTCTTTTACGCACCATTGTCATACACTTTCACCACCCTCTAAGCTTTCTATAAGCTTATGCACGATTGATGCGTGCAGGAGATCCTAGGTTAGCATCACAGCGGTAGAGCTTAGATAGGGGTTGACATGAGGACCCCAGTGTTACAGATCTCCTTCCTTCTTCTTTTGTCATCAGATGTATTTCCTTTTAACATTATATTAAAGCTCAAATTTATAGTGAATTTTATGATGTGTGCCGTTATTATTTCTCAGATATACTTGCTGTGATCTTGGGTATGCTCGTATTGGAATGGATATATGGTTATAAAAATCCTCCTTGTAGGATCTTAGGATCGGAACCTATCTCATGAGCCAAGAGTGGGGTACTACAGAAGCTGTTGTGGCTAGAACCGGCTATCGGGTTCCTTGTGAGTCCGGTTACCGAGTCTAGGGCGTGACAGTCATATAGTCAGTTGAGCCTTTGGAAAGTGAAGACCGAAGACATAAGTGAAGTTGAAGCATCAAGGAAACAACAACAAGTAAATGAGGTACCTTGGTGACCCTAATCCTTGACCCAAAATAACCCATAAACCTCTAGATGATCTTAACCTAATAAGAATACCTAATTGATAATCCCTTAGCCTTATGAGACTAAGAAAAATATGATAATCGAGGCTAGAAGTGGTTCGGACTACTGTGTATAAGATAACCCAAAATTGCAGATTCCATGTGATGTTCGATGACATTGAGCTGCCATCGAATAGTCTTCGATGATATCGAAGTTCCGCTCAATGACATCGATCGAGAATCAGGGATGTCAAGTAACCAAACTGGATTTTACTATGAAATTCTTGATGGCATCGAGGTCCCTTTCATGACATCAAAACTTATATTTCGATGGTATCAATGTCTCCCCGATTACATCGATTGAGAGTCAAATTTTTCTAGCAAGGTTTTGGATTTTTCCTTTTACTTTCTCGATGGCATCGATGCTCTTTCGATGACAATAATGACTTGATGTTCGATTACATCAAAGGTCAGTCGATGACATCAACAATGGTCCAAAACTTTCCAGCAAGAAAATATCATATATTATCTAGATTGTTCAATGGCATCGAGGAACCATTTGATGACATCAATGTAATTGTTTTCTGCTCATTTTTTTTCCATTGGAGTTCAAACTTTCTATAAAGGGCATTCTGTTCTTGGGCTTGTCGATGAGTTTTTGGAGCAATAGAAGGTAGGGTGAATGGGTGATTCACTATTCATATTCCTCATCCCTAGCCTATATTCTAAGGTGTTCTAAGCAACATTCGTTGAGATTTCCACTTATATGGGGATTCCAACCTTTACATTGAAGATGTGCTTAAACTCTTCCATTTCTTAGAGATTAGACTTAAGTAATATTAGTAAACCATTGTCCAAATCATCTAGGAGACCCATCTAGTTGAATCCCCTAGGAAAATAAAGTTTCCACTAGTTGTAGGAGATTCAACCAACCTCTCATAACCTTGGTCACCTCGGAGAAGCATCAAATGTAAGGTGGTTGATTGTAAAGAAGAAGCCTTGGCAAAGCAGTGACATCATGATCGAGGGAGCATCGAGGAGTTGATTGAAGCATGAGTAACTGAGATCAAGCAAACCAAGAAGGTGTTACAAAAGGGGCTCAATTCGACAAGTGTCAGTTGTTAGAGTCTAAGTTTGCACTCCTTTACGTAGGTTGGAGTGTAAGAGTTTGTAAACCCAAACTCAATATAAGTTCTTATGTAGGACCTTGGCCTTTGTGTAGGGCCTGAATCTATTGTTCTTACGCAGGACCAAAGTTGTTGGTTAGCCTAAGGAAAACTAACTAAAGTTTCTTGTGAGAGCCTCTGATAGGAGAATACTTATCGGGTTCTTGTGTAGGACCTTAGATCGGGAGTAAAGCTTAAATTATCGGGTTTGGGAGTAGGACCCCTGATCTTATGTAGGGATTAAAGTTTAGAGTCCTTTTGTAGGGCTGCAAAGGTTAGAGGTGAACCTAATTTAAAACCTGCGATAGTGAAATTCGGTATACTCATGGTTTGAGTGTATCCGCCGGGAGTGGAGTAGGAAAGTAACCGAACCACTCACTACCAAAAAATAGGACAACGCCAATGGCTAAAAGCCATAGGCAATGACCTTCCTTGATGGCTTTTAGCTGTCGCAAGGTCCGTCGGTAAAGGGTGCGTCGACGTTGCTCGCCGACGGATTAAAACCGTTGGCATTTTCGATGGCTAAAAATTGTCCGCGTGGTCAAGGGCTAAAACCCGTCGGCATTTTTTACGGCTAAAAACCATCATGGTGGTCAACGGCTAAAACCCGTCAGTGTTTTTTATGGCTAAAAACCGTCGACGTGTTCGGTGGCTAAAAACCATCGGCGATTCTCATTAATTAAAAAAAAAATACAAATTGAGAATTTGGTTGATATATATTTGATTTTGATTTCTTCCTTTTCCATTGTGTAGAATTTTCCTTCTCAAATAAGTTGGTTCATTAGGGCTTTGGAGAAATTGGTATATCTAGTTATGGATGTGTATTAATCAACGCATACATCCAAAACTAGATATACCCATTTCTCCAAAGCTCTGAATGAACCAACCTATTTGAGAAGGTAAGTCAACACAATAGAAAAGGAATAAATCAAAATCTAATATATCATCCAAATTTCAAATATTTGGATTGGATATTTGCTTTTAAAAAAAAAAGAAACAAGAGAGAAGTTTAATAAAATTGCATTATTTTAATCCCTTTGGACTTTCCACCAAATATCAGTGCTGTAACCAAACATGGCCAAAACTCCTAATGTAGCCCAAATCGAATAAGCTAATGAACAAAATTAATCTCCCAACTTAGTTTGATCAAGCTCAAAACTCTAATCTCTATCTAACAACATCTAATCAAGCTCAATGCTCTAATATCCATCTAACAATGAGACTTTTCAACTTCAGTTTCTCTTTCATGCAATTACACAATGTGCAGCACTGAGAAGTAGATTGGTGTAATTAGAGAAGTTCACCAAATGGACATATATGAATGAATAGATAAAAGTGGCACAATATGCAATACAATAAAAAAGGAGGAGAGAAAGGCATGCATTTCAAACATGAGTATGCATTTGGAAATGCCACTATCATTTTGCTTTCATGTATTTCACCTCAACTTCTAGATCTGTAAGGTGAGCCGCAAGTTTCCTGCTTTCAGCCTTGAATTGATCCTCATCAGTTATCACCTGTAAAAACATAAAACAAAACATGTTACAGATGAACCTTAGTTCTTACAAGTAACACTCAGCAATCCAGAGAAACTCCTACTTGAACTTAACAATTTTAGGACACCAAATGTACCTCAATGAGATTGAAGGTAGGCCACCCATGAGGAAGAGTCTTGTTCACACATCTTCCAGGAAATTCTTCTGTGATAGCTGTATTAGTGTTGGGGTAAAATACTCTAGGTACATTTATAGGAGCCTTAAGCATGATTCCTTCAGAAATGACCCAAGAAAAAAAATGCCCAAGTTGTGGACTTGGGATGAGTTGTATTATCTGAAACACGAAAGATTGACATCAGGCATTCTGCAATTAATTAAACTATCTAAATTCCCGACAATAGAAAAATGTCATCACCTGCCAGTAAGAGTGAACAAGGGCTAAGTCATGTCTCTTAAAGAATGAATTAACCCCATTCCTACCCTAACCTTGTTTATGACTTATCACAGAACCAGGAAACTCAGTCCCACTAGACTGACGTGACCTATTTAAATCACCTAACCTAAAAAGTATAAATTCTGCTGAGAAGAAATTTGGCCACCAATACTTGTCTGAGATATCAAGTATCGATATCATAAATCAAAGTTGTAATTAGGAAAGAAGAAAAGAAATATGGAATCAAACCTCGTATAAAGCAAAAGAAACATCAAAGAGCAAAGCAGTATCTTTCCTAATTCAATTTTCCCAGTGCAAGAAATTATTATTTTTTCAACTATTATATATACAACATATCAACTAGAGATCAACGACTTCAATACCTGCGCCTCTTCCTTTCGTCTTGATTATATTTCCATTTTCTCTTCTTTACTTTAAGCCATCCTTGATAATCAACATTTCTGTCAACGTTTTCAGTAGGATGCTGTTGTTGGTTACCATAAGGCATCAGAGGATGTTGGTGTTGGTTACTATAAGGCATGCCATTTGTTGGACAAGATAACCTGGCTGAATGTTACTCTTTGTTAACTTCATAGCTGTGAACTAGAGGTCAAGGTCCAGTTATGGAAACATTCTCTTTGTTTGCAATATCTTCCAAATCTATGACATTCATTTTATCCAAGCCATGATTAGAGATATCCTGGGTAAAGTCTTTTTGTAAACTTTTGTCTTTGTTCAAGGAGTTGAAAATATCAATCAGCTTTCATTGGAAAAACTTGTCCTCCTTTTCCCGAACTTTTTTATGCAGCCAATCAAGATGAATTACTCTGGGGATAGGATTAGCAACCTGAAAAAGTTTACTAGCTCATAAGAATGGAAAAAGAAGAAAAAAATAAAAAATAAAAAATACTTAATATTCATGGATTCACAAACAAAGTCTTAGGGTTAGCACCTTCTGCATCGCTGCAGGAATAGTAATAATTTTTTGAATAGCTGAACCAAGGCGTTGCCTGTAATAGGACCAATCGACAATGGATCTAATCACCACTTTAGATGAAATCTTGCACCATTTCCGCAAATAGAATTTCGCAATGTCTGCAAAAGGAAAAGAAAAATATTTTGCGATTAGTTCTAATGAAGTGCCAGCAGAAACATATATCCCCAACAATGGAAATAATAGATAACCGGTACC
Organism: Magnolia kwangsiensis; assembly: GCA_037074715.1. Lineage (NCBI taxonomy): Eukaryota > Viridiplantae > Streptophyta > Magnoliopsida > Magnoliales > Magnoliaceae > Magnolia > Magnolia kwangsiensis. The sequence continues at coordinate 60,834,207 of CM073583.1, read as the reverse complement.
AGCATCAGTCTTAAATATTGCAATAGGTATAGCACGCTCACTCATTAGCGTTCCCTGCATGAACAGAGATCATTGACAAAGAATAAGTAGTGAATTTGAGAGAAGCAAATGCATTGCCATGAATTTGAGACCATCCAAGTGTTAAAGCAGGCTTTAACAGTAACCAAGTGTTTCAAATAAATGCAGTTTTTTCATATTAAGATGGGGAATATGTATACCATAGGAGATGAAAAGAGAAGAATAGCTCCCTCAAACGCCACGACCCTGCGTTGTAGGTGATCTCCACCTAGTAGTCTCAGCAGGCTCCCTATTGCTAAGATTCTGCAAGAAAGAAGAAGCAGAAGAAGAAGAAGAAGAAGAAGAAGAAGAAGAAGAAGAAGAAGAAGAATGAGAAGATACTTGTTAATAATTTCAGTCACTGAAAAGGAAAAAAATAAAATAACCAAGCTAATATGATGCTTATGCATTTATCAACTTTAAGACTCAATGGCGAATGTCAATAGAGTGAGACAATACAACATTAAACAAGTAATTGCTTAATAGATGCCAATGACAGCCCAAGTCCGGCCCATCAAAAGCCCAAATTTTGTATGGTCAGGCTTGATAGATGCCAATGACTAGCATCCATATCATAGGTGTGAGACTAATGAATTTCCTGGTTCAATCTCTTCTTCCCATACCCCCATGTGACTATTATTAGTAACTGCTTTACACTTTTTTACTAGTGCAACAATACCCAATTATTCAACAATACCCATTAGAAAAGATGATAAATTTTTGCCCTTTTTTATGGTACTTTCTGCTATTGTAACAAAATAGTAAAGGCAACAAGAAAAAAGGACAATAATTTTTTAATCATTCAAACAAAAGAAAAATGGATTAAGAAAATAATGGTTGTGTTTACTATGAGGAACATTGAGAGAGATGCCTCCAGTCCATACTACCAATCAGGCAGGCTTGAGATTGATTTTTTTTTTTCTTTTTTCTTTTTTAAATGACACAAAAATATCCTCATTCTCCTGTAGCCTGAGTGGCAAGGCTATTGTTTCGCTCTGTTTTTTCCCCTATGACATTTTCAGATACATTAAAATAACAAACAATGAAAATAACCCCTGTTTCCAACAAATAATGCATTAGAAATGCGAACATTGAACATTCACCAACGCATAACTATTGAAGTTTGTCCTCAGTTCACCAATTACCCATTCTATAGAATACAGTGGTAACTACACACGACTGAATTTTCTCAAGTTGAAGATTTGAAGGCAAACAATGTTACATGACATAAAGCAACAGAGGCTTAATTTACATTTAACTTGAAAGCAAGAAAGGAAGATGAGAACTTACGTTAATGATTTCCCATGAAAGACAACTAGAGGAGCAATGGTAGCAAATATGCAAAAACCAATGTGGAACTGCACCATGACCATGTCAGTAACAGGAGAAGTTAATTGATGAAGGTAATAATGCTTACTGTGCTTAATAAGAAATCATGTCTTTCACTGACTCATCCATAAAACATTTGAATATGTATTTGGGAAGTATTCCAATGGTTCAGTTTGCTGATAAATGGCCCAAATGAGCAGGTGTTACATTGCTAGTCTACATAGGCCCATTCAGAGGAGAAAACCAACTATGAAGCAGCCAATTGTACGGTAGAACACAAGGCATTTTCTATGTTTTCAAGCACTAATAACAAAGTGAAGTTCCCATTGCACCATTCCACAACCTCTTTGATCCACAATTTTTAAATGATCAAGATGCATGCACCTGTACCAATCATAGACTTGTGAAAGAACATGCCCAATCATCAGCCGGGGCCTGTCATAATCCTGCCTTTATCTAAATGAGGTTGTTGTGATTTCCAAGTGGCATGTACTTATGTGAGAAATTAAAATAGTTAGAATGAAAGTTAATGTAGATATTCAATATAGGCATGTTGTCGAAGCTTTTTGTGGATAATCCTAATTTTTGGACTAAAGAAGGTTCACAACAGGCCCTACCTAATGTTTGGAAGGTCCTCTCCAAACTCTAATTTCATATTGAAACTTAGGGTAACATGAGAATCATGTAGCTGACCTGTATTTAGTCACAAAGTAATGAAGGAATGTACAAATCTCTACTATAGCCAATTCCTTGCCAAGGCATAGCTTGCAACCTCCTCCAAATATCAGGAAATTTTGATGAGACTCCAAGCTATTGTCTTGCATTCAATGATCATTTGTATCTCATCCACCCAAAAAAGAAAACATAAATAAATAAATAAATAATAGAAAGAAAGAAAGAAAGGGCAGCAAATAATGTTAGCCTCTATTGTGGCAAGTTGGGTTTTTGGGCAAAAGGAAACGACATATCATTCTTCTTGCTGTCTTTTGAATTGAAAGAGCATGAAACTTAACTAGTGCACCAAACATTGATGCTTTGTTTGTAAATGCTATCTTATATTGTAAAAATAGGTTCAAATATTTTTTTGGCAACACTATTGTAACATAATCATTAAATCCTGAGTTGAGTCATCTAAAAACTCACTTGAATCTTCATGTTGACCTGACCCCATTGGACTTAAACTCGAGTCAAGATTTTGGGTTTTTGGACTATGATAGGGGCTACCATATGTTATTCTATTGCACTTGTTAATTGTAGGAAGAAAACTAATAGAGGTAGAAGGAGAATATTGTGGAGAAGTAGAAAGAAAATACTGAACTGTGTGCATAGACAAGTGTGGAGAAGGAGAACAGAAGATCATGCCAACTTGTTGTGCACGTGGGCCCCTAAACTCCCTGTTTATCTTGTGCTTAAGAAGCCAAACAACAGATCTGATAAAGATGAAGGACAACATGCTTGTCAACCATAGATCATTAATAAAAGGCTTTATGAAAATCCAAGCAATCTTCCTTTTACCTTTGATGGGCACTACTATTGACACTCCCAATTTTGTTTATGGCACTGTGAAATCCACATATAAAGATTGGTTGTATATGATTGTGATATCTCTAATGATTGCATCATATTTCTATTTTTCCTCCTAAAATGATGAGAACAAAATCGATGAGAAAGACCAAAATACTTATTTTCATTAGCAATATGACAGAGTAGGAACACCACGGCCAATCTACAGAGAGAGTATCCAAATCCTTTTGGATTCCAACATTTTCTGATGACATGGGGTCTGCTACTCCACATCAACAGAGGTCTCCATGTCATCATATCTTGTTGAATTCAAAAGGATTTTGGATTGCATTTCCATGAGCAGACCCTTTGGTTTTCAGTCGAGCTCATTTTCTTCGACCTATTTAGGCCTTTCATTATGCTTAGGGAAACTGGCTACACTTGTGGGATAAGGTGGTGGAAAGTTTTGAAAGGAAACAATTGAGCCGGAAAAGAAGGCATTTGTCCTTAGGGGGAAGGTTAATATTGATAAAGGTGGTTATGTCTAATATTCTAATTTATTTAGGGGAGAGGTTTGAAAGGAAACAATTGAGTTGGAAAAGAAGGCATTTGTCCTAGGGCTGCCTTTTACAACCATATGGGATTAACCAACCTCTTGTTTGAAGGAAAACATTCTGCAGACATCAATCTTACGATTAAAAAATTGTAGATTTTGAGAAATTGGGTTGATTACCTTGAAATCTTCATATCCTACCTCCATTGCATCTTCAAGTGCAAAAAGACTAGCTTGCACCTCAAAAAGGGAACCCAAATAGCATGACGTGGATTCCAATACTCTTTTAAGGGTAGGAGAGATGGTAAAAAACAGATAGCTCAATGCAGGTTAATAACTAGTATTTCTGCTAACAGGGTTTTTCTAATCCCAAATGTGTGTATAGCCCAAGCTCCTTCATGCCACCACATATGGCAAATTGACATGAGTTCAAGATTCAGAGAAATGGATGGGCAGAACAAAAAACAAAGTTGCTAAATTGCCCAATTTCAAATGTTATGGTCAACAAGAATAGAGCAGCATGAATGTTAGGATAGGACATTTCATTCTAATCTCACTCAACCACTTCATTCCCCCACTATCTCCCTTGATTTCCCCACTCTCACCCCTCCGTCTCTCTCTCTTAAAGAAAAAAAGAAGAAGAAAAAAAAATAAAATAAATCTCTTTTATGTTTTTTCAATCCATCTTCCATTTTCTTCTTAACAAGAAAATCCATATTTACTAATATTCCCATTTTTCTATTTTTCACAAGAATGAGTTCGGACTCTGAAAGTGTAGGCTCCAACACTCATACTTTCAGCCCAAACCCTAACTAAGGACTCCAAAATTACCAAGTACTCATAAACATTCATTACAAGCATTTTCTGTCCATGACGACCATACTCTTAAGATCAATCCTCGTATTTGTGCTCCCCTAGGTGTGGATTTTGATAAGGATTGCGTTCATATGCTACTTCATAGATCATATTCCGAGATAAAAGGTGTCTATTATATAAAAAATTATAATTCAAAAATAGACAATAAAGAGCACAAATTCTTATTATAAAGGTGATATTTAGAGTTGAGCTTACTGTCATTGTCATGTTGAAACCGTTCCTTGAATACGGAGACGTCCCTTATTGATCTAAAATGGTCAAACAGAATTGTAATCAAAAGAAAGAAAGAAAGAAGAAAAGAAAAGAAGGCAAGCAGGTAATTAAACACTCAAATGCAACCAAAAAGAAAAATAAAAACATATCTGGTTAACTCCCCCTGCAGTGACACAACACCACAACTATTCACATTACTCTGAAAGCAATGGAGCATCTCTCCATCTCCTCCACTTTCTCTTCTTTCTTGGCCTCAGCAGCAGCAGCTCCACCACCGACACTTGCAGCCACAACAAAGCCACCATCACCAGAAGGCACTGAAGCAAACTTCTCCCTACATAATGATAATAAATTAACAATAACATCTATCTATCACATAGTTAATGATCTCATTCTAAAGCCCTTCTCCCTCCTCCTTTACCCGGGATTGGGACCAACAATGCAAGGAGTTGCATTGGTGGAGTTAAAAAAGGGCTTAGGCTCCATTTAGTTTGAAAAAAATAATAATTTATATTCATAAATACTAATGTGATGACCAAATGGAGCCTAAGACTATAAATATGTTCAAATAGAGTGCAAAATCATTCAAAAGTAAATAAAAAATAAAAAAATTCAAATAATATATAGAGTAACTAGAAAGAACATGCAGACTATAACTATGTTGAACTATAGAGTGCCAACCTACACCAATATGCATGCATTTTGTCTATGTTACTATTTAGTTTAAAAACAAAAGGTAATTGTGTTAGTTATTGTAATATCTAATATTCATAAACATCATGGATAGATGGTTATAAATAGCTTGAGCCAGACAACAAATCCTCCTACACCGACCTCTCCAAGCGTATCATGATAACCATCTTCCTTCCATAGCTCTGATTGCGGAGCTATAATCTCCATCAGGACGACACTAAAATTTCCATTGCCCATTTCTTCTCCATGGACACAGGTATTTGGATCCACTGCATGCCCCTCACCACAAGCAATTACCCTTTTCTTCTAATCACAAAGATTACATCTCTTGCCAAGATTTACCAAATCAGGCTACATGTACATATATAACATGTCATTAATATTTTTAAATGGAGGTGCATATAATCATAAGCTTAAATTAGTATTAGAGAAACGCATACATACCGACGATGCATGATTACATTTAAATGGAGGAATTGTCGGTGGAGCCTCATCCCTTTGTTCCTCTTGCTTATCTGCAAAGTAATTAAACTTCTGGTGGAGATCTCCTAGGCTTTTCTTCATTTCATCTAATTCATCTACCATCTTATCTCGTTCCGGTGACACCGCACCGAGCTTATGTGCAATAGGCATTTTCTTCTTCAATGCAATCTTGTCTACATTTCCACTTATCCCCCGCGTGCGCACTCTACTATCACTCCCAATTGACTGTAAACAGAATTGCAATTAGATTTATCAGAGAATGCATAAGTCTAAATAAACTCAAGTATTTGAAGGACATGCATATATACCTGTGTAAGGGCATCATCTACATTGGTCATCCGAGATGCAAGATTACTACTTTGAATCGATTTTATTTTTTCCTATGACAACATCCAAAAGAAAAATTATAGTGCGAGAAAGAAGCAGTTAAAATTCACATGGATGTACAAGGGTTGCACTTACAAAGGTTTCTGGAAACCATACTTTATTATCCTTTGTTGTATGGACTCGGATGTACACCTCAGCCCTACTAACCTCAGCATTAGTAGTAAGATTCCTCTCAATTTCCTTTTCCCCATAACATCCATGCCAAAACAGATAAATAATGGAATTAAACGACTAATAAATTGAAATAATCATCATAAATAAAGTAGAGCTATGTTATTTTAGGACATGTACCATCTCATGACGTGTGGCAGCCATGCTATGTCGGCCAAGTGTAGAAGGGCCAACTTGTTTGGCCCGATTCGATGCATTTCTTACACTTAATTTCTTGAATTTATCAGTATTGCAATAATCCACGAAGCTCATCCAATCCTCAATAGGGACACCAATAGGGGCGGGATACGATTTCACAACTGCAGGATCCTTCTCCTTAACATACTTTGTATGCAAAGTGTTCTTAAAATTTCTCCAAGTAGCCATACAACGATCACGAACGTATTGTAGCCATGCTTCTTGGTTATCTTGAAATTCATAACTACACGCCAGGATATCATTGATCCTCTGAATGTACTGTGGAGGCACCAACCGAAAGTCTATGTAGGTGATCAGAATGTGTGCACAGGTGAGAACACCAATGCTTGAATTGAATGCGATCTGATTTGCATCCCCTATATTCGGTTGCCCAAACTCATTAATCCCAATGACCCTTTTCAAGGAAGTCTTCTCATGTAATTCTTAACCTCGCATAGGACCTCTCTTCCTAGACGATGAAGATGATGACCTGCCTACATAAAAAGAAAAATAGCTACACACATGTTTCATCATCACCAATATAAAAGATATTTTAAATCTAGACAATTAAGGAAGGCTATCTTATTACCTCTAGCATCTTCAGGGGCTGCATCCCCTAGCGACTCTGCGCTGAATGACTTTGCTTCTGAGTGAAAGATCATTTTAAAAGAAATTTTAAATCTAAACAGCTAACGAGAGATATGTTATTAGCCTTATCATAAAAAGAAAAATAGTACACATGTTTCATCATCACCAATATAAAAGATATTTTAAATCTAGACAATTAAGGAAGGCTATCTTATTACCTCTAGCTTCTTCAGGGGCTGCATCCCCTAGCGGCTCTGTGCCGAATGACTCTGCCTCTGAGTGAAAGATCATTTTAAAAGAAATTTTAAATCTAAACAGCTAACGAGAGCTATGTTATTAGCCTTGGCATAAAAAGAAAAATAGTACACATGTTTCATCATCGCCAATATAAAAGAAATTTTAAATCTAAACAATTACGGAAGGCTATCTTAATACCTCTAGCATCTTCAGGGGCCGCATCCCCTATCGACTCTGCATCGAATGACACTGCCTCTAAGTGAAAGATCATTTTAAAAGAAATTTTAAATCTAAACAGGTAACGAGATCTATGTTATTACCCCTAACATCTTTATGGGATGCATCCTCGAACGGCTCTGCCTCTAGATCCATCTTCAAGATTTAATTTGTAACGTAATTACTATAAAAATTTCTATCCAAATAGCAAAGTACCAAGTATAATAAATAGACAAGTAAATTAATTCGTAAATTTTTTCTAACACATTAATATGATAATGGAAAAATAAAAAAGGGCATAAATCAAAATCATTTCGTTACATGCATAATATAACCAATAAATTAGGTTTTTTTTTCCCTGCTCTCTTTCTTTTCTTTTTCTTTTCATCAACCACATAAATATCTTCAATGTCATTGAATAAGAACTCGCCACCCATGTCTACTTTGGTGAGATCAGGTCCTACTTCATCCTTAGTTACAATCCATATTTCTGATAAAAGGCTTGTCTCATCTTCAACGAAAATCTTTCTTGGAACCTCCAAGACCACATGCCAATCAGGATTTTTTGGATCTCTGGAATAGAAAACCTGCACGGCATGCTCCACATGAATAAATGGCTCATCACCCACTTGGTCTGAACTGAGAAGATTAGACAAATTCACCAGTCTCAAATTCTCTACCGTATTGAAAGAAACACCTTGGTGCATCACCTTCACCCAATCACACTTTAGTAGGACTGGTTTGTACCCTTCTCGGTACTCCAATTGGATGATTTTACGGGGGACTCTGTAACGAGGTACGGATTCATCCACTGGTTTCTTATCCTTAGCACTAGATCGGAAGGTGGTCATACTCTCTGTGCTAACCCCACTGTTCTGGTTCATTTTATTCTCTTCGTATTCCTTGGTGACGAAGAGGAAACCATTGATTAAATACTTATTGTACTCCATTACAAAAGCCTTTGGTCCCCTAACTATATCTCTGAAGACTTCATTACTTGATTCATTCAAGTCTAGTTATTTCTTCAACCAAGGTATGAACTCATCATCACTCGCCACCTTAGTCCTGGTCCCGGCAACTACATTGCGTTGCTTTAAGAAATTTGCATATTTCTTGCAAGTTAAGAAGGTTATTACAAAACTGACAATTTTTTTTCATAAATGTTGTTACAATGTTGTTGAATCGAATTTGAAATTAAAAATAAAGTAAAAATGAAGAAGACATATATATACAAGCTAAGTCCAGTTCGTACCCTTGTCATGTCTCATAGTTAGGATGACTTTTCAGTACCCAGGTGCGAGCCTGTTCATACTCAATACCTTCTAAAATGACACTTTGACTAGGGCCAACTGGGCCAACCATTTCAACATCGAAGTTGTCAACAATATCTTGCAACTTTGGCATGAGTGAAATTGATCCGTCTAATCGGTTTTTCAGTTTCTCCAAGAGACTTGTGTTATTTTTCCCTCTATACTGGTTGCAGTATATAAGTGTCTCCTCTTGAATGTATCGTTCTTCTATACAACCTTCAGGTCGTGTCATATTGCGGATGTACGCCTTAAACGTCTTCATGAACCTAACAGAGTTAACGACACATTAAAAATTAAAATTGCAGATGTTGGATCAGTTTATTCAGATTAAAATCATATCATACCTTTTGAATGGATACATCTATTGATAGTAGACAGGGCCACATACGCGAGCCTCGCATGCTAAGTGGATAGGCAGATGCATCCTCACAATAAAAATTGAAGGAGGGCATGTAATCTCGAGCTCACATAAAGTCCTAGCCATGCCCTTCTCGAGAGCCATTAACATTTCAATATTTATGGTTCGCGAGCATAGGGCATTGAAAAATGTACTAAAGCTTCTAATTATAGTACACACAGGCTTACTATCCCTGAATGTATGTTGGATCAAAATTGGAAGTAGATGTTGCATCAATACGTGGTAATCATGAGACTTCATTCCCTTTAAATCAACACTATCTTCCTTTACGATGTTCTTACAATTCCCACTAAAACTAACCGGAACACGAAGCTCATGTAAAGTCTGGATGAAAAGTTTTTTTTATTCTTTTCAAAGGAAGAAAGGACCTCGCTTTTGGATCACCTTGCCATCAGTATTTTCTAGCCATAAACGCTTCTTAATTCCTAGCCGTTTCAAGTCTTTGCGTGCGTTAGCATCATCCTTGGTTTTACCCATTGTGTTTAACATTAATGTAATAAGGATTTCACATACATTCTTCTCAATGTGCATAACATCAAGGTTATGACGTATGGGAATATCCTTCCAGTACTCTAGATCGTATAATATGGATCGCTTCAAGAAACATGTTGATTCTGCATCATCATTTTGTTCCCGTCCTCCTGTACCACTATGTTTCCTCTTTCCGATCTTGCCCCACTGCACATTTAGCTTCGAAACGATGCTTTCCACCTCAATCCCAGTCAGACGAATCGGCTGTGGTCGTAACTCCACCTTCTTATTGAAGGAACCTGCACTTGTATCTTTTCTGGCCTTATCGTTTAGAGGCAACCACCGTCTGTGACGCATATAAATGTGTTTCTTTCCATGGTGTAATCGCAAGGAATCTGTGTGGGGATAACATGCAGGACAACCATACTTACCCTTAGTCCTACAACCAGAAACATTACCATATGTGGGAAAGTCATGAATTGTCCACAGTAAGATGACACACATGTTGAACATGTTTTCATGGTATGCGTCGAATGTTGTGATCCCTTTCTACCACAAGTCTTATAACTCAGCCATCAATGGCTCCAAATAAACATTAATATCCTTCCCAGGTTGTCGTGGTCCCTCAATGAGCAAAGTGAGCATAGTAAACTGCAGTTTCATACATAACTTTGGTGGAAGGTTATACGTCACACACATAACAAGCCGGGAACTATATGACGTGCTGAAAGTGCCAGAGGGGTTAAACCTATCTGTAGCTAGACACAATCGAACATTGCAGGACTCTACTGAAAAGTCCTTATACTTGTTGTCAAGAAACTTCTATGTGCTGGAGTCCACCGGATGCCCCATCTTTTCACTCTGCATTTTTTCAGTTGAGTGTCAGGTCATCTCCTTTGCCACCCATGGCACACTATACATTCTTTGTAGCCGTGGTGTTAATGGAAAATACCTTAGCACCTTAACAGGTACTTTAACTCGTTTCAACTTGGAATCAACATGGGTCTTGTACCTAGAAGTACCACAGTTTAGACAACTCGTCTTCGTCTCATGCTCTCTTCAGTATAACATGCAGTTATTTGGACATGCATGAATCTTCTGGTAATCAAGACCCAACTTTGTAATGATCTCCTTCGCTTGGTAGGTATTAGTTGGGGTCTTATTACTGAATGTCAAGACATTCTGGAGTAGTTGAAGAAGAGCCATATAGCTTTGTTCACTCTATCCATGGTTCACCTTTAATTTAAAAAGTTATACAATGAAAGTCAGCATAGTAAAATTGTGACAACCAGGATAGAGCTCAGTCATCGCATCTTGTACATTTGCTTCAAACTCATTGGTTGAAGCATCTTTGACAATGTCTTCAGCTTGGGGGCTACATTGGGTTCATCTTGAATTACTTGGTCAAGGTTATTACAACCGAGGTCTTCAACAACTATATTGACAATGTTATTTATGTCTGTCACACTATGATACTGGTGAGAAGTGCATTCGGTACACTTGGGTGATTCAAGCTCACTGTGCATGTTCCACACCCTATATGTTAGATTAAATCCATATTTAATCAGATCTATCACCACATCATCGATTGTGCAGGGTAAACGTAAACATCTGCATCTGGTACATGGACAATGAATGGTTTCTCTACCAGGAAGATGTTCTTTTATGAACTTCACAAAGCTCATCATACCATCTATAAATTGTGGGTCCGAGTAATGTGGAGTAATCCACTCCCTAGAGTCCATTGGATACCACCTGTAGGTAGGCACACATTTATACACCAAATTCATCATCCAACTAATTATTGACAACATTTATAAAAATAAAAGATATCCAACCAACTTTATATAACAACTTGCAACTTAACCTACTGGGAACCGTCATGCACCGTAATATCTTACGGCAGAGCGAGTTCTGAGGAGTTACAAGTTGAATTAAAACAAAAGAATATAAATGAAGAAATATAAATATAAATTAAGCAAGACTGTTGGTAGGCACACATTTATACACCTAATTCATCATCCAACTAACTATTGACAACATTTATAAAAATAAAAGATATCCAACCAACTTTATGTAACAACTTGCAACTTAACCTACTGGGAACTGTCATGCACCGTAATATCTTACGACAAAGTGGGTTCTGAGGAGTTACAAGTTGAAGAAGCAAGTTCTTATCTGCAGCAAGAGAAGTGGACTTCTAACAAATAGGATTATATTCCTGAAATAAAATAAGCACCATCTTTCAATTCAAGCTATATCAAAACATCACAGATATATGGTTGATTTGATTAAAGAGGCATTTAGAATTCTATGGAAGCATTTAATGCACCACATAATCCATTACATTGTCAGAATGCATCGTTAATTTTTGAAACAAGTGGACCACTTTGCTAAAAAGAAAAGAATTGGGGATGATTTCTTTTTTGTGAGCTAAAGGAAATACAATCATGGAATAAATACTAGTCATAAGGGCATTGAGTAAAAGAATACATATTTTTGTTATCTTCTCAAGTTAGAAAAGAAGTTTGTACTTCCCTATCTTTTTGTGCATATCAATAAATTGTTGATCATACTTGCTTCTACCTAGACGAGCTAATTGTCTCTATCTACAGGTGCTAATTGTCTTTATCCCATTCGGTAACATACCATGTACTGTCCTCATACAGTTTACATGCGAGTTAAAATTTCGGCAACATCTCTCCTTATTCTCTAGAAATATGTAAAATTCAATACTAACTAGTTGCCACCTGTAATCCATTACACATGGATAGAGGAAACTGATTAGTAAAGAACCACATATCCGGAGAAAATATACGGAGACACTACCAAATTTCCAACTACATGTAAACTGAAAATGATGACAACCTAAGTACATGGTATGGTACCGAACTATCCAAAATGAGACAATTTAGGAATCCATAAAGAACAAGCATTTTCAATCAAATTAATATACTTGTTCAATATAAATTCCTAAACGGGGGGGATACATTGTAAACCACTAGGTGGCATAAATACTAATTGTAATTGTATCATGACGGAACATCTAACAAGAAATGGGTTATAGTGAAACACAATCAATTATTTCAACAGTTTTTGAAGCATAACTATAAACAAGTACAGAAAACATATTTATCTCACAAACATCATACACAGTCTAACATATTTGTACTTCATGTGCAAGAGCTTCACCTAAATGACCCAAGTCGTGTTGTTGTGTATGTAGCTTGCCTAAGCAATCTAGCCGACAACCCCTGAAAAAAAGAAAAAAGAAAAAGAAAAAGAAAACCACTACATCTTAGACACCTTAAAACAAAAGGCCTCGAACAAAAATAGGATGCAATACTCTGAAACCTTGAATAGGTTGATAAAGATAAAAAATAGTTAAAAATGATAAATTGCAAAAAGAAAAACCAATATCAAGTCACAGAAAGGCCATCTCTAAGCCTCTAACAATGAAGTTGCAGACGAGTTATGAAAGCTTTTACTACTTGCATTAAGAATCCAGAAATCATTTAGAGAAACATTTAATAATAATAATAATAATAATAATAATACAAGTGGTTAAAACATAAATCCTATAGAACATTCCTCCATTCATCTTTAAAGAGAAAACCAAGAGCATCAGAGGTTATACTCTCAAACAGTTATAAACATGTTGCAAAAAGATTAATTAAAAAGGTAAATGCATATTGCTTATTAATTTAGGTCTAATACTATTAGTTTTCTAAGGCACAACTGCAGTAGGTTATCCCACCATGAAGCTCAAAAATTAACTTAATTTAACCATTAAATGTCCCCTGTATGAACGTAGTGCTTTCAGGGTGGTTGTTTGCTGTTTTCTATTGTGTACCCCACTTGATGTTGGATCCACCTAATTTTGGGCATCCCATTTTCATAGTGGGAGAACCTTAGCATATAGGTAAGATGTCATACAAATACCATGGTGATCCCCACATGCCAAATAGCTAAACATACAACTTAAATGGCATACATAAGTGTTTACAGAAAATTTTGAGCCTTCTCTCACTTAGCAAAGCTAGTTTTTATCAGGTGTTCACCAAGTAACTAGCAAGAATAATCTAAATGCTACTTAAAAAAAAAAAAAACTTATATATATTTTTTACTTTTATCATAGTTCAGTTACCATTGAAAGAGCATTTCACATGTGATCCATGAAGATATTAGAGATGTACAAAAAGATAAATGATTGAATTTCCTAGCCTTCATTTCTCTCACTTAGGACTATAGACATTAATTTGGAGAATCCAAAACCACGCAAGTAGAGCCCAGAAATCATAGTAAAAAATATCTTTCATACCAATGAATGTGCCTATTAGAGTCATTGGAATACACACATTTTCCTTTTTCTACTTAGCAACTTACTGAAAAGAAGAAATTAGAAAAGGAGAAGAGATTTCCAGCTACAGAGACAGTCTCGATACTCCTCCACTCCACAATCCCGAGAATGCATCTATAACACTTACTAGTTACTAGTATTTGAGACCTTTTTGAAGGGTATTCCCACCAAATTAGTTAAGTATCAACTCTTTACTATTCAAATTTCAATCCTCAGTTCTAAACAAAGAAGTTATGATGCCAAAATGAACAACCTTCATTGCTAGTTTCCTGCAAGGTTCTTAAGACCGGATATCAAGTCCCTCCTAACCCTCCCTCATAGATGTCACCACCAATGGTTCATAAATAAACAAGGAAATCATTTTAGAATATCGAAACTAAAATAAAGAATTCATAGTACAATGTAGTTTCAAGAAAGCAGTGGGAATAAAAGACCATTCAGCTCTCTGCCTGATAGTTGTCACAGAGACGACTTACCAACCCACCTACCACTGATAAATGTATAAGCACTGGTTGGGCCACTGACGTTGGTATTTTTCCCAATATAATCATGTGATGCAATATAGTTTCCAATGATTAGGAGTGGATAAACATGCAACACATGGGGGATGATTTAATGATAAAGAAGGATTTCCAAAAGACAAAAGCCAAATGAATTGGCTTTGATGGCTGTAATAGCATGTGGATTGATAAATGTTGACCACCTAGAAGGTCAACATCTAAAATTTGCCTAAGCTTCTAAAACCCAAACTATACCAAAAGCATATCTTGCAATCCCAATCTGGACCATATATACGAAATTACGAAAACTACAAATACAAAATAAATAAATAAATAAAAATAAAATAAAATAAAATATTTTTTAGTTTCTATGCCATCTCCTAATAAAATATTTCCAAAGAAAACATGAATTGTATCTTCAAAAGAAGGAAAGGTTATCATCATGATGGAAATTACAGTTATATGAACTTCCGCTGTTTTAGCACCATAAGAAAGCTCCAGAAAATCTCAGTTAATGGTTGGTCATTGTATATGCGTCAATGATAAGGGGATATAAGAACATATATTAATATGGCCGATATTATTACCAATACTTAAAATAATTTCATTGATTGAGGCAAACATTGAGAAAATGATAAATAAATAAATAAATAATCACTGAGAACATCTAAACAGTGTAGATCACCTGATTGAAAGCTAAGATCTCACAAATGTGTAACAGTTAGACAGACGCACCTACAGCTCCAACACACATGTGGAATTATCCACCTCTCCTAAACGCAATCCAGATAAAACGAAAACCAGCACCCAAACACACCCTCTCACCTCTAACTGTAATTTCTTCTATGCAAAACACCCTTCCAACACCACCATTCCATCTCGAACACACAATCCTCAACACCCATTTGGCCCAGCTCGGTAAGACAATCAAACAGCTAAGATTGATTAGTAATGTCTCAAGGACAAAGGACGCTCACCATCTTCTCGGCACTCGACAATGCAAAGACCCATCTCTACCATTTCACAGCAATCATGATAGCTGAGATTAGATTCTTCACTGATGCTCTCTTCTGCATCACATCAATCAAGATGCAGGGAACCGAGATCCTGGTGGTGGGGGTTAGTACAATGGCTGTCTCCAAGCGCTACTCGATGGAAGAAGAAGCTGCGCCACTCGATGGAAGAAGAAACCGCGTCAGTCGAAGGAAGAAGTAAAAATGTGAAAAGAGAGGGAGGCGCTCGTTATTTCACAAGTCCTTTTCTGAATTTTATAAAATTTTGAAATACGAAACAGTGTACGTTTATCACTGTTTATAACAAAACCTCTCTTAACAATCATACATGCAAGAGGGACAACTTTCTGGATGGTTAAGATTGCATTATATGAGAAAATTATAAATATTAAACATCTAAAACTAGATGGATTATTTCAATGGTCTGGATAACTTTATGTCTTAGCCACTATTTTACATTATGTACAAAACTCACAGATTTTTTACAGAAAAATAAAACGGTAAACAAACCTTTGGAAAGGGGAGGGCTCTATGGGCCCTACCGTGATGGATATGTTTCATCCAATCCATCCATCCATTTCAACACATTATTTTGAGATAAATTCCTAAATAAATCTCTGATAGACCACAAACTGAGGAAACATCAAACGGTTGGACATCGGCCATTCAAAACAAGTGGGAGGATGATGGATAATGGGGTTTCGCCAACAGATTTTAGCCGTATGCAATGCCGACGGATTTTAGCCGTAGCTAAAAACACCCCCAGTCCATCGGCGAAACTCAGTTTTTTGGTAGTGACTATATATAATTATATTTGGATTGTCATTTGTACATTTGTTTAATTATTCTTATGAGTTTGAATGTCTAAATTGTATATGTATGATTAGATGACTGCTTAAGTATTGATCGGGAGCACATCCCACACACACATATACATTATCTTATTATAGACTAGTTGCCTTATTTTCATATCTCTGGTAGTCTATGTGATTGGACCCTCTATTGGTTTGGAAGCCTTAGACTTATATTTTCTTTCTTAGTTTAATTGTTAATTAGTTTAAGTTAGGCAATTATTATTTTTAATTAGCATATATTTTAAATTTGTTCTAATCACCCCCCTCTAGGACATAACCTTCATTCTCTAACTCCGCCAAGTTTCTGCACTTAACGCATAGCGGCAAAAACCACAATTTCAATTGGTATTAGGGCGGGTACATCTTAAAGTGTGTAATCACCTTAAGTTGATCAAAAGAGCTTTAAAATAATATTCAACCAAGAGGGTAAGGCCGTCTCATGACCATTGTACTTTGACGGGTCTAACTAGGCCTATTGGAAGGATAGGATGAAGATATTTTTAATGTCCTTAAACCATTCAGTTTGGGAAGTTGTCAAACAAGGATGGACAACTCCCATGGAAGATATCGTGATAGATGGTAGAGCCATTAGCACTTCTAAAGAAAAATTCAAATGGAGTGTCGATGAGAGAGTAGCGCATACCTATAATGTCAAAGCTCCTAATGCTATTTACTATATAGTTTTCCTTGAAGGATTTAGATGCATATGTACTTGTACAATGGGGAAGAAAGCATGGGACATCTTAGAAATCACCCACGATAGAACTAGTACAGTAAAAAGATTAAAGCTTTAACTCTTAACTAGAAAATTTAAAAATATTTGGATGGAAGAGACTGAAACTTTCATGTAATTCTACTCTAAACTAAATGATATTTACAATTACATGTGAGGTTTATGAGAGAGTATTCCAAAAGGACGTATATGGAGGAAAATACTTAAATCGTTACCGGATAAGTTCACTCCCAAGATAACCTCTATAGAAGAGTGTAAGAATATAGATAAGATGAAAGTAGAAGAACTTATAGGTTCCATACAAACATTTGAACGACACTTTAAAGGCCTCTCAAAAGGTAAGAAACTAACTTTCCTCAAAACATCATATAGGCATTCACATAAATAAAAAGAAGTAAAATTTGAAAGCGATAATGATGAGGAGGATGAGGAAGAGGAATTAGCTAAAACACTTAATAAATTCTTCAAATTAACTAGAAGGAAGAGTTGTGACAAGAAGGACAAGAAGGTGGAAAAACATAAAGAAAAATCCACCAAACCATCTAAACAAGTCCAATGTTACAACTATGAAAGTCATGGACATATTGCCCTGGATTTCCCTTGCAAAAAAAAAAAAATTGAAGGCAAGATAATGGCGATAACATGGGATGATATGGAGGAGTCTGAATCCACTTCAGATGACACCTTTTTTGTGGAATACTTGAGCCATATGCTTATCTTGTCGGTTCACATGACACCATCCCTCCCTAAAGATTTGGGAGACCATAACTCCAGAAGAGGGTGACCTTAATAAGTCCCTTTTGGGCTGAAATGGTAAATCAGAGGAACAAGCCTCATATATGAGCTTTATTAATAAATTTGAGGATTTCATCCTCTTTCATGAGCATATAATTATGTCATAGGATTTTTGCCTCATATTGTGCTTAACTGTAAAATTTGAGGAATTAGCCTCATTTGTATTGGTAATTTAAGCTTTAAAGTTGTCGAATTAAATATCATATGTTTAGAGCTTAGATTATCATTGCTCATTCCAGTATTTCATTAATATTTCATATGAATGACCTCTATTAACATGCTCTATGTCCTTCATGATAACATGCATCCCTTATCCCTTGTTAGTATGAGCATTATAATTATAAATCTTAGACTTATAGAGTTGTTTCATATATGATTTTATTGGTATAACTTTTGAAACTAACACTTTGTCAAATACTAACAAAAATGGGGATAAAGATCAAGTCCCACCAAAACATGCATTCTCTTGTGTAGGTTTTTTTTTTATTTTTTATTTATTGTTGTAGGTTTGATCAGGGAATCAATTTAGGAGGAGAAATGCTAGAGTTACATGTCTTAGTGTATCGATTTGTAAATATTTTTATATTTGGCATGTAATATCTTTAGTTGTTTTGGAATGTCATTGGACCACGACATGGTCTTAGGTTAGGTTTTTGTCACGTGATTGACAAATGGGGAGATTGTTAGTGCACTTATTTTTATACTTGTTTTGTCAATCACACTAGTCATTGTTCATATGGTCGGTTGAGCCTTTAGAAAGTGAAGACCGAAGACAAGTGAAGCTGAAGCAACGATAGGTAAATGAGGTGCCTTGGTGACCCTAACCCTTGACCCAAAATAACCCATAGAACTCTAGATGATCTTGTCCTAATAAGAATACTTAATTGATCAACCCTTAGCCTTAGGAGACCAAGCAAAACATAATAATTGAGATTAGAAGAGGTTCAGAACTGATGTGTATAAGATATTCCAAAACAACAGATTCTAGGTGATGTTCGATAGCATCAAACTGCCATCGAAGACCTACTTAATGACATTGATCGAGAGCCAGGGATGTCCAACCAAACTAAATTTTACTATAAAATTTTTGATGACATCAAAATTTATGTTTCGATGATATCAAAGTCTCCTCGATGACATCGATTGGGAGTCATAATTGTCCAGCAAGGTTTTGGATTTTTCCTCTGACTTTCTCGATGGCATCAGAGCTCTTTCAATGACATCGAAGGTTAGTCAATGACATCAATAATGGTCTAGAACTGTCCAGCAAGAAAATACCATATATTATCTAGATTATTTGATGGTATCGAGGAACCCTTCGATGACATCGAAGCTTTCTTCAATGACATCGACAAAGCCATTTTTTGTCCATTTTTTTCACCATTAGAGCTCGAACTTTTTATAAAGGGCATTCGGTTCTTGGGCTTGTTGATGGTTTTTTGGAGCTATTCCATGGTGTTCTAAGTAATCTTCCTTGAGATTTCTACTCATATGAGGATTCTAATCTCTACATTGAAGATGTGCTTGAATCCTTCCATTTCCTAGAGATTGGACTTAAGCAATATTGATAAACCATTATCCAAATCATATAGGAGACCAATCTAGGTGAATTCCCTAGGAAAAATAACTTTTTTCTAGTTTTAGGAGATTCAACCAACCTCCTATCACCTCGGTCACCTCGGAGGAGCATGAAATGCATGGTGGTTGATCGTGGAGTTGAAGCCTTAACAAAGCAATAACAACATGATCGAGGGAGCATTAGGAGCTGATTGAAGCACATGCGAGCTGAGATCAAGCAACTTAAGAAGGCACTACAAAAGGAGCTCAATCCAACAAGTTAGTGTCAATTGTTAAAGTGTAAGTTCGCACTCCTTCCTTGTATAGGTTGGAGTGTAAGAGTTTGTAAACCCAAACTCAATATAAGTTCTTGTGTAGAACCTTGCCCTTTGTGTAGGGCCTATATCCATAGTTCTTGTGTAGGACCAAGTTTGTTGGTTAGCTTAATGAAAAACTAACTAAAGTCTCTTATGAGAGCCTCTGACCGGAGAACACGTATCGGGTTCTTGTGTAGGACTTTGGCTCGGGAGTAGAGCATAAATTGTCAGGTTTGGGAGTAGGACCCTTGTTCTTGTGTAGGACATAAAGTTTAGAGTCCATGTATAGGACTGTTAAGGTTAAAGGACCTGATTTGAAACCTTCGATATTGAAATTCGGTACACTCATGGGTTGAGTGTGTTCGCTGAGAGTGGAGTAGGCAAGTAGTCGAACCACTATATATGATTGTGGTTGGATTGTCATTTGCACATTTGTTTAATTATGCTTATGAGTTTAAATGTCTAACTTAAGTATGCATGATTCGATGAATTCTTAAGTGTTGATATGGAGCACATCCAACACACATATACACTATATTGTTATAGACTAGTTGTCTTATTTGCATATCTCTTGTAATCTATGTGATTGGATCATGTATTGACTTGGAAGCTTTAAAGTTATATTATCATGCTTACACTACGCCAAAATTACAAATTTGTGACGACAAAAATTGCTTGGTTTAACGACGGATTTAAGCCGTCGCTAACGGAAAAAGTCCATCCCCAATCCCATCTTTCTCAAATATCTGTAGTTCGAAAGTCGCGAAATTTTGCGACGGACTAAAATCGATCGCTGAAAGTTGATTTACGATGGATTGTGGTCTGTCATAAAATAGCGACGGACTAAATCTGTTCTCAATCTTGATTTTGCGACGGAATATGATCAGTTGTAAATTCCCGCCAAAAATAGCAATTTGCGATGGTTTTTAGTTGCTTTTGCGATGGATCATGGTCCTTCGTAAAAGGACTTTTGCCTTAAACATTTAGTTTTTTCATTTTTTTTTAGAATATGGTGAAAATTTTGTGTTTTTTTTTTTGTTTTTTTTTTTTATTTTTTTATAGTCTAAGACTTGTTTTCTAATAGAATTTTAGTGGTTTAATTGTACATATTTGTTTTTAAGATTATTTTTTAACAATTGATTGAATGCAAAAAATAAAAATTATTTT
This sequence comes from Magnolia kwangsiensis, assembly GCA_037074715.1. Taxonomy (NCBI): domain Eukaryota; kingdom Viridiplantae; phylum Streptophyta; class Magnoliopsida; order Magnoliales; family Magnoliaceae; genus Magnolia; species Magnolia kwangsiensis. The sequence continues at coordinate 60,813,229 of CM073583.1, read as the reverse complement.
GTTTTTATATCAAATGAGTGGAATTTTTTTTTTTAAATTTAAAACTAATATTTAAATGATTTGTAATATCACATGAAATAGAATATTAAGAAGTTTAAAAAATTTAACAATGTTTGAGAAAAAAAAATGAGATTTTGAATAAATAAAAATCTATTTTGTGGGAAAAAAAGAATATTGAATAAAGTTGATAAGTTTGAAAAAAAAAAAGAATTTGATTTCGAGAAAAAATAATATCTTGAAAAGGAAAATTAAAAAGATTAAAAAAATGTGAAATCTTGACTATGTCGAAAAATGAAAATATTTTGAAAAAGAAAATGAGAGTTTGTATTTTGAAAAATAAAATAAAATTGAGAAGTTTGATAGAAATTGATAAGTTCGAAAAAAATGTTTTTTTTTTTTTTTAAAAAAAAATAATTTAAAATGGAGAAGTTTGAAAGAATAGAAAATTTTAAAATAAAATGATATTAAAAAATTGATACTTTAGCAAAAAACAAACATTTTGAAACGAAAAATAAAGAAGTTGAAAAAATTTGTGAATTTGAAAAATAATTGAAAATGTTCAAAATTTGAAACTAAAAGAAAGAGTTATTTATAAAAACACTGAGATTTGAAAAAACAAATATCATTTTAAGAAATAAATTTGAAAAGTTGAAGACAAAATGATGCTTTTGAAGGAAAAGAAAAAATCAGCATTTTGAAATTTTTGAGAAAAAAATTTTTAAATTGAGAAAAGTTTTGAGATTTTGAAAATAAAAATTCAGAATTTGTATTTTTTTGAAATATTTTATAATAAAAATGATATTTGTTAAAAGTTTTCAAAGAAAAATTAAGAGTAAAAAAAATATACATTTAAAAAAAAATGTTATTTTTAAATGGAAATTGAAATTTATCTGTGGAAAAAAAAAAAGAATTTTACTAAATTATTAGACACATCCACTAATTGAACCTTTAACATTTTTGGACAATCTAATTAGTCCAGCTTGAAGCGTAAATAACTTCAGATGTTTAAATCAAATTTCACTCAAATTGTTGATCAATCTTGTATGCCCAATATATTTGTCATATGTAGCATGATCAGGGCGACTAACTAGTCAAATTGAGGGTATTGATCAGTAAAATAGAGTGAATGGACCAGACATGTAAAATGGGCCAAATATTTTGGTCAAAATTGTGACCCAACTTGTTGACCTCGTGAGAACCTCAGAATTGATGTTAATAAGTTTTGTGGGCCCCATCATGATGTGTGTTGAACATCCACACTGTGCATTTGATGTGTCCCCTTTAGGTTATGAGATATGTCAAAATTCATTCGTATACAAAACTCAGGTGAGCCATACCATCTAAAACCATGTGAAGACATCCTAAAAAATATAAAAGCACTTGGTGGGGCCCACAAGAGTTTTAGATGCAGTTAAAACTTGGTCTGACCCATCAACCAAGTGGGACACACATAATGAGTGGGTTGGATATGTGAATCACATTTAGGTAGGCCCAATATATGATTATGAATGTTTTAAGGAATCCCCTCTCTATTACATTTAGGTGAGTTACTCATTACCCTTACCGGAGTAAACTCTGTGGGGTCCACCATTACCATTATTTATTTATTTTATCCACTCCATTCATTCATGTTAACAGATAATTTGTGGTCTAAAGAACAAAAAGAAGCATATCCTAAGATCAAGTGGACCACACCACAGGAAATAGTGTGATTGAACCTCTACCATTGAAAAATTCTTGGAGGCCATAGAAGTTTTTGATCAAGCTGATGTTTGTATTTTCTCTTCATTCATATCTTTTTCATATTATGAACAAGTTGGATGGAAAATAAACATTACTGTAGGCCCAAGGAAGGTATCAACGGTGGAAATCATTATTTCACACTGTTTCGTGTGGCATGGTCCACTTGAATTTTGGATTTACCGAAAATTTGGGATTAACTCACATTGTTCATCCATTTTTCGAGTTCATTTTAGAGAATTATCAAAAAAATGAATTATATCCAAATATTCAATGGACCACACCACAAATAAGGGGAACAGATTGGTTACTCCCCCTAACACCAGCCAATGGCTGGTGGTCGGTGCTCTGTGCCCCCCCCCCCCCCCCCCCCAATGATGTATGTGTTTCATCCATGCAGTCCATCTATTTTTAAAGATCATCTTGTAGCATGAGACAAAAAATGAGGTATATCCCAATCTGAAATGGACCACATTACAGGAAACATTTGAATTAGCGTCAACCATTAAAAATATTTCGGGGGCCATAAAAGTTTTGGATTAAGAGGATTTTTATTTCCCCCCTTCATTTAGGCATATGGACATCCAATCACCAGCAAGGCCTGATGGTAGTAAACCCATTTACGAGCTGGTCAGACTCAGCCTATTAATGCCTCCTTACATCATGCGAGTAAGGCCACACCTCTACCCAACCAACTTCACGACAGTGGGAGTCGCAGTTTAACGGTATAAGGTCATCGCGTGCTTATAGTTTTCACTCGGTCACTATATTGGGAAAAATCCTTGGTACCATGGAAGTTTTGAGAATTTCACTCATGGGCATCCTATGCACCCTGTATGCTCAAGTAACTTTTTCGATGTCCACATATACTGTAACATCTCAAAAAAATCCGTATAAAGACCCGAGTATCACCTCAGGCAGAAATCACTAAGGACCGAATCCTTTAGAAATTAAATAAAAATTAATTTAATTACTAAACTGAATTAATTAGCGAATTAGCTCGAATCACTTTCTATACGAACTGTAAGACCTAAAACCATTATAATCGCTAACCCAACATCACCTAGAAACCTAGGATCAATCTCAAAACCTAGCTGTTCTCGGGAGCATCTTGAAACTCCGCATCGGACCTGGATCGCGCGTCGAAAGTCCGATTATCACGAAATTATATGGTTATGACCGCTTTGCTGGCTTGACAACCATCTCTGGGATCAAGTCCAAATAGTATACAGAAATGCACAACTTGAGCCCAGAGTGAAGTGTGTGAGAAATGAGAATATCTTTAGAAAATAAATTTAAATTTAAGTAAATTGGGTCATTCGTTTGCAGGCCAAATTTAAGGTTTTTGACTGTCAGAATCTGACCTAACTACACCCTTGGATCAGGAAATTTTACCTACACATGTCAGTGTACTTATGGCCTTGATCGAGTGACGATGGCCGTTGAATTGAAACTGGTCCTCCACGGTCGATCTACAAACCTGATCAGACTTAACTTAGCATAGATCCATTTTCAGAGAACTTTCTTCAGACAGTAGGCGAGCAATGGACCTCCGGATGAGCTCCGTTGGACCAAAACAGATGACTTTTGGCTATTGCCTAAGTATACCATGGCCCTGGGGCCATTGACATCAGTTCTGGGCCTATATAAGGGCCTTAACCTACCCCTCTCTCATTCTATACGAATTTCCTAACCCTAGGAGAGTGAAGAGAGAAAAGAGAAGGAAAGAGTGAGGAGAAGAGAGAGAGAGAGTGAGAGATTTTGCTCAGATTCGTTCCCACTACTCCATGTACCGAATCCCCTCTTTCGTGTCGCTACACCGTCGAATCCAACTCCATTTTTGGGTATAAATCCTAACCCTAATTTGTTTTAGGAATCTAAATAGAGAAACTAGTGAAATAGCTAGCCTATTTCAATGTTTAGGTAGTCGTTGTGCCGTAGACAAAGACGTGGTGTACGAATTGAGTTCGTAACTAGCATACCGACGAAAGGTGCGGACTATAAACGTTTAGGTTATGATTTTAAAGGCTTTCAATGTCAGTTAATGATTTATGACTGACTTGATTGCTGTCACATGTGCTTAGCTGAGGTTGTTTTACCACACAAGATACATTTGATGAATTCGAGTCATACACTATTTGTCAAATGTGGTTAGGCCACGTGGAGTGCTTATGCATTCCATGTCGATCAACTCAACGTACGCTCATAATAGTCGAACTTGTCAAGGCCTAATGTGTGTTTACCATGTATGGACGCTACTGTTTGAATCTAAGGTAGCACTTACCAATGTAAAGTCAGTTTCAACCTTGGTACCATGATTCTCCAAGACTTATGAGCCGGGCATGGTAGTATGGGACACCGTGGTCGAGCTGTCAGCGTACGCTGGGGTGACGAGCCTCCCTATAATGTCTAGTGAGAAAACCAAACTCGTGAGCGAATATGGTGGTATGAGACACTGTATTTGAACTGTCGACCTACGCTAAGGTGATGAGCCTTTCCCGTAGTGACCTCAAGTATAAACTAGGCCTATGCTGAGGTGACGAGCCTCTCATAGCGACCAGAACTTACCTGTCCACTACTTTTAAATCAGGGGTGATGTTGCTCTATAACTTGCCTATCGTATGTGATTAACTAGGATTGACGACCCTATATGGATCATCATTTGGGTAAATGATATAAAGGGAGGTACCTTAGCTTCACAAATCTACTATATGAATAAGCCTAAATAATTAGTTGGCTAACACGACCATGCACCGCATTGCATGTGCTGTGGTGAAGAAGCGCACATTTAGGGAGTTTGTCATGCGTGATCGTGAGATGATGTCACTAAGGGAGTGCAGGTGAGGGCATGCATCATTACACCATACCATTCTTGCATTAACAAGAGTACTTAGGATATGATTACTTTACTGCCTTATCATTACTTCTTGACTGAATTTATAATATGTTAACCTTTACCTTATAAATCCACTGAGTTGATCACTCACTCCCACTCTGGGACGGTATTTTAAAACACCAACCAGACTCTGTTTTAGTTGCAGATGATGGCGATGCTTACGAAGCGGAGCCTGACTTTTATGATGACGAGGAGAAGTTCTCCTACATACAACTCTCTGGCGGGTCTATGTAGACTTGGAGTTACGTCGACGAGATTACTGGGATGTGGATTAGATGTCATTACATTGTATTATTTTATGAATTTTGGAACCATACGTGTAATTATTTAACATGGCAACATGTTCATACCCTGAGGACTTACGATCACTTATATGCTTTATATATCTATCACAGTCTTCCGCTTGCATAATCTAATTGTCTCTGGAGTATATGTTAATTTGGTGTAATCATATTCATGTTTAATGTACTAATACAGACAACATTTAATCATCATTATCTATGTTGCAAAAGTGATGCGTTGGAACTTAGGATCTGAGCTTCTGGTCAACCTCCATTTTTAGGGCATTACAAGTTGGTATCAGAGCATGATTTAAATTAAATTGGACTTGGGTTATGGTAACATGATGCACACTAATGTACTTTGATTTAAGAGGGAGGGGTGAAATGTAGAAACAGTTGTAGGATTCCCAGTTTCGTCGACAAGCGAAACTAACCATGAAATATGACCCGTAAGCATCCGTGATCATGTGAGATGATCCTAACACCTTTATAGACTATTATTTGATGAGTGTAGATGGTGATTCGGCGTATTCTGCCCTCAAATAACCTGAAAAGCATGAATATACGTGAGATGGAACCTGAAATCACACTAAACGGGCTCAGGGGCTTAAACCACATAAAACAGTGGGACCCGAGGTGGGTCCTGCACATTTTTTGCACCCTAGGAGGGGGATTCCATCATCCCTCGGGAAATCCATCGCCTAGAGTTCTAGTGGGCACCGATGGCATCGCCCTTACCGCGATGCATCGCGGTCCACAGTCAGTGGGCCAGTCGGGCCGATGGTTGTACTGCATGTGGGGCCCATGAAATCATGTGGGATCCCTTATATATTTCCTGTTTTCTTCATTTCTTCCACTCTTACCCCTCCAAGCTCTCTAAACTTCTAAAAATCTCATTTTTCTCTCTCAAATCTCCCCCTCCAATCTTATCTTCTTCCTTTTCTTGCACCCACCTCCACCATTCTCTTAAACCCATCTTCTACAACCACCTATCTCCCCCTTAATCCCTCTCATTTGAGCACACCAAACCATCTTTGTGTCTCATACACCTCCAAAGCCACCAATCCATTCCATCCTTCAAGCTCCCTTGGCTTCATAGCTATTTTTGAGCTTGTGGCTGCGATCTTCTCACTCTCCACACTCCTTTCCCTCATGGGAAAGAAGAGGGATTCCACAGATGAAGCTGGGCCCAGTCGCCCAACTCGTTGAAGGAAGAAATTAGGCTCCAAAGAAAGTACAAGCGCCGCACGAGAGCAGAGGTCGAAGCAGGATCTCAATCCCCAAGTTTCTCTCGAAAGAGCCCTACAGCCGGGCATCACACATGGTAGATTCCACAGTAGTAGAGTTCTCTGCGAAGATCACGTGGAAGAGAAGCTATTTGGGCTTTATTCGGTGATGGACCTCCAAGTGGACGTCGGATGGGGTCCTATATTTGAGGGCAAGTCACATGCATGTGAGAGTACTGTCCAAGCCTTCTACGCCCATATACGGGACCCATCACTGGAGCCTCTACAGTTCTTTATTCTCGTAGGAAGGTGGGAAGCCACAATTGATGTTGGTGTGATAGCTTAGATTATGGGGATGGAGCGTGGTGAGGTTCATGCTAGTGAGAAGAACCTCAGGAGTGCGCGTGAAAGAGATCACCACATGCAATTTCTTTGTGGCCGACTGATCCATTGGAGTCGAGGTAACTGCCTCTTAGCGACAAAGATGACTCTTGACTTCCACCCACTCCACCACATATTCACATACAATGTGTATCCCAGGTGGAGCAATCGCACCAAATGCACGCGTTTGATGGTAAACTTCCTATATAGAGTGGGGTAGGTAGACAGGATATGTCTGCCTACATTCATCTTGCTACAGATAGTATCGAACGCATGCTCTGTTGGGGGAGATCTTTCACTCCCATTTGACAAACTCATATGCAAGCTCTCTTGCGAGTTCAGCTATCGACTTGAATCGGAGCTCATGCCGATTCACTTTATCAATGACTCTATGCTCAACAACATGGGTATTAGGCCACGACCACGCCAAGCTCGTCGTGATGAATATGGTGATGAGATAGAGGAAGAAAGTGAAGAGGAAGAGGGAAGCAAGGATGAGGAAGGTGAGGAAGGAAGCGATGAAGAGGAAGAGAAAGAAGAAGAAGAACAGGAGGCCCAAGACTTTGATGGGGGTTCTCCTCTTGCTACACCTGAGCACCACCCTAATCGGGCTTCTTTAGAAGCCCGCTTGGCTTAGATTGAGGAGGGCCAAGTCGCCCTACGATAGGAGGTCAAAGAGACCCGGGCCGAACTTGAAGAGAATAGGGCCTTCATGAAATAAAAATCTAAGAAGGTGTCTCGCACCTTGAAGGCTCTCCTGTGCTGTGTGCAGGACAAGGGTGCTCCTCTACCATCACCAGACTTAAACGACTAGCTCTACGTTGTCGTCATCTTTGGGTTTCTTCGTTTCTTCCTTTCTTGGAGGCTTAATAGTGTGGTAAGGTTGTTAGTTTTCTTAGTGTTTAAAGCTTTGTTAGATTAGCTCACATGCATCTTCTGTCATGATCCATGTAAGACTATATCTTATGTATTGTGACGATTTTAGTAAATGAAATGCATGAAGCCTCTTTTTATTTAGAATGTGAATGATGTATGGATGTGTGCATGTTCTTATGTTAATCTTACACGGGTTGCACCCTATGTTGTATATAGAGAATGCCACCTAAGGCCACTCAGAGTACGACATGTCTTACACTTAGCAAATCGAGTGATGGGGTGCCTCCCCTCAGTGATAGCTATACAGACCCCAGTTTGGGCCCGGATCATGAGACTATGCAAGATTCTCTACCGCCCACCGTCCCCATAAATGGGCTAACACTTAGGGCACCACCGATTCCAGAACAGAACCGTGCATCTACCTCAACGCCCCACATGCATCAGGATCCTCCTCTTGATAGGTTAGAGTAGATGATGTTCCTTATGCAGCAGCAACAACAGATTGGACCACCATCGCGGGGGCACTTGCCCAAAACATGAGCGTGGCCCCATTTGCACCACCTGTGCACCCTACTGGAAATGTGAATACTAGCGGCTTATTCGAGCCATTGTAGCACTTCCAACCTCCCACTTTTGTGGATACTCACAGACCCGAGGAGGCTAAATGTTGGCTTGACTGCATCTCTAAGATGCTGTAGCCGCTGCACTGCACTAAGGCAGACCAGGTTGAGTTGGTCACCTACATGTTCGAGAAGGAAGCCAGTCACTAGTGGGACAACATCCTTCGGACCATTACTCCTAGTTACGTGTGGACATGAGAGGCTTTTGAGACACGTTTCCATGAGAAGTATTTCCCTCTTACCTACCTTAATGAGGAGGGAGAGTTTCTTCGCCTCCGACAGGGAGGAATGACAGTGGCGTAGTACAAGAATAAGTTTACAGAGCTAGCTAGATACGCTTCTTTAATCCTAGCAAACGAGCTGATAAAGATGCGATGATTTTCTGAGGGTTTGCGACCCAAGTTCTACTCGAAGATGTGTTGCACTAGCATTAACAACTATGTTGAGCTAGTGAGCATATCCTCGTGAGCTGAGCAAGATGGGGATAAGCTATCCTGTACATTGTACCCATGGGTTCGAGGCCTCAACTAGATTTGCTGAGTAGGCTGTTCCTTGGCAAGAGGCCACGAACAGACTCGCCTCCTCGGCTTACGGCTTCACCGACCTAGCTGAGGTGAATAGACCTGTGATGCACCTACTACAAGAGGTTAGGCCATACAGATATTTACTGTTTCACCAAGATGAGGGATACCGGCTTCTCGCTGCCTCAGAAGATCAATTGCCAGCTTCCTCAAGTTATCTCGACTCCACCTCTACATTCAGTATCACCAACATAACCTTTTTATAAGCCAAATGTACCTCGTAGTAGGCTACCTTAACGACCTATGGTACCGCAGCTAAATCATCCTCAACAGGTTCGTATGCACTCACTTGTAACTGAGGCATCCGAGATAGCAACTGCTGCACCACTGGCTTTTGAAGTCACGACACATATCCAAGGTATACCAGTCTTCTTATTGGTGGACACCGGACCACTATTGTAAGACCCGTATCTTGGTCCGTACCTTTCCGTACACTTCCGCGGTCTTACCGATCGAATTCCGGCAACCTTCGACCCTTAAATGATATCGATGCGCGACCCTAATTCATGTGCCGACAACCCGAGTCGACTCGACCCGCGACCAATACCAAAGCGACCGCGCCGTCATTGCGGTTCCGATACCACGACTCACGCGCCGAGGCGGTACTCTGGTCAAGAGTTATGGGCCAACGTTCGGTGCTAGAAAACGCCACGCGTTGCGAAAACCAAGGGAATTTCTACGATGTGTCACATCAATCCCATCAATCAATCACCCATCAATCCATCACATGTCAAGTACACATCACTTCCATCCCTTTTCCCAAGCAACCACAAAAGTCTTCACCACCCATACCTCTCTTACACAAAAAGCCACAAAAGTCTTCACAACCCATACCTCTCTTATACAAAAGCCTCAAAAGTCAAGTTTTTCTTACACAACCATCACTCACCCATCCATCCATCACTCTCTCTCTCCCTTTACAACTCTCTCTCTTTCTCTCTTTCTCATTTCAATCTCTAAGCAAAAAAATCTCAAGCCCCATACGTATGGAAATTTCCCAACTTTCCTAAGCTCCAAGTGGCCCACCTCTTCATCCTAAGATCTCCCATCTCAACCCTCCATTCTTCATCTTAACCTTTGAAGTTGAAGCTAAGGTGCCAAGGAACCTCTAGGAGTAAGAAGATCAGACGGTGGGTGCCTCTATAGGGTAGATTTACTTGTTTTTATGGTGGACCAAGTGAGGCCCACCGATCCATGGTGTGGATCTCACTTGGGACCCTAAAATGTGGCCGATGGACCACTTGGATCATCATGATCGTTCCATGATGGGGCCATTCTCCATGGACCCCACCATGATGTTTATTTTCATTTAGAAAGGTCATCTAGACCATCCATATCGGTGGAGAATGGATCTCCACCGTTGATTTACATTTTCAATGATCCCATGTGCAAGGGATCCATTTATTGTATAATTTTCTTATAAGGGAGGGCCCATAATGTCGGGGTCCCTCCATCACAAGCCGTGTCCCACTCTCCATGTCTCTCTCTCTCTCTCTCTTTTATTTTATTTTATTTTATTTTATTTTCTTTTCTTTTATGCAATAGGATGGTGTGGCCCACTTGGATGGATCCCACCTTGATGTATTTATTTTATTCAAGCGGGGCCCACCTTAAATGTTAAACCCATGTCACCCATCATGTGGTGGCCCACTTCATCAGGGCCCACCATTTAAAATAAAATTTTTTTATACTGAACCGTCCAGCGTCTGGGACGCTGGACGTTGTAAAAAAAAAAAAAAGAAAAAGAAAGAAAGAAAGGGAAGCCTTTGGGGTGGCCCCCTTGCATAGGCCCCACCCTGATGTTTATGTCCGATCCAAGCCGTCCATCCTCTTACCCATGGTATTTTATCCGTTGGGTAGAAGTTTGGAGCTGATCCAATCACCTGGTGGGCCATAGCGTCAAATATCGCGCCCTCACCATTCAAACTCTATTTCTTAATTTATTTCACTTCCAAGCATCAAAAAAATTCGAACTCTGGACTCGTTCCGACTGTTGCGGGCCACTGAACACTATGACTGGAGTGGATTTTCAGAAAATGGGCCCCACACTAGTTTTTTTACAAAAATTAAAAATTAAAGGAGAGAGAGGACGAGGCCTCCTTCCCTCACTGACAGCGGCTGCACGCTGCACGCAGCAGCGTGCAGCGCCCGGACGGGCGGACTTCCAGTAACCCATCCCACGGCTGTTGCCGTGGGCCCCACCATGATGTAAGTTTTGTATTCGCACCGTCCATGAGGTGGGCCACCAAGAGTAGTGGGCCCCCTCCAAGTTTCAGCCCTATCCAACACTCAGGTGGCCCATGGTGCAGAAAACTGTGGAATGGAACCTCTACCATTGAAAACCTTCCGTGGGCCACAACAGTTTTGGATCATGATGAAATTTGTGTTTTCCCTTCATCCAGGTCTAAATGACCCTATGAACCGTTTGGATGTAAAATAAACGTTATGGTGGGCCCCACATGGGACCCACAGTGATGTGTGTGTGACGGTGGCAACCACCATAATTCATGTGTTATATTTTCACCGTCCACAACTGTGGACGGTGAAACCCACTGTTATGCGTGGTACCCTCCCCATTGTCCATCTCTTTTGGGACCCACCTTGTTTAGTGTGATGAATCGAAACCGTCCATCCTCTTGGTTAGACCATCTTTGGCATGAGTGTGGATTGGGTGGGCGACCTATGTATGGGTTAGGCCCATTTGATTTATTTAAGGCCTATGGGTTAGGCCCATTTAATTTGAAAAAGGCCTATGGGAAAGGCCCATTTGATTCATGTAAAGGTTTTGGGCTTAGGCCCACTTGTTATGTTTCAAGTCCATGGGACTAGGCCCATTTGATGTATTCCAAGGCCCATGAAATTGGGCTCATTTGATATATATGTAAGGACTAGGGATTTAGGCCCATCTGACTCATAGAAGGCCTATGGGCTAGGCCCATTCGAATTTCAAAAGGGCTATGGGCTAGGCCCATTTGGTTTATGAAATGCTTATGGGCTAGGCCCATTGGATTCATTTTAGGCCTAAGAACTTAGGCCTATTTGATGTGTTGCAAGTCCATGGGATTAGGCCCACTAGATTTATTTGAGACCCATGAGTTAGGCTCATTTTATTTGATTAAGGCCTAGGGGTTTAGGCCCATTTGACTCATGTTAGGCCTATGGGTTGAGTCTCTTTTTATGTACATGTGGGGGCCCAATTGGTATGGCCCATTGGTCATATATTAGACTCATGAGACTAAGCTCATTTGATGCAATCCAAGGCCCACGGGTTTAACCCATTGCAATGCACATAAGACCCATTGATGTGGCCCATTTATGTGGCCCATCTGATGAATAAAATGCCCATAGTATATGGCCCATTTGATATATATAAGGTCCAATGGGGACAACCTACGGTCCATTGCAATGTGTAAATCCATTACAGACTAAGTGTTGATGTTTACAAAGATCGTGCCTTGGGAACAATGTTGGTTTGACGTCCACATTGCGAGTGTAATGTTGGTTGGATGTCCACATTACGACTCTCCTTAGGGCCCATTACTGGGCCGTACTTATCGTGTATAGGCCGTCCTGGTCCATCTGCATTGTAAGATAATTCATTTTATTATATCATGTTTAGTACAGTTTCATGACTCATGATCATACGCATCATATGTATGCTTGACATGAGAGTTGTCTGATCATAGCATTTGCCTTCGGACAGGTTATTTATGGGCTCCCAGTTAGGCGGTGTTGCACTACATGAGCGCACAATATGCGCAGGATTGATTGCATGACTGGATAGCATGATTCATGCATTCCGCATTTGTGTGACATGGTTATTGTACGCCCTAGCGACATCGGGGCCGTAGCCTCCACAGACAGATCGTGGTTGGAAGGATTGGATATCGAAAATCTTGTTCTACATGGGGTACTATAGATATCCCTGGGTGAAAGTCCCTAAACCCTTATGGTACCAAGAGGTTGCTCCAACGTGTAGACCGAGTGGGTAGATGAGCGTTGAGTGCCGACTACCAGACGGTTACACTCTCCACTGTGTCGTGGTCGGTTGGAAGGGGGTGCCCATAGTATATGGCCCATTTGATATATATATGTAAGGTCCAATGGGGACAACCTATGGTCCATTGCAATGTGTAAATCCATTACAGACTAAGTGTTGATGTTTACAAAGATCGTGTCTTGGGAACAATGTTGGTTTGACGTCCACATTGCGAGTGTAATGTTGGTTGGATGTCCACATTACGACTCTCCTTAGGGCCCATTACTGGGCCGTACTTATCGTGTATAGGCCGTCCTGGTCCATCTGCATTGTAAGATAATTCATTTTATTATATCATGTTTAGTACAGTTTCATGACTCATGATCATACGCATCATATGTATGCTTGACATGAGAGTTGTCTGATCATAGCATTTGCCTTCGGACAGGTTATTTATGGGCTCCCGGTTAGGCGGTGTTGCACTACATGAGCGCACAATATGCGCAGGATTGGTTGCATGACTGGATAGCATGATTCATGCATTCCGCATTTGTGTGACATGGTTATTGTACGCCCTAGCGACATCGGGGCCGTAGCCTCCACAGACAGATCGTGGTTGGAAGGATTGGATATCGAAAATCTTGTTCTACATGGGGTACTATAGATATCCCTGGGTGAAAGTCCCTAAACCCTTATGGTACCAAGAGGTTGCTCCAACGTGTAGACCGAGTGGGTAGATGAGCGTTGAGTGCCGACTACCAGATGGTTACGCTCTCCACTGTGTCGTGGTCGGTTGGAAGGGGGTGCGGCCTTACCCGCCCGAGTGTAGGGGCAATTGCTAGGCTGAGTTTGACCAGCTCGAGGAATGGGTCCGCTATCGACGAGTCACGCCCGATATTGGCAGACGGATAGTGTGGTCTCTTCCACTTATCTTATTGTGCGCGATGTGGCGGCAATCTGGTTTAGAGTGTACTAGACCCCGGTGATATTCCATATATTGAGCCGTATTGATGTGTGGACATAGATGAGGACCTGTATGCTTGAGTTGCATTGTACATCGCATGGCCTTGGGGTGGCCGATACATTCATGTATGACATTGTATAGCCTTGGTACGGCTCATGAAATCATGGTTCCATTTGCATATTCCGCATCACTCTGACATTGCATGTACATATTACTACCTTGCGCACACACTTTCACTACCCTCTAAGCTTTCTGTAAGCTTATGCACGACCGTTGCGTGCAGGTGACGTTGGATCGCAGCAGCGCTGAGGCAGGAGCACGTTGCTGAGCATTTTGGAGTTTTTGTACTTTACCATTGTATTTTCCTGTATGCTCATTGTACTTGTAAAGTTTTTTATCATAGTGGAAATGTAATGGAGTTCTTGGTTGTTGTTTGTGGGTTATGCCTTTGGTTATGCTTATTACGAATCAAACTGATATTGAAAATCCTCCTTGTAGCATCCCAGAATTGGAATCTGACGAATGGGAATTAGGAGCCGAGAATGAGGTTCTACGGAGGCTGTCGGTGCCGGATTCGGCGATCGGGAATTTTGTGAGCCCGGTTTCTGAGTTTGGGGCGTGACAACTATCTCGATCAGATCATGCACAACAGTCAAGCGACTAGTGCTAAAAACTACTCCTATGGTTGGGGTGAGACTCCTTACCACCATAGGGACCTTCTCAGACTCCACCAAGACTTGTAGAAGTTGCTCGATAGACCTAGGGAGCAGAACAGTGCTCGTTGACCTGATGGTCGCCCTATTATGTCACTATGATGTCGTTCTTGGTACGGATTGGCTCACTGAGATGAAGGCAGAGATCAATTGCGATACTAGAGTGGTGATAGCCCATGGACGTGAGGGCACAACCTTTACTTTCCCAGTTTAGGTCAGTTGGTACTACTACATTAGTTGCTATGCTACCTTATTATAGCATGTTAATGGTCCAACTTTGGAAAACATGCCAGTATTCAGGATTTCGTAGACGTGTTCAAAAATATATCTGGATTACCTCCTCAACGTGAGATTGATTTTACCATCGACCTAGCGCCAGGTGCGACACCTATATCTTTACCAACGTATCGCATGCCTCCATGTGAGATGGAGGAACTGAGGAGAAAGATTGATGATCTGTTGGATGCAGGCTTTTACGACCGAGTGTATCTCCTTGGGGAGCACCCATGTTGTTCATGAAGAAGAAGGATGGATCACTGCAATTGTGTATTGATTATCGCAGATTGAACCAAGTGACGGTGAAGAATAAGTATCCTTTTTCCAGGATAGATGATCTATTCGATCGGTTGAAAGGGGCACAGTATTTTTAGAAGTTTGATTTGCAGTCAAGGTATCACCAGTTGTGCGTTAGGGATGAGGACGTATAGAAGACAACATTCAGAACCAGCTTTGGGCACTATGAGTTCCTTGTGATATCATTTGGACTCACAAACGCACCTGCCGTGTTCATGGAACTTATGAACCAGGTGTTTTGTCTATATCTATAACGATTTGTCATCGTATTCATAGATGACATCTTGATATACTCCAAGAATCGGAAGGATTATGAGGAGCACCTCCGAGAAGTCTTTGATACGCTCAGGAAGAACCAGTTGTTTGCCCAGTATAAGAAGTGTAACTTTTGGATAGAAGAGGTCAAGTTCCTAGGACATGTGGTGTCTAAGGAAGGAATAGCTGTGGACCTTGATAAGGTGACCATAGTTCAGGACTGGGAGTATCCCGGTTCAGTTACTGAAGTGAGGAGTTTCCTTGGCCTCGCAGGTTACTATTGTCGATTCATTAAGGAATTTTTCAAGATAGCCAGACCGTTGTCTCAGTTCACTCGGAAGGACCTCAAGTTGGCCTGGAATGAGAAGACAGAAGTACCCTTTCAGGATATGAAGGACAAGTTGACATCCACACCCGTGCTAGTATTTCCAAAGCCGAGGGTCAAGTATAGGATATACACCGTCGTGTTGGTTTGGGTTGTGTTCTATTGCAGAAGAATAGAGTGATTTCTTATGCCTCACGACAGTTGAGGAAACACGAGAAAAACTACCCTACGCATGACTTAGAGTTGGCAGCTGTCATCTTTGCATTAAAGCTCTGAAGACATTACCTCTATGGAGAGGAGTTCGAGCTCTTTTGTGACCACAAGAGCCTTAGATACATATTCACGCAAAGAGACCTGAATATGAGGCAATGACGATAGATGGAGACCTTGAAGACTTCAAGTTTGAGTTTCCTATCATCCTGGCAAGGCCAACCTTGTGGCAGACGCATTGAGCCATAAGAAGACTATACCATTTGCAACTCCACTGATGAATGATGAGTTGAACATGGTAGAGTTTGTGTGAAACTTTGAGCAGAAACTTACGGTAGAGGAACCGCTTAAGAGCGTCGCACATATTCGTGTACAACCACTTATTGATGATCGAATCATTATGGCTTAAAAGGAAGACAAAGGGTTGGCAGAGTTGAGAAAGTGAGCTAGTGACGATGAAGACTTGGAATGGAGAGTTGGTACGAATGGGGGTTTACATTATCATGGCGGCCTATGCGCCCCAAATCTTCATGACTTGAGAAGGGAAGTTCTTGAATCTGCTCACAATTCGAAGATGGCAATGCATCCTAGTAGTACAAAGATGTATCGAGATATAAAACGCTCATACTGGTGGGACAACATAAAGGCCTACATAGCAGATTATGTGTCCCATTGTCTCACATGTCAGTAGGTTAAGGAAGAGCATCACCGACCTCCTGGACTGCTTCAGCCCATGCCCATAGCAGAATGAAAATGGGATTTCATTTCTGTGGACTTCATTTCAGGATTACCGAAGATGAGGAAGGGGCATGACTCCATTTAGGTGATTGTGGATCGGTTGAAGAAATCGGATCATTTTCTCCATATTAGAGTTTCAAACTCAGCAGACGATTTGGCTAGGCTATACATCAAGGAGATAATACGTTTGCATGGAGTGCCGATAGAGATTGATCGAGACATGCGATTCACATCTATCTTCTGGACTCGTATCCATGAAGCAATGAGTATGAAACTGAAGTTTAGTACTGCATTCCACCTGCAGACTGGCGGGCAGACGGAACGGCTGAATCAGGTGTTGGAAGATATGTTATGGGTATGTGTGCTCAATTTCAAGGACAGTTGGGATAACTATCTTCCATATACTGAGTTCGCTAATAACAATAACTTTTAGGCGAGTATTAGCATGGCTCCCTATGAGGCCTTGTATGGGCGTCCCTATCGATCACTGCATTGTTGGGCAGAGGTTGGCGAGAAAATTTGATTGGCCCCGAGTTAGTGCAGGCGACCTTAGAGAAGATTAACATTATCAGGCATCGACTTCTTGAGCATAGAGTAGACAGAAGAGTTACGTCGATACGAGACAGCGACTACTAAAGTTTGAGGTTAGGAACCATGTATTCTTGAAAGTTTTCCCAATGAATGGAGTCTTCTGATTTGGCAAAAAGGGGATACTCACGCCACGATTTATTGGGCCGTTCCAAATTCTAGACCGAGTGGGTATGGTAGCGTACCGCCTTACTTTGCCCACACCACTCATAGGCGTGCACAACATATTTCATGTATCGATGCTGAAGAAATACGTCCCTGACCCTTCCTACATTATCAAATGGGAGTAGGTATAGTTGAGTGAGGATGCTACTTATGTACTGCGACCGATGCGTATTCTAGATAGGAAGGAATAGGTACTGCACAGTAAAGTTATCCTACTTGTGAAGGTTTTGTGAACATACCACACTAAGGAGGAAGCTACTTGGGAAACAGAAGCCGAGGTTCGTAAGAACTATCCTCAAATTCTTGAGGAGTACGGAAAGGTGCTAATTTCGAGGACCAAATTTTTCATTAAGGGAGGTAGATTATAACATCTCGAAAAAATCTATACAAAGACCCGAGTATCACCTCAGGCAAAAATCGCTAAGGACCGAATCCTTTAGAAATTAGATAAAAATTAATTAAGTACTAAACTGAATTAATCAGCGAATTAGCTCGAATCACTTTCTATACGAACTGTTAGACCCAAAACCGTTAGAATCGCTAACCCAACATTACCTAGAAACCTAGGATCAATCTCAAAACCCAGTTGCTCTCGAGAGCATCTTGAAACTCTGAATCGGACCTGGACTACGCGTCAAAAGTCCGATTACTGCGAAACTATACGGTTATGATTGCCTTATTGAGCTTGAAAACCATCTCAAATTTAGAAAATAAAATAAAATTTAAGTGAATTGGGTCGTTCGCTTCAGGCCAAATTTAAGGTTTCTGACCATCAAAATCTAACCCAACTACACCCTTGGATCAGGAAAATTTTTCTACACATGTCAGTGTACTTGTGGCCTTGATCGAGTGATGATGATCGTTAAACTTAAACTGATCCTCCACAGTCAATCTATAAACCCGATTGGACCAAAACTTTAACCTGGCATAGATCTATTGTTAGGAAACTTTCTTTAGACCGTAGGTGAGTAGTGGACCTCCATATGAGCTCTGTTGGACCGAAATAGATGACTTTTGGCTATAACATACATTGACATCAGTTCTGGGCCTATATAACGGCCTTAACCCACCCCTTTCTCATTCCATACGAATTTCTTAACCCTAAGAGAGTGAAGAGAGTAGAGAAGGAAAGAGTGAGGAGAAGAGAGAGAGAGAGAGATAGTTGCTTAGAATCGTTCCAACTAGTCCATATACCAAATCCCCTCTTCCGTGTTGCTTCACACTCGAATCCAACTCCATTTTTGGGTAAGAAATCCTAACTCTAATATGTTTTAGGAATCCAAATAGAGAAATCGATGAAATAGATAACCTATTTCAATGGTTAGCTAGTCATTGTGCCATAGACAAAGACATGGTGTACGAACTGAGTTCGTAATTAGGTTATGGTTTTTAAGGCTTTCAATGTCAGTTAATGATTTATGATTGACTTGATTGCTGTTACATGTGCTTAAATGCGATGTTTTTCATATATTACACATATATATGAACTATGTTAATTTTTAATGCATTCCACGTGTTTATTGAAATGTTTAAATGAATATGGAATTATAATTTGTGCTTTTCATGATTATTGATTTAAAATACATGATTGTAGTATGTGTGACAACTCCTTTGTGAAAGGTTTTGCTATAGTATATGTTATAACAAGTTTGTTACATGAAGTCGGTATGTGTAGTCTAAGTGCTTGATAAAATGCCTAAATGAGAAAATGCTTGTTAAAATGTATGTAATGAGGGTATTGAGATAGGATTCACAATTATCTTTTCTATAGTTACAGTTTCCTTCATATAACCTATCTTACTGCTACATAATTTATGAATGAAATACATATGTATGATAATATGCTTTATGTTTAGTTATAATGCTCAAATGAGATTTACATTGGCATTATTATTAAATGATGTATGAATATCACATGTATCCACATGTTGTATTTGAGTTAGTTTAGGACTACTACGTAGTCCATGCAATCGGTAACGATTCTTGAATTAGTGGCTAAGGTCGTTTCACCACACAAGACACGTTCGATGAATTCGAGTCATATGCTGTTTGTCGATAGTGGTTAGGCCACGCGGGGTGCTTATATGCTCCATGTCGATCAACTCAACGTACGCTCGTAACAGTCGAGCTTGTCAAGTAAAACGATTGGCTTAATGTGTGTTTACCATGTATGGACGCTACTACTTGAATCTAAGGTACCACTTACCAATGTAAAGCCAGTTTCAACCTTGGTACCACGATCCGCCAAGACTTATGAGTCGGGCATGGTGGTATAGGACACCGTGGTCGAGCTGTCGGCCTACACTGGGGTGACGAGACTCCCTGTAGTGTCTAGTGTGCAAACTAAAATCGTGAGCTGAATACGGTGGTATGAGACATTGTATTTGAGCTGTCGGCCTATGCTAAGGTGATGAGTCTTTTCTCTTATGACTTCGAGTATAAAATAGGTCTACATTGAGGTGACGAGCCTCCCGTAGCGACCTGAACTTGCCTATCTACTGCTTTTAAATTAGGGGTGACATTGCTCGATAACGTGCCTATCGTATGTGATTAACTAGGATTGACGACCCTATATGGATGATCGTTAGGGTAAATAATATAAAGGGAGGAACCTTAGCTTTCCGAATCTACTGTATGAATAAGCCTAAATAAATTACTTGGCTAACAAGACCATGCACCGCATTGTATGTGCTTTGGCGAAGAAGCGCACGTTTAGGGAGTTTTCCATGCACGATCGTGAGATGATGTTGCCGAGGGAGTGCAAGCGAGGGCATACATTATTATAGCATACCATTATTGCATTAATAAGAGTACTTAGGATATGATTGTTATACTGCCTTATCATTATTACTTGACTAAATTAATAACATGTTAACCTTTACCTTATAGCTCCACTGAGTTAATCACTCACTCCCACTCTAGGATGGTGTTTTAAAACACTAACCAGACTTTTTTTTTAGCTGCAGATGATGACAATGCTTATGAAGTGGAGCCTGACTTTTATGATGATGAGGAGGAATTCTCCTACATGTAACTCTCCGGCGGGTCTATGTAGACGTGGAGTTGTGTCGATGGGGTTACAAAGATGTGGATTAGATGTCATTACATTGTATTAATTTGTAAATTTTAGAACTATGCATGCAATTATTTAACTTGACAACATGTTCATACTCTGGGGACTTACGATCGCTTATATGCTTTATATATCTATCACAGTCTTCCACTTGTGTAATCTAATTGTATCTGAAGTATGATATGCTGATTTGATGTAATCTCATTTATGTTTAATGCACTAATATGGACAGCATTTAATCATCATTATCTACATTGCATAAGTGATGCGTTGGAACTTGGGAGGTGAACTTCTGCTCGACCCCTGATTTTCAGGATGTTACACATACAACCATCCACGAATGTCCCTGTAAAGGTAAGGCCCTGATGAAGCAAGGGTAGTATCATCATAAAATGTGATGACAATACATGCGTCACACATACAGTTCATGCACTAGATTCAGGCACTCAATGTGCACAAGGGGAGAAACTCTATCCCTATATAACCACTACACAATGCAATCAATTCACACAGATGATACATATGGGTCACCATAATGTAAGTGCGCTACCTGTAGAATATATTCTTCCTTCCTAAGGAGGGATAAGGTCTAAATACATAGACGAGGACTCTAAGGAGAAGTGAAGTCATCAAGTGGGAGCCCAATACTTTGGGATGACCCACAAGCTAAGAGAGTCATAAACCCAAGGAAGAAGCAGTCCTAATAAAGGGTCCAAGGTGAACCTTCAACCACCTATAGGAAACCTATGGGCCTACCTTAGGGCCACTAAGGAGGATATCCAACCTCAACTGGGTTCCAAAAAGGTAGCCCGCTATACATAAAAGGAAAATCCATGGCCCAAGCAATCCATGGCCTAGTGTGCCTTACACTAAGCCCAATGCATGGGCAACATGGTGGGCTCTCAAGCAAGGTTTGAGCCCAACCATAAAGGTCATGGGTCCACTCATTGTGATGGGCCTAATGGGCAGCCCATTATTCCAACATATGGGTAATCCTTATATTTAACACAAGTAAGTTGGGCCTCACATCTCGGCCCGAGTATGGATTTATTTTAGTGGGCAAGCAAGGGCTCAACTACTTGAGTATTTGACCTATGAAACCCAATACAATGGCATGTTAAACGTAGGCCCCAAGGGTCCAATGGGCTTATCAAAAGTTCTAGCTCAACCAAGGCTATAAGGCCTAATAATTAACTAAAAGACTAGTCTAATAAGAATCCAATTAGAATGGGCCTTAAATATGCACTAATTAAGCCCAAAATCTAATTGAAAATACGGCAAGATATGTTTAATAATATTCCCAAATTTAGTAGACCATGCCACCCTAATACATTTATTTATGGGCAGCAACTATGGGCCGATTGCTGAAATTCCAGCCCACTCACAATCTGACATTGCTGGAAATTCAAAATTTTATTTATTTATATGTTTATTTTTATTCCTGGTGATCCATACATATCACAGGTGGTCCACTAGATAAAGGGAGTGAATTAAACACATAAATCATATGCGCCATGCTACTGGACTGAACGTCCAGCAGTAGCCCAATGGGCTAGGCGTCCCATGTGTAGGCAGCACTATGGGCCTGGGTATTTGGCCTAGAAAACCATCCAATGGGCTCCAATTGGAAGCTACTGAAGGGGAGGATGATCAAGTCTCCAATGGACCCCACATAGATGAACAGTGGGATATAAAGTACATTAAGTTAGGCCCACAAAGTAGCCTGGACGACCAGCCAAGGCTGGTTGCCCCAGCTTGTGCATCCCAGCCTGGTGGGCCACTCCAGGCCGTACCATGGACAACAAAGGAGCCCGTTGGCCCTGAATATTCATAGGGTGGTCCTTCCATGGGTGGGACACACCTCCACAAAATTTTAGAATTTTTCGAAACTGAAAAATATTTTAATTAATTTAAAGAAAACAAACTGTCCAGAAAATCTATTTGACTTAGACATCCCAACATGGTGGGCCGGTCCATCCTTTTCCATGGTATGCACGAGGGTCCGTTGGCCCCAAAAATTGGTAGGTGAGTTCTACCATGGGTGGGCCACTTTGGATAAAAATTTTGAGGCCAGAAGAGATGCCAATTAATTTATACAATTTATGGACAACATGACATATTCTAAAAATCTGCTACTGTAAAAATGCAGTTGTCCCTAAGTTTACACCTAATGGGGTAGGCCTAGGCCTACCAAATCAAAGGAAAAATGGGTGGATTTGATATCCCCATATATGGACAGCAAGTGAGGTCCACTTGAGTACCCACTTTCCCAAAAATCAAGATGTAATAAGTGCATTTTTTACTTGCAGGACTACTGGGCAGTCCAACCCTCTTGGGCCCACTCCATAGGTCTCAAATCAGGGAAAGGTGGTGTGGACTCTATCCTACATCAAGGTGGGGTCTACACCTCCGAAAACCCCAAAAGAAATCAAGGAGAAAAGCCTTGCAAACAGGCCTAAAACAATGTCCAAAATCCTACATCTAGTGGGTCTGAAATTTGGACAGCAACATATGCTATCCATTTCCCGCCCATAGAAAGATATTCAAGGGGATTAATGCTCAAATAATACAAGTGGGGTCCACTTAGATGGACCATAAAAATTCCAGAGCCATTTCCAACCAAAGATCTCCAAGGAATGAAGCATTTAGGGTTATCCAACCCATGCATGCAACATGCATAGGGACGTTCAACCTAGTGGGCCAGGACGTCCCAAAAATCCAAGGGTCTGGGACATTTGTGGCACATCACCAAGCCACAAATCATCAAAAGAAAAATAGAGGAAAGAAATAGAGAGAGAGAGAGAGATCAATGGTCATAGGGAAGGATTCCGGTACTATGAATCCTCCACCATTACAATCACACATACAACCTTCATAGATCATGCGTGCATGTGATCTTACAATGCAAAAAAGTTGTTGATGCTATCCCCAACATACATGCTATGGTCTAGATGACCAAATAGGATCCTAGATCAAAGAAATCCATCATGGTGGGACAATGAAGAATGGCCCACCGTTAAAACGTGCATGCATGGAAAAAGGGCCTTTGGCCTCTCATCATGGAGTGATGTAGGACCTCCACCATTGATTGGTGGATCCTACATCTTACCAAATATCCTAGAAAGGAAATGCAAGAAGAAAAGAGTTAAGAAGTTCCATAGACAAGCACCCACCTTTAAGGTCTTCTTCTTTTTTCACCACAATAATCTACTAGCTCCAAGGAATAACTTTCAATGGTTGAGATGGGATTGAGATGGATTGAGGTGATAAGGAGGAGAAGGGCGCTGGAGTGTGTGGATGTCTCTCAAGTGGAAAGAAGGAAATGGGAAGGGAGAAATGAGAGGGAGAGAGGGGTGTTGCAGTAAGTCCATCATTACAAGAGGCTTGAAAAGAGCAACCATTATGCACTCTTTCTCTCTTGGAAAGAAAAAAATCTGATTTTTCTAGTGAGGTGCTTGGATAGAGAGTCTTATGATGAGCTAGCAAAAGAGAGGCTAGATAATGGCTATAGGGTAGGTGTGGGTAGTGTTGGTAGTGTGGGTGGTGTAAGAGATGTAGGTTTAGGTAGTGTTGGTTGGAAAATGTGTAAATGGAGTGGGCCACCTTGGAAAATGTGTACACTACTCTATGTGGGACACACAATCATGATCAAAGGACGAAAATGATGAAATGCTTACAACTTATGATCTACACATTAGATGGATGCACAGGATGCGGCATCAGAACCACGATGATGATGCGAACAAGATGGCATAGGTCTTGGGATGATCCGAATCAGGTCTACGTGACCGGACTTAAGGATGACCACAAACATAATTTGAGTGTCATGGGTCATCAGAATTTGACCAGTAGGACTGCGGGATCACAAGAATTGAAATACATACCTACACACACATGCACATATAAGAACTCGAGTAGGGTCTTACAATCCTCGAAACTATAACAATAAAAATGCATAATTATCATCATGTATATATCTCAATCACAAAAGAAGGTAATATATAGAATAACATATAAATCAAGCATCAAACAAATGGAGATAACGCTCTCTAATCTTAGCCTCGTGTTTCCAAGACGCTTCGGCCTTCGAATGATGGCCCCATTGCACCTTCACTAAGGGAATGACTTTTATCTTGAGGACCTACTCCTTCCGATCAAGAATACGAATCACTGATCATTGTAAGAAGCATCCTCATGGACCTCAAGGGGTTGCTAATCAATCACAAGAATGGTGTTTGACCCACACTTCCATAACATAGAAACATGAAACACGTCATGGATCGCGGGTAGCTCAGAAGGCAAGGTAAGCCTGTAGGCCACAATGCCCAGGTGCTCGATAATCTCAAAAGGTTTAATAAATCTTGGGGCAAGCTTGCCCTTCACACTAAAGAGAACCACACCTTTCATAAGCGAGACCTTGAGATATATCATGTCTCCAACTGCAAACTCAAGGGGTCGACACTGATGATCAACAAAACTCTTTTACCGAATTTAAGTTGTGCCCATCCTCTATCTGATAATATCAATAGCCTCCGACGTTTGCTGCATAAGCTGGGGACCTAACAGATGATCTCTCCAACCTCGGTCCAATAGGTAGGAGATTTACATGCTCTACCATAAAGTGCCTCAAAAGGAGCCATGCCGATAGTCTCCTAATAGCTGTTGTTGTACGCGAACTCAGCGAGGCACAAATGCTCATCCCAACTGCCTGCAAAGTCGATCACACAAGCTCTGAGCATATCCTCAAGGATCTAATTGACCCTTTTGGTCTACCCATCCCTCTACGGATGATAAGTGGTGCTGAGATGTAAAGTGGTCCTCATCGCCTACTAGAAACTCCTTCAAAACTGAGACGTAAACCTGGAGTTTCGGTCTAAAATGATTTAAACTGAAATGTCATGCAGTATCACTATCTCCTCAATGAACACCTTTGCAAGTCGGTCCATCGACCAGGAGGCACATACTGGAATGAAATGATTCGACTTCGTAAGACGATCGACGATAACCCAGATAGTATCATGACCGCGCTAAGTCCTCGGCAAACCTGTGATGAAGTCCATCGATACGTGCTCCTACTTTCACTCTAGAATGCTCAACAGCTACAATAGACCACGGGATCTCTGGTAATCAGCCTTGACACACTGGTATGTGTAAGTTCTATGGTTTCTAGCTCCTATAATTATCAAATTTTATAGTGTCAAAACCTCTCTTAGAATCTGCGTCTTGTGTTGCTCACTATATAATGAAGACTTTGCATCACTCAAGAACAAAGGTCTTTATTTCAAGAAATGCAAGATTACATGGTCATGTTCGAGTACAACATCAAGTGAGTGTTCAATGTTCAAGATTCATAATTTAAGCTCCAAGTCAAGACAAAGTCTTTATTCTTTGAACCTCAAGCTCAAAGCTTAAGATTCAAGATATTTCAAGTTCAAGCTTCTTAAGGCTACAAATTCAAGTTTGAATATTCTTCAAAAGGTCACAAGTTTAAGCTTCATTCTATAACAAGATCTCAAGCTTCGTGAACTTCAAAGAACGCCTATCAACTAAAGAAAAAGAAGTTTTAATGTTAATAACATCATGTTTAAGTTATGAATGACCCTAGATTGACCATGAGGTAGGTCATTTTGAATACATAATTCAATTAGATCATTTTATTAGTGAATATATTGTTTCTCGACTAGTCTTGGACTCTGTTCGACTAGTCCTAGCACTGTCTCGACCAGTCCAAGAAATTCCTCAACCAGTCCTAAGTTTATTATAACTTTTTAAAACTTTTTGTTAATCCTCGACCAGTTTTGGAGACTGCTCGACCGGTCATGTGAATAATGCTCGCCTTGTTATCAACCAGTCCTATGACTACGACTCAAAGTCCAACAACTACATCTGGTTCCACACGACCGGTCATAGATAGGTCATGACCAGTCATGGAGGTCCCTCGACCTATCGTGTAGGGCCTACGACCAATTGTGGAACAACTTTATCTTATCGCGCCCAAATTAAAAAATTCCATTGGTCCTACGACCATTCATGGTGTCCTTAGGACCAGTCATGAACGCAATTTCTTCACTTATAAATAGAGCACAAAATTCAGAGTTTTTTATTCAATTCAAGCTAAATCAATACGCTGCTCTTAGAGATAAGTTAATGTTCTTTTTAAGCTATATTGTGCTCATTTAATATTCTCTTAATTTATCTTTGTTATGTTTGATTTTGCATTCTATATTCCATTCATATTTAAAGAAGGGATTGAGAATTGGCTTTGTCATGAAATCAAAATCAAATAGAACTAGCCCAACTTGATTTAATTTAAAATCTAGAACCATTTCATAAGTGAGTTTGGACTTTGAACTTCTACGTTGAAATTCTACTCTGATTTAATTCGTCCGGGCTTCATAAAAAAGAGAATATCCAGGTATTTTATATTATTGTAACTTTCTATTTTGGTTTTTAAAATTGTGCTAGAAAAATCATTGTTTTGGCTTGTCCGAGGTGATCTAGAAAACTTAGAGTGTGGGGTTTTTTGAATTGTGTAAGCCAACTTGAAAAACACAATTGTGAGGGTCTTAGGTGAACCTGGAAAAACCTATTTTCATAGTAAATGCTAATATCCACTGTGTGAGGATATTAGGAGTGGAGTAGTTGTGTGGCTATTTTTCTAAACAGTTAGTGTACACACATGCGAACCACTATAATTTCGGGTCTTGTGGATTGAATGTTTATTTCTTTTTATGGATAATTGTAATTTCCTTTTTGCATTGTCGAGAATGTTGTAATTTCTTTTAAGTATGGAGAATGTTGTAATTTCTTTTATGCAAGTGTGGAGAATGTTGTAATATCATAGATTTCTTTCATTCCTATTTATTTCCTTATTCCTTTATATCAGTTTGAGTTTTTGATACACAAACCATTCTAGTAAGGTTATCCTACCATAAACCCTTAGTTTTTATGATGTGAGGTTGTCCTTAGAACAACATTTATATCAACCTCTCAAAACTCATTCATTTGAGGTTGTCTTTAAATTCAGCATTGTGGGATTGTGTATTGCTATCTGTATTTAATTTATTTAAATTGTACTGTTAAATTTTTATTTGGCATAGTCTTATTCACCCCCTTCTAAGACATATAGCTCAGTCTTTTCAGCATGTGTCACACTTGGCCATAAAACTAGCAATCTAGCGCTTCATCCCCTGCCAAAAGTATTGCTTTCTCATATCACGATACATCTTCGTGGATCCTGGGTGAATAGTACTCGATCGGTGTGCCTCGATCATCAAATCACAATGCAACTCTAGCATGTCCGTGACACACAATCAGCCTTTGAAGCATAATCGACCATCGGAACCAATCTACCAGTCTGACTGTTACACAAATGCAGCCTCTGCTCGGTACTCCTGAAGTGATTCGTCCGTCTACTGAGCCTCGATCACCCTAGCCACCAAAGTGGGTTGAATTGACAAGCTCGAAAGCTGAACAATGGAAGACTGCAGACCAAACTCAAAGTCAAACTCTAAAACATCCTCAAGCTTCTACCACTCACACACATCATCTGAGCCACCAAGCCTCGTAGCTGATGGTTAAGCGCATCCACCACCACATTTTCCTTACTCGGGTGGTACGAAAGATCAAAATTATAGTCCTTCAACAGCTCCATCCATCACCTTTGACGTAGGTTCAACTTGGACTGCGAAAATAGATACTTCAAGCTCTTGTGATCCGAGAAGAGAACGAACCTGACCTCATATAGATAATGTCTCCATACCTTCAGTGCGAAGATGACCGCTGCAAGCTCTAAATCGTGGGTGGGGTAGTTCAGCTCATGGACCTTGAGCTAGCACAAGGCGTCTCTTATTGGCTTCCCGTGCTACATCAATACAACACCCAAGCCAACTCTAGAGGCATCAGTGAAAACAACAAAACCGTCACTCCCATCAGGAAGAGTGAGAATAGGAGCAGACGTGAGGTGGTCCTTTAACTCCATAAATTCCTTCTCGCACGCGTCACTCCAGACAAACTAAACACCCTTCCACATAAACCTGGTGGGCGGTGCAGCAATATGGGAGAAACCCTCGATAAACCGTCGATAATATCTCGCTAGACCAAGGAAGCTATGGATCTCGGACGCGTTCGTGGGCTGGCCCCCCTGAAGCATTGCATCCACATTCGAGGGGTCCACAGCGACACCCTCCCTCATCACTACCTGACTGAGGAACTTCACCTCCTCCTACTAAAATTCGCATTTCTTCAACTTTGCATACAACTGGTGGGCATGGAGGGTCTCTAGCACCATCTGTAAGTGCTCTACATGGTCCTCTCGGGTCCTCGAATATAGAAGAATATCATCAATGAATACCACCACGAACTGATCGAGGAACGGCCACAAGACCTTGTTCATCAGCTGCATGAATACGACGGGCATATTGGTCAGTCCGAATGACATGACCATGAACTCAAAGTGATCATAGCGTTTTGAAAAGCCATCTTCGGAATGCCCTCCTCTCGGACCCGAATCTAATGGTAACTAGAGCACAAGTTTATCTTGGAAAAATACTGTGCACCCTATAGCTGGTCGAACAGATCATCAATACGGGAAAGTGGGTATAGGTTCTTGATGGTGACTCTGTTGAGCTCACAATAGTCTACAAAGAGCCGTAACGAGCTATCCTTCTTCTTCACAAACAATACCGGGACTCCCCAAGGAGAACTGCAGTTCCCTCAACTCTAACGGTGTCATTAGTTAGGGGGCCTTTGAGATAGGTACAGTATCGGGCACCAAATCAATCTGAAACTCAACTTACCAATGCGGCAGCAAACCCGGGATCTCCTGAAACACATCCGGGTACTCACAAATAACTAGTAGCTGCTCAATACACCCTGCCACAAAATCCTCGATGACAAAAATCAAGAAGCTAGATAACGACTTTCCCCTGGGCTTGGCGACGAATTGGAACACTGGCAAGCTGGGAATGTGGAACGTAACTGTCCTCATGGCATAGTCCAAGATGGCACAATACTCCACAACCTAGTCCATACCCAGAATAACATCAAGGCTTATCATCAGCGTCACGAGTAGATTGGTGGGGAGAAACATCTTGGCCACTAACACTGGGCAAGAAGGGCAGTGACGGGTCAACACAACAGACTTCCCCTTAAGAGTCAAAACTACCAAGGCCTCAGACATAAACTCTGATGGAATACTGATCGATCTACAAAATTGCTCGACCACAAAAGAATGGGAGGCACCAAAATTAAATAGAACATTGGCAGCGCAAGCAGAAATAAGAAGAATACCCTCAACAACTCCACTAGTAGATGACCGCGGGTCGTGGTTTGGCTCCTGTTGCTCGGGATAAAATCGGCCCTGAGCTGGTAGGGGGAGAAAACTGGAAGACTGCAAATCCTGAGTTTGTGCCTACTCAGCTGTAATGCACACTCAACTAAGGGACTGGAACTATGGATATGCCCTCTTCGGCTACTGCTATCTATATTGTGGAGGTCTGCCTAGCTGCCTTTGCTGATGAGGAGGAGCCCTAGGAGTGGTGGCTAGAAACTGTGCTCTCTGCTATTGCTAAGGAGGATGAGGAGGAGGCAACTATTGTGGCCTCTACTACTATATGGGGGAGGGTAATCACGCCTCTGATGCCCACCTATCCACAACCGAAGTAAACACAAGAAAAGGAGCTGAAAAATGAAGCGACTGGTGGTGCTGATGATGATAATGAAGCTACTGGGCTATCTATACCCTGATTTTCCCCTCCTTCTCTGTTGACGGTGCTGCTTGGAGTTACTGGCCGATGTTCTCCTCTTCCGGTCTCCACCGGAACTCTACTCTCTCGATCTTTGGGTCATAGTCCAGTCCTCCTCATAGATCAATGCCCGATAAGTAACCTAATCGAACGTCTCCGAACAATGTCCTACCGGACGTCTACGAAGGGCAGGATGCAAGCCAGTCATAAATTGTAACGCCCGTGAAAAATCCATACTTGGGCTCGAGTATCAACTCGACCCGAAATTGCGTAGAATTCATTCCTTTAGAAAATATGACTAGGTTAGCTAGTGCAACGTTGGAATAGCTGGGAAATGGTCCCTGATCACTTTAAATACGTTCTACAAGGCCCGAAGCGAGTGGAACCAAGGGTGCTATAATGCTCTAAAGCCTCGGATCAAACTCTAAACCGGTTTGTTCTCTGGACCACTTTGAATCTTTGTATTGGATCTAGACCGCACGTTGAAAGTCCGATACCTCCTATCTTAGACCGTTAGAACCGTCTAGCTGGACTTGACACTCATTCCAAAAATCAAGTCAAACCGATAATCACAGGCTATTTCATTGAGCCCGGACCGAAGAGAGTGAGAATAGGGTTAGAATTGGAATTTGAAATTCAAATCTGGCACACAATTTGACGCATCAGTATTGAGCGTTCTGACCGTCAGAATACAGCCAAATTACACCCTTGGATCAGGAAAAATATCTATTATATATCACGAGACTTATAGGCCTGATCTTGGTGCGGTGACCGTTAAACTGAAACTGGGCCGCCACGTGCGATCTGGGAACCCAACCGGTCTGAAAACTGGATGTGTGCTAGATCCAGTATGCATGAGCTTAAGTCCGACCGCATTTGGCCTGGGGACCTCCAGAAATGCCCTTTTGGACCGAAACGGCCCCGATTTGGTTAGGCACCAAGTAAACATTGTTCCCAAGCCTATTTTGGGCATGTTTTAGGCTATAAAAGGGGTTGAAACCCTCACTCCTCTCTCCCATCCGAATTTGAGAGAAGCCCTAGCTTGGGAGAGAGAAAAAGAGTGAGAGATTGTGAGAGAGTGGGAGAGTTCTTCCTGCCACTTGTGCTACGTGTTGCACGTGCTTAAGCAACACTCCTCTACCGCTTTCCCGGCGATTCCACCGTGATCCTAGGTAAGTAAAAATCCTAAATAGTTGTTGATTTGAGTTTCCCTTGTTTCCATGGCGATGTAGCTTATGGATCTTATGTATTAGGCTCCTTACTCGCCGTAGACGAAGCATATACGCTCCGCTTCAATTCCCGAGTCTACAAGACACTAGGTGAGGATTTTAGATGCTTTGATTGACGGTTCCCAACGCTTTCAATGTCGTTTAATAGTAGATTCTTGACGGCATCGCCATTTGACATGTACAAAATGCTCTCCGTTTCCCGTTTCGTAAGCTAACGAAGAATATGAGATTTAGGGCATTTTAGTCATTTGTAGGAAGTACTGTTTACATTCATATTTTGCTGATGTGGTTGACATGGTTTGTTGTCGCATTAGGAAGTTAGGAATGCGTGCATAATTAGTTTGGAGAAGAGATTCGCCTAGTTGCGCACTTTGGGTCGACATACTATATGTAGACTTAAGTGTGTAGTGTATGTGTTTGTATAAATGCTTGTATTAGTATGTATTGAATTAAATGATGTTATTTGATAGTTTGGGATTGATTTTTCAATTATTATGCTGACCTAAATGATTTTCTACATGTTGACAAAATGCATGATTTCATTACATGCATGGAAAGTATGCCTTGAAGATTTGCTTAAGTTGAATGTTATAACATGTGCTAACATGCTCACATGATGTATTTCAATTCCAATACCTTTTTATAGTGTTAATGTAATTCCATAGATGTGTGGGACTTGACTTAGTCCAGGCAGTCGGTAACCGAGCGAATTCGTGGCTGACTGGTCATAGCCACGAACGACGCGTCGATGAATGTGATTCGTGTTGAGAGTTGGCGGCAGTGGTTAGGCCACGCGAAGTGTTTTACGCACTTCATGTCATTCAATTCGAGATGCGATCGCGCTAGTCGATCCCGTCAAGTAACCCGACTGGCCGATGTTTGTTCTCCTTGTATGTATCATAACTGCTTGAACCTAGGGTACTGAACTTACCATTGTAAACCCTATTAACCGTGGTACCTTGATCCACGAAGACTCATGAGCCGGGCATGGTGGTATGGGACACCGTGGTCGAGCTGTCGGCCTACGCTGGGGCCACAAACCTCCCCGTAGTGACCAATGAGCACCTTGACTCGTGAGCAGATTATGGTGGTATGGGACACTATATTCTAGCTGTCGGCCTACACTGATCAGGCGACGAGCCCTTTGTAGTGACCGCGAGCGTATTCTGAGTTCACGGGAGGCGACGACCCTTCCGTGCAGTAGAGTACAGTAGGCCTGTATTGATAAGGTGATGGGGGAGCGGTGCAACGAGTGCGAGCAACAGCCCTGGCAGCCCTTGCAGTGACCTACGAAATGTACATCGTATGAGATTACTAGGAGTGACGACCCTAGACAGGATCCGTGTTGGGATTGATACAAGGGAAGTACCTTAGTTTCCCAATCCTGCTGTTTGGAATGGACTAATAACAACTTGGTAATCATATCACCATAGCATTGCATGTGCCTGGAAGATGTGGAGCACTCTAGGGAGTGTGGCATGCCGCGGTCGTAAGATGTTGCCGCATGAGGGTGATCGTCGGTGAGGGCATACATCACGTCATATCATCTTGCATTAACAACAGTATTAGGATTGTCTGATTTACTGCTTTACTATTATCGCGTGATAGAATTGTGAACATGCTAATCTTTGCTCTATGATTCCACTGAGTTGATCACTCATTCCCACGTTACGGGATGGTGTTTGTAACACCCACCAGACCCTGTTGTAGTTGCAGGTGAGGACGAGATCCAGGAGGTGGAGCCGGAGATTGACAAGGACCAGGATGAGTTCTCGTATATGCAGTATCACGACGGCTTCCCGTAGGCGACCTGGATCGAGGGGACATCAGTGGGACTTTTCTTTTTGAACATTATTCTTTTGTTATGTATATGTACATGAGACTCAGTGATGTAGTCATACTTTGGAGACAGATGAGATTACTTTGTTTTTTTCATACAGTGATATATACATTGTTTAGTCTTCCGCTTGCTTTTATCACTGGATCTGAAGTATGAATTGCAGTTTTGGTATACTTTTACTCATGTGAATGCTTTAAATCAGACAACATTGAATCATAACCATTTTTGTTGCATAAGTGACGGTCTGGAACTCGGGAGTTGAGTTTATACACGACCCCCGATTTTCAGGGTGTTACATAAATCGACGAGCCCTCATCTTCTCATCACTGGTGAGATGAGGAACAAATCTAAACAAGGCTAAGAAATG
Organism: Magnolia kwangsiensis; assembly: GCA_037074715.1. Taxonomy (NCBI): domain Eukaryota; kingdom Viridiplantae; phylum Streptophyta; class Magnoliopsida; order Magnoliales; family Magnoliaceae; genus Magnolia; species Magnolia kwangsiensis. The sequence continues at coordinate 60,779,863 of CM073583.1, read as the reverse complement.
AGCCTTATACTGTGACACCAATAAATCACCCTGAAATAGGGTCTCAAACTCGATCGCCCTCTGAATCTGAACATTCTCTGGGAAGAGTTTCAGGTCAAAACGGACCACGAACTCCTCCCACGTCAAAAATGAAATCTGGCCCGACGATCTTAGATACGAATGACCACCAATGATGGGCTTCACTTAGAAGAAGATTGGTCATAAGGGATACCCTCTGATAAGTTAGACACTACATAGTGTTAAAAATCCTCGCGATCTCAGTGCGTCATGCCTCAACGGAAGAAGTGTTAGGATCACCCCTGAATCTCGGAGGATCATGCTATCTAAACTCTCAAAAAATAGCGCTAGTGCGCAGCAGATCACTTTGATCAAAAAATGGTGCGGCTGTAGGCTGACGAGTCTGTAACATGATAGTGACAAGCTGCATCAGCTGCTGAAAATGCTCGACACCTATAGGCACTGTTGGAAAAGTAGGAGCGGCACTCACCTCGGGCGGAGGCACGGGCGCTGCTGACAGAGCAGGAGCCTCTATAATGGGAACAATAGGCTGAGAAGGGGGAATCGATTGAGGAATTGGAGCAACTAGAGGCACGGGCACTACAGGCTCAACAAGCGCTACAGGAGGAATAGGTTGAATCAGATCCTTTAAAATGGGAGAAGGATGCGCTCGAGTAGAATGGATATCTCGGGCGCCTCGACCATGGGCACCACGACCACGGGTGCCACGACCACGGGTGCCACATCTAGGCGACATCATCTACAAGATAACGATGACGCAAGGAATCAAGACAATTATAGGCTTAATACAGACGAAAAGAAGGATCTCATGACACTACTTGTCCTAAGCTCTTATCAGACATGCGATGTTATCATGAGTAATTTTAGAATTACTTACTATGCTCTGATACCAAATCCTATCATGCCCCAGACTCAGTAAATGGATTCACAAGGAACTTAATAGCTGGTTCTGGCCACAACAGCCTCCTTAGTACCCCATTCTCAGCTCCTGAGGTAGGTTTCGATCCCGGGATCCTACAAGGAGGATTTTCATAATAGTATAACTATTTTTAATACGAGCATACTCAAGATCACAGCAAGTAACATCTCAAAAATTATAAAGAAACACATCACAAAATCTACTATGAATTTAAACTTTTACAAGTTACATAAGGTCTAAAAGTATATACATAAGATAATAGAAGAAGGAGAGAAAAGTCTACAACACTGGGTTTTGATATATTGATGCATATATGATTTTCTTGAGTAAAAACAGGGGCGCCAAAAATCTGTCTGTCGATATTATCGAGTCACCTCCGACGGACTTAAGATTTAAATATCGATGATATCGTTATGTATATCGATACATCAATAGTTCTGTCCAAATATATATGTGGTTGTTGGACACTTTTATCATCATTCCGATGGAATCGATATGGCATCAAGGACATCCACAGCGCAGGTCGATCATATCAATATGTGTATCAATAAAATTGACAAAGCAAGAAAACTTAGAGATTTTCTGATTTTTAAAAAAGTTTTCTAACTTAAAAACCGTATGATGTTTTAACTTGTTTTAAGGGTTTTATGTACCTGGTGTTTTGGGACATGGGATATGAGGCTTAGATTTACCTATGGCGAGCTTGTACACATCCGGTTGAGGCAGACACTTTGAATTGATATTTCTATGAGGCTCTGCAATCTGACTGGTTCAACACTCACGTTAATTGATAAATCAGGGCACTTTCAACACGACACCAAAACAGCAAAAAAAGGATAGTTGAAAACCGTCTCAAATGACCAAAAAGGATGGTCATGGACCGTCGCAGGGTGGTCATATTTTGGGGCGTTGTATTACTTAAAGAGACGGTTCATGACCGTCCTTCTTATTGACATTTGAAAGACGGTCATGGACCATTTGTAAAAAGGACAATCATGGACCGTCCTTAAAAAGGACGGTCATGAACCGTCTCTTTTGACAATTAAAAGGACGGTCATCAACCGTCCTTCAAAAGGACTGTTGTGAACCATCTCTTATAAGCCTTTAAAGGATGGTTATGGACCGTCCTTAAAAAGGACTGCTATGAACCGTCTCTTATGAGCCCCAAAAGGATGGTCATGGACCGTCCTTAAAAAGGACTGCTATGAACCATCTCTTATGACCATACAAATATGAGACGGTCGATATACAGCTGTTACAATATATTTCATCGTATTCTTCCTGATATACACTTGTTATATAATATATTTCATCATATTCACATTCACATCCATCTAAATCCAAACTATGTAAATCCATCCAAACATAAACTACATTCATCCAAACATAAATTACATCCATCCAAACACAAACAATCTTATCCACATTACATTCATCCATGCATAAATACATATAAGTTTAACATCATAAAGAAAAAAAGAAAAAAAATCAACAACAATTTCTTTTTGTGCCTTTCATCTAATAAAAAAATATTCAACCAACAAAACATTATAATTCAGAATCATGAAGAATTGCAGAAAATTCATTCGCTTTTTTTTTTCCTTCCAAAAAAGTGGGCACACTTTTTTTAAAAATAAAAATGATCATTAAAATAAAACTAATGCAAGCAAATAATGTAAAAAAGTGTTTCAATTCAAGTTAATAGAAACAACAATAAAAATTAAAGCTTTGTAAAAAAGGTGCATGTGTTAAAAGGGATACATTCTTGTTAGTTGCCATGTGATTAGGCTACATTATTATAGCAATCAGGTTCGGGTTCGGGATCGGGATCGGGATCAGGTTTAGGTTTGGGTTTTCAAGTTTAGGTTTAGGTTTAGGTTAGAGAGTTAAGATTAGGAATAGGTGTAGGTCTAGGTTTAGGGATTTGAGAATACATTTAGGTTTTAGGTTTAGGTTTAGGTTATAGGTTTTAGGTTTACAAGTTTAGGTTATAGGTTAGGTTAAGGTTTAGGTTATAGGTTTTGGTTTAGGTTTAGGTTAAGGTTTAGGTTAAGGTTATAGGTTTAGGTTAAGGTTTAGGTTAGGCTATAGGTTATAGTATATAGGTTATAACTTTAGGAAATTGAGAATAGGTTAAGGTTTAGGTTTAGGAAATCGGGTTCGGGTTTGGGATCGGGTTTTCAAGTTTAAGTTTAAGTTTAGGTTATGGACTTGAGATTAGGATTAGGTGTAGGTTTAGGTTTAAGGATTTGAGAATACATTTAGGTTTTAGGTTTAGGTTTAGGTTTTAGGCTTAGGTTTAGGTTATAGGTTTAGGTATAGGTTACACGTGTAGGTTATAGGTTTAGGTTTAGGTTAGGTAATAGGTTAAGGTTTAAGGAATTGAGAATAGGTTAAGGTTTAGGTTTAGGAAATCTAGTTCAGGTTCAGGTTTGGGTTTAGGTTTGGGTTTTCAAGTTTAGGTTTAGATTAAGGAGTTGTGATTAGGATTAAGTGTAAGTTTAGGTTTAGGGATTTGAGAATACATTTAGGTTTAGGTTTAGGTTTAGGTTTTAGGTTATAGGTTAAGGTGTAGGTTTTAGGTTTAGGTTAAGGTTAGGTTATAGGTTATAAGTTCAGGATATATGTTATAGGTTAAGGTTTCAGGTCATAGGTATTGGTTTAGGTTGAGGTTATAGGTTTTGGTTTAGGTTTAGGTTAAGGTTTAGGTTTAGGTTAAGGTTTAGGTTCAGGTTTATGTTTAAGTTATAAGCTATAGGTTTAAGGAATTGAGAATAGGTTAAGGTTGAGGTTTAGGAAATAGGGTTCGGGTTCGGGATCGGGTTTAGGTTTAGGTTTTCAAGTTTAGGTTTAGGTTTATGTTAGGGAGTTGAGATTAGATTAGGTGTAGGTTTAGGTTTAGGGATTTGAGAATACATTTAGGTTTTAGGTTTAGTTTATAGGTTAAGTTTTAGGTTTTAGGTTTAGGTTAAGGTTGGGTTATAGGTTGTAAGTTTAGGTTATAGGTTATAGGTTAAGGTTTTAGGTCATAGGTTTTGGTTTAGGTTAAGGTTATAGGTTTAGGTTAAGATTATAGGTTTAGGTTTAGGTTAAGGTTAAGGTTTAGGTTTAGGTTATAAGCTATAGGTTTAGGAAATTGAGAATAGGTTAAGGTTTAGGTTTAGGAAATCGGGTTCGGGTTCGGGATTGGGTTTAGGTTTGGGTTTTCAAGTTTAGGTTTAGGTTTAGGTTAGGGAGTTGAGATTAGGATTAAGTGTAGGTTTAGGTTTAGGGATTTGAGAATACATTTAGGTTTTAGGTTTAGGTTTTAGGTTAAGGTTTAGGTTTTAGGTTTAGGTTGAGGTTAGTTATAGGTTATAGGTTATAGGTAAAGGTTTAAGGTCATAGGTTTTGGTTTAGGTTAAGGTTATAGGTTTAAGTTTAGGTTATATGCTATAGGTTTAGGGAATTGAGAATAGGTTAAGGTTTAGGTTTAGGAAATCGGGTTCCGGTTCGGGATCGGGTTTATGTTTAGGTTTAGGTTTAGGTTAGGTGGTTGAGATTAGGATTAGGTGTAGGTTTAGGTTTAGGGATTTGAGAATACATTTAGGTTTTAGGTTTAGTTTATAGGTTATTCGTTTAGGTTTACGTTAAGGTTTAAGTTTAGGTTATAAGCTATAGGTTTAAGGAATTGAGAACAGGTTAAGGTTTAGGTTTAGGAAATTAGGTTCGGGTTTGGGATCGGGTTTATGTTTGGGTTTTCAAGTTTAGGTTTAGGTTTAGGGAGTTGAGATTAGGATGAGGTGCAGGTTTAGGTTTAGGGATTTGAGAATACGTTTAGGTTTTAGGTTTAGGTTAAGGTTAGGTTATAGGTTATAGGTTAAGGTTGTAGGTCATAGGTTTTGGTTTAGGTTAAGGTTATAGGTTTAGGTTATGGTTTAGATTTAGATTTAGGTAATAAGCTATAGGTTTAGGGAATTGAGAATAGTTTAAGGTGTAGGTTTAGGAAATCGGGTTCGAGTTCATGATCGGCTTTAGGTTTTGGTTTTCAAGTTTAGGTTTAGGTTTAGGTTAGGGAGTTAAGATTAGGATTAGGTGTAGGTTTTGGTTTAGAAATTTGAGAATATATTTATGTTTTAGCTTAAGGTTTAGGTTTTAGGTTGAGGTTAGGTTATAGGCTATAAGTTTAGGTTATAGGCTATAGGTTAAGGTTTTAGGTGTTTTGGTTTAGGTTTTAGGTTAAGTTTATGCTATAGGTTATAAGTTTAGGTTATAGGCTATAGGTTAAGTTTAAAGGTCATATGTTTTGGTTTAGGTTAAGTTTATAGGTTTTGATTTAGGTTTGGGTTTGGGTTAAGGTTTAGGTTTAGGTTATAAGCTATAGGTTTAGAAAATCGAGAATAGGTTAAGGTTTAGGTTTAGGAATTCGAGGTTCAGGTTCGGGATTGGGTTTAGGTTTGGGTTTTTAAGTTTAGGTTTAGGTTTAGGTTAGGGAGTTGAGATTAGGATTAGGTGTAGGTTTAGGTTTAGGGATTTGAGAATACATTTAGGTTTTAGGTATAGGTTTAGGTTATAGGTTATAGGTTAAGGTTTAGGTTTTAGGTATATGTTAAGGTTAGGTTATATGTTATAAGTTTAGGTTATAGGTTATAAGTTAAGGTTTTAGGTCATAGGTTTTGGTTTAGGTTAAGGTTTAGGTTTTGGTTAAGGTTTAAGTTTAGGTTATAAGCTATAGGTTGAGGGAATTGAGAATAGGTTAAGGTTTAGGTTTAGGAAATCGAGTTCGGGTTCGGGATCGGGTTTAGGCTTTGGTTTTCAAGTTTAGGTTTAGGTTTAGGTTAGGGAGTTGAGATTAGGATTTGGTGTAGGTTTAGGTTTAGGGATTTGAGAATACATTTAGGTTTTAGGTTTAGGTTTAGGTTTTAGGTTATAGGTTAAGGTTTAGGTTTTAGGTTTATGTTAAGGTTAGGTTATAGGTTATAAGTTTAGGTTATAGGTTATAGGTTAAGGTTTTAGGTCATAGGTTTGGGTTTAGGTTAAGGTTATAGGTTTAGGTTTAGGTTAAAGTTTAGGTTTAGGTTAAGGTTTAAGTTTAAGTTATAAGCTATAGGTTTAGGGAATTGAGAATAGGTTAAGGTTTAGGTTTAAGAAATCAGATTCGGGTTTAGGTTTGGGTTTTCAAGTTTAGATTTAGGTTTAGGTTAGGGAATTGAGATTAGGATTAGGTGTAGGTTTAGGTTTAGGGACTTGAGAATACATTTAGGTGTTAGGTTTAGATTTAGGTTTTAGGTTATTGTTTAAGGTTTAGGTTTTATTTAAGGTTTAGGTTAGGGTTTATGTTTAGATTATAAGCTATAGGTTTAGGGAATTGAGAATAGGTTATGGTTTAGGTTTGGGTTTTCAAGTTTAGGTTTAGATTTAGGTTAGGGAGTTGAGATTAGGATTAGGTGTAGGTTTAGGTTTAGGGATTTGAGAATACATTTAGGTTTTAGGTTTAGGTTTATGTTTTAGGTTATAGGTTAAGGTTTAGGTTTTAGGTTTAGGTTAAGGTTAGGTTATAGGCTATAAGTTTAGGTTATTGGTTATAGGTTAAGGTTTTAGTTCATAGCATTTTGTTTAGGTTAAGGTTATAGGTTTAGGTTAAGGTTTTAGTTTTGGTTTAGGTTATAAGCTATAGGTTTAGGGAATTGAGAATAGGTTAAGGTTTAGGTTTAGGAAATCAGGTTCGAATTCGGGTTCGGGTTCGGGTTTACGTTCGGGTTTTCTAGTTTAGGTTTAGGTTTAGGTTAGGATGTTGAGATTAGGATTAGGTGTAGGTTTAGGTTTAGGGATTTGAGAATACATTTAGGTTTTAGGTTTAGGTTTAGGTTTTAGGTTATAGGTTAAGGTTTAGGTTTTAGGTTTAGGTTATACGTTTAGGTTATAGGTTATCGGTTAAGGTTTTAGGTCATAGGTTTGGGTTTACGCTAAGGTTATAGGTTGTGGGATTTAAGAATAGGTTTAGGTTAAGGTTGTAAGTATAGGTTATAGGTTTAGGTTTTGGAATTTGAGAATAGGTTTAGGTTAAGGTTATAAGTTTAGGTTAAGGTTATAAGTATTGGTTTAGGTTCTAGGTTAAGGTTTAGGTTTAGTTTATAAGTATTGGTTTTGGGATTTGAGAATAGGTTTAAGTTGTGGTTATAAGTTTTAGTTAAGGTTATAAGTATACTTTATAGGTTTAGGTTAAGGTTATAAGTATAGGTTTAGGTTTTAGGTTAAGGTTTAGGTTTAGGTTATAAGTATAGGTTTTGAGATTTGAGAATAGGTTTAGGTTAAGGTTATAAGTTTAGGTTATGGTTGTAAGTATAGGTTATAGGTTTAGGTTTAGGTTATAAGTATAGCTTTTGGGATTTGAGAATAGGTTTAGGTTAAGGTTGTCAGTTTAGGTTAAGGTTATAGGTTAAGGTTTAGGTTTAAGTTATAGATTAAGGTTTAGGTTTAGGTTATAAGTATAGGTTTTGGGATTTGAGAATAGGTTTAGGTTAAGGTTATAAGTATAGGTTTTGGTTATAGGTTAAGGTTTAAGTTTAGGTTATAAGTATAGGTTTTGGGATTTGAGAATAGGTTTAGTTTAAGGTTATAAGTTTAGGTTAATGTTATAAGTATAGGTTTAGGTTATAAGTTAAGGTTTAGGTTTAGGTTTTATATATAGCTTTTGGAATTTGAGAATAGGTTTAGGTTTAGGTTATAGGTTTTAAGTTTAAGTACTTGAAACTAGGTTTAGGTTATAGGTTTAGGGTGTGGTCCCTACAAATACAGATATAAACATGGCCTGTCCAAATGGTCAGGCCCTTCCAATGTTGTCCATAAGAAATGGATAGCTTCATCATGGTCATAACAGCGGTTCCCACCTTTCAGGCACCCCCATTCATCCAGATAGCTTCGACGCACATCCGGGTCTGCTCCATTAATTTTGAGCAAATACATCAACACGGCCTGTTCAAATGGTCAGGCCCCTCTAATGCTGTTCAAAGGAAATGGATAGCTTCATCATGGTCATAACAGCGGTTCCCACCTTTCAGGGACCCCCGCTCATCCGGATAGCTCCCACTCACATCCAAGTCTGCTCCAATAATTTCGAGCAAATACATAAACATGGCCTGTCTAAAAGGTTAGGCCCCTCCAATGTTGTCCATAGGAAATGAATAACTTAATCATGGTCATAACAGTGGTTCCCACCTTCCAAGTAACCCTGCTCAATATCCGGATAGATCCGACGCACATCCGAGTCTGCTCATTTAAATAAAATAGATTATTAAGATCATTTAAATAAAATCAAGTCCAATCAGCAATCTGACCTGGAGGATTTTTTTAGCATTGTTGACGGCACGTCGAACCTTATTTAAATTTAGGTTACAATCTGTAGCCACTGATGCTATTTATTTTTCTGTGAAGTTGGCGATGATTTCTACATCAAACCCGACGAAAATAGCATTCTGATTTATAAAAAAACTAATGAAACAAAGGAAATGGTGAAGTATCCAGATCTTCAATCAATTTATTAATTATTACAAAAAATAAAAGAAAAAATTTCAAGAAAGAAAAGGAAAACAAAAAGGAAAAATTCCCTCATAGCTAATAACATTTGTTTCGCAAAAGGAAAATTCCATCATAGCCAATAACATTTGTTTCATAAATAAAGGAAATGGTGAAGTATCCAGATATCCATGTAATGTTTAGTCACTACAAGAAAAGGGGGCTTTAGCCTCGATTCAAAACTGTGGCTAAAAAGGTTAAAAATTGAGGCTAGCCTTTAGCCTCAGTTTTGCCTTAGTTATCAAAATCGAGGTTGAAACCCCCGTGGGCTAAAGGCTTTAGCCTCAGTTTTAGCAACCAAGGCAAAAATGACTTTTATAGCCTCGGTTCTTTAAGTGAGGTTAAAAGAACCTTTTAGCTTTAGTTTTCTCTAAATGAGGCTAAATCAAAATTTTAGCCTCCATTGTTTCCAATTGAGACTAAATCTAAAATTTAGCCTCAATTGCCTCCAACCGAGGCTAAAGCCTTTAGCCACGAAAATTTCAGCCATGGTTATCAACAACTAAGGCTAAAACCAAGCCTCGGTTACAAATTGAGGCTAAAATGTTTAATTTTTATAAATATTTATTTAAAATACTAATCCATTCATTCAATCCACTCATGAAACAATCAATCATGAAAACCTCAATTCCAACAAAACAGTTAACAACAGTCTATTTAAAGTTTTCAAAACAAACTCAATCAAACTATTACACAACATTAGGTTCCACAAATAATACAAAGTCACAATGCAAGATTTTGGTATGACTTTTGCTTGGTTGATGAACAACTACAGCTTGTTCGGTTGTCTGAAAGCATCTGCAAAGAAGAACTCGCCATTAACAATAATTTATAGTGGAGTCCATCGTATTGACTGTTCAGATCGCTCCACTGGCATGTCCGTGGCTCCTTATTTTACTTTTAACAGCTCTAGAGGTTTCTTTCTCAGTATTTCATTGTCAAAAAAGTAAAGTTACCATATGAAGTCTAAAACAGACTTGTTTTACACATGTACAAGAATTTGGATATCCGAGCATAAACATATGAGAGAAAAAGAAATGAAAGAAACCTTCATTGCTACTTTGCAATAAGACAAAAACATCAATATTATTGTGATATCTGTCAAAAATGGTACAGATCTTCAGTGGGGGAAAATTTTATTCAATCCAATAGTCAGTTTATGGATGCTAGCAGAATATATCAACCTGTATGCATGCACACAAACATTGTACATGTGGCATAAGCATGTGGCGATTGAATGCTAGAAAGAGTGCTAGTATCAACAGATAAAAATCTCACTAGGAATAAACAAATATACTAAAGAGGTATAAAACAAGTTGGTTCAGGTCAAGTACTTATTGAACACATCTCACTCAATTTTATTCAATGCATACACCATGGTTCTTCACAAACTGTTTGATTAGGGACCTAATAGCTAACACTTCAAATGTGCTAGGAAGGTAATTTTTTTTAAAAGTCCATGTATGGTGGAGCATACCAGTTCAATTGTGCGTATAACCATCCAAATCTCAAAGGACAAGTAATTTTATGGATACTTACAGTAGGAGAAAAAAAACCATAACAACAGTAGATGATTAAAACTCACTATGGAAGGGATTCTTAGATGGGTGAGAACATAAGAATATCCTTGCATGACTTTATCCGAAGGGAATGGCCATAACTGTTATGTGGATCCTGCATCATGATTGTCGATGAATGTGACACTCTTTTCTGGTCACAATCCAACCATTCCGGGCAGCCTCCCATCCACGTTCTTCATCCGCCACAATTCCCCTTGCATTGCAGCTTGGAGAACCCCTTTAGTTGTAAAATCAAAGGCTGTCACAATCCACTAGCTGTTTGAACCCAACCACCAGCTCCAACAATTTCAATAGTAAACCAAGCAGTTGTGGGTACTCTTTGTATGGAGCAATCACATAACTGCCAAATGAAAGAAATCAATCCGACATTAATCAAAACTACGGATTATCGCTATGAGTTATAGAAACTTATTTAAAGGGAAACTCAAAATGCATCCCCAGTTCAGTTAATATAAATGCTCACGGATCAAGAAGTAGAACAGTAGAGAGTTAACCTGGGCTCGGCTTTTGTAGACACAATCTTGGGGAGTTCTCATTAAAAGAAATTAGAGAGGACCAGTTTGGACCAATACTTACAAGGAAAAATAAAATTCATAAAGGTAGAAGCCCTGCTCGAGTCTTTTTCTAGTGTGAGATGAAACTGATTTCAATTTGGCTTTAGCAATCATAACTAGTGATAGTTTAGATTCTAATTTTAAAAAGGAATGGATATCCCACCGTAACAGGAGCAACACCATAACACCATTTGTTCACCAGATTTTTCAGGTTGGTTATAGTTTTCATGCAACCATTCAAACCGGCTGCTACAATGTGATAGCAGATATGTTACAAAATGCTTGCATACAAGATGGTGGGCCCATATGAAAATGATGGATGAAAATAGGCAACACTACTACACTTCTAAGACACATTCCAAACATCATATTGTTTGAACAGTCCTGACATATGAATTAGTGGGCATCTTTTTTGTTAAAATAGGAACATTGGAATTTTCACTTTTTAACTTTCCAATAAATATCCCATGTTGGAAATGTGGCTACATGGCCATTAAATCAGCCATATGTTGATGATGATGATGCAATAGCCCAACCCATGACCCGATTCCTGCTTTTAATCATAAGAAAATTCTCTCTAATTAATGAGGAACGATCACATACAAACATTGGATGTTATGCTTACTATGCTACCCTGTTATTAGGACTGCTCATAATAAACTATGTACCTGAGCTTCACACGTGGCGGATCCTCTATTCTTGAAACACATTGCCTAATTTTCAGTCCCAAACTGGAAAATATGTTTGCCATACTCCAGTTGAACGTTTTGGATCTTTTGACATAGTGGACTATTGCAAGCATATGGGTGACACTCCCCTATGTGCAAACAGCCTAAAAACAAATTATGCATGGAATAAGAATTTCAATGGAACTATTTACTACATTGTTCCCTGTGTGAATTGGTGTTTTAGGAACTCCAAACTCAGCAAACAGACAATTAATTAAAGTAGGGATCAAGGATGACAAGTACCTTGAGTTCTGCACCGATTTTTGCAATATTTTGCCAGAAAATAAAAAAAAGAATCATTTTTTAGTAAGTGCAGTTTTCATACCTAATATATCCATAGCTCAAGACCCTTGCTAACAAGCCCCATGAATGCATGAGTAGGATTCCTAGCACAAACTTGTTTAATATAATAAAACAAAACCCATGAAAGGCTGAGTTAAATCAATTCAATTTTAGTTTCTATGATAATGTAGCTAAAGAATTTTCCAATTTACACTGAAATAATTGATAATACAATACATTGTATCCAACATTATACTCTTAAACAGAGGATTGTTTAAGAAAAGAGAACAATCTTTGTTTGCTAAAACAAGATGAAATCATTTTTACGCGTCTACCAAACAAGGCCTTAATAAACCATGTCGGACAAGGCACATGCTGGTTGAGTAATTATGGTAAATAGTTTAGTCATTACAACCACAAGATTAGTAAGAAATGAAGCTCATGGTCTGAGAACAACTTTTCTAGTTCCTGTTCTGATATAATAGAGATACTTAACTTTCCAGTGATGCTTCTTTAACTTCTTTGTTAACTTGCATGACATCACTCTAAATAGATTCTAGGACCATTCCCAACCTGTTTAATGAAGTTTCCATCAGTCTGATTCTGTGTTCGAGTTCCTCACTGACATGGCCTATTCAGACAAATCAAACTTAGCCTCTCCCAGGAGCAAACATATGCAAAAGCACAAGCTACACACAATGTAGCCTGCTTAACCCATGCATTGTTTTAAAAAGGCTAAATTTTCTTGGTTAAAATTCTAAAATTCCAATTAGTGTTATTTTAGTCTTATTGCATAAAAATGCCAGTGGGTTATGGATCATCCAAAGATCTTACAAGCTTACATCTATTATCTGGAGCAGAAGTTGAACTCCATCTGTGGATAATATTGTTGGATGATCTTGACATTGGCATTTGAGTATCTTCTCGCGTGTAAGTAACAGACACCAATCAAGAAATCCGCTTCAATGAGTTGTCGTGAGAACCGAATCTCTAAATTTACAATGTGCACATGATTAGTCGAGAAGAAAAAGAAGTGTTGCCAAAGATGTGAAGAAATAGCAACTCAAGAAGGATCTGGAAATTTTGGCAGCAGCAACAGAGATGGTAGCAAAGATTATACTCATCAATCCAGATATATGCATCTAATATTTTCTTAAATTTGGCAAAAATTCTTGATAAATTTAAAAGCCAGTGGACTTCTATGAATTCCACAGTCTTATAAGACCAAACATGCACCCGTACACATGAAAAAATTGGATCTAATTAATGCAGGATGACATTTATTTTCATTTATTTTTTTTATACTAGACATCATTCTCATCCTGTACAATTTATTTACAAAAATTAATTATAATAGTTCATGCATAGTGGAAACTCTTCATAATACCAAACTTCAAAAGCGAAATACCTGAGTGCAACTTGTCTTGAAAAAAATTTGAATTGGTTTTTTATGAATTTTTATAGAAAATGAAATATTATTATTTTTCTATGCTTGAAAATTTATCATAAATTTCTCATAGTATAGGAAATGAAAGTGACTTAAAGATGAATTCATCTAAAAGTGACACCTAATTCCCCCAAACCTTGGAATATCAGGAAAAATTGGGCTTCCAAAAATATTCTCGATCACTTTCAAAGATGAGAAGAAAAAATTTAACTTCAATTAAAGCATTCACTCCTTTCAAGTGTATCCTAACAACTCAATTAAGAGGAAATCAAAAGCATACCAAAGACATGTATGAGTGCAACTTATTCCTCTGAAACTTAGAAACTTGTAAGTGCTATGATTTCATATCCCTTTGGTTGTCAAATTTTGTGGTGCCAAAACCTATATCAATGTCTTGTATATCTTGTGTTTCATGTTTGAGATTATTCTTTACTTCAAGACATCACATTTCAAGACAAGAACTTAAATGAAGAAAGTTTCAAGTCATGGATGAAGTATTCAAGAATAGAAGTCTTCAAGTATGCATGTTCAAGATTCAATCAAGTATAAGTATAATAGAAGACTTTGTCAACTCAAGAAAGGATCAAGAAGACTTTGTCAACTCAAGATAGGATCAAGCTCAAGAAGGCCTACTACAAGATTTGTATATTCTCAAGCTTCTCTTAAGGGTCATCTGGGTGTACAGACTTTCAATGTCCATCTCACTTTTAAGGTTTGTTTGACCTTAGATTGACCTTAGGATGGGATTTACTGTAGGTCATTTTGTATACATAATTCATATATTTTAATATGCTTGATCGGGCTGTTCTAAGACCAGTCCTAGGGACTTCAAGACTAGTCCTAGCTCTGCTAGGACCAGTCTTAAGTTTTTAAGGACCAGTCCTAGGTTGCTGAAGATTTTTATATCTTTCTGGTTGTCCTACGACCAGTCCTGTGAGCTGTACGACTCATCCTTCAACCAGTCTTAGCCCTACGACTCAAACTCCAGCAACTAAATTGGGGGTCCTACGACCGGTTGTAGGTGACCCACGACCAGTCGTAGGTGGCCCACGATCGGTCGTAGGCTACCCAAGACCAGTCGTGGAACAGAAAATCCTTGTCCCGCGGAAATCTTTAAAAATATTTGAAGCTGCGACCAGTCGTAGATGGGATTTTTTAGGCTATAAATAGAGCACGAACTTCAGAGTTTTAGTAATTCAATTCAACTCTATTCAAGCATTCTTTGGGCTATACTCTGAGATAAGTTTGTGTTTATTTTAAGCTACTTTGTGCTTATTTAATATTCCTTTTGCTAGCTTATTTATTATTTGATTTTGATCTACATTCCAATCTTATTTGAAAAGGAAAATTTCAAATATTCCTTCTTCTTAGATTCAAAATCAAATAGAACTAGCCCTTTTGATTTAAAATCAATTAGACTTAGAACCATTCTTAAAGTGAGTATTGGACTTTGAATGTTGAATCAAACTTCTACTCCGATTGGTTCTACCGGGCTACTTCAAAAGGAGATTCAGGTATTTTACATTTGTGTAATTTACTTTCTTTGGTTTTGTTTGAGATTTGCCAGAAAAATCTCATTGTATTGGTTATCTGAGGAGAGCCAGAAAACTCAGATTGTGAGGGTTTTTGGATTGTGTAAGCCCGAGATCAAAGACACAATTGTGAAGGTTTTAGGTGAACCTGTGAAACCTATTTTGATAGTGCATGCTAATATCCCCTGTGTGAGGATATTAGGAGTGGAGTAGCATTCTGTGTGGCTGTTGAATAACAGTTGGTGTACACACAGGCGAACCACTATATATCGTTGTGTTGTGGATGTGCTTTATTCTTTCATTTCTTTATTCATTCAGTTTTGTGATTTGTATTCGTGGATGAATGTTGTAATCTTTTTATTCCAAGCAAGTGTGGGGAATGTTGTAATAACTTAGGATTTATTTCTGCAAGTTATTTTGATTGCTTTGCCTTTTTCATTCCTCATTGGTTTGTGATACAAGGACGTTCTAGAAGTAAGGTTATCCTACCTTAAACCTTTGGTTTTTGGTGTGAGGTTGTCCTTAGAACTGATAGAGTATCATTCTCTTTATTTTAGGCTATTGAGATTTCTTTCAATTCAGCATTGTGCTTTATTTCTTATATTATTCTGTTATTTTATTTTTATTTGGCATTGCCCTATTCACCCCCCCTCTAGGGCATATAGCTAGGCCCCTTTCAAGTGGTATCAGAGCCTAATAGCTCATGCTTATTGTTTATTTATTGGATTTATTTCCTGAGCTAACGATCTAAGCTATATTAAGATGTCAAATTTTGATAGCCTATCAGTCACTAGGCCACCACCCTTTAATAGCACAAATTATGCCTATTGGAAAGCCAGGATGAGAATCTTCCTTAAATCCTTAGATGAAAGTGTGTGGCTGGCCAAAGTGAATGACTGGAACCCTCCTATCACTGAAGTTACTAATGTCGATGGTTCAAAATCAATGAAAGTAACGGCTTATTCTCTTTGGACCACACTTCAGAAAAGTGAGAGTAGTGCCAATGCAAAAGCACTAAATGCAATTACTTATGCATTATCACCAGATGAATTCAAAAGAATCATCTCTTGTGAAAATGCAAAACAAGCATGGGATGTATTAGAAATGACACACGAGGGTACATCTATTGTCAAGAAATCTAAAGTCTAACTCCTCACAACTAAATTTGAAGAAATTCATATGGAGGAGAATGAGATGTTTATGGACTTCTATACTAGATTGAATGACATTGTGAACTCTATGTGATAGAATCCCAGAAAGTAAAGTGTACACAAAGATACTACGCTCACTTCTTGAACGGTTCAATTCTAAAGTAATCGCGATTCAGGAACTTCGTGATACGGATACCATGAGGGTTGAGGAACTAGTTGGTTCACTTCAAACCTACGAGTTGTCCTTTAAAGCTCCTACAGGAAAATCTATTGCTCTCAAATCATCTAAAAATGTTTCACAAGAGAACACTTTGGATTTAGAAAATTTCGAAGATGATATGGTGCTTTTAGCAAAAAAGTTTTACAAAATTTTTAAAAGCAAGAAAAAAGTTAATTTTCAAAAATCAAATGATAAGAGACGATCTAAACCTAGAACTCGAATCTTTGAAAGATAGTCAATGTTACAACTGTCAAGAGTATGGGCACTTAGCTAACAAATGTCCTAAAAAGGACAAATCAAAAAAGAAAAGCATGATGACTACTTGGGATGAATCGTCTGATTCTGAATCCTCTTCTAAATCAGAAGATTCTGAAACCGAGTTGGGCGATGATGTTAAAGCCCTTATGACTCTAGCCAAGGTCACCTTTTCAGATATTGATGATATATCTAGTGAAGAAAATCTGAATAGTGATTGCGATAATGAAGATGATCTTCAGGATGCTTATAATGCCCTTTATAAGGAGAGTTGTAAAATTGCTGTCAAGCTTAAATTATAAAAAGAAAAATTTTCTAAGCTTAAGGAAGATAATGAGTCTCTTGTTTTAGAAAAGTCTCATATTTTTTATTCTTTTGAAAAGACCAAAGGTGATTTAGATTTCAAAACCTCCAAATTTAAAGATTTGAGATCCAAAAATGAGAAACTCAAAAAAGAGGTAGCTTCTCTTCTGAGTTTGAAAGACACATGGAGATATGCCCAAGGTGATCCTAAATTGAAAAAATTATTTTTCGGATTAAGAAAATGTGGCGATCGATCCAGTTTGGGCTATGATAAGAATACATCTCCTAAACAAAAGAACATTGCTCCTAAATTTGTTAAAGGAGAGTCTTCAATCTAAAAATAAAGAATACTTATCAAGATTTTTCCAAAAATTCAAGGACTTTTCAAAAAACTAAAGGTAGCCATGTCAACTTTGATTTTCAAAACTGAAATCCATTGGCTGAAAAAATAATTGATCTACTCAAGGAGCTATTAAAGTCTAACTCTATAGGTCTCTCCTATAACAACAGACAGAAAAGGACCATCTATACTCCTAAACCCAAAACAATTCTGAAATGGGTTCTTAAAGTTGCTTGCTTGGTTGCCCACACTACTTTCAAAGCTACAAGCCATTTAAAGTGGTACCTAGATAGTGGTTACTCCAGGCATATGACAGGTGACAAAGCTTTATTCACACGGGTCAGTCACATTTGGTGATGAAAGTAATTGTAAGATCATTGGCCAAGGTACGGTTCAACTTTATAACCTTCCCCTATTTAAGAATGTTTTGTATGTTGAGGGCTTAAAACACAACGTACTTAGCATTTCTCAGATATGCGATAACAACCATAGTGTGAAGTTTTTGAGATTCTTAATAAAAAGGGTTCTGTTATATTAAGTGGTCACAGAACTTCTAAAAACTATTACATCGTTAGTGATGCAAGCTCATCTACTCAATCATGTTACATGGTCCATACCGATGAGACTGAATTATGGCATAAACACCTTGGACATGTACACTATCGGAACTTATTTAGATTGAGAAAAAGAGAACTAATTAGAGGTCTACCAAAATTGCAAAAAGTAGAAAAAATATGTGGAGAGTGCCAGTTGGGCAAACAGACTAGGAACTCTCACAAGAAAGTGAACTCCAATACCACATCTAGACCACTCGAGCTTCTCCATATGGATCTTATTGGACCAACCGGATCGGAGAGTCGAGGAGACAAAAAATACATCTTGGTTATCGTAGATGACTATACCAGATTCACTTGGGTATCCTTCTTAAAAGACAAAACTGAAACCCTAGATGAAGTGAAAAAGGTTGTTAAACGAATCCAAAATGAGAAAGGTTCTCATGTTAGTAAGATTCGTAGTGATCATGGATCCGAATTCGAAAACAGTAGTTTTGAGAAATTCTGTAGCGTTTAAGGAATATCACATGAATTCTCTACGCCCAAATCATTGCAACAAAATGGTATAGTTGAAAGAAAAAACAGAGTACTTCAGGATATGGCTAATGTTATGTTGAATAGCATAAAGCTCTCTAGAAATCTTTGGGCTGAAGCAGTTAATACCGCATGTTATATTATTAATCGGGTTTATACCAGTAAATCTGATAATAAGACTGCTTATGAATTATGGTTTGAAAAGAAACCTACTATCAAATACTTTCAGGTTTTTGGCAGCAAGTGCTATATTTTACATGATCGTGAAAATTTGGGAAAGTTTGATACGAAGAGTGATGAAGGCATTTTTCTTGGTTATTCTTTGAACAGTCGAGCTTATAGGGTTCTAAATAAGAGAACTGGTGTGATTCAAGAGTCCATCAATGTGGTCATTGATGATCATTTGAATACACCAGCTCCGAGTTCAGATGATGATGGAGCTCTTATTATCAACAAACAAGATATCTCATCAAGTTAAAAAGAATCTGAACTAAGGACTATCAAAGATCATCCAACCAATCAAATACTTGAAAAACCTCTCACTGGAGTTCGTACTCGGAAACAACTTGAGAACATATGTAATTATGTTTGTTTTACATCCCAAATAGAACCGGTTAACGTGAAAGAAGCACTTTCTGACAAAAATTAGATAGTTGCTATGAAGGATGAACTTAATCAATTTGTTCGTAATGATGTCTGGATCTTATTCCTAGACCTAAAGATAAACATATTATTGGAACAAAATAGATCTTTAAAAATAAGTCTGATGAGCTTGGAAATATAATACGAAATAAGGCTAGACTGGTTGTACAAGGGTACACTCAGATTGAAGGCATCGATTATGATGAAACCTTTGCTCCAGTCGCTCGCCTTGAATCAATCAGACTTTTTATTTCCATCGCATGCTTTAGAAAATTTAAGATTTATCAGATGGATGTAAGGAGAGCCTTCTTGAATGACGATTTACATGAAGGAGTGTATGTTGAACAACCTTCAGGGTTTGAAGACCCCAAGTTATCTGACCATGTATTTCGTCTCAAAAAGGCTCTCTATGGTCTAAAACAAGCGCCCAGGGCATGGTATGCGAAATTGACTAAATTCTTACTTAGTCATAGCTTTCAAGTAGGAAGTGTCGATAAGACGCGCTTTGTTAAGAAGCATAACAATGATATTTTGATGGTTCAAATTTATGTTGATGTTATTATTTATGGATCAACTTGGTCTAACATGTCTATTGAGTTTGCAGAGTTAATGAAATCAAGGTTCGAAATGAGCATGGTTGGCGAACTAAACTATTTCCTAGGGTTGCAAGTAAAACAACAAGCTGATGAAATTTCATTTCCCATACCAAATATGCTTCAAACTTGGTTAAAAGGTTTGGATTTGAGAATGGTAAGAACTTTGATACTCCTATGAGTACAATGTTAAGACTCTCAAAAGACTCTACAGGTAAAGATACAGATCCTAAATTATATCGTAGCATGATTGGTAGTTTGTTGTATCTTACTACAAGTAGACCTAATATTGCGTTAAGTGAATTTGTGCAAGATATCAGTCTAATCCTAAGGAATCACATATTACTACTGTTAAATGGATTATTAGATATGTCGTAAGTACTATAAATCTGGGTCTATGGTACCCTTTTGATACTAGTATTCAATTAGCTGGGTACTCAGATGCTGATTGCGCCGGTAATATCGATGATAGAAAATTAACCAGTGGTGGTTATTTTTACATTAGATATTGCTTAGTTTCTTGGTTCAGTGAGAAGCAAAGCTCAATATCACTCTCCACTGCTGAGGCTGAGTATATTACAGCTGGATATGCATGTACACAACTAGTTTGGATGAAACGCATGCTAAGCGATTATGGAATTAATCAAGATTCAATGATCTTACATTGTGATAATTCCAGTGCTATAAATATTTCCAAAAATCCAATCCAGCATTCACGTACTAAGCACATTGAAATTAGGTATCATTACATTCGTTAGTTGGTTGAAGAAAAAGTTATTTCTTTGGAATATATATCAACCGAAAATCAACTTGCTGATATATTTACTAAACCGCTCGACAAAAGTAGATTTAATAAATTAAAATTTGATCTTGGTATGTGCATTTTACATTGAGTATTCTTCCTTACATGTATCATAGTGTATTATATTTAATATTATTTATGTTTAAATTTTATTTTTTTCATTAAAATATGTATTTTTGGTCGATACTCGACCGGTCGTGGATGTACATGATCAGTCGTGGTACGACCGATCATGCACCGCACTCAATCGGCCGTGGAGCTCGTGAACATGATATAATTTGAGAAAATCTCCTTCTTCTTCATTTTCACTCCAACCTACGACGAGTCATGGCTCGACCTGTCATAGGATTTCTTATTTTTCTTCAAGGTGAGTCATATTTCATCATTTTTCTTGAGGATTCATGCTCTCTATGCTTTGATTTGATCATTGTATAGCTAGATTTCATCTCTTGTTGGGTTTTTTAAGGGTTTCTTCTCAATTTGTTGATCTAGAGAAAACCCATCCTTTCTTTTGTGCATTTCTCTTGCTCTTTGTATATCTTTTTGAATATGGATGCTAGAGAGAAGAAGAAAACATCCCGTGGTCCATCCTCATCTAGATCTATACCGATAACAAAACAGCACCTTCAGTCACCCGAAGATGATTCTCAAGATGTCATCTCAAGATGTATGGGATTTACATGTCCGTAATGTTATCGTTGAGCATACCATTGATCTCAATCACATTGCTCCATATGGTATTGTCTCTCTCCTTGAATCTATTGGCTGGACTAACATTTTACTTTGGGGTGGGCCTACATACCAGTCTATTGCCCAATCAATGGTTGCATGCATCTCAGAATTTTCTCTTGATAATTTAACTTTTTCAATTGATACTAGAGAAGGAAAATTTGAAGTAGACCGTCATTTGATATCGGGTATTATGGATATACCCGTTAATGATGAAGGTATACCGATTCATACTCTATACAACAAACCATCTGAATCGAAAAAACGTATGTTGACAAGAGATTTATGCAAAATTGATGCGTAATGGACACACAAAGGGAATGCGCTCCCTTCAAAGTATCTGTTACCTAGATACAGAGTGTTACATCATTTTTTTATTTCAAATGTGTATTCTCGGTCCAGTAATAAAACTAAGTTAACTTCCTTCATGGTTCGTGTGTTGCATTCTATTACTTCTGGTACCATGGTCTGTCTTCCTTCTTTGATTTGTTATTTTATTATACAGTTTCGTCTCCATCCAGGTCATAGTGATATTCCGTTTGGATATCTTATGACTGTTTTAACCACTCACATGCTTGTCGATAAACCTATTAATGAGGCACCAATTCATCATCTTGTTTTCAACAATTCAATCTTAATAAGATGAAGTTGGATTTGCTTCCTGGCCAAGTTGATGAAGGTGATGCTGGTGGTGATGGTGGTGAAGCCGAAAATGAAGGGGAAGCTAGCGATCTTCCTCAACAGGATGTTAATATGGATGAGATATTTGATGAGATAGAATCCGATTCGCCAAATGATCTAGATTACGATCCATCTGGTTATGATCAACGCCTTCGTACATTGGAGGAGAAGGTTGATAACATGAGTATAGCCCACGATATGTAATATAAGTATATGTGAAAATATCTTCGTCGCATCAATAGAGGATTACACCAGATTGATCCGACTATCCCTTCTCCTTCCTCTAGATTTGATTAGGCGAATTATCTTTTAGATAGTATAACATTATCTTTTATATTGTATTATCTTTTGGATATTATATTATGGATTGATAATGGCTTGATGTTTCTGGTTTATATTTTAAAATATGCTGTCCTTTCATATTTCTTTCTCATTATCTGCTTATTATTACTCTTTATGTTGTTGTTCTCTTTCCTATTGTGACTTTCCCTTGTCATTTTGTGACAAAAAGGGAGAGTAGTAAGGTAAAAGGGAGTAGTATGGAAAGGGAGAGTAATTTGTTTGGATTGATTGGTTGAGAAGGAGAAGGATATGTGGATTGAGAATATTGAGTTTTGATGTCTTCATGTTGATTACTGTTTATATGAGCAGTACTCGTATTACTCAGGGGGAGTAGAGTAATTTGTGCTTGCTTTTATGGCTCATTTTTTTTGGTAAATGTTGCTCTTATTCTTTATGCTATGTGTTTTGTCACAAATTTGACAAAGGGGGAGATTGTAAGTGCTATGATTTCATATCCATTTGGTTATCAAATTTTGTGGTGCCAAAACCTATATCAATGTCTTGTATATCTTGTGTTTCATGTTTGAGATTATTCTTTATTTCAAGACATCGCATTTCAAGACAAGAACTTAAATGAAGAAAGTTTCAAGTCATGGATGAAGTATTCAAGAATAGAAGTCTTCAAGTATGCATGTTCAAGATTCAATCAAGTATAAGTATAAAAGAAGACTTTGTCAACTCAAGAAAGGATCAAGAAGACTTTGTCAACTCAAGATAGGATCAAGCTCAAGAAGGCCTACTATAAGATTTGTATATTCTCAAGCTTCTCTTAAGGGTCATCTGGGTGTACAGACTTTCAATGTTCATCTCACTTTTAAGGTTTGTTTGACCTTAGATTGACCTTAGGATGGGCTTTACTGTAGGTCATTTTATATACATAATTCATATATTCTAATATGCTTGATCGGGCTGTTCTAAGACCAGTCCTAGGGACTTCAAGACTAGTCCTAGCTCTACTACATTCAGTCTTAAGTATTTCAGGACCAGTCGTAAGTTGTTGAAGATTTTTGGATCTTTCTGGTTGTCCTACGACCAGTCCTAGACATCCTACGACCAGTCCTGTGAGCTGTACGACTCGTCCTTCGACCAGTCTTAGCTCTACGACTCAAACTCCATCAACTAAATTAAGGGTCCTATTACCAGTCGTAGGTGGCCCACGACCGATCGCAGGCTACCCGCGACCGATCGTGGAACAGCAAATCCTTATCTCGCGAAAATCTATGAAAATCTTTGAAGCTACGACCAGTCCTAGGATCCTAAGACCAGTCGTAGATGGGATTTTTTAGGCTATAAATAGAGCACGAACTTCAGAGTTTTAGTAATTCAATTCAACTCTATTCAAGCATTCTTTAGGATATACTCTGAGATAAGTTTGTGTTTATTTTAAGCTACTTTGATCTTATTTAATATTCCTTTTGCTAGCTTGTTTATTATTTGATTTTGATTTACATTCCAATCTTATTTGAAAAGGGAAATTTCTAATATTCCTTCTTCTTAGATTCAAAATCAAATAGAACTAGCCCTTTTGATTTAAAATCAATTAGACTTAGAACTATTCTTAAAGTGAGTATTGGACTTTGAACGTTGAATCGAACTTCTACTCCGATTGGTTCTATCGGGCTACTTCAAAAGGAGATTCAGGTATTTTACATTTGTGTAATTTACTTTCTTTGATTTTGTTTGAGATTTGCCAGAAAAATCTCATTGTATTGGTTATCTGAGGAGAGCCAGAAAACTCAGATTGTGAGGGTTTTTGGATTGTATAAGCCCGAGATCAAAGACACAATTGTGAAGGTTTTAAGTGAACCTGTGAAACCTATTTTGATAGTGCATGCTAATATCCCCTGTGTGAGGATATTAGGAGTGGAGTTGCATTCTGTGTGGCTATTGGATAACAGTTGGTGTACACACAGGCGAACCACTATATATCGTTGTGTTGTGGATGTGCTTTATTCTTTCATTTCTTTATTCATTCAGTTTTGTGATTTGTATTCGTGGATGAATGTTGTAATCTTTTTATTCCAAGCAAGTGTGGGGAATGTTGTAATAACTTAGGATTTATTTCTGCAAGTTATTTTGATTGCTTTGCCTTTTTCATTCCTCATTGGTTTGTGATACAAGGACGTTCTAGAAATAAGGTTGTCCTACCTTAAACCTTTGGTTTTTGGTGTAGGGTTGTCCTTAGAACTGATATAGTATCATTCTCTTTATTTTAGGCTATTGAGATTTCTTTCAATTCAGCATTGTGCTTTATTTCTTATATTATTCTGTTGTTTTATTTTTATTTGGCATTGCCCTATTGACCCCCCCTCTAGGGCATATAGCTAGGCCCCTTTCTAAATTGATGGCAAAATCAAGTTTCCTGTGTTTATTTGCCATGATCTGACTGAATATGGGAAAAACCAAAGAAAGTTTAATTTTCTTTTTCATGTTCTTCATCACAATCTCAAATAATAGGTAAATAAAAATAAAGATGACTTCATGCAAAATCAACACCCAAATTCATGTAAAAGATTACCGCAGCTTCCTTGCGAAATATGGTGTAAACTCAAGATATATACATACATATATATATATATATATATATATATATATATATATATATATATATATATATATATATATATATATATATATATATATATTAGAAATCAAAACAGGTTGTACCATTGTATTCATGTAGAACCATTTCATTCCTTAAAAAAAAAAGGGTAAAAAAGAAAGGATTAAAAAAAAAAAAGAGTTTCTTACATAACTTGCAATGATGCCTACCATAAAACAAGAAAATGGAACTAACTAAATTATTATTTTTAGCTAATAATCATGAGCTTATAATCGAGTTTCTTGTAGTAATTCACCAAAATTTCTTCCAAAAAATGAAAAACCATAAAAGATTTAATTTTTATTTAATTTTTAAAATTTTCATCATAACCTCATATTGGCAAGAAATGTTTTCGAATCTAGTTATATCTGATCATATCAGGGATTCTCAAATTCCTGTAACAGTTGTGATTAGGGATTTTTGAATCCCTGAATCCAAAAACATTCAGATTAGGGATTTGAATTTCGAAAACCCTAAGGACATTTATTCGAATTAGGAATTTCAATTCCCACATCCAGAGTTAGGGATTTTAAATTCGAATCCCCAAATCCAGATGTCAATTGGGGATGTTTAATTTGAAATCCCCAAAATTATGAAATTAGGGCTTTCAGTTTTGAATCCCCAAATTGAGAAAATTAGGGATTTTAATCCCAAATACAACAATTAGGGATTTCGAATCCCAAATCCCAAATTGAAAATTTCAGATCCCCATCCCCAATTCCAGATTACAATTAGGGATTTTAGAACCCAGATCCCTAATCCAGTTACAATTAGAATTTTAGATCCTTAATCCCCTATATTCGTTCATGGATTAGGGTTTTAAATCACACAATTAGGGATTACAAGATCCAGTTTCTAGAGATCGGATTGGAATCCGATAATTAGGGATTTTATATACCCTTAACTGTATTTTTGGGAGATAGCCATGGAGGCCATTGCCGGCATCTCTGCTGGTCTTCTATATCTCTTCATCTCCAAGATTCCGAACTTACACTTCGTCTCCATCACAACCAACACCTGCACCTCTCTCTGCGGCAGCCATTATTGTCGTAAGGAGAGGGTCTCCTAGCAGATGCTGGTGGCATATGTGGTTTTCAGACCACCATTGATGTCTTTCGCCTTCAGCAACGCCGTCAGCCATCTTGATAGCACCATGTTTGATGGAGACGGCTGGTCAATGACTGACCACTCATTCATCAGCGGAGGTGGAGGCCTATTGGGCATGAGAGAGAGAGAGAGAGAGGTTTTGGGTTTTTGGGGAGGGGCAAGCGAGAGAGAGAGAGAGAGAGAGAGAGAGAGAGAAAGGGTTTGGGTTCTGGGAGAGGGGCTGGCGCGCGAGAGAGAAACTGGAGGGATTTAGGTTTTGGGAGGGGCGGGCGCGCGCAGGACTTTTAAGCAAAAACGGATTTAGGTTATGGTGTTCAGTACTCTGTGGGCCCCACCATGATGTTTGTATTTCATCCATGTCGTCCATCTTATTTTCTAGATCATTTTATGGTATTAGAACAAAAATGAGTGATATTCCAATCTCAAGTGGACCACATTACAGGAAACAGTGTTTAATGAATTTTGACCATTACAACTCTTTTGAGGCCATAAAAGTTTTAGATCAAGCTGATATTTGTTTTTACCCTTCATCTGGGTCTGTGTGACCTAATCAACAGATCGGATGTCAAATAAATAGTACAGTGGGCCTTAGGAGGATTTTAATTATGGATATCCAATCAATATTATTTTCCTGTGGTGTGGTGCACCTGCGATTTATATTCCTCTCATTTTTGTGGTCAAGCCCTAAAATGATCTTTAAAAATAGATGAACGGAATGGAGAAAGCACATACATTATGGTGGGGCCCACAGAGCACTGACCACCAGCCACGGGGCTGGTGGAAGGGGGAGTAGCCAATCCGTTCACCTTTTAAGCTTAGTTTTTAAGTCTTGTGGGGCCCACCATGATGTATGTTATTTATCCACTCCATCCATTCATTTTAATGGATTATTTTAACAGTTGAACCAAAAAAGGAGTTAGATCGAAGCTGTAAGCGAACTACATAACATATTAATGATAGAAATTTATTTCTTATTATTTCTTATGGTGTCCACTTAGACCTTTGATCTACATAATTTTTTGGTTCATCCACTGAAATTATATATTAAATCTGATGGGTGGTTTAGATCAAACGCATATATTCCAATGGGCCCCATGGAGCCCCTCAAGTGGACCATACCATCTAAAATCATGTGAAGAAATGCCTAAAACATATAAAATCACTTGGTGGGGCCCACCTGAAATTTTGATGCATATGAAACTTGGTTTGACTCCTCATCCAAGTGGGACACACATAATGGATGGGCTGGATTTGTGAACCACATAAAATCCTCCTAAGGCCCACTGTACTTTTTATTTGACATCCAATATGTTAATTAGGTCATACAGGGCCAGATGAAGGGGAAAACTAAAAATCAGTTTGATCGAAAACTTTTATGGCCCCAAAGTGTTTTTTAATCAGTCAGATGCACCATTCCATGGTGGGCCATGAGCTTAAAAATAAAGTCAATCCATGACTTGGGTGGGCCACACCACATATTATAGTTGAGAGGGTTACCTTCCCATTAAAACATTCATAATCATTTATTAGGCCTACCTAGATATGCTTCATAGATCCAGCCCATTCATTATGTGTGTCCCACTTGGATGAGGAGTCAGACCAAGTTTCATACACATCCAAAACTCATGTGGGCCCCACCAAATGCTTTTATATGTTTTAGGGATGTCTTCACATAGTTTTAGATGCTATGGTCCACCTGAGTTTCTTATATGACTGATTTTTGGACTTAAAGGGGACACATCAAATGCATGACGTTGATGTTCTCAGGCCATATATATAGTTTCGAACCAAACGGATGGTGGGAACCTTATGATCTTATGTACTGGATGACTCTCAGGCCTCTTTAGCGTGAACGGCTTGATTTCCTAGGATATCTGACATGTAAATCCTTCGATCTTACTCCCCTGGGGTCTGTCCCTTGCCTTTGGTGTCGTCAGAGTATTAAATCCAAGCTTTAAGCATCCTTTTCAGTCCTACGCTTGTGAATACACCTTGCATCACAAACACGATTAAATAGGGCATTAAATAGTATCATGTTTGTAAAAATAAGTAATAACTGGGGTCTAATATGCAATATTTGACCCTCAACAGGGGGTCATATAAATTTTTGGATCAATCTGATATTTTTTCCCTTCATATGGGCCTATATGACCTAATCAACAGATTGTATGTCAAATAAAAAGTACAGTGGGCCTTAGGAGGGTTTTAATGGTGGATATTCAATCACTATTGTTTTCATGTGGTGTGGTCCTCTTGGGCCTTCAATAAAAAGTACAGTGGAGAAAGGTTTCCTTAAAACATTCATAATCGTATATTGGGCCTGCCTAAATGTGATTCACATATCCAACCCACTCATTATGTGTGTCCCACTTGGATGAGGGGTCAGACCAAGTTTCAACCGCATCCAAAACTCATGTGGGCCCCACCAAGTGCTTTTATATTTTTTAGGATGTCTTCACATAGTTTTAAATGGTATGGCCCACTTGAGTTTAGTTTACCGATGATTTTTGAGATATCTCATAACCTAAAGGGGACACTTCAAATCCACGGTGTTGATGTTTTTCACACATCATGATGGGGCCCACAAAACTTACTAACATCAATTCTTAGGTTCTCACAAGGTCAGTAAGTTGGGTCACAATTTTAACCAAAATATTTGGCCCATTTTACATGTCTGGTCCATTCACTCTATTTTACTGATTAATACTCTCAATTTGACTAGTTACATGCCTCAATTAGGCTACATATGAGAAAGATATTGGGCATACAAGATTGATCAACAATTTTAATGAAAGTTGATTTAAACATCTGAAGTTATTTACTCTTCAATTTGAACTGATTAGATTGTCCAAAAATGATTAAAGGTTCAATTAGTGGATGTGCCTAATAATTTAGTAATTTTATTTTTCACAAATAAATTTAACGATTTTTTTTTTTCAAAATGTATATATTTTTTTTCTTTTAACTAAATATCATTTTTATTATAAAATATTTTTAAAATATTTAAAATACAAATTTTGAATTTTTATTTTCAAAATCTCAAAAATTTTCTCATATTTTAATTTTTTCTTAAAAATTGCAAAATGTTAATTTTTTTCTTCAAAAGCATTATTTTATTCTCAAAATTTTCCATTCATATGTTATAAAAACTATATATATATATATATATACATTTTTACCGACAAAATTTTTTTAAAATTAAAACATTTTTACGTTATTACCCAACCCAAAAATGGGTTAGAGAAACATAGGGGCAATATGGATATACAACACATTATCAAAATCTCACTTTTGTTATCTAACTTTTCAATTTTTCTTGTCGAAATACAAAATTTAGTTTTCTTTTTTAAAAAATATATTTTTTTACAATTTGTCAAATTTTTCATAATTTTGCTTAATTTTTAAAATTTTTATTTTCAAAATATCATTTTTTAAATCTCACTTTTGTTATATAACTTTTAAATTTTTCTTGTCAAAATACAAAATCTAGTTATCTTTTTTAAAAAATATATTTTTTTACAATTTGTCAATTTTTTCACAATTTTGTTTAATTTTTTAAATTTTCTTTTTCTAAGCATTGTTAATTATTTTTCTAAGCTTCTCAACTTTTTTTCTTTTCTTTTTCAAAATTCATAATTTTTTTGAGCTTCTTAATTTTTGACCTGAGCATTAGAGACAGTTTAGGACTGTCTCTAATAGAGACTGTCTTTGATAGTCTCTAATAGAGACGATCTTTGATAGGGCTATAAGACGGCTAAGGACCGTCTCTAATAGAGACGGTCTTTGACAATCTCAGATTACAAGTAAAAGACAGCCAATGACCGTCTCAAATGACCTCATATAAGACGGTCAAAGACCATCTCTAATGCGGATGGTCATTGACCGTCTCAGATGACTGCATATAAGACGGTCAAAGATCGTCTTAAATGATTTGTGGACGTTAAATATTTTAAGACAATATTAGGGACGGTCAAGAGCCATCTAAAATTTTAGAGACGGTTTACGGCCATCTTTAAACCGTCTTTAAACCAAAGAATTTTAGAGACGGTCCACAACCGTCTCAAAATCCATCCTTTTTTTTTTTTTTCATTTTTCACGTAGTGCAATCTCCCCCTTTATCAATTATGTGAGAAAATACCAAAATACCCTGTAACAGCTTCTATACTTGACATCCTAAATTGTGTGTACATACACGTTACACAATTTTACAATGCTATTAATGTCATATACACAACACATCCAGAAGTTGCTCCCCCTCGCTTGGTGCAGCTGCTCCCCCTAACACCTGCAACACCATACTCAAGCAAATATACATTTCTTGACGGGAGTGTTTGAACTGTTCTTCCCCTTTTTGTCAGTTATTAACAAAGATTGCATTGTAGCAGATATTGACTGAAGTTTAAAGACATGTGGGAGAACCAACAGATATAGATGTATAAATATTAAATCAGTTTATGCGTACATCATTTGCAGACAGTATGGATGCATATCAGACAGATAAGATAATCAACAATAACTTTGTAGGCATCTCATAACATAATTTTGGCAGTAAAATAGAATTATATCCGGCCATATCAAAAATCTACAAAAAAAAAAAAAACATATACTGCCCAAGGTTGGCAGTGGTAGAACAGAAAAACCATCAAAAGACTAAGTCTTCCTTACTCAGAGGTTTTTATAAAAATTGGAGCTTTAGTAATGCATCACACCTATGCAAGAGTGAAGAACATTCAAAAAGATATTAATGCCCTCATTATTTCAGTGAGAATCCAGGTCTGTGATGCATTCGACATTCTATAAACAATCAACAACCTCTACTGTGCTGGTAGGACTTTCAAAATTAGTTGTGTATCATGTTGCAGAGTTGCCAGCATGGTTTTGGTCTCCAATAGGCGGAATTCACACTCATCCAGTAGTTTCATCATGTAGGATTGTCTATCAAGCAGATCTTATATAGTGTCTCGATCGATGACAGCCTGAATGTTTTCGTCAGAGATGGGGCTATGTGTAGAATAGTCTTTTTCTGAGCTTGAATTAATTCCACCATGAGGCGCATTGGCAACGATATTGCAGATGTCTTCTTGATTAAACCAAATACGCGGGTGTGGGAGATTGTTAGTAAGAGGCAGCCCAAATTGTCATGATATCTTGGTCACAAGACACGAGAATGGAAGGATAGTGATGGATTCATCTAATGTAACACCCTGAAAATCGGGGGTCGTGTATAAACTCAACTCCCGAGTTCCAGACCGTCACTTATGCAACAAAAATGGTTATGATTCAATGTTGTCTGATTTAAAGCATTCACATGAGTAAAAGTATACCAAAACTGCAATTCATACTTCAGATCCAGTGATAAAAGCAAGCGGAAGACTAGACAAGATATATATCACTGTATGGAAAAACAAAGTAATCTCAACTGTCTCCAAAGTATGACTACATCTCTGAGTCTCATATACATGTACATAACAAAAGAATAATGTTCAAAAAGAAAAGTCCCACTGATGTCCCCTCGATCCAGGTCACCTACGGGAAGCCGTCATGATACTGCATATACGAGAACTCATCCTGGTCCTCGTCATCATCTAGCTCCACCTCCTGGATCTCATCGTCACCTGCAACTACAACAGGGTCTGGTGGGTGTTGCAAACACCATCCCGTAACGTGGGAATGAGTGATCAACTCAGTGGAATCATAGAGCAAAGATTAGCATGTTCACAATTCAATCACGCGATAATAGTAAAGCAGTAAATCAGACAAGTCCTAAAACTGTTGTTAATGCAAGATGATATGACGTGATGTATGCCCTCACCGACGATCACCCTCATACGGCAACATCTTACGACCGCGGCATGCCACACTCCCTAGAGTGCTCCACATCTTCCAGGCACATGCAATGCTATGGTGATATGATTACCAAGTTATTATTAGTCCATTCAAACAGCAGGATTGGGAAACTAAGGTACCTCCCTTGTATCAATCCCAACACGGATCCTGTCTAGGGTCGTCACTCCTAGTAATCTCATACGATGTACATTTCGTAGGTCACTGCAAGGGCTGCCAGGGCTGTTGCTCGCACTCGTTGCACCGCTCCCCCATCACCTTATCAATACAGGCCTACTGTACTCTACTGCACGGAAGGGTCGTCGCCTCCCGTGAACTCAGAATACGCTCGCGGTCACTACAAAGGGCTCGTCGCCTGATCAGTGTAGGCCGACAGCTAGAATATAGTGTCCCATACCACCATAATCTGCTCACGAGTCAAGGTGCTCATTGGTCACTACGGGGAGGTTTGTGGCCCCAGCGTAGGCCGACAGCTCGACCACGGTGTCCCATACCACCATGCCCGGCTCATGAGTCTTCGTGGATCAAGGTACCACGGTTAATAGGGTTTACAATGGTAAGTTCAGTACCCTAGGTTCAAGCAGTTATGATACATACATGGTGAACAAACATCGGCCAGTCGGGTTACTTGACGGGCTCGACTAGCGCGATCGCATCTCGAACTGAACGACATGAAGTGCGTAAAACACTTCGCGTGGCCTAACCACTGCCGCCAACTCTCAACACGAATCACATTCATCGACGCGTCATTCGTGGCTATGACCAGTCAGCCACGAATTTGCTCGGTTACCGACTGCCTGGACTAAGTCAAGTCCCACACATCTATGGAATCACTATAAAAGGTATTGGAATTGAAATACATCATGCGAGCATGTTAGCACATGTTATAACATTCAACTTAAGCAAATCTTCAAGGCATACTTCCCATGCATATTCAACTTAAGCAAATCCTCAAGCACATACATTCAATGCATGTAATGAAATCATGCATTTTATCAACATGTAGAAAATCATCTAGGTCAGCATAATAGTTGAAAAATCAATCACAAACTATCATATAACATCATTTAATTCAATACATACTAATACAAACATTTGTACAAACACATACACTACACACTTAAGTCTACATATGGTATGTCGACCCAAAGTGTGCAACTAGGCGAACCTCTTCGCCAAACTAATTATGCACGCATTCCTAACTTCCTAATGCGACAACAAACCATGTCAATCACATCAGCAAAATATGAATGCAAACAGTACTTCCTACAAATGACTAAAATGCCCTAAATCTCATATTCTTCGTTAGCTTACGAAACGGGAAACGGAGAGCATTTTGTACATGTCAAACGGCGATGCCGTCAAGAATCTACTATTAAACGACATTGAAAGCATTGGGAACCGTCAATCCAAGCGTCTAAAATCCTCACCTAGTGTCTTGTAGACTCGGGAATTGAAGCGGAGTGTATATGCTTCGTCTACGGCGAGTAAGGAGCCTAATACATAAGATCCATAAGCTACATCGCCATGGAAACAAGAAAAACTCAAATCACCAACTATTTAGGGTTTTTACTTACCTAGGATTGCGGTGGAATCGCCGGGAAAGCGGTAGAGGAGTGTCGCTTAAGCATGTGCAACACGTAGCACAAGTGGCGGGAAGAACTCTCCCACTCTCTCACAATCTCTCACTCTTTTTCTCTCTCCCAAGCTAGGGCTTCTCTCAAATTCGGATGGGAGAGAGGAGTGAGGGTTTCAACCCCTTTTATAGCCTAAAACATTCCCAAAATAGGCTTGGGAACAATGTTTACTTGGTGCCTAACCAAATCGGGGCCGTTTCGGTCCAAAAGGGCACTTCTGGAGGTCCCCAGGCCAGATGCGGTCGGACTTAAGCTCATGCATACTAGATCTAGCATACATCCAGTTTTCAGACCGGTTGGGTTCCCAGATCGCACGTGGCGGCCCAGTTTCAGTTTAACGGTCACCGCATCAAGATCAGGCCTATAAGTCCCGTGATATATAATAGATATTTTTCCTGATCCAAGGGTGTAATTTGGCTGTATTCTGACGGTCAGAATGCTTAATACTGATGCGTCAAATTTGTGTGCCAGATTTGAATTTGAAATTCCAACTATGTCCCTATTCACACTCTCTTCGGTCCGGGCTCAATGAAATAGCCTGTGATCATCGGTTTGACTTGATTTTTGGAATGAGTGTCAAGCCCAGCTAGACGGTCCTAACGGTCTAAGATAGGAGGTATCGGACTTTCAACGTGCGGTCTAGATCCAATACAAAGATTCAAAGTGGTCCAGAGAACAAACCGGCTTAGAGTTTGATCCGAGGCTTTAGAGCATTATAGCACCCTTAGTTCCACTCGCTTCGGGCCTTGTAGAACGTATTTAAAGTGATCAGGGACCATTTCCCAGCTATTCTAACGTTGCACTAGCTAACCTAGTCAAATTTTCCAAAGGAATGAATTCTACGCAAATTCGGGTCGAGTTGGTACCCGAGCCCAAGGATGGATTTTTCACGGGCGTTACAATCTACCCCCCTTAACAAATAATTTCGTCCTCGAAATTTTGTACCTTTTCGTACTCCTCGAGAAGCTGTGGGTAGTTCTTTCTGATCTCGGCTTCTGTCTCCCAAGTAGCCTCCTCCTCAGTATGATGCGTCCATAGTACCTTCACAAGGGGAATCACCTTGCTACGTAGTACCTGCTCCTTCCGGTCTAAGATGCGTGTCGGTCGCAGGATATAAGTAACATCCTCTCCTAACTGCACCTGCTCCCATCTGATGATATGAGAAGGATCAGCAACGTACTTCTTCAGCATAGAAACATGAAATACGTTGTGGACGCTCGTGAGGGGCGTGGGTAAAGCCAATCGGTAAGCCACTGCTCCCACACGATCGAGGATCTGAAAGGGGCCAATGAATCGCGGTGCCAGCTTCCCCTTCTTCCCGAACCGAAGGACTCCCTTCATAGGGGAAACTCGCAAAAACACATGATCCCCGACTGTGAACTCTAGTGGTCTCCGTCTCGTATCGGCGTAGCTCTTCTGTCTGCTCTGCGCTGTAAGAAGCCGACGTCGAATAATATCAATCTTCTCTGACGTCGCCTGCACCAACTCTGGGCCAATCAAGCTGCGCTCACCGACCTCTAACCAGCAATGCGGTGCGCGACAAGGTCGCCCATACAGCGCCTCATAAGGTGCCATGCCGATACTCGCCTGGAAGCTATTGTTGTATGCAAACTCCGCATATGCAAGACAGTCATCCCAACTGTCCTTGAAGTCCAATGCGCAAGCTCGCAACATGTCCTCCAGGATCTGGTTCACTCGCTCTGTCTGTCCGTCCGTCTGTGGGTGGAAGGCAGTACTGAACTTCAACTTCACACCCATAGCCTCCTGAATGCGAGTCCAGAAAATAGAAGTGAACCGCGTGTCTCTGTCCGACACGATCTCCAACGGAACTCCATGCAGACGCACGATCTCTCTAATATACAATCTAGCCAGCTCGTCTGCAGAGTTCGTAACTCTGATCGGTAGGAAGTGCGCCGACTTCGTCAGTCGGTCGACGATCACCCAAATAGAATCGTGCCCCTTCCTCGTCTTCGGCAACCCAGAAATGAAGTCCATGGAAATGAAATCCCACTTCCACTCTGCAATCGGCATAGGCTGCAAAAGTCCAGGTGGTCGGCGATGCTCTGCCTTCACCTGTTGACAAGTGAGACAACGGGACACGAACTCAGCAATGTGGGTCTTCATACCTTCCCACCAGTACGTCCTCTTCACGTCACGATACATCTTCGTGCTGCCAGGATGCATCGCGAGTCTAGTAGAATGCGCAGCCTCGAGAATCTCTCGTCTCAAGTCAGGGACATCAGGAACGCATAGGCGGCCACGGTAACGTAAACCCCCATCCATGCCAACTCGCCAGTCGGCGTCATCATCATCACTGGCCTGCTCTCGAAGCTCAGTAAGATGCGCGTCGTCCCTCTGCGCCTCGATGACACGGTCATCGATCGGGGATCGCACCTGAACATGTGCGATGAACTCAAATGGCTCCTCTACGGTGAGTTTCTGCTCAAAGTCTCGCAAAAACTCAACCATATCCCACTCGGCAACCATCAGCGGAGCCGCAAACTCTATCGCCTTCTTGCGGCTCAACGCATCAGCCACAAGGTTCGCCTTCCCAGGATGGTAAGAGACTTCAAACTTGAAGTCCTTCAGCGTCTCCATCCATCGCCGCTGCCTCATATTCAAGTCCCGCTGTGTGAATATGTACTTGAGGCTCTTGTGGTCGCAAAAGAGCTCGAACTCCTCTCCATAGAGGTAATGTCTCCAGAGTCTCAGTGCGAATATCACGGCTGCCAACTCCAGGTCGTGTGTAGGGTAATTCTCCTCGTGCTTCCTTAATTGTCTCGAGGCATACGAAATTACCCTGTCCCTCTGCATAAGGACACAACCCAAACCAACGCTAGACGCGTCAGTGTATATAGTGTATTTAACCCCTTGCTCTGGCAATACTAGCACAGGGGCGGACGTAAGTCTGTCCTTCAGCTCCTGAAAAGCTGACTCCGCCTTATCATTCCAGGCGAACTTCACGTCCTTCCGTGTCAACTGAGATAAGGGTCTCGCGATCTTCGAGAAATCCTGAATGAAGCGCCGATAGTAGCCAGCGAGACCCAAGAAACTCCTCACCTCAGTGACAGAACCAGGCTGCTCCCAGTCCTGCACCGCAGCTACCTTAGACAGGTCAACTGCCATGCCATCCTTGGACACCACGTGTCCCAGAAACTTCACCTCCTGCTTCCAGAAGTCGCACTTCTTATACTGTGCGAACAACTGATGCTGTCTGAGCGTATCAAGGACCAAACGCAAGTGCTCCTCATGCTCCTCTCGACTCCTAGAGTATACCAAAATGTCGTCGATGAAGACAACGACGAATCGATAGAGGAAAGGCCGCAATACCCGGTTCATCAGATCCATGAACACGGCCGGTGCGTTCGTGAGACCGAACGACATCACAAGGAACTCGTAATGACCAAAACTGGTCCTGAACGCTGTCTTCTGCACGTCCTCATCTCTGACGCGCAGCTGATGATATCCTGACTGAAGATCAATCTTCGAGAAGTACTGCGCTCCTCTCAACTGATCAAATAAGTCATCGATCCTGGGCAAAGGGTACTCGTTCTTCACTGTGAGTTGGTTCAGCCTGCGATAATCAATACACAATCGCAGCGAACCATCCTTCTTCTTCACGAACAAGACCGGTGCTCCCCAAGGAGATACGCTAGGCCGTATAAGGCCAAGCTCTAGTAGACCATCAATCTGCGTCCTCAACTCCTCCATCTCACATGGTGCCATGCGATACGTCGGCAGTGAGACGGGTGTAGAACCAGGAATCAGATCGATAGTGAAATCGATCTCACGTCGGGGCGGCAAACCAGGGATCTTCCTGAACAGATCCCCGAACTCAGAAACAACTGGCGTCTGCTCAAGTACCTGGGCACCAACGTCGCGCAACAGAGTGGCGTAGCTAAGAATGCGGAAAGGAAGATTTACCCGCACTGAAAATGTGAAAGGCGTGCCCTCAGGCTCGTACACCGTCACCACACGAGCCTCGCAGTCAATCTCGGCTCTCGCTGCAGTCAACCAGTCCATGCCAAGAATGACGTCGAGATATACGAGCGAGGGATCGACGACCAAATCAAGAGTCATCGTCCTGCCTCCCAGATCAAGTAAACAACCCTCACACATCTGGGTGACATCCGAATAATCTCCATGAGCTGCAAGGACTCGCACGCTATCCATAGTAATAGTCTGCAACCCAAGACGTCTGACTACGGCACGCGATATCAAAGAAATCGTGGAACCAGTGTCCACCATGACAAGAACGGGAGTACCTCCGATATGGCCCGTGACCTCGAAGGCTGAATGCTGGAAAGTCGGCGTCGTAGCTGCCTCAGCGGTCAGTGCATGAACTCGAGCCTGCTGTGGCCGGTTCGGCCGCTGTGTCAAGGGCCGTGGGGGCTGTCGAATCTGCGATACTGTGGGTCTGAAAGAGGACTGCGCAGGAGCTGACCGTATAGGCGGTGCTGATATCGCCTGTGGACGTACACGATCAATCTTCTGCGGCGGCGAGAACCCACTGTCCCGCATCCTCGTAAAGCAACTCGGCGCTAGGTGGCCCGTCCTCCCACAGTATGTGCATGATAGATCAGGGCGCCGAAATGGTCCTACTGGCGCCGTGGTCCTGGTAGGAGGATCAATGCAAGGCCTCTTGCCCGCGAAGGGCCTATCTGGCAACTCCGGTCGCGGCCTAGAAGTAGTCGGGCCTCGTGATCGCGCAAGTCGATCCACGTCCTGCTCTGCCCGCATGGACATGTGAACCAACTCCGCATAGGAGGAGAAACTGATACAGCACATCTTCGACCGAATATCCGGTCGCAAGCCCTCCAAAAAGCGCCGTATGCGCATCTGCTCATCAGCTAAAATCGTCGGGACGTACCTGCCCAACTCTGTGAACCGATGCTCATACTCGGTGACCGTCATCGCTGCCTGCCTGAGACGGAGAAACTCATTCTCCCTCTCGTGTCTGTAGGTCTGAGGATAATACTTCTCATGGAAGCGAAACTCGAATGCTGCCCATGTCCATACGAAGTCTGCGGTAACAGTCCGCAATACACTATCCCACCACATACTGGCCTCTCTCTCAAACTGGAAGGTAGCCAGCTCTACCTGCTCTGCCTCAGTACAGTGCAACATGCGCAGAATCTTCGACACTCGGTCGAGCCAAAACTCAGCCTCCTCGGGTCTGTGAGAACCCGTGAAAGTAGGAGGCCGCAAGCGCTGAAATCGCTCCAGAAGGCCCCGTGTGTCGGCAGGGTTCCCCGCAGGGAAAGCAGGCTGCGCAGGAAGTGCTATGCCCTCATCCTGGGCGTAAGCATAGGCATCCTCAGCTGGATGCGTAGGTGGTGCAGGCGGAGTAGATGCAGTCGCACCCCCACCCTGGGCTAAAGTCCCGACTATGGTAGTCAATAGCTGCTGCTGCTGTAGCATCATAGCCATCATCTGCTCGAATCTATCAGGTGGTGGAGCAGGCTGTGGTGGATGAGGTGCGGAAGTAGATGCGCGCTGTGGCTCTCTGACTGATGGTGTAAATGGCGGTGGTCCATCTGTAGGACCAGTAGCAGGCTGAGACGATCGAACAGTCTCAGGAATCGGGCCCACAGCAGGGTCCGGACGAGTGCCAGACTGAGAGGGAGCCTGATCCATCTGCTCTGACAATGAAAGCCGAACCGCGCTCCTCGTAGTCTTAGGTGGCATTCCCTATATTCAAAATAGGGCGCAACCTTGTCAGTCTCAATTGCACAAATACACCACAATCATTCACTAAAGAGTCGAAGGCATTCCATGCATTTCAATTAATCAAAATTGTCACAATACAAGGGATATATCCTTACAAGCATCATGACTAGAATGACATGGAAATTAAGACAGTTAAGCAACAGCGACAAAAGCAAAGCACTAGCCCTAATAGGCTTTACACACATGAAACAGAAAATAGCTAACTACTCATAACAACATCAAAGATCGCGTTGCTAGTCGGAGTCTGGCGACGGAGGAGGAGCACCCTTATCCTGTAAGCAACACAGGATTGCCTTCAAGGTGCGAGTCACCTTGCCAAATTTCTTCTTCGTAACGGCCTTGGCATCAGCGACCTCTGCTCGAAGTTCTTGGACTTCCCTTCGCAAGGCGGTCTGACTCTCCTCCATCCGGGCAATGCGATCGTCAATAGTAGTCTGCGCAGAAGGAGGAGGACTCTCATCAGTATCCTGAGCCTCCTCTTCTGCTTCTTCCTGAGTCTCTTCCTGAGCTTCTGCACTAGGTTCTCCTTCGCTTTGATCTTCCTCTTCATCAAAGTCGTCCCCACTATCCCTTTCAAGTTGATTTTCACGATATTGCGACCCAATCTTCATCTTAACCATCGTCGACTCATCGATGGTGTGAATCGATACCGGCAACTCGGGTCCAAGTCTATAGGCAAACTCAAGCGCAATCTTGCAAATGAGTCGGCCAAAGGGAAGGGATTCGGATGTTCTTCTCGACCTGGCTATGAGAACTATCTGCCGTAAGATGAAAGTGGCCATACATACGTTCTCTCCCTGGGCCACCAGAAATAAGAAATCGACCATAAGACGTGTACATTCAATACGGTTCGTCGACCTAGGATAAACATTGAACGTGCAGATGTGATGCAGCAGACGTAAATCCTCAGACATGTACGTCGCCTTGAGGCTATTATTAGGCTGCCATGGAACCAACTTACCGCACAGAAACCTGGTGCGGCGATCTCGTTCACGTCTAGTCCTCAAATTCTTCTCACTTGGATGTACATCACCTAGAGGCACGTTGAGAAGTCGCGCAACCAACCGGACGTCGATCGTAGCCATCCGATCTCTACCAAAAGGGATTTTGAACTGCAAGGGCTCCAAGGTAGGACTCTGGATGCTAGCATAGAAGGCACGAACAGTGCTCACATTAGCACGAGCGCGAGCTTCAAAGATCGGTCCCCAGTGCGCAGCTTCAATGCGTTCGAACAACAGATATTCGCCGAACAATCGCCCATCTACGTCCGCCTCAAATAACACTCTACGATCAGTGTATTCATCATGAGGCATCTCTGATAGGATGGTTCGTCCAAGGTGTGCATGGGGATCCAAATCCCGCTTCGTACGGCACTCCAGGACTGCAGCTGGACCTGCGGCGGCGCTTGAACTTGCGGCACCACCCCGCGGTCTTCTCGATTGAGCAGGGCGGCTTGGCCCAGCCTCATCTGTTGCAGTTTTCCTCTTACCCATCAAAGACAGGATGGATGAGAGTGACAAAAGTCCCAAAATGGCTTCCACGAAAGCCATGGAAAATGCCGAAAATGCGGAGAAATGGCTGCCCAATCTGACAAAAGGAAATCTAGGCGTCGTAGAGGGATGCTTCAAGCTTCCCAAGGCTATAGTTTCAGGGAAAAATAAGAACAAAAAGATGGAATGGAGCTGCTCACGATTTCAGCACTATTTGGGGGATTTTGGAGCTCCAAATGGGAAAATCTTCAAGGAAAGAGGCTGCCAACACCCAATAAATGATGGGTGGTGGTCGGTTTTGGCCAAGGAAGGTGTTAGAAGTGATTTGGGACGCTGGGGTTTGGAATGGGTCGTTGAAAATCGAAGATAGGGTTATGTAGAGGGCTGTTTGTGAAGGAGAGGTGGGATTTGGGGATTTTCGTGAGGTGGGAGGTGCATAGGGGTGATGGGGGGTGTATTTAAGTGGGTGCGCCCAAAGGGCAGCACCGTCCGAGGTGGCCGGCCGGCGATGCATCGCCCGGCCGGCGATGGCATCGCCGGCCAACCTTCTGGTTGGCCAGCGGGACCCCATGGGTCTGGTCCCCCATGGTCCCAGGGTCCCAAAAAGTCTAGTCCCACCCCTTAGTTCATAGTATTTTGGTCCCTATGAGCCCAAACATGTTTTTGGGGCTTTCCGGGTCCACATCGCAGTCCCGAATACCAAACCATATGATGCAGCATATGGATTTGGGGTAGAAGGATCCAGTACATCTTTCTAGCTCCTTAGTTGCTAAAGAAAGTGAAGTTAGAATGGCTTTATGGCCATTTTTTATGAAATTTTACTATTCACTGTAAAATTTGGTGAATGTACTAATTTGTGTTATTTTCACATTAGGTTTGATGCCTAACATGAAATGGATACAAAAGAACTGAAGGTTGAAGTGTTTAGAGAAGGAATTTTAAGAATTTTTGGCAAAACGGGGTTTTTAAGCCCTGGCGATTGATTACTGGAGTCGTGGTCATTCCACGGCCCAAAGATTCACCTTTGCGGTTTCAAACCGCTCATAGGACATCTCCACCCGACTTCCTACAGCTTAGAAGTGATTCGGGTTGCTTAACGCGACCCGAGATACGTTACAGACTCGATCTTGCGATCGATCCTTATAAACTTCGCCTATCGGCGAATCTGTGATCCTAAAAGTGTTTCTAGACCCTTCTTGCACCCACCTAAGTCAAAGGAAGCGACAGCGTACGTCGCAAGACCATAACCCAGGCCCAGTATACTCTCATTCATGCTCTGATACCAACTTGTAACACCCTGAAAATCGGGGGTCGTGTATAAACTCAACTCCCGAGTTCCAGACCGTCACTTATGCAACAAAAATGGTTATGATTCAATGTTGTCTGATTTAAAGCATTCACATGAGTAAAAGTATACCAAAACTGTAATTCATACTTCAGATCCAGTGATAAAAGCAAGCGGAAGACTAGACAAGATATATATCACTGTATGGAAAAACAAAGTAATCTCAACTGTCTCCAAAGTATGACTACATCTCTGAGTCTCATATACATGTACATAACAAAAGAATAATGTTCAAAAAGAAAAGTCCCACTGATGTCCCCTCGATCCAGGTCACCTACGGGAAGCCGTCATGATACTGCATATACGAGAACTCATCCTGGTCCTCGTCATCATCTAGCTCCACCTCCTGGATCTCATCGTCACCTGCAACTACAACAGGGTCTGGTGGGTGTTGCAAACACCATCCCGTAACGTGGGAATGAGTGATCAACTCAGTGGAATCATAGAGCAAAGATTAGCATGTTCACAATTCAATCACGCGATAATAGTAAAGCAGTAAATCAGACAAGTCCTAAAACTGTTGTTAATGCAAGATGATATGACGTGATGTATGCCCTCACCGACGATCACCCTCATACGGCAACATCTTACGACCGCGGCATGCCACACTCCCTAGAGTGCTCCACATCTTCCAAGCACATGCAATGCTATGGTGATATGATTACCAAGTTATTATTAGTCCATTCAAACAGCAGGATTGGGAAACTAAGGTACCTCCCTTGTATCAATCCCAACACGGATCCTGTCTAGGGTCGTCACTCCTAGTAATCTCATACGATGTACATTTCGTAGGTCACTGCAAGGGCTGCCAGGGCTGTTGCTCGCACTCGTTGCACCGCTCCCCCATCACCTTATCAATACAGGCCTACTGTACTCTACTGCACGGAAGGGTCGTCGCCTCCCGTGAACTCAGAATACGCTCGCGGTCACTACAAAGGGCTCGTCGCCTGATCAGTGTAGGCCGACAGCTAGAATATAGTGTCCCATACCACCATAATCTGCTCACGAGTCAAGGTGCTCATTGGTCACTACGGGGAGGTTTGTGGCCCCAGCGTAGGCCGACAGCTCGACCACGGTGTCCCATACCACCATGCCCGGCTCATGAGTCTTCGTGGATCAAGGTACCACGGTTAATAGGGTTTACAATGGTAAGTTCAGTACCCTAGGTTCAAGCAGTTATGATACATACATGGTGAACAAACATCGGCCAGTCGGGTTACTTGACGGGCTCGACTAGCGCGATCGCATCTCGAACTGAACGACATGAAGTGCGTAAAACACTTCGCGTGGCCTAACCACTGCCGCCAACTCTCAACACGAATCACATTCATCGACGCGTCATTCGTGGCTATGACCAGTCAGCCACGAATTTGCTCGGTTACCGACTGCCTGGACTAAGTCAAGTCCCACACATCTATGGAATCACTATAAAAGGTATTGGAATTGAAATACATCATGCGAGCATGTTAGCACATGTTATAACATTCAACTTAAGCAAATCTTCAAGGCATACTTCCCATGCATATTCAACTTAAGCAAATCCTCAAGCACATACATTCAATGCATGTAATGAAATCATGCATTTTATCAACATGTAGAAAATCATCTAGGTCAGCATAATAGTTGAAAAATCAATCACAAACTATCATATAACATCATTTAATTCAATACATACTAATACAAACATTTGTACAAACACATACACTACACACTTAAGTCTACATATGGTATGTCGACCCAAAGTGTGCAACTAGGCGAACCTCTTCGCCAAACTAATTATGCACGCATTCCTAACTTCCTAATGCGACAACAAACCATGTCAATCACATCAGCAAAATATGAATGCAAACAGTACTTCCTACAAATGACTAAAATGCCCTAAATCTCATATTCTTCGTTAGCTTACGAAACGGGAAACGGAGAGCATTTTGTACATGTCAAACGGCGATGCCGTCAAGAATCTACTATTAAACGACATTGAAAGCATTGGGAACCGTCAATCCAAGCGTCTAAAATCCTCACCTAGTGTCTTGTAGACTCGGGAATTGAAGCGGAGTGTATATGCTTCGTCTACGGCGAGTAAGGAGCCTAATACATAAGATCCATAAGCTACATCGCCATGGAAACAAGAAAAACTCAAATCACCAACTATTTAGGGTTTTTACTTACCTAGGATTGCGGTGGAATCGCCGGGAAAGCGGTAGAGGAGTGTCGCTTAAGCATGTGCAACACGTAGCACAAGTGGCGGGAAGAACTCTCCCACTCTCTCACAATCTCTCACTCTTTTTCTCTCTCCCAAGCTAGGGCTTCTCTCAAATTCGGATGGGAGAGAGGAGTGAGGGTTTCAACCCCTTTTATAGCCTAAAACATTCCCAAAATAGGCTTGGGAACAATGTTTACTTGGTGCCTAACCAAATCGGGGCCGTTTCGGTCCAAAAGGGCACTTCTGGAGGTCCCCAGGCCAGATGCGGTCGGACTTAAGCTCATGCATACTAGATCTAGCATACATCCAGTTTTCAGACCGGTTGGGTTCCCAGATCGCACGTGGCGGCCCAGTTTCAGTTTAACGGTCACCGCATCAAGATCAGGCCTATAAGTCCCGTGATATATAATAGATATTTTTCCTGATCCAAGGGTGTAATTTGGCTGTATTCTGACGGTCAGAATGCTTAATACTGATGCGTCAAATTTGTGTGCCAGATTTGAATTTGAAATTCCAACTATGTCCCTATTCACACTCTCTTCGGTCCGGGCTCAATGAAATAGCCTGTGATCATCGGTTTGACTTGATTTTTGGAATGAGTGTCAAGCCCAGCTAGACGGTCCTAACGGTCTAAGATAGGAGGTATCGGACTTTCAACGTGCGGTCTAGATCCAATACAAAGATTCAAAGTGGTCCAGAGAACAAACCGGCTTAGAGTTTGATCCGAGGCTTTAGAGCATTATAGCACCCTTAGTTCCACTCGCTTCGGGCCTTGTAGAACGTATTTAAAGTGATCAGGGACCATTTCCCAGCTATTCTAACGTTGCACTAG
The DNA here is from genome assembly GCA_037074715.1 of Magnolia kwangsiensis. Lineage (NCBI taxonomy): Eukaryota > Viridiplantae > Streptophyta > Magnoliopsida > Magnoliales > Magnoliaceae > Magnolia > Magnolia kwangsiensis. Next base: position 60,735,313 of record CM073583.1, on the reverse strand, counting down.
CTAACCTAGTCAAATTTTCCAAAGGAATGAATTCTACGCAAATTCGGGTCGAGTTGGTACTCGAGCCCAAGGATGGATTTTTCACGGGCGTTACATCTAATGATACCCAAATCAATTGTTGTAGAATAAGAGTGGGTAGGCAGATATGAATACCAAGATGAACATCATACAAAACATTTAGAATGTGTGGAGAAAACTTGTTCCCAGAGACTTCACAGAGATAGACATTTGTACTGAAAATGTTGTGAAGGATCTTGTATGCAAGATTGAGGTATTTAACATGAAGAACATTCTTTGTATTTCTTGGTATAGTAGCACCACTACATAGTGTACAAGTAACTTCTCCCCATACACCAAGACCATTCATATTTCGTTCTAATACAGGTATCCTAGTGACTTCTACCCTAATCAGCCTGCTTATTAGTCTAGGAGTGATGTGTTCGGTCGGATTTATGAAAGCGACTGAAACAATTGGAGGATTATTTTCAACATTGTAGATTAAACTCAAAAACTGATGCACCAGATTATGCTGAAATTCACCACCACAATTTATGATATGTCCCCACCCAATTAGTTCTAAGGACCAAGAATCCCAATGGGTTCAATGCATCTTCTCTTAACAGACCATTCTGCCACAAGGTTTAGGTTAAAAAATGAAGCAGTTACACTCTTCTTACCTTTCTTTTCCATTGAGAATCGTTGTGGAAGATCCACTCCTTCAGATATTTTTTCTTTTTTAAAAAAATGTTCTGAGAGATTGTAGTCTTATCTTGGGATCAAACGTTGAGTCTCTTCTTTTCATTCTTCCATTTTTTTTTTCTTTTTATCTAGCAGTGGTCGTCGATATCATCGAACCTCATTTTGATGACATCGGGGTACTCTTTTTGATATTTTCAATGAAGATCAGAGGGAAGCCTAACCGACCCGACGATTTAGCTTCCCGAGAGATCGTCGATGGTATCGATTAACATTTGATGCAATTGAACAGTTCACTCAATGTATTGATAGGTATCTCAAAGGTGGATGTTTCCAATTTTTCAGTATTCAGACAATCTTTCATGTATACTATTAGTATATCTATGTATCAACAGTATACTCAACAAAATTATGTACAAGCTTTGTTCAAATCAAAATTATAAACATTAAGATGTTTATACAAAAAAAATGAGGAGAGATACCTCAGATGTATCATTTAGAAGCTCATAAAAAATGCATCATTTCAGCAAATATTCAAATCTTGATGCATGGTATGGACACGTTCTCTCTATGTTCAATTTTTCTAGGCATAAGGATCATCCTTTCTCGTACCTTTGATGACATATCAATGGTTATTTGTGCGAGAACCCTTCATCACTGATTTTCTTGAGAGGTTCGGGATTTCGCATTTCTCCTAGTAAAATGCAACCACATGCTTATCGTCACAAATTTGAAAATTGCTTAAAAGATTGTGTGTTAATCCTTTTATGTAAAAGGCATTCTCATTTTTGAGCAACTAGATTCCCTTAATGATTCCCTGTCCAATTACCTTAGCGGTGCTTCCATCTCCATTGGTGACTATCCCATGATTAAGATCTGAATAATTTATAAGGAGGGATTTGTCACCTGTGACTTGTCTTGAACACCTGCTATCAGACACCACTGAGTTTCATTGCCTAGCATATGGTTTGAATGAGTAACCAGACAATTCTTTTCTTTTGGGACCCATTTTGTGACAAGATTTTTAACAGTGGTAGATATTATTTTCTGGTTTAATTTTACCACTTGATTTGGTTGCTCTTTGCTAGTCATTTTAGGTGATGGTGGGTGTGAATCTTTTTTAATCATATTTCTAGGTTGTCTCAAGACATTTTGCACTTCTCTAGTAGGTTTAAATTTTTTGATATGATTCTGACCAGAGCTATTTAGAGTCTTCCCAGGAGACAAGCATTCAATCTTATAATGACGCAAATCACCACATAAATGACACATTGGAGTAATTCTTTTATTACTACCTGAAGCAACAGTTTTTTCAGTTGTTAGTGCTGCAGTTCCAGTCTTTGTTTCATATCCTAAGCTGTTCTTATCCTTTCCAGATTTTCCCATACCTAATAGTTTTTCTAACTTCTCACCACTTTGGGAAAACTTATAGTGTAGCTCAGTGGTTTTTTTGGATTCATCTAAATCAATCAGAAGTGTATGATTTTCATTTTATAGGAGCATATTTTTATCTTTTAATTGCTCAATCTGTTTGTTTAGTTTTTTAGATTTTGATTTATGGAAGGCGTTAATTCTTTCAAGTCTATCATTATCTAAGTGATGTTGCTGTAAATCATTGATTGGGTGTGTATTAATTTCTAGAGTTTTATCCAAATCTTTTTGCAACAATTTCTTTTTATTCTTAGATGTTCCAAGTCTTTTAATAACTTTGATGCTATAAATGTATAGTTGATTGTAAGCATCTTGTAGTTTATTCTATTTTTCTTCTTCTTCTTCCTTTTCAGTTTCTTCATTATCAGATGGAAATGATTCAGTGGCTTGCTGTTCTTCCTTGCTTTCAGATTCCATGGGAATGATTGAAGCAGTGGAGATCACAAGAATTTTCAGGGACTTATGGTCTCCATCACTTTCTGAGTTACTATATTTTGAGTTTGACCCCTCTGTATCATCCCATGTGGCGGCCATTGCCTTGCCTTTCATTTTTCTGTTTGGGCATTCAGTAGATAGGTGTCCATACTTTTGACAGGCATAACATTGCGGTTCTTTAGTCTTTTTACCAAATTTACCTGTAGAAGATCTGTTATCCACCTTTCTTCCTCTGGAAGGACGGCCGCGATTCTTCTGAAAGAATTTTCGGAATCGTTGTGCTAACAAGGCCACTTCCTTATCTTCATCATCTTTTTCACTTCCACTGTCCTCATTAGTTGTTTTCTTTGAAGTTTTTAGGAAAGTTGTTTTGGATTTTGGGATTTGTTTGAAGTGTAGTTCAAAAGTTTATAAGAAACCTACCAGTTCTTCTACTTTCATTTCATTAATATTCCTACACTCTTCAATTGTTGTTACTTTGGGATTAAACCGTTCCGGTAGAGATCTTAGAATTTTCCTACAAATTTTTGGTACCGGAGCTTTTTCTCCCAATCCACCCATGAAGTTGCAGATGATATTTAAGTTTGTGAAAAACTCCATAAAAGTCTCATACTCTTCCATTCTGAGACTTTCAAACTGTGAGGTTAGTAATTGTAGTTTAAACCTCTTCATAGTGCTTGTGCCTTCATGGGTTGTTTCCAGCAAATCCCATGCTTCCTTGGATGTCCCACACATGCTGATTTGATTAAGGATGTCTTGGGAGACGGCACAGTAGATGGCGTTCATAGATTTTTCTTCAACAGTCTATTTTTCCTTATTAAACGTCATCCACTTTTCTTTGGGTTTGGGTTTGGTAATGGTTGTGCCACTGTCAAGTACAATTTGTTCAAATTATGGCACATATCCACTTTCGACTATATCCCAAACATATGATCGAAAGATCTTAGAAATTAGTGCATCCAAGCCTTCCAGTATGCGTAATTTGAGCCATCAAAAACTGGAGGAGTAGTGACTGATGAGCCCTCTCCTTTGGCCATAATCCTAACTTCAGTCAAGATCACTCTCTAGGCGGTGAAACCCTTAAAGAGAGACCCACTTTGATACCAATTGAACTAGCGGTGAAGACCGCTTGAGTTGAAGTAGGAATATGCCAATATGTCCTAGAGGGAGGTGAATAGGACTTTTTAATATTTTGATAGTTTATTTAAAAATCCTATTACACTAATCCTATCAATATGCATTTATTAGGATTACTTAAAAGTAACTCTACTGGCTTCCAAGCCTGGTAGAGGATCCAATCACAAACTACTCAAGAAGTGAACAATATGTAACCTAGTTTATGATGGATATGACTGTGTATGTGTGTGAGGTATGATCTTAGATATACAGATATAAAAGTATTGAAGTAAATCACACACACAAAAGAATAGCAATCGCAAACATAGTCATTTTGATAGTGGTTTGACTACTTGTCTACTCCACCCCGGTAACCGTACTTAACCCTTGAGTGTATTGGATTTCACTAAGGAGGTTTCACAGCAGTTCACCTCAAACCTAAGGTTTTAAATCAGGTTCACCTTCAACCTTTACAACCTACACTGAGGCTGGCTGTTTGTGCTCTCACGAGCAAGGATCAACACATCGCATCCACTTTTAGGCACACTGGCCAAGGATCTTCCATAAGACCTTAACAGAGGTTTTACATGGTTCACCTCAAACCTAAGGTTTCGACTGGTTCACCTCTAACCAGATGTTAATGCTCTCTACTGTGCAAGGGTCCACACAACGCACCCACCACATACACTCTCGCCGGAGGCCTCCTAAAGGACTTACAAGGGTGAGAAACACCTTAGACCCAATCCTACAAAGGAATGATTAAGGGGTCTTTTAAACTCTAGATACTTATAGATAAGTGGATGAGTCCGATTCAACACGTTGACGAAGATGTCCTCCTAATTGATGAAGAGTCTTCTACTTCCTTGATCCGCAACTCAAATGATGTACCAATATATAGCGACGAGTTGGGTCAAGGTTATGATGTACTAATATATAGCGACGGGTTGGGTCAAGAAGATAGAGTGATTCTAATCATCCATGCATTCAAGGCATCCCAGCTTTATGATTTACCATTAAGGTAGTAGCTGGAGGATCCTTGAATGTGGAAGTTCTTTATCCAATCCACTCTATTGAATATCAATGATGAGGGTGGATTAGAGGATGAACTCCCTTGAGAGAAGGGGCTTTGGTTAAATGATTTAAGGTTAAACACTCAAAAGCACTCTCTTCTTTCTCTACCAGCAACAATAGACAAGTTCTCTTTATATAGGAAAAAAGGTTCCAACGGATATAAAATGCTCATATTTATGATAGATTTGATATCATTGAGCGTATACTCTCAATAGCATCAACGGTTCGCTCGATGACACAAACTCAAATGTCATACGCTTTTGAAATCTATTGCCAGCTGGTCGAGGGAATCGAAACTCTTGTCGATATCATTGGCTTTCGAACTCCAATTTCATCAATGAGAGGTTCGATTCCTTGACATTTGAAAATGAGAGAGAATTGCTATGAAATATTTCAGGTTTACACGAATGATCCAGGGACCTTCGATATCATCAGAATTTGAATGTCGATGATATCGATATATGTGTCAAGGCGGTAAATCCAAGGAATTTTTGTTTAAGCTTGCTGGACAGTTTCTATCCCATTTCGATGTCATCGAGACCGTACCAATATCATCGATATTTGAATATTGATTCTATCGAGTGACCCTCGATCATAGAAAAACTATCTTAAAATATTTTGTTGTAAATCTTCACACCCATGACCAATATCATCAAGACCCTTCCGATATCATAGAGATTTGAACTTCGATGTATCGAGGGTTTCGATATATCGATGCATATATGATTTCTTAAGTAAAAACAAGGGTGCTGAAAATCTGCCTGTCGATATTATTGAGTCACATCCGACGGACTCGAGATTTAAATATTGATGATATTGATATATATATCGATACATCGATAATTCAGTCCAGATATATATGTGGTTGTTGGAAACTTTTGTCTTCATTCCGATGGAATTGATATGACATCGAGAACATCGATAGCGCAGGTCGATCATATTGATACGTGTATTAATAAAATCGACAAAGCAAGAAAACTTAGAGATTTTTTAATTTTTGAAAAAAAGTTCTCACTTAAAAACCTTATGATGTTTTAACTTGTTTTGAGGGTTTTATGTACCTGGTGTTTTGGGACATGGGATGTGAGAATTAGATTTACCTATGACGAGCTTGTACACATCCGGTTGAGGCAGAAGCTTTGAATTGATCTTCCAATGAGGCTTTGTAGTCTGACTGACTCAACACTCACGCTAATTGACAAACCAGGGCACTTTCACCATCTATATTAACTTTTGTCATCAATTTGCTTAGTTTCGGTTCTTTTGTTGAAACTGCTTGAAGTAGAATCGATTTGATTGGATCGTTTTGATATCTTTCTTCAGGTTGTGTCGATTAGTGGACTTTTGTTAGTGAGTGATTGGATTTTACTAAGATTTTAAGTTTTTTTTTTCTTTTTGAAGTTGTATTTGTTTCCTGTGGTGGTTGACCTTGGATCTGATTCCACGGTTTATTGTTGTTTCAGTTCTTGTTATTTATTTATTTCTTGTTTTTATGAGGTCGAAATTGCAACATGTTCGGTTTTTGCTTGGAACTGCCAGGGTTTGATTGTAAAAATATGTGATCTTTTATTTATTTATTTTTACCTTCTTTCAGTATTATATTGCTATATATTGCTCTGTTCGATTGTAAAAATGCTAATTTTCTTATCTTTCCTTTTGGCTTGCTAGACATAGAAGATTGTTGTAAAGTATGCTCTTCTGATCATTAGTTTCAGAATAAGTATATTGCTAGCAGATTGTTGAAAAATGTGATTTTCTTTAATTGGATCAATATTTACCCATTGCATATAAACCATGTCTAAATTGAAGCATTTCAACTGTATTATAATTTCGTCTTCATATAACATCATTGGTTTGCTTGAGATTGAGGTTGCAAGTCCCTTTATGTTGTTTATACCTAGTTTCAATTTGTTTATGGTTATTTTTGTGCAAGAAATAGGCAAAAAAAAAAATAAATAAATAAATAATAGTTGAGACACTCAGATTGGAAATTTTCGTTGAGAATTTGGACTATATTTTATTTGATTTTCTTCATGTAAATTTCAGTTGTTGTCATGGCGTCAGCAATTGCTGCGACAGGATGGCTGAGAGGGAAGGTGAAAGTTGTTCGATCGGGTGATTGCTTGGTTATAATGGGGAGCACAAAGGCTGAGATCCCATCAGAGAAGACGATCACATTGTCTTCACTAAATGCTCCTAGATTGGTATGTACTGGCTTAAATCATCCATCATCCACATTGTCTTGTTTAACACTAAATTATGTACCTTGATCACATTTTATTTTCCAGTTGAATCTATACCATAATGATTTTTTCTCGATGATTCTAAATATATGTGTAATTGCATTTGAAACTAGCCTTGTTCTTGGTATGGTTTTGTTGGATTTTAGAGGATTTCTTGTTATTTTACAACATGACATATAAGATTGTCGGTTGAACTTTCTCATGGATTGATTTATCTTTTTCAAAATTTTCTTTTCCTATAAGCTGTTGCTAGGTAGATTTTGATGTCAAGATAGTTCATTTACCATTCAGTAGTTTTCATCCTGCAAAAAGTTTGTTTGTCATGTTTGATCAAAATATGGTCCTTGTTCTTGAGTTTGTACTAGCGCATAACTGAATTAGTCAAGTCTAAAATCGAATATGCCAATCCCATTGTATAGTTTATGGCATTCAATGCTTCAATCCTAAGCTATTTCATTGGCGAATTTTTGGCATCAGAAGGTAGATATGGTTCTTTGGATGCTAGCTTCTCCCACTCGAAAATTTTGTAATTTAACTGGTTTTGTAGAATTTGGTTAGTAATCCAAACACTGAACATAACTATACTCACTACTTTATGGTATGCCATTTGGATGTTGAAACTAACTCCTTTCTTCACATGTCCTAGGCTCGTAGAGGTGGTGTTGATGAACCTTTTGCCTAGGATAGTAAAGAATATCTAAGGAAGTGATGCATCAGAAAGGTGAATTCTATTTGAACTTCTTGGTCTTTATTTAATTTTTACACATGCCAATTTTTCTTTTTTCAATGTCTTTTATCCACTTCTAACGTTATAGTCTTGATTATTGTAGGAAGTGACTTTTAAAGTAGATTACATTGTACCATCCATAGCGTGTGAGTTTGGCTCTGTTTTTCTTGGTGATAAAAATGTGGCGATGCTAGTTGTTTCTGAAGGCTGGGCAAAGGTAATTCTTATACTTGTGGATAGTATGAACTTACAGTTTCACGTCCACTCCTTCCCATGAATACTGAATCATACATGCCCTTTCTTGGTTGCATGGATATGACTCATACAGGTTAGGGAGCAAGGTCAACAGAAAGGAGAAGCAAGCCCCTTCTTATTTGAATTGCAGTGTCTTGAAGAGCAAGCCAAGCTTCAAGATTTAGATCGTTGGAACAAGGTTAGTATATTAGGATTTCTTTGTTTGTTCTTTTATGTAATTGCTGTAAATTGGAAAAGGATTGCTAGTCCCTTCATCTTATCCTAAGAGGCTGATGCTAATTCCCTTTTGAATGGAGAAAGAGGAGCATGACATCAATGGAGCCATCCCTTTTTGACCTTTTAGGAGTATTGAAATTACGGTGAAGACTGCTTTAGTTGAAGTAGGAATATGCCAATATGTCCTAGAAGAATAGGACTTTTTAACAATTTTATAACGATTTAAAATCATATCACTCTAATCCTAACAACAAGCATACATTAGGATTACTCAAGAGTAACTCTACTGGCTTCCAAGCTCGGTAGAGGATCCAATCACAAACTATTTGAGAGATGAAAATATGCAAACTAGTTTATGATGGATATGATGGTGAGTGTGTGTGAGGTGTGATCTTAGATAATCAGATGTGAAAGTATTTAAGGAAATTACATACACAAATGAAAGACAATAACAATCTCAAACACAATCATTTTTATAGTGGTTCGACTACTTTTCTACTCCACTCCCAGTAACCGTACTCAACACTTGAGTGTACCAAATTTCACTAAGGAGGTTTCCCACGGTTCACCCCAAACCCAAGGTTTTAAATCAGGTTCACCTTTAACCTTTACAACCTACACCTAGGCTGACTATTTATGCTCTCACGAGCAAGGGTTAACACAACGCACCCACTTTTAGGCACACTGGCCAAGGATCTTCCATAAGACCCTAACTGTTTATGCTCTCCACCGAGCAAGGGTCAACACAATGCACCCACCACGTACACTCCCACCGGAGGCCTCCTAGAGGACTTAAAAAGGGTGAGAAACACCTTAGACCCAATCATACAAAGGAATGATCACAAGGGTCCTTTGGACTCTGATAACTTACAGATAAGAAGATGAGTCCCTTTTAGCTCGTTGTTGAAGATCTCCTCCTTTGTTGATGAAGAGTCTTTTACTTCCTTGAATCGTAAATCAGAAGATATACCAATGCATGGCGACGGGTTGGGTCAAGGTTATAATGGAATCTTACTCTCAAATATTTTCCTATGAAGGAGATAGAGTGATTCCAATCATCTATGCATTCAAGACATCCCAGCTTAATGATTTGCCCTTAAGGTGGCAGCTGGAGGATCCTTGAATGTGAAAGTTCATTCCCCAATACACTCTATTGAATATCAATGATGAGAGTGGATTGGAGGATGAACTCCCTTGAGAGAAAGGGCTTTAGGTAAATGATCTAAGTTTAAACACTTAAAAGCACTCTCTTCTTTCTCTACCAGCAACTAAAGACAAGCTCTCTATATATAGAAAAAAAGTTCCAATGGATATAAAACGATCACATTTATGACAGTGTTCGATGTCATTGAGCAGAGTCGATATCATCGAGCATATACTCTCGATGATATCGACTGGTTGCTCAATGATACAAACTCAAATGTCATACGCTTTTGAAACCTTTTGCCAGCTGGTTGAGGGGATCAAAACATGTGTCGATGTCATCAGATTTCAAACTTCGATTTCATCGACACGAGGATCGATTCCTCGGCATTTGAAAATGAGAGAGACAAAGCCTTTGAAATTTTTCAGGTCAAGGATATGATCGAGGTACACTCGATATCATCAGAATTTGAATATCGATGGTATCGAAGGTCGTGTTGATGCATTGATAAATCCAAAGATTTTATTAGTGAGCTTGCTGGACAGTTTATGTCCTTTCTCGATGCAATCGATCTGGCCTTTAGATCATCGATATTTGAATATCAATTATATCGAGTGACCCTCGATCCTAGATAAAAAAAACCACCTGAAAAATGTTGTTGGAAAACTATGTCTAAGACCGATATCATTGAAGGCATTCCGATATCATCGGTTTTTAAATTTTGAGGATATCGAGGAGTACTTCGATATATCGAAGGTCTATATGATTTTCTTATAAAAAATAGGGACACAAACTCTCTGCTTGTCGATTTTATCGAGTCAACTTCAATAGACTCGAGTTTCAAATATTGATGATATCAATAGGGGTATCGATACATCGATGATTCTGTCCAGATGAATATGTGGTTACTGGACATCTTTTACCCTCATTTCGATGGTATTGATTTATCATCAAGGACATCGATAGGACTACTCAATTATATCGATCCGTTTATCGATAAATCGATAGAGGTAGAAAACTTAGAGATTTTTTGAATTTGTAAAAAAAAATTCTGACCCAAAAACCCTATAATATTCCAACCAATTTTAAGTGTTTTATTTACCTGAAGTTTTGAGACATGGGATGTAAAGCTTAGATTTACCTGTGGCGAGTTCAGGCACACATCTAGTTGAGGTAGACATTTGATTGATCTTCCTATGGAGCTTCTCTGTCTAGTTGACTCAACACTCACGTTAATTGACAAACTAGACACTTTCAATCTCCCCTTTTGTCAATTACATGACAAAATACCAAAACACCCTAGAACAGTATCTAGGCAACACATCCTAAATTGTGTGTATATGTAATTTACATAATTTTACAATGTTTAGTGAAACCATACATACAATCAGTAGCTGCTCCTCCTAACAGCATTCTCCCCCTATCTTGATGCAGCTGCTCCCCTACCACCTGTGTCACAATTCAAGTAGATATACAATTTTTCTTTCGGGGTGTTTGAATTGTTCTACCCCTTTTTGTCAGTCATTGACAAAGATAGATAGAGCAATTGATACTGGTAAAATTTTGAAGTATGTGAGAGAACCAATCATGCAGAGAACATGCATTTATAAAAGATAGATGTATACTGAGCAAAACAATTTAAGCAAGCATCATTTTCTGAAATTATGTATGCATAGTAGACCAAATAGAGTAGTGATATAAGTAGATAGAAGAAAAAAAACATCACATACATTCCACATAACATAGACTAGATAAACCAGGGGATCTTAAAACATGATCATGGCCATAAAAATGTGAATTATATCTAGCCATATCCAAAATATTTGAAAAAAACATACTGCCCCAGATTGGCAGCAGTTTAACAGTTATCAAAAACAATTACCAAGGCCATTCATGGGCACCCAAAATCAACCATCAGTATTTAGCCCATCCATGGGCATATACAACATACAAAAAAACAAAACTATCTAGATTGTGCAGGTTAGTGAGTTATCATATACACTCATGAGAGCACGGAACATCCAAAAAGATATTAATGTTCATATGCAGAAATAAGAGTGAGGTGTATGTTACAACATCTAGAGACCAGCACTATGGAGCCGACGAAGATGGTGCTATGTCGTCGTGCCGGCAAGTGAGTAGATCAACTGATTGTTGCATGGTCTGCTGCACTCCGTTGATCAGGCGTTCCAAGATGGTAAACCTTTCATTCACCGATTCACTAAGCTGGGAGACATCTCGCTGGATTGCTCCAATCCTATCTTGATGGAGCTTAAATCTCTTTGCATGCCCAGCCACTAATGTGGTGCTTGATGGGGCACAGGAGGTTCTTCCCCAGCCATTCAGTCTCTGTAGTGGGAGCATCTCCTTCACCTCCTGCTGCTTCCTCTTGAATGCCTTCTTCTAGATCCTCAGGATACTTATGGAACTTCAAGTCCATCCTTCAAACGTTATTTTTGTTGAAGACTTGGAGGGGAAGTTTCGGATCAGTGGTCGTTAAGAAGTCGATGGTGTTGCACACCATGTTTATGATCCAGGGATAGGGCAGGTGAAGATCCCTTGATGTATGAATGGCGTAGACCAACCGATGTACAATTAGAGTCGGGAGGCAGATATTTATCATGTTGGCTATTGAGTACACTATCATGGTTATGAACCCTTTGAGATCGGAGCGGTTGGTACTTCTAGGATAGATGTTTATGGAGAAGATACCGTGCAAGACCTGAAATCGTGGTTCCATGAAATTATATTTCAATCATTCCCTTAGTACCAAGGGATGCCTCTACCATGATAGAGGTACTTAGTAACCATGGACCGAATTTCAACATTTTCGAGGTCCATTTCAGGGAGACCTTCAGGTGACATTGTTAGCCCTAGGATGTTTACAATTATTGCAGGAGTGATCAGTACATCATCACCATCTAGAGAGACCATGATAGAAAGAGGATCAGACACGGGTGAGTGACAAGTAGCGAGAAAGTTGCGTGTTCATTTAAGATGACACGGCCCACCAAAGTCAAGAATAGGCAAACAGTCGATTGCAGCAAATAGGGATTCCAGATTATATGGTTTTAAACAATCCTTATCAACCTTTCTTTCATGGATAAGCTTCTTACTGGTATATTTAGTTGGAACTGGATTTATTATATCCGGAGGAGGGACTGGTATTTTGGATTGGGACCCGCCATGTGAAGTTTGTCGTGTCCTCTGATGAGTAGGGGTCCCCCATTCAGGAGCTCTTGCTCTCTTTTGAAGTAAGGGTTTTTCATCGAGAGGCTCTAGAGGACTCCATAGGACCAGACACCTTTTCTTTGTCCTTACCCATAAAGATAGAGATTTGGGAAAAACGGACAAAGTTTCCCTAGAAAAAAAAAAAAAAACTGAAAATACCCAACCCCAAAGTAAGATAGAATCTAGAATAGAAGGAATGGAAGGGTAATACCAGTTTTGAGGAGCTTCCGGGACCCACCGATGTACTTCTGGCTGAGGGGATGAACAGGAAAAAGTGAAATGCCATTTTCAGAAAAAATGAATTTTTTTCGCTCGACCGCCTTTTATCGGACTGCATCTATTGGTATAATCGAACTTAGTTTTGATTATATCGATGATCCTCATTTGATGTTATCGACAATGGCTTCGTTAATAGTCTCACTCATGTGACTTTTCAAATTATGAAGAGATGTCGATGATATCGACCATTTATTAATCAAAAATGCACATGACTTGTCAATAGACATATCGAAGTTCAGTATTTTTCATTTTTTTCATAGATCGATAAGCTTTCATGTATAGAATAGTATATCTTTGAATCAACCGTATACATAGCAAAATATTATACAAGAATTGTACAAATCAAAATTATAAACATTAGATTGTGTATATACAAAAAGATTAAGGTGAGGAACCTCAGATATATCATTAAAAGCTCAGCAAAATTGCATCATTTTAGCAAAATATCCAAATCTCGATGCATGACCTGGACTTGTATTTTCATGCTTTAATGTTTCAGGGCATATGAATAGAGTGAGTTATCAGACAGTTTAGCTTTTCTTTCACTATCCATTTTGAGATAGAATTCTAAACTATGGTGGATTTAGTTTTCATGTTTATCTTACCCAATTGATCCAATGATTCCTTCATTCTATCATTCATTCTAGGTGGTGATGGATGTGCATTTCTTTTAATCAATCTCCTAGGTGGACTTTTGACATTTTGTATCTCTCTGTCGGTTTGAATTTACCAATATGATTTTGACCAAAGTTATGTGGAGTCCTTCTAGGTGTCAAGCATTCAAACTTATAATGACCCAAATCACCATATAAATGACAAACTAGAGTAGTTCTCATATTACTACCTGAAGTAGCAGATTTTTTAGTTATTGTTGTTACATTTCCAGTTTTCATTTTAGTTTTATCATACCCTAGGCCACTCTTGTCCTTTCCAGGTTTTCCCATACCTAAGAGTTTTTCTAACTTCTCACCACTCTAGGAAAACTTATAGTTTAGCTTAACAATTTTTCTGGATTCTTCTAAATTAAATAGAAGTGTATGATTTTCATTTTGTAGGAGCATATATTTGTCTTTTAATTACTGTAACGTCTTGAAAAAATTCATACAAAGACTCGAGTACCACCTCAGGTAGAAATCACTAAGGACCAAATCCTTTAGAAATTAAATAAGAATTAACTAGTGCTAAACTAGATTACTTATGAAATTAGCCCTAATAATTTTAAACACGATCTATAAGACCTAAAATCTACAGGATCGTTGACGCAACATTACCTAAAAACTTACGATCCATCTCAAAACCTAGTTGCTCTCGGGAGCATCATGAAACTCCGTATCGGACCTAGACTGCGCGTCGAAAGTCTGATTACTCCAAAATTATATGGTTATGACCGCCTTACTAGACCTGACAACCACCTCGGAAATCACATCCTAATAGTACCCAAAAACACACAACTTGAGCCCAGAGTGAAGTGTATGTGAAACACGAATATCTTTAGGAAATGAACTGAAACTTATGTGAATTGAGTCCATTCGCTTGCAGGATGAATATAAGGATTCTGACCATCAGAATCTGACCCAATTACACCCTCAGATCAGGAAAAATTTCCAACACATGACAGTGTACTTGTGACCCTGATTGAGTACCGATGACCATTGAACTGAAACTGGTCCGCCACAGTTGATTTGTAAATCCGATCAGACCAAAAACTTAGCCTGACCTAGATCTATTGTTAGGGAGCTTAAATCTGATCTCATGTAGAAAAGTGGCCTCCAGAACAGCTTCGTTGGACCGAAACAGCCAACCTTTGGCTATAACCTAAGTATACCATGGCCCTTAGGCCATTCCCATCAGTTCTAAGCCTATATAAGGGCCTTAAACCCTCTCTCTCCCTTGCCATACGAATTTTCTAAAACCCTAGGAGAGAGAAGAGAAGAAAGAGAAGGAAAAAGAGAGAAAGTGTGAGAGAGAGCTAGGGTTTGCTGCATAGATTCTTCCCTGCCGCTCTACGTATCGAATCACTGCTACCATATCGCTATACCAACGATTCTAGTTTCGTTTTGAGGTTAGAAATCCTAAACCCAACCTATTTTAAGTTTCAAATAGTGTAAATTATGAAATAGATAACCTATTTCATACTATAGGATGTCGTTGTTCCATAGATGAAGAAATAGTGTTCGAACTGAATTTATTACGAGTCTACCGGTGAAAGGTGCAGATTATAAATGTCTAGGTTATGGTTTTCAATGCTTTCAATGTCAGTCAATGATTTACGACTTACTTGAGTGCTATCGCACATGCCTAGTTAGAGTATTTTGTCATATTACTCATATATATAGGTTAGGTTGATTTTCAATGTATTCCATGTGTTTGTTGAAATAACTGAATGAATATGAAATTATGATTTGTTCCTGTCATGATTATTGATCATAAATACATGATTGTTGTGCATGTGATAACTCCTATGTGAAAGGATTTGCCATAATATGTGTTTTACTATTTTATTTGATGAAATGTCTGAAAGAGTAGGTGTTTGGTGATTAGTATTTTCTAAGGGGGTTAGATGAGATTCTCAACTACCTTGGCTATATATATGAATTCCTTCATGAGACATAAATGTAACTATGTGAACTATGTGTGAATTACACGTTTAGGATGACGTGTTTAATATGTGTTTTTATAAATGCTTACATGGATGAAGTATTTGATTTATTTATTTTTTACTATTTTGACTATCTCATGTGATTACTTGTTGAAATTGAGTGGATTGGGATTATGGTATAGTCCAAGCAATCGGTAACCAGTCCTGATCAGGTGGCTGAGGTTGTTCGCCACACAAGACGCGTTCGACGAACCCGAGTCGTACATTGCTTATCGACAGTGGTTAGGCCACGTAGAGTGCTTACGCACTTCATGTTGATCAACCCAACGTGCGTTCGTCGTAGTCGAGCGTGTCAAGTAACCCGATTGGCCAGATGTATGTTCACCATGTATGGACGCTATTGCTTGAATCTAAGGTACCAAAGTCACCATTGAGAAACCCCGTTAAGCTTGATACGTCGATCCGCTAAGACTAATGAGCCGGACATGGTAGTATGGGACACTGTGGTTGAGCTATTGGCCAACGCCGGGGTGATAAGCCCACCCGTAGTGACCAGTGAGAAACCTAAGCTCATGAGCCGAATACAGTGTTATGGGATACTGTATTCGAGCTGTCAGCTTACGATGAGGTGATGAGCTACTCGTAGTGACCTCGAGCATACTCTAAGTCTACACTGAGGTGACGAGCCTTTCCGTAGCAACTAGAGTATAAACTAGGCTTACACTGATCAGGTGATAATCCCTTTGTAGTGACCTAGAAACACAACATTATATGAGATTTACTAGGACTGACGATCCTAGAATGGATCATTATTTGGAAATTAATATAAGGGAGGTACCTTATCTTCCCAACCCTACTATATGAATAAGCCTAAGTAAGAACTTAGTAATCATGACCATAACATTGCATTACGGTGCTTTGACGAGGAAGTAGCATGTGTCTGGAGTGTTACATGCCGCAACCGTGAGATGAAGTTCACTGTGGGAGTGTTGGCAAGGGCATACATCATTATCATACCATCCTTGCATTAACAAGAGTATTAGGGCTTGACTGTTGTACTGCTTTATCATTACTGCTTGATTGAATTGATAACATGTTAACCTTTACAATATAGTCTTCCTGAGTTGATCACTCACTCCCACATTCTACGATGGTGTTGTAAACACCTACCAGACTGTCTTAGATGCAGATGATGGCGTGACGCATGAGGCTGAGCCAGACTTCTACGACGATGAGGAAGAATTCTCATATATGCAATTATCAGGCGAGTTTACGTAGGCCACTTTGATCGACAGGGATTGTTAGGTTGCTGACTAGATGACAATACACATTTTATATATTTTGGAATTTTGCATGTAAATATTTGACCTGGTAACATGATCATACTCAAGCGACATATAATCACTTATATGTTCTATATACTTATCACAGTCTTCCGCTTGCGTAATTAATTGTCTCTGGTGTATGATATGCTGTTTGGTATAATCTCACTCATGTTTAAGGTACTAATATAGACAACATCAAATCATCATTATTTATGTTTCATAATCGATGCATTGGAACTCGGGAGTTGGGCTCCTCTCGACTCCCAATTTTCAGGGCATTACAAGTTGGTATTAGAGCATAATTTGAATTTAACCGGACCTGGGTTATGGTCAACGACGCACACTGACACATTCTGTTTTAGGAGTGTGCGATATAACATAGAAATGATCGTAGGATTCCCAGTTTCACCAATCGATGGAATTGACTGAAACTGACCCTTAAAATCGGTGCCTGTACGCATCCGAGATTATGCGTGGCGACCCCAAACCTTTCCTTGTAACGCCCTGAAAAATAGGGGTCGAGCATAGCTCAACTCCCGAGTTGCAAAACATCACTTATGCAACATATTTAATGATGGATGTTTGTTGTCTGTATTAATGCATAAAGCATGAAGTGTTTAAGCCAAACTAGCAAACATAATCCAGGGACAATCAAAATATGCAAGTGAAAGTCTGAAATAAATATATAAACCAGTACAAGTCCCTAAAATATGAGTGCTCTACCAGGTCTATAAGTACAAGTCTTGTCTCAAAATATAAATATTAAAATGTAATAGACCACTACAAACATAGTCCTGAATCCCCGTCAATCAAGACATGACTCACATAAACCCGCCTGAGAACTGCATGAACGAGAATGCCTCCTCATCATCATCAAACTCTGGCTCTGCCTCGAGTGTCACATTATCACCTACAGCTAAGTCAGAGTCTGGTTGACGTTTAAGCACCGTCTCAGAACGTGAGAGTGAGTGATTAACTCAGTGGAACTATACCGCAAAGGTTAACATGTTATCAATTCAATCAAGCAGTAATGATAAAGCAATATAATCAAACATTCATAATTACTCTAATTAATGTAAATATGGATGAAGTAATGATGCATGCCCTCGCCTACACTCCCTCTGCGATCTTCCTCTTACGGTCGGCATGTCAGTCACTTCCTCAATGCTCTACACAACGTCAAACGACACATGCAGTGCAGTGCATGTACATGATTACTAAGTTCTTATTAGTCCTTTTCATATAGCAGGATTGGGAAGCTAAGGTACCTCCCTTATATCAATACCCAAGCAATGATAAAGCAATATAATCAAACATTCATAATTACTCTAATTAATGTAAATATGGATGAAGTAATGATGCATGCCCTCGCCTACACTCCCTCTGCGATCTTCCTCTTACGGTCGGCATGTCAGTCACTTCCTCAATGCTCTACACAACGTCAAACGACACATGCAGTGTAGTGCATGTACATGATTACTAAGTTCTTATTAGTCCTTTTCATATAGCAGGATTGGGAAGCTAAGGTACCTCCCTTATATCAATACCCAAACAATGATCCATTCTAGGGTTGTCAGTCCTAGACAATCTCATACGATATTATAGTTCTAGATCGCTTAAAGGACTCATCACCAATTAATATAGGTCTAGTTATATCCTAGATACTACAATAAGGCTCGTCGCCCCAATGCGGTTTCTAGATATACTTAAGGTCACTACAAATGGCTCATCACCAATCAGAGTAGGCCGACAGCAAGAATACCGTGTCTCATACCACCGCATTCGACTCATGAGTCTGAGTTGCTCACTGGTCACTACGGGGAGGCTCGTCGCCCCAGCATAGGCTGACAGCTTGACCACGGTGTCTCATACCACCATGTCTGGCTCATGAGTCTTAAGGGATCGAGGTACCAAGGTTAACGGGATTTCACTGGTAAGTTTAGTACCCTAGATTCAAGCAGTAGCGTTCAAACAAGGTGAACATACATCGGTCAATGAGATTAATTGATAAGATCTATTAGGACGATCGCACGTTGAGTTGAATGACATGAAATGCATAAGCACTTCGTGTGGCCTAACCACTGCCGAACATCCCAAGTACGGCTCGGATTCATCGAACACATCTTGTGTGGCGAAAGCGATCTCAACCACCAGTTCGAGAACAGTTACCGATTACCTGGACTGAGATACAGTCCCAGCCAGCCACGTACAATCATAATAATGAATATTTAACTCAATTTCTACAATCATATAACATGTTATGGAATATAATATAAACATGAATACACAATACATGGAGGAAATCATATACATAACTAACATGGATTGTTAGACTAAACAGTTCATGGAGGAAATCATACACACAAGTAAGATAGTTAGGATTTCATATCTCAACTCCCTTATAAATCACACTTTACTAACTACTAACTCATTCAGACATTTTCACAAACACTTAGACTACACTTTTCAACATACATTATGTATGTCGGCCGTATTACGTATCAGGGAAAATCCTTTTGCCAAGGAGTCATCCCATACATAACAAACATATACGTACAATAATTAATCATGGAAATCATAACATCAAATTCCTTATGCATACAAACATTTCAACAAACACATGAAATACTCTTTTGCAACATAGGTTATACATATAGGTAAAGCAAAACAGATAGCGCATTTAGCATGTGTAATTGAGTACACGTTAATAATAAATCATTATCAGACATTGAAAGTCTTGAAAACCATAACTTAAACGTATATAGTCCGCACCTTAAACCGAAAAATGCGTAACAGATATGATTTAGATGATAAGTCTTCATCAATGGCGGATAGGCAACCTAAGGCATGAATTAGGTTAGCTACATCAACACTTAGACTATTCTAAGCTCCAAAATAGGTTAAGATTTGATTGTCTTATCCAAAAATGGAATTAGAATCGTCGGAATAACGATTCAGATGCGATGGATTAGGCACGTAGAGTAGTTGGGAAGAATCCCAAGATGAATCACCAACTTCTCTTTCACTTTCTCTCTCTTTTCTCTCTCTTATCTTAGCTAGGGTTTGAGAATTCGTATGGAATATGTGAGAGAGGGTTTAAGACCCTTATATAGGCACAGAACTGACGAAAACAGTCCCGGGGCCATGGTATACTTAGGTTATAACCAAATCGGGCTTATTCCGATCCAACGGAGCATTTCTGGAGGTCCCTTTACTGAATGCGGTCAGACTTAACTCATAATTATTAGATCTTGATCAAGTTAAGTTTTCAATCCGATTGAGTTTCCAGATCGACAGTGGCGGACCAGTTTTAGTTCAGCGGTCACCGAAACTCGATCAGGGTCACAAGTATATTAGCATAATGGGCCATTTTCCCTGATCTGTGGGTGAATTTGGGTTAGAATCCAACAGTCAGGATGCTTATAAATGGTGCGCAAGCAACACGACTCAGATTACTTAAATTTATATTTAATTTCTAAATAGATTCACTTTTCTCACACTCTTCATTCCGGACTCAAGAAAATCATCTTAGGACCTCATTTGGACTTAATTTTTAAGGTGATATTCAAGTCCAACTAGGCGGTCATAATTGTCTAAGTTCATCGCATCGAACTTTCGACGTGCGATCCGGGTCTATTATGGAGTCTCTGAATGCTCCTGAGAGCAACTGGGTTTAAAGTTGGATCCTAGATTTCAGGGTAATGTAGCGTTAACGATTCTACAAGTTTTGGGTCTTGCAGATCGTATTTAAAGTGGTTGGTGCTAATTTCACAGGTAATCTAGTTTAACGTTAGTTAAGTCTCGTTAAATTTCTAAAGGATTTGGTTCTAAAAGATTTTTTACTAGAGGTGGTACTCGGGTCTTCGTACAGATCTTTCCAAGACATTATAATCTATCCCCCTTAAAGAAAAAATTTATCCTCAAAATTTGTACCTTCTCATACTCCTCGAGGATCTGAGGGTAGTTCTTTCTAACCTCAGCTTCAGTCTCCCAAGTAGCCTCTTCCTCACTGTGATGCGTCCACAGTACCTTCACAAGTGGGATGACCTTACTACGCAATACCTACTCCTTCCTATCCAGGATACGTGTCGGTCGCGGTACAAAGGTGACATCATCGCTCAACTGCACCTGCTCCCAACTGATAATGTGTGAAGGATCAGGAATGTACTTCTTCAACATGGACACATGGAATATGTTATGCATGCCTACGAGTGGTTTGGGCAAAGCAAGGTGATATGCTACTGCCCTCACTCGATTAAGCATCTGAAATGGGCCAATGAATCTCGACGTGAGCTTCCCTTTCTTACCAAACTGAAGAACTCCCTTCATGGGAAAAACCTTAAGGAATACATGGTCCCCAACATCAAACTCAAGCGGTCGTCGTCTCGTATCAGCGTAGCTCTTCTGCCTGCTCTGTGCTGTCAGAAGTCGATGCCTAATGATGTCGATCTTCTATGAAGTCACCTGAACCAACTCTGGGCCAATCAGAGTCTTCTCACCCACTTCTGCCCAACAATGTGATGCTCTACACAGGCGAGCATACAGTGCTTCATAGGGAGCCATGCCGATACTCGCCTGAAAGCTGTTGTTATATGCGAACTCTGCATAAGGAAGAAAATCATCCCAACTATCCTTGAAATCCAACACACAAGCCCGCAACATATCTTCTAGTACCTTATTCACACATTCCGTCTGCCCATCTGTCTGCGGATGGAATGCGGTACTGAACTTCAACTTCACACCCATTGCTTCCTGGATACGATTCCAGAAGATAGATGTAAATCGCGTGTCTCTGTCAGACACGATCTCCAAAGGAACTCCATGCAGATGTACAATCTCCTTGATATACTGTTGAGGGTCAAATATTGCATATTAGACCCCATTTATTACTTGGATTTACGAGCATAATACCGTTTAACGCCTGATTTTAATCGTGTTTTGTGGTAAGGTGTGCTTAGGAGAGTTGACTAAAAAAAGAGCATTAAAATTACTGATTTGATGCTCCAGAGGCACCTGATCAAGGGACGGACTCCATGGGACCAAGATCGAAGAATTTACATGCCAGGGGCCCGAGAAAATCAAGTTGTTCACATTTAAAAGGCCCGAAAATGGTCCAGAATGCAAGATCACGGGGTTCCCAATATCTGTTCGGCTCGAAACTTCATACGTGGCCTAAGGACCATAAATTAACCGTACACGTCAAAAATCATCCATTGGATCATTGTGGAAGTGGCCTAACAGGCAGATCAGCCCATCAATCTTCAATTTGGGGCCCACCCGCTATCTGGATATGCTTGAAAATTATTCTCGACGGTTAAAATAATATGAGAAAGAGGATGGACGGAGCAGATCTCACGAATACATCACCATGGGACCCACAATGTGGTGCGTGTACACTATGCTTAATAAATCCTGCCGCACACCGGACCGTGTTTTCGGTCAAGGGGTCTCTGACCCGTGAATTCTTTAAAAAACAAGAAGATGCAACAGCGTCTTGACTTCCGACAGCTGTTCTCAGTAGTGGGGCCCATCTCTCATCCATATCATGAATCTGGACCGTCCAAGACATCCAGAGGGCGGGTGTAATCCATGCCTAGGTGACCGAATTGCAAGAGACATTGAGGATGGAATCTTAGAACTTCAAACGCAGGACGGACGTTGGAGCAAACCATTCTGTGGGCCACACTAAAATCAATCTGAAACCAGCCATTCCTTACTAATTTTTCGACGTGATTTCAAACGACGTTATGGATTCTCCATGTAACGACTTTCTGGGGCCCACCAACCATCACAGGGATTCGACAGAAGCTCTGTTCGCAAACAGAGCCTACGGTCCTCTCTTGTGGGCCACCATCAGGGCCCATCGCTCTAATCTAGACCGTCCATCAGAAGTATAGGGTCCATATTACTAGGACCTAGATGTTAGAACTTCAAAAAGACAGGAAGAATGGGTTTTCTACCGTTCAAATGCAAAATGGACGACTGCGTAGAAGAACTTATGGGCCATGCTGAAATTAATCCAATCTCGTCAGTTCCAAATGGTTTTTTATTGTGAATTTACTGAACGGTGTGGATTTTTTTATCACCGTTAGTATTGGGCCCCACCAAGAACCAGCGTAAGAATTTGCGTAGCCTGGACCGTCCTAACGCTGTCCGTCTGCTGGGAGTTGAGGTGACCCACCACGATCACCAAAGGGATGATCCAAGACGTCCATCATGTCTAGGGGAGGGCTTAGACCAAAACCCAGTCAGTTTAATGCAACCATGCACGAGAATAAGATTGCAAAGCAAGGAAGAAGTTGTCGCGTCTATTAGTAGTGTGGTCCACCCATGTAACACCCTGAAAATTGGGGGTCGTGTATAAACTCAACTCCCGAGTTCCAAACCGTCACTTGTGCAACAAAAATGATTATGATTCAATGTTGTCTGATTTAAAGCATTCACATGAGTAAAAGTATACCAAAACTGCAATTCATACTTCAGATCCAGTGATAAAAGCAAGCGGAAGACTAAACAATATATATATCACTGTATGGAAAAACAAAGTAAATCTCATCTGTCTCCAAAGTATGACTACATCTCTGAGTCTCATATACATATACATGAACAAAAATGTAATGTTCCAAATAGTCCCACTGAAACCCCAACGATCCAGGTCGCCTATGGGAAGCCGTTGTGATACTGCATGTACGAGAACTCGTCCTGGTCCTCGTCAATGTCTGGCTCCACCTCCTGGATCTCCGCCTCACCTGCATCTACAACAGGGTCTGGTGGGTGTTGCAAACACCATCCCGTAACGTGGGAGTGAGTGATCAACTCAGTGGAATCATAGAGCAAGGATTAGCATGTTCACAATTCAATCATGCAATAATAGTAAAGCAGTAAATCAGACAGTCCTAATACTGTTGTTAATGCAAGATGACATGACGTGATGTATGCCCTCACCGACGATCTCCCTCATACGGCAACATCTTACGACCACGGCATGCCACACTCCCTAGAGTGCTCCACATCTTCTAGGCACATGCAATGCTATGGTGATATGATTTCCAAGTTGTTATTAGTCCATTCAAACAGCAGGATTGGGAAACTAAGGTACTTCCCTTATATCAATCCCAACACAGATCCTGTCTAGGGTCGTCACTCCTAGTAATCTCATACGAGGTATATTTATGTAGGTCACTGCAAGGGCTGCCAGGGCTATTGCTCGCACTCGTTGCACCGCTCCCCCATCACCTTATCAATACAGGCCTACTGTACTCTACTGCAACAGAAGGGTCGTCGCCTTCCGTGGACTCAGAATACGCTCGCGGTCACTACAAAGGACTCGTCTCCTGATCAGTGTAGGCCGACAGCTAGAATATAGTGTCCCATACCACCATAATCTGCTCACGAGTCTAGGTGCTCACTGGTCACTACGGGGAGGTTTGTGGCCCCAGCGTAGGCCGACAGCTCGACCACGGTGTCCCATACCACCATGCCCGGCTCATGAGTCTTCGTGGATCAAGGTACCATGGTTAACAGGGTTTGCAATGGTAAGTTCAGTACCCTAGGTTCAAGCAGTTATGACTCATACAAGGTGAACATACATCGGCCAGTCGGGTTACTTGACGGGCTCGACTAGCGCGATCGCATCACAAGTCGAACGACATGAAGTGCGTAAAACACTTCGCGTGGCCTAACCACTGCCGCCAACTTTAAACACGAATCACGTTCATCGATGCGTCGTTCGTGGCTATGACCAGTCAGCCACGAATTCGCTCGGTTACCGACTGCCTGGACTAAGTCTAGTCCCAAACAATTATGGAATCACATCAGCAATCTATGTAAGAGTATTGGAATTGAAATACAATCATGTGAGCATGTTAACACATGTTATAACATTCAACTTAAGCAAATCTTCAAACACATACGTTCCATGCATGTAATGGAATCATGCATATGGTCAACATGTAGGAAATCATTTAGGTCAGCATATTAATTAAGAAATCAATCTCAAACTACCACATAACATCATTTAATTCAATACATACTAATACAAGCATTTATACAAACACATACACTACACACTTAAGTCTACATATAGTATGTCGACCCAAAGTGTGCAACTAGGCGAATCTCTTCGCCAAACTAATTATGCAAGCATTCCTAACTCCCTAATGTGACAACAAACCATGTCAATCACGTCAGCAAAATATGAATGTAGACCGTACTTCCTACAAATGACTAAAATGCCCTAAATCTCATATTCTTCGTTAATTTACGAAATAAGAAACGGAGAGCATGTTGTACATGTCAAACGGCGATGCCGTCGATAATCTACTATTAAACGACATTGAAAGCATTGTAAACCGTCAATCAAAGCGTCTAAAATCCTCACCTTAGGTCTTACGAAAGTGTGATTTTGAACGGAGCGTGTATGCTTCGTCTACGGCAGTAGGAGGACCTGATTTATGAAGTACGTTAGCTAACACACCCTAAATCTAGATAAACCCTAAATCAGCAAGTTCTAGGGTTGTTTTGTACCTGAAAGAACGGAGAAATCACCAGCCAGGTGATTGGGAAGAGTTGCTGAAGCAGCAACAATCGGTGGCTCGGAAGCGGAAAAAATCCCTTATACTGTTTCTCTCAAACTCTCTCTCCTTTATCCTAGGGTTTGCAATTTTCGGATGGGAGAGGGAAATGAGGGTTTCAACCCCTTTTATAAGCTTAAAAATGCCGAAAACAGGCTCCGGAACGAAGTTTACTTAGTGCCTATCCATTTCGGGGCTGTTTCGGTCCAAAAGTTACTTTCTGGTGGTCCCCTGGTCGATTGCGATCGGACTTAAGCTCATGCGTACCATATGTAGCACGTATTAAGTTTTCAGTTCGGCAGGGTTCTCAGATCGCACGTGGCGGACCAGTTTCAGTTCAGCGGTCACCGTACGTAGATCAGGGCTGAAAGTCTCATGATAATAAATAGAAATTTTTCCTGATCCGAGGGTGTAATCTGGATGAATTCTGATGGTCAGAACACTTAATACTGACGCGTCAAGTCGTGTGCCAGATTTGAATTTGAAATTCCAATTCTGTCCCTGTTCGCGGTCTCTTCAGTCCGGGTTCAACGAAATAGTCTGTGATTATCGGTTTGACTTGATTTTCGAAATGATTGTCAAGTCCAGCTGGGCGGTTCTAACGGTCTAAGATAGGAAGTATCGGACCTTCGACGCGCGGTCTAAATCCAACACAAGAATTCAAAGTGGTCCAGAGAACAAACCCGCTTAGAGTTTGATCCGAGGTTATAGAGTATTGTAGAGATGTTTGTTCTACTCGATTTGGATCTTGTAGAACGTATTTAAAGTGATCAGGGACTATTTCCCAGCTACTCTAGCGTTGCGCTAGCTAACTTACGCTTAATTTCCATGGAATTTAATTCTACGCGATTTCGGGTCGAGTTGGTACTCGAGCCCAAGTACGGATTTTTCACGGGCGTAACAACCCAGAATTCGAATCTACTTAAATCTTGACAGAGTGGCCTAAATTGACACCACGAAACTAGTGGACAGACCTGATTCTTCAACAAACACAAAATATGGACCTCACCAAGCATCAAACATCAAGATGGCCTCTCTCCTGTGTACGTAATTTGCTGCGTGAAGAACTTCCGCAGGAAGTCTCCTGTGTAAAGAAGGTCGGCGACTGACCTAGCATCTCCTTCTGGGCTCTATAAAAGGAGAAGAAAGGAGTGAAGGAAGGGATCATCCTCGGCTTGGGCAGGAGAGAGAGAGAAAGAGAAGAGTAGTTTTTTTCCTTTGTTTTCTTTCTTCTTTTCCCTTGATTTTTTGGAGAGTTTTTAAGCCCAATCATGCCTGTGATTGGCTGAACCTCCTAGCTAGGGCTAGGAGGTGAAGCTTGTAGTGGGATGGGAGATTATATGTTATGCTTTTAAATTAATTTTTAAATTGATGTTGATTTTAGTTTAATTGATGGCATGTTTTTAGTCTTTAATGGTCTGTTGTGACTGAAATTACAATAGGTTTGCAATGGCTTTGAATATTTTCGTTTCCTTTATGTTTATGATGTCAGGAAGCCCTGTTGTTCACCATAGTCTCCTAGGCATGGTCGAATGTCGGTACCCTTTCTAATCTTCATACATGTGATTGGTTGGTAATTAGTTTAATTATGTTGTTTGCCATAGTCTCTTGGACATGGTTTGGTGATGGAATCCACTCTAATTCATATACCTTTCATCTCTTGAAAACTAGATCAACGACAGTTCAGTTAATTTTCATAATTCTTAAAGCAGTCATAAGATCTCCCTGATCTCTACAAGTGGATCCTCTGAATCCCTAGTTTCCTTACCTCTGATTTCTCTTATAAGTTTTAGATTAATAGTTTACAATTATTCCTCAATTTATAATTCAATTTAGATTTCATCTCATTCTAGTTCTATTTCCAGTTAGTTTTAGATAACGTACAGTTTCAGTCCCTTGGGATTCGACCTCGGTCTTACCGAGTTATTACTACATCACAACCCTGCACTTGGGGAGTGAACAAGTTTTTGGCGCCGTTGTCGGGGACTGTCGGCTACATTTTTCTGAAATTAATTTTAGGATTAGTTTAAGATTAGATTTTCTTTTTACAATTTTCTAATTCTAGGTTTAGAAGCTTAGTTATTTTCCTTGTTAGAAATTTTTCCTAACTTTAGAAACTTATTATTCTTCATTCTATCTGATTTTTAGAACTAACTCAATTTTTCTGTTTTGTAGGAAGCTTCTAATTTAGTAAGCTCTTTTTAATTCTTCTTTCTTTGGAATTTCTTCTTTTCTTTAGAAATTAATTTACTTTTATTTAGGACTTTCTATTCTTAAAAACTAACTTATTTTGTTTTGTTTTGCAGATTCTTAACCTAGGACTCCAAATTTGGTAACTTCTTTCCATCTTTCCCTTTTATTTTCTAGATTTCTACTTCTTTTCCCTTAGGTCTAGGTAGAATTTAAATTGAGGGCTGAGTGTGTTTTATGCCCCAGTGGGCACGCGACAACACTCGACGTCTCGTGACTGAAGGAGGATTAGTTGAGGGGTTGACTGTCCATCGCAGGACAAGACACCACTTGAATTCTCCTGAGACAGAGGAGGTTATGACTGAAAATCAACCTCAAGCACTACCCCAACCTAGGGTTGAGGAAGTACATGATGAGAATGAGGTGCACCACGCACCCCCGCCTCGTACTTTAGGAGATTATTTACAACCTGTAGGGGTGAGTACGCCCTCATGCATGATTTTTCCTGCGAATACAGGACATATGGACATCAAGCCAGGGGTTATCCAACTCCTTCCCAAGTTCCATGGGCTTGAATCTGAAGAACCATACTTGCATCTGAAAGAGTTCGACGAAATCATAGGCACCTTATGTTTTCCTAATGTATCTGAAGATACAATTAGGCTGAAACTCTTCCCATTTTTCTTGAAAGAAAAAGCCAAGACGTGGTTACATTCACTGCGTCCTAGGTCCATTGGCACATGGAATGATATACAGAGAGAATTTATAAAGAAATTTTTCCCACATCATAAGACAATTACCCTCTGGAGAGCAATCATGAACTTTACCCAAAAGGAAGATGAAACATTCTTCCAATGTTGGGAAAGGTTCAAGGATCTGGTTAATGCATGCCCACAACATGGCTTTAAAATATGGCACATTACGAATTTTTTCTATGATGGGCTAACATCTTCCATGCGCCAAATGGTCGAGACAATGTGTAACGGAGATTTCATTAATAAAAATGTCGACGAGGTATGGGATTACCTCGATAGTCTCGATGAAAAAACACAATCATGAGACTATTACCCAAGGACGAACGCTACGTCTAGGCCAACTCATTCAAGGGAAAAAAGAAGAATATATCTCCTGAAAGAGG
Organism: Magnolia kwangsiensis; assembly: GCA_037074715.1. Taxonomy (NCBI): domain Eukaryota; kingdom Viridiplantae; phylum Streptophyta; class Magnoliopsida; order Magnoliales; family Magnoliaceae; genus Magnolia; species Magnolia kwangsiensis. The sequence goes on along the minus strand of CM073583.1, from coordinate 60,706,644 downwards.
ATGATGATCTTAATGCTAAGGTGGCTAATCTCACTAGAAAATTTGAGGCCATGGAAGGAAAGAAGGAAAAGGTTAATGAAAGTGTTTGCGGCATCTGTGATTGCAACATTCATACTACTGAAAATTTTCCTTCAATACCTGCCTTTCGAGAAGTATTGAATGAACAATCTAATGCCGTAAATAACTATCAAAGACCTTTCAATGGACCACCCTCTAATACATACAATCCTGGTTGGAAAAATCATCCAAATTTCAGTTGGAGGAATGGACCAACGGCTACACCTCAAAGTTTCCTAAACCAAAATCCAACTCAAGAGGATTTGGTTCTAAAAAATTTTCAAAAGTAAGAGATTTTCAATCAGGGTATGATGCAAGCCTTCCAAGACCTTACAAAAGTAATACATGAACTTAAAGCTGAAAATATGATTGGAAACAAGGGGAGCTTCCCAGCTCAACCTCTTTCCAATCCTAAACCACATTATGGAGTTAGTGATCCCAGCTCTTCAAATCAAATGGGGCACGCTAAATCCATCACCACTCTTAGGAGTGGGAAGGTTATTGATAAAACGCTTCCGGTTAGGCCCGAAGAGCCTCAAGAACCAGAAGAGGACAACAATGATGGATCTAGTGACGCCCCACAAAAATTTGAACCGGAACCTCTAGAGAAGCCAGTTGCTCCGTTTCCCCAATGGTTGGTTGAACCAAAACATCTATCTAACTCTCAGGATATCCTAGAGGTGTTAAAATAAGTGAAAGTCAATATTTCTCTGCTTGATGTTGTAAAACAGATACCTTTATATGCTAAATTCCTAAAAGACTTATGTACGACCAAACGATGAAAAAGTGTTCAAAAGAAAATTTCCTTAACTGAGAAAGTGAGTGCCATCCAGAAACAAGACGTGCCACAAAAATTCAAAGATCCCGGTTGCCCAACCATATCATGTGTAATCGGGAACTATCGAATTGATCACGCACTTCTTGACTTAGGAGCGAGCGTCAATCTAATTCCCTACTCGGTATACCAACAGTTAGGCTTGGGTGAATTAAAACCCACTCGAACCACACTACAACTTACTGATCGTTCTGTTTGTGTACCAAGAGGGATCATCGAGGATGTGTTGGTCTAGGTTGATAGATTCTACTACCCTGTTTGATTTTATCATCTTGGATACTGAACCCATCAATGACACGAGCACTCAGATTCCCATCATCCTTGGTCGCCCATTCCTGTCTACTTCAAATGTAATTATCAATTGTAGGAATGGTGTTATGACTATGTCTTTTGGAAATATGACATTGGAATAGAATATCTTTTTCAATAACGGCAGCAACTCAGAGGATGATGACGATTTCCACAATGTTAACATGATTGATTCGTTTGTGGAAGATAGAACACCTCTCACCTTATCCTCTGATCCTCTAGAGACGTACCTGGCCCACTCCCATGATCTTGATGATGATATAATTAGGGAGACGTGTGCCATGCTTGATACTGCACAGGTACTTGAAGTTAACCGGTGGAGGCCACAAATTGAAGAGTTGCCCCAAACTGATGTGGTGCCTCTACCGTCTAACCTCAAGCCACCGAAGCTTGACCTAAAACCTTTGCCCTTTGATTTAAAATATGTCTATTTAGGTCAAGATGAGACATATCCGGTGGTGATCTCTACCCACCTGGAGAAAGAACAAGAGAGTATGCTCATATCTACTCTCATTGAGCATAAGGGAGCTCTTGGATGGACGATAGCGGACCTCAAGGGAATTAACCAATCGATTTGTACTCACCGCATATATCTTGAGGATAATGCAAAGGCTGTTCGGCAATCACAAGATAGACTAAATCCAAATATGAAGGAAGTGGTTAAGGCCGAGGTTCTCAAACTATTGGAAGTGGGGATCATATACCCCATATCCGATAGTCAATGGGTGAGTCCAACTCAGGTGGTTCCTAAGAAGTCCGGGATCACCATCGTAGCCAATACCAATAATGAACTCGTGCCGAACAGAGTTACTACTGGTTGGAGAATGTGCATTGACTACAGGAAGCTGAATACCGTCACTAGGAAGGACCACTTTCCTTTGCCCTTTATAGATCAGATCTTAGAAAGGTTAGCTGGTCATTCCTATTACTGTTTCCTTGACGGGTATTCAGGTTATAATCAGATTGAAATCGCCCCTGAAGATCAGGAAAAGACCACATTTACATGTCCCTATGGCACCTTTGCTTACAGAAGGATGACATTCGGGTTATGTAATGCCCCTGCCACCTTTCAGCGATGCATGATGAGTATCTTTTTTGACATGATGGGGAAATATTTAGAGGTCTTCATGGACGATTTCTCTGTTTTCTGTTCATCTTTCAGCGAGTGCTTAGCAAGTCTTAAATGTGTGCTGAAAAGATGTGAAGAAAAAAATTTGGTACTTAACTGGGAGGAGTGCCATTTTATGGTTCAAAAGGGAATTATCCTTAGGCATATCATCTCGTCCAAAGGAATCGAGGTAGATAAGGCAAAAATTGATCTTATCTCTAACCTACCTCCACCCAAGAACATCAGAGAGGTGCGATCCTTCTTGGGACATGCAGGATTTTACCGACGATTCATAAAGGACTTTAGTTTCCTCTCTCATCCTTTATGTAATCTTCTTCAAAAGGATGCACCATACGAGTGGACTGAGCAGTGCCAAGAAGCTTTCAACAAGCTTAAAGGCATGTTAACCACTGCACCTATCATGCAGCCACCCGACTGGAGTCTTCCTTTTGAACTTATGTGCGACGCCTCTGATTATGCTCTTGGAGCGGTTCTAGGCCAAAGAAAAGATAAGCAACCTTATGTCATTCACTACACAAGTAGGACTCTAAATCCTATCCAAGTGAACTATTCAACCACGAAAAAGGAACTCTTAGCCGTAGTGTTCACTTTGGAAAAATTTCGGTCCTACCTGATCGAATCCAAGATCATTATTTATACAGATCATGCGACACTTAAGTATCTTCTTTCCAAGAATGATTCTAAACCCCGTCTAATACGATGGATCCTTCTACTCCAAGAATTTCATTTAGAAATTAAAGACAAAAAGGGAGTAGAGAATGTAGTGGCTGATCACCTTTCTCACCTTAATACCTCTGATTCCCTTGAGGCGACCCATATCATGATATGTTCCCTGATGAACAACTGTTTAGAGTCTCCCATTCACCTTGGCTCACTGATATTGCTAATTATCTTGCTACAGGTGTCATACCGACACATTGGACGTCGCAAGATAAGAAGAAATTCTTTACCAAGGTGCGTAACTTTTTCTGGGATGATCCATATTTGTTTAAATATTGCCCAGACTAAATCTTAAGGAGATGTGTGCCAGACGATGAGCATCAGAGTGTCATCTCCTTCTGTCACTCATAGGCCTGTGGTGGTCACTTTTCTGCTAAAAAGACCACGGCCAAGATTCTACAGTGTGGCTTTTACTGACCCACTATGTTCAGGGACACTCATGAGTTTTGCAAAGCTTGTAAGCATTGTCAAAAATTGGGAGCATTGTCCCGTCGAAATATGATGCCTTTGAATCTCATCCTTATCATTGAAGCATTTGATTGCTGGGGCATTGATTTCATGGGACCATTCCCCCAATCATTTGGAAATCTGTATATTTTGCTCACCGTAGACTATGTCACTAAATGGGTCGAAGCAATTTCGTGCCGCAAAAATGACCATCGCACGGTCATTAAATTTTTGAAGGAAAATATCCTGTCGCGGTTCGGAACGCCTCGAGCCATCATTAGTGACGGGGGTTCACACTTTTGTAATAGACCATTTGAGAGTTTAATGAAGAAATACGATATCTCTCATAAGGTGAGCACCCCATACCATCCACAAACAAGTGGACAAGGTGAGATTTCCAATAGGGAGATCAAACATATCTTGGAGAAAACGGTTAACCCTAATCGTAAGGATTGGTCAATTCGATTGACTGATGCCTTATGGGCGTACCGTACAGCTTTTAAAACTCCTATTGGAACATCTCCCTTTAGACTTGTCTATGGGAAAACTTGTCACTTACCTGTGGAATTGGAACATAAAGCATACTGGGCGATTAAAAATATGAATTTCAATTTGGACAATACTGGCTCGCTACGCAAACTTCAATTAAATGAACTTGAAGAAATTCGGAACGATGCATATGAAAACTCAAGAATTTACAAGGACAAGATGAAGGCGTTTTCATGATCAACATATTCTACGGAAATCATTCACGCCAGGTCAGAAAGTCCTTTTATAAGATTCTCGACTACATCTCTTTCCGGGTAAGCTTCGATCTCGTTGGACCAGCCCTTACATTGTTGTCACTGCTTATCCTCATGGGGCCATCGAGATAAAAGATCTCGAAAATGGCAAGGAGTTTAAAGTCAATGAACATCGATTAAAACCATTTATCGAGACATTTGATTCAGAGGATATGTCCATGCCTCTGATTGCGCCTGATTACCAGGGTTGATCTCTTAGTCTGATGGAGGTATAGGTAGGTTTATCGCTTTCATAGGACTAGGGTAGTTTGCTTTATTTGTCTATCTAAAGACGGTAAATTTAGCGCTCCTGGGAGGCAAACCAGCTTTTTATTCCTTTTCATTCTTTAGTAGATGATTCAATGTTTGTGGGTAACATTACTGCAAACCCTCACGAGACTACAACTCGTCCACTAGGGGTAACCTAGGGGTTTAAAGGCTTGCTGCATACGCTAAATGCAATCGAGAGCACCTGCGAAAGTGGTATAGGTAGGATTTTATTTTCCTTATTTTTATTTTTCTTTTTCTCTCGTGCTAACCAGCTTCCATACTGTGATCTCGTGAAAAATCTCTCTTGATTCGTTATCCAGGTACTATCTTCCCATCACTTTACTTTCGTTGTTCCATGTGCATTGCATGTCCATATCTTTTACATTGAGGACAATGTAGATTTTAGGTTGGGGGTGGGAGATTAGGCTTCCTAATCAGTATTTTCTTGGTCTTGAGCAAAAATTGTAAAAAAATTTTAAAAATTTTCTGAAAATTCCTATGAATTCGAAGTGATTTTGACAGATATTCCTACTTAGATTTTCAAGATACGTGATGTTGGTCATGTATGACTCTTGACTTCAATTATCTGTTAGATTTCACAATTAAGTGTGAATTATTAATCCATGATTAGAAGTTGTGAACATTGATTGAGTCATGATTTCACATGTCACATCTTGCTGTCACATTAAGGTTTCAGTCTGATATTGAAAGGTTAACTTGGTAATCACTAAGCATGTGAGGAAACCGCTTGAAATTTACCCGTCGTGATCATTTAAAAAAAAAAAAAAAAAAGGAGCTCAGATACCTTTGGAAAGGGTTGGGCGAATAATCTTCACCATAGGTTTTCTCCCTATAGGTGTGGATTTGATACTCCTTGAATGATATGTGAAAAAGAGTTGGGTGTACAGTCTTCACCATAGGTTTGCTCCCTGTAGGTGAGGATTTGATATCTCTTCTTGATGTTACTTTTAAAATCAAAGGCTGAAAGAAAACTGAAAAGATGATCTATAAGGAAAACTTTGGGTATTATGAATGCTCTTGTGGTTACCAATGATATCCTGAAATAGAGAAGTGAATTTTAATATTGATAAGCCGAGATTACACTATACGCTCATGGCTCTTAATGCTTAGAAATTTTTTAATTAGTGGATTAATATTTTGAACTTGACTAGGAAGTTTACCATGCGCTCGAGTCCAGGAGAAAATAATGCCCAACATCCATAAATCTTAAAATTCTAATGCTTGGATTATTTTTTAAATATCACTTAGGTTTACAGAATTTCTTATATCAATCTCAACTTAATTTTCGCATACCTTGCTCGAGACTAGCAAAATGCTGGTTGGGGGTTGTGTTGAGGGTCAAATATTGCATATTAGACCCCATTTATTACTTGGATTTACGAGCATAATACCGTTTAACGCCTGGTTTTAATCGTGTTTTGTGGCAGGGTGTGATTAGGAGAGTTGACTGAAAAAAGAGTATTAAAAGTACTGATTTGATGCTCCAGAGGCACCAGATCAAGGGACGGACTCCATGGGACCAAGATCGAAGAATTTACATGCTAGAACTTCAAAAAGACAGGAAGAATGGGTTTTCTACCGTTCAAATGCAAAATGGACGACTGCGTAGAAGAACTTGTGGGCCATGCTGAAATCAATCCAATCTCGTCAGTTCCAAATGGTTTTTTATTGTGAATTTACTGAACAGTGTGGATTTTTTCATCACCGTCAGTATTGGTCCCCACCAAGAACCAGCGCAAGAATTTGCGTAGCCTGGACCGTCCTAACGCTGTCCGTCCGCTGGGAGTTGAGGTGGCCCACCACGATCACCAAAGGGATGATCCAAGACGTCCATCATGTCTAGGGGAGGGCTTAAACCAAAACCCAGTCAGTTTAATGCAACCATGCACGAGAATAAGATTGCAAAGCAAGGAAGAAGTGGCCTAAATTGACACCACGGAACTAGTGGACAGACCTGATTCTTCAACAAACACAAAATATGGACCTCACTAAGCATCAAACATCAAGATGGCCTCTCTCCTGCGTACGTAATTTGCTGCGTGAAGAACTTCTGCAGGAAGTCTCCTGTGTAAAGAAGGTCGGCGACTGACCTAGCATCTCCTTCTGGGCTCTATAAAAGGTGAAGAAAGGAGAGAAGGAAGGGATCATCCTCGGCTTGGGCAGGAGAGAGAGAGAAAGAGAAGAGTAGTTTTTTTTCTTTTTTTTCTTTCTTGATTTTTGAGAGAGTTTTTAAGCCCAATCATGCCTGTGATTGGCTGAACCTCCTAGCTAGGGCTAGGAGGTGAAGCTTGTAGTGGGATGGGAGATTATATGTTATGCTTTTAAATTAATTTTTAAATTGATGTTGATTTTAGTTTAATTGGTGGCATGTTTTTAGTCTTTAATGGTCTGTTGTGACTGAAATTACAATAGGTCTGCAATGGCTTTGAATATTTCCGTTTCCTTTATGTTTATGAGGTCAGGAAGCCCTGTTGTTCACCATAGTCTCTTAGGCATGGTCGGATGTCGGTACCCTTTCTAATCTTCATACATGTGATTGGTTGGTAATTAGTTTAATTTTATTGTTTGCCATAGTCTCTTGGACATGGTTTGGTGATGGAATCCATTCTAATTCATATACCTTTCATCTCTTGAAAACTAGATCGACGACAGTTCAGTTAATTTTTATAATTCTTAAAGCAGACATAAGATCTCCCTGATCTCTATAAGTGGATCCTCTGAATCCCTAGTTTCCTTACCTCTGATTTCTCTTATAAGTTTTAGATTAATAGTTTACAATTATTCCTCAATTTATATTTCAATTCAGATTTCATCTCATTCTAGTTCTATTTTTAGTTAGTTTTAGATAACGTACAGTTTCAGTCCCTTGGGATTCGACCTCGGTCTTACCGAGTTATTACTACATCATAATCCTGCACTTGGGGAGTGAACATGTACAACCTAGACAACTCTTCTGCAGTGTTTGTAACTCTGATCGGTAGGAAATGAGCTGACTTCATCAATCGGTCGACGATCACCCAAATGGAGTCATGTCCCTTCCTTGTCTTCGGTAACCCTGATATGAAATCCATAGAGATGAAATCACACTTCCATTCAGCTATGGGCATGGGTTGAAGCAGTCCAAGAGGTCGGTGATGCTCTGCCTTGACCTGCTGACATGTGAGACAACGGGATACGAACTCAGCAATGGGAACCTTCATATTATCCCACCAGTACTATCCCTTCATGTCTTGATACATCTTCGTGCTACCTGAATGCATCGCAAGCCTCGAACCATGGGCTGCCTTGAGAACCTCTCATCTCAAGTCAGGAATGTTTGGGACGCATAGGCTACCACAATAACGTAAGCCCCCATCTGTACCAATACTCCACTCGGAGTCCTCATCTGTGCCAACTCGCTCTCTCATCTTCACCAATAGCTCATCGCCTACCTGATTTGTAATAATCCTGCCATCAATGAGGGGCTGTACTCGAACATGTGCGATAACCTCAAATGGATCCTCTACCGTGAGTTTTTGCTCAAAGTCTTGCACGAACTCCACCATGTCCCATTCTTCTATCATTAGCAGAGCCGTAAAATCTATAGTCTTCTTGCGGCTCAACGCATCTGCCACAAGCTTTGCCTTGCCCGGATCGTAAGAGACCTCGAACTTAAAGTCCTTCAAGGTTTCCATCCAACGGCGTTGTCTCATATTCAAGTCTCGCTATGAGAATATTTATCTAAGGCTCTTGTAGTCGCAAAAGAGCTTGAACTCCTCTCCATAGAGGTAATATCTCCAGAGCTTCAGTGCGAAAATGACAGCTGCCAACTCCAGGTCGTGTGTAGGATAATTTTTCTCGTGCTTCCTCAACTGTCTCGAGGCATAAGCAATCTCCCTGTCCTTCTGCATAAGGACACAACCCAGACCAACGCGAGAGGCGTCAGTATATATCGTATACTTAACCCCTTGCTCTAGCAATACTAGCACAGGGGAGGATGTCAACTTATCCTTTAGTTCCTGAAAAGCTGCTTCTGCCTTCTCATTCCAGGCCAACTTCAAATCCTTTCGTGTCAACTAAGATAACGGTCTGGCAATCTTGGAAAAGTCCCGAATGAATCGTTGATGGTACCCTGTCAAACCAAGAAAACTCCTCACCCTGGTAACTGAACCGGGCTGCTTCTAATCCTGAACCGCAGCTACCTTAGCGAGGTCGACTTCTATACCTTCCTTAGACACCACATGTCCTAGGAACTTGACTTCCTCCTTCTAGAAGTCACATTTCTTATACTGTGTGAACAACTGGTTCTTCCTGAGAGTGTCGAGGATAGCTCGCAGATGCTCTTCATGCTTCTCCCGACTCTTGAAAAATATCAAAATATTGTCAATAAACACGATGATGAATTGGAACAGAAAAGGTTAAAACACTCTGTTCATCAGATATGAACATGGCTGAAGCATTTGCGAGTCCAAACGACATCACAAGGAACTCATACTGACCGAAGCTAATCCTGAAGGCTGTCTTCTGCACGTCCTCATCCCTGACACGCAACTGATGATACCCAGACTGCAAATCTATCTTCCAAAAATACCGTGCCCCCTTCAACTAATCAAACAGATCATTTATCCTGGGCAAGGGATACTTGTTCTTCATTGTCACCTGGTTCAACCTGCGATACTCAATACATAATCGCAGGGAACCATCTTTCTTCTTCACAAACAAACAGGCGCTCCCCAAGGTGACACACTTAGTCGTATGAAGCCCGCCTCTATCAATGCATCAATCTGTCTCCTCAATTCCTCCATCTCACATGGAGGCATACGATACGTCGGCAAGGAAATGGGTGTCGCACCGGGCACAAGATCGATAGTAAAGTCAATCTCGCACCTAGGTGGTAGTGCCGGGATCTTCTCAAATACATCGGGAAAATCTCAAACCACTGGAATATCCCCTAATGTCGAATCATCAAGACTCTCTAACAAAGAAGCGTAACTATCAACTCGACAGGACCAACTGACCAAAACTAGAAATGTATAGACCATGCCCTCAGGTTCGTAGGCTATTACGACTCTAGCCTCACAATCTATCTCTGCTCTCATCTTGGTGAGCCAATCCATCCTGAGAATAACGTCATAATGACACAGTGGGGCAATAATCAGGTCAACAACCATTGTCCTGCTACCCAAATCTACTGAGCAAGACTCACAAGTCCGTGAAATGTCTGAAAAGGTCCCTGTAGTTGTAGTGAGTCTCACTCCCTTCGTAGGAGTAGTAACCAATCCTAGCCGCTTGACCGCAACGCAAGAGATGATCGAAATAGTGGACCTGATGTCCACCAATAAGAAGACAGACGTACCTTGGATATGAGCTGAAACCTCTAAAGATCTCGGTGTTGAATCTGCCTCGAGCACCTCAGTTGTAAGTGCATGAACCCGAGCCTGCTGTAGATGGTTTGGTAGAGGTACCATGGGCCGTTGTGGCGTCCTGAAGTGAGGTGCGGGTGGCCTGAATGATGGGTGAGTTGGTGCTGATATGGCCTGAGGCATCGAACAGTTGATCCTCTGAGGGGGTAAAAAACCACTGTCTCACATCCTAGTGAAACGGTTTATCTCAATGTGTCCTGACTTCGTGTAATAAGCACACCACACATCTAGTCACCTCACAGGGGTAGGAGATGCCATGAACCTCGGCGGTGAATCTATATGAGGCCTCTTACAGAGGAAAGGCCTACTCGAAAAGTCAGGTCGCGGCTTGGGAGCCATAGGTGCTCACATACGGGACATCCTGTCTCCATCTTACTCATCTCGCAGGGACATGTTCACTAACTCAGCATAAGAAGATATGCTAGCGCAGCACATCTTTGGCCAGATCTCGGGGCGTAGACCCTCAGAAAAATACCACATCCGCAACGACTGATCACCCAAAAGCAAAGGAACATACTTGCCCAACTCTGTAAATTGATTCTCATACTCTGTCACCGACATCCCTCCCTGACAGAGGCGAAGGAACTCACTCTCCTTCTTGCGTCAGTAAGTGACCGAAAAACACTTCTTGTGGAAGTGAACCTTGAAAGCCTCCCACGTCCACATAAAACCCTCCGTAACTGTGCAGAGAACACTATCCCACCATAAAATGGCCTCCTTCTCAAACATGAAGGTGGCAAGCTCAATCTGATCCGCCTTAGAATAGGGTAGCGGCCTCAGCATCTTAGAGATGCGATCCATCCATTACTCGACCTCCTCGGGTCTGTGAGTACCCGTAAAAGTGGGAGGCCGTAAGTGCTGGAATCGCTCAAATGTGTCGTTAGCACTAACGTTCCCAACTGGGTGCATAGGTGAAGCAGGTGGAGTCGCCCCCATCAACTGAGTAAAGATACCAGCTATGGAGGTTAAGAATTGTTGCTACTGCTGTATCTACTGTTGCTGCATTAACAACATCATCTACTATTACCTATCAGGAGGCTGAGTAGACTTTGATGCATGAAACGTGGATGTAGATGCACGATTCTACTCAGGAATCGAAGGTGTGACAAGAGGGACCATAGATGGTGACACCGGAGTTGGCCCAGCAGCGGGGCCAGAAGTCGACTGAGAATCTGGCATAGGATCTGAGTGAGACGGGCCCGAACAGGGGTTTGTATAGCTATCGCTCAGGGGAAGGGCCTCGTCAAGAGACTCACCTAAAGAGAGTTGGGAAAAAGTCCTCGTGCCCTTAGGTGGCATACCCTACATACAACAGAGGGTGCAACTAGTGAGAGTAAGCATTCGCATAATCCATCCACACAGCATTTACATCTCAACTCAAAGAAACAACATGCATTTCATTCAACAAAATTGTCACAATACATGAAGTGCAGCATTACATGGATCGCAACAGAGAATGCATGTGAGCCAATACAACTAAGTTTCAAACACTAAGCTTCAACACTAAAACAACTATCAAACTACGACGCCTATAAAGGCTACACATAAGAACAAGCAACAAACAAACAAACAAGGACTACATATAGGACTATTCGTCAGAATCTGGCGATGGAGGAGGAGCACCCTTATCCTTCAAACAACATAGGATAGACTTCAAAGTGCGAGTTAATTTCTTGAACTTGTGCTTTACGAGGCCCCATAGATCGATGATATCCTGTCATAGGGTGGCTCAGCCCTCCTCAAGTCTAGCTAAACGAGCTTCCCTATCAGCCCGATCAGGTTCATGCTCCTGAGTCGCAAGAGGAGGGCTCTCATCTGTATCCTAGGCCTCCTCCTCTTCTTCGCTCTGCTCTTCTTCTATTTCAGCTCCAGCTTCTTCATTACTCTCTTCCTCTTTGCTTTCTGTCTCTTCCTCACTCTCCTCAAGTAGGGCTTGTCGTTGCCATGGCCTGATATCCATTTGATTGAGAGTAGTCTCGGTGATGTAATGGATCGGCGCCGGCAATTCCACCCCGAGTCTGTAGCCAAACTTAAGTGCAATCTTGCATATGAGTCGGCCGAATGGGAGTGATTCAGTCCTTCTATTAGAATGTGCGATAAGGACTATGTAAGTGCTATAATGGATAACCCCTTTAGATTATCAAATTTGTGGTGACAAAGATATTTCTTTGAAGCTTGTGTATGTGATGAATAAAAGATCTACTCAAGACATAAGATTGGCTTCGAGTAGACAAGCACAACTATTCAAGTAGAAGAACTTGAAGGTGAAGATTTCAGAAGCTCTCAAGTTCTCGAAAGCTATTCAAGTTGAAGATCTCAAAAGCTTTTAAGTTTAAGTTCTCAGAAGTTTTTCAAGCTGAAGATCTCAAGTATAAGAACTCAATCTTCATGATACTCAAGGTCACTGGTATTCAAGTTTCAATGTCCTTACTTCTCTTTTGAGATATAACTGACCTTAGGTGGACCTTTAGAGTAGGTCACTTTGGATACAAAATCCATATATTTTTTATAAGTAATTTTGATTTGTTCTATGACTAGTCCTGGACCTTGTTCAACTAGTCCTAGCACTGGTTCGACCAGTCCAAGAAATTCCTCGACCAGTCCTAAGTTGTTGAGGATTTTTGAGAGTTTCTGGTTATTCTTCGACCAGTCCTGGAGACTGTTCGACCAGTCCTGTGAACAATGTCAACTGGTCGTGTAGCTTCGACTCAAAGTACAACGTTAAAGTTTGGGCATCTTCGACCAGTCATATGGAACTTATGACTAGTCGAAGGGGACCTTCAACCAGTCGTAGGGTACCCACGACTGGTCGAGCAACAGAAAATCTTATCCCACCCGATTTATTTGAAATTCTATTGGTTCTTCGACCAATCATAGATGTCTTAAGACCAGTCGCAGACGTGGTTTGCTCAGTTATAAATAGAGCACGAATCTCAGATTAATGATATGAAATTCAAGCTAATTATTTTGGTATTTTGAGAGATTGATCTGTGCTCCATTTTAAGCTAAGTGTGCTTATTTAATATTCTCTTTCTTTCCCTTTCTTTGGAATCAAAATCAATTAAGGCTAGCCCTATTTTGGTTTAATTTTAAAATCAATTAGAACTAGAACCTTGTAATTGAGTATTGGACATTGAACTTGGACATTCATTCATCTACTCTGACTTGGTTCTTCCAGACTGCTACATCGAAGGAGAAAATCAGGTATTTTACTTTTAAGTATAAATTCCTTTCTGTTTTGATTTCTTTCAGGATTTGCCAGAAAAATCTCGTTGTTTTGGTTATCTGAGGAGAGCCAGGAAAACTCAGAAGTGGAGTTTTTTTGAATTGTGTAAGCCCACAGACAATGACACAATTGTAAAGGTTTTTGGTGAAGCTATGAAAACCTACCATGTTAGTGAATGCTAATATCCCCTATGTGAGGATATTAGTAGTGGAGTAGCATTCTGTATGGCTGTTGTATAACAGTTGGTGAACACACAGGTGAACCACTATAATCCCTTGTGTTGTGGTTGAATGGTTTATATTTCATCTCTATATTTATTCATTTGTGGGATGTATATGTGGTTGTGAATGTTATAATCTTTTATTTCAAGCATTGTGGGGAATGTAGTAATAGTTAGAATTTATTTCTTACTATTCATTTATCATCTTGATATTATTTTGTTCTAGTAAGGTTGCCCTGCCATTCTTATGGTGCATGGTTGTCCTTAGAACAATACATATTTGTGATTACAATTTATACTTCAGTGCTGTTTGAATTTATTTTTCTATTCCTCTTCGATTTGAGACTTGATACAAAGACCTTTCTAGAAATCAGGTTGTCTTACCATAAACTCTGATTTTTGATGTAAGGTTGTCCTTAGAACAACATTTGTATCAACCTCTCAAGATCTGAATTTTGAGATTGCTTTATATTCTTACATTGTGGTTTATTTAGTTGGCTATCATATTTCTTTAATTTCCACTGTTATAAGTTTTTTTTTTATTTGGCATAGTCCTATTCACCCCCCCCCCCCCCTCTAAGACATATAGCTAGGCCTTTTCCAGTGGTATCAGAGCCTAATAGCTCATTTGTTTCTTAATTCTTAGATTTATTTCCTGAGCTAACGATTTAAGCTATTTAAGATGTCAAATTTTGATAGCCTATCAGTCACTAGGCCTCCACCCTTTGATGGCTCCAATTATGCCTACTGGAAAGCCAAAATGAGAATCTTTCAAAAATCAATGGATGAGAGTGTGTGGCAAGCCACAATGACTAAATGGAAACCTCCTACCACTAAAGTGACTAGAGTCGATGGTTCAAAATCAATGAGAATAACTCCTTATTTCTCTTAGACCACCCTTTAGAAAAATGAGAGTAGTGCCAATGCAAAGGTACTAAATGCAATCACTTGCGCACTATCACTGAATGAGTTCAAAAGAATTATATCCTGTGATACTGTAAAGCAAGCCTAAGATATATTAGAAATGACACACGGGGGTACTACAATTGTCAAAAAATCTAAAGTCCAACTCCTCACAACCAAATTTGAAGAAATTCATATGGAGGAAAATGAAACATTTATGGACTTTTATACAAGACTAAATGACATTGTAAACTCTATGTGGGGTCTTGGCGATAAATTCCAGAAAGTAAAGTGTGTACAAAGATACTATGCTCTCTTCCTGAACGGTTCAACTCCAAAGTAACCGCGATCCAGGAACTTCGTGATGCGGATAATATGAGGGTAGAAGAACTAGTTGGTTCTTTACAAACCTATGAGTTAAACTTTAAAGCTCCTAAAAGTAAATCTATCGCTCTAAAATCTTCTAAATGTAATTCTGAAGAAAATTCTGATTCTGAAGATAATATGGTTCTTTTAGCAAAAAAAGTTTTATAAAATATTCAAAAGTAAGAAAAGAGTAGATTTTTAAAAATTAAATGAGAAGAAAAGATCTAAACCTAAATCTAAAACTTGGAAGTCTTTGAAAGATAGTCAATGTTACAACTGCCAAAGAATATGGGCATTTAGCAAACAAATGTCCTAAAAAGGATAAACCCAAGAAGAAGGGTATGTTGACTACATGGGATGAATCATCTGATTCTGAAGCTTCTTCTAAATCAGCAAATTCTGAGACCGAGTCGGGTAATGAAATGAAAGCCCTTATGACTCTAGCCAAGTTCACTTTTTTAGACCATGATGATTCAACTAGTGAGAAAAATCTGAACAGTGATTGTGAAAATGAAGATGATCTTCAAGATGCTTACAATGCCCTATAGAAAGAAAGTTGTAAAATTGCTGTCAAACTTAAACTTCAAAAAGAAATGTTTTTTAAACTTAAAGAAAGTTTTGAGTCACTAGCTTTAGAAAAATTCCAAATTTCAGATTGTTTTGAAAATTCAAAATGCGATTTAGAATTCAAAACATCCCAGATTGAAAATCTGAAATCTAAAAATGAGAAACTTAAAAATGAAGTATCTTCTCTTCTGAGTTTAAAGGACACATGGAGACATGCCCAAGGTGATCCAAAGTTAGAGAAACTATTATCCAGATCAAGAAAATGTGGCGACAGATTTGGGTTGGGCTATGATAAGAACATATCTCCTAACCAGAAGAATACTCCTCCTAAGTTTGTGAAAGTAGAGTCCTCAAATTCAAAAGGAAAAAGTACTTATCAAGGTTTTTCTAAAAATTCAAAAACTTTTCAAAAATCGAAAGGTAACCATGTCAACTTTAATCAGAAACGAAATTCATTAGCTGAAAAGATAATTGATTTACTCAAGGAGCTCTTAAAATCTAACTCTATAGGTCATTCTTACAACAACAGAAATAAGAAGACCAACTATCCTCCTAAACCCAAAACAGTATTGAAATGGGTTCCTAAGGTTACCTGCTTGGTTACCCACTTTCAAAGCTTCAAGCCATTCAAAGTGGTACCTAGATAGTGGATGCTCCAGGCACATGACAGGCAACAAAGCTCTATTCACCGATCTAAAAGATATGACTAATGGTTTAGTCACATTTGGTGATGGGAGTAACTGAAAGATTATGGGCCAAGGTACGGTTCAACTCTATAACCTTCCATTATTTAAGAATGTCTTATATGTTGAAGGTCTAAAACATAACCTACTTATCATATCTCAAATATGCGATAATAACCATAGTGTACGGTTTTCTAATCAAAGCTGTGAGATTCTAAACAATAAGGGTTTTGTAATACTAACTGGAAGTAGAACGTCTGAAAACTGCTATATTGTTAGCGAATCCAGCTCATATAATCAAACATTTTACATGGTCCATACAGGCGAGACTGATTTATGGCACAAACATCTTGGACATGTACATTCCTGAAATTTATATTGATTGAGTAAACGAGAACTTATAAGAGGTCTACCCATGCTTAAAAAATTAGATAAAATATATGGTGAATGTCAGATAGGAAAAAAAATAAGAACCTCACACAAAAAGGTGAATTCAAATACCACATCAAGACCACTCGAACTCCTCCATATGGATTTGATAGGAACTACTAGAACGGAGAGTCGAGGTGGTAAAAGGTATATCTTGGTAATAGTGGATGACTTTACCAGATATACATGGGTAGTCTTCTTAAGGGATAAATCAGAAATCCTTAATGAAGTAAGAAAAGTTCTCAAAAGGATTCAAACGGAAAAAGGTTCTCAAATCAGTAAGATTCGTAGTGATCATGGATCTGAATTTGAGAATAGCAGTTTTGAGAAGTTCTGCAGCAACCAAGGAATATTACATGAATCCTCAGCGCCCAAAACTCCACAATAAAATGGTATAGTGGAAAGGAAGAATAGAGTGCTTCAAGAAATGGCTAATGTCATGTTAAATAATATGAAGCTCTCTAAGAATCTTTGGGCTAAAGCGGTCAATACATCTTTCTATATTATTAACCGAGTCTACACTAGCAAAGATAATAATAAAAATGCTTACGAAATGTGGTTCGATTAAAAGCCCACTGTCAAATACTTTCGAGTTTTTAGCAGCAAATGCTATATTTTACGAGGTCGTGAAAATTTAGGAAAGTTTAATACGAAGAGTGATGAAGGAATTTTCCTAGGATATTCCTTAAATAGTCGAGCTTATAGGGTTCTGAACAAAAGAACCGGTGTGATTAAAGAATCTATCAATGTTGTCATTGATGATCACTTAAACACACCAGTCTCAAGTTCGGATAATGATGAAGTTTTAGTAATTGATAAATTCGATACTTCATCTAATCAGAATGATTCTGAGATAAGGACTGTTAAAGATCATCCAACCACATAAATTCTTGGAAACCCTCTCACTGGTGTTCGCACCCATTGAAAACTTGAGGATATATATAATTATGTGTGTTTTACATCCCAAATAGAACCATCTAACGTAAAAGAAGCTCTTGCTGATGAAAACTGGATAGTTGCGATGCAAGAAGAACTTAACCAATTCGTAAGAAATGATGTTTGGTATCTCGTACCAAGACCTAAGGATAAACACATCATTGGAACTAAATGGATCTTCAAAAATAAGTCTGATGAGCTTGAAAATATAATTAGAAACAAGGCCAGACTAGTAATACAAAGTTACACTCAAAATTGAAGGTATTGATTTTGATGAAACCTTTGCACCAGTAGCACGTCTTGAATCAATCAGATTATTTATATCCATTGCATGTTTTAGAAAGATTAAGATTTATCAAATGGATGTGAAAAGTACATTTGTAAATGGCGATTTGCATGAGGAATTTTATGTGGAACAACCAATGGGTTTTGAAGATCCCAAAAATACTGATCATGTGTATAGGCTTAAAAAGGCACTTTATGGATTAAAGCAAGCGCCTAGGGCGTGGTATGAGAAACTAAAAAAATTTCTGTTAAGCCATAATTTTCAAATGGGGTCTGTTGACAAGACTCTGTTTGTTAAAAATATAATGATCATATTTTGATGGTACAGATTTATGTTGATGATATCATTTATGGATCTACTTGTACTGACATGACTACTGAGTTTGTAGATTTGATGAAATCACAGTTTGAAATGAGCATGGTTGGGGAATTGAATTATTTTCTAGGGTTGCAAGTAAAGCAACAACCTAATGGAATATTCATTTCTCAATCTAAATATGCCTTGAATTTAATTAAAAGATTTAGATTTGAGAATGGTAAGAACTTCGATACTCCTATGAGTACTACCCTGAAACTCTCAAAAAACTCTAAAGGTAAAAATGTTAATCCAAAACTTTATCAGAGTATGATTGGTAGTCTATTGTATTTAACTTCTAGTAGACCTGATATCGCACTAAGTGTTGGTATTTATGCTAGATATTAGTCAAATCCTAAAGAATCACACTTGATTGCTGTCAAGCAGATCATGCGATATGTCGTAAGAACTGTGAATCTCGGTCTTTGGTATCCTCATGAGACTAGCGTTCAATTAGCTGGGTACTCAGATGCTGACTGGGCTGGTAATCTCGATGATAGAAAGTCAACCAGTGATGGTTGCTTTTATATAGGAAACTGTTTAGTTTCTTGGTTTAGCAAGAAACAAAGTTTTATATCACTTTCGACTACTGAAGATGAATACATCGTAGTTGGTAATGCATGTATGCAGCTTATTTGGTGAAGTGAATGTTAAGTGACTATGGAATTAAACAGCGTTCTATGGTGTTATATTGTGATAATTCCAGTGCCATTAATATTTTGAAAAATCCTATTCAGCATTCTCGTACTAATCACATTGACATTAGATTTCATTATATTTGTGAATTAGTAGAAGAGAAAGTTATATCTTTAGAATATATACCTACCGAGAATCAACGTGCTGATATTTTCACGAAACTACTTGACAAAAGTCGGTTTAATCAAATGAAATTTGATCTTGGCATGTGCATTATAAGATGATATTTTATGCATTTTTGTATCGTATTGTATATGTTTGATAGGTTAGATTTTAATTTATTTATTTTTTACAAAATAATTTAAAAAACTTGAAAATATTTTTTTTTGGCTGGTACTCGACCGGTCGTGGAAATACACGACCAGTCGTAGCTCGACCGGTCGTGTACATCCACGACCAGTCGAGGATCTCGTGAAACCCTTTTAATTTGGGAAAATCTTTCATCTTCCTCATTTTTATTTCTTCCTTCAACCGGCCAAATCTCGTCTAGTCGAAGCCAACTCCTAAAATCTTCATTGTAAGTGCTCCATTTGCATTTTTCTTCTAGATTTGATTCTCGAATACTTCTCTTTTACTCTTGAAGCTATTTATTTCAAGTTTCATTGTGATTTGGGGTTGTTATTCTAAAAATTATGATCTTAGAAAAACCCATTTTCTTTTCTTTGCAACTCCTTTTTTATTTGAACTCTTGTTGCAAATGGCTTCTAGAGGAAAAAGAACAACTTCCTGTGGTCCTTCTTCTAAAATGGCTTCTCTAACGAAGAATCATCTTAAGGCTCCCGAGGATGATCCATCCTTTGTTCGGGACATCCGATTGTGTAATGTTATTTTTGAACATCCTGTTGATGTTAATCATACTGCTCCTTTTGATATCTTTCCCATACTGCAAGTTGTTGGTTGGGATAACTTAATGCATTGGGGTGGGCCTACATATCGGTCCATTGCCCAATCCATGTTTGCATGTATATGTGATTATTCACTTAAAAATCTGACATTTAAAATTGTCACAAGAGAAGGTCCATTTGATGTTGATCGTCACTTGATTTCTGCTCTTATGAAAATTCCAGTTAATGATGAGGGAGTTCTCATTCATACACTATCTGAAAAACCCTCACAGTCTGAAAAATAAATGCTAATAAAGGACTTATGCAATATGGATACTCAATGGACACCTAAAGAAAATGCTCTCCCCTTAAGGTATCTGTTACCCAAATACAGAGTGTTGCACAGGATTTTTGTGTCTAATCTGTATCCTCGGTCAGGCAATAAAACTGAGTTAACTGCTTTTATGGTTCGTGTTTTTCATAATGTAGCTCGAGGTGCTCATCTCTGCCTACCTTCCTTGATTTGTCATTTCATCATTCAGTTTTGACTCCATCCTAGTCATAGTGATATTCCCTTTAGATATTTGATGATCGTATTGGCTTCTTATATGTTAGTTGATATGCCGATCGAAGAAGCCCCTATCCATCAGTTGATATTTAATAATTTTAATCTTAACAAGATGAAGCTGAAATTTCTTCCTGGCCAAGTTGATGGTGGTGGTGTAGTTGAAGCTGAACATGAGGAAGATGCTGGTGATCTTCCTCCTGATGATATTAATATGGATTATATCTTTGAAGAGATTGATTCTGACTCTGCGAATGATCCAGATTATCCGTCTTCTGCTTTCGATGCACGCTTGGTTGCATTGGAAACTAAGGTTGAATCTTTAAATGCTAGGATGAAAAACATGTCTGTTACCCATGATTTACAATTTAAGTATATGCACAAATATCTTAGGTTCTTAAACAAGGGTATGCACAAACTTGATCCTTCCATCCTTGCTCCTTCATCTGGGTCAGATTAGTTCGTTTTCTATTTTCTGGTCTGTAATAACTTTCGTTATATCATGTTCACTTGACTGGATTTGCTACTGTCACTAACACTGTGTGTGGCTCAATTTATCTATTATATGTGTTACTTATGATATGGTTTCCATTCTTATTTGGTTACCTCCTTGATTATTCCTCCTTTCCAATCTGCTTTGTTCTTCCTTTGTCATATTGTGAGAAAAAGGGGGAGTAGATATTATTTTGCTAACTTTTGCTAAAAGTAGGATTGGTGAAATATGTTACTCAGGGGGAGTATGTACAGTGATGGACTATATGAGCATGAGTATATGAGTATGGACTGCTTGTTGGTTGAATATTGATTTACAGGTTCATGAATGTGTGTCGATTTAACAACTAGTGCATGATTCTTTAATCAAATAATCTGTGATATGTATCCTATCTCGGAAGTGTGTTTTGTCACAAATTTGACAAAGGGGGAGATTATAAGTGCTATAGTGGATAGCCCTTTGTGATTGTCAAATTTGTGGTGACAAAGATATTTCCTTGAAGCTTGTGTATGTTATGAACAAAAGATCTATTCAAGACACAAGATTGGCTTCGAGTAGACAAGCACGGCTATTCAAGTTGAAGAACTTGAAGGTGAAGATTTCAGAAGCTCTCAAGTTCTCGAAAGCTATTCAAGTTGAAGATCTAAGAAGCTTTTAAGTTCAAGTTCTCAAAAGTTTTTCATACTGAAGATCTCAAGTATAAGAACTCAATCTTCATGATACAATGTCCTTACTTCTCTTTTGAGATATAACTGACCTTATGTGGACCTTTAGAGTAGGTCACTTTGGATACATAATCCATATATTTTTTATAAGTAATTTTGATTTGTTCTAAGACTAGTCCTGGACCTTGTTCGACTAGTCCTAGCACTGGTTCGACCAGTCCAAGAAATTCCTCGACCAGTCCTAAGTTGCTGAGGACTTTTGGGAGTTTCTTGTTATTCTTCGACCAGTCCTGGAGACTGTTCGACCGGTCCTGTGAACAGTGTCGACTGGTGCTTCGACCGGTCGTGTAGCTTCAACTCAAAGTACAGCATTAAAGTTTTGACATCTTCGACCAGTCGTATGGAACCTACGACCAGTCGAAGGGGACCTTCGACCAGTCGTAGGGTACCCACAACCGATCGAGCAACAGAAAATCTTAACGCGCCCGATTTATTTGAAATTTTGTTGGTTCTTCGACTAGTCGTAGATGTCTTAAGACTAGTCGAAGACGTGGTTTGCTCAGCTTTAAATAGAGCACAAATCTCAGATTAATAATATGAAATTTAAGCTAATTATTCTGGCATTTTGAGAGATTGATCTGTGCTCCATTTTAAGCTAAGTGTGCTTATTTAATATTGTCTTTCTTTAGCTTTATTTAATTGATTTTGTTTCTAGTATTCCAATATAATCTGAAAAGAGGAATTACTATTTCCCTTTCTTTGGAATCAAAATCAATTAAGGCTAGCCCTATTTTGGTTTAATTTTAAAATTAATTAAAACTAGAACCTTATAATTGAGTACTGGACATTGAACTTGGACATTCATTCATCTACTCTGACTTGGTTCTTTCGGGCTGCTACATCGAAGGAGAAAATCAGGTATTTTACTTTTAAGTGTAAATTCCTTTCTGTTTTGGTTTCTTTCGATATTTGCCAGAAAAATCTCATTGTTTTGGTTATCTAAGGAGAGCCAGGAAAACTCAGAAGTGGGGTTTTTTGAACTGCGTATGCCCACAGACAAAGACATAATTGTAAAGGTTTTTGGTGAACCTGTGAAAACCTACCTTATTAGTGAATGCTAATATCCCCTGTGTGAGGATATTAGGAGTGGAGCAGCATTCTATATGGCTGTTATATAACAGTTGGTGAACCACTATAATCCCTTGTGTTGTGGTTGAATGGTATTTATTTCATATCTATATTTATTCATTTGTGGGATGTATATGTGGTTGTGAATATTGTAATCTTTTATTTCAAGCATTGTGGGGAATGTTGTAATAGTTAGAATTTATTTCTTGCTATTCATTTATCAACTTGATATTATTTTATTCTAGTAAGGTTGCCCTGCCATTCTTATGGTGCATGGTTGTCCTTAGAACAATACATATTTGTGATTACAATTTATACTTCAGTGTAGTTTGTATTTATTTTTCTATTCCTCTTCATTTTGTGACTTGATACAAAGACCTTTCTAGAAATCAGGTTGTCCTACCATAAACTCTAGTTTTTGGTGTACGGTTGTCCTTAGAATAACATTTGTATCAACCTCTTAAGATCTGAATTTTAAGGTTACTTTATATTCTCGCATTGTGGTTTATTTAGTTGGCTATCATATTTCTTTAGTTTCCGTTGTTATAATTTTTTTTTTTTTGGCATAGTCCTATTCCCCCCCCCCCCCCCCCCCCCTCTAGGACATATAGCTAGGCCTTTTCAGAGTATCTGTCGAAAGACATATGTAGGCACACACAACTTCTCTCCATGTCCTACCTAATACAGGAAGTCCACCATCAGGCGCGTGTACTCACTGCGGTTGCTCCACCTAGGATAGATGTTGAATATGCAGATGTGGTGAAGTAGACGGAAGTCGTCCATCATATTGGTCGCTAAAAGGTTTTTGTTAGGTTGTCATTCAACCAAACGACCACAAAGGAACCATGTGCGGCAATCCCTTTCACATGCCCTACTCAGATTCTTCTCACTGGCATGAACCTTGCCAAGTGGAACGTTCAGAAGCCGAGATATCAAAGCAACGTTGATTGTGGCCTCCTGATCTCTTCCAAATGGTATCTTAAACTGCAAGGGCTCCAATGTTGGCTCTTGAATGTGGGCATAGAAAGCTTGGACTGTACCCACATTTGCATGATGCTCACCCTTAAATAGCGGACCTTACTTGGCTTCAACTAGGCACTCAAATAACAAGAATTCTCCAAATAGCCATGAATCTACATGAGCTTCAAAGAGGACCCTACGGCCCTCATAAACTCCATGAGACAGCTCCACCAACAAAGCCCTTCCCATGGGAGCATGGGGATCTAGATCCCGCTTTGTCTGTAACTCTCGAGTGGTAGTTGTACTCGTGCCGGCACCTCTCAGTCTCCTTGAATGGGTGGGACGACTAGGCCCGGCTTCATCTACGGGAGCTCTCTTCTTTCCCATGAAAGAGAGAATTGTAGAAATAGAAATTATGACTGTAATAAGCTCGAATAGGGCCATGGAAAATGAAAGAAACAAGAAGAATGGGATGAGATAGAAGGTTCCCATGAATTTGGGACTCAAAGTAGGGATTTGAGTGCTCAAATGGAAAGAAAAGAAAGGAAAATCAGCAATGGAGGTGGGTTTTGAGATGATTATAGAGAGGGTGCACGAAAATGGAAGAAGAAAGGATTTGGAGAGGGATTTTTATGAAGTTTTTGAGGGTTTCTTTAGAAAAGGAAAGCTTGGAGTGATATTTTATGAAGGGAAGATGATTTGGGTATGTACAAAATTGATCAACCATGCACCAGTGGGCCATACAACACCCTAGGAGAATAGGCCCAACCGGCCCAGCCCGTCCGGGCCTACTGGGCGGCAAGGCCTGGCCGGTCTCTGGACTGTCCGGCGATGGCTCACAGGTGCAGCGAGGTCCTCCCCTCCAAGTCCAAAAATGATGTGGGTCCCACCCTGGGTCCCCTTGGAAGTGCCCCGATTGGGCCCCAACTCCGTTTCGGGTCGTTTCGAATAAAACCTGATACATATTCACGTTTATCGGGTTTTTAATGGTTGGAATTGGATGATACATGGTCTAAACCCATCAATTGACGATCTAAACATGGTTTAGGGTCATTGTGTGTGATCAGGAGTGTGCACCGACTCGATCTCAGCGATCGTTTACAGTAAACTTTTGCCAATTGGTGAAACTGGGAATCCTACATTTATTTCTAGATTTCTTCTCGCACCCTCTTACGCTAAAGTGGCGTTAGCATGCATCGTGTGACCATAACCTAGGTCCAGTTTAATCTAGATCATGCTCTAATACCAACTCGTAACACCCTGAAAATTGGGGGTCGAGCATAGCTCTGCTCCCGAGTTGCAAAACATCACTTATGCAACATATTTAATGATGGATGTATGTTGTCTGTATTAGTGCATAAAACATGAAGTAGATTAAGCCAAATCAGCAGACATAACCCAGGGACAGTCAGAATACGCAAGTGGATGTCTGAAATAAATATATAAACCAGTACAAGTCTCCAAAATATGACTGCTCTACCAGGTCAATAAGTACAAGTCTTGTCTCAAAATACAAATATCAAAATGTAATAGACCACTACAAACATAGCCCTGAATCCCCGTCAATCAAGACATGGCTCACATGAACCCGCCTGAGAACTACATGAACAAGAATGCCTCCTCGTCATCATCAAACTCCGGCTTTGCCTCGAGTGTCACATCATCACCTGCAGCTAAGTCAGAGTCTGGTTGGTGTTTAAGCACCGTCCCAGAATGTGGGAATGAGTGATCAACTTAGTGGAACTATGCCGCAAAGGTTAACATGTTATCAATTCAATCAAGTAGTAATGATAAAGAAATACAATCAAACATCCTTAATTACTCTGATTAATGCAAATATGGATAAAGTAATGATGCATGCCCTCGCCTACACTCCCTCTCTGATCTTCCTCTTAAGGTCGGGCATGTCAGTCACTTCCTCAGTGCTCTGCCCAACGCCTAATGGCACATGCAGTGCACTGCATGTACATGATTATCAAGTTCTTATTAGTCTTTTTCATACAGCAGGATTGGGAAGCTAAGGTACCTCCCTTATATTAATATCCAAACAATGATCCATTATAGGGTCGTCAGTCCTAGACAATCTCATACGATATTATAGTTCTAGATCGCTGTGAAGGACTCGTCACCAATCAATACAGGTCTAGTTATATCCTATATACTACAATAAGGCTCGTCGTCCCAATGCAGTTTTAGGATATACTCGAGGACACTACAAAGGGCTCGTCACCAATCAGAGTAGGCTGACAGCACAAATATCGTGTCCTATACCACCGTATTCGGCTCACGAGTCTGAGTTGCTCACTGGTCACTACGGGGAGGCTCGTCACCCTAGTGTAGCTGACAACTTGACCACGGTGTCCCATACCACCATGTCCGGCTCATAAGTCTTAGGGGATCGAGGTACCAAGGTTAACGAGATTTCACTGGTAAGTTTGGTACCCTAGATTCAAGCAGTAGCGTCCAAATAAGGTAAACATACATCGGTTAATCGGGTTAATTGATAAGCTCGAATAAGATGATCGCACATTGATTTGAACGACATGAAATGCATAAGCACTTCGTGTGGCCTAACCACTGCCGAACATCCTAAGTACGGCTTGGATTCGTCGAACACATCCTGCATGGTGAAAGCGATCTCAACCACCAGTTTGAGAACAGGTACCAATTACTTAGACTGAGATATAGTTCGAACCATGTACAATCATAATAATGAATATTTAACTCAATTCCTACAATCATATAACATGTTATGGAATATAATTTAAACATGAACACACAGTACATGGAGGAAATCATACACATAATTAACATGAATAGTTAGACTAAAAAGTTCATGGAGGAAATCATACACACAAGTAAGATAGTTGGGATTTCATATCTCAACTCCCTCATAAATCAAACTTTACTAACTGCTAACTCATTCAGACATTTTCAAAAACACTTAGACTACACTTTTCAACATACATTACGTATGTCGGCCGTATTACGTATTAGGGAAAATCCTTTTGCCAAGGAGTCATCGGATACATAACAAACATATACCTACGACAATTAATCATGGCAATCATAACATCAAATTCCTTATGCATATAAACATTTCAACAAACACATGAAATACTCTATTTGCAACATAGGTTATACATATACGTAAAGTAAAACAGATAGCGCATTTAGCATTTATAATTGCATCCATGTCAATAATAAATCATTATCAGACATTGAAAGTCTTGAAAACCATAACTTAAACATATATAGTCCACACCTTAAACTGAAAAATGCGTAATGGATATGATTTAGATGATAAGTCTTTGTCAACGGTGGATAGGCAACCTAAGGAATGAATTAGGTTAGCTACATCAACACTCAGACTATTTTAAGCTCCAAAACAGGTTAGGGTTTGATTGTCATACCCAAAAATGAAATTAGAATCACCGGAATAACGATTCAGATGCGATGGATTAGGCACATAGAGTAGTTGGGAAGAATCCCAAGATGAATCACCAACTTCTCCCTTCCTTTCTCTCTCTTTTCTCTCTCTTATCTTAGCTAGGGTTTAAAAATTCATATGGAATATGTGAGAGATGGTTTAAGACCCTTATATAGGCACAGAACTGACGGAAATAGTCCCACGGCCATAGTATACTTAGGTTATAACCAAATTGGGCTTATTCTGATCCAACGGAGTGTTTCTGGAGGTCCCTTTACTAAACGCAGTCGGACTTAAGCTCACAATTATTGGATCTTGATCAAGTTAAGTTTTCAATCCGATTGAGTTTTTAGATCGACCGTGGCGGACCAGTTTCAGTTCAGAGGTCACCGAAACTCGATCAGGGCCACAAGTATATTGGCATAATGGGCCATCTTCCTTGATCCAAGGGTGAATTTGGGTCAGAATCCAACGGTCAGTATGCTTATAAATGGCGTGCAAGTGACAGGACTCAAATTACTTAAATTTATATTTAATTTCTAAATAGATTCACTTTTCTCACACTCTTCATTCTGGACTCAAGAAAATCATCTCAGGACCTCATCTAGACTTGATTTTTGAGGTGATAGTCAAGTCTAACTAAGCGGTCATAATTTTCTAAGTTCATCCCTATCGGACTTTCGACGTGCGGTCTAGGTCCGTTACGGGGTTTCTGAATGCTCCCGAGAGCAACTGGGTTAAGAGTTGGGTCCTAGATTTTAGGGTAATGTAGCGTTAACGATTTTACACGTTTTAGGTCTTGCAGATCATATTTAAAGTGGTTGGTGCTAATTTCACAGGTAATCTAGTTTAGCGCTAGTTAAGTCTCGTTAAATTTCTAAAGGATTTGGTTCTAAAGGATTTCTTGCTTAAGGTGGTACTCGGGTCTTCGTACGTATCTTTCTAGGACGTTGCATTCCTAAACCGTCAATCGACGAGTTTAAAAGAACATCATACCCATTCCACATCCAAATAACCCAAAAAGCATGAATATACGCGTAATAGGACCCAAAATGACTCAAACGGAGCAGGGGGCCCAAATCGTACGAATCGAGGGGATCCAAAGTGGGCCCCGCATGTTTCTAGCAGCCCCCGATGGGGGATGGCATCGCCTAGGGGACGAGCCATCGCTGGGTAGGCGAGCTCTCGCCACCCAGATGGTTCGGGCCTGTCGAACGGGCCAGGGCCGGTAGGGCCAATTCTTATAGGACGCGGTGGGGCCCACAGAATCATGTGGGGACCCCTATAACCTTTCGATTTTCCCTATTTTCCCTCCTTACACACCACTAAGCTTCCCTTTTTCCCTAAAAACTCATTTTCTCCTCTCAAATCTCCCCTCCATCCTTCTATTTTCTCATTTTCCTTCAATACAAACATCCCTTCACCACCTTCATCAAAACCCATCTTCCATTTCCTTCATTTTCCCTCTTTTGAGCACACAAGACTAGATTTGTGTCTCAACTATTTTCAAATCCACCAACCCATTCAATTTCCCCACATTATTCCACTTCCATGGCTCTTTTTCATCTTGTGAAGGCTATTTTCTCAATCTCCACACTTCTTTCTCTTATAGGGAAAAAGAGGGCTCCCACGGATGAAGCCGGGCCTAGCCGCCCTACTCGATCTCGAAGGTCGAGGAGCTCCACTGCAGATACAAGAGTCGATCGGGAGTTGAGGACAAAGCGGGATCTCGATCCCCAAGCTCCCCTTGAAACGACTCTATTGGTGAAATTGTCTCGTGGAATTTATGAGGGACGTAGGGTCCTTTTTAAAGTGCATGTGGAAGAGAGGATCTTCGGAAAATATATGGTGATGGCCGCCTGGTGGATGTCGGGTGGGTTCCCGTATTCAAGGGCAAGACTAAGGGAAATGTGAACACTGTCCAAGCCTTCTACGCGTATATCTGGGAGCCGACATTGGAGCCATTGCAGTTCAAATTTCCTATGGGAGGGCGCGGCCTCATAGTCAATGTTGCCTTGATAGCCCGAGTCATGGGAATGCTGCTTGGCGAGGTCCATGCTAGTGAGAAGAACCTTTCAACTGCACGTGAAAGGGACCGCCACACACGATTCCTCTGTGGCCACCTAGTCCACTAGAATCCAAGCAATAGCCTCTCAACATCCAAGATGACCGACGATTGTTGCCTGCTCCACCACATCTTCACGTATAATGTGTACCCCAGGTGGAGCAATCACAGCGAGTGTACGCGCTTGATGGTGGATTTCTTATACCGTGTTGAGCAGGGAGACAACCTATGCCTGCCTACTTTCATCCTGTGAGAGATAGTCCTGACTACTCGCTCTACTAGGACGACCATTTCACTCCCATTCAGGCAACTCATATGCAAGCTTGCATGTGAGTTCAGCTACAGACTCGGCGCAGAACTTCTGGTGCCGATTCACTTCATCAACGACAATACTCTCCACAATATGGAGATTGTGCCACGATAGCATCGAGCCTGACATGAAGAGAGTGAAGATGAGGTGGAGAGTGAAGAGGAAGAGACAGACGAAGAGGGTGATGAGATAGAAGAAGAGTAAGAAGGAGAGGAAGAGGAGGTCCAGGACACTGATGAGGACTCTCATCCCGCTGCTATGCGAGAGCGCGACAGTGATCGGGCTGCCAGGGAAGCCCATTTGGCCCAACTGGAAGAGGGTCAAGCTGCCCTGCGACAGGAGGTCACGCAGATCCGAACCAAGGTTAAGGAGACCGAGGCCTTCATGAAACAAAAATTCGAGAAGGTGTCTCGCACCTTAAGGGCCATCCTGTTCTATGTACAGGACAAGAGTGCTCCTCCACCATCGCCAGATTCTGATGACTAGTCCTGCAAGTATTCATCCTTTTAGTTTCTTTGTGTGTTTCTTTCTTTGTTGCTTTGTATAGCCTTGTTAGGCTTAGTAATGTGGTCGAGTAGTTAGCATGTTTTTTTAGTGTTCGAAACCTTGCTTGTGTTAACTCTCATTCATCTTTTGTCATGATTCATGTAATGCTGCGTCTCATGTATTGTGACTATTTTGGCAAATGAAATGCATGAAATTCCTTTAATCTGTGTGTGAATGCTGTGATTGAGTTTGTGAGTATGCTGAATTTGACCTGGGTTGCACCCTATGTTGAATATAGGGAATTCCACCTAAGGCCGCATGAAGTACGACACGTCTTACTTTTGGTGATTCGACTGATGGGGCACCTCCCCTGAGCGATTGCCAGACAGACCCTAATTTAAGCTCGACTCACTCTACTATGCTGAATTCTCCATCGGCCACTGGCCCCACGAATGGGCTTACATCTTTTGCACCACCGCAGAGCAGAACCATGAGTCTACTTCAACACCATACATGCCTCAACCTGCTCCCCCTAGTGATAGGTTGGAGTAGATGATGCTCTTGATGCAGCAACAACAATAACATCTGCAATAGTAGCAACATCAGTTCTTGACCTCTATGGATGGTATCTTTGCCCAGAGCATGGGTGTGGCTCCGTCTGCTCCATTTGTACCTCCTACTGGGAATGCGGAGCAATTTCAGTGCTTGTGGCCTCCTACCTTTACGGGTACTCACCGACCTGAGGAGGCCGAGTATTAGCTCGATTGCATCGCTAAGATGCTGAAGTTGCTGCACTGTACGGAGGTGGAGTAGGTTGAGCTAGTCACCTTCATGCTTGATAAGGAGGCCAACCTTTAGTGGGACAGTGTCCTTCGGATGATAGTCGTTGGATATGTATGGTCGTGGGAGGCCTTCGAGGTGCGCTTCCATGAGAAGTACTTTCCTCTCACGTATCAGCACGAGAAGGAAAATGAGTTCATTTACCTCTGTCAGGGAGGGATGTCTGTTGCAGAGTATGAGAACAGATTCACGGAGCTGGCTAGGTATGCTCCATTGATATTGGCTGACTGGGCGATGTGGATGAGATGGTTTTTGGAAGGCCTGCGACCTGAGATACGATCGAATATGTGTTGTGCTAGCATTTCCACCTATGCTGAGCTAGTAGGCACGTCTTTACGAGCTGAGCAGGACGGGGACAGATTGACCCACACTCGCTTGCTTATGGCTCCTAGGCCTAGACCAAATCTGCCGAGCAGGCCGTTCCTCGGTAAGAGGCCGCATGCAGATTCACCCCCAAGGCTTGTGGCTCCACCGGCTTAGCTAAGATGAGCGAACTTGTGGTGTACCTACTGTAAGATGGCGGGCCACACGGAGATAAACTGTTTCACCAGGATGAGGGCAGTGGTTTCTCGCCTCCTCAGAGGATTAACCGCTAGCGTTCTCAGCCGATTACAACTTCACCTCTGCTGTCAGCACCTGTACATTCATCATTTTGGCCACCTACTCCTCTATTTAGGCCGCCTCAATGGCCTATGGTACCACAGCTGAACCGTCCACAGCAGGCTCAGGTACACGCTCTTACAGCTAAAGCGCCTGAGGTAGACATATCACCGATGTTGTAACACCCCATATTTTTGCCTACTTGGAATTAGACGTCCTTAGGCAATGGGTCAACCATAACACCTTGGTAGCTTCTCAAAATTCGATTCCAAAGCCAGAGAAATCATTTAGAACATAATTCTTTAGAAATTTAACGTGAATTAGCCAGCGCTACACTAGATTTCCTGTAAAATTAACATCAACCACTTTAAATACGATCTGTAAGACCTAAAAACTATAGAATCATTGACGCTATCTTACCCTAAAATCCAGGATCAAACTCTAAACCTTTTTGTTCTCAAGAACCCTTTGAAACTTTGCATTAGATCTAGACCGCGTGTCGAAAGTCTGATAGCGATAATCTTAGACAATTACTACCGTCTAGTTGGACTTGACAATCATTTCAAAAATCAAGCCCACCCGATATCCTGAGACCATTTTACTGATTCCGGAGTGAAGAGAGTGAGAAAAGAAAAATATTTAGAAAATTAATTCAATTTTTAATAAATCTAGCACGTGTCGCTTGCGTGACATTTTTAAGCGTTCTGGTCGTTAGAATTCGACCAAATTTCACCCTCGAATCAGGATAGGTGGCCCTTACATGTCATAGCACTTGTGGCCCTGATCGAGTTTCGATGACTGCTGAATTGAAACTGGTCCGCCACGGTCGATCTGGAAACCCGACCGGACTCAAAACTTAGCTTAACCAAGATCCAATATTAGAGAGCTTAAGTCCGACCGCATTTAGTAACAGGGCCTCCAGAAGCGCTCTGTTGGATCAGAACAGACCCGATTTGGATATAACATAAGTATAGCTTGGACCTAAGTCTATATAGGTGAGTTTGTATCTTATAAAAGGGCCTTAAACCCTTAGCTGTCTAACCCATACAAATTTGGGGAAACCCTAGGAGAGAGAAGAGAGAAAAGAGAGAGAAAGTGAGGGAGAAGTTGGAGTTTTCTCCTGGGATTCTTCTCTACTCCTCCACATGCCAAATCCATCCACCTGCATCGCTATTCTGGCGATTCCAACTCTGTTCTTAGGTAAGAAAACCTAAACCCTAATTTGATTTGAAGCTTAGACTAGCTGTAGAAGAGTTCTAGCTAACCTGTTTGTAACGCCTCAAAAAAATCTCGAGTACCAACTCGACCAAAAATCACGTAGGATTAATTCCTTTAGAAAATAAATGTAAGTTAACTAGCGCTACACTAGATTAGCTGTGAAATTAGCATCGATCGCTTTAAATACGTTCTGCAAGATCCAAAACTTGTAGAATCAATGACGCTATAATACCCTAAAATATAGGATCAAACTCTAAACTCGTTTGCTCTCAGGAACCCTCTGAAACTCCGTATTGGATTTAGACCGCTCGTCGAAAGTCCGATATCTACAATCTTAGACCGTTATGACCACTTGGATGGACTTGACAATCATTTCGAAAATCAAGCCCAACCGATGTTCTGAGGTTATTTCATTGAGCCTGGACTGAAGAGAGTGAGAATAGGGTAAAGGTTTAGGAAATTAATTCCAAATCTGGCATGAGTCTTTACGCGTTATTATTAAGCGTTCTCACCGTCAGAATTCAGCCAAATTTCACCCTCGAATCAGGAAAAATTTCTTTTTCATATCATGAGACTTGTAGACCTGATTTAGGTACGATGACCGCTGAACTGAAACTGGACCGCCACGTGTGATTTAGGAACTCTACCGGTCTGAAAACTTCGTGTGAGCAAGATCCAGTAGGCATGAGCTTAAGTCCAACCGTGTTCGGCCAGGGGACCTCCCGAAACACTCTTTTGGATCGAAAAAGTCCTGATTTGGTTATAACTCAAGTATACTTTGTTTCCAAGTCTATTTAGGTTAGTTTTTAACCTATATAAGGGCTTTAAACCCTCTCATATCTCTCCCATCCGAATTTGCTTGAAACCTTAAAAAGAGAGAGAGTGTGTGTGAGAGATTGTGAGAGACTTTGTGAGAGGACTTCCTGCCGTTTGCTACATCTTTTGCACGTACCAAAGCAACGCATTCAAATCACTTTCTCGATGATTTCCAATGCACTTTTAGGTAAGAAAACCCTAACCACTTGCTGATTTAGAGATTCCTTTGATTCAATAGCGAAGTAGCTTATGTATCTTGTGCATTAGGTCGCCGTTACGCCGTTGACGAAGCGTATACGTTCTATTCAAATCAATACACGTCTAAGGTGAAAGGTGCAGATTTTAGACACTTTGATTGACTGATTTCAAAGCTTTCAATGTCGTTTAATAGTATATTATCAACGAGCACGTCTTTTGACATGTAGATTATGCTGTCCGTTTTCCATTTCGACTGCGTATGGAAAATATGAGATTTAGGGTATTTTAATCATTTGTAGGAAATACTGTTTACGTCCATATTTTGCTGAAATATTTGTCATGGTTATTTTTCGTGTTAGGATACTAGGAATGCGTGCATGATCTGTTTGGCGAAGAGATTCGCCCTAATGCACACTTTGAGTCGACATACACTATGTAGACTAAAGTGTGTAGACTAAGTGTATGTATAAATGTTTGTATTAGTATGTATTGAGTAAATGGTGTTGCAAATTAGTTTTGAGATTCAATTCTCAATTAATATGCGGATGTATATGATTTCCATCATGTTTGCCATATGAATTGATTTCCTTATATGTATGGAATACATGTGTTAGATTGATTTGCTTACTTTGTATGCTATAACATGTGTTAACATGCTTGTATTGTTGTATTTCATTTCTATTACTCTCATATGATTATTGATATAGATTTACAAATACTTGGGGCTATGACCTAGTCCAGGCAGTCGGTAATGGATTGAATTCGTAGTTGACTTCTATTTGCCACGAAGGACGCGTCGATGAACGCGAGTCGTGTTTTGAGTTGGCGGCAGTGGTTAGGCCACACGAAGTGTTTTATGCACTTCATGTCACTCATCTTGAGATGAGCTCGTACTAGTCGAGCCCATCAAGTAACCCGACTGGCCACTGTATGTTCACCCTGTATGAGTCATAACTGCTTGAACTTAGGGTACTGAACTTACCATTGAAAACTGTGTTAACCATGGTACCTTGATCCATAAAGACTCATGAGCCGGGTATGGTGGTATGGGACACCGTGGTTGAGCTGTCAGCCTACGCTGGGGCCAGAATCCTCCTTGTAGTGACCAGTGATCACATTTGACTCGTTAGCCGATTGTGGTGGTATGGGACACTACATTCGAGCTGTCGGCTTGCTCTGATTGGTGACGAGCCCTTTGTAGTGACCGCGAGGGTATTCTGAGTCTACGGGAGGCGACGACCCTTCCGTAGCGACGAGAGTACATTAGGCCTGTATTGATAAGGTGATGGGGGAGCGGTGTAACGAGTGCGAGCAACAGCCCTGGCAACCCTTACAACGACCTACAAATATAACATCGTATGTGATTATTAGGAGTGACGACCCTAGACAGGATCTGTGTTGGGATTGATATAAGAAAGGTACCTTAGTTTTCCAATCCTACTGTATGAAAAGGACTAATAACAACCCGATAATCATTATCCATATCGCATTGCATGTGCCCGGAAGATGTGGAGCACTGCGGGAAGAAAGCATGCCGTGGACGCAGATGGTGCCGCATGAGGGAGTATGTCGGTGAGGGCATCCAACATGTCATTTCATGCTTGCATTAACAACAGTACCTAGGGATGGTTGATTGTTTGCTTTACTATTAACGCGTGATTAATTTTATAACATGCTAATCTTTGCTCTAATATTCCACTGAGTTGATCACTCATTCCCACATTACGGGATGGTGTTTGCAACACCACCTGACCCTGTCTTAGATGCAGGTGATGAGGCGATTCAGGACGCTGAGCCGGATTACTACGAGGATCAGGATGAGTTCTCGTATATGCAGTTCTCCGACGGCTTTGCGTAGGTGGCCTGGATTGGCGGGACATGCTAGTTGGACTATCACCTAACATTTATTTCTTGCTTTATGACATGTATATGAGACTCAGTGATGTATTCATACTTTGAAGACAGTTTGAGATTATTTCATTTTTGTACAGTGATATATATATTTTTCAGTCTTTCGCTTGCATTTTATCACTGAATCTGTAGTATGAATTGTAGTTTTGGTATAATCTTACTCATGTGAATGCTTTAACTCAGACAACATTGAATCATAATCATATTTTTTGCATAAGTGATGGTCTGAAACTCGGGAGTCGGGTTTCTACACGACCCTCAATTTTTAGGGTGTTACAAGTTGGATCAGAGCATGATTTGGATTAAATCGGACCTAGGATATGGCCACGCGACGTACTCTGTCACCCTTTGACTTAGGTGGGTGCAAGAAAAATCTAGAAACCCTTATAGGGTCCCAGTTTCGCCAATTGGTGAAGTTTACTCAAAACGATCATCTTGATCGAGTTCATGTGCATCCGTGGTCACATGAAACGACCCCGGACCACTTCTAGATCATGTGTGGATGGGTCTATACCTCTCTGGACTCAGTCCCAGTTGTTAGAAATTGTTGAATGCGAATGAGCATCAGTTAGTGTCCGAAGGGTTCGAAATGGTGCGAAACGGGGTCATGGGCCCACCCAAGCTAAAATACAATGAACCAGGGTGGGACCCACATATATTTGGACCTCCAGGGCAGGGGGAACCTAGCCCATGTGGCCGAAATCGCCGAATTAAGATTTCACGGGTGAGGACCTCGCCGGTTCAGTGAGGGCTCGCCGTACGGTGGGCCCCACTCGGGCTGAACTTCGGGCCGACGCCTGTATATGGGTAGGGCACCCCTCCCATATGTGGGTCGACCCTTAAATCATCCCCAAAACCTCACTTCCTCATAAAAACGTCCTCCAAGCTCTCCCTTTTCAGTTTTCTTACTGCCTCTCTCTCAAATCCTAGTGTCAAACCTCTGCCATTCCATTTTCTCCCTCAACCGATGCCAACCCATCCATTTACAGCTGTTCACAGTCCCTTTCCTCTCCATTTTCATCCGTGGAAGCTCTTCCAACCTCTATTGAAGGCTGAAAAATGTGTGGACCTCCATTCCATCTTATCTTACTCT
The DNA here is from genome assembly GCA_037074715.1 of Magnolia kwangsiensis. Lineage (NCBI taxonomy): Eukaryota > Viridiplantae > Streptophyta > Magnoliopsida > Magnoliales > Magnoliaceae > Magnolia > Magnolia kwangsiensis. The sequence goes on along the minus strand of CM073583.1, from coordinate 60,670,404 downwards.
TTTCTCTTTGAAAATCCAGCCTTTGGGAACTTGATTCACCCCTCAACAGGGCCTAGATTCGATTCAGTCCATTAGGGCAGCCCTTTCTCCCCATTTCCTTTACTTTTCATGGCTTTTGTTGAGGATATTTTAGCTTTTTCTCTCTTTTCACCATCCTCTCTCTCATGGAAAAGAGGAAGACCGCCGCAGATGAAGCTGGGCCTAGTCGCCCTTCACGTTCGAGGAATCCGAGAGGTGGTACCCTAGCTCAAGTGCCGCCGCAAGTCCAAGTGTCGCTCGTGAGTTTCACACAAAGCGGGATTTGGATCCCCGTGCTCACTTAGGGCAAGCACTATTGGCAGACTTGGCTCACGGTTCTTATGTTGACTACAAGGTTCTGTTTGAGGTGCATGTGGATGGGTGGCTCTTTGGTGAATTTCTGTTGTTTGAGCGCATCGAAGCTGCCAACTGGGGTCCGCTCTTTGAAGCCCAGTCTCGTGCGAACGTGAGCACTGTTCGTGCCTTCTATGCTCATATTCGGGCTCCTACGTTGGAGCCATTACAATTCAGGATTCCCTTTGATAGAGACCAGGAAGCCACGATCGATGTTCGGTTGATAGCTCGACTTCTGAATGTGCCTCTTGGCGAGGTGCATCCAAGTGCTAAAAATCTGAAGAGTGTTCGTGAGCGAAATCGCTGCACCAGGTTCCTATGTGGTGGTTTGGTTTTGTGGCAACGTAACAAGAGCCTCTTAGCGTCCCACATGTCGCATGATTTTCGCCTGTTGCACCATATTTGTATGTTCAATGTGTATCCTAGGTCGACCAACCGCAGTGAATGTACGCGTCTCATGGTCGATTTTCTGTATCAAGTGGGCCAGGGAGAGAATGTGTACATGGCCACCTTTGTGTTGTGGCAAATCATCCTCATAGCGAAGTCGAGGAGAACGTCTGAGTCACTTCCGTTTGGAAGACTCATATGCAAGATCGCACTTGAGTTTGCTTACAGACTTGGGCCAGAGTTTCTGGTGCCGATTCACTTCATCGATGAGGCTACCATGAACCAGATGAAGATATGGCCTCGACAGCGTGAGGTTCAGCTTAATGATGACAGTGAGGGTAAGTATGATAGCGCAGTGGATGCTAGTGAAGAAGAAGCTAGGGCAAAAATAGAGGAAGAAGTCTAGGAAGAAGAAGAGGAGGCTCAGGATACTGATGAGAGTCCTCCTCTTTCGACTCAGGCTACTAGGGATGCTCATATAGCTTAGCTTGAGGAGAGTCAGGTTGCTTTGCGACGGAAAGTCCAAGAACTTTGAGCTGAGGTGAAACAGGATCTTGAGGATACCAAGGCCGTCATGAAATAGAAATTCGGTAAGGTGACTCGTACTTTGAAGGCCATCCTATGTTGTCTGCAGGATAAGGGTGCTCCTCCTTCATCGCCAGACTTAGAATAACGATTAGGTTTTAGATGTTGTTAGTTGTAGTTGGTTTATTTCCTGCTTTCTGTGTGTAAGCCTGAGAAGTCTAGTAGTTTGCTTATGTTACAATTGTAGCTTCGGCTAACTTAGTTCCCATGTGTTTCTTGTCATGATGCATGTAAGGATATATCTCTTGTATTGTGAAAAATTTTAATTTAATGGGATGCATGGAATTCTGCGGTTTGTTATGTGAATGATTGCGGTGTGTTTGTGCTAATGCTGAAACTGACAAGGTTGCATCCTATGTTGAATATAGGGAATGCTGCCTAAGACTACACAGAACACAACACGACATACACTGGGAGAGCCTATGGATCGGGTTCCTCTCCAGAGTGATCTTCATACTGACCCTGCTGTGGGCCCGATTCCTGAGACTGCACATGAGTCTCAGCCTTCTACAGGTCCTATAGTTGGACCGCCGCCTTTCACAACTCCTGTCAGAGAGAAGTATCGTGCGTCTTCCTCAACGCAGTATGTGCGGCAGCATGCTCCACATCCTGATAGGTTTGAGCAGTTGATGGCCATGATGCATCAGCAGCACCAGCAGCTCTTGACTACGATAGCAGGGGCCATAGGCCAGGGTGGGAGTGTGACTCCACCTGCACCATCTGTGCATCCAGCTGAGGATGCTGGTACTTCGACTCAGGATGAGGGCATGGCTCTTCCTGTACCCTTTGCTTACCCTATGGGGTATACCGCTGATTCACGGGGCCTACTCGAGCGATTCTAGCGCTTACGACCTCTTACTTTTATGGGTTCTCACAGACCCGAGGAGTTGAGTATTGGCTCGACTGGGTGTCGAAGATACTGAGGATGCTGCACTGCTCGGAGTCTGAGCAGGTTGAGTTGGCCACATTTATGTTCGAGCGAGAGGCCAGTCTATGGTGGGATAGTGTATTGTGAACAGTGGCTGCTGACTACGTCTGGACTTGGGTAGCGTTCGAGTTCCGTTTCAACAAGAAATATTATCCCCAGACTAACAGGCATGAGCGGGAGAACGAGTTTCTACGCCTCAGGCAGGGAGGCATGACAGTCACAGAGTATGAGCATCGGTTCACTGAGTTGGGTAGATACGTCCCGACTATACTTGCTGATGAGCCGATGCGCATACGCTGATTTTCTGAGGGCTTGCGACCAGACATTCGGTCCAAGATGTGTTACGTCAGCATACCTTCCTATGAAGAGTTGATACATATGTCCATGAGGGCAGAGCAGGATGTTGATCGCTTGGCACAATCTTATGGCCCTATGGTTACTAGGCCACGACCAGATATGCAGGACAGGCCATTTATTGGCAAGAGGCCTCGCATCGACCCTCCTCCTAGGGCTACATAGCCAGTACTTCCGACGAGGTGCCCCGATTTGTCATGTACTTATTGCGGGAGACCGGGTCACACTGTGGGGAACTGTTTCTCTCGGATGAGAGACAGCGGTTTTTCACCGCCGCAGAAGATCGACCGTCCACGCCCGCAGGCTTTATCTGCTCTACCCCTATGGTCGGCTCCTGCGCATCCTTCCTTCAGACCTCCCGTACCTCCATTTCGGCTGCCTCAACGGCCCATGGTACCACAGTCGAATCATCCACAACAGGCACGGGTACATGCCTTGACAGCTGAGGCCACCGAGACAGAGACTACTCAGCCTTTAGCCTTTGAGGTCACCGCCCATATTGGAGGTACTCCTATACTTGTGATGGTGGATACTGGATCCACGATTTCTTTAATATCGCATTCCATAGTCAGGCGTCTTGGGCTACCGACTATTCGGATGGATGGAGTGGGAGTCCTTACAGCGCACGGGACTTTTTCAGATGCCACCAAGATGTGTGAGGGTTGTTTGGTGGATCTGGGGGGCAGGACGATGGCTCTTGATCTTATCGTCGACCCTTCTCTTTATTATCTCGACCTCATTCTTGGCATGGATTGGTTGACTGTAGGGAGGGCCGAGATTGACTGCGAGACCCGTACGGTGATAGTCTATGAGCCGGAGGGCACGCCCTTTACATTTTCAGTGCGGATAAATCTCCCCTTCTGCATACTTAGCTACGCATCCTTATTGCGGGACGTCGATGCCCCGACGCTTGAGCATACGCCTGTAGTCTGTGATTTTGGAGATCTGTTTAGGAAGATTCCTAGTTTGCCGCCTCAGCGAGAGATCGATTTTACTATCGATCTGGTTCCTGTTTCCACGCCCGTCTCACTGCCGACGTATCACATGGCACCGTATAAGATGGAGGAGTTGAGGAAACAGATTGATGATCTATTGGAGGTTGTTTCATTCGACAGAGTGTGTCTCCTTGGGGAGCATCAGTACTGTTTGTGAAGAAGAAGGATGGTTCTATGCGATTGTGTATTGATTATCGCAGGCTGAACCAGATTACGGTGAAGAACCGATATCCCTTGCCCCGGATAGATGACTCGTTTGATCAGTTGAGAGGGGCCCAGTACTTCTCGAAGATTGATCTCTAGTTAGGATATCACCAGTTGCGCATTAGGGATGAGGACATGCAGAAGACAGCTTTCAGGACCAGCTTTAGCCACTACGAGTTCCTACTGATGTCGCTCGGTCTTACGAACGTACCGGCCGTGTTCATAGATCTGATGAACAGGGTATTTCGGCCATTCCTCTATCGATTCGTCATCGTGTTCATAGATGACATTTTGGTATACTCCAAGAGTCAAGAGGAGCATGAGGAGCACTTGCGATTGGTCCTGGATACACTGAGACAGCATCAGTTGTTCGCACAGTATAAGAAGTGTGACTTATGGAAGCAGGAAATGAAGTTCCTTGGACATGTGGTATCCAAGGATGGGATGGAAGTTGACCTGTCTAAGGTAGCTGCAGTTCAGGACTGGGAGCAGCCTGCTTCTGTCACTGAGGTGAGGAGTTTCTTAGGTTTGGCAGGCTACTATAGACGTTTCATTCAAGATTTCTCGAAGATCGTCAGACCTCTATCTCAGCTGACACGGAAGGATGTGAAGTTCTCCTAGAATGATAAGGCGAAGATAGCATTTCAGGAGCTAAAGGATAGGTTAACGTCCACCCCTGTGCTAGTATTGCCAGAGCAAGGGGTTAGATACACGATATATACTGACTCGTCTAGCGTTGGTTTGGGTTGTGTCCTTATGCAGAAGGACAGGGTAATTTTGTATGCCTCGAGACAATTAAGGAAGCACAAGGAGAATTACCCTACACACGACCTTGAGTTAGCAGCCGTCATATTCGCATTGAAGCTCTGGAGACATTACCTCTATGGAGAGAGTTTGAGCTCTTTTGCGACCACAGGAGCCTCATGTACATATTCACGCAGCGAGACTTGAATATGAGGCCGAGGCGATGGATGGAGACTTTGAAGGACTTCAAGTTTGAGGTTTCCTACCATCCCAGCAAGGTGAACCTTATGGCTGACGCGTTGAGCCGCAAGAAGGCGATAGAGTTTGCTGCTCCGCTGATGGTTGCTAAGTGGAATATGGTTGAGTTTTTGTGAGACTTTGAGCAGAAACTCACTGTGGAGGAGCCGTATGAGTTTATCGCACATGTGCAAGTGTAATCTTTTATCGATGACAAAGTCATCACGGCTCAGAGGGATGATGCTCGTCTGACTGAGCTTCAAGAGCAGGCCAATGATGATGCAGATGCCAAGTGGCGAGTTGGCACGGATGGGGGCGTACGTTACCGTGGCCGCCAATGCGTTCCAGATGTCCCTGACTTGAGACGAGAGATTCTCGAGGCTGCACACAGTACTAGACTTGCAATGCATCCAGGCAGTACCAAGATGTATCGTGACATGAAGAGGACTTATTGGTGGGAGGGTATGAAGACCCACATCGCAAAGTTCGTGTCCCGTTGTCTCACTTTCCAGCAGGTGAAGGCAGAGCATCGCCGACCTCCTGGACTCCTTCAGCCTATGCCTATAGCTGAGTGGAAGTGGGATTTCATTTCCGTGGATTTCATCTTAGGACTGCCGAAGATGAGGAAGGGACATGATTCTATTTGGGTGATAGTCGACCGTCTGACGAAGTCGGCGCACTTCCTACTGATCAGAGTTACGAACTCTGCAGATGAGTTAGCCAGGCTGTATATCAAAGAGATAGTGCGTCTGCATGGAGTTCCTTTAGAGATCGTGTCAGACAGAGATATGCACTTTACTTCTATTTTCTGGACTAGCATTCAGGAGGCTATGGGTGTAAAGTTCAAGTTTAGTACGGCCTTCCACCCACAGACAGACGGACAGACAGAGCGGGTGAACTAGATTCTAGAGGACATGTTGCGGGCTTACGTATTGGATTTCAAAGACAGTTGGGATGATTGTCTTGCATATGCAGAGTGCGCGTACAACAACAGTTTCTAGGCGAGTATTGGTATGGCACCTTATGAGGCTTTGTATGGCGACCTTGTCGAGCACCGCATTACTGGGCAGAGGTCGGTAAGCGCAGATTAATTGGCCCAGAGTTAGTGCAGGAAACTTCGGAGAAGATTGATATTATCAGACGCCAGCTACTTACAGCGCAGAGCAGACGGAAGAGTTACGCCGATGCGAGACGGCGCACCCTAGAGTTCGCAGTTGGGGATCACGTGTTTTTAAGAGTTTCCCCTATGAAGGGAGTCCTTCGGTTCGGGAAGAAGAGGAAACTAGCACCGCTATTCATTGGTCCATTTCAGATTCTCGATCGTGTGGGTGCAGTGGCTTATCGTCTGGCTTTTCCTACGCCTCTCGCGAGCGTACACAACGTATTTCATGTTTCTATGCTGAAGAAATACGTTCCTGATCCTTCCCATATCATTCGATGGGAGAAGGTGCAGTTAGGTGAGGATGTTACATATGTACTGCGACCGGCACGTATACTAAACAGGAAGGAGGAGGTGCTGCGTAGTAAGGTCATCCCCCTTGTGAAGGTGTTGTGGACGCATTACTCTGAAGAAGAGGCTACTTGGGAGACGGAAGACGAGATCAGAAAGAACTACCCACAGCTTCTCGAGGAGTACGAAAAGGTACAAATTTTGAGGACAAAATTTATTGTTAAGGGGGGAAGATTGTAACGCCTCGAAAAAATCCGTACAGAGACTCGAGTACCAACTTGACCAAAAATCACGTAGGATTAATTCCTTTAGAAAATAAATGTAAGTTAATTAGCGTTACGCTATATTAGCTGTGAAATTAGCATCGATCGCTTTAAATACGTTCTGCAAGACCCAAAACTTTTAGAATCAATGACGCTATAATACCTTAAAATCTAGGATCAAACTCTAAACCCGTTTGCTCTCAAGAACCCTCTGAAACTCTGTATTGGATTTAGACCGCGCGTCGAAAGTCCAATATCTACAATCTTAGACCATTATGACCACTTGGCTGGACTTGACAATCGTTTCGAAAATCAAGCCCAACCGATGTTCTGAGGCTATTTCATTGAGCCTGGACTGAAGAGAGTGAGAATAGGATAAAGGTTTTGAAAATTAATTCCAAATCTGGTACGAGACTTTGCGCGTTATTATTAAGTGTTCTGACCATCAGAATTCAGCCAAATTACACCCTCGGATGAGAAAAAATTTCTCTTTCATATCATGAGACATGTAGACCTGATTTAGGTACGATGACCGCTGAACTGAAACTGGACCGCCACGTGCGATCTGGGAACTCTACCGGTCTGAAAACTTCATGTGAGCAAGATCCAGTAGGCATGAGCTTAAGTCCGACTGCGTTCGGCCAGGGGACCTCCCGAAACACTCTTTTGGATCGAAAAAGTCCTGATTTGGTTATAACTCAAGTATACTTTGTTCCCAAGTCTATTTAGGTTAGTTTTTAGCATATATAAGGGCTTTAAACCCTCTCATATCTCTCCCATCGGAATTTGCTTGAAACCCTAAAAAGAGAGAGAGAAAGTGAGAGATTGTGAGAGACTTTGTGAGAGGACTTCCTGCCGTTTGCTACATCTTTTGCACGTACCAAAGAAACACATTCAAATCACTTTCCCGGTAATTTCCAATGTACTTTTAGGTAAGAAAACCCTAACCACTTGCTGATTTAGGGATTCCTTTGATTCAATAGCGAAGTAGCTTACGTATCTTGTGCATTAGGTCGCCGTTACGCCGTTGACGAAGCGTATACGTTCTATTCGAATCGATACACGTCTAAGGCGAAAGGTGCGGATTTTAGACACTTTGATTGACTGATTTCAAAGCTTTTAATGTCGTTTAATAGTAGATTATCGACGAGCATGTCGTTTGACATGTATAATATGCTGTCCGTTTTCCATTTCGACTCCGTATGGAAAATATGAGATTTAGGGTATTTTAGTCATTTGTAGGAAATACTGTTTATGTCCATATTTTGCTGAAATGTTTGTCATGGTTATTTGTTGTGTTAGGATACTAGGAATGCGTGCATGATCTGTTTGGCAAAGAGATTCGCCCTAATGCGCACTTTGAGTCGACATATGCTATGTAGACTAAAGTGTGCAGACTAAGTGTATGTATAAATGTTTGTATTAGTATGTATTGAGTAAATGGTGTTGTGAATTAGTTTTGAGATTAAATTCTCAATTAATATGCAGATGTATATGATTTCCATCATGTTTGCCATATGAATTGATTTCCTTATATGTATGGAATACATGTGTTGGATTGATTTGCTTACTTTGTATGCTATTACATGTGTTAACATGCTTGTATTGTTGTATTTCATTTCTATTACTCTCATATGATTATTGATGTAGATTTACAAATACTTGGGGCTATGACCTAGTCCAGGCATTCGATAATGGATTGAATTCGTGGTTGGCTTCTATTTGCCACGAAGGACACGTCGATGAACGCGAGTCGTGTTTTGAGTTGGCGGCAGTGGTTAGGCCACACGAAGTGTTTTATGCACTTCATGTCACTCATCTTGAGATGCGCTCGTACTAGTCGAGCCCGTCAAGTAACCCGACTGGCCACTGTATGTTCACCCTGTATGAGTCATAACTGCTTGAACTTAGGGTACTGAACTTACCATTGAAAACCGTGTTAACCATGGTACCTTGATCCATAAAGACTCATGAGCCGGGTATGGTGGTATGGGACACCATGGTTGAGCTGTCAGCCTACGCTGGGGCCACAAGCCTCCCCGTAGTGACCAGTGAGCACATTTGACTTGTGATCCGATTATGGTGGTATGGGACACTACATTCGAGCTGTCGGCCTGCTCTAATTGGTGACGAGCCCTTTGTAGTGACCGTGAGCGTATTCTGAGTCTACGGGAGGCGACGACCCTTCCATAGCGACGAGAGTACATTAGGCCTGTATTGATAAGTTGATGGGGGAACGGTGCAACGAGTGCGAGCAACAGCCCTAGCAGCGACCTATAAATATAACATCGTATGTGATTACTAGGAGTGACGATCCTAGACAGGATTTTTGTTGGGATTGATATAAGGAAGGTACCTTAATTTCTCAATCCTGCTCTATGAAAAGGACTAATAATAACCCGGTAATCATTATCCATATCGCACTGCATGTGCCTGGAAGATGTGGAGCACTGCGGGAAGAAAGCATGCCACGGACGCAGATGGTGCCGCATGAGGGAGTATGTCGGTGAGGGCATCCATCATGTCATTTCATGCTTGCATTAACAACAGTACCAAGGATGGTTGATTGTTTGCTTTACTATTAACGCGTGATTGATTTGATAACATACTAATCTTTACTCTATTATTCCACTGAGTTGATCACTCACTCCCACGTTACGGGATAGTGTTTGCAACACCACCAGACCCTGTCTTAGATGCAGGTGATGAGGCGATTCAGGACGCTGAGCCGGATTACTACGAGGATCAGGATGAGTTCTCGTATATGCAGTTCTCTGACGGCTTTGCGTAGGTGGCCTGGATCGGCGGGACATGCTAGTTGGACTATCACCTGACATTTATTTCTTGCTTTATAACATGTATATGAGACTCAGTGATGTATTCATACTTTGGAGACAGTTTGAGATTATTTTATTTTTGTACAGTGATATATATATTTTTCAGTCTTCCGCTTGCGTTTTATCACTGAATTTGGAGTATGTATTGTAGTTTTGGTATAATCTTATTCATGTGAATGCTTTAACTCAGACAACATTGAATCATAATTATATTTGTTGCATAAGTGACGGTCTGGAACTCGGGAGTCGGGTTTCGACACGACCTCCGATTTTCAGGGTGTTACACTGATTCTTGCCATAGCTAGCGTATCTGCCGTTGATGAAGACACATCGTCTAAATCCTAATGAATACGCATTTTCTGGTTTAAGGTGCGGATTATATACGCGTAGGTTATGGTTTTCAACCCTTTCAATGATAGTTAATGATTTATTCATGCTGTGGATGCAATTATACATGCTAAATGTGCTAACCGTTTCACTTTCTGAATACGTATACTTCATATTGGAAATACTGTATTTCATGTATATGTTAGAATACACGTATGCGTATGAAATTTGCTGATTTACTTGTCATGATAAATTGTCGTTGTGATATGCTTAATACGTATGCGGCAACTCTTTGGTGAGAGGACTTGCCCAAATTTGCAATGGTGTCGACATACGTGATGTATGTTGAATAGTGTAAGCTAAGTATTTGTTTAAATGTGTAAGTGAGCTAGTAGTTAGTAGAGTGTGATTGCTAGAGTAGTTGGGATATGGATCCCCATCACAATACTTGTGTGAATGATTTCCTTCATGAATCATGTGATTGCTAAATGAGTGCATGATTTCTTCCATGGATTGTGTACTTAGTTAAATCATGATAAATGTGTACATTAATTCCTCCATGTATTGTTTACATTCAAGTTATACTTCATGATTGCTCACATGGATGCCAAATATGAATCATATGTTAGTTATTAGCTTTGCTTGTGAATGGGGCTGTACTACAGTCCAGGTAATCGAAAAATGTTCCGTAAATCATGGTTGAGGTTGCTTTCTCCACACAAGATGAGTTTAGCGAATCTGAGTCGTGCTTGGGGTGTTCGGCAGTGGTTAGGCCACACGGAGTGCTTATGCATTCCATATCATTCAACTCAACGTGCGCTTGGCCTAGTTGAGCTTATCAACTAACCTGATTGACCGATGTTTATTCACCATGCTTGGTCGCAACTGTTTGAACCTAAGGTACCAAACTTACCATTGGAAAGCCCCTCTAACCTTAGTAACTCGATCCCCTAAGACTCATGAGTAGGGCATGGTGGTATGGGACACCGTGGTCGAGCTGTTGGCCTACGTTGGGGCCACAAACCTCCCTGTAGTGACCAGTGAGCAACCTAGATTCGTGAGCAGATTATGGTGGTATGGGACACTATATTCATGCTATCGGCCTACACTGATAAGGTGATGGGGGAGCGGTGCAACGAGTGCGAGCAACAGCCCTGACAGCCCTTTGTAGTGACCTCGAGCATATTCTGAATCTGTGGAGAGGCGATGAGCCTTCCCGCAGTAAACAAAGTATAAACTAGGCCTGTATTGATAAGGTGATGGGGGAGCGGTGCAACGAGTGAGTGCAACAGCCCTGACAGCCCTTGCAGCGACCTAAAACCGTACTTCGTATGAGATATGCTAAGACTGATGACCCTAGAATGGATCATTGTTTGGGTATTGTTACAAGGAAGGTATCTTAGCTTCCTAATCCTGCTGTATGAAAAGGACTAATAAAAACTCGATAATCATATTCATATCACACTGCATGTTCCTGGAAGATGTGGAGCATTGAGGGAAGAAAGCATGCTGCGGACGTAAGATGGTGTCGCATGAGGGAGTATGTTGGTGAGGGCATCCATCATGTCATTTCATCTTTGCATTAATTACAGTATTTAGGAATGTTTGATTGTACTGCTTTATCATTACTGCTTGATTGAATTAATAACATGTTAACCTTTGCTATAAAGTTTCCACTGAGTTAGCTACTCACTCTCAAGTTACGGGACGGTGTTCTGGACACCCACCAGACCTTGTTTTAATTTCAGATGATGGCGAGGCCTGCGAGGCGGAGCCGGACTTTATGATGACGAGGAGGATTCCTCCTATATGCAGGTTCTGATCGACGGGATTACAGAGAGGTTGATTAGACGCCATGACACTTGTCATTTTTTTTTGGAGCACTCATGTATATTCTTTTTTAATCAATTTTTTGGAGTATACATGTATATGTTTAACCTGGTAACATGTTCACACTCTGGAGACCTACAACAATTCATATATTTTATATATCTATCACGTTCTTCCGCTTGCTAATTTAACTGTCTCTGGAGTATGATATATTATTTTGGCTTAGTCTCAATCTTGTTTAATGCCATTCTATAGACAACACGCATTCATCATTATCTATGTTGCATAAGTGACGTTTTGAAACTTAAGAGTTGGGTTTCTACTCGACCCCCGATTTTTAGGATGTTACAGATGGCTTTTGAGGTCACGACACAAATCCAAGGTACTCCAGTTTTCTTATTGGAGGATACCGTGTCCACTATCTCTATTATATCATGTGCAGCAGTCAAGCGACTGGGGTTAGAAACTAGTCCTATGGTTGGGGTGAGAATCCTTACAGCCACGGGGACTTTCTCAGACGTTACGAGGATATGTAAGGGGTGTTCAATAGACATAGGGAGCAGAACAGTGCACATTAACTTGATTGTCCCCCCATTGCATCATTATGAATTATTCTTAGTATGGATTGACTTATGGAGATGAAGGCAGAGATCGACTGTGATACAAGAGTGGTGACAGCCTGTGGACCAGAGGGCACGACCTTTACATTCTCAGTGCAGGTCAGTTGGCCCTATCGCATCAGTTGTTATGCTTCCTTGCTAGAGGATGTTCTTGGTCCGACAGTTAAGAACACTCCAGTAGTCCAAGAGTTCTCAGATGTATTCAGAAAGATACTTGGATTACTCCCTCAGCATGAAATCGATTTTACCATCGATCTAATGCCTAGTGCGACACCTATATCTCTTCCGACCTATCGTATGCTCCATGTGAGATGGAGGAGCTAAGGAAACAGATCGATGATCTGTTGGATGCAAGCTTTATACGGCGTAGTATGTCTCCTTGGGGAGCACCCGTATTGTTTGTAAAGAAGAAGGACGGATCACTGTGATTGTGTATTGATTATCACAGGCTGAACCAGGTGATGGTAAAGAATAAGTACCCTTTGCCCAGGATAGATGATCTGTTTGATCAGTTGAAGGGGGCACAGTATTTCTTGAAGATCAACTTACTATCGAGGTATCACCAGTTGTGTGTCGGGAATGAGGACGTACAGAAGATAGCTTTCAGGACTAGCTTTGGGCACTACGAGTTCCTAGTGATGTCGTTTGGACTCACGAATGCACCGGCCGTGTTTATCGACCTGATGAACAGGGTGTTTTAGCTGTACTTATACTGATTCATCATCATATTTATAGATGACATCCTGATATACTCTAAGAGTCAGGAGGAGCACGAGAAACACCTATGAGCAGTCTTCGATACTCTCAGGAGGAACCAGTTGTTTGCACAGTACAAGAAGTGTGACTTTTGAAAGGAAAAAGTCAAGTTCCTGGGACATGTGGTGTCCAAGGAAGGGATAGCGGTGGACCTTGTTACGGTAGCCACAGTTTAGGACTGGAAGCAACTTGGTTCAGTTACTGAAGTGAGGAGTTTCCTGAGCTTGGCAGGTTACTACCATCGATTCATTTGATACTTTTCCAAGATAGCTAGACTGTTGTCTCAGCTAACTCGGAAGGATCTCAAGTTCCCATGGAACGAGAAGGAAAAAGCTTCTTTTTAGGAGCTGAAGGACAAGTTGACGTCCGCTCCTGTGCTAGTATTGACAAAGCAAGGGGTCAAGTATATGATATACACCAATGCATCTCGTGTTGGTTTGGGTGATGTTCTAATGCAGAAAGACAGGGTTATTGCTTATCTATTGTGGCAGTTGTGGAAACACGAGGAAAACTACCCTACATACGACTTAGAGTTAGCGACAGTCATTTTTGTGTTGAAAATATGGAGACATTACCTCTATGGAGAAGAGTTCAAGCTTTTTTATGACCATAAGAGCCTCAAGTACATATTTACCTAAACAGACTTGAATATGAGACAACAGCGATGGATGGAAACCTTGAAGGACTTCAAGTTTGAGGTCTCCTACCATCCTAGTAAGGCCAACCTCATAGCAGATGCTTTAAGCCACAAGAAGGTAATAGCATTTGCGGCACCGCTGATGATTGAGGAATGGAATATGGTGGAGTTTGTACGTGGGTTTGAGCAGAAACTCACTGTGGAGAAACCGTTTGAGAGCGTTGCACATGTTCATGTGTGGCCACTTATTGATGATAGGATCATCGTGGCTCAAAAGGACGATGAGCGATTGGTAGAGTTGCGAGAGCAGGGGAGCAACAATCAAGCCTCATAATGGAGAGTTAGTACAGACAGGGGCTTACGTTACCGGTGAAAGTGCACCTACTAAGTGCCCTGATTTGTCAATTACGTTGTGAGTTGAGTCAGTCAGACAACAGCGCCTAACAGGAAGATCAAATTAAGTGTCTACCTCAACTGGATATGTGGAAGCTCGCCATAGGTAAATCATAGCCTCACATCCCATGTCCCAAAACACCAGGTGATTAAAACCCTTAAAATAAGTAAAACATCTTAGGGTTTTTGGGTTAAGAAAACTTTATACCAAATAGGAAAATCTTTAAGTTTTTGTTACCCTGTCAATTATATCGATTCCCTTTTTAATATGATCGACCAGCTTTGTCGATGTCCTCGGCATATCAATCGATACAATCGAGTGAGGACAAAAAGCGTCCAACAATCAAACAATCATCTGGACGTTTTATCGATATATCGACTTGTGAGTCGATATCATCGATATTCGAATATCAATCCTATCGGAAGGGGATCGATAATATCGACAGACTATTTTTCGGTACCCCTATTTTTCTAAAGAAAACTAACATAAGCTTCGGCATATCGTTGACTTTCCGATTCAATCAGAACTCAAATATCGATCATATTGGAAGTCAGTCGATCAAATCGATTCTGGGCGCATGTTTTCTCTAGCATGAATTTCAGGTTATTTTTAATGTTGATTGGGGTGTCAGTCGATAAATCGATATTCATATATCGATCATATCGAGACCTGGTCGATAGGATCGAGTCCAGACACAGATCGTCTAATAAGCTTATAGGTAAATCTATACAATTTATCGATCCCATCGACACTGTCTCCGATATCATCGATATACAAATTTCGATGACATCGACTGATCCTCGATCATATCTGTAGAACCTGAAATTCTTCAATGCTTCTCTCTTATTTTCACCTGTCGATAGATCGATCCATATCTCGATGGAATCGGAGTTCGAAATCTGATAACATCGATGGTTGTCTCGATCCCATTGACCAGTTGGGGAAAGGTTTTCAAAAGTGAAATGACAATTGAGTTTGTATCATCGAGAGGTCTGTCGATACAATCAAGAGTATACGCTCGATCATATCGACGACTGCTCAATGATATCGAACTCTATCATAAATATCACTGTTTATATCCGTTGGAACCTTTTGCATATATATAAAGAGATTAGTCTTTATTGATGGTAGAGAAAGTAGAGAGTGCTTTAGAGTGTTTTAAACTTCATATCCTTTGTCCTAAGCCCTTTCTCTCAAGAAGTTCATCCTCCAATCCACCCTCATCATTAATATTTCATAGAGTGGATTGGGGAATGAACTTCCACATTCAAGGATCCTCCAGCTACTACCTTAATGGCAAATCATTAAGCTGGGATGCCTTGAATGCATAGATGATTGGAACCACTCTATCTTCCTTATAGGAAAATCTTTAGAGAGTGGTACTCCATCATAACCTTGACCCAACCTAAAGCCTAGTATAGGTACATCTTTGTGTTGCAGATCAAGGGAGCTGAAGACTCTTCATCGACAAGAAGTAGATCTTCATCATTACGCTTAAAGGGACTCATCAACTTATCTGTAAGTACTCAGAGTCCAGAGGACATTTATGATCATTCTTTTTTAGGATTGGGTCATAGGTGTTGTTCACAATTTGAAGTCTTCAAAGGAGACCTCCAACGGGAGTGTACGTGCGTGGGTGCGTTGTGTGGACCCTTGCTCTGTGGAGAGCATAAACATCTGGGTGCGTTGTGTTGACCCTTGCTCTGTGTGGGCATAAACATCTAATTAGGAGTGCACCAGCAAAACTCCAGGGTTTGAGGTGAACCGAGTAGAAACCTCTGTAAAGGTTGAAGGTGAACCTGATTTAAAACCTTAGGTTTGAGGTGAACCATGGGAAACCTCCTAAGTGAAATCTAGTCACTCAAGGGTTGAGTGTGGAAGCCGGTAGTGGAGTAGACAAGTAGTCGAACCACTATAAAATGACGGTGTTTGAGATTGATATTGTCTTTCATTTATGTGATTTTTATATGCTTTTGTATATGATTATCTGAAATCACATCTTGTGCACAAACAGTCATATCCATCATAATCTGATTTATAAAGTTATTTATCTTACAAGTAGTTTGTGATTGGATCCTCTATCAGGCTGAAAGCCAGTAGAGTTAATTTTTGAGTAATCCTAATCTGTACTCTGTGATAGGATTACTGTGATAGGATTGAAATATAACTTATAAATGTTTAAAAAGTCCTATTCACCCCTCTCTAGGACATATTGGTGTATTCCAACTTCAACTCAAGCTGTCTTCACCGCTATTTCAATTGGTATCAGAGCCGGTCTTTCTTTAAGGGCTTCACCACCTAGAGAGTGATCTTGACTGAAGTTGAAATATGGCTAAAGGAGAGGGCTCATCTGTCACTAGACCTCCAATATTTGATGGTTTAAATTATGCTTACTGGAAGGCTAGAATGCATTACTTTCTGAGATCATTAGATCATGAAGTTTGGGATGTAGTTGAAAAAGGATATGTGGTACCATCTGAACAAATTGTACTTGAAAATGAAATCACAATCACTAAACCCAAACCCAATGAGAAGTGGACGGCGTTTGACAAAGAACAGTGAAATGCTGAAGCAAAAGCAATGAACGCCATCTACTATGTCGTGTCCCAAGACATTTTTAATCAGATAAGTATGTGTGGGACCTCTAAAGAAGTATGGGACTTATTGGAAACAACCCATGAAGGCATAAGCACTATGAAGAGATCTAAACTACAACTCTTAACTTCACAGTTTGAAAATCTCAGAATGGAAGAGCATGAGACATTCATGGAGTTTTTCACCAAATTAAACATCATTTGTAACTCCATGGTTGGATTGGGAGAGAAGGTTCCAGCACCTAAAATATATAGAAAAATATTAAGATCCTTATCGGAATGGTTCAATCCCAAGGTAACAACAATTGAGGAGTGTAGGAATATTGATGAGATGAAAGTAGAAGAACTAGTAGGTTCCTTACGAACTTTTGAACTACACTTCATACAACCCCAAAAATCCAAAAACACTATCCTAAAAACTTCTAAGAAATCAAAACATGAGGACAGTGAGAGTGAAAAGGAAGATGAAGATGAGGAAGTGGCTCTGTTGGCACAAAGATTCAGAAGATTCTTTCAAAAGAATCGCGGCCGCCCCTCTAGAGGTAAAAAGGTGGATGAAAACCTCCTACAGGTAAATTTGGGAAAAGAAACAAAGAACCACAATGCTATGCCTATCATGAGTATGGACATCTATCTACCGAATGCCCAAACAGAAAAACCAAGGGCAAGGTGATGGCTGCCACATGGGATGATATGGAGGAGTCAAATTCAGAAAACAGTGACTCAGGATGTGATGGAGATCAGAAATCATTGAAAATTCTTATGGTCTCCACCACTCCAATTATTCTCATGGAATCTGAAAGAAATGAAGAATAGCAAGCCACTGAATCATTTTCATCTGACAATGAGGAATTGGAGTCTGA
Source organism: Magnolia kwangsiensis (assembly GCA_037074715.1). Lineage (NCBI taxonomy): Eukaryota > Viridiplantae > Streptophyta > Magnoliopsida > Magnoliales > Magnoliaceae > Magnolia > Magnolia kwangsiensis. The sequence continues at coordinate 60,653,027 of CM073583.1, read as the reverse complement.
AGAAGAAGAAGAGGAAGAAATTGAAAAGGATAAATTACAAAACGCTTACAATCAACTTTACATCCATAACGTTAATAGTGTCAAGAGACTTGGAATAGTTGAAAACAAAAAGGAATTGCTGCAAATAGATCTGGATAAAGCTTCAAATATTAATACTCATCTAATCACTGATTTGCAGCATTGCCACTCAGACAATGATAGACTTAAAAGAACGAACAACTCATTGAAATCTGAATCAGAGAAATTAAAGGAACAAGTCAAAGAACTAAATGAGGAAAACTTGATTCTTCAGAATAAAAATTATACACTTCTAAATGATCTAGAAGAATCTAGAAAAATTGCCAAAATAAACTATAAATTTTCCCAGAGTGGTGAGAAATTAGAAAAACTGTTAGGAATGGAAAAATATGGAGAGGACAAAAAGGGATTAGGTTATGGAAAGGCTAGAACAAAAACTAATGCACAACCATTTGGAAAATCTGTTGCATCCAGTAGTAACACCAAACCTGTCCCATCTCATTACAAAAATGAGGAGTCAGTTTATGAGCTAAATAATAGAAGTATACAATCATCACCACTTGAGATAGTTAACAGGATGAAGGAGCAGTTAAGTCATGTGGACAAATCATATAAGAAGAACAAATCTACCACAAGTAAAACTCCTGTCACAAAGTGGGTGATTAAGGAAAAGATAAATTGCCTTGTTACTCAATCAGATCATTTATCAGGCAATATAGCTAAATAGTACCTAGACAGTGGTTGCTCAAGACATGTTACAGGTGACAAGTCTCTCCTTTCAAACTATAAGGATCTTCACAAAGGGGTAGTCACCTATGGAGATGAAACCACTGCCGAAGTAATTGGACAGAGAATTATAGAATGAATTAATCTGTTTAAAAATGAGAATGCTTTTTGTATAAAAAAATTGGCACATAACTTACTGAGCATCTCTCAAATCTACGATAATGGGCATGTGGTAAATTTCAACAAAGAAGAATGAGAGATTCTGATCAAACAGGAAAATCAATTATGAAAGGTCTTTGCACAAATAACCACTGCTACATTTTTGTAGGAAAAGGAAGGAGTGATATTGAGAAACACTGAGAGTGAAGAAATTGGTCCAGGTTATGCATCAAAACCTGGATATTTGTTGAAATGATGCAATTTTGCTGAGCTTTCAAAGAAACAATATTAGGCATCTTACCTCACCTTTTGCACATAAACATCCAAATGTTTATACTTTTTAATGTCTAAAAGTTATACGAAATTTTGCTAATATTCTCTGCTAGGAACTTCAATAAGATAACTATTCTGTATATGAACAATCGTTAGACTGAAGAAAAACTCGAAAAGATCCACCTTCGATATGAGTGTCGATTGGCCACTTATAAATGTCGATCACATCGACTGATAAATCAATATCATTGACGGCTCTCTGAGTAGCTGAAACATCGGGACGATTGGTCTTCCCAGAACTCTTAAAATCGGAAGATCCGAAATCTCACTCTAGAACTGTGTCTCTAGCATAGTTCTTTGTCAAAATGTCTAAAGCCAAAGGATCACTTCATCCACAATATGCATCAATTAAAAGGAAGAAAGGTAAGCAGGATGAAATTGCCTCCTCTTCTCTATTCAACTTAAAACTTGTGGCAGAATGAACGGTTCATATAGAGAGTATTGAACCATTCAGGATCATCGATCTTCTGAAACAAATCGGATGGGAAAATGTTGTGAATCTTGGGGGCACATTTCAACATAATCTGGTACATCAGTTTATGAGCTTGATCTTCAATGTTGATACAAATCCTCTAGTCATCTCAGTTGCGACAGTCAATCGAGTTGAATACATCACACCCAAGTTGATAAGTAGAATGATTGATATAAGAATCACTGAAATATCTGTATCTAATCGAAATATGAATGGACTCGATGTATGGGGAGAAGTTACTCGAGCACTGTGTAATGGTACTACAATTTCCAGGAATTCAAAGAATATCCTCCATGTTAAGCATCTTGATCCTACCTACAAGATCCTTCACAGCATTTTGAGCACAAATGTCTATCCTTGTGAAATCTCGAGCGATTATCTCTCTCCATACATACTCAACATTTTTTATGATATACATCTTGGAATTCCTCTATGCCTACCAACTCTTCTCCTACATCAATTAATCCGAGTGTCCATAGAATAGTCCATCACTACAATTCCCTTTCCATGCCTTCTGTCTAAGCTTTCACGAGAATTCGGTTTGCCACCAACTCATGATCTGCCACACCCATGTCTATGGTTCAATTATAAAGACATCCAGAGTCTGAATCTCCATGACAAATCTTGTGTTGTAAAAATTCAGGATATTCAGGTGCAAGATAAGTTACAAAGACTTCTGGATGGTCAATCCTACATTATGAAGAAACTTGATGACTGTGAAGCCTATCTTTCAGACGTCCGACAAAGATTGGGGTCTTTGCAACATGCTACAGAATAAATTCTGAACAGTCTATCTTCTCCATAAAGCTTGACCAGGGAATCCTTCCATTTATCACATATTGACAATTCTTCTGGAATACCTTGGCATAAGGTTCTTTTTAAATGACCTGTGATCATATTTATGTGTGTGATAACTTGCTGACTTATAGACTAGGACAAAGTGGCTTCTTGACTGTCCATACCCTGTGTGGGTCGCTAATGTCATAAACTCTTATAACTTGAAAGTGTCTGTTTCATAGTTTCATCCCTGTTTATGTGATCTCTGTTTCCAAATGGTTTATGAACATATTGATTCTGGTAGGGTATCACAATCTATCTTTTCTGCTCTATCTGATGTGAAATGCATGTGTTTCTATAACTATGATACTTGTCTTTGTATGCATTCACCCTTATGGTTCTCCCATATGTTTCAATCTTCAGTCAATATCACGTTGTATGCCTTTGCTATTGACTGACAAAAAGGGGGAGAACAATTCAAACACCCTGAGCAGAATATTGTATATCTGTTTTGCAGGTGTCAGGGGGAGCAGCCGCAATAAGAAAGGGGGAGTTTTTGAATTAAGGGGGAGAATTTATTGGGTGTGTACCTAGGTGATTAGAATCTGTAAAATTATGTTAATGCATGTACACACAATTTAGGATATATCTGTCTAAATATTTTTCTAGGGTGTTTTGGATATTTTGTCACGTAATTGACAAAGGGAGAGATTGAAAGTGTACCTACTAAGTGCCCTGGTTTATCAATTACATTGTGAGTTGAGTCAGTCGGACAACAGCGCCTAATAGGAAGATCAAGTCAAGTGTCTGCCTCAACTGGATGTGTAGAAGCTCGCAATAGGTAAATTATAGCCTCACATCCCATGTCCTAAAACACCAGGTGATTAAAACCCTTAAAATAAGAAAAAAATCTTAGGATTTTTGGGTTAAGAAAACTTTGTACCAAATAGGAAAATCTTTAAGTTTTTCTTACCCTGTCGATTATATCGATTCCCTTTTCGATATGATCGACCAGCTCTGTCGATGTCCTCAGCATATCAATCGATACAATCGAGTGAGGACAAAAAGTGTCTAGCAATTAAACAATCATCTAGACGATTTATCGATATATCGACTTGTGAGTCGATATCATCGATATTCGAATATCAATCCTATCGGAAAGGGATCAATAATATCGACAGACTGTTTTTCGATGCCCCTATTTTTCTAAAGAAAACTAACATAAGCTTCGATATATCGTTGACTTTTTTATTCAATCTGAACTTAAATATCGATCATATCGGAAGTCAGTCGATCATATCGATTGTGGGCGCATGTTTTCTCCAACATGAATTTCAGGTTATTTTTAATGTTGATCGGGGTTCCATTCGATAAATCGATATTCATATATCGATCATATCGAGACCTAGTCGATTGGATTGAGTCCGGACACAGATCGTCCAGCAAGCTTATAGGTAAATCTATACAATTTATCAATCCCATCGACACTGTCTCCGATATATCGATATACAAATTTCAATGACATCGACTGATCCCCGATCATATCTGTAGAACCTGAAATTCTTCAAGGCTTCTCTCTTATTTTCACCTGTCGATAGATCAATCCATATCTCGATGGAATCGGAGTTCGAAATTCGATAACATCGATGGTTGTCTCGATCCCATCGACCAGTTGGCGAAAGGTTTCCAAAAGTGAAATGACAATTGAGTTTATATCATCAAGAGGTCTGTCGATACAATCGAGAGTATATGCTCGATCATATCGACGACTGCTCGATGATATCAAACTCTGTCATAAATATGACCGTTTATATCCGTTGAAACCTTTTGCCTATATATAGAGAGATAAGTCTTTATTACTGGTAGAGAAAGCAGAGAGTGCTTTAGAGTGTTTTAAACTTCATATCCTTTGTCCTAATCCCTTTCTCTCAGAAAGTTCATCCTCCAATCCACCCTCATCATTAATATTTCATAGAGTGGATTGGGGAATGAACTTTCACATTCAAGGATCCTCCAACTATTACCTTAATGGAAAATCATTAAGCTGGGATGCCTTAAATGCATAGATGATTGGAACCACTTTATCTTCCTTATACGAAAATCTTTAGAGAGTGGTACTCCATCCTAATCTTGACCCAACCTAAAGCCTAGTATAGGTACATCTTTGTATTGTGGATCAAGGGAGCTGAAGACTCTTCATCGACAAGAAAGAGATCTTCATCATTGCGTTTAAAGGGACTCATCAACTTATCAGTAAGTACTCAGAGTCCAGAGGACATTTATGATCATTCCTTTTTAGGATTGGGTCGTAGGTGTTTCTCACCATTTGAAGTCATCAAAGGAGGCCTCCGACGGGTGTGTACATGCGTGGGTGCGTTGTGTGGACCCTTGCTCTGTGGAGAGCATAAACATCTGGGTGCGTTGTGTTGACCCTTGCTTTGTGTGGGCATAAACATCTGGTTAGGAGTGCACCTGCAAAATTCCAGGATTTGAGGTGAACCGAGTAGAAACCTCTGTAAAGGTTGAAGGTGAACCTGATTTAAAACCTTAGGTTTGATGTGAACCATGGAAAACCTCCTTAATGAAATCCAGTCACTCAAGGGTTGAGTGTGGACGCCGGTAGTGGAGTAGACAAGTAGTCGAACCACTATAAAATGACTGTGTTTGAGATTGATATTGTCTTTCATTTATGTGATTGCTTTATATGCTTTTGTATATGATTATCTAAAATCACATCTTGTGCACACACAGTGATATCCATCACAATCTGATTCATAAAGTTGTTTATCTTACAAGTAGTTTGTGATTGGATCCTCTATCAGGCTAGAAACAAGTAGAGTTAATTTTTGAGTAATCCTAATCTGTACTCTGTGATAGGATTAGTGTGATAGGATTGAAATATAACTTATAAATGTTTAAAAAGTCCTATTCACCCCCCTCTAGGATATATTAACATATTCCTACTTCAACTCAAGAGGTCTTCACTGCTATTTCAACTGGGGCCGCCTATGCGTCCCGATCCTTCACGTCTTGAGGCAGGAGGTTTTAGAGGCTGCGCATAATTTGAAGATGGCGATGCATCCTGGTAGTACAAAGATGTATCAAGATATGAAGAAGTCGTACCGGTGAGACAACATGAAGGCCGACATAGCATATTATGTGTCCCGTTGTCTCACGTGCCAGTAGGACAAGGCTGAACATCTCCGACCAACTAGACTGCTTCAGCCCATGCCCATAGATGAATGGAAGTGGGACTTCATCTCCATGGATTTCATATCTGGGTTGCCGAAGACAAGGAAGGGACATGACTTCATTTGGGTGATCGTGGACCGGTTGACAAAATTGGCCCATTTTTTCCCTCTCAAAGTTTCAAACTCTGCAAACGATTTGGCCCGACTATACATCAAGGAGATTGTACGTCTGCATGGAGTTCCTATGGAGATCGTGTCAAACCAAGACATACGATTCAAATCTATCTTCTGGACTCGTATCCAGGAAGCAATGGGTGTGAAGCTGAAGTTCAGTACCACGTTTCACCCATAGAATGACAGGCAGACAGAACGGTTAAATCAGGTGTTAGAAGACATGCTGTGAGCTTGTGTGCTAGATTTTAAGGACAGTTGGGACGACTGTCGTCCTTATGCAGAGTTCGCGTATAACAACAGTTTTCAGAAAAGTATTGGCATGGTTCCATATGAGGCCTCGTATAGGCGTCCTTGTCGAGCACCGCATTGCTAGGCAGAGGTTGGTGAGAAGAGTCTGATTGGCCCAGAGTTGGTACAAGCAACCTCAGAGAAGATTGATATTATTAGGCGTCAACTTCTGACAGCACAGAGCAGATAGAAGAGTTACGCCGATACGAGGCGGTGACCGCTAGAGTTTGAGGTCGAGGAACATGTATTCCTTCAGGTTTCCCTTATGAAGGGAGTCCTTCAGTTTGGTAAGAAGGAGAAACTCACATCAGGATTTATTGGCCCATTCTAGATACTGGATCGAGTGTGGATTGTAGCGTACCGCATGGCTTTGACCACACCACTCATGGGTGTGCACAACGTATTTCATGTATCTATGCTAAAGAAATGCGTTCCTGATCCTTCACACGTTATCAGATGGAGTAGGTGCAGTTGAGCGAGGATGCTACATATGTACTGCGACCGACGCGTATCCTAGATAGGAAGGAGCAGGTGTAGCACAGTAAAGTGATTTCACTTGTGAAGGTACTGTGGATGCTTCATACTGAAGAGGAGGCTACTTGGGAGACAAAGCTGAGGTCCAAAAGAACTACCCTCAGATTCTCGAGGAGTACGAAAAAGGTACTAATTTCAAGGATAAAATTTTTCTTTAAGGGGGGTAGATTGTAACGTCTCGTAAAAATTCATACAAAGACCCGAGTACCACCTCAGGTAGAAATCACTAAAGATCTAATCCTTTAGAAATTAAACGAGAATTAGCTAGTGTTAAACTAGATTACTTGTGAAATTAGCCCCAATCACTTTAAACATGATCTGTAAGACCCAAATCTGTAGTCACATGTACACTGTCATGTGTTGAAAATTTTCCCAGATTCGAGGGTGTAACTGGGTCAGATTCCAATGGTCAGAATCCTTAGATTTGGCCTGCAAGCAAACCGACTCAATTGACTTAAGTTTCAGTTCATTTTTTAAGATATTCACGTTTCTCATACACTTCGCTTCGGGCTCAAGTTATGCGTTTCTGGGTACTATTAGGACGTAAATTTTGAGGTGGTTGTCAGGTCTAGCAAGGTGGTCATAACTGTATAGATTCGGGGTAATTGGACTTTCGACGCACGGTCCAAGTCCAATACGGAGTTTCATGATGCTCCTGAGAGAAACTGGGTTTTGAGATGGATCCTCAGTTTTTAGGTAATGTAGCGTTCCTGATCAAGTACCGGTGATGGTTGAACTGAAACTGGTCCACCACGGTTGATCTGTAAACCTGATCGGATAAAAAACTTAGCCTGATCTAGAGTCATTTTCAAGAAGCTTAAGTCCAACCGCATGTAGAAAAGGAGTCTTCAAAACAACTCCGTTGGACAGAAACAGCTAACCTTTGGTTATAACCTAAGTATACCATGGCCCTGGGGTCATTCCAATCAGTTCTGGGCCTATATAAGGGCCTTAAACCCTCTCTGTCTCCCTTGCCATACAAATTTTCTAAAACCTTAGGAGAGAGAAGAGAAGAAAGAGAAGGAAAGAGTGAGTGTGAGAGGGAGTTAGGGTTTGCTGCAGAGATTCTTCCCTGTCGCTCTGCATATCGAATCATTGTTATCGTATCGTTATAACAGTGATTATGGTTCCGTTATGGGGTAAGAAATCCTAACCCTAAACTATTTTAGAGTTTCAAACAATGTAAATATGAAATAGCTAACCTATTTCATACTATAGGTTGTCGTTGTGACATAGATGAAGAAATAATGTTCGAACTGAATTCGTTATGAGTCTACTAGCGAAAGGTGTGGATTATAAACATCTAGGTTATGGTTTTCAAGGCTTTCAATGTCAGTCAATTATTTATGACTGACTTGAGTGTTATCACACATGCCTAGTTAGAGTATTTCAGCATATTACTCATATATGTAGGTTAGGTTGATTTTCAATGCATTCCATGTGTTTGTTGAAATGACTAAATGAATATGAAATTACGATTTGTGCCTGTCATGATTATCGATTGTAAATACATAATTGTTGTGCATCTGGTAACTCCTATGTGAAAGGATTTGCCATAATATATGTTTTACTATTTTATTACATGTATGTTAATTTGTGTATTTTAAGTGTTTGGTGAAATGCCTGAAAGAGTAAGTGTTTGGTGATTGGTATTTTCTAAGGGGCTTAAGATGAGATTCTCAACTACCTTAGCTATATATATGAATTCCTTTATGAGAATTAAATGTAATTATGTGAATTACATGTTTAGGATGACGTGTTTAATATGTGTTCTTATAAATGCTTACATGGATGTAGTATTTGATTTATTTATTCTTTACTTTTTTAACTATCTCATGTGATTACTTATTTGAATTGAGTGTGATTGGGACTATGGTATAGTCCAGGCAATCGGTAACCAGTCCTGAATAGGTGGCTGAGGTTGTTTGCCACACAAGACGTGTTCGACGAACCCAAGTCGTGCGTTGCTTGTCGATAGTCGTTAGGCCACGCGGAGTGCTTACGCACTTCATGTTGATTAACCCAACGTGTGCTCGTCCTAGTCAAGCGTGTCAAGTAACCTGATTGGCCCGATGTATGTTTAGCATGTATAGACGCTACTGCTGGAATCTAAAGTACCAAACTCACCAGTGAGAAATCCCATTAACCTTGGTACCTCGATCCGTTAAGACTCATGAGCCAGACATGGTGGTATGGGACACCGTGGTCGAGCTGTCGGCCTACGCCGGGGTGACGAGCTCACCCGTAGTGACCAGTGAGCAACTTAAGCTCATGAGCTGAATACGGTGGTTTGGGGACACTGTATTCGAGCTGCCGGCCTACGATGAGGTGACGAGCTACTTGTATTGACCTTGAGCATACTCTAAGTCTACGCTGAGGTGACGAGCCTTTCCGTAGAAATTGGAGTATAAATTAGGCCTACACTGATCAGGTGACGAGCCCTTTATAGTGACCTATAACCGCAACATCGTATGAGATTTACTGGGACTAATGACCCTAGAATGGATCATTGTTTGGGAATTGATATAAGAGAAGTACCTTAGCTTCCCAACCCTGTTGTATGAATAAACCTAAGTAAGAACTTGGTAATCACCACCATAACATTGCATTGCACGGTGCTTTGGCGAGGAAGTAGCATATGTCTGGAGTGGTGCATGTCGCGACCGTGAGATGAAGTTCGCTGAGGGAGTGTTGGCAAGGGCATACATCATTATCATACCATCCTTGCATTAATAAGAGTACTTAAGGCTTGATTATTATACTGCTTGATTGAATTGATAACATGTTAACCTTTGTAATATAGTCCGACTGAGTTGATCACTCACTCCCACGTTCTGGGATGGTGTTTTAAACACCAACCAAACTCTGTTTTAGATGCCAATGATGGCACGACGCATAAGGCCGAGCCAGACTTCTACGATGATGAGGAGGAATTCTCATATATGCAGTTATCAGGCGGGTTTACGTAGGCCGCTCTGATCGACGGGGATTGTTGAGTTGCTGACTAGATGACATTACACATTTTGTATGTTTTGGAATTTTACATGTAAATATTTGACCTAGTAACATGATCATACTCAGGAGACTTATAATCACTTACATGTTCTATATACTTATCACAGTCTTCTGCTTGAGTAATTAATTGTCTCTGGTGTATGATATGTTGTTTTGTATAATCTCACTCATGTTTAAGGCACTAATACAGACAACATTAAATCATCATTATTTATGTTTCATAAGTGATGCATTGGAACTTGGGAGTTGGGCTCCTGCTCGACCCCCGATTTTCAGGGCGTTACTATTGCTCAACCTATTTGTTTAGTTTTTCAGTCTCAGATTAAGGAAGGTGTTAATTCTCTCAAGTCTATCATTATATGAGTGATATTGCTATAAATCATTGATTAGATGTGTATTAATTTTCAGAGTTTTATCCAAGTCTTTTTGCAGCAATTCCTTTTTATTATCAGATATTCCAAGTCTCTTAACAATGTTGATGCTATGGATGTAAAGTTGATTGTAAGCATCTTGTAGTTTGTTATGTTCTTTTGCTTCTTCCTTTTCAGATTCCTCATTATCAGATGGAAATGATTCAGTGGCTTGTGATTCTTTCTCTTCCTCGTCTTTACTGGGAATGATTAGAGTAGTGGAGACCATAAGAATTTTTAAGAATTTTTAGTCTCCATCGCTCTCTAAGTCACTAGATTCTGAGTTTGACTCTTCTGTATCATCCCTTGTGGTAGTCATTGCCTTACCCTTAGTTTTAAGGCATTCAATAGACATGTGTCCAAACTTCTGACAGGCATAATATTGTAGTTCTTTGGTCCTTTTACCAAATTTGCCTATATAAGGTCTGTTGTCCATCTTTCTTCCTTTAAATGGACGACCATGATTTTTCTGAAAGAACTTTCTGAATCATTGAGCCAACAAACCCACTTCCTCATCTTCATCTTCTCTTTCACTTTCTATGTCCTTATTTGTTATTTTCTTTAAATTTTTGAGGATAGTAGTTTTCGATTTTGGAGTTTGTTTGAAGTGTAGTTCGAATGTTTGTAGGGAACCTATGAGTTCTTATACTTTCATTTCATCTATGTTTCTACATTCTTGAATGGTTGTTACCTTAGGATTGAATCGTTCTAGTAGGGATCTTAGAATTTTTCTATAGATTTTTGGTACCAGAACTTTCTCTTCTAATCCACCCATGGAGTTGCAAATGATATTCAACTTTGTGAAAAACTCCATAAAGGTCTCATGCTCTTTCATTCTGAGACTTTCAAACTGTGAAGTCAGGAGTTGCAGTTTAGATCTCTTCACAGTGCTTATACCTTAATGGGTTGTTTCCAACAAATCCTATGCTTCCTTGGATGTCCCACTCATACTGATTTAATTGAAAATATCTTAGGATACCGCACAGTAGATAGCATTCATAGTTTTGGCCTCAGCAGTTTAGTTTTCTTTATCGAATGCTGTCCACTTTTCTTTAGGTTTCGGTTTGGTGATAGTTATGCCATTATCAAGTACGATTTGTTCAGCTGGTGGCACATATCCTCTTTCAACTATATCCCAAATATCATGATCCAAAGATCTCAGAAAGTAGTGCATTCTAGCCTTCCAGTATGCATAATTTGATCCATCAAATACTGGAGGTCTAAAGGATAATTAGCCCACTCCTTTGTCCATATTCCCAACTTCAGTCAAGATCACTCTCTAGGCAGTGAAGCCTTTAAAGAGAGACCCGCTCTAATACCAATTGAAATTGCAGTGAAGATTGCTTAATTTGAAGTAGGAATATGTCAATATGTCCTAAAGGGGGAGAATAATACTTTTTAATAATTTTATAATGATTTAAAATCCTATCACTCTATTCCTAACAATAAGCATACATTAGGATTACTCAAGAGTAACTATACTGTCTCCCAAGCTCAGTAGAGGATCCAATCACAAACTATTTGAGAGATGAACAATATGCAAACTAGTTTATGATGGATGTAACTGTGAGTGTGTGTGAGGTGTGAACTTAGATAATCAGATGTAAAAGTATTTAAGGAAATTGCATACACAAATGAAAGACATTAACAATCTCAAACATAGTCATTTTTATAGTGGTTTGACTACTTGTCAACTCCACTCCCGGTAACCGCACTCAACCCTTGAGTGTACTGGATTTCACTAAGGAGGTTTCTCACGGTTCACCCCAAGCCCAAGGTTTTAAATCAAGTTCACCTTTAACCTTTACAACCTACAACTAAGCTGACTGTTTATGCTCTCAAGAGAAAAGGTCAACATAACGCACCCACTTTTAGGCACACTGGCCAAGGTTCTTCCATAAGAACTTAACTGTTTATGCTCTCCACGGAGCAAAGGTTAATACAATGCGCCCACCACATACACTCCCGCCAGAGGCCTCGTAGAGGACTTGAAAAGGGTGAGAAACACCTTAGACCCAACCCTACAAAGGAATGATCATAAGGGTCCTCTAGACTCTGATAACTTACAGATAAGCAGATGAGTCCCTTTTAGCTCGTTGTTGAAGATCTCCTCCTTTGTTAATGAAGAGTCTTCTGCTTCCTTGAACCGCAACTTGGAAGATATACCAATGCATGGCGACGGGTTGGGTCAAGGTTATGATGAAATCCTACTCTTAAATATTTTCCTATGAAGGAGATATAGTGATTCCAATCATTTATGCATTCAAGGCATCCCAACTTAATGATTTGCCATTAAGGTGTAGTTAGAGGATCCTCGAATGCAGAAGTTCATTCCCCAATCCACTCTATTGAATATCAATGATGAGGGTAGATTAGAGGATGAACTCCCTTGAGAGAAAGGTCTTTGGGTAAATGATCTAAGTTTAAACACTCAAAAGCACTTTCTTGTTTGTCTACTAGCAACTAAAGACAAGCTCTCTATATATAGGTAAAAAGTTTCAACGGATATAAAATGGTCACATTTATAACAGAGTTCGATATCATTGAGCAGGGTCGATATCATCGAGCGTATACTCTCTATGATATCGACTGGCTGCTTGATACATAAACTCAAATATCATACGCTTTTGAAACCTTTTGCCAGCTGGTCGAGGGGATCAAAACATGCGTCGATCTCATCAAATTTCAAACTCTGATTTCATCAACACGAGGATCGATTCCTCGACATTTGAAAATGAGAGAGACAAAGCCTTTGAAAATTTTCAGGTCAAGGGTATGATCGAGGTACATGATATCATCGAAATTTGAATGTCGATGATATCGAAGGTCGGGTCGATACATTGATAAATCTAAAGATTTATCAATGAGCTTGTTGGATAGTTATGTTCTTTCTTGATGCAAATGATTCGACCTTGATGTCATCGATATTTGAATATCGATTCTATCAAGTGACCCTTGATCCTAGATAAAAAACCACTTGAAAAATGTTGCTGGAAAACTATGTCCAAGATCGAGATCATTGAAGGCCTTTCGATATCATTGATTTTTGAATTCTGTGGATATCGAGGAGTACTTCGATATATCGAAGGTCTATATGATTTTCTTATAAAAAATAGGGACACAAACTCTCTGCTTGTGGATTTTATCAAGTCAACTTCAATAGACTTGAGTTTCAAATATCGACGATATCGATTGGGGTATTGATACATCGATAATTCTGTCCAGATGAATATGTGGCTATTGGACATCTTTTATCCTCATTTCGATGGTGTCGATTGATCATCAAGGACATCGATAGCACTACTCAATTATATCAATCCGTCTATCGATAAATCGACAGAGGCAATAAACTTAGAGATTTTCTAAAATTATAAAAATGTTTTCTAACCAAAAACCCTATGATATTCTAACCAATTTTAAGGATTTTATTTACCTAGAGTTTTGGGACATGGGATGTGAGGCTTAGATTTACCTATGGCGAGTTCGAGAACACATCCAGTTGAGGCAGATAGTTAATTGATCTTCCTATGGAGCTTCTCTATCTAGTTGACTCAACACTCACGCTAATTGACAAACCAGACACTTTTAAGTTTGACTTCTTTTGTCAAGGAGAGCAATTTCTATTGAAGTTAGAGACCACTAACTTGGTACATGACTGCTTTGCCCTTGATTGCCTTTTTTTCTTTTTCTCAACAGTGAATGTTCTACATAATAATTAAAACCTGGATTGATGAGAGTTCTGTCACAATGGTGGTCTATGAACTCACCTTTCACTCCTTGGAGGTTATATTCATCAAAAATTAATTAGTTAGATTAAAGTGTGATTACATTTTTGGGATCACATATGAAAAGTTGTCATATGTATTTGACAAAAATTTTGTCCTTGCTTTAAGGCTAAACATTTTGTTTATCCATGTTGGCGGAGAGGCGAGCTTTATTATGGATAGTCTTACTACAGAAGATCTTTCCTTCTCCCTCTTATAGGGAACTTGTTGTCCTTATCTCAATTGTTTTAAATTACAAGAAATGTTAAATGTTACATTGGTTGGTTTACTCACTAATGCAGGCGCCTGGTGCATCAGAGGCATCCATTAGGAACTTGCCTCCTTCTGCTATTGGAGATGCCAATAATTTTGATGCAATGGGCCTCTTGGCTGCCAACAAGGGTAGACCTTTGGAAGGGATTGCTGAACAGGTTCGTGATGGAAGTATAGTTCGAGTCTACTTGCTCCTAGAGTTTCAGTTTGTTCAAGTTTTTGTTGCAGGCATACAGGTAAAATGTTACCATTCTCACCCAAATTATTTTAGAATAGTTAGTGGGTTTCTCTTAAGGTTCATTAGTATCAGTATGATTAATTTAGATTGATAAAAGATTTGTGTTTTTAAAACTACTCTCCATCAATGGTGTCATGCCCCAAACCCAGAAATCAGATTCATAAGAATCCCGATTATCGAATCTGGTACCGACAGCCTCTGTAGTACCCCATTCTCAGCTCCTAGCATTCATGTGCCAGATTCCGATCCTGGGGTCCTACAAGGAGGATTTTTTTTTTTTGTACATTTAACTAGTAATAAGCATAACCACAAGATTACACAATTCACAAAGGCAACATCATCATCACATATCCATTAATATAATCGTTTGAGTACAATACTGAAAGGGAAATACATAAATAAAAATCAAGCTCCAGAACACCACTGCACGCTCCAAGCTCAACACTGCTGCAACCTAACATCACCTGCTTGCATCTATCATGCATAAGCTTATAGAAAGCTTAGAGGGTGGTGTAAGTGTGTGCACAAAGTAAGTGTCAAGTATTCAATACAATGCCATCATCATACAATACTAAAATTACTGGTAATCTATAAATCGTACATTATCGGAATAAGAAGAAATACTGACAAGAGCAGGAATTTTCAGAGTAAACAGAGACACCGACAAGATCATAAATCATACGATGACAGAGTAAGCGAAAGTATGGATGAGTCCATAAGTCAATCAATTATCAGAATAGGCAATATAAAACAGCTATGTAATAAGGAATCATGAAAAGCTAAATATCAGATGCCGAGGATGTAATACAATATTCATATCCTGTTAAGCCTTCCTAGGCCATATAAGTGCAGAAACATAGCAACCCAAAATGTCATATGCCTGCGGATGTAATGCAATATGCGATGCAAATGAAATGACCATGCTGAAGTGTGAAGTCGGGAAGATAGTACGTAGTATCGTAGGCTCGGGGTCCACCACAAGGGACTTCTATCCAAACTAGTCCCATACCTAAATTTGGATAGTCAGACTCAACGTGGTAAACTCCTGATCTCAGGTTAGTCGCGTGCCCGACCGAAATCCTTGCCATAACGAAAGTATACAACAATTAGTTGCGCACCACCAGCCCGAGTGGATAGTGGATGAATGAATGAATGAGCATGCAACTCCTACTCGATAAGTCCACATATCAGTATGGTTCCTCTCTGGAAAATCACCGGCGTCTATTACACTCCAAACCAGATTGCCGCCCCATCGCGCTTAATAAGGTGAGTGAAAGAGACCTCACTATTCGCCTACCAATATCAGGCCCGGCTTATCAATAGTGGACCAATTCCTCAAGCTGGTCAGACTCAGCCTAGCATTGCCCCCTCCTCTCGGGCAGGTAAGGTGCACCCCATTCCAACCAACCACGACACAGTGGAGAGCACAGCCATCTGGTAATCGGCACTCGGCGCTCATCTACCCACTCGGTCTAGACGTTGGAGCAACCTCTAGAACCAAGAGGGTTTAGGGACTTTCACCCAGGGACATCCATAGCACCCCATATAGAATAGATTTTCGGTATCCCATCTGGCCATCCAGGAAATGCCTGTGGAGGCCACAACCCTGATGTCGCTAGGGCGTATAATACAACACAATGCAATGCAAGATGTATGAGTCATGTAATCCAGTTATGCATCTATCCAACGCATACCGTGTGCTCATGTGAGACAATCTCCGCCTATCAAGGAATCTCATAACAATCTGCCCAATGACATATAATGGTCAACCACATCTCATAAAAAACATGCAGATTATGCGTATGGGCATGTATTATGATGCTATGCAGTCACATACTCATAATCTGTAACATCTCGAAAATCGGGGGGTCGAGCAAAAACCCAACTCCCGAGTTCCAAAATGTTTTTTATGCAACATAGATATGTATGATTGAATGTTGTCTGTGATAACGTATTAAACATGAGTGAGATTAAGCTAGAACAGCATATCATACTCCAGAGACAGTTAAATTAACAAGCGGAAGACTGTGATAGTATGTATAACATATATAAACTGTTGTATGTCTTCAGAGTGTAAACATGTTACCAGGTTATATACATACATGTATACTCCAAAAGTAGACAAAACGAATATACATGAGTACGCTAAAAATATAAAATGACAAGTGTCAAAGTATCTAATCAACCTCCCTGTAATCCCATCAATCAGAAAACACATAAAGGAGGGATCCTCCTCATCATCATCAAGTCCAGCTCTGCCTCGCAGGTCGTGCCATCATCTGCAATCACAATAGGGACTGGTGGGTGTCCGGAAACACCATCCCGTAATGTGGAAGTGAGTAGCTAACTCAGTAGAATAATAGAGCAAGGATTAACATGTTCTCAAATCAATCATGCGATAATAGTAAAGCAGTAAATCAAACAATCCTAATACTGTTGTTAATGCAATATGACATGACGTGATGTATGCCCTCACCGACGATCTCCCTCATACGGCACCATCTTACGACCGCGGCATGCAATCGACCCTCAAGTGCTCCACATCTTCTAGGCACATGCAATGGTATGGTGATATAATTTCTGAGTTATTATTAGTCCATTCAAACAGCAGGATTGGGAAACTAAGGTACCTCCCTTATATCAATCCCAACACAGATCCTGTCTAGGGTCGTCACTCCTAGTAATCTCATACGATGTATATTTTGTCGGTCGCTGCAAGGGCTGCCAGGGCTGTTGCTCGCACTCGTTGCACCGCTCCCCCATCACCTTATCAATACAGGCCTACTATACTCTACTGCTACTGAAAGGTCGTCGCCTCCCGTAGACTCAGAATACGCTCGCGATCACTACAAAGGGCTGTCAGGGCTGTTGCTCGCACTCGTTGCACCGCTCCCCCATCACCTTATCAATGTAGGCCGACAGTAAGAATATAGTGTCCCATACCACCATAATCTGCTCACGAGTCATAGGTGCTCACTGGTCACTACGGGGAGGTTTGTGGCCCCAGCGTAGGCCGACAGCTCGACCACGGTGTCCCATACCACCCTGCCCGGCTCATAAGTCTTCGTGGATCAAGGTACCATGGTTAACAGGGTTTTCAATGGTAAGTTCAGTACCCTAGGTTCAAGCAGTTATGACTCATGCAGGGTGAACATACAACGGCCAGTCGGGTTACTTGACGGGCTCGACTAGCGCTATCGCATCTCAAGTCGAACGACATGAAGTGCGTAAAACACTTCGCGTGGCCTAACCACTGCCGCCAACTCCAAAACACAACTCGCGTTCATCGGCGCGTCGTTCGTGGCAAAGATAAGCCAACCACGAATTCGCTCGGTTACCGACTGCCTGGACTAAGTATAGTCCCAAACAATTATGGAATCACATCAGCATTCATATGAGAGTATTGGAAATGAAACACAACCATGTGAGCATGTTAACACATGTTATATCGTACAACTTAAGTAAATCATCTGACACATGCCTTTCATACATATAATGAAATTATGCATATCGCCAACATATAGGAAATCATTTCCATCAGCATATTAATTGAGAATTCAATCTCGAACTAAATCATAATGAAATCATCAAGCACATGTTATAATATATAGCTTAAGCGAATCGTCAAGCACATGCATTTCATTCATATCATGAAATCATGCATATGGCTAACATGTAGGAAACCATTTACACCAACATATTAATTGAGAAATCAATCTCAAACTAATTCATAACACCATTTAATTCAATACATACTAATACAAACATTTATACAAACACTTACACTACACACTTAAGTCTACATATAGTATGTCGACCCGAAGTGCGCATTTAGGCGAATCTCTTCGCCAAACTAATTATGCACGTATTCCTAACATTCTAATGCGACAACAAATCATGTCAATCTCATCAGCAAAATATGAATGAAATCAATACTTCCTACAAATGACTAAAATGCCCTAAATCTCATATTCTACGTTGGTTTACGAAACAGGAAACGGACAGCATGTTGTATATGTCAAACGGCATTGTCGTCGATAATCTACTATTAAACGACATTAAAAGCTTTGGAAACAGTCAATCAAAGCGTATAAAATCTGCACCTTGTCTCTTATGGATGTGTAAATTCGAACGGAGCATATACGCTTCGTGTACGGCGATTAAAGAACCTAATACACAAGTTCTATTAGCTACTTCGTTAGGAAACGAAAGGAACCTCAAATCAGCAACTTCTAGGGTATTTTCTTACCTGAAAATGTGGAGGAATCGCCGGGAAAGTGATCGGAGTGCGTTGCCTAAGCACGTACAGCACGTGGCACAAGCAGAAGGGAATTCTCTCCCACCTTCTCTCACAAACTCTCACCTTTTCTCTCTCCCAATCTAGGGATTTTTACAAATTCGGATGAGAGAGAGGAGTGAGGGTTTCAACCCCTTTTATAAGCCCAAACTTGCCCGAAATAGGCTCGAGAACAAGGTTCACTTGAGGGGTAACCAAATCGGGGCTGTTTCAGTCCAAAAGGACATTTCTGGTGGTCCCCTGGATGAATGCGGTCGGACTTAAGCTCATGCATACTGGATTTAGCACACATTAAGTTTTCAGTCCGGCAAGGTTCGCAGATCGCACGTGGCGGTCCAGTTTCAGTTCAGCGGTCACCACACGTAGATCAGGCCTACAAATCTCATGATATGAAATAGAAATTTTTCCTGATCCGAGGGTGTAATTTGGCTGAATTCTGATGGTCAGAATGCTTAATACTGACACGTCAAGTCGTGTGCCGGATTTGAATTTTAAATTCTAAATCTGTCCCTATTCGCACTCTCTTCAGTCCGGGCTCAATGAAATAGCCTGTGATTATCGGTTGGACTTGATTTTCGAAATGATTATCAAGTCCAGCTAGGCGGTTCTAATGGTCTAAGATAGTAGGTATCGGACTTTCGACGCGTGGTTTAGATCCAATACAAAATTTTAAAGTGGTCCAGAGAATAAACCTGCTTAGAGTTTGATCCGAGGTTTTAGAATATTATAGAGTCATTGGTTCCACTCGATTTGGGTCTTGTAGAACGTATCTAAAGTGATCAGGGACTATTTCCCAGCTACTCTAGCGTTGCGCTAGCTAACTTATGCTTAGTTTCTAAAGGAATTAATCCTAAGTGGTTTCTTTGGCTATGGAATTGGGTTCTGAGCAATTTTCCAGGTGTTTTAATTGACCCACTGCCTAAGGATGTCAAATCCTAGATTGGCCAAAATCCGGGGTGTTACATAATCAGTATCAATAACCGGCATCAACAATCGGCCTCGACAATGTGGACATTTAACCAACATTGCCCCCAAGGAATGGCCCGCACAGAGCCAAACATATAATGGGCCCACGGCCTCACTCAAAGGCCTAATATACAACACAAGGGGTCTTACTCAAGGGCCACATATACACAACGGGTGGAACCTTCTCATGGGCATGAGACATATCACAATGGGCCTTACCCATAGGCCATAAATACATCACAATAAGCCTTGCCCATGGGCCATGATTACATCATAATGGGCCTTGCCCATGGGTCGTGAATACATCACAATGGGCCTTGCCCATGGACCTCAAATACATGACTTGTGGGCCCTACACATGGGTCTTGAATACATCAAATGGGCCATGTATCGTGTGCCTAATACGTGTCACAATGGGCCTCAACTACGGGTCGCATGTACATCATATAGGTCTCGATAATCGGTCTTGGTAATCGAAAGTGGCCTCGATAATCAGAATCGGTCAATCGATCATGTCAAGCAGAATTGGCAATCGGCCACGTCAATGGACAATCGGCCACGATCGGTAATCGGTCACGATAATCGGCCTCGACAGGTAATCGGTCAATCGGCCACGACACGCAGAGTCGGCAATCGGTCACGTCAATCGGTAATCGGTCACGATAATCGACCTCGATCGGTAATCGGTCAATCCGCCACGATAAACAGAATCGACAATCGGCCACGTCAATCAACAATCGGTCACGATCGGTAATCGGTCACGATAATCGGCTTCGGTCGGTAAGTAAAATCGACAAATCGGTAAGAATAGGCCTAACAAGGCCTAAGGAAAGGTACAATGAGGACATCTAACATTCATTGCCCTCAATGTGGACATCCAACCAACATTTCTCTTAATGAGTGGGCCACATAAAACCATATGTATAGTGGGCCCATGGCCCCACACAAGGGCCTAATATACATCGCCATGGGCCTCACTCATGGGCCACATATGCATCACATTGGGCCTCGTCCATGGGCCTTGAATACTTCATATGGTCCTTATATATAACGAGTGGGCCACATCATATGGGCCTCATACATATCAAGTAGGTCATATCACATGGGCCGCACTAGTGGGCCTCATATACATCAAGTGGGCCGCACCAATGGGCCGCACTAATGGGCCTAATACACATCACAATGGGCCGCAACCTAGGGTCCCCAAATACATCTCAATGGGCCTCAGATACATAATAGGTGGGTCGTAATTATACATCACAGGTGGGCCTATAAAACATATACATCAGCAGAGTCCATGTCCAGGGGTGGACGACCTAGATATACAATACATACATATAAGGTGGGCTATATGTGCCATCAAGATAGGGCCCGCCATAACGTTTACTTTCCATTCAATCTACTCATATGGTCACAAAGACCTGGATCAAGGGGAATAACAAATGTCATATTGACCCAGAACTTCTGGAGTCCCTACAGGGTTCCAATGGTAGGCGTTTGACTCTCCACTATTTTCTGCAGTGTGGTCCATCTGATAGATCTGCTTCATCTTGTCTCAAGCCTTAAAATGAGCTTGCCAATTGGATGAATGGTTAGGATATAATGCGTACGTCAAGGGCTGTCCCACCGACCCGCCATCTGAACGATGAGGATGGACGGTGTGTATAAAACACATACATAATAGTGGGTCCACCGTCCTGGACAGATGGACGGCGTGGAATAAATCACGTATATTGCGGTGGGGTATGGAAGTGTCGTCCAAACATTCCAGCACCGTCCGACACATCTGGACGGTGTGGATATAACAAATACATCACGGTGTGGCCCACATGGCAGGTGCCCACAGTTGCCAAAAACCGATGGACAACATGGAAAAAAAAACATATATATCAGGGTGGATTTCCACCGTCCAGAGATCCTGGATGGTACGAATAAAATACATACACTGGTGGGTCCTACATGGGACTCACCACGTATATATGATATAATATTATATATGATATATTATATAGTAAATACATCAACGTGGGTCCCACATGGGACCCACCACGTATATATATAATATAATATGTATTTTATAATAAATACATTAGATCCAGTCCAGCATCTGGACATTTGGATGGACAGTGTGGATCAAACCCACACAGCACGTGGGGTCCGCTTGAACTTTAGATCCGACTCGATCTTCAGCTCACGCCATAAAATGAGCTTTCAAAGTGGTTGGATGTTTTGGATGCAACACATGCATCATGGTGGACCCCACTGTCCAAATAGTGGATGGTGTGTATACAAACATCATTGGGCCCATGCTGCACGGACACAGCCGCTCACAGGGACAGGCGTAGGTAAAACGCTTACCTCATGGTGGGGTCCACACATCCTAGTGACGTCACTGCATCTTGACATACATATTCTGTGGGGTCCACTAAACTTGCTGATGACACCACGTCAGCTATAACGCTGGTGTTAGTATACACCATCCAATCTCATTTCTATCAGGTGGGTCCCACATAGGGGCCCACCACAACATTAATTTTTCATCCAATCGTTTGATAAGGTCACACGGACCGTGATACAGAGGAAAAACAAATTTCATAATGCTGCAAAACTTCTATGAAGCCCAAAGGGTTTCAATGACAGACGTTCAATCCTCTATTATTTCCTGTTATGTGGGCCACCTGAGCACCACATCTGGCTGATTTTGAGGTGGGACTCATAGCAAAAAGGGGCCCACCAAATGCACGGTGGGATGTTCAACACATGTCACGGTGGGGCCCACGCATGGGACCCACGTCCCTGCCCCCCTTTCTAGTCCAGCGCAGCAGGACGCTGCGCGTCCTCTGGACAGCAGCAACGCCTACTGCATCCCCTTTTTTTTTTTTTAAAAAAAAAAAGAATTTCCACTGTTTTTCCCTAGCAGGGCCCACATTGGAAAAATCCATCCTGCCCATTGGATTCTATAGTTCATAACAGATCCATCAAGCCCAATATTGAGCATGTTTCTCGTGTATGGAAGCATCAGAGTAGATTTCAAAGGTAATAATACTGTTTTGTACACTATGGCCCACCAGATAGTCGGATCAACTTTAATTTTCGGCTCACTGCCTAAAATGACCTGAAGAATGGAATGGACGGCCTGGATTGGATCGATACATCAAGGTAGAGCCTATATGAGTGGCCCACCTAAAAGCCTTAAAATTAAATATTTTATTTTTACTTTTTGTTTGCTTATTAGTACACCCACTGTCCGTTTACACTTCACAATGTCCAGTGTCCAGACGCTGAACGGGGACGTTTTTCTTTTTTGTTTACCAGGATGGGTGTGGGGACCACGGCGGGTGGGTCACACGTGGACGTGGCCCACTTAGATTAATCTGATATTTATATTTTTCCCATCTCCATAAGGTAGGGTCCACATGTTTTGGACGGCCATGGGGTCCATTTGATGGACGGTTTAGACACCACATACAATCATTAAATGGGCCACAAAATAAAGGAAGGAGAAAGAGAGAGAAACACCCACAAGGCAAAAGAAGAAGAGAGATAGAAAGAAGGAAGCACCCACCTTTGATCGCCTATTCCTTCTTCCACATATGCACCCTAGAGCTCCAAGAGGACATTTTTAATGGTTGAGATGATGATCCAAGGGTTAAATTTGATGGTAGGAAGGTGGGTCACACCTAGCTTCTCCATGGAAGCCATGGATGGTTTCTTGCTTGGAGGATGAAAGAGAGAGAATGAGAGGGAGAGAGAGAGGGATGGGTGTGAGTGATGGGTGATGGGTACTTGACATGTAAGGGATGGGTTTGTAAGAGAGAGAGTTGAATTTAGGGGAGGGGTGATTGTACTTGACATAATGTGGTAATTGATGGGATTGATTTGATATGTTGTAGAGATTCTCTTGGGATTACAAATGCACGGTGTTTTCTCGAACTGAACGCGGGCCCACATCTTCTGACTAGGGTATCGCCTAGGCGCACGAGTCGCGACATCGGAACCGCGGCGACGGCGCGGTCGCTAGGATACAAGTCTCGAGTTGAGTCGACTCTGGAATACGGAATATGACTCAAGGTCGCGCGCGACTGCCGATTATAAATCGCGAGTTACCGGAATTCGACCAGGAGGACTGCGGAAGCCTATGGAACAATACAGGCTAGGATATGGGTCTTACAAATGGGGAGACGGGCTATGGTAGAAATGATTATAGAGACAGAAGCAACATTCAAAGACATAAATGGAGAAGTTTCTACTGAAACTTAAGCTCCACTAACATCATTACAAAGACTTGCAGCCTCCGCTACTACTGAAGTTTCGCCTAATCAATTTGGAAGGGAAGCTAAACACTTCACTAAGATCCGTATTCTAAATAGAGATGTGAGTTTCAATTTTTATTTTTATGGATTATGCCTTCTTGTCTATTAGTATTTTGTTCTTTTACTCAGCTCTTAGGTGTACCTAGCAAGTCTGAATTTTGGATATTATTTAATTAAATCTTTATCTTGAATTATTTAGTAGTTTTTCTTAAGTAATTTAGTGATTTGTTTCAACTTTTCATTTTCTTATGCATAACAAAAGGTACACATATTTCTATTATGATTTGTTTTGATTTTTTCTCTGCTTATGCGTAAAATGTTCTGATTTAAATATTAAGAACTACGTAGTGACTTGATCCCAATCTTTCAACTATTGGGTACGTAGGTACCTGTTCATACTAGACCGTATCGATGTAACCAAAAATTCTTTTTTTCCCCTTCTTTTAGTGTGGATGCATTTTCATTAGGACTATTTGGCAATAAGAGTGATGTGGATGAAAGTTCTCGAAACCTTAAATTAATCTTGAATCATTTATATCTTTATCACTTCATTTATATGCTATCATCAGGGTAAACTTGTATCTCCTCAGAACCTGCTCTGCCGTAAGACATTACAGTGCATGACTATTCCCAGTAGGTTAAGTTGTAATTATTATTAAGAGTTGGTTGAATATCTTTTATTTTTATAAATGTTGTTAATAGTTGGATGGATGATGAATGTATTTGCGATTGTAAATAAAAATAAAGAACTTATAATTAATATATATATATATATATATATATATATATATATATATATATATATATATATATGTTATCAATGGAGGATACCTTGTTTAGGGGGACATGAAATTTTGTCGCTTATGGTATGGTGCCCCAATATTGGTTGTATGTTACTAATATGTAGTAGATAATACTAGGTTCATCTTGGTGTGAAGACTCCTTTGAACGAATTAGATGGTAATGTAAATTTGTAAAATGGGCATGCTTCAAGGTTCGTGATTTTGATGGTGGGTCCCACGATTCACATGGAACTCTAATGTTGCTGAAGCCGTGGTTCTTTTCGAATGGGTAAGAGCATTGCAACTCTAATGTGGTTTGTCTATTAGAGTTCTCATGGCTGCTGGGTCACTTCAACTCTAACGTTGCTGAAGCCATGACTCTTCTTTAATGGGCAAGAATTGCACGTGAATACCAGCTTATGATTGAAGGAGAAAGAGTTGTGTGTGTGCCCGCATGAGCTTGCATGTGTGAAAAATAAAATTTAAGGTAGTTCAATTTTTATTTTATTTTTTTGTGTTTGTGGTCATGTGCGTGCGTGAAAACTAAAAATCAATGGGCAGTTCAATTGTGTATGCGTGTGTGCTATTGTTGTAGGGGCAGGCAATGTGGGATCATATTGCCGTTTTCTCTTATTGCATTGAAAGGTTGCAAACATTTGTTTATCGGTATTGGAAGCATGGAGAGTTTTGTATGTGTGGATCATGGTGGCATTGAGGAATCATATTGGAGTTTTCTGCTCTTATTGCGTTGAAGTATTGTGAGCAATTTTATTGGTTTTGGAAGCATGTAGGGGAGATTAAAAGAATGCTTTGAAGTATGCTGTCTCAAGTTCTTGATCCATGAAGGTTATCTGTCGTCATCAATGAGATTGGAGATTTAGTGTTTCCAGTGTTTCCTTTAGTCACAGTGTTTAGAAAAATTATTTCCATTGGTCATATCCTAAGGGAAGAGAATTACATTTCTAGTGAACTTCCTGTTAGGTGGCACTTCCCAATGGGGGTATTACTTCTCATATCCTAAGGGAAGAGAATGACATTGCTAGTGAACTTCCTGTTAGGTGGCACTTCCCAATGGGGGTATTACTTCCTCTCCCATGATGTGAGCAAGTAGTTTGTTCTGCAATTTCTTTGCAGTAAGGTTTTCTGTAGTCGAAAAGAAATTAATCAACATTAGTTGGATCAGTAAGTTCGTGCATATGGGTTCACATAATGGTCAGGTTTTTGTTAATTCCCTATCCTAACAATTGGTTGTGGGTGTTTCCATGTCTACCTGCACCTTATGCAATCTTGATATTTGGAATTGTTTTCTCGTGTCCTTGTTTCATCAGTCTATTCTAATGGTAGATAGCAACCATTCATCACCATTATTATCATTAGCATTGTCACAGCTTCTTAGAATCGACTTTAGGTACCCTCTTTTGCCAATCACAAGATTGGAAATAGAAATTCCTCATGATTGATTGTCAAAAAGTTGGTGACCAACTTTACAACTGGCTGCCAGGTAGAGTTTTCATAGATATCGGCCATTACATTCAAATATGAATGGTATATTTTTTCAAGATTTCCATAGATATCAGCCATTGAAATTCAATAGAAATGGGTTGTTTTCTACAACCCATTTTATTCCTTGAGAACAAAGTTCTTATAAGAAAATGCAAAAGGTGATTTCTATAAAAAGAAGTTTTTAGGTGATTAAGTTCTCATTTTTCATTATTCTTAAATAGTTGATGCTTCTTTGTTTATGTGTTGTTTGTATTTTAATAACCAACACTATAAGGGAAATGAATTGATAGCCAATGACAATCCTCTTGACTCATTCTCACATCCTAAGGGAACACTCTTTGTTTAAAGTTCTTGTTTAAGCATGTGTATTAAGGGGCCAAAGATGTGGCAGATCAGCTCAGGAAGAGAAAGTGTTGTTTTGATTTACCCTTTACTCATGCAAGCTTTGGCCCTTGACTTGTTGGTTCTTTCCTTTGGTAGCTTATCTTTTATTTCAGTTTTTCCCTTTCAAATAAAATTATCATTATTCACAAAGTGCATGATGAGTAGGCTGGAAGGGCCTACAAGGAGGATGAGAAGTAGGCTGAGGACTTGTATCAAGGTGGTGTGGTGTAAAGGATATGAAGGCTTGCCCATTTACCAAAGATTGATGAGCTTGTTCTTCTTTGTCAAATTTCACTATTTACGTTTTATGGATTATTATGGCAGGAAGATTTAATTTTCCATTTTATTTTTCTTTGAATGGTTGGATCTTAGAACTGTACAATGAATCTATATATTTCCATTAACCTTTGAAAGAAGTCTATCTAATGGGCTTTGGCACATTTGTCTTCTACAGACTTATCCAAATCCATTGCAAGATAATGCAACATATTCAGTTGTTAAGTAAGTTATTTTAACTTTTCCACTCAAGATGATTTCCTTTGCTCTATTTATTTTATTTATTATATTTTTTTTTTATTACCAATAGCTATGGAATTTTTATTTATTTATTTATTTTGGAAAAAAGAGATTGCATTAACTGAGAAGGGCCAAAATTACAGCCTAGAAGGACCAACAGCTATGACATATCTTCTAAGTCATTTAAATTGATGGATAATTTATTAAAATAACTTTTTGTTTACAGGAAGTATTTTGTTCATGTTGATGATACTGTCCCTCGAAAGGTATTTTAAAAGGTTTATTTTTCGTGGATTAGAGATATATCACGTGAAGACATCATCATAATTAGCTTATATTAAAGTTCTCATTGTGTAATATAGTCTTTTAATCTGAAATAACAAATTACTGAATGCAAGGGGGTGTCAAGAATTTCGTTGACTGATATATCAGGTGTAAGATTCAAAAAACAAAATAAAATAAAAAATTTGCCAAGATATATATATATTCAGAGATATTTTAGGGACAGACCAAATCCGTCGCTAATTTTTGAACAAGTTAAAAGTCACTGACGGATTCAAGGCTCGTTACTCTACTCATATTAGTGACGGACCTTATTCATCGCTAATATTTTTAATGACGACTAATTCGAGTGGGTTTTTTTTTTAATTTTAGCGACAAATTTTTTATTGTTTGAAAAAAAAAAAAAAAAAAAGCCAAGTAAACAGCAACAGACGAAATCCGTCGTTTATTTGATTTTACGATAGATTTGATCCATCGCAAATTTACGATTTTGGCACAGTGTTAGTTTAATTGTTAATTAGTTTAAGTTAGGTAATTATTATTTTTAATTGGCATATATTTTAAATTGGTCCTAATCACCCCCCATTTAAGACAACCTTCATTCTCTAACTCCACCAAGTTTTCGCACTATTTCGAACAAGAAAAATGCATTTCGTTTGGGAAATTAATTTCATTAACTTGTTAATTAACAAAAGAAGGTCAAGAGGATAATCACATTGTTCATTTATTCCAAGTTCATTTACATCCCTTTCTCCTTTGATTCTAAAACAAACTTATGATAATGATGAAAAAAATAATAATCGAAATAGTATGAGCTAAAGACAATCATAAATGGAAGGATCATGCATTGCGGATTGTTACCCAAGCCCTTTGTGCATTGGAGCCCTTGTGCGCTGGAGCCTCTTATGCACTGGAGCCATTGTGCATTGGCACTTGTTGTGCGCTGGAACCCATTGTGCGCGAATGATGTTTGTGCGCCAATGGTGTTATGTGCTGCACAATAGTTGTTCCACACAATGGAGTTGTATCTCTCAATCTTTTCAAATCTTCCTCTGCTTCTCGATTGGTTTCTTCTTACCCCTCATTAATAAGTTGGTTGTATTTATAGCCTTCCCACACGTGCGAACATGCCACGTAGTCATTGTGCAGACTCCTTTGTGCGGATTCCTTTGTGAGGACGTTTTTGTGCGGATGACTTTGTGTGGACTCTAAATTGCAAGATGTATTTCCGTACAGTGAGTTGCGCAAAACAATGATTTGTGCACAATGATTTTTCTATTGCTTTTCCTCTCTTTTTATGCCTTAACAGATGCCCCCTTGAGACTGCACTTTTTATTTTTTACACCTACAAAAATAAATGTGTGGGATCAATAACAATTCTTTCCCAACACCATTTTTTTGATCTCTCTCGTTGTGCGCTGACTAATTTGCACATAGTGAATTTTGCATAATGATTTGCACACAACCATTAGCGCACGACAGCCAAGATTATGCCTATAAATATAGGACTTGTCTTCATTTGTACCATCGCTCTCCGCTACCTCATACTGTTTCTTCATCAAGCTACTCCTTTGTGCACTAACCTTATTGTGCGCCACACAACGCCCATCTCACGAACTCTTTTTACACACAAACCCTTTTGTGCACAACAGTCCAGATTCCACTCAACAAGACTATTCGCACAACCCCCTTTTTGTACTTAGTTAATATTTTGCACATCACAGGTTGCACACAATTCTCTTCGCTCAGCACTTTTGCACACAACGGATTACGCACAACATTTTTCCACCAATGCTTTTCCGCACAACAGTGCGCGCACAATCTGTTTACGCACAACGTTTTACGCACAATACTTTGCGCATAATAACTTGAATATTTTTCTTGAATTCCAAGTTTATATGTCCCCTCTGCTCAACAACCTTTCATACTTTCCCCCTTTTTTTAGCTTGATAAATCTTTCCTCCCGATTCTAATTTGTTTTGTCAACTCCTGTATAGATTTTCCAATGGCAAGCTATAAAAGACCACTTGCTTCCTCAAGTATTTTCGGGCCTCTGATCCACAATCCGATGAAACTCATAATCTGAAAAGGCCCCGCTCTAGTGAGAACTATAGCTCCTTCAAGGAGTCGTCTCCTGTCATCGTGAACTTGGCTGATCATATTCAACGCTTGTCAGAGCATATCTGTATGGCCATAATTATGAAAGAGATAGATGGACCCCCCCTCTCAGGACAAGAATATAATTGGGACTATTGGTTGAAATGCACGACCAACTATTGCACTGATGACACCCGTCCTTCTCCCGCAGAGGCTTCCCCCTCCCCATCCACTCCAAAACTAACAAGAGAGAAAAGCAAAGACGAATCTTTCCAAGAGAAGATTCGAGAACATAACCGAAGACATTTTCAAAATGCTTGGGATTGGGTCGAGCTGGCTACTGAAGCAATCAAATTTTACAACCCGTATAAAGATGAGACCATCGCTCTTCCTCTACAACTTTAGCATCACCGATCCATTCTTCAAAGTGAACCAACCGACTATAGGACACAGAACAAGCTTTTATATGTATCCAATTAGGTGATCAAGGAGCCACAAATTCTCGAGGGCTATGACATAGATAAAGGCTTGACCCAAAAGACTGGGCAAATATGATACATGTGCTTCCTCACACCATGTCACGACCCTCACTCCTTATATTACACCCATTTCTTTGAGACAATTCAGCAACACTTTCGTCACCGTGATTCTTTGTGGGGGAAACATGAATTTAGGACACGAGGTCTTTAGACCATTCATCCATATTATAGTGCTTGGACCAAAGCAATTTTGGAGAAACATAAAGACGTCCTTACTATGGCAAGGCTGTATCATGCCATAGAAGCCACTTCAGAGTTTTCCAAAAAGATACGATGATCTACAAAGGCTTTCTGAAGTATTGGTCTTCTACTACAAATTCTTTCCATCTTCCAGTAGGGGAAGTGAGTATCACTTTATGGGATTTATATAGGATGGCCGGCCTACCTATCTCTAGATCCTTTCTTGATGAATATGTTCCTTCGAACCAAGAGTTTTCCTATGTTGCGCCCAATAGAGTGCCCAAAATTACAACAACAACCATCGAGCTCTTTCTGGAAACATCTTACTTTGCCAATGTTCACAAGATTTCTCCCCTTCAATGGCTAGCGCTTTTTTTCTGATACTCGTTGTAAGCATTTTAACACTCTCCTTTCCTCTCAAACAATACTTATATATAAACGTGAATTACTGACTGACCTTTCCTCCCCCTTCTCTCTTCTCTTTTCTTTTTAGGTTCCTTAGTAGTCACTGCGCTGAGCTAGAAGCTAATCACAGGAAAATAAGGGGCCTACCTGAATTCATCATCGAAACTGAATCAGCTGCTTTTTCGGCTTACTGGTTAAGCTTAGTCGTGCTTCCCAGTTCAAAAAGTTCAGACTCTATTCAGCCGACTTTATTTGTGGCAATGGGTGCAATAGCAGAAGGTAGAAAGAGATATTCCTTGGCCCCTCCTGTCTTATGTTCATTATACTGATCTTTCAGTCATGCCGCGGTGCACTGCTTAGGCCCGACACTAGGATTTTCATCTACTTTCGCTCCATGGCATTACTTCTCCAGATGGCTTGACATTTATTTCCACTAGACATACAATGATCTAGAGAAATCTTATGTCCATCCTGACCATCTGCCCTTGTGGCATTTTCTAAAGTAAAAAATGATAAGGAAGGGATATAAATGGATAGTGGATAAAAATATTAACACGGAATCCATTGACTTCTTTCCTTTTTACTTAGATTATCGGGTTGAAGACAGAGATGTGGAGGATAACTAGGACTTGGACCCTATTGAAAGGACTTACTTTCTTTGCATTCATTCTTACAGTCTTCCATTACGGGAAGAACTAGAGTTCTGGCAAGAACCATATTACCCGAATCGATTCGCTAGACAGTTTGGGTATGATCAGGCCATGCCCCAAGCAAGTGAAGAAGTCACCAGAACTATGAGGAGCTACAAAGTTGGTCCTTACAACTGGGCTTTTATATGGAAGTAGCTCCTAACTAGAAATTTTGGCTCTCGATTCGTCCTCCTAGGGTATAATCATAGAGTAACAGCTTCATATTCTTGGATGCGATGGTGGAGTCATCATTACTATTTAATACGCAATTACTTCTTAGTGGAATGCCTTATCTGGGTTCCTCGCCTGTGCTTGAGGAATTACAGACCAGAACAAGGGATCAAATACTTTTACGAGAAAGCTCAAGCCGCCGTCCCAGGGCAACTTCGTCAAAAAATTTCTGTAGAAGAGCCTATCAGAGAGATAAAGCCCCCAAACACTCTTGAAGACTAGATTGCTTTTAGTTCCCCTTTGGATCTGATAAATCAAAGAGATAGGTCGGCCAGTCCTCATAATGAATTTGAAATTATAGTGGGTATTCTGCCTTCCCCTACTCCCGTAGGAGAAAATCAACCTGCAAGTCCTGCTCCTGTTATTCCTCTGGTTACAGAACCTGTCCCTCCTGCTACTTCCCATCCTGCTAAACATGCAGCTGCCACGATTGTTCCTATCGTGGATCTTAAAGAAACTTCCGCCAATTGTGCCACTGCCACAACTTCTCCAGCTATACGTCAAATTGTCAGTGCTACATCCCCCATGACCCGCTCTCATACTAAATCAGTCTCCTGAGGTTTTGACACAACCAATTCCTTCTCCCTCCTGAGGTGCACATGTTCCTCCTGTGAAGACCGTCTATAAAGGAAAGCAAACCATATCGGAGGAAGATAGCTCATCAGAATATCTAACAAATACTGCAAGCGAAGATACGTCTTCACCCACAAGCCTAACTGATGAAGGAGATGCTTTGATTAATGCAGTTACTGACACTAAGGAAAATGGTGGAGAGGATAGTGATGCGGGAGTTAAGTCCTCTCTTCTTGATGCTCTAATCACTCAGCCCGATACTTCTCATCCCATTCCAGAAACCTCCTTAGATAGTGAATAGCAACTTGACTATGGAGAATATGGTGGTACTCTTGGTAGAAACATCCTGCTTTCTTTTGATGCTTCGTATTCCCCTTGTATCATGGAACTCGCTAATGTGGTTGCTTGCAATACATCAACTTCAAGGGATGCAGAGGCTCAACCGTTCAATCTTCAAGAAACAATGGAGAACATACTTCTTCTTCCTAGTCCAGAAGAAACTTTTCCATCTGTCCCTCAAACATCTGATGCCCCAACTCAGACTAGCAGGTCCCCTAATCCACGTCCTTCTCCTATTCAGTCGGTGGCCCGAAGTTTGAAGTTTCTTTTTGATCCAATTGATGTTCCACCCCAAGCACTCTTGACTCAAGCACTATAGGAGCTTAAGAACTTTCTTCCAATGCTATTATGACTATGGAAGTCCCCAGCTCTATAGCTCCCACAACTCATTCTGTTCCAGTTCCCACTGCTATTGCTCCTACTCCAGGTGTGTGTGTGTGTGTGTGTGTGTGTATTATTTCATACCAACATTGAATATACATACGTCTTCTTTTGAACTTATATTCCCTTCTTATCGTTTAGTTTCAGTTGTGCCAACTCCCAGTGGATCTGAAGGATCTAACTCAGTGACTGTGGCTTTTGACAAGTTCTCTCTAGAATAGGTGCCACCTCTTATGTTGGGGCTCTTTAAGAATGCAATTTCCATCATCGTCAGTGCTTTTAAAGATCCAACTCAATGGCCCTTTTTGGATAGTGCTCTAGCAGTTCTTGCTCATTCAGCTTGCCTGGCGCATGTGGATGTTCAACCTCTTTACAGTTCCATATCACAATTTTATGACTCCATGAAAAACTTAGCAGCAACACGGAGTATGGTTATTGCTCCCAAAATTCTCAATCGTCAAAAGGAATTGGTGCCTCTTAAGGAGAAAATCTTTTAAGTGGATGATATTCTTGCTAATTATAATACTGTTAGTCAGTCTCTCCATGAGAAATTGAAGGTTTCTGACAGAAATAAGGCAAACATTAGTGATCCGATTACTTTTCTTGAGAAGGATATTCTATTACTCAAGAGTTAGTGGGAAGCAGAAGACACAACTATTTTCCAGAACAAAGTGGAGCTTGAAACAAATAATCAATTAATTGGTACTGTACAAACTAAACGGATGAGGAATTGGGAAGTTGGCACTTCTTTAGAATTTAAACTAATCGGTGCTCCTGACCAGGCCAACATGATCCAGCACACAACTGCTACAGTACAGTCCCAATTGAAATAAGAGTTGTAACATTACTTATAGATATTGAACATTACTGAAGATCTATAGATGTTTCATGTAAATATTCCTTTTGTATCATAATATATAAATAGCTTGTAAAATTTCTTAGAGATATTTCAAGCTATTTTGATCTTTCATCAATTTTTACATCATGAATCATTTTGGGCATGTTCACCTAACATGTTCGCCTATACAATAGTCTCAACATGACATCTCATCTAAGCACTATTAACAAAATCACCACATATTATGATTATCAGCATGGGATTCCCCTAGGCGGTGCTAGATTTCAGTTTAGTTAGATAGCCACACACAGTTTAAGCTCTCGAGTAGTTGGAGCAATCACGACCGTGAGTGGAATTTATGCACAAGGATGGCCATAATAACTCTCTAAAGTTTGCGAGGCTTTACCAGGCTACCTTAGGTACCAAATTCAAGGTCGTCTATCCATCAATGAGTAGGTTTATGCCCTTTCTCATGAGTTAATACCAAAATCAAATCGAGGATCTGAGTTTTCTTTGTCTGTGAGTTCGAACCCATTCCTAGGAGGGTATTTTCATCCCCATCCATGACACTATCGGAGAGCTCACAAACGGCATTGGTCTCACATGTGACTGACTGTTTTACAAC
The DNA here is from genome assembly GCA_037074715.1 of Magnolia kwangsiensis. Classification (NCBI taxonomy): domain Eukaryota; kingdom Viridiplantae; phylum Streptophyta; class Magnoliopsida; order Magnoliales; family Magnoliaceae; genus Magnolia; species Magnolia kwangsiensis. The sequence continues at coordinate 60,618,715 of CM073583.1, read as the reverse complement.
TTTTTAGCCTTTTAGGGCTTTTAGTCACTAGCTTTGTCGGTTGCCTGCATGGGTATGCACATGATTGAAAAAGCCAAGCTATATGTCCTAGAGGGGGGATGAATAGGACTATAACAAATTAAAATGATAACAACAAAATTTAAATAAATTAAATACAAATAAAAAAGATAATCTCACAATGTTGAATATAAAAACAACCTCAAATGAATGAGTATTTAGAGGTAAACCACCTTTTTCTTCATTCACTACTTCAGCTCCACCACCAGCCTCATTCACTTGACCATCAGCCAATTGCAACTTCATCTTGTTTATATTTTTGTAGTTGAACATGAGGTGTTGAATGGGTGCCTCTCCAACAAGCATAGCAATTAGCATGTGACTAGCTAACATAGTCATAAGATATGCAAATGGAATATCACTGTGACTCAGATGGAGATGGAATTGAATGATGGAATGAAAAATTAAAGAAGGAAGACAAATATTCACTCTAAATATGATGGAATGTAAAATCTGAACCATAAAAGAAGTGAGTTCGATTTTGTTGCCAGATCTAGTATAAAGATTGGAAATAAATATCCTATAAAAGACCTTGTATCTGGGTAACAAGTACCTTGAAGCGAGCGCATTCCCATTCTGACTCCATTGCGCATCTATGGTGCATAATGCTCTAGTAAGCATGCACTTTTCTAATTTAGATGGTTTCATAATTAGAGAACTAATAGGAATACCTTCATCGTTGACGGGTGTGTCCATAAGGCCAGATATCAGATGACGATCAACTTCAAATGGGCCTTCTCTAGTATCAATTTTAAAGTTAAATTTTCTGTAGAGAAATCAGAAATGCATGCGAACATAGCCTATGTAATAGACCGGTATGTCGGCCCACCCTAATGTAGAATGTTATCCCATCCTACAGATTGGAGAAGTGGAAGGAGATCAAAAGGAGCAATATGTGTAACATCTACAGGTCGCTCAACAATCACATTATGCATCCTCAAATCTTTCACATAAGGAGGATCATCTTCGAGTGACCGATGGTGGAACTGTGTGATAGCTGTCGATCTGGAAGATGACGCACCACGAGAAGTTTTCTTCCTACTTCTAGCATCCATTTGTAACTAAGAATACAAAAAATTAAGAGATTACAAGGGAGGTAGAGTGGGGTTTTATTAGATCAGATTTTACAAAAGAAAACCCCATCAACTTCAAGAAAACTTAAAATGAAGAACCCCAAGGAAGAAAATGAAGTAAATAGAGCTTGAATCTAAAAGAAAATTTGAAATAATGCACTGACCTTGATGAATCAAGAAGTTGGGTACGACTAGGCATGTTACGGCCCGTTGGAGAAAAAAAAGGAAATGAGGAAGAAAGAGTTTTTTCTCAAATAAAAAGATCCGGCACGCTACACGACTGGTCGTGGGATGTCCTTGATCGGTCATACCATGAATAGTTAAGTACGTCCTCGACTGGTCGCGCACATCCAAAAACATGCATTCTTCACATAATTCTAAAATTTAAAATTATAATTTAATAAATATATAAACTATAATACAAAAAATCATGAATAATCAATTTAAATTACACATGCCAAGATTAAATTTTAATTTATTAAACCTGCTTTTATCAAGTGGTTTAGTGAAAATGTCAACAAGTTGAGTCTTGGTTGGAATGTAATCCAAAGAGATTGTCTTTTCTTCCACTAATTCATGAATGCAGTGATATCTGATGTCAATGTACTTGGTTCATGAATGTTGAATTGGATTTTTAGATATATTGATTGCACTGGAATTATCACAATATAAAACCATTGAATCCTGTGCAATTCCATAATCGTATAATATTCTTTTCATCCATACAAGTTGAGTACACGCATTTCTAGCTACGATGTATTCAGCCTCAGCAGTTGAGAGCGATATGGAACTTTGTTTCTTGCTAAACCAAGAAACTAAATAGTTTTCAATATAGAAACAACCACCACTGGTTGATTTCCTATCATCAATATTACTAGCCCAATCAACATCTATGTAACTAGCCAATTGAACACTAGTATCTTGTGGATACCAGAGACCCAAATTTGTTGTGCATGTGACAGTCTCATAATATTTTTAACAACAGTTAAATGTGACTCTTTATGGTCAGATTGATATCTTGTACAAATTTCAAAACTAAAGGCAATATCAGGTCTACTTGTAGTTAAATTAGGTAAACTGTCAATCATACTACGATATAATTTAGGATCCACAATTTTACCTGTAGAGTCTTTTGAGAGTTTTAATGATGTACTCATAGGAGTATCAAATTTTTTCCCATTCTCAAATCTGAACTTTTTAATTAAGTTTAGAGCATATTTGGTTTGAGAAATAAAGATACCATCAGGTTTTTGTTTCACTTGCAACCCTAGGAAATAATTCAATTCCCCAACCATGTTAATTTCGAATTTAGATTTCATAAGATCTGTAAACTCAACAGTCATGTTAGTACAACTAGATCCATAAATAATATCATCAAAATAGGTCTGAACTATTAAGATATGATCGTTATGTTTCTTAACAAAAAAAAGTCTTATCAACACTTCCCATTAAAAAATTATGACTTAGTAAAAACTTAGTCAATTTTTCATACCATGCCCTGGGAGCTCGTTTCAAACCGTAGAGAGCCTTTTTTGGTGATAAACATGATCAATATTTTTAGGGTCTTCAAAATCTATTGGTTGTTAAACATACACTTCTTCATGTAGATCGTCATTTAAGAAAGCACTCTTTACATCCATTTGATATATTTTGAACTTTTTAAAGAAAGAAATGGATATAAATAGTCTGATTAATTCAAGACAAGCTACTGGGGCAAAGGTTTCATTATAATTGATGCCTTTAATTTGAGTGTACCCTTGTACACCCAGTTTAGTCTCATTTCAAATTAGATTACCAAGTTTATCAGACTTATTTTTGAAAATCCACTTAGTTTCGATAATATGTTTATCTTTAGGTTTAGGAACAAGATACCAAACATCATTTCTAATAAATTGATTAAGCTCATCTTACGTCGCAACGATCCAGTTTTCGTCAGCACTCGTAATTACATATATCTTCTAGTTGTCTACGAGTGTGCACACCAGTGAGAGAGTTTCCAAGAATCTGAGTGGTTAGATGATCTTTGACAGTCCTCAGTTCAGAGTTATTTTGACTTGATGAAGTATCTGGTTTGTCAATTAGAAGAACTTCATCATTATCTAAACTTTAGGCAGGTGCATTCAAGTGATCATCAATTGATGGACTCTTGAATTACACCGGTCCTCTTATTCAATACTCGATACGCTCGACTGTTCAAAGAATACCCTAAAAAGATCCCTTCGCCACTTTTAGTGTCAAACTTACCCAGATTTTCATGGTCACATAAAATATAGCACTTGTTGCCAAAAACTCAAAAATATTTGATAGTAGGATTTTTATCAAACCACATTTCATAAGCCGTTTTATTGTTTAACTTACTTGTATAAACCTGGCTGATTATATAGCATACATTATTTACAGCTTCAGCCCAAAGATTTCTAGAGAGCTTCCCACTATTCAACATTACACTTGCTATTTCTTGAAGCACTCTATTTTTTCTTTCAACAATTCCATTTTGTTGTGGTGTTTTGGGTGCAGAAAATTCATGTGATATTCCTTGATCACAACAGAATATCTCAAAACTGCTATTCTCAAATTTTGATCCATGATCACTATGGATCTTATAGACTTAAGAACCTTTTTTAGTTTGGACCCGTTTGAGAACTCTTTTTACTTCGTCAAGGGTTTCTGATTTATCCCTTAAGAAGGCTATCCAAGTAAATCTGGTATAATCATCCACAATTACTAGTATGTATTTTTTGCCACCTCAACTCTCCATCCTGGTTGGTCCTATAAGATCCATGTGGTGGCATTGGAATCCACCTTTTTGTGAGCATTCCTAGTTTATTTGTCAATCTGGCATTCACTACATATTTTGTCTACTTTTTATAATTTAGGTAGACCTCTTATCAGTTCTCTTTTGCTCAATCTATACAAATTACGGTAGTGTACATGTCCAAGGCATTTATATCATAACTCAGTCTCATCAGTATGGACCATGTAACATAATTGACTAGATGAGCTAGAATCACTAACAATATAACAGTTTTCAGAAGTTTTACGACCAGTTAATATTACAGAACCCTTTTTGTTTAAAATTTTACAACCTTGGTTAGTAAATCTTACGCTATGATTATTATCGTATATTTGAAAAATTCTTAACAAGTTATGTTTTAGACCTTCTACATATAGGACATTCTCAAATAAATGGAGGTTAGAAAGTTGAACCGTACCTTGGCCAATAATCTTGCAGTTGTTACCATCACCAAATGTGACTGATCCATCAGTCATGTCTTTAAGAGTGGTAAACAGACCTTTGTTACCAGTCATGTGCCTGGAACATCCACTGTCTAGGTACCACTTTGAATGACTTGAAGCTTGGAAAGTGGTGTGGACAACCAAGCAAGTAACCTTAGGAACCCATTTCATAACTGTTTTGGGTTTAGGAGTATAGTTGGTCTTCTTGTATTTGTATTTATTGTAAGAATGACCTATTGAGTTAGATTTTAAGAACTCCTTAAGTAAATCAACTATTTTTTCAGCTAAAGGGTTTCTGTTCTGATTGATATGGTTGTCTTTAGATTTAAAAGATGGGAAAGTTTTAGTCTTTTTAGAAAAAATTTGATTTGAACTATTCCCTTTTGAGTTTGAAGACTCTCCTTTCACAAACTTAGGAGGAGTATTCTTCTGTTTAGGAGGAACATTTTTATTGTAGCCCAAACCAGATCAATCACCACATTTTCTTGATCCAGACAAAAGCTTTTCTAACTTTGGATCACCTTGAGCATTCCTCCATGTATCCTTTAAACTCAAAAGCGAAGAGATTTCAAGTTTAAGTTTTTCATTTTCAGATTTAAGATTTTCAATAAGGAAAGTTTTAAAATCTAAATTACATTTTGATTTTTCAAAACAATCAGAAATGTGGAATTTTTCTAAAACAAGAGAGTCAAAATTTTCTTTAAGTTTTAAAAACTTCTCTTTCTGAAGTTTTAATTTAACAGCAATTTTACAACTTTCCTTGTAAAGGGCAATATAAGCATCTTGAAGATCATCTTCATTTTCAAGATCACTATTCAGATTTTTTTCACTAGTAGAATCATCATTATCTGAAAAAGTGAATTTGGCTAGAGTCATAAAGGCTTTAACTTCACTACCCGACTTAGTTTCAAAAATTTCTGATTCAGAAGAGGCTTCAGAGTCAGAGGATTCATCCCAAGTAGCCAACATTCCTTTCTTTTTAGATTTCTCCTTTTAGGACACTTGTTTGCTAAATGCCCATATTCATGGCAGTTGTAACACTGACCGTCTTTTAAAGATTTTTGAGTTTTAGGTTTAGATTTTTCTTATCATTAGATTTTTAAAAATCAACCCTCTTTTTACTTTTTAAATTTTTATAATACTTTTTAGCTAAAAGGGCCATATCATCTTCATAGTTTTTTAAATCAGAATTACTACTATTTTCTTAAGAAATACTTTTAGAAGATTTATGGGCAATAGATTTACCTTTAGGAGCTTTAAAACTTAACTCAAAAATCTGTAGAGAACCAACTAATTCTTCTACCCTCATATTATCCGTATCACGAAGTTCCTGAATCGCAGTTACCTTAAAATTGAACAGTTCAGGAAGTAAGCGTAGTATTTTTTCCACAAATTTTACTTTCTGGGCTGTTATGGCCAAGACCCCACATAGAGTTCACAATATGTATTTCATTTTCTTTCATACGTATTTCCTCAAATTTAGTTGTGAGGATTTGAATTTTAGATTTCTTAACAATTGATGTTCCCTCATGTGTCATTCCTAAAATATCTCAGGCTTGCTTTGTAGAATCACATGATATAATTCTTTTAAATTCATTTGGTGATAGTGCACAAGTGATTGCATTTAGTACTTTTACATTTGCATTACACTTTTCTGAAGTTTGGTCCAAGAGAAGTAAGGTGAAATTATCATAGATTTAGATCCATCGATTCTAGTTACTTCAGTGGTAGGAGGGGTCCATTCAGTCATTGTGGCTAGCCACACACTCTCATCCATGGATTTTAAGAAAATCCTCATTCTAACTTTCCAATAAGCATAATTGGTGCCATCAAATAGTGGAGGCCTAGTAACTGAAAGGCTATCAAAATTTGACATCTTATAAATAGCTTAGATCAATTAGCTCAGGAAATAAATCCAAATAGAATAAGAAAATGAGCTATTAGGCACTGATACCACTTGAAAAAGCCAAGCTATATGTCCTAAACGGTCGTGCGCGAGGGGGGGGGGGGGTGAATAGGATTATGCCAAATTAAAATGATAACAGCAAAATTTAAATAAATTAAATACAAATAACAAAGATAATCTCACAATACTGAATATAAAAATAACCTCAAATGTATGAGTATTGAGAGGTTGATACAAATGTTGTTCTAAGGATAACCTTACACTAAAAACCAAGGTCTATGGTAGGACAACCTGATTTCTAGAAAGGTCTTTGTATCAAAAACTCAAACTTGATACAGAGGAATAAATAAATAAATAAATAGCACTGAAAGGAAATCTAAATTATTACAACATTCACCACAATGCTTGAAATGTAAAAGATTACAACATTCACATTCACAAGTACATCCCACAAACTCGAATGATAAAAGATATAAAAAATAAACCACACATCCAAATATAAAGAATTATAGTGGTTCACCTGTGTGTACGCCAACTGTTAAACAACAGCCACACAGCTACTCCACTCCTAATATCCTCACACAGTGGATATTAACGTTCACTATTCAAATAGGTTTTTCAAGTTCACCTAAAACCCTCACAATTGTGTCTTTCCAGCGGGCTTACACAATTCAAAAAATCCCACACTCTGAGTTTTCTAGCTCTCCTTAGATAACTAAACGAATGAGATTTTTCTAGCTTAATCTCAAAAGAAACCAACACAATGGAAATTATAATAATATATAATACCTGGATTTCTCCTTTTGTTACAGCCCGGAAGAACGAAGTCGGAGTAGAAGTTCAATGATAAAGTTTAATGTCCAATACTCACATAAGAAATGGTTTTAGGTTTTAAATTGATTTTAGAGTTAAAGTACCTTGGGCTAGCTTAATTTGATTTTGATTCCAAGAAATGGGAATACCTCTTTCAAATATAATTGGAATAAGGAAATTCAAAATCAAATGCAAAGAAAGCTACAAAAAGAGAATATTAAATGAGCACAATATATCTTAAATAAATTACTAACTTATCTCTCAGAGTGATGCCATGATTTTAGTTGAATTGAATTACAAAACTCTGAAATTCGTCTTCTATTTATAGGTGAATAGATCGCACCTTCAATTGGTCCTGTAGACACTATGACTGGTCGCAGGTCGAACTAATTTTTAAAATTTTGAGCGTGATCAGATAAAACCATTCCACGACTGGTCATAGGCACTGCACGACCGGTCATGTGACCTCCACGACTGGTCGGGAGGAACTAGATTCAGTCGCTGGAGTTCGAGTCGTATCTGCAGGACTGGTCATGAACGAGTTGAGCACTGTTCACATGATCGGTTGAGTAGTCTTTAGGACTGGTCATGGCTTAATAAAAAATTCTAAAAAATTCAAACAAACTTAGGACTGGTCTTGAAATTTCTTGAACTGGTCGAGCCAGTGATAGGACTAGTCGAAGAACAGACGAAACACTTATAAAATAAGCAATTGAATTATGTATTCAAAGTGACCTATCCTAAGGTCAATCTAAGGTCTTCCAAACCTTGTTAGTGAAGCATGAACATTGAATTTCTTTTCCTTTTAGTTGATTGTCTTTCTTTGAAGTTCATGAAGCTTGCAATCTTGACACATGATGAAGCTTGTACTTGAGATCTTTTGAATCTTGGAGTTATAATACATATATTGAACTTCACCTTGAGTCTTGAACCATTCATATGTCTTTCGATGTCACTTTACAACATTGACAATTGAAGCTTAAAGAAGTAAACAATGTACGTGATCTTGCATTTGAAGTAGATCTTTGCTCTTGACTTGAAGCACTTGACTTCACTTGAACATGTGATGCATTACCTTGAACATATATATATCAATATGCTACACAAGACACAAATTGTGGTTTTGGCACTATAAAATTTGACAATCAATTGAGCAGAAACTATAACACTTACAATGATGGCCTTCACAGGCTTTTTAAGGCTACTGTCTTCTCACTGATGCCCGAATGGCAAAAGCGATAGGTCTTATGCATAGTTAGCCATGTAAGGCTTGGCTAGGCTGCCTTAAGAAGTAAGTTATCATCACTGTCATCAACTTTATATGTGGTTGGTTGCGTAATCTGTTCTGTTGCTGGTAAATTAATAATTGATATTTCACCGTCACTGACGATGTCCTAAGAACATTTGTATTATGTTTAACATAGTGTATTAGCTTGGCGATGGTAGAAATTTTGATAAAATAAGCATATATGAGCGATTGATGACAACAACGACAGTTGCTAATCTCGGTGATAATCATCGACGTTTGACAAATTTGGTGATAATCATTGATGCTTGGCAATAATCATATACGTTCGGTGAATTTAGCGATAATCATCGATGCTTGGCGGTAATGAATGCTTGGTAGCAATCATCGATGCTTCGGCTGTAAAGTTTTCACTTTTTATTCATTCTCATGAGGGGGAGTACATGACTTTGTCCTTCACAGCTCTTTTGCTCATACAGATAAAATATAAGTCTATGCCTGTAAAGGTTATTTCATCATTTCATCTTTTCATCTGTGATTGCCCCCTTTTGATATAGAAGAATTATCTTGATAATCTTCTAAATCAAAATTTCTCCTACTGTCAGGAGTAATATTTCTTGATAAAGTGAACATTGATCGATATACTGATGCCTAGTCCGTCTTGATCTAATACTCTGCACGCTCCATTGGATCTGTACGCTCCATTGGATTAAACTTCAGTTATTACATACGGTCCATCCCATTTAGGGTCAAACCTTCCCCCTGTTCTCCGAGTGACTACTATCGGCCTTTTCAACATCAAAACTAAATCCCCTTTCTCGAAAGATCGGTGTTTAACCTTTTTATCAAAAGTAGAAGAAACTCTCGCTTGATATATTATAAGCGCTGCTGAGCTGTCAGCCTTTTTTCATTAAGCAAATCCAATTCTTTCAGCCGTATCTTTACATTTTCGTCATTTGTAATTGATTGATGCACTACTACCCTTAGTGAAGAAACCTGTATCTCGATTGACACGACAACTTTCACACCATAAACTAATGAATATGGGTTAACTTGTGTCGCTATACGATGCGTTGTTCTATAAGCCCATAGAGCTTCATGCAGTTTTTCATCCCAGTCACTCTTATTCCCGCTCACCATTTTCTTTAGTAATTTTACAAGTGTTTATTTAATGCTTTTGCCAACCCATTGGCTGGTGGATAATAAATAGGGTGTTGTGAATGACGGATGAATCTTGAATTTCTACCATAACTTCTCCATCCTCATATTTTTGAAAGGAGTGCCATTATCTATAATGATTCTCTTTGGGATACCATGGCGATATATTATCGAATGCCGAATGAAACTAACAACATCTTTCTCTTTAATGCTTCGTAGTGCAGCAGCTTCCGTCCATTTAGAAAATTAGTCCGTTACTGCTAATATATATTGTTTTCCTCTAGACGATGGTGGATTTATGGGGCCTATGAAATCGAGTCCCCACACGAAAAAATGCCAAGAAGATAATTGATGAAGGACTTCAGGAGGGACATGTATGATGTCTCCGTGGATTTGACACTCATGGCACCGCTTCGCATAATTTATTGCATCTTTAAACATTGTTGGCCAGTAATATCCCATTCGATGCACTTAGTGGAACAAATTCCTCCCTGCTTGATGCACCCCACATTGCCCAGACTGTACCTCTTGTAGCACTTGACGTGCCTCTTCTTTGTTTAGACATCGCAACAACATTTCATTATAAGATCTTTTGTATAATTCCTCATTACACAAAATGAATCTTTTTTACTTTCTACTTGATTTGTGATTTCGCTTCTGTATCGTCTGGCAAGATATCGTACTTGAGATAATAAATGAAAGGCTGACACCAATCATCTATTGTCACTTCTAAGCATGATATGGGTAGGGCTTCCATTGTTTCACCAATGACCTTTGCCGAAGGCAAGAATCTCCTTTCTTCGATTGTTACTTGTAGGGGGCTTCGATCCGGGAAAGATAGCGCTGCTGCTAGATTGGCCAGAGCATCGGCCTTTGCATTCTCATATCGTGGTATATGCTTAAGTTCAACATTCAAAAATTTCTCCAATAAATGTTGTGCTTTTCGATAGTACGGCAGAAGTTTCAATTTCCTTATTTCAGATTTCGTCGCCACCTGATTTATGACCAGCTTAGAATCCCCATAAATCTGCAGGTGTTTTATTCTCAGCTCACTGGCTATCTCCATCTTGATGATAAGGGCGTTATATTCAACTTCGTTATTCATACATGTCGTACCGAACGTGAAAAAATAAGGCAATAAATGGCCCTGTGGGGTAATGAATATTACTCCAGCACCTGCCCCCGTTGCCCGAGCCACCCCATCAAAGAACATTTACCATGCTTTAGGCAATTCTGTCGACATTATTGTTCGTCTAGAAATTAATTGAAAATAGCTTCGCAACCTATCACAAGATGAGCCGCTAGAAAATCTACCACCACTTTCGCCAGTTCGTACGTGATCGCATACTCTGACAACAGTAGCATCCACTTTGCTAACCTCCCTGACAACATCAGCCTTATCATCAAAAACTTAATGGGATCTGCTCGAGATATCAGAGTTATGTCATGGGACAAATAGTAATGTCTTAATTTCTGAACTACAAACACCAATGTCAGGCATATCTTTTCGATAGGCGTATAGTTGCATTCTGCACCGATCAATGTTCGACTTAAATACTAAAGTGCCGCTTCTTTTCCATTTTCATTCACTTATGCTAGCAGGGCTCCTAGTAAATTCTGAGTTGCTGATATATACAAAATGAGGGATCATCCTTTCACGGGGGCTGTTAATACTGAAGGTTGTTTCAACAATTCTTTTATCGAATTAAAGGCATTTTGGCAGGATTTATACTATATGAATTTTGTTCCTTTCTTCATCAGATGAGAAAATGGTTGGCATCTTCCTGCTAGGTTTGAGACAAAGCGGCGAATATATTTTAACTTGCCCTGTAAGCTTTTTAGCTCTTTCAACGTTCTCAGAGGAGGCATATCTTGAATAACTCTAACTTTCTCTGAATCTATTTCGATACCCCTATGTCTCACCATGAAACCAAGGAATTTTCCCGAAGACACTCCAAACGTACATTTAGCCAAGTTCATCTTCAACTGCTTCTTTCTGATTCGGAAGAAGACAGATGCCAAATGTTCATGATGCTCTTAATGATGATTTGACCTGACCACCTAGTCGTCCACATAACACTCAACATGCTTCTGCATCATGTCTTGAAATATATTCTGCATCGCCCTCTAATACATTCATCCTGCATTCTTGAGTTCGAATGGCATGACCTTATAACAATATATCCCCAATGGAGTTTTAAAAGCCATCGCCTCCTCATCTTAAGCGCCATTCGTATTTGATTGTAGCAGGCATAGTCGTCCATAAAGGACATGACAGCATACAATGTTGTACTGTCAATTAACATTTCCGTTGTCGGCATTGGAAAATCATCTTTTAGACATGCTTCATTCAAATCTCTGAAGTCAACACAAACCCTGATCTGTCCATTCTTCTTCTTTACTAGGACTATATTTGATATCCATCTGAAATATTTAACTTCTCTAATGAATCCAAGCTTTATCAGCTTGCCTATTTCTTCTTCTATCTTAAGAACCAAGTCTGGGTGAAACTGCCTCTATGTTTGCTTAATGGGTCTTTTGTCTTTAGAGATATTTAGCCAATGTATCGCTACTATCGGCTTTAGACTTGGCATTTTCGCATACGTCCAAGCAAAGACATCTTTATTTTTCTTCAAGGGACTAACGTATTGATCACCTTCTTTTTCTGATAGACTGACACTTATGAAAGTATTTCATGGTTCTTCCTCTATTCCCAAATTTATCTCTTTTAAGCTATCAATCGTCGGTTGCCCCCCATCCTCCATTTATTTTGGAGCTGTCTCGGGCTTGCTGATTATTTCAAGGTCCATTTATACTATTTAGTAGGTTATCACCAATTTACTGAAGATTCTGCCCCCAGTACTCGGAATTTTTCTAGCTTCTTTTGATTGGCCCCGATTGGAATCTAAATTCCTTTTCCATAATTCAAACCAACAGGTTCTTCATGGTCAAAGCCCATTTTCTTCATGATTTTTTGACTTGTCAAGCTATATCTCTCCAGCTCTTTGAGCATTAAGCTTCCATTTTCTTCATGATTTTCCACCCCACTGCTGACTGCTCCATCTTGTTTTATTTCTGAAGGGGCATAAAATTCCACTGACTTTAGATACCTTGCACTGAGTTTAACACAAAACCTTTTTAGAATAATGGGAAACGGCCTATTCCTCTCAGAATACGGGAGCGGTACTATATAATTTGACTATAGAATCTTCAATTGTTCAGGTGATAGCAACGTTAATGGCGATTGCCCTGGTTGTCGCAGATATTTAGGGACAAAGTAGAACTTTTTCTTTGCCTTCTCCATTACAGACGACTTTATTCCCTTTTCTTCTACTATTTCCATGTAAGCATTCTCTTGGATTTCATTCTTATAGTTCTCTTTCTCTTCTTTGTTGGCAAATGCATCATAATAACTCGCATCTGCAAAAAAAGCTTCAGCTTCTGTATATGGTCTTTCATCAGCTAACACTTTATGTTGTACCCCATTTTTGCTATATTTGAAACATTGGTGCAGGGTAGAAGGTATGATGTCATACTAATGTATCCATAGTCTTCCCAAAAGGAGATTATAAGTAGTCACTGCATTTATAACATGACAGACGACATTTGTAGTCAGTTCTCCCATCTCCAACATTATTTTGATATTCCTAAGCACACGCTATCCATCTTGATTAAAGCCCTGTATCATTATTCCACTAAGTTCAAGCATCAATGACCTAATTTATTCAGCATTGTTAATGGAAATACGTTTATAGTGGACCCGTTCTCGAGCATTATCCGTTTTACTTGCTTACCACGAATATGACCCATTATCATCAACGGCCTATTATGCTCCCCATCACAAACCAGGTCTTCATCGGAGAAGGAGATAACCGGTAGACAATCTTCTTGTTTCTCACTTTCTAATTCATTCAGCAACACTTCTCTTATACTTTCATCAGATAATGCTTTAATTAAGTTTTGTCGGGTATCTTCTGACAACTTCAGAGTGTCTTAAACACTCAATCGGGTTGGAACGCCTTTCAAGTGACTTATAATGTCATAAGTCACTTTCCTTGTCTCCTTTCCCTTTTACTTTTCACTGTTGTTATTGTTGCTGGCATGACTCTTGGCTGCTTCTGCCTTTGCTTTTTCATTTTTTGAACTTGGTGGGCTAGCCATCTTCTTCTGATCGTAAGGTAGTTACGACAACTTTCCCTGTTGTTTTCTGATCATTTACCTTTGTCCTCTCCTGATAATCTTCTCATAAGGTTGAAAGTACCTTAGTTTGTCAATTAGCATGAGTGTTGAGTCAGTCAGACTACAAAGTCTCATGGGAAGATCAATTCAAAGCGTCTGCCTCAACCGGATGTGTACAAGCTCTCCATAGATAAATCTAAGCCTCACATCCCATTTCCCAAAACACCAGGTACATAAAACCCTTAAAACAAGTTTGAACATCATAGTGTTTTTAAGTGAGAAAACTTTTTCAAAAATCCGAAAATCTTTAAGTTTTCTTGCTTTGTTGATTTTATCGATACACGTATCGATATGATCGACCTGCGTTGTCGATGTCCTCGATGCCATATCGATTCCATCGGAATGAGGACAAAAGTGTCTAGCAAACCACATATATATCTAGATGAAATTATCGATGTATCAATATACATATCGATATCATCAATTTTTGAATCTCGAGTCCATCGGAGGTGACTCGATAATATCAGCAGACAGATTTTTGGTGCCCCTATTTTTACTTAAGAAAATCATATATGCATCGATTATCGAAACCCTCCGCGATACCATTGGAGTTCAAATCTCGATGATATCGACAGGGTCTCAATGATATTAGTCATGGGTGCGAAGATTTCTAACAAAATATTTCATGATAGTTTTTCTATGATCGAGTGTCACTCAATTGAATCGATATTCAAATATCGATGATATCAGTACGGTATCGATGGCATCGAAATGAGACATAAACTATCCAGCATGCTTAAATGAAAATCCCTTGGATTTACCGATGCCTCGACACATATATCGATATCATTGACATTCAAATTTCGATGATATCGAAGGTACCTTGATCATTCTTGTAAACCTGAAATATTTCATAAGAAGTCTCTCTCATTTTCAAATGTCGAGGAATCGAACCTCTCATCGATGAAATCGAAGTTCAAAATCCGATGATATCGACAAGAGTTTCAATTCTATCAGCCAGCTGGCAATAAGTTTCAAAAGCGTATGACATTTGAGTTTATGTAATTGAGTGGACCGTCGATGCTATCGAGAGTATATGCTTAATGATATCGATCTCACTCGATGATATCAAACTCTGTTATAAATGTGACCGTTTTATATCCATTGGAACCTTTTGCCTATATAAAGAGAACTTGTCTATTGTTGCTGGTAGAGAAAGAAGAGAGTGCTTTTGAGTGTTTAACCTTAAATCATTTACCCAGAGCCCTTTCTCTCAAGGGAGTTCATCCTCCAGTCAACCCTCATCATTGATATTCAATAGAGTGGATTGGGGAATGAACTTTCGCATTCAAGGATCCTCTAGCTACTACCTTAATGGCAAATCATTAAGTTGGGATGCCTTGAATACATAGATGATTGGAATCACTCTATATCCTTGATAGGAAAACCTTTAGAGAGTAGGATTCCATCATAACCTTGATCCAACCCGTCGCCATTTATTAGTACATCATTTGAGTTGCAGATCAAGGAAGTAAAAGATTCTTCATCAACAAGGAGGAGATCTTCGTCAACGTGCTGAATAGGACTCATCCACTTATCTGTAAGTATCTAGAGTCTAAATGACCCTTTGATCATTCATTTGTAGTATTGGGTCTAAGGTGTTTCTCACCCTTACAAGTCCTCTAGGAGGCCTCCTGTGGGAGTGTACGTGGTGGGTGCATTATGTGGACCCTTGCTCTGTGGAGAGTGTAAACATCTAGTTAGAGGTGAACCAGTCAAAACCTTGGGTTTAAGGTGAACCATGTAAAACCTCTATTAGGGTCTTATGGAAGATCCTTGGCTAGTGTGCCTAAAAGTGGGTGCGGCGTGTTGACCCTTTCTTGTGAGAGCATAAACAGGCAGCCTCAATGTAAGTTGTAAAGGTTGAAGGTGAACCTGATTTAAAACCTTATGTTTGAGGCGAACCTGTTTCGACAAGGAAACAAATGCATTCCATTTGGACAATTTATTCAATGATAACAAAGAATTCAATGAAAGAACATTCGTCACATTTATCTAAGTTCATTTACATCCTCTGATTCCCTTGATTCTGAAAGCAAAGTATAATTAATGCAATGTAATGAATGAAAGAGAAGATAGTCTGATAGAAATTTCGGCAGTATTCCAATGCTTGTCTCAGTCATCTCCTAGTACTTAGGAGGAATGTTGATTTGATCTACCAACTTTTCAAGAAACAGGTCTTGTCCAAGCTTGAATCCTCTGATCTGACCGTCGAGATCAATTATAAGCATCGTTCCAATCATCTTTCCTTGAAATATAGAGCATCCTTCTGGTAATTCTTCTTTGAAATATGAAGAAACCTGTTGAAGTGTGACCAGGACCCAAATAAATCAGGTCACTCACATCAAACGGGCCTAAAAAGTTTCCCAAAATGTAAGATCATGGGGTTGCCACGGTCCATTCACCTCAAAACTTTATATATAGCCTTAGAATCATAAATTAGCTGTACATGTCAAATTTTCGCTCCTGAATCACTGTAGAAACAGCTAAACTGACAAATCAGCCCCTGAAATCATGATTTGGGGCCCGCCTATCATCTGGATACGCTTCAAATTTGATTTCAACGTTTTAAATGAGATGACAGTGTGGATGAATGGAGCAGATTTCTCAAAAAACATCTCATTGAGACCACATGTATGTCACGTGTACATCATGTATAAGTGCACCAGCCGTGCATGGAATCTCTTAAAGTCGGTCAGCGCCTGCTGACCGATATCTTCTTCTCAAGTTCAAAAAATGCCACAATGTCTGCATGACGACCATCGGTTTTAAGTAATGGGGCCCACTCATTGCCCCTTTGAATGATCTGAGCTATCCATTCACTCCAGAGGGTAGGTATTCCCCTCTCCTAAGTGATCTTTTGACACCATGCAAGCGATTGTAAGATCTTAGCTGTTAAATACAGGATGAACGACGGAGTAGATAATCTTGTGGACCACACCGATTTTACTTTAGAAATAGTCCTTCCTGGATGGTTTTTCGCCCTCAACCAAATGGACGGAATGGATTTTGCATGCATCTCAGTAAATAGGCCACTAAAATTCACAGATTCGACGTACGTTGACTCTGTTGCAAAATAGAGCTTCCGTCCTTTTATTGTGGGCCACACTCATGCCGTGAAAGGTGGATCTGAACCATTCATCAGGTAAAGGAATAAAAACCCATCAAAACCATGCTAATCTTTCTTGGCCATGTCCATTCATATGGTCTCTACAACGATTGGAAAAGGACCGTTCGACTGCTTTTGAAGCTTGATTATCTAAGTGGGACACATCATCAGACGATTAAAACTCACTATTCACGATCGAAATCTCGAGAGGAAGACGCTGGACCGTGTGGATCTCTCGGAAAGGGTGCGGATAGGGTGTAGACAGGCTCTTTAAAAGGTTTGTTGAAAGAAGTGTTATGCAGAAACTCTTTGCAGAAGACATTGTGCGGAAGCTCTTTTGCAGGTGGCGTTCTGTGGAAGCTCTTTTGTAGGGGACGTTCTACGAAAATTCTTTTGCAGGTGGCGTTCTGCGAAAGCTCTTTTGCAGGGGAAATCGTGCGGAAGCTCTTTTACAGGTGCCGTTCTGCGGAAGCTCTTTTGCAGGGGACATCGTGCGGAAGCTCTTTTGCAGGTGGTGTTCTGCAGAAGCTCTTTTTAGGGGATGTTCTGCGGAAGCTCTTTTTGTGCTGGAAAGTCTTTATGCGGAGATGGCTTTGTGCGCCGCACAGTACCCCCTTGCGTAAAAAGCTCTCTTTGTGTGGAAAATCTCTCTCTCTCTCTCTCCTTTCTTCGTCCTCTTATTTTCTGGCCCACCAACTGATCAACTCCGATCCACCACATCAAATGAGGTAGGGGAGAGGTATTTATAGGCCCCACCACTCTTACAAAGTGGTGATCACCACCACTTTTCTGTTCACATAATGATCATCTTCCTTAATCAACGGTGTCCACCAAGCTCTCCTTTAAATGGTGGTGTACAACCTCTTTCCATTAAAATGACACTTATGCACCATTTATTACCAAAATACCCTTTTCAATGTTTTTTTACTAAAATACCTAAACTACCCTTGAAACGAAATTTTCTCAAAATACATAAATTACCCCTGGACATGAAATTTTACCAAAAAACCTAAAATACCCCCGGACATGGAATTTTACCAAAATACCCAAAATACCTCCAGACATGGAATTTTACCAAAATAGCCAAAATACCCTGGAGCTGGAATTTTACCAAAATACCCAAAATACCCTTGGAGCTGGAATTTTACCAAAATACCCAAAATACCCCTAGAAAGATCTGCACCGTGGAATTCTCTAACCAATGCGATGACATATTCTTTTATGCCTCAACAGAATTGCTGTGAAACCTCCTTAGTAAAATCTGGTACACTCAAGGGTTGAGTGTGGTTACTGGGAGTGGAGTAGACTAATAGTCGAACCACTATAAAAATGACTCTGTTTACGATTTCTATTCTTTTGTTTGTTTGATTTACTTCAATACTTTCATATTTGTATATATGAGATCACACCTCACACACATACACAGTCATATCCATCATAAACTAAGTTACATATTGTTCACTTCTTGAATAGTTTGTGATTGGATCCTCTACCGGGCTTGGAAGCCAGTAGAGTTACTTTTGAGTAATCTTGATAAATACATGTTGATAGGATTAGTGTAATAGGATTTTTAAATAAACTATAAAAACTTTAAAAAGTCCTATTCACCCCCCTCTAGGATATATTAGCATATTCCTACTTCAACTCAAGTGGTCTTCACCGCTATTTCAAAGGTGAGTACGGTTTCTGTCGCTCTTTTATCCCTTCCTTTCTCTTTCCAGACTATTATTTCACCCTTGTTTATCATCCTTTGTATAATACACTTCAGTGTATAACAATTTTTTGTTGGGTGCCCTACTAAGCGGTAACAATGACAGAAGTCTCTTTCCTTTATTTTATATGCCTCCTTGGGACGTTTTGATAGCGGCAATTCAATTGTTCCAGCTTTTAGCAACTAATTCATCATGGGGAGTATGTCATCTTTTCAAACATGAAACCCTCATGAGAATTCAATGATCGAGGTCTCTTATCGTAAAACCTCCCTCTGAGGCGACTCGGCTCTTCTCTCCTTTCCGTCCTTTTTTGTCTTTCACTCTCTTGCTTCTTGGTTCCTTTTTCATGATCAACCACTTTTGTGATCAACTTCTAAGGTCCTTTTCTAACCATTTCATAATTAAACGCCAGCATCTTCCAAGTCATTAATTCTAGAGTATGCACTTTTTAGCCAAGTCGCAGAAGGTTCTGATGTCTGCACTGGTGAGACCAAATGCTATTTCGATTTCCATAGAGTTCAGGCACATTTTCACCTGTTCTTTCTCTTCTGGTAATTGCCTATAAGAAGCTCCAAAGGTCTTCCATCTATCTATAAATTTTTCCAGTGGCTCTCCTCTCTGTCGCACTGAAGCTAGTTCCGTGATACTGACATCACGTTCTAATGAGAAGAAATTTGACATGAACGCGTCTTGCATCTGCTCCCATGTTCTTATCGATCTAGGTGTTAAGCGAGCATACCACCTGAATGCTTTATTCGTTAGAGACGACCCAAATAATCGGAGACAGTATTGGGGTATTATGGAGAGATTCCCCATATTGGTGATGAAGTGCATCAGGTGTTCTCCTAGTGATCCATTCCCGTTGAACTTCTGAAAGTCCGGATGTTTAAAATTGTTCGGGAAAGGGATCTTCTCCACTTCTCTCGGGTATGGTGTACGATATCTAAATCTTCCTGTGCCCTCACGTTCTCTCTCCGACCTAACTGCTTCTTCAACGACCTGTCGTACTTCTTCCTGTGTTACTATTCTTATCATGGAAATAGATCCATCTGACCCAGTCCTCGGCAGCTACGACCCTTCAGGGTGTTGTTCTCTTCCATTCACATTATCAGTCACTAGGGGCGCTGCCATTCGGGTAATAATGTGTGCGAGAGTTTTTAAGGCTTCTTTGAGATTTCTGCATTCTTCCATTAATGGTCTTTGTGCTTCCGCCATTTCATTTACATGATCCTCTATAGTTAGTGTATTTTCCTGATTTATTCTGGACATGTGTACCGTGGCTTCTCTACTCTTTAATGAAGTTTTAGTCAGAGTGGGATAAGAATACATTGACGTAATGGGGCTCACGAAAAGAGGAGAGGATGAGGTTTCATTTGACTTTCCTGTGCCCCCATTACCATTGATTGATCGAGGCGAAACAGACGCCGGTGAACTTACATCAGTGCTTTGCCCTTTTGTTCTTTCGTTCATCTGGCTCTCAGGGTCATCAAAGTTGGGAAATCATGCGACATCAGCTACGGAACTGTTCGCTCGGGGTATATCATAGGAGGGGCAAGTTTAGGATTTTTCCTAGTGACATTTCATGTTATCGTCCCCCTAACTCTTCTCAGCGGTGAGCCTTTTCTTATTGCAGTTACATTTTTAGTCTTTGTCCTTCTACAAGTGACGACGATCCATTCATCTCTTTCTCCTTGTGTTGCTGGCAAAGCAGTCATGATTGTAACAGCTATCAGTGATTTTGTTTGCTTGTTTGCTACCGCTTTACCTTCACTAAGCCCATTTCATTTATCAGGATACTCCACAACAAATCCTGTTGTGGTGAAGTAGAAAATTGTATTTCCTTAAACAACTGCCATTAATTGGTTGGTTGGAATGTTTTCTTCTCCTGTCATTCATATTCACAAAGTAAAGGAAAATTAATATTTATATTAAATTGTATTCTATTTGGGAGATGATTCTGGGTTCGATCCTCAACGAAGTCGCCATTTTGTTTCAAACAAGAAACAAATGCATTTCCTTTTGGAAATTAATTTCATTAACTTTTAAATAATAAAAGAAGGTCAAGAGGATAATCACATTGTTCATTTATTCCAAGTTCCTTTACATTCCTTTCTCCTTTGATTCCAAAACAGACTTATGATATTGATGAAAAATAATAATAATCGAAATGGTATGAGCTAAAGGCAATCATTAATGGAAGGATCATGTATTGCGGATTGCTGCCCAAGCACTTTGTGCATTGGAGCCATTGTGCGCTGGAGCTTCTTGTGCGCTGGAGCCATTGTGCGTTGGCACCCATTGTGCGCTAGCACTTGTTGTGCGCTGGCACCCATTGTGCAGGAATGATGTTTGTGCGCCAATGGTGTTTTGCGCCTCACAACAACTGTTTCGCACAATAATGAAGATGTACCTCTCTCTCTCTCTCTCTTCAAATCTTCCTCTGCTTCTCGATTGGTTGCTTCTTACCCCTTACTGACAGGTCGGGGGTATTTATAGCCTTCCCACACATGCGAACATGCCGCATAGTCATTGTCCGAACTCCTTTATACAGATGACTTTGTGCGGACTCTGAATTGCGAGATGTATTTCCGCACAATGAGTTGCGCACAACAATGATTTGCACACAATGATTTTTCTACTGCTTTTCCTTTCTTTTTATACTCCTTTCTTTTCTCGTATTTCAAGGTTAAATTCTTTAAATAGAAGTATCCATCTTAGAAAAACAGGGCTAAGAATCCTTCTTAGAAAAAGGTACTTTAGCATCGCATGGTTAGTAAATATAATGATCTTCGATCCTATCAAGTAGGACCTAAACTTTTACAAAGTGAACACTACGACTAGGAGTTCCTTTTCCGTAGTGGAATAGTTTACTTATGTAGAGTTTATAGTTTTACTTGCAAAGAAGATAGCAAATGGCTTCTTCTCTTTTCTCTAGCCTAACACCACCCTAATTGCATAGTCGCTTGAATCACACATGATTTTAGAAGGTAAACTCCAATCTGGTGGTTACATGATGGGAGAGCTAGTCAACATACCTTTAAGCTTGGTGAAAGCTTTTTGGCAGTCTTCTCTTTACTCAAAGGGAGTTTCCTTTTGAAGAAAGTTACACAAAGGATGAGAGATTTGACTAAAATCCTTTATGATCCTTCGATAAAATTTGGCGTGTCCTAATAAGGATTGTATGTTGCGTATGCTCTTGGGTGGAGGCGCATAGTGATTAAGTTGGTTTTGGATTTATCTACTTTAATTCATTGAACAATATGATGTGTCCAAGGATTATCCATTTTTGAACCATGAAATGACATTTTTCTAAATTCAACACAAGGTTCTTTTGTTCACATTTCTTCAGTACCAATTTCAAATGTTCAAGGTAGTCGCTGAAACATGTACCAAAGACAAAGAAATCATCCATGAAAACCTCTATAAATCACCCCACAATGTTAGAAAAATGCTCAACATACATTGCTGGAATGTGGTGGAGACATTACATAGTCCGAATGACATTTTCAGTATACAAACGTACCAAAAGGATATATAAATGTGGTCTTTTATTGGTCTTCAAGGGCTATCTCTATCTAGTTGTAACCCAAATACCCATCAAGGAACCAATAATAGGAATGACCTGCTAATCTTTATAAGATCTGATCAACAAAAGGCAAAGGAAAATGATCATTCCTTGAGATATCATTTAATTTTCGGTAATCAATGCCCATTCTCCAATCAATAGCGACTCTGGTTGGCACGAGTTTATTTTCCACATTGGATACGATGGTGATTCCAGACTTCTTATGTACCACTTGAGTTAGACTCATCCATTGGCTATCACATATAGGGTATATAATACCCACATCTAACAACTCTAACAACTCGACTTTAACCACTTCCTTTATGTTTGGATTTAATCAACATTGTGGTTGTTAGGATGTTTTCGTATTATTTTCAAGGTGAATGCAATAAGTAAAAATCAAAGGATTGATTCCCTTGAGGTTCACAATTGTCCACACAATGGCTCCTTTATGTTGTTTGAGAGTAGAAATGAGCATACTCTCTTGTTCTTCATCCAAGTGGGAACAAATCACAATTGCATATGTTTCATCTTGACCCAAATATGCATATTAAGATCAGTGGGCAATGATTTTAAGTTAAGCTTCGGTGCCTTGACACTAGATGGTAAAGGCTTTATGTTAGCTTGGGGTAATCTTTTAAATTCGAGACTCCACTGATTAGTTTCAAGTACCAATGCAACATCAAGCAAGACATTCATCTCCCTAATCATATCATCATCTAAATTGGTGGAGCGGGCCAAACACATCTATAGAGTGTTTGAGTATAAAGTCAAAAGTGACTCATCTTCCAAGAATGAGTCGATCTAATTAACTTCGTGGACAACATCACCATCCTTTGGTTTTGTGCACATGTTAAACACATTTAACTCAAATGTCACGTTCCTAAATGATAGTTTCATAATCCCATTCCTGCAATTGATTATGGAGTTTAATGTTGCTAGGAATGGTGCGCCAAGATTGAAAGGAATTTACATACGAGCATCATTAACGGGCCGTGTATCTAAAATAATAAAATCCACTGGATAGTATGGGATTGGATTCACACTCACACCCATATCAAGTAGTGCATGTTCAATCCGGTGATTCCTAATCAAACATGAGATGGTTGGGCTATCGGGATCTTTGTATTTATGGGGCACATCTTATTTGATGATGACACTCACTTTATTAAAAATATTTTTTTTGGACGTTTTGTCGCCTCTTGGCCGTACATAGATCTTTCAGGAACTTGAAATAAGATGATATTTACTTTATGACATTCAATAGAGGGATGTTGATTTTCACCTGTTTCAGCACCTTTAATATATCTTGAGTGTTTAACAAAGGTTTTAGTGAGATAAACCTTTGTGGGAATAGAGCAACCAGTTTGACTGTTTCTCAGGTTCTTTCTCATGTGTATGTTACTAGGCCCATCATTCCTCTCAGATTCTTCGTCCTTAGGCTTCTGAACTCTCATTGGGATGTTCTTGTCAATTGTTTTATTACTTCTAATAGTGGTGATGGACTTTGCTTGCTCCACATGCTGATTTAAAGAGCTCGGGTCACTAATTTCACATTATGGTTTTGGTTTAGTTAGAGGTTGGGCTGGAAGAGTCCCTTTCTCCCTGACAATAAGTTGTAATTCTAGATAAATTTTTGATTCGTATCCTCTTAGGGTCATTTTTTATTTAATAATGGATTAAAGATTAAAGGAAGAGACCTTGCGAATTTCTTTCCTATTGGCTGTTTGTCTATTCCTTCAGCTAAAATTCAGATGGTTTTGCCAACTAAAGTAAAATGTGTTTGAGATGGGAGTGTTGAATGACATTTTATAATTGTTAACGACATTAGATTTCTCATGAAACAAATCTTGGAATGTCCGAATTATAGGACACTCCTGCGTCAAGTTTATATTAATACCACACAATTTCAACGGTATAATCAGGTTTGACTGTTTCTACTCTTTTCAATTTTGTGGCCTTGACCTTTCCCATGAGATTAGCCACCCTAGTGTTAACTTTGTCCTCCTCCCTTAAGACGTAAATTCCTCCCTTCTCCTTGGACTAAGTTGATTTGGGGTTCGTGGGCTTAAATGAAGTTTCCTATGACTGAGCATTTTCAGCAAGTATATCAAAATAATCACATGCATCATCGGGATCTTTATTCATAAACTCTGCATTGCACATCATCTCTACGAATTGGTGCATGATGTTCATAACCCCAAGTGTAGGGTTGCGATGTAGTAATAATTGGTAAGACCAAGGTCGAATCCACAAGGACTAAACTTGTAAGTATTTTAAAACTAACTAGAAGTAGACTATGAAAAGATCTAAATTAAAATCTGAATAATTGAGAGTAATGGTGAATAATGTTGATTAAAACTTATGAATTTAAAGGTGGGAACTAGGGTGCCAAGGATCCACTTGTAGCTATCAAGATACTACCTTACTTGATTCAAGGAACACAATTAGAATTGGAGTCCTATCCAATCCAATTGGAAGTTAACGAAATTTAAATTAAATTTAAACTTTTCATTGACTTAATTCTCAATGGAGGAGAATTGTAATGATTGGAAGGGATTCCATCACCCTACCATGCCCATGAGACGATGGTGAACAATGGGATTTACCAATCTCACTATCTCAAAACAGGAAAAGAAGATATCTAAAGCTATTACAACATCTATTGTAATTTGAGTCATAGTAAATCATAGAAAACTGAAAATATTCACTTAATATCAAACTAAAAATCAATGAAGTTCAATAAGAATAATAATCAAAGCAAAATAAACATCCAAACACACTACAAGCTTCACCTCTTAATCCTAGCTAAGAGGTTTATCCAACCATAGACATGATTAAAACCAAATCTCTTAAACAAAGCATGAAAAATACACTAGGGAAGAAGAAAAAATCTTTGGTGGATACTCACCCTTATGTATGCTCCTTTAGACCTTTACAAACCTTAAAAGATGCTTTGGAGCATCTTAGGGAGTCCTATTTATATTTGTTGAACTCCAACTTTCGACCTAGTTGGAAAACTCTAGAAACCGCCTCAAATTTATGCACTCTGCGTAGTTTTTCAAAATATACTCGAAGTTTTAGAATATGCATTTTTAGGATAATGTCAGGAATATGTTTGTTTTCAGGACAATTTTAGGATTCCTTTTCTTCACTTCAAATCTTTGATTCTCTTCATTCCTCACTTGGTTTTCTTAAATCTTTGGCATGTGAATTCTTTATTAATGGCTTCCAAATCTTTAAATCTTCATTTAGTAATCTTTTGATCATAAATATTCCTTTTGGCATCAATTTCACCTTAAGTTTTCGGAATCACGTCGCATATGAAAACATCCATAATTAAATCGATTAAGCACTATCATGTTTATAAAACTAAGGTATAAATAAGGAGAAAATATGCAATATTTCACACTCAACACACCCCCTAATCAATATTTTAATAGTCTCGAGCAAAACATGTGTGAAGTGATATTCAATATTCAATGTTCAAGTCACTTTCAGAAAGTAATCTTTTTTGCAATTGAGTATGAATGAGTACAATCTAAAGAAGTGAGAGTACAATTTTGAAAGCCTAGAGCCGAATCACATGAGCAATCAATCAAAATGTTTCTTTATCAATTATTTAAGAGCATAAGTTCATATATCAAAATTTTCCAATGTGCTTAGTGAATTCTATTTACTTTCCATAACATACTACTATTTCATAATGTTAGCCTTGCTCATCACCTCAATTTTTATTGAATAATCAAGTACTGATTCTGAACTTATAACCATTTCCTTCTTTTTCTAATTTTTGATTTTATATTGACGGTCCCTTTTATTTAGTCATTCTTTTCAAACTTTTCATTCATTTCCAGTGTTTTCATCAAACATGACCTTTTTGTCAATCTCTTTGTTTTTAAACTGGTTCTTTTCATCTTTTTAAGGTGGATAAAATTCTCCAGACTTAATTCTCAATATCTATCAATGATACACTTACTATCAATGAGAAATTCTAGTACAATTCACAGAAAGCAATTTGAATGTGGCTTGTGACTTAGATTAACATGATATTTAAACTTCTTCTTAATCAATTAAATGAAAGAATTTAGATTATAGTTTACTCGGTTGATCAAACTCTAACAATTCAAAGTCCAATATTTATTTTATCATTATAATCAAAGCATTCTTAATTCCACAAATTATCATTTCCCAAACATGTTTTTAACTTGAAAATTTGAAAATTTTCACAATTTTTGCTCAAAACTAAGAAAACACTGAATAGTTTACCTAATCCACACCTCCAACCTAAAACCTACATTGCCCTAAATGTAAAAGATATAAGAATGCAATGTACATGAGATAGAGAAAAGAAATGGGAAGTGATGGGTAAATAATACCTGAAGAAGGAGAATTAAAGCTTTTTGAAAGTTCTTAACATGTAAATGGGTTAACACAAAGACTATACAAACTGAAATCAAACTATCCTAATCCTAAACATATGAAAGAAATAAACCTAACTACACTTCCATTAAACTAGGAGGTCAATCCTGGTATATAAGTTAGTAAGAGTCATGGACATGTCCTTTGAATCAAACTTCTTAACGAATGGCTTGATATTATATCTATTCACTTTGAAAATATTACCATTTGTCAAATTTTTTATCACGACGGCCCCATGAGGATAGACATTAGTAACAGTGAAAAGGCTGGTCCAACGAGATCGAAGTTTTTTC
The DNA here is from genome assembly GCA_037074715.1 of Magnolia kwangsiensis. Classification (NCBI taxonomy): domain Eukaryota; kingdom Viridiplantae; phylum Streptophyta; class Magnoliopsida; order Magnoliales; family Magnoliaceae; genus Magnolia; species Magnolia kwangsiensis. The sequence continues at coordinate 60,591,885 of CM073583.1, read as the reverse complement.
AAAAAAATATGTAATCGAGTATTGTACAAAAAGACTTTTTAATCGGTATGAATACTTTTCGAAGGATGTTCCTGTCATGGAACACCTTCATCCTGTCCTTGTAAATTCTCAAGTTCTCATAAGCATCTTTCCAAATTTCTTCGCATTTATTCAATTGAAGTTTGCGCCGCAACCCAGCGTTGTCTAAGTTAAAATTTAGATTTTTGATAGCCCAGTAGGCTCTATGTTCCAACTCTACAAGCAAGTGGTAAGTTTTTTCATAAACGAGTCTAAAGGGAGACATTCCAATGGAGGTCTTAAAAGTTGTACGGTATGCCCATAAAGTATCAATTAAGCGGATTGACCAATCCTTACGGTCAGGGTTAACCGTTTTTTTTTTTTTCAGAATTTGCTTAATTTCTCTATTGAAAATCTCAGCTTGTACGCTTGTCTACAGGTGGTGTGAAGTGTTCGCCTTATAAGAGATACTATATTTCTTCATTAAGTTCTCAAATGGCCTATTACAAAAGTGTGGACCTCCTTCACTAATGATGGCCCAAGGTGTTCCAAACCGGGAAAGGATGTTTTCTTTTATGAATCTAATCACTGGTTTGTGATCATTATTCTGATACAGGATCGCTTCGACCCACTTAGTGACATAGTGTACTAGCAATAAAATGTAAATATTCCCAAAGGATTGGGGGTATGGTCCTATGAAATTGATTCCCCAGCAATCAAATACTTCAATGATAAGAATGGGGTTCAGAGGCATCATATTTCGATGGGATAATCCTCCCAATTTCTGATAACTCTCACAAGGTTTGTAAAACTCATGAGTATCTCTGAACATCATGGGCCAACAAAGTTGTACCACAGAATTTTGGCCATGATCTCTTTAACAGAAAAGTGACCACCATAGACCTGAGAATGACAAAAGGAGATGACAATCTAATGTTCATTGTCTGGAACACATCTCCTTAGAATTTGGTCTGGGTAATATTTAAACAAATAAGGATCATCCAAGAAAATTTTGCATACCTTGGTGAATAATTTTTTCTTATCTTGTGCAGTCTAATATGTTAGCATGAATCCTGTAGCAAAATAGTTTGTAACGTCAGAAAACCAAGGTAATTGAGAGAGTTTAAACAATTGTTCATCAGGGAACATATTATTTATAGGTGTCGAGTTAAGGGAATCGGGGAGATTAAGCCTGAAGAAATGGTCAGCAACTATGTTTTCTACTTCCTTTTTATCTCGTATTTTTATGTGGAATTCCTAGAGTAGAAGGATCCATCTTATTTTGCAGGGCTTAACATCATTCTTAGAAACAAGATATTTCAGCGCCACATGATCAGTGTATATGATGATCTTGGATCCGATCAAGTAGGACCTAAATTTGTCCAAAGCGAATACCACGGCTAAGAGTTCCTTTTCTGTAATAGAATAGTTCACTTAGGTAGAATTTAAAGTTCTACTCACATAGTGAATCACGTACGGCTTCTTTTCTTCTCTCTGGCATAACACAACCCTAATAGCATAATCAGACGCATCGCACATAATTTCAAAAGGGATGCTCCAATCGGGTGGCTGCATGATAGGTGCGGTAGTCAACATAGCCTTGAGCTTAGTGAAAACTTCTTGGCATTGCTCAGTCCACTTGTATAGTGCATCCTTTTTAAGTAGATTACATAAAGGAGGAGAGAGATGACTAAAGTCCTTTATGAATCACCTATAGAATTCAGCATGTCCTAAGAAGGATCGCACGTCACATATGCTCTTGGGTGGAGGTAAGTTAGAGATAAGATCAATTTTCGCCTTATCTACCTCAATTCTCTTGGAGGAAATTATATGTCTAAGAAAAATTCTCTTGGGAACCATAAAATAAAAATTTTCCCAATTAAGAACCAAATCCTTTTCTTCACGTCGCTTCAACATATTTTTAAGATTTTCCAAACACTCAATGAAGGATGGACCAAAGACAGAGAAGTCATCCATGAAGACCTCTAAATATTACCCTACCATGTCAGAAAAAATACTTAACATGCATCGTTAAAAGGTAGCATGGGCATTACACAATCCGAATAACATCATTCAGTAAGCAAAGGTGCCAAATAGACATATGAATGTTGTCTTTTCTTAATTTTCAAATGCTATCTCTATCTAATTATAGCCCGAATATCCGTCAAGGAAAGAGTAGTAAGAGTGACTAGTTAGCCTTTACAAAATTTGATCAATGAAGGGTAAAGGAAATTGGTCCTTCCATGTGATGACACTCAACTTTCTGTAGTAAATGCACATTCTCCAACCAGTAGTGACTCTAGTTGGTACGAGTTCATTGTCGGCATTGGCTACGATGGTGATTTCGGACTTCTTGGGAACTAGTTGAGTTGGACTTAGCCATTGACTATCGAATATGTGGTATATGATACCCACATCCAACAATTTGAGTACCTCAGACTTGACCACTTCCTTCATGTTTAGATTTAATCGACATTGTGGTTGTCGAAAAGTTTTCACATTATCCTCAAGATGAATGCGATGAGTACAAATCAAAGGGTCAATTCCTTTGAGGTCCGTAATTGACCATCAAAGGGCTCCTTTATGCTCAATGAGAGTGAAAATATACACACTCTCCTATTCTTTCTCATGGTGGGATGAAATCACCACCGGGTATGTCTCATCTTGACCTAAATAGACATATTTAAGATTAGTAGGTAAGGGTTTTAGGTCAAGCTTCGGTGCCTTGAGGCTAGACGGTTGTTCACAACCCCAAGTGTAGGGTCACGATGTATTAATAATCTCAGTGAGATCGAGGTCGAATCCACAAGGACTAATCTTATGTGTATTTTGAAAGTAACTAGAAGTAAAACTAGAAGAAGATGTGAATCTAATTCTGAAGTAATTTAGAGAATAATTGTGATTAAAGTAAATAAAACTTAAGAATTCAAAGGTGGGAAGTAGGGTTTCTAAGGATCCACTTGTAACAATCAAGGAGATCTATTACTTGATTCAAGGACACAACTATAATCGGAGTCTTATCTTATCCAGTTAGAAGATATCTCAATAAAATTAAATCTGAACTTCCCTTGATCTAATTGTCAATGGATGAGAGTTAGGAAGATTGGAAGTGATGTCATCACCTAGCCATGCCCAGGAGACAATGGAAAACAATAGGATATACCAATTCCATAATCAATTATAAGAGATTTATGAAGATTAAAAGGGATTCCATCATCCAACTATGCCCAAGAGATGATGGTGAACAACAAGATTTCCTAATTTCACAACCTCAAACATGAAAAGAACATACTCAAAGCTATTGTTAATCTATTGTAATTTGAGTCACAATAAACCATTAAAAATTGAAAGTATTCCTTAATTATCAAACTAGAATAAAAGAGAATTCAACATAAATATAAATCAAAGCAATAGAAAACATCTCATCACCAATTCCACAATTAATCATAAGAGAATTATGAAAATTAGAAGGGATTCCATCATCCAACCATGCCCAAGAGACAATGGCGAACAATAGGATTTCTCAATTTCACAACCTCAAACATGAAAAAAAACATACTTTAAACTATTGCAGATCTATTGTAATTTGAGTCACAACAAACCATTAAAAACTAAAAATATTCCTTAAATATCAAACTAGAATAATATAGAATTCAACATAAACATAAATCAAAGCAATAGAAAACATCCCATCACGCTACAAGCTTCATCGCTTAGCCCTAGCTAAGAGGTTTAACTAACCATAGACATAATTGAATCTAAAACCCTAGAAGAAAGTATGAAAAATTAAGGAAGAAAGAAGAAAAATGCTTGGCGATAGCTCTTCATTCTTGTGCTTTGCTCCTTCAAACCCTAGATAGATGCCCTGAGGACTCATATTTATAGTTTTGCAACACCTCCTTTAGCACCTCCTTGAAAAAATCAGAAAATTGCCTCAAATTTACGCACTTCACATAATTCTACGCAACTCTACGTAAGTGGTTCGATGTCATCGAAGGTGACTTTTGTACGTACTTTTTTTGCGCTGCGTAACTTCATTCGGACTGCATAATCTTTTATGTCATTGGACCTACCTTTGATGTCATCGAAGGTGTCTTCGATTTCATCGAACGTTATTCGAGGAATCGATAATGTGTCTAAAGCAGTCAAGCGAGTTTTGCTGGAAATTCATAGAAAATTCAATGTTATCGAACTAGCTTCGATGTCATCGAGCAAGGTTTTGAGTCATCGAGCAAGTCCTCAAGTCATCAAAAAATGTCTTCAATTTGTCTAGCAACCTACTCGATTTTCTTTCATAAATTTGATGTTATCGACTCTTGTTCAATGTCATCGAATGTGTCTTCGATGTTATCGACCCGTGTTCAATGTCATCGAATGTGTCTCTGATGTCATCAAACGGTGATTCATGACATAGTCAATGTGAATTCTGTACTTATTCTTTCAACTTCATTCCTTTCTCACTTAGTTTTCTTGAATCTTGGGACCTTGAAATCTTGAATCTTTATCTCCTAAGACCTATTCTTTGCCTTGGTGATCTTTGAGCATCAAATCCATGCTTTTAGTACCTTTTCCATTCCAAGCTCTTAAATTCACCTTGCAACATAAATATGAATAAAATAGGACATTAAGAAGTATTATATTCATAAAACCAAGGTATAAATGAGGGATAATATGCAATATTTGACCCTCAACAATGGTAGAGGCACTACAATGGTTTGGGGTAAGTTTTCAAATTATGGCCTCCACCCGTTAACTTTAAGTACCACTGGATCATTAAACATGACATTCATCTCACTAATTATGTCACATTTAAATAAGAGTGGGCCAAGCACATCTCTAGAGTGTCAGAGTATAGAATCAAAAGTGCTCTATCTTCCATGAAAGAATCTATCAAGTTAATGTCGTGGATATCATCAACGTCGTTTGACTGTTTTCCCATGTTGAAAAAGATATTAAGTTTTAATGTCATACTTTTTTAAAGATAAATTCATAATTCCATTCCTGCAATTAATTATTCCATTTGATGTATCAAGGAATGGACGACCAAGAATGATGAGAATTTGGGTGCTCATATCTACGATGGGTTGAGTATCCCAGAAAATAAAGTCTACTGGATAGTAGAATTTATCAACCTGGACTAACACATGCTCAATCATCCCTCTTGGTACACGAACTGAGTGATCAACAAGTTATAATGTGGTCTGGGTGGGTTTTAATTCATCTAGACCCAATTGTCCCTAAACTGAATAAGGGATTAGATTTACACTCGCCCCCAAGTCAAGAAGTGCATGCTCAATATGGGGATTCCCAATTATACAGGTGATAGTTGGGCTGCTAGGATCTTTATATTTTTGTGTTACATCTTTCTTGAGGATGACACTGTCATGCCCAAAACCCAAAAATCGGGCTCACAAAATTTTCGATTGCCGGATCTGGTGCCAATAGCCTCCGTAGTACCCTATTTTTGGCTCCCAGCCTCCATACGCTAGATTTTGATCCTAGATCCTACCAGGGGGATTTTCTAAAGTACATTTAACTCATAATAAGTATAACCATAAGTTTACCCAAATTACAATGACAACATCATTATCACATATCCACTAATATAAAAATTTGAATATAAGCTGAAAGGGAAATAAATATACCAAAATCAAAGTCTAGAAGACCGCTGCATGCTCCAAGCTCAATGCTGTTGTAACCTAACATCACCTGCATGCATCTATCGTGCATAAGCTTATAGAAAGCTTAGAGAAAGATTAGAGAGTGGTGAAAGTGTGTATACAAGGTAAGTGTCAAGTATTCAATACGATGTCATAATCATACAATATTGAAAATACTGATAAGATCATGAATTATACGATATTAGAGTAAGCGAAAATATGGTAAGTCCATAAAAATATCGTCAACCTCATCTAAGTCATATAAATGCAGAAACATAGCAACCCAAAATGTCATATGTCGAGGATGTAATGCAATATGTGGTGTGAATAAAATGACTAAGCGACAGTGTGAAGTCGGGATGATAGTACATGGTATCGCAGACTATAGAGCCTATCATAAAGGACTTCTATACAAACCAGTCTCATACCTAAATTTAGATAAGTAGACTCAATGTGGTAAGCTCCTGATCTCAGGTTAGTCACCCGCCCCAACTGAAATCCTAGCCATTACAAAAGTACACATAATAATTAGTTGCGCACCACAAGCCTGAGTGGATAGTGAATAAATGAATGAGTATAAAGCTAAGTTTGTAACTCCTCCTCCACAAATTAGTATTGTACATCTCTGGGATCATCACTAGGGTTTACACTATAATGCCCTAAAAATTGGGGGTTGAGCAGAAGCTCAACTCTCGAGTTCCAATGCATCACTTATGCAACAAAGATAATGATGTTTAAATGTTGTCCATATTAGTGCATTAAACATGAGTGGGATTATACTAAAACAATATATCACACACAAAGATAATTAAGTTAAGCAAGCGGAAGACTGAGATAAGTATATAATGTATAGAAGTGTTTCTCAATCCCTAGAGTATGAGTATGTTACCAGGCTGAATATATACATGTGTTGATAAAAAATTTATAAAATACAAAATGTGAAAGTCTGACTAAATCATATAATCCTTGTAATCCCATCGATCAGTACATGGTCTACATAGACCCGCCTGATAGTTGAATGTAGGAGAATTCTTCCTCCTCTTCTATAAAATCCCAATTAGTAACAAGGACATTGTCACCACCTATATCTATAACAAAGTATGGTTGGTGTTTAAAACACCATCCAGGTGGGAATGAGTAGCTAATTCATTGGAACTTTAAAGTAAAGATTAACATATTATCAATTCAGTCAAGCAGTAATGATTAAGCAGTACAACACTCATGTCCTAAGTACTCTTGTTAATACAGAAATTATATGCTATAATGATGCATGCCCTCGCCTGTACTCCCTCAGTGACCTCATCTCATGGTCGCACATGTTTCTCCCACTATGCTCTTCCACCCCAAAGGCACATGCAATCCGGTGAATGGTCGTTTTAGCCGAGTTCTTGATTAGGATTATTCATACTGCAGATTCAGGAAGCTAAGGTACCTCCCTTTATATCATTTACCCAAACCATAATCCATCTAGGGTCATCAATCCTAGTTAATCACATGCGATAGACAAGTTATAGGGCATCACCCTTAATGAAGCCAGTGGATAGGCAAGTTCAAATAATTATATTCGAGGTTACTTCACCGATGCCCTACCAACTAGAGCACTATTTTCGAAGGGGTTCCAGATTAGATGGTTCACCCCAACCAACGCTGAGACCACAGCCAAGCTGCGCCGGGGTAGGTCGACAACTCGAATACAGTGTCCCTTACCACCATATTTAGCTCCTGAATTTGGGTTGCTCACTGTTCACTATGGGAAGGCTCGTCACCCCATCGTAGGCCGACAGCTTGACCACGGTGTCCCATATCACCATGCCTGGCTGATGAGTCTTGACGGATCAAGGTACCATGGTTGAAACAGTTTTACATTGGTAAATGGTACCTTAGATTCAAATAATAGCGTCCATACATGGTAAACACATAATAGGCCAATCGGGTTATTTGACAAGTTTGATTGGTATGAGCGTACGCTGAGGTAATCAACATGAAGTGCATAAGCACTCCATGTGGCCTAACCACTGTCGACAATCACCGTATGGCTCAGATTCATCGAACGTATCCAATGTGGAGAAACAAGTTCGGCCACTCAAACGGGAACCGTTACCGATTGCCTGGACTACGTAGTAGTCCCAATCATACTCAAATGTACTGAGTAGTCACATATGTTATTCATAACAATATTTAATAAACAATTTAAAAATAAATCTCGTTTAAGCATTTTAGTAAACACATTGAACATGTCATTCTACACATGTATTTCATCCATAAATCACATAGTAACAATTTATGTTACATGAAGGAAATTATAGATATATACGATAGTTAAGAATCCTACCTCAACATCCTCATTAAAAAATAATTCAGCAAACAATTTCTCATTCAGACATTTTATCAAGCACGTAGACTACACATTACTACATACATGAACTAAGGTAGTTACAACATACATTTTGACAAATCCTTTCATAAAGGAGTTATGATACGTACAACGAACATGTATTATAGGTTAATAGTTATGGCAAGCACAAATCATAAATTCAATTTCATTCAATCATTTCAACAAACACATGGAATGCATCATATATTCATATATTACAGACACATGTATAAATTATCGAATACATCGTAATTGATATCATATGGCAGCAATTAAGTCAGACATAAATCATTAACTGATATTAAATGCCTTAAAAATCATAACCTAAATGTTTATAGTTCACACCTTTTGTCGAAAAACTTGTTTCAAACTCGGTTCGAATCCTACACTTCCATTTATAGAACTACGGCTACCTAAATCATGAAATATGTTAATTATTCCATCGATTCCTCTATTTGGATTCCTAAAATGAGATTAAGGTTAGGATTCTTACCCAAATCGAAGTTGGAATCGATGGTGTAGCAATGGTGGGGTGGCGATTCGGTGTATGGAGGCATGGGATAGGTATATAATGAATCCCAGCAATGATCTTGCAATCTCACTCTATTCTCCTTACTCTTTTCTCTCCTTTTCTCTCTTCTCTCTCTTAGTGTTTGGAGAAATTCGTATGGGAGGGAGAGAGGTGGGTTTAAGGTCCTTATATAGGCCCAGAACTGATGTCAATAGCCCCAAGGCCATGGTATACTTAGGTTATAGCCAAAGGGTATCCGTTTCGAAAAAATGAGACTCATCTGGAGGTCCATTACCTGCATACGGTCTACAGAAAGTTTCTTGACAATGGATCTATGTCAGGCTAAGATTTCATTCTAATCGAATTTGTGGATCGACCATGGAGGACCAGTTTTAGTTCAATAGCTATCATCACTCGATCAGGGCCACAAGTACACTGTCATTTGTAGGAAAATTTTCCTGATCCAAGGATGTAGTTGGGTTAGAATCTGATGGTCTGAAACTTTAAATTTTTCTTGTAAGTGAACGACCAAAATCACTTAAGTTTGAGTTCATGTTCTAAAGATATTTGCGTTTCTCACACACTTTGCTCCGGGCTCAAGTTGTGCATTTCTAGATACTATTTGGACTTGATTCCTACGATGGTTGTCAAGCCGAGTAAGGTGGTCATAACCGTATAGTTTCATGCTAGTTGGACTTTTGACGTGCGGTCCAGGTCCGATATGGAGTTTCAATGTGCTCTCGGAAGCAACCGGGTTTTGAAATTTCTCTTAGGTTTTTAGGTAATGTAGAGTTAGCGATTCTACTGGTTTTGAATCTTGTAGTTCGTATAGAAAGTGGTTCAAGCTAATCTACTAATTAATTTAGTACTTAACTAATTTTCACCTAATTTTTACATAATTTGATCCTTACCGATTTCTGCCTGAGGTGGTACTCGGGTCTTTGTACAAATTTTTTCGAGACGTTACAATGTACCCCCTTAAAGAAAAATTTTATCTTCAAAATTAGTACCTTTTCTTACTCCTCTAGAATCTAAGAGTAGTTCTTATGGACCTCGGCTTCTGTTTCCCAACTAGCCTCTTCTTCAATGTGGTGCATCCACAGTACCTTCACAAGAGGAATAACTTTACTCCACAGCACTGTTCTTTCCTATCTAGAATACGTGTGTGTCGCAGTACATAAGTAGCATCTTCACTTAACTATTCCTGCTCCCATTTAATAATGTGGGAAGGGTCAGGAACATATTTCTTCAGCATCGATACGTGAAACACTTTATGCACACCTGCGAGTAGTGTGGGCAAAGCAAGGAGGTACGCTACCACACCCACTCAATTTAGAATCTGGAACAGACCAATAAATCGAGGCGTGAGTTTCCCCTTCTTACCAAATCGAAGGACTCCCTTCATGGGAGAAACCTTAAGAAATACATGGTCCCTGAAACTGCTTATGGGTAATAAGTAAAGGTTTTATTATTTCATATGCTTAATTTTGTAGGTTTCAGATTTATATACGTGTTAGGGTATATAATAACTGCATCAGTCTAGCTCATATTAGTCTACCCCCCTTAAAAATTTTTACATTTGAGGTTTGAAAATAAATGTCCAAATCATCATTATCATGCTAAGTGTTTGATGATAAAGTTTACCTAAGGTTGGTATATTCTACTCTTTATGATTGGGCTAATACGGAAAGATAGTTGTGGTAGGCTCTAATTCGATATGTCGATTGCCTGCCTGACCAGGGCAGACAACTCATTATATCCCTCCTTAATCCTGATGGATCCTGGTCTTCTGCTCGGTCAAGCAGTGAGTCCTTTGGTAATCTACCAAGATTGATAACTGAGTAAAGCCGCGAATGCCTTATAAGGATATGGTTCTAAAATTTTGAAATCTGGTCATCCTAAGTATTTAAGGAGTATTATAATTCATTAGGAGGTTCAAGCCTCATGTTTATAAGGTTGTCCTTCAGATCTTGTTCAACGAGAGCTCTTGTTTAACCTATGTTTAACTTGGTGGATAATAAGTTCTTCCATGGTGCTCATAGTAGAAAGACTATACTAGAAGGGTTTTCAATCTCCTAAAATTATATTTGTATGTTACCATTTCGATCATAGGGCTACGGGGTTATGGGCAACTCAAACTTGTAGAAATTTTTCGTTTCAACCCTTTTATTATTTATAACATATTTGTCACCTCTGGTTACCATATTATCTTTATAATTTTTATAGTAATCCATTGTTAGGCCTATTCTTTCATATAAATTGGTTTAATAAACCCAGTGTCTACCAGTAGGAATATAAGTGTACCTTGAATGTGGGCAGTGATCTCATAGGCCAAAAGCACTGCAGTTGCTTACTTAGGTGCTTCAATTGCAAGTGTATGCACACAGGCTTGTTGAGGATGATTTGGTTGCGCTGCCATAGGTCATTGAGGTGGCCTATTTCGAGGTACAGGTGGTCGGTAAAATGGCTGCGCTGGTGGTGCAGATCATAGAGGTGGAGTCACTATATCACGTGGTGGCTAATGATCGATCTTCTGAGGTGGCATGAGACCATTGTCTTTCATCTTGGTAAAACAGAAGGGGTCATTGTGTCCCCCTTTGTTACAATATACACACCAATGACCAGTTCGTCTCTACTGGGTCGGCAGAGTCATGAGTCTGGGAGGCGAGTCTACATGTGGCCTCTTACCTAGGACTGGACGGTGCTGTAGTTTGAGCTGAGGCCTCGGACCCATTGGTATACGTGTCTGAGAAATTCTGCCTCCATCTCGTTCAGCTTGTAGAGACATGTTAACTAGCTCGACATAATTGGGAATGCTAGTGCAACACATCTTAGTGTGGATATCGGGCCGCAACCAATCTAAAAAACGACGCATTTTCATCAGCTCATCTGCTAGTATCAAAGGAGAGTATCTAGCTAGCTCCGTAAATTTATTCTCGTACTCTAGCACGGTCATCCCTCCCTGTCAAAGGGGGAGAAACTCACCCTCCTTTTCATTACGGTAAGTGAGGGGGAACTACTTCCCATGGAAGCATGTCTCAAATGCATCCCAGGTCCACACGTTTCTTATGGGAATGTTCATAGGATATTGTCCCACCATAAACTAGCCTCCTTCGCGAACATATAGGTGACTAGCTCAACTTGTTCTACCTCAGGGCAGTGCAGCGGCTTTAACATCTTAGAGATGGGATCTAGCCAGTACTCAGCCTCCTCGGGTCTATCAGTACCCATAAAAGTGGGAGGACGGGAATGTTGAAAGGGCTAAAAAAGACCGCTAGTATTCATATCCCAAGCAGGCTACATAGGTGGTGCAGGCAGGACCACATTTATGTTCTGGGCAAGGGCCCCAGCGATGGTGGTCCAAATCTGTTGCTGCTGCTGCATAAGGAGCATCATCTACTCCAACCTATCAAGAGGAGAAGCTGACTGAGGCACGTGTAGAGTAGAGGTAGACGCACGGTTCTGTTCTAGAACCGGTGGTGCAAAAGGTGTGAATCCAGCATCATGTCACTATTAGGGCCAAGCTAGGATCCGTGTGGCTATCGCTCAGGGGAGGTGCCCCGTCAAACGATCCGCCAAGTGCAAGACGTGTTGTATTCCGAGTGACTTTCGGAGACATTCCCTATACACAACATAGGATGCAACATGTGTAAGATTCAGAACAAGGTTACTCAATTTGCCAAAAATTTCACACATTTCCTAACAAAAGAAGCTTCAAGCATTTCATTTAACCAAAATCGTCACAATACATGAGATGTAGTCTTACATGGATCATGACAGAAGATGTATGTGAGCTAACCTAAGTAAATCTTAAAACACTAAAATAAACTAAAAATTCTAACATACTACTAAGCCTATCAAGGCTATAACATAGAAAGTAAGAAAACAAAGACAACCCAAAGACGACTACAACATACGACTAGTCGTTCGACTCTAGTGATGGGAGAGGGGCACCCTTGTCCTGCATATAGCACAGGAGGGCCTTCAAAGTGCGAGACATTGTAACGCCCTGACTTTTCAGGGCCCGAGTACATGACCCGTTTCTCAAAAACCAGAGTGTTAACCTTAAAGGATGGTCAAATTTGAGTATACATTTTTTTCAACTATTAGAATAAGGAGATGAGCATAGTATGGATAAATCAGACATAAAGGAAAGTTGCATTATTATTTAAATATACAAGAAGCTACCCATAATGACTTATACAAACCAATGTCTCCATTCTTACAATTACAAAATGAAATGATATTACATGTGACATAAAGTAAATTACAACAATCTTGGGATGTGAAATCCTGTAGCAACCCTTAGAAATTACAATCATCCTTCCTAGTCAATTATAGCCTGCTCCTCATCGATATAAACATGAATGTTACCTGGGCTACTTGTGCTACCTGTACGGTTATATATTTGATGGATGAGTGGCCAACTCAATGTGAATTTCTCTCAAGATTATACACCGCCACATTAGGTAAGCATAGTTATAAAAAGATAAGGCAATCAAAATAATACATGATGTAATCTTTTTATATGCATGGATGTATGAATGCACATCAACCTGGGGATGCACATCCAGTCGGACTTAGGCTCATCAGCCATGTAATCATCGACCTGGGAATGATCATCCAATCGGAACAGGAGTCAATAGTCGGTGGTCTGACCAGCTAGCGAAATGATACCCCAACAACTCTAGGGCACGTGCTACAGCATTCAAAATAGCCACCCGTCATCACCAATATGCTATGAATGTATGATTAGCCAAACCATTATTAGTCCAGTTATGATCAACCAATTTAAATAAGCTCAAGGTCACTATGGGGAGCGTATGGCCCAGTGTAGGCCAACATCACAGGCATAGGTCTCATACCACCATCCCCAGCTCATGAGACTACCACCTTAGGATGTTTAATGGAACCCCGTCGACTAGTGGCCATTCATATTACAATATATGAGGCTTACCATCACATGGTTGCATAGTATAAAATATCGGACCCATATAGGAAAAATACCAAACAAAGCCACATAGGGTGATATCAAAGCAAGCTGCATAGGCGAGTATCAAAATAGGTCACATAGGGCAAGTATCAAAACTACGCGATAAAAGACCATCCTTGAAAACCACTTAGACACAACAACCCTGGATGGTAGGCCCACATCAATGATCCTTCTATACCAGCACTCAATAACCACTAGATCGAAGGTCCATTGCAATCATCATTAATGGAGTTACATCCCAAGTCTGGGTATACATTTATAAGTGGTGGTTTCCCACTAATGTACCAGTTTAAATTCCATAAACAATCCACAAGTAATCTATACGCATGAATAAATATGCAGGATAAACATTAGGCACATAATGTAGCAATTTAATTTCGACAATTAACACATGTGACTATGAGATAGAGATATCAATTATAAATTTAAATAAAAACTATAACTTAGGCTAATGGGAAAATGGAAAGCTCAAGGGGAAGAATCATCACCTTATACTTTGAATTCCCTTTTAGTGTCACTAAGTGCTTGCGCCCTTAGAATCAGGTCCTATAATGAATTATGAAATTGTATGGTTAGATTAAGTTCTAAATACTTTTTATGGTTGAGATTATAACCTAGGGTTTGGATTACTTAGGTTTAGGATTTCACCCTAGGGTTTAGGCTTAGGCTAGATTTTTAGATTTTGGTTGAGGTTTTTGAACCCTATTTTGTGTGGCCATTTACGATACTATCAATGGAAAGAATAAATGAAAAAAATTAATCAAGTGAATTTGGTTATTAATTTTAGGGACTTCCATTATATTAAATTATCTAATACAACACATGACGAATAATAATATTAATGATTCCAAAACAATTATTAATATTGACAATATACTTAACATTTAGCCAATCATGACACTAATAGTCATTCTAATGAAAATGGATAGTGTGTTATAGTGTTATTAATGATAATTTTTATATGAGTCAACTAATACCTGAATGAATAATTTACTAATGGTTAATCATATCTAATTCTAATGATCCAAAAATGGTAATAGTAGTAATAATGATAATTAGAACAAATTAAATCTGGGAAGTAAATGTGGACGCACCTTGTCGACTCAGTTCGAGTCGAGATGACTCGGCTTCTTCCTACTCTCTCCTCTTCCTTTCTTCCTTTCCTTTCTCTCTCCCTTCACTCTTATTTCTCTTTTTTTTTTTTTAGCTGAAAAACTCCAGCATTACCTCACTGGACCCAGGCCCCTAAACGAGTCGGCAACTTGACTCGACTCGACAGCAACTCATGACTCATCCCTCTCCTTCACTCTCTCTCTCTCTCTATCTGTTTTCTTCTTCTTCCCTGATTTCTCATTCTCCTTTTCTCCTACTGCAACAACTAGCAGCTCTGCCCAGTGACTCTATCGGGTCGATCCGAGTGTGGCAGCGAGCCAGCGAGGAGAAGAAGGAAGGAGAAAAATGGCTCTCTTCTTCCCTCTCTCTTTTCTTTCTTTTCTTTCCTTTCCTTGCTTTCCCTTGTTTCTCTCTCTGGCTAGCAGAAGCTGGACTGATCCCAGGCCCAACTCGACCAGCTCGCCCTGAACTCGGACTGAGTCCAGGCGTGGTGGTGCGGTGCAACAACTACACATTGGCGTCTCCTTATTCTTTCTTCTTCTTCCTTTCTATTTATATTTTCTTTTTTCTTTCTCTCTTTTCTCTTCCAGCCGAATCCATTAACACGATCCAGCTTGAGAACAGCGTGCCTAAACCGAGTCTAGCTCGGTTTGAGTGGTGGATAAGATGAACGATATTAATGGCAGATTTCCAATGAAGGCTTCCTTCTTCATTCTAGCAACAGGGATGATTCAAATGGATGTCCCAGAGCTCGTGGATAAGCTTTTTTAAAGCTTTGTAGTGGTTTGGGCAATGGGTTGGGATGGAGGAAGAAAGGATGGGTTTCCAAGTGTAGCCACGAGAATAGGTTTGGATCTCGTTGCTTCTCAATCCTCCCTCCTATATTTGCTCACCCTAACATCCTAGAGCCTCTAGATTGGAAATAGATGGTCTGGTCTTGTTCTAGATGAAAACGTTTTCAAATCCAGTGGGTAGAAAAACTAAAATCGGACATGATTTTGTTGCTAGTTTTCTTAAAAAACCATGATTCCCGTAAACAGAAATGGATGGCCAGGATCTACTTTCCATGGACTGCTGAGATCCAAGGATGAGGGCACACGCCGATCATGCCAGCTGGAGTGGACAATTCCCATTTTCGGTATTTTTGTGTTTTTGAGGCTCACTTGCATCAGTTGTCATGTGAACACTCGTGTGCTATTTCGTGTGAAACAACCATGGTTTTGGTCAGGGCGGAGGGACGCACACGATGGATGGTTTGGATTGTCCATGGGACGATCATGGTGGGCTGCCAATCTAAATGGATGGACGTCTGTCCATCCGCTGTGTAAACTGGAGAGAGTGAGAGAGAAATATCTCAGTTTTGAGAGAGGGCGTGGGTCAGCGCTGGATTTGACCAGGCTCCTGCTCTGGTGCACACACATAATAAGTGTGGGGTCCACAGTGATATTTGGACAGAATCAACTCTATCCATTAGGTTCTAAGGGTCCGTTTCGGGCTTTAGCCAAGTATCAAGCAGATAAAATGCCTAGGTGGGGCCCACAACCTGATTTTAGTCCCGTTTATGGATTTCCCATTGATCCGTTGGTTGCATGGTTTCGAAGTTGGGCGTCAAGGGTTAAAAGGCTTAAATGGTCCATTGGTAAGGCTCTCATCATGTATTTCTAACCAATGCTAATACTAACATAATTTTTATTATTTTTGTACATTACTTATAATTAAAATGTTTAAAGTCTCATACCTATATATAAATATAATTTTAATATTAGCATACTACTAATTACATGCTGTTGTTCACTCATTCATTAATATACATAGTTCATATTATACGTATAAACGAATTGAAGATTGTACATTATCATATTTAATTAAAATTATATTTGTATTTGGTAATATTGTTAAATAATATAAAATTCCATTAAAGTATCAACTGATTTTTGTATACATACTTATATAAGGTATTCAATGCTACATTATTATTTGTAATTTGATTTCATGTTGTGAAATTATTATTCCTTATGTTCATTTATTTAATGTTATTTTCATAATATTTATATACATTAAATACGTACATATCATTTTAGTATGATATTTTAAATCTTTACAAAGTACATACATTTCATAGTGCATATATTTAGGTTGCATTATTTATATATATTTATATTAAATTAATCTACATGGTAACACTCGAGTACTGGAAAGTACGTTGTGTTACAAACTACCCCCCTTAAAGAGAATTTCGCCCCCGAAATTCAGCACTCTAACTATGAATGTGGACAACAATCTATTTTACGGTGTCTGTATGCATCTGCTGGTTCTCCGTCCTAAGTTTATTTGTATAAGAAAGTGCTCATGACTTGCTACTAGGACAAGGGTCATTTCGATCTACCCCCCTTAAAGAGAGCTTTACTATCAAGGTTTGGTAACGTACATTTTGGTTATCAAAATTACAAGTAGTTCATTGTCTAAAGGTGTACCCTTAGGTGTCTAGTCTAGCATATTGATTTTCCACTAAAGGTTAGAAACCATTCTAATGTTACCCATGTTGTTGAGCGTAGAGTCATTGATAAAGTGGATCGGTGCAAACTCATCAGTAAGCCTGTAGTCGAACTCACGAGCAAGCTTGCATATAAGTCAGCCGAAGGGGAGTAAAATATCTGTCCTAATAGAACGTGCGGTCTGGACTATATGTAGCAGGACAAAGGTAAGCAAGCACAACTTGTCTCTTTTCCCAGTTCTGTATAAGAAGTCCACCATTAACCACGTGCATTCGGTGTGATTGCTCCACCTGGGATACACATTGTATGTGAATATGTGGTGGAGTAAGCGAAAGTCAGGAGTCATCTTTGTCGCTGGGAGGCAGCTGCCTCGACTCCAATGGATCAGTCGGCTGCAAAGAAATCGAGTGTGGAGATCTCTTTCACGCGCATCCTGAGGTTCTTCTCCCTAGCATGAACCTCACCACGCTCCATCCCCATGATCTGAGCTATCACACCAACATTAATTGTAGCTTTCCACCTCCCCACAAGAAAAATGAATTGTAGGGGCTCTAGCGATGGGTCCCGTATGTAGGCGGAAAAGGCTCGAAAGTGCTTTCACACGCACGTGACTTGCCTTCAAATATGGGACCCCACCTGGCGTCCAACAGGAGGTCCATCACCTAATAAAGCTTAAATATCTCCTCATCCACGTGTGCCTCAAAGAGAACTCTATGACCCTGGAACCAACCATGTGTAATGCCCAGCTGTAGGGCTCTTTCGAGTGGAACTTGGGGATCGAGATCTCGCTTCGTTCTCTACGCTCGTGCGGTGCTTGTACTTGCTTTGGCACTTGATTTCTTCGAAAGAGGGAGAAGATGGTAGTCACGAGCTCGAAAATAGCCATGAGAGTGAAACAAGATGGAGAGATAGGATGGATTGGTGGACTCTGAGATTTTTAAGACACAAAGGAAGGTTTGTGTGCTCAAATGGGAGGAAATGAGGGTAAATGGGGAGTTGTAAGAGATGGATTTGAGTATGATGGAGGGTGGGTATGTAGTGAAGAAGAAGAGAAGATATGAGAATGAAGGGGAGATTAGAGAGAGGAAGATGAGATTTTTAGAGGTTTGGAAAGCTTGGAGGGGCGTAAAAGAAAGAAATAAGTAAATGGGGGGTATAGGGGCCCCCACAAGATTTCGTGGGCCCCACATGTGCACGCACCCATCAACCCGACCGGCCCGCTGCGGCCCGACAGGCCCGGCCGAATCGGACCACGATGCATCATGGTAGGGGCGATGCCATGCTGTCTACTGAACACTTTGGTGATGGATCTCTCCAGGGGCGATGGTATCCCCCTCCCGGGGTACTGAAAATGTGCGGGACCCACCTCGAGTCCCACTATTTTATGTGGTTTGGGCCCCTACACCCATTTGATGATGTTTCGGGTCCTATCTCGCACGTTTTCACAATTTTTTGAGTTATTTGAGCATGGAACATGCCAAATTATCATCTAAACCCATCGATTGAAGATCTAAAAAAGAATTGGGATCATCCCACATGATCGCAGATGCCTAAGGGTCCGATTTCAATGGTCAGTTTCGCCTGTCGGTGAAACATGGAATCCTAAAACTGTTTCTACATTTCATTGCTCCCTCCTAAGTCAAAGTACATTAGTGTGCGTCATGGTGCCATAACTTAAGTCCAGTTTAATCCAAATCATGCTCCGATACCAACTTGTAATGCCCTGAAAATCGGAGGTCGAGCACAAGCTCAACTCCCGAGTTCCAATACATCACTTATTCAACATAGATATGTTTAAATGTTGTCCATATTAGTGCGGTAAACATGAGTGGGATTATACTAAAATAGAATATTATACTCCAGAGATAATTAAGTTAAGCAAGCTAAAGACTGAGATAGGTTTATAATGTATAGAAGTGTTTCTCAATCCCCAGAGTATGGGTATGTTACCAGGTTGAATATATACATGTGTTGATCCAAAATTTATAAAATTCAAAATGTGAAAATCTGACTAAATCATATAATCCCTGTAATCCCATCAATCGGTACATTGTCTACATAGACCCGCCTGATAGCTGAACATAGAAAAATTCTTCCTCCTCTTCTTTGAAATCTCAATCAGCAGCATGAACATCGTCGCCATCTGCATCTACAATACAGTCTGGTTGGTGTTTAAAACACTATCCTAAGTGAGAATGAGTAGCTAATTCAGTGGAACTATAAAGTAAAGGTTAACATGCTATCAATTCAGTCAAGTAGTAATGATAAAGCAGTACAACACTAATGCCTTAAGTACTCTTGTTAATGAAGGAATGATATGCTATAATGATGCATGACCTCGCCTACAGTCCTTCAATGACACCATCTCATGGTCATACATACTACTCCCACTGTGCTTTTCTATACCAAAGGCACATGTAATGTGGTGCATGGTCGTATTAGCCAAGTTCTTAGTTAAGCTTATTCATACAGTAGATTTGAGAAGCTAAGTGATGTTTTAATTTAAACCAATCTGATTTAAATGATTTCAAGTAAACGAATCAGATGTAAATATGGTATGTATTACGAGATCATTCCCACGAGGACTGGTTGTCACAATTTAAAATTTAAAACTCTTCTTAACTAATCCAACGAATGGTTTAACAAACTATTAAGTAAACTAGCATAAATCTATAAAAAATAACTGAGAGCAATGAGAAAAATTCAATCAACGAGGAGACTAGGACTTTCGAATCCACCCCTAATTATCCTAACCCTTATTTTACCTTTTGATTTATCCTAATTCAGATTGATATCAAAATAAACAAAGCACACTCTATGTCCTTGGTCGGGCACACATAATATATAATCTTTTAAAGCATATGGATCACATCTTTCCATCCATGGTCAGGCGTGGAGAGATGTAAATCCTGTTTCTTCCTCTATAGGAAACCTCTTCATGGTCAGACACAAGCACGTAGAGTAATATTCCAAACAACATCCATATCTAGACTTTGGTCGAGCTCATAGAATGGAGAAGTACAGAAATCTCAGGAAAGCACACTAGAAAAAGAAACAAATTAATCAAATTAAAATAAATTCAACAGTAAACAAGAGTTATTCAAATCAGGGGCTTCATCTCAGCCCTAGTTAAGAAGTTTAGCACTCCATAAAATTAATTAGAAAAAAGGGAATATAAAATAAAAACATTAAAAACATCCTTCCCTTCTTTCTTCTTCTTTTTCTCTCTCTCTGGCTCTGGCTCTCCTCAAGCTCTGGATCTTCCTCCCAAGGTCTGAATCCTCCGCCCCACTTCCAAAACCTCCTTATATAGTTGCTAGAGTGGTGAAAATCGGATTTGAATTGAATTTGGAAAGCTATGCATGCTCAAATAAAGCTTTTTCGCAGCCAAGTTCGGTGCCTCAAAAGTAGCCACTTTCCTCTCTTAATTTCTAAAGAAATACCGTCTCTTAGGACGTTTTTGGATCCTCTATATGATAGACGGTTCAAATCTGTCATATGATCAAAGATGGTGGGCCAAAATCGCCTGGAAAAGTCAGTTTTCATGGATGTACGAAACCTTTCGTATTCTTTCGCTGTCGTGATCTGTGGGCCCCACAGAAGCATTTTCTGGAAAATCTACCCCGTCCATTGGATTTAGGACGAAATTTCAGTTAAGAACGGGTGGTTTTAAATGTCCATTGACATGTCTCAGAGAAGAAATAACTAAAATATCAGATTTGAACGCTACAGGATAGCCCTTTTGTGGCCCCTGCATCGCACACATGTGCATGCATGGATGAAAAATATTAACATGGGTTTGTAGTGTTTGCAGCTCTCTACAAGATGGTCGGCTTGGATCAGACGTATAGTCAATGGGTAGGGCCCACAACCGTCCGCAAAACCGACCGTCTGTCGGTTACGCACCAGCGAAAAAAAGAAATTTCTTTTTTTCTCTTTTGTTTTCGGTCAAAGACGGTCAAGCTGTCTTTGTGTTTGCCGTGCATGGCTAGTGCACATATGCACTATGCACATACCACACTAGGTGGGGTCCATTGAAATGTTTCTGCAAAATCCAATCCATCCATTCATTTCATCATCCCATTTAAGGCGTTGAAACCAAAGTTGAGTCATATCCAGAGACCGGGTGGGCCCAGAATCAACGGTTTATGGGCTGATCTGTTAGTTGGGGCACTTCTATAGTGATCCGAGGGCTGAAATTTGAAATGTACGGTTAATTTATGGCCCCCAAGCCATGTATGAAGTTTCGAGCCAATATGATGGCGGGAACCATGTGTCTTGCATTCCGCACAAATTTTGGGCCCGTTTAATGTGAATGGCTTAATTTCCTCAGGTTCCTGGCATATAAATTCATTGATCTCAGTCCTCTAGTGTCCATCCTTTGCTTTGGTTACTTCAGAGCATCAAATCCATGCTTTTAATATCCTTTTTCAATTAATGCTCTTGATTGCACCTTACAATAAAAACACAATTAAAATATTCCATTAACCCATATCATGTACGTAAAATTCTGTAATAATCGAGGTCTAACATGCAATATTTGACCTTCATCACAACCCCCAATCAGCATTTTGCTAGTCCTGAGCAAAACATGCGAAATATAATTTCAAAATAAAAGAGCAATTCTTATAAACTCGAGCGACTTGTGACTAGATGAGATGCGAAAATTCTAGGATTATAAATGGTAAGTAGAATGTCTCTTGGAATCAATTTCATGGTAAACTACATAATCAAGTTCAAAATATTAATCCATTGATTAGAACAATTCTAAACATTGAGTTCCATGAGTGTATAGTGTAATCTCATCTTACATTCATTAAGAGATCCAATTGTCAAATTTATGATATCATTGGTAAGTAACAATGGAGTGCATGACAACTGAAACCAACACTTGCCTAACAGGTTAACTTTTCATTATACCAGCCTTTGATTTTGTTCATAAACAGTAACGCCAAAGAGGGGAATCAAATCCTCACCTATAAGGAGCAAACCTATGGTGAAAACTTGTCACCTAAATTTTTTTCTAACTATCAACCATGGGTGATCAAATCTACACCTATAGGGAGCAAACCTATGGTAAAGATTATGCAACTTACCCTTTTAATTCTTCTTTACTGCACATGAAATTTTATTTTAGCTGGTTCCTTTTCATGCTTTGTGATTTCCAAGTTAATCATTCAATATCAAATCGGAACCTTAATGTGTAAGCAAGATGTGATATGCGAAATCATGACTCAATCAATGTTTACAACTTTTAATCATGGATTGATAACTCAAACTTAATTGTGAAATCTAACAGACAACTAAATCCAAAAGTCATAAAGTACCAACATCACATATCTTTTAATTTTAAGATCACAACTATCATTCAAAATCACTTCAAATTCACAAATTCCAGAAAAAATTTAAACATTTTCACAATTCTTGCTCAAGATACTCAAGACCAAGAAAATACTGATTAGGTAACCTAATCTCCCACCCCCAACTTAAAATCAACATTGTCCTCAATGTAAAAGATGTAGACATGCAATGCGCATAGGACAACGAAAATAAATGAAAAGTGATGGAGAGATAGTACCTAAATGAAGGGATCAAGAGAGATTTTCCAAAGATATCAATGTAAAAGCGAGTCAGCACAAGAGAAAAATCAACAAAAGCAAAATAACAAAAAGAAAATCACAAAAAGAAAATCCTACCTATACCACTTTCACAGGTGCTCTCGATTACATTTAGCGTATACAAAAAGCCTTTGAACCCCTAGGTTGCCCCTAGTGGACGAGTTGTAGTTTCGTGAGGGTTTGTAGCAATGTTACCCACAAATATTGAACTAACTATCTAGGAAAAAGAAATAAAAAGAAAATCTGGGTTGCCTCCCAGGAGCGTTAAGTTTAACATTTATCCTAAAACAGCATAAAACAAACTACCCTAGTCCTACGAAAGTAAGGAAAAACTACTCGATCATATCGCAAGGTTCCTCTTCTGGCCAATATCTTAATAAGTTTCTCAATAAGTTCCTCAATAGGATCATCCAAAAGCCCTTTTTGCAATATGTTTGGACGCCTTGGAGCATGACTTTCCAGAGAAATTTATGTACCTCATAAGAAATTTTCCTTGTATTGCTTGAGGTATTCAGAGTATATACGATTCACCTACGACAGAAGAAGTTTCAGTGTTAGTATTCCATGGTGAATCAGAGACTACACATAAATAAAGTTCAGAAAACTTATTAAAAAGTGATGCAATCTCAACATATTCTGAGGTTTCACTCTTCAGTTTAATTTTCAACTCCTCTTCCTTTAATAGTAAACATTCAGATTCTAGGGAAGGAGGGGCTTCAGAATACGGGTTTTCTCAATTCATGACAATTGCTGAGGTATTATTTTGCAAAGCATTCACTATTTCTTATAACAGGGGATTGTTTGAATTTACAAAATATGTTAAGCAATCATCTAAAGAGTTGGGACGTTCAGCTGAGCATGATTTATTTTTTACATTGGAGATTGTGATGATCTGCCCAAGGAATCCATCGTCTTTGAAAGTGGATGAACGTACACTCTCTTGCTCCAACCCTACGCAAACAATTTGATGATCAAGAAACGAAGTATTTTTGTGAGGACTCTGCTCATTGATACTACTCAGAAGAGGTATTGAATCGTCAAAAGTGTATGACTTAGATGGTAGCCTCAACTGGGTGGTTTCAGCTTCAAGAGTCATATCAAGCGGTTCGTTCATTTTCTGAATCATATCATTATTCAATTCAGAGGAGTGGCACAAACATGTTTCATGAGAGTTAGAAGGGTCGGTTGCAATGGGCTCATCCTCTAATTTTAAATCAGACATGTTAGATGAGAGGAGTGACTCATTTTGATCGATTACTTCGTGTACTTCTTGATCATTGACCTGGACCATACTTGAGATTGATTCTGGGGGAATTTGGATTGAACATTCATGATCATCATCCCAATACATATCATCATCTAATTCCCTATTATGAACACTTGGGATGGGATTGTGTTCCTCACATTCTATTCCTAAATTGGGCGGAGGTTCAAATAAGTTGACCTCTTCATTATCATTCAACTCGAGTGTCTCATGTGAGTGAAATGTGTTATCATCATTGTATTCAAAAGATACCCATGTCTCTTCACCATTCCTTTGAACCGTCATCGAAATCGATTCATCTGAAAATTGAATCATATGCTCATTAATATAATTCAACTTTTCATCCCAAATTCCAGAGTGTTTTAAAAGTAAGTGAGGATCACCTTCCTCGCATTGTATTTCTAGATTGGGTTGTGGCTGAGATGAACTAGCTTCCCTCAACGCATCATAAGTAGGGAATCCAAATTAATAATCAACCGGCTGTGGTCGAGATGACTTAGTCTCCATTAGCCTATCAATGCATGATTCCAGTGCACCTAATAATTTCATCAAGTTATAGGCTATGTAACTCAGAGATGACTCTTCTTGGATCGTTTCTGGTGGATATTCAAAGTAGGGAACCCAAAAGAATAATCATTATAACATGTTGTTGGTTTATTTTCCCAATTTTGATGTTTTCACTGATTATAGTCATACGGATCATAGGTGAGAGAATTTGATGGTTGATAATAGTCCTCACGCTTATAGTTATGATAATCCCAATACTCACGTACTGTCTTATTAATCCGTGGGGTGTAATTATTCTCCCGCACATGATCGAGTAAGGACTTCTTAATCAGTGGATCATTAGATTTCGGTTGGTTCTCGATGATAGTTTCAGAAAAGTTTTGAGACATTGGTGGATTTCCATTATAATCATCATCCCAATACATGTTATTCTTCTCAGCATACTGACATTCCCACTCGTGCATATACATGATAAAACCCTAACTCTGAATCTAATTCTAAAGGAAAAATCCTACACTAATATAGAAATAGGAAGAGAGATAATTAGAAAGAAGTTACCAATTTAGAGATCTATGTTAGAATCCAACAAAAGAAAAAAAAATAAGTTAGTTTCTAAAAAAAACAGAAAATCTAAAATTAGAAATTTTCTAAAGAACAACTAAAAAGAGTTAGTTTCTAAAAAGGAAGGAAATACTAGAATTAGAAAGTTTCTTAAAAGAAGAATCTAAATCTAAAATTAGAAAATAGAAAATTTCTAAAAAGAAAGCCTAGACTTAGAAAATTTTTAAAAAATAAAACCCTAATTCTAAAAATAGAGATTAGAAAAAGTATAGAATTTAGAAAGAGATTACCAAATTAGAAGTTCAAGTCAGGACCCTACAAAAGAGGAAATATGTTAGTTTCTAAAAATAAAATTTAAAAAAAAACTTAAACCTAAAGTTAGTAAAATCCTAAGGCTATGAATTATGATAAGAGAGAATCTTAAATCCAATTTGGACTGAAACAATCCCCAGCAACGGCGCCAAAAACTTGATGTTTTAATTTAAACCAATCTGATTTAAATGATTTTAACTCGCAAGTATACGAATCAGATGTAAATATGGTACGTATTACGAGATCATTCCCACGAGGACTGCTTGTCACAATTTAAAATTTAAAACTCTTCTTAACTAATCCAACGAATGGTTTAACAAACTATTAAGTAAACTAGCATAAATCTATGAAAAATAACTGAAAGCAATGAGAAAAATTCAATCAACGAGGAGACTAGGACTTTCGAATCCACCCCTAATTATCCGAACCCTTATTTTACCTATTGATTTACCCTAATTCAGATTGATCTCAAAATAAACAAAGCACACTCTATGTCCTTGGTCGGGCACACAGAATGTATAATCTTTTAAAGCATATGGATCACATCTTTCCATCCATGGTCAGGCATGGAGAGATGTAAATCCTGTTTCTTCCTCTATAGGAAACCTCTTCATGGTCAGACACAAGCACCTAGAGTAATATTCCAAACAACATCCATATCTAGACTTTGGTCGAACCATAGAATGGAGAAGTACAGAAATCTCAGGAAAGCACACTAGAAAAAGAAACAAATCAATCAAATTAAAATAAATTCAACAGTAAACAAGAGTTATTCAAATCATGGGCTTCATCTCAGCCCTAGCTAAGAAGTTTAGCAATCCAAAAAATTAATTAGAAAAAAGGGAATATAAAATAAAAACATTAAAAACATCATTCCCTTCTTTCTTCTTCTTTTTCTCTCTCTCTGGCTCTGGCTCTCCTCAAGCTTTGGATCTTCCTCCCAAGGTCTGAATCCTCCTCCCCACTTCCAAAACCTCCTTATATAGTTGCTGGAGTGGTGAAAATCGGATTTGAATCGAATTTGGAAAGCTATGCATGCTCAAATAAAGCTTTTTTGCAGCCAAGTTCTGTGCCTCAAAAGTAGCCACTTTCCTCTCTTAATTTTCAAAGAAATACCGTCTCTTAGGACGTTTTTGGGTCTCTACATGATAGACGGTTCAAATCTGTCATATGATCAAAGATGGTGGGCCAAAACCGCCTGAAAAATTCAGTTTTTCCGGATGTACGAAACCTTTCGTATTCTTTCGCTGTCGTGATCTGTGGGCCCCACAGAAGCATTTTCTGAAAAATTCACCCCGTCCATTGGATTTAGGAGGAAATTTCAGTTAAGAACGTGTGGTTTTGAATGTCCATTGGCATGTCTCAGAGAAGAAATAACTAAAAGATCATATTTGAACGCTACAGGGCAGCCCTTTTGTGGCCCCTGCATCGCACACATATGCATGCATGGATGAAAAACATTAACATGGGTTTGTAGTGTTTGCAGCTCTCTACAAGATGGTCGGCTTGGATCAGACGTATAGTCAATGGGTAGGGCCCACAACCGTCCGCAAAACCGACCGTCAGTCGATTACGCACCAGCGAAAAAAAGAAATTTCTTTTTTTCTCTTTTGTTTTCGGTCAGAGACGGTCAAGCTGTCTTTGTGTTTGCCGTGCACGGCTAGTGCACATATGCACTATGCACATACCACACTGGGTGGGGTCCATTTAAATGTTTCTGCAAAATCCAATCCATCCATTCATTTCATCATCCCATTTAAGTCGTTGAAACCAAAGTTGAGTCATATCCAGAGACTGGGTGGGCCCAGAATCAACGGTTTATGGACTGATCTGTTAGTCGGGCCACTTCTATAGTGATCCGAGGGCTGAAATTTGAAATGTACGGTTAATTTATGGCCCCCAAGCCATGTATGAAGTTTCGAGCCAATATGATGGCGGGAACCATGTGATCTTGCATTCCGCACAAATTTCGGGCCCGTTTAATGTGAACGACTTAATTTCCTCAGGTTCCTGGCATATAAATTCATTGATCTCAATCCTCTAGAGTCCATCCTTTGCTTTGGTTACTTCAGAGCATCAAATCTACGCTTTTAATATCCTTTTTTAATTAATGCTCTTGATTACACCTTACAATAAAAACACAATTAAAATATTCCATTAACCCATATCATGTACGTAAAATTCTGTAATAATCGAGGTCTAACATGCAATATTTGACCTTCATCACTAAGGTACCTCCTTTTATATTATTTACAAAAATGATGATCCATCTAGGGTCATCAATCCTAGTTAATCACATATGATAGGCAAGTTATAAGGCATCATCCCTAATGAAGGCAGTGGATAGGCAAGTTCAATTGATTATTCTCGAGGTTACTCCACCGACGCCCTACCAACTGGAGCGCTATTTTTGAAGGGGGGTCCAGATTTGACGGTTCACCCTAACCCACGTTGGGACTACAGCCAGGCTGCGGTGGGGTAGGTTGATAGCTCGAATATAGTTTCTCATACCACCGTATTCGGCTCACGAGTTTGGGTTGCTCACTGGTCACTACGGGGAGGCTCTTACCCCAGCATAGGCTAACAGCTTGACTACGGTGTCCCATAACACCATGCCCGACTCATGAGTCTTGGCAAATCGAGGTACCATGGTTGAAATGGGTTTTACATTGGTAAGCGGTGCCTTAGATTCAAACAGTAGCGTCCATACATGGTAAACACACAATAGGCCAATCGGATTATTTGACAAGTTCGATTAGTACGAGCGTACGTTGAGGTAATCGACATGAAGCCCATAAGCACTCCACGTGGCCTAACCACTATCGACAATCATCGTACGGCTCAGATTTGTCGAACGTATCCAATGTGGTGAAACTAGTTCAACCACTCAAACGGAAACCATTACTGATTTCCTGGACTATATAGTAGTCTCAATCATTCTCAAATGCACTAAGTAGTCACATATGTTATTCATAACAACATTTAAGAAACAATTCAAAAATAAATCTCATTTGAGCATTTTAGCAAACACATTGAACATGTCATTCTACACATACATTTCATCCATAAATCACATAGTAACAATTTATGTTACACGAAGTAAATTATAGATATAGATATGGTAGTTGAGAATCTTACTTCAATTTAAGACCCGTATCCTAGCTCGTACTGTTCCGTCGACTCCCGCGATCCTTTTCGACGAATTCCTGCAATCTGCGACCTATAATCAATGTTTGTGCACGACCCTAAGTTGTATCCCATAGATTTGAGTCAGCTTACTCTGAGACTCATACCATTGTTACCACACCGTCGTCGTAGTTCTAATGTCGCGTCTTGCATACTGATCCGATACCCAGGCCAAGAGATGTGGGCCCGTATTTAGTTTGAGAAAATACCATGTATTTGTAATCCCAAGAGCATCTCTATAACCTATCCCATCAATCAATCAATCAATCAATCAAAGTATATAACCCATGCTTTCTTTCTCCACAAGTTAAGTAATCTACCCCAAAAGTCAACAAATCTCTCACCTCACCCTTCACTCACCTCACATCCATCACTCACCTCCACCCATCACCTCTCTTACAACCACCCCTTCTCTCTCTCTTTCTCAACACATTTTCGAAGCACCAAAAATTCTAAGCAAAAGTGGTGGACGTCCAAGCCATCCGAAGTGAGAAAAGTGTGTTGTGTGGCCCACTTCCTCTCCCTAGATCCATCATCCTAACCCTTCGTTTCTCATCATCTTTCATCAAAGTGAGACATAAGGAGATCGGCGTTCCATCGGACCAAGAAGATCGACCAGTGGGTGCTTTATATGCTAGATTTTTATGTTTTGATGATGGGCCAAGTGAGGCCTACCAATTGATGGTATGGATCTCACTTTTGACCCTATATGTGGCCAATGACCTACTTTAATTTTCATGATCATTCCATGATGGGTCCATTCTCCATGGACCCCATCATGATATTTATTTTCCTTGTATAAAAATGGGTCATCTAGACCTTCCATTTTGGTGGTAAAGGAATCTTCACCGTTGATTTTGATTTGGTGGGCCCACATGTATTGGGACTCACTTGATGTATGATTGAATGCAAGGAACGAAGGGTCCATAGTGCAAGGGTCCCTTCATCATCACGTCTCTCTCTCTCTCTCTTTCTCTCTCTCTCTCTCTCTCTCTCTCTTTCTCTCTTTCCTTCCTTTATTTTGTGGCCACATGATGAGTTATGTGATGTTCAAACCGTCCACCAAATGGACCCCATGACTGTCTAAGCCATGTGGGCCCTACTGTAACATCCCGAAAATCGGGGGGTCGAGCAAAAACCAAACTCCCGAGTTCCAAAATGTTATTTATGCAACATAGATATGTATGATTGAATGTTGTCTGTGATAACGCATTAAACATGAGTGAGATTAAGCTAGAGCAGCATATCATACTCCATAGACGGTTAAATTAACAAGCGGAAGACTGTGATAGTATGTATAACATATATAAACTGTTGTATGCCTCCAGAGTGTGGATATGTTACCAGGTTATATACATACATGTATACTCCAAAAGTAGACAAAATGAATATACATGAGTGCACTAAAAATATAAAATGACAAGTGTCAAAGTATCTAATCAACCTCCCTGTAATCCCGTCGATCAGAACACGCATAAAGGAGGGATCCTCCTCATCATCATCAAGTCCGGCTCCGCCTCACAGGCCGCGCCATCATCTGCAATCACAAAAAAGGTCTGGTGGGTGTCCAGGAACACCGTCCCGTAACGTGGGAGTGAGTAGCTAACTCAGTGGAATAATAGAGCAAAGATTAACATGTTATCAAATCAATCACGTGATAATACTAAAGCAGTAATTCAAACATTCCTAATACTATTGTTAATGCAAGATGACATGACGTGATGTATGCCCTCACCGACGATCACCCTCATGCGGCAACATCTTACGGCCGCGGCATGCCACACTCCCTAGAGTGCTCCACATCTTCCAGGCACATGCAATGCTATGGTGATATGATTTCCAAGTTGTTATTAGTCCATTCAAACAGCAGGATTGAGAAACTAAGGTACTTCCCTTGTATCAATCCCAACACAGATCCTGTCTAGGGTCGTCACTCCTAGTAATCTCATACGATATATATTTCGTAGGTCGCTGCAAGGGCTGCCAGGGCTGTTGCACGCACTCGTTGCTCCGCTCCCCCATCACCTTATCAATACAGGCCTATTGTACTCTGCTGCAAAGGAAGGGTCGTCGCCTCCCGTGGACTCAGAATACGCTCGCGGTCACTACAAAGGGCTCGTCGCCTGATCAGTGTAGGCCGACAGCTAGAATATAGTGTCCCATACCACCATAATCTGCTCACGAGTCTAGGTGCTCACTGGTCACTACGGGGAGGTTTGTGGCCCCAGTGTAGGCCGACAGCTCGACCACGGTGTCCCATACCACCATGCCCGGCTCATGAGTCTTCGTGGATCAAGGTACCATGGTTAACAGGGTTTACAATGGTAAGTTCAGTACCCTAGGTTCAAGCAGTTATGACACATACAAGGTGAACATACATCGGCCAGTCGGGTTACTTGACGGGCTCGACTAGCGCGATCGCATCTCAAGTCGAACGACATGAAGTGCGTAAAACACTTCGCGTGGCCTAACCACTGCCGTCAACTCCAAACACGACTCGCGTTCATCGATGCGTCGTTCGTGGCGAAGATAAGCTAACCACAAATTCGCTCGGTTACCAACTGCCTGGACTAGGCATAGTCCCAAACAATCATAGAATCACATCAGCAGTTGTGTAAGGGTAATGGAAATGAAATACAACCATGAGAGCATATTAATACATGTTATTACATACAACTTAAGCAAATCATCGTACACATGTCTTTCACACATATAATGAAATTAAGCATGTCGCCAACATATAGGAAATCCTCTCCATCAACATATTAATTGAGAATTCAATCTCAAAGTAACTCATAAGGAAATCATCAAGCACATGTTATAACATACAACTTACGTGAATCATCAAGCACATGCATTTCATTCATATAATGAAATCATGCATATGGCTAACATGAAGGAAACCATTTACACCAGCATATTTATTGAGAAACCAATCTCAAACTAATCCATAATATCATTTAATTCAATACATACTAATACAAGCATTTATACAAACACTTACACTACACACTTAAGTCTACATATAGTATGTCGACCCAAAGTGTGCATTTAGGTGAATCTCTTCGCCAAACTAATTATGCACGCATTCCTAACATTCTAATGCGACGATAAACCATGTCAATCACATCAGCAAAATATGCATGAAAACAGTACTTCCTACAAATGACTAAAATGCCCTAAATCTCATATTCTTCGTTAGTTTACGAAACAGGAAACGGACAGCATGTTGTACATGTCAAACGGCGTTGCCGTCAAGAATCTACTATTAAACGACATTAAAAGCTTTGGAAACAGTCAATCAAAGCGTCTAAAATCCGCACCTTTTCCCTTTTAGGGATGAGAATTCGAACGGAGCGTATACGCTTCGTCTACGGCGAATAGAGAACCTGATTTACGAGATTTATCAACTAACAAGCTATGGAACTAAAGAAGCATCAAATCAACAACTTTCTAGGGTTATTTCTTACCTAGAAATGCGGAGAAATCACCGGCAAAGTGATTGGAATACGCCGCTTAAGCATGTGCAGCAGCAGCAGGAAAAGCTCTCCCACCTTCTCTCACAAACTCTCACTTTCTCTCTCACTCTAGCTAGGGTTTCTAGCAAATTCGGATGGGTGAGAGAAGTCAGGGTTTCAAGCCCTTTTATAAGCTCAAATGTGCCCAAAACAGGCTTGGGAACAAAGTATACTTGAGGTATATCCAAATCGGGGCTGTTTCGGTCCAAAAGGGCATTTCTGGTGGTCCCCTGGTCGAATGCGATCGGACTTAAACTCATGCGTACCAGATATAGCACGTATTAAGTTTTCAGTCCGGCAGGGTTTGCAGATCGCGCGTGGTGGACCAGTTTCAGTTCAGCGGTCACCGCACGTAGATCAGGGTTGGAAGTCTCATAATAATAAATAAAAATTTTTCCTGATCCGAGGGTGTAATCTGGATGAATTCTGACGGTCAGAACGCTCAATACTGATGTGTCAAGTCGTGTGCCAGATTTGAATTTGAAATTCCAATTCTGTCCCTATTCGCGGTCTCTTCAGTCCGGGCTCAATGAAATAGTCTGTGATTATCGGTTTGACTTGATTTTCGAAATGATTGTCAAGTCCAGCTGGGTGGTTCTAACGGTCTAAGATAGGAAGTAACGGACTTTTGACGTGCGGTCTAAATCCAATACAAGAATTCAAAGTGGTCCAGAGAACAAACCCGCTTAGAGTTTGATCCGAGGTTATAGAGTATTGTAGAGTTGTTTGTTCTACTCGATTTGGGTCTTGTAGAACGTATTTAAAGTGATCAAGGACTGTTTCCCAGCTACTCCAGCGTTGCGCTAGCTAACTTACGCTAAATTTCCATAGGAATTAATCCTAAGTGGTTTCTTTGGCTATGAAATTGGGTTCTGAGCGATTTTTCAGATATTTTAATTGACCCATTGCCTAAGGACGTCAAATCCCAGATTTGCCAAAATCCGGGGTGTTACAATCTACCCCCCTTAAAACACAATGTCGTCCCTGACATTGGCAAAGAGCAAGGAGTACTTTTTCTAAGGAAGGTTCAAATCCTATTTAATAACCTAATCGTATGTATATCCGAACTCAAAGGTTTCGATCTTGGGCCAGTGGGAAAGAGGCCAACCACTCTTCCGCTGCGCCACTCTGATCGAACGATTGCGTTGACTGACCTAACTGGATTGGACTCAATACGTTCTACCCTCCTTAAAACTTGGTTTTACTTAAGGTTGAAGAATCTTAGCATCGATCCGTATATCGGAACGAGGCGCAACTTAGAGGCTATCCTTGACCTAAAATAAAAACAATCTTTCTCTACATGGTTTTCCTTGCTAATGATGCGTTCTATAGCATTGGTATCTATGATCATAGAGATGAGCCTAATCTCTATTGTGGTTAAGGTCAGGGCAGGTATGAATTGGTGACAAGATGTCGAATTCTCTACTGGCTTTAAGTCCTCGCCATCTCCCAAAGACACTGTGATCCCGTTCGGTTGTATGTGGTCGAGCCAACACGGAAGAAAAGTAGTATAGTGGGTCTGAGCCGGATACACAGACTTTCTGTCTAGCTAGGACAGAAGATTTATTGTATCAATTCTTAATCCGAGTCGATACCGATCTTCTGCTTGATCAGAGCATTGGATTTATTGGTAACCACTAGGATTAGGAAGTCGATTCAAACCGCGAATACATCGCTTACATGTAGTTCCTTTATTCCGCGTTCCCGAATGCAATAAGCCCTTGGGGAAGGAAATTCTAAGGGGCGTGCTAGTTTATTCTAAGTTCAATCTGAGGGAGTTATAAATGTTCCCTTAGAGTGTATGGTTCCTTCCTATGGGCAACAACAGAAGTCTATAAGTCATAAGGGGATCTATCGAAGGAAGGGAGTCCCATTCCAACCAAATCTAACCTACTATCCCTTAGCATATATAGGCCTTACACTGCCTAAGTCAACTAGTAGCCTAGTCTGTAACTCGATAGTTATAATCCAAAGCCTAAGTTTATACGTTAAATGGTTCCATACCATTTCTACTACAGGAAGTTGTTCTATTGCTTAGGGTCAAGATTATCTAAATAGAATCGGATTTCTTATGTCGTCAGACCCTTCAAGTCTAGGAGTTTTAACACTAGGACCAAAACACCAAGGGCCTATGAAACGAAACTACATTCCTAATCCCATGTTGGGATCGGGAGTGGCATGCTTTGTAGGAGGGTGGGTTGGGATAGGAGCTATTCGGGTTGCTTTACGCGACCCGAAATGCATTACAAACTCGATCGTGCGATTGAAATGAATATACTTCGCCTATTGGCGAATCTGGGATCCTAAAAATATTTCTAGACCCTTCTCGCACCCACCTAAGTCAAAGGAAGCGACAGCGTACGTCGCGTGACCATAACCCAGGCCCGGTTTAATCCAAATCATGCTCTGATACCATCTGTAACATCCCGAAAATCGGGGGGTCGAGTAAAAACCCAACTCCCGAGTTCCAAAATGTTATTTATGCAACATAGATATGTATGATTGAATGTTGTCTGTGATAACGCATTAAACATGAGTGAGATTAAGCTAGAGCAGCATATCATACTCCAGAGACGCTTAAATTAACAAGCGGAAGACTGTGATAGTATGTATAACATATATAAACTGTTGTATGCCTCCAGAGTGTGGATATGTTACCAGGTTATATACATACATGTATACTCCAAAAGTAGACAAAACGAATATACATGAGTGCGCTAAAAATATAAAATGACAAGTGTCAAAGTATCTAATCAACCTCCCTGTAATCCCGTCGATCAGAACACGCATAAAGGAGGGATCCTCTTCATCATCATCAAGTCCGGCTCCGCCTCACAGGCCGCGCCATCATCTGCAATCACAAAAAAGGTCTGGTGGGTGTCCACGAACACCGTCCCGTAACGTGGGAGTGAGTAGCTAACTCAGTGGAATAATAGAGCAAAGATTAACATGCTATCAAATCAATCACGCGATAATAGTAAAGCAGTAATTCAAACATTCCTAATACTGTTGTTAATGCAAGATGACATGACGTGATGTATGCCCTCACCGACGATCACCCTCATGCGGCAACATCTTACGACCGCGGCATGCCACACTCCCTAGAGTGCTCCACATCTTCCAGGCACATGCAATGCTATGGTGATATGATTTTCAAGTTGTTATTAGTCCATTCAAACAGCAGGATTGGGAAACTAAGGTACTTCCCTTGTATCAATCCCAACACAGATCCTGTCTAGGGTCGTCACTCCTAGTAATCTCATACGATGTATATTTCGTAGGTCGCTGCAAGGGCTGCCAGGGCTGTTGCACGCACTCGTTGCTCCGCTCCCTCATCACCTTATCAATACAGGCCTACTGTACTCTGCTGCAACGGAAGGAAGGTGTGGCATCTCTCAAACCTAAACGAGCTGAGAGAAGCCACACCTTCCTTCCGTTGCAGCAGAGTACAGTAGGCCTGTATTGATAAGGCGATGGGGGAGCGGAGCAACGAGTGCGTGCAACAGCCCTGACAGCCCTTGCAGCGACCTACGAAATATACATCGTATGAGATTACTAGGAGTGACGACCCTAGACAGGATCTGTGTTGGGATTGATACAAGAGAAGTACCTTAGTTTCCCAATCCTGCTGTTTGAATGGACTAATAACAACTTGGAAATCATATCACCATAGCATTGCATGTGCCTGGAAGATGTGGAGCACTCTAGGGAGTGTGGAATGCTGCGGTCGTAAGATGTTGCCGCATGAGGGTGATCGTCGGTGAGGGCATACATCACGTCATGTCATCTTGCATTAACAACAGTATTAGGAATGTTTGAATTACTGCTTTACTATTATCGCGTGATTGATTTGATAACATGTTAATCTTTGCTCTATTATTCCACTGAGTTAGCTACTCACTCCCACGTTACGGGACGGTGTTCCTGGACACCCACCAGACCTTTTTTGTGATTGCAGATGATGGCGCGGCCTGTGAGGCGGAGCCGGACTTGATGATGAGGAGGAGGATCCCTCCTTTATGCGTGTTCTGATCGACGGGATTACAGGGAGGTTGATTAGATACTTTGACACTTGTCATTTTATATTTTTAGCGCACTCATGTATATTCGTTTTGTCTACTTTTGGAGTATACATGTATGTATATAACCTGGTAACATATCCACACTCTGGAGGCATACAACAGTTTATATATGTTATACATACTATCACAGTCTTCCGCTTGTTAATTTAACCGTCTCTGGAGTATGATATGCTGCTCTAGCTTAATCTCACTCATGTTTAATGCGTTATCACAGACAACATTCAATCATACATATCTATGTTGCATAAATAACATTTTGGAACTCGGGAGTTGGGTTTTTGCTCGACCCCCCGATTTTCGGGATGTTACACCTACCCTTTAGATGATGGGAAAAACACAAAATATCAAATTTATCCCAATCAGGTGGGCCATGTCTATGTGGGACCCACCTTGATGACATATCCATGCCATCCATCCAGTGTCCAGGGACACTAGACGTGGTTGTTGGAGTGTAAATGTGCACTGGGTGTACTAATAGACAAAAAAAAAATATACTTGGCTTTAAGGCTTTTGGGTGGGCCAGTCATACAGGCCCCACCTTGATGTATGAATCTTATTCATGCCATCCATCCTATTTCCCAACTGATTTTAGGTGTTGAGCCGAAAGATGAGGCCAATCCGACTATCTAGCGGACCATAGCATAGAAAACAATGTTTGTACCATTGAAATCCACCCTAATGCTTTTGTACCCTAAAATATATCGAATATTGGGCTTGATGGGTCTATCTTGGGCCATAAAAACCAACGGCTGGGTCGGATTCCCTTGATGTGGGCCCCACCTAAGAAAAACTGTGAAAAAACTCCTTTTAAAAAAAAAAATATACACGTGTAGTGCCTGTATATGTGTAGTTCCTGCTGCTACTGACGCTGTAGCAGGACGCTGCTATGTTAGGCGATGGGCAAGGGTCCCAGCCATGGGCCCCACCATGATGTGTGCTGATCATCAAAATCGTTCATTTGTTGGGTACCCTTTGGGACAGTGGGCCCCCCAAAAATCAATCGTATGTGGAACTCTAGTGGCCCACACTATAGGAAACAGTGATGATTGAGCATCTGCCATTGAAACCCTTTTTGGGTCAGAGAAGTTTTGGATCCTTATGAAGTTTGTTTTTCCACTGCATCCGGGTCCGTGTGACATTATTAACCAATTGGATGGCAAATAAATGTTATGGTGGCCTCACGTGGGACCCACCAATGATGTACGTGTTTTATTCACACTGTCCATGGCGCTGGACGGTGGGACCCCCAATGATGTATGTGTTCTCTCCACACCGTCCATCCTTATGGGACCCACCATGATGCATGTGTTGTATCCAAACCGTCCAACCATTTTGAAAGATCATTTAAGGCTTGAGGCACAATGAGACAAATCTAGTTATCTAGCGGGCCACTGCTGGTAATAGTGGTGAATTGAACGTCTACCATTGAAACTCCCCTGGTCTAGAGGTTTTGGATAAATATAAAATATATTTATTTATTTTTATTAGGTCTTTGTGACCTTATCGACTATTTGGATGGAAATGAAATGTTATGGTGGGCCTTGGGGATTTCAATGGTGGAAATAATTATCATTACTTATATTTGGGTGTGGCCCATTTAATATACATAGGGCCCATTGGTGTAGCCCATTTGATATACATATAGCCCATGTGATGTGGCCCACTTGCCAAATGAGGACCCATTGTGATGTATTCAAGGCCCATGGGTTATATCCCATTGCAATGTACATAAGGCCCATTGGTGTGGCCCATTGATGCGGCCTACTTAATGAATATAAGGCCCATGTGATATGGCCCATTTGATGTATCTAAGGCCCATGGGTCAAGGCCCAACAGGATGTACTTAAGGTCCATTGTAATGTGTGATTCCACCATGGTTTGTGTAATAATATTTATGGGGGGCCATGCCTTGGGAGCAATGATGGTTTGACGTCCACATTGTAAGGATAATTGTAACACTCCGGATTTTTACCAACCTGGGGTTAGACGTCCTTAGGCAATGGGTGAACCATAGCACCTTGGTAACCTTTCAGAACCCAATTCCAAAGTCAAATAAATCACTTAGGATTAATTCCTTTAGAAAATAAGCGTAAGTTAACTAGCGCTACGTTAGATTAGCTGTGAAATTGTCCCTAATCACTTTAAATACGTTCTGCAAGACCCAAAACTTGTAGAACCAATGACGCTATCTTACCCTGAAATCTAGGATCAAACTCTAAACCGGTTTGTTCCCAGGAACTCTTTGAAACCTTTTATTGGATCTAGAACGCGCGTCGAAAGTCCGATATCTACAATCTTAGACCGTTATGACCGCTTGGCTGGACTTGACAATCGTTTCAAAAATCAAGCCCAACCGATGTTCTGAAGCTATTTCATTGAGCCTGGAGTGAAAAGAGTGAGAAAGAGTAAAGATTTGAAAATTTAATTCGAAATCTGGCACATGTCGTTGCGCGTTATTATTAAGCGTTCTGACCGGCAGAAGTCAGACAAATTTCACCCTCGGATCAGAAAAAATTTCTCTTTCATGTCATGAGACTCGTAGACTTGATTTAGGTACGATGATCGCTGAACTGAAACTGGACCGCCACGTGCGATCTGGGAACTCTACTGGTCTGAAAACTTGGTGTGAACAACATCCAGTGACCATGAGCTTAAGTCCGATCGCGTTCGGCAAGGGGACCTCTCGAAACACCCTTTTGGATTGAAAAAGTCCAGATTTGGTTATAACTTAAGTATACATTTGTCCCATGTCTATTTAGGTAAGATTTTAGGCTATATAAGGGCCTTAAACCCTCACATATCTCTCCCATCCGAATTTGCTTAAAACCCTAGAAAAAGAAGAGAGAGAGAAAGAGAGAGATTGTGGAGAGTTGTGAGAGAATCTCCCCGCCACTTCAACTAGCTTCTACACGTGTTTATCCACCGCCTTCAAATCACTTTCCCGGTGATTCTAACTCACTTTTAGGTAAGAAAAACCCTAACCAATTGCTGTTTTAGGGATTCCTTTGATACTTTAGCGATGTAGCTTACGTATCTTGTGCATTAGGTCGCCATAGCGCCGTTGACGAAGCGTAGAAATTCTGTTCGAATCGATACACGTCTAAGGCGAAAGGTGAGGATTCTAGATGCTTTGATTGACTGATTTCAAAGCTTTCAATGTCGTTTAATAGCAGATTGTTGATGAGAACGTCGCTTGACATGTAAAACATGCTATCCATTTTCTGTTTCGACTGCGTACGAGAAATATGAATTTAGGGTATTTTAGGTATTTGTAGGAAATACTATTTACGTCCATATTTTGCTGAAATGATTGCCATGGCTATTTGTTATGTTATGATATTAGGAATGCGTGTATGATCGGTTTGGCGAAGAGATTCGCCCTAATGCGCACTTTGGGTTGACATACGCTATGTAGGCTAAAGAGTGTAAACTAAGTATTTGTATAAATGTTTGTATTAGTATGTATTGAGTAAATGGTGTTGTGAATTAGTTTTGAGATTGAATTCTCAATTAATAGGCTGATGTATATGATTTCCACCATGTTGGCTATATGAAATGATTTCATTATATATATGAAATGCATGTGTTGGTTGATTTTCTTATGTAGTATGTTATAACATGTGTCAATATGCTTGGATTGTTTATATTTATTTCTGTTACTCACATATGCTTACTGATGTTGATACATAAATGCTTGGGGCTATGACCTAGTTCAGGCAGTCGGTAATGGATTGAATTCGTGGTTGGCATCTATTTTCCACGAAGGACGCGTCGATGAACGTGAGTCGTGTCTTGGGCAGACGACAGTGGTTAGGCCACACGAAGTGTTTTATGCACTTCATGTCGCTCAACTTGAGATGTGCCCGTACTAGTCGAGCCCGTCAAGTAACCCGACTGGCCATTGTATGTTCACCATGTATGAGTCATAACTGCTTGAACCTAGGGTACTGAACTTACCATTAAAAATTCTATCAACCATGGTTCCTTGATCCATAAAGACTCATGAGCCGGGCATGGTGGTATGGGACACTGTGTTCGAGCTGTCGGCCTACGCTAGGGCCACAAACCTCCCCGTAGTGACCAGTGAGCACCATTAACTCGTGAGCCAATTGTGGTGGTATGGGACACTACATTCGAGCTGTCGGCCTACACTGATTGGTGATGAGCCCTTTGTAGTGACCTCGAGCGTATTCTGAGTCTACGGGAGGCGACGAACCTTCTGTAGCGACAAGAGTACATTAGGCCTGTATTGATAAGGTGATGGGGGAGCGGTGCAACGAGTGAGAGCAACAGCCCTGACAGCCCTTACAGCGACCTACAAATATAGCATCGTATGAGATTACTAGGAGTGACGACCCTAGACAAGATCTATGTTGGGATTGATAATAGGAAGGTACCTTAGTTTCCTAATACTGCTGTATGAATGGACTAATAACAACCCGGTAATCATATCCACATCGCACTGCATGTGCCTGGAAGATTGGAGCACTGTGGGAAGAAAGCATGCCACGGGCGTAAGATGGTGCCGTATGAGGGAGAATGTGGGTGAGGGCATCCATCATGTCATTTCATGTATGCATTAACAACATCGTGATTGATTTGATAACATGCTAATCTTTGCTCTATGATTTCACTGAGTTAATTACTCACTCCCACGTTACGGGATGGTGTTCCGGACACCCACCAGTTCCTATTTTAGTTTCAGATGATGGCGCTGCTTGTGAAGAGGAGCCGGACTTGATGAGGAGGAGGAGGATCCCTCCTTTATGCGTGTTCTGATCGACGGGATTACAGGAAGGTTGATTAGACGCCTTGACACTTGTCATTTTTTTTTTTTGGAGCACTTATGTATATTCTTTTCTTTCCATTTTTGGAGTATACATATATTTAATTAACCTGGTAACATGTTCACACTCTGGAGACTTACAATTAATTAGATATTTTATGTATCTATCACTGTCTTCCGCTTGCTAATTTAACTGTCTTTGGAGTATGATATGTTGTTTTGGCTTAGTCTCAATCTTGTTTAATGTCATTCTACAGACAACATGCATTTATCATTATCTATGTTGCATAAGTGACGTTCTGGAACTCGGGAGTTGGGTTTCTACCCGACCCCTGATTTTTGGGGTGTTACAATAATGTTGGTTAAATATCCTCATTATGACCCTCCCTAAGGCCCATTGATAGGCCCATACTTACTATGTGTAGGCCGTCTAGGCCCATCTTCATTGTGAAGATAGTTCATCACCATATAACATGCTTATTATAACTTCATGATTCATGCCCATACGCATCATATGTATACATGATATGAG
This sequence comes from Magnolia kwangsiensis, assembly GCA_037074715.1. NCBI lineage: Eukaryota > Viridiplantae > Streptophyta > Magnoliopsida > Magnoliales > Magnoliaceae > Magnolia > Magnolia kwangsiensis. The sequence continues at coordinate 60,550,376 of CM073583.1, read as the reverse complement.
GAATGTTTGATCATAGCATAAGCCATTGGGCTGAGACATTTACAGGACTCCTTATGAGACAGAGTGTAACGCCACGATTTTCGAGACCCGAGTATGCCACTATGACCTTGAAAACCTAGATGTTAACTGATAAACAAAAGGATAACTAACACAATCAAAGTGCGATTAACGGAACCAAGCGTAGTATAATTAAAACTCAAGTAGTAACAATATCCTGGGCCACTTAGCTAGGGCTCGTATACAAAATCTCAAATCCCAAAATGAACTAAAATGATAATAAGCAAATAGTCTACTGATTTAATCCAAAATAAGTAGCCGTCTCCTCGTACGGCTCCTCATTGTAAGGCTCTTCCTCGATTACAGCTGTCTCCTACTCCACCGTAAGTCCATCTATCCCTGTATCATCTGTACGGTTGAATATTGATGAATGAGTGGCTAGCTCAATGTGATCTCCCCTTACGATTACACACCGCTGCCCTAAACAAGGAATAATATAAAAGCACACAAGCAATCCAAAACACGGTATATGCAATCTTATTAAATGCATGGATGCATGAATGCAATGTCAACCCGGAAAAAACATCCATACGGCCTATGTCCCAGTTAAAACATCCAGACGGACATTGGGGTCGACACCCATGGATGTGATTGGTCGTCAGCGCAACACTCGGTGTAATCGCATGGGCATGAGGATCCGAGTCATCATCATAAATCGATCAGCTGGTCATTAGCGTAACACTCGGCGTAATCGCATGGGCATAATGATCCAAGCCATCGTAGTATGCTATGCATGCATGATTTGTCAGCCCATTATTAGTCCAATTGCAATCAACCATTTTAAAATAAGATCACAGTCGCTGCGGGGATCGCAAGGCCCAACGTAGGCCGACGACTCGGGCATAGTGTCCCATTCCACCACCCCAGCCCATGAAGCTACCGTCTTAGGGTGTGTGTAGTACCGACTAACATGTGGTCAATCAATTTAACATAAAAGGGGCCACCATCAATGCCGACTAGGGGTGAAATGTTGAAATTACCAAATGTGATGATTAAACATGACGACATGAATGGTGCAAAGACGAGTAAATAACGGTATTTAGAAATGTTGTAAGGTTCATCCCAAGTTAATCTAGTGAAATCCCACATGGATGGTAAACCCCATGGTCAAACACTACAACCAAAACCTCCATGTCAAGGGCCTACTTTGGTCACAACTAGTCTAGTTACACCTGGGACTTCCCATGGAGAGGTTTTAGCAACATGTGTGTCATAACAACATATATCACCATGTGAAAGGGGAATAAGGAACAATACCTATATTCGTATCGATATACAACAACTGAATTCGCATAAGATACATGACATAAATAACTGGATTATTCACTTAGGCAGTTGAGAAAATCAAGAATCTAAACACTAATAAGCATGAGAATTATCATGTTAAACAGATAAATTAAGTAAATATAGTTTATTTCTACATGCTGTTTATCATTAGTCTAGTTAGCCATTTACACTAATAAAGCTACTATTTCTGGTCTTGTTAGGAATGGAAAGCTTAAGGGAGGAAAATCATTACCAAACAAAGCGTAGAATGCTCATAGAGGCTAGTTTCCTTGAGAAGATGATGTATTTATCCTCATTAGTCAATGTGCCATGAGTTTTAATACATGAGGGACGGAAATCCCTACCCAATGCTGTTTTAGACTATAACTAAGGGCGATTAAGCCCACCAACTTGTGGTCCTATTAGATTGGGCCCAATTAGGGGGTGAGGCCTCACAGCAATGTTCTGCGGTGAGAGACCCACCTGACGTTGGAGTGGGGCCCACTAGTGGTGTAGGCCCACCATATACACGACCCAAGGCAGCTGGACGTGGAAAACACAATTTAAGGTGGAGTCCACAGAGCCTATTGACATGCTACACTGCAAGTGTACCCACAGGACTGGCTGACGTACATCCATCATTTCAGGCCTCACACCTCACGTGTGTACAACATGTAGGGTGGGTCCCACCCGCTGGAAAAACAGGTGAACCGCGAGGACATGCATCAAGGTGGACAACGTCCAGTTCCCGGACGGTCCACATTCAACACACACAAAGTGGGCCCACCACGTTCTCATTTATTAAGGAATAGTAGCTCTACGTTGAGTCCAGTGACTCAATGTGTTGAATATGGGATGGTCCACCATGATGCATGTCCAGCGGCTCATGTGGCCAAGTCCAAAGACCCGTGTGAGCCCACCACTATGTATGGTGGGGCCCCCCCTTCTGAGCTTCCCAACTGCTGCAGCCCACTGAGGTTTAAATCTTAGGTGCGGCCCACTTGCAGCTTGCTGTAGCCGGCCCATCCTGGGCTGATTCTAGGTCCAACACTGGGCTGAATTTCAGTCCAGAACCCAGTCTAGTGCAACCCCTCTTGAGGGCAGACATTGGCCCAAGTCACTACTCATCTAAGGCCTTGCAATCAGTCCAACAAGGGACCCATTCCAGTACATGTCATAGCTGATCACAGCCCTTGATTGAAGGCTTGATCAGGGACCAACTGTAGGCCCGAAATCAGCGCCACCGGCCAATAGTGCAGCCCGTCTGCGTGTTGGCGAGGCCCATTACCAGTGCGGCCTACCTGCATTTGGTGAGGCCCATGTCCTACGCTGCTAACCAGCATGCAGTCGTGCATGAATGGCTTTCTCGCTGCGGGCCATTTTCAGAGACCGTCTCTGGCCTTGATTTCTGGCTTAAACAAAACCCCATTGGAGGGTTGATCCCACTGTCTATCTGCGGCCAAACCCTGATCACTATCATGGCCCGTTGTCAGCTTCAACAATGCTCCCGTTCTACCCTGTCTGTGGCCTGACGCTTGCCCATTGTTTGGCAGGGTCTTGGCCCGAACTGGGTGCTGCAATAGTATCAGACTTCACACCAAAAAGGAGCCATGGGTCGGCTCAGTTCTGGTCCAGAATAGGGACACTTTGCTTAGCAAACTTCTCAGTCCGTCTCACAGTCATTGTCTGGCTTGGGGTCGGATTAAACAATGTCAGTTCCTATCATTGTTTTGGGCATGATCTAGGCCATTACTTGGCTGGATTTCGACCTTAACTACGGCCTGATATTGGCATGAAACCATGACCATTGCTTGGCCAGATTCCACCCCATATATGAGCCCTGCTTGAGAGCTATTCCTAGCTCCAACCATGGCCTGATTAAAAACACGTTTCCCGCTTTAAACAAAGATCCATTTAGGTTAAAACATGGCCATCATTCGGTCATGGTTTTAGCCCACACAGAGTCCGGATAAAACCTTGTTTCCCAGCCTATACTGTAGCCATTAAAAAGGTTGGTTGGGTTTTAGTGAAGTGACGGTCAGGGTGGCCCTGCTCAGTGGTAGAATCCAGCTGAGTTTTATGCTATATATACAGGTTAAGGGAGGGACTGGAGATTACCTGGACTTCTTCCTCTTCTCGGGAATGGAGTTTCCCTAACCTGAACTGACGCAACTCGACCCGAGTTCTGTTGGGTTGTGTTGATGCAGTGCGGGCGTTGGGTGCTCGGCGTATACAGCCTTCAATCACCCTTTCTCTCTCTTATCTCCCTCTCTCAAGTCGACTCGACCGGGCTGTACTGACTCGACTCAACCTGCATGGGTCGGGTCGACACAGTGTGGCACCAGGTTTGTCTCTCTCTCCCTCTCACACTCTCAGCTCCCAACCCTCTATTTCTTCTACACACTCTTTCCTCCCCTCTTTCTCTCTCTTCACGTCAATCCCAAGGGCTACAGTGCCCTTTTATAGCCGAGGGAGAGAGAGCAGGAACGGTGGATATTTTTCCCCACAGGGAACGTTCAAGATTACGCCAGGTGTTGTCCTTCCCAGAGGGGAAAGTCGCCTCTCTCTCTTTCCTCTCACAGGCCGTGCTTGGCCATTTTCGGTAAAGGAAAAGCATGCCTCCAACGGACAGGTGGACGGTTGGGGTTGCACGATCGGGCGAATTGTGAACCGTCCAAGCAAATCTAGATGGGTTCCACCTGGCGCGGATATCTGCCATGTGTAACACAACGGATGTTGAGACCTATCTTTCTCGTCCATTTACAACGGCTCAAGAGGCTATACGGTTTTGTTAAGCCGAGCCCCGTAGAGAAAGTGAACGGTTCAGATGGCTCGAAAAGTGGCCAGTGGGCCACCTTGGGGCTTGAAGATCCCACTTTCAAATTTTAAAAATGGCGGGAGAAAACATTTATCTTGTTCTTCTAATAGGACTCGGTCAAATGCCATTTGACCGAGCCAGTGGTTCCAGTGCATCTCGTGTCCAAACATTCTCAGTGCACACACATTGTATAGGGGCCCACTACGACATTAGCAACATGATCCACTCCGTCCATTTGCATTGGGGGACACTATACGGGGATCTTGGTCCATTTTGGGTCGATGGTGAGCCCTAGGTGGGCCATGACATGCTTCTTTGGGCTATTATTAGCCCATATGACGCGATCTATATATCGGGTGGGCCTGATACTTGTTTTTAACGGTTAATATAAGGTACTAGTCATGGTGAAGGCCTGATTTGTCATCAACTAACTCTCATGTGTTGGTGGTAAGTGTGTTGTAACAGTATCCATTGATGTAGTGGTTCCAACTTAGAGTGTTCGGATAACCTCACCCTCTTGAATATTGTAGGGCACGTTATGGCTCCGGGAGACCTGGATGGCTGGCCTTACTTTCGAGCGGAATTCACGTCCTATAGATGTCATGTTCAAGCTAGTTGATTTATCCATTCTGATTTGAGCTGATGTAGATTTTAAAAAGGTAACACCCGTGTACCTATGGTATGGGGTGTTACATTCTACCCTCCTAAAAAAAAAAATCATCCTCAAAATTACCTACGGTGTGTCAACGAATTGGTGAGGGTACTTTTCCCTGACTTCTGCTTCTCGCTCCCACGTCGCTTCTTCTTCCTCGTGATGCGACCAAAGAATCTTGACCAGAGGTATAGTATTCGTCCGTAAGACCTGCTCCTTATGGTCCAAGATCCGGATAGGTTCCTCGGTGTAAGAGGCGTTATCTGTCAACTTGATCTACTCCCTGCTAATGATGTGTGACTCATTAGGTGTATACTTTTTCAACATAGATATATGAAAGACGTTGTGAATACAGGTCAGTGCAGTAGGTAGTGCAAGACGGTATGCCACGACTTCCACATGATCCAAAATCTCGAAAGGACCGATGAAACGCATTGCTAGCTTCCCCTTCTGTCCGAATCTCATCAGACCCTTCAAGGGTGACACCTTCAAGAATACATGATTGTCAGCTGCGAATTTTAGGTCGCGACGTCGATTGTTCGGATAACTCTTCTGTCTGCTCTGGGCAGTATGCATACGTTTTCTGACCATGTCAATGGCGTGAGTAGTAGCCTGAACCAGCTCTTGACCCAACAAGCTTCTTTCTCTGATTTCTGCCCAACACTAAGGGGCTCGACAAGGGCGACCATAGAGAGCCTCATACGGTGTCATGTCAATGCTGGACTGGAAACTGTTATTGTATGCGAACTCTGCCAGTGTCAGGTGATCGTCCCAGTTGCCTTGAAAGTTCAGGATGCACGCTCTCAGCATATCCTCCAGAATTTAATTTACCTGTTTAGTTTTTCCATCTGTCTGAGGGTGAAACGCCATACTGAACTTGAGTTCTATGCCTAATTCTTCCTGCAGCCTCGTCCAGAAGGCAAAAGTAAATTTGGAGTCTTGATCTGATATAATTCTCATGGAACTCCGTAGGATCGCATGACTTCTCGAATATATAACCTTGCCAAACTATCGGTATAATCTGTCATGCGAATCGGGAGGAATCTGCGGTTTTTGTCAACCGGTCAACAATGACCCAGATCGAGTCGTGTTTCCTCTGCGTCCTAGGAAGACCAGATATGAAGGCCATAGAAATGTTGTCCCATTTCCATTCAGCTAAGGGCAGTGGCTAAAGGAGACCAGCTAGGTTACGATGTTTGGCCTTGATCTTTTGACACACCATGCATTTCACCACAAAGTCGGCAATATCCCTTTTCATATTGTTCCACCAGTACTATCTTTTAACATCGTTGTACATCTTGGTACTTCCTGGGTGGATAACTAAATTAGAATGATTGGCTTTTACCATTACTTCATTACTCAATTTGGCATTGTTTGGGAGACATACTCGTCCCTGATACCAAAGATCGCCGTCGTTACCAACCCTCCAGTCAAGTGTCTCTTCATTCTTACACCTTTCTTTCATCTTGACGAGCCATTCATCCTGGTCTTGTGCGGAGATCATGTGTTGGACCAGGCTTGGCTTTGCAGTTAATAGAGCCACATACGCATCAGGTTCGTCAAGGGTGAGCTGGATATCGAAGTCCTATACGAATTCCATCATTTCTCATTCCTTGATCATTAGGGTGGCTACTAGCTCATGCTTCTTCTTCTGACTTAGAGCGTCGGCCATAGAGTTTTCCTTACCAGGGTGGTATTAGATATCAAAGTGGAAGTCCTTAAGTGTCTCCATCCACTGTCATTGGTGCATATTCAAATCTTTCTACGTGAATATGTATTTCAGGCTCTTGCGATCGCAAAATAACTGAAAATCTTCTCTGTGTAAGTAATGCCTCCATATCTTTAAGGTAAATACTACAGCTGCCAATTCCAGGTCATAAGTCGGGTAGTTCTCCTCGTGCTTCTACAATTGACGAGAGGCGTAGGCGATCACTTTGTCATTCTACATCAGAAAGCAACCAAGGCCCAGCTTCAAGGCATCGCTATATACCACAAACTTCTCCCCTTCTTGTGGGAGAGTGAGCGTCGGTGCAGAAGTTAATCTCATCTTCAACTCCTGGAATGCTGCCACTACATTCTCATCCCATGTGAATCGAGCGTTCTTCTTTGTTAGTTGATTGAGAGGCCGTGCAATTCTAGAGAATTCCTTAATAAAATGTCGGTAATACTCAGCCAGGACTAGGAAACTCTGAACTTTGGTCACTGTAGTGGGCTGCTTCCACTTGGATACTACTTCCACCTTTGCTGGATCAACCACTATTCCTTTTGCCTTTAATATGTGTCCTAAGAATTTCACTTCCTACTCCCAAAACTCGCATTTAGATAACTTGGCATCTTTCAGCGTACTTAGAACCGTACACCGGTGCTGTTCATGCTCCTCTTAGCTCTGGGAGTAGATCGAGATGTCATCGATGAACACGGTTATGAAGCAGTCCAGGTAAGGCACAAAAACTTGGTTCATCAAGTCCATAAAAACTGCCGGAGAATTCGTGAGACCGAAAAACATCACTAGGAACTCGTAATGCCCATAACGAGTTCTGAAGGCAGTCTTCGGGATGTCCTCATCTTTAATCCTCAACTAGTGATATCCCGAATGCAGATCTATTTTGGAGAAGTACTTTGCATCTTTCAACTGATCAAATAGATCATCGATACATGATAGGGGATATCTGTTCTTGATCATTACATCGTTCAGTCTCCTGTAGTCTATATAGAGACGCATCGACATGTCCTTCTTCTTGACAAAGAGGACCGGTGCTCCCTAAGAAGAAATGCTTGGACGGATAAAGCCCTGGGCTAACAGCTCATCAATCTAACTCCTCAACTCCACTATCTTGCAAGGAGGCATGCAAAATGGAGGGAGTGATATAGGAGCAGTCCTTGGCTTGAGGTCAATGCAGAAATCTATAGCCCTTTAGGGGGTAGCCCTGGTATTTCTTAAAATACTTCGGGGAAGTCTCGGACTACTTGTATTTGCTTGATGGTGTCTTCCACTAACTCAGCTTCCTCCAGAGCCTGTAGGCTCTCGAATTCTCGGCATCCGCCCCTGCCTTTCAAGGTGAAAGAGGCTTGTCCTAGGATGGAATAGTCACTATTTTGTCGCGATAATCCATGACCGCACGCACCAATTTAAGCCAGTCCATCCTAAGGATGACATCAAATTTCCTGACAAGCATGAAAATTAGGTCTACAGCAACCTCGCAAGTTGCGAGAGTGATGGGACATGCTCTACATACTTTATCAGTTTCCACAAACTTGCCCATAGGGGATGCTATAACTAAGGGTACATGCATCCTAGTGGTGTTCAATGCTAGTCTAGATGCAATAACAGAATCAATAAATGATAGAGTTGCACTGAAATCGAAAAGAGTTAGTACAGGGGTACCATTAATATGGGTTGTGCCATGAATAGTCTGAAGAGGGTCCTGCTTGGCCTCTGTGGCAGCAACAGCATATACTTATGCTGGGGGAGCCCTCTGCTGAACCGGGGGTCCCTGCCTGGGCTACTGAGGCCTAGGCGCTGCCCTTGCTGCTCCCTGATTTTGTGGTGGTCGGTTCCCCCGAGGCGAAATGCCCTGATCTCGCATCCTCTGAAAGCAATTCTGGGTGTTGTGGTTTGTCTTTCCGCAATAACTGCAGCCCCCGCCAGAGGGCAAAGGGGACGCTCGCGCGATCAGTGGTCTGAGTCTTCCTGAAGGGACAGGCGGGACAGGAGGAGGCTGTTTTGGTCAGAACGGGGCATCTCGAGCTGGTAGGCAGGAGCAGATGGTGCGCTCAAAGTCTTTTTCCACCCGCATTACTTTATCCACCAATTCCGGGAAGTCCCCGAAATCCCAGGTGCATAGACTGGATTGTATCCCGGGCTTAAGTCCTTTCTTGAACTTCTCCATTTTGTACTCCTCGTCCTCGAGGGTCTTCGTTACATATCATGATAGCTCATCAAACTTTTCCTCGTACTAGGCGACCATCAGATTTTCCTGTTCCAACTATAGGAATTGAGCTATCTTCTCGCTTCAGCATAACCGTGGAAAATACTTCTCTAAGAACTTTGTCCTGAAGCCAGCCCAAGTCCAGGCATAACTAACTGGCACCCCTCTCTAAACGTCGACCGTGTGAGTCTGACGTGACCGCGTCACAGGTGGCATGACTTCATGCAAGATTACATTTTCATGCTTCAAGAATAGAAGTGAGAAGAACGGTTCCTAGCTAGTGTGAAGCATTATAAGGGGAGAATTTGATAGTTTACATGGCGAGGGAGTTCATCCTTTAGTTAATACTTTTGGTTTGGATTTTTTAAGGGAGCTAAGGTTTTTTCTATTATTTATTTCTAAGTTTGTTATTTCCCTGGGGATCCTAGGTGATTCAAACACTAAGTCTTTCCTAACTAGTAGGGATCTCTTCATAAGTTCAAATTTTCATTATTGTTAATGCCTAAGGAGCTTAAGTGTTTTTTTATTTATATGTTCATTCATCCCAGTTATTCTCCTAAGGGAAAGTTTCTAAGTTCTGCCTAAGTTAATCTCTTAAGGTTCATATGTTGTCCCCACAACTAGGCTGTCTCATACTTTGCTTTGATACCGACTTGTAACGCCCCGGCTTCCGAGACGCGAGTATGCCACTCTGACCTTGAAAACCTGGATGTTAATTGATAAACAAAAGGAAAATCAACCCAAGAAAAGTGCGATCAATGGAACCAAGCGTAGTATAATTAAAACTCAAGCAATAACAATATCTCGGGCCACTCAGCTGGGGCCCATATACAAAACCTCAATTTTCAAAATGAACTAAAATGATAATAAGCAAATAGTCTACTGATTTAATCCAAAATAAGTAGCCGTCTCCTTGTACAGCTACTCATTGTAAGGATCTTTCTCAATTTCAGCGGTCTCATGCTCCGCCGTAAGTCCATCTATTCTTGTATCCTCTGTACGGTTGAATATTGATGAATGAGTGGCTAACTCAGTGTGATCTCTCCTCAAGATTACACACTGCCGCCCTAAACAAGGAAAATCATAAAAGCACACAAGCAATTTAAAACATAGTATATGAAGTCTTATTAAATGCATGGATGTATGAATGTAACGTCAGCCTGGGGAAAACATCCAAACGGCTTGTCCCGGGTAAAAAATCCAGACTAACATTGGGGTCGTCACCTATGGATGTGACTGGTCGTCAATGCAACACTCGACATAATTGCATGGGCATGAGGATTTGAGTCATCATCATAAATCGATCGACTGGCCATAAGCACAATACTCGACATAATCACATGGGCATAATGATCCAAGCCATTATAGTATGCATGCATGCATGATTTTCCAGCCCATTATTAGTCTAATTGCAATCAGCCATTTTTAAATAAGCTCATAGTCACTACGGGGAGCGCAGGTCCCAGCGTAGGCCGATGGCATGGGCATAGTGTCTCATACCACCATCCTCGGCCCATAAGGCTACCATCTTAGGGTGTGTGTAGTACCGACTAACATGTGGTTAATTAATTTAACATAAAGGGGGTCACCACCAATGCCGACTGGGGTGAAATGTTGAAATTACCAAATGTAGAGATTAAAAATGATGGCATGAATGGTGCAAAGACGAGTAAACAATGGTACTTAGAAGGGTTGTAAAGTTCATCCCAAGTCAATCAGGTGAAACCCTACATGGATGGTAAACCCCATGGTTAAACACTACAACCAAAACCTCCGTGTCAGGGGCATACTTAGGTCATAACTAGTCTAGTTACATCCCAAGCATGGACTCTCCTTTGCTGGGATTTTCCATGGAGAGGTTTTAGCAACATGTGTGTCATAGCAACATATATCACCATGTGAAAGGGGAATAAGGAATAATACCTATATTCATATCAATATACAACAACTGAATTCGCATACGATATATGACATAAATAACTGAATTATCCACTTAGGCAGTTCAGAGAATCAAGAATCTAAACACTTGTAAGCATGAGAATTATCATGTTAAACAGATAAATCAAGTAAATATAGTTTATTTCCACACGCAGTTTATCATTAGTCTAGTTAGCCATTTACACTAATAAAGCTACTATTTCTAGTCTGGTTAGGGATGGAAAGCTTAAAGGGAGGAAAATCATCACCAGACAAGGTGTAGAATGCTCCTAGAGGCAAGTTTCCTTAAGAAGATGATGTATTTACGCCACTCGCGTAACTTCCTATACAAATTTATCCTCATTAGTCAATGTGCCACAAGTTTTAATTCATGAGGGTTAGAAGGCCCTACCCAAAGTTGTTTTAAACTATAACCAAGGGAAATTAACCCCACCAACTTGTTGTCTTATTAGATTGGGCCCAACTAGGGAGTGTGGCCCGACAACAATGTTCTGCTATGAGAGACCCACCTGACGTTGGAGTGGGGACCACTAGTGGTGTAGCCCCACCATATACACGGCCCAAGGTGGGCGGATGTGGAAAACACAATTTAAGGTGGAGTCCACAAAGCCTGTTGACTTGCTACACTGCAAGTGTACCCACAGGACTGGCTGGCGTGCATCCATCATTTCAGGCCTCACACCTCACGTGTGTACAACATGTAGGGTGGGCCCCACCCATTGGCAAAACAGGTGAACGGAGAGGACACGCATCAAGGTAGACCATGTCCAAGTCCTAGATGATCCACATTCAACACACACAAAGTGGGTTTCTCCTGGATCACAAATATATGATTCATATGCCAACGTGGGTCCCTCATGGGGCACACCACATTCACATACATAAAGGTATAACGGCTCTACATTGAGTCTAGGGCTTAATGTGTTGAATATGGGATGGTCCATCTCATGCAACCCATCAGTGACTCATGTGGCCCAGTCTAAAGACCCATGTGAGCCCACCACTATGTATGGTGGGGCCCCCCTTCGGGGCTTCCCAACTACCGCAGCCCACTGAGGTTTAAATCTCAAGTGTGGCCCCCTTGCAGCTTGTCATAGCCGGCCCATCCTAGGATGATTCTAGGTCCAACACTGAGCTAAATTTCAGTCCAGAACCCAGTCGAATGCAACCCCTCTCGAGGACAAACATGAAATAGCGGTGAAGACTGGAATATGCCAATATGTCCTAGAGGGGGGTGAATAGGAGTTTTTAAAGTTTTTACAATGTATTTAAAAATCCTATTGCACTAATCCTAACAATAAGCACATATTAGGATTACTTAAAAGTAACTCTATTGGCTTCTAAGCCGAGTAGAGGATCCAATCACAAACAATTTAAGAAGTGAAAAAAATATAACTTAGTTCATGATGGAAATGACTTGTGTAAGTGTGTGAGGTGTGATCAAATAGATATAGATGGAAGAATATGAATAAATCACGCACACAGAAAGATATCAATCGCAAACACAGTCATTTTTATAGTGGTTCGACTAATGTGTACTCCACTCCAGGTAACCACACTCAACCCTTAAATGTACCAGATTTCACTAAGGAGGTTTCCCATGGTTCACCTCTAACCTAAGGTTTTAAATCAGGTTCACCTTCAACCTTTATAACTGACACTGAGGCTGACTGTTTATACTCTCACGAGCAAGGGTCAACACAACGCACCCACTTTTAGGCACACTAGCCAAGGAACTTCCATAAGACCCTAAAGGAGGTTTCACCTGGTTTACCTCAAACCCAAGGTTTTACACGGTTCACTTCAAACCGAAGGTTTTACTGGTTCACCTCTAACCAGATGTTTATGCTCTCCACAGAGCAAGGGTCCACACAACGCACCCACCACGTACACTCTCACCGGAGGCCTCCTTGAGGAATACAAGGGTGAGAAACACCTTAGACCCAATCCTATAAAGGAATGATCAAAGGGTCCTCTGGACTCTAGATACTTATAAATAAGTTGATGAGTCCCATTCAACACAATAGTAAAGATCTCCTCCTTGTTGACGAAGAGTCTTTAGCTCCCTTGATCCGTAACAAATGATGTACCAATATAAGGCAATGGGATGGGTCAAGGTTATGATGGAATCCTACTTTCTAAAGATTTTTCTATTAGGAAGATAGAGAAATTCCAATCATCTATGCATTCAAGGCATCTCAGCTTAATTATTTGTCATTAAGGTAGTAGCTGGAGGATCCTTGAATGCGAAAGTTCATTCCACAATCCACTCTATTAAATATCAATGATGAGGGTGGATTGGAAGATGAACTCCCTTAAGAGAAACGGCTTTAGGTATATGATCTAAGGTTAAACACACAAAAACACTCTCTTCTTTCTCTCACAATAACTAAAGAAAAGTTCTCTTTAAAAAGGTAAAAGGTTCCAACGGATATAAAATGGTCACATTTATGACAGAGTTCGATATCATCGAGCAGGTTCGATATCATCGAGCTTATACTCTTGATCATATCTGTGGTCCGCTCGATGACACAAACTCAATGTCATACGTTTTTGGAAAAATCGTCTGCCAGCTGGTCGAGGGGATCAAGACTCGTGTCGATGCCATCAGATTTTAAACTCTGATATTATCGATACAAGGATCGAGTCCTCGACATTTGAAAATGAGAGAGACTTGCTTTGAAATTTTTCAGGTCATCAGATATGATCGAGGGATACTCGATATCATCGAAATATGAATGTCAATGATATCGGGAGTTGTGTCGATGCATCGATAAATCCAAAGATTTTATCAGTGAATTTACTGGACAGTTTTGTCCATTCTTGATGCAATTAATTTGGCTCCTATATCATCGATATTTAGAATATCGATTTTATCGCGTGACCCCCGATCAGAGATAAAAACTACCTAAAAAATGTTGTTGGAGAACTTCGCGCCCATGATCGATATCATCAAGAGCCTACCGATATCATCAAAATTTGAACTCCAATGGTATCGATGAGAGCTTCGATATATTGAAGCATATGTGATTTTCTAAAGAAAAAATAAGGGCACCGAATCTGCCTGTCAATATTAGCCACCTTCGATGGGCTCGAGATTCAAATATCAATGATATCGATAAGTGTGTTGATACATCGATAATTTTGTCCTGATATGTATTTGGTTGCTTGATACATTAAGTCCTCATTCGATTTTATCGATTGGTGTTCCGAGGACATCGACAGCACAGGTCGATCATATCGAGATGTGTATCGATACAATCGATACGATAAGAAAACTTAGAGATTTTATGATTTTTGAAAATGGTTTCTTACCAAAAACCCTAATATATTCTAACGTGTTTTTAAGGGTTTTATTCACATGGTGTTTTGGGACAAGGGATGTGAGGCTTAGATTTACCTATGGCGAGCTTCCACACATCCGGTTGAGGAAAACGCTTGATTAGATCTTCCTTTAAGGCTCTGTAGTCTGACTGACTTAACACACATACTAATTGACAAACCAAGGCACTAGAAAGGGCACTTTCAATCTCCCCCTTTGTCAATTACGTGACAAAATACCCAAAACACCCTTGGACAATATCGAGACAGACACATCCTAAATTGTGTGTACATGCATTTTACACAATTTTATAAATTCTAATGAACCCATGTACACAACCAGTATTTGCTCCCCCTTACTCTAGAACTCCCCCATTCTTAGTGCAGCTGCTCCCCCTAACACTTGCAACACAATTCAAGTAGATATACAATTTCCATTTGGGGTGTTTTGAACTGTTCTCTCCCTTTTTGTCAGTCATTGGCAAAGATATAGTAGTCGATGTTGACTGAAGATGTAAAGACATGTGGGAGAACCAATATATAGATGTACAAGGATGCGATCAGTTTAAAGCATACATCATTGACAGATACTGAGGATGCAGAGTAAAGCACATAAAGAAGTTATAAACCAGATAGAGGATTCAATGAAATCATATGCATCACATAAGAGAGTAAATATAAAAAACTAGGGGTCATATATATATATATATATATATATATATATATATATATATATATATATATATATATATATATATATATATATATATATATATATATCAGAGTGGCCATAAGAATAGAATTATATGTAGCCACATTCAACAACCTATCCAAACATTCTTTACTAACACGACCATCTTCTAAAGTACACTAGATCCACCAGTTGTTAGAAATTCTAGAATTTGTTACAAAGAAGGTTGGAAAGCTTCTAGCTTTTCCTCTATCCCAGACAATCGTTGTTCATAATTATGGAGCCGCTTGTCAATTCCAACGAGGCTAGTCAGCAGATGACGCTCAAGTACATGATGCTGATGATTTGTAACTGATGCAGGATTACAGAGAGGTGTCTGATTAGATCCCCATGGTATTTCTTCATTTGGTTACTGGCTTCTTATTCCAACAGGTAGAGGACTCTTTGCATGAGAAGAGACGGAGACATATACCTGTTGAACTGCATCATGGTCGAACCACACTTCAGGATATACTTTGTCTGATGTTGTCGACAGTCCTACATAGTGTGCCAGTTTGCAAATGAGGGATGAAAATGGAAGGATTTCAAGATGGTCTCCTCTAACTACCTTAATAAGTTGTTCTAGGATAAGGGTTGGCAAGCACACAGGAACCTCTTGATAGATATCATATAAGACATTAAGTGTAAAGGGACTCAGGCCGATGTCATTGACGTCACATGAGTAGACATTCGTATAAAAAATACTGTGTAGGATTCTAAACAAGGTTCCTAGATGTTTTTCAGGAAGTATATTGTGATTGTATCTAGGAATTGTTGCACCTTGGCACAGTGCTCGAGTGATCTCCCCCCACCTGCCTAATTCATTGAAACTTCTTCTAGTGACTGGGATCTAAGTCACGCCAATGTCCAGAAGGTGACCAAGAACCATTGGGGTAATCATTTTGGAGTGTTGCATAAATTCTAGACAAATATATGGTGGATAATCACGAACCACATGGCAACAATTGAAAAACTGTTGAATCATGTCAAACTGGTAAGGACCATCCAATTTAAGCACATTCTGCCATCCAATAGTCTCTAACATGAGATCTACCCCATAGGGCACGATAGCACCATTGAGAACAATACAATCAACGATTGTAATTTGTTCCCAATTGGATTGGTTCTGAGGTAATCTAACATTTTTCTCTTTCTTGGCTTTTGAGACCAAGAGGCTCTTACCTTTCTCTTTAACCATCTTTCTTGCTCTTTTTTATGTTTTGGAGCCAGCAAGGTAATGAGGAAGATTAGAAGGAGGAAAGTTGAGTGAATCTCTTCCTTGTAGTCGGTCGGCTCTTATAACAAGTTTGCCGGTGACATCGATACGGCGCTGATGATATCGGAAAACCACTAACAAATGCATTGAAGACTATGTTGGTGACTGTTGGGAAGAACCATCAGTAACTTGAGAATTCCAATGGACACGACCTTACCTTTCTGAGAGTCATCGATCAAATTGATAGTTTATATCAATATTATCGAGTTTTGAATTTCGATGATATCGATATGGTCTAGATTTCATCGAGCATGTTATCGATATCATTCTCGATCATATGACTTTTCACATTCCAAAGCATTATCGATTAATTGAAAATTACATATCGAGATGTATCAAAAGTGTCTGATTTCATATTTTCAACACTCAGGTAACCTTTCAAGTATACATAAATATTTCCATGAATCAATAGTATACTTAGCAGAATTATGTACAATCACTGTACATAGCAAAATTATAAACATTTGAATGTTTATCTACAAAAGATTAAGGTCAAGAACCTTTGATAAATCATTTGAAGCTCAACAAAAATTTCATCATTCCATCAAATATCCAGATCTAGATGCATGACTTGGACTTGTTCTTCTAAGCTCAGTATTTCTAGGCATCAGTCCCTTCTTTGCCTCTGATAATGTAGTAGTGGTTGTTTGTGCGATGACCCTTCATTACTAATTTTCCTGATTGATTTAGGATTTCGCATTCTTGTTTGTTGAATTTGAACACATGTCCATTATCACAAATTTGAGATATGCTTAGGAGATTATGTGCCAAGCCTTTTATACAAAAAGCATTCTCATTTTTAAGCAGATTAATCCCTTTTATGGTACCCTATCCAATTACTTTAGTAGTGGTTCCATCTCCGTAGGTGACTATCCCATTGTACAGATTCTGATAGTTTGACAGAAGGGACTTATCACCTGTGACATGTCTTGAGCAACCACTGTCTAGGTACCACTTGGTGTCATTGCCTGATAAATGATTTGAGTGAGTAGCAAGATAATTTTTCTTTTCTTTAATTACCCACTTTGTGACAGGATTCTTACTTGGAGTAGATTTAATTTTCATATTTGATTTAACTATTTGACTTGTTCCTGTGTTGCTACTGGAGGCAACAGATTTTTTAAATGTTTGTGTCCCATATCCGGCTCTAACTTTCTTATATCCTAAGCCATTTTTGTTATTTCCAGATTTTTCCATTCCTAAAAGTTTTTCTAACTTCTCACCACTTTGGGAAAACTTATAGTTTAGCTTGACAATTCTTTTGGATTCTTCTAAATCAAACAGGAGTGTATGGTTTTCATTTTGAAGGAGCATATTTTTATCTTTTAACTGCTCAACTTGTTTGTTTAGTTTTTCAGATTCAGATTTAAGAAAGGAGTTAATTCTCTTAAGTCTATCATTATCTGAGTGATGTTGTTGCAAGTCATTGATTAGATGTGTATTAATTTCTAGAGTTTTATCCAAATCTTTTTGTAGCAATTCCTTTTTATTCTCAGATATACCAAGCCTTTTAACAACCTTGATGCTGTGGATGTATAGTTGATTGTAAGAATCTTGCAGTTTATCTTTTTCTACCTCTTCTTCTTCTTCTTCAGTTTCTTCATTATCAGATGAAAATGATTCAGTGGCTTGCTGTTCTTTCTCGTTCTCAGGTTCACTGGGAATGATTGGAATGGTGGAGACCATAAGGATTTTCAATGATTTCTGATCTCCATCATTCTCTGAATCACTAGATTCTGAGTTTGACTCTTCTGTATCATCCCAAGTAGCGGCCACTGCCTTGCCCTTATTTTTTTTATTTGAGCATTCAGAAGATATGTGTCCATACTCATGACAAGCATAACATTGTGATTCTTTGGTCCTTTTACCAAATTTTTCTATAGAGGATTTGTTGTTCACCTTTCTTCCTCTAGGAGGATGGCCACGATTCTTCTAAAAGAATCTTCTGAATCTTTTTGCTAGCAAAGCCACTTCCTTATCTTCATCTTCCTTTTCACTTCCACTGTCCTCATCTGATGTTTTCTTTAAGGTTTTTAGGACAGTATTTTTAGATTTTTAGGAATGATTGAAGTGTAGTTCAAAAGTTTGTAGGGAACCTACCAGTTCTTCTACTTTCCTTTCATCAATATTTCTACACTCCTCAATTGTTGTTACTTTGGAATTAAACCATTTCGGTAGGGATCTTAAGATTTTTTTATATTTTTTTGGTACTGAAACTTTCTCTCCCAATCTACCCATGGAGTTGCAAATAATATTCAATTTGGTGAAAAACTCCATAAATGTCTCATGCTTTTCCATTAAGAGACTTTTGAACTATGAAGTCAGAAGTTGTAGTTTAGACTTCTTCACAGTGCATGTGCCTTTATGGGTTGTTTTCAATAGATCCCATGCTTCCTTGGATATTCCACACATGCTTATTTGAAAGAAAATATCCTGGGACACGACACATTAGATGGCGTTCATAGCTTTTGCTTCAGCAGTTTATTTTTCTTTGTCGAACATCGTCCACTTTTCTTTGGGTTTGGGTTTTGTGATGGTTGTGCCACTTTCAAGTGTGATTTGTTCAGATGGTGGCACATATCCTCTTTCAACTATATCCCAAACATCATGGTCCAAAGATCTCAGGAAGTAATGCATCCTAGCCTTCTAGTATGTGTAATTTGAACCGTCAAATAGTGGAGGTCTAGTGACTGATGAGCCCTATTCTTTGGCCATATTCTGAACTTCAGTCAAGATCACTCTCTAGGTGGTGAAGCCCTAAAAGAGAGACCCTCTCTGATACTAATTGAAATAGCAGTGAAGACCGCTTGAGTTGAAGTTAGAATATGCCAATATGTCCTAAAGGGGGTGAATATGACTTTTTAAAGTTTTTACAATATATTTAAAAATCCTATTGCACTAATCCTAATAATAAGCACATATTATGATTACTCAAAAGTAACTCTACTGGCTTCTAAGCCCGGTAGAGGATCCAATCACAAACAATTTAAGAAGTGAACAAAATATAACTTAGTTCATGATGGAAATGACTTGTGTAAGTGTGTGAGGTGTGATCAAATAGATATAGATGGAAGAATATGAATAAATCACACACACAGAAAGATAGCAATCGCAAACACAGTCATTTTTATAGTGGTTTGATACTTGTCTACTCCACTCCCGGTAACCGCACTCAACCCTTGAGTTTATCGGATTTCACTAAGGAGGTTTTTCATGGTTCACCTTTAATGTAAGATTTTAAATCAGGTTCTCCTTCAACCTTTACAACCTACACTGAGGCTGATTGTTTATGCTCTCACGAGCAAGGGTCAACACAACACACCCACTTTTAGGCACACTGGCAAAGGATCTTCCAAAAGACCCTAATGGAGGTTTCACCCGATTTACCTCAAACCCAAGGTTTTACACGGTTCACCTCGAACCAAAGGTTTTACTGGTTCACCCCTAACCAGATGTTTATGCTCTCCACGGAGCAAGGGTCCACACAACGCACCCACCACGTACACTTCCACCGGAGGCCTCCTTGAGGACTTCAAGGGTGAGAAACACCTTAGATCCAATCCTACAAAGGAATGATCAAAGGGTCCTCTGGACTCTAAATACTTACAGATAAGTTAATGAGTCCCATTCAGCACAATGGCGAAGTTTGCCTACTTGTTGACGAAGAGTCTTCAGTTCCCTTGATCCGCAACAAATGATGTACCAATATAAGGCAATGGATTAGGTCAAGGTTATGATGGAATCCTACTCTTTAAGGTTTTTCCTATTAGGAAGATAGAATAATTTCGATCATCTATGCATTCAAGGTAACCCAGCTTAATGATTTGCCATTAAGGTAGTAGCTATAGGATCCTTAAATGTGAAAGTTCATTCCCCAATCCACTCTATTGAATATCAATGATGAGGGTGGATTAGAGGATGAAGTCCCTTGAGAGAAAGGGCTTTGAGTATATGATCTAAGGTTAAACACACAAAAGCACTCTCTTCTTTCTCTCACAACAACTAATGACAAGTTCTCTTTAAATAGGCAAAAGATTCTAACAGATATAAAACGGTCACATTTATGATAGAATTCGATATCATCGAGCAGGTTCGATATCATCGAGCAAATACACTTGATCATATCGGTGGTCTACTCGATGACACAAACTCAATGTCATACGCTTTTGGAAAAACCTTCTGCTAGTTGGTCTAGGGGATCAAGACTCGTGTCGATGCTATCAGATTTTGAACTTCGATATTATCGATATAAGGATCGAGCCCTTGATATTTGAAAATGAGAGAGACTTGCTTTAATATTTTCTAAGTCATCAGATATGATCGGGGGATACTCGATATCATCGAAATTTGATTGTCGATGATATTGGGAGTCGTGTCGATGCATCGATAAATCCAAAGATTTTATCAGTGAGTTTGCTGGACAGTTTTGTCCATTCTCGATGCAATAGATTCGGCTCCGATATCATCGATATTTAGAATATCGATTCTATTACGTGACCCCCGATCAGAGATAAAAACCACCTGAAAAATGTTACTGGAGAACTTCGCGCCCATGATCGATATCATTGAGAGCCTACCTATATCATCAAAATTTGAACTCCAATAGTATCGATGAGATCTCCGATATATCGAAGCATATGTGATTTTCTTAAGAAAAAATAGGGGCGTCAGATTTTCCTGTCGATATTATTGAGCCACCTTCGATGGCATCGAGATTCAAATATCGATGATATCAATAAGTGTGTCGATACATCAATAATTTTGTCCAGATATGTATTTGGTTGCTGGACACATTAAGTCCTCATTTGATTTTATCGATTGGTGTTCCGAGGACATCGACAGCGTAGGTCGATCATATCAAGATGTGTATCGATACAATCGACAGTGCAAGAAAACTTAGAGATTTTATGATTTTTGAAAATATTTTCTTACCAAAAACCCTAATATGTTCTAATGTGTTTTTAATGGTTTTATTCACTAGGTGTTTTAGGACAAGGAATGTGAGGCTTCGATTTACCTATAGCGAGCTTCCACACATCCGGTTGAGGCAGATGCTTGATTAGATCTTCCTATGAGGCTCTGTAGTCTAACTGACTCAACACACACGCTACTTGACAAACCAGGGCACTAGCAAGGGTACTTTCAAGACATTGGCCCAAGTCACGGCTCATCTAAGGCCCTGCTATCAGTCCAACAGGAGACCCATTTCAGTACATGTCATAGCTGATCATAGCCTTTGATTGAAGGCTTAATCAGGGACCAACTGCAGGCCCGAAATCTCCGCCACTAGCCAGTTGTGCCGCCCTCTTGCGTGTTGGAGAGGCCCATTACCAGTGCAGCCCACATATATTTGGTGAGGCCCATGTCCTGTGTAGCCCACTAACATGCAGTCATGCATGAACGGCTTCCTCGTTGCGGGCCATTTTTGGAGACCGTCTCTAGCCCTGATTTCTGGCTTAAACAAAACCCCATTGGAGGGTTGATCCCACTATCTATCTACGGCCAAACCCTGGCCACTATCATGGCCCGTTTTTAGCTTCAATAGTGCTCTCGTTCTACCTTATCTATGGCCTGATACTTGGCCATTGTTTGGTCGGGTCTTGGCCAAAAATGGGTGTTGTAATAGGGTCGGACTTCAAATAGAAATAGAGCCATGGGTCTGCTCAATTCTAGTCCAGAATAGGGACCCTTTGCTTAGCAGACTTCTCAGTCCATCCCATAGTCATTGTCTGGCTTGGAGTCAGATTAAACAATGTCATTTCCTAACTTTGTTTTGGCTAGATTTTGACCCTAACTACGGCCTGATATTGGCATGAAACCATGACCATTTCTTGGCCTGATTCCACCCCATATATGAGCCCTGCTTGAGAGTTATTCCCAGCTCCAACCATGGCCTGATTGAAAACTCGTTTCTCGCTTTAAACAGAGCTCCATTTAGGTTAAATCATAGCCATCATTCGGTCATGGTTTTACCCCACACAGACTCCAGATAAAACCCTGTTTCCCAGCCTATATTGTAGCCATTAAAAAGGCCGGTTGGATTTTAGTGAAGTGACGGTCAGGGTGGCCCTGCTCAGTGGTCGAATCTATCTGAATTTTATGCTATACAGGTGAAGGGAGGGGCTGGAGATTACCTGGACTTCTTCCTCTTCTCAGGAATGAAGTTTCCCTTACCTGAACTGACCCAAATCAACCCGAGTTCTGTCGGGTTGAGCTGGTGCAATGTAGGCGTCGGGTGCTCGATGTATATAGCCTTCAATCACCCTTTCTCTCTCTTATCTCCCTCTCTTAACTCTACTCGACCGGACTGTACTGACTCGACTCAACCTGCATGGGTCGGGTCGACGCAGTGCGGTACGAGGTTTGTCTCTCTCTCCCTCTCCCTCTCACACTCTCATCTCCCAACCCTCTATTTCTTCTACACTCTCTTTCCTCCCCTCTTTCTCTTTCTCTTAGCGTCAATCCCAAGGGTTACAATGCCCTTTTATAGCCGAGGGAGAGAGAGAGCAAGAATGGTGGATATTTCTCCCCATAGGGAATGGTCGAGATTACACCAGGCATTGTCCTTCCCAGAGGGGAAAGCCGCCTCTCTTTCTCTTTCCTCTCACAGGCCATGCCTGGCCATTTTCGGCAAAGGAAAAGCACGCCTCCAATGGACAAGTGGACGGTTGGGGTTGCACGATTGGGCGGATCGTGAACCATCCAAGCAAATCTAGATGGGTTTCACTCGGTGGATATCCGCCATGTGTAACACAACAGATGGTTGCGACCTACCTTTCTCATCCGTTTACAACGGCTCAAGAGGCTATATGGTTTTTTTAAGCCAGGTCCCATGGAGAAAGTGAACGGTTTATATGGCTCGAAAAGTGGCTGTGGTGGGCCACCTAGTGGCTTGAAGATCCCACGTTCAAATTTTAAAAATGGCAGGAGAAAACATTTCTCTTATTTTTCTAATAAGGCTTGGTCAAAGGCCATTTGACCGAGCCAGTGGTTCTAGCGCACCTCATGTCCAAACATTCTCAACGCACATGCATTGTATAAGGGCCCACTACGACATTGACATCATGATCCACTCCGCCCATTTGCATTGGGAGAAACTATACGGGGATCCTGGCCCATTTTGGTCAATGGTGAGCCCTAGGTGGGCCGTGACACGCTTCTTTAGAGTGTTCAGATAACCTCACCCTCTTGAATATTGTAGGGCACGTTCTGTCTCCGGTAAACCTAGATGGCTGGCGAAATTCACATTTTGTAGATGTCATGTTCAAGCCAGTTGATTAATCCATTCTGATTTGAGTTGATGGAGATTTTAAAAAGGTAAGTGCCCCACAGGAGCTCGCGGTATGCGCAAGATTACTGCATGATTTGATGGTGTGACTCATGCATCTCGCACATGTGTGACATGATCATTGTACGCCCTATTAACATTAGAGTCGTAGCCTCCACAGGCACATCGTAGATTTCCAGATCGAATATCAGAAATACTTAGTTCTAGCACTATGAGCACTTAGGATGTCCTTGGATGAGAGTGTCAGAACCTTTTTGGTACCAGGAGATGCTCCAATGTCTAGACCGATTGGATACACAAGCGCCCGAGTGCCGAATACTAATAGGTTGCGTCTCCCACTATGTCGTGGTCGGTTGGAAGGGGGTATTGAAAGTGCACCTACTATGTGCCCTGGTTTGTCAATTACATTGTAAGTTGAGTTAGTCAGACAACAGCGCCTAACAGGAAGATCAAGTCAAGCGTCTGCCTCAACTGGATGTGTGGAAGCTCTCCATAGGGAAATCATAGCCTCACATCCCATGTCCCAAAACACCAGGTAATTAAAACCCTTAAAAAGAACTAGAACATCTTAGGGTTTCTGGGTAAGAAAACTTTTTATCAAAAAGGAAAATCTTTAAAGTTTTTCTTACACTGTTATTTATATCGATTCCCCTATTTATATGATCGACCAGCTCCGTCGATGTCCTCGGCATCTCAAATCGATACAATCGAGTGAGGATAAAAGCGTTCAGCAATCAAACAATCATCTGGACGATTTATCGATATATCAACTGGTGAGTCGATATCATCGATATTCGAATATCGATCCTATCGAAAGAAGATCGATACTATCGACAGACTGTTTTCTGGCGCTCCTATTTTTCTAAAGAAAACTAACATAAGCTTCGATATATCGATGACTTTCTGATTCAATCTGAACTTAAATATCGATCATATCGGAAGTCAGTCAATCATATAGATTATGGATGCATGTTTTCACCAGCATGAATTTCAGGTTGTTTTTAATGTTGATTGGGTTGTCAGTCGATAAATCGATATTCATATATCGATCATATCGAGACCTCATCGATTGGATCGAGTTTAGACAAAAATCATCCAGCAAGCTTATAGGTAAATCTATACGATTTATCGATCCCATCGACAAGGTCTCCGATATGATCGATGTACAAATTCTGATGACATCGACTGTTCCTCGATCATATTTGTAGAACCTAAAATTCTTCAAGGCTTCTCTCTTATTTTCACCTGTCGATAGATCGATCCATCGCTCAATGGTATCGGAGTTCGAAATCCAATAACATCGACGTGTGTCTCGATCCCATCGACCAGTTGGCGAAAGGTTTCCAAAAGTGAAATGACAATTAAGTTTGTATCATCGAGAGGTCTGCCGATACAATCGAGAGTGTATGCTCAATCATATCGACGACTGCTCAATGATATCGAACTCTGTCATAAATATGACCGTTTATATCCGTTGGAACCTTTTTCCTATATATAGAGAGATTAGTCTTTATTACTGGTAGAGAAGGAAGAGAGTGCTTTTGAGAGTTTTAACCTTCCTATCATTTACCTAAGCCCTTTCTCTCAGGAAGTTCATCCTCCAATCTACCCTCATCATTGATATCTCATAGAGTGGATTGGCGAATGAACTTCTGCATTCAAGGATCCTCCAACTACTATCTTAATGGCAAATCATTAAGCTGGGATGCCTTGAATACATAGATGATTGGAACCACTCTATATTCCTTATAGGACAATCTTTAGAGAGTGGTATTCCATCATAACCTTGACCTAACCTAAAGCCTAGTATCGGTATATCTTTTAGGTATGGATCAAGGGAGCTAAAGACCCTTCAACATCAAGGAGGAGATCTTCAACACTGCGCTGAATAGGACTCATCAACTTATTTGTAAGTATCTAGAGTCTAGAGGACACTTGTGATCATTCCTTTCTAGGATTGAGTTTTAAGTGTTGCTCACCCTTTCAAGTCCTCGAAGGAGGCCTCCGACGGGAGTGTACGTGCGGGGTGCGTTGTGTGGACCCTTGCTCTGTGGAGAGCATAAACATCTGGTTAGGAGTACGCCAGCAAAACTCCAAGGTTAAAGGTGAACCGAATAGACTCTGGGTGCGTTGTGTGGACCCTTGCCCTATGTGGGCATAAACATCTGGTTAGGAGTAGTCCAGAAAAACTCTAGAGTTTGAGGTGAACCGAGTAAAAACCTCTGTAAAGGTTGAAGGTGAACCTGATTTAAGACCTTAGATTTTAGGTGAACTATGGGAAACCTCCTTAGTGAAATCCGGTCACTCAAGGGTTGAGTGTGGAAGCTAAGAGTGGAGTAGACAAGTAGTCGAACCACTATAAAATGACTGTGTTTGAGATTGATATTGTCTTTCATTTATGTGATTGTCTTACATGCCTTTATATATGATTATCTGAAATCACATCTTATGCACACACAGTCATATCCATCACAATCGGATTCATAAATTTGTTTATCTTACAAGTAGTTGTGATTGGATCCTTTATCGGGCTTGGAAGCCAGTAGAGTTAATTTTTGAGTAATCCTAATTTGTACTCTGTGATAGGATTAGTGTGATAGGATTGAAAAATAACTTATAAATCTTTAAAAAGTCCTATTCACCCCCCGTCTAGGACATATTGACATATTCCTACTTCAACTTAAGTGGTCTTCACCGCTATTTCAATTGGTATCAGAGCAGGTCTCTCTTTAAGGGTTTCACCGCCTAGAGAGTGATCTTGACTGAAATAGAAATATGGCCAAAGGAGAGGGCTCATCTGTCACTAGACCTCCAGTATTTGATGGATCGAATTATGCTTAATGGAAGGCTAGAATGCATTACTTCCTGAGATCTTTGGATCATGAAGTTTGGGATGCAGTAGAAAATGGATACGTGGTACCATCCGAACAAATTGTACTTGAAAATGAAACCACAATCACTAAACCCAAACATAATGAGAAGTGGATGGCGTTTGACAAAGAAAAGCGAAATGCTGAAGCAAAAGCTATGAACGCCATCTACTGTGCTGTGTCCCAAGATATATTCAATCAAATAAGTATGTGTGGGACATCCAAGGAAGCATGGGATTTACTGGAAACGACCCTTGAAGGCACAAGCACTGTGAAGAGGTCTAAACTAGAACTCTTACCTTCACAGTTTGAAAATCTCAGGATGGAAGAGCATGAGACATTTATGGAGTTTTTCACCAAATTGAACATCATTTGTAACTCCATGGGTGGATTGGGAGAGAAGGTTCTGACACCTAAAATATGTAGAAAAATCTTAAGATCCTTACCGAAACGCTTCAATCCCAAGGTAACAACAATTGAGGAGTGTAGGAATATTGATGAGATGAAAGTAGAAGAACTAGTAGGTTCCCTACAAACTTTTGAACTACACTTCACACAATCCCAAAAATCTAAAAACACTGTCCTAAAAACTTCTAAGAAAACATGAGGACAGTGAGAGTGAAAAGGAAGATGGAGATGAGGAAGTGGCTCTGCTGGTACAAAGATTCAGAAAATTCTTTCAAAGGAATCGTGGTCGCCCCTTTAGAGGTAGAAAGGTGGATGACAAACCTCCTACAGGAAAATTTGGGAAAAGAAACATAAGAACCACAATGTTATGCCTGTCATGAGTATGGACACCTATATACCGAATGCCCAAACAGAAAAACCAAGGGCAAGGCGATGGCTGCCACATGGGATGATACGGAAGAGTCAAAATCAGAAAATAGTGACTCAGAAAGTGATGGAGATAAAAAATCCTTGAAAATACTTATGGTCTCCACCACTTCGATCATTCCAACTGAATCTGAGAAAGAACAACAAGCCACTGAATCATTTTCATCTGACAATGAGGAAATTGAAGAAGAAAAAGATAAAGAGAAAAATGAATTACAAAACACTTATAATCAACTTTACATCCATAGTGTTAATATTGTCAAGAGACTTGGAATAGTTGAAAATAAAAAGGAAATGCTGCAAATAGATCTAGATAAAGCTTCAAATTTTAATACTCATCTAATCACTGATTTGCAGCAGTGCCACTCAGACAATGATAGACTTAAAAGAACTAACAATTCATTGAAATCTAAGTCAGAGAAATTAAAAGAACAAGTCAAAAAACTAAATGAGTAAAACCTGATTTTTCAAAATAAAAATTATACACTTCAAAATGATCTAGAAGAATCTAGAAAAATTACCAAAATAAACTGTAAATTTTCCCAGAGTTGTGAGAAATTAGAAAAACTGTTAGGAATGAGAAAACATGGAGAGGACAAAAAGGGATTAGGTTATGGAAAGGCTAGAACAAAAACTGATGCACAACCATTTGGAAAATTAGTTGCATCCAGTAGTAACACTAAACCTATCCCAGATCATTGTAAAAATGAGGAGTCAGTTTATGAGATAAATAAAAGAAGTATACAATCATCACCATTTGAGATAGTTGACAGGATGAAGGAGCAGTTAAGTCATGTGGGCAAATCAAATAAGAAGAAAAAATCTACCACAAGTAAAACTCCTGTCACAAAGTGGGTGATTAAGGAAAAGATAAATTGCCTTGTTACTCAATCAGATCATTTATCACGCAATATGGCTAAATGGTACCTGGACAGTGGTTGCTCAAGACACGTCACAGGTGACAAGTCTCTCCTTTCAAACTATAAGGATCTTCACAAAGGGATAGTCACCTACAGAGATGGAACCACTGCTAAAGTCATTGGTCAGGGAATTATAGAAGGAATTAATCTGTTTAAGAATGAGAATGCTTTTTGCATAAAAGGATTGGCACATAACTTACTAAGCATCTCTCAAATCTGCGATAATGGGCATGTGGTAAATTTTAACAAAGAAGAATACGAGATTCTAGATCAATCCGAAAAATCAATTATGAAAGGTCTTCGTACAAATAACCACTGCTACATTATTGTAGGAAAAGGAAGGAGTGATATTGAGAAATATTGAGAGAAGAAATTGGTCCAGGTTATGCATCAAAATCTGGATATTTGTTGAAATGATGCAATTTTGCTGAGCTTTCAAAGAAACAATCTGAGGCATCTCACCTCACCTTTTGCTCATAAATATCCAAATGTTTATACTTTTTAATGTACAGAAGATATACAAAATTTTGTTGATACTCTCTGCTAGAAACTTCAATAAGACACTATTCTGTATATGAACAATCGTTAGACTGAAGAAAAACTCACAAAAATTCACCTTCGATATGAGTGTCGATTGGGCACTTGAGAATGTCGATCACATTGACTGAGAATCGATAGAATCGATGACTCTCTGGGTAGTTGAAACGTCGGGACAGTTGTTCTTCCTTAGAGCTTGGAATTAAAAATCAAAATTTGAAATCAGAGAATATGATCAAAGGGATAGATTGTAGCTGCTTAGTGAGAATCAGAAGATCAAAAGGAGAGCCGCATCTGGTGCTCTCAGACCTAGACATTTCATCTCCCTAAGATGGAAAAAGAGAAAGGATTGTTCCATCCATAGCATGCATCAACTGAAAAGAAGAAAGGTAAGCATGATGCAACCACCTCTCCTTCTTTATTCAACTTAAACCTTGTGGCGGAGAGAATGGTTCACAAAAAGAGCATTGAACCCTTCAGAATCATCGATCTTCTAAAACAGATTGGATGGGAAAATATTGTGAATCTTGGTGGAACGTTTCAACATAATCTAGTACATCAGCTTATTAGCTTAATCTTCACTGTTGATAACAATCCTCCAATCATTTCAGTTGCGGTCGTCAATCGAGTTGAATATATCACGCCCAAACTGATAAGTAAGTTAGTTGACATCAGATTTACTGGAATATCTGTAACTGATCGCAACGTGAATGGTCTCGGTGTATGGGGGGAAGTTACTCGTGCTTTGTGCAATGGTGCCACAATTCCCAGGAATGCTAAAAATATTCTCCACATCAAGTACCTTGATCCTACCTATAGGATTCTTCACAGCATTTTCAGCACTGATGTCTATCCCTGTGAAATCTCCGGCAACAAACTCTCACTATACATTCTTAACATTCTATATGACATTCATCTGAGAATTCCAATATGCCTACCCGCTCTAATTGTACAACAACTGATCCATGTTCTTACAGAAGCATCCATCACTACACTACTATTTCTATGTCTTCTATCTAAGCTTTCATGTCAATTCGGACTACCACCGACTTATGATCTTCTTCATCCTTGTGTGTGGTTCAACTTTAAAGACATACATAAACTAAACATCTTTAAAAATGTGTTTTGTGGTGGAAGAACTGGTTCAATTCCTGGCAGTAGCAGATTGGTGCAAAATTCTGACTCTGATATCCCTGTGCGAGACAACATACAAGATCTTCTAAATGAACAAGCTCACATTTTAGAGAAACTAAATGATTGCGAAGCCTATCTTTCTGAAGTTCAACAGTGACTAATGATCCTGCAACGTGCAACTAAACGAGTTATGAAACGTCTACCTGCTCCATATGCGTGCTCAGGATACACATCCATCACATCCCTGAAGTCCTTTTGAAATGCTCTGGGCCTAATCATTTTGAATGCCTGTGATCACATTTATGGGTGTGATGAATTACAGTCCTTGCCAAGGTTGTTTCTCTTTGGTTTGAATATGTAACACCCTGAAAATCGGGGGTCATGTATAAACTCAACTCCCGAGTTCCAGACCGTCACTTATGCAACAAAAATGATTATGATTCAATGTTGTTCGAGTTAAAGCATTCACATGAGTAAAAGTATACCAAAACTGCAATTCATACTCCAGATCCAGTGATAAAAGCAAGCGGAAGACTAAAGAATATATATATCACTATATGGAAAACAAAGTAGATCTCGACTGTCTCCAAAGTATGAATACATCTCTGAGTCTCACATACATATAAATAAACAGAAATCAAATGTCAAAATAGTCCCACTGAGTAGTTCCGTCAATCCAGGCCACCTAAGCAAAGCCGTCGTGGTACTACATATATGAGAACTCGTCCTGGTCCTCATCATAGTCCGGCTCTGCCTCCTGAATCGCCGCCTCACCTGTATCTAAGACAGGGTCTGGTGGGTGTTGCAAACACCATCCCGTAACGTGGGAGTGAGTAGCTAACTCAGTGAAATAATAGAGCAAGGATTAACATGTTCTCAAATCAATTACGCGATAATAGTAAAGCAGTAAATCAAACAATCCTAATACTGTTGTTAATGCAATATGACATGACATGATGGATGCCCTCACCGACATTCTCCCTCATACGACACCATTTGCATCCGCGGCATGCTTGCATACTGCTCATCCACATCTTCCAGGCACATGCAATGTGATGTTGATATGATTGTCGAGTTATTATTAGTCCATTCAAACAGCAGGATTGAGAAACTAAGGTACTTCCCTTATATCAATCCCAACACAGATCCTGTCTAGGGTCGTCACTCCTATTAATCTCATATGATGTATATTTTGTAGGTCGCTGCAAGGGCTGCCGGGGCTGTTGCTCGCACTTGTTGCACCGCTCCTCCATCACCTTATCAATACAGGCCTACTATACTCTCACTGCTACGGAAGGGTCGTCGCCTCCCGTAGACTCAGAATACGCTCGCGGTCACTACAAAAGACTCGTCACCTGATCAGTGTAGGCCGACAGCAAGAATATAGTGTCCCATACCACCATAATTTGCTCACGAGTCATAAGTGCTCACTGGTCACTACGGGGAGGTTTTTGGCCCCAGCGTAGGCCGACAGCTCGACCACGGTGTCCCATACCACCATGCCCGGCTCATGAGTCTTTATGGATCAAGGTACCATGGTTGACAGGGTTTACAATGGTAAGTTCAGTACACTAGGTTCAAGCAGTTATGACTCATACAAGGTGAACAAACAATGGCCTGTCAGGTTACTTGACGGGCTTGACTAGCACGAGCGCATCTCAAGTCGAACGACATGAAGTGCGTAAAAAACCTCGTGTGGCCTAACCACTACCGCCAACTCCAAAACATGGCTCGCGTTCATCGACGCGTCGTTCGTGGCAAAGATAAGCCAACCACGAATTTACTCAGTTACCGACGGCCTGGACTAGGTATAGTCCCAAACATTTATTAATTCACATCGACAATCATGTAAGAGTAATGAAAATGAAATACAACAGTGTGAACATGTTAACACATGTTATAACATACAACTTAAGTAAATCACCAAACACCTGCATTTCATACATATAATGAAATCATGCATATAGCTAACATGTAGGAAATCATTTACATCAGCATATTATTGAGAATTCAATCTCAAACTAATTCATAACACCATTTAATTCAATACATACTAATACAAGCATTTATACAAACACTTAAACTACACACTTAAGTCTACATATAGTATGTCGACTCAAAGTGCGCATTTAGGCAAATCTCTTCGCCAAACTAATTATGCACGTATTCCTAGTATCCTAATGCGATAAGAAGCCATGTCAATCACATCAGCAAAATATGGATGAAAACAGTATTTCCTATAAATGACTAAAATGCCCTAAATCTCATATTTTTCATCTGTTTACGAAACAGAAAACGGACGGCATGTTGTACATGTCTAACGGCGTTGCCGTCGATAATCTACTATTAAACGACATTGAAAGCATTGGAA
Source organism: Magnolia kwangsiensis (assembly GCA_037074715.1). Classification (NCBI taxonomy): domain Eukaryota; kingdom Viridiplantae; phylum Streptophyta; class Magnoliopsida; order Magnoliales; family Magnoliaceae; genus Magnolia; species Magnolia kwangsiensis. Next base: position 60,518,435 of record CM073583.1, on the reverse strand, counting down.
ACAGTCAATCAAAGCGTATAAAATCCTCACCTTTTCTCCTATAAGTGTATTGATTCGAACGGAGCGTGTACGCTTCGTCTACGGCGAACCGGGAACCTATTTTACAAGCTGCATCAGCTACCATGCTAAGGAACCAAAGGAACCTTAAATCAGCAAGTATTTGGAGTATTTTCTTACCTAAAAACGTAGAGAAATCACCGGCAAAGTGATTGGATTGCGTGGCTTAAACAAGTGTAGCAGGTAGTACAGCAGCAGGAAAAACTCTCTCACCTTCTCTCACAAACTCTCACTTTTTCTCTCACTCTTGCTAGGGTTTCTAGCAAATTCGGATGGGTGAGAGGAGTGAGGGTTTAAGCCCCCTTTATAACCTAAAACTCGCCCAAAATAGGCTTGGGAACAATGTTTACTTGATACCTAACCAAATCGGGGCTATTTCGATCCAAAAAGACATTTCTGGTGGTCCCCTGGCCGAACGCGATCGGACTTAAGTTCATGCATGTCGGATGTCGCTCACATCCCATTTTCAGACCAGTAGTGTTCGTAGATCGCACGTGGCGGTCTAGTTTCAGTTCAGCAGTCACCGCACGTAGATCAGGTCTACAAGTCTCATTATATGAAATAGAAATTTTTTCTGATCCAAGGGTGTAATTTGGCTGAATTCTGAGGGTCAGAACGCTTAATACTGACGCATCAAGTCGTGTGCCAGATTTGAATTTCAAATTTCAAATCTAACCCTATTCTCACTCTCTTCACTCCAGGCTCAATGAAATAGCCTGTGAATGTCGGTTGGACTTGATTTTTGAAATGATTATCAAGTCTAGCTAGGCGGTTATAAGGGTCTAAGATTGTAGGTATCGGACTTTCGACGCGCGGTGTAGATCCAATACAAAGTTTCAAAGAGGTCCAGAGAACAAACCGGTTTAGAGTTTGATCCGAGGTTTTAGAGTATTATAGCGTCATTGGTTCTACTCGCTTTGGGTCCTGTAGAACGTATTTAAAGTGATCAGGGACTATTTCCCAACTACTCTAGCGTTGCGCTAGCTAACGTACATATATTTTCCAAAGGAATTAATCCTACACAATTTCTGGTCGAGTTGGTACTCGAGTCCAAGTATTGATTTTTCCAGGGCGTTACAATCTACCCCCCTTAACAAAAAAATTTGTCCTCGAAATTTCTACCTTTTCGTACTCCTCGAGAAGCTGTGGGTAGTTCTTTCTGATCTCGGCTTCTGTATCCCAGGTAGCCTCTTCCTCAGAGTGATGCGTCAAGAATACTTTCACAAGGGGAATCACCTTTCTACGCAGTACCTGCTCCTTCCTGTCTAGCATACGTGTCGGTCGCAGGATATATGTAACATCCTCTCCTAACTGCACCTGCTCCCATCTGATGATATGGGAAGGATCAGAAACGTACTTCTTCAGCATAGAAACATGAAATACGTTGTGAACGCTCGCGAGAGGCGTAGGTAAAGCCAAACGGTATGCCACTGCTCCCACACGATCGAGGATCTGAAATGGACCAATGAATCGCGGTGCCAGCTTCCCCTTCTTCCCGAACCGAAGGACTCCCTTCATAGAGGAAACTCACAAAAATATATGATCCCCAATTGTGAACTCTACCGGCCGCCGTCTCGTATCGGCATAACTCTTCTGTCTGCTCTGCGCTGTGAGAAGCCGACGTCTAATAATATCAATCTTCTCCGATGTCGCCTGCACTAACTCTGGGCCAATCAAGTTACGCTCACCGACCTCTGCCCAGTAATGTGGTGCGCGACAAGGTTGCCCATACAACGCCTTATAAGGTGCCATACCGATACTCGCCTGAAAACTATTTTTGTACGCGAACTCCCCATATGCAAGACAGTCATCCCAACTGTCCTTGAAGTCTAATGCGCAAGCTCGCAACATGTCCTCTAAGATCTGGTTCACCTATTCTGTCTGTCCGTCTGTCTGTGGGTGGAAGGCAGTACTGAACTTCAACTTCACACCCATAGCCTCCTGAATGCAAGTCCAGAAAATAGAAGTGAACCGCGTGTCTCTGTCCGACACGATCTCCAACGGAACTCCATGTAGACGCACGATCTCTCTGATGTATAGTCTAGCCAGCTCGTCTGCAGAGTTCGTGACTCTGATCGGTAGGAAGTGCGCCGACTTTGTCAGACGGTTGACGATCACTTATATGGAATCATGTCCCTTCCTCGTCTTCGGCAGCCCTGAAACGAAATCCATGGAAATGAAGTCCTACTTCCACTCTGCGATCAGCATAGACTGCAAGAGTCCAGGTGGTCGGCGATGCTCTGCCTTCACCCGCTGGCAAGTAAGACAACGGGACACGAACTCTGCTATGTGGGTCTTCATACCTTCCTACCAATAGGTCGTCTTCACGTCGCTATACATCTTCGTACTGCTTGGATGCATCGCGAGTCTGGTACAATGCGCAGCCTCGAGAATCTCTCGTCTCAAGATAGGGATATCTGGGATGTATAGCGGCCACGATAACGTAAGCCCCCATCCATGCTAACTCGCCACTTGGCATCTGCATCATCACTGACCTGCTCTCGAAGCTCAGTCAGATGCGCATGATCCCTCTGCGCCTCGATGACCCGGTCATCGATCTGAGATCGCACCTGCACATGTGCGATGAACTCATACGGCTCCTCTACAGTGAGTTTCTGCTCAAAGTCTCGCAAAAAATCAACCATATCTCACTCAGCAACCATCAGTGGAGCCGCAAACTCTATCGCCTTCTTGCAGCTCAACGCATCAGCCACAAGGTTCACCTTCCCAAGATGGTAAGAGACTTCGAACTTGAGTCCTTCAAAGTCTCCATCCATCGCCGCTGCCTCATATTCAAGTCTCGCTACATGAATATGTACTTGAGGCTCTTGTGGTCGCAAAAGAGCTCCAACTCCTCTCCATAGAGATAATGTCTCCAGAGTCTCAGTGCGAATATGACGGCTGCTAACTCTAGATCTTGTGTAGGGTAATTCTCCTCGTGCTTCCTTAATTGTCTCGAGGCATACGAAATTACCCTGTCCTTCTGCATAAGGACACAACCCAGATCAACGCTAGACACGTCAGTGTATATAGTGTACCTAACCCCTTGCTCTGACAATACTAGCACAGGGGCGGACGCAAGCCTATCCTTCAGCTCCTGAAAAGCTGACTCCGCCTTGTCATTCCAGGCGAACTTCACATCCTTCCGTGTCAACTGAGATAAAGGTCTTGCGATCTTCGAGAAATCCTGAATGAAGCGTCGATAATAGCCAGCGAGACCTAAGAAACTCCTTACCTCAGTGACAGAACCAGGCTGCTCCCAGTCCTGAACTGCAGCTACCTTAGACAGGTCAACTGCCATGCCATCCTTGGACACCACGTTTCCCAGGAACTTCACTTCCTGCTTCCAGAAGTCGCACTTCTTGTACTGTGAGAACAACTGATGCTGTCTGAGTGTATCCAGGACCAAGCGCAAGTGCTCCTCATGCTCCTCTCGACTCCTGGAGTATACCAAAATGTCATCAATGAACACAACGATGAATCGATAGAGGAAAGGCCTAAATACCTGGTTCATCAGATCCATGAACACGGCTGGTGCGTTCGTGAGACCGAACGACATCACAAGAAACTCGTAGTGGCCAAAGCTGGTCCTGAATGCTGTCTTCTGCACGTCCTCATCCCTGACGCACAACTGATGATATCCTGACTGAAGATCAATCTTCGAGAAGTACTGCGCTCCTCTCAACTGATCAAACAAGTCATCGATCCTAGGTAAAGGGTACTTGTTCTTCACCGTGATCTGGTTCAGCTTGCGATAATTAATACACAATCGCATCGAACCATCCTTCTTCCTTACGAACAGGACTGGTGCTCCCCAAGGAGACACACTAGGCCGTATAAGGCCAAGCTCCAGCAGACCATCAATCTGCATCCTCAACTCCTCCATCTCACACGGTGCCATGCGATACGTCAACAGTGAGACGGGCGTGGAACCAGGCACCCGATCGATAGTGAAATCAATCTCTCGTCGAGGCGGTAAATTAGGGATCTTCCCGAACAGATCCCCAAAATCACAAACGACTGGCGTATGCTTAAGCATCTGGGCACCAGCGTCCCGTAGTAAAGTAGCGTAGCTAAGTATGCGGAAGGGGAGATTTACCCGCACTGGGAATGTAAAGGATGCGCCCTCTGGCTTGTAGGCAGTCACTATACGAGTCTCGCAGTCAATCTCGGTCCTCGCAGTAGTCAACCAGTCCATGCCAAGAATGATGTTGAGATAAACAAAAGAGGGGTCAACGAAATGATCAAGAGCCATCATCTTGCCTCCCGGATCCACCAAACAGCTCTCACACATCAGGGTGGCATCTGTAAAGGACCCGTGAGCTGTATAAACTAGCACCCCATCCATCCTAATAGTCGGTAGCCCAATGCGCCTGACTATCGCATGTGATATCAATGAAATCATGGATCCTGTGTCCACCATCACAAGAATAGGAATACCTCCGATGTGGGCAGTGACCTCAAAGGCCGAATGCTGAGAAGTCTCTGTCGTGGCTGCCTCAGCTGTCAAGGCATGCAGCCGCTCCTACTGTGGCCAGTTCGGCCGCTGTGCCACGGGCCGTAGAGGCAGCCTGAACTGAGATACCGGAGGTTTGAAGGAGGGGTGTGCAGGAGCCAACTGTAAAGACGGTGCTGATATACCCTGCGGGTGTGTACGGTGGATCTTCTGCGGCGGAGAAAACCCACTATCTCGCATTCGAGCAAAACAACTCTGTGCTGAATGGTCCGATCTTCCACAATAAGTACATGATAAATCGGGGCGCCGCAATGGTGGTACTGGTGCTGTAGCCCTAGAAGGAGGGTCGACGCGAGGCCTCTTGCCTGCAAAGGGCCTGTCCTGCAACTCTGGTCGTGGCCTAGGAGCAATAGGGCTACGAGATCGCGTAAGTCGATCCACATCCTGCTCTGCCCGTATGGACATGTGAATCAGTTCTGCATAGGAGGGAATGCTCACGCAACACATCTTCGACCGAATATCTGGTCGCAAACCCTCAGAAAAGCGTCGTATGCTCATATGCTCATCTACCAGTATAGTAGGGACGTATCTGCCCAACTCAGTGAACCGATGCTCATACTCAGTCACTGTCATGCCTCCCTGTCTGAGGCACAGAAACTCATTCTCCCGATCATGCCTATACGTCTGGAGATAGTATTTCTCGTGGAAGCGAAACTCGAACGCTGCCCAGGTCCATATGTAATCAGCGGCAACGGTCCGCAACACACTGTCCCACCATAAGCTGGCCTCCCGCTCGAACAAGAACATAGGCAACTCGACCTGCTCAGCCTCTAAACAATGCAGCATCCGTAGTATCTTCGACACACAGTCGAGCCAATACTCAGCCTCCTCGGGTCTATGAGAACCCGTAAAAGTGGGAGGCCGTAAGCGATGGAATCGCTCTAGCAAGCCCCGTGTGTCTGTGGCATTTTTCGCAGGGTAAGCAGGTGGTACAGGATGAACCATGCCCTCATCCTGAGTATATGTATCGGCATCCTCAGCTGGATGCGCAGGTAGTGCAGGTGGAGGCACACTCCCACCCTGGGCTAGAGCCCCCACTATAGTAGTTAGGATCTGCTGCTGCTGCTGCATCATGGCCATCATCTGCTCAAATCTATCTGGAGGTGGAGCAGGCTGTGGCATGTACTGCGTCGAAGAAGACGCACGGTACTGCTCTCTGACGGACGGTGTGAAAGGCGGTGGTCCAACTGCAGGACTAGTAGTAGGCTAAGACACACATGCTGTCTCAGGAATCGGGCCCACAACAGGGTCCGCATGAGCATTAGACTGAGAAGGAGCCTGATCCATAGGCTCACCCAATGTAAACCGAGCTGTGCTCCGTGTAGCCTTCGGCGGCATTCCCTATATTCAAAATAGGGCGCAACCTTGTCAGTCTCAATAGTACAAACACACCGCAATCATTCACATAAAGAGTCAAAAGCATTCCATGCATTTCATTTAATCAAATTGTCACAATACAAGGGATATCTCCTTACAGGCATCATGATAGGAAGTACATGGGAACTAAGACAATTAAAGACACAACAGCAACACAAGTAAACTACTAACCTTAACAGGCTTATAAAACATAAAGCAGGAAACGACTAACTGCTACCAACAACATCTAAGATCTCATCGCTAGTCTGAGTCAGGTGAAGGAGGAGGAGCACCCTTATCCTGCAAGCAGCACAGGATCGCATTCAAGGTGCGAATCACCTTGCCGAATTTTCTCTTCATAACGGCCTTGGTATCCTCGACCTCAGCCCGAAGTTCCTGAACTTCCCTTCGCAAGGCGACCTGGCTCTCCTCAATTTGGGTAATGCGATCATCACCAGTAGCCTGAGCAGAAGGAGGAGAGCTCTCATCTGTATCCTGAGCCTCCTCTTCTACCTCTTCCTGGACTTCTTCCTCTACTTCTGCTCCAGGTTCTCCCTCACGTGGATCCTCTTCATCATCAAAATCGTCCTCGGTATCCTCCTCAAGATGAGTCTCACGGTACTGAGACCCGATCTTCATCTTGACCATGGTAAACTCATCAATGCAGTGAATCGGAACTGGCAACTCCGGCCCAAGTCTATAAGAAAACTCAAGCGCGATCTTGCATATAAGCCGGCCAAAAGCAAGCAACTCAGACGTTCTCCTTGATTTCGCTATGAGGATAATCTGTCGCAATATGAAAGTGGCCATACACACATTTTCTCCCTAGGCCACCTGATACAAGAAATCAACCATAAGGCGCGTACACTCAATGCGATTTTTCAACCTGGGATACACGTTGAACGTGCAAATGTGGTGCAGCAGGCGCAAATCATCAGACATATGAGACACCTTGAGGCTATTGTTAGGCTGCCATGGAACCATACTACCGCATAGGAACCTTGTACGACGATCTCGCTCACGCTTACTCCTCAAATTCTTTGCACTGGGATGAACATCACCAAGGGGCACGTTCAGAAGTCGCGCTATCAACCGAACATCGACCGTAGCCATCCGGTCTCTACCAAAGGGAATCTTGAACTGCAATGGCTCCAATGTAGGATTCTGGATACGAACGTAGAAGGCACGAATGGTGCTCACATTAGCATGAGAACGAGCTTCAAATAGCGGACCCCAATGTGCAGCTTTAATGCACTCGAATAACAGGAATTCGCCTAAGAGTCGCCCTTCCACGTCCATCTTAAATAACACCTTACGGTCAGTATATTCACCGTGAGGCATCTCTGCTAATATCACTCGCCCAAGTTGAGCATGGGGATCCAAATCCGGCTTTGTATGGAACTCTCGGGCTGTGCTTGGACTTGCGACGGCGCTTGAGCTAGCGGTGCCACCCCTCAGTCTTCTTGATTGCGCAAGGCGACTAGGCCCAGCCTCATCTCTTTCCCATCAAAGAGAGGATGGTGGAGAGAGAGAAAAAACTCAAAATGGCTTCAACAAAAGCTATGAAAAATATGAGAAATGTAGAGAAATGGCTGCCCAAACAGAAAAAAGGAGATCTAGGTGTTGTAGAGGGATGCTTCAAGCTCCCCTAGGATGGATTTTCAAAAAGAAAAGAGAAGGAAAAAGGGGAATGGAGCTCCACACGATTTCAGCACGTTTTTGGGGGTTGTAGGAGCTCCAACGGACGAGATCAGAGAGGGAGAGGGTTTCTAATCACGTTGGAGGTATGGGATAGGGTCGTTTTCAGCAATGAGAGGATTTGAGAGTGATTTGGGGTCACGGTTTGAGATAGGGCAGCAAGAAAATGAGTAAGGGAGCTAGGGAGGGGGCTGTTTGTGAAGGAAGTGCCCTTTTTAAGGGTTTTTGACGGTCGGACCACACATGGGAGGGGTACCCTAGCCACATAAGGGTCTGCGCCCAAGTTTCATTACAAATGGGCCCCACCCATCGGCCTGGCCTGGTGGGATTGGTCCCCCCTGCCCTGGAGGTCCCAGATATATATGGGCCCCACCCTAGTTCATGGTAGATTGGCCTAGGGAGGCCCAAACATTCATTTGGGAATTTCTGGGGCTAATCTGTAAAACTGAATGCAATACCCTATCATGCAGCATATGATTTTGGGGTATAAGGAGCTACTACATCCATCTAGCCTATTAGTTTCTAAAGATTGCAAACTTAGAATGGCCTAATATCCATTTTTCATAAAATTCTACTATTCACTCTAAAATTTTGTTGAAGTATGATTTTATATCATTTTCATATTAGGATCAATGCCTAACATGAAAAGAATAATAAATAATTGAAGAATGGAGTGGTGAGAGGAAGAATTTTGAAGAATTTAGGTGAAACGGGGTTTTTAAGCCCTAGCGATTGAATGTAAGGGTTGTGGTTATCCCACAGCCTAAGGATTCACATTTATGGGTTTAGAACCATTCAAAGAACGTCTCAACTCACCTACCTACAACCTAGGAGCTACTTAGGTCGCTCCACGCGACCCTAGATGCATTGCGGACTCGATCGCGCGATCGATACGAATAGACCTCGCCTATTGGCAAATCTGCGATCCTATAATTGTTTTTAGACCCTTCTCACAATCACCTAAGTCAAAAGAAGTGATAGCGTACATCGCGTGACCATAACCCAGACCCGGTATAATCTCATTCATGCTCTGATACGAACTTATAACACCCTAAAAATTGGGGGTCGTGTATAAACTTAACTCCCGAGTTCCAGACCGTCACTTATGCAACAAAAATGATTATGATTCAATGTTGTCCGAGTTAAAGCATTCACATGAGTAAAAGTGTACCAAAACTGCAATTCATACTCCAGATCCAGTGATAAAAGCAAGCGGAAGACTAAAGAATATATATATCACTGTATGGAAAACAAAGTAGATCTCGACTGTCTCCAAAGTATGAATACATATCTGAGTCTCATATACATGTAAATAAACAGAAATCAAATGTCAAAATAGTCCCACTGAGTAGTCCCGCCAATCCAGGCCACCTAAGAAAGCCGTCGTGGTACTGCATATATGAGAACTCGTCCTGGTCCTCATCATAATCCGGCTCTGCCTCCTGAATCGCCGCCTCACCTGCATCTACGATAGGGTCTGGTGGGTGTTGCAAACACCATCCCGTAACGTGAGAGTGAGTAGCTAACTCAGTGGAATAATAGAGCAAGGATTAACATGTTCTCAAATCAATCATGTGATAATAGTAAAGCAGTAAATCAAACAATCCTAATACTGTTGTTAATGCACTATGAGATGAAATGATGGATGCCCTCACCGACATTCTCCCTCATACAGCACCATCTACGTCCATGGCATGCTTGCGTACCGCTCAATGCTCCACATCTTCCAGGCACATGCAATGTGATGTTAATATGATTGTCGAGTTATTAATAGTCCATTCAAACAGTAGGATTGGGAAACTAAGGTACTTCCCTTATATCAATCCCAACAAAGATCCTGTTTAGGGTCGTCACTCCTAGTAATCTCATACGATGTATATTTTATAGGTCGCTGCAAGGGCTGTCAGGACTGTTGCTCGCACTCGTTGCACTGCTCTCCCATCACCTTATCAATACAGGCCTACTGTACTCTCACTGCTACGGAAGGGTCGTCGCCTCCCCTAGACTCAGAATACGCTCGCGGTCACTACAAAGGACTCGTCGCCTGATCAGTGCAGGTCGACAGTAAGAATATAGTGTCCCATACCACCATAATCTGCTCACGAGTCATAGGTGCTCATTGGTCACTACGGGGAGGTTTGTGGCCCCAGCGTAGGTCGACAGCTCGACCACGGTGTCCCATACCACCATGCCTGGCTCATGAGTCTTTATGGATCAAGGTACAATGGTTGATAGGGTTTACAATGGTAAGTTCAGTACCCTAGGTTCAAGCAGTTATGACTCATAGAAGGTGAACAAACAATGGCCAGTCGGGTTACTTGACGGGCTCGACTAGCACGAGCGTATCTCAAGTCGAACGACATAAGTGCGTAAAACACCTCGTGTGGCCTAACCACTGCCGCCAACTCCAAAACATGGCTCGCGTTCATCGACGCGTCGTTCGTGGCAAAGATAAGCCAACCACGAATTTACTCAGTTACCGACTGCCTGGACTAGGTATAGTCCCAAACATTTATGAATTCACATCGGCAATCATGTAAGAGTAATGAAAATGAAATACAACAATGTGAACATGTTAACACATGTTATAACATACAACTTAAGTAAATCATCAAACACCTGCATTTCATACATATAATGAAATCATGCATATAGCTAACATGTAGGAAATCATTTACATCAGCATATTAATTGAGAATTCAATCTTAAACTAATTCATAACACCATTTAATTCAATACATACTAATACAAGCATTTATACAAACACTTAAACTACACACTTAAGTCTACATATAGTATGTCGACTCAAAGTACGCATTTAGGCGAATCTCTTCGCCAAAATAATTATGCACGTATTCCTAGTATCCTAATGTGACAAGAAGCCATGTCAATCACATCAGCAAAATATAGATGAAAACAGTATTTCCTACAAATGACTAAAATGCCCTAAATCTCATATTTTTCGTCTGTTTACGAAACAGAAAACGGACGGTATGTTGTACATGTCAAACGGCATTGCCGTCAATAATCTACTATTAAACAACATTGAAAGCATTGGAAACAGTCAATCAAAGCGTCTAAAATCCGCACCTTTTCTCCTATAAGTGTATTGATTCGAACGGAGCGTGTACGCTTCGTCTACGGCGAACCGGGAACCAATTTTACAAGATGCATCAGCTACCATGCTAAGGAACTAAAGTAACCTTAAATCAGCAAGTATTTGAGGTATTTTCTTACCTAGAAATGCGGCGAAATCACCAGCAAAGTGATTGGATTGCGTGGCTTAAACACGTGCAGCAGGTAGTGCAGCATTAGGAAAAACTCTCCCACCTTCTCTCACAAACTCTCACTTTTTCTCTCACTCTTGCTAGGGTTTCTAGCAAATTCGGATGGGTGAGAGGAGTGAGGGTTTAAGCCCCTTTTATAACCTAAAACTCACCCAAAACAGGCTTGGGAACAATGTTTACTTGATGCCTAACCAAATCGGGGCTGTTTCGGTCCAAAAAGACATTTCTGGTGGTCCCCTGGCCGAACGCGATCGGACTTAAGTTCATGCATGTCGGATGTCGCTCACATCCCATTTTCAGACCAGTAGTGTTCGTAGATCGCACGTGGCGGTCTAGTTTTAGTTCAGCGGTCACCGCACGTAGATCAGGTCTACAAGTCTCATGATATGAAATAGAAATTTTTTCTGATCCAAGGGTGTAATTTGGCTGAATTCTGACGGTCAGAATGCTTAATACTGATGCGTCAAGTCGTGTGCCAGATTTGAATTTCAAATTTCAAATCTAACCCTATTCTCACTCTCTTCACTCCAGGCTCAATGAAATAGCCTGTGAATGTCGGTTGGACTTGATTTTCGAAATGATTGTCAAGTCCAGCTAGGCGGTTATAACGGTCTAAGATTGTAGGTATCGGACTTTCGACGCGCGGTGTAGATCCAATACAAAGTTTCAAAGAGGTCCAGAGAACAAACCGGTTTAGAGTTTGATCCGAGGTTTTAGAGTATTATAGCGTCATTGGTTCTACTCGCTTTGGGTCTTATAGAACGTATTTAAAGTGATCAGGGACTATTTTCCAGCTACTCTAGCGTTGCGCTAGCTAACTTACACATATTTTTCAAAGGAATTAATCCTACGCAATTTCTGGTCGAGTTGGTACTCGAGTCCAAGTACTGATTTTTCCAAGGCGTTAAAGAATATACCCCATATGGATTGCTTGTGATAGATTCTTATTGACTGTTTTTTCTGTCTTATCTCAATGCATCCATGGTTTTGCATGGCATGTGCTGTTTTTACTTATATATCTTTACTGTCATCTTGGTTTATCTGGTGAATTATTGCAATGTATGAGATTTTAAATGACTATCTTATCTGCTATTGCTCTCATAATGTTTTATCACTGATGCATCTCTCTATAGTTCTCCCATAAGCTTCAATCTTCAGTCAATATCACGTCTTATGCCTTTGCCAATGACTGACAAAAAGGGGAAGAACAATTCAAACACCCCGAGCAAAAATTGTATATCTGTGTTGTAGGTGTTAGGGGGAGAAGCCGCAACAAGAAAGGGGGAGTTTTTGAAGTAAGGGGGAAAACTTACTGGGTGTGTACATGTGTGTTTAGAATTTATAAAATTGTATTAATACACGTACACACAATTTAGGATGTATCTGTCTAGATATGTTCCTAGGGTGTTTTGGATATTTTGTCACGTAATTGACAAAGGGGGAGATTGAAAGTGCACCTACTACGTGCCCTGGTTTGTCAATTATGTTGTAAGTTGAGTCAGTCGGACAACAACGCCTAACAGGAAGATCAAGTCAAGCGTCTGCCTCAACTGAATGTGTGGAAGCTCGCCATAGGTAAATCATAGCCTCACATCCCATGTCCCAAAACACCAGGTGATTAAAACCCTTAAAAAGAACTAGAACATCTTAGGATTTCTGGGTAAGAAAACTTTTTATCAAAAAGGAAAATCTTTAAAGTTTTTCTAACACTGTCGATTATATCGATTCCCCTATCGATATGATCGACCAGCTCTGTCGATGTCCTCGGCATCTCAAATTGATACAATCGAGTGAGGACAAAAAGCGTCCAGCAATCAAACAATCATCTGGACGATTTATCGATATATCGACTGGTGAGTCGATATCATCGATATTCGAATATCGATCCTATCAGAAGAAGATCGATATTATCGACAGACTGTTTTCTGGTGCCCCTATTTTTCTAAAGAAAACTAATATAAGCTTCAATATATCGATGACTGTCCGATTCAATCTGAACTCAAATATCGATCATATTGGAAGTCAGTCGACCATATCAATTGTGGGCGCATGTTTTCACTAGCATGAATTTCAGGTTGTTTTTAATGTTGATCGGGATGCCATTCGATAAATCGATATTCATATATCGATCATATCGAGACCTCATCGATTGGATTGAGTCCAGAAAAAAATCATCCAACAAGATTATAGGTAAATCTATACGATTTATCGATCCCATCGACAAGGTCTCCGATATGATCGATGTACAAATTCTGATGACATCAACTGTTCCCCGATCATATCTGTAAAACCTAAAATTCTTCAAGGCTTCTCTCTTATTTTCACCTGTCGATAGATCGATCCATCGCTCGATGGTATCGGAGTTCAAAATCCGATAACATCGATGTGTGTCTCGATCCCATCGACCAGTTGGCGAAAGGTTTCCAAAAGTGAAATGACAATTGAGTTTGTATCATCGAGAGGTCTGTCGATACAATCGAGAGTATATGCTCGATCATATCAACGACTGCTCGGTGATATCGAACTCTGTCATAAATATGACCGTTTATATCCGTTGGAACCTTTTGCCTATATAGAGAGATTAATCTTTATTGCTGGTAGAGAAAGAAGAGAGTGCTTTTGAGAGTTTTAACCTTCCTATCATTTACCTAAGCCCTTTCTCTCAAGAAGTTCATCCTCCAATCCACCCTCATCAATGATATCTCATAGAGTGGATTGGGGAATGAACTTCCGCATTCAAGGATCCTCCAGCTACTATCTTAATGGCAAATCATTAAGCTGGGATGCCTTGAATGCATAGATGATTGGAACCACTCTATATTCCTTATAGGATAATCTTGAGAGAGTGGTATTCCATCATAACCTTGACCCAACCTAAAGCTTAGTATCGGTATATCTTTTGGGTATGGATCAAGGGAGCTGAAGACCCTTCAACATCAAGGAGGAGATCTTCAACACTGCGCTGAATGAGACTCATCAACTTATTTGTAAGTATCTAGAGTTCAGAGGACACTTGTGATCATTCCTTTCTAGGATTGGGTTTTAAGTGTTGCTCACCCTTTGAAGTCCTCGAAGGAGGCCTCCGACGGGAGTGTACGTGCTGGGTGCGTTGTGTGGACCCTTGCTCTATGGAGAGCATAAACATCTGGTTAGGAGTACGCTAGTAAAACTCCGGGGTTAGAGGTGAACCGAGTAGAAACCTCCGGGTGCGTTGTGTGGACCCTTGCTCTGTGGAGAGCAAAAATATCTAGTTAGGAGTACGCCAACAAAACTCTAGGGTTAGAGGTGAACCGAGTAGAAACCTCCGGGTGCGTTGTGTGGACCCTTACCCTATGTGGGCATTTAACATCTGGTTAGGAGTACACCAGCAAAACTCCAGAGTTTGAGGTGAACCGAGTAGAAACCTCTGTAAAGGTTGAAAGTGAACCTGATTTAAAACCTTAGGTTTAAGGTGAACCATGAGAAACCTCCTTAGTAAAATCTGATCACTCAAGGGTTGAGTGTGGAAGCCGGGAGTGGAGTAGACAAGTAGTCGAACCACTATAAAATGACTGTGTTTGAGATTAATATTGTCTTTCATTTATGTGATTGTCTTACATGCCCTTATATATGATTATCTGAAATCACATCTTATGCACACACAGTCATATCCATCACAATCTGATTCATAAATTTGTTTATCTTACAAGTAGTTGTGATTGGATCCTCTATCAGGCTTGGAAGTCAGTAGAGTTAATTTTTGAGTAATCCTAATTTGTACTCTATGATAGGATTAATGTGATAGGATTGAAAAATAACTTATAAATCTTTAAAAATTCCTATTCACCCCCCTCTATGACATATTGACATATTCCTACTTCAACTTAAGCGGTCTTCACCACTATTTCGGGTGTGGCCTTATCTGTCTGAGTGAGGGGGTTTTAAGCTAGGCTGAGTTTGACTAACTCACTAATGAATCTGTTATCGACGAGCCAGGTAGGTATTGGTAGACTACTGGTTAGGTGGATAGTATGGTCTCTTCCACTTGCTAAGCTATGCAGCTAGGATGTGGCAATCCGTGTGAAGTGTATTAGGCTCCGGTGATATCTTAAAGAGAAACTATACTGATATGTGTAATTGATGATGACTGACATGCTTACATGCTTGCTTTGCATCTTATATATGACATTTGGCTACATAGGCCTTGCATCGCATGGCCTTGGTATGGCCAATAACATTCATGCCTTGCATCACATAGCCTTGGCACGACTGATAGTATTCATAAACTTACCGCATATTTCCACATTACTCTAATATTGTGTAGTTGCCACTTGCCTTGCGCACACACTTACACTACCCTCTAAGCTTTTGTAAGCTTATACACGACCGTTGAGGCAGGAGCACGTATTAGTCTATTTTAGAGCCTTTTGGTTACCTTATATTTCCATTTCCGCATTGTACTCAAAGTTTTGGATATAGTAGATATGTAGTGATTTTTTTTTGTAACTTGGCTATGCGTGTGGTTATGCTCAATTACACAAAAAAAATCATACTAAAAATTCTCCTTATAGGATCCCATGATCGGATATCTGGCACATTAGTACTAGGAGTCGAGAATGGGGAACTACGAAGGCTGTCAGCGCCAGATTCAGCGATCGAGAATTCTATGAGCCCATTTTTCGAGTTTGGGGCGTGACACCAACACCCTCATTAAAAACAATTCAGCAAACAATTTCTCATTTAGACATTTTACCAAGCACTTAGACTATACATTACTACATACATGAACTAAGGTAGTTATAGCATACATTTTTGGCAAATCCTTTCATAAAGGAGTTATCATACATACAATGAACATGTATTATATGTTACTAGTCATGGCAAACACAGATCATAAATTCAAGTTCATTCAATCATTTCAACAAACACATGGAATGAATAATATATTCATATAGTGCACACACATGTATAAATTATCGAATACATCGTAACTAAGATTATATGATAGCAATCAAGTCAGATATAAATCATTAGCTGACATTAAAAGTCTTGAAAACTATAACTTAAACGTTTCTAGTCCGCACCTTTCATCGAAAAACTCATTTCGAACTCGGTTCGAATCCTACGCTTCCGTCTACAGAATAATGGCTACCTAAATCACGAGATAGGTTAGCTATTCCGTTGATTCCTCTATCTGGATTCCTAAAACGAGATTAGGGTTAGGATTTCTTACCCAAATCAAAATTGGAATCGATGGTGTAGTGATGGTGGGGTGGCAATTCGGCATATGGAGGTGTGGGAGCGAATCCCAGCAACGATCTCTCAATCTCAGTCTCTTCTCCTCACTCTTCTCTCCTTTTCTCTCTTCTCTCTCCTAAGGTTTGGAGAAATTCATATGGGAGAGAGAGAGAGAGGTGGGTTTAAGGTTCTTATATAGGCTTATAATTGATGCCAATGGCCCCATGGCCATGGTATACTTGGGTTATAGGCAAAGGGTGTTCGTTTCAGGCAAACAAGACTCATATGGAGGTCCATTACCTGGATACGATTCGAAGAAAGTTTCCTGACAATGGATCTATGTCAAGTTAAGATTTCGGTCCAATCGGATTTGTGGATTGACCGTGGAGGAGAAGTTTCAGTTCAACGGCCATCGTCATTCGATCAAGGCCATAAGTACACTGTAATGTGTAGGGAAATTTTCCTGATCCAAGGATGTAGTTGGGTTAGAATCTGACGGTCCGAAACCTTAAATTTAGCCTATAAGTGAATAACCCAAATCACTTAAGTTTGAGTTCATTTTCTAAAGATATTTTCGTTTCTCACACAGTTCGCTCCGGGCTCAAGTTGTGCATTTTTGGATCCTATTTGGACTTGATTCTCGTGATGGTTGTCAAGCCCAATAAGGTGGTCATAACTGTATAGTTTCGCTGTAGTCAGACTTTTAACGTGCAGTCCTGGTCCGATACAGAGTTTCAATGTGCTCTCGAGAGCAACTGTGTTTTGAGATTTTTCCCGGGTTTTTAGGTAATGTAGAGTTAGCGATTCTACTGGTTTTTGGTCTTACAATTCGTATATAAGTTCAAGCTAATTTACTAATTAATTTTATTTAGTACTTAATTAATTTTTTCCTATTTTCTACATAATTTGATCCTTAGTGATTTTTGCCTGAGGTGGTACTAGGGTCTTTGTACGAATTTTTTTGAGACGTTAGATACACTCTACATGCAACCGCTGCCCACTGACACGCTACTATGCAAATGGAAGAGACCTCACCATCCGCCTGGCCAGTAGTCAACCAATATCTACCTGGCACGTCGATAACGGACCCATTTACGAGCTGGTCAAACTCAACCTAGCTATGCCCCCTACCCTCGGACGGTTATAGCATACATTTTTTACAAATCCTTTCAACACAGTAGGAGATGCGGCCACTGGTATACGGTCCTCATGTGCTCATATATATCCACTCAGTTCCGACATTGGGGCGTCCTCTGGTACCAAGAGGGTATAGGAATTTTCACCCAGGGCCATTTGTGGCGGCCCGATGCTAGTAATAGATTTCCAGTGTCCCGACTGGCCATCCACGATATGCCTACAGGTTATGAACCTGACGTCACTAGGGCGTACAATAATAACAACATACAATGCAAGATGCATGAGTCATACAATTCAGTCATGTATTAATATTGCCCATACCATGTGCTCATGTGAGACAATGTTCGCCTATCAGGGACTCTCATAATGACATGCCCAATGACATATGCAATGGTCAACCACATCTCATAACAAACATGCAGATGATGCGTATGGGCATGTATCTTGATGCTATGCTGTTACATACTCATAATTGGCATCAATAATTGACCTTGTTAATCGGAATCGGCCTCGACAATCGGATTCGGCCTCAACAATCGACCTCAACAATTGGAATCAACATTGATAATCGGAATC
Organism: Magnolia kwangsiensis; assembly: GCA_037074715.1. Lineage (NCBI taxonomy): Eukaryota > Viridiplantae > Streptophyta > Magnoliopsida > Magnoliales > Magnoliaceae > Magnolia > Magnolia kwangsiensis. The sequence continues at coordinate 60,500,591 of CM073583.1, read as the reverse complement.
GGCCTCGATGATCGACTTCAACAATTGGAATCGGTAATCGGCCTCTACACAAAGTGAGTTTCGTGGATGGACAACCCATGACGGGCCAAGCAATATCAATGGGCCCAATCATTTAGGGTAATCCACTAGAGAATGACGAGAATGGGCCTAACCAGGCTTAAGGGAAGGTTACAATATGGACGTTTAACCATCATTGCCCATCAATGTAGACCTTTAACCAACATTGCTACCAAGGAGTGACTCACATAGGGCCGAACATATAGTGGGCCCATAGCCTCATGTAAGGGCCTGACACACATCACTATGGGCCTCACTCATGGCCACATAAGCATCGCATTGGGCCTTGCTCATGGACCTTATGTACATCACAATGGGCCACAATACATGGGTCAGAAAATACATCTCAATGGGCCTCATCATATGGGCCATAAACACACCACTATAGCCTTGCCCATGGGCCTCGAATACATCACAATGGGCTACAACCCATGGGCTTCAAATACATAATAGGCGGGCCCTACACATGAGCCTAATATACATCACAAGTGGGCCCTGTACATGGGCCTCATACACATCAAATGGGTTGTATCAATGGGCCGCACTAATGGGCCTCATACATTAAGTGGGCTACATCAATGGGCCGCACTAATGGGCCTCATATACACAACAGGTGGGCCCTGCTCACTGGCCTCAAATACAAGGCAGATGGGCCCCATAGATGGGCCGCACCAATGGGTCTCAAGTGAGCTTGGACCACACTAAAAATCATTTTAATAGTTGTAGGTGTAACATGTGTATAATTGTATACTATCATCCCATGGGGCACATGGCCCACTAACAATGATCAGCACTGTCCAAACATTGTCCAGTTAAATCTGCACCATCCAAACATTTCCCATGTAAATCAGCACCACCCAAACATTGTCTATGTAAATCTGCACTGTCTAAACATTGAACAACCCCATCCAACATTGTTCAGCACCGTCCAGCACTATCTGGACGGTGTGGATGAGACAAATATATCCCGGTGTGGCCACAACGCCACCCTAACATTGTCCAGCACTGTCCAGCACTTTTTGGATGGTGTGGATGAAACAAATACATCATGGTGGGTATCCACGTCCCTCACCAGGGACGGTGTGGATACAAATTACATATGTCAAGGAGGGTCCCACCCCCACACGTGCCATACGTGTGAGGTGGGGCCCCACGATTAAACAATTGTATATACATCATGGTACCCCCCCTGGAATCTATTGGCGTCAATCAGTAGTTGGGACCCACCGTCCTAACTTTGGACAGTGTGGATCTAAAATACATACATCAAGGTGGGTTCCCACGTGGGGCCCACCACATATACAGTATATGTATAAATATATATATTATTATATTTATTTTATTATTATTAATAATTTTTTAACTCTGGCATCCCCAGAATCCAGCGTTGATGGAATAGACGGACGGCTGGATATACACTTACATCATGGTGAGCTCCACACGTTGCCATGGTGGGGTCTACGTGCTGCACTCAACACATCACCAAGGTGGGCCCCAAGTCCCCTGCATGGACAGGATGGATCTAGAACACATACATCAGCGTAGGGTCCACAACACCATCCAAACATTGTCCAACACCGTCCAACATAATCTGGATGGTGTGGATGAAATAATACATCATGGTAGTGTCCATGGCATGGATCAAACATATGCATCAGCGTGTTGCCCACCGTCCCAGCTGGACGGCTGGATGAAACACATAAATCAAGTGGACCACACGGCATCACAAGCGGGAGAGAGAAAGATAAAAAGAGAGCGAGAGAGAGAGAGACGTCGGATGGTGGAGGGACCTCGCCACTATAGGCCCCTCCATACAATGCATACATCAAGATAGGTCCCACTACAAGTAGGCCCTCAATCAATGGTTGAAAATAAAACAAATCACCCACTTTTGATCATAGACTTTTCCTTCCATCAACGCATTCTATAACATTAATGGATGAGATTCAACGGTCGAGATGAAGCTTGGATGGTGGAGATGGGAGGTAGGGAGGTGGGCCATACCAAGTTCTCTCATGGGGGGTTGAGACATGGGTTGCTTGCTTGGAGAATGGGAGAGACAAGAAAGATGAGAGAGATGAGAGATGTGAGTGATGGGTGAGTGAGTGATGGGATTACTCGTGTAACAAAGAGAGTTGACTTTGGGGAGGGTGGTTGTACTTGGGGATGGGTGTGAGTGAAGGGAGTGATGAAATGTGTACTTCACATTTAATGTAACGCCCCAAAAATTAGGGGTCGAGTAAAGATCAACTCTCGAGTTCCAACGCATCACTTATGCAACGTAGATAATGATGTTTGAATGTCGACCATATTAGTGCCTTAAACATGAGTGAGATTACACTAAAACAGTATATCATACTCCATAATTTATGATAATTAAGCAAGCGGAAGACTAGGATAGATATATAATATATATATATATATATATGTGTGTTTCACAACCTCTTTAGTATGAATATGCTATCGGGCTAAATATATATACATGTGTTTGTTTCAAAATGTAAAATTTCAACTAATCCAATATCCTTGTAATCCTGATGATGCAACTCTAGGTCTACACAGACTCGCCTGAGTGTTGAACGTAGGAGAACTCCTCCTTTTCAAAGAATTCTTTCTCCATCACGTAAGCCTCATCACAACCTACATCTAAATCAAAGTCAGGTTGCTGTTTTAAAACACCGTCCCAGAGTGGGAGTAAATGATCAACTCAATGGTATTATAAGGTAAAGGTTAACATGTTATCAATTCAGTCAAGTAGTAATGATAAAGAAATACAACAATCATATCCTAAGTACTCTCGTTAATGCAGGAATGGTATGCTATAATAATGCATGCCCTCACCTGCACTCCCTCAGTGACATCATCTCACGATCGCGTATGACAAACTCTCTAAACGTGCACTTCCTCGCCAAATCATATGCAATGCGGTGCATGAACGTGTTAGCCAAGTAATTTTATTAGGCTTATTCATACAACAGGTTCGAGAAGCTAAGGTACGTTCCTTTATATCACTTACCCAAACAATAATCCATCCAGGGCCATCAATCCTAGTTAATCACATACGATGGACGAGTTATAGGGCATCACCCCTAATGAAGAGCAGTGGATAGGTAAGTTCACGAGTTTACACTCAAGGTCACTATGGAGAGGCTCGTCACCTCACCATAGGCCTAATTTACACTCGAGGTTACTATGGGAGGCTCATCACCTGAACGTAGGCCGACAGCTTGAATACAGTGTCCTATACACCACCATATTCGGCTCACGAGTTTGGGTTGCTCATTGGTCATTACAGGGAGTCTCGTCACTTCAGCATATGCTGACAACTTGACCACGGTGTCCCATACACCACCATGTCCGACTCATGAGTCTTAGCGGATCTTGGTACCATGGTTGAAACAGGCTTTACATTGGTAAGTGGTACCTTAGATTCAAGCAGCAGCGCCCATACATGGTAACACACAATAAGCCAATTAGGTTATTGATATGTGCAATTGGTACGAGCGCACGTTGAATTAATCGACATGGAGCGCATAAGCACTCCACGTGGTCTAACCACTGTCGAGAATCACCGTATGACTCAGATTCATCGAACATACCTACTGTGGCGAAATTAATTCAGCCACTCCATCAGGAACCATTACTGATTGCCCGGACTACGTAGTAGTCCCAATCATACTCAAATGTAATAAGTAGACACATATGATAATCATAATAACATTTAACAAACAATTCAAATACAATAATCATTTGAGCATTTTATTAAACACATAAAACATGTTATCATACATAGGCATTTTATACATAAATCACGTATTTGAAATTAAGGTTACTTGAAGGAATTATACATATACATAAGGTAGTTGAGAATCCTATCTCAAAACACTCAATAATTACAATTCATCAAACAATTACTCGTTCAGACATTTTATCAAACACTTAGACTACATAATACTATTTAAACAAACTAAATTAGTTATGGCATATATTATGGCAAATCCTTTCATAAAGGAGTTGTCATACACACAACACACATGTATTCTAGATTAATAGTCATGGCCAGCATAAATCATAATTTCACTTTCATTCGAACATTTCAATAAACACATAGAATGCATTATATATTCACATAGTTCACACACATGTATGACTTATTGAATACATTGTAACTAAGATCATATGGAAGCAATCAAGTCAGACATAAATCTTTGCTGACATTGAAAGCCTTCAAAACCATAACCTAAATGTTTATAGTCCGCACCTTTCATCAGTACACCCCTTACAAACTCGGTTTGTACACTATGTCCCTGTCTATAGCACAACGACTACCTAAATCTGGAGATAGGTTAACTATTTCATCGATTTCTCTATTTGGATTCCTAATACAAGATTAGGGTTAGGATTTTTTACCCAAATTGGAGTTGGAATAGCTCGTGTAGCTAGATGTAAGGATGATCTAGTGCGTGCAGTCATAAGAGAGAAACACCACCTCGATCTCCTAAACTCTCTCTCTCTCTCTTCTCCTCACTCTTTTCTCTTCTTTTCTCTCTTCTCTCTCCTAGGGCTTGGAGGAAATTCATATGAATGGTAATGAAGTGGTTTAAGGTCCTTAAATAGGCCCAGAACTGGTTCAAATACCCCCAGGGCCATGATATACTCAGATTGCCAAAGGGTGTCGATTTCGGGAAAATGAGATTCATCTGAAGGCCCATTTTTTGCTTGCGTCATGGAGTAAGTTCCCTGACCATGGATCCAAGACAAGTTATAATTTCGGTTCGATCAGATTTGTGGATCGACGGTGGAGGACCTGTATCAGTTTAACGGTCATCATCACTCGATCAGGGCCACAAGTATACTGACATGTGCGGGAAAATTTTCCTGATCCAATGGTATAGTGTGGTCAGAATCTGACGGTCTGAAGTATCCAATTTTACCCCCAAGAAAATGTCCATTTCACTTAAGTTCTGGTTCATTTTCTAAAGATATTCGCATTTTCGCACACTTTGCTCAGGGCTCAAGTTGTGCATTTCTGGATACTATTTGGGATCGATTCCTACGACAGTTGTCAAGCCCAATAAGGCAGTCATAATCTTATAGTTTTACGGTAATCGGACTTTCAACACGTAGTCCAGGTCTAATATGGGATTTCAAAGTGCTCACTAGTGCAACTGGGTTTTGAGATTACTCCTAAGTTTTTAGGTAATGTTAAGTTAGCGATTCTAATGGTTTTCGATCTTACAGTTCGTATAGATAGTGGTCCAAGCTAATTCCACTAATTATTTAGTTTAGTACTTAATTAATTTTTATCTGAATTCTACAGAATTCAATCCTTAGTAATTTCTATCTAAGATGATACTTAGGTTTTTCTACAGATTTTTTCGAGACGTTACAATCTACCCCCCTTAAAGAAAAATTTTATCCTCGAAATTAGTACATTTTCGTACTCAAGAATCTGAGGGTAGTTCTTACGGACTCCAGCTTCTGTTTCCCAAGTAGCCTCTTCCTCAGTGTGGTGTGTCCATAATACTTTCACAAGCGGGATGACTTTGTTGTGTAGCACCTGATCCTTTCTATCCAGAATATGTGTTGGTTGTAGTACATAGGTAGCATCTTCACTTAACTACACTTGCTCCCACTTGATAATGTGACTAAGTTCAGTAACGTATTTCTTCAACATTGATACATGAAATACGTTGTACATGCCAGCGAGTGGTGTAGGCATGGCGAGGCGGTATGATACCATACCCACTCGATCTAGAATCTGGAATGAGTCAATGAATCTCGGCGTGAGTTTCCCTTTCTTATCAAAGCGAATGACTCCATTTATGGGGGAAACCTTAAGAACATGTGGTCCCCAACCTCGAATTCCAACTGCCGCCGTCGTGTATCATTGTAACTCTTCTGTCTGCTTTGTGCCGTAAGAATTTGACGCCTGATAATGTTGATCTTCTCTAAGGTCGCTTGTACTAAATTTGGAAAAATCAGACTCTTCTCACCAACTTCTGCCCAATAATGCGGTGCTCGACATGGATGCCCATACAGTGCTTCATAGGGAGCCATGCCAATACTCGCTTGAAAGCTGTTGTTATAGGCTAACTTTGCATAGGGAGAAAATCATCCCAACTATCTTTGAAATTAAGCACACATGCCCAGAACATATGTTCTAACACCTGATTTACTTATTCTGTCTGCTCATCTGTCTATGGGTGGAACGCCGCACTGAATCTCAGTTTCACCCCCATTGCTCCCTGGATTCGAGTCCAGAAGATGGACGTGAATCGCATGTCTTAATCTAATACAATTTTTATAGGCACTCCATGCAAACGCACTATCTCCTTGATGTACAGCTTAGCTAAATCGTTTGTTGAGTTTGAAACTCTAATAGGGAGAAAGTGAGCCAATTTCGTCAATCGGTCCACAATCACCCAAATGGAGTCATGTCCCTTCCTCATCTTTGGTAACCTGAAAATGAAATCCATATATATAAAATTTCTCTTCCACTCAGTTATGGGCATGGGCTGAAGTAAACTAGGAGGTCAGTGATGCTCGGCCATGACCTGCTAGCACGTGAGACAATGATATACAAAATCTTCTATGTGGGACTTCATGTTATCCCACCAGTATGAACGATTCATATCTTGATACATCTTTGTACTACCGAGATGCATCGCCATCTTCAAATTGTGAGCAGCTTCGAGAACTTCCTTTCTCAAGTCCTGAAGATTCGAGATGCATAGGCGGCCATGACAACGTAAACCCCCATCTGAACCAACTCTCCATTCAGAGTCTTCATCGTCACTAGCTCGTTTCCTCATCTTCATCAACCATTCATCTTCTCTCTGAGCCACAATGATTTGGTCATCAATAAGTGGCTGCACGTGGATGAGTGCGACGCTCTCGAACGGCTTCTCTATTGTAAGCTTCTGTTCGAAGTCTCACACAAAATCTACCATGTTCCATTCTTCAATCATTAGTAGAGCCATAAATTCTATTGTCTTCTTGCGACTCAATGCATCTGCCACATGGTTGGCCTTGCCAGGATGGTAGGAAACCTCATACTTGAAGTCTTTCAAGGTTTCCATCCATCGTCATTGCCTCATATTCAGGCTTCTCTGCGTGAAAATGTACTTGAGACTCTTGTGGTCGCAAAAGAGCCAAACTCCTCTCCGTAGAGGTAATGTCTCCAGAGCTTTAATGCGAAGATGACGACTGCTAATTCTAGGTCGTGCATGGGGTAGTTTTCTTCGTGTTTCCTCTACTGTCGCGATGCATAGGCAATCACTCTGTCCTTCTGCATAAGAACACAACTCAAACTAACACGAGATGCGCCGGTGTATATCGTATACTTAACCCCTTACTCTGACAATACTAGTACGAGTGTGAATGTCAACTTGTCCTTCAATTCCTGAAAGGTTGCTTCTACCTTCTCATTCTAGGAAAACTTAAGATCCTTTCGAGTGAGCTGAGACAACAGTCTGGCTATCTTGGAAAAATATTTAATGAATCGGTGATAATAGCCCACAAGTCCTAAAAAACTCCTCACTTCTGTAACCAAACTGGGTTGCTCCTAGTCCTGAACTGTGGTCACCTTAGTAAAGTCTATAGCGATACCTTCCTTGGACACCACATGTCTCAGGAACTTGACTTATTCCTTCCAGAAGTCGCATTTCTTGTACTGAGAAAATAACTGGCTCTTCATGAGAGTATTGAAGACTGGTCACAGTGCTCTTCATGATCCTTTCGGCTCCTAGAGTATATCAAAATGTCATTTATAAAGACGATGATGAACCTGTACAAGTACGGCTGAAACATCTGGTTCATAAGGTCCATGAATACTTTCGGTACATTTATGAGTCCAAACGACATCACAAGGAACTCATAGTGCCCAAAACTAGTCCTGAATGCCATTTTCTGCATATCTTCATTCCTGACGCGTAACTGATGATATCCAAACTGCAAGTCAATCTTTGAGAAATACCAAGCCCCTTTTAACTGGTCGAACGGATCATCTATTTGGGCAAGGGATACTTGTTCTTCACTGTCACTTGATTCAACCTATAATTATCAATATATAATCATAGTGAATTATCCTTCTTCTTTACAAACAACACAGGTGCTCCCTAAGGAGATACACTTGGTCGTATGAAACCTACATCCAACAGATCATCGATCTGTCTCCTCAGCTTTTCCATTTCACATGGAGGCATGCGATACATCAGTGGAGAAATGGGTGTCGCACCATGCACAAGGTAGATAGTAAAGTCGATCTCGCACCGAGGGGGTAGTCTAGGGATCATTCTGAACACGTCCGTGAAATCTTAGACTACAAGCGTGTCCCCAAGTGTAACACCCCAGATTTTTACCAACCTGGGATTAGATGTCCTTAGGAAATTGGTCGACCATAACACCTTGGTAACCTCTCAGAACCCAATTCCAAAGCCAAAGAAATCACTCTTCAACCCATTTCCTTCAAAACTCACCTTTTACCACCTCATTCTTCAAACTTCTCCAAGTACTTTCATATTAGACACGACTCCTCAAGTTTAAATAGTAAATAAAACCAATCCTAGGGTATTAATGATGAAGAACAATTCGAAGCTAAAAATTACCGTGAATAGTAAATAAATGGGTAAAATGGGTTTCGACCCTTAACCTTTTGAAATTTGACAAAATAGATGGGTTAGTTGGATGGATTAGCCTCTTTTACCCCAAAATCATATGCCACATGATGCATAAAATCATTCTTTTTTACAAACTGGCCCCGAAACGTCCTAAATGGAGTCTTGGGCCTATCCAAGCCCAAATACAATTAACTAGGGTGGGTCCCACATATATTTGGGGTCCCTAGGGCAGGGGGAACCCAGCCCATATGGCCGACATCGCCGGTTTGCAGTTTGACCGGCAAGGGCTCGCCGTACAGTAGGCGCCACTCGGGCCGGCCTTCGGGCCGGAGGTGTTTAGGGGTTAGGGTAGCCCCCTGGTATATTGGTTGTCCCTTAAAACCTCCTCGATCAGGTACTTCTTTCACAAAGTGACCCTCCAAGCTCTCCTTTCTCACCAAAATGCCTGACTTTTGGCAAAAATCACCCCTCCAAACTCTTCCTTCTTCCGTTTCCAAACACCCTTGCTCCACCCTTCAAATCTCATCTAAAACAAAAATCAATAAAGGCTACTTCCTTTAGAAATCCAACGAGAATCAACTAGCGCTGCACTAGATGGCCTATGAAATTCTCACCAATCACTTTCAATACGATCTGCTAGAGTCAAAACGTATAGAATAGGTGACGCTACAATACCGTAAAACCTAGGATCAAACTCTATTCCCGTTTACTTTCGGGAGCAACTTGAAGCTTTGTATTGGATCTGGACCGCACGTCGGAAGTCTGATTACCCTGAACTTAGACAATCCTGACCGCCTAGTTGGACTTGACAATCACCTCAAAAATCAAGTCCACATGATGTCCCACGATGATTTCCTTGAGTCCAGAGTGAAGAGTGTGAGAAATGTTAGAAATTAATATAATTTATGAAATCTGGCACGTGTTGCTTGCGTAACATTTTTTAAGCGTTCTGACCGTCAGAATTCAATCAAATTTTTACCCTCGGATCAGGATAGGTGGCCCTTACATGTCAACGCACTTGTGGCCCTGATCGAATACCGGTAGCCGTTGAACTGAAACTGGTCCGCCACAGTCGATCTGGAAATCCGACCGGACCGAAAACTCTGTCTGACCTAGATCAAATGTACATAAGCTTAAGTCCGACCGCATTCGGCCAGGGGACCTCTATAAATGCTCCGTTGAGATGGAACAGTCCGTATTTGGACATAAAATAAGTATACCTTGGCCCCAAGTCTATTTTTGTCACTTTTGGACTTATAAAAAGGGATTAAACCCTTACTCTTTCATCCCATACGAATTTGGAGAGAGAAGAGAGAAAAGAGAGGGAGAAAGAGAGAAAGGGAGGGAGATTTGGAGCTCTCTCCTGGGATTCTTCCCTGCTACTCCATGTTCCATAGCCGCCGCTTCTGTACCGCCATTCTGGTGTTTTCAGCTCCATTCTTAGGTAAGAAATCCTAACCCTAACCTGATTTGAAGCTTAGAATAGTTGTAGTGTTAGTATAGCTAACTTGTTTCATGCCATAGGTAGTGTACCCGCCGTTGACGAAGACTTATCGTCTGAATCAACTTCGTTTCACAATTTCTGGTTTAAGGTGAGGATTTTAGACGGTTTGATTGACTGATTTTAAAGCTTTCAGTGTCGTTTAATAGTAGATTGTTGAAGAGAATGCCGTTTAACATGTAGAACATGCTGTCTGTTTTTCATTTCGTATACGTACAGGAAAAATGAGATTTAGGGCATTTTGGGTATTTGTAAGAAATGATTGTCATGGCTATTTGTCGGATTATGATATCAGGAATGCGTGCATGATCTGTTTGGCGAAGAGATTCGCCCTAATGCGCACTTTGGGTCGACATACGCTATGTAGACTAAAGTGTGTAGACTAAGTGTTTGTATAAATGTTTGTATTAGTATGTATCGAGCCAATGTTGTTGTAGATTAGTTTTGAGATTAAATTCTCAATCAACATGATGATGCATATGATTTTCCTCCATGTTTTCTATAGGAATTGATTTCCTCACATATATGGAATACATGTGTTGGTTGATTTGCTTTCATTGTATGTACAACATGTTATCAATATGCTTGTTTTGTTGCATTTCATTTCTATTATTCTCATATGATCTTTGATGTGGTTTATAATTGTTTGGGGCTATACGTTAGTCCAGGCAGTCGGTAATGGATTGAATTCGTGGTTGGCTTCTATTTGCCACGAAGGACGCGTCGATGAACGCGAGTCATGTTTTGGGTTGACGACAGTGGTTAGGCCACACGAAGTGTTTTATGCACTTCATGTCACTCGGCTTGAGATACGCTCGTACTAGTCGAGCCCGTCAAGTAACCCGACTGGCCATTGTGTGTTCACCATGTATGAGTCATAACTGCTTGAACCTAGGGTACTGAACTTACCATTGGAAACCCTGTTAACCATGGTACCTTGATCCATAAAGACTCATGAGCTAGGCATGGTGGTATGGGACACCGTGGCCGAGCTGTCGACCTACGCTGGGGCCACAAACCTCCCCGTAGTGACCAGTGAGCAACCCAGACTCGTGAGCAGATTATGGTGGTATGAGACACTATATTCTTGCTGTTAGCGTACACTGATCAGGTGACGAGTCCTTTGCAGTGACCGGGAGCGTATTCTGAGTCTGCGGGAGGCGACGACCCTTTCGTAGAGACAAGAGTACATTAGGCCTGTATTGATAAGGTGATGGGGGCACGGTGCAACGAGTGCGAGCAACAGCCCTGGCAGCCCTTGCAGTGACCTACAAATATAACGTCATATGAGATTACTAGGAGTGACGACCCTAGACAGGATGTATGTTGGGATTGATATAAGGAAGGTACCTTAGTTTCCCAATATTATTGTATGAATGGACTAATAACAACTTGGTAATCATTATCCACATCGCATTGCATGTGCTTGGAAGATGTGGAGCACTGAGGAACGTAAGCATGCCGCGGGGGTAAGATGGTGCCGTGTGAGGGAGTATGTTGGTGAGGGCATCCATCATGTCATTTTATGCATGCATTAACAACAGTATCTAGGAATGTTTGATTGTTTTCTTTACTATTATTACGTGATTGATTTGATAACATGCTAATCTCTGTTCTATGATTCCACTGAGTTGATTACTCTTTCTCACGTTACGGGATGGTGTTCCGGATACCCATCAGTCCCTATTTTAGTTTTAGATGATGGCGCTACTTGTGAAGCGGAGCCAGACTTGATGATGAGGAGGAGGATCCCTCCTTTATGCGTGTTCTAATCGATGAGATTACAGGGAGGTTGATTAGACGCCTTGACACTTGTCATTTTATATTTTTGGAGCACTCATGTATATTCTTTTCTTTCCATTTTTGGAGTATACATGTATTTAATTAACCTGGTAACATGTTCACACTCTGGAGACTTATAATTACTTATATATTTTATGTATTCATCACAGTCTTCCGCTTGCTAATTTAACTGTCTCTGGAGTATGATATGCTGTTTTGGCTTAGTCTCAATCTTGTTGAATGCCATTCTATAGACAATATGCATTTATCATTATCTATGTTGCATAAGTGACGTTCTGGAACTCGGGAGTTGGGTTTCTACCCGACCCTCAATTTTCGGGATGTTACACCAAGTGTCGGACCATTAACATTTCCTATCAAGGTAGCATAATAACTAATGCGGTAGTACCAACTGACCTGAACTAGGAAAGTAAAGGTCGTGCCCTCAGGTGCATGTGTTGTCACCAATCTGGTATTGCAATCGATTTCTGCCTTCATCTCAGTAAGCTAATCCATACCGAGGATGACATCATAATGACATAGCGGGGCAACGATCAAGTCAACAAGTACTGTTCTGCTTCCTAAGTCTATCGAGTAACCCTAACAAATCTTAGTAGAGTCTGAGAAAGTCCATGTGGCGATAAGGAGTCTCACCCCAATCATAGAAGTAGTTTTTAACCAAAGTTGCTTTACTGTTGTGCATGATATTATTGAAATAGTGGACCCGATGTCTACCAATAAGAAGACTGGTGTACCTTGGATATGTGTTGTGACTTTGAAAGCCAATGGTGTTGCGGTTGCTGACTCGGATACTTCAGCTGTAAGTGAGTGCACATGAGCTTATTGAGGATGATTCGGTTACGTTGTCATAGGCCATTGAGGTGGCTTACTTTGAGGTACATTTGGTATGTAAGAAGGCTATACTAGCGGTGCTGATTGTAGAGGCAGAGTTAAAATGGCTTGGTAACTGACGGTTGATCTTCTAAGGTGGCTTAAAGCTGTTATCCCTCATCTTGGAAAAGCAATAAGTGTCTGTATGGCACATCCTCTTACAGTGGGTGCACCATAGATCGAATCGCCTTTAATGGGTTGGTGGAGCCATAAGCCTGGGAGGCAAATCTGCACATAGCCTCTTACCGAGGAATGGTCGGTTCGGCAAGTCAGGTTGAGGCCTCGGGTCCATGGGCATATGCGTATGGGATAGTCTGTTCCCATCCTTCTCATCTCACAGGGACATGTTCACTAGCTCAGCATAATTGGAAATGCTAGCATAACACGTCTTTGTGCGGATTTCAGGCCGTAGACCCTCTGAAAATTACCGCATCTTCATTGGCTCATCTGATAGTATCAAATGAGCATATTTGGCTAGCTCCATGAATCTATTCTCATACTCTGACACATACATCCCTCCCAGTCGGAGGTAAAGGAACTCACCCTCCTTTTCATTACAGTAAGTGATGGGGAAGTATTTTCCATGGAAGTAGGTCTCAAATGCGTCCCACGTCCATACGTATCCAGGGGGAACTGTTCGTAGGACGCTATCCCACCAGAGACTAGCCTCCTTCTCGAGCATATAAGTCACTAACTCTACCTGCTCTGCCTCAGTGCAGTGCAGCGACTTTAACATCTTGGAGACGCGATCTAGCCAGTATTCGGCCTCCTCGCACCTGTGAGTGCCTGCAAAAGGTGGGAGGTCAGAAACATTGGAAGCGTTCGAATAGACCACTGACATTCATATTTTCAACAGGCTACACAGGTGGTGCAGGTATGACCATATTCATGTTTTGGGCAAGGGCCCCTGCAATCGTGGTCCAAACTTGCTGTTACTGCTACTACATTAGAAGCATCATTTTCTCCAACCTATCAGGAGGAGGGGCCGCCTGAGGCATGCGTGGCGTCAAGGTAGACGCACAGTTCTATTCTGGAACCGATGGTGCACTAGGTGTTTGCCCATTGGTGGGGCCAGTGGACGGCTGTGAATTTGGCATGGTGTCACTATCAGGGCCCAAACTGATGTCAGTGTGGCTATCACTTAGGGGAGGTGCCCCATCAAATGATCCGCTAAGTGTAAGACATGTCATATTCTGAGTGGTCTTCGGAGGCATTCCCTATACACAACATAGGGTGCAACACATGTAAGATGTAGCATATTAAAACACACTTATCCAAACCTTATACACATTTCAATTCAAAAGAAGCTTCATACATTTCATTTACCCAAAATTATCACAATACATGAGATATAGTCTTACATGGTTCATGACAGAAGATGCATGTGAGGTAATCTAGTACAAGTTTCAAACTAACCATTTTAACATACCACTAGGCCTATAAGGACTTCTACATAGAAAGACCAGAAATAAAGCCAAACAACTGATGACCACAATATGTGTAAACACCCCGAATTTTTGCCAACCTGGGGTTAGACGTCATTAGGCAATGGGTCAACCATAACACCTTGGTATCCTCTCAGAACCCAATTCCAAAGCCAAAGAAATCATTTAGAACCTAATTCTTTAGAAATTTAACGTGAATTAGCCAGCGTTACACTAGATTTCCTGTAAAATTAGCAGCAACCACTTTAAATACGATCTATAAGACCCAAAACCTATAGAATCACTGACGCTACCTTACCCTAAAATCCAGGATCAAACTCTAAACCCGTTTGTTCTCAGGAACCCTTTGAAACTTTGTATTAGATTTAGACCGCGCGTCGAAAGTCCAATATCCGCAATCTCAGACCAATATGACTGCTTAGTTGGACTTGACAATCATTTCGAAAATCAAGCCCAATTGATGTCCCGACACCATTTTACTGAGTTCAGAGTGAAGCGAGTGAGAAAAGGTAAAGATTTAGAAAAATAATTCAAAATCTGGCACGTGTCGTTGTGCATTATTTTTAAGCGTTATGACTGTCAGAATTCAGCCAAATTTCACCCTCGGATCAGGAAAAATTTCTCCTTCCTGTCATAACACTTGTGGCCCTGATCGAGTTTCGATGACCGCTAAACTGAAACTGGTCCGCCATGTACGATCTAGGAACACTGTCGGACTGAAAACTTAATGTGACCAGGATCCAATATCCATGAGCTTAAGTCTGACCGCATTCAGTCAGGGGACCTCCAGAAACGTCCTTTTGGATCGGAAAAGACCCGATTTGGATGTAACCCAAGTATACCTTGACTTAAAGTCTGTTTTGGTTATGTTTGGGCTTATAAAAAGGCCTTAACCTCTCTCTCACAAATCCCATACGAATTCGGGAAAACCCTAGGAGAGAGAAGAGAGAAAAGAGAGAGAAAGTGAGGGAGAAGTCGGTGCTGCTTCCTGGGATTCTTCCCTGCTGCTCCACGTGCCACATCAACCTGCCCGTATCGCTTTTCCGGGGATTCCAACTCCATTCTAGGTAAGAAAACCCAAACCTCAAGTTGATTTAGGGATTCCATCGATACAATTAGCAAAGTAACTAATTTATCTTGTGATATAGGTCGTCATATCGACATTGACGACGACATAGAATTCCTATTCAATTTATTACGCTCCTACGGCGTAAGGTGTGGATTTTAGACACTTTGGTTACCATTTTTCAAAGCTTTCAATGCCGTTTAATGGTAGATTGTTGACAAGAGTGCTATTTGACATATAAAACATGCTGTCTATTTTTCATTTCGAATACGTACGAAGAATATGAGATTTAGGGTATTTTAAGTATTTGTAGGAAATACTGTATACGTACGTATTTTGCCGATATGATTGCCATGAGTATTTACCATGTACCTATACTAGTTATGCGTGTATGATCTGTTTGGCGAAGAGATTTGCCCTAATGCACATATTGGCCGACATATGCTATGTAGACTAATGTGTGTAGACTAAGTGTTTGTTGAAATGCCTAAATCAATATGATTTATGCCTATCATATGTTTTGAATGTAAGAACATGATTGTTATGTATTAGACATCTCCTTGATATAAGGATCTGTCATATTATATATGAAAATCAACATACGTCAAGTACGTTGGAGTTGTGTAGTCTAAGTGTTTGTATAAATGTACGTATTAGTAAGTATTGAGTAAATGGTGCCGTAGATTAACGTTGAAACTGGATTCTCAACTAATTTGATGTTGTACATGATTCCTCCATGCTTCTTGTATTTTAATTGATTACCTTATATGTGAAGTACTCGTGTATGGTTAACTGCTTATGATGTATGTTATAATATGCTGATAACATGCTGGAATTTCTTGTATTTCAATTCTGTCTCTCTCATATGATTATTGATTTAGATTACATGTTCTTGGGGCTATACTCTAGTCCAGGCAGTTGATAACAGTTTAGAATTCGTGGTTGGATTCTATTCACCACGAAGGATGTGTATGACGAACCCGAGTCGTACTAGAGTCGTCGGCAGTGGTTAGGCCACACGAAGTGCTTGTGCAGTTCATGTCGGTCGATTCAAAGTGCGCTTGTGCTAGTCGGACTCATCAAGTAACCCGACTGGCCATTGTATGTTCACCTTGTATTCGTCATAACCGTTTGAACCTAGGGTACTGAACTTACCAGTGATAACCCTGATAACCTTGGTACCTCGATCCCCTAAGACTCATGAGCCGGGCATGGTGGTATGGGACACCGTGGTCGAGCTGTCGGCCTACGATGGGGCCACAAACCTCCCCGTAGTGACCAGTGAGCACCCTACTCTGAGCAGATTATGGTGGTATGAGACACTATATTCTTGCTGTCGGCCTACATTGATAAGGTGATGAGGGAGTGGAGCAACGGCCCTGACAGCCCTTTGTAGTGACCATGAGTTTATCCTGACACCGCATGGGGGCGACGAGTCCTGATGTAGTCTTAAGGATATAAACTAGGCCTATATGGATAAGGTGATGGGGGAGCGGTGCAACGAGTGCGTGCAACAGCCCTGACAGCCCTTGCAGTGACCTAGAACCGTACTTCGTATGAGATATACTAGGACTGATGACCCTAGAATGGATCATTGTTTGGGTATTGATATAAGGGAGGTACCCTAGTTTCCCAATCCTTCTGTATGAAAAGGACTAATAACAACTCAGTAATCATATTCATATCGCACTGCATGTGCCTGGAAGATGTGGAGCACTGAGGGAAGAAATCATGCCGTAGACGTAAGATGGTGTCGCATGAGGGAGTATGTCAGTGAGGGCATCCATCATGTCATTTCATCCTTGCATTAATCACAGTATTTAGGAATATTTAATTGCTTGCATTATCATTATTGCGTGATTGATTTGATAACATGTTAACCTTTGCTCTATGATTCCATTGAGTTAGCTACTCACTCCCACGTTACGGGATGGTGTTGCGCACACCAACCAATCCCTATTTTAGTTTCAGGTAATGGCGCTGCTTGTGAAGCGAAGCCGGACTTATTTGATGATGAGGAAGATTTCTCCTATATGCTGGTTCTGATCGACGGGTTTACAGGGTTACTGATTAGATGCCAATACACTTGGCGGTTTGCCTTTTATTTACACACCCATGTATATTCTTTTCTTTATATTTTAGAGTATACATGTAATTAGTTAACCTGGTAACATGTTCACACTCTGGAGACTTACAATCATTTATATATTTTATATATCTATCACATTCTTCCGCTTGATAATTTAACTGTCTCTGGAGTATGATATGTTGTTTTGGCTTAATCCACTTCATGTTTTATGCACTATTACATCCGACATTCATCCATCATTGAAAATGTTACATAAGTGATGTTCTGGAACTCTGGAGTGGAGTTTATGCTTGACCATCGATTTTTGGGTTGTTACAATATGTGACTAGTCTACTGACTCAGGCGATGGTGGAGGCGCACCCTTATCCTGTATACAGTGCAGGAGGGCCATCAGAGTACGATACATCTTCTTAAATTTCTACTTCATATAAGCCTGACTCTCTTCAAGCTTTTGCTTTAATTTGGCCCGGGTCTCCTTAATTTCTTGACTCAGAGTGGCCTGATTCTCTTTAAACTGAACTAGGCGGGCTTCCAAGGCGGTTCGATCACGACAGTCATCATGCGTAGCAGTAAGAGGCTCCCTATGCAGATCTTGGGCCTCCTCTTCTTCCTCTCCCTGCTCTTCCCCATCACTACCTTCCTCAATGCTCTCTTCGCCACTGCCTTCCTCATCTTCAATTCCTTCTTCTCCACACTCTCTTCCTTGATCTCATCTCCATATTCATCAAGCCTTGCTTGGCGTTGCTTGGGGCCTATGCCCATAATGTTGAGTGTAATCTCACTGATGATATGAATCGGGGCAACGTCACTCATATGGAGTCTGAAACTGAAGTGGTGGGAAATTTTACAAATAATTTGGCCGAAGGGAAGTGAGGCATCTCCCCGTATGGATCGTGCAGTATCCACAATCTGAGATAAGACAAATGTAGGCAGACATAGCTTGTCTCCCAGACTAACTTTGTATAAGAAATCAACCATGAGGCAAGTACACTCTGTGTGGTTGCTCCACCTTAGATATACATTATATGTAAATATGTGGTGGAGCAGGAAGAAATCATTTGTAAATTTAGTCGATGGAAGGCTATTTCCTCACCTTCACTGCTCAAGCTAGCCGCAGAGGAAACGGGTGCGGCGATTCCTTTCTCATTCATTGGCCATATTTTTCTCACTAGCATGTACAAGTCCATGCTCCATACTCATGCTTCGAGCTATCATGTCAACATGACTATGGCTTGCTCTCTTCCTAAAAGGATAGTAAATTGTAGTGGCTCCAGTAGTGGGTCCCGTATATGAGCATAGAAGGCATGCACTGATCCTTCACTCGCATGGGTATTTCCCTCATATATGGGACCTCAACCATTTTCTAGGAGTTTGCCCATCACTGGGTACAGTCCAAAAAACTTTTCATCGACATGAGCCTCAAATACCACTCGACGGTTACGGTACCTACCTAATTTAATGGCCACCGATAGCGATCTTTCAATGGGGATTCACGGGTCAAGATCCTGTTTTGACCTTCTCTCTCTCTCGGTGCTTGTGCTTGCTTCTACGCCCGCTTTCTTCCTTGGACAGGTTGGGCGGCTAAGCGCGAATTTGTCTATGGACACTCTTCTCTTTCCAATGAGAGAAAGGAGTGTGGAGAGTGAGAAAATGGGGGGAACTAGCTCAAAAAGAGACATGGGGTTAAGATAGCTTAAAGGATGAGATGGGTTGGTGGGTTTTGGAGTTTATGAGACACAAAGATGGAGACGAAATAAGGGAGATGAGAGGTTGTATGAGAGGAGTTTTGAGGAATATGATCGAGGGTGAGTATGTAATGAAGAAGAAGAAGAAGATTGAGTATGAAAGGAAGATTTGAGAGAAAAGATTGGATTTTGGAGGGTGTTAGAGGATTTAGAAGCTTGGAATGGGGGTGAAATGAAGCTAGGGGGTAAAATAGAGGGACCCACATGAAATATAGGGCCCCACACATGTGTAAAATGGTGGGAGGCTGCCAGACCACAGGCCAGTCAAGACCAGCTGGAGAGGGGCGTGGTGCACCGTGGTTGGCGCGGTGCCACCGTGGTTCACTGGACTGTGGGTGGTGTCGCCACCTGGGGGCAGTGGTCTCTCCCCCCCTGAGGTGCCAAAAATATGTGGAGGACCCCCTGGGTCCCACCGTTTCTTGTGGTTTTGGCCCCCTCGTCCATTTGAGGTGGTTTCGAGTCCAATATTGCACATATTCACACTCTTTAGCATGTTTCAAGTTTTGGGATCCACCGAATAATAGCTTAAACCCATCGATTGATGGTGTAAAAAGGAATCGAGATCATTTCATGTGATCTCAGACGCATACGAGGCACATTTCAACAGTCAGTTTCGCTCGTCAGTGAAACTTGGGATCATATGATCATTTCTACATTTTATCGCTCCTACCTAAGTCAAAGTACATTAATGTGCATTGTTTTACCATAACCCAGGTCCAGTTTAATCCAAATCATACTCTGATACCAACTTGTAACACATCAAAAATCGGGGGTCGAGCAAGGTACAACTCCCGAGTTCCAACGCATCACTTATGCAACATAGATAATGATGTTTGAATATTGACCATATTAGCGCCTTAAACATGAGTGAGATTACACTACAACAACATATCTACTCCAGAATTTATGATAATTAAGAAAGTGGAAGACTTGGATAGATATATAAAATATATGTGTGTGTGTGTGTGTGTGTGTGTTTCACAACCTCCAGAGTATGAACGTGCTATCGGGCTAAATATATATACAGTGTTTGTTTCAAAATGTATAAAATATCAAAATGTAAATGTTCAACTAATTCAGTATCCCTATAATCCCGGTGATACAGCTCTATGTCTACACAGACTCGCTTGAGAGTTGAACATAAGAGAACTCCTCTTGGTCGAAGAAGTCCGGCTCTATCACGTAAGCCTCATCACAACCTACATATAAATCAGAGTCTGGTTGGTGTTTTAAAATACCGTCCTAGAGTGGGAGTGAGTGATCAACTCAGTGGTACTATAAGGCAAAGGTTAACATGTTATCAATTCAGTCAAGCAGTAATGATAAAGTAATACAACAATCATATCCTAAGTACTCTTGTTAATGCAGGAATGGTATGCTATAATGATGCATGCCATCGCCTACACTTCCTCAGCGACATCATCTCACGATTATGCAAGGCAAAGTCCCTAAATGTGCGCTTCCTCGCCAAAGCACAAGCAATGTAGTGCATGAACGTGTTAGCCAAGTAATTTTATTAGGCTTATTTATATAATAGGTTTGGGAAGCTAATGTACCTCCCTTTATATCACTTACCCAAATAATGATCCATCTGGGGTCATCAATCCTAGTAATCACATCCGATAGGCGAGTTGTAGGGCATCACCCCTAATGAAGAGCAGTGGAAAGGTAAGTTCACAAGTTTACACTCAAGGTTACTACGGAGAGGCTCATCACCTCAGCATAGGCCTAATTTATACTCGAGATCACTACGTGAGGCTCGTCACCTGAACATAGGCCGACAGCTCGAATACGGTATCCTATACACTACAATATTTGGCTCATGAGTTTGGGTTGCTTACTGGTCACTACGAGGAGGCTCGTCACACCAGCGTAGGCCGATGGATCGACCACGGTGTCCCATGCACCACCATGTTCGTCTCATGAGTCTCAGCGGATCTTGGTACCATGGTTGAAATGGGCTTACATTGGTAAGTGGTACCTTAGGCCAATAGAGTTATTTGACATGAGCGATTGGTACAAGCGACGTTGAATTAATCGACACAGAGCGCATAAGCACTCCACGTGGCCTAACCACTGTCGACAATCATCATATGACACAGATTCATTGAACGTATCTAATGTGGCGAAACTAATTTGGCCACTCCATCGGGAACCGTTACTGATTGCCCAGACTATGTAGTAGTCCCAATCATACTCAAATGCAATAAGTAGGCGCATGTGATAATCATAACAACATTTAAAAAATAATTCAAATACAATAATCATTTGAGCATTTTATCAAACACAGAACATGTTATCATACATAGGAATTTTATACATAAATCACGTATTTGAAATTAAAGTTACATGAAGAAATTATACATATAGATAAGGTAGTTGAGAATCCTATCTTAACACACTCAATAATTACAATTCATCAAATAATTACTCGTTCAGACATTTTATCAAACACTTAGACTACATAATACTATATACACAAACTAAATTAGTTATGGCATATATTATGACAAATCCTTTTATAAAGGAGTTGTCATACACACAACACACATATATTCTATATTAATAGTCATGACCAGCATAAATCATAATTTCACTTTCATTCGAACATTTCAACAAACACATAAAATGCATTATATATTCACATAGTTCACACAGATGTATAACTTACTGAATACATTATAACTAAGATCAAATAGTCGTAAGAGAGAAACACCACCTCGATCTCCCAAACTCTCTCTCTTCTCCTCACTCTTTTCTCTTCTTTTCTCTCTTCTCTCTCATAGGGCTTGGAGGAAATTCGTATGGAATGGGAATGGGGCGGTTTAAGGTCCTTAAATAGGCCTAGAACTAGTTCAAATGGCCCTAGGGCCATGGTATACTTAGGTTATAGCCAAAGGGTGTCTGTTTCGGGCAAATGGGACTCATCTGAAGGCCCATTTCTCACCTAGTAATGAAGTAAGATCCCTGACCATGGATCTAAGCTAGGTTATGATTTCAGTCTGATTAGATTTGTGGATCGACCGTGGAGGGCCTATATCAGTTCAACGGTCATCGTCACTCGATTAGGGCCACAAGTATACTGACATGTGCAGGGAAATATTTCTGATTTAAGGGTATAGTTTGGTCAGAATCTGACGGTCCAAACTCTCCAATTTCACTCGTAAGTGAATGGTTCAATTCACTTCAGTTCCGGTTCATTTTCTAAAGATATTCACATTTCTCACACACTTTGGTCAGGGCTCAAGTTGTGCATTTTTGGATACTATTTGGGCTCAATTCCCACCATGGTTGTTAAGCCCAATAAAGCAATCATAACCTTATAGTTTCTCAGTAATCAGACTTTTGACACATGGTCTAAGTCCGATACGGGGTTTCAATGTGCTTTCGAGAGCAACTGGGTTTTAAGATTGCTCCTAGGTTTTTAGGTAATGTTGAGTTAGCGATTCTAATGGTTTTGGGTCTTACAATTTGTATAAATAGTGGTCCAAGCTAATTCCATTGATTATTTAGTTTAGTACTTAATTAATTTTTATCTAATGTCTACAGAATTCGATCCTTAGTAATTTCTTCCTGAGGTGATACTCAGGTCTTTGTACAAATTTTTTTGAGACATTAAATTTGATGTGATGGATTGTCTTGGGATTGCAATGTGCGGTATTTTTCTCGTACTGAACAAGTACCCACATCTCCTAGCCCGGGTATCGCCTCAGCGAGTGAGACGTGTTATTGGAACCGCGACGATGGCGCGGTCACAATGATACAAGTATCGGGTTGGGCCAACTCAGATTGACAAGATGCAACTCAAAGTCACGTGTAACTACCGATAACAGAACATGGGTTGTCGCAATTCTAACGAGAGGATCACGTAGGCCTATGAAACGTTATGGGTTAGAATATGGGTCTTACAGACACTCGCTTTTACTATTAGAAAGTGTTTTTTTGTATGTTTTATCATCTTTTGATAGTGCATAGATCTTTTAGAAATTTGGCATATGATGGGACTTGTTTAGCGACATCCAATAGAGGAATGTTGTCCTTCACTTATTTTAGCACCTTTAGAATATCCTGAGAATTAGATAGAGGTTTTGAGGCAATCAACCGTTGAGGGAATGGTGCAATTGGCCTACTTTAAGGTTCCGTTTCTAACCCATGTGGAGCATTACTAGGTCTATCATTATCATCTATATCTGGGTCCTTAGGTTTTTCGGCCCTCACCAGAATAACTTTATCAATTATCTTCCCACTCCTAAGAGTGGTGATAAATTTAGCTTGCTCCATCTTATTTGAAGAGCTTGGGTTACTGATATTGGGAGAGGCTGAGAAGGAAGGAACCCTTTCTCCCCAATTGGATTTTTTGTCTTAATCTCTTGTATGGCCTTTGTCGGGTCTTGAAAGGCTTATAGCATACCCTAATTAAAAAGCTCATTATTTTCAATATATTTTAAGATCAGATCCTCTTGGGGTTTCCTTTAATTCAGAAATTGGCTAAGGATCCATAGAGGAGTAGCAGTTTGTCCATTCCTTCAACTGAAATTTGGATGGTTTCTCCCACTTGGGCATGAAACACTTTCAGCCCTTAAGTAATTAAATAACTAACCTAAAAATAAAACTCAATAAAATAAAACAAATAAGAGATCTAGAGAAGATAAGGTAGAGTGGAGAGAAGTTACCTGATTAGGGTTACTATGTTAGGATCTTATAAAACAGAAAATAATTTTCGTTTCTGAAAGCAATTTCAGAAGAAAAAAAAATCCTAACCAAAAAACGTAGCAGAAAAATAAATTTTAATCTTAATCAAATTCTAATACCAATTAATCTCAGAAAAAAGTAGCCATAGTCCCCGGTAACGGCGTCAAAAACTTGTTCACAACCCCAAGTGTAGGGTCACAATATAGTAATAACTCGGTAAGACCGAGGTCGAATCCACATGGACTAAACTTATATGTATTCTAAAAATAACTAGAACTATAATTAGAAAAAGCTTATGAATTTAGAGGTGGGAACTAGGGTGCTAAGGATCCACTTGTCGCTATCAAGATGCTACCTTACTTGATTCAAGGAACACAATTGGAATTAGAGTCCTATCTAATCCAATTGGAAGAGAATGTAATCTAAATCAAATATGAACTTTTCATTGACCTAATTCTCAATGGAAGAGAATTGTGATGATTGGAAGGGATTCCATTACCCTACCATGCCTAGGAGACGAGGGTGAACAACGGGATTTACCAATCTCACTATCTCAAAATAGGAAAAGATGATATCCAAACCTATCACAACATCTATTATAATTTGAGTCACAATAAATCATAGAAAACTAAAAATATTCCCTTAACATCAAACTAAAAATTAATAAAGTTCAATAAGAACAAGAATCAAAGTAAATTAAATATTCAAACACACTACAAGCTTCACCTGTTAGCTCTAGCTAGGAGGTTTAGCCAACTATAGACATGAATGAAACCAAATCTCTTAAACAAAGCATGAAAAATAAACTATGTGTAACATCCCGAAAATGGGGGGTCGAGCATAAACTCCACTCCCGAGTTCCAGAACATCACTTATGCAACATTTTTAATGATGGATGAATGTCGGCAGCAGTAGTACATAAAACATGAGGTGGATTAAGCCAAAACAGCATATCATACTCCAGAGACAGTTAAATTAGCAAGCGGAAGAATGTGATAGATATATAGAATATATGAACTGTTGTAGGTCTCCAGAGTGTGAACATGTTACCAGGTTAACTAAATACATGTATACTCTACAATAGAAAGAAAAGAATATACATGAGTGTGTAAATAAAAGGTAAAATACCAAGTGTATTGGCATCTAATCAGTAACCCTGCAAACCCGTCGATCAGAACCTGCATACATGAGGGATCCTCCTCATCATCACCAAGTCTAGCTCTGCTACGCAAGCATCGCCATCATCTGAAACTGAAATAGGAACTGGTTGGTGTGTACAACACCGTCCCGTAACGTGGGAGTGAGTAGCTAACTCAGTGGAATCATAGAGCAAGGGTTAACATGTTATCAAATCAATCACACGATAATAGTAAAGCAAACAATCAGACATTCCTAGATACTATGATTAATGCAAGCATGAAATGACATGATGGATGCCCTCACCGACATACTCCCTCATGCGACACCATCTTACGTACGCGGCATGCTTTCTTCCCTCAGTGCTCCACATCTACCAGGCACATGCAGTGCGATATGAATATGATTATCAAGTTGTTATTAGTCCTTTTCATACAGTAGGATTGGGAAATTAAGGTACTTTCCTTATATCAATACCCAAACAATGATCCTGTCTAGGGTTGTCACTCCTAGTAATTTCTTACGATGATATATTTCTAGGTCACTACAAGGGCTGCCAGGGCTGTTGCACGCACTCGTTGCTCCACTCCCCCATCACCTTATCAATACAGGCCTAGTTTATATCCTTAAGACTGCATCAGAACTCGTCGTCCCCATGCGGTGTCAAGATAAACTCAAGGTCACTACAAAGGGCTGTCAGGGCTGTTGCTCGCACTCATTGCTCTACTCCCCCATCACCTTATCAATGTAGGTCGATAGCAAGAATATAGTGTCTCATACCACCATAATCTGCTCAGAGTAGGGTGTTCACTGGTCACTACGGGGAGGTTTGTGGCCCTAGCGTAGGCCGACAGCTCGACCACGGTGTCCCATACCACCATGCCCGGCTCATGAGTCTTAGGGGATCGAGGTACCAAGGTTAGAGGGGCTTTCCAATAGTAAGTTTAGTACCCTATGTTCAAGAAGTTATGATGAATACAAGGTGAACATACAATGGTCAGTCGGGTTACTTGATGAGTCCGACTAGCGTGAGCGCACGTCGAATCGACCGACATGAAACTTCGTGTGGCCTAACCACTGTCGACGACTCAAGTACGACTTGAGTTTGTCATACACATCCTTCGTGGCGAATAGAATCCGACCACGAATTCTAAACTGTTACCGACTGCCTGGACTAGAGTATAGCCCCAAGGACATGTAATGTGAATCAATAATCACATGAGAGAGACACAATCGAAATACAAGACATTCCAGCATGTTATCAGCATGTTATAACATACATCATAAGCAGTTAACCATATACGAGTATTTCAAACATAAGGTAATCAATTCAATACAACAAGCATGGAGGAATTCATGTACATCATCAAATTAGTTGAGAATCCAATCTCAACGCTAATCTACAACACCATTTACTCAATACTTACTAATACATACATTTATACTAACACTTAGACTACATGACTCTAACGTACTTGACGTATGTTGATTTCAACATATAATATGACAAATCCTTATATCGAGGAGATGTCTAATACACAACACTCATGTTCTTACATTCAAAACATATGGCAGGCATAAATGATATTAATTTAGGCATTTCATCAAACACTTAGTCTACACACATTAGTCTACATAGCATATGTCGGCCAATATGTGCATTAGGGCAAATCTCTTCGCCAAACAGATCATACACGCATAACTAGCATAGGTACATGGCAAATACTCATGACAATCATACCGGTAAAATACGTACGTATACAGTATTTCCTACGAATACCCAAAATACCCTAAATCTCATATTCTTCTTACGTATTCGAATTGAAAAATGGACAGCATGTTCTACATGTCAAACAACATTCTGATCAACAATCTACAATTGAACGGCATTGAAAGCTTTGAAAACAGGTAATCTAAGCGTCTAAGATCCGCACCTTTCGCCGTAGAAGTGTAACGAAGCGAACAGGAAGTCTACGCTTTGTCAACGATGATATGACGACCTATTTCACAAGATACATCAGCTACTTCGCTACTTGTATTGACAGAATCCCTAAAAAAGGTTAAGGTTAGGGTTTTCTTACCTAGAACGAAGTCGAAGTCACCGGAAAAGTGATACAGAAGGGTGGATTTGGCACGTAGAGCAGCAGGGAAGAATCCTAGGAGAAATCACAAGCTTCTCCCTCACTTCTCTCTTTTCTCTCTTCTCTCTCCTAGGGTTTTCCCTAAATTCGTATGGGTTAGAAAGCTAAGGGTTTAATCCCCTTTTATAAGCCCAAACATAACCAAAACAGACTCCAAGTCAAGGTATACTTGGGTTATAACCAAATTGGGTCTTTTTCGATCCAAAAGAGTATTTTGGGAGGTCCCCTGGCCGAATGCGGTCGGACTTAAGCTCATGGATATTGGATCCTGCTCACACCAAGTTTTCAGTCCGGTAGAGTTCTCAGATCGCACGTGGCGGTCCAGTTTCAGTTCAGCAGTCACGGAGACTCGATCGAGGATTCCAAGTACACTGACCTGAGTGAGAAACGTTCCCTGATTCGAGGGTGTATTTGGGTCAGATTCCGACGGTCTGAATGCTTATACTTAACTCGCAAGAAAAATGTGCCAGATTTATTTAAATGACATTTAATTTTTAATGAATTTCACTCTTTCTCACACTCCTTGCTCCAGGCTCAATGAAATAGCCTCAGAACATCAGTTGGGCTTAATTTTCAAAATGATTGTCAAGTCCAACAAGGCGGTCGTAATGGTCTAAGATTGTAGATATCGAACTCTCGACGCGCGGTCTAGATCCGATACAAAGTTTCAAAGGGTTCCTGAGGGCAAACGGGTTTAGAGTTTGATCCTAGATTTTAGGGTAAGATAGCGTCAATGGTTCTACAGGTTTTGGATCTTACAGATCGTATTTAAAGCGATCAGTGCTAATTTTACAGCTAATCTAACGTAGCGCTGGCTAATTCACGTTAAATTTCTAAAGTATTTCATTCTAAATGATTTCTTGGCTTTGGAATTGGGTTCTGAGAGGTTATCAAGGTGTTATGGTTGACCCATTTCCTAAGGACGTCTAATCCCAGGTTGACAAAAATTCGGGGTGTTATAATTTATCCCCCTTAAAATAAAATTTCATCCTCGAAATTGGCTAAGGGTAATGAGTCCCTAGAGAGACTTTAGTATTGACATTCTAAGGGTGATTCAAATCCTATTTAGTGACCTAACCTTACGTATAACCTAAATCAACTGTTTCGATCCTGGGCCAGTGGGGAAGGGGCTAACCACGCTTCCATTGCACCACTCTGATCTAACTGTTGTATTGGATAATCCTAAGTAGATTGGGCTCAATACGTTCTACCCCCCTTAAAACTTAGTTCTACTTAAGGTTCAAGAATCTATGCCTCGATCCGTACATCAGAACAAGGTGTAACTTAGGGCCTATCCTTGACAGAAATGGGAAACAACCTCACACTACATTGGTCTTCCTTTGCTAATGATGCGTTCTATGGCATTGGTACCTATGATTATAAAAAGGAGCTAAAATGATGGGTGTTGTGGTTGATTTCAAGGACGGATGTGAGTTTGTGGTAAGAGGTCTAATCTCTATTGGCTATAGTCCTCAAAATTTTCTAAAGGTAAAGCAATAACTTTTGGTTATAAATGGTCGGGCCAACACGGAAGAAAAGTCGTGTAATGGGTCTGAGCCGGATACATAGACTTTCTACCTAGACTCTGACAGAAAATTCATCGTATCAGTTCTTAATCCTAGTGTATCTCGATCTTCTGCTTGATCAGAGCATTGGATTTATTGGTAACTACCAGGATTGAGAAGTCAATTCAAACCGCGAATACTTCGCTTATATATACAATTCCTTTACTCCATATTCCCGAATGCAATAAGCTCTTGGGGAAGGTAATTCCAAGGGGCGTGCTGGTTTATTCTAAATTCAATCTTAGGGATGTATAAGTTTCCCCTGAGAGTGAATGGTTCTAAGTTAAAACAACTTTCCTAAGGGTTATAATGGAAGTCTATAACTATTAAGGGGATGTATCGAAGGAATGAGGTTCTACTCTAACTAAATCTAACATACTATTCCTTAGCATATACAGGCTTTACACTACTTAAGATAACTAGTAGACTAGTCTGTAACTCACTAGCTGTAATCCAAAGTCTAAGCTTATACGCTAAATGGTTTCATACCATTTTTAATACAAGAAATTATTCTATCGCTTAGGGTCACGATTGTCTAAATGGAATTGGATTTCCCATATCGTCAGATATTTCAAATCTACGAGTACTAACTCTAGGTCGAAAACGCCAAGGGCATATGTTGCCAGTGGTCTCAAGTTGTGTTAAATGGGACTGCTTTCCTATTCCCACCTAAGAATTGGGAGTGACATGTTTAGTAGGTGGGTGGGTTGGGATTCAAATCAATTTCATGGGCTTTGGAAAATGAATCTTGTGTTGAAAAGTGTGAGATGTAGCATAACAATACACAATCCCTTAAGCATTCCACTCACTTCATAGCAAAAGGGACTGCATTACTAATCCTATGTCAGGATTAAGAGTGACATGCTTGGTAGGAGGGTGGGGTGGGATAAAAATTAATTTTGTAAGCTTAATTCCGGGATTTACTTTTAATCGTATACATTCCAAACATGGTAGTGGAAACTATAGGATACACCCAATCTAGGGACAATACCTTACAACAAACGGAATGGCATGCACTTCATTTAACAAAATTCGTCACAATACATGGAATAAAGTTGCACATGTATTATGACGGGAATGACTGTGGCTATGCTAAACTCAAACCACTAAACACATACATATTTTCTACTTATGACATCACTAGACCCAACAACAACAAAACACAGAAATCCTTAAAACAGTAATCAAACAATCTACAGGACAATGACATAGATGCCTAATTCTACCCAAGGGCTTCTACCATGGTCCCGACTTACCTTCTTTAACACTGCCTAATTTAATACTGTCCGTTGCTCATTAGAGCTCTATCGGCCATGTATTCTCAATACTCCTCAAGCGAAGAAAGTGGAGAAAAAGGCTAAAATAGCCTCTACAAAGCCATGGAAAATGGAGGAAATGGGGAGAAATGGCTACCCTAAAGGGATAAAACGAATCTAGGCCCTATAGAGGAGTGAATCAAGCCCTCAAAGGCTAGGATTTCAAAGGGAAAAGAGCAAAATAGGTTGGGATGGAGGCTCACCCAATTTTCAGCCTTTAATGGAGGATGAGAGAGCTTCCATGGATGAAAATGGAGAGGAAAGGAAGTGCCAACGGCTGTGGACGATGGAGTGACATCGGTTATAGCAGAAAATGGGATTGGGGGTGATTTGAAATGGGATTTGAGAGGGGAGGCAGCAAAAACATGATAAAAGGAGAGCTTGGGAGTGATATTTGTGAAGGAGGTACTAGATTGGAGGGGTTTTAACGGACGACCCACATACTAGGGGGCTACCCTAACACCCAAACACCTCCTGCCCGAAGGACCGACCAAATGGGGCCCATTGTATGGCGAGGCCTCGCCGAACCGATGAGGTCCTCGCCAGCCAAAGTCAAATTCGGCGAGGCCCGGCCTATGGGGCGTGGTCCCCCTGTCCCCTAGGTCCCAAATGTATGTGGGGCCCACCTTAGATCACTGTGGATTAGCGTGGGTAGGCTCACGACTCCGTTTCACACTATTTCAGGTTATTTTGCAAATCGAAATTAGTTTATGCATTATGTAGCATATGATTTTGAGGTAGGAGAGGCTAATCCATCCAACTAACCCATTTATTCCATGAGATTCCATGATTGGAATGATTGGAAGTCCAATTTATACATATATTTACTATTTTTAATAAATTTTAATTTAAGGATGATTCTCCATCATTTACACACTAAGATTTATGTCTAGTGTGAAAAGACTTAGAAAAAGTTGAAGAATGGGGTGGTGAAAGGAGAGATTCTGAAGAAATTGGATAAAAAGGGGTTTCAGGCCTTGAGACTGAGCGTAAGGTTGTGGTTGACCTACCACCTAAGGACATTCATTTCTGGGTTTGGAATGGAATGAAACATGGCCTAAATCCTTCGTTGATGGTCTAGAAGTGATTCGGGGTCGTTGGGTGTGATCAGGAGTGTGAACGGACTCGATCTCGGCGATCGTTTTCAGTAGAATTTCTCCGACAAACAAACTGAGGGTCCTTAACTTGTTTCTAGATCGTTCTCGCACCCTCCTATATTAAATTGGCATCAGAGTGCTGTGTGTGACCATAACCCAGGTCCAGTTTAATCTAAATCATGCTCTAATACCATCTGTAACGCCCTAAAAATTGGGGGTCGAGCATAAACTCCACTCCCGAGTTTCAGAACATCACTTATGCAACATTTTCAATGATGGATGAATGTTGGAAGCAGTAGTACATAAAACATGAGGTGGATTAAGCCAAAACAGCATATCATACTACAGAGACAGTTAAATTAACAAGCGGAAGAATGTGATAGATATATAGAATATATGAACTGTTGTAGGTCTCCATAGTGTGAACATGTTATCAGGTTAACTAAATACATGTATACTCTACAATAGAAAGAAAAGAATATACATGAGTGTGTAAATTAAAGGTAAAATACCAAGTGTATTGGCATCTAATCAGTAACCCTGCAAACCTATCGATCAGAACCTGCATACTGGAGGGATCCTCCTCATCATCACCAAGTCCGGCTCTGCTTCGCATGCATCGCCATCATTTGAAACTGAAATAGGAACTGGTTAGTGTGTACAACATTGTCCCGTAACGTGGGAGTGAGTAGCTAACTCAGTGGAATCATAGAGCAAGGGTTAACATGTTATCAAATCAATCACGCGATAATAGTAAAGCAAACAATCAGACATTCCTAGATACTGTGATTAATGCAAGCATGAAATGACATGATGGATGCCCTCACCAACATACTCCCTCATGCAACACCATCTTACGTCCGCTGCATGCTTTCTTCCCTCAGTGCTCCACATCTACCAGGCACATGCAGTGCGATATGAATATAATTACCGAATTGTTATTAGTCCTTTTCATACAATAGGATTGGGAAACTAAGGTACTTTTCTTATATCAATACCCAAACAATGATCCTGTCTAGGGTCATCTGTAATACCCCAGATTTTTTCCAACCTGGGATTAGACGTCCTTAGGCAATGGGTCAAGCATAACACCTTAGTAACCTCTCAGAACCCAATTCCAAAGCCAAAGAAATCACTTAGGATTAATTCCTTTAGAAATTAAGCGTAAGTTAGCTAGCGCTATGCTAGAGTGGATGTGAAATTATCCCTGAACACTTTAAATACGTTCTGCAAGACCCAAAACTTGTAGAATCAATGACACTATAATACCCTAAAACCTAGGATCAAACTCTAAACCCGTTTGCTCTCAGGAGCCCTTTAAAACTTTGTATTGGATCTAGACCACGCGTCGAAAGTCCGATACCTACAATCTTAGACCGTTATGACCGATTAGATGGACTTGACAATCATTTCAAAAATCAAGCCCAACCGACGTTCAGAGGCTATTTCATTGAGCCTAGAGAAAGAGAGTGAGAAAGGGTAAGGATTTGAAAATTTTAATCCAAATTTGGCACGTGACTTGGCGCGTTATTATTAAGCGTTCTGACCATCAAAATTCAGTCAAATTTCACCCTCGGATCAGGAAACATTTCTCTTTCATATCATGAGACTTGTAGACCTATTTAGGTACGATGACCGCTGAACTGAAACTTGACCGCCACGTGCGATCTATGAACTCTACAGGATTGAAAACTGGGTGTGAGTAACTTCCAGTGACCATGAGCTTAAGTCCGATCGCGTTCGACCGGGGGACCTCCCGAAATTCTCTTTTGGACCAAAACAGCCCCGCTTTGGTTATAACCCAAGTATACCTTTGTCCCAAGTCTGTTTTGGTGAAGTTTTAGCCTATATAAGGGCTTGAAACCCTCTCATATCTCTCCCATCCAAATTTGGATAAAACCCTAGTTTGAGAGAGAGAGAAAGTGAGAGATTGTGAGAGAGTTGTGGGCGAGAATTCCTACCACCTGCATCATCTTTTGCTCATATCGAAGCACCGCATCCCAATCACTTTCCCGGTGATTCCAACGCATTCCTAGGTAAGAAAAACCCTAACCACTTGCTGTTTTGGGATTCTTCGATTCAAATATCGAAATAGCTTATGTATCTTGTGCATTAGGTCGCCATAACGTCGTTGACGAAGCGTTGACGTTCGATTCGAATCGATACACTTCTACGACACAAGGTGAGGATTTTAGACGCTTTGATTGACTGATTTCAAAGATTTCAATGTCGTTTAATAGTAGATTATTGACGGCAACGCCGTTTGACATGTACAACATGCGGTCTATTTTTTGTTTCGTAAATGTACGGTAAATATGAGATTTAGGGTATTTTAGGCATTTATAGAAAATACGGTATAAGTCCGTATTTTGCTGAAATGATTGCCATGGCTATTTGTCGTATTGTGATATTAGAAATGCGTGTATGATCTGTTTGGTGAAGAGATTCGCCCTAACGCACATATTGGTCGACATACGCTATGTGGACTAAAGTGTGTAGACTAAGTGTTTGTATAAATGTTTGTATTAGTAGGTATTGAGTAAATGGTGTTGTGAATTAGTTTTGAGATTGAATTCTCAATTAAGATGCTGATGTAAAGGATTTCCATCATGTTGGCTATATGTATTGATTTCATTATATATATGAAATGCATGTGTTGGATGATTTGTTTAAGTTGTATGTTATAATATGTGTCAACATGCTTACATTGTTGTATTTCATTTCTGTTACTCACATATGCTTACTGATGTTGATACACAAATGCTTGGGGCTATGACTTAGTCCAGGTAGTCGGTGATGGATTGAATTCGTGGTTGGCTTCTATGTACCACGAAGGACGCGTCGATGAACGCGAGTCATGTTTTGGGTTAGCGGTAGTGGTTAGGCTGCACGAAGTGTTTCATGCACTTCATGTCGTTCAGCTTGAGATGCGCTCGTACGAGTCGAGCCCGTCAAGTAACCCGACTGGCCATTGTATGTTCACCTTGTATGAGTCATAACTTCTTGAACTTAGGGTACTGAACTTACCATTGAAAACCCTGTCAACCATGGTACCTCGATCCATAAAGACTCATGAGCCGGGCATGGTGGTATGGGACACCGTGGTCGAGATGTCGGCCTACGCTGGGGCCACAAACCTCCCCGTAGTGACCAGTGAGCACCTATGACTCGTGAACAGATTTTGGTGGTATGGGACACTATATTCTTGCTGTCGGCTTACACTGATCAGGTGACGAGCCCTTTGTAGTGACCGCGAGCGTATTCTAAGTCTACGGAGGCGACGACCCTTCCGTAGCGACGAGAGTACATTAGGCCTGTATTGATAAGGTGATGGGGGAGAGGTGCAACGAGTACGAGCAACAGCCCTGACAGCCCTTGCAGCGACCTACAAATATAACATCGTATGAGATTACTAGGAGTGATGACCCTAGACAAGATTTGTGTTGAGATTGATATAAGCAAGGTACTCTAGTTTCCCAATCCTGCTGTATGAAAAGGACTAATAACAACTCGATAATCATTATCTATATCGCATTACATGTGCCTGAAAGATGTGGAGCACTGAGGAATGTAAGCATGTCGTGGGCGTAAGATGGTGCCGTATGAGGGAGTATGTCGGTGAGGGCATCCATCATGTCATTTCATGCATACATTAACAACAGTATCTAGGAATGTTTGATTGTTTGCTTTACTATTAACTCGTGATTGATTTAATAACATGTTAATCTTTGCTCTATGATTCCACTGAGTTAATTACTCACTCCCACGTTACGGGACGGTGTTCCGGACACCACCAGATCCTTTTGTAATTGCAGATGATGGCACGGCCTGCGAGGCGGAGCCGGACTTGATGATGATGAGGAGGATCCCTCCTTTATGCGTGTTCTGATTGACGGGATTACAGGGAGGTTGATTAGACGTCATGACACTTGTCATTTTATATTTTTGGAGCACTCATGTATATTCTTTTCTTTCCATTTTTGGAGTATACATGTATTTAATTAATCTGGTAACATGTTCACACTCTGGAGACTTCAATGTATTATATATTTTATGTATTTATCACAGTCTTCCGCTTACTAATTTAACTGTCTCTGGAGTATGATATGTTGTTTTGGCTTAGTGTCAATCTTGTTTAATGTCATTCTACAGACAACATGTATTTATCATTATCTATGTTGTATAAGTGACGTTCTGGAACTCAGGAGTTGGGTTTCTACCCGACCTCCAATTTTTGGGATGTTACAGTTGGTATCAGAGCATGATTGAGATTAAACTGGACCTGGGTTATGGCCACGCGATGTACATTGTCGCCCCTTTGACTTAGGTGGGTGCGAGAAAAATCTGAAAAAACTCGTAGGACTTCAGTTTCGCCAATAGGCGAAGTCTACTCAAATCGATCGTTTTGATCGAGTCCATGACGTATCTTTGGTCGCGTGAAGCGACCTAAGTTACCTCTAGGTCATTAGTTGGCGGGTTTGGGATGATTCCAGAAGAATTCCAAACCCAGAAATGCAAGTCCTTGGGTTGTGGGGCAACCACAACCCTTACACTCAATTTCAAGGCTTGAAAACCACGTTTTCTCTAATTCCTTCAGAATCCTTCCTCTTACCACCCCATTCTTTAACTTTTTCTAAGTCTTTTCATACTAGGCATAAATCCTAATGTGTAAAAGATAGAAAATCATACTTACACAAAAATTTACTATAAATAGTAAATATAGATAAGAATTATACTTTTGGTCATTCCAATTATGGAATCTCTTGTCACAAATGGGTTAATTGGATGGATTAGCTTCTCCTACACCAAAATCATATGCTACATGATGCATAAACTTATTATGGTTTACAAACTGGCCGGAACGTCCCAAATGGAGTTGTGGGCCTCTCTAGGCCAACATATAATGAACTAGGGTGGGCCCCACACATATTTGGGACCCCTAAGGCAGGGGGAACCCAGCCCACATGGCCAGAGTTTCCAGCTTGCAACTTCGTCGGTGATGCATCGCCGACCAGTGTGCCCCACTCGGGCTGTGCGTTGGCGGACGCCTTAAATGGGTTAGGACACCCCTTCTAGGTATGGTTCGCATGTCAAAACCCCCCCAAAACCCTATCTCCTTCATAATAACCCCCTTCAAGCTCTCCTTTTTGCGTTTCTTGCTACTCTCCCCTCAAATCTCGGTGCCAATCCTCTCTCAATCCCCTTTTCTGCTAAAACCGACGCTTACCCACCCGTTTTCAGCTGTTCACAGCTCTCACTCTCTCTGATTTCGTCCGTTGAAGCTCCCACAACCTTCATTCAAGGCTGAAAGTCGGGTGAGCTCCATTCCCACTTATTTTTCTCCTTTCCCTTTGAAAATCTAGCCTTTGGGAGCCTGATCTACCCCTCTATAGGGCCCAGATTCATTTCAGTCCATTAGGGCAGCCATTTCTCCCCATTTCCCTCTTTTTTCGTGGCCATTGTTGAGGCTATTTTAGCCTTTTTTCTCCCTTTCCACCATCCTCCCTCTCATGTCCCTGTTATTTGAGCCTTTACACTCTTTTTGGTCTCAAAATCGTGCAAACCTCAAATTCAATTTCTCCATTTTCTTCGCTTGAGGAGTAGTGAAAATACATGGCCGATAGAGCTCTAATGGGCAACAGATAGTATTAAACTAGATAGTATTAAAGAAAGTAAGTCGGGACCGTGGTAGAAGTCCTTTGGTAGAATTGGGCATCTATATCATTGTCTTATAGATTGTTTGTTTACCATTTTAGAGATTTCTGTGTTTTGTTGTTGTTGGGTCTAGTGAAGTCATTGGTAGAAAGTGTGTTTGAGTTAGTGGTTTGGGCTTAATATAGCCGAATGCGTTCCCATCATAATTCATGTGGAACTTTATTCCATATATTGTGACATATTTTGTTACATGAAGTGCATGCCGTTTCGTTCGCTGTAAGGTATTATCCCTAGATTGGGTGTATCTTATGGTTTCAACTGCCAAGTTGTAAATCCCGGGATTAAGCCTACAAAAATTAGTTTTTATCCCACCCCACCCTCCTACTAAGCATGCCACTCCCAATCCCGACGTAGGATTAGGAAAGCAGTTTCATTTCATACAACTTAATGCTGCTGGCCATATAGGCCCTTGGCGTTTTGGACTTAGAGTTAGTGCTCCTAGATTTGAAAGGTTTGATGATATAGGAAATCCAATCCCATTTAGACAATCTTGACCCTAAGCGATAGAACAATTCCCTGTATTAGAAATGGTACGAAACCATTTGGCGTATAAGCTTAGGCTTTGGATTATAACTAGTGAGTTACAGACTAGTTTATTAGTTACCGTAAGTGGTGTAAAGCCTGTATATGTTAAGAAATAGTAGGTTAGATTTGGTTGG
This sequence comes from Magnolia kwangsiensis, assembly GCA_037074715.1. Lineage (NCBI taxonomy): Eukaryota > Viridiplantae > Streptophyta > Magnoliopsida > Magnoliales > Magnoliaceae > Magnolia > Magnolia kwangsiensis. Next base: position 60,463,072 of record CM073583.1, on the reverse strand, counting down.
AGTAGAACCTCATTCCTTCGATAGATCCCCTTAATACTTATAGACTTCTTTTGTAACCCTTAAGAAAGTTGTTTTAACTTAGAACCATTCACTCTCAGGGAAAACTGATAAATCCCTCCGATTGAACTTAGAATAAACCAGCACGCCCATTCGAATTCCCCTTAAAATTGCCTTCCCAAGGATTTATTACAATCAGGAATGCAGAGTAAAGGAATTGTATATTAGCAATGTATTCGCGGTTTGAATTGACTTCTTAATCCTGGTTGTTACCAATGAATCCAATGCTTTGATCAAGCAGAAGATCTGCATCGACTTGGATTAAGAAATGATACAACGAGTTTTCTGTCCTGATTAGACAGAAGGTTCAACGTATCTGGCTCAGACCTATTACACAACTTTTCTTCCATGTTGGCTCGACCATCTACAACCAAAAGTTATTGCTTTGCCTTTGGAAAATGTTGAGGACATCTAGCTAATAGAGAGTAGGCTTATTTCTACAACTATAGGTACCAATGCCATAGAACGCATCACTAACAAAGGAAGACCAATGTAGTGAGAGGTTGTTTCCCATTTTATGTCAAGGATAGCTCCTAAGTTGCACCTCGTTTCGATATACGAATCGATACATAGATTCTTGAACATTAAGTAGAACTAAGTTTTAAGGAGGGTAGAACATTTTGAGTCCAATCTAGTTAGGTCAGCCAATGTAACCGTTAGATCAGAGTGACACAGCGGAAGCGTGGTTAGCCTCTTCCCCACTAGCCTAGGATCGAAACAGTTGATTTAGGTTATACATAAGGTTAGGTCATTAAATAGGATTTGAACCTTCCTTAGAACGTCAATACAAAAGTCTCTTTAAGTACTCTTTACCCTTAGCCAATTTCGGGGATGAAATTTTATTTTAAGGGGGGTAGATTGTAACACTCCAGATTTTTGCCAACTTGGGATTAGACGTCCTTATGCAATGGGTCAACCATAACACCTTGGTAACCTCTCAGAACCCAATTCCAAAGCCAAAGAAATCACTTAGGATTAATTCCTTTAGAAATTAAGCGTAAGTTAACTAGCGCTACGCTAGAGTAGCTGTGAAATTGTCCCTGAACACTTTAAATACGTTCTGTAAGACCCAAAACTTGTAGAATCAATGACGCTATAATAACATGAAACCTAGGATCAAACTCTTAACCTGTTTGCTCTCAGGAATCCTTTGAAACTTTGTATTGGATCTAGACCGCGCGTCGAAAGTCCGATACCTACAATCTTAGACCGTTATGACTGCTTAGCTGGACTTGACAATCATTTTGAAAATCAAGCCCAACCGACGTTCAGAGGCTATTTCATTGAGCATGGAGTAAAGAGAGTGAGAAAGGATAAGGATTTGAAAATTTTAATCTAAATCTGGCACGTAACTTGGCGCGTTATTATTAAACGTTCTGACCGTCAGAATTCAGCCAAATTTCACCCTCAGATCAGGAAAAATTCCTCTTTCATATCATGAGACTTGTACACCTGATTTAGGTACGATGACCGCTGAACTGAAACTGGACGGCCACGTGCGATATATGAACTCTACCGGACTGAAAACTGGGTGTGAGCAACATCCAGTGACCATGAGCTTAAGTCCGATCGCGTTCGACCGGGGGACCTCCCGAAATGCTCTTTTGGACCAAAACAGCCCCGCTTTGGTTATAACCCAAGTATACTTTTGTCCCAAGTCTGTTTTGGTGAAGTTTTAGCCTATATAAGGGCTTGAAACCCTCTCATATCTCTCCCATCCGAATTTGGATAAAACCCTAGATTGAGAGAGAGAAAGTGAGAGATTGTGAGAGAGTTATGGACGAGAATTCCTACCACCTGCACCAGCTTTTGCTCATATTGAAGCACCGCATCCCAATCACTTTTCCAGCGATTCCAACGCACTCCTAGGTAAGAAAAACCCTAACCACTTGTTGTTTTGGGATTCGTTCGATTCAAATATCGAAATAGCTTATGTATCTTGTGCATTAGGTCGCCATAACGCCGTTGACGAAGCGTTGACGTTCGAATTGATACACTTCTACGACACAAGGTGAGGATTTTAGACGCTTTCATTGACTGATTTCAAAGCTTTCAATGTCATTTAATAGTAGATTATCAACGGCAATGCCGTTTGACATGTACAACATGCTGTCCGTTTTCTGTTTCGTAATCGTACTGTAAATATGAGATTTAGGGTATTTTAAGCATTTATAGAAAATATGGTATAAGTCCGTATTTTGCTGAAATGATTGTCATAGCTATTTGTCGTATTGTGATATTAGAAATGCGTGTATGATCTGTTTGGCGAAGAGATTCGCCCTAACGCACATATTGGCTGACATATGCTATGTGGACTAATGTGTGTAGACTAAGTGTCTATATAAATGTTTGTATTAATAGGTATTGAGTAACTGGTGTTGTGAATTAGTTTTGAGATTGAATTCTCAATTAAGATGCTGATGTAAAGGATTTTCATCATGTTGTCTATATGTATTGATTTCATTATATATATGAAATGCATGTGTTGGATGATTTGCTTAAGTTGTATGTTATAATATGTGTCAACATGCTTACATTGTTGTATTTCATTTCTGTTACTCACATATGCTTACTGATGTTGATACACAAATGCTTGGGGCTATGACCTAGTCCAGGCAGTCGGTAATGGATTGAATTCATGGTTGGCTTCTATGTACCACGAACGACGCGTCGATGAACGCGAGTCATGTTTTGGGTTGGCGGTGGTGGTTAGGCCACACGAAGTATTTCATGCACTTTATGTCATTCAGCTTAAGATGCGCTCGTACGAGTCAAGCCCATCAAGTAACCCGACTGGCCATTGTATGTTCACCTTGTATAAGTCATAACTGCTTGAACCTAGGGTACTGAAATTACCATTGAAAACCCTGTCAACCATGGTACCTCGATCCATAAAGACTCATGAGCCGGACATGGTGGTATGGGACACCGTGGTTGAGCTGTCGACCTACGTTGGGGCCACAAACCTCCCCGTAGTGACCAGTGAGCACCTATGACTCGTGAGCAGATTATGGTGGTATGAGACACTATATTCTTGTTGTCGACCTACACTGATCAGGTGACGAGCCCTTTGTAGTGACCGCGAGCGTATTCTGAGTATACGGGAGGCGATGACCTTTCCGTAGCGACGAGAGTACATTAGGCCTGTATTGATAAGGTGATGGGGGAGAGGTGCAATGAGTGTGAACAACAGCCCTGACAGCCCTTGCAGCGACCTACAAATATAACATCGTATGAGATTACTAGGAGTGACGACCCTAGACAGGATCTGTGTTGGGATTGATATAAGCAAGGTACCCTAGTTTCCCAATCCTGCTGTATGAAACGGACTAATAACAACTCGGTAATCATTATCTATATCGCATTACATGTTCCTGAAAGATATGGAGCACTAAGGAACGTAAGCATGACACGGGAGTAAGATGGTGTCGTATGAGGGAGTATGTCGGTGAGGGCATCCATCATGTCATTTCATGCATACATTAACAATAGTATCTAGGAATGTTTGATTGTTTGCTTTACTATTAACGCGTGATTGATTTAATAACATGCTAATCTTTGCTCTATGATTCTACTGAGTCAATTACTCACTCCCAAGTTCCGGGACGGTGTTCCGGACACCACCAGACCCTTTTGTAATTGTAGATGATGGCACGGCCTGCGAGGCAGAGCCGGACTTGATGATGATGAAGAGGATCCCTCCTTTATGCGTGTTCTGATCGACGGGATTACAGGGAGGTTGATTAGACGCCATGACACTTGTCATTTTATATTTTTGGAGCACTAATGTATATTCTTTTCTTTCCATTTTTGGAGTATACATGTATTTAATTAACCAGGTAACATGTTCGCACTCTAGAGACTTACAATTAATTATATATTTTATGTATTTATCACAGTCTTCCTCTTACTAATTTAACTGTCTCTGGAGTATGATATGCTGTTTTGGCTTAGTCTCAATCTTGTTTAATGCCATTCTACAGACAACATGCATTTATCATTATCTATGTTGCATAAGTGACGTTCTTGAACTCGGGAGTTGGGTTTTTACCCGACCCCCAATTTTTGGGATGTTACATCGTCGTTCCTAGTAATTTCATACGATGATATATTTCTAGGTCGCTGCAAGGGCTACCAGGGCTGTTGCACGCACTCGTTGCTCCACTCCCCCATCACCTTATCAATACAGGCCTAGTTTATATCCTTAAGACTGCATCAGAACTCGTCGCCCGCATGTGGTGTCAGGATAAACTCAAGGTCACTACAAAGGGCTGACATGGCTGTTGCTCTCACTCGTTGCTCCACTCCCCCATCACCTTATCAATGTAGGCCGACAATAAGAATATAGTGTCCCATACCACCATAATTTGCTCAGAGTAGGGTGCTCACTGGTCACTACGGGGAGATTTGTGGCCCCAGCATAGGCCGACAGCTCGACCATGGTGTCCCATACCACCCTGTCCGGCTCATGAGTCTTAGGGGATCGAGGTACCAAGGTTAGAGGGGTTTTTCAATGGTAAGTTTAGTACCCTAGGTTCAAGAAGTTATGACGAATACATGGTGAATATACAATGGTCAGTCGGGTTACTTGATGAGTCCGACTAGCGCGAGCGCACGTCGAATCGACCGACATGAAGTGCACAAGAACTACGTGTGGCCTAACCACTGTCGACGACTCTAGTATGACTCGAGTTCGTCATACACATCCTTCGTGGTGAATAGAATCCAACCACAAATTCTAAACTGTTATCGACTGCCTGGACTAGAGTATAGCCCCAAGCACATGTAATGTGAATCAATAATCACGTGAGAGAGATAGAATCGAAATACAAGACATTCCAGCATGTTATCAGCATGTTATAAGATACATCATAAGCAGTTAGCCATATACGAGTATTTCAAACATAAGGTAATCAATTCAATACAATAAGCATGGAGGAATTCATGTACATCATCAAATTAGTTGAGAATCCAATCTCAACACTAATCTACAATACCATTTACTCAATACTTACTAATACATACATTTATACTAACACTTAGACTACACAACTCTAACTTACTTGACGTATGTTGATTTCAACATATAATATGACAAATCCTTATATCGAGGAGATGTCTAATACACAACAATCATGTTCTTACATTCAAAACATATGGCAGGCATAAATCATATTGATTTAGGCATTTCAACAAACACTTAGTCTACACACATTAGTCTACATAGCATATGTCGGCCAATATGTGCATTAGGGAAAATCTCTTCGCCAAACAGATCATACACGAATAACTATCATAGGTACATGGCAAATACTCATGGCAATCATACTAGAAAAATATGTACGTATACAGTATTTCCTACAAATATCCAAAATACCCTAAATCTCATTTTCTTCGTACGTATTCGAATTAAAAAATAGACAACATGTTCTGCATGTCAAACAGCATTCTGATCAGCAATCTACCATTAAACAGCATTGAAAGCTTTTAAAACAGGTAATCTAAGCGTCTTAGATCCGCACCTTTCGTCGTAGAAGTGTAACGAATCGAACAGGAAGTCTAAGCTTCGTCAACGGCGATATGACGACCTATTTCACAAGATACATCAGCTACTTCGCTACTTGTATTAATAGAATTCCTAAAACATGTTAAGGTTAGGGTTTTCTTACCTAGAACGAAGCCGGAGTCACCGAAAAAGTGATACAGAAGGGTGGATTTGGCACGTAGAGAAGCAGGGAAGAATCTCAGGAGAAATCACCAGCTTCTCCCTCACTTCTCTCTCTTTTCTCTCTTCTCTCTCCTAGGGTTTTCCCTAAATTCATATGGGTTAGAAAGCTAAGGGTTTAAGCCCCTTTTATAAGCCCAAACATAACCAAAACAGACTCCAAGTCAAGGTATACTTGGGTTATAACCAAATCGGGTCTTTTTCGATCCAAAAGAGCATTTCAGGAGGTCCCCTGGCCGAATGCGATCGGACTTAAGCTCATGGATATTAGATCCTGATCACACAGAGTTTTCAGTCTGGTAGAGTTCCCAGATCGCACGTGGCGGACCAGTTTCAGTTCAGCGATCACGAAGACTCGATCGAGGATTCCAAGTACACTGGCCTGAGTGAGAAATGTTCCCTGATCCGAGGGTGTATTTAGGTCAGATTCTGACGGTCTGAATGCTTATACTTAACCAGAAAGCGAAACATGCCAGATTTATATAAATGACATTTAATTTTTAATGAATTTCACTCTTTCTCACACTCCTTGCTCCAAGCTCAATGAAATAGCCTCAGAACATCAGTTGGGCTTGATTTTCGAAACGATTGTCAAGTCCAAAAAAGCGGTCGTAATGGTCTAAGATTTTAGATATCAGACTCTTGACGCGCAGTCTAGATCCGATACAAAGTTTCAAAGGGTTCCTGAGGGCAAACGGGTTTAGAGTTTAATCCTAGATTCAGGGTAAGATAGCGTCAATGGTTCTACAGGTTTTGGGGCTTACAGATCATATTTAAAGCTATTAGTACTAATTTCACAGCTAATCTAACGTAGTGCTGGCTAATTCACGTTAAATTTCTAAAGAATTTCATTCTAAACGATTTCTTAGCTTTGAAATTGGGTTCTGAGAGGTTAACAAGGTGTTATGGTTGACCCATTGCCTAAGGACGTCTAATCCCAAGTTGGCAAAAATCTGGGGTGTTACACCATGGAAGGAGAAAAACTCTTTGGTGGCTACTCAACCATTGTGTATACTCCTTGAGACCTTTCCAAACCCTGAAAGATGCTTTAGAGAATCTTATGGAGTCCTATTTATAGTTGTGAAACTCCAACTTTCGCACCTAGTTAGAAACATTTAGAAACTATCTCAAATTTATGAACTCTGCGTAGTTTTCCAAAATATACTCGTAGTTTAAACCAGCTCAAATTTACGCACTTTGCCCAATTTTCCAAAATAAACTTTGAGTTTCAGAATATTCTTTTTTAGGATAATTTTAGGAATATGTTTGTTCTCAAGACAATTTCAGGATTCCTTTTCTTCACTTCAAATCCTTGATTTTCTTCATTTCTCACTTGATTTTCTTGGATCTTTGACATATAAATTCTTCATTAATGACTTTTAAATCTTCATTTAGTAATCTTTTGAGTATAAATCTTCCTTTTAACATCAATTTTACCTTAAGTTCTCGAAATCATGTCGCACATGAAAACATGCATAATTAAATTAATTAAGTGTTGAGTATCAAGTATTGCATACTTTCTCCCATTTATATATTGGTTTTATGAATATGATGTTACTTAGTGTTATATTTTATACATGTTTGTGTTGCAAGGTAAATTTAAGAGCTTGGATTGAAAAGGATGCTAAAAGCAAAGATTTAACACTCAAGAATCACCAAAGCCAAGGATGGATCTTATGAGACCAAGTATGAAGAATTCACATGCTAAAGATCCAAGAAAACCAAGTGAGAAATGAAGAGCATTGAATACTTGAAGTGAAGAAAAGGAACTCTAAAAATATGCATCCTTCGACTAGTCTAAGCCCATCTTCGACCAGTTGAAGGCTCTTGCTCAACTAGTCGAAGATTCATAAACTCAAACTCTAGCAAAAAAATTCTCTAAATTTTATTCATCCTCGACCAGTTGAAGGAAACTCTCGACCAGTCGAAGGATTTCCTCGAATCATCTAAGGTTACGCAAAGAGCACCGGGATTTTTGAATTTTTCCAACTCGGTTTAAAAGTTGGAGTTGCAAAACTATAAATAGGGGTCCCTAGGTTGTTCCTAGATTTCTTCTAGGGTTTGAGGAGTAGAGAAAAAGCATGGAGAAGTTGTCGCTAAGAGTTTTTCTTCCTTTACCTTAGTTGTTTTTGTGCTTTCCATAAGAGATTTTAGTTAATCTTATCTATGGTTGGCCAAAACTCTTAGCTAGGGCTAAGAGATGAAGCTTATATCACAATGAGATGTTTTCTATTACTTTAATTCATGTTTAAGATGAACTATCTTTGATTCTAGTTTGATATTTAAGAAATACTTTCAGTTTTTAATAGTTTATTATGACTCAAATTACAATAGATTTACGATAGCTTTGAGTATGTTCTTTCATGTTTTGAGATTGTGAAATTAGGAAATCTTGTTGTTCACCATCGTACCATGGGCATGGTTGGGTGATGGAATCGTACCTAATCTCCCAATCTCTTATGATTAGTTGTGGTATTGGTAAATCCTATTGTTTGCCTTATCTCCTGAGCATGGTTTTGTGATGGAATCACTTCCAGTTCTTACACCTCTCATCCATTGAGAATTAAGTCAAAGGAAGTTCAAAATTAGTTTTACTGAGATATCTTCCAATTGGATAAGATGAGACTCTCATTCCAGTTGTGTCCTTGAATTAAGCATAGATCTCCCCCCCTAATCTCTACAAGTGGATCCTTGGAAACCCTAGTTCCCACGTTTGAATTCTTAAGTTATAATTACTTTAATTACTATTACTCTGTCAATTACTTTAGAATTAGATTCACATTTTCTTCTAGTTCTAGTTCTAGTTACTTTCATAATATGTACAAGTTTTAGTCCCTGTGGATTAGACCTTAGTCTCACCAAGATTATTACTACATCACGACCCTACACTTGGGGTTATGAACTAGTTTTTGGCACCGTTTTCGGGGACTAACAGTTACGTTTTTCAAGGATTAACTAGTTTTGGAATTAGGTTAAGATAAGGTTTTTTCCACTTTCTATTTTTTGGTTAAGGTTTTTCTGAATTATTTTAAAAACTAGCTTAGCTTTCTAATTCTAGGTTTAAAAACTTTCCTAATTTGATTTTAGAAACTAACTTTTCCTCTTTTTAGAAACTTTCTATTTTCTATTTTTTTAAACTTTCCTTTTTTGATTTTAGAAACTAGGTTGATTTCTTATTATTATTTTTTAGAAACTAACTCATCTTTCTATTTTATTTGTAGAAACTTTCAAATTTCAGAATTTTTGTTTTAGAAACTGACTTGTTTTATTTTGTTTTACAGAATCTTAATTTAGGAACTTCTAATTTGGTAACTTATTTCTAATTCCCTCTCTCTTTCTATTTTTAGATTTCTATTTCACTTCTTTCTTGGTTTAGGTTGGAATCCAAATTGAGAGTTGAGAGTGTTTCATGCCCAAGTGGGTCTGTGGCAACACTCAACATCTTTTGAGTGAAGGAGGATTGATTAATGAGTTATCTATCCATCATGGGATTAAATACCATTTGAGATCCTCAGAGTTAATTGAGGTTATGACTGCCTATCAACTGGTTAATCAACTAGGAAGACAACCTCAACCTAGGGTTTAGGAAGTCCAGGATGAGAATGAGGTGCATTAAGCACCCCTGCCTCGTACTTTATGAGATTATCTACAATCGGTGGGGGTGAGTACATCCTCATGCATGGTTTTTTAAAAATTATGGGACACATGGATATCAAGCCAGGGGTGATCCAATTCCTCTAAAATTTCATGGGCTTGAATTTGAAAATACATACCTACACTTGAAAGAGTTTGAAGAGATTATAGCCACCCATACTTTCTAAACGTGTCTAATGACACGATTAGGTTGAAACTCTTTCCTTTTCTGTTTAAAGAGAAAGCTAAGACGTGGTTGCATTCACTACGTCCTCGATCTATTGGTAGATGGAATGACATGACAAGGGAGTTCATAAAGAAATTTTTTCTATACCACAAGACGAACATCCTCAGAAAGTCAATTATGAACTTCACCTAAAAGGAAGATGAAACATTAATCTTCTAATGTTGGGAGTGGTTTAAGGATCTTGTCAGTTCATGCCCATAACACGGCTTTGAAACATGGCGCATCATGAATTTTTTCTATGATGGACTGACATCTCCCATGGGCCAATTGGTGGAGACAATGTGTAATGGGGAATTCATGAATAAAAATGTCGATGATGTACGGGACTACTTTAGTAAGCTTGCTGAAAACCCGCAATCATGAGACATCTTCCCAAAATCGAGCACCATGTCTAGGTTGACTGTATCCAAGGAGAGGGGTGGAATGTATCTCCTGAGAGAGGATGATGATATCAATACTAAAGTGGTTAATATCACCAGAAAACTCGAGGACATGGAATTAAAGAAGGATAGGGCTAAGGAAACAGTTTGCGATATTTGTGCTTGTAACATTCACACAACTAAAAATTGTCTAACAATACCTACCTTTTAAGAGGTACTGAATGAGCAATCCAATGCTGTTAATAATTACCAAAGACATTTTAGTGGGACCACGTCTAATACATACAAATTGAGCGGGAGAAATCATCTAAATTCAGTTAGAGAAATGGACAAACTACTACACCTTAAGGATTCCCTAACCAAATTCTACATCAAGGGAAACCTCAGGAGAATCCATTTTTAAAGCATCTTCAAAATCAACAACTTTTTAATCAGGGTATGTTACAAGTCTTTCAAGAACTCACAAAGGCCATACAAGTACTTGAGACTAAAAGTGTGATTGGAAATAAAGGGAACCTTCCAACTCAACCTCCTCCCAATCCAAAACTGTAATATGAAGTTAGCGATCTAAGCTCTTCAAATCAGATGGAGAAAGCTAAATGTATCACCACTCTTATGAGTGGGAAGACCATTGACAAAACCATTCTGGTTAGGGCTGAAAAGCCTAAGGACCTAGAAAAGGACAACAATGATAGATCTAGCCATGCCCTACAAGAGTAAGAACCGGAACCTTAAAGAAAGCCAAATGCTCCATTTTCCCAACGATTGGTTGCACCAAAACCTCTCTCTAACTCTCAAGATATTCTAGAGGTGTTGAAACAAGTGAATGTCAATATTCCGTTACTAGATGCCATTAAACAAATACCTTCGTATGTTAAATTTCTGAAAGACTTGTGTATGACCAAAAGACAAAAAAATATTCTAAAGAAAATCTTTTTTAACTAAAAAAGTGAGTGTCTTCTTAAAGCAAGATGTGCCATAGAAATACAAAGATCCCGGTAGCCCAACCATCACTTGTGTAATTGGAAATTACCGCATTGAGCACACACTTCTTGATTTAGGAGCGAACGTAAATCTAATCCCATACTCGATCTATGAATAACTGGGTCTAGGTGAATTAAAACTTACCCGGACCACATTTTCAATTATCGATCGCTCAGTTCGAGTACCGAGAGGGATAATTGAGGATGTGTTTGTTTAAGTTGACAAATTCTACTACCCGGTAGATTTATCATCCTGGATACTCAGCCCATCGTAGACATGAGCACTTAAATTCCAATAATTCTTGGTCGCCCATTCCTTGCTACATCAAACGTAATAATTAATTACAGGAATGGAGTTATGAGTTTATCTTTTAGAAATATGACATTGGAGTTGAATATCTTTTTCAATACGGGAAAATAGTTAGAGGAAGATGATGATTTCGACGACATTAACATGGTTGACTCTTTCGTGGAAGATAAAATACTTTTGACCTTATCCTCTGACCCTCTAGAGACGTGCCTGGCCCACTCCCATGATTTTGATGATGACATGATTAGGGAGATGAAGACTATGCTGGATACCATGTTGGTACTTGAAGTTAACTGGTAGAGGCCACAATTCGAAGAATTTCTCCAAACTGATGTACTACCTCTACCATCTTACCTCAAGGTGCCAAAGCTTGGCCGAAAACCTTTGCCCTCTGATTTGAAATATGTCTATTTAGGTCAAGATGAGACATACCCGGTGGTGATTTCTTCTCACCTTGAGCTAGATCAGGAAAGTATGCTCATCTCTACTCTCATTGAGCACAAATGAGCCCTTAAATGGTCGATTGTGGACCTCATGGGAATTGACCCATTGATTTATACTCACCACATTCATCTTGAGAATAATGTGAAGACCTCACGACAATCACAACGTAGACTAAATCAAAACATGAAGTGGTTAAGGTCGAGGTTCTTAAGTTAATCTATGCCGGTATCATACCCAATATCCGATAGCCAATGGGTGAGTCCAACTCAGGTGGTTCGTAAGAAGTCTGGAATCACCATCGTAGCCAATAACAATAATGAACTCGTGCCAACTACGATGATTACTGGTTGGAGAATGTGCATTGACTATAGGAAGTCGAATACAGTCACGAGGAAGGACCACTTTTCCTTACCCTTTATCGATCAAATTTTAAAAAGGCTAGCTGGTCACTTTTATTATTTCTTCCTCAACAGTTATTCAAGCTACAATCAGATTGAGATAGCCCTTAAAGAATAGAAAAAAGACCACATTTACATGTCCTTATGACACCTTTGCTTATCGAAGGATGCATTCGGGCTATGTAATGACCCCGCCACTTTTCAGCGTTACATGTTGAATATTTTTTTTGACATGGTGGGGTAATATTTAAAGGTCTTCATGGATGAATTCTCAGTCTTTGGTTCATCCTTCAGCTAATGTTTAGAAATTTTAAAAAATGTGCTAAAGCGATGCGAGGAAAAGAACTTGGCATTGAATTGGGAAACGTGTCAATTCATGGTTTGTAAGGAAATTATCCTTGGACAAATCATCTCATCTAAGGGAATTGAGGTAGATAAGGCTAAAATTGATCTTCTATCTAACCTAAGTCCATCCAAGAACATACAAGATGTACGATCCTTTCTAAGGCATGTTGGGTTTTACAAAAGATCATAAAGGACCTTAGTCACCTCTCTCATCCTCTATGTAATCTACTTCAAAAGGATGCACCATACGAGTGGACTAAGCAATGCTAGGAAGTTTTTACTAAGCTCAAGTGCATGTTAACCACTGCATCTATCATGTAACCACTCGACTGGAGCTTTCTTTTTGAACTTATGTGCAACACGTCTGACTATGCTCCTAGGGTGGTTTTAGGTGAGAGAAAAGAAAAGAAGCCCTATGTTATTCATTACGCAAGTAGAACTCTAAATCCTTCCCAAGTGAACTACTCGAATACGAAACAACAACTCTTAGCCGTAGTGTTCGCTTTGGATAAATTTAGGTCCTACTTGATCGGATCAAAGATTATCATTTACACAGATCATGCGGCACTCAAGTATATTCTTTCTAAAAATGATGCTAAGCCCCGCCTGACTAAATGGATCCTCTTACTACAAAAATTTGATTTGGAAATAAAAGATAAAAAGGGAGTAGAGAATGTAGTGGCCGACTATCTTTCCCACCTTGATCTCTCTGATTCCCTTGAGATGACACATATAAATGACATGTTCCCTGACAAACAATTGTTCAAAGTCTCTTATTCACCTTGGCTTGCTGATATTGCTAATTATCTTGCCATAGGTTTCACGGCGATAAATTTGATTGCGCAAGATAAGAAAAAATTATTCACCGAGGTTCATAAGTTCTTCTAGGATGATCCGTATTTGTTTAAATATTTTTCAAACCAAATCTTAAGGAGATTTGTGCCAGACAATGAACACCAAAGTATCACTCCTGTCACTCTCAGGCCTGTGGTGGTCACTTTTCTGCTAAAAAGACCACGGAAAAATTCTGCAGTGTGGATTTTACTGGCCTTCTATGTTCAATGACACTCATGAGTTTTGTAAAGCTTGTGAGCATTGTTAGAAGTTGGGAGCATTGTCCAGTCAAAATATGATGCCATTGAACCCCATTCTGATTATTGAAGCATTTAATTGTTGGGGCATTAATTTTATGGGACCATTCCCCCAATCCTTTGGGAATTTATACATTTTTCTAGTAGTAGACTATGTCACTAAATGGGTCGAAGTGATTCCACAGAATAATGACCATCAAACAGTCATTAAGTTTTTAAAAGAGAACATCCTTTCTCAGTTTAGAACGCCTTGAGCCATCATTATCGATGGGAGCTCACATTTTTGTAATAGGTCATTCACGAACTTAATGAAGAAATATGACATCTCTCACAAGGTGAGCACTCCATATCACCCACAAACAAGTGGGCAAGCTGAAATTTCCAATAAGGAAATCAAACACATTTTGGAGAAAACGATTAACCCTGATTGAAAGGATTGGTCAATCCAATTGACTGATGCTTTATGGGCTTATTGTATTGCATTTAAAACCCCTATATGGGAAAGCTTATCACTTACCTATGGAGTTGGCACATAGAGCCTACTGGGCTATTAAAAAAAATTTGAATTTCAATCTAGACAATGTTGGCTAGCTACACAAACTTCAGTTGAATAAACTTGAGAAAATCTGAAATGATGCTTACGAGAACTAGAGAATTTACAAGGACATAATGAAGGTGTTCCATGAGAAAAATATCCTTCGTAAATCATTCTTAACTGGCCAAAAAGTCCTTCTATACGATTCTCGGTTACACCTTTTTCCGGGTAAACTCCGATCATGTTAGATCGGCCCTTTCACTGTCAATAATGTTTATCCTTATAGGGCCGTCGAGATAGTAAATCTAACAATGGCAATGCTTTCAAAGTGAATAGACACTGTGTAAAGCCATTCATTGAGAAATTTAATTAAGAGAAAATGTCCATACCTCTAATTGATCCTTTCTACCATGATTGATCTTCTAGTTTGATGGAGGTGTAGTTAGGTTTACTACTTTCATAAGATTTAGGATTAGGATAGTTTATTTTTAGATATTTAGTCTGGGTGCTAACCATTTTAAGCTGAGATTCATACCAAAGCCTCAAATTTTTCTTCTTCAGGTACACCTTTCCATCACTACTCTTTTTTTTTCGTTGCCTTATGTGCATTGCATGCTTATCTCTTTTACATTAAGGACAATGTAGATTTTAGGTTGAGAGGTGTCGATTAGGTAGGCTAATTAGTTTTTTCCTTAGTCTTTGAGTCAAATTGTGAAAACATTTCTGTAAAACTTTGAAAATTCTGTGAATTCAAGTGATTTTGAAGTTAATCCATGAATTAGAATTATAAGATACTTAATGTTGATGTTTTATACCTCTTGGATTTTAGTCACTTGGGAGATCCTAAAATTAAGTTCGAATTATTGATCCATGATTGGAAGTTTTAAATATTGATTGAGTCATGATTTCACATATCACATCTAGCTTTTGCATTAGAGCTTCTGTTTGATATTGAAGTGTTAACTTGGTGATTATTAAGCATGGAAGGAACCAACCTGGGGAATTTGTCTATCATGTTTAAATGAAAAAAAGTAATATGCAGCTAAAAAACAGTTGTTGTAAAAAATGGCTACCGATTGAAGATCTTTAAAAAGGTTGACATAGAGTGAAAGCCATCAATGGAAAAATCAAAAGTAGGAAAAATTACAATGGATGAAAAGATAAACTGTAAGACAAGTTTTGGTTTAGGTTTTGGTTGTCCTGAATGCTCTTCTGATTATTAATGTTATCTTTAAAATGAAAAATTGAACATTTGACTGTGATAAGTTTAGACTTCACTATGCACCCATGGAACTCAATGTTGAGAATTGTTCTAATTGGAGGATTAATGTTTTCAACTTAACAATGAGATTTACCATATGCTAGAATTTATGAGGAAATACTACTCAATACTAATGTATCCTAGATGTTTATGGAATGGATTGTCTTAAGAACTACTTGAGCTTATAGAAATTATACAGTGGTTTTCAAAATATCTTTCGCATGTTTTGCTCGGGACTAGAAAAATGCTGGTTGGGGGTGTGTTGAGTGTCAAATATTGCATATTTTCTCCCATTTATATCTTGGTTTTATGAACATGATACTGCTTAATGTTATATTTTATACATGTTTGTGTTGCAATGTGAATTTACGAGCTTGGATTGAAAGGGATAATAAAAGCATGAATTTAACACTCAAGAATCACCAAAGCTACAGATAGATCTTATAAGACCAAGAATGAAGAATTCGCATGCTAAAGATCTAAGAAAATCAAGTGAGGAATGAAGAGCATTGAAGACTTGAAGTGAAGAAAAGGAACCTTAAAAATCTGCATCCTTTTACTAGTTTAAGCCCATCTTCAACCAGTCGAAGGCTCTGACTTGACTAGTGGAAGATTCCTCGACCCGAACTTCAGCAACAAAATTCTCTAAATTCCAATCATCCTCAACCAATCAAAGGAAACCATCGACCAGTCGAAGGATTTCCTCGACTCGTCTAAGGTTATGCAAACAACACACGGATTACGTAAATTTGAAGCGATTTCCATATTTTTCCAACTCGGTGCAAAAGTTAGAGTTTTAAAACTATAAATAGGGGTCCCTAGGATATTCCTAGGAATCTTCTACGATTTGAGGAGTGGAGAAAAAGCATGGAGAAGCCATTGGCAAGATTTTTTCTTCCTTTTCCTTGGTTATTTTTATAATTTTCTTAAGAGATTTTAGTTCAATTATGTCTATGTTTGGCTAAACCTCTTAGCTAGGGCTAAGACGAGAAGCTTATAGTATGATGAAAATTTTTTTATTACTTTGATTCATGTTTAAGCTAAACTATCTTTGATTCTTGTTTGATATTTAAGAAATACTTTCAGTTTTTAATGGTTTGTTGTGACTCGAATTACAATAGATTTGCGATAACATTGAGTATGTTCTTTTTATGTATTGAGATTATGAAATTAAGAAATCTTATTGTTCACCATCGTCCTGTGGGCATGGTTAGGTGATGGAATCATACCTAATCTTTCCAATTCTCTTATGATTGGTTGTGAGACTGGTAAATCCTGTTGTTTACCTTGTCTCCTAGGCATGGTTTTGTAATGGAATCACTACCAGTTCTCACACCTCTCATCCATCGAGAATTAGGTCAAAGGAAGTTTAGATTTAGTTTTACTAAGATATCTTCTAATTAGATAAGATGGGACTCTCATTCCAGTTGTGTCCTTGAATCAAGCATAGATCTCTCTGATCTCTACAAGTGGTATCCTTAAAAACTGTAATGTCTAGGAAAAAAATCCGTACAAAGACCCAAGTAACACCTCAGGCAGAAATCACTAAGGACCAAATCCTTTAAAAATTAGATGAAGATTAATTAAGTGCTAAACTAAATCACCTATCGAATTATCTTGGACAACTTTCAATATGAACTACAAGACCCAAAATCAGTAGGATCGCTGACACTATATCGCTTAAAATCTTAGGATCCATCTCAAAACCCAATTGCTCTTGGGAGTATCACAAAACTTCGTATCGGACCTAAACCGCACGTTGAAAGTCCAATTACCGTGAAACTATATGGTTATGACCATCTTACTGGGCTTGACAACTACCTCAGAAATCAAGTCCTAATAGTATCCCAAAACGCATAACTTGAGCCCGGAGCGAAGTGTGTGAGAAACGCGAATATCTTTAAGAAATGAACTTAAACTCAAGTGATTTGAGTCATTATCCTGCGTCTCAATTTTAAGGTTTCAGATCGTCAGATTCTAACCCAATTACACCATTAGATCAGGGAAATTTTTCATCACATGTCAGTGTACTTGTGGCCCTGATCGAGTAACCGTGACCATTGAACTGAAACTGATCCTCCGCGGTCGATCCACGAACCCGATCAGATCAAAAACTTAACCTGGCATAGATCTATCGTCAGGGGACTTACTCCAAACCGTATGCAGAAAAGGGACCTCCAGATGTGCTCCGTTGGACCAAAATAGACACTCTTTGGCTATAACCTAAATATACCATGGCCCTGGGGCCATTGGGATCAGTTCTGGGCCCATATAAGGACCTTAACCCACCCCTCTCTCATTCCATACAAATTTTAAACCCTAAGAGAGAGAAGAGAGCAAAGAAAGAAGGAAAGAGAGATAGTGGGAGATCGTTGCTGGCCTTTGATCCCACTTCTCCACGTGCCGAATTAGCCTTCTCGTATCACTATTCCAATGATTATGACTTCGTTCTTGGGCAAGAAATCCTAACCCTAATCTTCCTTAGGGATTCAAATAGAGTGAGGGATGAAATAGCTAACATATTCCATGTTATAGGCTGTCGTTGTGCCATAGACAAAGTCATAGTGTTCAAACTGAGCTCGTTACGAGTCTACCAGCGGAAGGTGCGGACTATAAATGTTTATGTTATGGTTTTTAAGGCTTTCAATGTCAATTAATGATTTATGACTGACTTGTTTCCTAGCACACATGCTTAAATACAATGTTTTCGCGTATTACACATATATATATGAACTATGTTGAAATTAATGCATTCCATGTATTTGTTTAAATGTTTGTATGAACACGGAATTATGATTTAGGCTATCCATGATTATTGTTTGGGTATACGTGATTTTTGTACGTGTGACAACTCATATGTGGAAGGATTTGCTATAATATGTGTTTTAATTAATTTATTACATATATGCGATATGTGTAGTCTAAGTGTTTGATAAAATGTCTGAATGAGAAAATGCTTGTTATAATATAATTAATGAGGGTGTTGAGATAAGATTCTCAATTCTCTTATCTATAGTTATAATTTCCTTTATGTAATCTATTTCACTACCATGTGATTTATGGATGAAATGTCTACATATGGTAACATGCACTCTGTGTTCTTTAAAATGCTTATATGAGATTTATATTTGAATTGGTTGCTACATGATCTTTGACTCTTAAACATGAATGCTATTATTTGGAGTGTGATTGGGGCTACGATGTAGTCCAAGCAATCGGTAATGATTTCTAAATTAGTGGCCAAGGTCGTCATGCCACACAAGACACGTTCGATGAATCCGAGTCGTACGTTGCTTGTCGACAGTGGTTAGGCCATGCGGAATACTTACACACTCCATATCAATAAATTTAATTTATGCCCTTACCAGTCGAGCTTGTCAAATAACCTGATTGGTCTAATATAGGTTCACCATGTATGGACGCTACTGAAAGTGCCCTAGTTTGTCAATTAGTGTGAGTGTTGAGTCAGGTAGACTGCAGAGCCTCATAAGAAATCAATTCAAAGCGTCTCCCTTAACCGGATGTAAATCTAAGCCTCACATCCCGTGTCCCAAAACACCACGTATTTAAACCCTTAAAATAAATTAGAACATCATAGGATTTTTAAGTTAAGAAAACTTTTTCAAAATCAGAAAATCTCTAAGTTTTCTTACTTTGTTGATTTTATCAATACACATCTCGATATGATCAACCTGCGCTGTCGATGTCCTCGATGATAAATCGATTCCATCGAAATGAGGACAAAAGTGTCCAGCAACCACATATATCTCTGGACTAATTTATTAATGTATCAATATATAAAGAGGACTTGTCTATTCTTATAAACCTGAAATATTTCAAAGTAAGTCTCTCTCATTTTCAAATGTCGAGGAATCACATCGATAAAATTGGAGTTCAAAATCCGATGACATTGACACGTGTTTTAATTTCATCGACCAGCTGACAATATGTTTCAAAAGCATATGACATTTGAGTTTATGTTATCGAGCGGAACGTTAATGCTATCGAGAGTATACGCTCGATGATATTGAACTCTGTCATAAATATGACCATTTTATATCCGTTGGAACCTTTTGCCTATATAAAGAGGACTTATTTATTATTGCTGGCAGAGAAAGTAGAGAGTTCTTTTGAGTGTTTTAACTTAGATCATATACCCAAAGCCCTTTCTCTCATTGGAGTTCATCCTCCAATCCACCCTCATCATTGATATTCAATAGAGTGGATTGAGGAATGAACTTTCGCATTTAAGGATCCTCTAGCTACTACCTTAATAGAAAATCATTAAACTGGAATGCCTTGAATGCATAGATGACTGGAATCACTCTATCTTCCTTATGAGAAAACATTTAAGAGAGTAGAATTTTGTCTTAACCTTGACCCAACCTGATGTCGTATATTGATACATCATCTATGTTGCGGATCAAGGAAGCAGAAGACTATTCATTAACAAAGAAGGATATCTTCAACAACGTGCTGAATGGGACTCATCCACTTATCTGTAAGTATCTAGAGTCCAGAGGACCCCTTGATCATTCCTTTTTAAGATTAGGTCTAAGGTATTTCTCACCCTTGCAAGTCCTCTAGGAGGCCTTCGGCGAGAGTGTATGTAGTGGGTGCATTGTGTTGACCCTTGCTCCGTGGAGAGCATAAATAGTTAGGGTCTTGTGGAAGATCCTTGGCCAGTGTGCCTAAAAGTGGGTGCGTTGTGTTGACCCTTGCTCGTGAGAGCATAAACAGTGAGGTTCCTTCTGTGGATCCTTGGCCAGTGTGCCTAAAACTGGGAGCTATGTGTTCACCCTAGCTGAGGGAGCATAAATAGTCAGTCTAGGTGTAAGTTGTAAATGTTGAAGGTGAACCTATTTTAAAACCTTAGGTTTGAGGTGAACTGTTGTGAAATCTCCTTAGTGAAATCCGATATACTCAAGGATTGAGTGCGGTTACCGGGAGTGGAGTAGACAAGTAGTCGAACCACTATAAAAATGACTGTGTTTGAGATTGTTATTCTTTTGGTTGTGTGATTTACTTTAATATTTTCATATTTGAATATCTGAGATCACACCTCACGCACATACACAGTCATATCCATCATAAACTAGTTTACATATTGTTCATCTCTCAAATAGTTTGTGATTGGATCCTCTACTAGGCTTGGAAGCCAGTAGAGTTACTATTGAGTAATCCTAATATAGGCTTGGTGTTAGGATTAGTGTAATAGGATTTTAAATTATCATAAAATTATTAAAAAGTCCTATTCACCCCCCCCCCCCCCCCCCCTCAGGACATATTGGGATATTCCTACTTCAACTAAAGCAGTCTTTCCCGTAATTTTAATTGTCATCAGAGAGGGTCTCTCTTTAAGGGCTTCACCGCCTAAAGAGTGATCTTGACTGAGGTTAGGAATATGGATAAAGGAGCGGGCTCATTAGTCACTGAGCCTCCAGTATTTTATGGCTCAAATTACGCATACCGGAAGGCTAAGATGCACTACTTTCTGAGATCTTTGGATCATGATGTTTGGGATATAGTTGAAAGTGGATATGTGTCACCATCTGAATAAATTGTACTTGATAGTGGCACAACCATCACAAAACCCAAACTCAAAGAAAAGTGGACAACGATTGATAAAGAAAAACAGAAGCAAAAGCTATGAACGCCATCTACTATGCTGTGTCCTAAGACATCTTCAATCAAATAAGTATGTGTGGAACATCTAAAGAAGCATGAGATTTATTAGAAGTAACCCATGAAGGCACAAGCAATGTGAAGAGGTCCAAACTACAACTGCTAACCTCATAGTTTGAAAATCTCAGAATGGAAGAGCATGAGACCTTTATGGAGCTCTTCACAAAGTTGAATATCATTTGTAACTCTAAGGGTGGATTGGGAGAAAAAGTTCCTGTTCCAAAAATCTGTACGAAAATACTTAGATCACTACTAGAACAGTTTAATCTCAAAGTAACAACTATTGAAGAGTGTCGAAATATTGATGAAATGAAAGTAGAAGAACTATTAGGTTCCCTACAAACTTTTGAACTACACTTTAAACAGATCCCAAAATATATATATAAAAAAAACTATCCTAAAAACCTTAAAAAAAACAACGAATGAGGACAGTGGAAGTGAAAAGGAAGATAAAGATGAGGAAGTGGCTTTGCTGGCACAAAGATTCATGAAATTCTTTCAGAAGAATTGAGGCCGTCCTTCCAGAGGTAGGAAGGTGGACAATAAACTTTCTGCAGGAAAATTTGGTAAAAGGACCAAAGAACCACAATGTTATGCCTGTCAGGAGTATGGATACCTATTTACTGAATGCCTAAACAGAAAAACAAAGGGTAAAGCAATGGCCGCCACGTGGGATGATACAGAGGAGTCAAACTCAGAATCTAGAGACTCAAAGAGCGATGGAGACCAAAAATCTTTGAAAATCCTTATGTTTTTCACTACACCAATCATTCCCATTGCAACTGAGAATGTGTCAGAACTACAAGTCACTGAATCATTTCCGTCTGATAATGAGGAAACTGGAGAAGAAGAGGAGGAAGAAAAGCATAAACTACAAGATGCTTATAATCAACTCTACATTCATAGCATAAATATCCTTAAAAGACTTGGAATAACGAAAAGTAAAGGTAAGTTGCTATAGAAGGATTTAGATAAAACACTGGAAATCAACACACAACTAATGAATGATCTACAACAATATAATTCAGATAATGATAGGTTAGAAAACGTGAATATTTTCTTAAAATCTGAATCTAAAAAATTGAACAAACAGGTTAAGCTACTAAAAGATAAGAATATGCTTCTTTAGAATGAAAATCACACACTCCTGTTTAATCTAGAAGAATCCAAAAAAGTAGCCAAGATAAACTATAAGTTTTCCTAGAGTAGTGAAAAGCTAGAAAAACTACTGGGTATGGGAAGACCTGAAAAAGACAAGAGTGGCTTAGGATATGAAAATTTTAGTCAAAATCCAAAAATGCAACACCAATTACTGAAAGATCTGCTACTTCAATAAGTAAAACTAAAACTACTCCAGTGTGTCATTTGTGTGGTGATTTGGGTCATTACAAGTTCGAATGCATGACACCTAAGAGGACTCAACATAACTCTGGTCAAAATCATATTGATAAAGTTAAACCAACCAGAGAAATGAAGAATTTCAAGAGTCCACTTAGGAATATGGATAGAAGAAATACACTTCCATCACCACCCAAAATGACTAACAAAATGAAAGAGTTATTTAATCAAGTGGATAAACTGAACATTAAAACTAAATCCATCACAGTTAGAAACTCTGCCTTGAAATGGGTTAGGAAGAACTAGTTCAGATCATGCACCAAGATCTGGATATGTACTGAAATGATGTAATTTTACTAAGCTTCAAAACGTTACATCTGGAAAAAAAAAATTGCATAAACATTGTGATGTTTATAATTTTGAGTTGTACAAAACTTGTACAAAATTTTGTTGTGTATATTGTAAATTCAAGGATAAAACTCTCCTATACTTTGAGCTTGTCAAACTGCTGAAGAATGAAAAATATTCAGAGTCGATATGTCTCCTGATAAGCCATTCTCGATTAATTGATCAAGGATCGATATCATCAACGCCTCCTTAGAATAAAAAAAGTCATGTGATCAAGAATGATATCGAAGATAGGATAGATGAAATCGATCAGGGTCTCTCAATATTATTAAAACAAGGATCGATGATATCAATAGATGCCGCCCGATATAAGGCGTTGGAGCGTGAAAAAGGGATTTTTTTCATCTTAGGGTTTTCCTTTCCTCTTCCCTACTCGCTCCTATCAACCGGACTGCTCGGTGCCTCGTAGGACAACCCCAAATGCTCCACAAATCCAGTAATACCCTGCAATATTTTGAGATTCCATCTTTTTTTAGGTCTTTCATTTTTAGTCGGGTCTTGTCCCCTTTCCCAAATTCTTAGAATCTTCTTTTTGTCCAAATGGGAAAAGAGAAAGGAAAAGCATCCGGACTGGGTGAGTCTTAAGAACCGCTAGACAAAAAGTGCTGGCTCTAAAAGAAAGGGCAAGGGCCCCAGAATGTGGGACCCCCACATGGTAACGCATGACACATAGTGAGTCTTAATCTGAGGCCCAAGCACCTCCACTGGTAAAAGTTAATCCGGTCTTGGATAAATTCACTGGGAGAAAGGTTATTCCTAAGAGAAAAGTCGACAGAAGTTGTCCGATTCCATATAATCTGGAACCACTATTTATCGCCATAGATTGGTTACCAGTTCTCTATTTTGGGGGACCATATCACCTTGAACGGACCTATAATTTCTTCGTCGCCTATCATTCTCCAATATCTCAGCCACCATCCAGCACCGTAATCGTCGATGGTGATGATGTGCTGATCACTCCTAAGTCTGTCGCAATGATTTTCAATCTTACCTTATCACCTGTAGGACTCCCAGATATGGACATGGAAAGTATTGCGATTCGGTCCATGGTCACCAAATTCCTTTGTCATGATCGTGACGTCCAGTGGCACCCAGGGAATTCCCTAAAAGCCAGATTCATGGAACCATGCTAACGGGTCTTGCATGGTATCCTTGCTTCAAACATCTACTCTAGGGGTTCCAACAGGACAGATCTCACGGGATTCATCACTATGATAATTTATTCGATCACCTCTAGGATTAATATTTGTCTGCCTACCCTCATCATGCATCAGTTGGTTTATGCTTTTCATACTGCCAGGGATCTTCACTTATCATATCCCTGGATTATACATACAATATGTAATGTCATGGCCTTTCCAACTACAAGTGATCCTGTACTTCCTTTCCAAATCTTCAACAAAAGTAACATTCGAATGATGGATTTAAATTTTCATAAGTATCCTGAGGATCCACCTGAGGAAGGCATTCAAGTAGAGAGGGAAAGTGGGGTAGGTGACATTCCCATGGAAGGGACTGAGACGGCTTGAGAAGAAGCTTTTGGACCTTATCAAGAACCATTGACATCAACTCCTGCGCATGCTAAATGATTTAAGCTCCACCAGGATCAGATTGGAGCAATTCAGAGGGATGTCCACTCGGTGCACGAGAGGCTTACCATCTTGGAACGGCTGGTCCAAGGAGTGCAGCAAATAGTACAACAATTGTTGAGATAATCATCTGCCATCGAGATGATACGACACAATCTGCCTCTGCTCCTCCGCTGTAGTACAGGACTCTGAACGCTATCACATTCACCCACACTTATCTCTGCGTATGAGCATAAGTATCTTTTTTGATGCTCTACGCTCTCATGAGTGATGTGATAGCCCCTTAACAGTTTGACAAAAAAAATTTTACATGTTGTATATGCCGCGTGTGGGTTTGTTACTGCTGGTTACTTCTGGTGCCCATGGCTGGGCCTGTTTTTTTGGGATAACTGTTACTACTGCCAATCTTGGGCAGTATAGATATGTTTTGGATATTTTGAATATGGTTACTCATAATTTAATTCTATTTTATTCCCATGATTATGAGTTAAGATCCCCTGGTTTATCCAGTTTCTGATATGGGATGCATGTGATGTTTTTAAATGATTAGTCTATCTTCTTATATTACTGCTCTATTTGATCTGATATGCATCCATAGTCTCTAAAAATA
Organism: Magnolia kwangsiensis; assembly: GCA_037074715.1. Classification (NCBI taxonomy): domain Eukaryota; kingdom Viridiplantae; phylum Streptophyta; class Magnoliopsida; order Magnoliales; family Magnoliaceae; genus Magnolia; species Magnolia kwangsiensis. Next base: position 60,438,033 of record CM073583.1, on the reverse strand, counting down.
ATGTCTGCTTAAACTGATTTAATCATTATACATCAATATATGTTTGTTCTCCGAATGTTGGTTCTCCCAAGATGCTTTAACCTTCAGTTAATATCAACTGGTATAGTACTCTTTGTCAATGACTGACAAAAAGGGAGAGAAAATTTCAAACACCCCATTAGAAAATGTATATCTACTTGAGTATGGTGTTGCAGGTGTTAGGGGGAGCAGCTGCACCAAGATAGGGGGAGTTTGCAGAAAGGGGGAACAACTTCTGAATATGATGCGTATATGACATTGTTAGCATTGTACAATTGTGTAAAGAACATGTACACACAATTTAGGATGTCAGTATAGAAGCTGGTTTAGGGTGTTTTGGTATTTTGTCACGTAATTGACAAAGGGGGAGATTGAAAGTGCCCTGGTTTGTCAATTAGCATGAGTGTTGAGTCAGTTAGACTGGAGAGCCTCATAGGAAGATCAATTCAAAGCGTCTACCTCAACCGGATGTGTACACAAGATTGCCACAGGTAAATCTAAGCCTCACATCCCATGTCCCAAAACACTAGGTATTCAAACCCTTAAAACAAGTTAGAACATCATAGAGTTTTTAAGTTAAGAAAACTTTTTTAAAATTAAAAAATCTCTAAGTTTTCTTGCATTATCGATTTTATCGATACACATCTCGATATGATCGACCTGCGCTGTCGATGTCCTCAATGACAAATTGATTCCATCGGAATGAGGACAAAAGTGTCCAGCAACCACATATATCTCTGGACGGATTTATCGATGTATCGATATACTTATCGATATCATCGATATTTAAATCTGGAGTCCATAGAAGGCGACTCAATAATATCAATAGGCAGATCTCTGGTGCTGCTATTTTTACTTAAGAATATAATATATGCATCGATATATCGAAGCCCTCCTTGATACCATCGAAGTTTCAAATCTCGATGATATCGGAAGGCACTCGATGATATCGGTCATGGGTGTGAAGATTTCCAGCAAAATATTTCATGATAGTTTATCTATGATTGAGGGTCACTCGATAGAATCGATATTTAAATATCGATGATATCGGTAGGGTCTTGATGGCATCAAACAGGGACAGAAACTATCCAACAAGATTAAATGAAAATCCTTTAGATTTATCGATGCCTCGACATAGCTATCGATATCATCAACATTCAAATTTTAAAGATATTGAAGGTCCCTCGATCATTCCTGTAAACCTGAAATATTTCAAAGCAAGTCTCTCTCATTTTCAAATGTCGAGCAATTGAACCTCACATCGATAAAATTGAAATTCAAAATCCGATGACATCGACATGTGTTTCGATTCCATCGACCAGCTGACAATAGGTTTCAAAAGCGTATGGGATTTGAGTTTGTGTCATCGAGCGGAACGTCGATGCTATCGAGAGTATACGCTCGATGATATCGATCCTGCTTGATGATATCGAACTCTATCATAAAAGTGACTATTTTATATCTATTGGAACCTTTTGCCTATATAAAGAAGACCTGTCTATTATTGCTGGTAAAGAAAGAAGAGAGTGATTTTGAGTATTTTACCTCAGATCATATACCCAAAGCCCTTTGTCTCATGGGAGTTCATCGTCCAACCCACCCTCATCATTGATATTCAAGACAGTGAATTGGGGAATGAACTTCCACATTCAAGGATCCTCCAGCTACTACCTTAATAGCAAATCATTAAGCTAGGATGCCTTGAATGCATAGATGACTGGAATCACTCTATCTTCCTTATAAGAAAACATTTAAGAGAGTAGAATTTCATCTTAACCTTGACCCAACCCGACATCGTATATTGGTACATCATCTATGTTGCGGATCAAGGAAGCAGAAGACTCTTCATAAATAAAAAAAGAATGAGATCTTCGATAATGTGCTGAATGGAACTCATCCCCTTATTTATAAGTATCTAGAGTCCAGAAGACCCTTTGATCATTCCTTTGTAGGATTGGGTCTAAGGTGTTTCTCACCCTTACAAGTCTTATAGGAGGCCTTCGGCGGGAGTGTACGTAGTGGGTGCCTTGTGTTGACCCTTTCTCTATGGAGAACAAAAATAGTTAGGGTCTTGTGGAAGATCCTTGGCCAGTGTGCTTAAAAGTGGCTGTGTTATGTTGGCCCTAGCTCGTGAGAGTATAAACAGTGAGGTTCCTTGTGTGGATCCTTGGCCGGTGTGCCTAAAACCAGGTGCTACGTGTTGACCCTTGCTCAGGGATCATAAACAGTTAACCTAGGTGTAGGTTGTAAAGGTTGAAGTTGAACCTGATTTAAAACCTTAGGTTTGAAGTGAACCACTGTAAAACCTCCTTAGTGAAATTCGGTGTTGAGTGCGGTTACCGAGAGTGAAGTAGACAAGTAGTCGAACTACTATAAAAATGACTGTGTTTGAGGTTGTTATTCTTTTGGTTGTGTGATTTACTTTAATATTTTCATATCTGAATATCTAAGATCACACCTCACTCACATACACAGTCATATCCATCATAAACTAATTTACATATTGTTCATATCTCAAATAGTTTTTGATTGGATCCTCTATCGGGATTGGAAGCCAGTAGAGTTACTATTGAGTAATCTTAATATAGGCATGGTGTTAGGATTTTAAATGATCATAAAATAATTAAAAAGTCCTATTCACCCCCCTCTATGACATATTGGCATATTCCTACTTCAACTAAAGCAGTCTTTACCGCTATTTCAGCTACTATTTTAATCAAAGGTACCAACTTAGTAGTGCAAAGCCCTTTTAACCTTAGTACCTCGATCTGCTAAGACCCATGAGCCAGGCATGGTGGTATGGGACACCATGGTCAAGCTGTCAGCCTACGTTGGGGTGACGAGCCTCCCCGTAGTGTCCAGTGAGCAACTCAGACTCGTGAGCCGAATACGGTGCTATGAGACACTGTATTCGAGCTATCAGCCTACAATCAAGTGACAAGCCTCTCGTAGTGACCTTGAGCATACTCTAGGTCTCCACCGAGGTGACGAGCCTTTCCGTGGTAAACTAGTGTATAAACCAGGCCTGCACTAAGGTGATGAGCCTCTCTATAGTGGCTTAGAACTATCTATCATATTTGACTAACTAGGATTGACGACCCTAGATGGATCATTGTTTAGGTAAGTGATAAAAAAGGAGGTGCCTTAACTTCATGAATATGCTATTTGAATAAACATAATTAAGAATTGGGTTAACATGATCATGCATGCATTGCATGTGTTGTGGCGAGGAAGTGCACCTGTCCGGAGTGGTACATGTCGCAATCGTAAGATGTTGTCACTGAGGGAGTGTAGGCGAGGGCATACATCATTATCTCATACCATTCCTGTATTAATAAGAGTACTTAGGATATGATTGTTGTACTGCTTTATCATTACTGCTTGATTTAGTTGATAACATATTAACCTTTGCCTTATAGCTCCACTAAGTTGATCATTCACTCCCACTCTGGGATGGTGTTTTAAAAAACTAACTAGACCCTGTTGTAGTTACAGATGATGACGAGGCTTACGTGACGGAGCCTGACTTCTATGATGATAAGGAGGAGTTCTCCTATATGCAGCTATTAGGCGGGTCTATGTAGACCATGTTCTGATTGATGAGGTTACATGGATACCGACTAGATGCCATTACACTTGTTATTCTATATTTTAGAACACACATGTATATTCATTTTGTCTATTTTGGGGGTATACATGTATATATTTAACCTGGTAACATGTTCACACTTTGGAAACGTACAATAGTTTATATGTTTTATATATCTATCATGGTCTTCCTTTTGCTTAAATTAAATCATCTCTAGAGTATGGTATGATGATTTGGTATAATTTCATTCATGTTTAATGTACTAATATAGACAACATTTAATCATAATTATCTATGTTGCATAAGTGATGTATCGGAACTCGGGAGTTGAGCTTTACTCAACCCTCAATTTTCAAGGCATTACAAGTTGGTATCAAAGCATAATTTGCATTAAACTGGACCTAGGTTATGGTAACACGATGTACACTGATGTACTTTGACTTAGGAGAGAACGGTGAAATGTAGAAACAATTGTAGGCTTCCAAGTTTTATTCGTCGGCGATCATATGACTGTCAAAGTGAAACTGACCGTAGAGATCGGACCTGTAGGCACCTGTGATCATACAAGATTATCCTAATCCTTCTCCACACCGTAGATCAATGGTTTTGGACCACAATTCATGCCTATTCCACACTCAAACAAATAAAAAAGCACGAATACACGTAAAAGGGGACCTGAAATGACTCAAGCAGTCGAGGGTGCCGAAACACCGAAAATCGGTGGGACCCAGGGGGTCCCCCGTGCACATTTGGCACCCCGGGAGGGGGGGTGGCCACCGCTCAACCAAGGCGGCACTGAGCCGGGTCCAACGAACCACAGCGGCGCCGCGCCGACCGGGGCACACCCCAGTCCGGTTCATCTGAGCCTGTCGGGCCGAAGAGGGTTGGTTGGGTTGGCCCTTGTACATAGCTTTAGGGCATGCCAAATCATGTGGGGACCCCTATTTCTTCCTCATTTTCTCCTTTTCCTTCATTTCCACCCCTTTAAGCTTTCTCAACTTCCAAAAGTTTCATTTTTTCGCTCTCAAATCTCCCCTCCATTCTCACATCTTCTTCACCACATACTGTAACACCCTGAAAATCGGGGGTCGTGTATAAACTCAACTCCCGAGTTCCAGACCGTCACTTATGCAACAAAAATGGTTATGATTCAATGTTGTCTGATTTAAAGCATTCACATGAGTAAAAGTATACCAAAACTGCAATTCATACTTCAGATCCAGTGATAAAAGCAAGCGGAAGACTAAACAATATATATATCACTGTATGGAAAAACAAAGTAATCTCATCTGTCTCCAAAGTATGACTACATCTCTGAGTTTCATGTACATATACATAACAAAAGAATAATGTTCAAAAAGGAAGTCCCACTGATGTCCCCTCGATCCAGGTCGCCTACGGGAAGCCGTCATGATACTGCATATACGAGAACTCATCCTGGTCCTCGTCAATCTCAGGCTCCACCTCCTGGATCTCGTCCTCACCTGCAACTACAACAGGGTCTGGTGGGTGTTGCAAACACCATCCCGTAACGTGGGAATGAGTGATCAACTCAGTGGAATCATAGAGCAAAGATTAGCATGTTCACAATTCAATCACGCGATAATAGTAAAGCAGTAAATCAGACAATCCTAATACTATTATTAATGCAAGATGATATGACGTGATGTATGCCCTCACCGACGATCATCCTCATGCGGCAACATCTTACGACCGCGGCATGCCACACTCCCTAGAGTGCTCCACATCTTCCAGGCACATGCAATGCTATGGTGAAATGATTACCAAGTTGTTATTAGTCCATTCAAACAGCAGGATTGGGAAACTAAGGTACTTCCCTTGTATCAATCCCAACACGGATCCTGTCTAGGGTCGTCACTCCTAGTAATCTCATACGATGTATATTTCGTAGGTCACTGCAAGGGCTGTCAGGGCTGTTGCTCGCACTCGTTGCACCGCTCCCCCCATCACCTTATCAATACAGGCCTACTGTACTCTACTGCACGGAAGGGTCGTCGCCTCCCGTGGACTCAGAATACTCTCGCGGTCACTACAAAGGGCTCTTCGCCTGATCAGTGTAGGGCGACAGCTAGAATATAGTCCCATACCACCATAATCTGCTCACGAGTCAAGGTGCTCATTGGTCACTACGGGGAGGTTTGTGGCCCCAGCGTAGGCTGACAGCTCGACCACGGTGTCCCATACCACCATGCCCGGCTCATGAGTCTTCGTGGATCAAGGTACCACGGTTAATAGGGTTTACAATGGTAAGTTCAGTACCCTAGGTTCAAGCAGTTATGATACATACAAGGTGAACAAACATCGGCCAGTCGGGTTACTTGACGAGCTCGACTAGCGCGATCGCATCTCAAGTTGAACGACATGAAGTGCGTAAAACACTTCGCGTGGCCTAACCACTGCCGCCAACTCTCAACCCGAATCACGTTCATCGACGCGTCGTTCGTGGCTATGACCAGTCAGCCACGAATTCTCTCGGTTACCGACTGCCTGGACTAAGTCAAGTCCCACACATCTATGGTATTACATTAACACTATATACCAGGGTATTGGAATTGAAATACATCATGTGAGCATGTTAACACATGTTATAACATTCAACTTAAGCAAATCTTCAAGGCATACCTTCCATGCATATTCAACTTAAGCAAATCTTCAAAGCATACTTCCTATGCATGTAACGCAATCATGCATAAGGTCAACATGTAGGAAATCATTTAGGTCAGCATTTTAATCATGAACTCAATCTCAAACTACTACATAACATCATTCAATACAATACATACTAGTACAAGCATTTATACAAACACATACACTACACACTTAAGTCCACATATAGTATGTCGACCCAAAGTGCGCAACTAGGCGAATCTCTTCGCCAAACTAATTATACACGCCTTCCTAACTTCCTAATGCGACAACAAACCATGTCAATCACATCAGCAAAATATGAATGTAAACAGTACTTCCTACAAATGACTAAAATGCCCTAAATCTCATATTCTTCGTTAGCTTACGAAACGGGAAACGGAGAGTATTTTGTACATGTCAAACGGCGATGCCGTCAAGAATCTACTATTAAACGACATTGAAAGTGTTGGGAACCGTCAATCAAAGCGTCTAAAATCCTCACCTTATGTCTTGTAGACTCGGAAATTGAAACGGAGCGTATACACTTCGTCTACGGCGAATAAGGAGCCTAATACACAAGATCCATAAGCTACATCGCTATGGAAATAAGGAAACCTCAAATCAACAACTATTTAGGGTATTTACTTACCTAAGATCGTGGTGGAATCGCCGGGAAGGTGGTAGAGGTGTGTTGCTCAAGCACGTGCAACACGTAGCACAAGTGGCAGGAAGAACTCCCCCACTCTCTCACAATCTCTCACTTTTTTTTCTCTCTCCCAAGCTAGGGCTTCTCTCAAATTCGGATGGGAGAGAGGAGTGAGGGTTTCAACCCCTTTTATAGCCTACAACATGCCCAAAATAGGCTTGGGAACAATGTTTACTTGGTGCCTAACCAAATCGGGGCCGTTTCGGTCCAAAAGGGCATTTCTGAAGGTCCCCTGGCCAAATGCGGTCGGACTTAAGCTCATGCATACTGGATCTAGCACACATCCAGTTTTCAGACCGGTAGGGTTCCCAGATCGCACGTGGCGGTCCAGTTTCAGTTTAACGGTCATCGCACCAAGATCAGGCCTATAAGTCTCGTGATATATAATAGATATTTTTCCTGATCCAAGGGTGTAATTTGGCTGTATTCTGACGGTCAGAACACTCAATACTGATGCGTCAAATTGTGTGCCAGATTTGAATTTCAAATTCCAATTCTAACCCTATTCTCACTCTCTTCGGTCCGGGCTCAATGAAATAGCCTGTGATTATCGGTTTGACTTGATTTTTGGAATGAGTGTCAAGTCCAGCTAGACGGTTCTAACGGTCTAAGATAGGAGGTATCGGACTTTCGACGTGCGGTCTAGATCCAATACAAAGATTCAAAGTGGTCCAGAGAACAAACCTGCTTAGAGTTTGGTCCGAGGTTTTAGAGCATTATAGCACCATTGGTTCCACTCGCTTTGGGCCTTGTAGAACGTATTTAAAGTGATCAGGGACCATTTTTCAGCTATTCTAACGTTGCACTAGCTAACCTAGTCATATTTTCTAAAGGAATGAATTCTACGCAATATCGGGTCGAGTTGGTACTCGAGCCCAAGTATGGATTTTTCACGGGCGTTACACATACCCATCGTCCACCTTATCCCTCAAAACCATCTCTCATCTCCCTCATTTCCTTTCCATTTGAGCACACAAACCTTATTTTGTGTCTCAAAAATCTCAAGGTACCACAACCCATCCCATCCCTTCATTTTATTTCACTTTCATGGCTCTTTTTGAGCTCATGGCGGCCATATTTTCGCTCTCCTCACTTATTTCTCTCATGGGGAAGAAGAGGGCCTCATGGATGAAGTCGATCCTATCCGCCCTACCCGTCCAAGGAAGAAGGCGGGCACCGAAGCTAGTGAAAGCACCGCCTAAGAGCGAAGGTCGAAGCGGGATCCCCAAATCTCACTCAAGAGCGTTCTACCGACGGTCTTCGAACACAGTCAGTTTTGTGGTCGTAGGGTAGTGTTTGAAGCTCTTGTAAATGAAAGGCTATTTGGGTTGTATCCAATGATGGACTACCTATCGGACGCCAGGTGGGGACCCATATTCGAGAGAAAGACTCATGCATGTGAGAACACTGTTCTAGCCTTCTACGTCCATATATGGGACCCATCGCTGGAGCCTCTGTAGTTCAAGATTCCCATGGGAAGGCGAGAAGCAGTAGTCAGTGTAGATTTGGTTACCCGGATCATAAGAATTTCGCGGGGAGAGGTACATGCTAGCGAGGAGAATTTCAAGAACATACGAAAAAGAGATCACCGTACGCATTTCCTTTGCCACCGATTAGCTCACTAGAAGTGAGGCAGATACCTCCTGTCGTCGGAGTTGACAGACGATTTCTGCCTGCTTCACCACATATTCACAAATAATCTGTATCCTAGGTGGGGTAACCATACCGAATGCACTCGCTTGATGGTGGATTTCTTATATAGAGCTGGGTAGGGAGACAAGCTGTTTCTTCCTATATTCACCCTGCTACAGATAGTCCAGACTACGCTTTCTATTAGGAATGATGTCTCACTTCCATTTGGCTGACTTGTATGCAATATTGCTTGAGAGTTCGCCTACAGACTTAACATGGATGACCTTGTGCCGATCCATTTCATTAATGACACTACGCTTAACAACATGAGGATTGACCCTCGATAACGTCAAAGCTGACTTGCTGAGTATGGGGATGAGACAGAAAGTGAAGAGGAAGAAAGCAATGAGATAGATGAAGAAAATGAGTAAGAGGAAGGGGGTGAAGAAGGAGAGAGTGAGGAAGAAGAATAGGAGGCCCAAGGCACTGATGAGGGCTCTCCTCCCATTGCACAGGGGCGCGATAGTGATTGGGCTATTATAGAAGCCCGCTTGGCTCAACTTGAGGAGGGCCAGGTTGCCCTAGTACAGGAGGTCACGGCGACCCAAGCAAATCTTGAAGAGAATCAAGCCTTCATGAAGCGAAAATTCAGTAAAGTTTCTTGCACCCTGAGAGCTATCCTGTGCTGTCTGCAGGACAAAGGTGCACCTCCACCATTGCCAGATTCGGACACTACTCATATATGTAGTCATCTTTTGGTTTGCTTTAATGCTTGTTTTCTTATTTCTTATGTATAGCTTTGATAGGCTTATTTATGTGATAGAGTGGTTTGTAGGTTTTAGTATGTGGAACCTTGCTTAGATTAGCTCGCATGCATCTTCTATCATGATCCATGTAATACTGCATCTCATGTATTATGACAATTTTGGTAAATGAAATGCATGAAACTTCTTTGGATTTGAAATGTGAATGATGTATGGATGCATGTATGATCTTATACTAAATCTCACAAGTTGCGCCCTATTTTGTATATAGGGAATGCCACCTAAGACCACACAGAGTACAACACGTCTCACACTTGGAGACTCAATTGACGGGGCACCTTTCCTAAGCGATAGCCATACGGACCCTAGTTCGGGCCCGATTCATGAGATTATGCCGGATTCTTAGCCGGCCATTGACCCCAATAATGGGCTGACACCTGTTGCACCACTAGTTCCAGAACAGAACCATGCATCTACTTCAACGCCGCATGTGCCTCAGTCGGCTCCTCCTCCTGATAGATTGGAGCAGATGATGCTCTTGATACAACAGCAGCAACAATAACAACAACAATTTTTGGTCACCATCGTTGGGGCCCTTACTCAGAGCATGGGTGTGGTTCCACCTGCACCACTTGTGCACCCTGCTGGAAAACTCGATGCTAGCGACCTATTTGAATGATTTCAGTGCTTCCGACATCTTACTTTGATGTACTTTGACTTAGGAGAGAGCGGTGAAATGTAGAAATAGTTGTAGTATTCCAAGTTTCGTTCGTCGATGATCATATGATCGTCAAAGTGAAACTGACCATAGAGATCAGACCCGCAGGCACCTGTGCTCATACAAGATGATCCCAATCCTTCTCCACACCATCGATCAATGGTTTTGGACCATGATTCATGCCTATTCCACACTCAAACAAACTAAAAAGCACGAATACACGCAAAAGGGGACCCGAAATGACTCAAGTGGTCGAGGGTGCAGAAACCCCACAAATCGGTGGGACCCACGGGGTCTCCCGTGCACATTTGGCACTCTGGGAGGGGGGTGGCCACCGCTCAACCACTACGACACCGCGCCAGGTCCAACGGACCACAGCGGCGCCGCGCCGACGGGGACATACCCCAGTCCGGTTCGTCTGAGCCTGTCGAGCCGAAGCGAGTCGGTCGGGTTGGCCCTTGTACATAGCTTTGGGGCCCGCAAAATTGTGTGGGGACTCCTATTTCTTTCTCATTTGCTCCTTTTCCTTCATTTTCACCCCTCTAAGCTTTCTAAACTTCCAAAAGTTTCATTTTTTTCTCTCAAATCTCCCCTCCATTCTCACATCTTCTTCACCACATACCCATCCTCCACCTTATCCCTCAAAAGCATCTCTCATCTCTCTCATTTCCTTTCCATTTAAGCACAAAAACCTTATTTTATGTCTGAAAAATCTCAAGGTACCACAACCCATCCCATCCCTTCATTTTATTTCACTTTCATGGCTCTTTTTGAGCTCGTGGCGGCTATATTTTCGCTCTCCTCAATTTTTTCTCTCATGGGGAAGAAGAGGGCCTCATGGATGAAGTTGAGCCTAGCCGCCCTACCCGTCCAAGGAAGAAGTCGGGCACTGTAAGACCCGTATCTTGGTCCGTACCTTTTCTTAGACTTTCGCGGTCTTACCGGTCGAATTCCGATAACTTTCGACCCTTAACCGATATCGACGCGCGACCTTGATTCATGTACCGACAACCCGAGTCGACTCAACCCGAGACTAATACCATAGCGACCGCGCCGTCATTGCGGTTCCGATTCCGTGACTCGCGCGCCGAGGCGATACCCTGGTCAAGAGATATGGGCCAACGTTCAGTGAGAGAAAACGTCGGGCGTTGGGAAACCAAAGAGAATCTCTACGATGTGTCATATTAATCACATCAATCCCATCAATCAATCACCCATCAAGCCATCACATGTCAAGTACACATCACTTCCATCCCTTTTCCCAAACAACCACAAAAGTCTTCATCTCCCATACCTCTCTTACACAAAAAGCCACAAAAGTCTTCATCACCCATACCTCTCTTACACAAAAGCCTCAAAAGTCAAGCTTTTCTTACACAACCATCACTCACCACATCTATCCATCACTCTCTCTCTCCCTTACATCACTCTCTCTCCTTCTCTCTTTCTCATTTCAAATTTTCAAGCAACAAAAGAGCTCTAAGAGACTCCATACATATGAGGTTTCTCCAAGCTCCCTAAACTCCAAGTGGCTCACCTTCCTACCCCATCATCTCTCATCTCAACCCTCCATTCTTCATCTTAACCATTGAAGTTGAAGCCAAGGTGCCAAGGAACCCCTAAGAGCGAGAAGATCGGACAGTGGGTACTAGATCATACTTATTTTCTTATTTTTATGATGGGCCAAGTGAGGCTCACTGATCAATGGTGTGGATCTCACTTGGGACCCTAAAATGTGGACGATGGACCACTTGGATCATCATGATCATTCCATGATGGGGCCATTCTCCATGGACCCCATCATGATGTTTATTTTCTTTAGAAAGGTCATCTAGACCATCCATAGTGGTGGGGAAAGGATCCCCACCGTTGATCTTCAATTTTGATGGTCACATGTGAAAAATGACCCACTTGATGTATGATTTCATGTAAGGGAGGGCCCATAATGACGGGGTCCCTACATCACAACCCATGTCCCACTCTCTATGTCTCTCTCTCTCTCTTTTATTACTTTTATTTTATTTTATTTTATTTTATTTTATTTTTATGCTATAGGATTGTGGCCCACTTGAATGGACCCCACCTTGAAGCAATTATTTAGTCCAAGTTTTCTTCAAGTGGGGCCCACCTTAAATGTTAGACCCACATCATCAAACTGTGGTGGCCCACCTAATCAGGGCCCACCACAAATGCTCTTTTTCTTTTTTTTTTTCTTTTTTTTTTTCTTTTTAAGACCTACACGTCCAGCGTCTAGGACGCTGGACGTTCCTGTGTAAACAAAAAAAAAGGGGCTTTTGGGGTGAGCCCCCTTCATAGGCCCTACCCTGATGAAGGTATTCAATCCACGTCGCCTATTCCGTTTTCAAGGTCATTTTAGGCGTTGAACCAAAGAATGAGATTAATCTGATGATCAGGCGGGTCATACCATAGAAAATGGTATTTTTAACCTTTCAAAGGCTTTTAAGGCCCATTTTATTGTTTCTACACGCCAATTTAAACCCAAAAATTTTACTTGTATGGTAGTTGTGGGCCCTAAAATCTTTTCAGCGGTTCGAATTTTTGAGCAGTGGGCCCCACCTGTGAGATTTCACAGGCTATAAAAAAAAAAAAAAAAGAGAAGCAATGAAGGAGCACTGACAGCGCTGCCAGCGCACGGACGGGCGGGCGGCCAGCTAGCCATGGGTGCTGCCGTGGGCCCCACATGATGTATATGTTTAATCCAAGCGGTTCATTTATTGGGTCCCCTCCTCAGGTGGGCCCCCTCCAAAAATTAGGCCGATCCGACGCTCGGGTGGCCCACACTATAGGAATTAGTGTGAATGGACAACAACCATTGAAATCTATTTTTGGGCCCACAGAAGTTTCAGATCAACCTGAAAGTTATATCCTCACTTCATACAGGTTTGGGTAACCTTATGAATGGGTTGGATTTCAAATAAATATTACGGTGGGCCACATTTGTGGGACCCACGTTAATATATGTATTTCATTTTCACCGTCCACAGCCCGTGGACGGTGAGACTCACCATGACTTATTATTTCACCCACCGTCCAGCGGACGGTGGGGCCCTATTACATGTGTTTTACACACGCCGTCCATCTGTCTTTTATGATGGGGCCCACTGCAAGCTGCCCATATTGAATTCTGTGGGACCCACCATTATATATATTTATGTATGTCATATAGTTTATAATGTATATAATATGAAAATTGTAGTGGGCCCTAGACCATGTGTCCCTATGAATAGTTTGGATGAAAATAAATAGTTTGTAAGGCCCATGAGTCGGGACCCATTTAATTTCAAAAGGGCTATGGGTTAGGCCTATTGATTTATAAAATGCTTATGGGTTAGGCCCATTTGATTCGTATGAGTCCTATGGACTTGGGCCCACTTGCTATGTAAAGCCTATGGGTTAGGCCCATTTGATTCATATAAGGCCTATGGACTTAGGCCCATTTGATGTGTTGCAAGTTCATGGGACTAGGCCCATTTGATGTACTTCAAGGCCCATGTAATTGGACCCTTTTGTTGAAATTTAAAGACCATGGAAGTAGGTCATTTGATATATGTAAGGCCTAGGGGTTTAGGCCCATTGAACTCATGTTAGGTCTATGAGTTGAGGCCCACTTGATCTACATGTGGGGGCCCAATTGGTGTGGCCCATTGGCCACATAATAGACTCATGAGACTAAGCTCATTTAATGCAATCCAAGCCCACGGATTTGACCCATTACAATGCACATAAGTCCCATTGGTGTGGCCCATTTATATGGCCCATCTAATGAATAAAAGGCCCATAAGATATGGCCCATTTGATATATATGTAAGGCCCAATGGGATGAACCTAAGGTCCATTGCAATGTGTAAATCTATTACAGACTAAGTACTGATGTTTACAAAGATCGTGCCTTGGGAACAATGTTGGTTTGACGTCCACATTGCAAGTGTAATGTTGGTTGGATGTCCACATTAAGACTCTCTTTAAGGCCCATTGCTGGGCCGTACTTGCTATGTATAGGCCGCCTAGGCCCATCTACGTTGTAAGAATGGTTCATCACTCATTCACATGTTTAGTATAGTTTCATGACCCATGATCATACGCATCATATGTATACTTGATGTGAGGATTGACTGATCATAGTATATGCCTTCGGGCAGGTTGTTTATGGGCTCCTGGTTAGGCGGTGTTGCCCTACATGAGCGCATGAGATGCGCAGGATTGGTTGCATGACTGGATAGCGTGATTCATGCATTCCACATTTGTGTGACATGGTAATTGTACGCCCTAGCGACATCAGGGCCGTAGCATACACAGACAGATCGTGGTTGGCAGGATTGGATACCGAAAATCTTATTTTACATGGGGTACTATAGATATCCCTGGGTGAAAGTCCCTAAACCCTTATGGTACCAAGAGGTTGCTCCAACGTCTAGACCGAGTGGGTAGATGAGTGTTGAGTGCCGATTACCAGACGGTTACGCTCTCCACTGTGTCGTGGTTGGTTGGAAGGGGGTGCGGCCTTACCCGCCGGAGTGTAGGGGGTAATCCTAGGCTGAGTTTGACCAGCTCGAGGAATGGGTCTGCTATCGATGAGTCGTGCCCGATATTGGCAGACGGATAGTGAGGTCTTTTCCACTTACCTTATTGCGCGCGATGTGGCTGCAATCTGGTTTAGAGTGTACTAGACCCCGGTGATATCCCATATTTTGAGCTGTATTGATGTGTGGACATAGATGAGGATCTGTATGCTTGAGTTGCATTGCACATCGCATGGCCTTGGGATGGCCGAAATCATTCATATCTTGCATCGCATAAGCCTTGGTACGGCTCATGATATTATGCTTCCATCTGTATATTCTGCATTACTCTGACATTGCATGTTCATATTCTACCTTGCGTACACACTTTCACCACCCTCTAAGCTTTCTATAAGCTTATGTACGACCGTTGCGTGCAGGTGACATTGGATCGTAGCAGCGCTGAGCAGGAGCACGTTGTAGAGTGTATTGGAGTTTTTATTATTTACCATTGTATTTCCCTTTATACTCATTGTACTTGAAAAGTTTTTTATCATAGTGAAAATGTAATGGAGTTCGTGGTTGTTGTTTGTGGGTTATGGCTTTGGTTATGCTTATTACGAATCAAACTGACATTGAAAATCCTCCTTGTAGCATCCTAGGATTGGAACCTGGCGAATGGAAGCTAGGAGCCAAGAATGAGGTTTTACGGAGGCTGTCGGCGCCGGATTCGGCGATCGGGAATTTTGTGAGCCCGGTTTCTGAGTTTGGGGCATGACAGAACTTGGTATCAGAGCATAACTTGGGAATAACCAAGAACAACATTACATGTCTGCTATGAGTGAAGAATGGCTAAGTTCCGAAGTTCGGATAGCTTCGCGACCTTCCAATTCAGACCGTTAACGTGCGTACCTTCGAGAGTTTTGAAGTTGATAGGCATCTCGCTCTTTTCTATAGGACATGGCGCCTGAAAGAGTTACCCGATCGACTCCCGCACCACCACCTGAGGATTTTGCTTCACCATCGGAGGCTCCAGCTTTACCACCGACGTCTCCCATTCCACCCTCAAAGATCCCTGCTTCTTTTCCTGAGGATGACATTCCTCCACCTGAGGCCGATGAGGAGCTGACCGTGACTGTGAGTGCCTCTCAGTTACAGCAGATGTTACAGGCTGTGACAGCCGCACTCCAGGGACAGGGCAGACGCCCAGCTGTTTCACCAGCTCAAGCAGAGCAAGAGCGCGCGAGAGCCTTACTTCGTGAGTTCAGACGGCTTGATCCCCCACGTTTCCAGGGCGAGCCAGATCCGACTGCAGCAGAGAGATGGCGCTCCGATGTGGAGAAGATCTTCGATACCATGTCATGTACGACCGAGCAGCGCGTCCGGCTAGCCGTATTTCTCTTCCAGGGTGAGGCCGAGCATTGGTGGACCTCTATTACCCGTGTTGCCGGACCGGAGTATATCTGGACATGGGAGGACTTTGTGGACCTATTCGAGGAGCAGTACTTCCCCGACCATATCCGTCGTCAGTGAGCTTTAGAGTTCGAGACTCTGGTGTAGGGAGACATGACCGTGGCACAGTACGCGGCCCGTTTTGTGGCGCTATCTAGATTTGCACCGTACATGGTAGATAACGAGGGGCGGAAGGCCCGCCGCTTCGAGCACGGCTTAAGTTACGGCCTTCGAGGTCGTGTTATCGGGCATGAGCTCCCTACTTTCCAGGCAGTAGTGCGGAGAGCTCAGAATTATGAGACTGAGTGGGCCGGTTCTCAGTCTGATCGCGGTTAGAGGGGAGACCGGAAGAGGCAGGCTTCTTCCAGTCCTTCCCAGCAGCGTCGACCACAGCAGCAGAGGCGCACAGGTCGCCCAGCTTTTCGAGCACCATCAGCACCAGCAGCACCTCCACCACCACCTTAGAGGCAGTTCACCGGCACTTGCTTCAGGTGCGGTGCGAAGGGACACCGTTCATGGGAGTTTCCCATCCCCCAGCAGCAGCAGAGAGGTCCACAGCAGCAGAGACCTCCACCGCAGCAGCAGAGACCCCCACAGCAGCAGCGACAGCAGCCTCCACCACCGAGGCCATCTCAGCAGCAGCATCAGCATCAGTACCAGCCTCAGAGGCCGCAGCAGCAGAGGCAGCAGTTTCGACCACCTCAGCGACCCCAACAGCATCAGCAGCACGTTCAGAGGGGACAGGCACCTCCCCATCCAGCTCAGGCTAGATTCTATGCGGCTCAGCAGGATCCGCAGTCATCTGGTGGAGTTGTTGAGGGTATACTTCCAGTTTCTACATGCATTACACGTGTGCTGTTTGATTCCGGTGCATCGCACTCTTTTATGGCCGAGAGTTTCTGTCGATCGGCTGGTTTACCATTGGAGTCTGCTGATGAGAGCCTATCAGTATCGACTCCCTTGGGGAAGACTGCGGTGTTGAGACGATTTTGCTCGTCTTGCCCAGTTCTAGTTGGGGATACCGCTTGTGCGCCCTGCTGGAAAACTCGATGCTAGCGACCTATTTGAATGATTTCAGTGCTTCCGACATCTTACTTTGATGTACTTTGACTTAGGAGAGAGCGGTGAAATGTAGAAATAGTTGTAGTATTCCAAGTTTCGTTCGTCGGTGATCATATGATCGTCAAAGTGAAACTGACCATAGAGATCGGACCCGTAGGCACCTGTGATCATACAAGATGATCCCAATCCTTCTCCACACCATCGATCAATGGTTTTGGAGGTGTGGCAACCGTTCAACCACGACGGCACTGCGCCAGGTCCAACGGACCACAGCGGCGCCGCGTCGACCGAGGCACACCCCGGTCCGGTTCGTCTGAGCCTGTCGGGCCGAAGCGGGTCGGTCGGGTTGGCCCTTGTACATAGCTTTGGGGTCGACCAAATCATGTGGGGACCCCTATTTCTTTCTCCTTTGCTCCTTTTCCTTCATTTTCACCCCTCCAAGCTTTCTAAACTTCCAACAGTTTCATTTTTTTCTCTCAAATCTCCCCTCCATTCTCACATCTTCTTCACCACATACCCTTCCACCACCTTATCCCTCAAAACCATCTCTCATCTCCCTCATTTCCTTTCCATTTGAGCACACAAACCTTATTTTGTGTCTCAAAAATCTCAAGGTACCACAACCCATCCCATCCCTTCATTTTATTTCACTTTCATGGCTCTTTTTGAGCTCGTGGCGGCTATATTTACACTCTCCTCAATTTTTTCTCTCATGGGGAAGAAGAGGGCCTCATGGATGAAGTCGAGCCAAGCCGCCCTACCCATCCAAGAAAGAAGGCGGGCACCGAAGCTAGTGAAAGCACCGCCTAAGAGCGAAGGTCGAAGCAGGATCTTGATCCCCAAATCCCACTCAAGAGCGTTCTACTGATGAGCTTCGAACACAGTCAGTTTCATGGTCGCAGGGTAGTGTTTGAAGCTCATGTAAATGAAAGGCTATTTGGGCTATATCCAATGATGGACTACCTGTCGGACGCCAGGTGGGGTCCCATATTTGAGGGCAAGTCTCATGCATTTGAGAACACTATTCGAGCCTTTTACGTGCATACACGGGACCCATCGTTGGAGCCTCTGTAGTTCAAGATTTTCAAGGGAAGGCGAGAAGCAGTAGTCAGTGTAGATTTGGTTACCCGGATCATAAGAATTCCACGTGGAGAGGTACATGCTAGAGAGGAGAATTTCAAGAACACGCGAGAAAGAGATCATCGTACGCATTTCCTTTGCCACCGATTAGTTCACTGGAAGTGAGGCAAATACCTCCTGTCAACAGAGTTGATAGACGATTTCTGCCTGCTTCACCACATATTCACAAATAATCTATATCCTAGGTGGGGTAACCATACCGAATGCACTCGCTTGATGGTGGATTTCCTATATAGAGATGGGCAGGGAGACAAGCTGTTTCTGACTACATTCACCTGCTACAGATAGTCCAGACTACGCTTTCTGTTAGGAATGATGTCTCACTTCCATTTGGCCGACTTGTATGCATTATTACTCGAGTTCGCCTACAGACTTAACATGGATGACCTTGTGCCGATCCATTTCATTAATGACACTACACTCAACAACATGAGGATTGGCCCTCGATAACGTCAAGGCTGACTTGCTGAGTATGGGGATGAGACAGAAAGTGAAGAGGAAGAAAGCAATGAGATAGAAGAAGAAAATGAGTAAGAGGAAGGAGGTGAAGAAGGAGAGAGTGAGGAAGAAGAATAGGAGGCCCAAGGCACTGATGAGGGCTCTCCCACTGCATAGGGGCACAATAGTGATTGGGCTATTATAGAAGCCCGCTTGGCTCAACTTGAGGAGGGCCAGGTTGCCCTAGTACAGGAGGTCACAACGACCCAAGCAAATCTTGAAGAGAATCAAGCCTTCATGAAGCGAAAATTCAGTAAAGTTTCTCGCACCCTGAGAGCTATCCTGTGCTGTCTGCAGGACAAAGGTGCACCACCACCATTGCCAGATTCGGACACTAGTCATATATGTAGTCGTCTTTTGGTTTTCTTTGATGCTTGTTTTCTTATTTCTATGTATAGCTTTGATAGGCTTAGTATTGTGGTAGAGTGGTTTGTAGGTTTTAGTATGTGGAACCTTGCTTAGATTAGCTCACATGCATCTTCTGTCATGATCCATGTAATACTGCATCTCATGTATTATGAAAATTTTGGTAAATGAAATTCATGAAACTTCTTTGGATTTGAAAGGTGACTGATGTATGGATGCGTGTATGATCTTATACTAAATCTCACGGGTTGCGCCCTATTTTGTATATAGGGAATGCCACCTAAGACCACACAGAGTACAACACGTTTCACACTTGACGACTCGATTGATGGGGCACCTTTCCTAGGCGATAGCCATACGGACCCTAGTTCGGGCCCGATTCATGAGATTATGCCAGATTCTTAGTCGGCCACTGACCCCACTAATGGGCTGACACCTGTTGCACCACCAGTTCCAGAGCAGAACCGTGCATCTACTTCGACACTGCATGTTCCTCAGTCGGCTCGTCCTCCTGATAGATTTGAGCGGATGATGCTCTTGATGCAGCAGCAGCAACAGCAACAACAATAGTTTTTGGTCACCATTGTAGGGGCCCTTGCTCAGAGCATGGGTGTGGTTCCACCTGCACCACTTGTGCACCCTACTGGAAAACTCGGTGCTAGCGACATATTTGAATGATTTCAGCGCTTCCGACATCCTACTTTTGTGGGTACTCACAGACCGTAGGAGGCCGAGTATTAGCTCTACTTCATTTCTAAGATGCTGAAGTCGTTGCATTGTACTGAGGCAGAGCAGGTGGAGTTGGACACCTACGTGTTGGAGAAGGAGGCCAGCCTGTGGTGGGATAGCATCCTGCGGACAGTTCCTGTAAGGTATGTGTGGCCATGGGAAGCCTTTGAGATACGCTTCCACGGGAAATATTTCCCTCTCACTTATCATAATGAGAAGAAGAGTGAATTTCTTCACCTCCGTCAGGGAGGGATGATAGTGGCAGAGTACGAGAAAAGGTTTATAGAGCTGGCTAGATATGCTCCCCTAATATTAGCTGACCAACCGATGCGGATGTGACAGTTTTCTAAGGGTTTACAACTCAAGATACTCTCAAAGATGTGTTGTGCTAGCATGTCTAACTATGCTGAGCTAGTGGGCATGTCTTTGTGAGCTGAGCAAGATGGAGACAGATTATCCCACACTCATGTGCCTATGGTTCCTAAGCCTCGACCAAATTTGTCGAGTAGACCGTTCCTCGGTAAGAGGCCCTGTGCAGACTTGCCTCCCAGGCTTGAGGCTCCACCGACTCAGCTAAGGCGAGTGGACTTGTGGTGCACCTAATGCAAGAGGTTTGTCCACGTTGATACGTATTGTTTCACTAAGATGAGGGACCACGGCTTCTGGCCGCCTCAGAGGATCAACTGCCAGCTTCCTCAAACTATTGCAGCACCACCTCTACGGTCAGCACCAGCACTGTAACGCCCGGGAAAAATCCATACTTGGACACGAGTACCAACTCGACCCGAAATTGCGTAGAATTAATTCCTTTGGAAAATAAGTCTAAGTTAGCTAGCGCAACGCTAGAGTAGCTGGGAAATAGTCCCTGATCACTTTAAATACGTTCTATAAGACCCAAATCGAGTAGAACCAATGACTCTATAATACTCTATAACTTCGGATCAAACTCTAAGCAGGTTTGTTCTCTGGACCACTTTGAAATTTTGTATTGGATCTAGACCGCACGTCGAAAGTCCGATACCTCCTATCTTAGACCGTTAGAACTGCCTTGTTGGACTTGACAATCATTTCAAAAATCAAGTCCAACCGATAATCACTGGCTATTTCATTAAGCCTGGACTGAAGAGAGTGCGAATAGGGACAAATTTGGAATTTGAAATTTAAATCTGGCACACGACTTGACGCATCAGTATTAAGCGTTCTGACCATCAGAATTCAGCCAGATTACACCCTCGGATCAGGAAAAATTTCTATTTCATATCATGAGACTTGCAGCCCTAATCTACGTACGGTGACTGCTGAACTGAAACTAGTTTGCCACGCACGATCTGCAAACCCTGCCAGACTGAAAACTTGATGCGTGCTGGATCCAGTACGCATGAGCTTAAGTCCGATCGCATTCGGCCAGGGGACCACCAGAAATGTACCTTTGGACCGAAACAGCCCCGATTTGGATATGCCCTAAGTAAACTTTGTACCTGAGCCTATTTTGGGCATTTTTAAGCTTATAAAAGGGGTTGAAACCCTCACTCCTCTCTCCCATCCGAATTTGAGAGAAACCCTAGATTGGGAGAGAGAAAAGGTGAGAGTTTGTGAGAGAGATTGGAGGAGAATTTTCCCGCCTTTGCACCACCTGTTGCAAGTGCCTAAGCAACACACTTCCACCACTCAGCCGGCGATTCCTCCGCATTTTCTGGTAAGAAATAACCCTAGAAGTTGCTGATTTGAGGTTTACTAGGATTCATAGCATGTTAGCTGACGTAACTCGTAAATTAGGTTCTCTTATCGCCGTAGACGAAGCGTATACGCTCCGTTCGAATTTACACATCCATAAGAGACAAGGTGAGGATTTTAGACGCTTTGATTGACGGTTTCCAACGCTTTCAATGTCGTTTAATAGTAGATTATTGACGGCATCGCCGTTTGACATGTACAACATGTTATCCATTTCCTGTTTCGTAAATCAACGAAGAATATGAGATTTAGGGCATTTTAGTCATTTGTAGGAAGTGCTGATTTCATTCATATTTTACTAATGTGATTGAAATGGTTTGTTGTCGCATTAGAATGTTAGGAATAAGTGCATAATTAGTTTGGCGAAGAGATTCGCCTAATTGCGCACTTCGAGTCGACATACTATATGTAGACTTAAGTGTGTAGTGTATGTGTTTGTATAAATGCTTATATTAGTATGTATTGAATTAAATGATGTTATGAGTTAGTTTGAGATTGATTTCTCAATTAATATGCTGACATAAATGATTTCCTACATTTTGACTATATGCATGATTTCATTATATGCATGAAATGTATGTGCTTGAAGATTTACTTAAGTTGTATGTTATAACATGTGTTAACATGCTCACATGGTTGTATTTCAATTCCAATACTCTCATATGATTTGCTGATGTGATTCCATAATTGTTTGGGACTATACTTAGTCCAGGCAGTCGGTAACCGAGCGAATTCGTGGTCGGCTTATCTTGGCCACGAACGATGCGTCGATGAACGTGAGCCGTGTTTTGGAGTTGGCGGCAGTGGTTAGGCCACACGAAGTGTTTTACGCACTTCATGTCGTTCGACTTGAGATGCGATCGCGCTAGTCGAGCCCGTCAAGTAACCCGACTGGCTGATGTATGTTCACCCTGCATGAGTCATAACTGCTTGAACCTAGGATACTGAACTTACCATTGTAAACCCTGTTAACCATGGTACCTTGATCCACGAAGACTCATGAGCCGGGCATGGTGGTATGAGACACCGTGTTTGAGCTGTCGGCCTACGCTGGGGCCACAAACCTCCCCGTAGTGACCAGTGAGCACCTAGTCTCGTGAGCAGATTATGGTGGTATGGGACATTATATTCTTGCTGTCGGCCTACACTGATCAGGCGACGAGTCCTTTGTAGTGACCGCGAGCGTATTCTGAGTCTACGGGAGGCGACGACCCTTCAGTAGCAGTAGAGTACAGTAGGCCTGTATTGATAAGGTGATGGGGGAGTGGTGCAACGAGTGCGTGCAACAGCCCTTGCAGCCCTTGCAGTGACCTACAAAATATACATCGTATGAGATTACTAGGAGTGACGACCCTAGACAGGATCTGTGTTGGGATTGGTATAAGGAAAGTACCTTAGTTTCCCAATCCTACTGTTTGAATGGAATAATAACAACTCGGCAATCATATCACCATTACATTGCATGTGCCTGGAAGATGTGGAGCACTGAGCGGGATGCACGCATGCCGCGGACGAAGATGGTGCCGTATGAGGGAGAATGTCGGTGAGGGCATCCATCATGTCATGTCATATTGCATTAACAATAGTATTAGGATTGTCTGATTTACTGCTTTACTATTATCGCATGATTGATTTGTGAACATGCTAATCTTTGCTCTATGATTCCACTGAGTTGATCACTCATTCCCACGTTATGGGATGGTGTTTGCAACACCCACCAGACCCTGTTTTAGATGCAGGTGATGCTGAGATCCAAGAGGTAGAGCCAGACTTTGATGAGGACCAGGACGAGTTCTCATACATGCAGTACCATGATGGCTTTGCTTAGGTGACCTGGGTTGACGGGACTTCATAGTGGGACTCTTTTGGACATTTATTTTTGTCATTTACATGTATATGAGACTCAGTGATGTATTCATACTTTAGTGACAGTTGAGATCTACTTTGTTTTTCCATACAGTGATATATATATTCTTTAGTCTTCCGCTTGCTTTTATCACTGGATCTGGAGTATGAATTTCAGTTTTGGTATACTTTTACTCATGTGAATGCTTTAACTCAGACAACATTGAATCATAAACATTTTGTTGCATAAGTGACGGTCTGGAACTCGGGAGTTGAGTTTATACACGACCCCCGATTTTCAGTGTGTTATAAGCACATCCATCTTTTTGGCCGCCTGCTCCTCGATTTAGGCCACCTCAGTGACCTATGGTACCGCAACCTAACCGTTCTTAATAGGAGTGAGTACGTGCTCTTGCAACTGAAGCATCTCATTCAGCAACTACGGTGCCTTTAGCTTTCGAGGTCACCGCGCATATCTAAGGTATACCTGTCTTCTTGTTGGTGGACATCGTGTCCACTATCTCTATTATATTATGCGCGACAATCAAGCGACTAGGTGTAATACCCCAGATTTTTGTCAACCTGGAGTTAGGCGTCCTTAGGCAATGGGTCAACCATAACGCTCTCAAAGCTCAATCCCAAAGCCAAAGAAATTATTTTTTAACCCATTTCCTTCAAACTCTCTCCTTTCACCACCTCATTCTTCAAACTTCTCCAAGTACTTTCATATTAGACATGAATCCTCAAGTTTAAATAGTGAAGAACTATACTTAAACTAAAACTCACTGTAAACGGTCGCTGAGATCGAGTCTGTGCACACTCCTGATCACACCTAACGACCCCAAATCACTTCTAGACCGTCAATCGAAGGGTTTAGGCCATGTTTCATTCCATTCCAAACCTAGAAATGAATGTCCTTAGGTGGTAGGTCAACCCCAACATCTTACACTCAATTTTAAAGTCTAAAACCTCTTTTTATCCAATTCCTTCGAAATCTCACCCTCCGCCACTTTATTCTTCATTTGTTTTCTAAACACATTCATAATACACACTAATCCTAGGGTATTAATGATGAAGAATAATACCGAAGCTAAAACTTATCATGAATAGTAAATAAATAGATAAAATGGGTCTTGACCCTTAATCTTTTGGAATATAACAAAATAAATAAGTTAGTTGGATAGATTAGCGTCTCCTACCCCAAAATCATATGATATACGCCATATAAACTCATTCTGGTTTGCAAATTGGCCCTAAAAATGCCTAAAATGGAGTCGAGGACCAAACGATCATCTTACAGGGGGACCCAGGGTGGGCCCCATACTTTTTTGGGGCCTAGGGGATAGGAGAACCTCGCCTAAATGGCGAGGCCTTGCCAAATCCACCAGTGGTCGGCGAGGACCTCGTCGAGGCCTCGTCGGTAAATGGGCCTAGTTGGGTCGGGCATTCGGGCCGATTGCATTTAGGGCCTAGTGGAACCCTATGGTATTGGGTTCGACCCCTATTTCTTTCCCATTTTGGTACTTCCTTCACAAACCACCCCTCCAAGCCTTCCCTTTCTTGAAAAATCTTTTGAATCTCTCCCAAAATCCTTCTCCAAATACTTCCTTATTCATTTTCATATACCACTCACTCCACCCTTCAAATCCCACCTCAAGCAGAAATCATTAGGGGCTACTTCCTTTAGAAATTAGATGAAATTAACTAGCGCTAAACTGGACGACCTATGAAATTGTCACCAATCACTTTAAATATGATCTGCTAGAGCCAAAACGTGTAAAATAGTTGATGCTACAATACCCTAAAACCTAGGATCAAACTCTAAACCCGGTTGCTCACGGGAGCATTCAAAAACTTTATATCGGACATGGACCGAGCATCGAAAGTCCGATAGCGATAATCTTAGACAATTACGACCGCCTAGTTGGACTTGACAATCATTTCAAAAATCAAGCCTAACCGATATCCTAAGACCATTTTACTGAGTCCGGAGTGAAGAGTGTGAGGAATGTTAGAAATTAAATAAATTTTATGAAATCTAGCACGCGTCACTTGCACGACATTTTCTAAGCATTCTGACCATCAGAATCTGATCCAAATTTACCCTCAGATCAGGGATGATGGCTCACTCATGTCATAGCACTTGTGGCCCTGATCAAGTTTCGGTGACCGCTGAATTGAAACTGGTCTGCCACGGTGGATCTGGAAACCCGACTGGACTGAAAACTTAGTTTGACCTAGATCCAATATTAGAGAGCTTAAGTCCAACCGCATTCAATAACAGGACCTCCAGAAGTGCTCCTTTAGATCGAAACAGACCCGATTTGGATATAACATAAGTATACCTTGGACCTAAGTTTGTATTGGTGAGTTTTTAGCTTATAAAAAGGCCTTAAACCCTTAGCTTTCTAACCCATACGAATTTGGAAAAAACCCTAGGAGAGAGAAGAGAGAAAAGAGAGAGAAGTGAGGGAGAAGTTGGGGATTTCTCCTGGGATTCTTCCCTACTGCTCCACGTGCCGAAGCCATCCACCTACATCATTATTTCGGCGATTCTGGCTTCATTCTAGGTAAGAAAACCCTAAACTGAACCTGTTTTAAGGCTCCTATGGGTACAAGTAGCTAAGTAGCTGACTCACCTTATGTTGTAGGTTTCCAATCAGTCGTTGACGACGACGTAGAGTTCCTCTTCGATTCATTACGCTCCTATGGCGTAAGGTGTGGATTTTAGATGCTCAGATTACCTGTTTTCAAAGCTTTCAATGTCGTTTAATGGTAGACTACTAATAAGGATGTTGTTTGACATGTAGAACATGCTGTCCATTTTTCATTTCGAATACGTATGGAGAATATAAGATTTAGGATATTTTAGATATTTGTAGAAAATACTGTTTACATACGTATTTTGCTGATATGATTGCCATGAGTATTTACCATGTACCTATACTAGTTGTACGGGTATGATCTGTTTGGCGAAGAGATTCGCCCTAATGCACATATTGGCCGACATATGCTATGTAGACTAATGTGTGTAGACTAAGTGTTTGTTGAAATGCCTAAATCAATATGATTTATGCCTGCCATATGTTTTGAATGTAAGAACATGATTGTTGTCTATTAGACAACTCCTTGATATAAGGATCGGTCATATTATATGTTGAAACCAAC
Source organism: Magnolia kwangsiensis (assembly GCA_037074715.1). Lineage (NCBI taxonomy): Eukaryota > Viridiplantae > Streptophyta > Magnoliopsida > Magnoliales > Magnoliaceae > Magnolia > Magnolia kwangsiensis. Next base: position 60,411,443 of record CM073583.1, on the reverse strand, counting down.
ATACGTCAAGTACGTTGGAGTTGAGTAGTTTAAGTGTTTGTATAAATGTATGTATTAGTAAGTATTAAATAAATGGTGTTGTATATTTGCGTTGAGACTGGATTCTCAACTAATTTGATGATGTACATGATTTCCTCCATGCTTGTTGCATTTCAATTGATTAACTTATGTGTGAAATACTTGTGTATGGTTAACTACTTATGATGTATGTTATAACATGCTGATAACATGCTAGAATTTCTTGTATTTAAATTGTCTCTCTCTTATGATTATTGATTTAGACTACAAGTGTTTGAGGCTATACTCTAGTCCAGGCAGTCAGTAACAGTTTAGAATTCGTGGTTGGATTCTATTCACCACGAAGGATGTGTATGACGAACTCGAGTCGTACTAGAGTCGTCGGCAGTGGTTAGGCCACATGAAGTGCTTGTGCACTTCATGTCGGTCGATTCAACGTGCGCTCGTGTTAGTCGGACTCATCAAGTAACCCGACTGACCATTGTATGTTCACCTTGTATTCGTCATAACTGTTTGAATCTAGGGTACTGAACTTACCAGTGATAACCCTGATAACTGTGGTACCTTGATCCACTAAGACTCATGAGCCGGGCATGGTGATATGGGACACTGTGGTCGAGCTGTCGCCTACGCTGGGGCCACAAACCTCCCTGTAGTGACTATTGAGCAACCCAGACTCATGAGCAGATTATGGTGGTATGAGACACTATAGTCTTACTGTCGGCCTACACTGATAAGGTGATGGGGGAGTGGTGCAACGAGTGCGAGCAACAGCCTTGACAGCCCTTTGTAGTAACCTCGAGCGTACTCTGAGTCTACATGAGGCGACGACCCTTCCGTAGCAACAAGAGTACAACTAGGCCTGTATTGATAAGGTGATGGGGGAACGGTGCAACGAGTGCGTGCAACAGCCCTAACAACCCTTGCAACGACCTAGAAATATATCATTGTATGAGACTACTAGGAGTGACGACCCTAGACAGGATACTTATTAGGAATGATATAAGGAAAGTACCCTAGTTTTTCAATCCTGTTGTATGAAAAGGACTAATAACAACTTGGTAATCATATTCATATCGCACTGCATGTGCCTGGAAGATGTGGAGCACTAAGGGAAGAAAGCATGCCGCGGACGTAAGATGGTGTCGCATGAGGGAGTATGTCAGTGAGAGCATCCATCATGTCATTTCATTCTTGCATTAATCACAGTGTTTAATAATGTTTGATTGTTTGATTTACCATTATCACGTGATTGATTTGATAACATGTTAACCTTTGCTCTATGATTTCACTGAGTTAGCTACTCACTCCCACATTACGGGACGGTGTTCCGGACACCCACCAGTCACTATTTTAGTTTCAGATGATGGCGATGCTTGCGAAGTGGAGCCAAACTTTATGATGATGAGGAGGATTCCTCCTATATGCAGGTTCTGATCGACGCGATTACAGGGAGGTTGATTAGATGCCATGACACAAGTCATTATATATATATATATATATATTTTTGAGCACTCATGTATATTCTTTTTGATCATTTTTTGAGTATACATGTATATGTTTAACCTGGTAACATGTTCACACTCTGGAGACCTACAATCGTTCATATATTCTATATATCTATTACATTCTTCCGCTTGCTAATTTAACTGTCTCTAGAGTATGATATGCTGTTTTGGCTTAGTCTCAATCTTGTTTAATGTCATTCTACAGACAACATGCATTCATCATTATCTATGTTGCATAAGTGACGTTTTGAAACTCGGGAGTTGGATTTCTACTCGACCCCCAATTTTTAGGGCGTTACATTAGGGTTGGGTACAACTCCTACAAAGGGATTGAGAATCCTCACCGCCACAGGGACCTTTTCAGAAGTTACTAAGATTTGTAAGGATTGCTCAATAGACTTAGGAAGCAAAACAATACTTGTCGACCTGATCGTTGCCCCGCTATGGAATTACGACGTTATCCTCGGTATGGATTGACTCACCGAGATGAAGGCAGTGATCGATTACAATAACAGAGTATTGACAGCCCATACACCTGAGGGCATGGCCTTTACTTTTCCAGTTCAGGTTAGTTGGCCCTGCCGTGTTAGTTATTATACTACCTTGCTAGAGAATGTAGATGGTCCAGCACTTAGTAACATGCCAGCAGTTCAGGATTTTGAGGATGTGTTCAGGACGATACCTGAATTATCTCCTCAGAGCGAGATCGATTTTACCATCGACCTAGTGCCAAGTGCGACACCTATATCTCTATTGACATATTGCATGCCTTCGTGCAAGATGGAGGAACTGAGGAAACAGATCGATGATTTGTTGGATGCAGGCTTTATACGGCCTAGCGTGTCTCCTTAGGGAGCACCTATATTGTTTGTGAAGAGAAGGATGGATCACTATGATTGTGTATTGATTACGATAAATTGAACCAAGTGATAGTGAAGAACAAGTACCCTTTGCCCAGGATAGATGATCTATTTGATCAGTTGAAGGGGGCACAATATTTCACGAAGATCGACTTATAGTTAGGGTATCAATAGTTACACGTCAGGAATGAGGACGTGTAGAAGACAACTTGTAATACCATTTTAGGCACTACGAGTTTCTTATGATGTCGTTTAGACTAAAAAATGCACAGATCATGTTCATGGACTTGATAAACCAGGTGTTTCGGCCGTATCTATTCCGATTCGTTATCGTGTTTATAGATGACATCCTGATATACTCCAAGAGTCGGGAGGAGCACGAGGAATACCTGCAAGCAGTCCTTGATACTCTCAGGGAGAACCAGTTGTTTGCACAATATAAGAAGTGCGACTTATGGAAAGAATAAGTCAAGTTCCTGGGACATGTGGTGTCCAAGGAAGGGATAGCTGTGGACCTTGCTAAGGTAGCGGCAGTTCAGGACTGGGAGCAGCCCGGTTCGATTACTGAAGTGAGGAGTTTTCTTGGCCTAGCAAGCTACTACCGTCAATTCATTAGGTATTTTTCCAAGATAGCCAGACTGTTGTCTCAGCTAACTTGAAAAAATCTCAAATTTTCCTGGAATGAGAAGGCAGAAGCAGCCTTTCAGGATCTAAAGGACAAGTTGACGTCCGCCCCCGTACTAGTATTACTAGAGTAAGGGGCCAAGTATACAATATACACCGACGGATCTCTTGTTAGCTTGGGTTGTGTTCTGGTACAGAAGGACAAGGTTATTACCTATGCATTGCGATAGTTGAGGAAACACGAGGAAAAATACCCTTCGCACGACTTGGAATTAGCGGCTGTCATCTTTACATTGAAGCTCTGGAGACATTGCTTCAATGGAGAGGAGTTTGAGCTCTTTTGCGACCACAAGAGCCTTAAATACATATTCACAGAGAGGGACATGAATATGAGGCAGCAATGATGGATGAAAACCTTGAAGGACTTCAAGTTCGTGGTCTCCTACCATCCTGGCAAGGCCAACCTTGTGGCAGATGCGTTGAGCCACAAGAAGACGATAACATTTACGACTCAACTGATGATAGCAAAATGGGATATGGTAGAGTTTATATGAGACTTTAAGTAAAAACTTACTTTAGAGGAGCCCTTCAAGAGCGTCACTCATATTCGTGTTCAGCCGCTCATTAATGGCAGGATCATCGCGGCTCAGAGAGACAATGAACTATTGGCCAAGATGAGAGAGCAGGTTAGCAACAGTGAAGACTTAGAATGGAGAGTTGGTACGGATGGGGGTTTACATTATCGTGGCCACCTGTGCGTCCCAAACCTTCATGACTTGAGAAGGGAAGTTCTCGAAGCTGCTCACAATTCGAAGATGGTAATCCATCCTGGCAGTACGAAGATGTACGGAGACATGAAGCGTTCGTACTGGTGGGACAACATGAAGGCCCACATAGCAAATTATGTGTCCCGTTGTCTCACATGTCAACAGGTCAAGTCAAAGCTTCGCCGACCTCCTGGACTGCTTCAGGCCATGCCCATAAATGAATGGAAATGGGATTTCATCTCTATGGAATTTATCTCAGGGTTACCGAAGACAAGGAAGGGACATGATTCCATATGGGTGATTGTGTACCGATTGACGAAATCGGCTCATTTTCTCCCTATCAGAGTTTCAAACCCGATAGATGATTTGGCAAGGTTGTACATCAAGGAGATTGTACGTCTGCATGAAGTTCCTATAGAGATTTTGTTGGATAGAGACACATGATACACATCAATTTTCTGAACTCATATCTAGGAAGCAATGGGTGTGAAACTGGAGTTCAGTACCGCGTTCCACCCACAGACTGACGGGCAGATGGAATGGGTAAATTAGGTGTTGGAAGATATGCTGCGAGCTTGTGTGCTTGATTTCAAGGATAGTTGGGATGACTTTCTTCCTTATGTAGAGTTCGCTTATAACAACATCTTTCAGGTGAGTATTGACATAGCTCCCTATGAGGCCTTGTATGGGTGCCCCTGTCAAGCACTGCATTGCTAGGCAGAGATTGGCGAGAAGAGCTTGATTGGCCCAGAGTTAGTACAGGCGACTTTAGAGAAGATCGACATTATCAGGCATCGACTTCTGGCAGCACAAAAGAGCTATGCCAATATGAGGCGGCAACAGCTAAAGTTAGAGGTTGGGGACTATGTATTCTTGAAGGTTTTCCTAATGAAGGGAGTCCTCCAGTTTGGTAAGAAAGGAAAACTCACGCCGAGATTCATTGGCCCATTCCATATACTAGATCGAAGGGGTGTGGTAGCGTACCGCCTTACCTTGCTCACACCACTTGTAGGCCTGCACAACTTATTTCATGTATCGATGTTGAAGAAATACATTCCTGATCCTTCCCACATTATTAAATGGGAATAGGTACAGTTGAGTGAAGATGCTACTTATGTATTGCGACCAACGCGTATTGTAGATAGGAAGGAGCAAGTGTTGCGCAGTAAAGTGATTCCACTTGTGAAGGTTCTGTGGACACACCACACTGAGGAAGAGGCTACTTGGGAAACAAAAGCCGAGGTCCGTAAGAACTATCCTTAGATTCTTAAGAAGTATGAAAAGGTAATAATTTCAAGGATGAAATTTTTTCTTAAGGGGGGTAAATTGTAACGCCTGGGTAAAAAATTCATACAAAGACCTGAGTACCACCTCAGGAAAAAATCACTAAGGACCAAATCCTTTAGAAACTAAACAAAGATTAATTAAGTGTTAAACTAAATGATCTATCGAATTATCTTGGACAACTTTCAATATGAACCGCAAGACCCAAAATTAGTAGGATCGCTGACGATACATCGCATAAAAACTTAGGATCCATCTCAAAACCCAGTTGCTCTTGGGAGCATCACGAAACTCCGTATCGGACCTAGACTGCACGTCGAAAGTCTGATTACTACGAAACTATACAATTATGACCTTCTTATTGTGCTTGACAACCACCTCAGAAATTATATCCTAATAGTCTCCTGAAACGCACAACTTGAGACTGGAGCGAAATGTGTGAGAAACGTGAATATCTTTAGGAAATAAACTTAAACTTAAGTGATTTAAGTCATTTGATTGCAGGCCAATTTTAGGGTTTTAGACCATCAGATTCTGACCCAATTACACCATCGGATCAGGGTAAATTTTCAACACATGTCAGTGCACTTGTGGCCTTGATCGAGTAACGGTGACCGTTGAACAAAAACTGATCCTCTGTGGTTGATCTACGAACCTGATTAGACTAAAAACTTAACCTAGCATAGATCCATCATCAGGGGACTTACTCCGGATCGTATGCAGAAAAGGGGCCTCCAGATGTGCTCCGTTGGACCAAAACAACTACTCTTTGGCTATAACCTAAGTATACCATGGCCTTGGGGCCATTGGGATCAGTTCTGGGCCTATATAAGGACCTTAACCGACCCCTCTCTCATTCCATACGAATTTCAAACCCTAGGAGAGAGAAGAGAGCAAAGAGAAGGAAAGAAGAAGAAAGTGAGAGAGAAAGTGGGAGATCGTTGCTAGCCTTCGATCCCACCGCTCCACGAGCAGAATCAACCTTCCCGTATCGCTATTCCAGTGATTCTGACTCCGTTCTTGGGTAAGAAATCCTAACCCTAATCTGTCTTAGGGATTTAAATAGAGTGAGGGATGAAATAGCTAACCTATTTCATGTTATAGTTTGTCGTTGTGCCGTAGACAAAGACATAGTGTTCAAAGTGAGCTCGATATGAGTCTACCGGTAAAATGTGCGGACTATAAATTTTTAGGTTATGGTTTTTAAGGCTTTCAATGTCAGTTAATGATTTATGACTGACTTGTTTGCTATCACACATGCTTAGATACGATGTTTTCACGTATTACACACATATATGAACTATGTTGAAATTAATGCATTCCATGTGTTTGTTTAAATGTTTGTATGAATATGGAATTTTGATTTAAGCTGGCCATGATTGTTGTACATGTGGCAACTCCTATGTGGAAGGATTTTCTATAATATGTGTTTTAACTAATTTATTACATATATGTGATATGTTTAGTCTAAGTATTTGATAAAATGCCTGAATGTGAAAATGCTTGTTGTAATGTAGTTAATTAGGGTGTTGAGATAGGATTCTCAATTCCCTTATATATAGTTACAATTTTCTTTGTGTAACCTATTTTACTACCATGTGATTTATGGATGAAATGCCTACGTATGTTAACATGCACTCTATGTGTTCGTTAAAATGCTTATATAAGATTACATTTGAATTGGTTGCTACATGCTCTTTGACTCTCAAACATGAATGCTATTGTTTGGAGTGTAATTGGGGCTATGATGTAGTCTAGGCAATTGGCAATGATTTCTGAATTAGTGGCTGAGGTCATCATGCTACACAAGACACGTTCCATGAATCTGAGTCGTACGTTCTTTGTCGATAGTGGTTAGGCCATGCGGAATGCTTACGCACTCCATGTCAATCAATTCAATATACACCCATACCAGTCGAGCTTGTCAAGCAACCCGATTGGCACAATATTTTTTTATCATATATGGATGCTACTGTTTGAATCTAAGGTACCAACTTACTAGAGCAAAGCCCTCTTAACCTTGGTACCTCGATCCGCTAAGACCCATGAGCTGGGCATGGTGGTATGGGACACCATGGTCGAGCTTTCGACCTGCGCTGGGGCGACGAGCCTCCCCGTAGTGTCCAGTGAGAAACCTAGACTTGTGAGCAGAATACAGTGGTATGGGACACTGTATTCAAGTTGTCGGCTTACAATCAGGTGACGAGCCTCTCATAGGTAAACTAGAGTATAAACCTAGCCTACACTGAAGTGACAAGCCTCTCCGTAGTGACTTAGAACTATCTATAGTATGTGACTAACTAGGATTAACGACCCTAGATGGATCATTGTTTGGGTAAGTGATAAAAAGGGAAGTACCTTAGCTTCCTGAATATGTTATTTGAATAAACCTAATTAAGAATTAGGCTAACACTATCATACATGCATTGCATGTGCTTTGGCAAGGAACTACACATGTCCAAAGTGGTGCATACCGCGATCGTGAGATGATATCACTGAGGGAGTGTAGGCGAGGGCATACATTATTATCGCATACCATTCCTGCATTAACAAGAGTACTTAGGATATGATTGTTCTACTGCTTTATCATTACTGCTTGATTGAGTTGATAACATGTTAACCTTTGCCTTATAGGTTCACTGATTTGATCACTCACTCCCACTCTGGGACGATATTTTAAAACACCAACCAGACCCTGTTGTAGTTGCAGATGATGAGACTTACGTGATGAAGCCTGACTTCGATGATGATGAGGAGGAGTTCTCCAATATGCAGCTATCAGGCAGGTCTATGTAGACCATGTTTCGATCGATGGGGTTACAGGGATGCCAACTAGATGCCATTACACTTGTTATTCTGTATTTTGGAACACGCATGTATATTCATTTTGTCTACTTTGGAGGTATACATGTATATATTTAACCTGATAACATGTTCACACTTTGGAGACCTACAACAGTTTATATGTTTTATATATCTATCACAGTCTTCCTCTTGCTTAAATTAAATCGTCTCTGAAGTATGATATGTTGATTATTAATGAACTAATACAAACAACATTTAATCATCATAATCTATATTGCATAAGTGATGTGTCGGAACTCGGGAGTTAAGCTTTGCTCGACCCTCAATTTTCGAGGCGTTATAGAAACACTAGTTCTCACCTTTGAATTCTTAAGTTTTAATTACTTTAATCACAATTACTCTCTCAATTACTTTAGAATTAGATTCATATCTTCTTCTAGTTCTAGTTCTAGTTACTTTCAGAATACGTACAAGTTTCAGTCCCTGTGGATTCGACCTTGATCTCACCGAGATTATTACTATATCGCGACCTTACACTCGGGATTTTGAACATTAAGCACTATCATGTTTATAAAACCAAGGTATAAATAGGGAGAAATATGTAATATTTCACACTCAACACATGAGCAAAGTTAGTCCATTATAAAAAAAAGCTTATGACCCATGTTGATGTTAAGATCTGGTTGTCCCTACTAGACCATCGTGTAGCTACAAAACCAAGTGACAATGGGGGCCATGGTTGTAATCGGGGATCCTCTGATGCCTAAGTCAGAATAAACACACTCTGGGTCTAGTCAAATTAGGGTGATAGTGCATACCTATTTCTGTAGGTTGAGTTCTTATTTATAATCTCTTGGTACCTCTTATGTATATGGAAATGCCTCCACTAGGCAGCTACATATCATAGAAGGGATCTTCTCTTGGATATATCGTGATTATCTGGGTGGGATCCTTGGTGAAAATCTTGTGGAGGTAACCCTTTTCGTATACAAAGGGGATCTCCTAGTGGTCGGTATCTGAGGAGGTCAAGGTTAACAGCTGAGGCCAACCTCTAAGTCATCGGTTAAGGTCTTTCTGACCGAGGTCAATAATCAAAGTCAATGATCGAGGTTCGAATCTTGAGGTTGGGACCTTTGGTGGTTATCTCTCGAGATCGGCTCCAACAGTTGCTCTTTGGTTGGGATAGTGGGACGCCAGCTAAACGGCTAAGGTCACCACCCGAGGTTGATGCTCGAATTGGTTGTGGGGCTTGTGATCAGCATCAGTGGCCGAGCACTCACCTGATCTCTCATCTGAGTTGTCTGCCTTTTTATTTTCATCAAAATCTCGTTATTTGGTCAGTCCAATTATACCCATAACAACCCGCCAAATTTCGTAACCATGATGAGGGTAAGAATTTAAAAGATCCTTGGATCTTTCCCAACATTGGAAGAATTATGTAAGTGATATAGTGAATAGGCCCTTGTGATTATCAAATTTGTGGTGACAAAGACACTGCTTTGAAACTTGTATATGTGATGAACAAAAGATCTATTCAAGACACAAGATTGGCTTCGAGTAGACAAGTGTTTATGTGATGAACAAAAGATCTATTTAAGACACAAGATTGGCTACGAGTAGACAAGCACAGCTATTCAAGTTGAAGATCTTGAAGTTGAATATCTCAGAAGCTTTTCAGTTCAAGTTCTCAGAAGTTTTTCGAGCTGAAGATCTCAAGTTCAAAAACTCAATCCTCATGATACTTAAAGACATTGGTATTCAAATTTCAATGTCCTTACTTCACTATTGAGGTATGACTGACATTAGGTTGACCTTTAAAGTAGGTCACTTTGGATATATAATTCATATATCTTTTATAAATGACTTGGATCTGTTTTAAGGCTACTCCTACACCTTGTTCGACTAGTCCTAGACCAGTCCAGGAAATTCCTCGACCAGTCCTAAGTTGTTGAGGATTTTTAAAATTTTCTAGCTATTCTTCGACCAGTCCTGGAGACTGTTCGACCAGTCCTATGAACAGTGTTGACTGGTTCTTTGACTCAAAGTATAGCGTTAAGATTGGGTCATCTTCAACCAGTCGTATGGAACCTGTGACCAGTCGAAGGGGACCTTCGACCAGTCGTAGGGTACCCATGACCGGTCGTGCAACTGAAAATCTTATCGTGCCTGATTTTTTAAAATTCTGTTGGTCCTTCGACCAGTCATAGAAGTCGTAAGACCAGTCGATGGCGTGATATGCTCGCCTATAAATTGAACACGAATTTTAGAGGTTTGATAAGTAATTCATGTAAATTCAAGGCTCCACTCTGAGATAAGTTAGTTTTCATTTTAAGCTACATTGTGCTTAATTTTTATTTTCTTTCGTTAGCTTTCATTATTTGATTTTGTTCCTGAATTCCAATCTGATTTGAAAAGAGGAATTGCTGTATTCCTTCTTCTTGGAATTAAAATCAAATAGAGCTACACCCAATTTGGTTTAATTTAAAATCAATTAGAACTATAACCATTTTAAAGTGAGTATTGGGCATTGAACATTGATTTGAACTTCTACTCCGATTGGTTCTTCTGGGCTGCTACAACGAAGGAGAAATCCAGGTATTTTACGTTTAAGTAATTTACTTTCTTTTGGTTTCTTTTGAGATTCACCAGAAAAATCTCATTGCATTGGTTATCTGAGGAGAGCCAGGAAACTCAGAAGTGGGGTTTTTTTAATTGTGTAAGCCCACAGATAAAGACACAATTGTAAGGTTTTGGGTGAACCTGTGAAAACCTACTTTATTAGTGAATACTAATATCTCCTGTGTGAGGATATTAAGAGTGGAGTAGCATTCTGTGTGGCTGTTGTATAATAGTTGGTGAACACATAAGCGAACCACTATAATCCCTTATGTTGTGGTTGAATGGCTTTTATTTCATATCTTTATTTATTCATTTGAGGGATGTACATGTGACTGTGAATGTTTTAATCTTTTATTTCAATCATTGTGGGGAATGTTGTAATAGTTTAGAATTTATTTCTTGCTATTCATTTATCAGCTTGATATTGGATTGTTCCAGTAAGGTTGCCCTGCCATTTTTATGGTGCATGGTTGTCCCTAGAATAATACATATTTGTGATTACAAGTTATTCTTTAGTGGTATTTATTTTTTATTCCTCTTCGGTTTGAGACTTGATACAAAGACCTTTTAAGAAATCCAGTTGTCCTACTATAAACTCTAGTTTCTAGTGTAAGGTTATCCTTAGAACAACATTTATATCAACCTCTCAAGATCTGAATTTTGAAGTTTCCTTACAATCTTGCATTGTGGTTTATTTTGTTATCTTGTTGGCTATCATATTCCTTTAATTTCTGCTGTTATAAATTTAATTTGGCATAGTCCTATTCACCCCCCCCCCCCCCCCCCCCCCCCCCCCCCCCTTCTAGGACATGTAGCTGGGCCTTTTCAAGTGGTATCAGAGCCTAATAGCTCATTTTTTTCTTATTTCTTGGATTTAATTCCTGAGCTAACGATTTAAGCTATTTTAGATGTCAAATTTTGATATCCTATCAGTCACTAGGCCTCTACCCTTTGATGGCTCCAATTATGCCTACTAAAAAGCCAGGATGAGGATCTTCCTCAAATCAATGGATGAGAGTGTGTGGTAAACCACAGTGATTGAATGGAAACCTCCTACCACTGAAGTGATAGGAGTTGATGGTTCAAAATCAATGAGAGTAACTCCTTATTTCTCTTGGACCACCCTTCAGAAAACTGAGAGTAGTGCCAATGCAAAGGCACTAAATGCAATCACTTGCGCACTATCACCGGATGAGTTTAAAAGAATCATATCCTGTGATACTGCAAAGCAAGCCTGGGATATATTAGAAATGACACACAAGGGTACTACAATTGTCAAAAAATCTAAAGTACAACTCCTCACAACCAAATTTGATGAAATTCATATGGAGGAAAATGAAACATTTATGGACTTTTATACAAGACTAAATGACATTGTAAACTCTATATGGCGTCTTGGCAATACAATCCCAGAAAGTAAAGTGTGTGCAAAGATACTATGCTCTCTTCCTGAACGGTTCAACTCTAAAGTAACTGCGATCCAGGAATTTCGTGATATGGATAATATGAGGGTAGAAGAACTAATTAGTTCTTTACAAACCTATGAGTTAAACTTTAAAGCTCCTAAAGGTAAATTTATCGCTCTAAAATCTTCTAAATGTAATTCTGAAGAAAATTCTAATTCTGAAGATGATATGGCTCTTTTAGCAAAAAAGTTTTATAAAATATTCAAAAGCAAGAAAATGGTAGATTTTCAAAAATCAAATGAGAAGAAAAGATCTAAACCTAATTCTAAAACTTGAAAGTCTTTGAAAGATAGTCAATGTTACAACTACCAAGAATATGGGCATTTAGCAAACAAGTGTCCTAAAAAGGACAAACCCAAGAAGAAGGGTATGTTGACTACATGGGATAAATCGTCTGATTCTAAAGCTTCTTCTAAATCAGAAGATTCTGAAACCGAGTAGGGTAATAAAACGAAAGCCCTTATGACTCTAGCCAAGTTCACTTTTTTAGATCATGATAATTCAACTAGTGAAGAAAATATGAATAGTGAATGTGAAAATGAAGATGATCTTCAAGATGCTTACAATGCCCTATACAAGGAAAGTTGTAAAATTGTTGTCAAACTTAAACTTCAAAAAGAAAAGTTTTTTAAACTTAAAGAATGTTTTGAGTCACTTGTTTTAGAAAAATTCCAAATTTCAGATTTTTTTGAAAAATCAAAATGCAACTTAGAATTCAAAACGTCCCAGATTGAAAATTTAAAATCTAAAAATGAGAAACTTAAAATTGAAGTATCTTCTCTTTTGAGTTTAAAGGACACATGGAGATATGCCCAAGGTGATCCTAAGTTAGAGAAACCATTATCCGGATTAAGAAAATGTGGCGACAGATCTGGGTTGGGATATGATAAGAACATATATCCTAAACAGAAGAATACTCCTCCTAAGTTTGTGAAAGGAGAGTCAAACCAAAAGGAAAAAGTACTTATCAAGATTTTTCTAAAAATTCAAAAAAATTTTAAAAACCTAAAAGTAGCCATGTCAATTTTAATCAGAAACGAAATCCACTAGCTGAAAAGATAGTTGATTTACTCAAGGAGCTCTTAAAATCTAACTCTATAGGTCATTCTAACAACAACAGATATAAGAAGACCAACTATCCTCCTAAACCCAAACAGTACTGAAATGGGTTCCTAAGGTTACCTGCTTGGTTGCCCACACCACTTTCAAAGCTTCAAGCCATTCAAAGTGGTACTAGATAGTGGGTGCTCCAGGCACATGACAGGCGACAAGGCTTTTTTCACCAATCTAAAAGATATGACTCATGGGTTAGTCACTTTTGGTGATGGCAGTAACTGTAAGATTATATGCCAAGGTACGATTCAACTTTGTAACCTTCTAGTGTTTAAAAATGTCTTAATGTTGAAGGTATAAAACACAACCTTCTCAACATATCTCAAATATGCGATAATAACCATAGTGTACGATTTTCTAATCAAAGCTGTGAGATTCTAAACAATAAGGGTTCTGTAATACTAACTGGACGTAGAACGTCTAAAAACTACTATATTGTTAGTAAATCCAGCTCATCTAATCAAACATGTTACATGGTCCATACAGACGAGACTGATTTATGGAACAAACATCTTGGACATATACATTACCGAAATTTATATAGATTGTGTAAACAGAAACTTATAAGAGGTCTACCCAAGCTTCAAAAATTAGATAAAATATGTGTTGAATGCCAGATAAGTAAACAAACAAGAACCTCACACAAAAAGGTAAATTCAAATATCACATCAAGACCACTCGAACTCCTCCACATGGATTTGATAGGACCTACTAGAACGGAGAGTTGTGGTAGCAAAAGGTATATCTTGGTAATAGTGGATGACTTTACTAGATATACATGGGTAGTCTTCTTAAGGGACAAATCAGAAACCCTTGAAGAAGTAAGAAAAGTTCTCAAAAGGATTCAAATGGAAAAATGTTCTCAAATTAGTAAGATTCGTAGTGATCATGGATCTAAATTTGAGAATAACAGTTTTAAGAAGTTCTGTAGCAACCAAGGAATATTATATGAATTCTCAGTGCCCAAATCTCCACAATAAAATAGTATTGTGGAAAGGAAAAATAGAGTGCTTTAAGAAATGGCTAATGTCATGTTGAATAGCATGAATCTCTCTAAGAATCTTTAGGCTGAAGCAGTCAATATAGCTTGCTATATTATTAACTGAGTCTACACTAGCAAAGATAATAATAAAACGGCTTACAAAATGTGGTTTGATAAAAAGCCTACCGTCAAATACTTTTGAGTTTTTGGGTTCTGAACAAAAGAACTGGTGTTATTCCTAAGATATTCCTTAAATAGTCGAGCTTATAATATGAAGAGTGTTGAAGGAATTTTCCTAAGATATTCCTTAAATAGTCGAGCTTATAGGGTTCTGAACAAAAGAACTGGTGTTATTCAAGAGTCCATCAATGTTGTCATTGATGATCACTTAAACACACCAGTCTCAAATTCAGATAATGATGAAGTTCTAGTAATTGATATATCTGATACTTCATCTAATCAGAATGATTCTGAATTAAGGATTGTTAAAGATTATCCAACCACACAAATTCTTGGAAACCCTCTCACTGGTGTTCGCACCCATAGACAACTTGAGGATATATGTAATTATTTGTGTTTTACATCCCAAATAGAACCATCTAACGTAAAAGAAGCTCTTGCTGATGAAAACTGGATAGTTGCTATGCAAGAAGAACTTAACCAATTCGTAAGAAATGATGTTTAGTATCTCGTACCAAGACCTAAAGATAAACACATCATTGGAACAAAATAGATCTTCAAAAATAAGTCTGATGAGCTCGGAAATATAATTAGAAACAAGGTCAGACTAGTGGTACAAGGTTATACTCAAATTAAAGGTATTGATTTTGATGAAACCTTTACACCTGTAACAGGTCTTGAATCAATCAGACTCTTTATATCCATTGTGTGTTTTAGAAAGATTAAGATTTATCAAATGGATGTGAAAAATGCATTTCTAAATGGCGATCTGCATGATGAAGTTTATGTGGAACAACCGATGGGTTTTGAAGATCCCAAGAATATTGATCATGTGTATAGGCTTAAAAGGGCACTTTATAAATTAAAACAAGAGCCTAGGGCATGGTATGAGAAACTAACAAAATTTCTATTAAGCCATAATTTTTTAATGGGATCTGTTGATGAAACTCTGTTCATTAAAAAATATAATGATCATATTTTGATGGTACAAATTTATGTTGATGATATCGTTTATGGATATACTTGTACTAACATGACTACTGAGTTTACAGATTTGATGAAATCACAGTTTGAAATGAGCATGGTTGTAGAATTGAATTACTTCCTAGTGTTGCAAGTAAAGAAACAACCTGATGGAATATTCATTTCTCAATCTAAATATTCCTTAAATTTAATTAAGAGATTTGGATTTGAGAATGGAAAGAACTTCGATACTCCTATGAGTACTACCCTGAAACTTTTAAAAGACTCTGAAGGTAAGAATGTTGATCCGAAACTATATCAGAGTATGGTTGGTAGTCTATTGTATTTAACTGCTAGTAGACCTGATATCGCGCTAAGTGTTGGTATTTGCGCTAGATATTAGTCTAGTCCTAAAGAATCACACTTGATTGCAGTCAAGCGGATTATGCGATATGTCGCAAGTACTTTGAATCTCGGTCTCTGGTATCCTCATGAAACTAGCGTTCAATTAGCTGGGTACTCAGATGCTGGTTGGGTTGGTAATCTTAATGATAGAAAATCAACCAGTGGTGGTTGCTTTTATATTGAAAACTATTTAGTTTCTTAGTTTAGTAAGAAACAAAGTTCTATATCACTTTCAACAGCTGAAGCTGAATACATCGCAGCTGGTAATGCGTGTACGCAGCTTGTTTGGATGAAGCGAATGCTAAGTGACTATGAAATTAAACAGGATTCTATGTTGTTATATTGTGATAATTTTAATTCCATTAATATTTCAAAAAATCCTATTCAGCATTCTCATACTAAGCACATTGACATTAGATTTCATTATATCCATGAATTAGTAGAAGAAAAGGTTATATCTCTAGTATATATACCTACCGAGAATCAACGTGCTGATATTTTCACGAAACCGCTTGACAAAAGTCAGTTTAATCAAATGAAATTTGATCTTGGCATGTGCATTATAAGATGATGTTTTATGCATCTTTGTATCATATTGTATATGCTTGATAAGTTAGATTTCAATTTTTGCAAAATATTCTGAAAAATATTGAAAATTCTTTTAATAAAAATGCATTTTTTACTTGTACTCGACCGATCATGGAAATACATGACCAGTCATGGTTCAACCGGTCGTGTACATCCATGACCAGTCAAAGAACTCATGAAACCCTTTTGATTTGAGGAAATCCTTCATCTTCCTCATTTCTATTTCTTCCTCCAACTGGCTGAACCTCGACTAGTCAAAGCTAACTCCCAAAATCTTTATTGTAAGTGCTCTATTTACATTTTTCTTCTAGATTTGAGTCTAGAATACTTCTCTTTTACTCTTGTAGCTATTTATTTCGAGTTTCATTGTGATTTGGGGAAGTTATTTTAAAAATTTTGATATTAGAAAAACTCATTTTCTTTCATTTGCAACTCCTTTTATTTTTGAACTCGTTGTTGCAAATGGATTCTAGAGGAAGGAAATCAACTACTCATGGTCCATCATCTTCCTTCAGATCAGCCCCTCTCACTAAATGTCATCTTAGGAATTTTGAAGATGATCCATCATATGTTCGTGACATTCGTATGTGAAATGTAATCGTTGAACACCTTGTTGATCTTAGTTATACAGTTCCGTTTGATATCTTTCCCATGCTATAAGCTATAAGTTGGAATAACTTACTACATTGGAGTGGGCCTGCATACCAGTCCATTGCCCAATCCTTATTTGCATGTATATGTGATTATTCACTTGAAAATCTGATATTTTAAATTGCCACAAGAGAAGGACCATTTAATGTTGATTGTCACTTGATTTCTTCTCTTATGGAAATTCCAATTAATGATGAGGGAGTTCCCATCCATACATTGATTGAAAAATCCTCTCAAATTGAAAAACGCATGCTTTCTAAGGATTTATGCAATTTGGTTGCTCCATGGACACCTAAAGGAAATGCGCTCCCCTTAAGGTATCTGTTACCTAAATACAGAGTGTTGCATAGGATTTTTATGTCTAATCTGTATCCTCGGTCGGGTAAGAAGACTGAGTTAACGACTTTTATGGTTCGTATTCTTCATAATGTAGCCCGAGGTGCTCATATCTGCCTATCTTCCTTGATTTGTCATTCTAACATTTAGTTTCGACTCCATCCTAGTCATAGTGATATTCTCTTTGGATATTTGATGACCGTATTGGCTTCACATATGTTAGTCGATATGCCGGTTGGAGAGGCCCCTATCCATCACTTGATATTTAATAATTCTAATCTCAACAAGATGAAGCTGGAATTTCTTCTTGGCCAAGTTGATGATGGTGGTCTAGCTGAAGCTGTACATGTGGAAGAAGCTGGTGATCTTCCTTCAGATGATATTAACATGGATGATATCTTTGAAGAGCTTGATTCTGACTCTACAGATGATCCAGATTATCCGCCTTCTGCTTTCCATGCACACTTTGTTGCATTGAAAACTAAGGTTGAATCTTTAAATGCTAGGATGGAAAACATGTCTGTTGCCAATGATTTACAATTCAAGTATATACGTAAATATCTTAAGCACTTGAACAAGGGCATGCACAAACTTTATCCTTCCATCCCTGCTCTTTCATCTGGGTCAGATTAGTTCATTTTTTATTTTTTGGTCTGTAATAACTTTCTTTATATCATGTTCACTTGACTGGATTTGCTATTGTCACTATCACTGTTTATAGTTCAGTTTATCTATTATATGTGTTACTTATGCTATGGTTTCAATTCTTATTTGGTTACCTCCTTGATTATTACTCCTTTCCAATCTGCTTTGTTCTTCCTTTGTCATATTATGACAAAAAGGGGGAGTAGATACTTTTGTTAAAGTTGGATTGGTGAAATATGTTACCCAAGGGGAGTATGTACAATGGTGGACTGTATGAGCATGAGTATATGAGTATGAATTTCTTGTTGGTTGAATATTGATTTGCAAGTTCATCGGTTTAACAACTGGTGCATGATTCTTTAATCAAATAATCTGTGATATGTATCTTATCTCGGAAGTGTGTTTTGTCACAAATTTGACAAAGGGGGAGATTATAAGTGCTATAGTGAATAGCCCCTTGTGATTGTCAAATTTGTGGTGACAAAGACACTGCTTTGAAACTTGTTTATCTTATGAACAAAAGATCTATTTAAGACAAAAGATTGGCTTTGAGTAGACAAGTGTTTATGTGATGAACAAAAGATCTATTCAAGACACAAGATTGGCTTCGAGTAGACAAGCACAGCTATTCAAGTTGAAGATCTCGAAGTTGAAGATCTCAGAAGCTTTTAAGTTCAAGTTCTCAGAAGTTTTTCAAGCTGAAGATCTCAAGTTCAAAAACTCAATCTTCATGATACTTAAGGACACTATGATTCAAGTTTCAATGTCCTTACTTCACTATTGAGTTATGACTGACCTTAGGTTGACCTTTAGAGTAGGTCACTTTGGATATATAATTCATATATCTTTTATAAGTGACTTGGATCTGTTTTAAGGCTACTCTTGCACCTTCTTCAACTAGTCCTAGCACTGGTTCGACCAGTTCAGGAAATTCCTCGACCAGTCCTAAGTTGTTGAGGATTTTCAGAATTTTCTGGCTATTCTTCGACCAGTCCTAGAGACTGTTCGACCAGTCCTATGAACAGTGTTGACTAGTTTTTTGACTCAAAGTATAGCGTTAAGATTGGGCCATCTTCAACCAGTTGTATGGAACCTGTGACCAGTCGAAGGGGACCTTCGACCAGTCGTAGGGTACCCATGACCGGTCATGCAACTGAAAATCTTATCGCGCCCGATTTTTTAAAATTCTGTTGGTCCTTCGATCAGTCATAGAAGTCGTAAGACCAATCGAAGGCGTGATATGCTCGCCTATAAATTGAACACGAATTTTAGAGGTTTGATAAGTAATTCATGTAAATTTAAGGCTCCACTCTGAGATAAGTTATTGTTCATTTTAAGCTACATTGTGCTTAATTTTTATTCTCTTTCGTTAGCTTTCATTATTTGATTTTGATCCTGAATTCCAATCTGATTTGAAAAGAGGAATTGCTGTATTCCTTCTTCTTGGAATTAAAATCAAATAGAGCTACACTCAATTTGGTTTAATTTAAAATCAATTAGAACTATAACCATTTTAAAGTGAGTATTGGGCATTGAACGTTGATTCAAACTTCTACTCCGATTTGTTCTTCTGGGCTGCTACAACGAAGGAGAAATCTAGGTATTTCACGTTTGTGTAATTTACTTTCTTTTGGTTTCTTTTGAGATTCACCAGAAAAATCTCATTGCATTGGTTATCTGAGGAGAGCCAGGAAACTCAGAAGTGGGGTTTTTTTAATTGTATAAGCCCACAGATAAAGACACAATTGTAAGGTTTTGGGTGAACCAGCATTTATACATATTTGTGATTACAAGTTCTTCTTTAGTGGTATTTATTTTTTATTCCTCTTCGGTTTGAGACTTGATACAAAGACCTTTCAAGAAATCCAGTTGTCCTACTATAAACTCTAGTTTCTAGTGTAAGGTTATCCTTAGAACAACCTTTATATCAACCTCTCAAGATCTGAATTTTGAAGTTTCCTTACAATCTTGCATTGTGGTTTATTTTGTTATCTTGTTGGCTATCATATTCCTTTAATTTCTGCTGTTATAAATTTTATTTGGCATGGTCCTATTCACCCCCCCCCCCCCCCCCCCCCCCCCCCCCCCCCTTCTTTAGAACATATAACTAGGCCTTTTCAAGTGGTATCAGAGCCTAATAGCTCATTTTTTTCTTATTTCTTGGATTTAATTCCTGAGCTAACGATTTAAGCTATTTTAGATGTCAAATTTTGATATCCTATCAGTCACTAGGCCTCTACCCTTTGATGGCTCCAATTATGCCTACGAAAAAGCCAGGATGAGGATCTTCTTCAAATCAATGGATGAGAGTGTGAAATCTAAAGTCCAACTCCTCACTACCAAATTTGATGAAATTCATATGGAGGAAAATGAAACATTTATGGACTTTTATACAAGACTAAATGACATTGTAAACTCTATATGGGGTCTTGGTGATACAATCCCAGAAAGTAAAGTGTGTGCAAAGATACTACGCTCTCTTCCTAAACGGTTCAACTCTAAAGTAACTGCGATCTAGGAATTTCATGATACGGATAATATGAGGATAGAAGAACTAGTTAGTTCTTTACAAACCTATGAGTTAAACTTTAAAGCTCCTAAAGGTAAATCTATCGCTCTAAAATCTTCTAGATGTAATTCTGAAGAAAATTCTGATTCTGAAGATGATATGGCTCTTTTAGTAAAAAAGTTTTATAAAATATTCAAAAGCAAGAAAAGGGTAGATTTTTAAAAATCAAATGAGAAAAAAAGATCTAAACCTAAATCTAAAACTTGGAAGTCTTTGAAAGATAGTCAATGTTACAACTACCAAGAATATGGGCATTTAGCAAACAAATATCCTAAAAAGGATAAATCCAAGAAGAAGGGTATGTTGGCTACATGGGATAAATCGTCTGATTCTGAAGCTTCTTCTAAATCAGAAGATTCTGAAACCGAGTAGGGTAATAAAACGAAAGCCCTTATAACTCTAGCCAAGCTCACTTTTTCAGATCATAATAATTTTACTAGTGAGGAAAATCTGAATAGTGAATATGAAAATGAAGATGATCTTCAAGATGCTTACAATGCCCTATAAAAGGAAAGTTGTAAAATTGCTGTCAAACTTAAACTTCAAAAAGAAAAGTTTTTTAAACTTAAAGAATGTTTTGAGTCACTTATTTTAGAAAAATCCCAAATTTCAGATTATTTTGAAAAATCAAAATGTGACTTAGAATTCAAAACGTCCCAGATTAAAAATTTAAAATCTGAAAATGAGAAACTTAAAAATGAAGTATCTTCTCTTCTGAGTTTAAAGGACACATGGAGATATGCCCAAGGTGATCCTAAGTTAGAGAAACTATTATCCGGATTACGAAAATGTGGCGACAGATCTGGGTTAGGCTATGATAAGAACATATATCCTAAACAGAAGAATACTCCTCCTAAGTTTGTGAAAGGAGAGTCCTCAAACTCAAAAGGAAAAAGTACTTATCAAGATTTTTCTAAAAATTCAAAAACTTTTTAATAACCTAAAAGTAGTCATGTCAATTTTAATCAGAAACGAAATCCACTAGTTGAAAAGATAGTTGATTTGCTCAAGGAGCTCTTAAAATCTAACTCTATAGGTCATTCTAACAACAACAGATATAAGAAGACTAACGATCCTTCTAAACCCAAACAGTACTGAAATGGGTTCCTAAGGTTGCCTACTTGGTTACCCACACCGCTTTCAAAGCTTCAAGTCATTCAAAGTGGTACCTAGATAGTGGGTGATCCAGGCACATGACGGGCGACAAGGTTTTATTCACCAATCTAAAAGATATGACTGATGGGTTAGTCACTTTTGGTGATGGCAGTAACTGTAAGATTATAAGCCAAGGTACGGTTCAACTTTGTAACCTTCTAGTGTTTAAAAATGTCTTATATGTTGAAGGTCTAAAACACAACCTTCTTAGCATATCTCAAATATGCGATAATAACCATAGTGTATGGTTTTCTAATCAAAGCTGTGAGATTCTAAACAATAAGGGTTCTGTAATACTATCTGGACGTATAACGTCTGAAAACTGCTATATTGTTAGTGAATCCAGCTCATCTAATCAAACATGTTACATGGTCCATACAGACGAGACTGATTTATGGCATAAACATCTTGGACATGTACATTACCAAAATTTATATAGATTGTGTAAACAAAAACTTATAAGAGGTCTACCCAAGCTTCAAAAATTAGATAAAATATGTGGTGAATGCCAGATAAGTAAACAAACAAGAACCTCACAAAAAATGGTGAATTCAAATATCACATCAAGACCACTCGAACTCCTCCACATGGATTTGATAGGACCTACTAGAACGGAGAGTTGTGGTAGCAAAAGGTATATCTTGGTAATAGTGGATGACTTTACTAGATATACATGGGTAGTCTTCTTAAGGGACAAATCAGAAACCCTTGAAGAAGTAAGAAAAGTTCTCAAAAGGATTCAAACAGAAAAATATTCTCAAATCAGTAAGATCGTAGTGATCATGGATCTAAATTTGAGAATAACGGTTTTAAGAAGTTCTGTAGCGACCAAGGAATATTAAATGAATTCTCAGCGCCCAAAACTCCACAACAAAATGGTATTGTGGAAAGGAAAAATAGAGTGCTTTAAGAAATGGCTAATGTCATGTTGAATAGCATGAATCTATCAAAGAATCTTTGGGCTGAAGCAGTCAATATAGCTTGCTATATTATTAACTGAGTCTACACTAGCAAAGATAATAATAAAACGGCTTACAAAATGTGGTTTAATAAAAAGCATACTGTCAAATACTTTTGAGTTTTTGGCAGCAAGTGCTATATTTTACGAGATCATGAAAATTTGGAAAAGTTTGATACGAAGAGTGTTGAAGGAATTTTCCTAAGATATTCCTTAAATAGTCGAGCTTATAGGGTTCTGAACAAAAGAACTGGTGTTATTCAAGAGTCCATCAATGTTGTCATTGATGATCACTTAAACACACCAGTCTCAAATTCAGATAATGATGAAGTTCTAGTAATTGATATATCTGATACTTCATCTAATCAGAATGATTCTGAATTAAGGATTGTTAAAGATTATCCAACCACACAAATTCTTGGAAACCCTCTCACTGGTGTTCGCACCCATAGACAACTTGAGGATATATGTAATTATTTGTGTTTTACATCCCAAATAGAACTATCTAACGTAAAAGAAGCTCTTGCTGATGAAAACTGGATAGTTGCTATGCAAGAAGAACTTAACCAATTCGTAAGAAATTATGTTTGGTATCTCGTACCAAGACCTAAAGATAAACACATCATTGGAACAAAATGAATCTTCAAAAATAAGTCTGATGAGCTCGGAAATATAATTAGAAACAAGGTCAGGTTATACTCAAATTAAAGGTATTGATTTTGATGAAACCTTTACACCTGTAGCACGTCTTGAATCAATTAGACTCTTTATATCCATTGTGTGTTTTAGAAAGATTAAGATTTATCAAATGGATGTGAAAAGTGCATTTCTAAATGGTGATCTGCATGATGAAGTTTATGTGGAACAACCGATGGGTTTTGAAGATCCCAAGAATATTGATCATGTGTATAGGCTTAAAAGGGCACTTTATAAATTAAAACAAGAGCCTAGGGCATGGTATGAGAAACTAACAAAATTTCTATTAAGCCATAATTTTTGAATGGGATCTGTTGATAAAACTCTGTTCATTAAAAAACATAATGATCATATTTTGATGGTACAAATTTATGTTGATGATATCATTTATGGATATACTTGTACTAACATGACTACTGAGTTAGCAGATTTGATGAAATCACAGTTTGAAATGAGCATGGTTGGAGAATTGAATTACTTCCTAGTGTTGCAAGTAAAGCAACAACCTGATGGAATATTCATTTCTCAATCTAAATATGCCTTAAATTTAATTAAGAGATTTGGATTTGAGAATGGAAAGAACTTCGATACTCCTATGAGTACTACCCTGAAACTTTCAAAAGACTCTGAAGGTAGGAATGTTGATCCGAAACTATATCAGAGTATGGTTGGTAGTCTATTGTATTTAACTGCTAGTAGACCTGATATCACGCTAAGTGTTGGTATTTGCGCTAGATATCAGTCTAGTCCTAAAGAATCACACTTGATTGCTATCAAGCGGATTATGTGATATGTCGCAAGTACTTTGAATCTCGGTCTCTGGTATCCTCATGAAACTAGCGTTCAATTAGCTGGGTACTTGGATGCTGATTGGGTTGGTAATCTTAATGATAGAAAATCAACCAGTGGAGGTTGCTTTTATATCGAAAACTGTTTAGTTTCTTAGTTTAACAAGAAACAAAGTTCTATATCACTTTCAACAGCTGAAGCTAAATACATCGCAGCTGGTAATGCGTGTACGCAGCTTGTTTGGATGAAGCGAATGCTAAGTGACTATGAAATTAAACAGGATACTATGTTGTTATATTGTGATAATTTCAATGCCATTAATATTTCAAAAAATCCTATTCAGCATTCTCATACTAAGCACATTGACATTAGATTTCATTATATCCATGAATTAGTAGAAGAAAAAGTTATATCTCTAGTATATATACCTACCGAGAATCAACGTGCTGATATTTTCACAAAACCGCTTGACAAAAGTCAGTTTAATCAAATGAAATTTGATCTTAGCATGTGCATTATAAGATGATGTTTTATGCATCTTTGTATCATATTGTATATGCTTGATAAGTTAGATTTCAATTTTTACAAAATATTCTGAAAAATATTGAAAATTCTTTTAATAAAAATGCATTTTTTGCTTGTACTCGACCGATCATGGAAATACACGACCAGTCATGTTTCAACCGGTCGTGTACATCCATGACCAGTCAAAGAACTCATGAAACCCTTTTAATTTGGGAAAATCCTTCATCTTCCTCATTTCTATTTCTTCCTCCAACCGGCCGAACCTCGACTAGTCAAAGCTAACTCCCAAAATTTTCATTGTAAGTGCTCCATTTACATTTTTCTTCTAGATTTGAGTCTAAAATACTTCTCTTTTACTCTTGTAGCTATTTATTTCGAGTTTCATTGTGATTTGGGGAAGTTATTTTGAAAATTTTGATATTAGAAAAACTCATTTTCTTTCATTTGCAACTCCTTTTGTTTTTGAACTCTTTGTTGCAAATGGCTTCTAGAGGAAGCAAATCAACTACTCATGGTCCATCATCTTCCTTCAGATCAGCCCTTCTCACTAAATGTCATCTTAGGAATTTTGAAGATGATCCATCATATGTTCGTGACATTCGTATGTGAAATGTAATCGTTGAACACCTTGTTGATCTTAGTTATACAGTTCCGTTTGATATCTTTCCCATGCTACAAGCTATAAGTTGGAATACTTACTACATTGGGGTGGGCCTGCATACCGGTCCATTGCTCAATCCTTGTTTGCATGTATATGTGATTATTCACTTGAAAATCTAATATTTTAAATTGCCACAAGAGAAGGACCATTTAATGTTGATTGTCACTTGATTTCTTCTCTCATGGAAATTTCAGTTAATGATGAGGGAGTTTCCATCCATACATTGATTGAAAAACCCTCTCAAACTGAAAAACACATGCTTTCTAAGGATTTATGCAATTTGGATGCTCCATGGACACCTAAAGGAAATGCGCTCCCCTTAAGGTATATGTTACCTAAATACAGAGTGTTGTATATGATTTTTATGTCTAATCTGTATCGTCAGTCAGGTAATAAGACTGTGTTAATGACTTTTATGGTTCGTATTCTTCATAATGTAGCCCGAGGTGCTCAAATCTGCCTACCTTCCTTGATTTGTCATTGTATCATTTAGTTTCGACTCCATTCTAGTCATAGTGATATATCCAAAGATAGTGATATTCTCTTTGGATATTTGATGACCGTATTGGCTTCTCATATGTTACTCGATATGCCGGTTGGAGAGGCCCTTATCCATCACTTGATATTTAATAATTCTAATCTCAACAAGATGAAGCTGGAATTTCTTCTTGGCCAAGTTGATGATGGTGGTCTAGCTGAAGCTGTACATGTGGAAGAAGCTGGTGATCTTCCTTCAGATGATATTAACATGGATGATATCTTTGAAGAGCTTGATTCTGACTCTACAGATGATCCAGATTATCCGCCTTCTGCTTTCAATGCACACTTTGTTGCATTGAAAACTAAGGTTGAATCTTTAAATGCTAGGATGAAAAACATGTCTGTTGCCAATGATTTACAATTCAAGTATATACGTAAATATCTTAAGCACTTGAACAAGGGCATGCACAAACTTTATCCTTCCATCCCTGCTCCTTCATCTGGGTCAGATTAGTTCATTTTTTATTTTTTGGTCTGTAATAACTTTCTTTATATCATGTTCACTTGACTGGATTTGCTATTGTCACTATCACTGTTTATGGCTCAGTTTATCTATTATATGTGTTACTTATGCTATGGTTTCAATTCTTATTTAGTTACCTCCTTGATTATTACTCCTTTCCAATCTGCTTTGTTCTTCCTTTGTCATATTATGACAAAAAGGGGGAGTAGATACTTTTGCTAAAGTTGGATTGGTGAAATATATTACTCAAGGGGAGTATGTACAATGGTGGACTGTATGAGCATGAGTATATGAGTATGGATTGCTTGTTGGTTGAATATTGATTTGCAAGTTCATCGGTTTAATAACTGGTGCATGATTCTTTAATCAAATAATCTGTGATATGTATCTTATCTCGGAAGTGTGTTTTATCACAAATTTGACAAAGAGGGAGATTGTAAGTGCTATAGTGAATAGTCCCTTGTGATTGTCAAATTTGTGGTGACAAAGACACTGCTTTGAAACTTGTTTATCTTATGAACAAAAGATCTATTTAAGACAAAAGATTGGCTTTGAGTAGACAAGTGTTTATGTGATGAATAAAAGATTTATTCAAGACACAAGATTGGCTTCGAGTAGACAAGCATAGCTATTCAAGTTGAAGATCTCGAAGTTGAAGATCTCAGAAGCTTTTAAGTTTAAGTTCTCAGAAGTTTTTCAAAATAAAGATCTCAAGTTCAAAAACTCAATCTTCATGATACTCAAGGTCACTGGTATTCAAGTTTCAATGCCCTTACTTCACTATTGAGGTATGACTGACCTTAAGTTGACCTTTAGAGTAGGTCACTTTGGATACATAATCTATATATCTTTTATAAGTGACTTGGATCTGTTCTAAGGCTAGTCCTAGACCTTATTTGACTAGTCCTAGCATTTGTTCAACTAGTCCAGGAAATTCCTCGACCAGTCCTAAGTTGTTGAGAATTTTTAAAATTTTTTAGTTATTCTTCGACTAGTCCTGGAGACTGTTCGACCAGTCATATGAACAGTGTCGACTGGTTCTTTGACCGGTTGTGGTTCTTCGACTCCAAGTACAGCGTTAAGATTAGTTCATCTTCGACCAGTCATATGGAACCTATGACCAGTCGAAGGGGACCTTCGACCAGCGTAGGTACCCACGACCGGTCGTACAACTGAAAATCTTATCGTGCCCGATGTTTTTTAAATTCTATTGGTCCTTCGACCAGTCGTAGAAGTTGTAAGACCAGTCGAAGACGTGATGTGCTCGTCTATAAATTAAACACGAATTTCAGAGGTTTGATAACTAATTCAAGTAAATTCAAGCCTCCACTCTGAGAAAAGTTAGTATTCATTTTAAGCTACATTGTGCTTAATTTTTATTCTCTTTTGTTAGCTTTCATTATTTGGCTTTTTCCTTAATTCCAATCTAATTTGAAAAGAGGAATTGTTGTATTCCTTCTTCTTGGAATTAAAATCAAATAGAGCTATGCCCAATTTGGTTTAATTTAAAATTAATTAGAACTAGAACCATTTTAAAGTGAGTATTGGACATTGAATGTTGATTCGAACTTCTACTCCGATTGGTTCTTCTATGCTGCTACAACGAAGGAGAAATCCAGGTATTTTATGTTTAAGTAATTTACTTTCTTTTGGTTTCTTTTGAGATTCACCAAAAAAATCTCATTGTATTGGTTATCTGAGGAGAGCCAGGAAACTCAGAAGTTGAGTTTTTTTTTAATTGTGTAAGCCCACAGATAAAGACACAATTGTAAGGTTTTGGGTGAACCTGTGAAAACCTACTTTATTAGTGAATGCTAATATCCCCTATGTGAGGATATTAGGAGTGGAGTAGCATTCTGTGTGGCTGTTGTATAACAGTTGGTGAACACACAGGTGAACCACTATAATCCCTTGTGTTGTGGTTGAATGGTTTTTATTTCATATCTTTATGTATTCATTTGAGGGAAGTACATGTGGCTGTGAATGTTGTAATCTTTTATTTCAAGCTTTGTGGGGAATGTTGTAATAGTTTAAAATTTATTTCTTGCTATTCATTTATCAGCTTGATATTGGATTGTTCCAATAAGGTTGCCCTGCCATTTTTATGGTGCATGGTTGTCCCTAGAACAATACCTATTTGTGATTGCAAGTTATTCTTCAGTGCAGTTTGTATTTATTTTTATTCCTCTTCGGTTTGAGACTTGATACAAAGACCTTTCAAAAAATCTAGTTATCCAACCATAAACTCTGGTTTTTGGTGTAAGGTTATCCTTAGAACAACATTTGTATCAACCTCTCAAGATCTAAATTTTGAGGTTGCCTTACAATCTTGTATTGTGGTTTATTTTGTTATTTTGTTGGCTATCATATTCCTTTAATTTTCGTTGTTATAAATTTTTATTTGGCATAGTCCTATTCCCCCTCCCCTCCCTCTAGGACATATAGCTAGGCCTTTTCAAATTATTCATCTTTCTGTAAAAAATTCATGATCGCCCTCCTTAGGTTGTTAGTTTTATGAACCAGGAAAACCTTTTTAAGGAACTCCTAGGTCATTTCAGCCCGTCCCTATCAATCTCGGTCTTAAGGAATGATGTCATGACATGACTTTCTCGTTAAACGAGAAAGGGAATAATTTTAGTCTTAATGTGTCATCAAACACATTGTGGAAGTGTAGGGTCATTAAAATCTCATCAAATTCTTTAAGATGTAGGTATGAACTCTCAGAATATAATTTATGAAGGTTTAGGAGTAGTTAGATTACTCATGGCTTGAAATCCACATTTCTAGCATTATGTGGAAAATCCTTGCTGTTTGTAAATAATCACGTAACGTTCTCGGTAGAAGACCATTGTGCACATCGTTCTCATCTTGTTGTTCCTCAGTAGGATGATAATGTTGATTTTCAACCATATTTTCTACCAACTTAGAGGATCTTAGGTGTTTTCTAATCCAATGATGGATAGGCAAACCTTCAACTAATCCTCCTTCACTTAAGATATGTAGAGTGTTACCATGGACCCACTTGGGCATGAAACACTCTCAACCTAATTCTAAACCCAAGCCTACTTCTAAAAAATATATATTGAGAAATAAGAAAACTAAAATACTAAATTGAGAAGGTTGGAAAGATAATACCCAATCGATGATTCTATTTTAAGTTCTACAAAATAGAAGAAACAATATTAGTATCTTAAAATTTAGAAAACTCTAATATAAAAACATAACGGAAAACTAAATCTTATATACAACCAACTTTGTATAACAACTAGCAACTTAACCTGCTGCGAACCGTCATGCACAATAATGTCTTACGGTAGAGCCGGTTCTGAGGAGTTACAAATTGGACTTCTATGAAAGAATATAAATGAAGCAATAAAAGTATAAATTAAATAAGACTGTAGCTAATCATACAAATTATAACTGATTTGTAGTAGGAGTAGTAGACTTTTAACAAACATGATTATATTACCGAAATAAAACAAGCACCATCATTCAATTCTAGTTATATCAAAACAAAATAGGTATATGGTTCATTTGATTAGAGAGGCATTTAACATTCTATAGAAGCATTTTATTCACCACATAATCCATTGCATTGTCAAAATTCATATTGTATATTGCTATTTTCATGCATAATTTGTTTATGGGCTCTCCATTTTCTCCAATGATTAGTAAAATGCAATTCTTAGAATTGTAATATGCTAGTTACCTTGCCAAAAATGGAAACTTTTAGATTTATAAAAGCTACCATTGGTCTGTTGTTACAATTTCTCCAAATATGAAAAAAGTGGTATATTTGTCATTTTTTAAATCTATTGAACTTGATAGTCATCTTATCCAAATTAAGAAGAAAAAAAAAGAGACAAGAAGTCCCAACCCTTGATAATGTCATTAATCACAATAAATGGCAAACTCAGAAGTAACGGTAACATCCTGAATTTTCATGGACTAAGTACATACTCGTGCTCAAGAAAATAGGGTGTTAATAATTGAATGAATTAGATGCTTCAAAATTGTACCCTATTTTTTTTTTTATCATTTAGATCATATCCAGTTACATTCACGAAGGTAAATCATTCACGAGAGTAAAATCAATTGTATTTTTCATTCCACTATAATAAAAGAATTCAATAAATTATCAAAAGGCCCTCTCAATGGGAACTTATTACATTAACGAGTATGCAGCGAAAATATGAATAAAACTAAATCATAAAACTATCTTCTTATTTATTCAGTATAATCTTTCATAGGGAGATGGTCCTTTGGATTTTCAATCTGTATATCACCTACATCATTTATATGGTTAGAGATGTTTAATGTTCTATTTATAGTGATGGTTATCCTTTAAGATTAACAATAATTCAGGAGATTCATAAAAGTAATGTAAAGGTTCTGATATGTATCGTACTCAACCACTACGAGAGGTATCAACATGCGTAACCAATATATATGAATGCATGCCTAGCAAAGTGTGTGAGGTTCATCATACATAGTGATCATCACAATGTTAAATATAATTCATAGAAAACCCCGCTAGTGCTCCATACTCACACTACAAAGATTCACCGGCATGTCTAACGCTATCGTGGATTTACGTGAACACCTTAAGGCGCACAACATATAAGTCAAATGAATTACGTGACACAATTTGTTCATAGAGCGACTATTTATAACATCCAATCTCAGAAGTGATGTAATACGCATTACGAATTATTTACATCAATTTGTGCACCACTACCCAAACTAATGGAATTATGCATCAACCAAGAGGGTCTCTACCCAGAGCATGTTAAGTCCATGATAAAATATTTAAATCGCTAGTTATGATACCTTTAACATATCACTTGCACTAAAGGGAAAATAAATTGAATAATGAGAGTTTTAGAATTTCAAGACACAAGCTCAAGTCCCAAAGGGAGGTAGCACAAGGCTAACATAATAAAGGAGAAGAGTAGCAATAAGCTAACTCAATAAAAGAGAAGAGTAGTGATAGGCTAATTCAATAAAAGAGGAGAGTAGTAATGGGTAACTCAACAAAATAGAACAGTAGCAATGAATAACTCAACAAAATTGGTAAAGGGCAAGGGTAGGGCTTATATCCATAGCCTCACATAAATTCATAAAGATCACACATAATTAAAATCATACCTTAACCATAATTCATAAATAATTAATGGTAATAAATCAAATAAGTGCAGGGAGGATTCATAGTAACATGGATGCATGTAAAAGAACAGGATAAATCATACCAACTCAAATTAATGTAAGCTTAAAGAAATCCCCACCTTAGCCTTTGGTCTAAACCCTCGGTAGATATCCATGTATGAAAACTTCTACATGAAAAGTTTCCACATGAATCACGACATCGCTTGAGCAAGAGATAGACACCATATATATGGAGAAGGAAGAGGGAGTCTAGGCTTCTACTTCTCTTTCTCTTTCTTTCTCTTTCTCTTTCTTTCTTTTTCTTTTTCCTTCTCTCTCTCCCTCTCTCTCTCTCTCCTTGGGCATTGGGAGATTGGGCGTGTGAGAGGACAGGGGAATGCACACCCCTTTTTAAAAGGAGTGGGCATATGATAGGAGTGTGTTTCACATCCCAATTGGATTGAGTTTCTCCAAATTTTTATTTTCTAACAATCTTTATTTAAATCTAATTCGTCCATTATGTTAACGTCGTCAAATAGAGCTAGAGTATGTGATTTTCTTGGTGATCTAAAATTTAATTTAGCCTATCTTGAAAATTCTCTTAATGGGTGCTAAAATGAACTCGATCTCAATTAACGGCCCACGCTTAATGATCAGGGCTCAATTTTTAGAATAATGTGTAGTCAAGATATGCAAAAAATTGGACAAATTTTGATAGAGAATCGATGGTGAAAAAATTCTAAATTTAACATTTCACCTTTTGTACAAAAATTAAGGAACTGGCTTCAACCTTCAACGGTGTAGGATCATAGATTGTAGCCTAAATTTTGTATAACCTCGTAGTTATATGAGACCAAAGTATGGTCAAAATTTAAGTTGCGATGGATGGAAGGAAGTAGTTAAATCGAAATATCCAAATTTATGTGGAATTAGTAAGCCTCGAAAGGATAACTTCACACTTAAGGAAAAGCTTACCAAAGTGAAGTCTTCATATTTTATACTTGGTACATATTATGGGTAATCTAAGTCATTCATATAAAGGAAAATATTCACAGGAAAAGAGAATGAAGGAAAAATCCTACTACGACTACCCACAGGGTTTCTTCACTCGATGGACAATAAAATCAATAGTTAAGGGGCAGATTTATCAATTGGGTCACTTTTACAATGATCTAAGGGCTGAAATTCGACATATATGATTAATTTATGATACATAAGCATAGTTAAAATTTCACATTAAACAGATCGTGAGAGCCATGTGATCTAGAATTCAAGAGTCTAGGTTAATGACATTTTCGTAATTATTGTTGATATAAGAGTTTTGAAAAATCTAATGGTTCTACATGGTTATAGACACATTTTTAAGTAATTCTTACAAAATAACTTATATCTAAATCATTATAAATAAATAATTATTCACCAAATTAATTAAGTAAATGTATATATATTAACCAACATAATGCATGGTCAGATAACATGTTAAGAATAGAAAAAATTAATGGTTAGTACTCTAATCATGTATGTAAATGGGTGTACGGTCAATTTTGTAACAAAATGATCACAAGTGGGTTTTTAACGTGATCAAGAGGCAGAACATGTATATCATTAGATTCAAGCGATTTATTTACATGTGTAAGTTTCTTAGATTGTAGTTTTAATGTTGGCTTAAGCATATTCATATATGGTGAACAAGATGAACGGATCAGAATCTCAATTCGATATGTGTATGAGCGGATGCAGAGATCAGGTAACAAGTTTATTATAGTCAGGTGGTCGAAACTCAGAGTGGACAGTTAGATATCTTTACCTAGTGGTGAATAGTTAATTGAACGGTCGCTTATGATGGACAAGTGAGAATACTTGGGTATATGATGATCTTATCTTAAAAATAATGGTAAGATGGCTTAATCTATGAATGAAGATTATTCCCAACGGTTGGATTCATGTTGGAGAATAGATGTAAGGTTAGGATAGTTACATTAGTATCCTACACGCGTACATAATAAGTTAAATTTCGTAGTAACACTCGAGAACTTTCAATGCTCGGGTATTAAAAAGTTTGGGGTGTTAAAACAACATTTATTTAATCTCATATTTTTCAATGTTATATATAACCAAATCATAAATTACAAATCATCATATATGGAGATTTTTTATTTTTATTTTTATGTTTCCAGTGAAAAATATGGATTAGGAATTTGTACAAAGCCATTCAGATCCACATAGAACTCCAAAATAACCAGTTCTAGGTGTTTGTATAAAGCCAAGGATATAGATCATGCATCCAAACACAAGATATGTTGTTAAAAGGGATGTCTTATATCTTGGTCCAAGATGCTCGACTAGTCGAAGGTCCCTTCTACTGGTCGAAGCCCCGTCTCGACTAGTCAAGGGTTACTTCTCATTTTTGGACTGCATAAATTTGAGGCAGTTTCTAGGGATGTGTGTAAGTGGGAGTTCTCCATCTATAAATAGGAGTCCCTAGGGCCATTAAGTCATTCTAAAGTATTCCAAAGGGTTTTTAGAAGGGATTTTAGGGTTTCAAAAGGTGTTACAAGGGTGACATTCAAGTTTGTTTGAATCGGATAAATCCTTTTCTCTTTGTAATTTATGCTTTCATAGTGGATTTCTGTCGTTTTGTGTCGTGTTTTTTTCCCGAAAGGGTTTTTCACATTAAATCTTTTTGTTCTCTTGTATTTGCTTGATTCTCTTGGATTGCTATCCTAGATCCATATCTATGTGATTCCACACACCAAATCCCAATAAGTGGTATCAAAGATATCATTGGGGCACAATTTGAATCTACAGGATTAACAATAATGAGAAGTAATAGTTTGATATTGAGAAGTACTCAGGTAAAAATAACTTTGAGTTATGGAAGATCAAGATAATCAGTTCCTTAACCAAGCAAGGCGAGGATGGTGCTCTTAAGGTGAAAAGTTTACCATGACTGATGATGAATGAAATTTCCTTGATAAGAAGGCATTATCCTCAATCCGTTTATGTCTCACAGATGAGGTTCTCTATAATGTTTTGAGAAAGAAAACTGTGGCTAGTTTATGAGCAAAGTTAGAGGATATTTATGTGAAAAATTCTCTGAAAATCACCTACACTTGAAGTGACAGTAGTATAACTTCAAGATAGAAGAGGGTGAAGATCTAGAGGCCCACATCAGCAACTTTAATAAAGTAGTTTATAAATTGCTGGATATGGAGGAAGTGATCAAAGATGAGGAACAAGCATGTTTGTTGTTGAATTCTCTTTCGACATTATATGAGTCATTTAAGGACACAATGTGCACCAAAAATAAAACTCTGAGTGTCGACGCCATTATCTCAGCCCTTCAAGGGAAATCCATGAGAAAACTAAACGGCGACATAGAGACATTTTCTGATGCACTGATTACGAGATGTAAGAATTCTGAGCAAGATCTAGGATCTTTAAAACCTAGATCCAAATCCAAGGGCAAGGGCAAAGGAAAACTAAAGTGTTGGAACTGTGGGATGTTTGAACACATAAATAAGGATTGTACAAATCCCAAAGCGAAAAAAGAAAATTCAGCGGCTTCTTCTAAGGAGGCCAATGTTGTCACATCTAATGAAGAGGCAAGTGGTGGTGATGTATTGTCTGTGTCCATAATCGGACACTTGCATGACAATCATGGAGATGAGTGGATCCTCGACATAAGAGCTGTAAGACCCGTATCCTATACTGTACCATTCCGTTGGCTTCCGCGATCCTTCCGGTCGAATTTTGGCAATCTTCGACCTGTATTCGACGTTTACGCTAGAACCTAAGCCGAGTCTCGTATATCAGAGTCGACTCGACCTGAAACCTGTACCTTAGCAACAGCGCCGTCGCCGCGGTTCTAATGCAGCAACTCGTGCACCGACCCGATACTCAGGGTAGAAGATATGGCTCGCGTTCAATTCGAAGAAACACCGCACGTTGCGAATTATGAGAGAATCTCTACGAGATGTCCCATCAATCAATCAATCAATCCCATCAATCAAGTACACATCATACATCAAGTCAAGTACAACAACTCATACCTTTCTCTTACATAAGCAAGCTCAAAATCAACTCTCTCTCCCATCACCCATCACTTTCTTACACACCCATACCATGTCAAGTACACTTCACACCTATCACCCATCCCTTTAACCCATCCCCTCACTCTTTCTCTCTCATTTCTCCATGCAACTCCCAAGCAAAAAAAATCTACACATCCAAGCTCCTTCTCCCCAATCCCAAGTGTGGCCCACCTTCTCATCTTCCATCTACACTTCTCATCTCTCATCCACACCATCAAAGGTCCATCATCCACGGTCCAAGGCGAAGGCAAGGAGCGTACAAGCCTAAGGGAGCAAGGAGGAGTGCAAGAGGTGGCTGATCCACCATTAAATTTCTTTTAGGAACAACTTGTTGGTGGGACCCATTTTTTTTTATGTATGATTTGTATTATGTGGGGGCCATAGTGGCGGGGCCCCACCATCACCGTTTCTCTCTCTCTCTCTCTCTCTCTCTCTCTCTCTCTCTCTCTCTCTCTCTCTCTCTCTCTCGCTCTCTCTCCCTTTGAATGTTGATGATGATGAAGGGGTGAGTGTGGCCCACCATAAATCATATTTTCATGTGGGACCCATCAGCTAAATGTGTTGGATCTACACCATCCAGCCCATTAGTGGGCCCGGATGGAAGGAAAACACAAACAACAGGTGGTTCAAATAGGTGGGCCACATGCATGTGGGACCCACCATGATGTCCATTTTATCCATGTCGTCCAGCGTTACTGGACACTGGACGTGGGATGGGTGTGGCTAAACATGGAGTCTGTGCACTGACATGGGTGTGTACCTGCAAGCTAATAAAAGAAAGAAATGGTGGGCCACTAATGCAGGCCCCACCTTGATGTATGTGTGTGATCCAAGCCGTCCATCCTCTTTCTTAGATTATTTTAGGCGTTGAGCCAAAAGGTGAAGCTGATCTGATCAACAAGCAGGCCATACCGTAGTAAATAGTGGTATTACCATTAAAATCCACATAAATTCTTCCATAGGTCAAAAATATATCAAATATTGGTCTTGATTGGCTTGTCTGGAGCCGTAGAAGCCAATTAGCGGGACGGATTTCTTTGATGTGGGCCCCACCTGTGAAGAACTACAAAAAATACAGATTCAAATAAAAAAAAGAAAAAAGGAGGGTGGCAACGCTAACGCTGCTGCTCCAGATGCAGGCAGCACCTGTGCCTGGCATAGGGTTGGACGGACGGCTGGGCCTCACGGCCCCAGTTGTGGGCCTCCACCGTTATGCGTTTTGAACATCAGTACTGTGCTTTGGGTGTGCCTTTCCCCTAGCTACAGGCCACCCAAAAATCAGCCGTATACGGATCTTAGGTGGCCCACATCATAAGAAATAGTGGCATGAATGCCTACCATTGAATCTCTTTATGGGTCACGGAAGTTTTGGATCAATATGAAATTTATTTTTCCTCCTCAATCCAGGTCCGTGTGATCTTATCAAACGGTTGGATGGCAAGCAATCACCACCGTGGGCCTTAGGTCCCCATGCCTTTATAAATAGTTTGGATGGCAAACAACACTACAGTGGGCCCAGCCCCCTTCTTGGTCCACGTGACCTTATGAATAGGTTTGGGTGACAAATAAACGTTCCAGTGGGCCCCATCGGACGACCCCACTGTGATGTGTGCATGGCCCCACTGTGGGGTGTGCACGGTCCACCATGATGTATGATTTGCATATCCACACTGTCTATTATGGTGGGCCCAGATACATGTGACCCTATGAACAGGTTTGAATGACAAATAAATATTACAGTGGGCCCTACCCTGGTCCACTTGACCTTATGAATAAGTTGGATGGAAAATAAATATTATGGTGAGCTCTCTTAGTCTATGTGACTTTATGAATAGATTGGATGGAAAATAAATATTATGATGGGGCCCCATGGTCATGTGACCATATCAACAGGTTGTATGGAAACCAAACATTTTTGTGGGCTCCATGGCTGTGTGAACCGATCACGGGTTGAGTGGAAAGTAAACATTTCGGTGGCCACCACGATATGAGAGCGACCCCACCACGATACTTGTATTTCATCGATTCCATCCATATGTTCTATATCCATGTTGTCCATCTTATTCGAGGCCCACTTTGTTATATATGGGCCCATGTGTGTAGGACCATTTGAGGTATTTATGGCCCATTGTTGAGGCTCACTTTGGTATATATAAGGCCTATGTGATTAGGCCCATTTGATGCACATAAAGCTCGTGTGATTGGGCCCATTTTTAATGAATTCTAAGGCCCATGAGTTATGACCCATTGCAAAGGACCTAAGGCCCATTGGTGAGGCTCGTTGAGGTGATCGATTTGATGAATGTAAGGCCCATATGATACGGCCCAATTGATGTACTTAAGGCCCAATTGGGTGCAACTAGGTCCATTGCAATGCGTGACGCCTCCATGACATATAATGATATTTATAGCAAGTAATGCCTTGGGAACGATGATGGTTAGATGCCCACATTGTAAGGATGATGTCGGTTAAATGTCCGCATTGTCACCCCCCCGTAAGACTCACTAATAAGCCATACTTGTAGTAAGTAAGACGTCTAGGCCCATCTCAGTTATACACAGAGCCCATCCCTATATACATGTTTAGTATAGATCCATGATTCATTATCATATGCATCATATGTATGACTGATATGAGAAGTGACTGATCATAGCATATGCCTTCGGGTGAACAGTTTATGGGCTCCCTGATAGGCAGAGTTGCCCTACATGAGTGCATGGTACACGTAGGACTGTTGCATGACTGGTAGTGTGACTCATACACTTGCATTTGTATGATTGTAATCATTGTATGCCCTAGCGACATCAGGGCCATAGCCTCCACAGACGCATCGTGGGTGGCTGGATTGGATACTAAAAATATTTGGCTCTAGCATACGGGCGTTATAGATGTCCCTGGGTGAAAATCTCTAAACCCGATGGTACCAGAGGATGACTCTAACGTCGAGACCGAGTGGATACATGAGCGCACAAGGGCCGTATACCAGTAGGCTGCATCTCCCACTGTGTCGTGGTCGGTTGGAAAGGGGTGTGACCTTACCCGCCTGAGTGAAGGGGAAAACTTCTAGGTTGAGTTTGACCAGCTTGAGGAATCGGTCCGCTATCGATGAGCCGAGCTCGATATTGGCAGGAAGATAGTGAAGTCTCTTCTGCTCTCCCAGTTGTGCGTTCGGATAGGGACGGCAAGCTGGCGTAGAGTGTACTAGACCCCGGTGATTATTCAAACTGAGAACCATATTAACTTGATGCTCTAGTGAGGAGCTGCATTGATATGTGGATAAGGATTGATATGCTTGACTTGCATTCTGCATCGCATGGCCTGAATGTGGCCAATCGCATTCATATCTTGCACTGCATAGCCTTGGTACGGCTGATTGTATTCATGTACTCATCAGCACATTACAGCATTATTCTGACCTTGCATTCTGAGCACGCTCATATTACGCACACACTTACACCGCTCTCTAAGCTTTCTATAATCTTATGCACGATTGATGTGTGCAAGTGACGCCAGGACGCAACCTTAGTCTCACCACAGTTGGAGCGTGTAGCCGAGCTTTTGGAGCTTTTGTTATTGTCACTATTTTGTATTTCCCTTTCCTACGCATTGTACTTAAAGTTTTTGATCATAGTGAATTTTGTGGTGGTGTTCTTGTGATTATTGTTCGTGGATTATGCTTATGTTATGCTCATTACAAATCAAATAGATATTAAAAATCCACCTTGTAGCATCCCAGGATCGGAACCTGGTGCTGGGAGCCGAGAATGGGGTACTACGGAGGCTGTCGGCGCCGGATTTGATGATCGAGAATTTTATGAGCCCGGTTTCTGAGTTTGGAGGGTGACAAGAGCATCATATCACATGACTCCTCATCAGAGTTGGTTCGCCAGTTACAGAGAATGCGATGGTGGACAAGTCTTTGTGGGCAATGACAATGCCTATAATGTTGTGGTTATTGGTATGATGAATAACATGACGTTTGATGGGATAGAGCGTAACTTGACTGATGTCAGGCACGTTCCTGATATGAAGAAAATTTTGATTTCTCTCGGTGCACTCGAGGTTATAGGGTGTAAGTTCACTGGAATTGATAGTGTCCTTAAACTAACAAAATAGGCACTCGTGATTATGAGAGCGCAAAGGCACATAAACATTTACAGGCTGATCGGAAGCACTTCAGAGGGTGGAGTGGCAATGAAAGTTCTAGATTCCATGTCTACACATATGTGACATGCCCGTTTGGGCCACATGAGCGAGAGAGGCATGAAGGTACTGTCTGACTGATGTTTAATTCCAGCTTGTAAGAATTTTGATTTAGATATATGCGAGCATTGTATATATGGTAAACAATCTTGATTATCTTTTAAAATTGAAAAACATGTATGTAAGGGAGTACTTGATTATGTGTACTCTGACATATGAAGGCCAACAACAGAGATTTCTGTTGGAAGGTCGTTGTGGTTTATTTCATTCATTGATGACTACTCCAAGATAGTTTGGGTTAACTTTATGAAACGTATATTTGATGTTTTCACCATATTCAAACAATGGAAGGCAATGGTGGAAAAACAATCAGGGTGAAAAATAAAGGTTTTAAGGACTGACAAAAGTGGAGAATTAACTTCTAGTGAATTTAATAAATATTGTAAAGATGAAGGGATTAAAAGGCACAACACAGTGCGCCACACACTCAAACAAAACGATGTGGCTGAGCGAATGAATCTGACTCTCGTAGAGAGGGCTCAATGTATGTTAAGTAATGTTGTGTTAGGCAAGGACTTATGGACTAAGGATGTTAACAAGGCTTTAATAGAGAAAGGAAGAGAAACAGACTTTAATTATCACAGGAAAAATATCTTGAAAATGTATTGATCAAATATGAGATAGACCAGGTAAAGCCAGTGAGCATTTTCCACGCGGCTCACTTCAAGATTTCCTAAGAACAATGTCCTAAATTAAATGAGAAAAAGTAGGTTATGTCTCAAGTTCCTTAATCGAATGTGGTTGGTAATTTAATGTATGTCATGGTCTGTACGAGACCAAATATTTCATAGGCAGTCGGTGTTGTGAGAAAATACATGTCAAACCCCGGCAAACAACATTAGGAAGTAGTGAAATGACTACTTCAATACATTTGAGGTACAAAAGACTATGTCTTAACTTTTGAAAAGACAGGAAC
Source organism: Magnolia kwangsiensis (assembly GCA_037074715.1). Lineage (NCBI taxonomy): Eukaryota > Viridiplantae > Streptophyta > Magnoliopsida > Magnoliales > Magnoliaceae > Magnolia > Magnolia kwangsiensis. Next base: position 60,370,854 of record CM073583.1, on the reverse strand, counting down.
AAAGTTGATAGGGTATGTGGATTCAGACTATGCAGGTAGTGTGGATTCCAGAAAGTCTACTTCAAGATACTCATTTATACTAGTAGGTGGAACAATTAATTGGATGTTGAAGCTTCAGTCCCTGGTGACTTTTTCAGGACCGAAGCAGAATATATGGCAGTGATGGAAGTGCTTAAGGAAGGCATTTGGTTAAAAGACATGATAAATCAATTGGGACTTTAGCAGGAGGCCATGTTGGTTAACTATGATAGCGAGAGCCTTATCAATTTTGTTAAAAGTTTTGTTTATCACTCTAGTACTAAACACGCTAATGTTCATCACTATTTTATCCGACAGGTGCTTGAGGAAGGAGACATAACACTGGAGAAGATTCACACCAGCATGAATCAAGCAAACATGCTCACCAAAGTTATTCTTAAAGAGAAGTTCAAGTTCTATGCAACTTCTTTAGGCTTGGCGATGACATAAAAGAAGGACGGAGTGTGCACGAGAAGCATTGATTGAAGTTATGATGCGACGCAGAGATAAGAGAAGAGGGTAAGAAGATACACGTTTGAAGATTGAAGACATGGTGGAGATTGTTGTTAAAAGGGATGTCTTAAATCTTGGTCCGAGATTCTCGACTAGTCAAGGGACCGGCTTGACTAGTCAAAGGTCCCTTCGACTGGTTGAAGCCCTATCTCGACTAGTCGAGGGTTATATAGACGATGCACGGTTTGTGCGTAAACTACGTAAATTTAAGGCGATTTCTAGGAATGTGCGTAAGTGTGAGTTCTCCATCTATAAATAGGAGTCCCTAGGGCCATTCTAAGATATTCGCTTTCTAAAGTATTCCAAAGGGTTTCTAAAATGGGTTCTAGGGTTTTATAGGGTGTAGCAAGGGTGAGATTCGAGGTTGTTTGAATCGGGTAAGTCCTTATGAAAATGCATGAGTTCAATATTACGGGTCCCAATGAAAAGACTTTTACACTAGGAAAAAAAAATAAAAGACAAATACAAAGCGTTTTCTATAGCAGTTTCCATTGTTGATAGAGCTCTAACTATATAAGTTTCATTTTTTACTTTTTTTAAGGCAATGAAACTTATATTAAAGTGACAAAGAAGTTTTATATGTACTTGGAATATATATTTCTCAATAAACTCCTTCATTTTTCACAAAAAAAAATAACGAATCAAATACTAAATTGCATGTTTACATACCAAAACTACTGCATACATACATCTGCATGATTATCATGATGTGGAGTGGGTTGCATACAATTTCATGGCCAAGATGGACCAGAAAAGGCCCAAATGGAGGCGGAAGTGATCTGAATCTTTGTAACCTTAAAACGGGCGTATCTCGCAAACAGGAATGACTTATCTGATGTACCATTTATGATTTTGAGGTAGGAGAAGCTACTTTAGCCACCCAAACTTGCTATGATGGGTTACCCACACCGAATTTGTGAGATTCCATTAGATCGGTGGTCGAAATCCCGTTTTATTTTCGTTTTTACTATTTATAATAAGTTTTAGTTTGATTGTAACTCTTCATCTGTTGGGCTTTAGGAGTTGTGTCCAACATGAAGAGTGCTTAAAGAATTAGGAGAATAGCATGGTTAAGGCAAATAGGACACTTAGTATTTTTGGCCAAAAATCATGTTGCCTAGTAGAAATTATGACGGTCTATGAATAATAAGTTTACCATTTATAGTAAGTCATGATTTCCGGGTATTTTAGTTGTAGTTTGATTCTAAAACTTCTTCCTAGGGTTCATGTCACTGTTTAAGATGTTGTAAGCTCTTTTTTTTATTATTATTATTAAAAAATAATAATAATAAATTTAAATCATCAATCAATTTATTATAAATTTCTAGAAATTATTTCTATTTTCTTATGTCAATCGTGGATTCGAGGTATCTCTATGATAAGTCTAGAAAAGTTCCGTGGATTTGGAATAGTTATTTCCTACAAAAGATGGTTCTCGACCTCATCACGTCCATCCTTGTGTCATACAAGAAACTTTTATTCACTCCGATACTTTTTAACCAGGAAACTTTTCGTCCACAATTATGATACCACTTTTAGGTCCTTTGAACCTAATACTTAACCACTTGATTGTCCACTATGGTAAACCACCAAAAAACAATAAAAATAATAAAAATCACACACAAAATTAAGAACAATGGTTGAACGGGCCTTCTTACTAAACAGTCATGTCTCTGTTACCAATTATCCTTAGCTTTAAAAAATAAAACATCAATAAATAAATAAAAATCACATTCACATGCTTACCAATCATGAGAACAATTATTTTACCACAAGATTCCTAAGCTAACATTGGCTGGTAGGTGTCATTGCCTCATAGGATCTCTAACCTAACCAGAAACTAATGATTCAGGACTTCAATTGCATGGTGACCTCACATGGCAGGATTTGATTGGGCATGTGCTACTTCCGAAATGAGCCCATGCAAAGAATATTTTAGAGTTGTTAGGTCCAGTACATACTCGACCGGTACCCATCTCTAACAACCGCATATGGCCCAATCAAATCCTGTCACATTACTTACCATGCAATCTTTGTCCTAATAACTCAACCCTCTTTTATGGAGAATCAGGAGTGGTAATGAAATCACAAAACTTGCATAAGTTGGTTTCAATTAAGCTCTATCTAATAGTTCATTATATAGTTTGATTACAATCAACGAGTTTAACCAATGTTTATCTTGAGTACGCAAGAAATATCAAGGTTAATAGTTCAACCCGTGGATATAAACGGCTGTGTTGCCAAGCTGGCATGCTTTTGTAACATCCTAGCCATGTATCATCCAGTGAAAAAATATTTTTCTAATTAACTAGTTTATTTATGTATTTATATATTTATTTTATTTTTTAACACACGCACACACACCCCACACACTCACGCGAGTGGAATTTCACCACCTATGGGTACTCGAACCCTTGACCGGGTGTTGAAACTCCTGAGAGTCAACCACCCGAGCAAGAGTAAGGACCCTAATCAACTAGTTGCTTCTGTAGGAATGAAAGATTGAACGGTCTAGAAACAATGCGAGTTGCACAGATTGAAACTGCTTCCGTTCCTGCATGGGCCACCAGATAGTTGAACGGCCTGAGTTTTATGCTTGGATTATCATGCACTGTGGAAAACCTACTCAGGTGTCATGCAACTGGTTAGCTCCATGCAAAGGTTCACGTGGACAATTGTGTGTAAGCCCTCTCAAAATATGGGGAGATGATATGGCGGATCGGGAAGGACCTACATGATTATCCATCTCTACGGTACATCGTGGCGGGGCAATGTGCAAATCAGGTCTGTCCATATGCAGGGAGGGCCGTAGCATAGATGGTTTACGTCTTAAGGAAAATCCCGTCTATCTGATCTGTGCCATTAAATCAACGGTGGAAAATAAGATCAGTAAAGTCCTAATTCACGGAGGGATAAATTATATTGTAGGGCTGCAGCTTCGGCTGCTTGGGAGGGTTAAGGGTTTGCATAAAGACCCAAGTCAGCCAACTGAATTCCAACCCAAGTCGCCTAACCCAAACCCAAATCCAACAAGAATTTCTCAGTATTCAATACTAAACTAACTGAACCCGGCCTAAATACGATTTGTTTATTTCTAACCTAACCTGAACCCAACCTAAATACATTTCACATCATGTTGGATTTTTCCAACCCTAATATGAACTGAGGAGCCTCGCAACCTGACATATATGCCAATTTATCTGGCAATTGAGATGTGAACTGATTGTTGAATAAGGAGATCATATTACAAACATGATTTAGAATGATATTCTCACAAGCTTAATGACATACACCATACATGCAAAAATCTTCAAAACAACTTTTCATGGTCTAGTTATCCAAACAGATATTCAAAACCAAAATAAAAACTAAAAATCAAAAGGCAACATCACCTCTTCATATTGGCAACAGGTGGGAGCTCAACAATGTTCAATTGTTGTTGATGACCAGAGATGCGGCAAAGTTTCAGCAACCGTTGGATGCGGTGTAATGACGATGGTGATGGGTTTGAACAACGACAATGGTGGACGCACAATAGTCTTGATGTGGGGATTTGTTTTTTTAACACATGGATGCATAGATCACGAACGGGACATGGTCTATAATGGTGGAAATGCAATGGGAAATGGTCACTTTGTCGAAGATGGTGGTTTGGACAGAGCTGTTGCCTAAGGCAGGGCTCCAATGGTTGTAAGGTTGGAGAGGGAGGGAGGGAGGGAGAAAGAGAGAGAGAGAGAGAGAGAGAGAGAGAGAGAGAGAGAGAGAGAGAGAGAGAGAGACCCGTTGAATGATATTATCGTGTTCCGTTTTGGTTGGTGAGATGTTCTTACCCGCTGAATAGTTTTGTATTACCGATGTCGAGCTTATTTTCTTATTAAGGCAGTATTTCTGGTTAGGGATGGTAGGCCAAATTGCTAATTTTGTTCCTAAGTGTGATGCTAGCCAGCGTGTCAAGGCCGATCATTTGAGACCCCCTAGTCCCTTGCAGCCGTTGAGTGTTGCAGAGTGAAAGTGGGAGCACGTATCGATGGATCTCAGTGCAGGTTTTCCATGATTAGGGAGTGTTATCCCCATGTGTTCGATGATTGATACATATATGATAATGTTGTGCATTTTTTGTTTCGATTTTGTTAATTTCGAGGATGAAATTTTTTTATTGGTGGGGAGGATTGTGAGACCCGACCCGAGTTCGCATGTGTGCATGTGTGTGTGAGTATGCATTCCGTCCATCTTAATCCCGCGGTCCTACCGGTAGAATCTCGGCGACCCGTGACCCTTGGATAGTGTTTGCGGTCATCCGTAAGTGCAGTCATGAAGACCCGACTCAGATTGAGTTAAAACGTATGCCATTACGGCCGCATTCTCGTCGTGATTCTAATGCCTCATCTCATGCATAAATTTGACGTGTCCATCAAAAGTTATGGGCCGCACCATTTTGGACCCTTAATCATGATATGAGGCCCACTTTATCCATGTGCTCATTTTCCAAGAGTGGGTCCCACCTTGCTCCCTTATCTAAACAAGTTATCATACCTACCCCTAGCCTAAGTAGTAGGCTACCTTCTCTAAAAACTCATCATTAGCCTTGGGTTCTTCCCCCCATGTGGCATGATTACAATCCTCTTCCCTAGCCTAGAAAACAAATGATTGGTTTGCCATATCCCTCTCTCTCCCTTCTCTCTCCCTCATTTTCTCTCCTTCTTTCTCCATTTTAAAAAAATTCAGCCCCTTCTCCTCCTTTTTCTTCTCAATCCCTCCATTGAAAACTCATCCCAACCATTGATCCACGTTGCTTAGAGCCTCTAGATGATGGTGATGTAAATTTCAAGGTTGATCTAGGTGGATGCTTTCTTCATCAAGTAAATCTTTTCTCTCCTCATGTAATCTCTTTCCTCTCTCTCATTTGGATGTGTAGGACCTAGCAATTAATGGTGGAGATCTTACACAACCATTTAGATGTGGCCATGAGGCCCATATTGTAAATGCATGTCCATGCATGGAATTCTTCCCTTGATGGACCCCTTGCATGTGGATTTATCTTATTTTTCTAAGTGTGATGGGTTATCTAGGCCCTTGCATGTGGCTGGGATGGCATCTCAACCACTCATTTTAAAGATCTAGGCCCTGCATCATAAGATCTAGTTGTACAATGTGTTTATATTATTGTTTGTGGTTGTGATTGCGTGGGGATGACTCAATAGTGGCGGAGCCCTCCCCTGATGGCCGAATGCACTTCCTTCTCTTTCCTTAGTTAGCAATCTGATGATATTATGTGTGGTCCACTTAGTGGGCCTGGATTGCCCAAAAGAAAAAGTCCAGGAAGAAAGGGACATCTATACTCAACCTACACCATGGTTTAGATACCTCTTTTTGCCACCTTAAATGTTCTTGCAAGGGTGAAAATTTGAGAATTTGTTCTGGAAAATTGTGGGGCCCAATATGGTGGGCGACGACACCCAATTTATAGGCTAATCCCTTCCTTAATAGGCCCATAAATTTATTTTATTCCATGCATGCATTGTTGTCCAGAAATTTCTGGACAAATTTTTTTGTTGGACTTGGGCTTAAATTTGGGACTGATTAGGAGACCTTTTGTACCCATCAAATATATTTTTCTGAAAGTTGGTGATCTCATCTTGATGTTCTCCAAATTTCAGCCCTATCCAATCTTGATAGAGGTCCCAAACGTATGGTCCAAGTGGGGTAGACAGTCTGGATTTTCTGCACTTTCGAGCAACATTCCACCCTAGATAGGTTGAAAATTTGAAATTTATTAAAATACTTTTGAGTGTCAAAAATTATAAAAATTTATAGGGATGTGGTCCACCAATGCTAGGAACTACCTGCAAAATTTTAGGGCCAATGGGCCCCATTTGGGCATACAAACGAGTGGACTAATATAATGGACTGCCAGAAACATTCTGCTGTGCAGTCCAGCAGTATAGTTACATAAAAATAAAATTTTAAAAATATTTTTCTCAAAATTTGGGCCATATTTCTGAGCTCCATGTTGATTTAGTCTTGATGAGGGACCTTGGGTCCAAATTTCAGAAATTTTGGAGGCCCAGAACCTACTCATTTGGATGGCCCAAATTTAGAACAGGTAAGCAATAGTTCACCCTGGATAGATTATATTCTTAAAATTTATTAAAATAATTTTGAGTGTCTAAAAATTATAAAAATTTATGAAGATATGTTAAACTCATGTTAGAACTTATCTGCAAAATTTTGGATCCATTGGACTCCTGTACACACCATGGTGGTGGTTGGACTGGCCCACTATAATATGGTGTTCAGATCAGTCCGAGTTTCAGGATAGATTATATTATTTGAATTAATTAAAATATTTTTAGATGTCCAAAAATTATAAAATTTTATGGGGGTGTGGCCTACCCATGGAAGGATCACCCTATAAATTTTCAGGGCCATCGGGCTTCTGTAGCTACCGTAGTGTGGCCTGCAATTTGGACCAGTTTTGGGTCAAATACCCAGGCACACCCTTACCTTGGGTTGCTGGGCCTACATTCTAATGGCATGGCCCACTTGAAGTAAGTGTTGTATATCTCTATTTTATATGGTGGGGTTCACTATGATATATGCGGATCACCATGGGTCAGTAACCCATCTAAATTAAATAAAATTTTGGACTTCAACAGGCCCAAGAAATGGGTGGGATGGAATTCCAGCAAGGGGCCAAAAATTTGCTACATGGTTGATTGTTTAGGAACTATTGTGGTACACCAAATTTGAGAGAGTGTTACACACACTCCTTGCTTTCCTTCCTTAGATATTTTGAGCTTAATGAGTGTCCCCTTGAGGCCCACCTTTGTGGTGGTTTTGTGGGCTAGCCTTAACCAGAAATTTTAATAGTTTTATAGGCTCAATGGGCTGGGAACTTCTTTCTTGAGCCCAATATTGTGCAAGGGCTGACCTTATTGATTTACGAACCCAATGGGTTGTCTATAAGCTGACCATGTGTATTAACGGGCCTTGATGCTCTCATAAAGTGTTTAAGTATGGGCTGACTTGCAAAGCCCATATAAATGCATATTGCGAAGGGCCTTGTTAAGTCTTTGTCTGATGAGGCAAGGCCCACCCTGTCGGTATAGGTCTCGTCTTTGTGTATTCTTGGACTTATGGGCTCACCTCTAATCCACCATAATATATGAATTGGATGACTTTTGTTTTGGACCATTTCCTTAGGGCCCATTATGTAATATAGTATATGCATGGCCACCCCTTTTGTGGCAGTGATTAGGCCTTTTGGACTCACTTCTTTTGGATAGGTCCATTGATCTTGGGGCTATACTCTCTCATTTATTGTGATGGGCTTAAGGGCAATAATATACAAGAAGTTGGGCTCTTGGCTGCCCACTAAATTGACCCTGTACTTGGGCTAAAAGTGAGTCCCAACTCACTTGTGTCAAATGTAAAACTTGCCCATGTAAATGAATTACTAGGTTGCCCATGAAGCCCACCACAATATGTGAAATTATGACCTTTGTAGTTGGGCCCAAACCTTACTTGAGGGTCCACTATTTGGCGCATAAGTTGGGCTTGGTGTATGGCCCAGTAGGCCATGCATTGCGTGGGCTTTACACCTTATAGTAAATGAGTAATGGCGGGCTATCTCTTGGAGGCCAGTTGAGGTTGAATGTCCTCCTGGGTGATCCTAAGGCAGGCCCATGGGTTTTTCTATGGATGATTAAAGGCCCACCATAGACCCTAGATCATTTATTTAGGGCTTAATGTGTATGTATGTGGAACCTACCTTAATGCATGTTTAGTCCAGGCCATCCAAGCCTTGGATCGCCCGATTATGGATGTATTCTCTGCCTTGGGTTACTACTGGACTTACAATCCAGTAATAGGCCCACTTGATCTTTTCATGATATATACACACTCTCCATTTGGTGGGGTCCCCCAGCGAATATAGTTGGCTTTCATGAGATTATTTCCACATAGTTAACTGATTTCTGGACCTTAACAGGTCTAGGAAGTTAAACTGACCAAAAGTTTATCAAAGGGCCTTAAATGTAAAATCTTATGGTTAAAACTTTATTTGGCTGTGGGGCCCACCATATTGAGAACTTGTGTGTGTTACATGCTTATAATCTTTGGACTTTATCAGTGCATTCTTTGGGGTCACCTTTAGTGATCAGATGAGGACCCCATCTTAGATCAGATTTTTTTGGGGCATCCCATGGGCCCAGAGTGGGCAGGGTCATCCCAACTTGGCCTAACGATATATTGGGCTAAATTCCACCATTTTGATGGACTTGTAGGCTAAGACAATGATAGTATTGGGCCCTTGGTTGCCCACTTAAATTGTTAAGATATTGGGCTGATATAGTTGGGCCCATTTCATCCAAACTTAAACTTATTTAGTCGTATATTGTGTATGCGGGCTGCCCACCAAGTCTAACTCAATGCATGGATTCTATGGCCATTGAAAATTGAGCCTTGGGCCTTAATTCCCCTCTTAGGGCCCATGTTGTTAAAAGTGATATTTATCTGTTTATGGCCTATTATGAGGAATATATATGTATATGGTTAGTTACATTTATTTTTATCTTTAATGTAGGCCTTGGGCCTTCTATCCACATCATTCATGGTTGATATGCTTTTGGGGAATGGTGGTTAAATGTCCCCATTATGTACCCCTCTAAGCCCGGTTGTATTTAAGAGTGATTGGATAATCATCTTAGACTCTTGTTAGGCTCATTTCTATATCGCTTAGACCCATAGTCTGTATACTTAGTCTCGTGGGTTACCCCAGGTAAATGGGCCCCCACTAGAGGTGAGATTCCTTATGAATATTGTCTAAATACCTAGTCTTGGTCCCTTCTTGGATAGGAGGAGTGTACTACTTTGTGTATCATCGCATAATGCGTATAGACCCATCTTCATGGCCCATGTACATCATTGTATGCTTGGTTGACACTATGTGTATGTGGTCATATTGTGTCATTGGGCATTGCATGATACTTTTCCCGAGGTACGTAGTATCCACTCTTGAGCACGTTGGATGCTTAGAATTGATGTATGGTTGATTGCGTGATTCATGCATCTAGTATTGCATAACATATGAGCATTATCGCCCTTGCTTCATCAGGGTTGTAGCCTCCACAGATACATTGTGGATGGCCATGTTTGGATACCAAAAATGTTACTTGAGCATACCGGGTGCATAGGATGCCCATGGGTGAAATTCTCAAAACTTTCATGGTACCAAGGATCTGCTCCAGTGCCGTGACCGAGTGAAATATATGAGCGCATGAGGGCCTTATACCGTTAGGCCGCGACTCCCACTGTCGTATATTCAGTTGGATAGGCGTGTGGCCTTACTCGCCTGATGTAAGAGGGCATTGCTAGGCTGAGTCTGACCAGCTTGTGAATGGATCCGCTACCTTCAGGCCTTGTTGGTGATTGGTTGTTCACAGGTGGGTAGTGAGGTCTCTTACGCTCGTTTGACTGTGCGGGGTCTGTAGAGCGGCAGTCATCCAGTAGTGTAATGGACCCCGGTGATTTTCTTATGATGGAAATGTACTTGATATGTGGATTGGATTTGAGCACTGGCATTACTTCGCATTGCATTTGCATCGGCTGTGTAAGCCTCATAATGCACCACCTTGGCAAGGCGCCCAGTACTCATTGCACTATATAGCCTTGGTATGGCTTCCTACATTATCATACTGCCTTGGCATAGCTTCTTATATTCATGATCGCCTTGGTAAGGCTAGTGGTATTAGTATTGATCGTGACTCCCTTCTACATTCTCTATCTTCTTCTTAGCACCATTGTCACACACTTTCACCACCCTCTAAGCTTTCTATAAGCTTATGCACGATTGATGCAGGTAGGAGATCGTAGGTTGGTGTCTTAGCAGCGGAGCTTGGATAGGTGTGTAATCTGAGGACCCAGTATTGCAGATTCTCTTCCTTTTTTCTTATGTTATCCTATGTATGTCCTTTTGGACCTGATGTAAGCTTGTAAAAGTTTAAATTCATAGTGGATTTTGTGATCTTGGGTATGCTTGTATTGAAAATGATTATATTGTTGTGAAAATTCTCCTTGTAGGATCCCACGATCGGAACCTGTCTCAGGAGCCGAGAATGGGGTACTACGGAGCCTATTATGGCAAGAACCAGTCATCGAGTTCCTTGTGAGGTCCGGTTACCGAGTCTGGGGAATGACAGAGAGAGAGAGAGAGAGAGAGAGAGAGGGATTGGGGCGAGAGAGACGAGGGTATGGAGGGTTTGGGGTGTAACGGGAGGGAGAAAGAAAGGGGGTCCACGGAGATGACATTGACAAATCCACTCTATCCATCTGTTTTTAAAGACAACAATAGGACATGATTCTAAAAATTAGGAAGATCCAAAATTCAAGTGGGACAAACCAACAAAATAGTGGGAATAACAACGTTAGTCATTAAAACCTTCTATGGGCCCTTACAAAGTTTTAAAACGGTTTAAAACTACTCTAAATCTGGAATGGCCTAAAGTCATCTTTAAACCAAAGACAACTATTTTAAATTTATAATTTTGGCATGGTGCCCCTGTAGGACATATTCATCATTCCTTAACTCCACCAAGCTTTCGCACGTAATTGTGGGATCCCACCACACAATTTCATCACTCTCATCCAAACATTTGGTTAACAATCAAGACATTTTGAAGTGTTTAAATAAGTGAAAATTAACATTCCTCTACTGGATGCCATAAAACAAATTCCTTCATACCCCAAATTTCTTAAGGATCTTTGTATGGTGAAACAAAAGCTCAATGTACAAAACGCCTTTTTAATAAAATAAGTCAGTGCTATAATCACAAACTACTCCCCCAAAATACAAAGATCCGAGAAGTCCTACAATCTCTTACACCATAAGAAACTTTCAAATCAAATAAGCATTGTTAGACTTAGGGGCGAGTGTTAACTGTTGAGTGTCAAATATTGCATATTTTCCTCTATTTATATCTTCGTTTTATGAACATGATAATGCTTAAAGGGATATTTTGTGCATGTTTATGTTGTAAGGTGAATCTAAGAGCTTGGATTGAAAAGAATGTTAAAAGCATGAATTTGTTGCTCAAGAAACACTAAGGAAAAGAATGAATCTTTGAAGACCAAGATTGAAGATTTTAAGACCCCAAGATTCAAGAAAATCATTTAGAGAAGGAAGGAAATTGAAAGAACAAAGTGCTAAAATTCACTTCATTATTTGTGTCATCGACCACAGTTTGATGACATCGAACACAGGTCGATGACATTGATTTTTTACATGAAAATCAAGTTGGTTGCTGGAAAAATTGAAGACATTTCTCGAAGGCTCGAGGAACTATTTAATGACTTGAAGATCTACTCAATGATCTCGAATAACGTTCGATGACATCGAAATTTATGAAAAATTTTGAAGCAACTCGTTGGACTGTGTTGGACACATATTCGAAGACTCGAAGGCAATTCGATGGCATCGAAGGTTGTTTAATGACATTGAAGGCTTGTTCGATGACAAGAAGAGTTACGTAGTGCGAAAGGTGAAAATGCGCAACTTCCAGATTCAAATCCCTTCGATGACATCAAAGGCGTTACCCATAGTTACGTGGACTGCGTAAAATTGATGCAATTTTTTGATTTTACACTAACAAGGCTATAAATATGGTCTTCCTAAACACTTCTATGTATATCTAAGGTTTTGATGAGCAGAGCAAAAGGGTGGAGTAGTCTCCTGAGAGTTTCTTCTTCCCTTCTTCTTAGTTTTTAATGCTTTCTTTGAGGATTTTAGATCCAATCGTGATTATGGTTGACTAGACCTCTTAGTTGGGGCTAAGAAGTGAAGCTTGTAGCGTTTTGGCGATGTTTTTATTGTTTTGATTCTTATTTTTGTTAAACTTCTATGATTCTATTTCGATATTTAAGGAATACTTTAAATTTTTAATGGTTTGTTGTGACTCAAATTACAATAAATCTGCAATAACTTTAAATATCTTCTTTTTCTTATTTTGAGATTGTGAGATTGGTAAATCCTGTTGTTAACCATCATCTCCAGGGCATGGTTTGGTGATGGAATCCCTTCTAACCCTCACAATTCTCCTTCATTGAGAATTAGGTCAATGAAAGTTCAAATTTGATTTTTTTGATATATCTTCCAATTGGATAGGATAAGACTCCAATTTCAATTGTGTTTCTTGAATCAAATTAGAAAACATTTTGATAGTGTGGATCCTTGAAACCCTAGTTCCCACCTTTAATTGATAATTAAACAATATTCACAATTACTCCTTTATTCTAGATTTCTAATTTAGATTTTCTTCTAGTTCTACTTCTAGTTACTTTTAGAAACGTACGAGTTTAGTCCATGTGGATTCGACCTCAGTCTCACCAAGAATATTACTACATCGCAACCTTACACTTGGTGTTGTGAACAAGTTTTTAGCACCGTTGTCGGGGACTAACAGTTGTGTTTTTCTGAATTTAATTAGTTTTAGAATTATGTTAAGATTAGGACTGATTTTTGGTTTCTAGATTAGGATTTTTCTGTTTTATTTTTAGTAACTAACTGAATTTTCTGTTTTGTAGGGTTCTAACATAGAGATCTCCAACCCAGTAACCTCTTTCTAATTCTCTCTCTTTTCTTTTCTAGATTTCTTAATTGCTTTATTTTTCTCTCTCTTAGGTTTAGGTTAGCTTAGTTACTTGAGGGCTTAGAGTGTTTCATGCCCATGTAGGTCAGTGATAACACTTTATGTCTTTTGAGTGAAGGAGGATTAGTTGAAGGGTTGCCTATCCGTCACCAGATTAGACACCATTTGAGATCCTCAGGGTTAACTGAAGTTATGGCTGCAAATAAACCTATAAATCCTCAAAATCCTCCTCAACCTCTAGTTAAGTAAGCCCAGGATGAGAATGAGGTGCATCAAGCATCCCCGCCTCATACTTTACGCGATTATTTATAACCGGCGGGGGTGAGCACACCTTCTTATATGGTTTTTCTAGAAAATACAGGAAACATGGATATCAAACCAAGAGTGATCTAACACCTTTCAAAGTTCCATGGACTTGAATCTAAAAGTCCATATTTACACATGAAAGAGTTTGATAAGATAATAGCCACTTTATACTTTCTTAATGTGTCTGAGGACACAGTCAGGCTAAAACTCTTTCCCTTCTCTTTAAAAGAAAAGGCTAAGATGTGGTTGCACTCACTACGTCCACAATCCATTGGTAGATGGAACAACATGACAAGGGAGTTCATAAAGAAATTCTTCCCATATCATAAAATGAACACCTTTAGAAAGTCGATCATGAACTTCGCCCAAAAGGAAGATGAAACATTCTTCCAATGTTAGGAACGGTTCAAGGATCTTGTCAGTTCATATCCACAACACGGTTTTGAAACATGACGCATAACAAGTTTCTTTTATGATGGACTGTCATCTTCCATGTGTTAAATGGTTGAGACAATGTGCAATAGAAAATTCATGAGTAAAGATGTTAATGATACGTGGGATTATTTTGACAAGCTTGCTGAAAACACAAAATCATGAGACATCTCCCCTAGACCCAATACCACTTCTAAGAAAACTCAAACAAAGGAGAGGGGTGGAATGTATGCTCTGAGAGAAGAAGATGATATAAGTGCTAAAGTGGTCAGTCTCGCAAGGAAACTTGAGGCCATTGAACTTAAGAAGGATAAGGCTAAGGAAGTAGTTTGCAGTATTTGTGCTTGCAACATTCATACGACTGAAAATTATCTAACAATAGCTTCCTTTTAAGAAATATTGAATGAGTAGTCAAATGTCATAAACAACTAACATAGGCCTTTCAAGGGAACCACCTCAAACACATATAACTCTGGCTGGAGAAACTATTCAAACTTCAGTTGGAGGAACGGGCAAACTGCTACTCCTCGGGGGATCCTTAACCAGTTTTTGGATCAAAAGAAGCCGTAGGAGGATCCGGGTTTGAAACACATTCAAAATTAAGAGTTTTTTAATTAAGGCACGCTACAAGCCTTTCAAGATCTTACCAAGGTTGTGCAACAAATTGAGTCACACTTGATGATTGGAGAGAAATGGGTACTTCCAACCCAACCTCTTCCCAATCCTAAACCACAGTATGAAGTTAGTGACCCAAGCTCTTCAAATCAAATGGAGTAATCCAAGTCTATCACGACTCTTAGGAGTGAGAAGATGAAAGGGGCCTAACTATATGCCCTAGAGGGGGGGTGAATAGGGCAATGCCAAATAAAAATAAAACTGCGGAATAATATAAGAAATAAAGCACAATGCTGAATTGAAAGAAATCTCAATAGCCTCAAATAAAGAGAATGATACTATATCAGTTCTAAGGACAACCTTACACCAAAGGTTTAAGGTAGGATAACCTTATTTCTAGAACGTCCTTGTATCACAAACCAATGAGGAATGAAAAAGGAAAAGCAATCAAAATAACTTGCAGAAATAAATCCTAAGTTATTACAACATTCCCCACACTTGCTTGGAATAAAAAGATTACAACATTCATCCATGAATACAAATCACAAAACTGAATGAATAAAGAAATGAAAGAATAAAGCACATCCACAACACAACGATATATAGTGGTTCGCCTGTGTGTACACCAACTATTATCCAACAGCCACACAGAATGCTACTCCACTCCTAATATCCTCACATAGGGAATATTAGCATGCACTATCAAAATAGGTTTCACAGGTTCACCTAAAACCTTCACAATTGTGTCTTTGATTTCGGGCTTACACAATCCAAAAACCCTCACAATCTGAGTTTTTTGGCTCTCCTCAGATAACCATGTAACACCCTGAAAATCGGGGGTCGTGTATAAACTCAACTCCCGAGTTCCAGACCGTCACTTATGCAACAAAAATGGTTATGATTCAATGTTGTCTGATTTAAAGCATTCACATGAGTAAAAGTATACCAAAACTGCAATTCATACTTCAGATCCAGTGATAAAAGCAAGCGGAAGACTAAACAAGATATATATCACTGTATGGAAAAACAAAGTAATCTCAACTGTCTCCAAAGTATGACTACATCTCTGAGTCTCATATACATGTACATAACAAAAGAATAATGTTCAAAAAGAAAAGTCCCACTGATGTCCCCTCGATCCAGGTCACCTACGGGAAGCCGTCATGATACTGCATATACGAGAACTCATCCTGGTCCTCGTCATCATCTAGCTCCACCTCCTGGATCTCATCGTCACCTGCAACTACAACAGGGTCTGGTGGGTGTTGCAAACACCATCCCGTAACGTGGGAATGAGTGATCAACTCAGTGGAATCATAGAGCAAAGATTAGCATGTTCACAATTCAGTCACGCGATAATAGTAAAGCAGTAAATCAGACAAGTCCTAATACTGTTGTTAATGCAAGATGATATGACGTGATGTATGCCCTCACCGACGATCACCCTCATACGGCAACATCTTACGACCGCGGCATGCCACACTCCCTAGAGTGCTCCACATCTTCCAGGCACATGCAATGCTATGGTGATATGATTACCAAGTTGTTATTAGTCCATTCAAACAGCAGGATTGGGAAACTAAGGTACCTCCCTTGTATCAATCCCAACACGGATCCTGTCTAGGGTTGTCACTCCTAGTAATCTCATACGATGTACATTTCGTAGGTCACTGCAAGGGCTGCCAGGGCTGTTGCTCGCACTCGTTGCACCGCTCCCCCATCACCTTATCAATACAGGCCTACTGTACTCTACTGCACGGAAGGGTCGTCGCCTCCCGTGAACTCAGAATACGCTCGCGGTCACTACAAAGGGCTCGTCGCCTGATCAGTGTAGGCCGACAGCTAGAATATAGTGTCCCATACCACCATAATCTGCTCACGAGTCTAGGTGCTCACTGGTCACTACGGGGAGGTTTGTGGCCCGAGCGTAGGCCGACAGCTCGACCACGGTGTCCCATACCACCATGCCCGGCTCATGAGTCTTCGTGGATCAAGGTACCACGGTTAATAGGGTTTACAATGGTAAGTTCAGTACCCTAGGTTCAAGCAGTTATGTTACATACAAGGTGAACAAACATCGGCCAGTCGGGTTACTTGACGGGCTCGACTAGCGCGATCGCATATCGAATTGAACGACATGAAGTGCGTAAAACACTTCGCGTGGCCTAACCACTGCCGCCAACTCTCAACACGAATCACATTCATCGACGCGTCGTTCGTGGCTATGACCAGTCAGCCACGAAATCGCTCGGTTACCGACTGCCTGGACTAAGTCAAGTCCCACACATCTATGGAATTACTATACAAGGTATTGGAATTGAAATACATCATGTGAGCATGTTAGCACATGTTATAACTTTCAACTTAAGCAAATCTTCAAGGCATACTTCCCATGCATATTCAACTTAAGCAAATCCTCAAGCACATACATTCCATGCATGTAATGAAATCATGCATTTTGTCAACATGTAGAAAATCATTTAGGTCGGCATAATAATTGAAAAATCAATCACAAAGTATCAAATAACATCATTTAATTCAATACATACTAATACAAGCATTTATACAAACACATGCACTACACACTTAGGTCTACATATAGCATGTCGACCCAAAGTGTGCAACTAGGCGAATCTCTTCGCCAAACTAATTATGCACGCATTCCTAACTTCCTAATGCGACAACAAACCATGTCAATCACATCAGCAAAATATGAATGCAAACAGTACTTCCTACAAATGACTAAAATGCCCTAAATCTCATATTCTTCGTTAGCTTACGAAACGGGAAACGGAGAGCATTTTGTACATGTCAAACGGCGATGCCGTCAAGAATCTACTATTAAACGACATTGAAAGTATTGGGAACCGTCAATCAAAGCGTCTAAAATCCTCACCTAGTGTCTTGTAGACTCGGGAATTGAAGCGGAGTGTATATGGTTCGTCTACGGCGAGTAAGGAGCCTAATACATAAGATCCATAAGCTACATCGCTATGGAAACAAGGAAAACTCAAATCAACAACTATTTAGGGTTTTTACATACCTAGGATTGCGGTGGAATCGCCGGGAAAGCGGTAGAGGAGTGTTGCTTAAGCACGTGCAACACGTAGCACAAGTGGCGGGAAGAACTCTCCCACTCTCTCACAATCTCTCACTCTTTTTCTCTCTCCCAAGCTAGGGCTTCTCTCAAATTCGGATGGGAGAGAGGAGTGAGGGTTTCAACCCCTTTTATAGCCTAAAACATTCCCAAAATAGGCTTGGGAACAATGTTTACTTGGTGCCTAACCAAATCGGGGCCGTTTCGGTCCAAAAGGGCATTTCTGGAGGTCCCCAGGCCAAATGCGGTCGGACTTAAGCTCATGCATACTGGATCTAGCACACATCCAGTTTTCAGACCGGTTGGGTTCCCAGATCGCGCGTGGCGGCCCAGTTTCAGTTTAACGGTCACCGCACCAAGATCAGGCCTATAAGTCTCGTGATATATAATAGATATTTTTCCTGATCCAAGGGTGTAATTTGGCTGTATTCTGACGGTCAGAATGCTTAATACTGATGCGTCAAATTTGTGTGCCAGATTTGAATTTGAAATTCCAACTATGTCCCTATTCACACTCTCTTCGGTCCGGGCTCAATGAAATAGCCTGTGAGTATCGGTTTGACTTGATTTTTGGAATGAGTGTCAAGTCCAGCTAGACGGTTCTAACGGTCTAAGATAGGAGGTATCGGACTTTCAACGTGCGGTCTAGATCCAATACAAAGATTCAAAGTGGTCCAGAGAACAAACCGGTTTAGAGTTTGATTCGAGGCTTTAGAGCATTATAGCACCCTTGGTTCCACTCGCTTCGGGCCTTGTAGAACGTATTTAAAGTGATCAGGGACCATTTCCCAGCTATTCTAACGTTGCACTAGCTAACCTAGTCAAATTTTCCAAAGGAATGAATTCTACGCAATTTCGGGTCGAGTTGGTACTCGAGCCCAAGTATGGATTTTTCACGGGCGTTACAAACCAATACAATGATATTTTTTTATAAAATCTCAAATGTAAGACCCTTATCGTGGTCCGTACCGTTCCATAGACTTCCTCGGTCTTACCGGTCGAATTCCGGCAACCTTCGACCCTTAACCGATATCGACGCGCGACCCTGATTCATGTGCCGACAACCCGAGTCGACTCAACCCGAGATCAATACCATAGCGACCGCGCCGTCGTTGTGGTTCTGATACCGCGACTCGCGCGCCGAGGCGATACCCTGGTCAAGAGATATGGGCCAACGTTCGGTACGAGAAAACGCCACGCATTACGAAATCCAAGGGAATCTCTACGATGTGTCACATTAATCACATCAATCCCATCAATCAATCAGCCCATCAATCCATCACATGTCAAGTACACATCACTTTATTCCCTTTTTCCAAGAAACCACAAAAGTCTCCCAAACTCATACCTCTCTTACACAAAAAGCCACAAAAGTCTTCACCACCCATACCTCTCTTACACAAAAGCCTCAAAAGTCAAGCTTTTCTTACACAACCATCACTCACCACATTCATCCATCACTCTCTCTCTCTCCCTTTACAACTCTCTCTCTCTTTCTCTCTTTCTCATTTCAAATTTCCAAGCAACAAAAAAAATTTCAAGACTCCATACGTATGGAATTTCTCCAAGCTCCCTAAACTCCAAGGGGCCCACCTCTTCATCCCAAGATCTCTCATCTCAACCCTCCATTCTTCATCTCATCCATTGAAGTTGAAGCTAAGGTGCCAAGGAGCCCATAGGAGCAAGAAGATCGGACGGTGGGTGCCTCCTTAGGGTAGTTTCTTCCTTATTTTTATGATGAGGCAAGTGAGGCCCACCGATCAATGGTGTAGATCTCACTTGGGACCCTAAAATGTGGCCGATGGCCCACTTGGATCATCATGATCATTCCATGATGGGTCCATTCTCCATAGACCCACCATCATGATGTTTATTTCATTTGAAAGGTTATCTAGACCATCCATATTGGTGGGGAAAGGATCCCCACCGTTGATTTTAAGTTTTGATGGCCCATGTGTTAAATGATCCACTTGATGTATGACTTCATGTAAGGGAGGGCCTATAATGTTGGGGTCCCTCCATCACAAGCCGTGTCCCACTCTCCATGTCTCTCTCTCTCTTTTATTTCTTTTATTTTATTTTATTTTATTTTATTTTATTTTTATGCAATAGGATTGTGTGGCCCACTTGAATGGATCCCACCTTGAGATTTATTTTATTCAAATTTTTATTCAAGTGGGGCCCACCATGTACATTGTACCCACTTCACCCATCAGTGGTGGCCCACTTCATCAGGGCCCACCACATACGTGCATTTTTTTAAAAAACCAAACCCGTCCAGCGTCTGGGACGCTGGACGTTTCAAATGAAAGAAGAAAAAGGAAAGAAGAAAAGAAGGTGGACTTTGGTGGTCCACTTGCTTAGGCCCCACCGTGATGTACTTAGACAATCCAAGCTGTCTACCCTCTTACTTATAGTGTTTTAACCGTTGGGTAGAAGTTTAGGGATGATTGGAAGACCTGGTGGGCCATAGCATCAAAGAATGTACCACTACCATTCAAGGATCCATTTTCTTATTTTATTCACTTTCTATCATCAAAAAAATTCAAACTCTGGACTCATTTCGATTGTTATGGGCCACAGAATGCAATGGCCGGAGCGGATTTCATTTTAGCGGGCCCCAAGTGCGAAAAAACGCAGGAAAAAGGGTTTTTCCCGAATTTTGAAAGAGGTAGAGCCTCTGCTCCTGCCACGGTCAATGGGCAGCGTTGCACGCTGCTGCGTGCAGCCGTGCAGGCGGCGGGCGGGCGTCCAGCTAGGGACCCACGGCTCCAGCCGTGGGCCCCACCTTGATGTTTGTTTGTCATTCGACCTGTTCACGAGGTGGGTCCCCTCCTCAGGTGGGCCCCCTCCAAAAATGAGACAGATCCAAAACTCAGGGGGCCCACACCACATGAAACAGTGTGAATTGAATTCTACAATTGAAGAGTTTTTGGGGCCCACAGAAGTATTGGATCAAGCTGAAATTTTTGTTGCCCCTTCATCCAGGTCCGAGCCACCTTATGATCGGGTCGGATGACACTTAAACATTACAGTGGGCCCCACACGGGACCCACAAAAATGATGTATGTGTTTCGAAGGCCACCGTCCAGGCGGACGGTGGCACCCTCCTTGCACTCGTGCTGCCTCCACCGTCCAACGGACGGTGGGGCCCTGGGTGATGTATGTGCCTTACCCGCACTGTCCACTGGACAGTGGGACCCACCATGATGCGTGTAATGCATCCAGACCGTCCATCCACTTGTATAGATCATTTTAAGGCCTATGGGAAAAGCCCATTTGATTTGTAAAGGCCTATGGGTTAGGCCCCCTTTGGACTGTAAAAGGCCTATGGGCTAGGCCCATTTGATTTATGAAACGCTTATGAGCTAGGCCCATTTGATTCATTTAAGGCCTAAGAACTTGGGCCCACTTGATATGTAAAGCCCATGGGCTTAGGCTCCCTTGATATTTAATGCCTATGGGTTTAGGCCCACTTGATATGT
Source organism: Magnolia kwangsiensis (assembly GCA_037074715.1). Taxonomy (NCBI): domain Eukaryota; kingdom Viridiplantae; phylum Streptophyta; class Magnoliopsida; order Magnoliales; family Magnoliaceae; genus Magnolia; species Magnolia kwangsiensis. The sequence goes on along the minus strand of CM073583.1, from coordinate 60,349,744 downwards.
TTCAAGTCCATGGGACTAGGCCCATTTGATATACTTCAAGGCCCATGAAATTGGACCCATTTGTTGCATTCTTAAAACCCATGAAAGTGGACCCATTTGATATATTATAAGGCCCATGGGACTAAACCCATTTGATGATAAAAGGGGTCCATGGAATTAGCCCCATTGGATTTATTTAAGACCCATGAGTTAGGCCCATTTTATTTGATTAAGGCCTACGGGTTTAGGCCCATTTGACTCATGTTAGGTCTATGGGTTGAGGCCCACTTGATCTACATGTGGGATCCCAATTGGTGTGGTCCATTGGTCACATACTAGACTCATGAGACTATGCTCATTTGATGCAATCCAAGACCCACGGGTTTTGACCCATTGCAATGCACATAAGACCCATTGGTGTGGCCCATTTATGTGGCCCATCTGATGAATAAAAGGCCCATAGGATATGGCCCATTTGATATATATAGGAAAAGCCCAATGGGATGAACCAAAGGTCCATTGCAATGTGTAATCCCAATACCGATTATGTAGCGATGTTTAAGAAGGTCGTTCCTGGGAAGCAATGTTGGTTTGACGTCCACATTGCGAGTGTAATGTTGGTTGGATGTCCACATTACGACTCTCCTTAGGGCCCATCACTGGGCCGTACTTGCTGTGCATAGGCCGTCCAGGCCCATCTACATTGTAAGGATGGTTCATCACTCATTTACATATTTAGTATAGTTTCATGACTCATGATCATACGCATAATATGTATGCGTGACGTGAGAATTGTCTGATCATAGCATTTGCCTTCGGGCAGGTTGTTTATGGGCTCCCGGTTATGTGGTGTTGCCCTACATGAACGCACGATATGCGCAGGATTTGATGCATGACTGGATAGCGTGAATCATGCATATCGCATTTGTATGACATGGATATTGTACGCTCTAGCGACATTGGGGTCGTAACTTCCACAGATGTATCGTGGTTCGCAGGATTGGATACCGAAAATCTTGTTCTACATGGGGTGCTATTGATATCCTTGGATGAAAGTCCCTAAACCCTTATGGTACCAAGAGGTTGCTCCAACGTCTAGACCGAGTGGGTAGATGAGCGCTGAGTGTCGAATACCAGTTGGTTGTGCTCTCCACTGTGTTGTGGTCGGTTGGAAGGGGGTGCTGCCTTACCCGCCCGAGAGTAGGGGGCAATGCTAGGCTGAGTTTGACCAGCTTGAGGAATGGGTCCGCTATCGATGAGTCGCGCCCGATATTGGCAGAAGGATAGTGTGGTCTCTTTCACTTACCTTGTTGCGCGCGATGTGACGGCAATCTGGTTTAGAGTGTACTAGACCCCGGTGATATCCCATATTTTTAGTTGTATTGATGTGTGGACATAGATGAGGATCTGTATGCTTGTGTTGCATTGCAGATCGCATGACCTTGGGATGGCCGATACCATTCATGTCTTGCATCGCATAAGTCTTGGTACTGCTCATGATATTATAGATCCATCTGCATATTCCGCTTTACTCTGACATTGCATGTTCATACTACTACCTTGCGCACACACTTTCACCACCCTCTAAGCTTTCTATAAGCTTATGCACGACCGTTGCGTGCAGGTGACGTTGGATCGCAGCAGCGCTGAGGCAGGAGCACGTTGCAGAGCGTTTTGGAGTTTTTTTTTTCTTTACCATTGTATTTCCCTTTATGCTCATTATACTTGTAAAGTTTTTGATCATAGTGAAAATGTAATGGAGTTGCTGATTGTTGTTTGTGGGTTATGCCTTTGGTTATGCTTTTTACGAATCAAACTGATATTTAAAATCCTCCTTGTAGCATCCCAGGATCGGAACCTGGCGAATGGGAGCTAGGAGCTGAGAATGGGGTTCTACGGAGGCTGTCGGCGCCGGATTCGACGATTGGGAATTTTGTGAGCCCGGTTTCCGAGTTTGGGGCGTGACATCAAACAAAACCAAAGAAAGTAAATTACACAAATGTAAAATACCTGAATCTCCTTTTGAAGTATCCCGGTAAAACCAATTGGAGTAGAAGTTCGATTCAATGTTCAAAGTCCAATACTCACTTTAAGAATGGTTCTAAGTCTAATTAATTTTAAATCAAAAGGGCTAGTTCTATTTGATTTTGAATCTAAGAAGAAGGAATATCAGAAATTTCCCTTTTCAAATAAGATTGGAATGTAGATCAAAATCAAATAATAAATAAGCTAGCAAAATGGATATTAAATAAGCACAAAGTAGCTTAAAATAAACACAAACTTATCTCAGAGTATAGCCTAAAGAATGATTGAATAGAGTTGAATTGAATTCCTAAAACTCTGAAGTCCATGCTCTATTTAAAGCCTAAAAAATCCCATCTACGAATGGTCTTAGGATCCTAGGACTGGTCGTAGCTTCAAAGATTTTCAAATATTTTTGCAGGATAAGGATTTTCTGTTCCATGACCGGTCCTGGGTAGCCAACGACCGGTCTTAGGACCCCCAATTTAGTTGTTGGAGTTTGAGTCGTAGAGATAAGACTGGTCAAAGGATGAGTCATACAGCTCACAGGACTGGTCGTAAGATGTCCAGGACTGGTCGTAAGACAACCAGAAAGAACCAAAAATCTTCAACAACCTAGGACTGGTCCTAAAAAATTAAGACTGGTCGTAGCAGAGATAGGACTGGTCTTGAAGTCCCTAGGACTGGTCTTAGAACAGCCCGATCAAGCATATTAAAATATATGAATTATGTATACAAAATGACCTTTAGTAAATCCCATCCTAAGGTCAATCTAAGGTCAAACAAACCTTAAAAGTGAGATGGACATTGAAAGTCTGTACACCCAGATGACCCTTAAGAGAAGCTTGAGAATATACAAATCTTGTAGTAGGCCTTCTTGAGCTTGATCCTATCTTGAGTTGACGAAGTCTTCTTGATCCTTTCTTGAGTTGACAAAGTCTTCTTTTATACTTATACTTGATTGAATCTTGAACATGCATACTTGAAGACTTCTATTCTTGAATACTTCATCCATGACTTGAAACTTTCTTCATTTAAGTTCTTGTCTTGAAATGCTATGTCTTGAAGTAAAGAATAATCTCAAACATGAAACACAAGATATACAAGACATTAATATAGGTTTTGGCACCACAAAATTTGACAACTAAAGGGATATGAAATCATAGCACTTACAATCTCCCCCTTTGTCAAATTTGTGATAAAGCACATAGCATAAAGAATAAGAGCAACATTTGACAAAAAAAATGAGCCATAAAAGCAAGCACAAATTACTCTACTCCCCTTGAGTAATACGAGTACTGCTCATATAAACAGTAATCAACATAAAGACATCAAAACTGAATATTCTCAATTCACATATCCTTCTCCTTCTCAATCAATCAATCCAAACAAATTACACCCCCTTTCCATACTACTCCCTTTTACCTTACTACTCCCCCTTTTTGTCACAAAATGACAAGGAAAAGTCACAATAGAAAAGAGAACAATAACATAGAGAGTAATAATAAGCAGATAATGAGAAAGAAATATGAAAGGACATAACATATTTCAAAATATAAATCAGAAACATCATGCCATTATCAATCCATAATACAATATCCAAAAGACAATACAATATAAAAGATAATGTTATACTATCCAGAAGATAATTTGCCTAATCAGATCCAGAGGATGGAGCAGGGATAGTCGAATCAATCTGGTGTAAGCCTCTATTGATGCGATGAAGATATTTTTGCATATACTTAAATTGCATATCGTGGGCTATACTTTTGTTATCAACCTTCTCCTCCAATGTATGAAGGCGTGCATCATAACCAGATGGATCGTAATCTGGATCATTTGGCGAATCAGATTCTATCTCATCAAATATCTCATCCATATTAACATCCTGTTGAGGAAGATCGCCAGCTTCGCCTTCATTTCCGGCTTCACCACCATCACCACCAACACCACCTTCATCAACTTGGCCAGGAAGCAAATCCAACTTCATCTTATTAAAATTGGAATTGTTGAAAATAAAATGATGAATTGGTGCCTCATTAATAGGTTTATCGACAAGCATGTGAGTGGCTAAAACAGTCATAAGATAACCAAACGGAATATCACTATGACCCGGATGGAGACGAAACTGTATAATGAAATAACAAATCAAAGAGGAAGACATAAAGGAAGTCAACTTGGTTTTATTACCGGACCGAGGATACACATTTGAAATAAAAAAATGATGTAACACTCTGTATCTAGGTAACAGATACTTTGAAGGGAGCGCATTCCCTTTGTGTGTCCATTGCGTATCAATTTTGCATAAATCTCTTGTCAACATGCATTTTTCTGATTCAGATGGTTTGTCGTATAGAGTATGAATCGGTATACCTTCATCATTAACGGGTATATGCATAATACCCGATATTAAATGACGGTCTACTTCAAATTTTCCTTCTCTAGTATCAATTGAAAAAGTTAAATTATCAAGAGAAAATTTTGAGATGCATGCAACCATTGATTGGGCAATAGACTGGTATGCAGGCCTACCCCAAAGCAAAATGTTAGTCCAGCCAACAGATTCAAGGAGAGGGACAATACCATATGGAGCAATGTGATGAGATCAGCGGTATGCTTAACGATAACATTACGGACACGCAAATCCCGTACATCTTGAGAATCATCTTCGGGTGACCGAAGGTGCCGTTTTGTTATCGGTGTAGATCTAGATGAGGATGGACCATGGGATGTTTTCTTCTTTCCTCTAGCATCCATATTCAAAAAGATATACAAAGAGCAACAGAAATGCATAAAAGAAAGGATGAGTTTTCTCTAGATCAGTAAATTGAGAAGAAACCCTTGAAAAACCCAACAAGAGATGAAATCTAGCTATACAATGATCAAATCAAAGCATAGAGAGCATGAATCCTCAAGAAAAATGATGAAATAGGACTCACCATGAAGAAAAACAAGAAATTCTATGACTGGTCGAGCCACGACTCGTTGTACGTCGGAGTGGAAATGAAGAAGAAGGAGATTTCCCCAAATTATATCATGTTCATGAGCTCCACGACAGGTCGAGTGCGGTGCACGACCGATCGTACCATGACCGGTCGAGTATCGACCAAAAATACATATTTTAATGAAAAAAATAAAATTTAAACATAAATAATATTAAATATAATACACTGTGATACATGCAAGGAAGAATACTCAATTTAAAATGCACATACCAAGATCAAATTTCAATTTATTAAACCTGCTTTTGTCAAGCGGTTTAGTAAATATATCAGCAAGTTAATTTTCGGTTGATATATATTCCAAAGAAATAACTTTTTCTTCAACCAACTCACGAATGTAATGATACCTAATGTCAATGTGCTTAGTACGTGAATGCTGGATTGGATTTTTTAAAATATTTATAGCACTGGAATTATCACAATGTAAGATCATTGAATCTTGATTAATTCCATAATCGCTTAGAATGCGTTTCATCCAAACTAGTTGTGTACATGCATATCCAGCTGCAATATACTCAGCCTCAGCAGTGGAGAGCGATATTGAGCTTTGCTTCTTACTGAACGAAGAAACTAAGTAATTTTCAATGTAAAAACAACCACCACTGGTTGATTTTCTATCATTGATATTACTAGCCCAATCAGCATCTGAGTACCCAGCTAATTGAACACTAGTATCAAAAGGGTACCATAGACCCAGATTTATAGTACTTGCGACATATCTAATAATCCGTTTAACAGCAGTAATATGTGATTCCTTAGGATTAGACTGATATCTTGCACAAATTCCAACACTTAACGCAATATCAGGTCTACTTGTAGTAAGATACAACAAACTACCAATCATACTACGATATAGTTTAGGATCTATATCTTTATCTGTAGAGTCTTTTGAGAGTCTCAACGTTGTACTCATAGGAGTATCAAAGTTCTTAACATTCTCAAATCCAAACCTTTTAACCAAGTTTGAAGCATATTTGGTCTAAGAAATGAAAATTCCATCAGGTTGTTGTTTTACTTGCAACCCTAGGAAATAGTTTAGTTCGCCAACCATGCTCATTTCGAACCTTGATTTCATTAACTCTGCAAACTCAATATACATGTTAGAGCAAGTTGATCCATAAATAATATCATCAACATAAATTTGAACCATCAAAATATCATTGTTATGCTTCTTAACAAAGACCGTCTTATCGACACTTCCTACTTGAAAGCTATGACTAAGTAAGAATTTAGTTAATTTCTCATACCATGCCCTGGGTGCTTGTTTTAGACCATAGAGAGCCTTTTTGAGACGAAATACATGGTCAAATAACTTGGGGTCTTCAAACCCTGAAGGTTGTTCAACATACACTTCTTCATGTAAATCGCCATTCAAGAAGACACTCTTTACATCCATCTGATAAATCTTAAATTTTCTAAAGCATGCGATGGAAATAAAAAGTCTGATTGATTCAAGGTGAGCAACTGGAGCAAAGGTTTCATTGTAATCGATACCTTCAATCTGAGTGTACCCTTGTACAACCAGTCTAGCCTTATTTCGTATTATATTTCCAAGCTCATCAGACTTATTTTTAAAGATCCATTTTGTTTCAATAATGTATTTGTCTTTAGGTCTAGGAATAAGATACTAGACATCATTACGAAGAAATTGATTAAGTTCATCCTGCATAGCAACTATCCAATTTTCGTCACAAAGTGCTTCTTTCACGTTGACCGATTCTATTTGGGATGTAAAACAAACATAATTACATATGTTCTCAAGTTATTTCCGAGTACAAACTCTAGTGATAGGGTTTTCAAGTATTTGATTGGTTGGATGATCTTCGACAGTCCTTGGTTCAGATTCTTTTTGACTTGATGAGATATCTAATTTGTCGATAATAAGAGCTTCATCATCATCTGAACTCGGAGCTGGTGTATTCAAATGATCATCAATAACCACATTGATGGACTCTTGAATCACACCAGTTCTCTTATTTAGAACCCTATAAACTCGACTGTTCAAAGAATAACCAAGAAAAATACCTTCATCACTCTTCGTATCAAACTTTTCCAAATTTTCACGATTACGTAAAATATAACACTTGCTGCCAAAAACCTGAAAGTATTTGACAGTAGGTTTCTTTTCAAACCATAATTCATAAGCAGTCTTATTATCAGATTTACTGGTATAAACCCGATTAATAATATAACATGCGGTATTAACTGCTTCAGCCCAAAGATTTCTAGAGAGCTTCATGCTATTCAACATAACATTAGCCATATCCTGAAGCACTCTGTTTTTCCTTTCAAATATACCATTTTGTTGCGGTGTTTTGGACGCAGAGAATTCATGTGATATTCTCTGATCGCTACAGAATTTCTCAAAACTACTGTTTTTGAATTCGGATCCATGATCACTACTGATCTTACTAACATGAGAACCTTTCTCATTTTGGATTCATTTAATGACCTTTTTCGCTTCATCCAGGGTTTCAGTTTTGTCTTTTAAGAAGGATACCCAAGTGAATCTGGTATAGTCATCTATGATAACCAAGATTTATTTTTTGCCTCCTCGACTCTCCGATCTCGTTGGTCCAATAAGATCCATATGGAGAAGCTCGAGTGGTCTAGATGTGGTATTGGAGTTCACTTTCTTGTGAGAGCTCCTAGTCTGTTTGCCCAAATAGTATTCACCACATATTTTATCTACTTTTTGCAATTTGGGTAGACCTCTAATTAGTTCTCTTTTACTCAATCTAAATAAGTTCTGATAGTGTACATGTCTAAGGCGTTTATGTCATAATTCAGTCTCATCGGTATGGACCATGTAACATGATTGAGTAGATGAGCTTACATCACTAACGATGTAGCAGTTTTCAGAAGTTCTGCGACCAGTTAATATAATAGAACCCTTTTTATTAAGAATCTCACAACCTTGATTAGAAAACTTCACACTATGGTTGCTATCGCATATCTGAGAAATGCTAAGTAGGTTGTGTTTCAAGCCCTCAACATATAAAACATTCTTAAATAGGGGAAGGTTATAAAGCTGAACCGCACCTTGGCCAATGATCTTACAATTGCTTCCATCACCAAATGTGACTGACCCGTCAGTCATATCTTTTAGATCGGTGAATAAAACTTTATCACCTGTCATATGCCTGGAGCAACCACTATCTAGGTACCACTCTGAATGACTTGTAGCTTTGAAAGCAGTGTGAGCAACCAAGCAGGCAACTTTAGGAACCCATTTCAGAACTGTTTTAGATTTAGGAGTATAGATGGTCCTTTTCAGTCTGTTATTATAGGAGAGACCTATAGAGTTAGATTTTAATAGCTCCTTGAGTAGATTAATTATTTTTTCAGCCAATGGATTTCGATTTTGAAAATCAAAGTTGACATGGCTACCTTTAGGTTTTTGAAAAGTCCTTGAATTTTTGGAAAAACCTTGATAAGTATTCTTTTCTTTTGAGATTGAAGACTCTCCTGTTACAAATTTAGGAGCAATGTTCTTTTGTTTAGGAGATGTATTCTTATCATAGCCCAAACAAGATCGATCGCCACATTTTCTTGATCCGGACAATAATTTTTTCAATTTAGGATCACCTTGGGTATATCTCCATGTGTCTTTCAAACTCAGAAGAGAAGCTACCTCTTTTTTGAGTTTCTCATTTTCGGATCTCAAATCTTCAAATTTGGAGGTTTTGAAATCTAAATCACCTTTGGTCTTTTCAAAAGAATAAAAAATATGAGACTTTTCTAAAATAAGAGAGTCATAATCTTCCTTAAGCTTAGAAAATTTTTCTTTTTGTAATTTAAGCTTGACGGCAATTTTACAACTCTCCTTATAAAGGCCATTATAAGCATCCTGAAGATCATCTTCATTATCGCAATCACTATTCAGATTTTCTTAACTAGATATATCATCATTATCTGAAAAAGTAATCTTGGCTAGAGTCATAAGGGCTTTAACATCATCGCCCGACTCGATTTCTGAATCTTATGATTTAGAAGAGGATTCAGAATCAGACGATTCATCACAGGTAGCCATCATGCTTTTCTTTTTTGATTTATCCTTTTTAGGACATTTGTTAGCTAAGTGCCCATACTCGTGATAGTTGTAACATTGACTATCTTTCAAAGATTTTTGAGTTCTAGGTTTAGATCGTCTCTTATCATTTGATTTTTGAAAATTAATTTTTTCTTGCTTTTGAAAATTTTATAAAATCTTTTTGCTAAAAGCGTCATATCATCTTCGAAATTTTCTAAATCCGAAGTGCTCTCTTGTAAAACATTTTTAGATGATTTGAGAACAATAGATTTTCCTTTAGGAGCTTTAAAGGACAACTCGTAAGTTTGAAGTGAACTAACTAGTTTCTCAACCCTCATGGTATCCGTATCACGAAGTTCCTGAATCGCGGTTACTTTAGAATTGAACCGTTCAGGAAGTGAGCGTAGTATCTTTGCGCACACTTTTCTTTCTGGGATTCTATCACCAAGACCTCACATAGAGTTCACAATGTCATTCAATCTAGTGTCGAAGTCCATAAACATCTCATTCTCCTCCATATGAATTTCTTCAAATTTAGTTTTGAGGAGTTGGACTTTAGATTTCTTGACAATAGATGTACCCTCGTGTGTCATTTCAAATAAATCTCATGCTTGTTTTGCATTTTCACAAGAGATGATGCTTTTGAATTCATCTGTTGATAATGCACAAATAATTGCATTTAGTGCTTTTGCATTGGCACTACTCTCACTTTTCTGAAGTGTGGTCCAAAGAGAATAAGCCATTACTTTCATTGATTTTGAACCATCGACATTAGTTACTTCAGTGATAGGAGGGTTCCATTCATTCACTGTGGCCAGCCACACACTTTCATCCAAGGATTTGAGGAAGATCCTCATCCTGGCTTTCCAATAAGCATAATTTGTGCCATTAAAGGGTGGTGGCCTAGTGACTGATAGGCTATCAAAATTTGACATCTTAATATAACTTAGATCGTTAGCTTAGGAAATAAATTCAATAAATAAACAATAAGCACGAGCTATTATGCTCTGATACCACTTGAAAGGGGCCTAGCTATATGCCCTAGAGAGGGGGTGAATAGGACAATGCCAAATAAAAATAAAACAGCGAAATAATATAAGAAATAAAGCACAATGCTGAATTGAAAGAAATCTCAATAGCCTAAAATAAAGAGAATGATACTATATCAGTTCTAAGGACAACCTTACACCAAAAACCAAAGGTTTAAGGTAGGACAACCTTATTTCTAGAACGTCCTTATATCACAAACCAATGAGGAATGAAAAAGGCAAAGCAATCAAAATAACTTGCAGAAATAAATCCTAAGTTATTACAATATTCCCCACACTTGCTTGGAATAAAAAGATTACAACATTCATCCACGAATACAAATCACAAAACTGAATGAATAAAGAAATGAAAGAAAAAAGCACATCCACAACACAACGATATATAGTGGTTCGCCTGTGTGTACACCAACTGTTATCCAACAGCCACACAGAATGCTACTCCACTCCTAATATCCTCATACATGGGATATTAGCATGCACTATCAAAATAGGTTTCACAGGTTCACCTAAAACCTTCACAATTGTGTCTTTGATCTCGGGCTTACATAATCCAAAAACTCTCACAATCTGAGTTTTCCGGCTCTCCTCAGATAACTAATACAATGAGATTTTTCTACCAAATCTCAAACAGAACCAAAGAAAGTAAATTACACAAATGTAAAATACCTGAATCTCCTTTTAAAGTAGCCCGGTATAATCAATCGGAGTAGAAGTTTGATTCAACGTTCAAAGTCCAATACTCACTTTAAGAATGGTTCTAAGTCTAATTGATTTTAAATCAAAAGGGCTAGTTCTATTTGATTTTGAATGTAAGAAGAAGGAATATCAGAAATTCTCCTTTTTAAATAAGATTGGAATGTAGATCAAAATCAAATAATAAACAAGCTAGCAAAAATAAAATTAAATAAGCACAAAGTAGCTTAAAACAAATACAAACTTATCTCAGAGTATAGCCTAAAGAATGATTGAATAGAGTTGAATTGAATTCCTAAAACTCTGAAGTTCGTGCTCTATTTATAGCCTAAAAAATTCCATCTATGACTGGTCTTAGGATCCTAGGACTGGTCGTAGCTTCAAAGATTTTCAAAGATTTTCGCGGGATAAGGATTTTCTGTTCCACGACCGGTCCTGGTAGCCTATGACCGGTCGTGGGCCACCTACGACTGGTCGTGGGTCACGTACGATCGGTCGTAGGACCCCTAATTTAGTTGCTGGAGTTTGAGTCGTAGGGCTAAGCCTGGTCGAAGGATGAGTCGTACAGCTCATAGGACTGGCCGTAGGATGTCCAGGACTGGTCGTAGGACAACCAGAAAGATTAAAAAATATTCAACAACCTAGGACTGGTCCTAAAAAACTTAAGACTGCTCATAGCAGAGCTAGGACTGGTCTTGAAGTCCCTAAGACTGGTTTTAGAACAGCCCGATCAAGCATATTAAAATATATGAATTATGTATACAAAATGACCTACAGTAAAGCCCATCCTAAGGTCAATCTAAGGTCAAACAAACCTTAAAAGTGAGATGGACATTGAAAGTCTGTACACCCAGATGACCCTTAAGAGAAGCTTGAGAATATACAAATCTTGTAGTAGGCCTTCTTGAGCTTGATCCTATCTTAAGTTGACAAAGTCTTCTTGATCCTTTCTTGAGTTGACAAAGTCTTCTTTTATACTTATACTTGATTGAATCTTGAACATGCATACTTGAAGACTTCTATTCTTGAATATTTCATCCATGACTCGAAACTTTCTTCATTTAAGTTCTTGTCTTAAAATGCGATGTCTTGAAGTAAAGAATAATCTCAAACATGAAACACAAGATATACTAGACATTGATATAGGTTTTGGTATCACAAAATTTGACAACCAAAGGGATATGAAATCATATCACTTACAGAAGACCATTGACAAAACCATTCCGGTTTGGGCTAAAAAATGTAAGGACCCGGAAGAGAACAACATTGATAGATCTAACACTGCTTCATAAGATTTAGAACTAGAACCTCAAGGCAAGCCAATTGCTCCATTCCCCCTACGATTGGTCACACCAAAACCTCCGTTTAACTCCTATGAGGTGCTTAAGCAAGGAAGTTTAACATGATGTACCATAAAAATACAAAGATCCTGCTAGCCTAACCATCGCTTGCGTAATTGGGAACTACTAGATTGAGCATGTACTTCTTGATTTATTAGCAAGCGTAAACCTGATTCTTTATTCAGTTTATGAACAACTAGGCCTTGGTGAATTAAAACCCACCAAAACTACATTGCAACTTGTTGATTGCTCACTTCATGTATCGAGAGGGATAATTGAAGATGTGTTGGTTCAGGTTGATAATTGCTACTATCCAGTAGATTTTATCATCCTGTACACTCAACTCATCATGGATGTGAGCACTCAAATCCCTGTCATACATGGTCGTCCATTCCTTACTACATAAAATGTAATCATTAATTCTAGGAATGAGGTTGTGAACTTATCTTTCAGGAATATGACATTAGAGCTGAATATATTTTTCAATACGGGCAAAGAATCAAAGGATGATTATAATTTCCATGATGTTAACATGATCGACTCTTTTATGGAAGATAGAGCAATCCTGACTTTATACTCTAACCCTCTTAAGATGTCCTTAGCCCATTCCCATGATTTAGATGATGATACGATCAGGGAGATGGGTGCCATATTTGATACTGTTTCAGTACTTGAAGTTAACCAGTGGAGGCCACAATTTGAAAAATTGCCCCAAACTAATGTAGTGTCTGTACTGTTTAACCTCAAAGTACTAAAGTTTGACCTAAAATATTTACCCTCTAGTTTAAAATATGTCTATTTAGGTTAAGATGAGATATATCCAGTGGTAATTTCTTTCCTCCTTGAGTAAAAATAGGAGAGTATGCTTATCTCTACTCTCATTGATCACAAAGGAGCCCTTGAATGGTTAATTTTTGACGTCAAGGGAATTGACACTTCTATTTGTACTCACCGCATTCATCTTGAGGATAATACGAAGACCTCCCAGCAACTACAACGTAGATTAAATTCAAACATGATGGAAGTGGTTATGAAAGGCCCATATCCTTGTAACATATCGATCCACCAACTCCCACGATCCTCCTCATCAAATTCCGGTAACCCGTGACCTATAGACAGTGAATGTACGCGACCTTAAGTCTCAACCCGAAGACCCAAGTCCACTCAACCTGAAACTGATAACCTTATGACCGCACTGTCGCCACTGTTCTAATGCCATGTCCTACGCACCAATGCGATACCCAGGCTAAGAGTAGTGGGCCCGCGTATATTTTAAGGAAACATCACGTAGAGAGGAATCTCTACCCATCTTTTCACATCAACTAGTCAAGTACAACCATCATTTCAACTCAGGTCTCTCTTCCCACCAAGACAAGCAACCCATCCCTCTCTTACCAACAAGGCATGATAACCCATACCTTTCTCATCCAAAAGTCAACTCTCATGTCACTCCTCTTACACAATCCATGCTTTCCATCTCATCTCTTCTTATGCACCACTCTCTCATTTCACTCCATCCCAGCTCATTTCTCTATCCATTCCCTAGCAACCAAGAAAAGAAAAATCCTAAGGAGAGAAAAAAAAGGAGCTAAGTGCTAGACCCATTTTCCTACCCCAAATCTCACAATTTAACCATCCAAACTTCATCATCCACTATTGGTAACAGAGCTTAGGAGCTAAGGACTTCAATTAATAAAGAAAAAGAACTATAGGTGGGTGTTCATAGGAATAGATCTTGATTTTGATGATGGGTCAAGTGGGGCCTACTGGTTAATGATATGGATCCTATTTGGGGCCCAAGGTGTGGCCAATGGCCTACCATGATTCATATATATAAATCCATGATGAGGTTATTCTCTATGGACCCCACCATGATGTTTATTGGATAATCAATATGAAGAGGTCATCTAGACCTTGAGGTTGTGCTGGGGATGATATTCCCAGCTTGATTTCCTTATTTAAGGGCCCACATGTTTTGGGACCCATCTTGATGTATGTAATATATCTCAAGGGAGCTCATAGTGGTGTAGCTCCCTTCCACCATGCGTCTCTCTCTCTCCCTCTATCTCTCTTTCCCTGTTGATGGCCCACTATCATGATGCATGAATTTTATCCATGTTGTCCATTCAGTGGACCAAACCGCTGTCCACAATGGGCCCACCGTGTTGTCCGGTTTGTGGACTGCATGACCAGTCCGTCACTCAGGCCTAAATGAAGGGAAAACACTAATATCAGCTTGATCCCCATTTGGTGGGCCCCATCCGTGGACCACACCATGACGTATATTCCATCCACGCCGTCCGTCCAGTAGGCAGGGCCCACCTTGCTATGGACTGACCATCCAATGGTCCACCCGCCTTTCTATTTTGGATAAGCCTATATGTAGGGAAAACACTAATATCAGCTTGATTAGCCATTGGTGGCCCACATACACGTGAACCCACCTTGATGTGTGCATCATCCACACTGTCCAGTAGGTGGGATGGTGGGACCCACCATAAGGTGTTGTATCCACACCATCCAGCAGGCAACCCACGCTGCTGGACAGCAGCGGGCTGATGCCCATCGTAAAAACTTCCTTAGGCCCGCGTGATGTATGTATTATATTTACACTATTCATCTGGTGAGGCCTATTATAATGTGTAAGGCCCGTGTATGTGTGAGGCCCTTTGTAATGTGTGAGGTCCATTATATGTGTGATGCCTATTGTATGCATGAGGCCCATTGTGATGAGGCTCATTTAGATGTGATGAGGTCATAAAGATGTATGTGGCGCACTGTGATGTGATGAGGCCAATGTGATTTGTGGGGCCCATTGTGATGTGAAAGACCCACCATGATGTGTGTGTTATATGCACACTATCCATTCATTTATGCAGACCATGGATCACCTTATGCAGGCCCACCATGAGGTATGAGTTATACGCCCATTATGGGGCTGCCTTATGAGGACAACCATGAGGTATGAGTTATACGCCCATTATGGGGCTACCTTTTGAGGCCGACCATGTATGAGTGATCTGTACATGCGGTCCATCCATTTTCTAGATATTTGGAGGGCCATGGGCCCCATTGTGAATCTGATTCTAATCTCAGATGGACCGAACATTAGGAGACAATGGTGATTAAATGTCCACCGTTGTAAACCTCCCTAGGGCCAATTTTTAAGCCCATTTCCACACTTACCATTTTTGGGCTAAGCCAAACTGTTGGGTCCCCACTTATGTTAATGATACCCATTAGGCTAACCCAAACCGTTGGGCCCCCATTGATGATGGCGCTTTCCACCATGCCTTGTAGGAATTATCTAAACCTTGGAGCTCACCTTATATTTATATCGAGCCCCATAGGAAGGCCCGATTTATTGCATGATAAAGGGTGAGGAAGCCCACTTGTTGTACATAGTTTTACCCTCTCAACTCACCTTATTGTATAAACATTAGACTCACCTATGAGGCCCATTCTTAATGTAAGTATGACGTCTAGGCCATCCACTATTTAGTACACCATCACCCCTTGCCATAGATGGAAGAATATGTGGTATTAGGTTTGTATATCCACTGTTTAGTACATCATCACCCCTTACCATAGATGGAAGAATATGTGGCATCAAATTTGGTATATCCAATATTTAGAGCCTATCTGGATGTTTGGGATAGATCTGACGTCCCTCTGTGGACCCCGCCATGTATTTAGGTCGATTATGGTTTATATCTAATAATCATGTTAGTGTACTTAGTCTACTAAGACACACTCAGAACATGTTTATTATTACATCATGATACATGCCCTCACACATCATTTATATGCCTGTTGTAAGGAATGATTGATTATAGCATTTGTCGTTGGGCTGCGTTATTTATGAGACTCCTTATGAGATAGAGTTGCCCCACATGATCGCGGGGTACGTGCAGGTTTGATGCATTACTGGATGGTATGGCTTATGCATCTCGCATTTTGTGTGATACGATCACTTAGCGCCCTAACGATATCAGGGTTGTGGCCTCCACTGGCATTTAGTGGATGATCAGATTGGATGCTAAAAATATTTAGTTCTAGCACTATGGATGCTTAGGATGTCCTTGGGTGAAAGTCTCAGAACCCTTTTAGTACCATTAAATGCTCCAACATTTAGACTGAGTGGATACATGAGCATATGAGTACCGAATACTAGTAGGCCACGTCTCCCACTGTGTCGTAGTCAGTTGTGAAAGGGGTGTGGCCTTATCTGCCCGAGTGAGGGGACTATAAGCTAGGACGAGTCTGACTAACTCGTATATGGGTCTGCTATCGATGAGCCAGGTAGGCATTGATAGTCTATTAGATGGAGGATAAAGAGGTCTTTTCCACTTACTGGTTGTGCGGCTAGGGAGGTGGCAGTTGGTATGAAGTGTACTAGACCTCGGTGACATCCCAGAGACTGTATTGATATGTGGACTCGATGAGGACTGGCATGCATACATTACATCTTGCATATGACATTTGGCTATGTAGGCCTTACACCGAATAGCCTCGGTATGGCTGATAATATTCATAGACTACCAGTATTTCCGCTTACTCTGATATCGCATGCTTGGTACATGCATTGCGCGCACACGCACACACCCTCTAAGCTTCGTTGTGAGCTTATGCATGATCATTGCATGCAAGTGACATTAAATCGCTGCAGCTTTGACGCAGGAGCTCGTGGTAGATCATTTTAGAGATTTTGTATTTATGTATTTCCCCTTCCACATTATACTTAAATGTTTATTATAGTGGATGTGTGGTGATGTTATTTTGTGACTTGGTTATGCTTGTAGTTATGCTCCAAAAAATATACATTTCATATTAGAAATCCTCCCTACAAGATCCCAGGATCTGAATTTGGCATATGGGTACTAGGAGCTGAGAATGGGGTACTACGAAGGCTGTCGACACTGGATTTGGGGTCAGATAGAAGTTGGTATCAGAGCATAACTTAAGAATACCTGAAGATAACCTCACATATTTGCTATAAACTTAGAATGATTAGGTCCCCGAATTTGAGTAACTTGGCAATTCTTTATTATAGCTCCCTAACGTGTGTGCATTAGAGAGTACTCAGGCTAATAGGCCCCTTGTTCCTTCTTGTAGGATATGGCGCCTAAGAGAGTGACCTGAGTGACTCCCGCTTCCCCATCTGAGACTAGTGCAACCTCGACGTATTTATGAGAGTATGTCAGCTTCAACAGATGCTATAGGTAATAACCATTATTCTTCAGAGGTAGGATTGGTGACCCACTGCTACACCGACGTAAACTAAGCAGGATCATGTGAGCTCCCATTTACGTGACTTTACGCGACTTGATCCCCCTCGTTTCCAGGGAGAGCTTGACCCGACGGTAGCAGAGCAATGGAGATCGGTGGTCGAGAAGATCTTCCATACTATGAGGTGCATGACCCAACAGTGGGTCTGTTGGCTGTGTTTCTTCTTCAGGGAGAGGTCAAGCACTGGTGGGCAGCAGGGGCCAAGTTCGAGTGGACTTGGGAGGATTTTTTTGACTGGTTGGACTAGAAGTTCTTCCCTGACCACGTCTGTCAATAGCGCGCGCTTAAGTTTAAGACTCTTGTGCACGGGGACATGTGGTGTCCTAGTATGAGGCCAGTTCCATCGCATTGTCAAGATTCATGATTATCTTGTTGATGATGAGGGGCGGAAGGCCCTCCATTTTGAGAACAACTTATGTTTTAGCCTTCGGAGCCATGTCATTGGACACGTTCCTGACATTTGAGCAGGTCATGCAGCGGGCCCAGATATATGAGGCAGATTGGGTTGATTCGCAAAGGGTCTAGGAGCAGAGAGGAGACAGGAAGAGAAAGGCCCCCTCCAGTAGCTCCCAGCAGTAGCAGCATCAACCGCAGTTAAGGTGTGTGGCCCGCCCAGCTTTTCGAGCACTAACAACACCACCACCAGGATAGTTTACAGGGACTTGTTTTATATACCGTGCAATAGGACATCGAGGCATGAGTGTCCCCATCCACAGTAGAAACAACAATAGCACCTTCCACCGAGGCCCTAGCAGTAGCAACGACAGCAGCCATAGCAGCCAGCAAGACCTCCCTCAAAGCAGCAGAGGCAGCATTTCAGGCCATCACAGCAGCAGCAGTAGTAGTGGCGACCGCGGAGGGTACATGCACATCCTCAGTAAACTCAGGGCAGATTTTACATAGCCTAGCAGGACCCTCAATCATTAGGAGGGGTCGTCGAGGGTACACTCCTCATTTTGTCATGCATAGCTCATGTATTGTTTGATTTTGGTGCATCGCATTCCTTTGTGGCTGAAGATTTCTACTAATCGAGCGGTTTGCAGTTAAAGTCTGCTCGTGAGGGTTTGTTAGTATCAACACCCTCAGGGAAGACAACAGTGTTAGGCCAGTTTTGCTCATCTTACCTCGTTCTGGTAGGGAGACCTTATTACCTGTCGATATGTTTGTCCTTCCGATGTTCGAGTTAGATATCATCCTAGGCATGGATTGGCTCATCGAGTATCATGTCATATTAGACTATTCCATGAGGACAATCACATTTTGTATACCAGGGGTGTCGTAGTTCCAGTTTATAGCCGAGCATAGTGGAGAGCAGCTCTCTTACCTCATGTCATGTGCCGTTAAGGAGCTAGTCACCTTGTGTATCGACCAGCTGTCGGTCGTCTGTGGTTTTCTCGATTATTTCAAGAGATTCCTGGGTTTCCACCTCACCGACACATTGAGTTTTAGATCGATCTCATGCTCGGTACGTCACTTATTTCAAAGGCCCCGTATCGTATGACACCGTTAGAGTTACGAGAACTGTGGCAGCAGTTGGATAAGTTACGTGAGTTATGCTTTATCTGTCCATGCAGTTCACCATAGGGAGCACCGGTACTCTTCGTGAATAAGAAGGATGGCTCGTTGAGGCTTTGCGAGGATTCCTGCGAGCTCAATAAGGTCACGATTAAGAATAAGTACCCACTTTCGAGGATTGATAATTTATTCGATCAGCTGCAGGAGGCAGAGTTCTTTTCGAAGATAGACCTGCGGTCCTATTATCATCAGGTTCTTGTCCGAGAGGAGGATCTCCCAAAGACTGCATTCGGGACGCGCTATGGTCATTTTGAGTTTTAGGTCATGTCCTTCGGACTGACCAATACACCCACATTGTTTATGCAGTTGATGAATAAGGTCTTCCTTTCGTATCTTAATCAATTTTTTATGGTATTCATTGACAACATCCTAATATATTCGAGGACCCGTGAGGAGCATGAGCAACATTTGGAGATTACCATGTAAACCCTCCATGCACATCAGCTTTATACGAAGTTGGAGATGTGCGAGTTCTAGCAGGAGGAGATGAAGTTCCTCAGTCATGTGATGATGAGGCGGGGTGTCGTAGAGGACCCTTCGAAGATTGATGCCATGCGTCAGTGTGGTTAGCCCATAAACACGTCCGAGATCCACAGTTTCCTTGATTTAGTGGGCTACTACTGACGTTTCATTGAGGGATTCTCCCGCATTATAGCCCCATTTACCAGGTTGACCCGTAAGGGTGCCGTGTTCATTTGGAGTGGCACATATGAGCGAGCATTCGCAAAGCTGAAGGACCATCTTACGTCTGCACCAATCCTCACTCTTCCCTCTAGGAGAATGATTTGTGGTTTTTATCGATGCTTCGCATATTGGCTTGGGTGCTGTCCTGATGTAGCAGTAGAAGCTCGTGGCCTTCGCGTCTCGCCAACTCAAGGTCCATGAGCAGAACTACCCCACACATGATCTAGAGTTGGCCGTAGTTTTCTTCGCACTAAAGGTATGGAGGCATTATCTTTTTAGAGTTAGGTTCGAGCTCTTCTGTAACCATAAGAGCTTGAAGTATCTCTTCTCGCAGTCAGAGTTGAACATGAGGCAGAGATGTTGGATGGATCTCCTCAAAGACTATGATTTTGATCTTCAGTACCACCCTGGTAAGGCGAACGTGGTGGTGGTTTCCCTTAGTCATCAGCCACGGGGCGTGGTGGTGCATATGATGGTCCAGGAGTGGAGGATGCTAGAGGATGTTGCTGAGTATGACTTCGAGTTTGGTCTTCAGTCTACCATCATTCAGTCATCGAGCTTGTCGATTCAACCCTCTCTTGTCATAAGGGTAATTGAGGCTCAGTAGAGAGATCAGTCGTTACAGGATTGCCGAGCAGAGATCGCATCTGAGGAGCAGTCGGGCTGGCAGGTTGGGTCCGATGGTGGACTTCATTTTCATGGCCGATTGTGTGTCCTGGACATTTCAGAGTTACGCAGAGATCTGATGATCGAGGCACATCGATCGAGGTTTACTATCCACCTCGGCTCCAAAACGATGTATCGTGACATGAGGAGGTAGTATTTTTGGGCAGAGATGAAGCGTCAGATTGCTAGTTTTGTGGCCGAGTGTGACACGTGCCAGCATGTCAAGGCCGATCATCAAAGACCCTAGGTTCTTTGCAGCCATTTAACATCCCGTTTAGAAGTGGGAGCACGTATCCATATATTTTATCATGGATTTATCAAGGACTTAGCTCAGTCACGATGCCATATGGGTTGTCTTCGATCTTCTGATGAAGTAGGTGCACTTTCTTACGATTCGTGCTACCTGGCCTTTGGACCGTCTTACTAGGTTATTCATTAATGAGATTGTGAGACTATATGGTGTTCCAATTTTAATCGTTTCAGACAGAGATTCGAGGTTCATGTCTTAGTTTTGGAGGAGCTTTTAGAAGGTGATGGGGTCCGTCTTGCAGTTCAGCACCGCGTATCATCTACAGAATTATGGATAGACCAAGAGGGTCAATCAGATCTCTGTAACACCCTGGATTTTTGCTAACCTGGGGTTAGACGTCCTTAGGCAATGGGTCAACCATAACGCCTTGGTAACCTCTCAGAACCCAATTCCAAAGCCAAAGAAATCACTTAGGATTAATTCCTTTAGAAATTAAGCATAAGTTAGCTAGCGCTAAGCTAGAGTAGCTGTGAAATTATCCCTGAACACTTTAAATATATTCTGCAAGACCCAAAACTTGTAGAATCAATGACGCTATAATACCCTGAAACCTAGGATCAAACTCTAAACTCGTTTACTCTCAGGAACCCTTTGAAACTTTATATTGGATCTAGACCGCGCGTCGAAAGTCTGATACCTACAATCTTAGACTTTTATGACCGCTTAGCTAGACTCGACAATCATTTCAAAAATCAAGCCCAACCAACGTTCAGAGGCTATTTCATTGAGCCTGGAGTGAAGAGAGTGAGAAAAGGATTGGATTTGGAAATTTAAATCCAAATCTGGAACGTGACTTTACGCATTATTATTAAGTCTTCTGATCGTCAGAATTCAGTCAAATTTCACCCTCGAATCAGGAAAAATTTCTCTTTCATGTCATGAGACTTGTGGACCTGATTAAGGTACGATGACCGTTGAATTGAAACCGGACTGCCACGTGTGATCTGGGAACTCTACTGGTCTAAAAACTTGATGTGTACTAGATCCAGTATCCATGAGCTTGAGTCCGACCGCGTTCGGCCAGGGGACCTCCCGAAACACTCTTTTGGATCGGAAAAGTCCCGATTTGGTTATAACCCAAGTATACCTTTGTGCCAAGTCTATTTTGGTGAATTTTTAGCCTATATAAGGGCTTGAAACCCTCTCATATCTCTCTCATCTGAATTTGGATTAAACCTTAGAAAGAGAGAGAGAGAGAAAAAGTGAGAGAGTTGTGGGAGGAATTTCCTGCCACTTGCACCAGCTTTTGCACGTGCCAAAGCACCGCACTCCAATCACTTTCCTGGTGATTCCAACGCACTCCTAGGTAAGAAAAACCCTAACTACTTACTGATTTAGGCTTCTTTCGATTCAAATAGCAACATAGCTTATGTATCTTGTGCATTAGGTCGCCTATACGCCGTTGACGAAGCGTATACATTCTATTCGAACCAATACACGTCTGAGGAGAAAGGTGAGGATTTTAGACGCTTTGATTGACTGATTTCAAAGCTTTCAATGTCGTTTAATAGTAAATTATTGACGGCACCGCTGTTTGACATGTACAACATGCTGTCTATTTTCTGTTTCGTAAATGTACGGTAAATATGAGATTTAGGGTATTTTAGGCATTTATAGAAAATACGGTATAAGTCCGTATTTTGCTGAAATGATTGCCATGGCTATTTGTTATATTATGATATTAGAAATGCGTGTATGATCTTTTGGGTGAAGAGATTCGCCCTAACGCACATATTGGCCGACATACGCTATGTAGACTAAAGTGTGTAGACTAAGTGTTTGTATAAATGTTTGTATTAGTATGTATTGAGTAAATGGTGTTGTGAAGGAGTTTTGAGATTGAATTCTCAAGTAATATGCTGATGTAAATGATTTCCATCATGTTGGTCATATGTATTGATTTCATTATATGTATTAAATGCATGTGTTGGATGATTTGCTTAAGTTGTATGTTATAATATGTGTCAACATGCTTACAACGTTGTATTTCATTTCTGTTACTCACATATGTATACTGATGTTGATACAAAAATGCTTGGGGCTATGACCTAGTCTAGGCAGTCGGTAATGGATTGAACTCGTGGTTGGCTTCTATTTGCCACGAAGGACGCGTCGATGAACGTGAGTCGTGTTTTGAGTTGGCGGTAGTGGTTAGGCCACACGAAGTGTTTTATGCACTTCAGGTCGTTCAGCTTGAGATGCCCTCGTACTAGTCAAGCCCGTCAAGTAACCCGACTGGCCATTGTATGTTCACCATGTATGAGTCATAACTGCTTGAACCTAGCGTACTGAACTTACCATTGGAAACCCTGTTAACCATGGTACCTTGATCCATAAAGACTCATGAGCCAGGCATGGTGGTATGGGACACCGTGGTCGAGCTGTCGGCCTACGCTGGGGCCACAAACCTCCCCGTAGTGACCAGTGAGCACCCTACTCTGAGCAGATTATGGTGGTATGGGACACTATATTCTTGTTGTCAGCCTACACGGATTGGTGACGAGCCCTTTGTAGTGACCTTGAGTTTATCCTGACACCGCATGGGGGCGACGAGTCCTAATACAGTCCTAAGGATAAATAGGCCTGTATTGATAAGGTGATGGGGGAGGGTGCAATGAGTGCAAGTAACAGCACTGACAGCCCTTGTAACGACCTACAAATATAATATCGTATGAGATTACTAGGAGTGACGACCCTAGACAGGATCTGTGTTGGGATTGATATAAGGAAGGTACCTTAGTTTTCCAATCCTGTTGTATGAAAATGACAAATAACAACCCGGTAATCATTATCTATATCGCATTGCATGTGCATGGAAGATGTGGAGCACTGCGGGAAGAAAGCATGCTGTAGACTCAGATGGTGTCGTATGAGGGAGTATGTCCATCATATCATTTCATGCTTGCATTAACAACAGTATCTAGGAATGTTTGATTGTTTGCCTTACTATTATCACGTGATTGATTTGATAACATGCTAATCTTTACTCTATGATTCCACTGAGTTAATTACTCACTCCCACGTTACGGGACGGTGTTCCGGACACCCACCAGACCCTTTTGTAATTGCAGATGATGGCGCAGCCTGCTAGGCGAAGCCGGACTTAATGATAATGAGGAGGATCCCTCCTTTATGCGTGATATAATCGACGGGATTACAGAGAGGTTGAGTAGATGTCTGGACACTTGTCATTTTACATTTTTGGAGCACTCATGTATATTCTTTTCTTTCCATTTTTAGAGTATACATGTATTTAATTAACCTGATAACATGTTCACACTCTGGAGACTTACAATTAATTATATATTTTATGTATTTATCACAGTCTTCTGCTTGTTAATTTAACTGTCTCTAGAGTATGATATGCTGTTTTGGCTTAGTCTCAATCTTGTTTACTGCCATTCTACAGACAACATGCATTTATCATTATCTATGTTGCATAAGTAACGTTCTGGAACTCGGGAGTTGGGTTTCTACCCGACCCCCGATTTTCGGGGTGTTACAATCTTTGAGGATATTCTTCGGGCTTACGTGATTGATTTCTTGGGTAGTTAGGATAACACCTGCATTTAGGTGAGTTTGCATATAACAACAGTTACTATGTGACTATTGGCATGACTCCTTTTGAGGCATTGTATGGCAGACCGTGCAGATCTCCGAGTTGCTGGACCGAGGTTAGAGAGCATCGTCTCTTAGGTCCTGAGCTTTTGCAGAGGATAACAAAGACTATCAATATTATTAGGCAGAGGATGCACACAACTCAAAGCTAGCAGAAAAGTTTACTGATCGTCAGTGTCGTCCCTTGGAGTTTGCCATTGGGGACCATGCGTATCTCAAGGTCTCACCCATTAAGGGCGTGGTTCATTTTGGAGCAAAGGATAAGCTTGTCTCGAGATTCATTGGACCTTTTGAGATCACTAGGTGCGTTGACGCCGTGGCCTATTGGCTTACCTTGCCACCTCAATTATTTGGTGTCCACAATATTTTTCATGTTTCTATATTGTGAAAGTGTAGATTAGACATCGTTCCCGTGATAGATTGGCAGCCTTTAGAGGTTCGTAAGAACACTTCTTAGATTGAGCAGCTAGTTCGTATCCTTAATTGAAAGGAGCATGTTCTTCCGACCAAGGTCATTCCCTTAGTTAAAGTTCAGTAGGGTGTGGATGAGGCATCTTGGGAACGAGAGAGTGAGATTCGCGACGGTTATCCCCATCTCTTTGATGTTTGATTGCATTTTGTATTGTGTCTCTGATTATATATGATGTTATGATTTCTCTTCCTTTTATGGGTTCTGTCTAATTGCTTAATAGTGAAAATTTCAAGGATAAAATTTTTATTAGGAGCGGAGAGCTATAAGGCCCATATCCTTGTACCATACCGTTCCACTAACTCCTGCGATCCTCCCCAACAAATTTTGGCTAGTCACGACCTGTAGACAGCGAATAAGCCTGACCTTAAGTTACACCCTTAAGACCTGAGTCCACTCAATCCGAAACTTATACCCTTGCAACTGTACCGTCACTGTGGTTCCAACGCCACGTCCTATGCACCAATGCGATGCCCAGGTTAGGAGTAGTGAGCCCGCGTATATTTCAAGGAAACACCCATCCTTTCACATCAACTAGTCAAGTACAACCACCATTTCAACCCGTGCCTCTCTTCCCACAAAGACAAGCAACTCATCCCTCTCTTATCAACAAGGCATGACAACCCATACCTCTCTCATCCAAAAGTCAACTCTCATGTCACACCTCTTACACTACCTATGCTTTCCATCCCATCTCTTCTTACACACCACTCCTCTCTCATTTCACTAAATCCCATCTCATTTCTCTCCATTCCCTAGCAACTAAGAGAAGAAAAATCCTAAGAAGAGAAAAAAAAAAGAAGCTAAGTGCTATCCCATTTTCCAACCCCAAATCTCACCATCCAACCATCTAAACTTCATTATCCACCATCGATAGGAGAGCTTAGGAGCCAAGGACTTTAAGGAATCAAGAAGAAGAATTGTAGGTGAGTGTTCATAGGACTAGATCTTAATTTTTATGATGGCCCAAGTGGGGCCTACCGGTTAATGGTATGGATCCTATTTGAGGCCCAAGGTGTCGCAAATGGCCCATCATGATTCATATATGTAAATTCATGATGGGGCCATTCTTCATGGACCCCACCGTGATGTTTATTTGATAATCAATATGAAGAGGTCATCTAGACCTTGAGTTTGTGGTAGGGATGGTACCCCTAGCTTGATTTCCTTATTTGAAGGCCCACATATTTTGAGACCCATCTTGATGTATGTAATATAGCTCAAGGGAGGTCCCTTCCACCACATGTCTCTCTCTCCCTCTATCTCTCTCTTTCTCTGTTGATGGCCCACCATCATAATGTATGACTTTTATCCAAGTTGTCCATTCAGTGGACCAAATCGCTGTCCACAATGGGCTGACCTTGCTGCCCGATTTGTGGCTGGAATGAATGGTAGGTCACACAGGCCTAAATGAAGGGAAAACACTAATATCAGCATGATAGCCATTTGGTGGGCCCCATCCGTGGACCGCACCATGACATATATTCCATCCATGTCGGCCGTCCAATAGGCAGAGCCCACCTTGCTGCTAGATTAACCATCTAGAAGCCCACCTGCCTGTTCATTTTAGACAGGCCTGTATGTAGGGAAAACACTAATATCACCTTGATCAGCCGTTGGTGGGCCATACACGTGGACCCACCCTGATGTGTGTGTCATCCACACCATCCAGTAAGTGAGACGGTGGGACCCATCATGTGTGTATTATATCCACACCATCCAGTAGGTGAGACGAAGGGACCCATCATGTATGTATTATATCCACACTGTTGAGGGTCAAATATTGCATATTAAACCCTAGTAATTAGCTATTTTTATGAACATGATAATGTTTAAAGTTATATTTTAATCATGTTTGTGTTACAAGGTGAATTTAAGAGCTTTGACTGAAAAGGGTATTAAAAGCTTAGATTTGATGCTCAAGAATCACCAAAGCAAGGGACGGATCTTAGGAGACCGAGATTGAAGAATTCACACACCAAAGATCCGAGAAAACCCAGTAATTGAAGACAAAGAGGCCTAAAAATCGTCCTAAATGCAAGATCACAGGCGTCTCACCATCCGTTTGGTACGAAACTTTATATTTAGCTTGAGGATCATAAAGTAACCACACACACAAAATTTCAACCATTAGAACATTGTGGAAGTGGCCCAATGGAATGATTAGCCACAAAACCACTGATTTAAGGCCCACCTGATCTCTGGATATGCCTCAATCTTGGACTCAATCTTAATTGCTAAAACTAAATGGGAAGGTGGATGAACGGTGTGGATTTCTAAGAATCATTCCACAATGGACCCCACCTGGGAAGCATGTGAGCACCCTGCACGTGCTCTCGCTTCACACTGAAATGGGGAGGTCGGTCATCACACGGTGACCCGACTCCCAGCCAAGAAAAACATAAATTTCCATTTTTTCCTTCCACTATGAAACCACACATCCGCACGTCCCTTGCGCACGACTGTGGGCCACCATCAAGCCCATGTGGACAATCTAAGCTGTCCATCATGAAGAGGGGCTCAACCCAATCAAATCCATGTTGGCCCTGTGTCACACCCCAAACTCGGAAATCGGGCTCACAAAATTCTTGATTGCTAAATCTGGCACCAACAGCCTCCATAAAACCCCATTCTCTGCTCCAAGAGCACATTCGCCAAGTTCTGATCCTGGGATGCTACGAGGAGAATTTTCAACTTCGGTTTGATTTGTAATAAGCATAACCAAAGACATAACCCACAAACAACAACCAAAAACTCCATTACATTTTCACTATGATAAAAACTTTACAAGTACAATGAGCATAAAGGAAAATACAATGATAATGGATAAAAAGCTCCAAGATGATCTGCTATGCGCTCCTGCCTCAGCACTGCTGCGGTCCAACGTCACCTGCACACAACGGTCATATATAAGCTTTTAGAAAGCTTAGAGGATGGTGAAAGTGTGTGCACAAGGTAATAATACAATTATACAGTATAGAGTAATGTGGAATATGCTGATGAATCCATGAATACTATTAGCCGTACCAAGGCTATGCGATGCAAGACATGAATGATCCATACCAAGGCCATGCGATTTGAGATGCAACTCAAGCATACGAATCCTCATTTAAGTCTACATATCAATACAGCTCAAATCTGAAATATCACCGAAGTCTAGTACACTTCAAACCAGATTACTTCCCCATTGCACCAAATAAGGTAAGTGAAAGAGACCTCACTATCCGCCTGCCAATATCAGGCTCGGTTCATCGATAGCGGACCCATTCCTCGAGCTGGTCAAACTCAGCCTAGCTTTACCCCCTCCTCTCGGACGAGTAAGGTCGCACCCCCTTCCAACCGACCACGACACAATGGAAAGCACAGCCTTTTGGTAATCAGCACTCGTTGCTCATGCACCCACTCGGTCCAGATGTTGGAACAATCTCCTAGTACCATAAGGATTTAAGGACTTTCACCCAGGGATATTTATGCACCTCATGTAGATCAAGATTTTCGGTATCCAATCCTGCCAACCACAATACGCCTATGGAGGCTATGACCCTGATGTCGTCAGGGCATAAGTAACCATGTCACACAAAGCGAAATGCATGAATCACACTATCCAGTCATGCAGCAATCCTACGCGTATCGTGCGCTCATGTAGGGCAACACCGCCTAACCGGGAGCCCCTAAACAATCTGCTTGAAGGCATATGCTATGATCAGTCACTTCTCATATCAAGCATACATATGACGTGTAGGATCATGAATCATGGAACTATACTAAACATGTTATATGGTGATGGATGCTGTTCATAACGAAGATGGGCCTAGACGGCCTACAAGTATGGGCCTAACGATGGGCCCTAGGGAAATTATAATGCGGACATTTAACCAACATTATTCTTACAATGTGGACATCAAACCAACATTGCTCCCACGGCATGGCTGTCATAAACATCATTACAAAAACTATGTTATAATCACACATTGTAATGAACTTATGTAGATCCTATTGGGCCTCAACCCATGGGCCTTAGATGCAATAAATGGGTCGCATAACATGGGCCTTATGTGTATTAGGTTGGCCTCAATGGATGGGCCATAACTACATCAAGATGGGCTTAATCATATGGGCATCATATATATCAAGGTGGGCCTCAACAACGGGCCTCGTACATCACATCGGTCTAACCAACTGGGCCCCAAGTACATCACATTGGGCCTAGTCAAATGGGTAGATTTAAATGGGCCGAGTCAAATGGGCCAAATGTATATCAAATCGGGCCCACCCTTATGTATTTGAGATCCAACATGTTCACAAGTTAACATAGAGATAGATGAAGTGAAAGCCAAATATTAGCTTGAGTGGGAACCATTATGGCTCCTAAGAAGTTCTAAATGGTGGATGTCACTATACCCCATTATTATTGTAAATGGTGGGGTTCACTTGAACTTTGGATCTCACTCATTTATCTCGTGCCATAAATTGATCTCACAAATGGTTGGACGGTATGTACACAACACATGCATCATGGTGGGTCCCATAGGTAGATGGCGTGGATGGAAAGCATGGGACCCACGCAGCTTCATGACGTATACAACACTTGGTGGTGGGGCCCACTCTCCTGTATATGTCTATAATACATATATAATACCTATACACTATAACTGCAACAATAACTTTATGCATTAAAAGGCATGTGTATATATATATATATATATAATATAAAAATACTGCTGCTGCTGTGCAACTTTTTAAACACTAAAAGGGACAGAGGTGGGTCCCACATAGGGCCCACCCTTACATATATATAAGATATTATATTATATTATAATATATATATCATATATTATATTAATACATTATAATATATATAATATTACATATAATATGTGTACAACATCCAGGCCCTGGACGTCCTAGACGGACACACGCACCAAGGTGGCCCCATACGTGGGATGGGTCCCATCGTCCAGGGACGGTGGATGTCCCACACGCATCATGGTGTGGCCCAACAAATGGGTGAACAACATGGATGGGTCCCATGGACCCCACCATCCAATCACGCTTCACTGTAGCCACCCTGCTAAGGAATTAATGCCATGACCTCAGCGTTGAAAAGAGGTATCTCTCACTCTATCTACCACGTGAGATATGGATTTGGGCATGGGACGCATGCCAAGGAGGGCCCCACACAGACGTGGCCCCACCGTCTAGGGCTGTGGATGGTGTGGATAAGACTCATACACCATGGTGTGGCCCATAGAAAGGGCTGGAGGGCATGGATGGGTCCCATGGACCCCACTGCCAGCCCACACTTTACTGTTGGTGTACACCCACTATCAGTCCACACACCACCGTCAGCCACACCACTTGTCAGCACACACTTTATTGCTACCACATCTAGCGTCCAGGGACGCTGAATGGTCATGGATATAACACAACATCATGGTGGGTCCCAGATGGACGTGGCCCACCATATTGGAATCAATCTAATATTTGTGTTTTCCCTCTCATCCTGGCCCGTGTGACCGCCTAGTATGTGAGCCCCAAACAGGGATCAAGGTGGCCCACAAGTTGGATGGTATGGGTAGGAGACACACATCATAGGTGGCCATTCACAATAGAGAAAGAGGGAAAAAGAGAAAGAGAGGAGAGAGATCGGCGATGACGGAGGGGCCCCGCCACAATGGGCCCCTCTTGTATACAAACATACATCAAGGTGGGTCTCACCATATGTGGTCCTTACTTCATAAAAAAATAAAGAAATGGATATCCAAAATCACCCACCGGCTTCTTCTTGCACCCTAAGCTTCCTTAGCTCCTTAGCTTTGATTCCAACGGAGGAGATGAGGTTTGGATGGTTGAGATGGGAGATGAAAGAGTAGGAAAGGTGGGCCACACTTGTGGTTCTCTTGGAGTGGAAGAGCTTGGACATATGGAGGTTTTTGGGTTACTTGGAATGTGATTTGAAAATGAAGGAGAGAGGGGGTTGTAGAGAGAGAGAGTGATGGGGGATAGAGTGATGGATGTAGTGAGTGATGGGTTTAAGAGCCTTTTTGACTTTTGTGGTAAATGGTGTAAGAAAAGTATGGGCTTGTGTAAGAAGCCTTTGACTTTGGAGTCGCTTGGGAATGGGTGAAAGGTGATGTGTACTTGACATGTACTTGACATGATGGGATTGATTGATTGATTGATAGAGGTGATAAGTCATGGAGATTCTCTCGAAATTCGTACGCACAACATTTTTCTTGAACCGAACGTGGTCCCACCTCTCCTGGCCTGGGTATCGGATCGGCTCGAGAGTCATGGCATAGGAACTGCGGCTATGGCGTGGTCACTGGGGTATAAGTCTCGGGTTGAGTTGACTCAGGTTGATGGCGTGTGAATCAGGGTCACGTGCAAATGCCTGTTAAGGGTCGAAGGTTGCTAAAATTTGACAGAAAAGACCGCGGAAGTCTATGGAATGGTACGGTCTAGGACACGGGGCTTACACCTCATGTACCCATGCACAAGCATGTGCCAGCTATAGAGGTCACAAGAAGGTTGTTCTACAGTGTTTAAAATAGTTGCAACGAGATTACTTCCTTGGGCTGCACTAAAATCCAGCAAAACCATCCATTCCTAACTAAAATTTTAAGAGGAATCCAATGAATGGAGTGAATTTCTCCATTAACACTGATCATGGGCCCACCAAATACCTCAGTGTAGGTATATGCATAATGACGCACGGACGTACGTCCGGAAGTCGCCGGCTTTCACGGCCAATGGTGCGACCATAGCAATGATTGGATCCATAGTCCGAACCATCCACATGCTGCAAAAGGGGGTCCCAACCCTATCCATGAAAATAGAATGGATTTTGGGATGATAAGTCTTCCCAAAACTCATTCCAAACGCGGCTGTTTTCGTGCTGTCGCTACGCAAGGTGCGAGATGAGGGGAGTGCGTAACTCCTTGCTGTGTAAGCTCTCCACCGACTCTAGCCCAGCCGACTGACCTACACAATGCTTATAAAATGGAGAGAGGAAGAGAGAGAGAGAGAGATCATTAGACGGGTGGAGGAGCAAGAGAAGAGAGAGAGATAGAGAGAATGGTGGTCGGGAACAAGAGGAGTTTTTCTTCTCCTTCTTCCTTGTTTTTCTTTTCCTTTGATGTTTTTTTTTTAAAGATTTTAGCTTAATCATGATTATGATAGGCTAAACCTCTTAGCTAGGGCTAAGAGGTGAAGCTTGTAACATGATGAAATCCTTTTTATGGTGTTGATTCATGTTTAAGATGAACTACCTTTGTTTCTAGTTTGATTATAAGGAAAGCTTTTAGTTTTTAATGGTTTGTTGTGACTTAAATTACAATGGATCTGCGATAGCTTTGAGCATGTTCTTTTCATTATAGAGATTCTGAACTTGGGAACCCTATTATTCACCATCGTCCCCTAGGCATGGTTGGATGATGGAATCCTTCCTAACATTCAGAATTCTCTCAAATTGGTTGTGGATTGGTACATTCTGTTGTTTGCTTTGTCTCATTGGCATGGTTTAGTGATAGAGTCACTTATAGCTCTCATACCTCTCATCCATTGATAACTAGATCAAAGGAAGTTCAGATTTGATTGTTAATGATATATTTTCCAATTGGATGAAGATGGGACTCTAATTCTGGTTGTGTTTATGAATCGAGCATAGATCTCCCCGATCTCTACTAGTGGATCCTTGGAAACCCTAGTTTCCCACCTTTGAATTTTACAAGTTTTAGTTACATAATTTATAGTGATTTTCTTAAAATTCTCCTGATTTAGATTACATCTTCTTCTAGTTCTAGTTCTAGCTACTTTTAGATTACGTATAAGGTTCAGTCCCTGTGGATTCGACCTCGGTCTTACCAAGATTATTACTACATCACGACCCTACACTTGGGGCAATGAACAAGTTTTTGGCGGCATTGCTAGGGATTGACGGTTGCATTTTTCTGAGAATTGTTAGTTTTGGAATTAGTTTAAGATTAGGGTTTTTCTACTTTGTATTTTTAAGATTTGGGTTTTCTGAATTATTTTAGAAACTAACATAGATTTCTATTTCTAGGTTTAAAAACTTTCCTTTTTAGAAAGTAACTCATCATTCTATTTTTTGTTTTCAGAACTTTCTAATTTTACAATTTTATTTTTAGGATTTTTCCAGTATTTTTTTAGAAAATAACATAGTTTTTCTATTTTGTAGGATCCTAACGTAGATCTCCTCCAATCTGGTAACTTCTTTCTAAACTTCTTCCCACTACTTACTATCCATATTTTTGTAGGACTTTTTTACTTTTATTATTTTAGGAATAGGGTTTCACCATGTCTATGCAAGAGTAGGAACATCAATATGCTGAGCTAGTTTTAGAGAATGCGAGAAATTGTGAAGGGTTGTATGATGATTACAATAGAAATCAGCCCATGTCTCAAAAAAATTTTGAAACCATCATCGAGAATCAAAGGGAATTTAATGCTCCACCAGTTAAGAAGTCTTTACATGATCATATGCAGGAGAACAATTACACCCCACAGATTATGAAAATAGTACGTGAATGTTAGGGTTATCATAACTATGGGAGTGAGAATTATTATCACCCATTAGATGAGAAGAAAACAATACGTGATTATATTATGGTAATAATATATATCAACAACCATCAAGTTCTACCACCTATGACCCATATGATTACAATCAGTGGAGACATCAAAATTGGAAAGATGAACCAATAACATGTTATAATGATTATTCTCTTGGATCCCCTACCTTTGAGATGCAACCAGAATTGATCCAAGAGGAGTCACTTCAGAGTGACACAGACTCTTCTATGGACATGAAAAAATTACTAGAAGAGCTTGAATCACTCCTTAATAAGCTAATGAAGGCTAGTTCACTGTAACCTCAACCCAATCCAATTCTTCATTCCCAACTCCCTACTTATGATCAGTGAAAATATCAAAATTAAGAAGTTGAATCAACAATGCACCATAGTGATAATTCTCTTGGGTCCTAAATCTTTGAGAACCAACAAGAAATAATCCAAGAGAATTCACTTCAAAATTTCATACAAACTCTAAAGCTCAGCAAGAAAAATACACTCCAAAGACTTCAAGAAATTAGAAGAGATATACAACAGTGGAGTTCACGTGATGCGATTTTAGAGAATAATGAAATTGAGAATGAAGAGTTGGATTGTGATAATGAGCATATGGTTCAATTTTTCGAAGAGTCGATCTTGATGACGGTCTAAAGGAATGGTCAACAGACATGGGTGTCTTTCAAATATAATGATGATGACACACTTGGTTTCAATAATGAGGAAGAGGTTAGTTTATTCGAACCTCAACCCAGTTTAGGAGTAGAATGTTAGGGAAGCAGTACCATCCTAAGTGTGTACTATATTGAATTGGAAGATGATGATTATTGGGATAGCGATCATGAATATGCAGCCCAAATTCCTATAGAATCAATCTCAAGTTTGGTCTAGGTCAATGATCAAGGGGTAAAGGAAGTGGTTGACTATAATGATTTACTCCACCCATCTGACATGACTGATTTAAATGTGGAGAATGAGCCCTTTTCAACCGACCCTTCTAACTCTTGTGAGACATGTTTAGACCACTCACCTGAATTGAATGATGATATGATTTGGGAGATAGACGAGTAGCTCGATATGACTCTAAGAATTAAAAACATTTAGTTAAGGCCACTATCTGAGTTGTCAACCCTTGACAATACAATGCCTTTACTATGTGGTACCGATAAACAGAGTTTTAACATCAATGCACCGCTTATTGATCCTCAACTTGTCTATATAGGGTAAGAGTAAGAGAGCACGCCTCCATCCACTTCCAGAGACGATGAAATCCTTAGGCAGATCATCACACACTTCAATGTAGAAAATGAGGCACTTTCAGCTGAATTTTCTAACTCTTTGGATGATTGCTTGGCACACTTTTTAGATTCGAATGATCCTATGATAAAAAAAAGTGGATGTCTCACAAGATAATACCTCGATAGTTGTCATGGACTGAGAAAAACCTTATTCTGAAGCCCCTTCTTCCCCAGATCCTAAATGTTTATCATTAAAGAAGGATGAACTAGAAATTGAACCAAAGTCTGAAACTTCGAAATGTGTTAAGACTACATCATCTGTTGAGAATTTTTCTAAATTTTATCTACTTGTAGTCTCTAATTCACCATGGAGTACTAACATTGAAACTTTTTCTATCACAGGTGAATCATATATCCTTTAGATACCTCAAGCGATTGAACGACAATTTTTTGATGACGTCCTTAAATTTCTCTAAAAATTCATGCTTCAGGGCATCCAAGCCTATTGTAAAAAGGGCTTTTAGATGATCTTGTTAAGAAACCTACTGAGAAATTTATCAAGATATTAGCTAGAGGAAGAACCTTGCATCATGACTGAGTAGTTTTTCCCCTACTTTCTTAGTTTAGGATTATTTTATTTCTTTCATATTATGTCTAGGATAGTCGACTTTATGCTGTTTTGGATAGTTTATTTTTCGTCATTCTATGATAGTCGACTTTATGCTGTTAGGATAGTTTTATTTCCATTTGTTCTAGGATAGTTTACTTTGTGTTGGTTTAACTCTTTTGTTGACCCACTTTCACGCTGAGATCTTTTTGGAAAAGCCTCTTGATTCCTTCCTCAGGTACTACATTTCCATCACTTCTCCTTTATTTTCGTTATCTCATGTACATTGCATACTTATATCTTTTACATTGAGGACAATGTAGATTTTAGGTTGGGGATGGGGGATTAGGTTACCTAATCAGTGTTTTCTCAGTCTTGAACAAAAATTGTGAAATTTTTTCTGAAAATTTTGTGAATTCGAGTGATTTTAAAGGATATTCTTGATTTAGAAGTATAAGATACTTAATGTTGGTGATTTATGACTTTTGGGTTTAGTTACTTGTTAGATTTCATAGTTAAGTTTGAATT
The DNA here is from genome assembly GCA_037074715.1 of Magnolia kwangsiensis. Classification (NCBI taxonomy): domain Eukaryota; kingdom Viridiplantae; phylum Streptophyta; class Magnoliopsida; order Magnoliales; family Magnoliaceae; genus Magnolia; species Magnolia kwangsiensis. The sequence continues at coordinate 60,314,051 of CM073583.1, read as the reverse complement.
ATTAATCCATGATTAGAAGTTTTAAACATTGATTGAGTCATGATTACGCATGTCACATCTAGCTTACACATTAAGGTGTCAGTTCGATATTAAATTATTAACTTGGTGATTAGTAAGCATGGAAGGAACCAACCTGGGGAAATTTGTCTATCATGTTCAATAAGAAAGGATACCTTTTAAAGATCTTTAAAAAGGTTGACATGAGAGAAGAATATCCTGCTAAAAAATAGTTGTCATCGAAAATGGCTACCTTTTAAAGATCTTTAAAAAGGTTGACATAATGTGAAGCCATCGATGGAAAAATCAAAAGCTAGAAGAATAAAAAGGCCAAACTATAAGGAAAGTTTCATTTTAGGTTGGTTTATCCGGAATGCTCTTTTTTGGTTATCAATGTTATCATAAAAATTGAGAATTGGACCTTTAATTATGATAAGTCGAGGTTGCACTATACACCCATGGAACTCAATGTTTAAAATTTTTCTAATTGATGGATTAATACTTTGAACTTGACCATGAAGTTTACCGTGCGCTTGAGTTAGGAGAAGGGAATGCCCAACATTGATGTATCTTGGAATTTTATTATCTAGATTGCTTTTCAAAAACCACTTGGGTTTATAAAAATTTATTCTGTGATTCTTAAAATATTTTTCACATACTTTGCTAGGGACTAGCAAAATGCTGGGTGGGGATTGTGTTGAGGGTTAAATATTACATATTAGACTCCAGTTATTACCTAGTTTTATGAACATGATAATATTTAACATTCTATTTTAATCATATTTGTGTTGTAAGGTGAATTTAAGAGCTTGGAATGAAAAGGGTATTAAAAGCTTAGATTTGATGCTCGATAATCACCATAGTAATGGACGGATCTTAGGAGACTGAGATTGAAGAATTCACACACCAAACATCTGAGAAAACCCAGTGATAGAAGATAAAGAGGCCTAAAAATCATCTTAAATGCAAGATCACATGGTTCTCACCATCTATTTGGCATGAAACTTTATATCTGGCCGGAGGATTATAAAGTAACCATACACGTAAAATTTCAGCCATTGCATCATTGTGGAAGTGGCCCAATGGAAAGATCAGCCACAAAACCACTAATTTGGGGCCCACCTGATCTCTGAATATGCCTCAATATTGGACTTAATTGCTTAAACCAAATGGGAAGGCAGATGAATGGTGTGGATTTCCAAGAATCATTCCACAGTGGACCCCACCTGGGAAGCACGTGAGCACCCTGCACGTGCTCCTGCATCACACCAAAATAGGTAGGTCAGTCAGCGCACGCTGACCTAACTCCCAACTAAGAAAAATGGAAATTTCCATTTTTTTTCCTTTCGCTGCGAAACCAGATGTCCGCATGTCCCTTGCGCATGGCTGTAGGCCACTATTAGGGCCCACGTGGACAATCCAAGCCGTCCATCATGAAGAGGGGCTTAAACCAGTCAGACCCATGTTGACCTCATACACCTATGCACGCGTATATGCCCTCTACAAATGTCACAAGAAGGCTATTCTACAACGTTCAAAACAATTGCAACGAGATTAATTCCTTGGGCCGCACTAAACTCGAGTAAAATGATCCATTCCTGACTGAAATTTTGAGAAGAATCCAAGGGACAAGTAGATTTTGCCATTATTTCTTATCATGGGCCCACCGAATACCTTAGTGCAGGTATATGCACAATGATGCACAGACATGCGTCCGAAAGTTGCCGATTTTCATGGCCGATGGTGCGACCATAGTGGTGATCAGATCCATGATTCGGACCATCCATAGGCTGTTAAAAGGGGTCCCAACCCCATCCATGAAGATATAATGGATTTTGGGATGATTAGTCGTCCCAAAACTCGTTTCAAACACGATTGTTTTCGCATTGTCGCTGCACAAGGTGCGAGAGGAGAGTGCATAACTCCTTGCTGCGTAAACTCTCCACCGACTTCAGCCCAGCTGACTGACCTACACCATACTTATAAAAGGGAGAGAGGAAGAGAAAGAGAGATCATCAGATGGGTGGAGCAAGAGAAGAGAGAGAGAGAGAGAGAGAGAGAGAGAGAGAGAGAGAGAGAGAGAGAGAGAGAATGGTGGCCGGCAACAAGAGGAGTTTTTCTTCTCTTCTTCTTTGGTTGTTTTTTTTTCCTTTGATGTTTTTTCTGAGATTTTAGCTTAATCATGATTACGATAGGCTAAACCTCTTAGCTAAAGCTAAGAGGCGAAGCATGTAGTGTGATGGGATCTTTTCTATGGCTTTGATTCATGTTTAAGTTGAAGTAGTTTTGTTTCTAGTTTGATTATAAGGAATGCTTTTAATTTTTAATGGTTCGCTGTGACTTTAATTACAATGGATCTGTGATAGCTTTGAGCATATTCTTTTCATTATAGAGATTATGAACTTGGGAACCCTGTTGTTCACCATCGTCCCCTGGGCATGGTTGGATAATGGAATCCTTCCTAACGTTCATAATTCTCTCAGATTGGTTGTAGATTGGTACATTCTATTGTTTACTTTGTCTCATAGGCATGGTTTAGTGATGGAGTCTTCTCATACCTCTCATCCATTGAGAATTAGATAAGAGGAAGTTCAGATTTGATTTTTAATGATATATTTTTGAATTGGATGAAGATAGGACTCTGATTACAGTTGTGTTTATGAATCAAACATAGATCTCCCTAATCTCTACAATGGATCCTTGGAAACCCTAGTTTCCCACCTTTGAATTTTATAAGTTTTAGTTACCTAATTTACAGTGATTTTCTTAAACTTCTCCTGATTTAGATTACATCTTCTTCTATTTTTAGTTCTAGTTACTTTTAGATTACGTACAAGGTTCAGTCCCTATGGAGTCGACCTCGGTCTTATCAAGATTATTACTACATCGCGACCCTACTCTTGGGGTTGTGGACACACACCGTCGAACAGGTGTGATGGTGGGACCCATCATGTATGTATTTATATCCACAACGTCCAGTAAGTGGGATGGTGGGACCCACCATGATGCATTGTATCCACACCGTCCAGTAGGTAGCCCACGCTGCTAGACAGCAGTAGGCTGACGCCCACTGTTGAAAATTCCTTAGGCCCATGCGATGTATGTATTTTATCTACACTATCCATCTGGTGAGGCCCATTATAATTTGTGAGGCCTATTGTATGTGTGAGGCCCTTTGTAATGTGTGAGGCCCATTGTATGTGTGAAGCCCATTGTATGTGTGAGGCCTGTTGTGTCATGCCCCAAGCTCGAAAACCAAGCTTGCAAAATTTTCGATTGACAAATTCTGTGCCGACAGCCTCCACAGTACCCCCTACCAAAAAAGGGGGCAAAGGATACAAACCATGTTAGTTTTTTGCTACGGATTTAAACCATAGCAATACTTACTATGAATTTAATCTATAGCTAAAAATGTGCCACACCATTAATACTTAACGGTGTTTTAAGGGCTCTATAGGGCCTCAAACAATATATGTGTTCTATCTAAGCCATCCATCTATTTTGAAATACAATTATAGGGAAAGAAACCAAAAATCAACTAGATTGAAGGCTAAAGTTGACCACATGGTAGGAAACATGGATATTAAATCACATGTGCTTCCTATGGTGTGGTCCACTTGGGCCTTCATTATAGTTTATTTTGGGATTATGAACTAAAATATTTTAATAAAATTAATGGACGGAATGGATTAAGCAACTACATCATGATGGGTCCCACGGAGCCCTGAGAGGACCATCCAGGGCCCTACGCCCAAAATTGGGCGCGCGTTCAAAACAGAGCCGCGCCCGAAGCTCCCCTATTTCTCTCCCTCTCACTCCATTCCTTATTAGGATCTCTCATCTTCCTCTCTCTCTCTCTCTCTCTCTCTCTCTCTCTCTCTCTCTCCATTCCCCAATCCCCTATCTCTCTATTCCCACCGTCAGTGCCCTCGTCGTCTCCCTCTCCCTCTCTCGAGGTCCCTCACCCTCACCGTCTTCCTCTCCCTCTCTCGAGGTCCCTCGCCCTCACCTTCTTCCTCTCCCTGTCTCGAGCTCCCACGCCTTCACACCTCCTTCAACAGCACTGGATCTTCAGTAGCGTTGCCTCCACCGGTTCTCCCTCGTCCTCACTCCCCCTAACATTGAGGCTTCTTCCTCTTTAAAGGTTCTCTCTCCCTTACATTTCTAAGGTTTTGTTGATTTCATATATCTTGTGTTGGGATGATTTTTTACTACATTTATTTTCGTATTGTCAAGGGTTAATGTCTTGTGTTGAGTGTAGTTGTTTATTGATTCCATATGGCTTTGCCATTTTGATTTGTTTATTTATTATTTTGCTTCTGTATTTCATCCGGTAATTACTTCTACAATGTTTGTATTACACTGTCAAGCTCACACGCCTGTAGCAGTAAAACAGATGGACAGAGTAAATGTAGAATATATACATCAAGGTGGGCCACACGGTAAGGGTTGCACCCTCTTGGGTGAGGCTGCGATGGCACCTAATCCGCTCCAGATTTTATTGGGCCATGCGGAAAAGACTCTCAATTCTACATCTATCAGTAAGATCTATGTGCTTTTACACTGGGGGGATAGTGAGCCATTCAATCTCTTATATTTCAAATCCAAAACCTCCAGATTGCATGTTTGGATGTGGGTTGATAAATATGTATATAAGGTGTGAGGATTTGGAACATGCCCATAAGCTATTCGGCAGTATGCCTGACAGGAACATTATCTCTTTAACTGCATTTTTTTATTTCTATTTTTTAAATATAATCTTCCTACTTGTGATTGGGTTTTAAGAGGTCTTAGTTTGGATATTTATGGTATTGAGGGCATTTTTTTTTCTTTTTTCCATGGGAAATTGGAGATGACCGGAGTGCCCTGAATTTGAACCATTGCTATTTTCTAATAAATTTCCACCATCTGTGTAGTTAATTGACCAAATTAGTCTAACCTTTGGTTTAATTTGAGTTATAATTCTATGCTGCATTTACAATTTATTAGATCTTGTATTTCAACCATCATATCTACTAGAATATCAAAAGTTTTCCTATAGTATCATTATAATGGTGCCAATAGTAGTGGCAGTGGTGACGGTGGTCATGAAAACACTATAATAAGGCTATGAGTGATTCACCTGCTTTCCAATGCTGAATGGAACATATTTGTATTTGATCATGTGTAGAATTTGATGCTTCATTGTCAGGATGAAAAGAACAATCCAGTAGCATGACAATATGGACCAGAAAACAAGAACATCAAACATAAAAAAGGTCATGCATAATGCTATGCAGAAGGCCTTTGTCATGGAATACCTGAAAGCACAAGGAGAGAAGGATATGAGCTAGGGATTTAGATACAGCTAGATCAGCTGCCTTTACCTTCTACATGAGAGGATCAAGAAGTTTACGCTTACTAAAGAAGTCTAAGGAATGAAGAGCTTTGTGCTATTAGGGCTGATCCAGCTGAGGAATTTGATATTGGAGCCATCCACTCAATTGCAAGGAGGTACATTCTTTGTAATGTGAGAAACCAACTTAATTTAAAGGTTGCTTGAGTTCTCAATAATTTTCAGTAACATAACTATTGTGCTTCTAAAAGAATAACAAGGAGAAAGCATGATAGAAAAGTTACCTTTTTTAATGTTATAAATTAGTCAATGGGACAATGCTTGTCTTACCATTTTGTATTGATTAGATGGTGATTTTCAATATACTGGTTTTTTCCATACAATTATCTAGTGAATGGGATGCTTACTCGAATTGAGGTATTGCATTAAATTACAACACTTCTGGCCAGGCCTCATACTAAGGTAGCCATTATGATTGTAAAAGAGAAACATTGAGTGCATGCATGTGCGCTCAGAGGTTAATCTCTCATGTTGGAAATTTGTTCACCTGATCTGTAATGTTATTTTCATTACCACTGTTCATGTGAGCTAACGTCATTTCATTTCAACTAAAACATAGTGGGTTATTTTAATTAGAAAGCATGCCCTTGTTGTGGTGAAAGATGATACAATCTACCCATTGTTTTGGCAGCATTGCAAGGTAACTTGAAGCTTTTGCAGTCTTAAACATTAACATAAGCTCATAAGCTTCTGCAGTCCATTAGGTGACTCCTGTAGAGGATGGACTACTCTCCACAACCCTTTTCTTTTTCCAAGCATATCTAATTCTACATTTAATGGATTTTGGATCAGAGATCATTCTAAAGGTTACTGAAGAATACAATGTTCAGGTAATGAATTCCTCAAAATCCTTTGTATTATTGTAGATTATCTCTTTAAAAATAAGTGTAGATTCTCTTAAAGGCTAGTTTACAAGGGGGTTGCTGCTACAATTATTGGCACCTTTCTAGGCCTAAGAGTGAGTTATCAGGTTACAGTTAGCCTTTATATAAAGAAATGAACCATATATTGGTCTCAGATTTTTGAGAACAAAAATTGGGCATTTAAACCATAGTAGTAGAAGTCCCTAACAAGGCTGCCACATTCATAACTTGGCAGGCATATCTATTTAATGGCTACTAGGAAGATATTGGGACCATTAAGTCCTTTTTTATGCTAACTTGGCTCTCACAGATTAGGTAAACCAATTTTTTGATGTGAATGTGTTGTCGAAACAAATTGCAATTATTTGTACTAATAAACTGAAATGACCAATCCTTGCTTCTAAATATACACTTCAAGTCATGATGTATTGTTTGGGTGTTGATTGTGTCAGAAAAATAAATTCAAAACATTCACTTATGTTTTCTTAAATTGAAAATTTAGTTGCATAAGCAGGCAATATAAGTACCTTTTCTGGAAAGAAAATATGGATATATAATAATCATAGGACTCAAGAAAATGGTTAGTAATAAAATTTCTATTTTCTTGATATTATTTTATTTTCATGTGTTGATGAAGGAATGGGTATTGTATGTTGGAACAAAAGGTTGCTGATAACAGGTATCTCTAGAGCTATTCCATGCATTTCCATTTCATCTTCTTTTCCTTCTATCATTTTAACTCTCTCACATTAGTTTTCTTTAGGTCAGAATTTTGGTTGGGGGCATAGTTAGTATCAGATGTATAATATGGGGTAGAGTTACTGTTTCATGTGGTGGGTTGCAAATCCAACAGAATTACAGCCGTACACAAGAAAACTCTTATGTGTTTTTTTTCCCTCCATTCATTGTTACTTCTGTTTTACTAATATTCTTCATTAGAACTTGTGGCTTTCCATTTCATCATCATCACCAGGTTTAGTTTAATCCACTGATGAATCTAAAACTAATCATCATCATCATCATTGGGTTCAGCTTAATCTACTGACAGATTTTTTTTTAAAGCTACCACCTTGGAAATTTTGGTCCATTCCATCCTTGATTTATGAAAGCTACCAACTTCATGAGAAGAGTATAATTAGTTTTGTTTATTTTTATTTTTATTTTTATTTTTTGCATTAACTTGATTTATGTGTAGACCAGGTACCTAGTTCTAATGGAGAAACTAGGTGCAAGGATGGGCTTTCACCAGACAATGTACATGAGACATACATGAACTCAAATTAAAACCGGATTGAATTGTGTGACCCACTGTCTTGAAGTCATTCTCCCAAAATCAGATTGGTTGAGCAATCATGACCTTTGATTTGTAGACACATGTTTCTTGAAATACATAGAGAACAGATTGAAAAATGCTCGGTATCTGCGTTAGAATGTTCACATGAACTCTTGAAACAAGAAGGAAGCAGCTGCATGCAATTCTATTCATGTGTGGAGCCTTGAGCCTTGGGGCTTTTTTAGTGGGGTACACTGGACTTAGATTGAAAAAATAGAGAAAAAAAAAACCTTTAAAATCACATTTAAGATGGCCCTCATTAGCTAAGATTCTTTGACATTAACAGGGCTTGTGTAGGAGAACTACATCTCACATGGAGAAACAGGTACTAAAAAGTAGACTGAACAAGTAATGACTTTTGCAGTCACCTTTTCTAATTTTCCAGCTACCTTACTATTGGCATCTACCAGAAAATCATTGTTCACTTTTTGTCATAGCTAGACTAGAAGAAAAACTGTTGGACATGATATGAACTGCGTATCCCTTTCTTTCTTTTTCTTTTTTTATATGCTTTTATATGACAGGAAATATCTGTATTTGGTAGATAATATGCTATGCCAATTTGTTGATCTCATGTTCTGCACCCATATGGATTAAATCAACTATTTGACTTTGAAATAAACAAGGTATATACTCCCATATGGATGCTTTTGCCATGCTTTCTAGATCATATTGTCTACACTGGAATCTTGCACAGAAGGAAGGGAAAAAAACTTTTTTCTCAATTGCGAGACCTGTCTCTTACTTTAGAGGTGTTATATGATGCTTGATTGGGAGAAACAATATGGATTTGTTTGACCCATAATTAGCAGTGGTAGGTCCACATTATGTAGCTTAGAGGAGTATTGGGTCCTATATACATCTGATTTTATCATTTTTGAAGTGTTTTTATTATTTCTTAATACAAATGATTTAGCGCATATGTGAAATATTTCAGATTGTTGGTGCATCTGAACATACTATACGTGTAAAACTCACATTCTCACAAGAATCATATGGTATGACCGAGATTCCAACCTATGAATTTGAAAGAAAATGTATGAGCTGCAAACATCCATAGCACATCTTATTTATTTTTCTATTTAGTGTAAACATTGGCTTGATTCGTTGATTTTATTTATTTATTTATTTATTTTATAAATGTCTCTTTTGGAGGAAATGCATTCCAACAGGAAACCAATTCCAAGTATTTACATGGGCCCAAATGCAAGAATTTGCATCTACTTATGGTTTTCATTTTCATAGTGGATATTTTCGAGACACCCAAACCACTTTTTATGAATTGAAGTGGCTAGGATATTTCTGTCTATTGGTGAATCTCTATGATTTTAGATGATTCCATGGTTGATTCTGGCTTGGGCATATTCTTCTGGAATGAAAATTGACATGTTTGATCAATGGCTATTTTGTCTTTGCAGGAACTAACATCTCAATCTCAGTGACTCAACTTGTTGTAGGAACTGTTTGCCGATACTTGTTGGGCAGCCCATGTTGATTCTAGGAGTTGTGGAGGCCACTATTATAATGTACTCTTATTTCTACAATTTTTACTAAGGAAGAGAACAGGTCTGTAATTTATATTTCATTACATTTGGTTAGTGCCCTTTTATTGTTCTTCAGTGCACACTCAGTGTCTACCATTGCTTTCTTCCCATGCAACATCATCATTTACAACAGTACGACTGCAACAGTATGACTGCCAGAAGTAGAGGCTCTCCTGAAATGGAAAGCTAGCCTCTTTCCATCACAAGCTCTCTACTCATGGTCACTTCCTGCTACTAATGCTACCACCAACACAATCTCTCCATGCAAATGGATTGGGATCTCATGCATCAGCCTTAAAAGTGTGAGAGAGATAAGCCTACCGAGTGCGGGTTTGCAAGGTAAGCTTGATAACTTGAGCTCCTATCATTTACAAACCTCGTACATCTCAATCTCAGTGGCAACACTCTCACTAGAACCATCCCAGCCCATTATTGCCACTCTTCACAAACTTATGTCCCTTAGTCTGTCTGAAAATAAAATAAGTGGATCAATACCTATGGAAATAGGGAATCTTGTGAATTTGAATGAGCTAGACTTGTCCATTAACCACCTAGATCGTTGCATCCCTTCCACTTTAGGGAACTTGTCATAGCTTTCCATCTTGCTCCTGTACCAAAATCGAATCTTTGGCTCCATTCCTCCACAAATTGGGAATCTACAAGATCTAGTTAAGTTGTTGTTGTTCCAGAACAATTTGACTGGTCCAATTCCTCCTGCTTTGGGTAATTTGACCATGCTCAAAATTTTGTATTTTTCCAATCAACAATGTTGTTGTAGACATTTTTAAAACCATACATATCTGCATTTATTTTTATTTTTATTTTTATTTTTATTTTTTATCTTGGTATGTTCACAGGTATTATTTTGGTTAACTTCATTATGGCTTACATTACTGAACATGAAATGCAAATTTATTGACCAGAACCAAAGGCTTCTGCGTCCACTTCTTTTTTTAGTACATTGGCATATATGATGTGTTACCCATACAAGCTTTGGTTCCATTCCAAAAGATCGGTTATTGAATGGTCCTTAGGCATGCTGATTGATGTAAATTTAGCCCATTTTTTCAGACTAATGCAGCACAGAAATTTAGAAACAGTGACTTTTGAGCTATGGACATGCTTCATGGCAGGACACTAGATGAATGGATGAAAGATCCTGCTAAAATCACTCATGCAGCAGGCCCCAGGTGGATGATCCTGTCTGGTAAGATAGATTAAATGTCACTACACCAATATCACAAAATTGGAATGGATATATTTTTGGTTTAAGAATGGTTGCTAAAATTACTCTTCCCTTTTTGTGTGTTTTTTGGTTGGATGCATTTATGCCTCTAGCTACAGTGAGAATGTTTGCTCAAGATGTCCTGATCATAGTTTTAAAATCCAGCGGGTTGACTCGAAACTGTGGGCTTTGTAACTGTGGGCTGGGGTGTATGTTGGGTTTAAAGTTTAGAAGCTTTCTTCAAGTGACAATGATGACCTTTGCACAATATTTGTAGATTTTGGAGATCTTCTGCTTTGTGATGGATACCCCAGGGCCTTTCACCAGGGTAAATTCTTTTCCCTCATGTTAATGATTGCTTACCTTTCTATCTTGAATGCTAGTCATCAAATTCTTTCTCATTTATTTTTGGTTGTATAAACTGGTAAGAGCTTATTTGTTAAATGAGGGATAATGTAGAATTGTTTCTATTTATAGATTGGTGAACCTAGAAGTTTAAGAATTAGATATGTTGATGTCATGTTGATGATACAAAAATCTAATTAGCTGTAATCCATCCAGATCAATATATGTTTTATTTCCCTATTCTAGAGTTAGAAACTGAAAAATAAAATTAACAGACGAAACACTGTTAAATTGTAATTGATATTTGAGTTTCATAGAATTCGAATAGATAACCATGATTTAAAATTTAAAATGCTTTACCATATTATTTATTTATGCCGGAGCTATCCAGATGCTGAGTGGGAGTCCTTGGAAGATGGGAACCGCTGTTATGACCATGATGAAGCCGTCCATTTCCTATGGACAACAATATGGGTGAACTGGCCATTTGGACAGTCTCGTGTTTATGTATTATCTCAAAATTGATAGAGCAGATCCAACTATGCATCGAAGCTATCCGAATGTTGAGCGGGGTCCCTAGAAGGTGGGAACCGCTGATATTTATTTTTTCCCTTCATCATTGTCTGTGTGATCTTGTGAAAAGATTGGATGATAAATAAACATCACTACAGGCTCGAACTCGAACACGAACCCTAAACCTAAACCTAAACCTATTCTCAAATCCCTAAACCTAAAACGATAACCCACAACCTAAACTTAAACGTAAACCTAATTCTATAACCTATAACCTATAACCTATTCTTAAATTCCTAAACCTAATCCTATAACCTTAACCTTAACCTAAACCTAAACTCGAACCGAATTCCTAAACATAAAACCTAGAACCTAAACCTAAGCCTAAACCTAAACCTAAACCCAAACCTATAACCTACCTATAACCTACACCTAAACCTATAACCTATAACCTTAACCTAAAGTTAAACCTATAAACTAAACCTATAACCTATAACTTAAACCTAAACCTATTCTCAAATCCCTAAATCTATAACCTAAACCTGTAGCCTATAACCTAAACCTAAACCTAAACCTATAACCTATAACCTCAATCTAAACCTATAAACTAAACCTAAACCTAAACCTAAACCCAAACCTTAACTTATAACCTATAACCCACCTATAACCTACACCTAAAACTAAACCTATAACTAAACCTATAACCTATAAACTAAACCTATAACCTATAACCTAAGCCTAAGCCTAAGCCTAAACTTAAACCTATTCTCAAATTCCTAAACCTCTAGCCTATAACCTAAACCTAATCCTATAACCTATAACCTATAACCTATAACCTAATCTCAAATCCCTAAACCTAAACATATAACCTTAACCTTAACCTAAACCTAAACCCAAACACGAACCGAACCCGAATTCCTAAACCTATAACCTATAACATCAATCTAAACATATAACCTAAACCTATAACCCAAACCTAAACCTAAACCCAAACCTATAACCTATAACCTATAACCTATAACCTACCTATAACCTACACCTAAACCTAAACCTATAACCTATAACTTATAAACTAAACCTATAACCTATAACCTAAACCTAAAATTAAACCTAAACTTATTCTCAAATCCCTAAACCTAAACCTAAACCTGAACCTAAACCTATAACCTATAACCTCTATCTAAACCTATAACCTAAACCTAAACCTAAACCTAAACCTAATCCTAAACCTAATCCTATAACCTATAACCTATTCTCAAATCCCTAAACCTAAACCTATAACCTTAACCTTAACCTTAACCTAAACCTAAACCTGAACCCGAACCTGTATTCTTAAACCTATAATCTATAACCTCAATCTAAACCTATAACCTAAACCTAAACATAAACCTAAACCCAAACCTATAACCTATAACCTACAAGCTACCTATAACCTACACCTAAAACTATAACCTATAACCTTAACCTAAACCTATAACCTATAAACTAAACCTAAACCTAAACCTAAACATGTAACCTATAAGTTAAACCTAAACCTAAACCTATAACCTATAACCTATTCTCAAATCCCTGAACCTAAACCTATATCCTAAACCTTAACCTAAACCCAAACTCGAACCCGAATGCCTAAACCTATAGCCTATAACCTAATCCTAAACCTAAACCTATAACCTGATATATATATATATATATATATATATATATATATATATATATATATATATATATATAAAATCTATATGAGAAATATTTTGGCCTAATCTTTCTATCCTCTTTTTCTTATTCATGTCTTTCTCCTTTACTATGTAATGTTTCTACAAGTATGTTCTATTTTTTTAGTTATATATGTAATAGCTTATTGAGGACATGCAGAAGGCAAAGGAAGAGATGGAAAAATTAAAAGGGTAGGCATAAGCCAACAAGGATCACATGTTACATGTGGTTTGGATTTTTTACTTGGATTTATTATCTGATACTCTTAACTTTTTAAATATTTTATGATATATTTTTTTAACAATATAAAGAAATAGCACAAGTGAATGAAGTTGCTTGAAGTATTGTTTATTTAGAAATGTGAATGTGGGATGCATTGTATGATTTGATTGCTATTTCTAATAAATGCATCATTTTTTTCCTGATTGCATTTTATGTACTATTCCTATTAGGATTAAGTTTAGATGAGTTATCAATCACAGCAGGTTCTTGCAATGGAAACAGGCACCATTATTATAATGTTTTAAATTTTTCAAAAAATAGCTACGGATTTTAGCCATAGTTATTAATAACTACAACATATTGCTACGGATTTCATTCTACTTCTAGCTATAGATATTATCCGTAGCTGTAGGTACATTTCACTACAGAAATTATAGCTACTGCTTTTTTCCATAGCTAGTGATATTTATTGCTACTAATGTGAACTGTAGCCGTAGGTATGTTTCGTTACAGATATTATAGCTACAGCCTTTGTCTGTAGCTATTGATATCTATTATTACAGATTCAATCTGTAGGCGTAGCTACATTTCGCTACAGAAATTAAAGCTACAGCTTTTGTCCATAGCGAATGACCTCTATTGCTACAAATTGAATCCATAGCCATCAGTTTTTGGACCTTTAGCTACACCACCAATAACTACGGACATGCTACAAACTAGATCCTTATCAAAAGTCCTTTAGCTCTGATTTTTATCTGTAGCCTTTGCCCATTTTTCTTATAGTACATTCTCGGCTTCTGGCACCCATATACTATGTTCTGATCTAGGGATCCTAAAAGAAGGATTTTCAACATGAATTTGTTTCATAATAAGCATAACCATAAGCATAACCCACAAACAATAACAAGTGCACAATCACAAAATCCACTATGATAAAAAAAAACTTTAAGTACAATGCATAAGGGAAATACAATATCAATATCAAATCTCCAAAAGATAGCTGCACACTCCAATCTCAATGTTGTTACGGCATCCTACTGTCACCTGCACGCAAAGATCATGCATAAACTTATAGAAGCTTAGAGGGTGGTGTAAGTGTGTGCGCAAGGTAAGTGCCAAGTATGTAATATCAAAGTAATGTGGAAACATGCTGGTAAGTCCATAAATGCTATCAGCCATACCAAGGCTATGCAATGCAAGGCATGAATCTGTCGGCCATACCAAGCCTATGCGATGCAGGGCCTACATGGTCAATGTCGTATGCGAGATGCAACTCAAGCATACCAATCCTCATCTAAGTCTACATTAATATAGCTCATCTCTGGATATCACTGGGGTCTAGTACATTTCACACCGGCTACCGCCTCCCTAGCCATGCAACCAAGTGAGTGGAAGAGACCGCACTACCTGCCTAATAGTAGTCAACAAATATATATATCTGGTTTGTCGATAGCGGACTCATTTATGAGTCGATTAAACTCAACCTAGCTTACAGCCCCCTCACCTGGGTGGATAAGGCCACACCCCCTTCAAACTGATCATGACACAGTGGGAGATGAGGCTTACTGACATACAGCCCTCGTGTGCTCATGTATCTACTCGGTCTCGACGTTGGAGCATCCTCCTGGTACCATAAAGGTTCTAGGACTTTAACCCAAGGACATCCCTAGTGCTCACAATGCTAGAACCAAGTATTTTTAGTATTCAATCCTTACATCCACGTTATGCCTGTGGAGGTCACAACCCTGAGATCATTAGGGCATACAGTAATCATGTCACACACAATGCAAGATGCATGTGTCACACTATTCAGTCATGCATCAATCCTTCACGTACCACGCACTCATGTGGGACAACTCCGTCTATCAGGGAGTCCCATAAACAATCTGCCCAATGACATATGCTATGATCAATCACTCCTCATATTAAGCATACATATGATGCGCATGAGCATAATTCATGAATTTATACGAAGCATGTTATATAATGATGATGTACTCTCCTCATAATAAGGATGGCCCTAGATGTCCTACTCATATCAAGTATGGACATAAGAACAAGGGATGGGCTTCCTCATTCATTCATCATATCATGAATTAGGCTTCCCCATGGAGTTTCAGTAAGCACTCAAGGTGGGCTTCAAGGTTTGATAGTACTACTAACATCAATGGGGCCTCAACGGTTTGGGTTAGCCCACTAAGAGGAGATGAGAATGAGCCTGACAACGAGCCTTATGGAGGATTACAATGTGGACATTTAACCATCAATGCTCTTACAATGTGGACATTTAACCATTATTACTCCCAAGGTGTGGCCCATTATAACCTATCCTATAATGGGGTCCATGGTCCTTATACTAACTAGGAAAATGGATGGATATCATGAACATCATCACATACACATGGTGGAAGTAAAAAATCACAATTAGGCCTCACACAAGGGCCTCACATACATCACATTGGGCCTCATCACATGGGCCTCACATACATCATATTGGGGCTCACACAAGGGCCTCATGTACATCATAATGAGCCTCACACAAGGCCCTCACATACATCACAATGGGCCTCACATAAGGGCCTCACATACATCATTTAGGCCTCATTACATGGGCCTTACATACATCATATTAGGCCTCATCACATGGTCCTCACTTACATCATATTGGGCCTCACACAAGGGCCTCATGTACATCACAATGGGCCTCACATAAGGGCCTCACGTACATCACAATGGGCCTCACATAAGGGCCTCGCATACATCATATTGGCCCTCATCACATGGGCCCCACATACATCATATTGGGCCTCACATACATCATATTGGGCCTCATATACATCACATTGGGCCTCATCATACGGTCCTCACATACATCATATTGGGCCTCATTACATGGGCCTCACATAGATCACATTTGGCCTCAAGAAACAGCCCATGATCTAGGCACAATGGGAGGATGGTGTGTGTAAAACATACATCATAGTGGGCCTTATGGGGCAGCCCATGATTTAGTAAAAATGGATGGGCAACATGTGTAACATATACATCAAGGTGGGCTTCACGGACCAGCCCTATAGTCCTAAAAAACCAAATGGACAGTGTGTTTATAACAAACACGAAGGTGGGCTTGAACAGTGCCAATGAGCCCTTACAAAATGGATAGTGAGGATGGAATACATGCAGTAGAGTGGGCCCTGCACATCTAGCAGGTGGGCCTGCACTGAAAGTGCCCTAGTTTGTCAATTAGCGTGATCGTTGAGTCAACTAGATGGAAGAGCCCCACAGGAAGACTGATCAAGCGTCTTCCTCAACTGGATGTGTGCTAGAACTCGCCACAAGTAAATCTTAGCCTCACATCCAATGTCCCAAAACACCATGTAATTAAACTCCTTAAAATTGGATAGATCACCCTAAGTAATTATGGTTAGAAAACTTTTTCTCAAACTCAGAAAAATCTCTAAGTTTTCTATCTTTATGGATTTATCGATAAGTGGTTCGATAAAATCGAACACTACTGTCGATGTCCTCATAGCTCACTCGATATTATCGGAATGAGGACATAAGTTGTCCAGCAACCACAAAAATATCTGGACAGAATTATTGATGTATTGATAGAGGATTTGATATCATCGAAATTTGTATCAGGAGTCCATCGAGTGGACTCGATAAAATTGACATCAAGTCTATTGTGTCCAAAGTTCTGCTAAGGCAAATCATGTGATCTTCGACATATCAAAGTTCTCGATATCCTTGAAATTCAAATCTTGATGATATCGAAAGCCTTTCAATGATATTGGATTAGGATACTTTTATTTCCAACAAGTTTTTCAGGATTATTTTTCTCGGATCGAGGGTCACTCGATAAAATCAATATTCAAATATCGATCATATCGAGGCATGATCGATTTCATCAAAGATGGACAAAAACTGTCCAGCAAGCTTATAGAAAAATTCCTTAGAATTATCGATGAATCGACACTGCCCTCGAACCATCGATATTCAAATTCTGATAATCCTAAAAATCCTCAAAGGCAAGCCTCTCACATTTTCAACTGTCGTGGAATTGAACCCGGTGTTGATGAAATCGGAGTTTAAAATCCAATGACATCGATGCATGTTTGATTTCCTCAACCAGCTGGCAAAAGGTTTCAAAAGTGTTTGACATTTGAGTTCGTGTCATCGAGCGGCCAGTCAATGCTATCGAGAGTATACGCTCAATGATATTGACCCTGCTCGATGATATTGAACTCTGTAAAAAATGTGACCATTTTATATCCATTAGAACCTTTTGCTTATTTAGTGAGAGCTTGTCCTTGGTTGTTGGTAGAGAAAATAGAGAGTGCTTTTATGTGTTTAACCCTAGATCATATACCCTAAGCCTTTTCTCTCATGAAAGTTCATCCTCCAATCCACCCTCATCATTGACATTTAATAGAGTGGATTGGGGAATGAACATCCTCATTCAAGGATCCGGTAACTACCACCTTAATGGCAAATCATTAAGCTGGGATGCCTTGAATGCTTAAATGGTTGGAATCGCTCTATCTCCCTTATAGGAAAATATTTAATAGAGTAGGATTCCATTATAACCTTAACCCAACCAGTCACCATGTATTGGTACATCTTCTGAGTTGTGGTTCAAGGAAGTAGAAGATTCTTCGTCATCCAAGGAGGAGATCTTTGACAACGTGCTGAATGGGGCTTATCTACTTATCTGTAAATCATTAGTCCAGAGGACCCTTGTGATCATTCCTTTGTAAGATTAGGTCTAAGGTGTTTCTCACCCTTTGCAAGCCCTCGTAGGAGGCCTCTGACAGGAGTGTACGTGGGGGTGCTTTGAGAGGACCCTTACTCTGTGGAGAGTATAAAATAGTTAGAGGTGAACCTATTGTGAAACCTCCGTTAGGTTCCTTGTGTGGATCCTTGGCCAGTGGGGCCTAAAATTTGGGTGTTATGTGTTGACCCTTGCTTATGGGAGCATAAATGTGTCATGCAAACACATTGTGTCAGCCTAAGTGTAGGTTGTACTGGTTGGTGGTGAACATGATTTAAAACCTCTGGTTTGAGGTGAACCTGTTGTGAAACCTCCTTAGTGAGATCCGGTACACTCAAGGGTTGAGTGCATTTGCTGGAAGTGGAGTAGATAAGTAGTTGAACCACTATAAAAATGACTGTGTTTGAGATTGCTATTGTCTTCCATTACTTATGTGATTTCCTTAAATACTTTCATGCTTGATTATCTGAGATCATGCCTCACACACAGTCATATCCATCATAAACTAATTTGGCTATTGTTTATCTCGTAAATAGTTTTACGATTGGATCCTCTACCTAGCTTGGAAGCCACTAGAGTTACTCTTCAGTAATCCTAATGCATGCTTGCTTTTAGGATTATAGGGATAGGATTTTAAATTGGTATAAAATATTAAAAAGTCCTATTTCACCCCCCTCTAGGACATATTTGCATATCCTACTTCAACTAAAGCTGTCATTACCGTAATTTCATGCACATTCCAGATGGCCCCGCACATGCAGCAGGTGGGCTTGCACCTCCAAATGGGCCCTACAAGATGAACAACATGGATGTACAACACATACATCATGGTGGATCCCACCGACCAGGGATTGGACAGCGACGATATATAACACAATCATCAAGTGGGTCGCACAGTCTAGGGATGGACGGTGCAGATACAACACATACCTCAAGGTGGGCCCCATCCCCACACGTGCAGCACGTGTGGGGTGGGTCCCACATCAAGTAAATGCACGGATGGCGTGGCTATATAATACATACATTGAGGTGGGTCCTACCACCCAGCAGGCTGGATGGTGTGGATATACACATATACATTGCGGTAGGCTCCACTGTCCATGGCTGGATGGTGGATGGGATGGTTGAAATGCATACATCTGGTGGGTTCACACATGTGGCCCACCAGCTTGTATCAAGCTGATATTTGTGTTTTCACTTCTTCCAGGCTTGTTGGACGTCCAGTGGATGGATGACCTGGATGAAACACATCATCCAAGCGGCCTCACGTCCAGGCCTTGGACGGATGACCTGGATAATACCCTTGCACTGGTGGGTCCCACATGTCATGGCCCACTAGAGTTTGGATCAAGGTGGTATTTGTATTTTTTCTTCTTCTAGCCTGGCTTGAAAAAGGCAGCAAGGTGGGTTCTGTTAACTGGACATCCAGAAAATTTTGGACAGCCTGGATTTGTTGATCACGTCAAGTGGGCCACATACATCATCATCACCATATAAAGAGAGAGAGAGAGAGAGAGAGAGAGAGAGAGAGAGAGAGAGAGAGAGAGAGAGAGAGAGAGAGATGTGTGATGGAGGTGCTCCACCACTATGGGTCCCTCAATACATGCATCTACATACATCATATATTTATAGATCAAGATGGGTCCCATCCATGTGTGGGCCCTCAAATTAATAAATCAAGGTGGGGATGCCATATCCACCACAAATCAAGGGTCTAGATGACCCATCAATAGTATAGATTCAAATAAAATAACATGATGGAGTCCATGGAGAATGACCCCATCATGGCTTATGCATGCAACAAGGATGGGTCATTGGCCACATCCAAGGGGTCAAGTAGGATCTCCACCATTGATTGGTGGGTCCTACATGCCCCTAAGTAAGAAAATATGAATTTTAAAGAAGAAATACAAGATCTATTCCTAAGAATGACAGCCACCTCAAGTCTCCTCCTTCTTCTTCCACCAATAGGTTTTAGTGCTCCAAAAAGGAAGATTTTAATGGTTGAGATGGGGTTGGGATGGTTAGATTAGGAGGAATGAGCTTGGGATGTAGCTGGATTTTTGGGAGTCCATGGCTTCTCTCTTGCTAGGGGAGATGAGAAATGAGGGAGAAAGGGAGGGAGGGAGAGAGAGAGAGAGAGAGAGAGAGAGAGAGAGAGAGAGAGAGAGAGAGAGAGAGATAGAGAGGCTTATAATGATTGGTATGTAAGGTTATGATTAGTTTGTGTAAGAGGCATGCATGGGCTAGCAATTATTGTTTTGTAAGAAGCATGGGCTATGGCTAAGGTAGGGTGATGTCATGCTAGCCTAGCTTGCCTAGGGTGATGTCACCACCATTATTGCTTTATAGGGAAATGCACTAGGACACCTCGGGTCCCACAATCATGCGATCAACGGCCGGGATAATGTGCGGGTCGAATCTCTCAATCTAAGCGTCGCATTGATGCACGAGATGCGGCGTTGGAACCGCGGCGATGATGTAGTTGTAATGGCATATGTCTTGGGTTGAATCGGCTTGGGTTTGCAGGCTGCGACTTAAGGTTGCGCGTAAAAGATATTATAAGTCGCAGGTCACCAAAATTTGACTCGGAGGACTGTGGGATCCTACGAAATGGAATGATACTAGGACACAAGCCTGACAGTTCTCTCCTCCTAATAAAAATTATTCTCGAAATTTACACTATCATGCATAATAAATAAGGGAAGAGGAAGCATGGCATCGCATACATAGATATATCAATCAATACAATACAAAGCATAATCAATCCACAAAAAGATGGGGACAACGATCTCTAATTTCAGCCTCGCGCTCCTATGACACCTCCTCGACACTATGGTGACCCCACTTCACTTTCACCAAAGGAATGACCTTGGTTCGGATGACTTGATACTTCCAATCAAGGATGCGAACTGGTTGCTCAATGTAGGAAGCATCCTCACGGACCTCAAGTGGCTGCCAATCAATCTCAAGAATAATGTCTGATCCACACTTCCGCAGCATAGAAACATGAAAAATGTTGTGGATGCCCGACAACCCTGATGGTAAGGCAAGCCTATAGTCCACGACACCAACACCCCTAGTGATTTCAAAAGGTTCAATAAACTCTGGGCGAGCTTACCCTTCACTCCAAATCAAACCATGCCCTTCATGGGCGAGACCTTGAGATACACTCTGTCCCTTACTGTGAACTCTAAGGGACGATGCCCACGATCAGTAAAACTCTTCTGCCAGCTTAGAGCTGTGTGCATCCTCTGCTTGATGATATCAATAACCTTTGACGTTTACTGCACAAGCTTGGGGCTTAGGAGACGGTGCTCTCTAACCTCGGCCCAATAGCTAGGAGATCGACATGGTCTGCCCCACAAGGCCTCAAAATGAGCCATACCAATAATCGCCTAATAGTTGTTATTATATGTAAACTTAGCTAGGCACAAATGCTCATTCTAGCTTGTTTAAAACCCCAAGTGTAGGGTCCTGATGTAGTAATAATCTTTGTAAGACCGAGGTCGATCTACAGGGAATGAACTTGTGTGTCTTCTAAAAGAATCAAGAACTAGAACTAGAAGAAGATATAAACCTAAATCTGGAAATATAGAAAGTAATTCTGAGAGATATAATGAAAAACTTAAGAAATTCAAAGGTGGGAAACTAGGGTTTCCAAGGATCCACTTCTAGGTTCTCAGGATGCTACCTTGCTTGATTCAAGGATGAAGAGATTTGTCAGATCTCTGAACTTCTCATGGATCTAATCTCAATGGATGAGAGTTGTGAGGATCTGGAAGTGATTCCATCACCTAACCATGCCCAGGAGACAAGTCAAACAATAAGATCTACCAATCACACAACCAATCATAAGAGAATTGTGAAGGTTAGGAGGGATTCTATCATCCTACCATGCCCAAGGGATGATGGTAAACAACAGGATCTCATAATTTCACAATCTCAATTTAAGAAAAGAAGACATCTCAAGCTATCACAGATCTATTGTAATTTGTCACAACAAACCATTAAAAACTAAAAATATTCCTTCATAATCAAACTACAATCCAAGAGAGTTCAATATAACATGAATCAAAACAAAGAAAACATCTCAATCAAACTACAAGCTTCACCTCTTAGCCCTAGCTAAGAGGTTTACCTAACCATAGACATGATTGAACTAAGAACTTAAACTACTAAGGAAAGGGAAGAAAAACTCTTGGCGATGGCTTCTCCATGCTTTTGCTCCACTCCTTAAACCCTAGAAGATGCGTAGGGATGTCCTAAGTACTCATATTTATAGTTGTGCATCACCTCCTTTTGCACCTAGCTAAAAAATTTCAGAAATCGCCTCAAATTTATACAGTTCGTGCAAAATCTACGTAACCCTCAACTAGTTGTGGACCATCCTCGACTGGTCAAGGGCCATCTTTGTCTGGTCATGGACCACCCGCGACTGGTTGAAGATCGTGTGAATTTAAAATCTGATATTGTTGGAGTTCGAGTCGAAGTTTCCTCGACTACTCGAGCAAGAACCAAGACTAGTCCTGCGAAAGTTAGGACAATTCTTGTAGGAGTCAGGACTATTCCTACAGGAGCCAGGACTAGTCCTACGAAAGTCAGGACTAGTCGAGGAGTAGCTAGGACTAGTCGAGGATCACAGAAATTTACTTCAAAACTTAAATTCTCTTTATTCTTGACTTGGTTTTCTTGGATCTTTGGCATGTAAATTCTTAATTCTTGGTTGTCTAAGATCCAATCCTTGGCTTGGTGATTCTTGAGCATTAAATCCATACTTTTAGCATCCTTTTCAATCCAAGCTCTTAAATCTACCATGCAACACAAACATGATTAAAATAGAACATTAAGCATTATCATGTTTATAAAATCAAGTAATAAATGGGGGTCTAATATGCAATATTTAAGTCTTAAAACACCCCCCAACTAGTATTTTGTTAGTCTCGAGTAAAACTTGCGAAAGATATTTCAAAAAATTAATATATAATTTCCATAAGCTCAAGCAGTATAAAGTCAATCCATTTCATAAAAATCTAGGATACATTAATATTGAGCAACATTCCCTCCTAAATTTTAGCACGTGATAAATCTCATAATCAAGTTCAAAGCGTTAATCCTCCAATTAGAACAGTTCTAAACATTGAGTTCCATGGGTGTAGAGTGAAACCTACACTTATGACAATTAAAGGTCCAATTCTCAATTTCCATGACAACATTAATAATTGAAAGATCATTTAGGATAACCTAAACCAAAACATGCCTTACAGTTCAACATTTTTCTTCTTCCAGCTCTTGATTTTTCCATCAATGGGTTTCACACTAGGTCAACATTTTTAAAGATCTTTAATAGGTAGCTGTTTTTGATGACAATTGTTTTTTTAGCTGGGTATTTTTTATTTTATTTTTTCAATTCTTCTCGTTTGAACATGGTTGACAAATTCCCCAGGTTGGTTCCTTCCATGATTAATAATCACCAAGTTAACAATTCAATATCAAATTGACACCTTAATATGTAAGCTAGATGTGACATGTGAAACCATGACTCAATCAATGTTTAAAACTTTTAATCATGGATTAGTAATTCAAACTTAACTATGAAATCTAACAAGTAACTGAATCCAAGAGGCATAAGTCACCAACCTTAAGTATCTTATACTTCTAAATCATGGATGAACTTCAAAATCACTTGAATTTACAAAATTTTAAGAAATATTTTTACAATTTTTTCTTAAAGACTAAGAAAACACTGATTATTTTTCCTAATCCATACCCCCAACCTAAAATCTACATTATCCTTAATGTGAAAGATATAAGCACGTAATGCACATGAGGCAACGAAAGTAAAGGAGAAGTGATGGAAAGGTAGTACCCAAAGAAGGAATTTTAAGGTGTTTCCAATGATCTCAGTGTAAAAAAATGGGTTAACACAAAAGACTCAAACTGATGATAAGAAAACTATCATAAAACAGCTGAAAGCGAACTATCCAAAATTTCATGAAAGTAGTAAACTACTATTAAACTAGGAAAGCAAGGGAAAAGCTACTCAATCATGCCACAAGGTTCCTTCTCTACCCAATATCTTGTAAAATTCTCAGTAAGTTTCTCAACAAGATCATCCAAAAGCCCTTTTTACAATAGCCTTGGATATCCTGGAGCATGAATGTCTAGAAAAATTTATGGACCTCAAAATCATGTTTGTAATTGGAATTTAGAGGTTTCCAGAGAATATATGATTCACCTATAGAAGATAATTTCTCAATATTAGTGGACTGCGGTGAATGAGAGACCATAAACAATTGAATAACAAAAGGGTTGTTCACTGTGGTCTCGTTAAAATCTGAAGTTGTAGGCTCCGATTTAGAATCTATCTCCTCTACCTGTAATGGTAAAATTTTAGTGCTAATGGAAGGAGTGGCATTAACTTCCTGGCTAATATGGTCGTGTGAATCAGCTGATTGCGCCAAGCAAACATCTAAAGATTCAGGAGTTTCAGTTAAAAGAGACTCATTATCTTCAAATGTATTGCAACACCCTGAAAATCGGGGGTCGTGTATAAACTCAACTCCCGAGTTCCAGACCGTCACTTATGCAACAGAAATGATTATGATTCAATGTTGTCTGATTTAGAGCATTCACATGAGTAAAAGTATACCAAAACTGCAATTCATACTTCAGATCCAGTGATAAAAGCAAGTGGAAGACTAAACAATATATATATCACTGTATGGAAAAATAAAGTAAATCTCATCTGTCTCTAAAGTATGACTACATCTCTGAGTCTCATATAATATACATGAACAAAATAAGTATCCAAAATGGTCTTACTGAAATCCCATCGATCCAGGTCGCCTACACGAAGCCATCGTGATACTGCATGTACGAGAACTCGTCCTGGTCCTCGTCAAAGTCTAGCTCCACCTCCTGGATCTCAGCCTCACCTGCATCTAAAACAGGGTCTGGTGGGTGTTGCAAACACCATCCCATAACGTGGGAGTGAGTGATCAACTCAGTGGAATCATAGAGCAAAGATTAGCATGTTCACAATTCAATCATGCGATAATAGTAAAGCAGTAAATCAGACAATCCTAATACTGTTGTTAATGCAAGATGACATGACGTGATGTATACCCTCACCGACGATCTCCCTCATACGACAACATCTTACGACCGCGGCATGCCACACTCCCTAGAGTGCTCCACATCTTCCAGGCACATGCAATGCCATGGTGATATGATTTCCAAGTTGTTATTAGTCCATTCAAACAGCAGGATTGAGAAACTAAGGTACTTCCCTTGTATCAATCCCAACACAGATCCTGTCTAGGGTCGTCACTCCTAGTAATCTCATACGATTTATATTTCGTAGGTCACTGCAAGGGCTACCAGGGCTGTTGCTCGCACTCGTTGCACCGCTCCCCCATCACCTTATCAATACAGGCCTACAGTACTCTACTGCAACGGAAGGGTCGTCGCCTCCCGTGGACTCAGAATACGCTCGCGGTCACTACAAAGGACTCGTCGCCTGATCAGTGTAGGCCGACAGCTAGAATATAGTGTCTCATACCACCATAATCTGCTCACGAGTCTAGGTGCTCACTGGTCACTACGGTGAGGTTTGTGGCCCCAGCGTAAGCCGACAGCTCGACCACGGTGTCCCATACCACCATGCCCGGCTCATGAGTCTTCGTGGATCAAGGTACCATGGTTAACAGGGTTTACAATGGTAAGTTCAGTACCCTAGGTTCAAGCAGTTATAACTCATACAAGGTGAACATACATCGGCCAGTCGGGTTGCTTGACGGGCTCGACTAGCGCGATCGCATCTCAAGTCGAACGACATGAAGTGCGTAAAACACTTCACGTGGCCTAACCACTGCCGCCAACTCTAAACACGAATCGCGTTCATCGACGCGTCGTTCGTGGCTATGACTAGTCAGCCACGAATTCGCTCGGTTACCGACTGCCTGGACTAAGTCTAGTCCCAAACACTTATGGAATCGCATCAACAATATATGTAAAAGTATTGGAATTGAAATACAATCATATGAGCATGTTAACACATGTTATAACATTCAACTTAAGCAAATCCTCAAGCACATATATTCCATGCACGTAATGAAATCATGCATTTAGTCAACATGTAGAAAATCATTTAGGTCAGCATATTAATAGAGAAATCCATCTCAAACTAATTCATAACATCATTTAGTTCAATACATACTAATACAAACATTTATACAAACACATACAGTACACACTTAAGTCTACATATAGCATGTCGACCCGAAGTGTGCAATTAGGCGAATCTCTTCGCCAAACTAATTATGCACGTATTCCTAACTTCTTAATGCGATAACAAACCATGTCAATCACATCAACAAAATATGAATGTAAACAGTGCTTCCTACAAATGACTAAAATGCCCTAAATCTCATATTCTTCGTTAATTTACGAAACGGGAAATGGAGAGCATTTTGTACATGTCAAACGACGATACCGTCAAGAATCTACTATTAAACGACATTCAAAGCGTTGGGAACCGTCAATCAAAGCGTCTAAAATCCTCACCTTATGTCTTGTAGACTCGTGAATTGAAGCGGAGCGTATACGCTTCGTCTACGGCGAATAAGGAACCTAATACACGAGATCCATAAGCTACATCGCTATGGAAACAAAGAAAACTCAAATCAACAACTATTTAGGGTATTTGCTTACCTAGAATCGCGGTGAAATCGTCGGGAAAACGGTAGAGGTGTGTTGCTTGAGCACGTGCAACACGTAGCACAAGTGGCAGGAAGAACTCTCCCACTCTCTCACAATCTCTCACCTTTTTCTCTCTCCCAAGTTAGGGTTTCTCTCAAATTCGGATGAGAGAGAGGAGTGAGGGTTTCAACCCCTTTTATAGCCTAAAACATACCCAAAATAGGCTTGGGAACAATGTTTACTTGGTGCCTAACCAAATCGGGGCCGTTTCGGTCTAAAAGAGCATTTCTGATGGTCTCCTAGCCAAATGCGGTCGGACTTAAGCTCATGCATACTAGATCTAGCACACATCCAGTTTTCAGACCGGTGGGGTTCCCAGATCGCACGTGGCGGTCCAGTTTCAGTTTAACGGTCACCGCACCAAGATCAGGCCTATAAGTCTCGTGATATGTAATGGAAATTTTTCCTGATCTAAGGGTGTAATTTGGCTGTATTCTGACTGTCAGAACGCTTAATACTGATGCGTCAAATTTGTGTGCCAGATTTGAATTTCAAATTCCAATTCTAACCCTATTCTCACTCTCTTCACTCCAGGCTCAATGAAATAGCCTATGAACGTCAGTTGGACTTGATTTTCGAAACGATTGCCAAGCCCAGCTAAGTGGTCATAACGGTCTAAGATCGTAGGTATCTGACTTACGACGCGCGGTCTAGATCCAATACAAAGTTTCAAGGAGGTCCCGAGAACAAACCGGTTTAGAGTTTGATCCGAGGCTTTAGAGCATTATAGCACCCTTGGTTCCACTCGCTTTGGGCCTTGTAGAACGTATTTAAAGTGATCAGGGACCATTTCCCAGCTATTCTAACGTTGCACTAGCTAACCTAGTCATATTTTCTAAAGGAATGGATTCTACGCAAATTTCGGGTCGAGTTGGTACTCAGGCCCAAGTATGAATTTTTCACGGGCGTTACAATCTACCCCCTTTAACAAATAATTTCATCCTCAAAATTTTGTACCTTTTCATACTCCTCGAGAAGCTGTGGGTAGTTCTTTCTGATCTCAGCTTCTGTCTCCCAGGTAGCCTCCTCCTCAGAGTGATGCGTCCATAATACCTTCACAAGGGGAATCACCTTGCTACGCAGTACCTGCTCCTTCCTGTCTAGGATACGTGTCGGTCACAGGATATATGTAATGTCCTCTCCTAACTGCACCTGCTCCCATCTGATGATATGGGAAGGATCAACAACGTACTTCTTCAGCATAGAAACATGAAATACGTTGTGAACGCTCGCGAGAGGCGTTGGTAAAGCCAATCGGTAAGCCACCGCTCCCACATGATCTAGGATCTGGAACGGACCAATGAATCGCGGTGCCAGCTTCCCCTTCTTCCCGAACCGAAGGACTCCCTTCATAGGGGAAACTCGCAAAAACACATGATCCCCAACTGTGAACTCTAGTGGCCTCCGTCTCGTATCGGCGTAGCTCTTCTGTCTGCTCTGCACTATAAGGAGCCGACGTCGAATAATATCAATCTTCTCTGACGTCGCCTGCACTAACTCTGGGCCAATCAAGCTACACTCACCGACCTCTAACCAGCAATACGGTGCCCGACATGGTCGCCCATACAGCGCCTCATAAGGTGTCATACTGATACTCGCCTGAAAACTATTGTTGTACGCAAACTCCGCATATGTAAGACAATCATCCCAACTGTCCTTGAAGTCCAATGCGCAAGCTCGCAACATGTCTTCCAAGATCTGGTTCACCCACTCTGTTTGTCCGTCTGTCTGTGGGTGGAAGGTAGTACTGAACTTCAACTTCACACCCATAGCCTCCTGAATGCGAGTCCAGAAAATAGAAGTGAACCGCGTGTCTCTGTCCGACACAATCTCCAACGGAACTCCATGCAGACGCACAATCTCCCTGATATACAATCTAGCCAGCTCGTCTGCAGAGTTCGTAACTCTGATCGGTAGGAAGTGCGTCGACTTCGTCAATCGGTCGACGATCACCCAAATGGAATCATGTCCCTTCCTCGTCTTCGGGAACCCAGAAATGAAGTCCATGGAAATGAAATCCCACTTCCACTCTGCAATCGGCATAGGCTGCAAAAGTCCAGGTGGTCGGCGATGCTCTGCCTTCACCTGCTGACAAGTGAGACAACGGGACACGAACTCAGCTACGTGGGTCTTCGTACCTTCCCACCAATACGTCCTCTTCACATCACGATACATCTTTGTGCTGCCTGGATGCATCGCGAGTCGAGTACAATGCGCAGCCTAGAGAATCTCTCGTCTCAAGTCAGGGACATCTGGGACGCATAGGCGGCCATGGTAACGTAAGCCCCCATCCATACCAACTCGCCAGTCGGCGTCAGCATCATCACTGGCCTGCTCTCGAAGCTCAGTAAGATGAGCATCGTCCCTCTGCGCCTCGATGACTCGGTCATCGATCTGAGATCGCACCTGTACATGTGCGATGAACTCAAACGGCTCCTCTATGGTGAGTTTCTGCTCAAAGTCTCGCAAAAACTCAACCATATCCCACTCGACAACCATCAGCGGAGCCGCAAACTCTATCGCCTTCTTGCGGCTCAACGCATCAGCCACAAGGTTCGCCTTCCCAGGATGGTAAGAGACTTCAAACTTGAAGTCCTTCAACGTCTCCATCCATCGCCGCTGCCTCATATTCAAGTCTCGCTGCGTGAATATGTACTTGAGGCTCTTGTGGTTGCAAAAGAGCTCGAACTCCTCTCCGTAGAGGTAATGTCTCCAGAGTCTCAGTGCGAATATAACGGCTGCCACCTCTAAGTCGTGTGTAGGGTAATTCTCCTCGTTCTTCCTTAATTGTCTTGAGGCATACGAAATTACCCTGTCCCTCTACATAAGGACACAACCCAGACCAACGCTAGACGCGTCAGTGTATATAGTGTATTTAACCCCTTGCTCTGGCAATACTAGTACAGGGGCCGACGTAAGTCTGTCCTTCAGCTCCTGAAAAGCTGACTCCGCCTTGTCATTCCAGGCGAACTTCATGTCCTTCCGTGTCAACTGAGATAAGGGTCTCACGATCTTCGAGAAGTCCTGTATGAAGCACCGATAGTAGCCAGCGAGACCCAAGAAGCTCCTCACCTCAGTGACAAAACCAGGCTGCTCCCAGTCCTGCACCGCAGCTACCTTAGACAGGTCAACTGCCATGCCATCCTTGGACACCACGTGTCCCAGAAACTTCACCTCCTGCTTCCAGAAGTCGCACTTCTTGTACTGTGCGAACAACTGATGCTGTCTGAGGGTATCCAGGACCAAACGTAAGTGCTCCTCATGCTCCTCTCGACTCCTAGAGTACACCAAAATGTCGTCAATGAAGACAACGACGAATCGATAGAGGAAAGGTCGAAATACCCGGTTCATCAGATCCATGAACACGGCCGGTGCGTTCGTGAGTCCGAACGACATCACGAGGAACTCATAGTGGCCAAAACTAGTCCTGAATGCTGTCTTTTGCACGTCCTCATCCCTGACGAGCAACTGATGATAACCTGAGTGAAGATCAATCTTCGAGAAGTACTGCGCTCCTCTCAGCTGATCAAACAAGTCAACGATCCTGGGTAAAGGGTACTCGTTCTTCACCGTGAGCTAGTTCAGCCTGCGATATCAATACACAGTCGCATCGAACCGTCCTTCTTCCTCACGAATAGGACCGGTGCTCCCCAGGGAGACACACTAGGCCGTATAAGGCCAAGCTCTAGTAGGCCATCAATCTGCGTCCTCAACTCCTCCATCTCACATGGTGCCATGCGATACGTCGGCAGTGAGACGGGCGTAGAACTAGGAACCAAATCGATAGTGAAATCGATCTCTCGTCGAGGCGGCAAACCAGGGATCTTCCCGAACAGATCCCCGAACTCGAAAACGACTGACACATGCTCTAGTACCTGGGCACCAGCGTCGCGCAATAAAGTGACGTAACTAAGTATGCGGAAAGGAAGATTTATCCGCACTGAAAACGTGAAAGGCGTGCCCTCAGTCTCGTACACCGTCACCATGCGAGTCTCGCAGTCAATCTCGGCCCTCGCTGCAGTCAACCAATCCATGCCAAGAATGAAGTCGAGATAAACGAGCGAGGGATCGACGACAAGATCAAGAGTCATCGTCCTGCCTCCCAGATCAACTAAACAACCCTCACACATCTGGGTAACATCTGAATAATCCCCATGAGCTGCAAAGACTCGTACGCTATCCATAGTGATAGTCTGTAACCCAAGACGCCTGACTACGGCACGCGATATCAAAGAAATCGTGGAACCAGTGTCCACCATCACAAGAATGGGAGTACCTCCAATATGGGTCGTGACCTCGAAGGCTGAATGCTGAAGAGTCGGTGTCGCAGCTTCCTCAGCTGTCAATGCATGAACCCGAGCCTGCTGTGGCCGGTTCGGCCGCTGTGTCAAGGGCCGTGGAGGCTGTCTGATCTGCGATACCATAGGTCTGAATGTAGGATGCGCAGGAGCTGACCGTATAGGAGGTGCTGATAACGCCTGTGGACGTGCACGGTCGATCTTCTGCGGCGGCGAGAACCCACTGTCCCGCATCCTAGAAAAGCAGCTCTGCGCCAAGTGGCCTGACCTCCCACAGTATGTGCATGATAAATCAGGGCGCCGAAACAGTGGTACAGGCGTTGTAGTCCTAGCAGGAGGATCAATACGAGGCCTCTTGCCCGCGAGAGGCCTGTCTGGCAAGTATGGTCGTGGCCTACAAGCAACAGGGCCACGAGATCACGTAAGTCGATCCACGTCCTGCTCTGCCCGCATGGAGATGTGAATCAACTCCGCATAAGAGGGAATGCTAACATAGCACATCTTCGACCGAATATCCGGTCGCAAACCCTCTAAAAAGCGTCGTATGTGCATCTGCTCATCAGCCAAAATCGTCGGGACGTATCTGCCCAACTCTGTAAACCGATGCTCATACTCTGTAACTGTCATGGCTGCCTGTCTGAGGCGGAGAAACTCATTCTCCCTATCGTGCCTGTAAGTCTGGGAATAATACTTCTCATGGAAGCGAAACTCAAACACTGCCCACGTCCATATATAGTCGGCGGCAACGGTCCGCAGTACGCTATCCCACCACATGTTGGCCTCTCTCTCAAACAGGAATGTAGCCAGCTCTACCTGCTCAGCCTCAGTGCAATGTAACATCCGTAAAATCTTCGACACACGGTCGAGCCAGTACTCAGCCTTCTCGGGTCTGTGAGAACCCGTGAAAGTAGGAGGCCGCAAGTGCTAAAATCGCTCTGATAGGCCCCGTGTATCGGCGAGATTCCCCGCAGGGTAAGCAGGCGGCGCAGGATGAGCCGTGCCCTCATCCTGGGCGTATGTATAAGCATCCTCAACTGGATGCGCAGGTGGTGCAGGTGGAGTAGATGGAGCAGCACCCCCACCTTGGGCTAATGTCCCCACGATGGTAGTCAGAAGCTACTGCTGCTGCAGCATCATAGCCATCATCTGATCGAATCTGTCAGGAGGTGGAGCAGACTGTGGCAGATGCTGTGTGGAAGTAGATGAGCGATGAGGCTCTCGGACTGACGGCGTAAATGGCGGTGTTCCATCTGTAGGACCAGCTGCAGGCTGAGACGATCGAACAGTCTCAGGAATCGGGCCCACAGCAGGGTCCGTATGGGTGCCAGACTGTGAAGGAGTCTGATCCATATGCTCAGTCAGTGCAAGATGAGCCGTGCTCCGCGTAACCTTAGGTGGCATTCCCTATATTCAAAATAGGGTGCAACCTTGTCAGTCTTAATAGCACAATTACACCGAAATCATTTACACAAGGAGTCAAAGGCATTCCATGCATTTCATTTAATCAAAATTGTCACAATACAAGGGATATATCCTTACAAGCATCACGACGAGAAATACATGGGAACTAAGATAGTTAAAATTGCAACAGCAACATAAGCAAAGCACTAGCCCTAACAGGCTTACACTCATAAAGCAGGAAATGACTAACTACTGACAACTATATCAAAGGTCGCATCGCTAATCTGAGTCTGGGGACGGAGGAGGTGCACCCTTATCCTGCAAGCAACACAGGATCGCCTTCAAGGTGCGAGTCACCTTGCCTAATTTCTTCTTTGTAATGGCCTTGGCATCCTCGACTTCAGCGCGAAGTTCTTGAACTTTCCTTCGCAAAGCGGTCTGACTCTCCTCCATTCGAGCAATGCGATCGTCGATAGTAGCCTGCGCAGAAGGAGGAGGGCTCTCATCTGTATCCTGAGCCTCCCCTTCTGCCTCTTCCTGAGCTTCTTCCTGAACCTCTGCTCCAGGTTCTTCTTTGCTTTGATCTTCCTCCTCATCAAAGTCATCTTCACTGTCCTCCTCGAGCTGATTTTCACGGTACTGCGACCCAATCTTCATCTTGACCATAGTCGACTCATCAATGGTATGAATCAAAACTGGCAATTCTGGCCCAAGTCTGTAGGCAAACTCAAGCGCAATCTTGTAAATCAGTCAGCCAAAAGGAAGCGATTCGGATGTTCTTCTTGACCTGGCTATGAGGATTATTTGTCGTAAGATGAAAGTAGCCATGCATACGTTCTCTCCCTGGGCCACCAGATATAGAAAATCAACCATAAGGCGTGTACATTCAATGCGATTCATCGACCTGGGATAAACATTGAACGTGCAGATATGGTGCAGCAGACGCAAATCATCAGACATATACGTCGCCTTAAGGCTATTATTAGGCTGCCATGGAACCAACTTACCGCACAGAAACCTGGTGCGGTGATCTCGTTCACGTCTAGTCCTCAGGTTCTTCTCACTAGGATGAACATCACCAAGAGGCACGTTCAGAAGTCGCGCAATCAGTCGCACATCAATCGTAGCCATCCGATCTCTACCAAAAGGGATTTTAAACATCAATGGCTCCAAGGTAGGATTCTGGATACTAGCGTAGAAGGCACGAACAGTGCTCACATTAGCACGAGCACGAGCTTCAAAGATCGGACCCCAATGCGCAGCTTCAATGCGTTCGAACAACAGATATTCGCCGAATAGTCGTCCATCTACGTCCGCCTCAAACAACACTTTTCGATCAGTGTATTGGCCGTGAGGCATCTCCGATAGAATTGCTCCCCCAAGGTGTGCATGGGGATCCAAATCCCGCTTTGTACGGCACTCCAGGACTGCAGCTGGACCTGTGGCGGCGCTTGAACTTGCGGCACCACCCTGCGTTCTTCTCGTTTGAGAAGGGCGGCTTGGCCCAGCTTCGTCTATTGCGGTTTTTCTTTTACCCATCAAAGATATGATGGATGAGAGTGATAAAAGGCCTAAAATGGCTTCCACGAAGGCCATGGAAAACGGTGAAAATGCTGAGAAGTGGCTATCCAATATAGAAAAAGGAAATCTAGGCATTATAGAGGGATGCTTCAAGCTTCCCAAGAGTGTATTTGCAAGGAGAAATGCAAATGAAAAAGTGGAATGGAGCACCTCACGATTTCAGCTCAATTTGGGGGTTTTTGGAGCTCTAAATGATGAAATTTTTAAGAGGAAGGGCTGCAAACTCAAAGGAAGTGATGGATGATGGTCGGTTTTGGCCAAGGAGGGATCTAAGGATGATTTGGAATTTCAGATTTTGGAGGTGGTTGCTGAAAATCGAAAATAGGGCTAAGGGGAGGGCTGTTTATGAAGGAGGGGTGTGTTTTAGGGGTTTTTGTGGGACGGGAGCTATATGGGGATGATGCACGTGCCATTTAAGGGCGTGCGCCCAAAAATCATAGCAAAGGGGCCCACCTGTACGGCGATGCATCTGGCAGGTGGGGCCAGGTGGGTTTGGTCCCCCTTGGTCAAAGGACCCCAAATATGTATGGTCCACCCCCTGGTTCATTGTATTTTGACCTATATGAGCCCAAACATGTGTTCGGGGCTTTTCGGGACCACTCCGTAATCTCGAATACCAAACCCTATAATGCAGCATATGAATTTAGGGTAGAAGGAGCTAGTACATCCATATAGATCCTTAATTGCTAAAGAAAGTGAAGTTAGAATGGCCTTATGTCTATTTTTCATGAAATTTTACTATTCACTGTACAATTTTATGAAAGTACTAATTTATATTATTTTCACATTAGGTTTGATGCCTAACATGAAATGGATAAGAAAGAAATGAAGATCGGAGTGTTTAGAGGAGGAATTTTGAAGATTTTTGGTGAAACAGGGTTTTTTAAGCCCTGACGATTGATTACAGGAGTTGTGGTCATCCCACGGCCCAAGAATTTACCTTTACGGGTTTAAAATTATTCATAGGACGTCTCAACCCGACTTCCTACGGCTTAGAAGCTATTCGGGTTGCTTTATGCGACCCGAGATACGTTACAGACTCGATCGTGCGATCGATCCGAATAGACTTCGCCTAATGGCGAATCTACGGTCCTAGAAATGTTTCTAGACCCTTCTCTCACCCACCTAAGTCAAAGGAAATGACAACGTACGTCGCGATACCATAACCCAGGCCCAGTATACTCTTATTCATGCTCTGATACCAACTTGTAATACCCTGAAAATCGGGGGTCGTATATAAACTCAACTCCCGAGTTCCAGACCGTCACTTATGCAACAGAAATGATTATGATTCAATGTTGTCTGATTTAGAGCATTCACATGAGTAAAAGTATACCAAAACTGCAATTCATACTTCAGATCCAGTGATAAAAGCAAGCGGAAGACTAAACAATATATATATCACTGTATGGAAAAATAAAGTAAATCTCATCTATCTCCAAAGTATGACTACATCTCTGAGTCTCATATAATATACATGAACAAAATAAATATCCAAAATGGTCCCACTGAAATCCCATCGATCCAGGTCGCCTACGCGAAGCCATCGTGATACTGCATGTACGAGAACTCGTCCTGGTCCTCGTCAAAGTCTGGCTCCACCTCCTGGATCTCAGCCTCACCTGCATCTACAACAGGGTCTGGTGGGTGTTGCAAACACCATCCCGTAACGTGGGAGTGAGTGATCAACTCAGTGAAATCATAGAGCAAAGATTAGCATGTTCATAATTCAATCATGCGATAATAGTAAAGCAGTAAATCAGACAATCCTAATACTGTTGTTAATGCAAGATGACATGACGTGATGTATGCCCTCACCGACGATCTCCCTCATACGGAAACATCTTACGACCGCGGCATGCCACACTCCCTAGAGTGCTCCACATCTTCCAGGCACATGCAATGCCATGGTGATATGATTTCCAAGTTGTTATTAGTCCATTCAAACAGCAGGATTGGGAAACTAAGGTACTTCCCTTGTATCAATCCCAACACAGATCCTGTCTAGGGTCATCACTCCTAGTAATCTCATACGATGTATATTTCGTAGGTCACTGCAAAGGCTTCCAGGGCTGTTACTCGCACTCGTTGCACCGCTCCCCCATCACCTTATCAATACAGGCCTACAGTACTCTACTGCAACGGAAGGGTCGTCGCCTCCCGTGGACTCAGAATACGCTCGCGGTCACTACAAAGGACTCGTCGCCTGATCAGTGTAGGCCGACAGCTAGAATATAGTGTCTCATACCACCATAATCTGCTCACGAGTCTAGGTGCTCACTGGTCACTACGCGGAGGTTTGTGGCCCCATCGTAGGCCGACAGCTCGACCACAGTGTCCCATACCACCATGCCCGGCTCATGAGTCTTCGTGGATCAAGGTACCATGGTTAACAGGGTTTACAATGGTAAGTTCAGTACCCTAGGTTCAAGCAGTTATGACTCATACAAGGTGAACATACATCGGCCAGTCGGGTTGCTTGACGGGCTCGACTAGCGCGATCGCATCTCAAGTCGAACGACATGAAGTGCGTAAAACACTTCACGTGGCCTAACCACTGCCGCCAACTCTAAACACGAATAACGTTCATCGACGCGTCGTTCGTGGTTATGACCAGTCAGCCACGAATTCGCTCGGTTACCGACTGCCTGGACTAAGTCTAGTCCCAAACACTTATGGAATCGCATCAACAATATATGTAAAAGTATTGGAATTGAAATACAATCATATGAGCATGTTAACACATGTTATAACATTCAACTTAAGCAAATCCTCAAGCACATATATTCCATGCACGTAATGAAATCATGCATTTAGTCAACATGTAGAAAATCATTTAGGTCAGCATATTAATAGAGAAATCCATCTCAAACTAATTCATAACATCATTTAGTTCAATACATACTAATACAAACATTTATACAAACACATACAGTACACACTTAAGTCTACATATAGCATGTCGACCCGAAGTGTGCAATTAGACGAATCTCTTCGCCAAACTAATTATGCACGTATTCCTAACTTCCTAATGCGACAACAAACCATGTCAATCACATCAGCAAAATATGAATGTAAACAGTACTTCCTACAAATGACTAAAATGCCCTAAATCTCATATTCTTCGTTAATTTACGAAACGGGAAACGGAGAGCATTTTGTACATGTCAAACGGCGATACCGTCAAGAATCTACTATTAAACGACATTGAAAGCATTGGGAACCGTCAATCAAAGTGTCTTGTAGACTCGTGAATTGAAGCAGAGCGTATACGCTTCGTTTACGACGAATAAGGAACCTAATACACGAGATCCATAAGCTACATCGCTATGGAAACAAAGAAAACTCAAATCAGCAACTATTTAGGGTATTTTCTTACCTAGAATTGGGGTGAAATCGCCGGGAAAACGGTAGAGGTGTGTTGCTTGAACACGTGCAACACGTAGCACAAGTGGCAGGAAGAACTCTCCCACTCTCTCACAATCTCTCACCTTTTTCTCTCTCCCAAGTTAGGGTTTCTCTCAAATTCGGATGGGAGAGAGGAGTGAGGGTTTCAACCCCTTTTATAGCCTAAAACATGCCCAAAATAGGCTTGGGAACAATGTTTACTTGGTGCCTAACCAAATCGGGGCCGTTTCGGTCTAAAAGAGCATTTCTGATGGTCTCCTAGCCAAATGCGGTCGGACTTAAGCTCATACATACTGGATCTAGCACACATCCAGTTTTCGGACTGGTGGGGTTCCCAGATCGCACGTGGCGGTCCAGTTTCAGTTTAACGGTCACCGCACCAAGATCAGGCCTATAAGTCTCGTGATATGTAATAGAAATTTTTCCTGATCCAAGGGTGTAATTTGGCTGTATTCTGATGGTCAGAACGCTTAATACTGATGCGTCAAATTTGTGTGCCAGATTTGAATTTCAAATTCCAATTCTAACCCTATTCTCACTCTCTTCATTCTAGGCTCAATGAAATAGCCTCTGAACGTCAGTTGGAATTGATTTTTGAAACGATTGCCAAGCCCAGCTAAGTGGTCATAACGGTCTAAGATGGTAGGTATCTGACTTACGACGCGCGGTCTAGATCTAATACAAAGTTTCAAGGAGGTCCCGAGAACAAACCGGTTTAGAGTTTGATCCGAGGCTTTAGAACATTATAGCACCCTTGGTTCCACTCGCTTTGGGCCTTGTAGAACGTATTTAAAGTGATCAGGGACCATTTCCCAGCTATTCTAACGTTGCACTAGCTAACCTAGTCATATTTTCTAAAGGAATGGATTCTACGCAAATTTCGGGTCGAGTTGGTACTCGGGCCTAAGTATGGATTTTTCACGGGCGTTACATGTATCTATCAAATTCATCTCATGGGTCATGTCCTCAGCCTCTTGTGGCTTGTGCAAATGAAACACATTGAATTCTACCGTCATATTCCTGAAAGATATTTTCATTACTCCATTCCTACAATTTATGATGGTATTGGTAGTGGCCAGGAATGGCCGACCTAATATGATCAAAGTTTAAGTGCCCATATTTGAACTTGAGTGTGTGTCCAAGACGATGAAATCTACTGGGTAGTAGAATGTATCGACCTAGACCAACACATCTTATATCTTACCTCTCGGTATTCTAGTCAAGCAATCGACTAGCTATAATGTTATTTTTGTAGGTTGCAAATCACCGACGCCTAACAATTCATATACCGAGTATGGTATCAGATTAACACTTGCCCCAAGGTCTAAAAGTGCATTATCAACCTTGAAGTTTCTGATCACACATGAGATCATAGGACTTCCAAGATCCTTATATTTTGGATAAGTGTTTTGATTGATTATGGCACTCACCTGATCAGTCAAAAATGCTTCTTTGTGTACGTTTAGCTTCCACTTTACCGCACACAGATCTTTTAGGAATTTGGCGTAAAATGAAAACTATTTAATTTCATCCAATAAGGAGGTATTGGTCTTGACTTGTTGAAAAATGTCTAGAATATTTTGACTCTCATTCAGCCTTTTTGATGTGATGAGACATTGGGGAAATGGGGCCACGAGTTTATATCCGTGCATTGGTTTTTTGTCATATGGAGCATTGCGAGATTCACCACCATCTTTTGAATTTTTGGATTCCTTGGGTTTCTCAACCTTCCTTGGAATCTCTTTGTCTATTTCATTTCCATTTTTTAAGGTGGCAATGGTATTAACATGTTCCAGATGCTGAGTTGAAGAGTTGAGATCACATATCTCACATTGTCTTGTTGGGGTAGGTTGCGGTTGGGCCAAAATGATCCCAATCTCCCTAACATTCAGTTGTGTCTCAAGTCTTGCAACCTAAGTTTTAAGCTAATTCATAGCCTACAATTACTCTTGCCTAAATGCATCTAATGTATCTTCAAGTGTTCTCCTTAGTGGAAGTCCACTAAATGGCTCTTGTGGATAATTAGTTACATTTGTAGTTGGTTCATTTCCCCAATTAATGTTCCATTCATTGGGAATGTGCGTGTCAAAATTTGGTGCATTAAGTGGTCGTTGATACACGTTTGTAACTTCGGCTTGAACGTGAAACATCTCTTGAAAAGCTGGGATTGTAAAATAATCTTTGATTGGGTGTACCTCACTCTCACAAATTCCACAAACGGATTCGATGACTGCTTTGGGTTGAGTTGATTCCTTCCTAGATTCCAAGTCTTCAATTTTTCATACGAGAATTGCCAACTGTACATTAATATCATCCTCCTTGGGTACTTGTAATCCCATCTCTCTTTGCATTTCCTTGGGAGTACTAGCTTAGTTTGATGTGTCCCATGATTGAGCATTTTCAGCTAGCATGTCAAACTAATACCATGCATTTTTGGGTTTCTTATCCATGAACTCGCCATTACACATCATCTATATGAATTGGCGCATGTTTAGACTGAGTTCGTCATAAAAAAGATCAATCGTCTGCCAAGTTCCATAACCATGGTGTGGGCAGGCGAGAAGTGAGTCCTTGAACCGTTCCCAACATTCGAAGAAAGTCTCATTATTTTTTGGGGACAAGTTCATTTTTTCCCGTCTAAGAGCATTTGTTTTATGAGCCAAGAAGAACTTTTTAAGGATCTCTTGGCTCATCTTTGCCTGTGTGCCAATGGATCTAGGCCTTAATGAATGAAACTATGATTTAGCCTTTTCTTTTAGAGAGAATGGAAATAATTTAAGGCTAATTGTATTAGAAGGAACATCGTTAAAATGTATGGTTGTAACAATCTCTTCGAATTCTTTAATGTGCATATATAGATTTTCTGAATCAAGTCCATAGAACTTAGGAAGTAATTGGATTATCTCAAGTTTGAAGTTCACGTTTCTTGTATTGATTGGAAGAATTATGCAGGAAGGTGAAATTATTCTCACTAGTTGTAAATAATCTCGTAAAGTTCGAACCAAGGGAACTCTATGCACTTCATTCTCATCATGCACCGTCCTAATAGGTATTGTGTGATGCATAGGGCCTTCATCAATCCGATATTATTGAGCCATGCTCTCAGATGATATTTCAAAATTTTGTGAGGATTTTCTAACTTGTCAATCAATTTTTTTAACCAAAACTCCTTTTCTCAAAGATCTCAGAGTATAGTTCCTTACTAGCGAGGGCATGAACCACACCAAATTTTATTTTTATTTTTTAATTCCTACAAGAAGTATAGAAAAGTAAGGAGAGGGAAGAAATTAGAAAAAAAGTTACCGGATTGGAGAGTTCTATGTTAGGATCCTACAAAACAGAAATTGGAAAATGAATTAGTTTCTTAAAAAAAAAAAAAGAATGAAAGAAAAGAAAGAAACCTAGTTTCAAAAAAAAAAAGAAAAGAAAAGAAAGAAAGTTCCTAAAAACAAAAAATAAAAAGTTTCTAAACCTAGAATTAGAAGGTAAGTTAGTTTCTACAATAATTTGGAAAAACCTAATTAAAAAACAAAAACCTTTATCTTAAACTAACTCCAAAACTAGCTAATCTCAAAAAAACACAATCGTCAGACCCTGACAACAGTGCTGAAAACTTGTTCACAATCCCAAGTGTAGGCTTGCGATGTAATAATAATCTCAGTAAGATCGAAGTCGAATCCACAAGGAATGAGCTTGTGTGTCTTCTGAAAGAAACTAAAACTATAACTAGAAGAAGATGTAAACCTAAATGTGGAATTATAGAGAGTAATTGTGAGAGATATAATGAATAACTTAAGAAATTCAAAGGTGAGAAACTAGGGTTTCAAAGGATCCACTTGTAGGTTCTCAGGATGCTACCTTACTTAATTCAAGGATGAAGAGATTTGTCAGATCTCTGAACTTCTCATGGATCTAATCATCAATGGATGAGAGTTGTGAGGATTTGGAAGTGATTCCATCACCTAATAATGCTCAGAAGACAAGGTAAACAACAAGATCTACCAATCACACAACTAATCATAAGAGAATTATGAAGGTTATGAGGGATTCCATCATCCTACCATGCCCGAGGGACGATGGTGAACAACAGGATCTCTTAATTACACAATATCAATTTAAGAAAAGGTGATATCTCAAGCGATTGTAGATCTATTGTAATTTGTCACAACAAACCATTAAAAACTAAAAATATTCCTTCATAATTAAACTAGAATCCAAGAGAGTTCAATAAAACATGAATCAAAAATAAAGAAAATATCCTAATCACACTACAAGCTTCATCTCTTAGCCCTAACTATATGGTTTAGCCAACCAAAGACATGATTGAACTAAGAACTCTTACGAAAAGCATAAAAATGACAAGGAAAGGGAAGAAAAACTCTTGGCGATGGCTTCTCCATGCTTTTACCCCACTCCTCAAACCCTAGAAGATGCCTAGGTATGCCCTAGGCACTCCTACTTATAGTTGTGCATCACCTACTTTCGCACCGAGTTGAAAATTTTCAGAAATCGCCTCAAATTTACGTAGTCCGTGTAAAATATGCGTAACCCTCGACTAGTTGAGGGTCACCTTCGACTGGTCGTGGACCACCCTCAACTGGTCGAAGATCGTGTAAATTTAGAATCTGAAGTTGTTGAACTTCGAGTCAAAGTTTCTTCGACTAAATGAGTAGGAGCCTCAACTAATCCTACTGGAGCTAGGACTAGTCATACGAAAGTCAGGACTAGTCGAGCAGTAGCCAAGACTAGTCAAGGATCATAGAAATTTACTTCAAAACTTCAATTTTCTTCATTCTTGACTTGGTTTTCTTGGATCTTTGTCATATGAATTCTTCATTCTTGGTTGTCTAAGATCCAATCCTTGGCTTGGTGATTCTTGAGCGTTAAATCCATGCTTTTAGCATCCTTTTTATTCCAAGCTCTTAAATTCACCTTGCAACACAAACACGGCTAAAATAGATCACTAAACATTATTATGTTCGTAAAATCAAGTAATAAATGGGGTATAATATACAATATTTGAGTCTTAACACTCCCCCTAACTATTGTTTTGGTAGTTATAAGCAAAACATGTGAAAGATATTTCAAAAAATTACTATATAATTTTCATAAGCTCAAGTGGTTCTAAAGACAATCCATTTCATAAAAATCTAGGATACAATAATATTGAGTAGCATTCCCTCCTAAATTCTATCACACGGTAAATCTCATAGTCAAGTTCAAAGCATTAATCCTCCAATTAGAACATTCTAAACATTGATTTCCATGGGTGTAGAGTGAAACCTAGACTTATCACAATTAAAGGTCCAATTCTCAATTTCCATGATAACATTGATAATCGAAAGAGCATTTAGGATAACCTAGACCAAAACTTTCCTTACGGTTCAACATTTTTTTTCTTCTAGCTCTTGATTTTTCCATCGATGTCTTTCACGCTATGTCAACCATTTTACAGATCTTTAATAAGTAGCCGTTTTCGGTGACAATTGTTGTTTTAGCTGGTTATTTTTTATTTTTATTATTAATTTTTTTCAATTCTTCTTGTTTGAACATGGTGTACAAATTCCCTATGTTGGTTCGTTCCATGCTTAATAATCAACAAGTTAACAACTCAATATCAAATTGACACCTTAATATATAAGCTAGATGTGACATGTGAAATTATAACTCAATCAATGTTTAAAACTTCTAATCAAGGATTAATAATTCGAACTAAACTGTGAAATATAATAATTAACTGAATTCAAGAGTCATAAATCACCAACATTGTTGAGGCATAAAAAATATTCCACGTCCGGGGGTATTTTAGTAAAAATCCATGTCCAGGAGTATTTTGGTAAAAATTCAGCTCCAGAGGTATTTTGGGTATTTTGGTAAAAATCCAGTTCCAGGGGTAGTTTTGGGTATTTTGGTAAAAATCTAGTTCCAAGGGTAGTTTTGGGTATTTTGGTAAAAATTCAGCTCTAGGGGTATTTTGGGTATTTTGATAAAAATTCAGTTACAAGGGTAGTTTAGGTATTTTAGTAAAAGAGATTGAAAAGGGTAGTTTGGTAAAAATGGGTGCATAGGTGTCATTTTAGGAGAAAGTGGTTGTACACCACCATTTAAGTGGGAGCTTGGTGGACACTATGGTTTAAGAAAAGAGGATGTCCATATATGAAGAGATAAGTGGTGGTGATCACTACTCTGTAAGAGTAGTGGGGCCTATAAATACTCCACTCCTACTCCATTTGAGAGGTTGGATCTGAGAGAAGCAAGGTAGAAGAGGGCCTTTATGCCAACCCGCACAACTGAAGTTGCTTGCGCGTAGCCATGCAACTGGCCCACGCAACTGAAGTTGCTTGCCCGTAACCACACAACTGGCCTGCCCAACTGAAGTTGCTTGCCAGTAGCCGCACAACTGGTCTGCCCAACTGAAGTTGCTTGCGCGTAGCCGCGCAACTAAAGTCACTTCCGCATGGACACGCAACTAATGGAAGGATGGTCTTGCACCAGCCCACCTAACTGAAGTTGCTTTTGCATAGTCATGCAACTGAAGTCACTTGCGCATGGACGTGCAACTGATGGAAGGATGGTTTTGCACCAGCCCACGCAACTGAAGTTGCTCGCGCATAGTCACGCAATAGAAGTTGCTTGCACATGGATGCGTAACTGCCCTTTGCGTTAATTTTCAAGAGAGTTCAGAGAAAACTCTTTGCGCACGACTACGCAACAGGAATGGGAGTTTTCCCCGTGGTTCATACGCCCTAGAAATGTTGTCCGAGGGACACTTTCCCTGCGCGGGACCGCGAACTGGCTAGAATGTGGCCATGCACAAATAGAGAAAGAAGTTGTTTTCTTTCAACTGTGCTGCTGGTGGGGCCCAATACAACATCCTTTTGAGAAATCCACATCGTCCACTGTCTTCCCCTTGGATTTTGACCATGAATTATGAGCTTTGATCATCTGTTGACGTGGCCCACCTAGATAATCAAGCCACGAAAGCAGCTAAACAGTCTTCTTTTGAT
Source organism: Magnolia kwangsiensis (assembly GCA_037074715.1). Lineage (NCBI taxonomy): Eukaryota > Viridiplantae > Streptophyta > Magnoliopsida > Magnoliales > Magnoliaceae > Magnolia > Magnolia kwangsiensis. The sequence goes on along the minus strand of CM073583.1, from coordinate 60,269,669 downwards.
CATCGTAGTGATCATGAGGAAGAATATAACCATGGAAACTCAACATGGTTTTGATGGGTTTTTATCCCTCTACCTGACAGACGAAAGGATAGTTTTGATGGTTTTAAAGTTTCAAGCTAAACGGACGGTGGCAACCCCATGATCTTACATTCTGGGAGACTTTTCAGGCCCATTTAGCATGATCGACCTGATTTCCTCAAGGCCTGGCCACACTTTAACGGGCTACTGTATATTTCAAGGAAGAATGACCACAAGGATGCTCCATCTCATTGAAGAATGGCTGATCGATTTGTCAATTCCTCCTAAGTATCTAGGAGATGACTAAAATAGCGTCAGAATACTGCCAAAATTTCCATCGAGCTATCTTCTCTTTCATTACATTGCATTAATTGTACTTTATTTTCAGAATCAAGGGAATCAGAGGATGTAAATGAACTCAGATAAATGTGAACAATGTTCTCTCATTAAATTCTTTGTTATCATTGAATAAATCTCCCAAATAGAATGCATTTGTTTCCTATCGAAACAAAATGATGACTTTGCTGGGGACCTATTATTCAATGGTGATTTAGAAAATATTCAGAGAACATTTTTCACTTTTTACAGATGCCAAAATGGCGACCCTCAATGGGAACATCCTCCCCTTCATCTCTGAAAATAAAGTACCACTTTATTTAATAAATTAACTAACATTCTGTTCTGAATGAAAGATATACCACGGTGATCTTTCTCTCGACTACTATAATTGTTTACTCACATTCAATAGACTCCTACCAATAATTGTCAGAAAAGATCAAATTAGTTTTGATCAAAGACAAATAATGTTAGAACAATGATAGTTTCCAAAGAGAGCTAGCTTCTTGTACGAGAGTGATTTAAATAGCCGTTAGTCAGCACATGTCTAAGGAAGAAAAACAGGTTGCTTTAATCTAATAGTCCTTTTGCAGCATCCCTATGAATAGTACAATAGAGTTTTATGAATAGTACAACAGAGTTTCTTCCATGGTCTTCTTTTATTTCCTTGAGGAGCCTCAAGATCTGTTGAAATACTTGCGCAAGATAGTCCCACAGGAAAAACCTCCTCAAAAGTGCTATGTGGATCCCACACATGGCTAGTTAATAGATCGAATAGAGAAAAGGTGGAGCACTTGTGATTTTTCTAAGACTAAAAAAAATAGCCAGAATTAGCTGTTGATTCAGTTTTAACACATCCAATTGATGAAATATTGTATTGGCACAATGCTATCAAAAGAAAGTTAGATGATATAGCTAAAGGGAATTATCATTTTCTCAGTAGCATGCTGAAGAAGAAAATCGATTCAGCAATTTTAGATGCTTGACAGAAAGCATTCAGAGTTCTAGAGCCAATTTGAATTCAGCTGATTTTTATGTAAAGCTGTGCTCACATGCTGACCAAATAATGAGTATTATACAGAAGCATTTCCATGGCGGGGAAGTTGAGGTCCTTCCTCTTGCCCATGAGCATTCCAATCCTACAAAATAGCGAAAGCTTTTGTATGAAAGTTTGTGTGTGATGTCACTATGTAACGACCGAGAAAATTCATACTTAGACTCGAGTACCTCCTTCAGTAGAAATCATTTTAGCCTTAATCCTTTAGAAATTAAATGTGTTTTGGTTAGTGTTAAACTAGATTACATGTGTAATTAACACCGATAACTTTCAATGCGATCTGTTAGACCCAAAACCCATAGAATCATTGACGCTATATTACCCTGAAATCTAGGATCCAACTCTAAACTCAGTTTCTCCTAGGAATGCTTTGTAATTTTGTATTGGATTTAGACCGCACATCGAAAGCCTGATAGCTATGAACATAGACCATTATGACCACCTAGTTGGACTTGACAATCACCTAGAAAATCAAGCCCAAACGATGTCTTGAGACTATTTTACTGAGTCCAGAGTGAAAAGAGTAAGAAAATGAAGATTTTTTAAAAATTAAATATATTTTTTAAGTAATCTGGAACGTTTCACTTGCGCGTTATTTTTAAGTGTTCTGACCGTTATATTTCGACCCAAATTCACCCTCGGATCAGGATAAGTGGCCCTTACATGTCAACGTACTTGTGGCCTTGATCGAAGTTCGGTAACTGTTAAATTGAAGCCGGTCCACCACGAACGATCTAGAAACCCGATTAGACTGAAAACTTAACTTACTAAAGATCCAATGCTAGTGAGCTTAAGTCCGACCGCATTTGATAAGTGGACCTCCAGAAGTGCTCCGTTGGATCGAAAAGAGTCCGATTTGGTTATAACCTAAGTATACCTAGGTCTTAAGTCTGTTTTCGTCGTGTTTAGGCTTATAAAAAGGCCTTAAACCCTCATTCCCAAATTCCATATGAATTTCCTAAACCCTAGTTTCTTAAGAGAGAGAAAGTGTGGGAGAATCTGTCGAATCTTCGTAGGATTCTTCCTAGTCCATCTATACATCGAATCTGCATATCTGTGTAGGTAAGTTAAGCTAACCCTAACCTATTTTGAATCCTAGAATAGTTTAAATAAAGTTATAGCTAACCTATTTTATGCCATAGGTAGCGTATCCACCGTTGACGAAGACACATCGTCTGAATCATATCGAATACGGTTTTTCTGATTTAAGGTGCGGACTATATACGTTTAGGTTATGGTTTTCAAGACTTTTAATGTTAGATAATGATTTATTCATGTTGTGATTATCATTACACATGCCAAATGCGCTATCCATTTCGATTTATGTATACGTATACTTTATATTGTAAATAGCGTATTTCATGTATATGTTAGGATACCTGTATGCGTATGGAATCTGCTGTTTTGATTGCCATGATTAATTTTCGTTGTTATATGCTTGATATGAATGCGACAACTCCTTGGCGAAAGGACTTGCCCTAATATGCAATGGAGTCGACATGCATGATATATGTTGAATAGTGTAATCTAAGTGTTTGTTTAAATGCCTAAATGAGTTAGAAGTTAGTGAAGTGTGATTGCTAAGGTTATTGAGATATGAATCTCAATCACAACACTTGACTGTATGATTTCCTCCATGAATCATGTAACTTAGATTATCCATGTTACATGTGTGTATGATTTCCTCCATGTACTGTATTTAAGTTTCAGTTATATGTCATGAATGTTCATTTGAATGTAGGATATGAATCATACTAGTTATTGAGCTTGTATGTGAGTGGGGCTGTGCTACAGTCCAGGTAATCGGTAATCGTACTCCAAATGGTGGTTGAGGTCATTTTCTCCACGCAGGATGAGTTTAACGAATCTACGTCGTGCTTGGGATGTTCGACAGTGGTTTGGCCACACGGAGTGCTTATGCATTCCATGTCATTCAACTCAACGTGCGCTTGGCCTAGTTAAACTTATCAACCAACTCGATTGACCAATGTTTGCTCACCATGTTTGGTCGCTACTGTTTGAATCTAAGACACCGAGCTTACTAGCGAAACTCCTGTTAACTGTGGTACCGTGATCCCTTAAAACTCATGAGCCAGACATGGTGGTATGGGACACCGTGGTCGAGCTGTCGGCCTATGCTGGGGCTACAAATCTCCCTGTAGTGACCATTGAGCACTTTATTCTTGTGAGCAAATTATGGTGGTATGAGACACTATATTCTTGCTATCGGCCTACTTTGATTGGTGACGAGCCCTCTGTAGTGACCTCGAGTATATCCTAACACTGCATGAGGACGACGAGTCTTATTGCGGTATTAAGGATATAATTGGGCCTGTATTGATTTGGTGATGGGGGAGTGGTGTAACGATTGCACGCAACAGCCCTGACAGCCCTTGCAGCGACCTAGAACCATAATATCGTATGAGAATCCCTAGGACTGACGACCCTAGAATGGATCAATGTTAGGAATTGATATAAGAGAGGTGTCTCAGCTTCCCAATCCTGCTGTATGAAAAGGACTAATAAGAACTTGGTAAGCATACACATATCATCGCATTGCATGTGCTATCGGTGTTGGTGTAAGAGCACTGAGGAAGTGACTGACATGTGCGATAATAAGATGAAGATCGCAGAGGGAGTTTGTGGTGAGGGCATGCATCATTCCTTCATATCATCCTTGCATTAATAAGAGTATTTAGGACCTGTTTGATTGTACTGCCTTATCATTGCTGCTTGATTGGATTGATAACATGTTAAGTTTTGCTGTATAGTACCACTGAGTTGATCACTCACTCCCACGTTCTGGGATGATGCTTAAACACTAACCAGACTCTGATGTAGTTGCAGGTGACAGCGACACTAGCGAGGCGGAGCCAGACTTTGATGAGGACGAGGAGGCGTTCTCATATATGCAGTTCTCAAGCGAGTTCATGTGAGCCTCGTCCTGACCAGCGAGGATTTCTAGGATATGTATATAATGATTTTTCTTAGTTTGATACATGTATCTGAATCACAGTTGTATATATTGCCCTGGGTAGAGCATACATATTTTGGGGATTATTTTTTAATTATATATGTATTTAAGTATTCTGCTTGCATTTCCTCAATATCCCTAAATTATGTTTGCTGATCTGGCTTGATCTATTTCATGTTTTATGCACTAACACAGACAACATTCATCCATCATCAAATAATGTTGCATAAGTGATGTTCTGGAACTCGGGAGCTGAGTTATGCTCGACCCCTGAATTTCAGGGCGTTACACACTAAAATTGGTAGAACGTGTCTCGCCATGGCTGGTCGAATCACTTAGTGAAGAAGAAGCGAGGTAGCGTCGAAAGCAGTTTCTACTTCATCAGTAGCGCTGTGAGACAATGAAGGACGGATGATAGTGTGTTGGTGCACAAAGAATGTACAAAGCCTTCAGATGAAAAGTTAATTTAACTAAGTCAAGCGTTGCTCACCAAAAAGTAAACGGATCAATTCATGAATTAACGAATTCATCAATCAATAGAGAGCCATGGGGGCATTATCACAACTTTCCAGATTAGAAGAGAAAGGGTCAAAGTAAAGCTGCTCCATTCTCATATGAATTGGCTATTTCAAGAGACTTAGGGGAACAACAACAGATACTGCCGAAGAAAGAAGGTAAAAAGAAGGATTGTTAGAAAGTAAAGGATTGAATTTCCCGCTAAAGAGAGCATCGATGATTTTACAAACAAAAAAGTAAATAGAGGGTTCAGACAATTCAAGGACTACATGAAACGTACAACTGAAGAAGGCGATGTACTGCTTATGAGGAATCAATCACTAGCTGCAGAGGCAATTAAGTTGTCATAGTTAAAGTATTAAAGGAAATAAGACAAAGAAGAAAATAAGAACAAGCAAGACAGCGTGATGATTCAGAAGATTCACGGTACAATTATTCAGGGGGCAGACAAAGGCATACAAAATAAGTAAAGAGCTACAATTTTGATGTTTCCAAATAAAAAAGGGGCAAGATCAGCAAAGTCTCAGAATGAAAAAATCTCAGAATTCCAAATAAGGTAATTTTTGACTCCTCGAAATGATAATTGTTTATAATAATTGTCTATAATAATTTTTGTATGTTAAAGTTGGGGCAAAAGCAAGCATTGATGATTGATATCAAGCATTAATGATCGTCGCCAACAAGTAGAGGAGCGAAAGGATTTTGAAAGACAAGGTCATGTACTTTCCCTTATATGAATGAATTAAAAGTGAATGGCTTGAAGAACAAGTTACAGAATACGGCTGATAAAGGAGAAATTGTTAAGGTGTACGACATTTTTTTTTTAAAAAAAAGATGAATAAGAATACACAGGCTTGATTAGTTCGAGACTGGGGGCAAAGCTAATCCTGGACAAAAAGTATGAGGGGATGCGGTGTCAGGGTGTAACATCGTGATTTTGGTTACGAAGATTCCTAGAGTAATGCTTCCTAATCAAAAGAGGGCAAGACAGGTGAGTAATAAGCTGTGAAATATGTTTATCGCCATAGAATGCATTTCTTTTGTATATTTGAATACAAGACCGGCTTTCAAACATATTAAGTCATTGTCAAATGCAAAGTGCTAATGACGAGCGCTACTAAGCATTGATGATCGCTACCAAGCATTGATGATCGATGTCAAGCGTTGATGATCGATGATGGCTACCAAGCATTGATGATAGCTACCAAGCATTGATGATTGCTGACAAGCCACCAAACACTGATTATAGCAGTCAAACATTAACCGCCAAAGTTTTCATCAGTAAGTACCGATGATTATCGCCCAGATTGACAACTATTACTGACGTCATCAATCGCTTATCAAAATTGTTATCATCACCAAGCTGATACACTATTTCAAACATGATATGAATATTCTCAAAGTATTATCAGCAGCGGCGAAATATTAATTATTGATCTGAAATATCAATTATTGATCATCTTTTGGCAATGGAATAAACTATATAGCCAACCACATATAAAGTTGATGACAATGATGGTAGCTTATCATTTAAGGCAGCCTAGCCAAGCTTATATGGCTAACTACATATAAAACCTATAATCATTTAAGGCAGTCTAGCCAAGTTCCAGAAAAGGGCCAAGTCCTAAAAGGACCAAGTCTTCAAGACCTAAAAAGGCCAAGTCCTAAAAGGACTAAGTATTTAAGACCTAAAAAGGCCAAGTCCTAAAAGGACCCAGTCTTAAAAGGGACTAGCTACACAAAAGACCTATCATTTTTGTCATTCAGGCAGTGGTGAGAAGCCAGTGGCCCTAAAAATCCCATGAAGGCCATCGTATGCATACCCATGCGGTCAGCTGATGAAGCCAAGGACTAAAAAAAAAAGCCTAAAAGGCCAAAAGTCCGCGAAGGCCATTCATGCATAGCCCCCATGCCGTCTGTACATCTTTCTACCAGCGTCATGGGAAACAGAGGTAAATGCCCTCCTGTGAATGGGCTCAACCTTACAGATGAAGAAAAAGTGGGCCGCAGTGAGATCTTTAGACAGGCCAACCATGCGTAAGACCCCACAGATTTAAGGTTATTGGAATTCCAATACTAACTCATGAGGAAGGGCTTAAACCTACTCATTGACGGACTGACAGTCCTAGATTTGGTACCCCAAAGGTAGCCTTGTGCGCTCTGTGAATTATAGAGAGTTACCATGGCCAACCTTGTGCATAAATCCAACCGAGTTCATGGCCCCGGTAGCTTCACTGGGCCCCTCTAATGGATCACGGTTTGTGAACTCCCTAGGCAGTGAGAAGTCTAGTGAACTCCTAAGAGTTACAGAGACCATCACATGAGACCCGACTCCTGCATGAGTCTAAGAAACTTCTTGCTCCACTACTCAAGAGCTTAAATTGTGTGTTTCTCCAACTACTCAAGAGCTTAAACAGTGTGTGTAGTTGTCAGTCCAGTTAAGTCAAGTAATGTCAGTCCAGTTAAGTTAAGTAGGTGTTAGTCCAGTTGAGTCCAGTAGTGTTAGTCCATTAGGTGTTAGTCCAGTAGTGTTAGTTTAAGTCAAGTCATGTCTAGTCAAGGTATGGTCAGTCAAGAGTATACTATCTCCATTACTTAAAAGCACGAATTAAGTTTAGCATTTAAAATGCTACAGATACATATTTCACTATAGATATGCTCAAACATGCAAAACATAAACTATGCATAGCATTCAAAATGCTGTAGATACATATTTCAATTTAGATATACTCAAATATGCAATGGCCTGATGAAAATTTTAAACATTGATTAGACAATATGAAAAAATGCATTTCTCTTGAATCAGGTTCAAATTACATCGACAGTAAATGCCTTCAAGATATTGGCAATTATCTACTCAAAAGCTCAAGTCTCCAAGGTCAATTAATATATTGACAAGAGCTGTGAGGTCTTTTCATCTCTCACCTTCTTAATGAATAGAGACATATTATTGCACAAGGTTCTCAAAAGGGGGCAGAGAATAAACTAGTGAAGAATTATTATTCTCTACCTGACAGTATAAGTACTCGAATATATTCTTTCGAGTCGTGAAAAGAACAGTGAAGATTATCTATCCTTCAAGGGTATTAGTAGGCTTCACTTTAGAAATATTATCTTCTAAAGAAATATTTATGCAAAGCTGATCTGGAAAGGGGGTAGGATTTAATGTCTTCAAAGTAATATATGCCTCGGTCTTTCTGATAATCTCTTATGCATGGTGAAGGAATTCACATGCTAATTCATAACTTCTCGCTATTCTGGTAATGGTATCGCAAAACTCCAAGTATAGGATCTGATGGAGACAAAGAACAAACAGAATCATCATCATTAGTAACTGCTATGACCTTTGAAAAATTATTAATGAAAATTAAAAAGGAGTCTTGTCTATTTTTCAATTTTTCAGAATCAGTAGAGATCCAAGAAAAAGTCTATGAAGAAATACTAAGGAGCACAAACTAGATAAGACTCAGTAAAAAGACTCAGCGGTTGAACCTTTGGAGCAAAAGATGAAATCTCCAAGAGTGCAATATAAAGAGAATAAAGAATACAATGCGAAGCACGATGACAAGTGCAAAGATTGATTAAATCATATTGCGAATATCACACTCAGCCTAAAAAGAGAAGAAACTCTTAATCTATTTCAAAAATTATCAATGCTTCATAAAGCTACATTGAAAAAAATTATAATGAATTAATATACTAATTCTGATTAATTTGGCAGGAGAGACCATTATTCAAAAGCTTGGGTTATGCAAATCATGAATAAAAGAAACAATTGGAAAAGGTGTTACGGTAGGAGCAACATTAAAGAACAACCCCAGATACAGAGTTGAAGGAAAGAATCGCTGGAGTTGATCAAAAGGACAAGAATCGCTGGAGTTGATCAAAGAGATCGTTACAGCAGAAAAGGTGTTGAAAGATAGTTCTCTGATCAAATTGCTCAAAGATAAAGTCGTCACAGCTGTTGCAGAATCGTGCTTCAATGAAAAGAGAATTTTATTCTCTCTAGTGAAACATCTGCTTGACACTACCGGCTGGGGGCATTCCAGTCTTCCGCTTGAGTACCATCGTTCAAGTCTTTTGTTCGAGCGCAATCATTCAAGTCTTATGGTCGAATACAATCATTTAAGCCCTTCGTTCGAGCACAAGCATTCCAGTCTTCCGTTTGAATGCGAGCATTCCAGTCCTCCGTTTGAACGCGCTCGTTCAATCTTCTAGTCAAGGATGATCATCTCGTCTGCCATACAAGCATGATCATCTAGTCTACTATATAAGCATGATCATCCAGTCTTCCATGTAAGTATAATCATCTGGTCATCCTTCAGTTGCAGTTCATTCAAGTTCTTCAGGCGGAGGAAGATCGATCCTTCATTTGATTTCAGGAATCAATCAAAGAAGGATCGAGGGGGCATCTGTTGAGGCATAAAAAATATTCCACGTCCGGGGGTATTTTAGTAAAAATTCATGTCTGGGGGTATTTTGGTAAAAATCTAGCTCCAGGGGTATTTTGGTAAAAATCCAGTTCTAGGGGTGGTTTTGGGTATTTTGGTAAAAATCTAGTTCCAGGGGTAGTTTTGGGTATTTTGGTAAAAGTCCAGCTCCAGGGCTATTTGGGGTATTTTGGTAAAAATCCAGTTTCAGGGGTAGTTTAGGTATTTTGGTAAAAATCCATGTCCAAGGGGTAGTTTAGGTATTTTGGTAAAAGGGATTGAAAAGGGTAGTTTGGTAAAAAGGAGTGCATAGGTGTCATTTTATGAGAATAAGGTTATACACCACCATTTAAGTGAGAGCTTGGTAGACACCATGGTTTCAGAAAAGAGGATGTCCATATATGAAGAGATGATATATAGTGGACACCATAGTTTAAGAAAAGAGGATGTCCACCATGGTAACTTGGTGGACACCATTTAAGTGAGAGCTTGGTGATCACCACTCTATAAGAGTAGTGGGGCCTATAAATACCCAACTCCTACTCCATTTGAGAGGTTGGATCAGAGAGAAGCAAGGTAAAAGAGGGCCTTTACGCTAGCCCGCGCAACTGAAGTTGCTTGTGCGTTGCCGCGCAACTGGCCTGAGCAACTGAAGTTGCTTGCGCATAGCTGCACAACTGGCCCGTGCAACTGAAGTTGCTTGCACGTTGCCGCACAACTGGCCCGCACAACTAAAGTTGCTTGTGCATGGACGCATAACTGATGGAAGGATAGTCTTTGCGCCAGCCCCCGCAACTGAAGTTGCTTGCGCGTAGTCGCGTAACTGAAGTCTCTTGCTCATGGATGCGTAACTGATGGAAGGGTGGTCTTTGTGCCAGCCCATGTAACTGCAGTTGCTTGTGTGCAATCACGCAACAGAAGTTGCTTGCGCATGGACGTGCAATTGGCCTTTGCATCATTTTTCAACAGAGTTTGGAGAAAACTCTTTGTGCAGGACCACGCAACGGGAATGGGAGTTTTCCCCATGGTTCATATGCCTCAGAATGCTATCCGAGGGAGGCTTTCCCTCCGTGGGACCATGTAACCGGCCGGACCTGCGGCCATGCACAAACAGAGAAACAAGTTATTTTCTTTCAACTGTGCTATTGGTGGGGCCCAATACAACATCCTTTTGAGAAATCCACATCATCCACTGTCTTCCCCTTGGAATTTTGACCATGAATGATGAGCTTTGATCGTCTGTTGACGTGGCCCACCTAGATAATCAAGCCACGAAAGCAGCCGAACGGTCTTCTTTTAATCATCGTAGTGGTGATCATGAGGAAGAATATAACCATGGAAACTCAACATGGTTTTGATGGATTTTTATCCCTCTACCTGACAGACGGACGGATGGTTTTGATGGTTTTAGAGTTTCAAGCTAAACGGACGGTGGCAACCCCATGATCTTACATTCTAGGAGACTTTTCAGGCCCGTTTAGCATGATCGGCCTGATTTCCTCAGGGCCTGGCCACACTTCAACGGGCTACTGTATATTTTAAGGAAGAATGACTCGAAGGATGCTCCATCTCATTGAAGACTGGCTAATCGATTTGTCAATTCCTCCCAAGTATCTAGGAGATGACCAAAATAGTGCCAGAATGTTGCCGTTTCTTTCATTACATTGCATTAATTGTACTTTATTTTCAGAATCAAGGGAATCAGAGGATGTAAATGAACTCAGATAAATGTGATCAATGTTCTCTCATTAAATTCTTTGTTACCATTGAATAAATCTCTCAAATAGAACGCATTTGTTTCCTTGTCGAAACAAACATTAAATATCTTATACTTCTAAATCATGGATGAACTTCAAAATCACTCGAATTTACAAAATTTTTAGAAAGATTTTCATAATTTTTTTCTCAAAGACTAAGAAAACACCGATTAACTTGCCTAATCCACAACCCTTAACCTAAAATCTACATTATCCTCAATGTAAAAGATATAAGCATGCAATGCACATGAGACAAGAAAAGTAAAGGACAAGTGATGGAAACGCAGTACCTGAAGAAGGAATTTTAATGTGTTTTCAATGATCTTAGTGTGAAAATTGGATTTTCACAAAAAACTCAAACTGATGATAAGCAAACTATCATAAAACAGTTGAATGCAAACTATCCTAAATTCCATGAAAGCAGTAAACTAATCCTAAACTTGGAAAGCAAGGGAAAAGCTACTCAGTCATGACATGAGGTTCCTCATTCGACCAATATCTTGATAAATTTCTCAGTAGGTTTCTCAACAAGATCATTCAAAAGCCCTTTTTGCAATAGCCTTAGAAATCCTGGATCATGAATGTCCATATAAATTTATGGACCTCAGCATCATGTTTACGATTAGAATTTGGAGGTTTCCAGAGAATATATGATTCACCTATAGAAGATAATTTCTTAACATTAGTGGCCTGAGGTGTATGAGAGATCATAAACAATTGAATAACAAAAGGGTTGTTCACTGTGGTCCCTTTAAAATCTGAAGTTGTAGGCTTCGGTTCAGAATCTATCTCCTCTACCTATAATGGTAAGATTTTAGTGCTAGTGGAAGGAGTGGCATCAACTTCCTGGCTAATTGATCTTTTGAATCTGTACAGTGTGCCAAGCAGTCATCTAGAGATTCAGGAGTTTCAGTTAAAAGAGACTCATTATCTTCAAATATAACTATCAAGTTCATCTCATGGGTCAAGTCCTCATCCTCTTATAGCTTGTGCAAATGAAACATATTGAATTCTACCATCATATTCCCAAAAGATATTTTCATTATTCCATTCCTACAATTTATGATAGCATTTGTAGTGGCTAGGAATGGCCGACCTAATATGATTGAACTTAGCTGAAAACTTAATGAATTTTTTATTTTAAAATCAAGTTTTCAGACTCCATTCCACATCTTCCGCGGACGTAAGATGCCCTACATAAGAGTAAAGGATCCACACAGGAACTTAGGTTTTATGCCCTACACAAAAGCAAAGGATCCACACAAGGAACCTGGGTTTTAGGCCACACAGGCTAAGGATCCACACAAGGAACCTAAGTTTTAAACCACACACGCCAAGGATCCACACAGGGAACCTAGTTTAGACCACACAGGTCAAGGATCGACATAAGGACCCTAGTTTAGGCCACACAGTCCAAGGACCTACACAAAGGACCTGAGTTTATGCCCTACACAAGAGAAAAGGTCCTACACTAAGAACTTAAATGTACTTTCCCATCGGATGCCTCCTATGAGGGCTTGTAAGGGGTGAGATGTGCCTGTGACCCAATCCTACACAAGGAATGATCAACAGGGTCTCTAAACTCTAATGACTTACAGATAAGTAGATGAGCCCCGTTCTGTACATTGATGAAGACGATCTCCCTTGATGACGGAGGTTCTTCATTTCCCTTGATCCGCAACATTTATGATTCTCCAATGTAAGGTGACAGGTTGGGTCACGGTTATATTGAAATCTACTCTACTAAATATTACTCATTTGAGAGATGGAGTAATTCCAAGGTCTTAAGCATTCAAGGGATCCCAGCTCAATGATTCGCCATTAAAATGGTAGCTAGATGATCCTTGAATGAGGAAGTTTATTTACCAATCAACTCTATTGAATATCAATAATGAGGGTGGATTAAAGGATGAACTCTTATGAGAAAAAGGCTTATGATAATGATATGCAATTACTCTCTCAAAGCTCTCTTTCTTTTTCTTAATAAAGCAACCAAGAACAAGATCTCCTTATAAAGGTAAAAAGCTCAATCGAAATAAAATCGTCAGTTTCTGACTAAGTTCGATGTCATCAAACCTGATTCGATGCCACCGAATGTATACTTTTGATGCCATCAAATATCGGTTCGATGATACGAACTCAACTGAAACACATTCCAAGACCTTTTTTTTTTTATAGAAGATCGATAACATCGAACCTGATTCGATGTCATCGAAATTTGAACTTCGATATCATTGAATCATAGTTCAATTCCTCGACATTATAAACATAAGTGCTTACTGGACAAATTAAAGGCTAACTAAAATGTAATCAAGCCTGAGTCAATGTCATCGAATTTCATAGTTCGATGTCATCGAACCCTAGATCGATTCATTGATCTTTTCAGAAGATATTCCTTGAAAGCTCGTTAGACACTTCTTTGTGCTTTTTTGATGTCATCAAAGTTTGAATTTCAATGACATCAAGAGTAGTCTCGATTCCTTAAAAATTTCAGATGATTTTCCTATCAAGCTTGCTGGACCAGTCATGTTTAGATTCGATGTCATCGAAATTTAAATTTCGATGACATTGAAGATTGTTCGATTACTCGAGCAATGTCAGAATATTTTCCAAGAATATTTTTGGTCAATGCTCTAAGTCCTTCGATTTTATCGACTAGCCTTCGATGTCATCGATTACTAATGTATGATGTCATCGAAGGTATGTTCGATCTATCAAAAATTTTGTCCAATTACTTTGTGGTTGCTGGACACAGATGCCTTAATTCGATGTCATCAAAGCCCGTTCGATGCCATTGAAAATGGGTGTTTGATGATATTGTCTCGATCTTGATGCATCAAACTAAGTTGAAAAAATTAAAAATTTTTCCTATTTAAAAATAAGTTTTCAAACTTTTAACTCCTATTGTAACGCTCTGAAAATCAGGGGTCGTGTAGAGACCCAACTCTCGAGTTCCAGACCATCACTTATGCAACAAATATGCTTATGATTGAATGTTGTCTGATTTAGTACATTAACATGAGTGAGATTTTACCAAACTACAATTCATAATCCAGATCCAGTGATAAAATGCAAGCGGAAGACTGAAAGATATATATATCACTGTATGTAAAACTAAACAATCTTGAACTGTCTCCAAAGTACGAATGTAACTCTGATTCACAAATACATATAACAAACTAAAATCAAAGGTCACATGATAGTCTAACTAGAAAAATCCCACTGATCCAGGCCACCTATGCGAAGCCGTTAGAAAATTGCATATATGAGAACTCGTCCTGGTCCTTATAGTAGTTCGGCTCCAGTTACTGAATCACCTCGCTATCTGCATCTAAGACAGAGTCTGGTAGGTGTTGCAAACACCGTCCTATAACGTGGGAGTGAGTGATCAACTCAGTGAAATCATAGAGCAAAGATTAGCATGTTATCAAATCAATCATGTGATAATAGAAAAGTAAATAACCAGACATTCCTAGATACTGTTATTAATGCAAGAATGAGATGCAGTAATGATGCGTGCCTTCACCGACATACTCCCTCATGCGACACCATCTTACGTCCGCGGTATGCTTTCTTCCCTCAGTGCTCCACATCTTCCAGACACATGCAGTGTGATATGGATATGATTACCGAGTTGTTATTAGTCCTTTCAAACAGTAAGATTGAGAAACTAAGGTACTTCCCTTATACCATTCCCAACACAGATCCTGTCTAGGGTCGTCACTCCTAGTAATCTTATACGATAATATATTTTTAGGTCACTGCAAGGGCTGCCAGGGCTATTGCTCGCACTAGTTGCACCGCTCCCCCATCACCTTATCAATACAGGCCTAGTTGTACTCTTGTTGCTATAATATATTTCTAGGTCACTGCAAGGGTCGTCGCCTCACGTAGACTCAAAATACACTCAAGGTCACTACAAAGGGCTCGTCATGAATCAGAGTAGGCCGACAGCTCGAATGTAGTGTCCCATACCATCACAATCGGCTCATGAGTCTAAGGTGATCACTGGTCACTACGGGCAGGTTTGTGGCCCCAGCATAGGCCGACAGGTCGACCACGGCGTCACATACCACCATGCCCGGATCATGAGTCTTAATGGATCAAGGTACCATGGTTATCAAGGTTATCACTGGTAAGTTCAGTACCCTAGGTTTAAGAAGTTATGACCAATACAAGGTGAACATACAATAGTTAGTCGGGTTGCTTGACGAGCTCGACTAGTACGAGCACACCTCAAACTGAATGACATGAAGTGCATAAAACACCTCGTGCGGCCTAACCACTGCCGTCAACCAAAGCACGACTCGGGTTCGTCAACGTGTCCTTCGTGCCGAATAGAATTCAATCACGATTTTAAATCTGTTACCGACTGCCTGGACTAGAATATAACCCCAAGCACTTGTATTCTAATTCAATAATCATATGAGAGTGACAGAAATGAACCACAAATAACCCAAGTATGTTAACAACATGTTAAAACATACAACATAAGCAAATCAACCAAACACAAGCATTTCATATATATAAGGAAATCAATTCAATATAACAACATGGAGGAAATCATGTACATCATCATATTAGTTGAGAATCAAATCTCCAAACTAATCTACAACACCATTCACTCAATACTTACTAATACATACTCTTATACAAACACTTAGTCTACACACATTTGTCTATATAGCATATGTCGACCCAAAGTGTGCATTAGGGTGAATCTCTTCCCCAAACAGATCATACACGCGTAACTAGTATAATAACACGACAAATACATATGGCAATCATATCAGAAAAATATGGACGTATACAGTATTTCCTATAAATACCTAAAATATCCTAAATCTCATATTCTCCGTACGTAATCGAAATGAAAAACAGACAGCATGTTCTACATGTCAAACAGCATCCTTGTCGATAATCTACTATCAAATGACATTGAAAGCTTTGAAAATAGGTAACCTAAGCATCTAAAATCCTCACTTTACACCGTAGAAGCATATCGAATCGAATAGGAACTCTATGCTTCGTCAACGTCGATATGACGACCTATACCACAAGATAAGTCAGCTACTTCGCTACTTGTATCGATGGAATTCCTAAAACAGGTTAAGGTTAGGGTTTTCTTGCCTAGAATGAAGTCAGAATCACTGGAAACATGATTCAGAAAGGCTGGTGCAATGTCTTGATGGGTTAGGAAAACTCCGACGGAGCTTCACCTGATTCACCCACACTTTCTCTCTCTTTCCTAGGGTTTCTAGCAAATTCGTATGGGAGGGATGTGAGAGGGTTTAATGTCCTTAAATAGGTTAGAAACTCACCTTTTTAGACTTTAAACCAAGGTATACTCGGGTTATAACTAAATCGGGTCCTTTTCGATCTAAAAGAGCATTTCTGGAGGTCCCCTGACTGAATGCGGTCGGACTTAAGCTTATGGATGCTGGATCCTGATCACATTAAGTTTTCAGTTCGATCGGGTTTCCAGATCGCACGTGGCGGACCAATTTCAGTTCAGCGGTCACTGAGACTCGATCGAGGATTTCAAGTACACTAACCTGAGTGGGAAATGTCCCCTGATCCGAGGGTGTATTTGGGTCAGATTCCAACGGTCTGAATGCTTATACTTAACCCGCAAGCGGCACGTGCTAAATTTATTTAAATCACATTTAATTTATAAAGAATTCTACTCTTTCTCACACTCCTTGCTCCAAGCTCAATGAAATAGTTCCAGAATATCAGTTGGGCTTGATTTTCGGGGTGGTAGTCAAGTCCAACTATGCGGTCATAATGGTCTCAGTTCATTGCTACCGGAATCACGACGCGCGGTCAGAATCCATTACAAAGTTTCAAAGAGTTCCTGAGAGCAAACAGGTTTAGTTTTTGATCCTAGGTTTTAGGATGTTATAGCGTTAACGATTTCACAAGTTTTGGGTCTTGCAGAATGTATTTAAAGCAATCAGTGTTAATTTCACAGCTAATCTAACATAGCGCTAGTTATCTTACGCTTAATTTCTAAAGGAATTAATCCTACGTGATTTCTGATCGAGGTGGTACTCGGGTTTTGGTACGGATTTTTCAGAGACGTTACAATCTACCCCCCTTAAATAATAAATTTTGACCTCAAAATTTGTACCTTTTCGTACTCTTCGAGAAGCTGTGGGTAGTTCTTTCTGATTTCGACTTCTGTCTCCCATGTAGCCTCCTCTTCAGTGTGATGCGTCCACAACACCTTCAGAAGGGAGATGGCCTTACTACGCAATACCTACTCCTTCCTGTCTAATATACGCGTCGGTCGCGGTATATATGTAACATCCTCACCTAACTGTACCTGCTCCCATCTAATGACATGGGAAGGATCAGGAACATATTTCTTCAGCATAGAAATATGAAATACGTTTTGTACGCTCGCGAGAGGCATAGGCAAAGCCAGACGATATGCCACTGCACCCACATGGTCAAGAATTTGGAACGGACCAATGAATCGCAGTGCTAGCTTCCCCTTCTTCCCAAATCGAAGGACTCCCTTCATAGGAAAAACTCTTAAAAATACGTGATCCCCAACCGCGAACTCTAGCGGACGCCGTCTTGTATCGGCATAACTCTTCTGTCTGCTCTGCGCTGTAAGAAGTCGACGTCTGATGATGTCAATCTTCCCCGAGGTCGCCTGCACTATCTCTGGCCCAATCAATCTGAGCTCACCGACCTCTGCCCAGCAATGCGGTGCTCGACAAGGATGCTGTAACACCCTGAAAATCGGGGGTCGTGTATAAACTCAACTCCCGAGTTCCAGAATGTCACTTATGCAACAAAAATGGTTATGATTCAATGTTGTCTGATTTAAAGCATTCACATGAGTAAAAGTATACCAAAACTGCAATTCATACTTCAGATCCAGTGATAAAAGCAAGCGGAAGACTAAACAATATATATATCACTGTATGGAAAAACAAAGTAATCTCAACTGTCTCTAAAGTATGACTACATCTCTGAGTCTCATATACATGTAAATAGACAAAAGAATAAGTTCAAAATAGTCCC
Source organism: Magnolia kwangsiensis (assembly GCA_037074715.1). Classification (NCBI taxonomy): domain Eukaryota; kingdom Viridiplantae; phylum Streptophyta; class Magnoliopsida; order Magnoliales; family Magnoliaceae; genus Magnolia; species Magnolia kwangsiensis. Next base: position 60,251,543 of record CM073583.1, on the reverse strand, counting down.
ACTGAAGTCCCCCTCGATCCAGGTCACCTACGGGAAGCCGTCGTGATACTGCATGTACGAGAACTCATCCTGGTCCTCGTCAACATCTAGCTCCACCTCCTGGATCTTGTCCTCACTTGCAACTACAACAGGGTCTGGTGGGTGTTGTAAACACCATCCCGTAACGTGGGAATGAGTGATCAACTCAGTGGAATCATAGAGTAAAGATTAGCATGTTCACAATTCAATCACGCGATAATAGTAAAGCAGTAAATCAGACAAATCCTAATACTATTGTTAATGCAAGATGATATGACGTGATGTATGCCCTCACCGACGATCACCCTCATACGGCAACATCTTACGACCGCGGCATGCCACACTCCCTAGAGTGCTCCACATCTTCCAGGAACATGCAATGCTATGGTGATATGATTACCAAGTTGTTATTAATCCATTCAAACAGCAGGATTGGGAAACTAAGGTACTTCCCTTGTATCAATCCCAACACGGATCCTGTCTAGGGTCGTCACTCCTAGTAATCTCATACGATGTACATTTCGTAGGTCACTGCAAGGGCTGCCAGGGCTGTTGCTCGCACTCGTTGCACCGCTCCCCCATCACCTTATCAATACAGGCCTACTGTACTCTACTGCACGGAAGGGTCGTCGCCTCCCGTGAACTCAGAATACGCTCGCGGTCACTACAAAGGGCTCGTCGCCTGATCAGTGTAGGCCGACAGCTAGAATATAGTGTCCCATACCACCATAATCTGCTCACGAGTCAAGGTGCTCATTGGTCACTACGGGGAGGTTTGTGGCCCCAGCGTAGGCCGACAGCTCGACCACGGTGTCCCATACCACCATGCCCGGCTCATGAGTCTTCGTGGATCAAGGTACCACGGTTAATAGGGTTTACAATGGTAAGTTCAGTACCCTAGGTTCAAGCAGTTATGATACATACAAGGTTAACAAACATCGGCCAGTCGGGTTACTTGACGGGCTCGACTAGCGCGATTGCATCTCGAATTGAACGACATGAAGTGCGTAAAACACTTCGCGTGGCCTAACCACTGCCGCCAACTCTCAACACGAATCACATTCATCGACGCGTCGTTCGTGGCTATGACCAGTCAGCCACGAATTCGCTCGGTTACCGACTGCCTGGACTAAGTCAAGTCCCACACATCTATGGAATTACATTAACACTATAAAAGGTATTGGAATTGAAATACATCATGTGAGCATGTTAGCACATGTTATAGCATTCAACTTAAGCAAATCTTCAAGGCATACTTCCCATGCATATTCAACTTAAGCAAATCCTCAAGCACATACATTCCATGCATGTAATGAAATCATGCATTTTGTCAACATGTAGAAAATCATTTAGGTCAGCATAATAATTGAAAAATCAATCACAAACTATCAAATAACATCATTTAATTCAATACATACTAATACAAGCATTTATACAAACACATACACTACACACTTAAGTCTACATATAGTATGTCGACCCAAAGTGCGCAACTAGGCGAATCTCTTCGCCAAACTAATTATGCATGCATTCCTAACTTCCTAATGCGACAACAAACCATGTCAATCACATCAGCAAAATATGAATGTAAACAGTACTTCCTACAAATGACTAAAATGCCCTAAATCTCATATTCTTCGTTAGCTTACGAAACGGGAAACGGAGAGCATTTTGTACATGTCAAACGGCGATGCCGTCAAGAATCTACTATTAAACGACATTGAAAGGATTGGGAACCGTCAATCAAAGCGTCTAAAATCCTCACCTAGTGTCTTGTAGACTCGGGAATTGAAGCGGAGCGTATATGCTTCGTCTACGGCGAGTAAGGAGCCTAATACATAAGATCCATAAGCTACATCGCTATGGAAACAAGAAAAACTCAAATCAACAACTATTTAGGGTTTTTACTTACCTAGGATCGCGGTGGAATCGCCGGGAAAGCGGTAGAGGAGTGTTGCTTAAGCACGTGCAACACGTAGCACAAGTGGCAAGAAGAACTCTCCCACTCTCTCACAATCTCTCACTCTTTTTCTCTCTCCCAAGCTAGGGCTTCTCTCAAATTTGGATGGGAGAGAGGAGTGAGGGTTTCAACCCCTTTTATAGCCTAAAACATGCCCAAAATAGGCTTGGGAACAATGTTTACTTGGTGCCTAACCAAATCGGGGCCGTTTCGGTCCAAAAGGGCATTTTTGGAGGTCCCTAGGCCAAATGCGGTCGGACTTAAGATCATGCATACTGGATCTAGCACACATCTAGTTTTCAGACCGGTTGGGTTCCCAGATCGCACGTGGCGGCCCAGTTTCAGTTTAACGGTCACCGCACCAAGATCAGGCCTATAAGTCTCGTGATATATAATAGATATTTTTCCTGATCCAAGGGTGTAATTTGGCTGTATTCTGACGGTCAGAACGCTCAATACTGATGCGTCAAATTGTGTGCCAGATTTGAATTTCAAATTCCAATTCTAACCCTATTCTCACTCTCTTCGGTCCGGGCTCAATGAAATAGCCTGTGATTATCGGTTTGACTTGATTTTTGGAATGAGTGTCAAGTCCAGCTAGACGGTTCTAACGGTCTAAGATAGGAGGTATCGGACTTTCAACGTGCGGTCTAGATCTAATACAAAGATTCAAAGTGGTCCAGAGAACAAACCGGTTTAGAGTTTGATCCGAGGCTTTAGAGCATTATAGCACCCTTGGTTCCACTCGCTTCGGGCCTTGTAGAACGTATTTAAAGTGATCAGGGACCATTTCCCAGCTATTCCAACGTTGCACTAGCTAACCTAGTCATATTTTCTAAAGGAATGAATTCTACGCAATTTCGGGTCGAGTTGATACTCGTGCCCAAGTATGGATTTTTCACGGGCGTTACAATCTACCCCCCTTAACAAATAATTTCATCCTCGAAATTTTGTACCTTTTCGTACTCCTCGAGAAGCTGTGGGTAGTTCTTTCTGATCTCGGCTTCTGTCTCCCAAGTAGCCTCCTCCTCAGTATGATGCGTCCATAGTACCTTCACAAGAGGAATCACCTTGCTACGCAGTACCTGCTCCTTCCGGTCTAAGATGCATGTCGGTCGCAGGATATAAGTAACATCCTCTCCTAACTGCACCTGCTCCCATCTGATGATATGAGAAGGATCAGCAACGTACTTCTTCAGCATAGAAACATGAAATACGTTGTGGACGCTCGCGAGGGGCGTGGGTAAAGCCAATCGGTAAGCCACTGCTCCCACACGATCGAGGATCTGAAATGGACCAATGAATCGCGGTGCCAGCTTCCCCTTCTTCCCGAACCGAAGGACTCCCTTCATAGGGGAAACTCGCAAAAACACATGATCCCCGACTGTGAACTCTAGTGGTCTCCGTCTCGTATCGGCGTAGCTCTTCTGTCTGCTCTGCGCTGTAAGAAGCCGACGTCGAATAATATCAATCTTCTCTGACGTCGCCTACACCAACTCTGGGCCAATCAAGCTGCGCTCACCGACTTCTAACCAGCAATGCGGTGCGCGACAAGGTCGCCCATACAGCGCCTCATAAGGTGCCATGCCGATACTCGCCTGGAAGCTATTGTTGTACGCAAACTCCGCATATGCAAGACAGTCATCCCAACTGTCCTTGAAGTCCAATGCGCAAGCTCGCAACATGTCCTCCAGGATCTGGTTCACTCGCTCCGTCTGTCCGTCCGTCTGTGGGTGGAAGGCAGTACTGAACTTCAACTTCACACCCATAGCCTCCTGAATGCGAGTCCAGAAAATAGAAGTGAACCGCGTGTCTCTGTCCGACACGATCTCCAACGGAACTCCATGCAGACGCACGATCTCTCTAATATACAATCTAGCCAGCTCGTCTGCAGAGTTCGTAACTCTGATCGGTAGGAAGTGCGCTGACTTCGTCAATCGGTCGACGATCACCCAAATGGAATCATGCCCCTTCCTCGTCCTCGGCAACCCAGAAATGAAGTCCATGGAAATGAAATCCCACTTCCACTCTGCAATCGGCATAGGCTGCAAAAGTCCAGGTGGTCGGCGATGCTCTGCCTTCACCTGCTGACAAGTGAGGCAACGGGACACGAACTCAGCAATGTGGGTCTTCATACCTTCCCACCAATACGTCCTCTTCACGTCACGATACATCTTCGTACTGCCTGGATGCATCGCGAGTCTAGTAGAATGCGCAGCCTCGAGAATCTCTCGTCTCAAGTCAGGGATATCTGGGATGCATAGGCGGTCACGGTAACGTAAGCCTCCATCCATACCAACTCGCCAGTCGGCGTCAGCATCATCACTGGCCTGCTCTCGAAGCTCAGTAAGATGCGCGTCGTCCCTCTGCGCCTCGATGACACGGTCATCGATCTGAGATCGCACCTGTACATGTGCGATGAACTCAAATGGCTCCTCTACGGTGAGTTTCTGCTCAAAGTCTCGCAAAAACTCCACCATATCCCACTCGGCAACCATCAGCGGAGCTGCAAACTCTATCGCCTTCTTGCGGCTCAACGCATCAGCCACAAGGTTCGCCTTCCCAGGATGGTAAGAGACTTCAAACTTGAAGTCCTTCAGCGTCTCCATCCATCGCCGCTGCCTCATATTCAAGTCCCGCTGCGTGAATATGTACTTAAGGCTCTTGTGGTCGCAAAAGAGCTCGAACTCCTCTCCGTAGAGGTAATGTCTCCAGAGTCTCAGTGCGAATATAACGGCTGCCAACTCCAGGTCGTGTGTAGGGTAATTCTCCTCGTGCTTCCTTAATTGTCTCGAGGCATAAGAAATTACCCTGTCCCTCTGCATAAGGACACAACCCAAACCAACGCTAGACGCGTCAGTGTATATAGTGTATTTAACCCCCTGCTCTGGCAATACTAGCACAGGGGCGGACGTAAGTCTGTCCTTCAGCTCCTGAAAAGCTGACTCCGCCTTATCATTCCAGGTGAACTTCACGTCCTTCCGTGTCAACTGAGATAAGGGTCTCGCGATCTTCGAGAAATCCTGAATGAAGCGCCGATAGTAGCCAGCGAGACCCAAGAAACTCCTCACCTCAGTGACAGAACCAGGCTGCTCCCAGTCCTGCACCGCAGCTACCTTAGACAGGTCAACTGCCATGCCATCCTTGGACACCACGTGTCCCAGAAACTTCACCTCCTGCTTCCAGAAGTCGCACTTCTTATACTGTGCGAACAACTGATGCTGTCTGAGCGTATCAAGGACCAAACGCAAGTGCTCCTCATGCTCCTCTCGACTCTAGAGTATACCAAAATGTCGTCGATGAAGACAACGATGAATCGATAGAGGAAAGGCCGCAATACCCGGTTCATCAGATCCATGAACACGGCCGGTGCGTTCATGAGACCGAACGACATCACAAGGAACTCGTAATGACCAAAACTGGTCCTGAATGCTGTCTTCTGCACGTCCTCATCTTTGACGCGCAGCTGATGATATCCTGACTGAAGATCAATCTTCGAGAAGTACTGCGCTCCTCTCAACTGATCAAACAAGTCATCGATCCTGGGCAAAGGGTACTTGTTCTTCCCCGTGAGCTGGTTCAGCCTGCGATAATCAATACACAATCGCAGCGAACCATCCTTCTTCTTCACGAACAAGACCGGTGCTCCCCAAGGAGACATGCTAGGCCGTATAAAGCCAAGCTCTAGCAGGCCATCAATCTGCGTCCTCAACTCCTCCATCTCACATGGTGCCATGCGATACGTCGGCAGTGAGACGGGTGTAGAACCAGGAATCAGATCGATAGTGAAATCGATCTCACGTCGGGGCGGCAAACCAGGGATCTTCCTGAACAGATCCCCGAACTCAGAAACAACTGGCGTCTGCTCAAGTATCTGGGCACCAGCGTCGCGCAATAGAGTGGCGTAGCTAAGAATGCGGAAAGGAAGATTTACCCGCACTGAAAATGTGAAAGGCGTGCCCTCAGGCTCGTACACCGTCACCACACGAGCCTCGCAGTCAATCTCGGCTCTCGCTGCAGTCAACCAGTCCATGCCAAGAATGACGTCGAGATATACGAGCGAGGGATCGACGACCAGATCAAGAGTCATCGTCCTGCCTCCCAGATCAACTAAACAACCCTCACACATCTGGGTGACATCCGAATAATCTCCATGAGCTGCAAGGACTCGCACGCTATCCATAGTGATAGTCTGCAACCCAAGACGTCTGACTACGGCACGCGATATCAAAGAAATCGTGGAACCAGTGTTCACCATGACAAGAACGGGAGTACCTCCGATATGGCCCGTGACCTCGAAGGCTGAATGCTGAAAAGTCGGCGTCGTAGATGCCTCAGCGGTCAGTGCATGAACTCGAGCCTGCTGTGGCCGGTTCGGCCGCTGTGTCAAGGGCCGTGGGGACTGTCGAATCTGCGATACTGTGGGTCTGAAAGAGGGATGCGCAGGAGCTGACCGTATAGGCGGTGCTGATATCGCCTGTGGACGTACACGATCAATCTTCTGCGCGGCGAGAACCCACTGTCCCGCATCCTCGAAAAGCAACTCTGCGCTAGGTGGCCCGTCCTCCGACAGTATGTGCATGATAAATCAGGGCGCCGAAACGGTCCTACTGGCGCCGTGGTCCTGGTAGGAGGATCAATGCGAGGCCTCTTGCCCGCGAAGGGCCTATCTGGCAACTCCGGTCGCGGCCTGGAAGTAGTCGGGCCTCGAGATCGTGCAAGTCGATCCACGTCCTGCTCTGCCCGCATGGACATGTGAACCAACTCCGCATAGGAGGGGAAACTGACACAGCACATCTTCGACCGAATATCCGGTCGCAAGCCCTCCAAAAAGCGCCGTATGCGCATCTGCTCATCAGCCAGAATCGTCGGGACGTACCTGCCCAACTCTGTGAACCGATGCTCATACTCAGTAACCGTCATCGCTGCCTGCCTGAGACGGAGAAACTCATTCTCCCTCTCGTGCCTGTAGGTCTGGGGATAATACTTCTCATGGAAGCGGAACTCGAATGCTGCCCATGTCCACACGAAATCTGCGGCAACAGTCCGCAATATGCTATCCCACCACATACTGGCCTCTCTCTCAAACTGGAAGGTAGCCAGCTCTACCTGCTCAGCCTCGGTACAGTGCAACATGCGTAGAATCTTCGACACTCGGTCGAGCCAGAACTCGGCCTCCTCGGGTCTGTGAGAACCCGTGAAAGTAGGAGGCCGCAAGTGCTGAAATCGCTCCAGAAGGCCCCGTGTGTCGGCAGGATTCCCCGCAGGGAAAGCAGGCTGCGCAGGGTGTGCTATGCCCTCATCCTGGGCGTAAGTATAGGCATCCGCAGCTGGATGCGCAGGTGGTGCAGGCGGAGTAGATGCAGTCGCACCCCCACCCTGGGCTAAAGTCCAAACTATGGTGGTCAGAAGCTGCTGCTGCTGTAGCATCATAGCCATCATCTGCTCGAATCTATCAGGTGGTGGAGCAGGCTGTGGCGGATGAGGTGCGGAAGTAGATGCGCGCTGTGGCTCTCTAACTGATGGTGTAAATGGCGGTGGTCCATCTGTAGGACCAACAGCAGGCTGAGACGACCAAACCGTCTCAGGAATCGGGCCCACAGCAGGGTCCGGACGAGTGCCAGACTGAGAGGGAGCCTGATCCATCTGCTCTGACAATGAAAGCCGAACCGCGCTCCTCGTAGTCTTAGGTGGCATTCCCTATATTCAAAATAGGGCGCAACCTTGTCAGTCTCAATTGCTCAAATACACCACAATCATTCACTAAAGAGTCAAAGGCATTCCATGCATTTCAATTAATCAAAATTGTCACAATACAAGGGATATATCCTTACAAGCATCATGACTAGAATGACATGAAAATTAAGACAGTTAAGCAACAGCAACATAAGCAAAGCACTAGCCCTAATAGGCTTTACACACATAAAACAGAAAATGGCTAACTACTCATAACAACATCAAAGATCGCGTCGCTAGTCGGAGTCTGGCGACGGAGGAGGAGCACCCTTATCCTGTAAGCAACACAGGATTGCCTTCAAGGTGCGAGTCACCTTGCCAAACTTCTTCTTTGTAACAGCCTTGGCATCAGCGACTTCCGCTCGAAGTTCTTGGACTTCCCTTCGCAAAGCGGTCTGACTCTCCTCCATCCGAGCAATGCGGTCGTCGATAGTAGTCTGCGTAGAAGGAGGAGGGCTCTCATCAGTATCCTGAGCCTCCTCTTCTGCTTCTTCCTGAACCTCTTCCTGAACCTCTGCTCTAGGTTCTTCTTCGCTTTGACCTTCCTCTTCATCAAAGTCATCCCCACTATCCCTTTCAAGTTGATTTTCACGGTATTGCGACCCAATCTTCATCTTAACCATTGTCGACTCATCGATGGTGTGAATCGATACCGGCAATTTGGGTCCAAGTCTATAGGCAAACTCAAGCGCAATCTTGCAAATGAGTCGGCCAAAGGGAAGGGATTCGGATGTTCTCCTCGACCTGGCTATGAGAACTATCTGCCGTAAGATGAAAGTGGCCATACATACGTTCTCTCCCTGGGCCACCAGAAATAAGAAATCGACCATAAGACGTGTACATTCAATGCGGTTCGTCGACCTAGGATAAACATTGAACGTGCAGATATGATGCAGCAGACGCAAATCCTCAGACATGTACGTCGCCTTGAGGCTATTATTAGGCTGCCATGGAACCAACTTATCGCACAGAAACCTGGTGCGGCGATCTCGTTCACGTCTAGTCCTCAAACTCTTCTCACTTGGATGCACATCACCTAGAGGCACATTGAGAAGTCGCGCAATCAACCGGACGTCGATCGTAGCCATCCGATCTCTACCAAAAGGGATTTTGAACTGCAAAGGATCCAAGGTGGGATTCTGGATGCTAGCATAGAAGGCACGAACAGTGCTCACATTAGCACAAGCGCGAGCTTCAAAGATCGGTCCCCAGTGCGCAGCTTCAATGCGTTCGAACAACAGATATTCGCCGAACAATCGCCCATCTACGTCCGCCTCAAATAACACTCTACGATCAGTGTATTCACCATGAGGCATCTCTGATAGGATGGTTCGTCCAAGATGTGCATGGGGATCCAAATCCAGCTTTGTACGGCACTCCAGGACTGCAGCTGGACCTGCGGCGGCGCTTGAACTTGCGGCACCACCCCGCGGTCTTCTCGATCGAGCAGGGTGGCTCGGCCCAGCCTCGTCTGTCGCAGTTTTCCTCTTATCCATCAAAGATATGATGGATGAGAGCGACAAAAGGCCCAAAATGGCTTCCACAAAAGCCATGGAAAATGCCAAAAATGTAGAGAAATGGCTGCCCAATCTGAAAAAAGGAAATCTAGGCATCATAGAGGGATGCTTCAAGCTTCCCAAGGCTGTACTTTCAGGAAAAAATATGAACAAAAAGATGGGATGGAGCAGCTCACGATTTCAGCTATATTTGAGGGATTTTGGAGCTCCAAATGGGGAAATCTTCAAGGAAAGGGGCTGCCAACACCCAATACTTGATGGGTGGTGGTCGGTTTTGGCCAAGGAAGGGTTTAAGAGTGGTTTGGGTCGCCGGGGTTTGGAATGGAGTGCTGAAAATTGAATCTAGGGTATGCAAGAGGGCTGTTTGTGAAGGAGAGGTGGGTTTTGGGGGTTTTCGTGATGTGGGAGTTACATAGGGGTGATGTGGAGGCCATTTAAGTGGGTGCGCCCGAAGGACGGCACCAACGGAGGTCGCCGGCCGGCGATGCATCGCCCGGCCGGCGATGGCATCGCCGGTCAACTCGCAAGTTGACCGGTGGGACCCCATGGGTCTGGTCCCCCATGGTCCCAGGGCCCCAAAAAATCAGGTCCCACCCCTTGGTTCATAGCATTTTGGTCTCTATGAGCCCAAACATGTGTTCGGGGCTTTCCGGGTCCACATCGCAATTCCGAATACCAAACTGTATGATGCAGCATATGAATTTGGGGTAGAAGGAGCCAGTACATCTTTCTAGCTCCTTAGTTGCTAAATAAAGTAAAGTTAGAATGGCCTTATAGCCATTTTTCATGAAATTTTACTATTCACTGTAAAATTTGGTGAATTTGCTAATTTGTGTTATTTTCACATTAGGTTTGATGCCTAATATGAAATGGATAAGAAAGAACTGAAGGTTGAAGTGTTTAGAGAAGGAATTTTGAAGATTTTTGGTGAAACGGGGTTTTTAAGCCCTGGCGATTGATTACTGGAGTCGTGGTCATCCCACGGCCCAAAGATTCACTTTTTCGGTTTAAAACCGCTCATAGGACGTCTCCACCCGACTTCCTACAGCTTAGAAGTGATTCGGGTCCCGTAAAGATGCGTTACAGACTCGATCTTGCGATCGATCCTTATAGACTTCGCCTATCGGCGAATCTGTGATCCTAGAAGTGTTTCTAGACCCTTCTCGCACCCACCTAAGTCAAAGGAAGCGACAGCGTACGTCGCAAGACCATAACCCAGTCCCAGTATACTCTCATTCATTCTCTGATACCAACTTGTAACACCCTGAAAATCGGGGGTCGTGTATAAACTCAACTCCCGAGTTCCAGACCGTCACTTATGCAACAAAAATGGTTATGATTCAATGTTGTCTGATTTAAAGCATTCACATGAGTAAAAGTATACCAAAACTGCAATTCATACTTCAGATCCAGTGATAAAAGCAAGCGGAAGACTAAACAATATATATCACTGTATGGAAAAACAAAGTAATCTCAACTGTCTCCAAAGTATGACTACATCTCTGAGTCTCATATACATGTAAATAGACAAAAGAATAAGTTCAAAATAGTCCCACTGAAGTCCCCCTCGATCCAGGTCACCTACGGGAAGCCGTCGTGATACTGCATATACGAGAACTCATCCTGGTCCTCGTCAACATCTAGCTCCACCTCCTGGATCTCGTCCTCACCTGCAACTACAACAGGGTCTGATGGGTGTTGCAAACACCATCCCGTAACGTGGGAATGAGTGATCAACTCAGTGGAATCATAGAGCAAAGATTAGCATGTTCACAATTCAATCACGCGATAATAGTAAAGCAGTAAATCAGACAAATCCTAATACTGTTGTTAATGCAAGATGATATGACGTGATGTATGCCCTCACCGAAGATCACCCTCATACGGCAACATCTTACGACCGCGGCATGCCACACTCCCTAGAGTGCTCCACATCTTTCAGGCACATGCAATGCTATGGTGATATGATTACCAAGTTGTTATTAATCCATTCAAACAGCAGGATTGGGAAACTAAGGTACTTCCCTTGTATCAATCCCAACACGGATCCTGTCTAGGGTCGTCACTCCTAGTAATCTCATACGATGTACATTTCGTAGGTCACTGCAAGGGCTGCCAGGGCTGTTGCTCGCACTCGTTGCACCGCTCCCCCATCACCTTATCAATACAGGCCTATTGTACTCTACTGCACGGAAGGGTCGTCGCCTCCCGTGAACTCAGAATACGCTCGCGGTCACTACAAAGGGCTCGTCGCCTGATCAGTGTAGGCCGACAGCTAGAATATAGTGTCCCATACCACCATAATCTGCTCACGAGTCAAGGTGCTCATTGGTCACTACGGGGAGGTTTGTGGCCCCAGCGTAGGCCGACAGCTCGACCACGGTGTCCCATACCACCATGCCCGGCTCATGAGTCTTCGTGGATCAAGGTACCACGGTTAATAGGGTTTACAATGGTAAGTTCAGTACCCTAGGTTCAAGCAGTTATGATACATACAAGGTTAACAAACATCGGCCAGTCGGGTTACTTGACGGGCTCGACTAGCGCGATTGCATCTCGAATTGAACGACATGAAGTGCGTAAAACACTTCGCGTGGCCTAACCACTGCCGCCAACTCTCAACACGAATCACATTCATCGACGCGTCGTTCGTGGCTATGACCAGTCAGCCACGAATTCGCTCGGTTACCGACTGCCTGGACTAAGTCAAGTCCCACACATCTATGGAATTACATTAACACTATAAAAGGTATTGGAATTGAAATACATCATGTGAGCATGTTAGCACATGTTATAGCATTCAACTTAAGCAAATCTTCAAGGCATACTTCCCATGCATATTCAACTTAAGCAAATCCTCAAGCACATACATTCCATGCATGTAATGAAATCATGCATTTTGTCAACATGTAGAAAATCATTTAGGTCAGCATAATAATTGAAAAATCAATCACAAACTATCAAATAACATCATTTAATTCGATACATACTAATACAAGCATTTATACAAACACATACACTACACACTTAAGTCTACATATAGTATGTCGACCCAAAGTGCGCAACTAGGCGAATCTCTTCGCCAAACTAATTATGCACGCATTCCTAACTTCCTAATGCGACAACAAACCATGTCAATCACATCAGTAAAATATGAATGTAAACAGTACTTCCTACAAATGACTAAAATGCCCTAAATCTCATATTCTTCGTTAGCTTACGAAACGGGAAACGGAGAGCATTTTGTACATGTCAAACGGCGATGCCGTCAAGAATCTACTATTAAATGACATTGAAAGCGTTGGGAACCGTCAATCAAAGCGTCTAAAATCCTCACCTAGTGTCTTGTAGACTCGGGAATTGAAGCGGAGCGTATATGCTTCATCTACGGCGAGTAAGGAGCCTAATACATAAGATCCATAAGCTACATCGCTATGGAAACAAGGAAAACTCAAATCAACAACTATTTAGGGTTTTTACTTACCTAGGATCGCGGTGGAATCGCCGGGAAAGCGGTAGAGGAGTGTTGCTTAAGCACGTGCAACACGTAGCACAAGTGGCAGGAAGAACTCTCCCACTCTCTCACAATCTCTCACTCTTTTTCTCTCTCCCAAGCTAGGGCTTCTCTCAAATTCGGATGGGAGAGAGGAGTGAGGGTTTCAACCCCTTTTATAGCCTAAAACATGCCCAAAATAGGCTTGGGAACAATGTTTACTTGGTGCCTAACCAAATCGGGGCCGTTTCGGTCCAAAAGGGCATTTCTGGAGGTCCCCAGGCCAAATGCGGTCGGACTTAAGCTCATGCATACTGGATCTAGCACACATCCAGTTTTCAGATCGGTTGGGTTCCCAGATCGCACGTGGCAGCCCAGTTTCAGTTTAACGGTCACTGCACCAAGATCAGGCCTATAAGTCTCGTGATATATAATAGATATTTTTCCTGATCCAAGGGTGTAATTTGGCTGTATTCTGACGGTCAGAACGCTCAATACTGATGCGTCAAATTGTGTGCCAGATTTGAATTTCAAATTCCAATTCTAACCCTATTCTCACTCTCTTCGGTCCGGGCTCAATGAAATAGCCTGTGATTATCGGTTTGACTTGATTTTTGGAATGAGTGTCAAGTCCAGCTAGACGGTTCTAACGGTCTAAGATAGGAGGTATCGGACTTTCAACGTGCGGTCTAGATCCAATACAAAGATTCAAAGTGGTCCAGAGAACAAACTGGTTTAGAGTTTGATCCGAGGCTTTAGAGCATTATAGCACCCTTGGTTCCACTCGCTTCGGGCCTTGTAGAACGTATTTAAAGTGATCAGGGACCATTTCCCAGCTATTCCAACGTTGCACTAGCTAACCTAGTCATATTTTCTAAAGGAATGAATTCTACGCAATTTCGGGTCGAGTTGATACTCGAGCCCAAGTATGGATTTTTCACGGGCGTTACAGATGCCCATACAAGGCCTCATAAGGTGTCATACCGATACTGGCCTGAAAACTGTTGTTGTACGCGAACTCCACATATGGAAGAAAATCATCCCAACTGTCTTTGAAATCCAACACGCAAGCCCGTAACATGTCCTCTAGAATTTGGTTCACCCTCTTTGTCTGTCCGTCTATCTGTGGGTGGAAAGCAGTACTGAACTTCAACTTCACACCCATAGCTTCTTGAATGCGAGTCCAGAAAATAGAAGTGAAGCGCGTGTCTCTGTCCGACACGATCTCTAAGGAAATTTCATGCAGACGCACTATCTCCCTGATGTATAGTCTAGCCAACTCGTCTGCAGAGTTCGTAACTCTGATCGGTAGGAAGTGCGCTGAATTCGTCAAACGGTCGATGATCACCCAAATAGAATCATGTCCCTTCCTCGTCCTCGGTAATCCCGAAATGAAATCCATATAAATAAAGTCCCACTTCCACTCAGCTATAGGCATAGGCTGAAGGAGACCAGGAGGTCGGCGGTGCTCTGCCTTCACCTGCTGGCAAGTGAGACAACGGGACACGAAATCTGTGATGTGGGTATTCATGCCATCCCACCAATAGGTCCTCCTCACGTCACGATACATCTTTATGCTACCCGAATGCATCGCAAGTCTAGAACTGTGCGCAGCCTCGAGAATCTCTTTTCTCAAGTCAGGGACATCTGGGAGGCATAGGCGGCCATGATAACGTAAGCCCCCATCCGTTCCAACTTGCCACTCGGCGTCTGCACCATCTCTGGCCTGCTCTCGAAGCTCAGTCAGATTCTCGTCGTCCCTCTACGCAGCGATGACCCTGTCATCGATAAGATGTCGCACCTGAACATGTGTGATAAACTCAAATGGCTCCTCCATAGTGAGTTTCTGTTCAAAGTCTCGTAAAAACTCAACCATGTCCCACTCAGCTACCATCAGTAGAGACGCAAACTCTATCGCCTTCTTATGGCTCAATGCGTCAGCCACAAGGTTTGCCTTGCTCAGATGGTAGGAAACTTCGAACTTAAAGTCCTTCAAAATCTCCATCCATCGTCGTTGCCTCATATTTAGGTCTCGCTACGTGAATATGTACTTGTGGCTCTTGTGGTCGTAAAAGAGCTCAAACTCCTCTCCATAGAGGTAATGTTTACAGAGCTTCAGTGCGAAAATGACAGCAGCCAACTCAAGGTCATGTGTAGGGTAATTCTCCTCGTGCTTCTTTAATTATCTCGAGGCATATGAAATCACCCTGTGCTTCTGCATAAGGGCACAACCCAGACCAACGCTAGATGCGTCAGTGTATATCGTGTACTTAACCCCTTGCTCTGGCAATACTAGCACAGGGGCGGACGTCAACTTGTCGTTCAGCTCCTAAAAAGCTACCTCCGCCTTCTCATTCCAGGCGAACTTCAGATCCTTTAGTGTCAATTGAGTCAGGGGTCTGGCTATCTTGGAGAAGTCCCGAATGAATCGTCGATAGTAGCCAACAAGTCTCAGGAAACTCCTCACCTCGGTAATCGAACCAAGCTGCTTCCAGTCCTGCACCGCGGCTACCTTAGCAAGGTCCACCACCATCCCATCCTTAGACACCAAATGTCCCATGAACTTGACTTCCTCCTTCCAGAAGTCGCACTTCTTATACTGTGCGAACAATTGGTGATGTCTCAGAGTATCCAGACTGATCGTAAGTGCTCGTCATGCTCCTCCCGACTTCTGGAGTATACCAAAATGTCGTCTATAAACACAATGACGAATTGATAGAGGAATGGCCGAAATACCTTGTTCATCAGATCCATGAACATGACTGGTGCATTCGTAAGATCAAACGACATCACGAGGAACTCATAATGGCCAAAGCTAGTCCTGAAAGCCGTCTTCTGCATGTCCTCATCCCTGACGCACAGCTGATGATACCCTGACTGCAGATCAATCTTTGAGAAGTACTGCGCTCCTCTCAGTTGATCAAACAAGTCATCAATCCTAGGCAAAGGGTACTTGTTCTTCACCGTAATCTGATTCAGCCTGCCATAATCAATACATAATCGCAGTGAACCATCCTTCTTTGTCACAAATAGCACCGGTGCTCCCCAAGGAGACACACTCGGCCGTATGAAGCCAGTCTCTAACAGATCATCGATCTATTTCCTCAACTCCTCCATCTCACACGGGGCCATGCGATATGTCGGCAGTGAGATTTGCGTCGAACTGGGTAAGAGGTTGATAGAAAAATTAATCTCACGCTGAGGTGGCAACCTAGGAATCTTCCTAAACAGATCCTCATAATCAAGGACTACTGACGTGCTCTAAAGTGTCGGGGCATCAACATCCCTCAATAAGGAAGCGTAGCAAAGTACTCGAAAGGGGAGATTAATATGAACTGGAAATGTAAAGGACGTGCCCTCCTGCTCGTAGATTGTCACTATACGGGTCTCGCAGTCAATCTCGGCCCTCCCTGCAGTCAGCCAAACCATGCCAAGAATGACATCTAAATAATAGAGGGAGGAGTCGACGACAAGGTCAATGGTCATCGTCCTGTTCCCTAGATCCAGTAAATAACCCTCACACATCATTGTGGCATCAGAAAAGGTCCCATGTGCTGTAAGAACCCGCACCCCATCCATCCGGGTAGTCGGTAGCCCAAGGCGCTTGACTACTGAATGCGATATCAATGAAATCGTGGATCCTGTATCCACCATCACGAATATAGGAGTACCTCCAATGCGGGCTGTGACCTCAAAGGCCAAGGGTGGCGTAGTCTCTGACCCGGATGCCTCTGCTGTCAATGCATGTACCCGAGCCTGCTGTGGACGGTTCGGCAGCGGTACCATGGGCCGTTGAGGCGGCCGAAACTGAGGTACGAGAGGTCTAAAAGAAGGATGTGCAGGAGCCGACCGTAACGGTGGAGCGGATAATGCCTGTGGTCGAGGATGATCGATCTTCTGCAGTGGTGAAAACTCGTTATCTCTCATCCGAGCAAAACAGCTCTCTGCAGTGTGACCTGGTCTCCCGTAGTAAGTACAGGTCACACCTGGGTGCCTCATCAGAAGTACTGGCATTGTGGCCCTGGGAGGAGAATCGATGCGTGGCCTCTTGCCGAGGAATGGCCTGCCTTGGGTATCTGGTCGTGGCCTAACAACCATAGGGCCACGAGAACGTGTCAAGCGATCTACATCCTGCTCTTCCCGCATAAACATGTGTATCAGCTTGACATAAGAGGGTATGCTGACACAACACATCTTCGACCGAATATCAGGTCGCAAACCCTCAGAGAAACGTCGTATCCGCATCTTCTCATCAGCAAGAATCGTAGGGACGTATCTGCCCAACTCTGTAAATTGATGCTCGTACTCCGTAACTGACATGCCTCCCTGCCTGAGTCGTAAAAACTCATTCTCCCTCTCATGTCGGTAGGTCTGTGGATAGTATTTCTCATGAAAATGAAACTCGAATGCTACCCAAGTCCATACGTAGCCAACTGCAACCGTCCGTAATACGCTATCCCACCATAAGCTAGCCTCTCTCTCGAACATGAAAGTGGCCAACTCAACCTGCTTAGACTCCAAGCAGTGTAACATCCTCAACATCTTCGAGACGCGGTCGAGCCAATACTCGGCCTCCTCGGGTCTATGAGAACCCACAAAAGTAGGAGGCCGCAAGCACTGGAATCGCTCAAGTAGGCCTTGTGTATCAGCAGCATTCCCCGTAGGGTAGGCAGATGGTGCAGGATGAGCCATACCCTCATCCTCAGTCGAAGTTCCAACATCCTCAGTTGGATGCACAGATGGCGTAGGTGGAGTCACACTCCCACCCTGGGCTAAGGCCCCTGCAATAGTAGTCAAAAGTTGCTGATGCTACTGGTGCATCATAGTCATCAACTGCTCAAACCTATCAGGAGGTGGAGCTGGCTGAGGTACGTACTGCGTCGAGAAAGATGCACGGTACTGCTCGCGAACTGGCAGTGTGAAAGGTGGTGGTTCGACTGTAGGACCTGTAGAAGGCTGAGACTCAGGTGCAGTCTCACGAATCAGGCCCAAAGCAGGGTCCATATGATCATCACTCTGGGGAGGGACCCAATCCATCGGCTCACCTAGCGTAAGACGTGTCGTGCTCCGAGTAACATTAGGTGGTATTCCCTATATTCAAAATAGGGTGCAACCTAGTCAGTTTCAGCAATAGCACCAACACACCACACAATCATTCACATAACAAATCGAAGAAACTCCATGCATTTCATTTAATCAAAATTTGTCACAATACAAGAGATATATCTTTACATGCATCATGACAAGAAACATATGGGAAACTAAGTTAGCCAAAGCTATAACTGTAACATAAACCAACTACTAAGCCTTCTCAGGCTCACACACAGAAAACATAAAACAACCTACATACGACCGATAAACATCTGAAATCTAATCACTCGTCCGAGTCTGATGATGGAGGAGGGGCACCCTTATCCTGCAAACAACACATGATAGATTTCAATGTGCTAGTCACCTTCTTGAACTTGTGCTTCACAAAGCCCCACAGATTCGTAATGTCCTGTCGCAAGGCAATCTGGCCCTGTCGTAGGGCAGCATGATCCTCCTCCAGGCGAGCTATACGAGTATCCCAAGAAGCCTAGCCAGTGCCATGCTCTGGAATCGCAGGAGGGGAGCTCACATCTGGGCCTCTGGGGCTCTGGTTCTTCCTCTTCTTGGATCTCGACCCCAGCTTCTTCTTCACTCTCTTCTTCTTCGCTCTCCTCAAGTTGAGCTTGGCATTGCCATGGCCCGATCTCCATCTGATTGAGGGTAGCTTCATTGATATGATGAATAGGCATCGGCATCTCCCCACCAAGGCCATAACCAAACTCACGTGCAATCCTGCAAATGAGTCGGCCGTATGGGAGCGACTCAGTCCTCCTCCTCGAGAGTACAACTTGAACTATCTATCGCAACACGAATGAAGGCACACACAGGTTTGCCCTCTGCCCCACCTAATACAGGAAGTCCACCATGAGGCGCGTACACTCACTACGGTTGCTCCACCTAGGGTAGACGTTGAATGTGAAAATGTGGTGGAGAAAGCAGAAGTCGTCTGTCATATAGAATGCAAGAAGACTCCGATTCGGCTGCCACTCAACCAGTCGGCCACAAAGGGAACGTGCACGACGGTCCCTTTCACGCATACTATTCAGATTCTTAGCGTTCGCATGTACTTCACCAAGGGGCACATTCAGAAGCTGAGATATCAATCTGACGTCAACTGTGGCCCATAAATCCACTCCACATAAGACCCAAAACTGTAAGGGTTCCAGCGAAGCCTCGTGAATGTTGCCATAGAAGGCTTGGACCGTGCTTGCATTGCCGCGTTGCCTGGCATCAAATAGCGGATCCCACTGGGCCTGTTCCAGGAGCTCGTGCAACTGATATTCCCTAAAGAGTCGCCCATCCACCTGAGCTTCAAAAAGGACCCGACGGCCCTCATAAATTTCATGGGATTGTTCCGCTAACCAAGCCCTTCCAGCAAGAGATCGGGGATCAAGATCCCGCTTCGTTTGAAACTCATGAGCGGCACTTGGACTAGCGGCAGCGCTTGAACTAGCAGTGCCACCTCTTGGCTTCCTTGAATGTGAGGGGAAACTAGGCCCAGCTTCATCAGCGGAAGTCTTCCTCTTTCCCATGAGAGAGAGGACGGTGGAAAGGGAGAAAAAAGCCAAAATAGCCTCTATAAAGGCCATGGAAGATGAAGGAAAGGGGGAGAACGGGCTAACCTAATGGACTGCCATGAATCTAGGTCTGATAGAGGAGGGAAACAGGCCCCAAAAGGCTGGGATTGTAAAGGGAAAAGGAAGAAATGTGAAGGGTTAGAAGCTTACACGATTTGGACTTTAAATGGAGGATGCAAGGGCTCAAAATGTGAGAGAATGGAGAGAGGGGAGTGTATACCACTGCAACCGATGAAGGGACGTGGATTGAGGCAGAAAACAATGATGGGAGAGATTAGAAGTGAGGTTTGAGAGAGAAATCAACAAATAAGAGAGAAAGGGAGAGCTTGGGGGTGTGTTTTGTGAAGGAGGTAGAAGATTGGGGCTATTTTAACGGACGACCCATATACCAGGGGGTCACCCTAACCCCCAAAGATCATCGGCCCGAAGGCCCAACCGAATTGGGCCCACTGATCGGCGAGGTCCTCGCCACTCGCTGGACCATTTGGCAAGGCCTCACCATTTGGGCGAGGTCCTCCTGCCCTAAGGACCCTAAATATATGTGGGTCCCACCTTGGATCATCCTAGATTAGCGTGGGTAGACCCACGACTCCGTTTCGAACTATTTTGGGTCATTCCGGGTACTAATTACTGTATATTCGCATTTAATAATTTTTAATAGCTGGGATAGGACCAATAGAGGTCTAGGCTCATCCACACATGAACTAGAAGTGGTCTGGGGTCATTTCATGCGACCATGGATGCACACGGACTCGATCAAAATGATCGATTTGAGTGAACTTCACCAATTGGCGAAATTGGGGTCCTATGAGTGTTTTTATATTTTTCTCGAACCCACTTAAGTCAAAGGGTGACAGCATACGTCGCGTGACCATAAACCAGGTCCGGTTTAATCCAAATCATGCTCTGATACCAACTTGTAAAGTCTTAAAAATTGAGGGTCGTGTAAAAACCCAACTCCCGAGTTTCAGACCATCACTTATGCAACAAATATGCTTATGATTGAATGTTGGCTGAGTTAGTGCATTAACATGAGTGAGATTTTACTAAACTGCAATTCATACTCCAGATCCAGTGATAAAATGTAAGCGGAAGACTGAAAGATATATATAGCACTATATGTAAAACAAAACAATCTCGAACTGTCTCCAAAGTATGAATGTAACTCTGAGTCAAAAATACATATAACAAATCAAAATCAAAGGTCACATGATAGTCCAATTAGAAAAATCTCACTGATCCAGGCCACCTATGTGAAGCCGTCAGAAAACTGTATATACGAGAACTCGTCTTGGTCCTTGTAGTAGTCCGGCTCCAGCTCCTGAATCGCCTCGCTATCTGCATCTAAGACAGAGTCTGGTAGGTGTTGCAAACACCATCCTGTAATGTGGGAGTGAGTGATCAACTCGCTGGAATCATAAAGAAAAGATTAACATGTTATCAAATCAATCACGCGATAATAGTAAAGAAAACAACTAGATATTCTTAGATACTGTTAGTAATGTAAGGATGAGATGCAGTAATGATGCGTGCCCTCACTCACATACTTCCTCATACGACACCATCTTACATCCTAAGCATGTTTTCTTCCTTCAGTGCTCCACATCTTCCAGGCACATGTAGTGCGATATGGATACGATTACCGAGTTGTTATTAGCCATTTCAAACAACAAGATTGGGAAGCTAAGGTACTTCCCTTATATCATTCCCAACATAGATCCTATCTAGGGTCGTCACTCCTAGTAATCTCATATGATAATATATTTCTAGGTCACTGCAAGGGCTGTTGCTCACACTCGTTGCACCGCTCCCCCATCACCTTATCAATACGGGCCTAGTTATACTCTTGTTGCTACGGAAGGGTCGTTGCCTCACGTAGACTCAGAATACACTCGAGGTCACTACAAAGGGCTCGTCACGAATCAAAGTAGGCCGACAGCTCGAACGTAGTGTCCCATACCACCACAATTGGTCACGAGTCTAAGGTTCTCACTGGTCACTATGGGGGGGTTTGTGGCCCCAGCATAGGCCAACAGCTCGACCACGATGTCTCATACCACCATGCTTGGATCATGAGTCTTAATGGATAAAGGTACCATGGTTATCAGGGTTATCACTGGTAAGTTCAGTACCCTAGGTTCAAGAAGTTATGACCAATACAAGGTGAATATACAATAGTCAGTCGGGTTGCTTGACGAGTTCGACTAGTACGAGCGCACCTCAAGCTGAACGACATGAAGTGCATAATCCAAGCATGTTAACAACATGTTATAACATACAACATAAGAAAATTAACCAAACACAAGCATTTCATATATATAAGGAAATCAATTCAATATAACAACATGGAGGAAATCATGTACATCATCATATTAGTTGAGAATCAAATCTCCAAACTAATCTACAATACCATTCACTCAATACTTACTAATACATACTCTTATACAAACACTTAGTCTACACACATTTGTCTACATAGCATATGTCGACCCAAAGTGTGCATTAGGGCGAATCTCTTTGGCAAACAGATCATACACGCCTAACTAGTATAATAACACGATAAATACACATGGAAATCATATCAGCAAAATATGGACGTATACAGTATTTCCTACAAATACCTAAAATACTCTAAATCTCATATTCTCCGTACGTAATCGAAATGAAAAACAGACAGCATGTTCTACATGTCAAACAACATCCTTGTCGATAATCTACTATCAAATGACATTGAAAGCTTTGAAAACAAGTAACCTAAGCATCTAAAATCCTCACCTTACGCCGTAGAAGCGTATCGAATCGAATAGGAACTCTACGCTTCGTCAACATCGATATGACGACCTATACCACAAGATAAGTCAGCTACTTCGCTACTTCTATCGATGGAATTCCTAAAATAGGTTAAGGTTAGGGTTTTCTTACCTAGAATGAAGTCAGAATCACTGGAAACACGATTCAGAAAGGTTGGTACAAGGTCTAGATGAGTTAGGAAAACTCCGACGGAGCTTCTCCTGATTCACCCACACTTTCTCTCTCTTTTCTCTCTCTCTCTCTTTCCTAGGGTTTCTAGAAAATTCGTATGGGAGGGATGTGAGAGGGTTTAAGGTCCTTAAATAGGTTAGAAACGCACCTATTTAGACTTTAGACCAAGGTATACTAGGGTTATAACCAAATCGGGTCCTTTCCGATCCAAAAGAGCATTTCTGGAGGTCCACTGACTGAATGCGGTCAAACTTAAGCTTATGGATGCTGGATCCTGATCACATTAAGTTTTCAGTTCGATCGGGTTTCCAGATCGCACGTGGCGGACCAATTTCAGTTCAGTGGTCACTGAGACTCGATCGAGGATTCCAAGTACATTGACCTAAGTGGGAAATGTTCCCTGATCCGAGGGTGTATTTGGGTCAGATTCCAACGGTCTGAATGCTTATACTTAACCCGCAAGTGGCACGTGCCAGATTTATTTAAATCATATTTAATTTATAAAGAATTCTACTCTTTCTCACACTCCTTGCTCCAGGCTCAATGAAATAGTTCCAGAACATCAGTTGGGCTTGATTTTTAGGGTGGTAGTCAAGTCCAACTATGCGGTCAGAATGGTCTGAGTTCATTTTTATCGGACTCACGACGCGCGGTCAGAATCCATTACAAAGTTTCAAAGAGTTCCTGAGAGCAAATGGGTTTAGAGTTTGATCTTAGGTTTCAGGATGTTATAGCGTTAACGATTCCATAAGTTTTGGGTCTTGCAGAACGTATTTAAAGCAATCAGTGCTAATTTCACAGCTAATCTAACATAGCGCTAGTTATCTTACGCTTAATTTCTAAAGGAATTAATCCTAAGTGATTTTTGATCGAGGTGGTACTCGAGTCTTGGTACGGATTTTTTTGAGACGTTTCACCTATGTTGTTCTAAGGCTTTTAAGGATTTAAATACCTGGGTATTTTGGGACATGGGATGTGAAGCTAAGTTTACCTTTGACGGGCTCCAAGAACACATTCATTTGAGGCAATGGCTTGAACGATCTTCATATGAGGCTCACTTGATTCACCGACTCAACCCTCATGATAATTGACAAACCAGGGCACTTTCATATGGCACCTATGCGCTCATGTATCCACTCAGTCTCGACGTTAGACTCTCCACCTGATACCATAAGGGTTCTGGGACTTTCACCCAAGGACATCCGTAGTGCCCACAGTGCTAGAACCAAGTATTTTCAGTATCCAATCCTGCCATCCATGTTATGCTTGTGGAGGCCACAACCCTAAGATTGTTAGGGCATACAATAATCATGTCACACACAATCCAATATGCATATGTCACACTATCCAGTCATGCATCAATCCTACACATATCACACTCTTATGTGGGGTAACTCCATCTATCAGGGAGTCTCATAAACAATCTTCCCATCAATCACTCCTCATATCAAGTATACATATGATTAATCGCTTCTCATATGACGAGGCCCAATATGATGTACTCTCCTCATAACAAGGATGGGCTTAGATAGCCTACTCATATCAAGAATAGGCCTAAGAACAAGGGATGGGCTTCCTCATTCATTTTATCATGTCATGAATTAGACTTCTCCATGGAGGCCCGATAAGCACTCTAGGTGGGCTTCAAGGTTGGATAGTACTACTAGCATCAATGTGGGCCCAAAGGTTTAGGTTAGCCCACTAAAAGGAGATGAGAATGGGCCTAACAAGAGGCCTTAAGGAGGATTACAATGTGGACATTTAACCATCATTATTCCCAAGGTGTGGCCCATTAGAACTTATCCTATAATGTGGTCCATGTTCCTTATACTAACTAGGAAAATGGACGGATATCATGAACATCATCACATACATCATGGTGGAATCACACATCACAATTGGGCCTCCCATGCATCACATTGGGCCTCATCACGTGGGCCTCACATACATCATATTAAGCCTCACACAAAGGCCTCATGTACATCACAATGGGCCTCGCATAAGGGCCTCACATACATCACAATGGGCCTCGCACAAGGGCCTCACATACATCATATTGGGCTTCATCACATGGGCCTCACACACATCATATTGGGCCTCATAACATGGGCCTCACATACATCATATTGGGCCTCACACAAGGGCATCATGTACATCATAATGGGCCTCACACAAGGGCCTCATGTACATCACAATGGGCCTCACACAAGGGCCTCATATACATTATATTGGGCCTCATCACATGAGCCACACATACATCACATTGGGCGTCACACAAGGGCCTCATATACATCACATTGGGCCTCATCATATGGGCCTCACATACATCATATTGGGCCTCATTACATGGGCCTCCCATACATCACATTGGGCCTCAAGAAATAGCCTATGATCTAGGCACAATTGGAAGATGGTGTGTGTAACACATACATTATAGTGGTCCTTATAGGGCAACCTTTGATTTAGTAAAAATGGATGAGCAGCATGTGTAACATATACATCAAGGTGGGCCTCACATACTAGCCCTATAGTCTAGAAAAAATAAATGGATAGTGTGTTTACAACACACATTAAGGTGGGCCTAAACACTGTAGATAGGCCCCTACAAAATGGATACTGCGGATGGAATACATGTAGCAGAGTGGGCCCTGTACATCCAGCAGGTGGGCCTACAAATTCCAAATGGCCCCACACATGCAGCAGGTGGGCCTACACCTTCCAAATGGGCCCCACCAGATGAACAACAAGGATGTACAATGCATACATCATGGTGGATCCCACCGACCAGGGTTTGGACGGTGAGGATATACAACACAACCATCAAGTGGGTCGCACCATCCAGGGATGGACGATGCAGATATGTAACATCCTGAAAATCGGGGGTTGAGCATAAACTCCACTCCCGAGTTCCAGAACATCACTTATACAACATTTTCAATGATGGATGAATGTTGTTCATATTAGTGCAGAAAACATGAGTGGGATTAGACCAAAATAACATATCATACTCCAGAGATAGTTAAGTTTGTCAAGTGGAAGACTATGATAAAAATATAAAATGCATTATTGATTGTAAGTCTCCAGAGTGTAAACATGTTACCAGGTTAATTAAATACATGTATACTCTAAAAATGAAAAGAAAAGAATATACATGGGTGTTTAAATAAAAGGCATAATACCAAGTGCATTGCCATATAATCAATAACCCTATGACCCCGTCGATCAGAACCTGCATATAGGAGGAATCCTCCTCATCATCATCAAGTCTGGCTCTGCTTCGCAAGCATCGCCATCATCTGAAACTAAAATAGGGACTGGTTGGTGTGGTCAACACCGTCCCGTAACGTGGGAGTGAGTGATCAACTCAGTGGAAGATATATACAACAAAGGTTAACATGTTATCAATCCAATCAAGCAGTAATGATAAGGCAGTACAATCAAACAGCTCCTAGATACTCTTGTTAATGCAACGATTATATGAAGAATGATGCATGCCCTCACCACAATCCCCTCTGCGACAACATCTAACGATCGCGGCATGACTCACTTCCTCAGTGCTCTATCACCAACACCATTAGCACATGCAATGCGATGACATGAGCATGATTACCAAGTTCTTATTAGTCATTTTTATACAGCAAGATTGGGAAGCTAAGGTACCTCCCTTGTATCATTACCCAAATGGTGATCTATTCTCGGGTCGTCAATCCGAGATAATCTCATACGATGTTACGGTTCTAGGTCACTGCAAGGGCTGTCAGGGCTGTTGCACGCAATCGTTGCTCCTCTCCCCCATCACCTTATCAATACATGCCTAGTTATATCCCACATACTGTAACAAGACTCGTCGTCCTTATGCACTATCAGGATATACTCAAGGTCACTACAGAGGGCTTGTCACCAATCAATGTAGGCCGACAACAAGAATATAGTGTCCCATACCACCATAATCTGCTCACTAGTATAAGTGCTCACTGGTTACTACAAAGGGCTCGTCACCAATCAATGTAGGCCGACAGCACGAATATAGTGTCCCATACCACCATAATCGGCTCATGAGTCTTAGCGGATCGAGGTACCAAGGTTAGAGGGGATTTTCACTGGTAATTTTGGTACGTTAGGTTCAAGCAGTAGCGACCAAACATGGTGAACAAACATCGGTCAATCGGGTTAGTTGATAAGCTCAACTAGGCCAAGCGCACGTTGAGTTGAAAGGCATGGAATGCATAAGCACTCCATGTGGCCTAACCACTGTCGAACATCCCAAGCACGACTCAGATTCGTTAAACTCATCCTACGTGGCGAACAACAACCTCAACCACTAATTACAGAACGGTTACCGATTACCTGGACTGTAGTACAGCCCTAAGCATGTACAATTTCAATAATAGGAATGTGATTCATATCCTACAATCATATGGACAGTTATGAAAATATAACTTGAATGTAAATACAATACATGAAGGAAATCATACACGTAGTGGACATGGATAATCTAAGTTACACAAGTCATGGAGGAAATCATACACATAATTATCATGAATAATATAGGTTACATAATTCATGGAGGAATTCAAACACATCATTGATGTAGTTGAGAATCATATCTCAATCCGCATACAAGGACATCTTACTAACTACTGACTCATTCAGACACTTTTACATACACTTAGCCTACACATTACATCATATATATTATGAATTCATTAGCATACGTATTAGGGCAATTCCTTTTGGCAAAGGGTTATCACCTATACAACAATCACATATCCATGACAATTAGTCATGGCGAGCACGAAAGAAAATTCCATGCTCATTTAGTCATTTTCACAAACACTTAGGCTACACATACTAACTACATATCGTATGTTGATATATCTTGTATTTGACCAAATATTTTCACTAGGGAGTTGCCCCATATATCACTTGCATATACCCATGACGGATAATCATGGCATGCATGAATCCGGGTTCCGTATTCATTTAAACATTTTCACAAACACGTGAGCTAGCACTTTTACATATATAACGTATATTGGTTGTGGCGTGATTTAGGGCAAGTCCTTTCGCTAAGGAGTTGTCACACCTGTAACAAGCATATATTCACAGAAAATAATCATGTTAAGCACAAATCTAAATTTCATGCGTATACGGTATTTTCTATAAATACAGGGAATATAGTATATTCAATATAGTTAACGTATAACTGAAAATCGAAATGGACAACACTTTATACATGTGAAATAGCATCCTAGGAAAGAATAAATCATTACTTAACATTGAAAGTCTTGAAAACTGTAACCTAAACATATATAGTCCGCACCTTAAACCAAAAAACGCGTATAAGATGTGATTCAGACGATAAGTCTTCGTCAATGGCGGTTAGACAACCTAAGGCATGAAATAGATTAACTATAACATCATTGAAACTATTCTAGGCTTCAAAACAGTTTAGGGTTAGGATTTCTCACCTAAGAACGGGATCAGAAATACCGGAATAGCTATATGGATAGGTGGATTAGGCATGTAGCAAAGCTGGGAAGAATCCCAGGAAAAAGCACCAACTTCTCTCACACTTTCTCTCTTTTCTCTCCCTTGGAAAGCTAAGGTTTGGAAATTCATATAGGATTTGGGAATGGGGGTTTTAAGCCTTTTTATAAGCCCAAAAGTGACAGAAATAGACTTGGGGCCAAGGTATACTTAGGTTATAACCAAATCGGGTCTGTTCCGATCCAACGGAGCACTTCTGGAGGTCCTGTTGCTAAATGCGGTATAACTCAAGCTCTCTAATATCAGATCTAGGTCAAGCTAAGTTTTCAGTCTGGTCGGGTTTTCAGATCGACCGTGGCGGACTAGTTTCAGTTCAACGGTTATGGGAGCTCGATCAGAGCTACAAGTACTATGACATGTAAGGGCCACCTATCCTGATCCGAGGGTGAATTTGGGTCGAATTCTAACGGTCAGAACACTTAAAAATAATGCGCAAGTGAACCGTTCCAGATTTCATAAAAATATAATTAATTTTCTAAAAATCTTCATTTTCCCACCCTTTTTACTCCGGGCTCAATAAAATGGTCTCAGGACATCGGTTGGGCTTGATTTTCTAGGTGGTTGTCAAGTCCAACTAGGCAGTCGTAATGGTCTAAGTTCATAGCTACCGGACTCTCGATGTGTGGTCTAGAACCAATACAAAGTTACAAAGCATTCCCAAGATCAACCGGGTTTAGAGTTGGATCCTAGATTTTAAGGTAACGTAGCGTAACAATTCTAGAGGTTTTGGGTCTTACAGATCATATTTAAAGTGATTGGTGCTAATTTTGCAGGAAATCTAGTGTAGCACTGGCTAATTCATGTTAAATTTCTAAAGAATTAGGTTCTAAATGATTTCTATGGCTTTGGAATTGAGTTTTAAGAGGTTACCAAGGTGTTATGGTTGACCCATCTCCTAAGGACGCCTAACTCCAGGTTGGTAAAAATTTGGGGTGTTACAAGATATAACACATACCTTAAGGTGGAACCCACCCCACACGTGCAGCACGTGTAGGGTGGGTCCCATGTCTAGTAAACAGATGGATGACATGGCTATAGAATACATACATTGAGGTGGGTCCCACCGTCTAGTAGGTTGGACGGTGTCAATATAGACATACACATTAAGGTAGGCTCCACCATCCATGGCTGGACTGTGGATGGGATGGATGAAATGCATACATCTGGTGAGTCCACACGTGTGGCCCACCAGCTTGTATCAAGCTGATATTTGTATTTTCACTTCCTCCATGCCTGATGGACGTCCAGCTGACGGATGACCTAGATGAAACACATCATCCAAGTGGCCTCACGTCCAGGCACTGGAAAAACGGCCTAGATAAAACCCTTGCATCTGGTGGGTCCCACGTGTACGTGGCTCACCAGAGTTTGGATCAAGCTAATATTTTTATTTTTCCTTCTTTCAGGCTTGCTCGAAAACAGGCAGCAAGGTGGGTTCTATTAACTGGACGTCCAAAAAAATCTCGACAGCCTGGATTTTTTGATCACATCAAGTGGGTGACACACATCATCATCATCATAGAAAGAGAGAGAAAGAGAAACGTGTGATGGATGGGCCCCACCACTATGGATCCCTCAATACATGCATCTACATACATCATATATTCACCTACATATGGCTAGGCTAGGGTGATGTCACCACCATGATTGCTTTCTAGGGAAATACATTAGGACACCTCGGGTCCCACAAGACAGATCTCTCAATCTAAACGTCGCATTGATGCATGAGACACGGAGTTGGAACTACGGCGACAACGCAGTTGTAATGGCATGGGTCTCGGATTGAGTTCGCTCGAGTTTAAGGCTATGACTTAAGGTCGTGCGCAAATGATATCTACAGGTCGTGGGTCGCAGGAATTCGACCGGGAGGATTGTGGGATCCTATGGAACGGAATGGTACTAAGACACAGGCCTGACAAGTTGTATGCATGAGGCCCATTGTGATGAGGCCCATTGAGATGTGATGAGGCCATTGAGATGTATGTGGCCCACTATGATGTGATGAGGCCCATTGTGATGAGGCCCATTGAGATGTGATGAGGCCATTGAGATGTATGTGGCCCACTATGATGTGATGAGGCCAATGTGATGAGTGGGGGCCCATTGTGATGAGGCTAGGGGTGCACACAGGTCGGTTCGGTCTGGCTCTGGGGTAAAACCGAAACCGAAGCATTTCTAACGGTTCTGGAATTTTCATAATCGGAATTGGACCGTTAGCACACTAAAACCGAACTAGAACCGGACCGTGAAAATCGGTTTAGTTTTGGATCCTACAATGTTATTACTTTAACCACACGTGCGCTAAGGGTGAAATCAGGCGTAGTTGCTAACCCATGGCACGCCGATCAGGCCTCCTATACTGGAATTGCTGGAGAGGAAAAATAACTTGGGGAATCTAAGATTGGACCTGTTGATCCAAGAAATGCACCTACTTAGGCATACTTTTTCTATTTGAATGCTCACACACGTGCTAAAATAGAAAACATGCGAGAGATCTGATGGTTACTTTACATTTGTGTAATTTTGAGTTCCCTCCATGCGTAATTGGGTCCATGGTTTGAATTTTCAAAAGGCCTTTATTGGAACTTTAAACTCACACGCATAATAGGTGCACTCGAGAAACTCACGTGTGGAAATGAGGTGCCACACATGATTGATCGGATTCGTTCACGAGATGCTCCATTCTGTAGCTGTTTTGTCTGAAAAGCCATGAACATCTGGCTATCGTGTGGAACCCACCTATCACGAAACAAATGGGTGGTTGGGATGAGAGTGGCGAATTATCCATATTTATTGTGCACGTGAGCTACATAAGATTGTTACAAATTTTTTTTTTTATTTTTTTCGAGAAAATGTAACCAAATGTGGGGAACACTTGAATGGCTCAAATTTTACACACGTGTATCTGGTTGGGATCAATGGTTCAGATCCAAGGTTCAGATCCATGGTTCAATGGATCGGTTCAACGGTTCGGGTCCACGGTTCGGTTCGGTTCTACATGCCCCTAAACTTTAACCGAACCATATCCAACGGTTCTTACAATTTTGGAACCAGAATCGGAACTGATGCTGTTTAGAACCAGACCGATCCAACCATTTCAGTTCTGTTCCACAGTTCTACCGGTTAAATGTGCACCCCTAGATGAGGCCCATTGTGATGTGAAAGGCCCACCATGATGTGTGTGTTATATGCACACTATCCATTCATTTATATGGACCATGGGCCACCTTATGTAGGCCCACTGTGAGGTATGAGTTATATGCCCATTATGGGGCTGCCTTGTGAGGCCCACCATGTACAAGGGATGTGCACATGCGGTCCATCCTTTTTTAGATATTTGGAGGGCCGTGGGCCTTGTTGTGATTCTGATTCCAATCACAAATAGACCGCACATTAGGAGACAATGGTAGTTAAATGTCCACCATTGTAAACCTCCTTAGGGCCCATTTTAAAGCCCATTTCCACCCTTACCCTTTTTGGGCTAACCCAAACCGTTGGGCCCTTGCATGTGTTAGTGATATCCATTGGGCCCCTATTGATGTTGGTGTTTTCCACCATGCTGTGTAGGAATTATCCAAACCTTGGAGCCCACCTTGTATTCATATCGACTCACCTTGTTGTATGAACATTAGACTCACCCATGAGGCCCATTCTTGATGTAAGTATGACGTTTAGGCCATCCACTATTTAGTACACCATCACCCCTTACCTTAGATGGAAGAATATATGGTATCGGGTTTGTATATCTACTGTTTAGTACATCATCACCCCTTATTGTAGATGGAAGAATATGTGGTATTAGATTTGGTATATCCACTACTTATATCCTACCTGGATGTTTGGGCTAGATCTGTTGTCCCTCTGTGGACCCCACCATGCATTTGGGCTGATTATTGTTTATATATGATAATCATACTAGTGTACTTAGTCTAGTAGGACACATCAAGAACATGCTTAGTATTACATCATGATCTGCAATGCATTTGTTGTTGGAGTGAGTTATTTAGGGGACTCCTTGTGAGACAGAATTGCCACACATGGTCGCACAGTACGCATAGTTTTGATGCATGACTGGATGGTATGATTCATGCATCTCGCATTTTGTGTGACATGATCACTTGGTGGCCTAATGATATCAGGGCTATGGCCACCACAAGTATATCGTGTATGGTCAGATTAGATATCAGAAATATTTAGTTCTAGTACTATGGGTGCTTAGGATGTCCTAGGGTGAAAGTTCCAAAACTCTTTTAGTATAAGGTGATGCTCCAATGTCTAGACCGAGTGAGCGTACGAGGGTCGAATACCAATAGGCAGCATCTCCCACTATGTCATGGTCGGTTGTGAAGAGGGTGTAGACTTATTCACCCGAGTGAGGGAATTGTAAGCTAGGTTGACTCTGACCAACTTGTAAATGAGTCCACTATTGACAAGCCTGGTAGGTATTGACAGACTACTAGACAGGTGAATAGTGATGTCTTTTCCACTCGCTGGTTGTGTGGCTAGGGAGGCAACAGCCAGTATGGAGTGTACTAGACCCCGGTGATATTCCAAAGAGAACTGAATTAATATGTGGACTCAATGAGGATTGACATGCATGTATTGCATCTTACATATAACGTTTGGCTACGTAGGCCTTGCACCGCATAGCCTTGGTATGGCTGATAACATTCATGAACTGCCTGCATTTTCGCTTACTTTGATATTGCATGCTTGGTACATGCATTGTGCACACATGCACACACTCTCTAAGCATCGTTGTGAGCTTATGCACAACTATTGCATGTAGGTGACGTTAGATCGCAGCAGCGTTGAGGCAGGAGCTCGTGGTAGACCATTTTAGAGATTTTATATTTATGTATTTCCCCTTCCGTATTGTACTCAAATGTTTTATTATAGTGGATATGTGGTGATGTTGTTTTTTGACTTGGTTATGCTTCTAGTTATGCTTCAGATAATAATATTTCATATTAGAAATCCTCCTTGTAGTATCTCAGGATCGGAATCTCGCATATAGGTGTCGAGAACCGAGAATGGGGTACTAAGGAGGCTATCGGCGCCGAATTCAGCGATCTGGAATTCTGTGAGACCGGTTGCCTAGTTTGGGACGTGACGGGTTAAGGCCAAGGTTCTTAAGCTATTGGATGTGAGTATCATATACCCTATATCGGATAGTCAATGGGTGAGTCCAACTAAGGTAGTTCTTAAGAAGTCCAGAATCACTATCATATCCAATGCCAACAATGAACTCATGTAAACTAAAGTTACTCCTAGTTGGAGAATGTGTATTGACTAAAGAAAGTTAAATACCGTCACGAGGAAGGACCACTTCCCTTTATCCTTCATTGATCAAATTTTGGAAAGGCTAGCTGGTCACTCCTATTATTGCTTCCTTAACGGATATTCGGGCTACAATCAGATAGAGATAACCCTTGAAGATTAAAAAAAAAAAAAACCACTTTCACATATCCCTTTAACACCTTTGCTTACCGAAGGATGCCATTCGGACTGTGTAATGCCCCAACCACTTTTTCAACATGCATGTTGAGTATTTTCTTTGACATGGTGAGACAATATTTAAAGGTCTTCATAGACGATTCTCTGTCTTTGGTCCATCCTTCAGCAAATGTTTGGATAATTTAAAAAATGTGCTGAAGCGATATGAAGAAAATAATTTAATACTAAATTGGGAGAAGTGTCATTTTATGGTTCATTAGGGAATTATTCTTGAACATATTATCTTGTCCAAGGGAATTGAGGTAGAATATGCTAAAATTGATCTCATCTCTAACATACCTCCATGCAGGAGCATACGAGACGTGCGATCCTTATTAGGAAATGCTAAATTTTACAGAACATTCATAAAGGACTTTAGTCACATCTCTCGTCCTTTATGTAATCTATTTCAAAAGGATGTACCATACAAGTGGACTGAGTAATGCTAAGAAGCTTTCTCTAAGCTTTAAGGCATGCTAACTACCGCACTTATCATGCAGTCGGCTGACTGGAACATTCCTTTTGAAATTATGTGTGATGCGTCTGACTATGCTATTGGCATGGTGTTAAGCTAGAGAAAAGAAAGGAAGCCCTATGCTATTCATTATGCAAGTAGAACTCTAAATCCTTCTTAAGTGAACTATTCTACTACGAAAAAAAACTCTTAGCCATAGTATTTGCTCTGGATAAATTTAGGTCCTACTTGATTGGATCCAAGATTATCATCTATACTGATCATGCAGCGCACTCAAGTACCTTCTTTCTAAGAATGATGCTAAGCCCCGCTTGATAAGATGGATTCTCCTACTTTAGGAATTTGATTTGGAAATAAAACATAAAATGGGAGTAGAAAACATAGTGATTGACGATCTTTCATGCCTTGATCTTCCTAAGTCCCTTGAGATGACACACAAACGACATGTTCCATGATGAAGAATTGTTTAAAGTCTCCCACTCACCTTGGTTTACTGATATTGCTAATTATCTTACCCCAAATTTTATGCCAACACAATGGACTGTGCAAGATAAGAAAAAAATCTTCGCCGAGGTACGCAAAATTTTTTGAGATGACTTGTATTTATTCAAATATTTCCCAGACCAAATTCTAATGAGATGTGTGCTAGATAATGAACACCAAAGTCTCATTTCCTTCTGCCTCTCTCAGGCCTGTGGTGGTCAATTTTCTACTAAAAAGATCATGACCAAAATTCTGCAGTGCGACTTTTATTAGCCCACTATGTTTAAGGACACTTATGAGTTTTGTAAAGCTTGTGAGCATTGTCAAAAATTGGAAGCATTGTCCCATTGAAATATGATGACTTTGAACTTCATTCTCATAATTGAAGCATTCGATTGCTAGGGCATCCATTTCATGGGACCATTCCCCCAATCCTTTGAGAATTTATATATTTTGCTAGTAGTAGACTATGTCACCAAATGGGTCAAAGCAATTCAATGCTAGAATAATGACCATCAAATGATTATTAAATTCTTAAAAGAAAACATCATTTCCCAGTTTAAAATGCCTTGGGCTATCATTAGTGATGGAGTCTCACATTTCTATAATAGGCCATTTACAAATTTAATGAAGAAATATGACATCCTCATAAGGTGAGCACTCCATACCACCCCACAAACAAGTGGGCAAGCCAAGATTTCCAACAGGAAAGTTAAACACATTTTGGAAAACACGGTCAACCCGGATCGAAAAGTTTGGTCAATCTACTTGACCAATGCTTTATGGGCTTACCGTATAGCCTTTAAGACTCCCATTGGAATGTCTTCATTTAAACTCGTCTATGCGAAAGCTTACCACTTTCCCGTGGAATTTGAACATAGAGCCTAGTGGGCTATTAAAAAAATCTGAACTTCGATTTGGACAACGATAGCTTGCTGCGTAAACTTAAATTAAATGAACTCGAGGAAATCCAGAACGACGCATACAAGAACTCAAGAATTTACAAGGATGGGATGAAGATGTTCTATGATAGGAACGTCCTTCAAAAATCATTCTTGACTGATCAAAAAGACTTTTTGTACAATTCTGAGTTATATCTTTTTCTGGGTAAATTTTGATCTCATTGGACTGGTCTTTTCACAGTTACTAACGTTTATCCTCATAATACCATTGAGATAATGAATCCAACAAATATTAATGTTTTCAAAGTGAATGGACATCGGTTAAAACCGTTTGTTGAGAAATTTGATTCAGAGGACAGTCCATACCTCTGATTGATCTCGTTTACCAGGATTGATCTCCTAGTCTGATAGACGTATAGTTAGGATTACTTCTTACATAAAATTTAGGATTAGGATAATTTGCATTCAATTATCTACCTTTTGTGCTAACCTATCTTAATGTCGATATCCTTGGAAATATTAGAAATTTTCTTATCCAGGTATTATCTTTCCATCACTGCATTTTTTTCATTGCCTCATGCATTACATGCTTATTTTTTTTACATTGAGGACAATGTAGATTTTAGGTTGGGGGGTTACAGATTAGGTAAACTGTTCAGTGTTTTCTTACTTGTTGAGTAAAAAGTTTGAAAAAATTTCAAGTTTCAAGTTGAAATCTATTTGGAAAATGATAATTTTTACACTTAAGAATGTTTTCAGTATAATGATAAGATTGAAATTGAATTTTGAATTTTTGGAGTTTGATTAACTAAGTAACCTATCACTTACGGTTATTGCATTCAATTAATTAAGAAGTTTGAATATCATGTTAATCTAATTCACAAGCCACATCAAATCACTTTTTATGAATTGTACTAGAATCTTTAATCGTTAGCATGAAATCATTGATAGATTTTGAGAATTGAGTCTGAAGAACTCTATCCACCTTAAAAGATGAAAAGAACCGGTTAAAAAATAGTGAGATTGACAAAAAGATCATGAAAAATATGAAAAGAATGAAAAAAATGCGGAATCTGGAAAGAATATATAAAAAATGACCGTCAATATAAAATCAAAAACTGAAAATATAAGTAAAAGGGGATAAGTTCAGAATCAATACTTGATTATTCAATAAATCTTGATATGGTGAGTATAGATGACATTATGAAATGTTAGTAATCTTGTAAGAAGTAAGTTGATTTTCACTGAGCACATTGAAAAACTTGATATATAAACTTGTGCTCTGATGTAATTGATAAAGAATTTATTTATTGATTTCTTATGTGATTCGACTCTAAGTTTTCAAATTCCTATTTTCATGTCTTAATTATACTCAGTCATACTTGATTGCACAAAGGATTGATTTCTGAAAAAGGTTTGAACATTAAGAATTGAGGTACAGTTCATGCATGTTTTGCTCGAGACTAGCAAAATGCTGGTTGGGGAGTTTGTTGAGTGTCAAATATTTCATATTTTTCCTTATTTATATCTTTGTTTTATGAACATGATAATGCTTAAAGGGATGTTTTGTGCATATTTATGTTGCAAGGTGAATCTAAGAGCTTGGATTGAAAAGAATGTTAAAAGCATAAATTTGATGCTCATGAAACACCAATGTAAAGAATGGATCTTTGGAGACCAAGATTGAATATTTAAAGACCCAAGGATTGAAGAAAACCAATTAGAGAAGGAAGGAAGTCGAAAGAACAAAGTGTTGAAATTCACTTCACTATTTGTGTAATCGACCATATTTCGATAACATCGAAACCATTGTTTGATAACATCGAATTTTTACATGAAATTCAAGTTACTCGCTGGACAAATTGAAGACATTTCTCAATGGCTCGAGGAACTGTTCGATGATTCGAAGATCTACTCATTGGACTGTTTGGACACATATATGAGGACTTGAATGTTAGGAAGAATTTTGAAGCAACTCGTTGGACTGTTTTGTACACATATTCGAGGACTCAAAGGAAATTCGATGGCATCGAGGTTTGTTCGATGGCATAGAAGGCGTGTTTGATGACAAGAAGAGTTATGCAATGTGAAAGGTGAAAAGGCCCGACTTTCAAATTCAAATCTCTTCGGTGACATCGAAAGCGTTACGTAGAGTTACTCGAACTGCATAAAATTGATGCAGTTTTCTGATTTTACACAGACAAGGCTGTAAATATGGGTTTCCTAAACACTTCTAGGTATATCTAGGGTTTTGAGGAGCTGAACAAAAGGGTGAAGCCTGAAAGGCCTAGCTATATGCCCTAGGGGAGGGGGGGGGGGGGGGGGGGGGGATAAGGCAATGCCAAATAAAACTAATAACAACGGAATAATAAAAGATTTAAAGCACAAAGCTGAATATAAAACAATCACAATAGCCTAAAATAAAGAGATTGATACTTTATCAGTTCTAAGGACAACCTTACACCAAAAACCAGAGGTTTAAGGTAGGACAACCTTATTTCTAGAACATCCTTGTATCACAAACTAAAGAGGAATAATAAGCAATGAAATCAAAATAACTTGCAGAAAATAAATCCTAAGTTATTACAACATTCATCCACACTTTCTTAAAGTGATTGCAACATTCATCCACAAATACTCTCCACAAAATAGAATGAATAAAAGAATGAAAGAATAAAGCACATCCACAATACAACGATATATAGTGGTTCGCCTGTGTGTACACCAACTGTTATCCAATAGCCACACAGATTGCTACTCCACTCCTAATATCCTCACACAGGGGATATTAGCATGCACTATAAAAATAGGTTTCACAGGTTCACCTAAAACCTTCACAATTGTGTCTTTGATCTCGGGCTTACACAATCCAAAAACCCCACAATCTGAGTTTTTTGGCTCTCCTCAGATAACCAATACAATGAGATTTTTCTGGCGAATCTCAAACAAAAAACAAAGAAAGTAAATTACAAAAACATGTAAAATACCTGAATCACCTTTTGATGAAGCCCGGTAGAACCAATCGGAGTAGAAGTTCGATTCGACGTTCAAAGTCCAATACTCACTTTAAGAATGGTTCTAAGTCTAATTGATTTTAGATCAAACGGGCTACATCTATTTGATTTTGAATCCAGAAGAAGGAATATCAGAAATTCCCCTTTTCTAATAAGATTGGAATGTAGATCTGTAACACCCTGAAAATCGGGGGTCGTGTATAAACTCAACTCCCGAGTTCCAGACCGTCACTTATGCAACAAAAATAGTTATGATTCATTGTTGTCTGATTTAAAGCATTCACATGAGTAAAAGTATACCAAAACTGCAATTCATACTTCAGATCCAGTGATAAAAGCAAGCGGAAGACTAAACAATGTATATATCACTGTATGGAAAAACAAAGTAACCTCATCTGTCTCCAAAGTATGACTACATCACTGAGTCTCATGTACATATACACAACAAAAGAATAATGTTCAAAAAGGAAGTCCCACTGATGTCCCCTCGATCCAGGTCGCCTACGGGAAGCCGTCATGATACTGCATATACGAGAACTCATCCTGGTCCTCGTCAATCTCAGGCTCCACCTCCTGGATCTCGTCCTCACCTGCAACTACAACAGGGTCTGGTGGGTGTTGCAAACACCATCCCGTAACGTGGGAATGAGTGATCAACTCAGTGG
Organism: Magnolia kwangsiensis; assembly: GCA_037074715.1. Taxonomy (NCBI): domain Eukaryota; kingdom Viridiplantae; phylum Streptophyta; class Magnoliopsida; order Magnoliales; family Magnoliaceae; genus Magnolia; species Magnolia kwangsiensis. The sequence goes on along the minus strand of CM073583.1, from coordinate 60,212,584 downwards.
AATCATAGAGCAAAGATTAGCATGTTCACAATTCAATCACGCGATAATAGTAAAGCAGTAAATCAGACAATCCTAATACTGTTATTAATGCAAGATGATATGACGTGATGTATGCCCTCACCGACGATCACCCTCATGCGGCAACATCTTACGACCGTGGCATGCCACACTCCCTAGAGTGCTCCACATCTTCCAGGCACATGCAATGCTATGGTGAAATGATTACCAAGTTGTTATTAGTCCATTCAAACAGCAGGATTGGGAAACTAAGGTACTTCCCTTGTATCAATCCCAACACGGATCCTGTCTAGGGTCGTCACTCCTAGTAATCTCATACGATGTACATTTCGTAGGTCACTGCAAGGGCTGCCAGGGCTGTTGCTCGCACTCGTTGCACCGCTCCCCCATCACCTTATCAATACAGGCCTACTGTACTCTACTGCACGGAAGGGTCGTCGCCTCCCGTGGACTCAGAATACGCTCGCGGTCACTACAAAGGGCTCGTCGCCTGATCAGTGTAGGCCGACAGCTAGAATATAGTGTCCCATACCACCATAATCTGCTCACGAGTCAAGGTGCTCATTGGTCACTACGGGGAGGTTTGTGGCCCCAGCGTAGGCCGACAGCTCGACCACGGTGTCCCATACCACCATGCCCGGCTCATGAGTCTTCGTGGATCAAGGTACCACGGTTAATAGGGTTTACAATGGTAAGTTCAGTACCCTAGGTTCAAGCAGTTATGATACATACAAGGTGAACAAACATCGGCCAGTCGGGTTACTTGACGGGCTCGACTAGTGCGATCGCATCTCAAGTTAAACGACATGAAGTGCGTAAAACACTTCGCGTGGCCTAACCACTGCCGCCAACTCTCAACCCGAATCACGTTCATCGACGCGTCGTTCGTGGCTATGACCAGTCAGCCACGAATTCGCTCGGTTACCGACTGCCTGGACTAAGTCAAGTCCCACACATCTATGGTATTACATTAACACTATATACCAGGGTATTGGAATTGAAATACATCATGTGAGCATGTTAACACATGTTATGACATTCAACTTAAGCAAATCTTCAAGGCATACCTTCCATGCATATTCAACTTAAGCAAATCTTCAAAGCATACTTCCTATGCATGTAACGCAATCATGCATAAGGTCAACATGTAGGAAATCATTTAGGTCAGCATTTTAATCATGAACTCAATCTCAAACTACTACATAACATCATTCAATACAATACATACTAGTACAAGCATTTATACAAACACATACACTACACACTTAAGTCCACATATAGTATGTCGACCCAAAGTGCGCAACTAGGCGAATCTCTTCGCCAAACTAATTATACACGCCTTCCTAACTTCCTAATGCGACAACAAACCATGTCAATCACATCAGCAAAATATGAATGTAAACAGTACTTCCTACAAATGACTAAAATGCCCTAAATCTCATATCCTTCGTTAGCTTACGAAACGGGAAACGGAGAGCATTTTGTACATGTCAAACGGCGATGCCGTCAAGAATCTACTATTAAACGACATTGAAAGCGTTGGGAACCGTCAATCAAAGCGTCTAAAATCCTCACCTAGTGTCTTGTAGACTCGGAAATTGAAACGGAGCGTATACGCTTCGTCTACGGCGAATAAGGAGCCTAATACACAAGATCCATAAGCTACATCGCTATGGAAACAAGGAAAACTCAAATCAACTACTATTTAGGGTATTTACTTACCTAAGATCGCGGTGGAATCGCCGGGAAGGTGGTAGAGGTGTGTTGCTTAAGCACGTGCAACACGTAGCACAAGTGGCAGGAAGAACTCCCCCACTCACTCACAATCTCTCACTTCTTTTTCCCTCTCCCAAGATAGGGCTTCTCTCAAATTCGGATGGGAGAGAGGAGTGAGGGTTTCAACCCCTTTTATAGCCTACAACATGCCCAAAATAGGCTTGGGAACAATGTTTACTTGGTGCCTAACCAAATCGGGGCCGTTTCGGTCCAAAAGGGCATTTCTGAAGGTCCCCTGGCCAAATGCGGTCGGACTTAAGCTCATGCATACTGGATCTAGCACACATCCAGTTTTCAGATCGGTAGGGTTCCCAGATCGCACGTGGCGGTCCAGTTTCAGTTTAACGGTCATTGCACCAAGATCAGGCCTATAAGTCTCGTGATATATAATAGATATTTTTCCTGATCCAAGGGTGTAATTTGGCTGTATTCTGACGGTCAGAACGCTCAATACTGATGCGTCAAATTTTGTGCCAGATTTGAATTTCAAATTCCAATTCTAACCCTATTCTCACTCTCTTCGGTCCGGGCTCAATGAAATAGCCTGTGATTATCGGTTTGACTTGATTTTTGGAATGAGTGTCAAGTCCAGCTAGACGGTTCTAACGGTCTAAGATAGGAGGTATCGGACTTTCGACGTGCGGTCTAGATCCAATACAAAGATTCAAAGTGGTCCAGAGAACAAACCTGCTTAGAGTTTGGTCCGAGGTTTTAGAGCATTATAGCACCATTGGTTCCACTCGCTTTGGGCCTTGTAGAACGTATTTAAAGTGATCAGGGACCATTTCCCAGCTATTCCAACGTTGCACTAGCTAACCTAGTCATATTTTCTAAAGGAATGAATTCTACGCAATATCGGGTCGAGTTGGTACTCGAGCCCAAGTATGGATTTTTCACGGGCGTTACAAGATCAAAATCAAATAAGAATAAGCTACCAAAATGAATATTAAATAAGCACAAAGCAGCTTAAAATAAACACAAACTTGTCTCAGAGAATAGCCTAAAGAATGCTTGAATAGAATTGATTTGAAGTGTTAAAACTCTGAAGTTCGTGCTTAATTTATAGACTGAAAAATCCCATCTACGACTGGTCTTGGGATCCTAGGACTGGTCGTACCCCCAAATATTTTCACCGGATTTAATTTTCAATTCCACGACCGGTCGAGGGTGGTCTACGACCGGTCGTGGGCCACCTACGACTGGTCGTGAGACACCTACCACCGGTCGTAGGACCCCAAAAATGGTTGCTGGAGTTTAAGTAGTAGGGCTACGACCGGTCGAAGGATGAGTCGTAGAACTTCCAAGACTGGTCGTAGGATGTCCAGGACTGGTCGCAGGACAGCTAGAAAGATTCAAAAATCTTCAACTACCTAGGATTGGTCCTGAAAAACCTAAAAGTGGTCGTAGCAAAACTAGGACTGGCCTTGAAGTCCTTAGGACTGGTCTTAGGACACTCCAAACAAGTATATAAAAATATATGAGTTATGTATCCTGAATGACATGCAATAAAGCCCATCCTAAGGTCAATCTAAGGTCAAACAAACCTTAAAAGTGAGATGGACTTGAAAGTCTTAACACTCAGATGAACCTTAAGAGAAGCTTGTGAATATTCAACACTTGTAGTAGGCCTTCATAAGCTTGATCTTATCTTGACAAAGTCTTCTAGTAAACTTGAACTTGATCAAACCTTGAACATGCAAACTTGAATACTTCTATTCTTGATTTCTTTATCTAAGACTTGAAAACTTTCTTCATTTAAGATCTTGTCTTGAAATGCGATGTCTTGATATGTCTTGATTGCAATGAATAGACTTCAAACATAAAACACAAGATATACAAGACATAGAAATAGGTTTTGGCACCATAAAATTTGACAACTAAAGGGATATGAAATCATAGCACTTACAATCTCCAAGTTTGTCAAATTGTGACAAAACACATAGCATCAAAGATAATAAGGAATGATAAGTCATGAAACCACAAAATACTCTACTCCCCCTGAGTTATACGAGTATTGCTCATATAATCAATACATAACATGAAAACCTCAAAACGTCAATCCACATATCCATCTATCCACATATCCTTCTCAAACAATACAAACAAATTTTCTCCCCCTATCCGTATTACTCTCCTTTTAGCAATGCTTACTACTTCCCCTTTTTGTCACAAAATGACAAGGGAAAGGAACAATAGAGAGGAGAATATAGAGAGCAAAGAATGAGATGGTGATATGAAAGGACATAAAATAAACCTGAAGTATCAAGCCATAATCCATAATACATATCCAAAATAAAATGTTATGAAACCATAATCCATAATACATATCCAGAGTAAAAGAAATGTTATACTATTCAGAAGATAATTCACTTAATCTGATCCAGAGGAGGGAGCGGGAATAGATGGATCAATCTGGTGTAAGCCCTTATTTATGCGACAAAGATATTTTCGCATGTACTTGAATCTCATTTCATGGGCTATATTCATATTATCAAGTTTTTCCTCCAATGCACAAAGGCGTGCATCAAAACCAGAAGGATCATAATCTGGATCATTAGGTGAATCAGTTTCTATATCATCAAATAAGTCATCCATATTAACATCTTGTTATGGAAGATCACCAGCTTCCTCTTCGTTTCCAGCATCACCACCATCACCACCAACACCACTAACACCAGCTTCATCAAATTGGCCAGGGAGCAGTTCCAATTTCATCTTATTAAGATTGGCATTGTTGAAAATGAGATGAAGAATTGGTGCCTCATTAACAGGTTTATCGACAAGCATGTGAGTGGCTAAAACATTCATAAGATAACCGAATGAAATATCACTATGACCCGGATGGAAATGAAATTGTATAATGGAATGACAAATCAAAGAAGGAAGACAGACCTTTGTTCTAGAGGCAATAGAATGCAACACACGAACCATGAAAGAAGTTAACTCAGTTTTATTACCGGACCGAGGATATACATTGGAAATAAAGAAATGATATAATATTCTGTATTTGGGTAACAGATACTTTGCAGGGAGCGCATTCCCTTTGTGAGTCCAATGCACATCAATTTTGCATAAATCTCTGGTTAACATGCATTTTTTCGATTCTGAAGGTTTGTCGTATAAAGTATGAATTGGTATTCCTTCATCATTAACAAGTATATCCATAATACCAGATATTAAATGACGGTTGACTTCAATTTTTTCTTCTCTAGTAGCGATTGAAAATGTTAAATTCTCAAGAGAAAAATCTGAAATGCATGCAACCATTGATTGAGCAATGGACTGGTATGCAAACCCACCCCAAAGAAAAATGTTAGTCCAGCCTATAGAATCAAGAAGGGGAATGACACCATATGAAGCTATGTGATTTAAATCAGCGGTATGCTCAACGATAATGTTACGGACACGCAAATCCCGTACATCTTGAGAATCATCTTCGGGTGACCGAAGGTGCCATTTAGTTATTGGTGCAGATCTGGATGAAGATGGACCACGGGATGTTTTCTTTTTCCCTTTAGCATCCGTATTCAAAAAGATATACAAAGAACAAGCAAGATGCACAAATGAAAGATGGGTTTTCTCTAGATCAGCAAATAGAGAGGAAACCCTTGAAAAACTCAACAAGAGATGAAATCAAGTTATACTATGAACAAATCAAAGCATAGAGATCATGAATCTTCAAAAAAAATGATGAAATAGGACTTACCTTGAAGAAAAACTAGAAATCCTATGACTGGTCGAGCCACGACTCGTCGTAGGTGGGTGTGAAAATGAAGAAGAAGGGGATTTTTCCCAAATTATATGATGTTCACGAGATCCACGACCGGTCGAGTGTGGTTCAGGACCGGTCGTAACACGACTGGTCGTGTACAACCACGACCGGTCGAGCATCGACTAAAAATGTATTTTAAATGAAAAAATTAAAATTTAAACAATTATAATGTGAAATATAATACACTATGATACATGCAAGAAAGAATATTCAATGTAAAATGCACATACCAAGATCAAATTTCAATTTATTAAACCTGCTTTTGTCGAGCGGTTTAGTAAATATATCAGCAAGTTGAGTTTCGGTTGGTATATATTCTAATGAAATAACTTTTTCTTTAACCAACTCACAAATGTAATGATACCTAATGTCAATATGCTTAGTACAAGAATGTTGGATTGGATTTTTGGAATTGTTTATAGCACTGGAATTATCACAATGTAAAATCATTGAATCTTGATTAATTCCATAATCGCTAAGCATGCGTTTCATCCAAACTAGTTGAGTACATGCATATCCAGCTGCAATATATTCAGCCTCAGCAGTAGAGAGCGATATTGAGATTTGCTTCTTGCTGAACCAAGAAACTAAGCAATTTTCAATGTAAAAACAACCACCACTGGTTAATTTTCTATCATCAATATTTCTGGCCCAATCAGCATCTAAATACCCGGCTAATTGAACATTATTATCAAAAGGATTCCAAAGTTCTAAATTTATAAAACTTGTGACATACCTAATCATCCGTTTAACAGCAGTAAGATGTGATTCCTTAGGATTAGACTGATATCTCGCACAAATACCAACACTGAATGCGATATCAGGTCTACTAGTAGTAAGATATAACAAACTACCAATCATACTGCGATATAGTTTAGGATCTATATCTTTACCTGTAGAGTCTTTTGAGAGTCTTAATGTTGTACTCATAGGAGTATCAAAATTCTTACCATTCTCAAATCCAAACCTTTTAACCAAGTTTGAAGCGTATTTGGTCTGAGAAATGAAAATTCCATCAGGTTGTTTTACTTGCAACCCTAGGAAATAGTTAAGTTCGCCAACCATGCTCATTTCGAACCTTGATTTCATTAACTTTGCAAACTCAGTAGATATGTTAGAACAAGTAGATCCATAAATAATATCATCAACATATATTTGAACCATCAAAATATCATTGTTATTCTTTTTAACAAAAAGCGTCTTATCGACACTACCTACTTGAAAGCTATGACTAAGTAAGAATTTAGTCAATTTTTCATACCATGCCCTGGGTACTTGTTTTAGACCATAGAGAGCCTTTTTGAGACGAAATACATGGTCAGATAACTTAGGATCTTCAAACCCTGAAGGTTGTTCAACGTACACTTCTTCATGTAAATCGTCATTCAAGAAAGCACTCTTTACATCCATCTGATAGATTTTAAATTTTCTAAAACATGCGATGAAAATAAAAAGTCTGATTGATTCAAGGCGAGCGACTGGAGCAAAGGTTTCATCGTAATTGATGCCTTCAATCTGAGTGTACCCTTGTACAACCAGTCTAGTCTTGTTTCGTATAATATTTCCGAGTTCATCAGACTTATTTTTAAAGATCCACTTTGTTTCAATAATGTTTTTTTCTTTAGGTCTAAGAACAAGATACCAGACATCATTACGAACAAATTGATTAAGTTCATCCTGCATAGCAACTATCCAATTTTTGTCAAAAAGTGCTTCTTTTACGTTGACCGATTCTATTTGGGATGTAAAACAAACATAATTACATATGTTCTCAAGTTGTTTGCGAGTATGAACTCCAGTGAGAGGATTTTCAAGTATTTGATTGGTTGGATGATCTTTAACAGTCCTTGGTTCAGATTCTTTTTGACTTGATGAGATATCTAGATTGTCAATAATTAGAGCTTCATCATCATCTGAACTTGGGGCTGATGTATTCAAATGATCATCAATGACCACAGTGATGGACTCTTGAATCACACCAGTTCTCTTATTTAGAACCCTATAAGCTCGACTGTTCAAAGAATAACCAAGAAAAATTCCTTCATCACTCTTCATATCAAACTTACCCAAATTTTCACGATTTCGTAAAATATAACACTTGCTGCCAAAAACTCGAAAGTATTTGACAGTAGGTTTCTTTTCAAATCATAATTCATAAGCAATCTTATTATCAGATTTACTAGTATAAACCCGATTAATAATATAGCATGCGGTATTAACTGCTTCAGCCTAAAGATTTTTAGAGAGCTTCATACTATTCAACATAACATTAGCCATTTCCTGAAGCACTCCATTTTTCCTTTCAACTATACCATTTTGTTATGGTGTTTTGGGCGCTGAGAATTCATGTGATATTTCCTGATTGCTACAGAATTTCTCAAAACTACTGTTTTCGAATTCAGATCCATGATCACTACAGATCTTGCTAACATGAGAACTTTTTTCATTTTGGATTCGTTTGATGACCTTTTTTTACTTCATCCAGGGTTTTAGTTTTGTCTTTTAAGAATGATACCCAAGTGAATCTTGTATAGTCATCTACGATAACCAAAATATATTTTTTGCCTCCTCGACTCTCCGATCTGGTAGGTCCAATAAGATCCATGTGGAGAAGCTCGAGTGGTCTAGATGTGGAGTTAGAGTTCACTTTCTTGTGAGAACTCCTAATTTATTTGCCCAACTGGCATTCACCACATATTTTATCTACTTTTTACAATTTAGGTAGACCTCTAATTAATTCTCTTTTGTCAATCTAAATAAGTTCCGATAGTGTACATGTCCAAGGCGTTTATGCCATAATTCAGTCTCATCGGTATGGACCATGTAACATGATTGAGTAGATGAGCTAGCATCACTAACGGTGTAGCAGTTTTCAGAAGTTCTGTGACCAGTTAATATAACAGAACTCCTTTTATTAACTATCTCACAACCTTGATTAGAAAACTTTATACTATGGTTGTTATCACATATCTGAAAAATGCTTAATAGGTTGTGTTTTAAACCCCCAACATATAAGACATTCTTAAATAAGGGAAGGTTATAAAGTTGAAACGTACCTTGGCCAATAATCTTACAATTGCTTCCATCACCAAATGTGGCTGACCCGTCAGTCATATCTTTAAGATCGGTAAATAAAGCTTTGTCACATGTCATATGTCTGGAGCAACCACTATCTAGGTACCACTTTGAATGACTTGTTGCTTTGAAAGCAGTGTGGGCAAACAAGCTGGCAACTTTAGGAACCCATTTCATGACTGTTTTGGGTTTAAGAGTATAGATGGTCTTTTTCTGTCTATTGTTGTAGGAACGACCTATAGAGTTCGACTTTAATAGCTCTTTGAGAAGATTAATAATTTTTTCAGCTAATTGATTTCGATTTTGAAAATTAAAGTTAACATGGTCACCTTTAGGTTTTTGAAAAGTTTTTGAATTTTTAGAAAACCCTTGAAAAGTATTCTTTTCTTTTGAGTTTGAAGACTCTCCTTTTACAAATTTAGGAGCAGTATTCTTTTGTTTAGGAGATGTATTCTTATCATAGCCCAACCCGGATCGATCGCCACATTTTCTTGATCCGGACAATAATTTTTTCAATTTCGGATCACCTTGGGCATACCTCCATGTGTCTTTTAAACTCAGAAGAGAAGCTACCTCATTTTTGAGTTTCTCTTTTTCGGATTTCAAATCTTCAATTTGGGAGGTTTTGAAATCTAAATCATTTTTGGTTTTTTCAAAAGAATCAGAAATATGAGACTTTTTTAAGACAAGAGACTCATAATCTTCCTTAAGCTTAGAAAATTTTTCTTTTTGTAATTTAAGCTTGACAGCAATTTTACAACTCTCTTTATAACGGGCATTATAAGCATCTTGAAGATCATCTTCATTATCGTAATCACTATTTAGATTTTCTTCACTAGATGTATCATCATGATCTGAATAGGTGATCTTGGTTAGAGTCACAAGGGCTTTAATACCATCGCCCGACTCAGTTTCAGAATCTTCTGATTTAGAAGAGGATTCAGAATCAGATGATTCATCCCAAGTAGCCATCATGCTTTTCCTTTTTGATTTGTCCTTTTTAGGACATTTGTTAGATAAGTGCTCATACTGTTGACAGTTGTAACAATGACTATCTTTCAAGGATTTACGAGTTCTAGGTTTAGATCGTCTCTTATCATTTGATTTTTGAAAATCAACCTTTTTCTTATTTTTGAAAATTTTGTAAAACCTTTTTGCTAAAAGTGCCATATCATCTTCGGTATTTTTTGAATCCGAAGTGCTCTCTTGAGAAATTTTTTTAGATGATTTGAGAGCTATTGATTTTCCTTTAAGAGCCTTAAAGGATAACTCATAGGTTTGAAGTGAACCAACTAATTCCTCAACCCTCATGGTATCCGTATCATGAAGTTCCTGAATCGAGGTCACTTTAGAATTGAACCGTTCAGGAAGTGAACGTAGTATTTTTGCGCACACTTTACTTTCAGGAATTCTATCACCAAGACCCCACATAGAGTTCACAATATCATTCAATCTAGTGTAGAAGTCCATAAACATCTCATTCTCCTCCATATGAATTTCTTCAATTTTAGTTGTGAGGAGTTGGACTTTAGATTTCTTGACAATAGATGTACCCTCGTGTGTCATTTCTAATATATCGCATGCTTATTTTGCATTTTCGCAAGAGATGATTCTTTTGAATTCATCTGGTGATAATGCACAAGTAATTACATTTAGTGCTTTTGCATTTGCACTACTTTCACTTTTCTGAAGTGTGGTCCAAAGCGAATAAGCCGTTACTTTCATAGATTTTGAACCATCGCCATTAGTTACTTCAGTTATAGGAGGGTTCCATTCATTCACTGTGCCCAGCCACACACTTTCATCCAAGGATTTGAGGAAGATCCTCATCCTGGCTTTCCAATAGGCATAGTTTGTGCCATTAAAGGGTGGTGGCCTAGTGACTGATAGGCTATCAAAATTTGACATCTTAATATAGCTTAGATCGTTAGCTCAGGAAATAAATCCAATAAATAAACAATAAGCATGAGCTATTAGGCTCTGATACCACTTGAAAGGGCCTAGCTATATGCCCTAGAGGGGGAGTGAATAGGGCAATGCCAAATAAAACTAATAACAAAGGAATAATAAAAGATTTAAAGCACAACGCTGAATATAAAACAATCACAATAGCCTAAAATAAAGAGATTGATACTTTTTCAGTTCTAAGGACAACCTTACACCAAAAACCAGAGGTTTACGGTAGGACAACCTTATTTCTAGAACGTCCTTGTATCACAAACCAAAGAGGAATAATAAGCAATGAAATCAAAATAACTTGTGGAAAATAAATCCTAAGTTATTACAACATTCATCCACACTTGCTTGAAGTGATTACAACATTCATCCACAAACACTCTCCACAAAATAGAATGAATAAAAGAATGAAAGAATAAAGCACATCCACAACACAACGATATATAGTGGTTTGCCTGTGTGTACACCAACTGTTATCCAATAGCCACACAAATTGCTACTCTACTCCTAATATCCTCACACAGGGGATATTAGCATGCACTATCAAAATAGGTTTCACAGGTTCACCTAAAACCTTCACAATTGTGTCTTTGATCTCGGGCTTACACAATCCAAAAACCCCACAATCTGAGTTTTTTAGCTGTCCTTAGATTACCAATACAATGAGATTTTTCTGGCGAATCTCAAACAAAAACCAGAGAAAGTAAATTACAAAAACATGTAAAATACCTGAATCACCTTTTGATGAAGCCCGGTAGAACCAATCGGAGTAGAAGTTCGATTCGACGTTCAAAGTCCAATACTCACTTTAAGAATGGTTCTAAGTCTAATTGATTTTAGATCAAACGGGCTAGATCTATTTGATTTTGAATCCAGAAGAAGGAATATCAAAAATTCCCCTTTTCTAATAAGATTGGAATGTAGATCAAAATCAAATAAGAATAAGCTATCAAAATGAATATTCAATAAGCACAAAGCAGCTTAAAATAAACACAAACTTATCTCAGAGAATAGCCTAAAGAATGCTTGAATAGAATTGATTTGAAGTGTTAAAACTTTAAAGTTCGTGCTCAATTTATAAACTGAAAAATCCCGTCTACGACTAGTCTTAGGATCCTAGGACTGGTCGTAGCCCCAAAGATTTTCGAAAGATTTTCATGGGATTTGATTTTCAGTTCCACGACCGGTAGAGGGTGGTCTACGACCGGTCGTGGGTCACCTACAACTGGTCGCGAGACACCTTCCACCGGTCGTAGGACCCCAAAAATGGTTGCTAGAGTTTGAGTCGTAGGGCTACGACCGGTCGAAGGATGAGTCGTAGAACTTTCAGGACTGGTCGTAGGATGTCCAGGACTGGTCGTACGACAACTAGAAAGATCCAAAAATCTTCAACTACCTAGGACTGTTCCTGAAAAACCTAAGACTGGTCGTAGCAAAGCTAGGACTGGTCTTGAAGTCTCTAGGACTGGTTTTAGAACACTCCAAACAAGCATATAAAAATATATGAGTTATGTATCCGGAATGACCTACAATAAAGCCCATCCTAAGGTTAATCTAAGGTCAAACAATCCTTAAAAGTGAGATGGACTTGAAAGTCTTAACACTCAGATGACCCTTAAGAGAAGCTTGTGAATATTCAACACTTGTAGTAGGCCTTCATAAGCTTGATCTTGTCTTGACAAAGTCTTCTAGTAAACTTGAACTTGATCAAACCTTGAACATGCAAACTTGAATACTTCTATTCTTGATTTCTTTATCCAAGACTTAAAAACTTTCTTCATTTAAGATCTTGTCTTGAAATGCGATATCTTGATATGTCTTGATTGCAATGAATAGACTTCAAACATAAAACACAAGATATACAAGAAATAGAAATAGGTTTTGGCACCACAAAATTTGATAACTAAAGGGATATGAAATCATAGCACTTACAAAGCCGTCTCCCAAGAGGTTCTTATTCCATTCTTCCTAGTCTTTACTGCTTTCTTTGAGGATTTGAGATTCAATCATGTCATGGTTGGCTAAACCTCTTAATTAGGGCTAAGAGGTGAATCTTGTAGTGTTTTTGGGATGTTTTTCTTATTGAACCTCTTTGATTCTATTTTGATATTTAAGGAATACTTTAAGTTTTTAATGGTTTATTGTGACTCAAATTACAATAGATCTGCAATAGCTTTGAGTATCTTCTTTTTCTTATTTTAAGATTGTTAGATTGGTAAATCCCGTTGTTAACCATTGTCTCCATGGCATGGTTTGGTGATGGAATCCCTTCCAACCATCACAATTCTTCTTCATTGAGAATTAGGTCAATGAAACTTCAAATTTGATTTTATTGATATATCTTCCAATTGGATAGGATAAAACTCAAATTCCAATTGTGTTCCTTAAATCAAATATGAAAATATCCTGATAGCTGCAAGTGGATCGTTGGAACCCTAGTTCCTACCTTTAATTGATAATTAAACAATATTCATAATTACTCCTTTATTCCAGAATTCTAATTTAGATCTTCTTCTAATTCTACTTCTAGTAACTTTTAGAAATATATGAGTTTAGTCCTTGTGGATTCGATCTCGGTCTCATCAAGATTATTACTACATTGTGACCATACACTTGGGGTTGTGAACATTAACCTCATACCTTACTTAGTATACGATCAACAAGACTTGGTGAGCTAAAAATGCAGCGCTCCGATTTTCAGAACCTGATTATAGCACCCGTTTCCTAAAAACCTGAGTGTTAATAATCAAATAATTGGCAACAATTGCAGAACCAGAGTGCGATAGTGTAACCAAGAGTAGATAATTCTATATAACCAAACATCAATATTTTGGTCCACCCAACTGGTGACCTTAATTACAAAATTCTTAAGTTCCAAAATGTACCAAGGTAAACTAAGAAAGGAAACACTACAACTACTGGTTAAGCCCATAGTATTCCGTAGCATCCTGGTGCAGCTCTGCCTCATAGTACCCTTCCTCCAATCCTACCGCCACGGCCTTGGGATCCGTTCCATAGTCGTTCCCATTTAAACCTGCATTCTCTATATAATTGAATATTGGATGAATGAGTGACCAACTCAGTGTAAATTCTCCTTAATATTACACACCGCCATCTTAGGTAAGTATAGTATAAAAACATACAAGGCACACATAACAATACGAAATTCGGTCTTATTATATACATGGATGTATGAGTGCACATCAACTGGGGATGCCCATCCAGTTGGCTTTTGGGTAAAACCCATGCATGTGGCCAGTCACCAGCGAAAGTACATAGTACATGCGTAGTGCCAAACTCATCGAAGGTGGGTTGATAGTCAATGGTCTAGGAACTAGCGAAACGATACCATGACTAAGGGCACATGCTATAGCATCCAGAATTGGCTATCTGTCATCTCCCAAATGTTATGAATGCATGATTAGCCCAACCATTATTATTCTATTTACAACCATCCAGTTTAATAAAGCTTTAGGCCACTAAGGGGAGCTCGTCACCAGCGTAGGCCGACGGCTCGGGCATAGTGTCCCATAACCACCATCCCTGGCCCATGAGTCTACCACCTTAGGATGCTTAGTAGAACCCATCAACATGTACTCAATTAATTTTTAATATGAGGGAAATTTACCACTGCATGGTTGAATGGGAATGAACTATTGAAGCCACAAGGGCAAATGCCAAATCAAAAGCGGTTAAAAATGAGTCGATACGATAAAAGGAGGTATGCTTCAAATACTAAAAGGAAATGGTAAGGCAATGTCAAATCAGGATGGTAAATAGTTCATCCCGTGGCCATGTAGGCGAACGCATCCCATAGATGGTAAATCTCATAAATAGTTCATCACTAAAATAACCTCCAAGTTGAGGGTTTATTCTTAGCATGACCAATCTTGTTACACCCTAGGCATGGATTCTCATTCATAGGTGGAGATTCCCCTATTATATGGAGAGATTTCGATTCCATGGGTGTCTTGCAAGCAAATCAATAGTATGTGGGAGTGACATAGTAATTAGGTGTCATTAACAAATCTTTGAATCATCTTAAGTGGCTATGAAATTAAGGAATAATTTAACAATTAAAGTGAAGCTCAAGTGTGGATTTAACCATCATCACATATGAACATGATTTAAGAGTTGCTAAAGTAAAATGAAATCTAACATGTAGAGTTAATTCACACAATCATGGTTTACTAATTCTCAATAATGGGATAATGTAATCCAACTAGCATCGTTTGATATTTTAATGTGAACAATCCAAGTTTTAAGATATTAGTGTAATCTAAGTAGAAACTATCCTAGAACTAACTTTGAGATGGAAAGCCCAAGGGGAAAAGTCATCACCTTTCGAGTCGGATTCCCTTACGTAGTTCCTCCTTTTTAGCCATCCAAATTCCAGCGATCAACCCATGGTCCAATGTCACTTGATTGAACACCTAGGGTCATTCCCAATAAGAGCTTGAGATTAAAAATCGAGTTGATGGATGATTCCAACGGCTCCTAGCTACCTAGGCCTGATTTAACTTGGGTTTTCTTTCATCTAACGATGATGAGGCCTGTTTCCATATGTCCCATGTGGACATCACCTTCATTACTATCATTGAGTGGCCCACAATGCTTCTTGGCCACCACAAATAGGTGGGGATTATAGGGATTCACCCAAACCAATGAAAACTAGGCCCAAACACATCTTGATCCGGCCCAGCAGCTACGTCCAAAACTATGGCTGGGTTGTCTGGCCTGGCCCAGCTACGCGGTCCATTGAGCCTTACTCAGGTGCGGCTCATGGCTGTGGCTGGGTCGTCTGGCTTGGCTCAGCTATGCGGCCCACACTCAGTCAGCACCCAGCCCACTGGTAGCTCAATGCGGCCCATTGCTATTCTCGGGTGCGGCTCATTGCTACGGCTGGGTCTTCTGACTCAGCCCAACACATGAAGCCTGCAATTCCCCCACCAATTCTCCCTTTCCTTCCTTCCCTAATTCCTCTCTTTATGTTTCTTTTTTTCAGGGGCCTAGAGGTTAGTGGATTAGCTCTGGTGCAACCCACCTCAACATGCCCGGCCTGCTCTGGTGAGTTGGTGAACCCAACTGACCCAACGCTTGGTTGGATAGTGGTGATGCTTAGAGTGTGGTTCTGGGTTAAGAAGGTGGGTAACGCACAGATTTGGACTCAGTTAAATGAGTTGTGCCCCATACTTGGTGAAACCTTCTCTCGGCACGTCTCGACGTGAGATTCTGTCATCGATTAGGTCTACCTCACACCTTCCTCGGGCTCTCTTTCTTTCTCTCCCTCTCTTTACTTCTCCTAGCAGAGGTGCTGCTAGTCTGGACTGATTCAACTTGATCCAAATAGACTAGGTCAAGTTAGTGCGGCACCGAGTTTGAACCTACCCCGCACTCGATCACTCTCTCTCCTTTCCTCTATTCTCTCCCTTTTCTCTCTGAATCCCATGGTTAGAATCCCAAGATGGACACCTCCTTATATAGCTGTGGAGCAGGCTCGAACGTGCCATCCAACGGCTGTGAATAGGTGACCGCACTCACATGCGATCCTCGAGTTTTCGCATGTATTGGACCCATCCGTCACCAGGGATGTGTTCCTGCTGCCAAGGCCCACCAAAAAAGTAGCAGATGGTAAAATGACGACCCGATCATGGTAGATTTTTATCTGAGTATTAAGGTGATCGGGACCATTTGGATGGCTGAGATAGGACCTCTGATCAGTGTAGGGGCCACTAATCTTGCCATTCATTGGCATTTCTTGCATCTCGTGAGATTTCCTGCTCCTCCACGATTTTTTCATGAGATGGGAGGCTCCTCTGAGAGAGCCATTGCAACCCTACAACGGACAGTGGAGATTACTTTGTGTGGCCTAGTGAAAGATTTTGATCATGCCAACACATACTTCCTGAACTAGAAATGTTCCCCCATGCTATTCTACTATGTAGACGAATGCCTGCCCATTTCGAGCACCGAAAGGAGCGCTAAGAAACATCCTCAATGAACGATTGAGATTTAAAATGGGTTATTATCTCGAATTTCCAACATGGCGATCGTACAGCTTTCTCTTTTTGGAGAAACGCCAACGTACGCTTCTGTTTGGCTCTTACCAGCGCATATGCATGCTTGTATGAGTCCGATCAGCCATCATGGGTTTGGTCATCGGGGGCCTCCTCACCCAATGGATGGTCTGGATTACCCATACAGTGCCTCGAGGTGAGCCATGATTTGTCCGAAATGGGCATCGTCTGTTCAACTAGATGTGGGCAGGAAGTTTTGGGAGAAACTCTCCTTTTTTAAAAAAAATGTCAAATTAACGTGGGTTTGACCACTCTGATGGTCCGGTGCACTTTGTGCATGCCATTCGTGGTGCACTTGCAACCTAGTGTGGCCTCCACACGACAGAATGTGCAATCCGCGTCGTTCATTCTCTTAGGGACCTCGTCTGAGGCGTCGGGCCAATGATCAGAATGATCCGACGCTCGGGTGGCCCATAAGCTGTGATTGAAGTGTTTACTTATGGATTTCTATTACTCTGAGGGCCAGATCTTTCTGGGTTCAAGTATCAACGGCGCAAAAGGCCTTAGAATTATGGGTGTGTCCGTGCACAACTACCTTGCCTGTTGAGCGTACTTAAAAGTATATTTTTTGTGAGCCACTACTATATGTGTACACCTGGACACCTGACCATTTTCTCACTTGTTTATAGGGTCTACTTTTGTCAATGCGATCCATCTGCCTAGTCCCAAAAATGTCTATTCTTTGAGCAGTTTATCGTTAGGTCCCATAATTCAATGGCTGCGATGGGGAGGTTAGTTGTCAAGGTTAGCAGATGTTTTGTTTAGACCTTAAGAGTTCTGACGACTTGTACAGGCATTAATGAGTGGTTCTGATAATCGGTCGAAGGTTGTTCTCACCATTTTGGTTTAGGGTAGAATCATTTATTAATTAGGCTCACAATTATACTAAAGGTTTCAATGGAAACACCCATGTACCAAAGGTGCGAGGTGTTACAAAAACCCATAGAGACAACTCTACAATTGACTGATCGCTTAGTGAGAATACCAAGAGGAGTAGTGGAGGGTGTGTTGGATGTACAAATTGATAAATTCTACTTCCTAGTAGATTTTATTGTCTTGAATACATAACATATGATGAATGAAAGCACTCAAATTCTTGTCATACTTGGCTGACTATTCTTGGCTACTTCAAACATTGTTATCAATTGTCGAAATGTAGTCATAAAATTATCCTTTCGTAATATGATGCTTGAGCTGAATGTATTTAATATATGTATATAATAAGGGGATGATGATGATGATGACATTCATGAAATTGACATGATTGAATCTATATGGAAGATGAGTTCCTTTTAAACCTTTCCTCTGATCCCTTAAAATTTTATTTGGCTCACTTTACTGATTTAAATGATAAGATGATCTGTGATAAGTGAATGCCTTAAGGGATTCTAACCCTTACCATTGAATGAGGAAGTTTTATCTATTAAGGCACTAAAACCTGACTTAGAAATTTGTGATGAACTGAAAATTGAAATTTTGGTGCTCAATCAAGCTAAAGGGAGAAATGTCCATAAAAGTGTAGTGGTTGATCACTTTTTTTCTTTACACCATTTGATTCCATGGAGATAAATCCTATAAAAGATATGTTCCCCGATAAACATTTATCTAAAGTCTTACATAGAAAAAAGATGCTCCTGATTTCAATGTTGATTGTTAAGATGTTAGATTATTGGGGCATCGATTTGCTAAATATTAGTTGATGCCAATTGGTGCTGAAGTTTATTCCAAAGGTGTTCATGCCTCTAGATTAATCTCCTAGTTCGACGAAGATCCCTTTTTTCATTAGATTAGGTGGTTTAGTTTGTTTTGACAGTTTGTCTTTAGTTTTCAATTTTGTTTTCTACCGACTTGAAGAATTCACGTGCTTATGTTACACATTCTTTCAGGTACTCTCTACCATCTACTTTTTATATTTCATTTTCTCTCATGTTGATTTCATTGCATGATATTTTTTACATTGAGAACAATGAATTATTTAGGTTGGGGTGGGGTTTCCTATGGAAAATTTTTCGATTGCTGAAACTTTTGAAAATTTTGGGCTTAATTTTTGAATTTTTTTAGAAGATTAATTTCTATATATGCACATTAAATTGAAGAAATCTGAATAATTAGAATGATAAGGGACTTGGTTATGTGAATTTTAAAGTATAGAAACTAGTATATATATATATATTTTTTTAAAATGAGTTCCTTTTAGTGATTTCCTGGTGGAAGTTGCAAACATTGATGAATAAGGAATTTTTCACAATTAACATCTAACTTTCATTGCTAGGAGTAGTTTGATACTAAAGTGATAACTTGATGATTACTTAGAATGTAAAGGAATTAAGCCTGATGAACCTGGACTATTTTGAAAAAAAAAAAAAAAAGGGGGAGAGAATAAGAATACATTGAAAAGGGTTACCTATTATTTTGAAAAGCAGAAAAAGAATGAAATATATACATATATATATATATATATATATATATATATATATATATATATATATATATATATATATATATATATAGTTGTCCATGTAAAATAAAGAAGAATGATTGATAGATGGACATTCAAAAAGAATAAAGAAAAATGTTAAAACAAAAAAGGAAAAAAAAAAGAATTTTGAAAAAAAACAAAAGGAATCAAAAGGAAGAAGAAATAGTGTGAAGCCGTCAATGTGAACAAAAATTAGAATGCATAGTTAGGATGGTTTTTTTTTTTTTTAATTAAGTTCTTTGGTTGATCTGATCACTTTGGATAATTTTTAGAGTTAACATTACGGTTAGAAAATTTGATTTCCTAGTTGGTGTAAAGTTGGATTTTACTGAGAACCATGGTTTTTAATCTTTGAATCTTCCATTAGTCAATTAGTGTTTGACCTCATCAATTTGATTGTCTATTGAGTATACTGGAATATAAACTGATGTTGTTTGTGCCTTAGGAATTTT
Organism: Magnolia kwangsiensis; assembly: GCA_037074715.1. Lineage (NCBI taxonomy): Eukaryota > Viridiplantae > Streptophyta > Magnoliopsida > Magnoliales > Magnoliaceae > Magnolia > Magnolia kwangsiensis. The sequence goes on along the minus strand of CM073583.1, from coordinate 60,192,979 downwards.
AATATTGGATCATTTTAAGGATACATAAGTATATATAATTTATTCTTTTTAAAAAAATGGACCTAGGTTTTTGAAATCTTTTCACATGTGTTGCTTAGGACTAGAAAAATGTTGGTTAGGAGTGTGTTGAGTTCTAATACTTCATATTTATCCATATTTCGCAGTGCTTTCCCATGCAAATTCATGTTAAGGTGGCCTAATTAAATGAATTTTCAACATGTAGAAGAATTTAGAAGTTCAAAATGAATACGAGCTAAAAATGAAGAATTAAAGTGCAAGAGAGATCAAAAGAAAGAATGTGATGAAGGATTAAGGACTTCAAACTTTGAAGATCATGAAGAAACAATATTTCCATGGAGAAAGAAGATTGGAGATCAAGTGTGAATCAAATTGAAGAAATCAATAATCTTCAATCAATAGATGGGAGTTTCAATTCCATCAAGGGACCTTTAATTGATGTCGATCAATTAAGGGATGAATCAAGAAAATTTGATTTTATGGTTAAACTCTTTGGACAAATTTTGACACTTTCGATTGATTGAAAGTGTTCTTCGATTGATTGAGAAAATACCTAAAAATTGAATTTAATTGCTAGACTATTTTTGCACTTTGTTATTCAATCAAGGATTAAGTTTCGATCGATCAACAAGATTTTGATAGTACTCGATCGATTGGAGGGTTCGATCGACAGTGGCGGTGAGTGCGAAATTTCATGAATTTCTTAAGTTGATGGAAATTTTCCTATTTAAGGAGGCTTCTAGGACGTGAATAATGAACATCCTAGGGTTTGGAGAAAGAAAAATCTAGGTGGAGCTTCGTTAGCGTGTTCCTTCTTCAATTTCTTCTTATACTTCTCACTTGTTTTTGTTTTTGTTTTTGTTTTGTTTTGTTTATTTAACTTTTTTAAAGTTTAAGATGTGAATTATAGTAGGCTAATCTCTTAGCTAAGGCTAAGGGGTGAAACTTCTAGTTAATTTTCAATGTTTTATTTTATTTGGTTCAATACATTCGATTGAATGATGTTATTTAATTGAATTGATACAAAATTTACTTTAGAAGCTTTTGAGTTGTGTAATCTTTAATTCATTGTGAACTATGTGTACATTGGATGCTTGGTATTCTAATTAATTAGCTTGATTAGAGAAGGTATTGATTTGTAAAGTCCCTTGAGCTATTGTCGACTCCGGGCACCATAAATGCTTGATATTCCCTGCAATCAACTATGAATGCTTTATGAGAGAATTATTCAATTAAAGTTCATATTTTGTTTGGATGTTATTTGTTCACTCCCAAAGTATAGGGTTGTGATGTAGTAATAAACTCGGTGAGACCGAGGTCGAATCCCAAGGGATTGAAGCCCGTAGGTAATCTGAAACTAAATAGAACTATAACTAGACTAAGTTGAAATCTAAATCAGGTAAAAGGAAGGGAATAATTGTGAATAGATTAGTTAAAACCTAATAAAAAAAAGGTGGAAACTAGGGTGCCAAGGATCTACTTGTAGCAATTGGGAAGTTACCTAATAATGATTAAAGGACACAACTAGAATTAGAGTCATATCCTGTCCAGTTGATAAGAAGAGATTTGTCAGATCTTTGAACTTCTCATAGGTCTAATCATCAATAGCTTAGAATGGCGAAGATTTGGAAGTGATTTCGTCACCAAACCATGCCCAGGAGATGATGTTAAACAACAGCAATTTTCCAATCTCACAGCCAATCATAAGAGAATTATGAAAATTAGGAAGGATTCTGTCATGCAACCATGCCCATGAGATGATGGTGAACAACAGGGCTCCCAAGTTCACAATCTCAATATATGAAAAGAGAATATCTCAAGCTATTGCAGATCTATTGTAATTTGAGTCACAATAAACATTAAAACTAAAAATATTCCTTATAATCAAACTAGCATCCATGAGAATTCAATAAACATATATTAAAGCAAAGCTAACACCCCAATCACGCTATAAGCTTCACCTCTTAGCCCTATCTAAGAGGTTTAGCCCAGCATAGACATGGAAAGCCTAAACATCTTAAACAAAAACAGCATAGACATGGCTCCAATCTCGATGATATCAAAAATCTCTTGATGACATCGGTCATGGGCGTGAAGCTCTCCATCAACATTTTTCATGCAGTTTTTAACTCAGATCAGGGGTCCCTCGATAGAATCGATATTTCAAATATCAATGATATGGGGGCCATATCGATTGCATCGAGAATGGATAAAACTGTCCAGCAAGCTCACTGATAAAATCCTTGGATTTATCGATGCATCAACACGACTTTCGATATCATCGACATTCAAATTCCGATGATATTGAGAATCCTCCGATCATATCTAAAGTCCTGAAAAATTTTAAACGAGTTTCTCTCAATTTTCAAATATTGAGGACTCGACCCTTGTATCGATAATATCAGAGTTTGAAATCTGATGGCATCGACATGAGTCTCAATTCCCTCGATCAGTTGGCAGAAGATTTTTCAAAAGCATATGACAGTGAGTTTGTGTCATCGAGTGGACAATCGATACGATCGAGAGTATACGGTCGATGATATCGAACTTGCTTGATTATATCGAACTCTGTCATAAAATGTGACCGTTTTATATCCGTTGGAACCTTTTACCTATTTAAAGGGAACTTGTCTTTAGTTGCTGTGAGAGAAAGAAGAGAGTGCTTTTGTGTGTTTAACCTTAGATCATATACCCAAAGCCCTTTCTCTCAAGGGAGTTCATCCTCCAATCCACCCTTATCATTGATATTCAATAGAGTGGATTGGGAATGAACTTTCGCATTCAAGGATCCTCCGGCTACTACCTTAATTGCACATCATTAAGCTGGGATGCCTTAAATGCATAGATGATTAGAATCACTCTACCTTCCTAATAGGAAAACCTTTAAAGAGTAAGATTCCATCATAACCTTGACCCAACCCGTTGCCTTATATTGGTACATCATTTGTTGCGGATCAAGTGAGCTAAAGATTCTTCATCAACAAGGAGGAGATCTTCGCCACTGCGCTGAATGAGACTCATCAACTTATCTGTAAGTATCTAGAGTCCAGAGGACCCTTTGATCATTCCTCTATAGGATTGGGTCTAAGGTGTTTCTTACCCTTAAGTCCTCAAGGAGGCCTTCGGCAGGAGTGTACGTGGTGGGTGCGTTATGTGGACCCTTGCTCTATGGAAAGCCTAAACAACTGGTTAAGGGTGAACTAGTAAAACCTTTATTTTGGGGTAAACCGTATAAAACCTTGGGTTTGAGGTGAACTGAGTGAAACCTCCGTTAGGGTCTTAGGGAAGATCCTTGGCTAGTGTGCCTAAAAGTGGGTGCGATGTGTTGACCCTTGCTCGTGAGAGCATAAACAGTCAGCCTCAGTGTAGGTTGTAAAGGTTGAAGGTGTACCTGATTTAAAACCTTAGGTTAGAGGTGAACCATGTGAAACCTCCTTAGTGAAATCTGGTACACTCAAGGGTTGAGTGTGGTTACCAGGAGTGGAGTAGACAAGTAGTCGAACCACTATAAAAATGACTGTGTTTGCGATTGCTATTCTTTTGTTTGTGTGATTTGCTTTAATATTTTAATATATGAATATCTGAGATCACACCTCACACACATACACGGTCATATCCATCATAAGCTAGTTTGCATATTGTTCACTTCTTAAAAGAGTTTGTGATTGGATCCTCTACCGGGCTTGGAAGCTAGTAGAGTAACTTTTGAGTAATCCTAATATGAGCTTATTGTTAGGATTAGTGCAATAGGATTGTTAAATATATTGTAAAAACTTTAAAAAATCATATTCACCCCCCTCTAGGACATATTGACATATTCCTACTTCAACTCAAGCGGTCTTCACCGCTATTTCAATTGGTATCAGAGCGAGTCCCTCTTTAAGGGCTTCACCACCTAGAGAGTGATCTTGACTGAAGTTTGGAATATGGACAAAGGAGAGGGCTCATCAGTCACTAGACCTCCAGTATTTCATGGTTCAAATTACGTATACTAGAAGGCTATGATGCACTACTTCTTGAGATCTTTGGACCATGATGTTTGGGATATAGTTGAAAGAGGATATGTGCCACCAACCAAACAAATTGCAACTTGAAAGTGGAACAACCATCACAAAACTCAAACCCAAAGAGAAGTGGATGATGTTCGACAAAGAAAAATAAACTGCTAAAGCAAAAGCTTTGAACGCCATCTACTGTGTCGTGTCTCAGGATATTTTCAATCAAATAAGCATGTGTGGGACATCTAAGGAAGCATGGGATCTATTGGAAACAACCCATGAAGGTACGAGCACTGTGAAGAGGTCTAAACTATAACTTCCGACTTCACAGTTTGAAAGTCTCAGGATGGAAGAGAATGAGACATTTATGGAGTTTTTCACAAAATTGAATATCATTTGCAACTCCATGGGTGGTTTGGGGGAGAAAGTTCCGGTACTGAAAATTTTTAGGAAAATTCTAAGATCCCTACTGAAAGATTTAATCCCAAGGTAACAACAATTGAGGAGTGTAGGAATATTGATTAGATGAAAGTAAAAGAACTGGTAGGTTCCCTACAAACTTTTAAACTACACTTCATACAATCCTAAAAATCCAAAAACACTGTCCTAAAGACTTCTAAGAAAATAAAACATGAGGATAGTGAGAGTGGAAAAGAAGATAAAGATGAGGAAGTGGCCTTGCTGGCACAAAAATTCAGAAGATTTTCTTAGAAGAATCGCGGTCGTACCTCTAAAGCAAGAAAGGTGAACAACAAACCTTCTACAGGAAAATTTAGTAAACGGACCAAAGAACCACAATGCTATGCCTGTCATGAGTATGGACACCTGTCTACTGAATGCCTAAACAGAAAAACTAAGGGCAAGGCAATGGCCGCCACCTGGGATAATACAGAAGATTCAAACTCAGAATCCAGTGACTCAAAGAGTGATGAAGATAAAACATCATTGAAAATCCTTATGTTCTCCACTACTCCAATCATTCCCGATGAATCTGAGAACAAAAAAGAACAACAAGCCACCGAATCATTTCCATCTGATAATGAGGAAACTGAAGAAGAAGAAGAAGTTGAAAAGGAAAAACTGCAAGATGTTTACAATCAACTGTATATTCATAGCATCAAAGTTGTTAAAAGACTTGGATTATCTTAGAACAAAAAGGACTTGCTGCAAAACGATTTGGATACAACTCTAGAAATTAATACACATCTATTTAATGACTTGCAGTAACACCACTCAGATAATGATAGACTTAAGAGAATTAACTCCCTCCTTAAATATGAATCTAAAAATATAAACAAACAGGTTGAGCAGTTAAAAGATTAAAATATGCTCCTTCAAAATGAAAATCATACACTTTTGTTTGATTTAGAAGAGTCAAGAAGAATTGCCAAGATAAATCGTAAGTTTTCCCAAAGTGGTGAGAAGTTAGAAAAACTTTTAGGAATGGGAAAATCGGGAAATAACAAAAATGGCCTAGGCTATGGGAATGTTAGAACAAAAACTAGGTATGGAACACAAATACCTGAAAAATCTATTATCTCCAATAACAATACAGGAAGTAACTCAGCTTGTCACATGAGTGGTAATTCAGATTATGGATCAAACAAAAAGAATATACAACAATCACCACTCAAACTGATTGACAGCATAAAGGGACCATTAAATCAAGTGGTTGAAACAGAAGAGAAAACCAAATTCACTACTAGCAAAAATCCTGTCACAAAATAAGTGATCAAAGAAAAGAAAAAGTATCTTGTTACTCACTCAAATCATTTAACAGACAATGATGCTAAATGGTACCTTGACAGTGGTTTCTCAAGACATGTCACAGGTGACAAATCCCTTCTTTTAAGCTATACAGATCTTCATAATGGAATAGTCACCTACGAAGACGGAACGACTAATCGACAGGGAATCATAAGCGGAATAAACTCACTCAAAAATGAGAATGCTCTCTGCATAAAAGGACTGAAATATAATCTACTAAGCATCTCTCAGATCTATGATGATGGACATGTGGTCAAATTCAACAAAGAAGAATGCAAAATCCTAAACCAATCAGGAAAATTAGTAATGAAGGGTCTTCACACAAATAACCACTGCTACATCATCAAAGGAAAAAGAAGGTCTAATTCCTAAACCTAGGCAAATAGAGCATGAAGAAACATGTTCAGATATGGATCTTGGCTAAAATGATGAATTTTTTTTTTTCGCTGAGCTTTTCAAAATGTATCTAAGGTTTTCCACCTCACCTTTTTGTACATAAACATTTCAATGTTTACACTTTTTACTTTGTACGGAGCTTGTACAAAATTTTGGCTAAGAATAACCGTATGTTAAAATTGTACTATTCTATGTGGGAAAGTCTGTTGGAATACAAAAGAATATGAAAAATATTCATCTTCGATATGTTCATCAGATTACATGGATTCTCGATTAAATCGATCAAAGTTGATATTATTGACGTCTTTTCAGAATCCGAAAAGTCATGAAGTTGAAAAAGATTATCGAAGACATCTTCGATAACATCGGATAGGACATATCGATATCATCAGAACACTAGTAGATGATATCAAAATTTACTGCCCAATAAAAGGCTGTTGAGCGACAAATTTTACTTTTTACATTAGTCAGTCCTGTCTCACTATCCTGATTTTTTTTTCTTTAGTTTATCTGCTCAGAGTCTTGATGAGAAAATCTCATAACCCAAACAAAGCAAGGAAGATGGTTAGAGGGAAAGGTAAGGCTCCTTCATCTGTAAAAATTTTCAAGATTAATAGAGGGAAAAATACTAAACCACCTCAAAACCAATTTAATTGGGAATAAGTTACGATCGTCGACCGTACTGTTCTAATTAGTGCTGTCAAGCCCTATGGGGTGAATCTCATGATGAAGACTATTAGGTGGAAGAATATGCTTTATATGGGCGGTCCATATCAGTTTGAAATGATCCAGCAGTTTTTCAACTGTTGTTATGTTGTCCAAGATTATCCACCATGTATGTGTCTGGAATTCATGCAACACACGAAACAAATTACTCCAACAGTCCTTGGTTGTGTTCTAAACATTGAGGTGACGCAGATCCCTGTCACTGGTAAAAATCTAAACGAATCAGGAAGATAGGGGAAATTACTCGAGCATTGTGCCAAGGTATGACTATTCCTAGAAATGATGACAATATCCTTCAGGTTAAACATCTAGGAACTTTTTTAGACTCCTTCACAGTATCTTCAATACGAATGTGTACCCATGTGATGCCAATGACATATACCTGAGTCCATTTGTACTCAATGTCTTGTATGATGTCTACCAAGAGGTCCCTGTATGTCTACCAACTCTCATTCTAGATCATCTAATTAAGGTAGTCAAAAGTGATCATCTTGAAATACTGCCTTTTCTGTCCCTTGTCTGCAAGCTCGTACATTGGGAATGACTGCTGGAAACAAGTGATAAGGTATATCCTGAACTATGGTTCGACTATGATGAAGCCCAACAAGTGTATGTCTCTTTCTCATCTCATGCTAAGAATCCTTCACTTGTTGGAGAGAGTGGTCAGTTGCCTAATGAAGAGACTCTTTGGGGATCTAACTGGACTCCTGTATGTAGTCCTGCTTCTGTCACTAATCGACGACGTCATGTGCTTGAGTGCCAACTTTTAAACAATCTTGCTGGAATTGACAAGCAGCTCTATAACTGCAAACAATGACTGTCAGGAATAGAAGACAAGATGGAAGCTCTACAAAATTCTATGCAACAGATTCTTGAGCTACTAATGACCGATGGACCTTCTATGTGTTAAAAGAAAATAGCTTTGGAGGCAAAGTGTGTCTAGTTATGAACTTCTTTTTGCACCCATTCCTATTTATTCATTTTGGGTACTCATACATGTGCTTGACATTTCTGTCTGATGGTTGATAGTTTACTACTGTCTGGGGCAGTATATTTTTTGATGATATGGCTGAATCGAATTCTCATTTTTCTGTCATTTTAGTATAAATGATTCCCTGGTTTCCCTACTTCCTCGATTATGGAATGTATGTGCGGCAGTGATTACTTTACTTGGTTCGATAACTGCCTTCATTGATGTATGTCTTAACATGATGTCATCTTGCTACATCTTTGTCTGATTGGTTCTCCCATATGCTTCTTTACACTTTAGTCAATATCAACTGCTATATCTTTGTCAATGACTGACAAAAAGGGAGAGAAAGGTAAAAATACCCCGGATTGGAAAGTGTATATGCTTGAATGGTGTTGCAGGTGTTAGGGGGAACAGTTGGACCAAGCAAAGGGGAGCTCTACAGAAAGGGGGAGAAAATACTGGTTGTGTACATGGGTTCATTAGAATTTGTCAAATTGTGTAAAATGCATGTACACACAATTTAAGATGTGTCTGTCTAGATATTGTCCTAGGGTGTTTTGGGTATTTTGTCATGTAATTGACAAAGGGGGAGATTGTGCCCTTACTAGTGCCCTGGTTTGTCAATTTGCGTGTGTGTTGAGTTAGTCGGACTGCAGAAGCCTTATAGGAAAATCTATACAAGCGTTTGCCTCAATCGGATGTGTAGAAGCTTTCCATAGGTAAAATTAAGCCTCACATCCCTTGTCCCAAAACACCAGGTAAATAAAACTCTTAAAACATGTTAGAACATATTAGGGTTTATGGTGAGAAAACCTTTCAAAGAATCAAATCTCTAAGTTTTCTTGCCTTGTCGATTGTATAGATAAATATCTCGATATGATCGACCTGTGCTGTCAATGTCCTCGATAGAAAAATTGATAGAATCGAATGAGGACTTAAAGTGTCCAACAACTAAATACACATATGGAAAAAATTATCGATGTATCGACACACGTATCGATATCATCGATATTTGAATCTCGAGCCCATCGAAGGTAGCTCAATAATATCAACAGGCAGATCTGGCACCCTTATTTTTACTCAGAATAATCATATATGCTTTGATATATCAGAGCTCTCCTCGATACCATTAAAGTTCAAATCTCGATGATATCAAAAATCTCTCGATGATATCGGTCATGGGCGAGAAGTTCTCCAACAACATTTTTCAGGTGGTTTTTAACTTAGATCGGGGGTCACTCGATAGAATCGATATTCTAAATATTGATGATATCGGGGCCATATCGATTGCATCAAGAATGGACAAAACTATCCAACAAGCTCAATGATAAAATTCTTGGATTTATCGATGCATCGACCCGAATTCTGATATCATCGACATTCAAATTCTGATGATATCTAGTATCCCCCAATCATATCTAAAGTCCTAAAAATTTTCACATAAGTTTCTCTCATTTTTTAAATATCGAGGACTCAACCCTTGTATCGATAATATCAGAGTTCGAAATTCGATGGCATCTACACGAGTCTTAATTCCCTTAATCAGTTGGCAGAAGGTTTTTCAAAAGTGTATAACATTGAGTTTGTGTCATCGAGTGGATAATTGATACAATTGAGAATATACGCTCGATGATATGTAACTCTATCATAAAATGTGACCGTTTTATATCTATTAGAACCTTTTGCCTATTTAAAGAGAACTTGTCTTTAGTTGCTGTGAGAGAAAGAAGAGAGTGCTTTTGTGTGTTTAACCTTAGATCATATACCCAAAGCCCTTTCTCTCAAGGGAGTTCATCCTCCAATCCACCCTCATCATTGATATTCAATAGATTGGATTAGGGAATGAACTTTCGCATTCAAGGATCCTTCAGCTACTACCTTACACTACTAAAAAATGAGGGACTATGGGCCACGGACTATAAGGGCTTTTAGCTACGGATATAAACCGTAGTAAAATTACTACGGCTTAAATCTGTTGCTAAAGTTACTAACCCCATCTAGTCTTTATTAGAGCCGAAGGGGCACTATGGGCCCACTGCAATGTATATATTTTTATCTAAACGTCCATCCATTTTGAAAGCTCATTTTAATACATGAATCCAAAAAAGGAGGCAGATCACGACTCAAGTGAACCACATGATAAGAAACAATGGAGATTAAATACATACCATTAAATCTTTCTTGGGAGTGGTGTGGTCCAACTAGGCCTTTGATCTTCATAATTTTTGAGATCATGTCCTAAAATGAACTTTAAAAATTAATGGACATCGTGGATAAACCACATGCATCACTGTGGGCCCATAGAACCAACGGTTGGAACGCTCGTACCTAGTTCCGTCCAATAAGTGAAATCCCTAATCCGCACCCAAAAAGAGCCTGCAATTATTTTTTTAAATTTTTTTATTCTCGCGGGCTGTAAGCTTTCTCTATACCTCTCCCTCCCTCCCTCTCTCCCTCCCTCTCCATCTCATGCTAATAGTAATCTGGACAGGAGGAGATGTTTTCTCCATGCGGTGAAGAAAGAATCAAATGCTAACAACAATCTGCAGAAGCTTAACTAGCAACTCCAATCCCTCTCTCAGAATCCTTAGTAAGAATGCCCATCCCTATCTCCTCCCCTCTCCTTCTTACTTTGGTACTCTGTGTGTGTGTGTGTGTGTGTGTGTGTGTGTGTGTGTGTTTTCATTTCTCTTTCACCCATGGAGGATTTGAGGGTTTGTGAATCTTAGGAATTGGGGAGTTGTGGATTTTGGAAATTGGGGATTTGGGGATTTTAGGGATTTGATGATATTGGAGCTTTAATATTGAAGGAATTTGGTGCTATAATATTTATAGATTATTCCTTATTCATAAATTGTGGAGGCAGTACAATGATTGTTGGGAAGAAAGAATATGAAGGTGAGTCATCAGAAATGAGATCGTCAGACATTCTCTTCTACTGACAGATGGGCTTATAGTAGCATAGGGGAAGAGCTCTACTATGCTGTTATCTGGTCTTCAGGGTCTTGGTAATGTTTTTTTCTTTGTCTAAGCCTCATTGTATGGTGTTGCTATGATTCTATACATTATGATGGCTATATATCCTTTAGTTAATAAAGTTCTCAATTTTTTTGTATAAAATCTTTCTTAAAAATTTCAATGGAAATAAATGGTTTAGATTGTTTGTTCATGAACCAGAACCACATTGAATACCAGAAGTTGAAATTGCTGAATTCCTAGGTTGAGTTTGAGTGAAGCTTCAAAATATGCAAGCTCAACGCCCTTGTATTGTGTACTGATTAAAAAACTTTCTTTTTTTTTTTTGTGTTCTGAGATGCTTCTATGCTAGTTTGACGCTATTTCCTCATCGTTTGAGTCTGTGTAGCCATGTTTTTCCTCGATGGAAGGTGCTGAGGAAACTTTCCCCTTTTGTGATTCAAAGAGGGGTCTTGTGTTCTTGAATTCCTGTCCAATATCATGTCTGCCTTATTTTTAACTGTCAAGATATTAATGAACATGTCTATCATGAAAGAAACTAATTGAGTTCAATGATTTTTGGTGTTTTCCTTTCTAATGACATTTGCTTAACATCTATGATTCGTTAGAATTGATTAATACCTATTTGCAGCAATTATTTTTAAGTGGTTGGGATAGGCAACGATTCTAGGAATGATTAAAATGAACTTACCTCTATGTTCCTTTCATTTTCGACTTTGTGTAGTAAATGTTTACTTTGTGAATGGAAAGTAGCAGGGGAAGCAGCTGCTGCTGGTCTTTCTCTTACTGATGTTACTGCAGAAGCAAAGTATGCATCTGAACTGGTGGGAACGATGGGTGTCGCCCTCTCTGTTTGTACACTTTTAGGCCAAGTCACATCAGATCGTTTAGGCTCAAGAAAAATGGAGCTAGGTCTTAGAATTGTAAGTTGTTAAAAAATCTCATTTTCTTGGTTTCTTAAATACAGTTTAATTCATTTCAGGTACCTTTAATGATCAAGCAACCTAAATAAAGATCTTCCAATGATTATCTTTATATGTATCTCAACCACTAGAATATAATTTCTTGGGACCCCTGCAATGGCTACTTGAGAATAGGACTTCAGAATTTATGCATCAACATGCACCACTATGGCTTTCATAAATTGGTTCTTTGACTTGAAAATATTTCTCACACTACAGCCTTTGCTTTGTGTTAGATCATTCCAATTAGTTGGCATCATCCTGCTGATTGGCTGGTGTAATGACATGTATTTCTTTTTACAGCATGGGGAGCCCGGGGCCGTTGTTGCTGACATCCAACCTGTGGATGTAGTGGTATCTCATGTTCTAAAGCAGATTTTATCAATGGTCTATTTCACTAGATCACTGATTATTATACTGCTACTTCTATATTCTGTTTTGTTGCTTAAAATATAGAATAACAGGTCCCATGATAAAACTGAAACTCAATTATGATTGCATGCTAAATCTAGTTCTCTTTTCTTATCTTTTTATCCTTTCTAGACATTATTGGAATCTTTACTGGTCCCAGTAGTGTTTATGTCACGCCCCGAACTCAGAAACCGGGCTCACAAAATTCCCGATTGCTGAATCCGGCACCGACAGCCTCCGTAGTACCCCATTCTCTGCTCTCGGCACCCATACGCCAGGTTCCGATCCAGGGATGCTACGAGGAGGATTTCTAATCATCAATCTAATTCATAATGAGCATAACCACAAGCATAACCCACGAAAAATAACCACAAGAACATCATCACACAATCCACTATGATAAAAATGCATTTGAGTATAAAGCGTATGAAAGGGAAATACAGGATAATGAAAGTAACAGGAAACTCCAGAAGCTTGACTGTGTATTCCAAACTGCGGACTGTATGCTCCAACTACGACAAGAGTATGACTGCGTCCCGGCGTCACTTGCACGCATCAACATGCATAAGCTTATAGAAATCTTAGAAGGCGGAGTAAGTGTGTGTGTAATATAATTGTGCTCAGAATGCAAGGTCAGAGTAAGGCGGAAACATGCTAATGAGTACATGAACGCCATTAGCCGTACCAAGGCTACGCAGTGCAAGATATGAATGCTATCGGCCATAACACGGCCATGCGATGCGAGGTGTAACTCAAGCATGCCAATCCTCATCATATATCAGTATAGTTCTCATTCTGGATAATCACCGGGATTCAGTACACTCCAAATGGCACTGCCACTCTCCCAGCCGCACAGTCCAAGTGAGCATAAGAAACCTCACTATTCGCCTGGCCAATAGTCTCCCAATACCTATCTGGCACGTCGATAGCGAACCCATTCATGAGCTGGTCAGACTCAGTTTAGTATTACCCCCTACCCTCGGGCAAGTAAGGCCACAAACCTTTTCAACCAACCATGACACAGTGGGAGACGCGGCCTCCTAGTATTCGGCCCTCTTGCGCTCATATATCCACTCGGTCTTGATGTTGGTGTCATCCTCTGGTACCATCGGGTTTAGAGATTTTCTCCCAGGGACATCTATGGCGCCCCGATGCTTAGTAATAATATTTTCGATATCCGATCCAACCATCCACGATGTACCTGTGGAGGTCATAGCCCTGATATCGCTAGGGTGTATAGTAATCATGTCATACAAATGTAAAGTGCATGAATCGCATTATCTGCGCACTAATGAAGGACAATTCTGCCTGTCAGGGGGGCCATAAACAATCTACCCAAAGGCATATGCTATGATCAGTCACTCCTCATATCAGGCATACATATTATGCGTATGATCATGAATCATGGATCTACACTAAACAAGTTATGTGGTGATGGGCTCTGATCAAAATGAAGATGGGCCTAGATGGCCTACACATTACAGGTACGGGCTTATCAAAGGGGCCCTAGGGAGAGTCATAATGCAGACATTTAACCAACATTATCCTTACAATGTGGACATCAAACCATCATTGCTCCTAAGGCATAGCCCACTATAAAGGTCATCACATATACCATGGTGAAATCATACTAAATTGGCCTTATGTATGTCCTAATGGGCCTCGACCCATGGGCCTCCAGTACATCAAATGGGCCTCATAGCATGGGTCTCGTATATATCGAAGTGGGCATCAATATCGACCACAAATACCTTGAGATGGGCCTAATTACGTGGGCCTTGCCTGCATCACAATGAGCCTCATAATATGGGCCTCATATTTATTAAGGCAGGCCTCACTTATCGGGCCTTATACAAACCAAGGTGGGCCTCAATAATGGGCCATAACTATGGGAAGTGGGCCACACCACATGGGCCACGTGAATATCAAATGGGCTACACTAATGGGCCTCATGTATATCAAATGGGCCGCACCCAAATATATAACTGGTGATAATGATTTCCACCATTAAAATTCCAAAGGCCCGCCATAACATTTATTTCCCATCCAATCTAATCATAAGATCCTAAAGGATTTCAATGGTAGCCACCCAATCCTCACTTTACTATAGTGTGGTCCACCTGATACAAAGATGTGCCTCATTTTTAGTCTCAAGTCGTGAGACGGGCTTTCAAAATGGTTGGACGGTTTGGATGCAACATATGCATCATGGTGGGTCCCATAGGGATGGAAGGGATGGATGGCATAGATGAAACACATGCATCATGGTGGGGCCCACACTAATGGAGGGTGTGGATTACGATACATACATCAGTGGGTCGCATGTGGGGCCCACCATAATGTTTATTTTCCATCCAACCCATTGATAAGGTCACCTGTGACCAGGGCCCACCGTAATATTTATTTTCCACCCAACCTGTTGATAAGGTCACATGGATCTAGGGTGGGCCTGGGCCCACCGAAATGTTTATATGCAATCCAAACTGTTTATAAGGTCACATGGACCAGGGCCCATGGTGATGTTTATACGTAATCCAAACTATTTATAAGGTCACGTGGACCATGGGCCACAGTGATGTTTATATGCAATCCAAACTATTTATAAGGTCACGTGGACGAAGGCCCACGGTGATGTTTATATGCGATCCAAACTGTTAATAAGATCACGTGGACCTAGGCCCACGGTGATGTTTATATGCAATCCAAAATGTTTATAAGGTCACATGGACCTGTATGAAGAAGAAAAACAAATTTCATAGGGTCCAAAACTCCTGACCAAAAGGTTTTCAATGACGGACGTTCAATCCAACTGTTCCCTGTGATGTGGCCACCTCAGTACCAAATATGGCTGATTTTTGGGGTGGCTTGCTGCCCTAAGGGAGGCCCAACAAATGCAAGGTGTTGATGATTGACACTCATCACAGTGGGGTCCACAGCCGGGATGCACGGTCCCTGACTACCGTCCGCACGCAGCTGGTGCTGCCTGCGCCCCTGACAGCAGTAGCGTCAGCTACTGCATCTCTTTTATTTTTTTAAAATTGCGTGCTTCCATTATTTTTCACAGGTGGAGCCCACATCAAGGAAATCCGCTCCGTCCATTGGCTTCTATGACTCAAGATAAGACAAACAAGACCAATATGCAGCATATTTTGCGAATAAAAACATCAAGATGGTTTCTTTAATGGTAACCACTACTATTTCCTATGGTATGGCCCGCTTGATTGTCAGATCAGCCACATCTTTTGGCTCAACGCCTAAAATGGCCTAAAGAAATGGATAGACGACGTGGATTATATACATACATCAAGGTGGGGCCTGCATGAGCAGCCCACCCCAAACTTAAATTCTTTTTTTTTGTTAGCTGTTAGTACACGCCCATGTCAATACTCGCACTCCATGTTAGCCATTATTGTCCAGCGTCCAGGGACACTGGACGACATGGATAAATACTACATCATAGTGGGTCCCACATGGATGTGGCCCACTTGATCAATCTAATGTTTGTGTTTTTCTTTGATAAGGCCCATCCAAATGGACGGCCATGTGGGCCAATCAGTGGATGGCGTGGATAGAATGCATGCTTCATGGTGGGCCACACACACATATTAGGTGGGCCATCAACAAGGAAAGGGAAAGAGAGAGATAGATAGAGAGAAGGAGAGAGAGAGAGAGAGAGAGAGAGAGAGAGAGAGAGAGAGAGACGGTGATGGAGGGGCCCCGCCACTATGGGCCCCACATAATACAACTCATACATTAAAATGGGTCCCACTAACAAGTGGGCCCTAAAAATATGAACTTAACGGCGGATCACCCACCTCTAGGCCTTCTCCTTACTCCTTTAGGCTCTTAAGCTCCTTGCCTTCAACTTTGATGGAGGTTGATGGGGTTTTGTGTAACGCCCCGAGTTTTTAGGGCTCGAGTATATGACCCGTTTCATGGGTCCCGCTATGTAGATCTCCTGGTTTCTTGACAGCAAATATTTAATTATTGTTACTATTACTATTATTTTCATTGTTATCGTTATCTTTATTATTTTTCTAAGTTGTTTATCATGGTATGCACCTTAACCAACACCATTTATTTACTACAGGCTTTGATAAGAAAGATTAGATCATTTTAAATTTGTAAGTGAGTCACACTTTCTAGATGCATAGGTTTTCTTATGATTTAGGAAGATCCGACGGTCGGATCTTTCAGCCTAGTTTAGGTGAAAATCATCAGAGAGTTTAGTACTCAAGCGGCCTAATCGAAATGATGAAGTGGTGCACATCTATGGGAGTTCCTAAAGTTAAGTGAATGATAGATCTGTCGATCCAGACCTTAGGGCATAGGATAGATGGCTTGATGTATGGATTGAGATTGTTTCCAATGGTTGGATTTAGAGTAGAATGAATGTGAACTCTTGTCTAACCTAGGTTTGTATTTATACCAAGTTAGGTTACACGGTAACACCCGAGTACTGGAAAGTACGGGGTGTTACAATCTACCCCCCTCAAAGAGAATTTCATCCCTAAAATTCAGTGTTCCTATTATTATTAGGGACGATGATAATATCCATTATTTTTCTACATGTACAAACGTATGCCACTAGGCACCCAAAATTAAGGTCGTTACAATCTACCTCCCTTAAAGAAAAATCTCATCCCCGAGATTTGATGATGCTCGTCAACATTAAAATTTCTTATAGTATTTACTAAGGTTACAAATTCATTTAGGTGGCCACTAATGATATTTTTTTTTCTTTCTTTTCACTCTCCTCTACTCTTACTGTTAGTTTCCTATTACCCAAGGTACAAAACAATTTCCTACCTTACAGTGTTCAGGATTACACAAATAGATGGTTGTAGTAGGTTTGAGCCCGATACATTAGTCGTCTGCTTGCAGAACAGAGGATTTCGGTATCAATTCATTGTCCTATTAAATCTTGATCTTCTACCTGATTAGGGCATTGAGATCATTGGAAATTTGTTAGGACTTAGAAATTGAGCCAAACCATGTAAACTTGGTATAAATATAGTTCCATTCATTCGTGATCTCGATTATCCGAGACTCATGAGAAATATCATGTAATTTTCTACCTCCATAAGAGATAAGACCATGTGGCCCATTATGCTTCCAACGCGCACTCTGATTCCTTAATGCACTAACTAAAAATTTTAAGATGCAACTTGAGTTGGAAAATTTAAAACTCACTTAGGATTTCAAATCTACTAATAATATATGTAGCCTAGGGTTGAAGACTTACCCAAAATCCCCTAATTTCACCTCTAATTAATTTCATGTGCTAGAATTTGTAAGAAATATAAATTCTAAGTAAAGAGACGTGTTAAGGGATTCAAATTACATTTCCCATCGCGATCTCTTAAGTTTAGGGAGTGCTCATGTCCAACCTAGTGCACAACGTGGTGGGAAGGAAGTTATTCATGAAGTCTAAGTTCACTTCATATGCTAAATATTGGACGCCATTATTTCTACTAGTGAAATTTCTAAAGAGTTCAGAATCTGGGTCTCTACAAATTGTATTTTTAGGAGTCAAGTCTGGGGTCATTTGGCCTTACGTACATTGCAATGGTATCTGTCCTCGTACATTTAAGTTTAGTTTCCAAGTTTGAGCAGTTATCTTGGTATTCTACAATGGGGAGCTAACTTTTGTTTCTAAGTTAAAATGACTTAGCCTAAAATGTTCAAGGGACTTGAGTTCAGTTCGAAATTTCTAAGATTATCCAACAACTTCCTCAAGAGACCTAAAGTATTGAGTATCTACATTCTCAAAGGAACCTGAGATCATCTCTAAGTCTCACAATCATCCAAAACAATTATCTAGGGGGCCCTAAGGTTTTGAGTTTCTACATTCTCATTTCTTCCCATGAGTTAACATCCAAAGGTCTAACCTAAAACTTCAAGGGACTTAAATTCATTTCTAGGTTCTATGGTTATCCAAACAATTGTCCAGTGGGCCTAACATCTTGATTTTCTATATTCTCAATTCTCCTTAGCTATAGAGGAAATTCTCATAAGTTCAAATAGTTGTCATAATAATTCTAAGTGAACCTAAGATTTTAGGTCTCTATATTCTCATTGTCTCCAACTCATCAGTTCAAATGACTATCTAAATTATTCATGAGGGAACCTATGTTTGGGGTCTCTACATTCTCAATCATTCCTCTTAGTCTAAGGGAATTTCTCCTAAGTTCAAATTTCTAGTTTCAAATATTCTAACTTGAGACATTTCAAAGCTTGTATAAGATCATTTCCCAAGGCCAAGCTTGTCCAAACTATGCTCTGATACCAACTTTAACGCCCCGAGTATATGACCCGTTTCCCAAAAACTCGAGTGTTAACTTATAAAGAGCCAAAGTCCACATATTTTTTTTCCATTTATCAAAGTAAGCAAATGAGCGTAGTATGGACAAATCAGACATAAAGGGAAGTTGTATTATCATTTAAATATATAAGAAGTTGCCCACAATGACTTATACAAACCAATGTCCCCATTGTTACAATATAAAATGAAATAATATTACATGTGAAATGAAGTTATAATAATCTTGGGATGTGAAATCCTTTAGCAACCCTATGAACATCATCGGCTTGCCCTACACCTGCATCAACTGTTATGGTTTGATAGCGTCAATGGCTATCTCAGTGAGGAGCACCCTCCAAGATTGAACACTCATCATTCATAATCCAGTACAGATCGCAAGTCATGAAGATATATATAATAAATAGGAAAATTCATAGTCATACTCATGCTTTAAGAAATTCAAACCAATAAATAGAGTTTCATCATAAGCAATTATCATGGCAGTCGCAATTTAAGAAAACATGTCCAGATAACTAAACAATCAAACATACGATTTCTATTGCGCCCGAAATCACATTATACGTGAACTCTAAAAGATGGCTTGAAAAAAATTGACAAAGTGAACTTTAGGTCCACTTGAAAATCATGGTACAAGTAGAATTCACAAGGCGAATAGAAAATTACCCTTTAAACCCCCACTTCACCCAGGAATCATGTCATACGTGAACTCCGCAAGATGGCTAGAAAAATCGACAAAGCGAACTTTAGCCCCACCTGGAAATCATGGTACGAATGAACACCACAGATGAAGAGACAAGAAACATACAAACCTTAGACCAGCCGAAAACCATGTCATACGTGAACTCCGCAAGATGGCTAAAAAATTGACAAAGTGAACTTCGGCTCCACCCGAAAATCATGGTACGACTGAACTCCACAAGATGGATAGGAAACAATAGGATATGCGAACATACCCAACAACCCACAAAGGGTAACAATAGGTCATCAAAGCCACGAGGGCAAATATACGATCCAAGCCACATAGGCGATGTGTGGTCCAAGACACATAGGCAAATGTACAATTTAAGCCGTGTAAGGCAAATGTGGACCGCAGGATCATAAGTCCAAGGTAAGTTCCATTCAATTCATCATTCAAGCACAAGTGCTAGCATAAAGTAAATTAATATGCATCCAATAAAGGATAACATGTTATCATCGAACATTCATGCATGTTATAATTTAAAAGAAACATTTATCGTCCAACACATGAATTAACTATACAACAAAGCATGTTCAATAGTAAAGTAAGTAACTCAGTTACGGGAATCATGTCATCATCTATATCTAGATTGATTAAATCAAGTGGGAAGCTTAAAGGGTGAGTCCACACCTTACGTGTCGAGTCGCCCGTTAGTGTCTCTAGGGAAACGTAGGTGTCATTAGAATTAAACCCTACCATACATTGTAAAATTCTATGGTTAGAACCAAGCTTAACCCACTAATTATGGTTTAAAATCTCAACCTAAGGTATATATTACTTAGGTTTAGGGTTTCATCCTTAGGGTTTATATCTAGGTTTAGATTTCTAGGGTTTGAACCCTAGTTGGTGTGAAAATAATTTTAGTGATAATTTAATAATTATAAATTATTTGCTAACATTATTATTACGGTTAATATTTTTTAATAATCATTATGATGATAATTAGTATTATAGCCTACTATTTATGATAAGACAGTACATTAGTATTTAAAAATGTTAACATTTTAATTTCTTGTATATATTAACTATCATTAGGATAATTAATTTACTAATGGCTATGCATACTAATATTTAACAATCTTAATAATGATGGGAATGGTAACAATGTTAATTTAATAATAATTGTCAACATTAGTGTTATAATTTATATTAGCTAATGTAGTAAAAATAATCATCATAATGGTAATGAATGGTGTGATCGATTATAAGTGATAATGTCCACGAATGATAGGTAAATGCTAATATCTAACATTTAATGGCCGTAATTTGCTTATAAAAAAATTAATATTAGCGTACATAACTTGTTAATAGTTAAACTAAATTATTAATCAAAATAGCTATAGTATCACTAATTATAATAATAAATCAATGATTAACTTTGGGAGAGAAAGTTGGCTTATAGTAGTTGACTTGATGCATTTGGCCCTACCCCAGGTGCAGCGCAACTGAGTCAACTCGGTAGATATGGCAGGCGAATTGAATCGACATCATGCTCTCCCTTCTACTTCGTTCATTTCTCTCTCTCTCTCTCTCTCTCTCTCTCTCTCTCTCTCTCTCTCTCTCTCTCTCTCTCTCTTTCTTTTCTTCTTCCTTCCACTCCCAGATGAGTTTCAGCTGGGTGCATGTCTGACCCAACCTAGTTAGACACAGATGGACTCGGTTCTAACCAAGTCGACTCGACAAGGTCCCAAACTCTCCCTTCCTTCTTCTTCCTTCTCTTTTTCTTTCATTTCTTCCTCTTCTTCCTAAGACCCTTACTGCTGAAACACCCAGCAATCCCTCAAGCTCAAACCAATCTCAACAACAGCAGCAATGGACTAGCTGGACAACAACTCGACTCGTCCAGAATGGCCCATCAACTCGGCTCGAGCTAAACTTGGCCCGAACTAGATCAGCAATGCCCTCTCTCCCTCTGTCTTTTCTCCCACTCTCCTCTACTTTCTGTTTCCCATCTGTTGCAGGTCCAAGAGCATCTGGATTCATCCAAGACAGCCCAAGAACTAGCAAAACAGACCCAACTCGGTCCATGGCTCGACCGAGTCGTGCTACAACAGCAATAATTGCACCTGCTCTCCTCTTCTCCCTCATTCTTCTTCTTTCTTTGAAGTCCAGCAACGCCACTGGACTCGACCCAAGCACGGACCAAACTCGGCTCAATTCGAACTGGTTCGATGTGGTTCGGTGCAACGACCACACCTCTCCTTCTTCTTCTTTCTCCCTTCTTTCTCTCTCCCACCATTTCTTTCTTTCTTCTTTCTTCTTCTTCTTCCTTTCTGACATGGCTAACAAGCTCAGGACTCGGTTTAATTGAGTACGAGTGAGCCAACAACATGGTGGAGACAACCATGGCCGTTAATGGTGGATTTTGACACGATGCTTCTACCTCTAATCTGCCTCCTTCAGATGATTCGTATGGGTCCTAGAATGCTCCCATACAGACCTTTTCGAAGCTTGAGGAAGGTTTAGGTGATGGGTTCAAGGGTGTAAGGTGATGGTCGTTGTTCTCTCGAACGGCTGCAAGAATGGACAATGAGCTCCGGTCGCTCGATCCTCCCATGTTTATAGCGAAACCTAGCCTCCTCCTATTCCGTTGGATTGACAACGAACGCTCCAGATTGGATCTGTTAGAAAACATTTTTGCACATGGTCGGTATTGTAAATGCCGGTCGTGGTTTTGCTTCTCTAGGGGCGGGAATCCTCTCCTACGTGGAGAGTTATGATTGGAGGAGAGATCCTCACATGGATCGCTCACCTGGCAGCAGCAAGAGAAACGAAAAGTTTCCATTTTTAGCAGTCTTATGTTTGTAGGGCCTATTTGGGTCAAGAAGCGTGTGCATGAACACGTGTTTCCACGTGTCGGAGAGGTTGGGTTTTCTTTGTACCTGAGGGCTCTACGAGATGGACGACTTGGATCATTGTGGGGGTCCTTGATGGTGGGCCACCAATCAACGCACGGATGACATTTTTTAAATGCGTCACAGGCAGGAAGAGAAAGAAAAACTCTCTTTATATGGAAAGATCGGGTCAGCACTGGTCAAACCAGCACACGTCACTCGGTGCACTTTGTGCACTGTGTGAATTTGTGCACTCTCATTCCATGTGGGGTCCACTGTGATGGTTATGATAAATTCACTCTGTTCATTTCACTTGGTCCGCCCAATCTCAGCTTTTGACCAAAGATCTTGCAGATCCAAAACTTTGGTGGGCCGTGCTAATGCGCTATCGTCTTTAAATGCTGGTTTCTATTGCTCTGATGGTCAGATCACCATACCCTCAAAAACTAACGGTACAAAGGGTCTATAGGACTACTTAAGTGTAATTTGGTGGCTGGATTATGGATCAAATGGCCTAATCAATTAACAACCATGCTACCATACTTCTAATGATAATATTTATTACTGTAATTATTTATTTCATTACTATTATTTTTACTCCATCTGTGCATGTTTTCTTTGATCGTTTCATGGGTCCCGCTATGTAGGATCTGCTGGTTTTATGACAACAAATATTTAATTACTATTATTATTATTACTATTATTTTCATTATTATCGTTATCTTTATTATTTTTCTAAGTTATTTATCATGGTATGCACATTGACCAACGCCATTTATTTACTATAGGGTTCGATAAGAAAGATTAGATCATTTTAGATTTGTAGGTGAGTCACACTTTCTAGATGCATAGGTTATCTTATGATTTATGAAGATCCGATGGTCAGATCATTACAAAATATGATCAGTGGTGATCCTTAGGGTTTTCGGCCTAATTTAGGTGAAAATCATCGGAGAGTTTAGTACACAAGTGGCCTAATTGAAATGATGAAGTGGTGCACATCTGTGGGACTTCCTAAAGTTAAGTGAAAGATGGATCTGTTGATCCAGACCTTAGGGCATAGGATAGATGGCTTGATGTATGGATTGAGACTATTTCCAAAGTTGGATTTAGACTAAAATGAATGTGAATGCTTTTCTAACCTAGGTTTATATTTATACTAAGTTAGGTTACACGGTAACACCCGAGTACTAGAAAGTACGGGGTGTTACAATCTACCCCTCTTAAAGTGAATTTCGTCCCTGAAATTCAGTGTTCCTATTATTATTAGGGATGATGATAATATCCATTATTTTTCTACATGTACAAACGTATTCCACTTGTTACCCAAAATTGAGGTCGTTACATTTTGATGTTGTAGATGAGAGATGAGAGGGTGGGAAAAGTGGGCCACACTTGGCTTTGGGAGAGAGAGCTTGAACGTGTGAACTTTTAGGTTGCTTGGAAGTGGAGAGATGGAATGAGAGAGAGAGGAGTGATGGGTCAAAAGGATGGGTGAGGTGTGATGGGTGATGGGTTTAGTAATGGATGAAGTGATGTAAGAGTTGACTTTGGATAGCTTTTGTAAGAGAGAGGTAAGGGTAGGGTATGGGTTGTTGTACTTGAAGTATGGAGTGACTTGTCTTAACATTGATTGATTGATTGATGGGATAAGTTGTAGAGTTTCATCGAAGTTCGCAATGCGTGGCGTTTCTTCGTAATAAATGCGGACCCACAACTTTTAACCTGGGTATCGGTTCGATGTGCGAGTCACGGCATTAGAACCGTGGCAATGGCGCGGTGCTAAGGTACAAGTTTCGATTCAAGCCAACTTTGATATGTGAAACTCAGCTTACACATTATACAACCAATCATCAAAGAGATGGGGATAGCGCTCTCGAATCTCAGCCTCGTGCTCCTAAGATGCCTCATTAAAAGAATGGTGACCTCACTGAACCTTCACGAAGGGAATGACCTTGGTTAGGAGGACTTGCTCCTTTCGATCAAGGATACGATGTACGAAGCATCCTCATGAACCTCTATTGGTTGCCAATCAATAATTGGAATGATATCTGACCCACACTTCCTCAGTATAGAGATATGGAAAACATTGTGGATGCCAGACAACTCAGATGGTAAGGCAAGCCAATAGGCCACAGTTCTAACACGCCCACTGATCTCAAAAGGTCCTATAAATCTTGGAGCAAGCTTGCCCTTCGCTCCAAACCGATCTACGCCCTTCATGAGCGAGACCTTGAGATACACTCTGTCCCCAACAACGAACTCCAAAGGACAACAGCGGTGATCGACAAAACTCTTCTACAAATCTGAGCTGTGCGCATCGTCTGCCTGATGATATCGATAGCCTCTGATGTTACCACACAAACTCAGGACCTAGGAGATACCGCTCTCCTATCTCAGTCCAATAACTCAGAGATCTGCATGGTCTGTCATACAATGCCTCAAAAGGGGCCATGCTAATGGTCACCTGATAACTGTTGTGGATCGATATATCAGAATGTGAATCGATATCATCGATATTTGAATATCGATCCTATCGGAAGTGGATCGATAATATCGACAGACAGTTTTTCGTCGCCCCTATTTTTCTAAAGAAAACTTCTATGTACTTTGATATATCGATGACTATCCAATTCAATCTGAACTCAAATATCGATCATATCGGAAGTCAGTCGATCATATCGATAGTGGGCGCATGTTTCCTCCAGCATAAATTTCAGGATGTTTTAAATATGGATCGGGGTGCCTATCGAGAAATCGATATTCATATGTCGATCATATTGAGACATGGTCGATTGGATCAATACCGGATATAAACCAACCAGCAAGCTTATAGGTAAATCTATATGATTTATCGATCCTATCGACACAGTCTTCGATATCATCGATATACAAATTTTCATGACATCGACTGTTCCCCGATTATATCGTCAGAACCTGAAATTCCTCAAGGCTTGCCTCTCTTATTTTTCACCTATGGATAGATTGATTCATCTATCGATGAAATCGAAGTTTGAAATTTGATAACTGTTCACTCCCCAAGTGCAGGGTTGTGATGTAGTAATAACTCGGTAAGACCGAGGTCGAATCCCAAGGGACTGAAACTTGTACATTATCTAAAACTAACTAGAACTAGAACTAAGGTAAGATGAAATCTAAACTGAATGTAATTTGAGGAATAATGGTGAAAATATTAATCTAAAATTTATAGAAATCAGAGGAAAAGAAACTAGGGATTCAGAGGATCCACTTGTAGAGATCAGGGAGATCTTATGCATGTTTCATGAAAATTAACTGAACTGTCATTGATCTAGTTTTCAAGAGATGAAAGGCATATGAATTAGAATGGATTCCATCACCAAACCATGCCCAAAAGATTATGGAAAACAACAGAATTAAACTAATTACCAACCCATCAGATGTATGAAGGTTAGGAGGGATACCGACATCCAACCATGCCCAGGAGACTATGGTGAACAACAGGGTTTCCTAACATCATATACATGAAAAGGAAATAGAAATATTAAAAGCATCGCAGACCCATTGTAATTTCAGTCACAACAGACCATTAAGAACTAAAAATATTCTCAAAATAAAATTAAATCAAAATCAGTTCAATATTAAACAAAAGGCATAATTAAACGTCTCCCATCACGCTACAAGCTTCACCTGTTAGCCCTAGCTAAGAGGTTTAGCCATACATAATCATAATTAGGCTAACCATAAAATAAAATTAAACCAAAACAAAAAGGAAAAAAACCAACTCTCTCTCTTGCTTAGCTTCCACGACCCGGACTGCTCCACGTTTCTCCCCTCCAAGCCAAGGATCTTCCTCCCAAGGTCTGAATGAATGCTCCCCATGTCCAAAACCTCCTTATATAACTGCTGGAGTGGTGAAAATCGGATTTGAATCGAATTTGAAAAGCTATGCATGCCTAGTGAAAGCTTTTTCGCAGCCAAGTTCGGTGCCTCGAAACATGCCACTTTTCTCGCTCAAATTCTAAAGAAACACCGTTCCTTAGTACTTTCTTGGGTCCTCTACATGATAGACAGTTCAGATCTGTCATATGATCAAAGATGGTGGGCTAAAACCACCTGAAAAAGTCAGTTTTTGCGGATGTGCGAAACCTTTCGCACCATTTCGCTGTTGTGATCGGTGGGCCCCACAGAAGCATTTTCTGGAAAATTCACCCCGTCCATTGGATTCAAGATGAAATTTCAGTCAAGAATGGGTAGTTTTGAATGTCTATTGGCATGTCTTAGAGAAGAAATAACTAAAAGATCAGATTTGAACACTACAGGGCAGCCCTTTTGTAGCCCCTGTATCGCACACGTGTGTACTCATGGATGCAAAAGGTCAGCATGGTTTTGTAGCTCTCGAAGCCCTCTACAAGATGGACAGTGTGGATTATCCGTACGGGGCATGTGTGGGGCCCACTATCATCCGCAAAACGGCCAGCGGCC
Organism: Magnolia kwangsiensis; assembly: GCA_037074715.1. Lineage (NCBI taxonomy): Eukaryota > Viridiplantae > Streptophyta > Magnoliopsida > Magnoliales > Magnoliaceae > Magnolia > Magnolia kwangsiensis. Next base: position 60,166,390 of record CM073583.1, on the reverse strand, counting down.
GGTTACGCGGCACGTAAATTTTTTTTTTTTTCTTTCGGTCAGAGACGGTCAAACCGTCTCTGACACTTGCCGTGCACGGCTAGTGCATATATGTACTATGCACATTCTGTATATGTGGGGTCCACGATGATGTGTTTCTAAAATCTGATCCAGTCATTCATCTTCTCATATTATTTAAGCCGTCAATACCAAAGTTGAGGCAGTTCCAGATATCAGGTGGGCCCCAAATTGAATATTAATGGGCTGATCTGTCTGTTGGCCCACTTTCCGAGATCTTCAATGGCTGAAATTTTATATGTACGGTTAATTTATGGCCCTCATCACGTGTATAAATTTTTGAGTCAATCGGATAGCGGGAACCATGTGATCTTGCATTCTACACCAATTTTAGGCCATTTGCAAGTGAACGGCTGGAATTTCTCAGGTCCCTGGCGTGCATATTTATCGATTTTAGTCCCTGGAGTCCACACCTTGCCCTGGTGATTATCAGAACATTAAATCTAAGCTTTTGGCATCCTTTTTCAGTCAACTCTCCTAATCACACCCTGCAACAAAACACGATTGAAATTAGGCGTTAAATGGTATTATGCTCGTAAATCTAAGTAATAAATGGGGTCTATTATGCACTATTTGACCCTCAAAAATACCATCGATGTGTGTCTCGATCCCATCGACCAGTTGGCAAAAGGTTTTCAAAAGTGAAAATGACGTTTGAGTTTGTATCATCGAGAGGACAATCGATACAATCGAGAGTATATGCTCGATCATATTGAAACTTTCTCGATGATATCGAACTCTGTCATAAATATGACAGTTTTATATCCATTGGAACCTTTTGCCTATATATAGAGAAGCTTACCTTTATTGGTATGAGAGAAAGTAGAGGGTGCTTTTCAGTGTTTTAACCTTCATATCATTTACCTTAAGCCCTTTCTCTCAGGGAGTTCTTGCCCCAATCCACCCTCATCATTAATATTCAATTGGGGGGATTAGGGAATGAACTTCCACATTCAAGGATCCTTCATCTACTACCTTAATGGAAAATCATTAAGCTGGGATGCCTTGAATGTAAAGATGATCGAAACCATATCTTCCTAATAGGAAAATCCTTAGAGAGTGGAATTCCATCACAACCTTGACCCAACCAAAAGCCTAGAATAGTTATATCTTTTGTGTTACGGATCAAAGGAGCTGAAGACTCTTCATCATTGCGCCAAAAAGGGACTCATCAACTTATTTGTAAGTATCTAGAGTCCAGAGGACACTTGTGATCATTCCTTTCTAGGATTGGGTCTTAAGTGCTGCTCACCCTTTGAAGTCCTCAAAGGAGGCCTCCGATGGGAGTGTACGTGAGGGGTGCGTTGTGTGGACCCTTACTCTGTGGAGAGCATAAACATCTGGGTGCGTTGTGTGGACCCTTGCTCTGTGTGGGCATAAACATCTGGTTAGGAGTGCGCCAGTAAAACTCCATGTTTTGAAGTGAACCGAGTAGAAACCTCTATAAAGGTTGAAGGTGAACCTGTTTTAAAACCTTAGGTTTGAGGTGAACCATGGAAAACCTCCTTAGTGAAATTCGATCACTCAAGAGTTGAGTGTGCAAGCCGGTAGAGGAGTAGACAAGTAGTCGAACCACTATAAAATGGTTGTGTTTGAGATTGATTCTTATGTTTGATCTTTTGTGTGATTATATTAACTGCATTTATACTTGCTCACACTTCACACACAGTCACATCCATCATAGACTATAATTACACCATGATTATCATTTAAATAGCTCTGTGATTGGATCCTCTACTAGGCTTGGAAGCCAGTAAAGTTAATTTTGGGTAATCTCAATCTGTACTCTGTGATAAGATTAGTGTAATAGGATTTTTAATAATTTATAAAAACTTTAAAAAGTCCTATTCACCCCCCTCTAGGACATATTAGTGTATTCCAACTTCAACTCGAGCGGTCTTCACCGTTATTTCAATTGGTATCAGAGCGGGTCTCTCTTTAAGGGCTTCACCGCCTAGAGAGTGATCTTGACTAAAGTTGAAATATGGCCAAAGGAGAGGGCTCATCTGTCACTAGACCTCCAGTATTTGATGGTTCAAATTATGCTTACTGGAAGGATAGAATCCATTACTTCCTGAGATCTTTGGATCATGAAGTTTGTGATGTAGTTGAAAAAGGATATGTGGTACCATCTGAACAAATTGTACTTGAAAATTTAACCACAATCTCTAAACCTAAACCTAATGAAAAGTGGATGGCGTTTGACAAAGAACAGTGAAATGCTGAAGTAAAAGTAATGAACACCATCTATTGTGTCGTGTCCAAAGATATTTTCAATCAGATAAGTATGTATAGGACCTCTAAAGAAGCATGAGACTTATTGAAAACAACCCATGAAGGCACAAGCACTGTGAAGAGATCTAAACTACAACTTTTAACTTCACAGTTCAAAAATCTTAGGATGGAAGAGCATGAGACATTTATGGAGTTTTTCACCAAATTGAATATCATTTGTAACTCCATGGGTGGATTGGGAGAGAAGGTTCCGGCACCTAAAATATGTAGGAAAATCTTAAGATGCCTACCGGAACGGTTTAATCCCAAGGTAACAACAATTGAGGAGTGTAGGAATATTGATGAGATGAAAGTAGAAGAACTAGTAGGTTCCCTACAAACTTTTGAACTACACTTCACACAACTCAAAAAATCCAAAAACACTGTCCTAAAAACCTCTAAGAAAACAAAACATGAGGACAGTGAGAGTGAAAAAGAAGATGAAGATGAGGAAGTGGCTCTACTAGCATAAAGATTTAGAAGATTCTTTCAAATGAATAGCAGCCGCCCCTTTAAAGGTAGAAAGGTGGATGACAAACCTCCTACAGGCAAATTTGGAAAAAGAATCAAAGAACCACAATGTTATGTCTTTCATGAGTATGGACACCTATCTACTGAATGCCCAAACAGAAAAACCAAGGGCAAGGCGATGGCTACCGCATGGGATGATACGGAAGAATCAAACTCAGAAAATAATGACTCAGAAAGTGATGGAGATAAGAAATCCTTGAAAATACTCATGGTCTCCACTACTTCGATCATTTCAACTGAACCTAAAAAAGAACAACAAGCCACTGAATCATTTCCATCTGACAATGAGGAATTGGAGTCTGAAGAAGAAGAAGAAGAGGAAGAAATTGGAAATGATAAATTGCAAGATGCTTATAATCAACTATACATTCATAGCATCCATACCCTTAAAAAACTTGGCATGTCTGAAAATAAGAAGAAATTGTTGTAGAAAGACTTGGATAAAACCTTAGAAATAAACATACATTTAGCCAATGATTTGCAACAATATCACCCAGACAATGATAAATTAGAAAGAGAAAACTTATCCCTGAAAGCAGAATTATCAAAACTTATGAACTAAGCTGAATTGCTAAGAGATGATAATGCACAACTCAAAAATGAGAACCACTCACTTTGTATTAACTTAGAAAAATCTAGAAAATTTGCCAAGATAAACTACAAATTTTCTCAGAGTGGTGAGAAATTGGAAAAATTATTAGGGATGGGAAGACTAGGAAGAGACAAGAGTGGATTAAGATATGAGAAAAGTAAAAAAGAAAACTAGAAATAAAGACCAAACACTTACGGCTTCAAGTAGCAATATGGGAATTTATCCTGTCCGTAATTTATGTGGTGATGTTGGTCATTATAAATTTGAATGTTTAGCACTTAGAAGGAGTCCATATAACTCTGATCAAAATCGCATTGGAAAATTCAAACCAATCAGAGAAACTCAGAATGTTAAAAGTCCATCTAGGAGAAGCACCGATCCATCACCACCTAAAGAAAAGAACAGAATGAAGAAATCTGTCTCAAAATGGGTAGTTAAAGGAAAACTGAACTGTCTGATGATTAAATCCCATATACCCTGATATATCAAGCAGAAAAAGGAGCAAATCTAGATTATGCATTTAGATTTGGATATTTGCTGAAATGATGCAATTTTGTTAAGCCTTCAATATAACATCTAAGGTTGGAGACCTTGAATTTTTGTATATAAACATTATCATGTTTATAATTGTACAGAACTGGTACAAATTTTTGTGACATATACTGATCAAGCCAAGAAAAACTTGATAGTGTGTCGAAATTGTGAAAATTCTGAATATTATCTACCTTCGATACGAGTTTCGGCTTCTTTTCGATTTCATTGACTGAGGGTCGATACAATCGACGGTTCTTCAGAATTTGAAATGCCATATGATGTGGATAACATCGTGGGCAGTCTCGATAGCATCAATTGACAACTTCTCGATACAATCGATAAGTTGGCAGATATGATCGACAGATGGCGCCCGATAAAAGTTAGCATGACGAGAAAAAAAAAGGAGGTTTTCTTCAAAAGGCTTTTCTGTCGTCTTCCCTATCCGATCCTCTCGACCAATCATCAGAAGGAAAGTCGGACTAATCAAATCCCTCCACAAACCAGGTTATATTTTCCAACGTCATCAGAACTTTCTTTTCTTGGTTTGTCGGGCATTTTTATCATTTTTCCCAAATACTTCAAACAACCTTTTTCCTTCCACATGGGAAAAGATAAAAACATAGCATCTGGTCCGGGGGAGTCTTCGAGAGGTACCCTACAAAAAGTCCTTGCCTCAAGGGAAAGAGCAAGGATCCCGGACAGTGGGACCCCCACATGGCAAAGATCACGACATAGTGGGTCCCAAACCGAAGTTCTTACACCGTCTCAACCAGTGCTTCCTCCTCCTGTTGTCCAACGGCCACTAAAATACGCCAATAGAAAGCTGATTTTTGAGAGAAAAGTAGACAGGGAGTGTTTAGCACCTTACAAATTAGAACCCCTATTTGCTGCAATTGGTAGGCTGTCCATCCTGGATTTTAGTGGACCATGCCAACTGGAATGGACACGTAACTTCCTTACGGCATGTCATTCCCCGGTGGCTGACCCTCCTTCCTTTATGGTAACCTTGGATGGTGATGATGCATTTATCACCCCCGCCATTGTAGCTCACATCCTCAATCTACAGTTAGCTCCAGAAGGCCTTCCAAAATGGGATCTTGATCTTCCAGATGTGCAATCAAAGATAACCAAATACCTATGTCATGACAGAGATACTCCATTGCATCAAGGGAATGCCCTAAAAGCTAGGTATATGGAACCCCAGTTTTGAGTCATGCATGGGATCTTTACCACTAATTTGTACCCAAGAAATACAAACCGATCAGATCTCACAACTCTCATGGTCATGATAGTCTACTACCTTGCAACCGGGACAAATATATGCCTTCCAACTTTGATTGTTAATCATTTTGTCAATTCCATACATACTTTCAGAGATTTGCGTTTGCCATATCCCTGGATTATTAGTAGAATCTGTTAAAGCATTGACTTTCCATCTACAACTGATCTGGTTTTCTCGCTCAAAGTTTTTAATAAAAGAAATATTCAGAAAATGGATCTGATATTTCATAAGTACAAGGAGGAAACTGAGGAAGACATTCATACAGAAGGGGAAGGAGGAGAAGGTGGTGATCCCATGGAAGGAGATGTAATGACTAATGATGCACCTCATGGACCTGATGTTGCTCTGTCTACGTCAACCGCTGGGTATGGAAAAAGGCTCAAACTGGACAGGATTGGGGCCATTCAGAAGGACATGCACTTAGTTAAGGAACGACTTACTGTCTTGGAAAGGATGGTTCAAGGAGTGCAGAGCACGGTCCAACAATTGGTGGATCTGCTGACATGCCGACGGGACGACACGATGTCATCTCATTCTGCTCCGTGAAGCCGGGTTCACGCATGCTATTATACACACCTTACTCTTATCCTGCGAATGAACATCAGTATCTTTTTGGATGTTTTACACTCTCAGTGGTGTGTATGAAAGCCTTTTCACCATGCATAGTTTTTTTTCCTCTTTGGTTGAATATGCCCACGATTGGGCTAAAATACTGGTTTTGATATTTGGGTGCCCTCAAATGGGCTTTATTTTTTTTTTTTAGGGTTAAATTGCTACTGTTTAGGGCAGCATTGGATATTTCTGCCAATCTTGGGTAGTTTATTTTACATATGGCTGAATCTAGTTCTTATATTCCTGCCATTTGAATTTCTATTTCCCTAGTTTAATGAAGTTTTGGGGTTATGGTCTGCAAGTTTATCTTATGCCTTAAGTGCTTTATTAAATCCATACTGTCTACTCATGATGCATGCTTTACACTGTTTCATTTATATACATCTATTTGACTGTGGTTCTCCCATATGCTTCAATCTTCAGTCAATATTACGTATTATGCCTTTGCCAATGACTGACAAAAAGGGGGAGAACAATTCAAACAACCCCTATGAAAAATTGGATATTTGTGCTCTATATGTTACAGGTGTTAGGGGGAGCAGTCGCAACAAAGAAAAGGGGAGTTTTTGAAGTGAGGGGAAGAACTTACTGAGTGTGTACATGGGTGATTAGAATTTGTAAATTGTGTTAATACATGTACACAAAATTTAGGATGTATCTGTCTAGATATTTTCCTAAGGTGTTTTGGATATTTTGTCATGTAATTGACAAAGGGGTAGATTGAAAGTGCACCTACTGGTGCCCTGGTTTGTCAATTACGATGTAAGTTGAGTCAGTCGGACAACAACGCCTAACAAGAAGATCAACTCAAGTGTCTGCCTCAACTGGATGTGTGGAAGCTCGCCATAGGTAAATCATAGCCTCACATCCCATGTCCCAAAACACCAGGTGATTAAAACCCTTAAAAATAAGTAGAACATCATAGGGTTTTTGTGTAAGAAAACTTTTTACCAAATAGAAAAATCTTCAAGTTTTTCTTACACTGTCGATTATATCGATTTATCTCTCGATTTGATCGACCTGCTCTGTCGATGTCCTCGGCATATCAATTGATACAATTGAGTGAGGACAAAATGTGTCCAGCAATCAAACATTCATCTGGACGATTTATTGATATATCGAAATGTTAATCGATATCATCGATATTTGAATATCGATCCTATCGGAAGTGGATCGATAATATCGACAAACAGTTTTTCGGCACACCTGTTTTTCTAAAGAAACTTCTATGTACTTCGATATATCGATGACTGTTCGATTCAATCTGAAATCAAATACCGATCATATCGGTAGTCAGTCGATCATATCGATAGTGGGCGCATGTTTCCTCCAGTATAAATTTCAGGATGTTTTAAATATTGATCGAGGAGCCTGTTGAGAAATCGATATTCATATGTCGATCATATCGAGACATGGTCGATTGGATCGATACCGGACACAAACTGTCCAGCAAGCTTATAGGTAAATCTATATGATTTATCGATCCCATCGACACAGTCTCCGATATCATCGATATAAAAATTTCGATGATATCGACTGTTCCCCGATCATATCGTTAGAACCTGAAATTCCTTAAGGCTTGTCGCTCTTATTTTTCACCGATGGATAGATCGATTCATCTATTGATGGAATCGGAGTTCAAAATTCGATAACATCGATGTGTGTCTTGATCCCATCGACCAGTTGGCAAAAGATTTCCAAAAATAAAAATGACATTTGAGTTTGTATCATCGAGAAGACAATCGATACAATCGAGAGTATACGCTCGATCATATCGACACTTTCTCGATGATATCGAACTCTGTCATAAATATGACCATTTTATATCCGTTAGAACCTTTTGCCTATATATAGAGAAGCTTGGCTTTATTTGTGTGAGAGAAATTAAAGAGTGCTTTTGAGTGTTTTAACCTTCATATCATTTACCTTAACCCCTTTCTCTCAAGGATTTCATCCTCTAATCCACCATCATCATTGATATTCAATAGAGTGGATTGGGGAATGAACATTTACATTCAAGGGTCCTTCACCTACTACCTTAATGGCAAATCATTAAGCTGGGATGCCTTGAATGCATAGATGATCGTAACCACTCTATCTTCCTAATAGGAAAATCCTTAGAGAGTGGAATTCCATCACAACCTTGACCCAACCTAAAGCCTAGAATAGGTATATCTTTTATGTTGCAGATCAAGGGAGTTAAAGACTCTTCATCAACAAGAAGGAGATATTCGTCATTGCGCCAAAAAGGGACTCATCAACTTATTTATAAGTATCTAGAGTCCCGAGGACACTTGTGATCATTCCTTTCTACGATTGAGTCTTAAGTGTTGCTCACCCTTTAAAGTCCTCAAAGGAGGCCTCCGACGGGAGTGTACGTGAGGAGTGCGTTGTGTGGACCCTTGCTCTGTGGAGAGCATAAACATCTGGGTGCGTTGTGTGGACCCTTGCTCTGTGTGGGAATAAACATCTGGTTAGGAGTGCGCCAGTAAAACTCCAGGGTTTGAGGTGAACCAAGTAGAAACCTCTGTAAAGGTTGAAGGTGAACCTGTTTTAAAACCTTAGGTTTGAGGTGAACTATGGGAAACCTCCTTAGTGAAATTCGATCACTCAAGAGTTGAGTGTGCAAGCCGGTAGAGGAGTAGACAAGTAGTCGAACCACTATAAAATGGTTGTGTTTGAGATTGATTCTTATGTTTGATCTTTTGTGTGATTATATTAACTGCATTTATACTTGCTCACACTTCACACACAGTCACATCCATCATAGACTATAATTACACCATGATTATCATTTAAATAGATCGGTGATTGGATCCTCTACCATGCTTGGAAGCCAGTAGAGTTAATTTTGAGTAATCCCAATCTATACTCTGTGATAGGATTAGTGTAATAGGATTTTTAATAATTCATAAAAACTTTAAAAAGTCCTATTCACCCCCCTCTAGGACATATTGGTGAATTTCAACTTCAACACAAGCGGTCTTCACCGCTATTTTAGCATGTGTCATACTCGACTATAAAACTGGCAATCTGACGCTTTATCCCCGCCCAAAAATACTGTTTCCTATATCATGGTACATCTTCGTCGAGCGAGGGTGGATAAAAAATCACGATCGATGTGCCTCGGTCATAAGATCTCTGTATAACTTAGAAATATCTGGGACACATAATCAGCCTCTGAAGCGAAGTCTACCATCAGAACCAATCTGTCAATCTTTCTGACTCTCAGATGTTGCCTTTGCTCGATAATCCTGTAATGACTCATCTGTCTGCTGAGCGGCGATCATCCTTGCAATAAAAGAGGGTTGAATCGACAGGCTCGATAGTTGCATGATAGAAGACTGCAGACCAAATTTGAAGTCGTACTCTGCTATATCCTCGAGCATCCACCACTCCCGAATCATCATATGTGCCACCAGGCCTCGTAGCTGACAACTGAGGGCATCCATCACCACGTTCGCCTTGCCTGGGTGGTACTGAAGGTCAAAATCATAATCCTTCAGAAGCTCCATCCAGCGTCTCTACCTCATGTTCAGCTCGGACTAAGAGAATAAATACTTCAAGCTCTACTAGTCGGAGAAGAGCTCGAACTTGACCCCATAGAGATAGTGTCTCCACACCTTCAGTGCGAAGACGACTACTACCAGCTTCAAATCGTGTGTGGGGTAGTTCAGCTTAGGGACCTTGAGCTGACGAGACGCATAAGCCACTGGTCTCCCGTGCTGCATCAGGACAACACCCACTCCAATACGTGAGGCATCGGTAAATACAACAAATCCATCATTCCCAGAGGCAAGAGCGAGGACAAGAGTGGATGTTAGACGCTCCTTCAGCTCCACGAATGCTTGCTCACATGCGTTAGTCCAAATAAAATCTGTCTTTCTGAGTCAACCTGGTCAACGGGACTGCAATACAAGAGAAACCCTCAATGAAACACCGATAGTATCCCGTTAAACCAAGGAAATAGCGAATCTTGGATGTAGTCGTGGGCTGGCCTCACTAACGCACTGCCTCAACCTTCGAGGGGTCCACTGTGACACCTTTCCTCTTCACCACGTGACCGAGGAATCTCATCTCCTCCTGCTAGAATTCACACTTCTCTAGCTTCGCATACAGCTGGTGGGCACAGAGGGTCTGTAAACCAATCTCCAAATGCTACATATGGTCCTCATGGGTCCTCGAGTATATCAGAATGTCATCAATGAAGACCATAAAAAAATGATCGAGATGTGGACGGAAGACCTCGTTCATCAACTGCATGAAGACCGTGGGTGCATTGGTCAGTCCAAAGGACATAACCTAAAACTCAAAATGACCATAACGAGTCCTAAAAGCTGTCTTCGGGATGTCCTCCTCTTGACTCAAATCTGATGATAACCATAACGCAGGCAATCTTCGAAAAGAACTGTGCACCCTGCAGCTAGTCAAACAAATCATCTATCCTTAGGAGCGGGTACTTGTTCTTGATTGTGACCCGGTTGAGTTCGCGGTAATCTACCCAGAGCCTCAATGAGTCATCCTTCTTTCTGATGAAGAGTATCGGCGCTCCCCAAGGTGAACTGCTCAAATGAATAAATTTCAACTCACGCAACTCGTCCAACTACCGCTGTAACTCACGTAACTCCATCAGTGTCATACGGTACGGGGCCTTCGAGATAGGCGCAGTACCAGGAACAAGATGTATCTGGAACTCAATATGACGGCGTGGCGACAATCCCAGAATAACCTAGAACACATCAGGGAAGTCACAAATAACTGGCAACTGGTCAATACATAGTACAACAGGCTCCTCAATGGCAGAGGACATCAAGCATGACAATGGCTCTCCTCTGGGCTTGAAAATAAACTGAAACTATGGTAAACCTGGTATGCTGTAACACCCCAGATTTTTACCAACCTAGAATTATAAATCTTTAGGAAATGGGTCAACCATAACACTCTCAAAGCTCAATCCCAAAGCCAAAGAAATCATTTTTCAACCCACTTCCTTCAAACTCTCACCTTTCACCACCTCATTCTTCAAACTTCTCCAAGTACTTTCATATTAGACACGAATCCTCAAGTTTAAATAGTAAAGAACTATACTTAAATGAAAACAGACTGTAAACGGTCACCGAGATTGAGTCCGTGTACACTCCTGGTCACACCCAATGACCCCAAATCACTTCTAGTCCATCAATCGAAAGGTTTAGACCATGTTTCATTCCATTCCAAATCTGAAAGTGAATGTCCCTAGGTGGTAGGTCAACCTCAACATCTTACACTCAATCTCAAAGCCTAAAATCTCTTTTTATCCAATTCTTTCGAAATCTCACCCTCCACCACTTTATTCTTCATTTTTTTTTCTAAAAACATTCATAATACACACCAATCCTAGGGTATTAATGATGAAAAATAATACCGAAGCTAAAAATTACCATAAATAGTAAATAAATGGATAAAATGGGTCTTGACCCTTAACCTTTTGGAATCTAACAAAATAAATAGGTTAGTCAGATAGATTAACGTCTCCTACCCCAAAATCATATTCTATACATCACATAAATTCATTTCGATTTGTAAATTGGCCCCGAAACGCCTCAAATGAAGTCGGGGGGCCAAACGATCAAGTTCTGGGAGGATTCAGGGTGGGACCCATAGTTTTTTGGGGCCTAGGGGATAGGATAACCTCACCCAAATGGCGAGGCATCGCCATTTTGACCAATGGTCGGCGAGGCCTCACCGGTGAATGGACCCAGTTAGGCCGGGCCTTCGGGCCGATGGTGTTTGGGGGCTAGGGAAACCCCCTGGTACATGGGTCGTTCGTTAAAACAGCCCCAATCTACTACTTCCTTCACAAACCACCCCTCCAAACCTTTCGTTTCTTGAAAAACTTCTCAAATCTCTCCAAAAGTCTCTCTCCAAACTCTTCCTTCTTCCGTTTCCAAACACCCTCACTCCACCCTTCAAGTCTTATCTCAAACAGAAATCATTATAGGCTACTTCCTTTAAAAATCTAACGAGAATCAACTAGCGCTGCACTAGACGACCTATGAAATTCTCACCAATCACTTTCAATACGATCTGCTAGATCCAAAACGTATAGAATAGGTGATGCTACAGTACAACCTAGGATCAAACTCTAAACCCGTTTACTCTCAAGAATGTTTTGAAACTTTGTATTGGACCTGGACCACACATCGAAAGTTCGATTATCCTGAACTTAGACAATCCTGACCGCCTAGTTGGACTTGACAATCACCTCAAAAATTAAGTCCAGATGATGTCCCATGGCGATTTCCTTGAGTCCAGAGTGAAGAGTGTGAGAAATGTTAGAAATTAAATATAAATTATGAAATCTGGCACGTGTCACTTGCGTGACATTTTCTAAGCGTTCTGACCGTCAGAATTTGATCAAAATTTACCCTCGAATCAGGATAGGTGGCCCTTACATGTTATAGTACTTGTAGCTCTGATCGAGTACCGGTAGCCGTTGAATTGAAACTGGTCTGCCACGTGCGATATGGGAACACTGTCGGACTGAAAACTTAATGTGATCAGGATCCAATATCCATGAGCTTAAGTCCGACCGCATTCAGTCAGGGGACCTCTAGAAATGCTCCGTTGGATCAGAACAAGCCCGATTTGGTTATAGTATAAGTATACCTTAGCCATAAGTCTATTTTCATGAGTTTTTAGCTTATAAAAGGGCCTTAAACCCTTAGCTTTCTAACCCATACGAATTTTCCAAATCCTAGAGAGTGAGAGAGAGAAAAGAGAGAGAAAGTGAGGGAGAAGTTGGAGTTTTCCCGTGGGATTCTTCCCTGCTGCTCTACATGCTAAATCCACCTGCCTGTATCGCTTTTTCGGCGATTCCAACTCCATTCTTAGGTAAAAAATCCAAATCCTAACTTGTTCTATAGCCTAGGATAGCTGCAGTGATGATGTAGCTAATCTATTTCATGGTATAGGTTGTCGTTGAGCCGTTGAAGAAGACTTATCGTCTGAATCGACTCCGTTTCACAATTTCTGGTTTAAGGTGCGGATTTTAAATGCTTTGGTTACAATTTTTCAAAGATTTCAATGCTGTTTAATGGTAGATTATTGTTAAGGATGTTGTTTGACATGTAGAACATGTTGTCCATTTTTCATTTCGAATACATATGAAGAATATGAGATTTAGGGTATTTTGGGTATTTGTAGGAAATACGGTATACGTACGTATTTTTTTAGTATGATTGCCATGAGTATTTTCCATGTACCTATACTAGTAATACGTGTATGATCTGTTTGGCGAAGAGATTCGCCCTAATGCACATATTGGTCGACATATGCTATGTAGACTAATGTGTGTAGACTAAGTGTTTGTTGAAATGCCTAAATCAATATGATTTATGCCTGCCATATGTTTTCAATGTAAGAACATGATTGTTGTGTATTAGACAACTCCTTGATATAAGGATCTGTCATATTATGCGTTGGAATAACATACGTTAAGTACGTTGGAGTTGAGTAGTCTAAATGTTTGTATAAATGTATGTATTAGTAAGTATTGAGTAAATGGTATTGTAGATTAGCATTGAGACTGGATTCTCAACTACTTTGATGATGCACATGATTTCCTCCATACTTGTTTTATTTGAATTGATTACCTTGGGCATGAAATACTCGTGTATGGTTAACTGCTTAGGATGTACGTTATAACATGCTGATAACATGCTGGAATTTCTTGTATTTCAATTCTGTCTCTCATATGATTATTGATTTAGATTACATGTGCTTGGGGCTACACTCTAGTCCAGGCAGTCTGTAACAGTTTAGAATTCGTGGTTGGATTCTATTCGCCCATGAAGGATGTGTATGACGAACCCGAGTCGTACTAGAGTCGTCGGCAGTGGTTAGGCCACACGAAGTGCTTGTGCACTTCATGTCGGTCGATTCAACGTGCGCTCGTGCTAGTCGGACTCATCAAGTAACCCGACTGACTATTGTATGTTCACCTTATATTCGTCATAACTGCTTGAACCTGGGGTACTGAACTTACCAGTGTTAACCTTGATAACCGTGGTACCTTGATCCACTAAGACTCATGAGCCGGGCATGGTGGTATGAGACACCATGGTCGAACTGTTGGCCTACGCTGGGGCCACAAACCTCCCCGTAGTGACCAGTGAATACCCTACTCTGAGCAGATTATGGTGGTATGGGACACTATATTCTTGTTGTCGACCTACATTGATAAGGTGATGGGGGAGTGGAGCAACGAGTGCGAGCAACAGCCCTGACAGCCCTTTGTAGTGACCTTGAGTTTATCCTGACACCGCATGGGGGCGACGAGTCCTGATGTAGTCTTAAGGATATAAACTAGGCCTGTATTGATAAGGTGATGGAGGAGTAGAGCAACGAGTGCGTGCAATAGCCCTGACAGCCCTTGCAGCGACCTAGAAATATATCATCGTATGAGAATACTAGGAGTGACGATCCTAGACAGGATCCTTGTTGGGAATAATATAAGGGAGGTACCCAAGTTTCCTAATCCTGCTGTATGAAAAGGACTAATAACAACTTGGTAATCATATTCATATCGCACTGCATGTGCCTGGAAGATGTGGAGCACTGAGGGAAGAAAGCATGTCATGGATGTAAGATGGTGTTGCATGAGGGAGTATGTCGGTGAGGGCATCCATCATATCATTTCATGGTTGCATTAATCACAGTATTTAGGAATATTTGATTTGCTTGCTTTACCATTTTAGTGTGATTGATTTGATAACATGCTAACCTTTGCTCTATGATTCCACTGAGTTAGCTACTCACTCCCACATTACAGGACGGTGTTGCACACACCAAACAGTCCCTGTTTTAGTTTCAGATGATAGCGCTGCTTGTGAAGCGGAGCCCAACTTGTTTGATGATGAGGAGGATTTCTCCTATATGCTGGTTCTGATCGACGGGTTTACAGGGTTACTGATTAGATGTCAATACACTTAGCGGTTTGCCTTTTATTTACACACCTAAGTATATTCTTTTCTTTCTATTTTAGAGTATACATGTAATTAGTTAACCTGGTAACATGTTCACCCTCTGGAGACTTACAATTATTTATATATTTTATATATTTATCACAATCTTTCGCTTGCTAATTTAACTGTCTCTGGAGTATGATATGTTGTTTTGGCTTAGTCTCAATCTTGTTTAATGCCATTCTACAAACAACATGCATTCATCATTATCTATATTATATAAGTGACGTTTTAGAACTCGGGAGTTGGGTTTCTACCCGACCCCCGATTTTCAAGATGTTACATATGCAGAATGTGACTATCCTCACGGAGCAGTCTAAGATGGCGTAGTAAGCAAGCCAATCCATGCCCAAGCTAACTTCATAATCTGACATCGGCAACACATATAAGTCGGTGGACATAAAAATCTCTCCCACTAACACGGTGTAAGACGAACAGAAATAGTCCAATACTGTGGTCTTCCCCAAGGGTGTCGATTCGGTCAATCCCTCACTAGTAGAATCTGTAGGCAATCCAGTCGATCGGTTAAAATCCTCAGACATGAATGAGTGCGAAGCACCGGAATTAAACAGTACACATGCAATGCATGAAGAGACTGGAAGTATACCTTCTACGACTCCTCCAGAGGTCTGCGGGTCCTGCTGAGACACATAAAATCTAGCTTGAGCGGCTGGGGAGGTGCCTGACCCCTTTGAGGTCCCTGGTGCTGCTGATGCCTCTACGACGGCCTGTACTGTTGTCTCTACTATTGTTGGGGCCTTGGCGGCTGAGGTGGCTGTGGATGCTACTGATGGGGTCGCTACTGATGCGGTCGCTGTTGTGCTAGAGGCTACTACTGTGGAAGCTGCTGTGGTGCTCTCGGCTGCTGCAGATGAGGGCAGGGGCACTCAAATATGTGGTGTCTTGTCCCACAACATCCAAAATAGGTCCCTGAGAATTGCTGTTGGGTGGCGTTAGAGGTGCTGTTAGTGCTCTAGCAGGTGGATGGCTCATATACCTCTATGGCTGTCGATGCTGCTGAGAACTACTGGATGGGGCCTGCCTCTTCTGATTATGTCCTCTCCTCTGATCTCGATTGTTAAGCGATCCAGCCCACTAAGTCTCATAAATCTGAGCCCTCCGCACTACTGCCTAAAAGGTTGGGAGCTCAAGCCTAATAACACTGCCTCGAAGACCGTAACGTAAGCCGTTCTCGAAACAACGTGCCTTCCACCCCTCATCATCAACCATATATGGCGCAAACCTCGATAGATCTATGAAATGGGCTACGTACTGTGCCATGGTCATGTCCCCCTACACTAGAGTCTCGAACTCCAGTGCTCTCTAATAACGAATGTGGTCAGGGAAGTACTGCTCCTCAAATTGCTCGATAAAGTCCTCCCATGTCCAGACATACTCAGGTCCTTCAACGCGGGTGATGAAGGTCCACCAATGCTCTACCTCACCCTGGAGAAGGAATGCAGCCAATCGGACTCTCTGCTCGGTATGACATTGTATCAAAGATCTTCTCTACATCGGAGCGCCACCTCTTGACTGCAGTCGGATCTGGCTCGCCCTGGAAGCGTGGAGGATCAAGCTGTCGAAACTCATAAGAAGGGCACTCGCGCGGTCCTGCTAGGCCTGGACCATCGAAATAAATGGCCGCCTACCCTATCCTTGAAGTGCAGCTGTCACAGCCTGTAACATCTACTGTAAGTGAGAGTCATTCACAGGTACGGTCAGCTCCTCACCAGCCTTAGGTGGGGGAACGTCATCCTCAGGCAGGGGAGCAGGGATCTCAGGCAGTGGAACAGGAGGAGCAGGTGGTAAAGCTAGAGCCTTAGGTGGTGGAGTGGGATTCGCTCGAGTCACTCTCTTGGGCGGCAAGTCCTATAGGAAGAATAAGGACAGTAATCAACCTTGGGAATCGAACATTAGGAGGCTCAATCGAAAGGTTATGTACTCAAAACCTAATCATCCTAAACTCTTAGCAAACATGCGATGTTGTTCTCGGTTATTCCCAAGTTATGCTCTGATAGCAACTTCTGTCACGCCCCGAACTCGAAAACCAGGCTCATAAAATTCTCGATTGCCGAATCTAACACCGAAAACCTTCGTAGTACCCCATTCTCGGCTCCCTGTACCCATACACCAGGTTCCGATCCTGGGATGCTACTAGGAGGATTTCTAATTATCAATCTGATTCATAATGAGCATAACTGCTAGCATACCCCATGAACAATAACCACAAGAACATCATCACATAATCCACTATGATAAAAATACTTTTGAGTACAATGCATATGAAAGGAAAATACAGGATAATGAAAGTAACAGGAAACTCCAGAATCTCGACTGTGTACTCCAAACTGCGGACTGTATGCTCCAACTACGATAAGACTACGGTTGCATCCTGGTGTCACCTGCATACATCAATCATGCATAAGCTTATAGAAAGCTTAGAGGGTGGTGTAAGTGTGTGCACAATATAAGTGTGCTCAGAATGCAAGGTCAGAGTAATGCAGAAACATGTTGATGAGTATATGAATGCAATTAGTCGTACCAAGGCTATGTGGTGCAAGATATGAATGCTATCGGCCATAACATGGCCATGCGATGCATGGTGCAACTCATGCATGCCAATCCTCATCATATATCAGTACAGTTCTTATTCTGGATAATCACCAGGGTTTAGTACACTCCAAATGGCCCTGCTACTTTTCTAGCCACACAGTCCAAATGAGCATAAGAAACCTCACTATCTTCCTGACCAATAGTCTAACAATACCGATCCGACACATCGATAGCGGACCCATTCATGAGCTGGTCAAACTCAGCCTAGTATTGCCCCCTACCCTCGGGTGAGTAAGGCCACACCCCTTTTCAACCGACCACAACACAGTAGGAGACGCGGCCTCCTGGTATTCGGCCATCGTGTGGTCATATATCCAACCGGTCTTGATGTTGGAGTCATCCTCTGGTACCATCTGGTTTAGGAATTTTCACCCAGGGACGTCTATTACTAGTACCATTAATTACTAGTTGGTCGCTGAAGTTGTATTACCTGGGCATTTGAAACCCACTCTCTTTGTCCGTCCAATGACTTAGGTAGGTGGTCATGGACCAGACATTTAACATTTTTAAAACTCAAATCATACCTTCGTTGAAACCAAGCACTGACATTATTAAAACTCAAATCATACCTTCGTTGAAACATAACACATTTGTTTTGGGACTTGTGTCAACTAGGAGTGTGGCTGAATGTGGTATCCACTTGTGAAGTTGCTAAAGATCATGTGAAGAGTATGAGTATGCATGAAAAAATAATAATCTTGGACATACTAGGTATTTTAAAATATATATATATATATATATATATATATATATATATATATATATATATATATATATATATATATATATATATATATATATATATATTTATGGGTGTGAATACTCATGTTTATTCAATAAATATTTCATAAGTACTTGGTATATTAGAATTGCATGCGAGCCTTTTCATCTATGCAAGTGGTTTAAGATTTTATTTATAAATTACATTATTAATTTATTATAAAAATACAACGATTGTAAACTCCTTAATACATTGTATTTGGTATATAATATCTGTTTGGGTCTAATCATTTGATAGCACTTCTTTCATTTCCAACTTTGAGAAGGATGGTGCATTAGGCTAATTTTTAACTTTAATTTTTAGTAAGGTGCGGGTTACAAATGGACCCTTTGGTTAATCGAGATTCGACTATAATGAATAGGGAGTGGATGACACTAAGTTTTCAAAAATCATGTTTTATTTCTGGAATAAGAAGTTTTATGGTTTTATGGTTTTACTTGTAGATTCTTGTATTGGTTACTCAAGCATGACGATTATGCGCATTCTTTCAGGTGGATGTTGCATGTGGGAGGATTGGAACTACATATTTCAAATTCAAGCATCTGGTACATCTCTTGTCAAGAATATACATGATTGGAGTGGACTGGCCATTTGGACAGGCTGTATTTATGTATTTGCTCAAAATTGATGGAGTAGACCCGGATGTGCGTTGGAGTTATTCGAAAGAGTAGGGGTCCTTAGAAGGTGGGAACTGCTGTTATGACCATGATGAAGCTGTCCATTTCTCATGGACGACATTGGAGGGGCCTGAACATTTGGACAAGTCGTGTTTATGTATTTTCTCAAAATTAAGAGCAAACTAGGATGTGTGTCGGAGCTATCCGGATGAACGGGGGTCCCTAGAAGGTAGAAACCGCTGTTATGACCATGATGAAGTTGTCCATTTCTTATGGATGACATTAGCAGGACCTAAACATATGGACAGGCTGTGTTTATATTTATATTTGCAGGGGCCAAAGCTTCACCTAAACCCGAACCCATTCACAAATCCAAAAACCTATAACATAAACCTAAACCTTAACCTAAACCTATAACCTATAACCTAAATCAAAACCTAAACCAAAAACAAAACCTATAACCTAAACCCGAACCCATTCTCAAATCTCAAAACCTATAACCTAAACTAAAACCTATAACCTAAACTCGAACCCATTCACAAATACAAAAACCTATAACCTAAACCAAAACCAAAACCTATAACCTAAACCCGAACCCATTCTCAAATCCCAAAACCTATAACCTAAACCAAAACCTATAACCTAAACCCGAACCCATTCTCAAATACAAAAACCTATAACCTAAACCAAAACCAAAACCTATAACCTAAACCTGAACCCATTCTCAAATCCAAAAACCTATAACCTAAACCTAAACCTTAACCTAAACCTATAACCTATAACCTAAATCAAAACCAAAACATATAACCTAAACCAAAACTAAAACCTATAACCTATAACTCAAATCCAAAAACCTAAAACCAAAACCAAAACTAAAACCTATAACCTAAACCCGAACCCATTCTCAAATCCAAAAACCTATAACCTAAACCTATAACCTATAACCTAAATCATTAGCCTATAACCTAAATCAAAACCTATAAACTAAACCAAAACCAAAACCAAAACCTATAACCTAAACCCGAACCCATTCTCAAATCCTATAACCTATAACCAAAACCTAAACCAAAACCAAAACCTAAAACCTAAAACCTAAACCTAAACCTTAACCTAAACCTATAACCTAAACCCGAACCCAAACCAAAATCCAAACTCGAATTCATAAACCTTAACCTAAACATATATCCTATAACCTAAACCAAAACCTATAAACTAAACCCGAACTCATTCTCAAATCCAAAGACCTATAACCTAAACCTAAACCTTAACATAAACCTATAACCCATAACCTAAACAAAAATCAAAACCTATAACCTAAACCAAAACCAAAACCAAAACCTATAACCTAAACCCGAACCCATTCTCAAATCCTATAACCTATAACCTAAACCTAAACCAAAACGTAAACCTAAAACCTATAACCTAAACCAATAACTATAACTTGAACCGAAACCAAAACCTATAACCTAGACCCGAACCCATTCTCAAATCCCAAAACCTAAACCTAAACTCAAATCTCTAAACCTAAACCTAATCCTATAACCTAAACTCAAATCCCTAAACCTTAACCTATAACCTAACCTAAACCTATAGTTATAACCTAAAACTATTCTCACATTCGAAAACCTATAACCTAAACCTAACCTTTCCATAAACCTAGAACCTAAACTCAATTCCCTAAACCTAAACCTAGACCTAAACCAAAACCTAAACCTATAACCTAAACTCAAATCCCTAAACCTTAACCTATAACCTAACCTAAACCTATACTTATGACCTAAAACTATTCCTATATCCCAAAACCTATAACCTAAACCTAACCTTTCCCTAAACCTATAACCTAAACTCAATTCCCTAAAGAAAAACCTACAACCAATCCTAATCTCAACTCCCTTAACCTAAACTCGAAAACTCAGACGTAAACCCAATCCGAACCTGAACCTGATTTCCTAAACCTAAACCATAACCATTCTCAAATCCAAAAACCTAAAACCTAAACCTAAACCAAAACCAAAACCTGAACCCATTCTCAAACTCCAAAACCTATAACCTAAACCAAAACTAAAACTAAAACCTATAACCTAAACCCGAACCCATTCTCAAATCCCAAAACCTATAACCTAAACCTAAACCATAACCTATAGATATAACCTATAACCAATACCAAAACCTAGAACTTAAACCAAAACCAAAACCTATAACCTAAACCCGAACCCATTCTCAAATCCTAAAAACTATAACCTAAACCTAAACCTAAACCTTAACCTAAACTTATAACCAAAAACTATAACCTAAACTAAAACCAAAACCTATAACCTAAACCTGAACTCATTCTCAAATCCCAACATCTATATCCTAAACGTAAACCTTAACATAAACCAATAACCTATAACCTAAATCAAAACCTATAACCTAAACCCGAACCCATTCTCAAATCCTATAACCTATATCCTAAACCAAAACCAAAACCTAAACCTATAACCTATAACCTATAACCTAAACCCAATCCTATAACCTAAACCAAAATCAAAACCTATAGCCTAAACCTGAACCCATTCTTCAATCCCAAAACATATAACCTAAACATAAACTTTAACCTAAACCGTTAGCCTATAACCTGACTCAAAACCTATAACCTAGACCAAAACTAAAACCTATAACATAAACCCGAGCCCATTATCAAATCCCAAAACCTATAACCTAAACCTAAACCTTAACCTACTTTTATAACCTCTAACCTAAACCCAAACCCAAAGCCAAATCTAAATCCAAATTCCTAAACATATATCCTATAACCTAAACCAAAACCTATAATCTAAACCCGAACCCATTCTCAAATCCAAAAACCTATAACCTAAACCTAAACCTTAACAAAAATATATAACCTATAACCTATAACCTAAACCAAAACCTATAACCTAAACCTAAATCAAAACCTATAACCTAAACCAAAACCAAAACCTATAACCTGAACCTAAACCCATTATCAAATCCCAAAACCTATAACGTAAACCAAAACCAAAAACTATAACCTAAACCCGAACCCATTCTCAAATCCAAAAACCTATAACCTAAACCTAAACCTTAATATAAACCTATAACCTATAACCTAAACCAAAACCTATAACCTAAACCTAAATGAATGCCAATAACCAAAACCAAAACCAAAACCTATAACATAAACCCGAACCCATTATGAAATCCCAAAAACTATAACCTAAAATCGAACCCATTCTCAAATCCCAAAACCTACACCCAAACCTAAAACTATAACCTAAACTCAATTCCCAAAACCTAAACCTTAACCTAATCCTATAACCTAAACGCAATTCCTTAAACCTTAACCCATAACCTAACCTCAACTTACACTTTTAACCTAAAACTATTCTCAAATCCCAAAACCAATAACCTAAACCTTCCCTTTCCCTAAACCTATAACCTAAACACAAGTCCCTAAACCTAAACCTAGGCCTAAACCTAAACCTATAACATAAACTCAAATCCCTAAACCTTAACATATAACCTAACCTAAACCTAAGCTTTCCCTAAACCTATAACCTAAACACAATTCCCTAAACCTAAACCTAGACCTAGACCTAAACCTATAACCTAAAATCAAATCCCTAAACCTTAACCTATAACCTAACCTAAGCCTATACTTATAACCTAAAACTATTCCCAAATCTCAAAACCTATAACCTAAACCTAACCTTTCCCTAAACCTACAACCTAAACTCAATTCCCTAAAGCTAAACCTACACCTAATCCTAATCTCAACTCCCTAACCAAAACCTAAACCTAAACTTGAAAACCCAAACTTAAACCCAATCGAAAACCTGAACCTGATTTCCTAAACCTAAACCATAACCCATTCTCAAATCTATAAACCAATAACCTAAACCTGAACCAAAACCAAAACTTATAACCTAAACCTGAACCCATTCTTAAATCCTAAAACCTATAACCTAAACCTAAACCCATTCTCAAATCCGAAAACCTATAACCTTAACCTAAACCCATAACCTATAACCTACACCAAAACCAAAGCCAATAACCTAAAATCGAACCCATTCTCAAATCCCAAATCGTATAACCTAAACCTAAACCTAAACCTTAACCTAAACTTATAGCCTATAACCTTAACCCAAAACCTATAACCTAAACCCGAACTCATTCTCAAATCCCAAAACCTATAACCTAAACCTAAACCTTAACATAAACCCATAACTTAGAACCTAAATCCAAACCTATAACCTAAACCAAAACCAAAACCTATAACCTAAACCCGAACCCATTATCAAATCCCAAAACCTATAACCTAAACCAAAATAAAAAGTTATAACCTAAACATGAACCCATTCTTAAAACCAAAAAGCTTTAACCTAGACCTAAACCTTAACATAAACCTATAACCTATAACCTAAACCAAAACCTATAACCTAAATCAAATCCTATAACCTAAACCTAAACTAGAACCTATAACCTAAACCCGAACCCATTCTCAAATCCCAAAACCTATAACCTAAACCAGAACCCATTCTCAAATCCTAAAACCTAAACCTAAACCTTAACCTATAACTTAAACTCAATTCCCTAGACCTATACCTAAACCTATAACCTAAACTCAATTCCCTAAACCTTAATCTATAACCTAACCTAAACTTATACTTATAACCTAAAACTATTCACACAACCGAAAACCTATAACCTAAACCAAACCTTTCCATAAACCTAGTACCTAAACTCAATTCCCTAAACCTAAAGATAGACCTAAACTCAAATCCTTAAACTTATAACCTAAACTCAAATCCCTAAACCTTAACCTATAACCTAACTTAAACCAATACTTATAACCTAAAACTATTCCTAAATCCCAAAACCTATAACTTAAACCTAACCTTTCCCTAAACCTATAACCTAAACTCAATTCCCTAAGGCAAAACCTACAACTAATCGTAATCTCAACTCCCTAACCTAAACTCAAAAACCCAAACGTAAACCCATTCCCGAACCTGAACCCGATTTCCTAAACCTAAACCATAACCCATTCTCAAATCCAAAAACCTAAAACCTAAACGTAAACCAAAACCAAAACCTTTAACCTAAACCCGAACCCATTCTCAAACCCCAAAACCTATAACCTAAACTAAAACCAAAACCTATAACCTAAACCCGAACCCATTCTCAAATCCCAAAACCTATAACCTAAACCTAAACCATAACCTATAGCTATAACATATAACCAAAACCAAAACCTAGAACTTAAACGAAAACCAAAACGTATAACCTAAACCCGAACCCATTCTCAAATCCTAAAAATTATAACCTAAACCTAAACCTAAACCTTAACCTAAACTTATAACCAATAACCTAAACCAAAACCTATAACTTAAACTAAAACCAAAACCTATAACCTAAACCTAAACTCATTCTCAAGTCCCAAAATCTATAACCTAAAGTAAACCTTAACATAAACCAATAACCTATAACCTAAATCAAAACCTATAACCTAAACCCGAACCCATTCTCAAATCCTATAACTTATATCCTAAACCAAAACCAAAACTTAAACCTAAAACCTATAATCTAAACCTAATCCTATAACCTAAACCAAAACCAAAACCTATAGCCTAAACCTGAACCCATTCTTAAATCCCAAAACATATAACCTAAACATAAACCTTAACCTAAATCGTTAACCTATAACCTAACTCAAAACCTATAACCTAGACCAAAACCAAAACCTATAACATAAACCCGAGCCCATTATCAAATCCCAAAACCTATAACCTAAGCCTAAACCTTAACCTACTCTTATAACCTCTAACCTAAACTCGAACCCAAAGCCAAATCCAAACCTGAATTCCAAAACCTTAACCTAAACATATAGCCTATAACCTAAACCAAAACCTATAACCTAAACCCGAACCCATTCTTAAATCCAAAAACCTATAACCTAAACCTAAACCTTAACAAAAACCTATAACCTATAACCTATAACCTAAACCAAAACCTATAACATAAACCTAAATCAAAACCTATAAACTAAACCAAAACCAAAACCTATAACCTAAACCTGAACCCATTATCAAATCCCAAAACGTATAACGTAAACCAAAACTAAAAACTATAACCTAAACCCGAACCCATTCTTAAATATAAAAACCTATAACCTAAACCTAAACCTTAATATAAACCCATAACTTATATCCTAAACCAAAACTTATAACCTAAACCTAAATGAAAGCCGATAACCTAAACCAAAACCAAAACCCATAACCTAAACCCGAACCCATTATTAAATCCCAAAACCTATAACCTAAACCTAAACCTTAACATAAACCCATAACTTAGAACCTAAATCCAAACCTATAACCTAAACCAAAACCAAAACCTATAACCTAAACCCGAACCCATTATCAAATCCCAAAACCTATAACCTAAACCAAAAAAAAAGTTATAACCTAAACCTGCACCCATTCTCAAAACCAAAAAGTTTTAACCCAGACCTAAACTTAACATAAACCTATAACCTATAACCTAAACCAAAACCTATAACCTAAACCTAAACCCGAACCCATTATCAAATCCCAAAACCTATAACCTAAACCAGAACCCATTCTACCTAAACCTTAACCTATAACCCAAACTCAATTCCCTAAACCTATACCTAATCCTATAACCTAAACTCAAATCCCTAAACCATAATCTATAACCTAACCTAAACTTATACTTATAACCTAAAACTATTCTCACATCCAAAAACCTATAACCTAAACCTAACCTTTCCATAAACCTAGAACCTAAACTCAATTCCCTAAACCTAAACCTAGACCTAAACCTAAACATAAACCTATAACCTAAACTCAAATCCCTAAACCTTAACCTATAACCTAACCTAAACCTATACTTATAATCTAAAACTATTCCTAAATCCCAAAACCTATAACCTAAACCTAACCTTTCCCTAAACCTATAACCTAAACTCAATTCCCTAAAACAAAACCTACAACCAATCCTAATCTCAACTCCCTAACCTAGACTCGAAAACCCAGACGTAAACCCAATCCCGAACCTGAACCCGATTTCCTAAACCTAAACCATAACCCATTCTCAAATATAAAAACCTAAAACCTAAACCAAAACCAAAATCAAAACCTATAACCTAAACCCGAACCCATCTCAAATCCCAAAACCTATAACCTAAACCTAAACCATAACCTATAACTATAACCTATAACCAAAACCAAAACTTAGAACTTAAACTAAAACCAAAACCTATAACCTAAACCCGAACCCATTCTCAAATCCTAAAAACTATAACCTAAACCTAAACCTAAACCTTAACCTAAACTTTGAACCAATAACCTAAACCAAAACCTATAACCTAAACTAAAACCAAAACCTATAACCTAAACCTGAACTCATTCTCAAATCCCAAAATCTATAACCTAAACCTAAACCTTAACGTAAACCAATAACCTATAACCTAAAACAAAACCTATAACCTAAACCCGATCCTATTCTCAACTCCTACAACCTATATCCTAAACTTAAACCAAAACCTAAACCTATAACCTATAACCTAAACCCAATCCTATAACCTAAACCAAAACCAAAACCTATAGCCTAAACCTGAACCCATTCTTAAATCCTAAAACATATAACTTAAACATAAACCTTAACCTAAACCGTTAGCCTATAACCTAACTTAAAACCTATAACCTAGACTAAAACAAAAACCTATAACATAAACCCGAGCCCATTATAAACTAAACCTAAACCTTAACCTACTCTTATAACCTCTAACCTAAACCCGAACCCAAAGCCAAATCCAAACCCGAATTCCTAAACCTTAACCTAAACATCTATCATATAACCTAAACCAAAACCTATAACCTAAACCCGAACCCATTCTCAAATCGAAAAACCTATAACCTAAACCTAAACCCTAACAAAAACCTATAACCTATAACCTATAACCTAAACCTAAATCAAAACCTATAACCTAAACCAAAAATAAAACCTATAACCTAAACCTGAACGCATTATCAAATCCCAAAACCTATAAGGTAAACCAAAACAAAAAACTATAACCTAAACCTGAACCCATTCTTAAATCCAAAAACCTATAACCTAAACCTAAACCTTAATATGAACCTATAACCAATAACCTAAACCAAAACCTATAACCTAAACCTAAATGAAAGCCGATAACCTAAAACAAAACTAAAACCTATAACCTAAACCGGGAACCCATTATCAAATCCCAAAACCTATAACCTAAAGCCGAACCCATTCTCAAATCCCAAAGCCTAAACCTAAGCCTAAAACTATAACCAAAACTCAATTCTCTAAACCTAAACCTTAACTTAATCCTATAACCTAAACAAAAATCCCTAAACCTTAACCCATAACCTGACCTCAACTTATAGTTTTAACATAAAACTATTCTCAAATCCTAAAACCTATAACCTAAACCTACCCTTTCCCTAAACCTATAACCTAAACACAAGTCCGTAAACCTAAACCTAGGCCTAAACCTAAACCTATAACATAAACTCAAATCCCTAAACCTTAACATATAACCTAACCTAAACCTAAGCTTTCCCTAAACCTATAACCTAAACACAATTCCCTAAACCAAAACCTAGACCTAGACCTAAACCTATAACCTAAAATCAAATCCCTAAACCTTAACCTATAACCTAACCTAAGCCCATACTTATAACCTAAAACTATTCCCAAATCCCAAAACTTATAACCTAAACCTAACCTTTCCCTAAACCAACAACCTAAACTCAATTCCCTAAAGCTAAACCTACAACTAATCCTAATCTCAACTCCCTAACCAAAACCTAAACCTAAACTTGAAAACCCAAACTTAAACCCAATCGGAAACTTGAACCCGATTTCCTAAACCTAAACCATAACCCATTATCAAATCTATAAACCAATAACCTAAACCTAAGCCAAAACCAAAACTTATAACCAAAACCTGAACCCATTCTCAAATCCTAAAACTTTTAACCTAAACCCGAACCCATTCTCAAATCCCAAAACCAATAACCTTAACCTAAACCTATAACCTATAACCTAAACTAAAACCTATAACCTACACCAAAACCAAAGCCTATAACCTAAAACCGAACCCATTCTTAAATTTGAAAACCTATAACCTGAACCTAAACCTAAACCTTAACCAAAACCTATAGCCTCTAACCTCAACCCAAAACCTATAATCTAAACCAAAACCTAAACCTACAACCTAAACCCGAACTCATTCTCAAATCCCAAAATCTATAACCTAAACCTAAACCTTAACATAAACCCATAACTTAGAACCTAAATCCAAACCTATAACCTAAACCAAAACCAAAACCTATAAACTAAACCCGAACCCATTATCAAATCCCAAAACCTATAACTTAAACCAAAATAAAAAGTTATAACCTAAACCTGAACCCATTCTCAAAACCAAAAAACTTTAACCCAGACCTAAACCATAACCTAAACCTATAACCTATAACCTAAACCAAAACCTATAACCTAAACCTAAATCAAATCTTATAACCTAAACCTAAACCAGAACCTATAACCTAAACCCAAACCCATTATCAAATCCCAAAACCTATAACCTAAACCAGAACCCATTCTCAAATCCTAAAACCTAAACCGAAACCTTAACTTATAACCTAAACTCAATTCCTTAAACCTATACCTAATCCTATAACCTAAACTCAATTCCCTAAACCTTAATCTATAACCTAACCTAAACTTATACTTATAACGTAAAACTATTCTCAAATCTAAAAACCTATAACCTAAACCTAACCTTTCCCTAAACCTATAACCTAAACTCAATTCCCTAAACCTAAACCTAGACCTAAACCGAAACCTATAATCTAAAATCAAATCCCTAAACCTTAACTTATAACCTAACGTAAACCTATACTTATAACCCAAAACTATTCCCAAATCTCAAAACCTATAACCTAAACCTAACCTTTCCCTAAACCTACAACCTAAACTCTATTCCCTAAAGCTAATCCTACACCTAATCCTAATCTCAACTCCCTAACCTAAACTTGAAAACCTAAACTTAAACCCAATCCGAAACCTAAACCCGATTTCCTAAACCTAAACCTTAAACCCATTCTCAAATCTATAAACCAATAACCTAAACCAAAACCAAAACCAAAACCAAAACTTATAACCTAAACCTGAACCCATTCTCAGATCCTAAAACCAATAACCTTAACCCGATCCCATTCTAAAATCCCAAAACCTATGACCTAAACCTAAACCTATTACCTATAACCGAAAGAAAAACCTATTACCTACACCAAAACCAAAGCCTATAACCTAAACCCGAACCCATTCTCAAATCCCAAAACCTATAACCTAAACCTTAACCTAAACCTATAGCCGATAACCTAAACTAAAACCTATAACCTAAACCAATAACTTAAACCCGAACTCATTCTCAAATCCCAAAACCTAAAACCTAAACCTAAACCTAAACCTTAACAAAAACCTATAACCTATAACCTAAATAAAAACCTATAACCAAAACCAAAACCAAAACCTATAAGTTAAACCCAAACCCATTATCAAATCCCAAAACCTATAACCTAAACCAAAATAAAAACCTATAACCTAAACCCGAACCCATTCTCAAATCTAAAAACCCATAACCTAAACCTAAACGTTAACCTAAACCTATAACCAATAACCTAAACCTATGACCTAATCCTAAATCAAATCCGATAACCTAAACCAAAACTAAAACCTATAACCTAAACCCGAACCCATTATAAAATCCCAAAACCTATAACCTAAACCCGAACCTATTCTTAAATCTCAAAACCTAAACTTAAACCTTAACCTATAACCTAAACTGAATTCCCTAAACTTAAACCTAATCCTATAACCAAAACTCAAATCCCTAAACTGTAAGTGCTATGATTTCATATCCCTTTGGTTGTCAAATTTTGTGGTGCCAAAACCTATATCTATGTCTTGTATATCTTGTGTTTTATGTTTGAAGACTATTCTTTGTAATCAAGACATCACATTTCAAGATAAGATCTTAAATGAAGAAAGTTTTCAAGATATGGATGAAGAATTCAAGAATTGAAGTCTTCAAGGTTGCATGTTCAAGATTCAATCAAGTTCAAGTATATTAGAAGACTTTATCAAGTCAAGTTCAAGCTCAAGAAGGCCTATTACAAGTTTTATATATTCTCAAGCTTCTCTTTAGGGTCATCTGAGTGTTCAGACTTCTAAGTTCATCTCACTTTTAAGGTTTTTTTGACCTTAGATTGACCTTAGGATGAGTTTTACAGTAGGTCATTCTAGATACATAACTCATATATTTCAATATGCTTATTTGGGGTGTTCTAAGACCAGTCTTAGGGACTTCAAGACCAGTCCTACCTCTGCTACGACCAGTCTAAAGTTTTTCAGGACCAGTCCTAGGTTGTTGAAGATTTTCAAATCTTTCTAGCTGTCCTACGACTAGTCCTGGACATCTTACGACCAGTCTTGTGAGTTCTACGACTCATCCTTCGACCGTTCGTAGCCCTACGACTCAAACTCCAACAACCAATTTTGGAGTCCTACGACTGGTCGTAGGTGTCTCACGACCAGTCGTAGGTGGACCACAACCAGTCGTAGACCGTCCAGGACCGGTCGTGGAATAGAAAATCTAATCCCGCGGAAATCTTTGAAAATCTTTAGACCTACGACTAGTCCTAGGATCCTAAGACCAGTCGTAGACGGGATTTTTTATGCTATAAATAGTGCACGAACTTCAGAGTTTGATAATTCAATTTAATTCTATTCAAGAAATCTTTAGGCTATTCTCTAAGATAAGTTTGTGTTTATTTTAAGCTACTTTGTGCTTATTTAATATTCCTTTTGCTAGCTTATTTTTATTTAATTTTGATCTACATTCCAATCTTATTAGAAAAGGAGAATTTCTGTTATTCCTTCTTCTTGGATTCAAAATCAAATAGAACTAGCCCTTTTGATTTAAAATCAATTAGACTTAGAACTATTCTTAAAGTGAGTATTGGACTTTGAACGTTGAGTCGAACTTCTACTCCGATTGGTTCTACCGGGCTTCTTTAAAAGGTGATTCAGTTATTTTACATTTTTATAATTTACTTTCTTTGGTTTTTGTTTGAGATTCGCCAGAAAAATCTCATTGTATTGGTTATCTGAGAAGAGCCAGAAAACTCAGATTGTGGGGGTTTTTGGATTGTGTAAGCCCGAGATCAAAGACACAATTGTGAAGGTTTTAGGTGAACCTGTGAAACCTATTTTGATAGTGCATGCTAATATCCCCTGTGTGAGGATATTAAGAGTGGAGTAGCAATCTGTGCGGCTGTTGGATAACAGTTGGTGTACACACAGGCGAACCACTATATATCGTTGTGTTGTGGATGTGTTTTTCTCTTTCATTCTGTTTTGTGGAGAGTGTTTGTGGATGGATGTTGTAATCACTTCAAGCAAGTGTGGATGAATGTTGTAATAACTTAGGATTTATTTTCTGCAAGTTATTTTGATTTTCTTGCTTATTATTCCTTATTGGGTTGTGATACTAAGGACGTTCTAGAAATAAGGTTGTCCTACCTTAAACCTTTGGTTTTTGGTGTAAGGTTGTCCTTAGAATTGATAAATTATCAATCTCTTTATTTAGGCTACTTTAAATTCAGCATTATGCTTTATTTCTTTTATTATTCCGCTGTTATTAGTTTTATTTGGCATTGTCCTATTCACCCCCCCTCTAGGGCATATAGCTAGGCCCTTTCAAGTGGTATCAGGGCTTGATAGCTTGTGCTTATTGTTTATTTATTGGATTTATTTCCTGAGCTAACGATCTAAGCTATATTAAGATGTCAAATTTTGATAGCCTATCAGTCACTAGGCCACCACCTTTTAATGGTACAAACTATGCTTATTGGAAAGCCAGGATGAGGATCTTCCTTAAATCCTTGGATGAAAGTGTGTGGTTGGCCACAGTGAATGAATGGAACCCTCCTATCACTGAAGTAACTAATAGTGATGGTTCAAAATCAATGAAAGTAACGACTTATTCTCTTTGGACCACACTTCAAAAAAGTGAAAGTAGTGCCAATGCAAAAGCACTAAATGCAATTACTTATGCATTATCACCAGATGAATTTAAAAGAACCATTTCTTGTGAAAATACAAAACAAGCATGGGATATATTAGAAATGACACACATGGGTACATCTATTGTCAAGAAATCTAAAGTCCAACTCCTCACAACTAAATTTGAAGAAATTCATATGGAGGAGAATGAGATGTTTATGGACTTCTACACTAGATTGAAT
This sequence comes from Magnolia kwangsiensis, assembly GCA_037074715.1. Classification (NCBI taxonomy): domain Eukaryota; kingdom Viridiplantae; phylum Streptophyta; class Magnoliopsida; order Magnoliales; family Magnoliaceae; genus Magnolia; species Magnolia kwangsiensis. Next base: position 60,134,128 of record CM073583.1, on the reverse strand, counting down.
GACATTATGAACTCTATGTAGGGTCTTGGTAATAAAATCCCAAAAAGTAAAGTGTGCGCAAAGATACAACGTTCACTTCCTGAACTGTTCAATTATAAAGTAACCGCGATTCAAGAACTTCGTGATACGGATACCATGAGGGTTGAGGAATTAGTTGGTTCACTTCAAACCTATGAGTTGTCCTTTAAAGCTCCTAAAGGAAAATCAATTGCTCTCAAATCATCTAAAAATATTTCACAAGAGAGTACTTCGGATTCAGAAAATACCGAAGATGATATGGCGCTTTTAGGAAAAAGGTTTTACAAAATTTTTAAAAATAAGAAAAAAGCTGATTTTCAAAAGTCAAATGATAAGAGACGATCTAAACCTAGAGCTCGAAAATCATTGAAAGATAGTCAATGTTACAACTGTCAAGAGTATGGGCACTTAGCTAACAAATGTCCTAAAAAGGACAAATCAAAAAAGAAAAGCATGATGGCTACTTGGGATGAATCGTCTGATTCTGAATCCTCTTCTAAATCAGAAGATTCTAAAACGGAGTCGGGCAATGATGTTAAAGCCCTTATGACTCTAGCCAAGATCACCTATTCAGATCATGATGATATATCTAGTGAAGAAAATCTGAATAGTGATTGTGATAATGAAGATGATCTTCAAGATGCTTATAATGCCCTTTATAAAGAGAGTTGTAAAATTGCAGTTAAGCTTAAATTACAAAAAGAAAAATTTTCTAAGCTTAAGGAAGATTATGAGTCTCTTGTTTTAGAAAAGTCTCATATTTCCAATTCTTTTGAAAAAACCAAATGTGATTTAGATTTCAAAACCTCCTAAATTGAAGATTTGAAATCCGAAAAAGAAAAACTCAAAAATGAGGTAGCTTCTCTTCTTAGTTTGAAAGACACATGGAGATATGCTCAAGGTGATCCAAAATTGAAAAAATTATTATCCGGATCAAGAAAATGTGGTGATCGATCCGGGTTGGGCTATGATAAGAATACATCTCCTAAACAAAAGAACATTGCTCCTAAATTTGTAAAAGGTGAGTCTTCAACTTCAAAAGAAAAAGAATACTTATCAAGGATTTTCTAAAAATTCAAGGTCTTTTCAAAAACCTAAAGGTGGCCATGTCAACTTTCATTTTCAAAACTGAAATTCTTTGGCTGAAAAAATAATTGATCTTCTCAAGGAGCTATTAAAGTCTAACTCTATAGGTCACTCCTATAACAACAGACAGAAAAAGACCATCTATTCTGCTAAACCCAAAACAGTTCTGAAATGGGTTCCTAAAGTTGCCAGCTTGGTTGACCACACTGCTTTCAAAGCTACAAGCCATTCAAAGTGGTACCTAGATAGTGGTTGCTCCAGGCATATGACAGGTGACAAAGCTTTATTCACCGATCTAAAAGATATGACTGACAGGTCAGTCACATTTGGTGATGGAAGAAATTGCAAGATCATTGGCCAAGGTACGGTTCAGCTTTATAACCTTCCCTTATTTAAGAATGTTTTATATGTTGAGGGCTTAAAACACAACCTATTAAGCATTTCTCAGATATGCGATAACAACCATAGTGTGAAGTTTTCTAATCAAGGTTGTGAGATTCTTAATAAAAGGGGTTCTGTTATATTAACTGGTCACAGAACTTCTGAAAACTGCTACATCGTTAGTGATGCAAGCTCATCTACTCAATCATGTTACATGGTCCATACCGATGAGACTGAATTATGACATAAACGCCTTGGACATGTACACTATCAGAACTTATTTAGATTGAGTAAAAGAGAACTAATTAGAGGTCTACCCAAATTACAAAGAGTAGAAAAAATATGTGGTGAATGCCAGTTAGGCAAACAGATTAGGAGCTCTCACAAGAAAGTGAACTCCAATACCACATCTAGACCACTCGAGCTTCTCCACGTGGATCTTATTGGACCAACCAGATCGGAGAGTCGAGGAGGTAAAAAATACATCTTGGTTATTGTAGATGACTATACCAGATTCACTTGGGTATCGTTCTTAAAAGAAAAAACTGAAACCCTGGATGAAGTGAAAAAGGTCATCAAACGAATCCAAAATGAGAAAGGTTCTTATGTTAGTAAGATCCGTAGTGATCATGGACCTGAATTTGAAAATAATAGTTTTGAGAAATTCTGTAGCGAACAGGGAATATCACATGAATTCTCTGCGCCCAAAACCAACAAAATGGTATTGTTGAAAGAAAAAACAGAGTGCTTCAGGATATGGCTAATGTTATGTTGAATAGCATGAAGCTCTCTATAAATCTTTGGGCTGAAGCAGTTAATACCGCATGTTATATTATTAATCGGGTTTATACTAGTAAATCTGATAATAAGACTACTTATGAATTATGGTTTGAAAAAAAACCTACTGTCAAATACTTTCGGGTTTTTGGCAGCAAGTGTTATATTTTACGGGATCGTGAAAATTTGGGAAAGTTTGATACGAAGAGTGATGAAGGTATTTTTCATGGTTATTCTTTGAATAGTCGAGCTTATAGGGTGCTAAATAAGAGAACTGGTCTGATTCAAGAGTCCATCAATGTGGTCATTGATGATCATTTGAATACACGAGCCCTAAGTTCAGATGATGATGAAGCTCTTATTATTGACAATCAAGTATCTCATCAAGTCAAAAAGAATCTGAACCAAGGACTGTTAAAGATCATCCAACCAATCAAATACTTGAAAACCCTCTCACTGGAGTTCGTACTCATAAACAACTTGAGAACATATGTAATTATGTTTGTTTTACATTCTAAATAGAACCGGTCAACGTAAAAGAAGCACTTTCTAACGAAAATTGGATAGTTGCTATGCAGGATGAACTTAATCAATTTCTTCGTAATGATGTCTGGTATCTTATTCCTAGACCTAAAGATAAACACATTATTGGAACAAAATGGATCTATAAAAATAAGTCTGATGAACTTGGAAATATTATATGAAACAAGGCTAGACTGGTTGTACAAGGGTACACTCAGATTGAAGGCATCGATTACGATGAAACCTTTGCTCTAGTCGCTCTCCTTGAGTCAATCAGACTTTTTATTTCCATCGTATGCTTTAGAAAATTTAAAATATATCAGATGGATGTAAAGAGTGCTTTCTTGAATGACGATTTACATGAAGAAGTGTACGTTGAACAACCTTCAGGGTTTGAAGACCCTAAGTTATCTGACCATGTATTTCGTCTCAAAAAGGCTCTCTATGGTCTAAAACAAGCGCCCAGGGCATGATATGAGAAATTGACTAAATTCTTACTTAGTCATAGCTTTCAAGTTGGAAGTGTTGATAAAACACTCTTTGTTAAAAAGCATAACAATGATATTTTAATGGTTCAAATTTATGTTGATGACATTATTTATGGATCTACTTATTCTAACATGTCTATTGAGTTTGCAGAGTTAATGAAATCAAGGTTCGAAATGAGCATGGTTGGTGAACTTAACTATTTCCTAGGGTTGCAAGTAAAACAACAACCTGATGGAATTTTCATTTTCCAGACCAAATATGCTTCAAACTTGGTCAAAAGGTTTGGATTTGAGAATGGTAAGAACTTTGATACTCCTATGAGTACAACGTTAAGACTCTCAAAAGACTCTACAGGTAAAGATATAGATCCTAAACTATATCGTAGTATGATTAGTAGTTTGTTGTATCTAACTGCTAGTAGACCTGATATCGCATTTAGTGTTGGTATTTGTGCGAGATATCAGTCTAATCCTAAGGAATCACATCTTACTACTATTAAATGGATTATTAGATATGTCGCAAGTTCTATAAATTTGGGACTTTGGTATCCTTTTGATACTAGTGTTCAATTAGCTGGGTACTCGGATGTTGATTGGGCTGAAAATATTGATGATAGAAAATCAACCAGTGGTGGTTGTTTTTACATTAGAAATTGCTTAGTTTCTTGGTTCAGCAACAAGCAAAGCTCAATATCGCTCTCCACGGCTGAGGCTGAGTATATTACAGCTGGATATGCATGTACTCAACTAGTTTGGATGAAACGCATGCTTAGCAATTATGGAATCAATCAAGATTCAATGATCTTACATTATGATAATTCCAGTGCTATAAACATTTCCAAAAACCCAATCCAACATTCACGTACTAAGAACATTGACATTAGGTATCATTACATACGTGAGTTGGTTGAAGAAAAAGTTATTTCTTTGGAATATATATCAACTGAAAATCAACTTGCTGATATATTTACTAAATCGCTCGACAAAAACAGGTTTAATAAATTGAAATTTAATCTTGGTATGAGCATTTTACATTAAATATTCTTTCTTGCATGTATCATAGTGTATCATATTTCATATTATATCTATTTAAATTTCAAATTTTTGTATTAAAGATTATTTTTTGGTCGATACTCGACCAGTCGTGGTACTCGTGAACATGATATAATTTGGAAAAAATTCCCTTCTTCTTCATTTTCACACCCACCTACGACGACTCGTGGCTTGACCAGTCATAGGATTTCTTGTTGTTCTTTAAGGTAAGTCCTATTTCATCATCTTTCTTGAAGATTCATGTTCTCTATGCTTTGATTTGTTCATAGTATAGCTAGATTTCATCTCTTGTTGGGTTTTTCAAGGGTTTTCTCTCAATTTGCTGATCTAGAGAAAATTCATCTTTCTTTTGTGCATCTTGCTTGCTCTTTGTATATCTTTTTGAATATGGATGCTAGAGGGAAAAAGAAAATATCTCGTGGTCCATCTTCTTCTAGATTTACACCGATAACTAAACGGCACCTTCGGTCACCCGAAGATGATTCTCAAGATATAAGAGATTTACGTGTTTGTAACATTATCGTTGAGCATTCCAATGATCTCAATCACATTGCTCCATATGGTATTATCCCCCTCCTTGAATCTGTTGGCTAGACTAACATTTTGCTTTGGGGTGGGCCTGCATACCAGTCCATTGCCCAATCAATGGTAGCATGCATCTCAGAATTTTCTCTTGATAATTTAACATTTTCAATTGATACTAGAGAAGAAAAATTTGAAATAGACCGCCATTTGATATCAGGTATTATGGATATACCTGTTAATGATGAAGGTATACCGATTCATACTTTATATGACAAACCATCTGAATTAGAAAAATGCATGTTAACACAAGATTTGTGCAAAATTGATGTGCAATGGACACACAAAGCGAATGTGCTCCCTACAAAGTATCTGTTACCTAGATATAGAGTGTTACATCGTTTCTTCATTTCCAATGTATATCCTCGGTCTGCTAATAAAACCGAGTTGACTTCTTTTATGGTTCATGTGTTGCATTCTATTGCTTCTGGTACTAAGGTTTATCTTCCTTCTTTGATTTGTTATTTCATTATTCAGTTTCGTCTCCATCCGGGTCATAGTGATATTCCATTCGGTTATCTTATGACTGTTTTAGCCACTCACATGCTTATCGATAAACCTATTAATGAGGCACTAATTCATCATCTTATTTTCAACAATTTCAATCTTAATAAGATGAAATTGGATCTGCTCCCTGGCCAAGTTGATGAAGGTGGTGTTGGTGGTGATGGTGGTGAAGCTGGAAACGAAGGGGAAGCTGGCGATCTTCCTCAACAAGATGTTAATATGGATGACTTATTTGATGATATAGAAACTGATTCACCTAATGATACAGATTATGATCCATCTGGTTATGATGCACGCCTTCGTGCATTGGAGGAAAAGGTTGATAATATAAATATAGCCCATGATATGCGATTTAAGTACATGCGAAAATATCTTTGTTGCATTAATAGGGGGTTATACTAGATTGATCCGACTATCCCTGCTCCCTCCTCTGGATCAGATTAGGTGAATTATCTTCTGGATAGTATCACATTATCTTTTTATTTTGGATATGTATTATGGATTATGGTTTGATAACATTATCTTTTGGATATTGTATATTGGATTATAGATTATGGCTTGATGCTTCAGGTTTATATTATGTTCTTTCATATCACTTTCTCATTATCTGCCTATTACTCTTTATGTTCTCCTTCCTATTGTGACTTTCCCTTGTCATTTTGTGACAAAAAGGGGGAGTAGTAAGAGTTAAAGCTTAAAGGGGGAGTAGTATGGAAAGGAGAAGTAATTTGTTTGAATTGATTAAGAAGGATATGTGGATGAGAATATGTAGTATTGATGTTATTGATTATTTTCATGATCAGTACTCGTATTACTCAGGGGGAGTAGAGTGATTTGTGATTTTATGGCTCATGATTCCTTATTATCTTTTATGCTATGTGTTTTGTCACAAATTTGACAAAGGGGGAGATTGTAAGTGCTATAATTTTATATCCCTTTGGTTGTCAAATTTTATGGTGCCAAAACCTATATCTATGTCTTGTATATCTTGTGTTTTATGTTTGAAGACTATTCTTTGCAATCAAGACATCGCATTTCAAGACAAGATCTTAAATGAAGAAAGTTTTCAAGATATGGATGAAGAATTCAAGAATTGAAGTCTTCAAGGTTGCATGTTCAAGATTCAATCAAGTTCAAGTATATTAGAAGACTTTGTCAGGTCAAGTTCAAACTCAAGAAGGCCTACTACAAGTTTTATATATTCTCAAGTTCTCTTTAGGGTCATCTGAGTGTTCAGACTTTCAAGTCCATCTCACTTTTAAGGTTTGTTTGACCTTAGATTGACCTTAGGATGAGTTTTGCAGTAGGTCATTCTGGATACATAACTCATATATTTCAATATGCTTGTTTGGGGTGTTCTAAGACCAGTCATAGGGACTTCAAGACCAGTCCTAGCTCTGCTACGACCAGTCTTAAGTTTTTCAGGACCAGTCATAGGTTGTTGAAGATTTTTGGATCTTTCTTCCTGTCCTACGACCAGTCGTGGACATCCTACGACCAGTCCTATGAGTTCTACGACTCATCCTTCGATCGGTCGTAGCCCTACGACTCAAACTCCAGCAACCAATTTTGGAGTCCTACGACCGGTCGTAGGTGTCTCATGACCAGTCGTAGGTGGCCCAGGACCGGTCGTAGACCGCTCAGGACCGGTCGTGGAATAGAAAATATAATCCCGCGAAAATCTTTAAAAATCTTTGGAGCTACGACTAGTCCTAGGATCCTAAGACCAGTTGTAGACGGGATTTTTCAGGCTATAAATACTGCATAAACTTCAGAGTTTGATAATTCAATTCAATTCTATTCAAGCAATCTTTAGGCTATTCTCTTAGAAAAGTTTGTGTTTATTTTAAGCTACTTTGTGCTTATTTAATATTCCTTTTGCTAGCTTATTTTTATTTAATTTTGATCTACATTCCAATCTTATTAGAAAAGGAGAATTTCTGTTATTTCTTCTTCTTGGATTCAAAATCAAATAGAACTAGCCCTTTTGATTTAAAATCAATTAGACTTAGAACTATTCTTAAAGTGAGTATTAGACTTTGAACGTTGAATCGAACTTCTACTCCGATTGGTTCTACCGGGCTTCTTTAAATGGTGATTCAGTTATTTTACATTTTTATAATTTACTTTCTCTGATTTTTGTTTGAGATTTGCCAGAAAAATCTCATTGTATTGGTTATCTGAGGAGAGCCAGAAAACTCAGATTGTGGGGGTTTTTGGATTGTGTAAGCCCGAGATCAAAGACACAATTGTGAAGGTTTTAGGTGAACCTGTGAAACCTATTTTGATAGTGCATGCTAATATCCCCTGTGTGAGGATATTAAGAGTGGAGTAGCAATCTGTGCGGCTGTTGGATAATAGTTGGTGTACACACAGGCGAACCACTATATATCGTTGTGTTGTGGATGTATTTTTCTCTTTCATTCTGTTTTGTGGAGAGTGTTTGTGGATGGATGTTGTAATCACTTTAAGCAAGTGTGGATGAATGTTGTAATAACTTAATATTTATTTTCTGCAAGTTATTTTGATTTTCTTGCTTATTATTCCTTATTGGGTTGTGATACTAAGGACGTTCTAGAAATAAGGTTGTCCTACCTTAAACCTTTGGTTTTTGGTGTAAGGTTATCCTTATAACTGATAAAGTATCAATCTCTTTATTTAGGCTACTTTAAATTCTGCATTGTGCTTTATTTCTTATATTATTCCGCTGTTATTATTTTTATTTGGCATTGCCCTATTCACCCCCCCCTCTAGGGCATATAGCTAGGCCCTTTCATAAACCTTAACCTATAAACTAACCTAAACCTATACTTATTGCCTAAAACTATTCCCAAATCCCAAAACCTATTACCTAAACCTAACCTTTTCCTAAACCTATAACCTAAACTCAATTCCTTAAAGCTAAACCTACACCTAATCCTAATCTCAACTCCTTAACCTAAGCCTAAACCTAAACTTAAAAACCTAGACTTAAACCCAATCCCGAACCTGAACCAGATTTCCTTAACCAAAAGCATAACGCATTCTCAAATTCAAAAACCTATAACCTATAACCTAAACCCGAACCCATTCTTAAATCCCAAAACCTATAACCAAAACCAAATTCAAAACCTATAACCTAAACCAAAACCCATTATCAAATCCAAAAACCTATAACCCAAACATAAAGCGTTAACCCATAACCTAAATCAAAACCTATAACCTAAACCAAAACCAAAACCTATAACCAAAACCTGAACCCATTCTTAAATCCAAAAACGTATAACCTAAACCTAAACCTTAACATATACCTATAACCTATAACCAAAACCAAAACTTATAGCCTAATCCTAAATCAAAACCTATAACCAAAACCTATAACCTAAACCCGAACCCATTATCAAATCCCAAAACCTATAACCTAAACCCGAACCCATTCTCAAATCCTAAAACCTAAACCTAAACCTAAACCTATGACTAAAACTCAAATCCCTAAACCTAAACCTAAACTTAATCCTATAACCTAAACTCAAATCCCTAAACCTTAACCTATAACCAAACCCATTCTCAAATCCAAAAACCTATACCTATAACCTAAAACTATTCTCAAATCCGAAAACCTATAACCTACACCTAACCTTTCCCTTAACGTACAACCTAAATAGAATTCCCTAAACCTAAACCTATAACCTAAACTCAAATCCCTAAACCTTAACATATAACCTAACCTAAACCTATACTAATAACCTAAAACTATTCCCAAATCCCAAAACCTATAACCTAAACCTAACCTTTCCCTAAACCTATAACCTAAACTCAATTCCCTAAAGCTAAACCAACACCTAATCCAAATCTAAACACGCTAACATAAACCAAAACCTAAACTTAAAAACCCAGACTTAAACCCAATCCCGAACCTGAACCCGATTTCCTAGACCTAAACTATAACCTACTCTCAAATCCAAAAACCTAAAATCGAGACCTGAACCCATTCTCAAATCCCAAAACCTAAACCTAAACCTATACCTATAACCTACACTCAAATCCCTAAACCTAAATCCTATGACCTAAACTCAAATCCCTAAACCTTAACCTATAACCTAACCTAAACCTATACTTATAACGTAAAACTATTCTCAAATCCCAAAACCTATAACCTAAACCTAATTGATCCCTAAACCTATAACCTAAACACAATTCCCTAAACCTAAATATAGACCTAAAACTAAACCTATAACCTAAACTCAAATCCCTAAGCCTTAACATATATCCTAACCTAAACCTATACTTATAACCTAAAACTATTCCCAAATCCCAAAACCAATAACCTAAACCATACCTTTCCCTAAACCTATAACCTAAACTCAATTCCCTAAAGCTGAACCAACACCTAATCCTAATCTCAACTCCCTAACCTAAACCTAAACCTAAACTTAAAAACCCAGACTTAAACCCAATCCCGAACCTAAACCGAATTTCCTAAACCATAGCCCATTCTCAAATCCAAAAACCTATAGCCTAAACCTAAACAAAAACCAAAACCTATAACCTAATCTAGAACCCATTCTCAAATCCCAAAACCTATAACCTAACCCAAAACCAAAACCTATAACCTAAACCTGAACCCATTCTCAAATCCAAAAACCTATAACCTAAACCTAAACCTTAACCTAAACCATTAACCTATAACCTAAATCAAAACCTAGAACCTATACCCAAAACCAAAACATATAACCTAAACCTAAACCCATTCTCAAATCCTATAAACCATATCCTAAACCTAAACCAAAACCTAAACCAAAACCTATAACCTAAACTAAAAACCAAAACCTAAACCTGAAACCTATAACCTATAACCTAAACCAAAACCAAAACCTATAACCTAAACTCGAACCAATTCTCAAATCCCAAAACCTAAACCTAAACCTAAACCTATAACCTAAACTCAAATACCTAAACCTAATCTTATACCCTAAACTCAAATCCCTAAACCTTAACCTATAACCTAATCTAAACCTATACTTATAAGCTAAAACTATTGTCAAATCCGAAAACCTATAACCTAAACCTAACCTTTCTCCAAACCTATAACCTAAAAATAATTCCTTAAACCTAAACCTAGACCTAAACCTAAACCTATAACCTAAACTCAAATCCATAAACCTTAACATATAACCTAACCTAAACCTAAAACTTAAACTCAAATCCATAAACCTTAACATATAACCTAACCTAAACCTATACTTATAACCTAAAACTATTTCCAAATCCCAAAACCTATAACCTAAACCTAACCTTTCCCTAAACCTATAACCTAAAGTCAATTCCCTAAAGCTAAACTAACACATAATCCTAATCTCAACTCCCTAACCTAAACCTAAACCTAAACTTAAAACCCAGACAAAACCCAATCTCGAACCTGAACCCGATTTCCTAAACCTAAACCCCAACCTATTCTCAAATTCAAAAACCTATAACCCAAACCAAAACCAAAACTAAAACCTAAAGCCTAAACCCGGACCCTTTCTAAAATCCTAAAACCAATAACTAAACCAAAACCAAAACCTATAACCTAAACCCGAATCCATTCTCAAATCTCAAAACCAATAACCTAAACGTAAACGTTAACCTAAACCTATAACCTATAACCTAAACCAAAACCTATAACCTAAACCAAAACGAAAACCTATAACCTAAACCTGAACCCATTCTCAAATCCCAAAACCTACAACCTAAACATATAACTTATAAACTAAACCAAAACCTAAAACCTAAACTAAAACTAAAACCTATAACCTAAACCAGAACTCATTCTCAAATCCCAAAACCTATAACTTAAACATAAACCTAAATCAAAACCTATAAACTATAACCTAAATCAAAACCCGGACCCATTCTCAAATCCTATAACCTATAACCTAAACCTAAACCAAAACCTAAACTTAAAACCTATAACCTAAACCAAAACCAAAACCTAAAGCCTAAAACCGAACTCATTCGCAAAATCCAAAAACATATAACCTAAACCTAAACCGTTAACCTATAACCTAAAGAAAAACCGATAACCTAAGCCAAAACCAAAACCTATAACCTAAACCCGAACCAATTCTCAAATCCAAAAACCTATAACCTAAACATAAACCTTAACCTAAACGTAAACCTATAACCTATAACCTAAACATAAATCAAAACCTTTAACCTAAACCAAAACCAAAACCTATAACCAAATTTTGAAACCATTCTCAAATCCAAAAACCTATAACATAAACCTAAACCTAAACATATACCTATAACCTATAACCTAAACCAAAACTTATAACCTAAAGCCAAACCCATACACAAATCGAAACCCGAATTCCTAAACCTTAACCAAAACATATAACCGATAACCTAAGCCAAAACCAAAACCTATAACCTAAACCCGAACCCATTCTCAAATCCAAAAACCTATAACCTAAACCTAAACCATAACATAAACCTATAACCTAAACCAAAACCGATAATCTAAACCTAAATCAAAACCTATAACCTAAACCAAAACCAAAACCTATAACCTAAACCCGAACCCATTATCAAATCCCAAAACCTATAACCTAAACCAAAACCAAAACCTATTACCTAAACCCGAAACCATTCGCAAATCCAAAAAACCTATAACCTAAACCTAAACTATAACATATACCTATAACCTATAACCTAAACCAAAACTTATAACTTCAACCTAAATCAAAACCTATTACCAAAACCAAAACCAAAACCTATAACCTAAACCTGAACCCATTATCAAATCCCAAAACCAATAATCTAAACTCGAACCCATTCTCAAATCCCAAAACGTAAACCTAAACCAAAACCTATAAGAAAAACTCAAATCCCAAAACCAAAACCTAAACCTAATCTAAACTCAAATCCCTAAACCTTAACCTATAACCTAACCTAAACCTATACTTATGACCTAAAACTATTCTCACATCCGAAAACCTATAACCTAAACCTAACCTTTCCATAAACCTATAACCTAAACTCAAATCCCTAAACCTAAACCTAGACCTAAACCTACACCTAAACCTATAACCTAAACTCGAATCCCTAAACCTTAACCTTTAACCTAACCTAAACCTATACTTATAACCTAAAACTATTCCCAAATCCCAAAACCTATAACCTAAACCTAACCTTTCCCTAAACCTATAACCTAAACTCAATTCCCTAAAGCAAAACCTATAACTGATCCTAATCTCAACACCCTAACCTAAACTCGAAAACACAAACGTAAACACAATCCCAAACATGAACCCGATTTGCTAAACCTAAACCATAACCCATTCTTAATTCCAAAAACCTAAAACCTAAACCTAAACCAAAACCAAAACCTATAACCTAAACCCAAACCCATTCTTAAATCCCAAAACCTATAACTAAAACCATAACCAAAACCTATAACCTAAACCCGAACCCATTCTCAAATCCCAAAACCTATAACCTAAACCTAAACCATAACCTATACCTATAACCTATAACCAAAACCAAAACCTATAACCTAAACCAACACTAAAACTTATAACCTACCTGAACCCATTCTCAAATCCCAAAAACTATAACCGAAACCTAAACCTAAACTTATAACCTATAACCTAAACCAAATCCTATAAACTAAACTAAAACCAAAACCAATAACCTAAACCTGAACTCATTCTCAAATCCCAAAATCTATAACCTAAACCTAAACCTTAACATAAACCTATAACGTATAATCTAAATCAAAACCTATAACCTAAACCCAAACCCGTTCTCAAATCCTATAACCTATATCCTAAACCTAAACCAAAACCTAAACCAAAAACCTATAACCAAAACCCAATCCTATAACCTAAACCAAAACTAAAACCTATTGCCTAAACCCGAACCCATTCTCAAATCCCAAAACATAAAACCTAAACATAAACCTTAACCTAAACCGTTAGCCTATAACCTAACTCAAAACCAATAACCTAAAACAAAATCAAAACCTATAACATAAACCTGAGCCCATTATCAAATCCCAAAACCCATAACCTAAACCTAAATTTATAACCTCTATCCTAAACCTAAACCCAAAGCCAAATATAAACCCGAATTCCTAAAGCTTAACCTAAACATATATCCTATAACCTAAACCAAAACCTATAACCTAAACCTGAACCCATTCTCAAATCCAAAAACCTATAACCTAAACCTAAACAATAGCATAAACCTATAACCTAAACCAAAACCTGAAACCTAAACCAAAACCAAAAACCTATAACCTAAACCCAAACCCATTAACAAATCCCAAAACCTATAACCTAAACCAAAACCAAAACCTATAGCCTAAATCCGAACCCATTCTCAAATCCCAAAACCTATAACCTATACCTAACCTTTCCCTAAACCTATAACCTAAACTTAATTCCCTAAAGAAAAAACCTACAACTAATCCTAATCTCAACGCCCTAACCTAAACTCGAAAACCCAGACATAAACCCAATCCCGAACCTGAACCCGATTTCGTAAACCTAAACCATAACCCATTCTCAAATCCATAAACCTAAAACCTAACCCTAAACCAAAACCAAAACCTATAACCTAAACCCAAACCTATTCTGAAATCCCAAAACCTATAAACTAAACCAGAACCAAAAACCTATAAACTAAACCTAAACGTTAACATAAACCTTTAACCTATAACCTAAACCAAAACCTATAACTTAAACCAAAATGAAAGCCTATAACCAAAACCAAAACCAAAAACCTATAACCTAAACCCAAACCCATTATCAAATCCCAAAACCTATAATTTAAACCCGAACCCATTCTCAAATCAAAAAATCTAAAGCTAAACCAAACCTTTTCCTAAACCTATAACCTAAATACAATTCCCTAAACCTAAACCTAGGCATAAACCTAAACCTATAACATAAACTCAAATCCCTAAATCTTAACAAATAACCTTACCTAAACCTAACCTTGACCTAAACCTAAACCTATAACCTAAAATTAAATCCCTAAACCTTAACCTAACCTAAACCTATACTTATAACCTAAAACTATTCCCAAATCCCAAAACCAATAACCTAAACCTAACCTTTCCCTAAACCTACAACCTAAACTTAATTCCCTAAAGCTAAACCCACACCTAATCCTGATCTCAACTCCCTAACCGAAACCTAAACCTAAACTTGAAAACCCAAACTTAAACCCAATTCGAAACCTGAACCTGATTTCCTAAACCTAAACCATAACCCATTCTCAAATCTATAAACCAATAACCTAAACCTAAACCAAAACTCAAACTTATAACCTAAACCTGAACGCATTCTCAAATCCCAAAACCAATAAACGAAACCCGAACCCATTCTCAAATCCCAAAGCCTATAACCTAAACTTAAACCTATAACCTATAACCTATACCAAAACCTATAACCTATACCAAAACCAAAGCCTATAACCTAAACCCGAACCCATTCTCAAATCCCAAAACTTATAACCTAAACCTAAACCTATAGCTTATAACCTCAACCAAAACCTATAACCTAAACCAATACTTAAACCTATAACCTAAACCCGAACTCATTCTCAAATCCCAAAACCTATAACCAAAACCAAAACCTTAACATAAACCTATAACCAATAACCTAAATCAAAACCTATAACCTAAACCAAAACCAAAACCTATAACCTGAACCTAAACCAGTATCAAATCCCAAAACCTATAATCTAAAACAAAACAAAAACCTATAACCTAAACCCGAACCCTTTTTCAAATTCAAAAACCTATAACCTAAACCTAAACCTTAACATAAACCTATAACCTATAACCTAAACCTAAATCAAATCCTATAACCTAAGCCTAAACCAGAACCTATAACCTAAACACGAACCCATTATCTAATCCTAAAACCTATAACCTAAACCTAAACCCATTCTCAAATCCCAAAACCTAAACCTAAACCTTAACCTATAACCTAAACTCAATCCCCTAAACCTAAACCTATTCCTATAACCTAAACACAAAACCCTAAACCTTAACCTATAACCTAACCTAAAACTATTCTCAAATCCCAAAACCTATAACCTAATGTAACACCCTGAAAATCGGGGGTTGAGCAGATGCTCAACTCCCAAGTTCCAATGCATCACTTATGCAACATAAATGAAAATAATTAAATGTTTTCTGAATTAGTGCATGAAACATGAGTGAGATTATACCAAGACAGTAATTCATACTTCATATCTATTGATAAAACGTAAGCAAAAGACTAAAGATGCATATTACTGTATGTAAAACAAAATAATTTCGATCTGTCTCTAACGTATGAATACGTCTCTGAGTCACCATATACATACATCAAGTTAAAAATCAAAATGACAAAGGATAGTCCAACTATCATAACCCCGTCGATCCACGCTGCCTATGCGAAATCATCAGAGAACTGCATGTACGAGAACTCGTCCTGGTCCTCATAATATTCAGGCTCCGGCTCCTGAATCGTCTCGCCATCTGTAATAAGACAGAGTCTGATTGGTGTTTAAAACACCGTCTCGTAATGTGGGAGTGAGTGATCAACTCAGTAGAATCATAAAGCAAGGGTTAACATGTTATCAATTCAGTCAAGCAGTAATTATAAAGCATTACAGTCAAACATTTCTAGGTACTCTTGTTAATGCAAGGATGAGATGTAATAATGATGCGTTCCCTTGCCTACATACTCCCTCGTGTGACACCATCTCACATTCGCGACATGCTTTCATCCCTCAGTGCTCCACATCTTCCAGGCACATGCAGTACGATATGAACATGATTACCGAGTTGTTATTAGTCCTTTCATTCAGTAGGATTGGGAAACTAAGGTACTTCCCTTATATCATTCCCAACAAGGATCCTGTCTAGGGTCGTCACTCCTAGTAAATCTCATATGATGTTACGGTTCTAGGTCACTGCAAGGGCTTCCAGGGCTGTTACATGCAATCGTTACACCACTCCCCCATCTCTAAATCAGTACAGGCCTAGTTCGTACCCTTGTTGCTACGGAAGGGTCGTCGCCTCCTTGTAGACTCAGAGTACGCTCGAGGTCACTACAAGGGCTGTCAGGGTTGTTACATGCAATTATTACACCACTCCCCCATCACTAATCAATGTAGGCGACAGCTCGAATACAGTATCCCATACCACCATATTTGTCTCACGAGTCTGGGTTGCTCACTAGTCACTACGGGGAGGCTCGTGGCCCCAGCGTAGGCCGACAGCTCGACCACGGTGTCCCATACTACCATGCCCAGTTCATGAGTCTCAATGGATCAAGGTACCATGGTTATCAGGGTTATCACTGGTAAGTTCAGTACCCTAGGTTCAAGCAATAACGTCCATACATGGTGAACACACAATAGGAAGATCGGGTTACTTGACGAGCTCGACTAGTACGAGCGCACCTTGAATCAATCGACATGAACTATGTAAGCACTTCTTCTGGCCTAACCACTGTCGATGACCCACGTACGACTCAGGTTCGTCAAACATGTTCAACGTGGGGAATGAATTTAACCATGAGTTCAATTCTGTTACCGACTGCTTGGACTATAGCATAGCCCCAAGCACTTGCAATCTGAATCAGTAAGCATAAGAGAGACACGAAATTGAAATATCAAGTAATCCAAGCCCGTTATCAGCATGTTATAAGATACGACATATGTAATTAACCATACACAAGCATTTCATATATAAGGTAATCAATTCAAACAACGTACATGTAGGAAATAATACACATCATCAAATTAGTTGAGAATCCTATCTCAACACTAATCTACAACATCATTTACTAAATACTTACTCTGTAAGCATTTATACAAACACTTAGACTACACACATTAGCCTACATAACCTATGTTGGCCAAAATGTGTATTAGGGCGAATCCTTATGGCAGACATGTCATACATCCATAACTAGCATATATACATGGAAAATACTCATGACAATCATATCAGTAAAATTTATACATATACGATATTTTCTACAAATACTTAAAATATCTAAAATTTCATATACTTCGTACATATTCGAAATGGAAAACTGATAGCATGTTCTACATGTGAAACAACATCCTCGTCAATAATCTATCATTAAACAACATTGAAAGCATTGAAAACAAATAACCTAAGCATCCAAAATCTACACCTTATGCCATAGAAGCGTAATGAATTGATTAGAAACTCTTCGCTTTCGTCAACGTCGATATGATGACCTATAGCACAAGGTAAGTCAACTACTTCGCTACTTGTCCCAATAGAAACCCTAAAACAGGTTAGGGTTAGGGTTTTCTTACCTAAAAATGAAGTCACAATTGCCGGAATAGTGATTAGATCGGGATGGTTAAGTACGTACGATAGCAGGGTAGAGTAACAGGAACTTTCTCTCACAACTCTCACACTATCTCTCTCTTTTCTCTCTTCTCTCTCCTAGGATTTCTCTCAAATTCGTATGTGAGGAATGAGAGAGGGTTTAAGGTCCTTATATAGGTTAAAAACTCACCAAATTAGACCCAGGACTAAGGTATACTTATGTTATAACAAAATCGGGTCTATTCCGATCCAACGGAGCACTTCTGGAGGTCCTATTACTAAATACAGTCGGATTTAAGCTCTCTAATATTGGATCTAGGTCAAGCTAAGTTTTCAGTGCGGTCTGGTTTCCAGATCGACCGTGGCGGATCAGTTTCAGTTCAATGGTTACGGGAACTCGATCAGAGCTAGAAGTACTATGACATGTAAGGGCCACCTATCCTAACCCGAGGGTAGATTTGGGTCAAAATCTAACGGTCAGAATGCTTAGAATGAACGCGCAAGCAACACGTCTCAAATTTCTTAAAATTATATGTAATTTCTTAAAAATCTTCATTTTCTCACACTCTTCACTCCAGACTTAAGGAAATCATCCCAAAGCATCATTTGGATGTGATTTTTGTGATGATTGTCAAGTCCACTACGCGGTCATAATGGTCTAAGTTCATCGCTATCGGACTTTCGACGTGCGGTCGAGGTCCGTTACGAAGTTTTAAGGTGCTCCTGAGAGCAACTGGGTTTAGAGTTGGATTCTAGATTTTAGGGTATCATAGCGTTAAACGATTCTACAGGTTCTAGATCTTGCAAAACATATTTAAAGCGAACAGTGTTAAATTCACAGTTAGTCTAACTTAGCACTAGTTAACTAACGTTTAATTTCTAAGAGAATTAATCCTAAGTGATTTCTGCTCGAGGTGGTACTCGAATCTTAGTACGAATTTTTTCGAATCATTACAATCTATCCCCCTAAAATAATAAATTTTATCCTCAAAATTTGTACCTTTTCGTACTCCTTGAGAAGCCGTGGGTAGTTCTTTCTGATCTCTGCTTCTGTCTCCCAGGTAGCCTCTTCTTCAGTATGATGTGTCCACAGAACTTTCACTAGTGGAATGGCCTTACTGTGCAACACTTTCTCCTTTTGGTCTAGGATACGCGTTGGGCGCAACACATATGTCGCATCCTCGTTCAACTGTACCTACTCTCATTTGATGATATGGAAAGGATCAGGAACGTACTTCTTCAGCATAGATACATGAAATACGTTGTGTACGCCTGCACGTGGTGTGGGTAAAGCCAAGCGATACGCTACTGTTCCCACCCGATCCAGTATCTGAAATGG
The DNA here is from genome assembly GCA_037074715.1 of Magnolia kwangsiensis. Classification (NCBI taxonomy): domain Eukaryota; kingdom Viridiplantae; phylum Streptophyta; class Magnoliopsida; order Magnoliales; family Magnoliaceae; genus Magnolia; species Magnolia kwangsiensis. The sequence goes on along the minus strand of CM073583.1, from coordinate 60,115,041 downwards.
ACCAATAAACCTCGGTGTGAGCTTTCCTTTTTTACCAAAATGCAGGACTCCCTTCATAGGAGAAACTCATAGGAACACATGGTCCCTAACCTCAAACTCAAGCGGTCGCCGCCTCGTGTAGGCATAACTCTTCTATCTGCTCTGAGCTATCAGAAGTCGACGCTTGATAATGTCGATCTTATCTAAGGTTGCCTGCACCAACTCTGGGCCAACCAAACTGCGCTCGCCAACCTCTGCCCAACAATACAGTGCTCGGTAAGGGCGTCCATACAAGGCCTCATAAGGAGCCATGCCTATACTCGCGTGCAAACTATTATTGTAGGAGAACTCTGCGTACAGAAGACAGTCATCCCAACTGTCCTTGAAGTCCAAAACACAAGCTTCGAGCATATCTTCCAAAATCTAGTTTACTCGCTCTGTCTGCCCATTGGTCTATGGGTGAAACGTAGTACTAAACTTTAACTTCACACCCATCACTTCTTGGATGCAAGTCCAGAAAATAGAAGTAAACGACAGGACTCTGTTGACACGATCTCCAAAGGAACTCCATGCAGATAAACTATCTCTTTGATATACAGCCTGGCCAACTCGTTTGCAGAGTTCGTGACTCTAATCGGCAGGAAGTGAGCCGACTTCGTCAATCGGTCGACAATCACCCAGATAGAATCATGTCCCTTCCTCGTCTTCAGCAGTCCTGAAATGAAATCTATAGAGATGAAGTCCCACTTCCATTCAACTATAGGCATAGACTGAAGGAGACCAGGAGGTCGGCGATGCTCTGCCTTTACCTGCTGACAAGTGAGACAACGGGACACAAAGTCTGCGAGGTGGGTCTTCATGCCATCCCACCAATATGTCCTCTTCACATTACGATACATCTTCGTACTGCCCGGATGCATCACAAGCTTAGAACTGTGCGCAACCTCGAGAATCTCTCGTCATAATTCGGGGACATCTGGGACGCATAGGCGGCCTGTAACATCCCAAAAATCGGGGGGTCGAGCAAAAACCCAACTCCCGAGTTCCAAAATGTTATTTATGCAACATAGATATGTATGATTGAATGTTGTCTGTGATAATGTATTAAACATGAGTGAGATTAAGCTAGAACAGCATATCATACTCCAGAGACAGTTAAATTAACAAGCGGAAGACTGTGATAGTATGTATAACATATATAAACTGTTGTATGTCTCCAGAGTGTGAATATGTTACCAGGTTATATACATATATGTATACTCCAAAAGTAAACCAAAAGGATATACATGAGTGTTCTAAAAATATAAAATGACAAGTGCCAAGGTATCTAATCAACCTCCCTGTAATCCTGTCGATCAGCACACGTATAAAGGAGGGATCCTCCTCCTCATCATCATCATCAAGTCCGGCCCCGCCTCGCAGGCCGTGCCATCATCTGCAATCACAAAAAGGTCTGGTGGGTGTCCAGGAACACCGTCCCGTAACGTGGGAGTGAGTACCTAACTCAGTGGAATAATAGAGCAAGGATTAACATGTTCTCAAATCAATCATGCGATAATAGTAAAGCAGTAAATCAAACAATCCTAAAACTGTTGTTAATGTAATATGACATGACGTGATGTATGCCCGCACCGACGATCTCCCTCATACGGCACCATCTTACGACCGCGGCATGCAATCGACCCTCAAGTGCTCCACATCTTCCAGGCACATGCAATGGTATGGTGATATGATTTTCGAGTTATTATTAGTCCATTCAAACAGCAAGATTGGAAAACTAAGGTACTTCCCTTATATCAATCCCAACACAGATCCTGTCTAGGGTCGTCATTCCTAGTAATCTCATACGATGTATATTTTGTAGGTCGCTGCAAGGGCTGCCAGGGCTGTTTCTCGCACTCGTTGCACCGCTCCCCCATCACCTATCAATACAGGCCTACTGTACTCTACTGCTACTAAAGGGTCGTCGCCTCCCGTAGACTCAGAATACGCTCGCTGTCACTACAAAGGACTCGTCGCCTGATCAGTGTAGGCCGACAGCAAGAATATAGTGTCCCATACCACCATAATCTTCTCACGAGACTAGGTGCTCAATGGTCACTACGGGGCCGACAGCTCGACCACGGTGTCCCATACCAGTATGCCCGGCTCATGAGTCTTCGTGGATCAAGGTACCATGGTTAACAGGGTTTACAATGGTAAGTTCAGTACCCTAGGTTCAACCAGTTATGACTCATGTAGGGTGAACATACAATGGCCAGTCGGGTTACTTGACGGGCTCGACTAGCACGATCGCATCTCAAGTTGAAAGACATGAAGTGCGTAAAACACTTCGTGTGGCCTAACCACTGCCGCCAACTCCAAACACGACTTGCATTCATCGACGCGTCCTTCGTGGCGAAGATAAACTAACCACGAATTCGCTCGGTTACCGACTGCCTGGACTAAGTATAGTCCCAAACATGTGGAATCACATCAGCAAAGCATGTGAAAGTATTGGAAATGAAATACAAAAATATGAGCATGTTAACACATGTTGTAACATACAACTTAAGCAAATCACCTGATACATGCCTTTCATACATATAATGAAATTATGCATATCGCCAACATATAGAAAATCATTTCCATCAGCAAATTAATTGAGAATTCAATCTCAAACTAAATCATAATGAAATCATCAAGCACATGTTATAACATACAACTTACGTGAATCATCAAGCACATGCATTTCATTCATATAATGAAATCATGCATATGGTTAACATGTAGGAAACCATTTACACCAGCATATTAATTGAGAAACCAATCTCAAACTAATCCATAACATCATTTAATTCAATACATACTAATACAAGCATTTATACAAACACTTACACTACACACTTAAGTCTACATATAGTATGTCGACCCGAAGTGCGCATTTAGGCGAATCTCTTCACCAAACTAATTATGCACATATTCTTAACATTCTAATGTGACAATAAACCATGTCAATCACATCAGCAAAATATGAATGAAATCTGTACTTCCTACAAATGACTAAAATGCCCTAAATCTCATATTCTTCGTTGATTTACGAAACAGGAAACGGACAACATGTTATACATGTCAAACGGCATTGCCGTCGATAATTTACTATTAAACAACATTGAAAGCTTTGGAAACAGTCAATCAAAGCGTCTAAAATCCACACCTTGTCTCTTATAAACGTGTCGTTTCGAACGGAGCGTATACGCTTCGTCTACGGCGATAAGAGAACCTAATTTACAAGATACGTCAGCTAACATGCTATGGAACGAAAGGAATCTCAAATCAGCAACTTCAAGGGTATTTTCTTACCTGAAAATGTGGAGAAATCACCGAAAAAGTGATTAGAGCGCGTGGCTTAACCACTTGCAGCATGTGGCACAAGCAGCAGGGAATTCTCTCCCACCTTCTCTCACAAACTCTCACCTTTTCTCTCTCCCAATCTAGGTCTTTTTGCAAATTCGGATGGAAGAGAGGAGTGAGGGTTTCAACCCTTTTTATAAGCCCAAACTTGCCCGAAATAGGCTCGGGAACAAGTTTCACTTGAGGGGTAACCAAATCGGGGCTGTTTCAGTCTAAAAGGACATTTCTGGTGGTCCCCTGGCTGAACGCGGTCAGACTTAAGCTCATGCATACTGGATCTAGCACACATCAAGTTTTCAGTCCGACAGGGTTCGCAGATCGCACGTGGCGGTCCAGTTTCAGTTCAGCGGTCACCGCACGTAGATCAGGCCTACAAATCTCATGATATGAAATAGAAATTTTTCCTAATCCGAGGGTGTAATTTGGCTGAATTCTGAATGTTAGAATGTTTAATACTGACACGTCAAGTCGTGTGCCAGATTTGAATTTCAAATTCCAAATCTGTCCCTATTCGCACTCTCTTCAGTCCGGGCTCAATGAAATAGCCTGTGATTATCGGTTGGACTTGATTTTCGAAATGATTGTCAAGTCCAGCTAGGCGGTTCTAATGGTCTAAGATAGCAGGTATCGGACTTTCGACGCATGGTCTAGATCCAATACAAAATTTCAAAGTGGTCCAGAGAACAAACCGGTCGTCATTCAGCAGAATTGGGAAACTAAGGTACTTCCCTTATATCATTCCCAACAAGGATCCTGTCTAGGGTCGTCACTACTAGTAAATCTCATACGATGTTGCGGTTCTGGTCTCTGCAAGGGCTGTCAGGGCTGTTACACGAAATCGTTACACCACTCCCCCATCTCTAAATCATTACAGGCCTAGTTCATACTCTTGTTGCTACGGAAGGGTCGTCGCCTCCTCGTAGACACAAAGTACGCTCGAGGTCACTACAAGGGCTGTCAGGGATGTTACATGTAATCGTTAAACCACTCTCCCATCACCAATCAATGTAGGCTGACAGCTTGAATACAGTGTCCCATACCACCATATTCGGCACACGAGTCTGGGTTGCTCACTAGTCACTATGGGGAGGCTCGTGGCCCCAGCGTAGGCTGACAGCTCGACCACGATGTCTCATACCACCATGCCCGACTCATGAGTCTTAATGGATCAAGGTACCACGGTTATCAGGGTTATCACTGGTAAGTTCAGTACCCTAGGTTCAAGCAATAACGTCCATACATGGTGAACACACAATAGGAAGATCGGGTTACTAGACGAGCTCGACTAGTACGAGCACATCTCGAATCAATCGACATGAACTGTGTAAGCACTTCTTGTGGCCTAACCATTGCTGATGACCCATGTACGACTCGGGTTCATCAAACATGTCTAACGTGGCGAATGAATTTAACCATGAGTTCAATTTTGTTACCGACTGCTTGGACTATAGCATAACCCCAAGCACTTGCAATCTGAAACAGTAAGCATATGAGAGAGACGAAATTGAAATATCAAGTAATCCAAGCGTGTTATCAGCATGTTATAAGATACGACTTATGCAATTAACCATACACAAGCATTTCATATATAAGGTAATCAATTCAAACAACGTACATGTAGGAAATCATACACATCATCAAAGTAGTTGAGAATCCTATCTCAACACTAATCTACAACATCATTTACTAAATACTTACTCATGTAAGCATTTATACAAACACTTAGACTACACATATTAACCTACATAACCTATGTTGGCCAAAATGTGTATTAGGGCGAATCCTTTTGCCGGATAGGTCATACATCCATAACTAGCATATATACAGGGCAAATACTCATGACAATCATATCAGTAAAATTTATATGTATACGGTATTTTTTACAAATACTTAAAATATCTAAAATTCCATATACTTCGTACATATTCAAAATGGAAAACTGATAGCATGTTCTACACGTGAAACAACATCCTCCTCAATAATCTACCATTAAACAACATTGAAAGCTTTGAAAACAGATAAGCGTCTAAAATCTACACCTTACACCATAGAAGCGTAATGAATTGATTAGAAACTCTTCGCTTTCGACAACGTCGAGATGACGACCTATAACACTTGGTAAGTCAACTACTTCGCTACTTATCCCAATAGAAACCCTAAAACAGGTTAGGGTTATGGTTTTCTTACCTAGAAATGAAGTTATAATCGCCGAAATAGCGATTAGATTGGGAAGGTTAAGTACGTACGATAGCAGGGTAGAGTAACAGGAACTTTCTCCCACAACTCTCACACTATCTCTCTCTTTTCTCTATTCTCTCTCCTAAATTTCTCTCAAATTCGTTTGTGAAGAATGAGAGAGGGTTTAAGGTCCTTATATAGGTTAAAAACTCACCAAATTAGACCCACGACCAAGGTATACTTATGTTATAACCAAATCGGGTCTGTTCCGATCCAACGGAGCACTCTGGAGGTCCTATTACTAAATAAGATCGGACTTAAACTCTCTAATATTGGCTCTAGGTCAAGCTAAGTTTTCAGTCCGGTCGGGTTTCCAGATCGACCGTGGCGGACCAGTTTTAGTTTAACGATTAGGAGAACTCGATCAGAGCTACAAGTACTATGACATGTAAGGGCCACCTATCCTGACCTGAGGATAAATTTGGGTCAAAATCTAACAGTCAAAATGCTTAGAAATAATGTGCAAGCGACACATCTCATATTTCTTAAAATTATATTTAATTTCTTAAAAATCTTCATTGTCTTACACTCTTCACTACGGACTCAAGGAAATCGTCCCAAAGCATCATTTGGACATAATTTTTATGGTGATTGTCAAGTCCACTACGCGGTCATAATGGTCTAAGTTCATCGCTATCGGACTTTCGACGTGCGATCCAGGTCCGATACGAAGTTTCAAGGTGCTCCCGAGAGCAACTGGGTTTAGAGTTGGATTCTAGATTTTAGGGTATCATAGCGTTAACGATTCTACAGGTTCTAGGTCTTGCAGAACGTATTTAAAGTGAACAGTGCTAATTTCACAGTTAGTCTAACTTAACGCTAGTTAACTAACGTTTAGTTTCTAAGAGAATTAATCCTAAGTGATTTCTGCTCGAGCGGGTACTCGGGTCTTAATACGAAATTTTTCGAGTCGTTACACCTAAACCTAACCTTTCCCTAAACCTATAACCTAAACTCAATTCCCAAAACCTAAACCTAGACCTAAACCTAAACCTATAACCTAAAATCAAATCCCTAAACCTTAACGTATAACCTAACCTAAACCTATACTTATAACCCAAAACTATTCCCAAATCCCAAAACCTAAAACCTAAACCTAACCTTTACCTAAACCTACAACCTAAACTCAATTCCCTAAAGCTAATCCTACACCTAATCCTAATCTTAACTTCCTAACCTAAATCTAAACCTAAACTTGAAAACCCAAACTTAAACCCAATCCGAAACCTGAACCCGATTTCCTAAACCTAACCCATAACCCATTCTCAAACCTAAAATCCAATAACCTAAACCTAAACCAAAACCAAAACTTAAAACCTAAACCTGAACCCATAAATCAAACCTCAAAACCTATAAACTAAACCCGATCCCATTCTCAAATCCCAACCTATGACCTAAACCTAAACCTTAACCTAAACCTATAACCTATAACCAAAACCAAAACCTATTACCTACACCAAAACCAAAGCCTATAACCTAAACCCGAACCCATTCTCAAATCCCAAAACCTATAACCTAAACCTAAACCTTAACCTAAAATTATAGCCTATAACCTAAACCAAAACGTATAACCTAAACAAATACCTAAACCTATAACCTATTCCCAAACTCATTCTCATATCCCAAAACTTAAAACCTAAACATTAACATAAACCTAGAACCTATAACCGAAATAAAAACCTATAACCTAAACCAAAACTAAAACCTATAACCTAAATAAAAACCTCTGACCCAAACCAAAACCAAAAGCTATAACCTAAACCCGAACCCATTATAAAATCCCAAAACCTATAACCTAAACCAAAATAATAACCTATAAACTAAACCCAAACCCATTCTCAAATCCAAAAACCTATAACCTAAACCTAAACCTTAACATAAACCTATAACCTATAACCTAAATCAAAACCTATAACCTAAACCTAAATCAAATCCGATAACCTAAACCTAAAACAAAACCTATAACCTAAACCTAAGCCAATTATCAAATCCAAAAACCTAAAACCCAAACCCGAACCCATTCTCAAATTCCAAAACTTAAACCTAAACCTTAACCTATAACCTAAATTGAATTCCCTAAACCTAAACCCAATCCTATAACCTAAACTCAATTCCCTAAACCTTAACCTATAACCTAACCTAAACCTATACTTCTAACCTAAAACTATTCTCAAATCCCAAAACCTAAAACCTAAACCTAACCTTTCCCTAAACCTATAACCTAAACCCAATTACCAAAACTTAAACCTAGACCTAAACCTAAACCTATAACCTAAAATCAAATCCCTAAACCTTAACGTATAACCTAACCTAAACCTATACTTATAACCCAAAACTATTCCCAAATCCTAAAACCTAAAACCTAAGCCTAACTTTTCCCTAAACCTACAACCTAAACTCAATTCCCTAAAGCTAATCCTACACCTAATCCTAATCTCAACTCCCTATCCTAAACCTAAACCTAAACTTGAAAACCCAAACTTAAACCCAATCCGAAACCTGAACCCGATTTCCTAAACCTAAACCATAACCCATTCTCAAATCCAAAAACTAATAACCTAAACCAAAACCAAAACCAAAACTTATAACCTAAACCTGAACCCATAAATCAAATCCCAAAACCTGTAAACTAAACCCGATCTCGTTCTCAAATCCCAAAACCTATGACCTAAACCTAAACCTTAACCTAAACGTATTACCTACAATCTAAATCAAAACCTATTACCTACACCAAAGCCAAAGCCTATAACCTAAACCTGAACCCATTCTCAAATCCCAAAACCTATAACCTAAACCTATAGCCTATAACCTAAACTAAAACCTATAACCTAAACCAATACCTAAACCTATAACCTAAACCCGAACTCATTCTTAAATCTCAAAAACCAATAACCTAAACCTAAACCAAAACCAGAACTTATAACCTAAACCTAAACACATAAATTAAATCTCAAAACCTATAAACTAAACCTGATCCCATTCTCAAATCCCAAAACCTATGACCTAAACCTAAACCTTAACCTAAACTTATAACCTATAACTGAAACCAAAACCTATTACCAACAGTAAAACCAAAGCCTATAACTAAAACACGAACCCATTCTCAAATCCCAAGACCTATAACCTAAACCTAAACCTATAGTCTATTAATTAAACCACAACGTATAACCTAAACCAATACCTAAACCTATAACTTAAACCCAAACTCATTCTCAAATCCCAAAATCTAAAACCTAAACCTTAACATAAACCTAGAACCTATAACCTAAATAAAATCTTATAACCGAAACCAAAACTAAAACCTATAACCTAAACCAAAACCAAAACCTATAACCCAAACCCGAACCCATTATCAAATCCCAAAACCTATAACCTAAACCAAAACAATAACCTATAACCTAAACTCGAACCCATTTTTAAATCCAAAAACCTATAACCTAAACCTTAACCTTAACATAAACCTATAACCTATAACCTATACAAAACCTATAACCTAAACCTAAATCAAATTTGATAACCTAAACCTAAACCAAAACTTATAACCTAAACCCGAACCGATTATCAAATCCAAAAAACTAAAACCTAAACCCGAACCCATTCTCAAATTCCAAAACTTAAACCTAAACCTAAACTGAATTCCCTAAACCTAAACCTAATCCTATAACCTAAACTCAATTCCCTAAACCCTAACCAATAACCTAACCTAAACCTATACTTATAACCTAAAACTATTCCCAAAGCCCAAGACCTATTACCTAAACCTAACCTTTCCCTAAACCTAGAACCTAAACTCAATTCCCTAAAGCAAAACCTACACCTAATCCTAATCTCAACTCCCTAACATAAACCTAAACCTAAACTTAAAAACCTAGACTTAAAACCAATCCCGAACCTAAACCGGATTTCCTAAACCAAAAGCATAACCGATTCTCAAATCGAAAAACCTATAACCTAAACCTAAACCAAAAAAAAAACCTATAACCTAAACCCGAACCCATTCTCAAATCTCAAAACCTGTAACCTACACTAAAACCAAAACCTATAACCTAAACCCGAACCCATTCTCAAATCCAAAAACCTATGACCTAAACCTAAACCTTAACCTAAACCGTTAACCCATAACCTAAATCAGAACCTATAACCTAAACAAAAACCAAAACCTATAACCTAAACCCGAACCCATTCTCAAATCCAAAAACCTAAAACCTAAACCTAAACCTTAACATATACCGATAGCCTATAACTTAAACCAAAACTTATAACCTAATCCTAAATCAAAACCTATAACCTAAACCAAAACCAAAACCTATAACCTAAACCCGAACCCATTATTAAATCCCAAAACCTATAACATAAACACGAACCCATTCTCAAATCCCAAAACCTAAACCTAAACCTAAACTTATAACTAAAAATCAAATCCCTAAACCTAAACCTAAACATAATCCTATAACCTAAACTCAAATCCCTAAACCTTAACCTATAACCAAACCTAAACCTATATTTATAACCTAAAACTTTTCTCAAATCTGAAAGCCTATAGCCTAAACCTAACCTTTCCCTAAACCTAAACCTAGGCCTAAACCTAAACCTATAACCTAAACACAAATCCCTAAACCTTAACATATAACCTAACCTTAACCTATACTAATAACTTAAAACTATTCCCAAATCCCAAAACCTATAACTTAAACCTAACCTTTCCCGTAACTTATAACCTAAAACTATTCCCAAATCCTAAAACCTATAACCTAAACCTAACCTTTCCCTAAACCTATAACTTAAACTTAATTCCCTAAAGTTAAACCAACACCTAATCCAAATCCCAACTCCCTAACCTAGACCTAAACCTAAACTTAAAAACCAAGACTTAAACCCAATCTCGAACCTGAACCCGATTTCCTAGACCTAAACCATAACCTATTCTCAAATCCAAAAACCTATAACCTAGACCGGAACCCATTCTCAAATCCCAAAACCTAAACCTAAACCTAAACCTATAAGCTACACTCAAATCCCTAAACCTAAATCCTTTGACCTAAACTCAAATCCCTAAACCTTAACCTATAACCTAACCTAAACCTATACTTATAACGTAAAACTATTCTCAAATCCGAAAACCTATAACCTAAACCTAACTGTTCCCTAAACCTATAACCTAAAGACAATTCTCTAAACCTAAATCTAGACCTAAAACTAAACCTATAACCTAAACTCAAATCCCTAAACCTTAACATATATCCTAACCTAAACCTATACTTATAACCTAAAACTATTCCCAAATTCGAAAACCTATAACCTAAACCTAACTGTTCCCTAAACCTATAACCTAAACACAATTCTCTAAACCTAAATCTAGACCAAAAACTAAACCCATTACCTAAACTCAAATCCCTAAACCTTAACGTATATCCAAACCTAAACCTATACTTATAACCTAAAACTATTCCCAAATCTCAAAACCTATAACCTAAACCTAACCTTTCCCTAAACCTATAACCTAAACTCAATTTCCTAAAGTCAAACCTACACCTAATCCTAATCTTAACTCCCAAACCTAAACCTAAACCTAAACTTAAAAACCCAGACTTAAACCCAATCCCGAACCTAAACTAAATTTCCTAAACCTAAACCATAACCCATTCTCAAATCCAAATACCTATAACCTAAACCTAAACAAAAAACAAAACCTATAACCTAATCTCAAACCCATTCTCAAATCCCAAAACCTATAACCTAAACCAAAACCAAAACCTAAAACCTAAACCCTAACCCATTCTCAAATCCAAAAACCAATAACCTAAACCTAAACCGTTAACTTATAACCTAAATCAAAACTTATAAGCTATACCCAAAATCAAAACATATAACCTAAACCCGAACCTATTCTCAAATCCTATAACCCATAACCTAAACCAAAACCAAAACCAAAACCAAAACCTATAACCTAAACCATAACCTATAACCTAAACCAAAACTAAAACATAACCTAAAACCTATAACCTAAACCAAAACCTATAACCTAAACCGAAACTAAAACCTAAAACCTAAACCCGAACCAATTCTCAACTCCCAAAACGTAAACCTATAACCTAAACTCAAATACGTAAACCTAAACCTAAACCTAAACCTAATCCTATAACCTAAACTCAAATCCCTAAACCTTAACCTATAACCTAACCTATACCTATACTTATAACCTAAAACTATTGTCAAATCCAAAAACCTATAACCTAAACCTAACCTTTCCCTAAACCTATAACCTAAACACAATTCCCTAAACCTATACCTAGACCTAAACCTAAACCTATAACCTAATCTCAAATCCCTAAACCTTAACATATAACCTAACCTAAACCTATACTTATAACCTAAAACTATTCCCAAATCCCAAAACCTATAACCTAAACCTATCCATTCCCTAAACCTATAACCTAAAGTCAATTCCCTAAATCTAAACTAACACCTAATCCTAATCTCAACTCCCTAACCTAAACCTAAACCTAAACTTAAAAACCCAGACTTAAACCCAATCCTGAACCTGAACCCAATTTCCTAAACATAAACCATAACCTATTCTCAAATCCAAAAACCTATAACCCAAACCTAAACCAAAACTAAAACCTATAGCCTAAACTCAAACCCATTCTCAAATCCCAAAACTTATAACTTAAACCAAAACCAAAACCAATAACCTAAACCCGAATCCATTCTCTAATCCCAAAACCTATAACCTAAATGGAAATGTTAACCTAAACCTATAAACAATAACCTAAACCAAAACCTATAACCAAATCCAAAACGAAAACCTATAACCTAAACCCAAACCCATACTCAAATCCCAAAACCTATAACCTAAACTTGAACCTAAACTTAAACATATAACTTATAACCTAAACCAAAACCAAAACTTATAACCTAAACCTGAACTCATTCTCAAATCCCAAAACCTATAACTTAAAACTAAACCTAAATCAAAACCTATAACCTATAACCTAAATCAAAACCTATAACCAAAACTCGGACCCATTCCCAAATCCTATAACCCAAACCAAAACCAAAACCAAAACCTATAACCTATAACCAAAACCAAAACCAAAACCTATAGCCTAAATCCGAACCCATTCTCAAATCCAAAAACATATAACATAAACCTAAACCTTTAACCTATAACCTAAACCAAAACCTCTAACCTAAACCAAAACCAAAACCTATAATCTAAACCCGAACCTATTATCAAATCCCAAAACCTATAACCTAAACCTAAACCTTAACCTAAACCTATAACTTAAAACCTAAACCCAAACCCAAACCCAAATCCAAACCCAAATTCCTAAACATATAACCGATAACCAAAACCAAAATCAATACCTATAACCTAAACCTGAAACCATTCTCAAATTCAAAAACCTAAAACCTAAACATAAACCTTAACATAAACCTTAACCTAAATCTAAACCTACAACCTATAACCTAAACCTAAATCAAAACCTATAACCTAAACCAAAACCAAAACCTATAACCTAAACCCGAACCCATTCTCAAATAAAAAAACCTATAACCTAAACCTAAACCTTAACATATACCTATAACCTATAACCTAAACTAAAACTTAAAACCTAAACCCAAACCCATACTCAAATCCAAACCCGAATTCCTAAACCTTAACCTAAACATATAACCGATAACCTAAGCCAAAGCCAAAACCTATAACCTAAACCCGAACCCATTCTCAAATCCAAAAACCTGTAACCTAAACGTAAACCTTAACATAAACCTATAACCTATAACCTAAACCTAAATCAAAACCTATAACCTAAACCAAAACCAAAACCTATAACCTAAACCCGAACCCATTATCAAATCCCAAAACTAAAACCTATTACCTAAATCCAAACCCATTCTCAAATCCAAAAACCTATAACTTAAACATAAACCTTAACATATACCTTTAACATATAACCTAAACCCAAACTTATAGCTTAAACCTAAATCAAAACTTATAACCTAAACCAAAACCAAAACCTATAACCAAATCCAGAAGCCATTATCAAATCCTAAAACCTATAACCTAAACCCGAACCCATTCCCAAATCTCAAAACCTAAACCTAAACCTAAACCTATAACCAAAACTCAAATCCCTAAACATAAACCTAAACCTAATCCTATAACTTAAACTCAAATCCTTAAACCTTAACCTATAACCTAACCTAAATCTATACTTATGACCTAAAACTATTCTCAAATCCGAAAACCTATAACCTAAACCTAACCTTTCCATAATCCTATAACCTAAACTCAATTCCCTAAACCTAAACTTAGACCTAAGCCTAAACCTAAACCTATAACCTAACCTCAAATCCCTAAACCTTAACTTATAACCTAACCTAAACCTATACTTATAACCTAAAACTATTCCCAAATCCCAAAACTTATAACCTAAACCTGACCTTTCCCAAAACCTATAACTTAAACTCATTTCCCTAAAGAAAAACCTACAACTAATCCTAATCTTAACTGTCTAACCTAAACTCGAAAACCCAGGCGTAAACCCAATCCTGAACCTGAACTTGATTTCCTAAACCTAAACCATAACCCATTCTGAAATTCAAAAACCTAAAACCTAAACCAAAACCAAAACCAAAGCTAATAACCTAAACCTAAACCCATTCTCAAATCCCAAAACCCATAACCTAAACGAAAACTAAAACCAATAACCTAAACCCGAACCCATTCTCAAACCCCAAAACCTATCACCTAAACCTAAACCATAACCTATACCTATACCCTATAACTAAAACCAAAACCAAAACCAAAACCTATAACCTAAACCCGAACCCATTCTCAAATCCCAAAAACTATAACCTAAACCTAAACCTAAATCTTAACCTAAACTTATAACCTATAACCTAAACCAAAACCTATAACCTAAACTAAAACCAAAACCTATAACCTAAACCTGAACTCATTCTCAAATCCCAAAATCTATAACCTAAACCTAAACCTCAACATAAACTTATAACCTATAACCTAAATCAAAACCTACAACCCAAACCTGAACCCATTCTCAAATCTTATAACCCCTATCCTAAACCTAAACCAAAACCTAAACCTAAAACCAATAACCTAAACCCAATCCTATAACCTAAACCAAAACAAAAACCTATAGCCTAAACCCAAACCCATTCTCAAATCCCAAAACATATAACCTAAACATAAACCTTAACCTAAACCGTTAGCCTATAACCTAATTCAAAACCTATAACCTAAACCAAAACCAAAACCTATAACATAAACCCAAGCCCATTATCAAATCCCAAAACCTATAACCTAAACATAAACGTTAACCTAAACTTAAAACCTCTAACGTAAACCCGAACCCAAATTCCTAAACCTTAACCTAAACATATATCCTATAACCTAAACCAAAACCTAAAACCTAAACCCGAACCCATTCTTAAATCTAAAAACCTATAACCTAAACCTAAACCTTAACATAAACGTATAACCTATAACCTATAACATAAACCAAAACCTATAACTAAAACCTAAATCAAAACCTATAACCTAAACCGAAACTAAAACGTATAACTTAAACCTGAACCCATTATCAAATCTCAAAACCTATAACGTAAACCAAA